>CM076914.1:9143153-14048153 GCA_039566165.1 Maruca vitrata | reverse complement strand
GTTTTCCAAACATGAAAACTTATCTCTACATAGTAAATATTGCATACTTCAAAATAGTATTGTATGTTCTAAAAGTCTTGTTTTATACTTTTTCAGCGTCGTTTTTTGTCGTAGTTGGGTTTTAGTTTTTAACTTTTTATGTAATTTTTTTTATTCATCGATATCTGATGGAATCTCCTCGTCGCTTGTGAACTCGTCCATAGAGTTGAGTTCTATGAACTCTTCTTCATTGTCTGAAAATAAATAAAAAAATTTAACAAATGTGAAATACAATTACTATACTCTATTCCAATTATGAAGTCCTTTTTGACAGATGTCAATAGTTCAGTATTAGGAAGTACCCTTAAATCGATATTCAGCGGCAACGATTCTCGATTTGTAACAAATTTAAATTGAATTAACTTTCAAAAACTAAGGTTAATAAAAATTATCGAAAGAACAATATTTTAGACATGCAAAACTGCCAAACTTATTTTTTGTCGAAAAAAGAAATACACATTCATTCAAGAGCGTGATTGTATGAATGAATGAAAAAGAAATACACGATTGGATGTTTAGTATAATAATAATGAATAATGATAGTTAAGTTATTTAAAATTTACATTGAGTTTAAAGGATCATAACAGTTATAGGCTCGTGTCAAAGACTCGTTAATTAATGGCACCGAATGTTTGACACCGTTTGCTGCCAGGAGTGTTTGCACCGAGTACCTATAGTTGCAACACTAAATTAATTATACGAATTGTATCGCGTAATGGAGTAACTCAACAGTTACTATGAGCATCAGATTAAAATTAAAACAAACAATTCATTTAAGTTTTTATATTTGATTTTACAGTTATTATCATCACTGCTCGATTTTTTTTTTTTTTTTTTGTTATTTAATCAGTTTACATACTACCTGCAAAGGACTGCACTAATTATTACGTGTTATTGTAAAATGCATTAAACTTATAAGCAGTCCCATTGCCGCTAGATTCATTTTCATTCGCGAATGATCGGTTTAACTAACCGAATACTTGAGGCACGTCACTACGTTTAAAAGTAAAACATAAACCATAGTACGTAACTGCATACGCGCAAAAAAATATTATTTTATTTTGAAGTTCAGATATAAAAACAATAGTTAGATCAAAAACAATAAGTTGATTTTGCTTGTAAATTAATTGTAGGGTGTTTTTGCATAATTGTATATTTTTTAAATAACGATTTCCTACTAAACACAAAAAGTGATATTAAATTGGATTTATTTGAAACGTGCAGAGTTACGTTCTTCGAAATGTCAAAAAGGACTTCATAAATTTATTTATTTATTTATTTATTTATTTATTATTAGGACAACCAACAAGAAAAACACTGGTACAGATTAATAAAAGTCAATAAAAACAACATAAACTTAGAGCTAAGTGCTAATCTTAATTAGAGGTTGCCACGGCATGCAATGTGGACTACAATTCAGTTATATAATATATTTAAGATGATAATAACAATAACAACAATTTATATTTGTATAAGATAGGACTTTTTAAATTTACTTAATTAATTTACTAATTTGTATTGTGGTGTTTACATCACCTATGTAGGGTCATGGCAAAACGATTGCAGTATCCGGCGTTTGAAAATCTGGGGCTTATCTGCAAAGATGTCAATCTTGTATGATTTGCAAAGCACATTATATTCCCGCTGTAGTCTATTCAGGGTGGCGTGGTGACCTACGTTGGTTCTACTGCCCCTAACGGAAAATGGTAAATATCTTCCAACCCGCGCCAACTTTATTGGAACGTTGAGGTTAATGGATCGCAACAGATATTGACAATCTACAGTTCCATTAATTATCTTGTGAAGTAACATTAAATCTAACAGAAGTCGACGGTCCTTCAGACTATTCAATTTAAAGTGACCAAGACGTTCCTCATACGAAGGAAATTCTTTCAATTTATGTGTTTGGTATGAGAGATGCCACAAAAACCGTTTCTGGATACGTTCTATTCGCTTAATGTAAACGTCGTAGTGGGGACACCATACCTGACTACAGTATTCAAGGTAGGGACATACTAAAGATTTGTACAATAAAATTTTTGTTGAGGTATATTTAAATTCTTTGGTATTACGTAGAACAAACCCTAGCATTCGGAATCCTTTTGTCACAACCTGATCGACGTGTTTATGAAAGCGTAATTTCTTGTCCAGAAGCACGCCCAAATCACGAATGGACTCCACCTCTTCCAAAAACATGACCATCAATATTATACGTCGCAGGCGGAACCTTCAAACTTTTGGTAAATCTTATAAATTTACATTTGTCGAGGTTCATAAATAGTTTGTTCCTGTTGCACCAAATCGCCAGGCGATCCAGATCCTCCTGCAGTAGGAATATATCGTTTGGTTCTCGTATTTGCTTCGATAATTTCATGTCATCCGCATACAAGAAGCATTTCGCATGACGGAAGACAGAAACAATATCATTTATAAAAATAATGAAAAGAATCGGACCCAAGTGCGACCCTTGCGGGACACCAGATGTAGATACAAATGGTTCAGAAGAGAAGCCCTTTATCACCACTCTCGACTTCCTCTGTTGAAGGTATGAGGAAAACCATTTAAGTAGGTCGCCAGTTATACCGAAAGTGGCAATCTTATTGATCAGTATGTCGTGGTCAACAGTATCAAAGGCCTTACTGATATCCGTGTAGATCGTGTCTACTGATACTGATAGTCGCTCGTCGAGAGATTCAGAAACTTGAGTCAAAAACGATACAAGATTAGTGCACGTGGAACGCGACTTCAAGAAACCAAATTGCTGAGGGAAATTATTTGATTTATATGCCACGTTAACACAGGACATACCAGCGACTCAAAAACCTTACCAAACACACTCAATATGGATATTGGCCTGTAGTTTTTGACAGATCTTGCGTCACCCGCCTTAAAAATTGGAACAATACGCGCCTCCTTCCAAGCGGAAGGGAAAATGCCCGTTTTTAAAGAAGTATTAAAGATGATGGTTAATGGCAAAGTCAGCGCCTTGCGACAGCTGACCACGAACAGTGGAGGTACACCATCTGGTCCGGCCCCCTTGTTTCTATCCAGGCGGGTTAGAGTCCTAAGTACATCCTCCTGCGAAACGTAGACATTGGTGAGATAATTTGAAGTCAGAGTGCGATTATTTTCGTTTTGGGAAAGTGAGGAGCTTGTCTTGAATACAGAAGCGAAGAAGGACGCGAACAGATCACATATGCCATCACCACAATCAGCCAGGTTATTGTCAAAAGTCATAGACGATGGATATGCATTACAGTTATGTTTTTTATTTTTTAGAAATGTCCAGAAAAGCTTTGGATTGTCACTTAATGATTTTTCAATTCGAGCGACATAGTTTCCGTGACATATCCTTACCAATTTATCGCATCTCCGCTTTAACGTACTCAAAGCCAGTTCATCTAGTGGGTTTTTGTATTTATGAAATTTCATACGACACTTATGTTTTTCTTTTAGGAGATGAATCAGTTCTTTCGTGTACCAAACTGGGAACTTCTTAGATGATGGTTTATGTATCGGAACATGTTGTCTAATTGCATCTCTTAAAATGTAATAAAAGGTATCCACCATATCATCCACAGATAGAGATGTAAGGTCTTGCACCCAGGAAATTGTATTTAAATGAGTAATGATGGCATCATAGTCGGCTTTATAAAAATTATATCTAATGCTTGTGTCGTTACGCGACAAGCTGGGTAAGTTACAGCATGGGACCGTGAACTCTAATGGAGGATGATAAGAGTCGAGGGTACTTAAAAGAAAGTCACTCTCGGCCAAATTATTGATTTTTATGTTGGTGAGAACGAGGTCAAGAACTTTACCCCTATCATTTAAAATATTATTGTATTGCACTAAATCATTCAGAGCAACAAAATCCAGAAGTGTATCATCTAGTGAGTTTTTTGCAATATAGTTAGATGGAGATGCAGAATTATGGTTATTCCAGGTGATATTACTAGAGTTAAAGTCTCCAACGATTAAAACTTTATCGCTTGATTCCAGAGCACGGTTTGCATTATTGACGTAGCAGCCGAGAATGTCCCTCTGTATGGGTGGAGGTAGATAAACGCTACACAATAATAATTTGAAGAGGGATCTATCATTTCCGCGCAACTCCAATTCCACCCACAGGTCCTCACAATCACTCTCAAGTTGAGGCAACTTACGAGAAGAAATACGCTTGGAAACCGCAATAAGCACCCCGCCACCTGATTTATGTTTATGAAAGCCGCTGGTCTCCCGGTCGCGCCTATAGACTGAATATCGGTCGTCGAATAGCTCACCATCGAATATAGAACCATTCAGCCATGTCTCACACAATATTATGACGTCATAATTTGAACACAATACATTTTTGTAAAAGTCCGTAGTCTTCGTACGAAGGCCACGGACATTCTGAAAAGTATACATTTAAATGAGAGAATTTAAAATCAGCAGAAAATTGTACACTATACTTCATAACAATATGAACCTATGTTAGTCGTTCCAATGTTGTCATGTTTCGGACCAGCACGTACTCCGACGTATCGGATTTCCGCATGTAGATGCGGCCACCTCGGACCCACACGTGCTTATACTGAAGCTCCTTAGCTCGAGCGCGCGTCGCTGCGTGGAGTAATTTATTTTCAGGAGTGAGATTCTCTGTCACATAAACGGCAGTCTTTTTGTCAGTCCCAAAGCCCAGGTGTCCGGTGTTCAACCTCTCTTGCGGGTGGGATTTATTGAACTTGATGGTGGCAGCAAGGAGGGTGTCCCTAGAGCGGGGGCTGCTCAATTTTATTAAAATTGAGCGAGGTCGAGGACTCTCTGGATTCTTTTTCGCAATACGAGAGCAGTAAAAAATATCTGATTCCTTGATGGGGCATGACACAGTGTTACCCAGTTGTTTAACTAGAGACACAAGATTCTCGGACTTCCGTTCCGGGACACATTGGATTTCCAAATTAGAAGCGCGAGACACTTGTTCCATTTGGTTAAAACGATTAGTGATCGCGTTTAATTCGCATCGGAGTGCTTCGTTCTCCTTCGTGGTGGACTCAATTTTAATTTTGCATGTGGTAATTTCAGCATTTAGATTATCGAAAGCATCACTAATGAAACTAATCGAGTCCATGAGAGATCCAATTTCAATCCTAATTGACTTTAGTTCCTTGTTTAAGTCGCTCTTTATCTCATTGACGCTGTCGCTCAATGAATCTCGAAGCGCCTCTTTTATGATAGCGCGCAACTCCTCGCGCGATACGCACACGCCGGTGGGACAGGATACAGGCGTCGGCGTCCTCCCCGGTGGCGGTGATGTAGTCTTCGCCGCCGCCGGCCCCGGCCGGCTCTGCTTCCCTCGGCGCAATGTTACATTCGCGTCAGCGTGCGCACTACTGGTGGGTGTTGAGGGTCGAACAGGCGTATTTGAGTTGTCACTACGCGGGTTTTAGTGCCACATTCGGGACAAAGCCAACTAAGTCTAAGATCTGGTGACAGTTTACTTCCCTCGGAAGGTGACACACCCACACAGAGGCCGTGATAGTAAGATGAGCAAGTACAGCATTGCAGGAGATTATCATCTTCGATCGCAGAACGACAAGCAGCGCACTTATGCATAGCAATAGTAGGCTTGTAACACAAAACTCTACGAGATGCGACACAAAGCGATAGCGAAGTGGCGGGAACGATGTGGCATGCAGCATGCAGTCACCAATTTCAACCGCGGCGCCTAAGTCTCCGTAGCTCAGTGGATACGGCAGCCGGCACAACACTCACCGATCTGGGTTCAAACCTCACAAGATGAAAAATTTTTTTCGGTTTCTTTGAGCAGTGCAGGACACCAGCGTCCGTCCGAGGTGCTAAAAGGGGCGAAGCCCGGGGGCTCAAAGTAATTTAATTCAAGTAATTTAATAATTTAGTAAAATAAAATTCAAATGCACACGAACACGTCCACACACTTTAACGTCTTGGGCGAGAAGCAATATAATAATAATATAAATGGAATAGAGTATAGTGCGAGTATTTAACAAATTATTATTACATACCTGTAGCATTTTCATCAGAGTGTTCAAATGTCCCAGGATCAATTGCATCGATAACTAATTGCGGCATGCAATCCCCATCAAACCAATAAAAATCCAGTTTATCCTCCTTCAGCTGCCATCCATGTTCAGTGGGTACTAGGTTACTTGGAAAACGTAAATGTGCATTTCTCCAGATACTTGTAACATATTGAGCTCTTAAAAGCTGTTGGTGCAACTCTGCTTTACATGGTGGTAACGTAGACGGATCATAGTTTTTGACAGTTTTTATGAAAGGCTCTTCCGTGCTCTTAGCTTTAAATCGCCTGTCACCATTTAAATCCCAACCAAATCGCCTGGCATTATGATATATCGTTTAATTAAACATCAGACTTTAAAATGCTGTAAGATTCAAAGTGCCTCAAGAACATTTTCTGCATGAGAAAAATTGCGAATTAAAAAATTCATAGCTCATTAACGCCCCGCAACCTCCCAGCCAGGTCGGCCATTTCATCATCCACACATTCGCAACTAATCAACAATAATATTTTCAATGTGCCTCAAGGATGTACTCAAAGCCTGTCAGCTCTTGGGGTATCATCTCTGGGATGGCTTCGCAAAATACTTACTTGATGCCCTCAACAGGTTGCTGCGACGTGCTATCCGTATTGTAGATGATCTAGAGGTGTCCGAAACCCTTGAATCTCCACAATTAAAAAAATAACTAACTATAACGAGAAATACTCTGAAGAACTATTTCAACTAGTCCCTCCTCGTGTCGAGAACGACACGTGCTGGACAGTGCTGCTATCCACATGCAATATCTTGTCCTTCCCCTTGTCATTAAGGCAGGGAATGCCCCTTCCAGCTCATGTTTTCCCTCCCTCCTGTGATTCGGGGGTCTTCAGGCGGCGTAGGAAACGTTGTTTTGAACCTAAATAGTGACACCTCAAAAGTCAATTTTAGGTGCCTCACAACAGATGCTAGCATCTGAAAATATAAGTTGTCTTATCGCCATATAAGTTTATTTTTAAAAAGTCGGCTTAAATACTACCCATCTTAAATTGCCGATGTACAAAAGGCCACTAGCACCATACAAAATATAAAAAGCATTACGATCAAGTGAGGAAGTTAAAACAACACTTGAATGATATCAAATGTTAACAACAGTACGTTGCGACGCTCTTTATACCGTAAATTGCTTTCGCTTGCTTTCACAGAATGGGTTTTTGTAATAAAAATCAACAGTCATGTGTAAATTGAACGTGTAATACATTTATATTATAAAGAGATAAAATTTCACATCTTGTAAATATTAGACATTTCCATACAACTGCGTACACGATAACACACAGTATTTATATAAACATTTATTCATAACTACTACCAGCTTTCTAAGTTTAAGTAGCTTAGAATTTTCATGAGTAACTATGTATGAAATCGTGAACAAAATGGTTGAGTCATCATCATATACGCTATCAACCATTTTTTTCCGTCAGACACAATCCACCCAGGCGCAGACAAATAGTTTTGTTTCTAAACATGTCAAATATAAAACAAAACTCGTATTAAAGTCTATTTGTCACTTGAAAATTAAGTTATATACTTATTCAAATTTACACAATGTAAAAGGCTGTTTTAAAATATGAAACAATGCAAACCCGATTATGTACCTTATTAAAATATGCTAAATACCTATTAAAAAACAAAAAATATCACCGGTATTTCAAATAGGCTGGTAAAGACATTTTGAGGCCTGATACTCATAGTCATGCCTAAGCATAAATGATCGAAACAATTGTATACATGTTATTAAATTCTTCAGCATTTACCAAAATTGACGTATTATTTTATACATTCAATTAATAAATAAGAAATCCTAGAGGCATTATTTATTAGCCATCCTCACTTTAAATGTATGAAAATATAAATATACACTTTATAAAGTGAACGAAATCATGATATCATATGACGTTTCATAATAGTTTATGTAATACCGTCGTCCGTCAGACTTTGACGCCATGACCGACGAAAGTCTGACGGACGACGAGCTCGTGCACGTGTACATGCTCCGTTGTTGTTTAATGCACATTAAAGAACTGATATGAAAAATACAGTACTTTTTGCGGGTACAATTATTTTGTCCTGTTTTTTTTTTACCAAAATTCTCACCTTCATTGACAATTTACTCAGGGCTAAGTTAATTTTGTCTGAACTCCAAATACAGCTCTGTATTCATGTGAAGTACTTCGAGTCTACATAGACAAACATGCATGTTTAAATTAGCTTTCACGTTTTTGTCATGGCTCTATTCTATTCTATAAAAGTAAATGAAACTGAATGGGCTATCAATTTAAACAATTTGATAACTAAATTAAAAAGGCAATAATAAAACGTAAAGATTCAAAATACAGAAATTCAAATTTTTGCTATTATTTTCACAACGATTGATGTGATAATTAATTATTCATCTATTACAATATAAAATCTAACTTACAATAAGACTTAAAGTTTATATAAAGAGTGTATAGCAATTAGGAAGACATCGATAGCCTGCATGAATTTCTTCGTCCATATAGAAAATACAGTAGTAAAATTATTTTCAATTATGCAGTTTTAATATACTTAATACAATTAAAAATAACGCTTCTAAATTATTCTACTCTACGTAATCTAAATCTTCAAATTGCAAAACAGAGCAAATTAGATTAAATAATCTTTCATATTTAATAAACTTTGACATATCTAACGTTCCTTTATAATTTCATTTACGAAGCTTTTTTATAATTAGCTTTTAGTACGTATATTTGTATTCATGCAAAGAATGGTTCACAACGCAATAATTATTATTTACGACTTATCAATGTGCGAAGTTCAATGTTCACATTTTTCATTATTTACAAAATTACATGTCTATTAAATATTATAATGTATGCTCTAATTTTACAATCTGAAGGGTACTTACTGCACATTGAGATTACATTTATTTTCCGATAAAAACAATTAAATTTTAATGATATGCACACAAATTGATACAGAAGTTTACTAACATTTGTTATATTTAATTAATTGAGTAACGATTTACGGCCTACTAAGGCAGACTGACTGACTATCATCAAAAGTTTCGAGTAGGTACAGTAATAACTACGTTTATAAACGTTTTTTACTGAATTATGTTTTAGAAATGTACATTATTTATATATTTCCTCCGTTACGTAGGGAGCATTGTTGAATTTCATGCAGTTTCTCCCGTGAAACTCGATTATGCGTTAAGTTATCTACAAAAGAACCTCATCTCCTACGCCTCTGCTATCTAAAATGTGTTCCGAACCCCTGCGCGGTGTTCCGCCAGAGAAGGGAGCAGATAAGGGTAAATAACGTGCACGGCGCACGCTACTGTACCGCACGCTTTACATCATAATTGGGTAGTCGAGTTTCGCCTGTCAAGTCATTCGAACCTTCATATATATTTTTTATTTTCATAGGTTAAATATTTTCATAACTTAGCGTTGTTAGACTGGAGGAGTAAAGTTATGCACGAAAGTGATTTTACTTTTGATAATTAACTTTAGAAAAGTCAACTATGTACATTAGTTGCAGTATTTTTCCAATGATTTGATAAGATTCCTAATAAAACCAATTACACGTGGCTTATTGGGTTTACTCTCGCACTTATTTGTTTAGTCACTTTGTAAGATAGATATTAACCAAATCGTCAAATAGGCCGCAGCCAGAATACCAGCGCCCCAGCGCGGCTCCTTGTCGTTGAGGCATATGCTGAGGCTGGTACCTAATTGACCACAAAAATCATGTTCCAAGTGGTGTTCTATGTTTTTTTTATTTTTATTTCTGTACGTTTGTGGTCAATTAACTTTTTCTTATTCTTATTCAAGTGAATTACCCAATTATGACTCCAAGATCTAATTACTTGTACTTACCACACATACTTAATATTTTATAAAAACGCTTTAAGCTTTACATTTATTTTAATTCGAAGCGGAAATAAAAAAATAAACAAGTCACTCCAAAGCTCACCAACTATACTTATTAATATAAAATGATAATGCTATGCTTTGAGGCATCATACCGTCTATATTAGGCCCGGCATCTACCCAATACGGACACATGATTGTTTAAAAATATATTCTCACATTTCCACGCTTAGAATCGATCCGTCACATTAGCTTCTCCATGCACAACATTTATAAATTGTTTACAAATACTCACTCCTAACATGATATGTTTTGTTACACAATTGCTCCTAAGTATTTTGGGTGAAATAAACTGGAGTGCGAGTAGTAACTTGGCGTGTGCACTGCGCGCCCCGCGTTTTGTGCAGCGATAGTCGCGTTTTGTGCCGGCGACCGCAAAATGTTTATGTCATACCCACATGCTGTAATGTCAGACGTTTCGTCGATATCCGGCGAACAGTTATGGACTTGATTGTATATTTTATTACATCCAACGTTATCTTTTTAAAAAATTCATTGCAAATTATATTTCGACTAAATTTACTGATTGTTTGGTGTCAAGTGTTTTGATTTTTATCAGTAACAATATTATTTTAGATAGAAAAATTAAGCAAGTGAACAGAATAAATAAAATACCGTCTACAGGTATCAATAATTAATACGCGGATTTTAGTTTTGTAGCGAGCAGTTTTATAATGATTACGTTCTACTTGCGTATTTTTGTCATAAAGATTATTTTCATTGTTTATTTTAGAACTACAAAATATTAAAATTAGCTCTTGTAGTTGAGTTGATTGCAGCAACGTTTGGATTATGTGCGATTTGAGTACCTTTTAAAAGAGCATTGAAACGATTTCCCGAGGACGATATATTGAAAATATCACACCGCCTGAATTTTAACACTATAATGGACAGGGTCGCCTAGCAAGGGTGTCAATAGCGGGTCATAAAAATCCCTAACTTCCTAATTCAGTCTCATAATTGCGTGTACATAATTAATATGCAAATGTACAAAGGATGCACTGAAAAAGCGAGAAGCTTATGAATGAAGGGTAAAATGCAATTCTTTCCATTTTCTGGACTATTTACATACTTTACACACTTAATTATTTTTATAACCAGGGAAACATTTACGTTTTCTATTCGCGGAGCTTATGTTGAAGTATAAAATTTAGAAAAACGATCCATACTTTGATTCGCAGCTATCAAACATTATATTTACCACCTACATATTGTGGTAATAAACTGTTTTCTTCTAATTTTTTTTAGTTTATTACACGTTCGTTTTGTATCTTCTGTATTTACGAACGATCCTATCTAAAATTATACGAAATAACATTGTAAAAATTATAGAGGTATAAAACGATCACGTATTCGTAATTGAATTCGTATAGGATTCGGAGAGTTTTGGGACGTTTATCATTGCTTTGACATCATTTCATAAAATCGCAAGCAACTAAAATTTTTGGGACATCAATGATGTTTTTTTTAAATAACTGGAATGGAATGCAAATGAACTATATCAAAAGATAATGGATTATAATACCTATTCGACTTTACTGTTCAATTCATATCATTCACTTTGTGATTGCAAAATAAACCATATCAGATCTACGTGGTAACAATATCACTGCCGATTGACAGTTAAATTATTACCACGTAGTTTTACTTAAACATACTCAATGATGGGCCACGTAATAAAATTATCCAAGTAAAATGTATTCAGTTTAAAGAGCTGCGATAATTGTAAATGTGCAGTTTTATTTATGACAGCAGTAAACATCAATGTTTGTTTCAATTTCTGACTTAATTTTACTTTACATTCTATTAGCATTGTCAAATTGATATGACACATTATGAAACAACTAATCTGAAAATACACCAAAATGAACAATTAATAATATAACCAAAACATCAATTCTAGACGTAGGTAGATACGAATATGTTGGTTTATCATATAAAATCGACGTCCGCACACAACATGGAACATTAGAAGCTAAGCTGGCACACGAAACTTAACATTAATAACACGAGGACATGGAAATCGAGTCGAGCCGCCGCGTTCATCTCCGGACTAATGATTTTCACAGGCAGCTGCGTGGGAGGCGGCTCGATGCGAACCACGTTCACTGGAAGAAAAAACATAATTATGCAATCACAATGGAGGTTAGATAAATAGCTTGTTTACTTAGGAGTTTGGGTTGGTTTCGTTTATCAATTCGTTGACTTTTCCCGAGCACGAAAGATGTAGATTTTCGAAATTGAACTCCTAAGGGGCTTATATTAATTTATAAGGCCCACGAGGCTCATAACATAGGAATACCCTACGTTTGAGAAAATGTACATTGTAAATTAAAATTTAAGCGCGTGCCACCAGATTTCACGTCACGTTTTAGTCCATGTGCGTTCGCGTTGGTTCAAATCAGTCTAGTTTCCAGTGAGTTTTCATTTTTCTGTAATAGAAGATGCATCCGTCCAGGAAGAACGATGTGCCTACCAGTGACGGTGTGGTTCTGCACGTCCGCGAACCCCTCGTCCTTGCTGGCGTAGCTGGGGATGGTGCTGAGGCAGGTGATGTCCACGGTCTGGTTGGGGTACAGCTGCAGCGTGGTCAGCGGGAAGTGCAGCGAGGAGTTGGTGATGGACAGCGGCAGGCCGTGGTGGTGCCGGTGCACCGTCATCGTGCCGTGCGGGATCGTGAGCCGCTCGTCCACCTGCACAAGGAATAAACCAGTTTGAGACTTCTCACCTATGGACACTAGAAAATTCCGTACTCTCTTAATCAGAGGACTTAACATTCAAGACTGAATAAAATTCGAATATTTGATTGTATTCATTTCAGTATTCAGCTGTGAGTCTCTAAAGTACTACATTGACAGCCAACTCTATATTCAACTAGATTAAATAGGGAGTGTCGTACGTGTCAGAACCATTACGTCACACCCCTGCACGGGTGCTAGGAAAACGTGATTTGTGTTCTGGGTAAACTTCCAGCGCGAATTTTTATATTCCAAATCATACATAATGTTAAGCGACATTTGATATCACTGGGGAATGAGGAGAATCCTAAGTTTTATTCGTATGATAAGTATTGGCCTGCACTACTAAGTAGCTAAATTAATAATCTCCTTATTAAAAATCTGAATGCAACAATAGCCTTTTACGTAATATTTCTAAAAGGTTTATTGCTATTTAGAACACCTTTCTGATTTTATAGGAAGGATACCCGATAATCATAACTAGTCCAGTCAAATTAGGAAAAAATCTCGGAATTCGAGATACCCAGCTGTAAGTCTGTAAATACTTGTATATTGACGTCCTAAAAGTTGTCTCAAAACCTACATATTGTAGGGTGTACGCAACTATTAAATTTTCAAGGACAAATGTCACAAATATCAGTTTTATGAACTTTTGAGCGAAACGGAAAGTTTTATCATAAAAGTGTGTAGGAGAAATTTACTTATCTTCTATTTATCTATAAAAATTGTCTGTACGTTTTATTCCTAAGATTCACCATTTCAGAGATACAGAGATGCAAATAGTTGAAAAAGTTGTATTTTCAAAAGCTTCCAGGTCCACGTGCAATTATGCTAGACAGTTAAAATTTTCACCACTGATGTATTTCAGTAGCCTCTATAACATCTAATACTAGAAAAAGCTTAAAACCAATGTTTAAGTGGGTTCTAATAAAAAAAACTATGGTTTTTTTTTCTCACACTTGGCCGGTTTTTAACGTGGTTACCTCAGTAAACCTATTCCAGGCGACACCTTTTATAAGTGAAGAACACGTTGTTTATATGAAAGCCTAGTTAAATAATTGTTTTGTGTTGTTTTCAGCATTCAGAAGATTTAAGAATTCTGCGTTTCATTAAATTAAATTTGGTTAATGGATAATAATAAATGGATCTTCACGTTCATAATAGAGTTAAATGGACAGTTAACATTTTTAAAATGTTTTTTTTCAGTTATACTTCAAACAGAAATTCTAATAATTGTTATTTCGTACTTTTTGACCCATAATAAGCAGTTTGAATATACTGCAAAACAACATAAAACAATTATTGAACTAGGCTTTCGTGTTCTTCACTTATAAAAGGTGTCGCCTGAAATAGTTTTACTGGGGTAACCACGTTAAAAACCGGCCAAGTGTGAGAAAAAAAAAAACATAGTTTTTGTATGAAAACCCACTTAAACATTGGTCTTAAGCTTTTTCTAGTATCAGATGTTATAGAGGCTACTGAAATACATTAGTCGTGAAAATTTTAACTGTCTAGCACAATCGCACGGGGGTCTGGAAGCTTTTGAAAATACAACTTTTTCAACTATTTGCATCGCTGTATTTCTGAAATGGTGAATCTTAGGAAATAAAACGTGCTGACAATTTTTATAGATAATTAGATGATAAGTAATTTTCTCCTACACACTTTTATGATAAAACTTCCCGTTTCGCTCAAAAGTTCATAAAACTGATATTTGTGACATTTGACCGTGAAAATTTTATAGTTGCGTACACCCTACCATATGTAGGTTTTGAGACCACTTTTAGGGTGTCAATATCCAAGTATTTACAAAGTTACAGCTGGGTATCTCGAATTCCGAGATTCTTACCTAATTTAAGCTTAAATGACTGGACTAAACGATGACCTTCGAGAAGGGGGGCCGTTAGCTAATTTCATTTAGATTTCCATCTAGATACTTATTGATTCCATAATTAGAAAATCGTAAAACTTATTCTTTAAGATATATTTCTTTGAGAAATAACGCACGCTAAAATCCTCATTTCAAAGAGTAAATCGGACATACCTACCTACGTAAAATAAAACAAACAAATTAAAAAAATATATCTGAAAGTGACTCCAAAGTGGACTCGTCCATTTTCAAGTAGTGATAGTTATTAAGGCCTGGACGCTACGAGGTTTTAAATACCTGTTAAATGGTATTTTTTTTAAATAATGTGAACTTTGCCATTTTCTGTTTAGTACATTATCATGCGGGTGAAAGACTTCGTTTCTTTTTTGTTTGTGTTTGTTCGTTGCGCCCTTTTATTATAATAGTTGGTGAAGTTCGTACATATTATTCTGAATAACATAAATAACGTTCGTGCTTATATTAGCTAACTTTAACCAGTAAGGCCATCTAATGGCCTTACTGGTTAAAGTTAGCTAATAATCAACATAAATATTTTGGCATAAAATAACAGTAACATTACAATAACTAAATATTTGTGTAATTTGAAAGTGCAAATGTAAACAATAAAGGTGATCGCACATTTGTCAGTAACATACGCACCGCACGCGCCGCATTTTCAGCACAAGGCGCGTTCGGCGCGTGCGGTGCGTGCGTACGGTACTGACAAATGTGCGATCGCCTTAAAAGGTTTGCGGTTGCCTTTTATATTATTGGCATATGTTATTTAGCGACATACTACAGGCATTTTTTTACTTTTACTTTTGAGACTACATAAATGTATTGAAATCAGCATTACTTTTGTAACCACTTAAATGCTTTATTAAAACTCGCAGTTAAGTATTAACTATTCATTCATTCGTTATGTTGCAGCCAAAACATTTTCAAACTCTCTCCCCTCAAACTCAGTTCAATCAAAAACATGTTTTGACTGTAAATTTTATGTAAAAGGTTTCGTTACTACTATATACGTTAAATTGAATTATTTTACTAGTGACATTGGTTTGTACCTCCATTACTTTGAAAGGAAAATTCAGTTCAATTAACGCCGACTGATCTAAGTTAAGGTGGTATAATTAAGTATGGCAATAAAGATCACACTTCTACTAGAAAATTAATAATTTTCATTATGTTTTACAAAACAAATAAATAAGTGCAACTAGAATACTTCAACTAGTACATACCTACTTCCTTTTAAAATAGTCCTCGCACGGTGTAGCTTCGTTTTTTGGTTTATAGGATCAACATTACAGAGATGATATTGTGATAATTACAGAAAAATTAATTCTGTAATTATCACAATTTCATTAAATAAATATCACAGACCAATGTTGAAGACAACTTATGCAGAATATAAGTGTGTTGGTCAGATAACGTTAATAAAATATTGCGATTTGTTATCTAAATAAATAATAGATAATCAGAATCCGGTGTTCCATATAATACGTGCTCCATTTATGAAATCTTCTGGCTGGCTGCATTAGCATAAAATATTCAAGTAATGGAAACGTACCATCGTATTATTTATAAACCAGGTGAGCCTCGTCAGAGAGGTACGCCACTTCAGGTCATCGACTGACACGTATGAAACGCATCTGGCTTTAGTAGTAGTAGGAGTAGTAGATTAGTATTGTAATTTGAAAATTTACTTTTTTTACGACGGCAAAAATACAGACATTATCAAGTCAAAACGCAACAGATTTTTTGTCCTGTGTGTTTAAAATATTTGTTGGATTGTTTTTTGCAGTTAATGCTGTTTATTTTTTTAAGTATTAAGAAAATCTACATAACATTGTTATAATTAAAGTTTATCAGATTATGTAGGTTCAATATTTGCCGCGAAAGCCTACTCCAAAAGTACCATCCATCCTTACTATTCCTTACTATTCCTTACTATAATAATAATATAATAATATAATAATAATAATATAATAATATAATAATAATAATATAATATATAATATAATATTTATAATATAATATTATAATATATAATATATTATATATTATTAATATTATTTAATTTAATATTTAATAATATTATAAATCCGAAAGTAACTCTGTCTGTCTGTCTGTCTGTCTGTCTGTCTGTTACGCTTTCACGCATAAAGTACTGAGCCGATTTAAACGAAATTTGGTACAGATATATTCCAAAGCCTAGAAAAGGTTATAGGCTACTTTTTAACCGACTGCGCTATAAAGAAGTAATGTTTTACCCGTTAAACATCTCTAACCACTGGACGGATCGAGATGAAATTTGGCATGCAGGTAGATGTTATAATGTAGGCATCTGTTAAGAAAGGATTTCCCGAAATTCCCACGGGAACGGGAATTAACGGGAAGATCCTTTTGTATGAAAAATATTAACAGCATAAGTTAGACACTTGAAATTAGGCATGCAGATACCTTAATAAATTTGAAGCTTAGTTGCAACAGTATATTATAAAATTCCCACGGGAACGGGAGTAATAGGGAAAAAACTTTTGTATGAAAAAATCTAAATCGCGTAAGATAGATGATTGAGATTTGGCGTTCAGGTACCTTAATAAACGTAAAGCTTTCATGCAATGCGATATTACAAAATTCCCAGGGGACCGGGTGTTATTGGGGAACAACTTTTGTAAAATCCTGTAGTCCACGCGATCGAAGTCGCGGGCACAGCTAGTTTACAATAAACAGCGAAATAATACAGATTTCACATGAGGAAAAATATTTTGAACTACTGGTCGATGACAAATTAACATGGAAGTCACATATTGAACTTCTCAAAACTACTAAACGCACTGCGTAGAGTACCAAACTGCATTCCCAAGAGAGATGGTACCATCATATATAATTCCTTAGTAAAATCACAACTTGAATATTTAGTTGAAGTAAGGGGCTCGGCAGCGCCAACATAAATTCGTTACAAAGAATAATTCAAAATAAAATTATAAAAGTACTATTTCATTACCCCTATTTTATATCCTAACTCAAGAACTATATGAAAAACTGGAATATTAAATTTGAAACAGCCTTACACTAATGGTAACTGTGTCTTGATCCAGAAGATAATGAATAATCCCTTCCATTCCGAAATAAACGAAGGAGCACAGCTTTTCAATGATTTACCCAAATAAATAAAAGAATATATGATACAATAAGTATATTCAAACTCAAACTTAAAGAAACATGTTTGTAAGCTAGAGTAACCTTTTAGAATAGAAAATTAAGTTGTACTTAATCTCATTGTAAATAACCGATTTAGAAGTGGGGCTGGGCTGGCTGGTCATGTTTGTCGAATGAACCCCGTGAGATGGGCAAAATTGGTCACCCAGTGGCAGCCGAGCGGTCGTCGGCCAAGGGGAAGACCAAAAAAGAGATGGCGCGACGATCTCGACGCCCAACAACCAAACTGGCCATCTCTTGCTACCGATCGACAAACATGGAGTGAATTGGGGGAGGCCTTTGCCCAGCAGTGGGACATCATAGGCTAGATAAAAAAAATATGAGATACAATTTTTTTTAACCAAAATTAACTATTATAACACAATTATATCTATTAATATTACGTAATAGGCATACATGTAATATTGATTGTAATTTTTATTTTAAAAAAATACATTAATTACAACCTGCATAAGAGAGCACAGAAACTGTGATTTATATAATTTTCTTCTTATACAAAACATTCAAATAACTAAGCTAATTAGGAACTTACTACATTCTGGCCTCTCAGTCACTCAGTCGACTCGTAGGATTGCATTATTAATAGAACGCCTCGTCAAATCCATAATTTAAAGTATCGCCGCGTACCTTCATATTATTTATAAACCAGGTGAGGTGGGGCGCGGGGTGCGCCGCGCCGCTGTGGCACGTGGCCTCCAGGTAATCGCTCGACGACAGCTTTTTGTGTTTGATTTTTATCTTTGGACGGTGTTTTTGACGGACTGTAAAAAAATCAAGCTTTACTTTTGTACGCTATGTTTAAAATATCATATTGTGTTCTTCTTTAAATCACCGCGTCGTATTAGACCGGAATGAATTCATAACAAAAATAGTCAACTAGTTTTCAGTAATAGGTACGACCGTACCTGAGCTCCGAACGTTATTCAGAAAATTGCTTGATCGATATAATTGTAAATAGAAATCTCTGTTCGCCGTACATCGGTACAAAGACAAATTATTTAGCCGGTACGATTATTTGCCGACAGCTCGGTAAATAATCGTCATCGACTGCCACATTTGATTCTCGCAATAGCGATAAACGTAAGAAATAGATACCAAAAGATATAAATAATCTATTTAACGCTTATCATGTTGCTCTCGAGGCAGCATAAGCTGAACTTCATCCCTTTGTCTCGTGCATGATACTGAAAAATTTTATTGTATGTACCTACATCCCTGTTAAGACCTACTTATATTTTGTTTTCATTATACTTACTGCATTATGTTGTGTACTTCTTATTGTAGCAGATTTTGAGACAATAAACGATTTTTATTTATTTTATTTGCTCATCACTCTTTAAGGTTAATTAAAGGCTGTCGCGGTCGTAACCGCACGCAAATAATTGTTTTTTTTATCATTACTATACATACATACAGTATGAAGTGATACAAATTAATAAGTAAGTATATAATTAACAAGCAATCTCATTAACATTGATCCAAATCCTGCATTGGATGTGATGTTATCTAAATAATGTGTGTCTGTGACTATTTAGTATTATTGTTGTTTCAAATTGAAATCCTTACTAATATTATAAATCCGAAAGTAACTCTGTCTGTCTGTCTGTCAGTCTGTTACGCTTTCACGCATAGAGTACTGGACTTATTTAAATGAAATTTGGTACAGATATAGTCCAGAGCATAGGAAAGGTTATAGGCCTTTAACCGACTGCGCTATAAGGAAGTAATGTATTACCCGTTAAACGTCTCTACGCGGACGGAGTCGCGGGCGGAAAGCTAGTAAATTTATAGTTACCAATGACAATAAGCTCGTGTATTTTGGATACTTTAGAGAAGATGGGGGTCTCGATGGCGATCTCGCAGGCGTAGGGCCCCGACGCGGAGAAGTCCAGCCGGTCCAGCGTGATGGACGTCGGGTGCAGTTGGATTATCTGCAAAACCAATCTATGTAATGGTGTCTACGTAAAAGCATAAGGTATCTTAGAACGTACACAAGACAGGTCTAAGTTTTGAATGGTGTTTTTTAAGATGCTGGCAGGTCCACTAAAGCGGGATATTCCAAAAATTTCACTCCTCAAAGCACCAGCACCACCGAGTTTCAAAGTAATTTAAACCATTAATATTTTAAAGCAGAGTTAGTTAAGTAATCGACGTTCTTTTTCAAGATTCACCTAAGATGGTTCAGCAGTTTAAGATGTATCAAGTATTATACCAACAACATAATCACATAAGATAAAAATATTTTCTCCGCTCGCGTTCTGATATTTCTGGCTCAAAACTAAATCAAATTATAAAAGCAGCCAAGTGCGTGTCAGAATTGCCTTTGCAGGGTGCCGTAGCAGCAACTAAAATAATTTAAAAGGTCTCGTTGGCACTTCTTTGTAACTTAGATCGCCTTTTAGTTTTCTCAATTTAGATTTTCTGTGTAGTTTCTCTTATTTTAGAAGTTATAGAGGGGGGGAGGGACTTACATTTTATCGCCCTCTTTGGAACCTTCTGCGCAGACTATCAGCTTATAAAAATAATATAAGAAACCTCACTATCAATTTTGGGGATCCCACACGCATGGGTTTTATAAAAAAATGTTTTGGGTTGCACTTGTTAGTATGGGGATTGAGAGGACCCCCTCTAAAATTTATTGTTTTTTTTCCTATTTTTGTATAAAATTTTAAAGGTCTCTAATCTTACAGTTTCGGAAAGAAGAGGCTGTGTGACATACGGACGGACGGATAGACAGAAACGACGTATCTATCTATATATCGTAGGGTTTTTGACAAATGGGTACGAAAAATACTACGGAACCCTAAATATGTCTGACCACCATTAATAACCGCCAGCTATTGTTAATCTAATTAGTCTAATCTCGCCACAAGCCAATGCTAAAAGTGTTCTCCTTCACATTCGTAAATTGTGTTTATAGTCCAGTCATTTAAGCTTAAATTAGGTAAGAATCTCGGAATTCGAGATACCCAGCTGTAAGTCTGTAAATACTTAGATATTGACGCCCTAAAAGTGGTCTCAAAACCTACATATGGTAGGGTGTACGCAACTATAAAATTTTCATGGTCAAATGTCACAAATATCAGTTTTATAAACTTTTGAGCGAAACGGGAAGTTTTATCATAAAAGTGTGTAGGAGAAAATTGCTTATCATCTAGTTATCTATAAAAATTGTCTGTACGTTTTATTCCTAAGATTCACCATTTCAGAGATACAGCGATGCAAAAAGTTGAAAAAGTTGTATTTTAAAAAGCTTTCAAACTTCCGTGCGATTGTGCTAGACAGTTAAAATTTTCACAACTGATGTATTTCAGTAGCCTCTATAACATCTAATACTAGAAAAAGCTTAAAACCAATGTTTAAGTGGGTTCTCATACAAAAACTATGGATTTTTTTTTCTCACACTTGGCCGGTTTTTAACGTGGTTACCCCAGTAAACCCATTCCAGACGACACCTTTTATACGTGAAGAACACGTTGTTTATATGGAAGCCTAGTTAAATAATTGGTTTATGTGGTTTTTAGTACTATACATATACGTTTCAGTACATTTAAACTGCTTATTATGGGTCAAAAAGTACGAAATAACCAATTATTAGAATTTCTGTTTGAAGTATAACTGAAAAAAAATACATTTTAAAAATGTTAATGTCCATCTAACTCTATTATGAACGTGAAGATCCATATTAACCAAATTTAATTTAATGAAACGCAGAAATCTTAAATCTTCTGAATACTGAAAACAACACAAAACAATTATTTAACTAGGCTTCCTTATAAACAACGTGTTCTTCACGTATAAAAGGTGTCGTCTGGAATAGGTTTACTGGGGTAACCACGTTAAAAACCGGCTAAGTGTAAGAAAAAAAAAACACAATTTTTGTATGAGAACCCACTTAAACATTGGTTTTAAGCTTTTTCTAGTATAAGATGTTATAGAGGCTACTAAAATACATCATTCGTGAAAATTTTAACTGTCTAGCACAATCGCACGTGGGCCTGGAAGCTTTTGAAAATACAACTTTTTCAACTATTTGCATCGCTGTATCTCTGAAATGGTGAATCTTAGGAATAAAACGTACAGACAATTTTTATAGATAAATAGAAGATAAGTAATTTTCTCCTACACACTTTTATGATAAAACGTCCCGTTTTGCTTAAAAGTTCATAAAACTGATATTTGTGACATTTGACCTTGAAAATTTTATAGTTGCGTACACCCTGCAATATGTAGGTTTTGAGACAACTTTTAGGGTGTCAATATCTAAGTATTTACAGACTTACAGCTGGGTATCTCGAATTCCGAGATTTTTTCCTAATTTGACTGGACTATTACAGTCAATGAAATGAATCAGCATACAGCATGTTGGTAAAGTAAAATCCGATCCCTAACACACAATGACAGCTTCAAGTAGCATTGTCATCATCACCGCTTATAGGGGACGAAAGGATTCATGAACCTTTAACTATTGTGCCATAGCAATTGATACGAGCTCATATTCAGAAACTGCTGTAGGAGTGAATATTCAAGTTATTTTATTCGTTAATTCATTAGTCCTTTACCCCATTTCTTATATGTATGATTTCCGTATTTGCACTGCTATAGCATCGTCAATTTATATTATTAAAATAAATATAAAATAAGAAAAAAGGTTTTGTATACTCAGAGATATATCGTAAGAAGGTGATCGTAAGAATAAGATTACTAAATAACCAAAAGGTAAATTCGAAATAACATATTAAAAAAAAATTATAATGTCCACGGTGTAGCACAGCTACGTAGTACACGTTCTCGTAGCACGACTTTGTCTACATTGGAAATATTCGTAGCAGCATATACACCCGTAGCATTTCAAGTGTTTGATCTCATAAGACGTTAGCATGCGATTATTTGGGATACAATCTTTTTAATTTTTTGAACGGTCTGCTATTACATAAAAAATACTATATATCATAAGTTTTATCAAAACACTTTTTTCCTTTCGTATAATATTTTATTTAATAAGTTACCACTTTCTTGAAAGTACTATGCATGGAATTTTTAGCAATGAGCATTTATTTAGTTTTTTCATGTAATCCCAGTCATATTAGGGGTTTATCTCGGAATGAAAGATAATTGACTGGATAATAAGCCAATTGATACAAACCTTTGTTTTGTCGCCGTAAATATCGTCTCAAATTCACAAATTCTATTGTGTCCGCATCTTAAGATATTGAAGGTCAAAGTTCACAATAAACTATTTTTGGCGAATATCTCGGTTCCTATTGCTTTTTTCATACGATCAACCGTTTTTGTGGTAGAGCGTGAAGAGTGCGTATGATAATTGATAACTGTCGATATCGATCTTGATGAAAATAATGTAACATAATTATGTTGTTGATGGTGGATCCTTCTGCATCGCGTCATACGGAGCGAAGACGACTTTGCCGGATATTTGGACTATAGTAAAAATATTAAAGCAATGGAACGACAAAAAATACTACTGCAGCACTATCAAAATCATAATTATGAAGTATGTTTCGACAAAACAATAATTGCGCCATCAGCCAAGCAAAATGTAAATAAAATAAGTTGAAAAAAAAAACTATGAACATGCTTGCTGAAAAATTAAAAACTGTTAATATCACATCAAAACAAGCCACAAATGATGCTAATGTTCTCATTATTAACACAGCTTGCCTTACTTTGGCTCATATTATTATTGACTGTACGCAGCGCACTCTTCGCGCTCTACCCCAAAAACGTTTGATTATATGGACTTTTTCCATCAGACAAAAGTTGTAGAGAAATTTATTCTCTACAACTTTCATAACACGATAGCAACTGTGACTTTTGAGACAATAGTTAGGATAACAAAACAAAGGTTTATACCAATTTTCAGCTTATTATCTTTCATTCCGAGGTTGACCCCATTTTTTACCGAATTTCACTGGGCTTATATGATTTAGTATCATCAAGGAGTCTAAACTTGGAATCTGTCTCAATTATACTACCTACAGAATATACCTATTTACTTATTTAAGTTTTTACCTCCTTGGATGTTTTAATGTTAAGATAACGTAATGATCAATCTGTTAAAACATGTAATCCAATGATAAGTACTCACATTGATATCGGCTCCAGTGACGTTGAAGAGCTCGTAGGGGGGATCCCGCCCTCGCACGTACTTCATGATCCGCATACCATTCTTGAAAAACACCACCTGTGGAGGGCAAACATCGAATAAGGGCTCCTCAAGGTTGTTTCCGTGTGCTGAAAGGGATGGGAAACAAAAGCCGTGACGACGCATATCGTTATATATTCGGGCGGGACTGGGTGGCGGTTACCCGGAAAGCTTATTTGTTTTAAAGTAAGCCGTCTGAACTTGTAATAACTTAAAAACATCAACAAACATCACAATACATTCTCTGAAGATAGGATCCAGACAGTTAATGACGATCGGCCATTTTCTGAGAAACTTTCGTAATTAAGGTGATTGATTACCATCTGAAATCTTCTACCTAATAACATTAGTAACGAAACCGTTCGGGACCTGAATCTCAGATTATAATTATTAACCTTTGTGGTTAAGTTATCCGAACTTTATTTAAATCTCTAATTCAAATAGTATTCGGGGCTGTGATCTACTTGTAGTAACCTTTTCAAGTCACATCGGCATTCCGCTGGGACGGCGAATGTGATTTAGTATTCCGGTACTTAATCCGATTTATGCTATTAGGTTTGCCTATAGCGTAAATACAGAAGTAGGCTTATAAAATTGGTCTTATATAATTTTGTAGTTTAAAAAATGTTCTTATTTGATAGTAAATGAACATCTAGATATTTCTAGATGTTATTTAGTAAAAACTATAATCGTTTTTCAAAGATTTTTGGTGTTTTTTTTTTGTCTTATTTTTTCGTATAGCCATGTTATAGAAATCAAATGCGGCTGATATAATAATACAACATAGGTGTACATTGTACGTACAGTCATACATTTTTAATCATTCATTGGTTTATCCGTACCCTTAACACTGACTAACTTTATTCACAATCAGTTATTAACTTAGGAATTATCGAAATAATCATTAGAGTAAAATTTAAACGGAGTTATTTTAGTCGGAGATTGTAGTTAGGTATTTACGTAAAAGTCAAACACGGCCCTGAAACTCTTGAATCGTTTAAATATGTAGAGGTCGACATGTAAAGTCGTGTTAGTAAAGGGCAAACCAAAAAGCAGACATCATTTATTTGAAATCAGAGCACACATTACATATTTGACTATGTATACATTACATATTTACATATTTAATATATTATTATATCTGTCGCAGTCATCTGGTTGAATCAGCGATTTGATTGGATCACTAGCGAGTTTATTAAATGATGACGTTCAATTGAATGACTAGGTCGAACGTTGAATGAACAATCCTCACTCAACGTCCAACAAGTTAGCGGATTGAAACATAGCCCTTTGAACATAGCGGACGTAAAATCAGTCAGGTGATTGTAATTTAGTTCAAATTTTTTCCACTGCGGCGTTATTGCTCATCAAAACAAAGATGGCGTCAAATAGCTGGTACAGATCTAATCGAATAGAACTGTGTTGATATTTTTTGAGTGAAATTGAGATATTCATTACATATATTGACTTATTCGTAAAAAAATTGAGACAGCATGGATGTTCCGATTAATACGCTGTCGCCGGCTACTTTAAAAGAATATTAAATTATTATTGTTTAGTGTATTTGTGAGAATTAGGGCTAATGTGACTAAGTGTTCTTGTTGCCGTGAACACAATTAGTCCAAGAGCTGGTGAACCCTGGGAGTAACGGTCTTCCTGTAAGGCTAGAAATTTGTATACTGACGGTTTATGGCATGCTAAGAGCAATAGCCAAGACCTGGCAGGCGTCAGCCCTGCACGTCATCAGCCCGTTTATTTTTCAAACTGTTAAGTAAATGGGGTTTCAAAACTTGTTCCTGTAAGTTTGAAAATTTAATAGAATAAAGTTATTTAATTATACATCTTAAAAATAAATTGACAGGCGATTACAACAAGCAGAAGTATACGACAGGTCAATTAAAAAACGCACAGTTGATGAGGTAAAAAAAACTTTATCCTGTATACTTAAAATTTTTATATGTTTTTCAATAGACTTCTCAGAGTAAATATGTACAATGCCAGGCGATTTTGAACAGCATAAGACCTTGCCAGGCGAGGGGACAGCTGCCAAAGGCGTGCGAGTGAGAAGTGTTACATGAACGCATACAGTAAATGTAATGTATTTTATTATGTTTTATACAATGTACAATCGATGAAATGCAAACTGACGAATAATAATACGTTAAATTGTAAGCAGTAGGTTATGGTTTACAAATTTTCGACGGTTCACAATCTTGCTAGGTAGATAGCAATCAAGCGTTATTTACAATTTTACCGTGACATATACATGTGACACAGACATTTTTATATGGAATATGGCACTAATAATTGTAAAAAATCGATAAATATTTCTGAACTATATACAAAATTGGGACCTTCTATATGCCAAAGCTAACCTGGATTTCAAGCATTAACCGGTTGCGATTTTAATCCGTTTTTTTTTCAAGAAGAGATAAAGAAAAACCATTCCAAATATTGCAAAAATCGAGTACATATCAGAAAGCATTCAATGAATTAGGAAACGCAGAAATAGTACAGAAGAAAGAAAAAAAAATCCCGATACTACAGAAATTTGTATGCCAAACGTATGGTTTGAAATCTTCAAAATTAAAAATGCACGATATGAAAAGTTCGTTGCCTCGTTCAACACAACTAATCCTAAAGTGTTTATGAAAAAAGTAGTAAGCTATGATTCATCGAATTTACCACCCTGCCAACGTGAACTACATCAACAATTGTTAGAACTGCCTACATTACAAATATATGGCGAAATTGTCATTTAAAAGAACCAACAATTATTACACCTGAAAATAACGGTTGGAACTTAATTGATAAATCGTTACCATTTTAATTGGTTTGAGGGGAATACAGTTCCATCGTTTATATACGACATACTTTTACAAGAACATGCTGATACTTCCACAGCACAATCGACTGAAACTGAGGAATGCATTTCAGGTAACATACAACTATTTTATTCTGTATCATTTAATATGGAGTCCTATGCGTTGAACTTGATATTTAATTCTCAACAACCATATTGACTCATAAATTTTTTTTTTACTATGTTCAGATGAGGAAAACATTTGAGTTGAGGAATCAGATGATGATGAAAACAGTGATAGCGAAATTTCAGATGATGCTGAAGAAAATGAGTGTTAAAAATAATGTACATTGTATAAAACATTATAAAATACATTATATTTACTGTATGCGTTCATGTAACACTTCTTACTCGCACGCCTTTAGCAGCTGTCCCCTCGCCTGGCAAGGTCTTATGCTGTTCAAAATCGCCTGGCATTGTACATATTTACTCTGAGAAGTCTATTGAAAAACATATAAAAATTTTAAGTATACAGGATAAAGTTTTTTTTACCTCATCAACTGTGCGTTTTCTAATTGACCTGTCGTATACTTCTGCTTATTGTAATCGCCTGTCAATTTATTTTTAAGATGTATAATTAAATAACTTTATTCTATTAAATTTTCAAACTTACAGGAACAAGTTTTGAAACCCCATTTACTTAACAGTTTGAAAAATAAAGGGGCTGATGACGTGCAGGGCTGACGCCTGCCAGGTCTTGGCTATTGCTCTTAGCATGCCATAAACCGTCAGTATACAAATTTTTAACCTTACAGGAAGACCGTTACTCCCAGGGTTCACTAGCTCTCCAGCTAAATTACCTTTTCAGGATCCCAAAGAAAAACTTGGACTACCGAAAGAATATTGGAGGTTATAAATAATGTTCGAAAAGCTAGGGTGTTCATGATTTCTAAGGAAGCCAGGACATCTATGGATTATAACTGGATATCAAAGTACGATATAATGGTTATAACTAAAGAAGTTTTTTTAATATCTAAAAACCCCCGACCCAAAAAAGTACACAATTATTATGACAAAAGGTTAAAAATGCTAAACCCTATAAAAAGCACAAAATAACTTTTTACACTACGTAAGTACCAACTAAAGCGAGGCATAACCGCTAATTTTGAAGTGCAAATGGTTATCTTGGCCTGCTGTTGACTGTACGTATGAATTTTTTGATTAAATTTTGTCACGCCGGGGGACCACTCTAATTTATTAGCCTAACGTTAGAAGCACACTTAAGAAGTATCTTAAGACTTAAAATTGTTAAAAATTATATCAAGGTGTGTTATGTCATGTCCTCATTTTTTAAATCTAAAGTTAGATATCTTTTAAGTTGCGAACTTATGGTCACCCTAATCAAACATTACAAAGTCAGCTATATCCCATTCAACGACTACGCTAAATGACGTTCCGTCAAGATGTTGAACGTTACATTCAACAACTTCACGAGTTGTCCTTTAGTCATTCAATTGAACGTCGTCATTCAATGAATGCGCTAGTGATCCAATCAAATCGCTGATTTAACCAGATG
Organism: Maruca vitrata; assembly: GCA_039566165.1. Classification (NCBI taxonomy): domain Eukaryota; kingdom Metazoa; phylum Arthropoda; class Insecta; order Lepidoptera; family Crambidae; genus Maruca; species Maruca vitrata. The sequence goes on along the minus strand of CM076914.1, from coordinate 14,019,745 downwards.
ACTGCGACATATTATCTACTAACTAAAATTATGATATCTACTGACGTGATAGACGTAACATGGTAAAGTTTCGTCTGATAATTTGTTCATGCTCTGGGTGGGAATCAAACGTTATCGAGCAGTTATAACACAATTTTTTTTATCTGCTCTTTTTAAACGTACTTTATACATAAGAAAACTGAAAATTTTAGTCTTAATGAGTCTATTCGCGTTAAAAGGAGTAGCATATACATAGCTACTTACTGTCCGACGATATTTAGTGTAAGGGAACGCGAAAGTCTAAACTAACTGAAAATTTCCGGGATATTTGACACATGTTGTTTTGTTTTGATGAACTCCCAATATTCCAACACTGTTGCAAGCGCCATGATCACGGGTGATCTGTAGGACTGCGAGAATGGCAGTAGGTCTAAGACAACAAGGTGAATATCCCGGACGTTTTCAGTTTTCTGATGTGTGTTTAAATTGATGTACCTTATCTAGAGAGCTGGGGTCAACGTTGTGCTCGCAGCGCAGCAGCGCGCTGTTGCGGTGCACCACGAACCGCGGCGCGCGCAGCTCCACCCACACGGAGTCCATGCCCGCCACTGCGCACACACATCGCACTGTACTCGCGAACACAACCTGCTTAATACGACCCCCATCGATGACACCTTTAATGTACTTTAATGGGTGGCAATAGATCCTGCGGGGCTCATTGGTACCAATGCCGGAAAGTTTATTTATAATTCACAATAGAACAAAGACGTTTTGTGTTTTTTTGGATTCAGCACACAAAACTACTTTCGTAGACATAGATCACTCGATGCTGAACTGAACTTTTAAAATATATAAAGTATTTGGGGGCCCAGCAATGCCCCCGGCAAGTCGTAAAGCTGCAAGAGCGGCAGGCCGTACCACCCTTTTCTCGAAGCAATTCAGGCTATTATCAACCCCTTAATATTGACAAAAGTATTTAAAAGTTAGTAAGAAAAATATCATGAGGAAACCTACGAAAAAAATCTTAGATTATTTAGTCGACCCGTCGCTGCACTTGGTCAGCGTGGTTGACAAAGGGCAAGGCCTGGTCGCCTTAGTTTAGGGTGGAATCGTATTCTAGCAGTGGGGACGTATATTGGCTGATGATTAAAAAGTTAAGATGATTTAATTTTAATACATATATTGATATTTTAATCTTTTTCGTAAGTTCCTAAGGGCTGGTAATTTAAGGGATTAAATTGAGTATGTGACGGCAGGGACGCACTTATTACAGTTCAGTTAAGGTATCAGTGAAATAACGTGGCCGAATATCCTGTCCTGATTGCACTTTAAATTAAATATTGACACTTCGAATTTATAAATATCAAAAACAATACAAATGAACACATAGTAATCCTGTGTCTAAAAGGTAGATAATAATATAGTAAAAGGTTCGTAACTAATAAATCAAATTTATTTAAACTACCAACAAACACAAACACCTAAGTTAAACTATATAACATAAGGTTCACAAGACATGTGCTGTCTTAAATTATACAGGTTGCCACGAAAAGCACAAATGGATAATTGCTATGTATTGATTGAATCCGCGTTTCGTATAACTTTTAATCTTCTTCAAATAGACTGAGCCTTTTTAAAGAAAGAAAATCATAAGTTTTCATAGCAATTTTCATATTTTCTTTCGAAAAATAAAGTGTAAAATATAAAACGACAGATGACCACACCCATCAGCGCTATCTCTCTCCTGCTGTATTTCCCTTAAACTCGATTGGTGTTTTTACAAGGGTACAAGATACAACATCCTGTCAGTTTGGATTTCAGTACATTTCAAAATGGGCTCCACTCGTTTCGACTGGCGTCTTATGTATTTTACTGCATGCACTTTATTTTTAAAAAAATCAATTATTTTAATTACATTACTGCCTTTCGGCCATTCTAAGTTATGTTGACAATTAGAACGTAGCTTAATAGGCACGCTATGTTCTGACATATTTGAATTTCAAATATCTCACTGTTGCTCGCAAGACTGGCGTGGAGAGGAGCTGAGTTATGACTCACTTAACTCTGGCGCAAGCGTGCGATCATCGTAAAATACCCCGCCTAAATGAACCCTCACGCGTGTCGTAATTAAAACCTCTACGTGTATATTATCTCCATTGCTGGTACATGTAAAATGTTGTTTACAAAATTATTATGTGCTCGTTTGGTGCAAGCAAACAGTTCATCTAAAACATGGTGGGCTTAATCTGCATCGTTCATCTGAAATAACGAGTTCCATAGAATTTCGAGAAGAAGATAGAAACTTAGCTATAGCTGTCGCTGTAAATATTTACTATTTATTGTAGTGCCGATACAATATCAATCACGTTTTGCTTTAACACTAGGAAAAGATCTTTCATTATTAATTATCTTGAAGCACTACAAAATATGTATCTCTTCAAGTAGCTCCAAGGAGCAGCTTCTCCAAGGACATAAAATACTTTTCAAGAGTCGTTTTAAAGAAAGCAACTACAATGTCTTAACATACAAAGCCGACAGTTACTGTGAACCTAACGTAAGTTACATTGAGCTCCGAAAACTACGTTTTCAAAGACCGTAGAGAATGGCTTGCAAGTTTAATAACTGTCAGCGGTGACTGCGTCGGACACGACCAGACAGCGCATATTTGTGAACAAATTTCTAAGTTCAACTTTACTACTACACTATTAAAATGAACAGCACAGAGTAATTAATCAATACTATTATTGAGCCAATGTGTTTTGGTTTCCTTACCCAAAAAGTAAATAACGGCACCAATTTTTTTCATTTACTTTTCATTAATTAAGGTACATAAAAATCCTTCAATCACACTTGTTCCATTACTTTGTTCCACGATGGTACTACAGCGATATTTTTTTCGCGTTAGTTCCATTTATGCATAAAGATGAAATAATGGAACTACTGCGAATACACAAATTAGAATTCTCCTTTGTACCATTATATCTATTAAACATGGAAAGGTAAAAACAAGCATTCATTTTCAGAAATACCTCAGCACATATGGTTACTAACTATTTAGGTCAACATTACGGACATTAATATATTGCACGACTGTCGCCGTCTAACAAAACTTTAAATTTTTAGCCTATGTGTTATTCTTATTTATAACTTATATTACTATTTAAGGTTCAACAAAAATCCGTTCAGTAGTTCATGAAAGAGTAAAAAACAAACATACATAATAAATTCATGCTTGTTTTTACCTTTCCATATATAAATGTAATAATAGTATCGGAATTGTACACATTTCCTAGGAATAGTATACATTTCCTTGATTTCATAGTATGAAATGTGTACGAATATATTACAATGTGCATCTGCACTGAGTGTTCTTTTTTTCAACTTTTAGTAAAAGAAGAGAAATTTATAGGATATTTAGTAAAAAATAGTAAAATTTTATAGCATGGGGTCATAAATTTCTAAAACTTGATTTAAATTAGTTATGACCAAAAAACTGGAACACTCAATCCAGACGTTTCAGCAAATGTGCATATTCTCGATCTCAGAAAGTACTAACTCTGAGATAATGTTTTTTATCTTAGAATTTAGTAAAGAATTTCTTAAAACTTTTAAGAAATTACCAATTCGCTAGGGTGTCAGATTGCAGATTAGTGGCGGTCTAAAAGGATCACTCAGTTCAGCACTTGTCTGAACTGAGTGATCTTCAAAATGTGCGTATAATTGGAGAATTACTTAAATGTAACAATTTTATCTTGTAGTTTGACTCTTTCGCGAATTCGTAAAATAGAAATAACGGCTCAAATAGCTTTACCTTGAAAAATAAACAAAAGGAGATTTTTTTGAAACGTTTGAACTGAGTGTTCCTTATATGCGGCTCTACAGACTGATATAACCCTCTTCCATTGAAGCAGTTTAGATGAATGGTTTTTACTAATTTTTTACGAAAACATGTAATATCATCCGTCGCTATAAACTATATACCTTAAGAGAAAATCAATTTATAATGTTTAATAAAAGACCTTTAGTCATATAAGAAAATGCGTTTTATTCAAGTAGTTATATTAGATTAAATAAAAAGTAAAAATAAAATGTAAATATGTTCGTATTTCGCTTATAATGGTGTAATTGTCTTACGGGGGTGAAGAAATATTTATGTAGAAAGATGTACGGGTCGATATGTTATAACACTATAATAAGCGAAATACAAACATATTTACATTTTATTTTTACTTTTTATTTAATCTAATATAACTACTTGAATAAAACGCATTTTCTAATATGACTAAAGGTCTTTTATTAAACATTATAAATTGTGGTCACCCTACAACATAACCTCCTTTACAAAAACAAAAAATTGATTTTCTCTTAAGGTATATAGTTTATAGCGACGGATGATATTACATGTTTTAGTAAAAACCATTCATCTAAACTGCTTCAATGGAAGAGGGTTATATCAGTCTGTAGAGCCGCATATAAGGAACACTCAGTTCAAACGTTTCAAAAAAATCTCCTTTTGTTTATTTTTCAAGGTAAAGCTTTTTGAGCCGTTATTTCTATTTTACGAATTCGCGAAAGAGTCAAACTACAAGATAAAATTGTTACATTTAAGTAATTCTCCAATTATACGCACATTTTGAAGATCACTCAGTTCAGACAAGTGCTGAACTGAGTGATCCTTTTAGACCGCCACTAATCTGCAATCTGACAACCCAGCGAATTGGTAATTTCTTAAAAGTTTTAAGAAATTCTTTACTAAATTCTAACATAAAAAACATTATCTCAGAGTTAGTACTTTCTGAGATCGAGAATATGCACATTTGCTGAAACGTCTGGATTGAGTGTTCCAGTTTTTTGGTCATAACTAATTTAAATCAAGTTTTAGAAATCTGTGACCCCATGCTATAAAATTTTACTATTTTTTACTAAATATCCTATAAATCTCTCTTCTTTTACTAAAAGTTGAAAAAAAGAACACTCAGTGCAGATGCACATTATATTACATAGTATGAATGTATTACATTTCCGGTAACAGATATAATAGTACGAAGGAGAATTCTAATTTATGTATTCACAGTAGTACCATCGTGGAACAAAGTAATGGAACTAGTGCGATTGAACGGTATTACCCTTAGGATATCGGATTTTTTATTTATTTATGAAGATACAGGTAGTAAATTTGGGAATTATTAAAAACATTTTTATATGTATAATTATGCTACGTATCAAATTTCAAGACCCTGAGCTTACGGGAGGGTTTCTATTTCCTTGAGTGTTGAAGCGGCATAAATGAATTGATTGGCATACCTAGAAGTTTAATTTTAAATATAAGTTTCAACTTGATACTTTACGCCTTCCTGAGAAATGGGGCCTTGTCAGACTTGTGTGACGGATGGATGGAACAAAAGGAATCTATATAATATTTTTAATTCTTCAAATCCACGTCGTGAAAGAATAGATTCCTGTTTCACTGGCAAGTCTAAATAGGTACCTATTATCTGGTATCTCCTCCCTCGTTAGACTTCGCAGCCGCCAGTCCGTATGCTAGGTTCAGCGTTGTTAGCTAGGTTTACTTACATTGTTGTTAGTTTGCTAAGTTCATCGCACCACAGAGTTTGATGTCACAGTCGCCGATAATTTACATTGTTGTCTACTCATGGCCATAGCAACGTTACTTTATAATTGGTTTAATAGACCAATATTCGGTCAATATCATTCAAACCTTTCTGTTTAATTTTGCTAGGCGGTATTTCTTAATATAGCCCCTACAAACGCCCAACAAGTTTAACGCGATTCTTTAAATAAATTAGCATTACTTTTTTATTGACGAACCGTTTGACATGAAACGAAAACTAAATTTTAAGTGGGGCTTACCAAAATATGTAGGGGAACCTGTTGTACCTAGGCCAGTTTTTGATATTTTTATTTTTTATAAAAAAATGGTAAAAATAAGATCCGTCAAATAGGGAATAATGGAAAGATCAGTTACTCAACTATATAATAAATACATAAAATATGAGGATTTTCAGTAAAGCTGGAAACAAATGCAACTTTAAAAAAAAAGGGAAAACTGTCCAAGGTACAAAACAGACCAGAGGGCCTACCATGAGTTGGCTATCGAAAACTTACTTACGTTAAAAACCTATCGAGTTGTTTTTTTCATACGGCCGATTTTAGTTCTTCGCGTAACCACCAGCCGGCGCTGTACATGTTTTTCATAGACATATTTACGTTGTCGATATCGAGCGCGTAAGTTTTAAACTCATGGTAGCCCCACTGATGTACCTTGGACCGTTCCAGTTGTACTTTGGACATTCCAGGGTAGAATGAAGATAAACACTAGCAATTGCAGCAGAGTTTTATTTTTAATATAGGTAAGTACAACAATAATGCTCATACCTGTAATCAACAAAAACATTAATGTAAATAGCAGATTAACAGTTACCTTAATTAATAATCTCTTGTCTCTTTATTTTGTGTCAATAACATAACAAATGTTTACATATTTAAATAATTATTTTTTGCTTTATATAAATAGAATAAAAATATAATCAAAAAATAGGTTTTTATAAGGTTATATTATCTATATCAAAATTATCTATGTATTATCTATGTCCAAGGTACAACCACAGTTGGGGGGCCAAGGTACAACATCATAACAATTTTTAGTTAATAATGCGTCCGACCGATTTCAGCCATGGCGGCCGATCCCAATTGAGATCAGCCAAGTGCGCAGGACATATTATAGTGCACAAGTGTACGCGCAAACACAAGTGCACTCTCTATTCCCTTACTCTCATAATTCGGTGAGACGGCAATCCGACATGACCGATGAGAGATCGGGCGCAGGACCACCGGCTTAACGTGCTTTCCGAGGCACGGGCGTTCAACCGCCAACTTCCTAACTCCGGGCTGAGTAATTTCATTGCAGAAAAACTAACACAAATTTTGCCCGACCCCGGACTCGAACCGGGGACCTCTCGGTCCTAACGCAGCACTTGCTACCAATAGACCAACGGGGCAGTTAAATTTTTAGTTTGGAATTTTTAGTTACAACTTGTTTAAACACACTTTTAATTGAGGTCGGGTTTTGACAACTATACTATCTAAAACCTTAATAAACTGAGATTATATCGGAAGTAAAAGATATTTTATAAATACGTATCGTGACAAATTAAGAGGCCATAAGTAAATTCCAAAAAACGAACTTTTAAGGCAAAAAATAATAAATTACCTTTTTTAACTGCATTGACCCGGCGCCGGCGAATCACAAATAACTTCACGTGAGTTTTATCAAAGCAGGCTTTGACTGCCATATACAATATTGTTGTAAAGCGCGGGAGTTTACGAAAAATTACAATTGTCCTAGGTACAACACTGTCCAAGGTACAACAGGTTCCCCTACAATATCATTGAAAACCCCATAATGATCGGATAAGTCGTTTCTGAGATTAGCGTGCACAAACACAAAACAAACAAGACAAAACAAAACACACACAAGACAAAACCCACAAAAGTCATTGTTTTGGGTTCTTTTGCGTTTATAAAGGTCTCCTACGATAAAAACTTGTGTTACGGATATCGGAAACACTTACAAGGTAAGCGAAACACACCGATGTTCTTCACACAAATATTTGTCCCGAGTAGGAATGGACTCTTGGCCCAAGAGACACTTTTCAATGCGTCTCATTAATAGATGATGATCCAATTGAGCAATTGAAACAGTTCAATGTCTCTTCGATATCCATACATCAAGCATGTGTCTGCGGGAACTCAGCACTCAGAACGCTTGCGGTCTCCGGATGAGCCGGATTGTTGGATCGACACTTAGCGACGCACAACTACCACGTTTAGACTTACCTCACCCGTGTTGCTATATTCATGCCCTACCATTGATTTTATTGTTGTACCACGTGGTTGTAATCGAGCCTTGAACACGATAAATAAAGCGATAACAACTTTCGTAGTATTATGAATAAATTATTTCAAGACTTTAGTACCTATCTATGTTTTACGTTATATCTTTATATTTCCCTGAAGGATATAAGTTATTGTTAGACTATTTAGGTAGACTTATTTTATTGTTGGGGTTGTGCATCGGTATTTGTCCCGTATCCGAGACGAATACCGCGATTAATTTATGTATGCCTCTGTTTTTTCAGATTTAAACAGCAGAAGACCATATTAATTCACAGATTACTTGATCATAATCATGACTTTTGCTGTTTATCTTTCAGAGTAATCGAGCCTTGAACACGATAAATAAAGCGATAACAACTTTCGTAGTATTATGAATAAATTATTTCAAGACTTTAGTACCTATCTATGTTTTACGTTATATCTTTATATTTCCCTGAAGGATATAAGTTATTGTTAGACTATTTAGGTAGACTTATTTTATTGTTGGGGTTGTGCATCGGTATTTGTCCCGTATCCGAGACGAATACCGCGATTAATTTATGTATGCCTCTGTTTTTTCAGATTTAAACAGCAGAAGACCATATTAATTCACAGATTACTTGATCATGATCATGACTTTTGCTGTTTATCTTTCAGAGTGAGGGATTTAACGTGTTACAACTCGGCACGCCAGATAAAAGGGTTAAAATTATTCCAATTTATTTTATTAAAACCGTACAACACAGGTAATTTGCACTTCAAATTAACGACAAGTGTTTCAAACTCAATTACCTTCAAATAAAGCTCGTACAATTCTATCTGAGTCTTATTGACACAACAGTTTCTAGCCTGAGTTAACAAAGTTGTGACAACGGATAACCCTTATTCCTACTCCGGTAAGGTGCACTCTTCAACTATAGCGGGAGTTGCGCCTTAAACTACATTGTTAGGACCTTAAGCCGCTACGTAAATTTCGACTTATAGCTTACTTCCATCACCGTAAGTTACTTGCAAGGGCCTACCATTAACTAGGGTTGGCAGTGCTAATATTTATTTAAATCCTCAGGGGTGTTACTATAGTTGCTTTACGAAGTAATCTCACAGTAACTGCTATCCACAACTCTGATATTCAGACAGATGTTAGTTGAAATACACTGCGGTATTATGAACAGAAACGTATTACAGTTGTTGCCAGTTTGTGTTGCCAACCACATTTAACGCACAAACGGCGCTTTGTTATTAAACATACCATAAATCGTTTTACCTATTTGCATTTGAGTACGTTGTGCGACCTTTAATTACGTTAATGTTTGTGGAGTTACGAATACTGATGTTTACCATATCAATTATCAGTGGTTATTGTGATATTAGGTATGTAATAAATTGTGAAACCCAGCAATACCTTTATAGTTTCACATAATATTATTACAATAAATTGATGTCATTAAAAATACAATTCATTGAATTGCTAAATGTAAGTATGTAGTTGTTTGTTTTGTGAAAGAGTTTTATATCGAAATGTAATAAAATGAGCCCTTTTTATGGTTTTGTGGCTAATGCATGAAAGAAATCCTCGATCACTTATATTCAACGTAAGTGTTTATCTACATATTATGTTTAACCGCAAAGTACGTAATACTCATGCACGAAAGATTCCGTGTAGTTATATAATATTTTGATTTTAAACTAAATACACCACAAAAAACTATACTTTTTCCAGGTTCGATTTATAGTCCGGTTAATGTAGACCAAAAAATGAGAGTAAAGTTACATAAAGTCCCAACAAGCTGAATTTCTGTGAAATTGTTCAAAATATAATTATAAACAATGTCTAGAAGTTCCCCATCATTCCCCGGTAAGGAAAAAAAATAATTCAAGGGCAAAGGTAAAAGAAATGAGATTTTCATGATTTTCAGCAAAACGGTAAGTTTTATCATAAAAGTACTTAGACAAAATTGTAGATTATAAAATTATCTAAAAAAAATGTATCAATTATTTTTTTCTTACGAGCCACCGTTTCTGAGACATAACGATTCAAAAATGAATGAGTACGCCACGTATATATGTTACGGTCAATGTGAGCAATCGGTAATTATCTATAATCACCGGTAATTATAGATAAATACCGACGCACATGGTAAATGTAGTGAATTATTCAAATTTACCGGTAATTATATACAACTCCCTCGCGACTGAGGTAAATGTTGACATTGCTGACAAAAATCACAAGTACTCTGCAATTCCAAATGTCACAAAACTCAAACTTGCAAAAATAATATTAACGAGAAAGAATTTTAAGAGTTCCACTGACAATTGCCTGTAATTTGTTAATTTTATTTAACTTTATTATTATAAGATTTTTTTTTAAATCAAACTTGAAGTTTGGTTTCTAGATATGTCTTGTTTATTTTATAACTAGCTGTGCCCGCGACTTCGTTCGCGTGGACTACAGGATTTTACAAACAAAAGTTTTTTCCCAGTAACTCCCGATCCCGTAAGAATTTTACAATATCGCGTTGCAAGTAAGCTTTACGTCTATTAGGGTACCTGCATGTCAAATTTCAATCATCTATCTTACGCGGTTTAGATGTTTTCATACAAAAGTTTATTCCCGCTAATTCCCGTTCCCGTGGAAATTTTGCAATATTCTGTTGCGATTAAGCTTTAAGTTTAATAAGTTACCTGCATGCCAAATTTCAAACATCTAACTTAAGCAGTTTTAATATTTTCCTGCTAATTCCTGTTTCCTGTTAGAATTTAGGGAAATCCTTTCTTATTGCACCTTTTTTTTTTTTTTTTTTTAACGCGAAGAATGCTTGATGCCCCTTTACCTTGGGCAGGGGTTTACCCAAGGCGGTGTGTGGGACTCCCGGCTGCCGGTACTGAGATGGAAAAGGCCGACAACTGCTCCTGGGCTAAGGTGCAATGCCCAGGGGTGTACCCACTAAACTCCGCGGCATACCTCATCGCCTATTGGTGGTGCCGTGGTACCTGGCAGAGCCTCCATTCACAACACCACCGGCGGACAACCTCCACGGGCTTCCTCAAGACTCCCCGAAGGGGGGTAACGGGGCGACCCGGTACGCAAGGTCGCTCCCGTCCCTCAACGACGGCCGTTGGTGCAATGCCGACGGGAGTGTCCCCACACCCTCCGCCGGCCGGCCATCATTGGACTGCGGCATATGACGCGCATATTCGCGCCTTCTGCGCCCCGGTCTCCTTCTGCGCTGTGGTGGTGCGGAGGGGTTTTCACGCTCCCTCTCCGCCGCCTCCTTTTGAGCCATGACGGACTCGCAGAAGGAGGCGGCTGCCGACCACACATCGACATCCTTCACCATCCCCCGGAGAAGTTGGGGGAGGGAGGTTACCGGGCCGGCCACAGATGTTAGGGCCGACCTCTCTTCGAACCACGACGGACACTGAAAAAGAGTGTGGTCCGCCGTGTCCTCATATGCGCCGCACTCGCGGCACACGGGCGAGTCCTCCCGCTGGATTCGGTGCAGATACTGGCCGAAACAACCATGCCCGGTCAGCACCTGCACCAGACGGAACGACAAGAAGCCGCCCGTCCGCTCGAGCCAGCTGATGAGCACTGGCCTGAGCGCATCCAGCAGGCGACGCCCTGCTTCTTCCTCGGCTAGCCTATCGGCCCACGCCGCCACCAAGACTTCTCGAGCTCCATGCACAAATTCACCGCGCTCACTGGATGTCGGTCGAGAACCCAGCTCCCGCTGCTCCTTCATCCACTCGTAGCTGGTCGCCTGCAGCTGCGCTTCCAGCTCCCAAGGCGGCGTGCCTGCCAAGGCGCAGGCCGCCGCAAAACCCACGGTGCGATAGGCACGCGCCACCCGACACGCTATGGCTCGCTGGGGCCTACGGAGTAGGGCGGAATTCCCCCTAATTTGGAGAGAGTCCGCCCAGATGGGAGCTCCGTAGAGGGCCATACTCCGAAGTATGCCGGCGTAGAGTTGCCGACATCTAGCCCTGGGTCCCCCCAGATTTGGGAGAAGCCACCCCAGCGAATCCGCCGCCTTGAGGAGGCGCGGTGACAGACTACTAAAGTGTGGGACAAACTGCCACCGCGCGTCCAGGATCAGCCCCAGATACTTCATTTGGCGCTGGATCGCCACCCGGACTCCCCCAATCAAGATGTACGAGTTGGGAGGAGGTCCCTTCCGAGGCCTATGAAAATAGACGGCCTCGGTCTTCTCCAGCGCCAAACGGAGGCCCAAAGAGCTGATGCGCTGTGCCATCAGAGCGCTCGCCTCCGTCGCTCTTCGCGCCGCCTCCTCGAAAGTCTTCCCCCGGGCAGTGACGAGTGTGTCGTCGGCGTAACAGATTACGCCCATGCCCGGGAGTCGACGACCGCGTAACACCCAATTGAACCCGATGTTCCACAGGAGGGGTCCCAGAACTGACCCCTGCGGAACACCGGACTCCACAACTCGACTGTTCCTAGCGCCCAACCGGTCTACATACAAAACCCTTCTGTTACAGAGGTAGCTATTCAACAGGGCCCTTAGACGGTGCGGGACCCTGTGGTAGCGTAAACCCTCCATAATCGTCGAATGAGGGATGGAGTTGAAGGCGTTGGCGATGTCAAATGACACCGCCATCACTCCACCCCCACTCTCCATTGTGCCTAGCACAAGGCTCTTCAATCGGGACAGGGCGTCGATGGTAGACCGCCCTGTCCTGAACCCGAACTGGTCATCCGAAAGGTCCGGCCCCACGCTCCGCAGGTGGTCGTTCAAGCGCGCCGCAAGAACGCGCTCGAAAAGTTTACCGGCCTCGTCCAAGAGGACAATCGGCCGGTATGCGGAGGGGGACTCTGAGGGGCGGCCCTCTTTCCGCAGGAGGCACAGGAGCCCCTGCTTCCAAATTTCCGGGAACCTCCCGACCGTGAGGCACTGGTCGAAGAGGCCCCGGAAAGACTGCTCCATCTCTGCGCTGGCCAGAGCAACAACGCGGGCCGGGACACCATCCGGACCTGGGGCGGTCTTCTTCGCCCGGAGAGGGAGGACGGCCGACTCAAACTCCTCTGGAGTGAGCGGCGTTACGGTCTCCAACTCCGGGACAGCCCTCAGTCGTGAAGCCATCCGTGGCGGCACGAAGTCAGGATCAACAGATGGAAAGAGACCCCGAACCACCTCCTCTAGTAGCGACGGCTGGAGAGTCTCCGTGACTGGGGGACCGATTGGGCGCAGCTGGTTTCGCGCAGCCCTGTACGGTCTCCCCCATGGATCGTCATTGAGACTCTCCAGCATCTCCGCGCGTGCGGCGTCTTTCGCCTCGACGATGGCCGTCTTGAGGGCGCTTTGCGCCTCTCGGTAGGCCTCGTGGAGTCGGACCTCATCTCCAGGGTCCCTCCTGCTCCGGCGGCGGTACCGCTGGTACGCCCGGCGGGCCGTAAAGGAAGCCGCGCGTAGGGCACCCAGCTCGCTCGACCACCAGTAGACGGCGCGTCGTGGAGTCGGTCGACGTGCCCGAGGCATAGACGAGTCACACACCTCGGTGAGCGCCTCGCGTAGTCGCGAGGCCGACACGTCGACATCGACACCGTCCACCTGGGGAGCAAACCACCCTTGGACAAAGGCAGCTTCCTTTGCGATTCCACGATCCAGACGCGATAGGGCCCAACGAGGGAAACGCTGGACTGAGGGCGGTGCAACGTGAGAACTTTGGGGAAGAACCTCCCACCGGATGAACCGGTGGTCTGAGAGCGTCTCCCCCAAGTCGACCCTCCAATTCGACACGCGTGCGGCGAGGGCAGGGGTCGCGAATGACACGTCGACCACAGACCCTCCTTGATGCCGCACGCATGTTTGGACCGTTCCACGGTTCAGCAGCGACAGGCCAGATGATGTGGCCCACTCCGACAGAAACCTCCCGCGCACATTGCATCTATCGGCGGGATTGCCCCAGGCTGTGGATTTGGCGTTAAAATCTCCTGCCAGAATGATTTGCCGACCCCTAGCACGACCCAGAACCCCCGACAAAGTGTCGAGAAAGTCGATGAAGTCCTGGTAGGGGCGCGACGGCGAGAAATAGACCCCCAAGATGTATAGGGGGCCCCACAACACACCCACAAATCCGCTCCCCCTTTCAGCCAGCGTCAGGGAAGGCGAGTCAGTCGAGGGACGACTCCCGACAGCCACCAGGTCGTCTCGGTCGCCCAGCCAGTGAGGCGGCACCATGTACGGCTCGGAGACGACGACAACGTGTGCCAACCACTCCGCCATGACCTGGAACAACAGGTCCTGGGCCGAGCGGCAGTGGTTGACATTGGCCAAGATGAAAGTGGCTGGTGTGCTACACATTGTCCGTCGTCTCTACACCCTCCATGGCTGCCGCCGTATCGGCCTCGGGGGCCACCGGCACAGCTTCGGCATTAGGCTTGGACACCGGCCTCAGCTTTCCCTTCCTTTTGGGGGGGTTGCACTTCTTCCCCCCCATGGTGTGGTCTGATGGTCGACCACTCTCCGCGCAGACGGCGCAGTGCGGCTTTCCGTTGCAAAAGGAGGCCTTATGGCCCTCCTTCCCGCAACGGAAGCACAAATTCCTGCGCTCGTTGTTAGAAGGACACATCGCCCTTGTGTGCCCCAGTCCGAAGCAACGGAAGCACCGAAGAGGTCCCTCCTCGATGGCCCTGACCGGCACCGAGCTAAACCCGATCAAGAGGCGGCCTCCATCCAGGACCCTCTTCGCCGCCGCTATCGGGCACTGGAGGCGAATAGCCCCCATCCCGCCTCGCCCCCTCGAAATGTTCCCGGCCCTTATCACGTCCGCCGGACAACCGCCAATCGTGGACACCTTCTCGATCACTTCCGACCTGGACACAGAGTCATCCAGGTCTAGGATGAGGAGGCCTGCCATCTTCTGCGGCCTGGAAATGATGGCCACATCCGCCACCGTCGCCTTTAGCTGGGCGGCGAACAAATCCGCCTGCTCGGCGCTTTGGGAGCCAGGGAATTCAAATTTCCTGGCCCCGGTAGCCGTCTGGCGCACGCGAGCCGGACCAACGTGGGGCGCGACCATAAGCCCCCGCGCCCGCTGGAGGACAGACTGATACGTCTCGCCTTTGTCCATCGCCTCCTCGGTCAGTGTTACCACGACGGCGGCGGACTTAGGCGGAACCAGCTTCGTCTGCCCTTTGCCCTTATTCTTCTTCTTCTTCTTAGCTCCGGCGGTTTTTGATGGTGCCGGAGCTGCGCTCTTGTCTGCGCCCTTCTTTTTGGTCCCTGATGTCCTGGGACCGTTTGCAGGAGGGATGGAGGTGGCCGAAGCGACCTTTTTGCCCCTCTTGCTCTTCTTCTTGACCACCTCGGTCCAGGCCTCCCGAGCCGGAGTGGTTGAGGGCAACATGGGGTCGGCTTCTACTTCTGCCGCACCGCTCTCCTTGACTGCTGTTTGAGCCGGCTTGGAAGCCGCTTTCTTATTGCACCTTTACGGTACCTAACCCAAGTCCCTTAAAATCTTACGTTCAGCGTTCAAAGTTGACAAAGTTTCATACAAACTTACCCCCATATTTTATTTGTTTTTTTAATGAGAATAATATTTTAAATGCACCAGTTATTACTTTTAATGAGAATATATTTTATGTTTTGCTTAACCGAACAGAAGGTTTGGTCTCTTGATATTCGAGGAATATTTTTGTTTGTCCGATGTTTGTAAACAAATTTTATTATAATTAGGACTAGAATTGTTTATATCCTAATAAACATTTGATTCAGATGTTTACATAAATAAATAAATATTTGGGACATTTCCACAAACTAAGCACAGCTTGTACCTACTTTTGGCGGCAGAGACTGATAAACATACATATATATTTATAAATACATACTTAAACACATAATCACATCTAGACACGAAACAAACACCGATGTACATCACAAATATTTATTTGCCCCGAGTGGGAATCGAACCCAGGACTCTTGGAACCGCCAGCCAGGGTCACTAACAAAACCATTGATTCACCGAGGCAGTCAAGTCAGTTTGATTTTATTATTTGCCACATTTACAAAAAGGGTATGGTAATTTTATGTAATCACCAATAAATGTGATTAATTCGATAGTTTTTACCACCTTTACCACGAGCACAGATAATCATGCATAGTTACCGGTAATGATACATAATAGCCGCTCTATCCACATTAACCGTAACATATACATCTAGAGTTGTGTTTTGTCTCGTTTTAGCACGCGCAAATGTACAAGGAAATAATTCCTAGTATATTTATATATAACTTTTTGAATCGTTATATCTCAGAAACGGTGGCTCGTAAGAAAAAAAGTATTGATACATTATTTATAGATAATTTTATGATCTACAATTTTGTCTAAGGTAATTTTATGATAAAAGTTATCGTTTTACTGAAAATCGCGAAAAACACATTTTTTTACCATTGACCTTGAATTATTTTTTTTCCTTACAGGGGAATGATGTGGAACTTCTAGACATTGTTTATAATTATATTTTGAACAATTTCACTGAAATTCAGCTTGTTGGGACCTTATGTAACTTCGAATGTCTAAATTGACCGGACTATTATACCGTTATTAATATAGACCAGAAAACGTCAAAAAATGTTTGGATACAAGATAAGATAATTACACGGTAATGTGAAATGTGCGTTCCTATTGAGGGTCCACTTCAGGTGGGAGACATTTTGTCGACCGGTTGCTGTTGCCACCATACAGTTGCGTAAAACCCGCCAAGTGACTTTGACCTCTCTCGGTCAGGTCGCGTTCCGGGATCAGCACTGTACGAACAGGAGCCAAGGGGGACCATTGCTGCGGCAAGCGCCGGACCAGTGGAGTCTTAGCGGCAGTATTGTGCGGCGGAGCGGGTCAGCCCGCCGGCCAGGGAGACCCGTAGAAACGGTAGTGCCTTCCGTCTGGCGGACTGGCCAACTCCGTCCCGCACAGCTCAATAACAATGCGAGACTCCACGCCTTGTCTCGTTGTTGCCGCAGCAGTGGTCTCCTCTTTCACGTCTCCCTTTCCCTCTAATATCGATGTTCCGGGGGGGAGGGGTGAAACGGCTTTCAGGGTGAGTGCG
The DNA here is from genome assembly GCA_039566165.1 of Maruca vitrata. Lineage (NCBI taxonomy): Eukaryota > Metazoa > Arthropoda > Insecta > Lepidoptera > Crambidae > Maruca > Maruca vitrata. The sequence continues at coordinate 14,002,806 of CM076914.1, read as the reverse complement.
ACAGGCTCAATATGGTATATTGTGCCTGTTACCTCATATTTGAATCTCACTACCGCTTACCATCAGGTGGAGTGGAGTCATCTTGTTAGCTCTTTATAAAAAAAAACACTATAATTTTAAGGTTTTGAATGTGTCAGTGTAAAGACATGTGTACCCATATCTCATAGTCTAGTACCGAACGAATGTAACTTTTGAGTGCCAACTTTTACAAATTAGATATTGAATTTACAGTCGTTTGAGAACGTTTACTAAAGCCTGACACATTCAAAAGCTTAAAATTCCAGTGTGGACCCTCAATGGGAACGGACATAATGTGAATAGGGTAATTTCCTAAGTCTGATTTTACATAAAATTTCACAATCAACAGTGACAAATGGGTAAATCAATAACATAAGTGTAATCGAAATTAAAAATTCTTACAAAATGAGACTTTAATAGGCATTTGAACTTAGGTGGGAAAGTCCAATTCTAAAGTGCGAAAATTCAATTAAAACACTATGCCTATCTTATAAATTACAAAATAAGAAGTAACTTTCACTATGAAAACATATTCTTAAACGCAACATTTGATATAGCTGCTGAACAAAGTTCTTACGATATGCATACAGTATATCGAGGGGTGACGTCATAGCTCCCTACGACACTTGTATGAAGCGTTTTGAGCTTGCACAAATTATGTGCTATTGAAACTTAATATCTCGGGGAGTTTTCCAAATATCAAGCCATTTTTTTAACAGTACCTTTGATATTTGTGATCCATCCATCTTTATCAAAATAAAAATATGGACAACAAACCTATTTGACCTGACAAGCTTTTAAAGTTCATAAGATACTTTGTAATAGGATACCAGTTTTAAACTTTGAGGAGAGAGCATTTAAACCTTTAACCATAATAAACCAGCTACCTATGTTTATCTCGTTTAACCTATGTATATTTAATCTTTTACAGTAAACCTTTCGCAAGGTACGTCGATTTCTGCCACAGCACGGAAAATATTCACAATCTTCGAATCCGGCATTTGCAATTTTAAACCCCAGTATCGTAGCAGTATAAATAAAAGCCCGGAATAGGATTGTCCGCAGCAGCAATTTCCTTTTCCGTAAAACGTAGCGGATTCTCTATCTTGCGAGTAAGGGCCCTCGAGGACGGGTTAGGCGGAGACTTGTAGCTACAAAGTGGCTCGCAATGAACTTTAATAGGCCCTTCCTCGTAGGCTGCCTAAAAACCTTTTTACTACGTGTTTAAATAAAGTATTGAAAATTGCTTTTCAGTTTGGTATGAAACAACCACTGTTATGGCTCGTCATAATTTAATCTATGTAAATAAGGCGTCCGACCGATTTCAGCCATGGCGGCCGATCTCAATTGAGATCAGCCAAGTGCGCAGAACATATTATAGTGCACAAGTGTACGCGCCAACACAAGTGCACTCTCTATTCCCTTACTCTCATAATTCGGTGACACGGCAATCCGACATGATCGATGAGAGATCGAGCGCAGGATCACCGGCTTAACGTACTTTCCGAAGCACGGGCGTTCAACCGCCAACTTCCTAATTCCGGGCTGAGTAATTTCATTACAGAAAAACTCACACAAATTTTGCCCGACCCCGGATTCGAACCGGGGACCTCTCGGTCCTTACTCAGCGCTTGCTACCAATAGACCAACGAGGCAGTTATTCTATGTAGTTAGATAATAAAATGCAAAGATGTGTAACATTACCTTGTGAACGGTCTGGTTTTCCTTAAACTGGCGGATGTTACTTTACTTATGGCACAAATCACAATTACATAATTTAAAATACACGGCTGAGAGACATCATGTGTGCCTGTCCTAAAGGAAGCTCTGCGCTACCCAAATTTACATTCCATCGGTTTACGCGCCTCGTCCACTCGTCTCGGCTTAAGTCAACATTTTTATTAAGAATCGCCTAAGACCACTTCGACAGTGGCACGTTTGAAGAACTGTTTTCGTTAGCGACAACCGAAGTACGCTCTAGCTGTAGACTTTTGGGAATTAGGCAAACATTCTCTTCGACTTTCGCAAGGTTAATATTGTTGTCTTAATATTTCTTAGCCTTTAGGGATTGAAAGCACTTTAATCTCATAAAGCAAGATTTTTATTTTATGTAAGTATGTACATGTAGTATCGTTGAATGGATAGAGTCGTTTAGCGAGGAGGCTGTTTTGGTTATATACGGCCGAATACTGAAACGATAAAACATATTGAAAATACTACGTATTTTAAAGCTATTGCATAGCTTTTATCGCGGACTTTGAGCGCTGCGACCGAACCAAGAAGTTTTAAACTTTGAGGAAAGAGCATTTTGAAAAACCTTTAACCATAATAAACCAGCTACCTATGTTTATCTCGTTTAACCTTTTCACATTTAATCTTTTACAGTAAACCTAAAATCCGTAACGAAAAAACCTTACAATTGTCTAACGTCGTTTCAGTTCGGTAGACTTCGGCACGGTGTTTGTGTGCGTGCGGTTAGACGTATTGAACGACTCTACGAAACTCGCACGAATCGAGACGAGCTGCTCCGAAATCGGACGATGCTATGCAATAGCTATACCGCGGCAGTCCCCGAGTGCCACACGTCTTTTTTATTCCTCAAGAAAAAAAAACATGTTTATATCATTATTACTTTTGAATTCCGATAGTTCTTGATCGTTTTAGTAGTGGTCAAATACATACCTATTTGATTTTAATGTCGTCTGTTAGTTACGAGTAAAAACTGCTGATGATTGTGATATATCAAAAATAATCAAATACTAATAATCCGCCATACAAAATAAGGGCATTTCTAGGTACGACGTGTCTATACGAGCGTAATGCAAGGTTAATCATTTCTGAAAAAACCATATCAATCATCGTTTTGAACGCATTATACTAAGCAATTATTAAGTCTTCCTTATATCATTTTAAACTAAATCTCGAAATCTCAGCATGTAAATATTAATTAATCATATGGCATCTATTTAATCCAAGAGGAGGACGAGCTTTACGTTATATGTACCTACATTGTGCATGCGTAATGCTTGCTGTGGAATCGCAGATGTGTTTGTTAAGGCATGCTAATCAAGATTCATATATCGGATGAATGAATAGCTTGTAATCTCGTACGCAAATGGTATGCGAATTGCACAGCGATCTACAAAGTTCGTATATGTAAGTACGTCGTTGTAATTTTATGACATTCATAACACACTGCGCGCTCCATATCTTCATTACATTTTCTCTTTTCAATAATATGTAGTTTTATTCAATATATTTGTTTTTAAGAAAATAATATTGTTTTTTTTTCTGAGCACTGTGTTCGTATATAGGTAACTATCATGATTACACGCACATTAGAAGAATATCTCCGTGATAGTTATCATGTCGTTTTATGTTGTTTTATTTTAGACTGGCTCGGTGGAACAGTGGCTAGTGACCCAGGTTTACTACCTACGGTTCCAAGAGTCGTGGGTTCGATTCCCACTCGGGACAAATATTTGTGTGACGAACATCGGTGTTTGTTCCGTGTCTGGGTGTATTATTAAATATATTTAAGTATATTTGTGTATCCACTGTTGATTCTGATACCCGTAACACAAGTGCTTAAGCTACTTACCACAGGATCAGATCAATGTATGTGATGTTGTGAAATATTTATTTATTTATTTATTTTATATTAACGAGCTCCTGATATTTCAGCACTGTTGCAAGCGCTATGATCAGGGGTCATCTCGGGAACTATCACAGTAAGTAGGTAATCATTGTAATATAACAATTTTGTTATGTTACTTTCGAGACCATGGTCCCTGCAAAGTTTACGAAACGTCATATTTTTGGATATGTTGATAACGAAGCAATATTAAGACTGAAAAAAGTTAATTTAAATGTTTTACATTTTTTAACGTCTTTATTAGTTGCTTTTACCTAATGCACAATTAAATTTAAAATTTAACAATTCTTGCAAGTCTTTTAGTAGTTTTAGTAGTTGCGGTTTAAACGAAGCATATCAAATTACTTCGAGTAGTTAGGGCTCCTCAGAAAGATAATACTTCAATATGATTAGATAGCCCAAACATTGAGATCTTTTTTAAAATCAAAATAAAGCTAATCTTTTCGGCAGGAAACTGGCAGTTAAATATCACACATCACATTATGTGCATTGTTCAGATTCTGAAATAAGTTCCTTATGTATGGATATCATAAACGCAGAGTGTACACAAATAAACTTAAACATATAAATAACACACCCAGACACGGAACAAACATCGATGTTCATCACACAAATATTTTTACGTGGGAATCGAACCCACGACTCTTGAAACCGCCAACCAGCGTCACTAACCATTGTTTCAACGAGCCATACAAACAGCAACGCCTTCAAAAACATATCAAATTCCTACCCAGATAATTATAAATGTTCGAAGAATTATTTTGTGATTTTTAGTGCGTCTAGTTTTTGAAGGAGGGTTTTCTTTTTTTTACCATATACCATCATCTCTTTTAAAGCATTCTCAATTAATCGGTAATTAACTAACGTTTTGTTTCAATCTCAACAGTATTAATCCCGAGTTTAGTTTCGCCCTAGTTTAGGGTAGGCCCGTGCCCGAGCAGTGGGGACGTATATGGGCTGATGATGATGATGACAGTATTAATCCCGTGATATTACAACAGATACCTCACGAAATACAAGCAGCTCCTTGCGGCACATTTATACGCGATAGTCCCTAGTTAATAAGTATTGATCGATGGACAACAGTCTAAATCGCAAAGAGAAACAGTTTGTAATTTCATGAAGAACGTTATTAAATCGGGTTCGTGGCCGGCCGCTGTTGTTAAATTGGTAATTACCGTGGGTGCTCGCTCGTGATGACGGATTGGGCGTTCAACGCAGCTCCCGCGGGAAAACATACTGAACTTGTTCCAGAGGTTACGTGACTGATTTTTGCGTTAAAAATAATGTGATTATTTTGATTATTCCATTCCATCCAAACTAAATGAACCATTGCAATTTTTTGAGGTCTAATAATTGCACAAGTTGTATTATTAAGAAAAAATTAAAAATATCCAGATTTCCCCGAGCCACTTACATGATCGTCTTTTATGTATGCTATCTAAGTTATATTCGTTTCCAGATATATATATAATAACTTTTGATCAATAAAACTTTATACTACATTTTGCTCTCTGCCTGTGAATGCAAAGTAAAATAGATGGAGGTGTCTATAAGAAAGGTGTAGTTTTTCATACACAGTCATTTTCATAGCTATGTATTTTCCGACACTTTATAAATTTTAAAGTACCTGTGCTTCTCATTGAAAACGCCGATAGCACGTACTCAGGCACTCCGGCCCGCCCACTCCATTACCACTGACATTACCGAGGCCAGTGAGTAAGCCAATTATCGCTAATTGTTCCTGGTGACATCAAAACAGCCAGGGCTTGGTTACAGGGCAAACTCATTCACCCAGTACAAACAAACTTCACTTTGCTATTTATTATTTTAGTTACACACCGATTGATAGTTGAAAAAATAAATATCGGGAGCTCATCAGGGACACTTTCAGTTTTTTAATATTATTTCAGTGCTTTCTAGTTCCTGAATCTACCTACATGGCCATGATTTAGAGACTACGTTAATGATTTAGGCTGTATTTAAAAACCTTCTAAGATCCCCTTTACACCAGCGTTTGTTTAGCGTAGGTGGTCGATGAACGTATGTGTATTAAGGTAAGTAGGACTAGGTACCGTTTTTATAATTTGAAAAACACTTAGTTGAATGTGTGTATTATTTTGTTTTCTGTATTATTATGGTCAGATACGGACAGGATTGTACCTGACACGCAAGTAACGCCTCAAATGCGTCGCGTTGTCACGTCACCTGAGTCGAGCACAGGCGGCGCAACAACGCGACGTATACGCAGCGCTGACGTTCACCGAACGCCTACCCTCAATCCTCCTTCAATTTAAAACAGTACATACACACAGATCTCGTTTAATATACTTACATTTTACTTCTTGCTCAGAATATAATTTAAAAACTTTATAACAGTTTGAAGACAATAGATGTAAGGTGTTAATGTAATGAAAGAAATAAATATCTAATTTAATGTAAGATCGAAGTAAGAATGAATAAGTACATATTATGTGTTATTATTTATAAGTTATTCATTACCATAATCCGCAGAGATTCCGCCCGCACCGTAGTAGTCACGCAACGAGCCGCCATCGTACATTTTGTAGATACGAGTCGAGATTGGTACGTCGGCGGTATGTTATTAAGGGCGCGAAATTACATTTAATCTACTCGGTGGGATCCAACTAATAGCATCTTGGTTCCTAGCCTATTTCACGCTACCGGATGATAGCCGGCAGGTGAGAATAAAATAATATGTAAGTAACACATAACAAATATTCTTATACATTTTGGGTATTCTCGATAATATACTGTAGTCGTATATTTATATAGATGAATGTATATTCATAAGCTCGAAATCCAAAAGTTAAATGTATTTTTTTAGTATTAAAATTTGTTCTTATAGCGGCTACAAAAATATTATCATTTAGGAAAGGCTCAACTGTCTAGCTATAGCAGTTCTTTAGATACAGCCTGGTGACAGACGGACGGATGGAATTAGAATCAGAATAACATTTATTTGCCTATTTTGTGTTACACAATTTTCTCTGTTGCTAGCGGGCCCTGCGGAGGTGAGTCAGCTGACTTATGTTCTGTTGGATCTGTTTTCGCTGTGTACTATAATTCGCAATATGTGACAAAAATACAGATGACGTGATCTATTTATAGGTTGTATAAATATAAAAAATTGCAGATACAAAGATACAACTTACTGATTAAATACAGTTCGGGACTTTAATGAAGCCAGAATATTTTATAGAAAAGAAAATTTACAGAGTGTAAGTGTCTTTAAGGGACGCGGACTCTTCGTCGTGTCGGTTGGCCACCGCTTATAACTTTTTTTACTAGGATGATGATATCCCATTCCATTTCATCCATCCCATATTATAACCCATTCTGTGCTTATTAAGGTTGAATTTACCGCACGTTTGGTAGGCCTCTCCAGATGTTTTTAGATCTTCAATTTGTAATTTGACGATATTTTCCAAGCTTCTTTGTCGGACATCTCCCAAATCTCCTCCGAGGGAGTTCGCCTTGGAAGTTGTGCGGCATTTTTAATGCCAGTCTGCATTGGTGTTCAATTTTGCTTAGGTTCGATGAGCTGTATCTTAAGGGTAGTTAGACCTCTCCATTGTCCATCACCGGTAGAATGCAGGTCAGAATGATGGCCATTTTCGTGTCTAGCTCTGTCTTTGCGTTGTAACCTATTATTGGGCCGATCGCTCCTTTTGATTTGTTTTACTTTTTAACAACCTTATCGGTGTGTAGGTTCATTTTCATATATTTGTCGAAGATGACGAGGTATTTTATCTGCTTTTAGTAATGTAACGTTTGTTGTAATGTAATCGTTTTAAGTATGTACGCGCATAGTTTGATGTTTCAGTTTCACCGTTGGACGTTATTTTTTCTTTCTCGAGAACATGATGCATTCCGCTCACTCTATGTTACACTATAACCCCCATCTTGAATAGTAATCGACGACGGCTTCCGCTGCCCATTCGGCAAGGACGGACGGACAGCTGAGTCTTAGTAATAGGGTCCCGTTTTACCCTTTGGATACGTTACCTTAAAAACCACTGACGTCAGCAAATTTCCAACACTTTACCGCTGTTTGGCTACAAGTTATATCACTACAAAGAACTCTATCAGTAACTCAGGGCGCCAGAAGCGAGGCAATAGCGTGCTCACGGGCTATTATGGCTATCGGTATATTTACATATTTGCTCGAACCGCGGCCGAATCTTATCGGCCTCGGCGACTTAATGGTGGTTTAACCAACAGTTAAACTATAATTTCAAAATGTTCATGCCATTAAAATACATGGAATTCCATACCGTTGTTCGTTGTTCTACCTTGAAGTGTGAAAATTTTATTTTAATAGTCGGAATTTAAATATATATTGCGGTTATGTATTATGATATTTATTAATTAAATCATATTTATTTTTAAATATTATAGCAGTTTTTTACGTAAGATTTTATTTACGTGTTTAATAAATTCTACGTAAAAAACACATTCTGTACTTGGAATACAAGGGTTGATCTAAACCAACTTGATGTTGGTCAAAGTAATTCTGGAAATTTTATTACAGTCTCAGAAACCTTTTGAAAAAAAAACCGCTTCAGCGAACGCTGGGAGAGATTTACTTACTTCCGGTAGGTACTTCTTTTACTTCAGAGATTCAGCAATCTTTAAAAATGGAAACTAGTTTTTAACCGTCTTCAGTAATATAAAGTTAATTACTATGGTCCACAACCCTAAAATGGATGTTGACTGTATTTGCCAATCTTTCGAAATCTGTCTCAGAAATGCGACGAGTCAAAGTCGTCGAGTCGACAAGACAAGTCAAAATTAAAATCCAAAAAAATAAAAATTAATCGTTTTGAGTATGTACGCGCATAATTTACGAACTACTGCTGGACCAAATCGGATGATTATTTCTATTCTTGTTCGAACATACACAACGTGTAAAAAAAACTATTATAGCTTTTATAGCCCCATAATATAAAAACTGGCCGGCAATCAGCCAACGAAGAATGCTTGAAAGAGACCGACTTAATAAAGTCGGTTAAGTCGATATTATTATGCCATCCTAGGATTAAGTCAATTGATATCCCACCAAAAACATTCTGTGAAAAAACTAGCCAAGTCTCGATGGAGCAGCTTGCTCATCTCTAAAAAGTAATGAAATCTAGACAAAATCGTGCCAAGCCTAAGGTTCCTTACTGCATTTTTTTCATTATTATAGTTAGTGTTGTGTGACTTGGCCGTTGAAGGGAACACAAGGGTACATAACCAGGTTCTCCGTAACAATATTATACCAATCTGTCACCAGAACCGCTACCTATTGACGATGAAAAATTGCCAATTGAACAACGTTGAATGAATAACAAGTGAAAATTAAGGCTTGATACTGGTTTTGTACCCTTGAGTACCAACCAACGGCCAAGTCACACAACACTAACTATAATAATGAAGAAATCGCAGTAAGGAACCTTAGGCTTGGCACGATTTTGTCTAGATTTCATTACTTTTTAGAGATGATCAAGCTTCTCCATCGAGACTTGGCTAGTTTTTTACAGGATGTTTTTGGTGGGATTTCACTTCTTTTTGTAGAAGCAGCCAACCAAATGAAATATTTTTTTGTAAAGGCGGTATGTCGTATTTTTAATATTTTTAGACGATTTTATAATATTGGGCTGTTGTTTTCTAATCAGGTTCACCAGGTACTGCAGATCTTCGATTATCGTAGTTTTTATAGTTTTCCCTTTATGTGACTATTAAACCCTAACTCTGTACCAAATTTCAGCGCTCTGAGTTTATGGGAAGTACTAGTTCTATTTTGATGATCATGAGTAGGTGAGTGTGTGTAGTAAATGCGAAACTTTGCTTTCGATTAACTTGGGAACTATAAGTCCCACAGACATTAAATTTTGGATTTTAAGTATGTTATCATACCTTAATGGATGATGAAAATTTCTGCGTTCTAGTCTTATCCAGAGGTTCTCTCAAATTGGGGCCTGAAAATGCGGCGAAAAGGTTCCAGTAAAGGATGGTACGGCAGTGTTTGCTTCGCATTCGACTTGGCGGGGGCACTACCGTGCCCCCAGATAAAATTGGTGCTTTTTTCCTTTAAAAAATAGAACAAAAATTAGGCATGGTAAAATGTTCCTCGTTTCGGCTAGCTTGATTTAATAAAACTAACTATACATTTTTTTTCCTGACTGACATAATGTACGATGATGGCTTGGAGTAGCCTCATCATCATCACCGGAGTGACGGGAGAGAGGATGGCTGTCATAATGATTCTCAAGATTATTAACTGTAATTATCTAGGTACGTTTGGTCATAACTTTACGGGCCTCGTGTTCACGGGAAAAATAATAATAGGTAGGACATCAGTATGTCGGTATGCCTTTGAAGTTATGAATCAACAATCTAGAGATACAGACTATTTATAAAGTATTTACCAAAGACGTTCTTACAACATGAGCAAAGAGAAAAAATTTGAGAATCATGTTTGTGTTTGAAATATAATACATTACATAAAAGTTTGTCCTGTCACTCTATATTATAATCGTCATCGGGTACACAACTCTGTGAAAAGTAAAATATCGCCGTAATAATAAAATATTCAAACACAAAACATAATTTGACCACATACATAATAACAGCATTATGCTTATAAAAGCATGCGATATAAATCGCTCTACAGCTTAGCACCCATAATTTGAAAATTTTGTTGAAATTGCAAAAAAGATCATAGATTCTGTTTGTGTTGGACAGAATTTCATTTTAATTGGGCAAGTGAAAGGAACGGTTCTTGGGTTCAAAGTGCTCCTCTATTAACAAGACTTCGTCCTGAGGCCATTTTAGAAAAAACTTCAAAGAGTGAAAGCGGGTTTTGCAAATCTAATAACAGTTAGCGAAGCCTTTTTGAGGGATTCTGCACGGATTCGAGGCAGCTATACACCTAACGAGTTCGGGCCATTTCACCTAAGAATTAATTTGAGTAAGAACAACGGTCTAAACTCGGGGTATCATTTGAAATAATTGAAATAACACAGTAACTTTATTCACACCGACCCATTTACACGGATATTGTACATTAATTTCATGAAAGACGTAATCCAAAGTTCTAATTACGGAAGGATTGCGTGTAGATATTACTTTCCTATTCTCCTGGAGAAGTGAATTGGAATAACTCTACTTACGAACACATTTTGTTGGATATTAATGCCATAATACAACGTAAAAGTAATGATTGTTAGCTCTTTATTATTATGTTAGATAGAGTTAGAGCGAATAGAAACAATATTAAGTTGTTTTTCCGTTTCCTTTAATTTTGTAACTAGCGACTCGTCCTCGCTTTGATTCGATATCTGAATATATATGTTACGGTAAAAGTGGATAGAGTGGTTATTATGTATAATTACCGGTAACTATGCATAATTACTAGTGTTCGTGGTAAAGGTGGTGAAAACTATCGAATTAATCACATTTACCGGTAATTATATAAAATTACCATACCCTTTGTGTAAATGTGGTAAATAATAAAATAAAACTGACTTGACTGGTTCGGTGAAACAATGGTTTTGTTAGTGACCCAGGCTCGCGATTCCAAGAGTCGTGGGTTCGATTCCCACTCGGGACAAATATATGTGTGATGAATATCGGTGTTTGTTCCGTGTCTAGGTGTGATTATGTAGTTAAGTATGTATTCATAAATAACTTTTCTGAGAACATTTAAACCGCGTAAGATAGATGTTTGAAATTTGGCATGCCTAATAGACTTAATAGTAACAGAGCCCACGACCAAAATTTTTGTCTCATAGCAATACGGCCAAAACCGCATCAAATCGATAGATAAGATTATTCTGAACTCGAAAATACCAATATCAGACATTTTCCGCGTAGCGTTTGATCTGACCGAATTTTCAAAATTGTCAAAGAATTTTACCGAACTGCATCATAGCAATATGTCTGATTTGCAGACTGTAGTTAAATGATGATTCTGAGATACCGGAAACATATTTTTCAGACGTTAGTGGTGTAGCGCAAACCCGTAAAATCACTTAAAAAGATTAAAAATGAGACAAAAAAAATGTCTCATAGCAATACGTCTGAAAATCTTTTTAATTAGTAAATTTTGGTTATTTGATGCGAACAAAACAATTTTCAGACGGAAATGTGGACGCATAAAATTTTGAGACCGTTTTGAAAATGTTAACAAATTTTACCGATCGGTATCATAGCAATATGTCTGAAAATTGCTAGACATGATAGAATAAGTTGTCCACATGTGCAAAAAATTTATATCAGACAAATGAAGTGTAGCATCTTTTCTATCAGACAACTTTTCGATACTCAGATATCATTTAAGAATCGTATTGAGGTATCTTGAATGAAACCAATGAATAATATAAGAAAGGGGCAGGGGCGTAACAAGCGATGAGGCTGTTGAAATTAAATACTGATTGATTTGATAGTTTTGGTTTTATTTAAAGCACACTTGTTATTTTCGTTTTAGCATATACTCCATATGCTACACTTAAAGTGTCTGAAAACAGGTTTTTGGTAATCAAGGCAGCAAAACGAAAAGTTAAAAAAAAATTATCCGTATTGCTATGATACAGGTCGGCTAAATTTGTTGACATTTTCAAAAATGCGCTCAGGCTATGTGCTACGCACAAAATGTCTGAAAACAAACTTTTTCGTAATACAATTATAAAATCTATGTACATTATCACTATCAGACGTATTGCTATAATACCGACTGCCTTTTTTTTTTGACACAGCAGAAATGGCCTCCCACGCAGTTGCTACACTTTCGACCGTTACTATATACCTAGTCGGGTTCAGAATCATACAATCTAAAGATTTTATAGGGTTTTTGCCGTATTGCTATGAGACATGGTTTTGGTCGTGGGCTCTGTTACTATAAAGCTTACTTGCGACGCGATATAGCAAAATTCGTAAGGTGAAAACTTTTGTACGTAAAATCCTGTAGTCCACGCAAACGAAGTCACGGGCACAGCTAGTTATAAAATAAACCAGTCAAGTATCTAAAAACCAAACTTCATGTTTGGTTTTTAAAAAAATATTATCTTATAAAAATAAAGTTGAATAAAATTAACAAATTGGCAGGGAATTTTCAGTGGAATTCATAAAATTCTTTCTCGTCAATATATTTTTGCCGGTTTGAGATTTGTGACATTTGGAATTGCAGAATACTTGTGATATTTGTCAGGAATGTCAACCTTTACCACAGCCGAGCGGGAGTTTTATATAATTACCGGTAAATTTGAATAATTCACTACATTTACCACGTGCGTTGGGAATTATCTATCTTTGCCGGTGATTATAGATAATTACCGATTGCTCACATTGACCGTAACATATATATTATACATTTGAACATTTCTGTTTAATTACTCTGTCTATTTAAAAAAATATCTAAATCCGTTGTGTTTTAAAAAAGCAATGTACATAGGGACAGGCAGTGAAAGCGAATTTATTTCATGCTATGTAGTGACATCATCACTATATAGCATAAAACATAGGTACAATAACTGAGAAAATATTGCAATTTTGTATAATCATCATTGCAAATCAATTGTAGTTTCAACGACTTATTTAAATTTTCCAAACTATTGCAGTCGCGTGGCGTGGGTATATGTCGCCTTAATTGAAACTTGTTACATTACATCGACCTGTACGAACCGACTGTCCGTGTTGCCGCCCCCTAAAGCTTGCCGCGAGGCCCGAAGCGCTACCATGAGTTTAAAAGTAACGGACTCGATATCTCTACGTAAATATGTATATGAAAAACTTGTACAGCGCCCCTGGTGGTTACGCTAAGAAGTAAAATCGGTTGTATGAAAAAAACAACTCGACAGGTTTTTAACGTACGTAAGTTTTCGATAGCCATTTCATGGTACCGCTACCGTTCCGGAGCGAGGCGTTAGCGACGGGCGCGATGGCCCACTTCGCCCACGCCTCGCTGCGCCACTGCTCTTTAGTCTTTAGTGGGGCTGTATGGTATTACTAAAAACAGACATCAAGTCATCTGCATGAAACATAACCGCCTCTGGTGCTCTCGCCTCTTTGTTAAATACATTATACGCGTGAACATTTTTCATACCAAAGTATGTAAAACATTTTGTTGTACAAGTGTTTGAAATTAAACTAATTTTACGAAATAACCCCGCGTGTAATAATACTTTTCTTTCTTTAATTATTTAGAGCCAACCCGGCCGTTCAACCCCAATGATTATGTCTAGTATTTTACTACTTGTACACGACTAACTTATTCTATAAGATCAAATTTTAATTAATGTAAGTACTACACACAGACGAAATATTTCACTCAAATAATAAACAATACGACAAATTTAATATTTTATGGGTAATATATAATGTATCCAGGAATGAAAATAATAATAATGTATACCTTTCTTTCTGGTTTCCAAGAACCTGTTGACAACACTCCGACAAAAGATTTCAAGTCCCATAAGTGACTCGTTAAAAGTTAAACATAATCCAACTTCTTGTTGAGTAGATCGGCTATCCAAGCACACTTTGGATTTAATCTAAGCCACTTTGCAAGAGTTTGATTGCGTCGCAGAAACGAAAGAAGCCCTTGATTGCGCTTTTTGATTTCTATACGTTAAAACCCAATTATAGAGCCAAATATCCTTTTAAATTGTTTATATTGGTTCAAAATAAATCTACCTGTACAATAATTGGAGAAATAACTGACTACTATGCCTATTTTAGACATATTCAGCCCATAACCTCCTCCTTTTTAGAAGTCGGTAGGATTTTTCTTTAAGGTCATCATTAGATATGAATGACTCATCTAATATTGCCACACTTACTTACTGACGAGCCTGACTGGTAAACCGTTTTACAAGAAGCATAGAGCCATGTAGCTGACTGATTCATACATGAGCACTTGCACATCACATACATTCAGCATACGTTATAGAGCTTTTCAAGAATAGGTAGTGATCTCAAACAACAATAATGATACTTTACTGATAGCGACAGGAATAATACGACAATTAAAAAACTGTAACTGTCCGGGATATTTAACATGTTGTTTTGTTTTAATGAGCTCCTGATATTTCGGCACTGTTGCAAGCGCCATGATCATGGGTGAACTTGCTTGCTTGCTTGAGAAATTGCTGCATTCTCGCAGTCCTACAGTTCACCCGTGATCATGGTAAATATCCCGGACAGTTACAGTTTTCTAATGTGTATAACCATGACAGTTAAAATTATAATTATATAATAATACGACAAAAAAAGTACACATGTAAATAAAAGCTCTATGGCCATTTAAATTTCACACCGCACTATTGTTAACATATTTTGAGTTCAAAGTCCTATATATTTTAATGGCGAAATATTTAATCAGGGGTTTGATAACTTATATGTTTGTCTCTACTCTGTGAATACCTACACAAGCCACGTATTTCCATCCAGACTCGTGAGAATGATAAATTGTCATGACTTATATCACTTTTCACAAGAGCTCAGCTAAGCTCGGACAGATAGACGCGAGCGCGTACGGGTGGTTAAAAAATATTTGTTTTTGACATTTTGATATTTATCGGCTTACGCCTCGTATTTGATTTGATTTTCTTTCGTCATCTCAATTACTCGCTTTTATAGAATAATCGTAAATGTTATATTTGCCCAATAATAATAAATTGACGTATCAGATAATATTAAGTTTACATTTAAGCGTTGATAGTGAAACAGACTTCTATCTGAAAAATCATACTTAGACTACAATTATACAGTGGCAATTTATTTAAGACAAGCGGCCGCCCGTGACTTCGTACGTGAGGAGTTAGTTATCATGATATTTTGGATAATAGTATGCAAAATATTTTATACAATAAAGGTACATATCATCTTTATTAATAGTCTTTGTGTTATTCTGATAAGGTAGTGATTTTTTATAAAAACCGTTATGCTTTTGTTTTGTTTTTGCGCCAAGGAGTAACAAACATAATACATCCTGTTCCGGTGGGAATTTTACAATATGCTGTTACAACTAAGCTTCAAGTTTACTAATGTACTGCATTCAAAATTTGAAGTGTCTAACTCAAGCGATTAAGATTTTTCATACAAATGAATTTTCCCGATTATTCCGTTCCCGTGACAATTTCAGGAATTCCTTTCTTAGTGCACCTCTACGGTACCTAAGCTACATCCTTTCCAAATTTCAAGGCCCTACATTAAGCCGTTTAGGCTGTGCGTTGATATATCAGTCAGTCAGTTTCTCCTTTTATATATTTAGGACGCGACTTCGTTCACGTGGAATACAGTATTTTACATACAAAAGTTTTTCCCCGCTAACGTTTGCGTGGAAATTTTGCAATATCCTGTTGCAACTAAGCTTTGAATTTACTAAGGTACCTACATAATTACAGGCCTACCTACAGGCTATATGCCAAGTCTCACTTAACGTCTCACTTAAGCGGTTTAGATTTTTCAAACAAAAGGTTTTTCCTTAGTGCACCTCTACGGTACCCTAGCTGCGTCTCTTCGAAATTGAAGACAGTCAGTCAGTCAGTTTTTCCTTTTTTATATTAAGAGAATGCGCTAGTACATTAAATTTAAAAAACAAGAATCAACTAGGACAAAAACAAGAAACAAAACTAGGACCAACTTTCAACATTCTGTAAGCCAGAGATGTTCCCGTTTCGGTAAGAAAACGAGACAATTAACCCAATACTTACTGAGAAAAGTCTCAAGACGTTTTACATCTATGAAGCGTTACTAATTGATGTGCCTTTCAGGCATTTTATGTTTGGAACGGGGAAGATTTAGCAGAAATCTGTAGGAAAGGGCTCGGTGAGCGGGTGTGGGAAATGGCCAGTCCTACGGATAAATTGGCCGTAATTTTATCACCCGTCCCTTCGCCCACGAAGTTTTAGTACAAAAGCAAGAACCAAAACTCGATAATGCCGGAAAACTTCACTGTTAAATAATTAGTGCGTCCATCACAGCTATGCGAGTAGCCTTATGGCTGTGCTTACGGGCTTACCGATTTCAGCTAACTCGCTTCAGTAACTCTCGTTTAGGTCAATAAACATTACGTAAATAGTGAAACACGCTACTGTTAAAATTACCTACGCAAATTCTATTGTAGTCATCTTAGGCACATTACATAAGATGACTACAATAGAATTTGCGTAGGGAGATACTCACCAAATATTTAAATTCTTGAGGAACAAAGACTATACAATTCACAAAATGAAATATGGGAATTGCTACCCATTACTGTTTTACGGAACGGAGGCGATAGTAGTTTAACTTGAGATCTTGAATATTTATGTGTAAACGAGAATTATCTGGCTTTAAAATTATTATTTTTAACCACATTGTATATATTTTTTTTAAACTGTCATGGTTACACACATTAGAAAACTGAAACTGTCCGGGATATTTACCATGTTGTTTTGTTTTAATGAGCTCCCGATATTTCGGCACTGTTGCAGCCGAAATATCAGGAGTTCATTAAATAAAAACAACATGGTAAATATCCTGGACAGTTTCAGTTTTCTCACATTGTATATTATTAAAAATTGTATATTAGTAACTTGCGGTTCACGGTTCATGGTGTGTTAAAAGAAACTACCTATGTATAGATCCCCTTCAAATTAATTTTAGTAAGGACTAATTTATACTACACTCACAGGCACAATTAACCGCCCACCTTTCAAATTCGCTTCCTGATAGTTTTGGTGGCTGATAGTGGGTAGTCTTGCAATAAATTAAACACCTATACCCTCATTTCGTTTCGTTAATTTGTGACTATGACGAGTTTTTGGAACTTAGTCGTTGTTTGACATTATTGCAGTTGTGTTACTGTGTGTTCATTTCCTGTTCTTTACTGCCGTAGTGTGTGATTATTGTTTAATTCGGGTTTGTAGTGTTAGCTTGTTGTTTGTGACTGCAAAAAATGCCACCAGATGCAACTGGTGCAGCCAGGGCAGTTGCCTTTACTGACGCTGAGTACAGCCAACGTCGCATCCCTCGTGCACTCGGTTTACCACGAACTGCCATACGGGATGCCATCAGACGATTTCGGGAGACAGGTTCATACACCCTTAGGCCAGCTCAAGGTCGACAGCGATGCACTTCGGCTCGAGAAGACCGCTTCGCTGTGGACAACGTGTTAAGAAATCGCTTTTCCACCGCTACTGAAGCCCGAATTCTTCATTTTTAAGGGTATCTGAGGGCGTTTCGTCCAGCTCGCGGCCCATAACTGCTTGCACAACACCGTAGAGCTAAACTTGCTTTTGCACGAGAATATGCTGAGTGGACTGTACAAGAATGGAAGGTCATACTGTTCTTAGATAAGAGCAGATAGCCTTAAAAGGTCCAGATGCCTGTCTACAGACGCCCAAATTAAAGGTTTGCTCCTTGCGCTATATCGGCAAGAGTGGGTTACAAAGAAGGGTCTATTATGGTTTGGGGAGGCAGCACTTACAAGGCTCGTACCGACCATGTATTATTTGACAGAGACAGTGTTAAAGATACGTGGAAGAAGTTCTCCAAGGACATGTCATACCGTTCGTTCCATTTATTGGTGACAACTTTAGATTAATGCATGACATGCACGTTGCCATACCGCAAAATTGGTTACTGAGTACCTTAATGAGACCGGAATTCAAGTTTTGCCATGGTCAGCACGCAGTCCCGACCTCAAACCAATTGAACACATATGGGACAACTTCAAAAGACGTATTTGAGCGAGAGTACCAGCCCCAACGTCTATTGGAGAGCTCAAAACGGCTGCGTTAGAGGAGTGGCACATTATTCCCCAATCAGATATTCAAGATGTCATGGATGGACTATTATACCGGCTCCTAGAAGTCATAAGGGCTAGGGGGAGCAACACCCATTTTTAAATTTTAATATTGTTTTACTTTGACCTTCTTTTTTCTCAAAATTCGAAATTTACATTTTTCGTCGATAATTCGAAAATATCGATTTTTGTAATAATGCCCTATTAAACGATTTTTTTAAATCAAACCTTTGTTTTATTTTTTTGTCTTAAATTAAATTTATAACGGATCATTCATAAAATGTGGTTTATGTTTGGACATTTCCGAAACTTTAAGCAAATACAAGGTGGGCGGTTAATTGTGCCTGTGAGTGTAATTATATACAAGGCCCTTTGTGCATCGCATGCGTATTTTTTAAGATCTTGTTTAATTACCCATAAGTGTGTTAACATATCATAACTCTGACATCTAATCAAAATACATCAAATCAAAAGCGAGTCTTTAAACTTTTGATTCCAACTTGCTAAAAATATAATTTAAGCAGCAAGCAGAATCGGAGAAGCTATTAGATCACGAGTTTATAATGCTGTACTCAAGTTCTGTGAGATTAAAGCTTGCAGTGTTCCAGAAGTTAAATTCATAGTTAAAAAGTGGTTGCTCAATTTAGACTATAATTCAACAGAAGAGCTGGTAGTAGCAAACTACCCCTTGTAGTCTAGATGTAATTTTATTTTGTTTCTAAATATAATAATCATTTGGATTTGTCACATTGTTTTTATTTTTATGTCATTTTAATTTCTGATACTATTATTGTTTCTTTGAGTTTTTAGTACACTACTCTTACAATTGGTTCCCCAAGATACAGGCCAGGCCTTGTTCGGAGACCTCTGTTTAAACAATATGTTAAAATCTGTCTAGCACTATATATAGTTGTATATTTAAGATTTTATGTTAAGTACAAAAAGTAAGTACCTATTACTTTCGTGAAGAATATTTACTTAATTAATTTATTTAAATTAATTTTCTGCGAAAGTTTACATGGTAATGTATGTAAATCATTGACTAAGCCTGTTAAAGCCTATAAATCATTGGCCTTATCGCCTTGTTTTAGGGTAGGCCCGTGCCCCAGCAGTGGGGACGTTAATGAGCTGATGATGATGTATAAAACATCAAATATTATGTAACATTTTATCATTTTCTTTTATTATTATTTGTCTCTAGCGTAAACTGTTCACTTTAGAAAAATAAATCGAAGTTTCTAATGTCAGTTTTGAACACCTATCCATGAATAGTTTACAGATATGGGTTTGATTTAAATCGGCCAAAGCTATGAAACCAAAAATATTAAAAAATCGCCATAATTCATCACAGCAACTAGTAATTAGTACACAGCTTGACAGAAATGGTTTAACTGTAAAAGTTGGTGTGTTAAAGAATATGGTTGCCTTTGTAGCAGTATTTCAGACTGAAGGATTATCAAGCCCCTTTAAAATATTGTGGCCCGGCAATTTATCAAGCTGTCACCGCTTTGTCCCCATCCAAACATGTGCAACTCCTCACACGCACAACTTCTAACACTTAACCGTTATTATACACGACTATACAATATGCCTGTCCCATCAATTATCGTCCTTCTCTTTAGAATATTGAACATTTTTTAAAGTAGGGTAACCAGTATATTGATTGACACCTAATGCTGACTTTGGTCTTTGGCTTCAAAAATTCAATTGGACTTACATTAGTTACAGGTTTATTTAGCATTAATGGATTTTTAGACGCAAACAGATTCCTAAAATGATACTACAATTTAAAAATGTATCCTTATTTATTTAAAAAAACTCAAAATAATAGACAGTCACATAAATGTATAGTCATTGGCACTATGGTGCAGTGATTGACACTGTAACTTAGTACAATCATTGGCACTCACAATGGCATTGCAATGATTAGCATAGCATAACCTAGTTACTACAACTATTTAATTAATGATTAAATTGAATCAGTCTTCCGATGAATTAATGAAAATACTGGAGATCTTCATTATTTCATCGTCTGATGATCAAATCATCGACTTGTTGACGGTATAGACGGAGCGTTATCACTAGGTGGTTGTACAGAAGTGGTAAGATGAGGTTCCGCGTCATATGCCGCAGTCCAAAGATAGCTTGCTGGCGGTGGGTGTGGGAACACTCCCGTCAGCATTGCTTCAACGGCTGTCGTTGAGGGACGGGAGTGACCTTGCGTACCAGGTCCCCTGTCGCTCCCCTCCGGGGAGGCTTGAGGGAGCTCGTGGAGGCTCCGCCGGTGGTGTTGTGCGTGAAGGCTCTGCCAGGTACCACGGCATCACCAGTAGGCGATGAGGTTCGCCGCGGAGTTTATTGGGTACACCTCTAGTGGCCCTAGGAATTAGCCCAGGTGCAGCTGCTGGTCTTTTCCATCTCCGCACCCTCAGCCGGGAGTCCCACACACCACCTTGGGTAAACCCCTGCCCAAGGTGATGGTGCATCAAGCATTCTACGCGTCAAAAAAATAAAATTAATTATATAGGATTCAGAAGTATAGCGATTGCCAGGTCTGCCAATGACTGAGCGGTAATATATATTTCAGTGCAATCATTGGCATAGCAAAAACTGTGTGAACACAAATCTTTTTTTTTCAAAAAAGTTAAAAATCATATTCCTAACACATAATATCATGACGTAAAGCTAAAATATCCTTCAAATGGTTACATGAAATCGTATATAATTCACTTCCAACCCACGCCTCACCAAACGTTTTCAGGTTAAAATTGCCGCGAACTTCCACTGCTGATTTAGTCCAACAGAAAAACAATGAAAACGTCATTTTAGCGTACAGTTAAGTATTTCCACATGTAAATGTAGAAATTTGCCGCTAAATAGTAGTTTCTTCATATCAAAAAAGTATTTACTAAATTAAATATTTGAAATGAAAGGCAAAAGTGCCAATCACTGGGGGGGGTGCCAAGAATGGTACAGTTTACCCTACCTCTTTTTGTGAAATATTATACAAACAACTTCATTCTAATCATACAACATAATTCTGTAGGTACACTTGGCTATTTATTGTATAATTATAATATTATGTCCTTCGAGAAATTTCTTTGTTCCCCGCCTTTACGTCACCCAACCCTATAGTCATATAATTGCTTTTATTATAATTTATTATTATTAGGCAGCCAACAATAACCTTTTTCAAAAATATATTTTTGACAGTTAAATTAACATCTTCAGAACTGGTGTAACGAATCAAGAGCACCCTGTAGCAATACGCGCAGACAACGGATCATTGCTAACGTGTTCACGTACCGATCGGAACTTTTCGCGCACGTATTGTGCCGACAAAGTTCGAGGGCTAACAAAATTTATTCGTGCGTCACGGGCATTCCTGAATCTGCTGTTTAGTAGAGCTCAACTGAAGCACAAAGAGGTCTTAGTTTTCACCTATTGTCCACCCGTAACATTGTTTGTACAACCATATATTACGCACTTCTCTATAGCAAGCAAAACTCATGTTGCTACAACTTCTAGGTATGTCGTAGATACGCGTAATTTTTTATTCGACAGTATAAAATGTGTTACAGGTACTGTACTGTACGAAGCGGATAACATCTGTTGAAGTGTTGAACTACACAATGTGTAGTTCTAGATGATGATAGATCTAGATGTCATCTAGTTAGAACTCATAGTTAGAATAGAAATGATTCATTGACCACATAACATAAACAAGTACACAAGCAAAAACACACACATATGACAAACAAAAGAAGAACAAAGAATGAACACAAACAGATGAGGACTAAATGTGGTCAACGAAGTACAGGCCTCGTTATAAAAAATACAATTTTACGTGTATCTTCAAAGATTTTGTAGTTTTAATAATAATAATTTAATAGCTTCAAGTCTAATAATTCAAATATAAAAAAGCAAATAAAAAATATTTGGTATTTTTTATGATTCATCTTGAGATATACAAATATCACCATGATCGTAAAAAAGATAACGAGATGCAACCTTTGGGGCTACCATGAGTTTAAAACTTACGCGCTCGATATCGCCTACGTAAATATGTCTATGAAAAACATGTACAGCGCCGGCTGGTGGTTACGCGATGAACTAAAATCGGCCGTATGAAAAAAACAACTCGATAGGTTTTTAACGTACGTAAGTTTACGATAGCCAACTCATGGTAGGCCCTCTTGTCAAAGAAGTATTCTATGTCACACACGAAAAATGAACTATAACTGTATTATACGTATTTTCTTTACTACTTTTTAATACCCTTAAACAAATATTTAATAAGGAACCATATTGTGCCACCATATTGTTTTTGAAAAATAGGAATTTAGGAAAATGAATCGAACTTACCGAAGACAGTTCCGCTCACATAGACAAGCAGCAATAAAGGAAATTCCGCGAAATGCGGCCGCATTGTGGTAGATTTGCACTTCACAAGTAACAATCGAATATTATCACTATTATACTAAAGTAGCACATTTTTTCACTGCTGCGCACTATCTGCAACAAAAGAAAATGTTTGTTGTTAGTTTAAAAAAAAAACAATGCAAATGTTAGGCACATTATACCATACCATTTATAATTACACACTTTGGCATCGAGAACTTGAAACAAAAATAATAAATTAATATATTATGTTTTTGGAAAAATTAAAATAAAACAAATTATTTGTCACCACTGCACGCACTCTAATGTGGTCGTAACACTGTTATAATAGGTTTGACTCGGCCATTATAATAATAGTACCCAAATAAAGTTCAAGATCAAGCTAACCGTCAAGAGATTTTTTTTATCTTACAACTAAATAAAATTGAAGTGCCTGTTTGTGATTTTTAAATAATGAGTTTTTACTAAATGGGTAAGAATCTAGATCGAATACCAATAGCAAAAACACTTAAGGAAAATGTTTTGTCTGTCTTTCTGTCTGTTTGTTTCTGTTAATCTCCGAAACGGCTGGACCAATCTTGATGGGACTTTTACTTATAAATATCAATTTTTTACAAGGTAGGTATATTATAAGCTAAAACAAGTTGATTTTCAACCTTTCCACGCGGAATGAGTCGTGGGCGGCCGCTAGTTTAATAATATTATTGTAATAAAAGAGTCAGCTACATTATTTTACACCGCAATTTGTATTATTTTAAATGAGCATACAATTCAATGTCTAACCTTTTATTTCGACGTTATCTACATATTGTTATTATGTGACTCAGACAGAATTGCTGTCATCCGTTCAGTTACTTACCATCAATTGGCCGAAGCATTTCATTCAATTTAAAAATGAATACTCGCTCTTTGTAATAAAAAAGTTGTTTTTTTTTTGTTGACAAATTAATATTATTATGTTTAAGAGAGAGTACATCGGAATGTAAAGGGAATAATATCGTACCTCGGTGTCTTATCTTGTTACAAAGTGATTATTATTACCTAATTACTCTTAACGGAAGAGTTAATCACATATCCATACTAATATTACAAATGCAAACATTTTAATGTTTGATAATCTTTCATACAAACACCACTGAACGGCTTTTGATGGAACAAACCTAGTAAAATAGCTTAATTATCAAAATAACACATAGACTGCAATTATATATAGGTATTGTATTATATCTTATAATTATATAGATTGTAATAGCTTTCTGCCCACGAATCCGTCCACGTAGAGACGCTTAACGGATAAAACAAAACTTCTTTATTACGCAGTCGGTCAAAAAGTAGCCTATGTACTTCTCTAGACTCTATCTGTACTAAATTTCAATTAAATCGGTCCAGTACTCTATGCGTGATTGCGTAACAGAGTTACTTTCGCATTTATAATATTATTATGGATTATCCAAAAATATAACGATAACTACATCCACTGTCTGCCCCAACTGTAGGTACTATATAGAAGGGCCTTTCTATGAATTCTTACCTGATAACAGACAGCCGGCTCCGAGCCAACTTATTACTTTATGTTTAAAGAGTCCTTAAGGGCTACCATGAGTTTAAAACTTACGCACTCGATATCGCCTACGTAAATAGGTCTATGAAAACCTTGTACGGCGCCGCTGGTGGTTACGCGAAGAACTAAAATCGGCCGTATGAAAAAAACAACTCGATAGGTTTTTAACGTAGGGTAACCAGTACCATTCTTGGCACCCCCCCAGTGATTGGCACTTTTGCCTTTCATTTCAAATATTTAATTTCGTAAATACATTATTGATATGAAAAAACTACTATTCAGCGGCAAATTTCTACATTTACTTATAGAAATACTTATCTTTACGCCAAAATGACGTCCTATTAATAGTTTTTCTGTTGGATTAAGTCAACAGTGAAAGTTCGCGGCAATTTTAACGTGAAAAAGTTTGGTGAGGAGTGCGTCGGAAGTTAATTTTATACGATTCCATGTAACCAGTTGAAGGATATTTTAGCTTTACGTCATGATATTATGTTAGGAATATGATTTTTAACTTTTTCGAAAAAAAAAGATTATTGTTCACGCAGTTTTTGCTATGCCAATAATTGCACTGAAATATATATTACCGCTCAGTCATTGGCAGACCTGCCAATCGCTATACTTCTGAATCCTATAATCCTAATTTATTTATTTTTTGACGCGGAAAATGATTGATGCACCTTCACCTTGGGTAGGGGTTTACCCTAGGTGGTATGTGGGACTCCTGGCTGAGGGTGCTGAGATGGAAAAGATAGGCTGCTGCTCCTGGGCTAAGGTGCAATTCCTAGGGCCACTAGAGGTGTACCCAATAAACTCCGCGGCGTACCTCAACGCCTACTGGTGGTGCAGTGGTACTTGGCCTTGTGTACAGAGCCTTCACACACAACACCACCGGCGGAGCCTCCACGGGCTCCCTCAAGCCTCCCCGGAGGGGATCGACAGGGGTCCCGGTACGCAAGGTCACTCCCGTCCCTCAACGACAGCCGTTGGTGCAATGCTGACGAGTGTCCCCACACCCACCGCCGGCAGGCCATCGTTGGACTGCGGCATATGACGCTGAACCTTATCTTACCACTTCTATACAACCACCTATTGATTACGCTCAGTCTATACCGCCAACAAGTCTATGATTTGATTATTAGACGATGAAATAATGAAGATTTCCAGTATTTTCATTAATTCGTCAGAAGACTGATTCAATTTAAGCATTAATTAAATAGTTGTAGTAACTAGGTTGGCAGTATGCTAATAATTGCAATGCCATTGTGAGTGCCAATGATTGTACTAAGTTACAGTGTTAATCACTGTACCATAGTGCCAATGACTATACATTTATGTCACTGTCTATTATTTTGAGTTTTTTTAAATAAATAAGGATACATTTTTGAATTGTAGTATCATTTTAGGAATCTGTTTGTATCTAAAAATCCATTAATGCTTAATAAATCTGTAACTAACGTTAGTCCAATTGAATTTTTGAAGCCAAAGACAAAAGTCAGCATTAGGTGCCAATCAATATACTGGTTACCCTACGTAAGTTTTCGATAGCCAACTCATGGTAGGCCCTCTTAAGGATACTGTGTTTTTGTAACCTAAGTTAGATTTTTAATAGTACTTCAATACGTAATTTAAAAAAAAACACGCGTTGGTCTATTCGTAGCAAGCGCTTCGTAAGGACCCAAAGGTCCCCGTTTCGAGTCAGGTTTCGGGCGCAATTTGTGTGAGCTTTTCTGTAAATATATTACTCAACCCGGAGTCAGAAAGCTGGCGGTTGACCGCTCGTGCCGCAGAAGTACGCAAAGCCGGTGGTCCTGCGCCCGATCTCACATCGGTCATGTCGGATCGCCATCCCACCGAACTATGAGATTAAGGGAACAAAAAGTGCACTTGTGTTTGCGCGCATATTTGTGCACTATAATAATATGTACTGCGCACTTGGCTGATCTTAATTAGATACAGATCAGACATCAGATAACTTAACTATAATTGAGATCGGTGGCCATGGCCGGAATCGGTCGGACGCCTTACGTTATTAAATTGCAAAAAACAGAATATTTACAAAGTTTCCTTATGTGTGTGAATTAGATACATTATAAAAGAATTCAAGTTCCTCACAGAATTCACGTACAAAATAATTTGAAGAAAAACTTCAATAGATTCAATAAAATTATGTACATGTACACATGTTTATTTATTTTATTTAAAAT
The DNA here is from genome assembly GCA_039566165.1 of Maruca vitrata. NCBI lineage: Eukaryota > Metazoa > Arthropoda > Insecta > Lepidoptera > Crambidae > Maruca > Maruca vitrata. The sequence continues at coordinate 13,976,173 of CM076914.1, read as the reverse complement.
TAGTTACCCTGACAGATTTATATCAAAATTATATATTTATGGTATTAAAGTTGTATACTGGGCTGGACTGCATTCGGAAAATTGGGGGTCGTCTTCACGTCAAAGATACCCCAAAGTCTGAAGACTCAGGTACGACCAATGTGTCCTTCCAGTTATGACCTACGCATGCGAGAGGTGGATCCTTACCACTGGAACAGTGCATCGTCTAAAAGTAGCTCAGCGGGCCATGAAACCTCACGCCAACGCACCAAAGTCACAGACATAAGTCTAAGAGTTGCGCGCCTAAAATGGCAGTAGGCTGGACGACATATCTATCGCAGAGATGACGATAGATGGAGTAAGTGAGTTCTACTCTGGCGACCCTGCACCGGCAGACGGAACGTTGGCAAACCAGCAGATAGATGGTCGGACGATATTAAAAAGACGACAGGGTATAGGAGCGACACATTAATTCGATTTCCTAATACTTTCACTAAACAAGTTTTTAAAAATAATGCATCGCGACACATTCTCCACAGGACTGTAGTGAGATGCGTTATTTTTAAAAACTTGTTTAGTGAAAGTATTAGGAAATAGTGATTTTATATCAATGCTGAAAGGAGATCCGGTGAATCAATGGATGCATGCGTCGACGTATGAGATATAGAAGATTGTATCTTTTGCCCCGTGACTCTAAAGAAAGTACCCGAAACTTAGACAGCCTCGAGCGTAGTCTCCAAGAAAACGACACAAACCATCTTTGTAACACATGTACTTATTGTACTTACTATACAATATTATTAAAACAATGTATTTCTAAGGAGGAATTTTGCCACAACTCCAACAGCACCTATACTGCGTCGGATTGTTATTCAAACCTACAGGAGTCAGTGGGTAAATGAGTTATTCTAAAACTTCAGCCAGGTTCAACAAATACACTACCGGTGCAGCGCGGCCAGGAGGAAACATGGAGGAAACGTACAGAATGTATGAAGGTTTACATTTATAATTAACTAGCTTTTCGCCCGCGACATCTGATATTTTGTGCAATCAACAATTTTATGTACCTGCATGTTCGCGATAGAGTTACAGACAATGGTCAATAAGACCTTAAATCCAAATATCAATTTAAAATTTCATTGATCATGTTACATGTATCCTTTCAGCTATTTAAAAACCAAAAATTTAGGTAAATTTTAATTAAATAGACTAATCAAATACGTTATGGTACACGTAAATACCAAACAAAAGCGGTCAGAAATATTTAATCAAGGTACATAGAAACACTGCTCACCTCACTTAAATTCTGATAGCTAATTTTAACATATATTTCACACAATATCAAATATATAATATGAAATATATGTTAAAAACAGCCATCAGAATTTAAGTGAGGTGAGCAGTGTTTCTATGTACACTTGATTAATTGCTACCTGAAAAATGGCCGTCTGGCAAATGTAGCAACTAGTCATATGATCATAGTACACCCCACCACTACTCAATAGTATATATTTTGTCCATCAGAAAATAAGTGACGTCTGGCAGCTCTGGGATCTTGGAACATATTTAAGGATATTTTAGGATAATGAATCCAAATTTTGGGTATGTTAATATTATTGAGGGCAGGTCAAAGTAACTTGTCTGGTTGACTATACTATTCATTGTTGAGCTGGCAGCGTTGGCAAACGTCGAATAACTTTTGTAAAAATATTTATAAAATTATGAAAAGTAGGTACTCAAGAAAATACAACAAATAGTACTCTTGGAGACAACTTTTAAAACTTTTAAGAGGTTTCATATACACCCAGTGAACGTAAGTAAAGTTTACGAATAAAATAAAGACCGGCCAAGTGTGAGTCGGATTCGCGCACGAAAGGTTCTATACCAACATTGAAAATCGTTTTTATGGACATTAATTTTTTAGTATTGTTTTTATAGCAGCAACAGTAAATATCATTGTTATAAAAATTTACTGTCTAGCTATCGCGTTTCTTGAGATAAAGTCTGGAGGAAGGCGAATGTTAGGTAAGCTTCTAGTAATATGGTAGTTTGAAAAAAGGATAAAATACTTTCAACGTCAGTCAATGTCAGGGCAATAAAAATCGCAAAATTGTCGATAAAGCAATAAATTATCGCAGTCTCTTGAACACGCGCTTTAATTGTAGACCCCCACTTCAGTATGTTTTGGGCACGGAACCCTATAAACTGGCTTGCGAATCGAAATCTCGCATAAAGTGTTCCGTGCAAAGTCAAAATCAAAAATTTACGTACAAAGTAAAGATAGAGGTTTTAAAGTCTTAGAATATGTAAAAATAATGAACTGTGACATACACAGAACTTGTCGTTTATGCCAAGCGTATTTTTGAACATAGTTTTACAGACTCTTCTCATTGAACCTCCAACTTCAAAGTAGAAGCCATAATTGTTTTTTCGTAGTTTTTGGGCATTGACATAGCGGTATTTTACTTCTATGGGGCTTACATGTTTATGAATAAACTGTCTCTGTCTCTCTAAATCTTTCAAAGCCCAATAAGCATCAAATAATTCATGTCTTATTTCATTTGTTACAAATTAATTGCATTGAGTCTACAGCGTTCTCCACAGCCTTCTTTAATGCTTCTTTCTGGAATGGTTCGGCCAGACTTTGTCTGGTATGATAATCCTGTGTTTCGAAGAGATTTTGTCACATTTTGCTTCCACTGTCCTTCTGCGCGTAGTCTTTTACGAGTAGGTTTTTTTTCATTGGCGTTTTTATTTTGGTTTGGCTGATTCATGTTTACATCTTGTAGGATTGACGGACTGACTGCTCGTGATTCTCGTGAAGTTGCCGGACTGACTGCATGTGGTTCTTGAAGAATTGACGGACTGACTGCACTTGGCTCTTGTAGAATTGTCGGACTGACTGCATGAGGTCTTTTTGGAGTTGATGACATAACTAACAACATATTATATTAAAATACTTACATTTGAAAAACGAACATATTTCATGAGAATGGTATTAATATATAACTCAACACTGAACTGAACTTATGCATGGGAACAAAAATATTTAATTATAACTATTTCAATTATATGTATGTATGTAGAGAACAAATGTCTGATCGATTTACATACTACGAGATTCAAATGCAGCCGCAAGGATTTGGGAAACATTTCAATGAAAAGACCCCTCTAACAGGCAAGTGTTGTTCCCTTGAAGCCATGCCAGGCGTTCGGTCGTGGAACGAAGCCTGCTTGAATAACATAATGCCTCAAGCACCGATACATTTGCAGCTCTCCTGATACCGTTGAGCCAGACCTGTTTTGGTATACAATTATACTATACATGTATAATGAAAGGTTAATTCTAATATCGGAATTTTGAAGTTGCCTAGGTTATCGACTTTGCTGCACTTTAGATCCTCTTCTGATCACGTTGATTGAATAAAATAAAATGAATATTTTTATTGCAAGGTAAGAGGTTGGACTCGATTCAAATACAAATTATTTCTTTTTTTCAATATTTGAATCATCATCATTTTAGTTTCGTATATTTGCGATCCAAGTTCACAAGAGATGGTAAGTGTGATAGCGATATTGAAAGAAGAGCGAATGCTGGTAATATGGTGAACGGAGCGCTGCACACTTTTGTGAACAGTCAGAAGGTATCCAAAAAGGCACGTCAGGCGGTTCACAGGGGAGTGTTGGTCCCGACACTAAGGTACGGAAGCGAAAGTTGGGTATGGCAGAAGAAACACGAAAGTATCTCCACGCGTTTATTCGCAGTGGAGATGCGGGCACTTAGAAGTATGCTAGGAGTGAAACTGAGATATAGAATCAAAAATGAAATAATTAGAGAACGTTGTGGTGTGAAAGAAGATGTAGTAACTAGAGTTGAGAAAAGTATGCTTAGATGGTTTGGTCATGTTGAGAGGATGAGTGAAAGACGATTAACGAAGGGTATATATAGAGAGGGTATGATTGGAGATGTCGACAGGGGAAGACTAAGAAAGACCTCTCTCTCATGATCAAATAGGTCAAATCTTAAAGAAAAGTCAAATCAAAAGTACCCGTAATCGACGAGCGTGCATGAATAGGTTGATGAATGTGGATGAAGCGAAAGTGATGTGCCAGGACCGTAGCACATGGCAGGAAGTGATCTCTGCCTATCCCTCCGGGAAAAAGGCGTGACTTTATGTATGTATGTATGTATCATTTTAGTGATCAACTCAGAAAGTCAACAATGAATGGTAGAATATTTCGAAGTTTATAGCAGTGATATCTGTAAATTTAAGTAGAAACCTTTTATTTTAGAAATTTATTCAAATTTTCTGTGCGTATATACCCAGATTCACATCCCCTAGGCAACGAGAAGTGGAGCAGAAGCGCGAATATTGCAATGTCTCTAACAGTTGGTGTCGGAATAATAGATTACTTAATTGGCTTGTGTCAGCGGGAATAAACTGTTAGAATGGAACCACTGGTGAAAATGGAGCAAAGTTAGAGGCCGTTTCGTGATTGCGACATGTTTGTACGAGATGTTTATCCTATAACCTTCCTTGATAAATGGACTATCCAACAATAAAAGATTTTTTTAAATCGGGCCAGCGGTTCCTGAGATTAGCACGTTCAAACAAACAAACAAACTCTTCAGCTTTATAATACTAGTATATATTTTTTTTTTTTTTCAAAATGCTAGGGATATGAGTCAAATCGGTATCGTGATTATTAAGACCCACTATTGAACTACATCTGGAGAAATGCAAGCAGGTCCAGTAGTTAAGCTACAGTGAGGACTATTCCACTGAATTTCGGATTTTTACTTTAATTTCACAAAAATCTCAATAAGTTTGGAACCATTGAAAATCTTCTTTCCAGTGTGCCAGCTACCTCCATACCAAGTTTTATGAAAATCTATAAACACGTAAAAGTTCTCCCATACTAATTTTCACATTTATTTTATATGTATATATATTTTCCTTTCTTAGTTTATCTCTGAATACCAACAACGAAATTAGGTACTTTATTAGAATTAACACAAATATTTATTACGATTTACTCTTATATTGCGTGTTCAAAATAAACATCGCGATCCCCCGACCTTTAAACCATTTAACCAGAAGTATTTCTATTCGTTATCTACTTTTCCATCTTGACACAGACTAATTACGGCTCTGAAACTTAGAATAACAATTACATTAATGAAATAACCTCAAGCTCAAATGGATAATGCTATTACGTCTCAATTTAACAATGGGACATTATATATTGGCACGTTGAATGTATTTCGAAATCGAATTTATATTCTAGAACGTAAAATTACGAAACAATATTTTTGCAATGTACTGGATGTTGTGTTGTGACGTCATATCACAACTTTCATTTTGTTTGAAAAGTGCAAACGGTCAGAACTTTAAACAAGTATAATTTTTTAAATTTTGGTTTTTTGTCGAAACTAATTACACATGTCGATCCAGATTATCAGACACTTCATAAGAAACCGAATAATCTAAAATCATGGACATTCTCCATTCACCAAAGTTTCCTTTAAAGAAGTAGTACTTTTGTCGTACCTATACGTATACACACTTTGATGAAATGTCGATTTTTATTATAAGTGTTTTTAAGCTATTGCATAGCTTTAAAACACTTATACTTCTATCGCGGGCCTTGAGCGCGGGGACCGAATCCAGAAATTCCGCCTCCTCACGCTCCCCACTCGTCTAACGTCGTTTCAGTTCGGCAGTCTTCGACACGGCGTTATTTGCGATTAGACGTATTGTACGACTACGAAACTCGCACGAATCGAGACGAGCTGCTCCGAAATCGGACGATGCTATGCAATAGCTTCACCGCGGCAGTCCCCGAGTGCCACACGTTTTTTATTAGTATTTTTTTATTACCTGTATTGCTGTTTCCAGCGAATAAATGAGTTTTGGGAACACATTACTTGTTGATCCTATACCGAAGGCGGTGTAATTATTTTATCATAGAAGAGCATAAGTTGCTATTGATGGTTCTGTTGTAATCACAAGCTCATTCGGTTTCTGCCGCGATTCAGCAAGTTACTTGTTTTGATGGAGATAAAGTCATAATCAACTTAGAACAAGTTAATTAAGCAACTTTCTCCCGATGTATAGAGTTGTTATACTATAGTATAGATTGTGTTTGTGTTTCTAGAAACTTTGTGGAACTACTCAAGTGCCAGTGGCGATACATAATCACGGGCAAAAATTATATTCTTTAAATAAATAGCATCTAAAGGACATCGGGCGTTTTTGACCTGGTACCTCATAAGTAGCTAACAGTAAAGAAATAAATTTTGTTTTAAAGGTAAACAATTTAACCAATTCCGTTCCGATCTATGTTAATAGTGTCATATTATGGTAAATAAATCCTTACTAATATTATAAATGTGAAAGTATGGATGAATGGAGGTTAGTTACTCTTGCACGCTCAAACGTCTAAACCGATTTTCATGAAATTTGGTATTATGGTAGCTGACACACATTACATAAATTCGTCATTGGATTTCCCTGAACTATGACATATGATTAGGTGACAAAAACTACCAACAATTTTCGATGGTTCGCCTTGATTTCTCCTGGATCCCATCATCAGATCCTGACCTGACCTGGTAAAAATTTCCCATACTTTTAAAGAATACGACCCATATTTTTGGATAGCATTGATGGTATCTAACGTACTCCAACTAGTTTAATTAATTCTGATCGCTGGTTTAACGTAGATAAAACACTAACAATCTTAAATTAAAATTGAATTCCAACAAAAAACAATATTATTCATTACACTTTCCAGAGTCTACCTCACGATCACTCGAATTGTTATTGCAAATAAATCGTTATACTTACCTAGAATAAATGAGAAATTGATTCGGTGAAAAACCGATTCTATTCTCTTAAAAGCCGTTTGTATTATTTGAATTAACACCTCCACGCAGTTCAATCTTTGTTACTGTGAAAGGGACTTGTCATTGTTGACTAACGTCCTATCAATCTTGATAAGGGGTGGGTCGTGAGTAAAATGTCTTTATAAGTAACCCTTTCGAATCACAGCGCGTGTCGTATGGGGAGAAGTAGGTCGTCATTGTCTATACTTGTTGCTTCAGAACACTGAAACAAATAAATAGGGGAGCGTGGGACATTATCGGAGTCGTTACGTCACGCGCTGGAATTCCCTTCTTGACATGTTTGATCCTTTTGAAATTCGTTTATCTAGATTGTTACAGAATCCCACAAATTGTCTTTTGATATCTCTTTAATAAACGCTAGTCTATGTACGACGAATCTGATGTCAGGTATAAACGTTCTTGTGCGACCAAAAAGACTTTCAACATTTATCTTTGTTGTTAACAAACGGCCTTAACAAATTAGTAACAGGACAAATACAAAGATTGCAGGAATAATGTACATGCATATTGGTCATTTGACCTAGTTACAAGGGTCATAACCCTATTTCGTGAGAGTCATAACCCTCATTACATGCCCCAAGCTTTTCGTGTTTTTTATTACGCCTAACTTAATTACAATAAAGTTAAGCTGTTGACAATATTACACCTATTAATTTAATTATGAATTCATTCTTATTCATTCATACTTCGTTTAGTAGATACGTTCAACAAGTCTTCATCCAAGACACAGTATAATAACGAATAACAGTAGCGCGAGCAAGATATACAAAGTAAAAGCTTTCAAGCAATTTTATTATAAACGTCTTTAACATAACAACCACTTACCTTAACATACTACAGCGCATTTAACGACATATATAATGCATGTGCCCACTCTCTCTAAACAAGTATGTATCTCAAAGAAAATAGCGTTTTACTATTTCAGATTTAAAATGTAACAGGTTGACTAAATTTGAATGTGAATACCTGCTTCGTAAAAAGAAAACCGGATCATTTTGATGTTCCTTCTGCTACACATTTTGCCTTGTCGATCTCGTAATCTAGAGATTATCTTTTGTCTTTTTTTTGGCCTTTATAAACTGGTTGACTTTTAATGCTGAACAATATTTTGAACGTCGGATTTACCCCTTAAGTCTCTTAAGTCAAAAAATTATTAATCAGTATGTCTTTATGTACGTGTATTTTTTTTTATGACACACCAAAGATATCTAAAAGAGTCTGTGAAAAATAAAGACCTGTACTTACTTGCAAAAATAATTTTAATATGTTATGTTAAAGTTACTAATAGTGTTGGTAACGTTAAGATAATTTTTATGACCTATGCGGTACCATACGGTTTGATAAAATTTACCTATAATGACGAATTCATAAGGGTTTCTTTCTTTGCCTAGGGAAAGATTTCGTAAAACATAAAAACTTGCATGATAGAAATCATGACGGACATTGTAATTTTTAAGCTATTTAAAAAAATTTAATATTTTTGTTTTATGCTCAAAACGCAAAATTTCGATCATCGCCCGCAAAAGACACATCTTCCCTCGGTTCAACTTGGGGATCGACTGAGGGGCTCAAGACCAGACGGGTAAAAGATAATAGAATATATAGAAAAACGGTCTTAAATAATAAAATAAGTCGTGAAAATCTTAAATAAAATCCCTTGAGTGATAAAGATTACACCACGGCGCTTTTAAGAAAAGTTTTTATTGGATATGGTTGAAAAGGAGACCTCCCTTCACATTTTCCATGCTTCAGTTGAACCCATAAAAATGCTTTACTTTTAACCATTGCATTTTTCGAACGCCAAATAGTAAACTACGCTAATAAACAAAAATTTATATGTACAGGACTCCGTTATTAGGTTAGATCGAAAAAATCAAATTTTATAAATACTTTAAAGATTAATTTTAACCCCTTCGCAACTTTATGAACTTTTGAGCGAAACGGGAAGTTTTATCATAAAAGTGTGTAGGAGAAAATTACTTATCTTCTATTTTTCTATAAAAATTGTCTGTACATTATATTCCTAAGATTCACCATTTCAGAGATATAGCGATGCAAATAGTTGAAAAAGTTGTATTTTCAAAAGCTTCCAGGCTCACGTGCGATTGTGCTAGACAGTTAACATTTTCACGAATGATGTATTTTAGTAGCCTCTATAACATCTTATACTAGAAAAAGCTTAAAACCAATGTTTAAGTGGGTTCTCATACAAAAATTGAGGTTTTTTTTCATAGACTTGGCCGGTTTTTAACGTTGTTACCCCAGTAAACCTATTATAGACGACACCTTTTATACATGAAGAACACGTTGTTTATAAGGAAGCCTAGTTAAATAATTGTTTTGTGTTGTTTTCAGTATTCAGAAGATTTAAGATTTCTGCGTTTCATTAATTTAAATTTGGTTAATATGGATCTTCACGTTCATAATAGAGTTAGATGCACAGTTAACATTTTTAAAATGTATTTTTTTTTCAGTTATACTTCAGACAGAAATTCTAAAAATTGGTTATTTCGTACTTTTTGACCCATAATAGTAGTACTGAAACGTATATGTATAGTACTAAAAACAACATAAAACAATTATTTAACTAGGCTTCCATATAAACAACGTGTTCTTCACGTATAAAAGGTGTCGTCTGGAATAGGTTTACTGGGGTAACCACGTTAAAAACCGGCCAAGGGTGAGAAAAAAAAACCATAGTTTTTGTATGAGAACCCACTTCAACATTGGTTTTGAGCTTTTTCTAGTATTAGATGTTATAGAGGCTACTGAAATACATCAGTTGTGAAAATTTTAACTGTCTAGCACAATCGCACGGGGGTATGGAAGCTTTTGATAATACAACTTTTTCAACTATTTGCATCGCTGTATCTCTGAAATGGTGAATCTTAGGAATAAAACGTAGAGACATTTTTTATAGATAATTAGACAATAAGCAATTTTCTCCTACACACTTTTATGATAAAACTTCCCGTTTCGCTCAAAAGTTCATAAAACTGATATTTGTGACATTTGACATTGAAAATTTAATAGTTGCGTACACCCTACCATTATGTAGGTTTTGAGACCACTTTTAGGGTGTCAATATCTAAGTATTTACAGACTTACAGCTGGGTATCTCGAATTCCGAGATTCTTACCTAATTTAAGCTTAAATGACTGGACTATACATATAACATACGGTCCCGGCGAGCTTTGTTACGCTAATACATATTTTTAATAATTAGTAATAAACTTTATAAAGAAAACTACATATCACTAAAAATTTTAAAAATGTGCTTATGTGCTTAGTGTAATTGTATATTTTCCAAAAATAAATAAATAAATAATATAATACAACATACGTCATTATTATCTGGGTATGAATTTGATATGTTTTTGAAGGCGGTGCCAATCAAAATTTTGAAAATTAGTATGGGAGAATTTTTACGTGTTTATCGATTTTTATAAAACTTGGTATGGAGGTAGCTAGCACTCCGGAGAGACACCAGCGCTATTTTTTTTTTAATTCAACCCCCATGGGGTTCATTGGGGGGGTGAAAATTAGTATGGGAGAATTTTTACGTGTTTATCGATTTTTATAAAACTTGGTATGGAGGTAGCTGGTACTCCGGAGAGACGCCAGCGCTATTTTTTTTAATTCAACCCCCAATGGGGTTCATTGGGGGGGGGGTGAAAATTAATATGGGAGAATTTTTACGTGTTTGTCGATTTTTATAAAACTTGGTATGGAGGTAGCTGGTACTCCGGAGAGACGCCAGCGCAATTTTTTTTTAATTCAACCCCCATGGGGTTCATTGGGGGGGGTGAAAATTAGTATGGGAGAATTTTTACGTGTTTATCGATTTTTATAAAACTTGGTATGGAGGTAGCTAGCACCCCGGAGAGACACCAGCGCAATTTTTTTTTTAATTGAACCCCCATGGCACTGGGAGGGTGAAAATTAGTATGAGAGAACTTTTACGTTTATAGATTTTTATATACGTGGTATGGAGGTAGCTGGTTATTTTAATACATAATTGCTACTAAAACCCATTAATACGCGGACAAAGTCGCGGGCGGCCGCTAGTACCTACATAAAAAGAAATATATTATACATACAGACGAATAGAGAACCTCCTCCTTTTTTGAATTCGGTTAAAATACTATTTATTTGAAATTAATGTGCATGGTGGTGTATGAGTCCAGCTCACATTTGGCTGGCTTTACTTAGGTATGTAATTGCAATATTTTTATCGCAAAAATTAAGGTCCTATTGATATTCAATGCTTGCTATTCAAAAACCTCGCCATGAAAATGGTGCACGCACAGTATTGAATATGAACTGCACAATATCCAATGATTTATCAGACAAAGAGTGTCGAACCATGTGCGCAGAGCACGTGACCTGCAAAACTTTGCGTAAGTTTACATAGGGCCTTTTGTGAGCGTACATTTACTTTGCCACCGTATCTAAATTTCACTCAAAATATATATCATATCAGCACTATTGAATTTGAAATTGAAAAAGGTCGTTGCTTGCCATACGTCGCCAGTTCAAACCCCGCCACGTACCACTGTGTTTTTTAAATTTGAAAATCTAGTGCGATTATTATGCTTCAGCGGTGAAGGAAAAAACATCGTGAGGAAACCTGCACTCCTACGAAGAAATTCTTAGGTTGTGTAGTCGACCAACCCGCACTTGGCCAGCGTGATTGACTAAGGCCTTTTCGCCTTAGTTGAGGGTAGGCGCGTGCCCCAGCAGTGGGGAAAAATATGGGCGGATGATGACTATTTAATTCGTGGCATCCACTACTCTCCGTTTTGCACTATATTGGAGGAATTATGGATAAAATATTATGAAAGTATTTTGAGATGAGTTTTTTGCTTATATCAGTTGTATCACGGCCGATATAAATCTATCCACGCCTAGACGAAATACTTACCAATGTTCTTAATTTATAACACTATTTTCTTTGAACATTACTTCTGTAAGAACAAGAAGGCGCGGCCTGTGGAGACAAACCCGCTGTTGACAAATGTAGGTCATTCGCGAGGGCTCCGAAGTTGTAGCGTGAGCAACGTGGACGAGAATATCGCACAAACAAGTCTTAGTGTTTTTAAAAATAAACAAATGCGATTATCGAGTTATCAATGACGACATTGATAGCTAGAAAAGGTTAAAGCTGCTATCATGTAGGTACCATTTAATGTGAATAAATGCTTCTCTATCTGTCTTCTTTAAAATGGGGAATGCTCTGAAGAGCTATTTCAGCTCGAATTAAAGAGAAATCAATTATTACAAAGTAAAGCCCTGTAACTTTTTGTAAGCTTACATGTTAATTGATGTTAAAAACATAATAAGTACCTACTGTATGATTGTAGTCCTATTTACGTCATATTGTGTAGGTATATTATATATACCACGTTAAACTCATTTAATCGGGGACTGATTTTTGTCGTAGACCAATGGAACATACTGATTGCCATGGAGCAACGCACATGTCCTATATATTTAACATACAAAATCATCGGAAGAAAAATCGGCCCGACCAACAGTCCTACAAAACCTCGGACGTAGGAGGGCAGCCCTATTGGGCAGTTCCAAGAAAATACTTCTATTTTCACACGTTATGTAAAAGTTTTCCAAAGTCACACGTAACATTACAGAATTTAATATCTTGAAAGCAGAACTATTCTCCAATAAAAGGATACCTACGTGAAGAGAAAAATTGAACAACAAATTATATCTTTCACGGAAAATTCCCTTCGTCTTTTTACTGCCCATATTTCCGTCTACAATAAGTTTAATAGAATTTGTTCCATGCAAATGTTAAATATGTATATGTCGCAGTCATCTGGTTGAATCAGCGATTTGATTGTATCACTAACGCGTTTATTAAATGACGACGTTCAATTGAATGACTAGGTCGAACGTTGAATGAACAATCCTCACTCAACGTCCAACAAGTTAGCGGATCGAAACATAGCCCTTTGAACATAGCGGACGTAAAATCAGTCAGATGATTGTAATTTAGTTCATTTTTTTTTCCACTGCGGCGTTAGTGCACATCAAAACAAAGATGGCGTCAAACAGCTGGTACAGATCTAATCGAATAGCACTGTGTTAATATTTTTTTGAGTTAAATTGAGATTTAAAGTGACTTATTCGTAAAAAAATTGAGACAGCATTGATGTACCGATTAAAACGCTGTCGCCGGCTACATTTAAAGAAAAAATTCTGGCGAAACTGGCTGGTTATTAAGGTGTGTTATGTCATGTCCTAATTTTTTAATCTAAAGTTAGTTATCTTTTAAGTTGCGAACTTATGATCACCCTTATCAAACATTACAAAGTCAGCTATATCCCATTCAACGACAACGCTTAATGACGTTCAGTCAAGATGTTGAATTCAACAACTTCACGAGTTGTCCTTTAGTCATTCAATTAAGCGTCGTCATTCAATGAACGCGCTTGTGATCCAATCAAATTGCTGATTTAACCAGATGACTGCGACATATACATTAAATTTGTATTATCTTGTAGTTTTACTAGTAGATAATAGTGAGATCATGAAGATTTATAACTATATGTGTATATTATTTTTTATGCATTTGCTATACCTTTTGACATTGTTCAAACTTCCAACCTCAACTTTCAACCTCCGAGTGCAACTATAGTTTGAATTTGGCCCATTTTTGATAGATTGGTAATAGGTGAAAATATAAAAAACCGCTATGCAAGATACAATATTTTATTATATTATTTACTCCTAAAAGTTTGTCCAATAATTTATTGGACGAATACTAAAAAATAATACAAATACATCCTTACTAGTCCTTACTATATTATAATATTATAAATGCGAAAGTAACTCTGTCTGTCTGTCTGTCTGTCTGTCTGTCTGTCTGTCTGTCTGTTACGCTTTCACGCATAAAGTACTGAAGCGATTTAAACGAAATTTGGTACAGATATAGTCCAGAGCCTAGAAACGGTTATAGGCTACTTTTTAACCGACTGCGAAATAAAGAAGTAATGTTTTAGCCGTTAAACATCTCTACGCAGACGAAGTCGTCACAGCCACTGGACGGATCGAGATGAAATTTAGCATGCAGGTAGATGTTATGACGTAGGCATCCGTTAGGACAGGATTTCCCGAAATTCCCACGGGAACGGGAAATAACGGGAAAATCCTTTTGTATGAAAAATACTAACCGCATAAGTTAGACGCTTGAAATTTGACATGCAGGTTAACCTTAATAAATTAAAAGCATAGTTGCAACAGGATATTGTAAAATTCCCACGGGAACGAGAGTAATAGGGAAAAACTTTTGTATGAAAAAATCTAAACCGCGATATAGATAGACGATTGAGATTTGGCATGCAGGTACCCTAATGAACGTAAAGCTTACTTCCAACGCGATATTACAAAATTCCCATGGGAACGGGAGTTATTGGGAAATAACTTCTGTATGTAAAATCGCTTACGGGGTTGAAATATATTATATAGAGATAGAGATATACCCGAAGCGAAGCGAGGGCGGGTCGGTAGTACATACATAAAATCACGCCCTTTTCCAGAGGGGTATGCAGAGATCACTTCCTGCTATGTGCTGCGGTCCTGGCACACCACTCCAACCAAATCCATCAACCTCTTCATGCATGTTCGTCGATTACGGGTTATGATGACAGTTTGCGATGTAATGATAGGAAGTGAAACGTAGAACAAGTAAAAGAATTCGTATATTTGGGGTCCAAGCTCACAAGGGATGGTAGGTGTGATAGCGATATTGAAAGGAGAGTGGATGCTGGTTATATGGTGAACGGAGCGTTGTACGTACACTTTTGTGAATAGTCAGAAGGTGTCCAAAAAGGCACGTCTGGCGGTTCACATGGGAGTGTTGGTCCCGACACTAATATGTACAGAAGCTAAAGTTGGGTATGGCAGAAGAAGCACGAAAGTAGGATAAACGCAGTGGAGATGCGAGCACTTAGAAGTAGGCTAGGAGTGAAACTGAGTGATAGAATTAGAAATAGAATAATTAGTGAACGTTGTAGTGCGAAAGAAGTTGTAATAAGAAGAGAAAGGTATACTTAGATGGTTTGGTCATGTTGAGAGGATGAGTAAAGGACGATTAACGAAGGGTATATATAGAGAGGGTATAAATGGAGATGTCAACAGGGCAAGACCAAGAAAGACCTTTCATGACCAAAATAGGTCAAATCTTAAAGAGAAGTAAAATCAAAAGCACCCGTTATCGACTAAAACAAACACTCGTATTTATAACAATGTCGCCAAAAGGTAGGCAGGTAGGTAACTTTACTTGAAAAAGAAAACATATAAGAGTGGATAGAATAAAAAAGATATTTTAGATTATATCTGTAAGATATGAAATTTGAACTATCACATGTTTTAATTATTAATTAAGCATAATTGAGTGAAATTTCAGGCACGTCATTTACATATTACTGGAATAATAGTTTATTGGGTAAATACATATTTTAAGAGTTTACTGACATGGACATCTGGGACATACTGCAAAATTTACGAGTGCATAAAATTTTATGTTTGAACTGAAAAAGGTTAATTGTCAAAAGTTTATGGATGCGAAATTGCGAATTCGTGAAAACAACTAAAGGAGGAATAATATGGAAACTAGCAGAATAACACCCGCGTTGTAACGGGATTGGCCGGTAAATATCTTAGAAACTTCAATAGCCAGGAGACACGAATTGGTTTATAAGGCTTTTTAAGATAGTTTGAACTAAATTTTACTCGTCGGTATCACCGTACCGACGAGTTTTAACAAAAACAATCAGAGTGAGGCAACCAGCGTGAACGCCGAGAACAAAATGACTGTCGATTTATTTCAAGACGATAAATTAGATTTGTGTGGAATCCAAAAAAGTCAATTACTAAAGATCGAACTTGGCATTTTCTTGTGTAATTTGATTTATGCAATCGAAGCGAGGCAGAAGAACAAATTCTCTCACAAGCAACGAGTGAACCTCGATCCAATCAATCTGGCTCTTCTATTGGGTTGCGCAGTTCCGACGGAATCATATCGTTATTCCAATTCAACTGGACTCTATACTAAAAGAATCTTAGTACATTGGACTGGACTGAGAGAGTTTGTTCTCCTGCCTCGAACTGATATTTTTGTGACGAACATCGATGTTTGTTCCGTGTCTGGGTGTTTTATTTAAAATATTTAAGTTTAAGTATATTGTGTATAAAACTGTTGTTTCTGATATTACAAAAGTTGCAAGCGGGTAAAGGCATCAACCAGGGCGCTAGTATGTAGTATGATTGATATTGTGAAAACTGTTCCAATCAATTATGTAAAGACCAGAATCAGAGCAATGTATGTGATGTTGTGTGATATATTTATTAAATATTTACGCAAAATGAACCTAAAGTTCTCTCAGAACACATATTGATGGATTACAATGAACATATTTTTAGTTTTAATAAAAAAAAGTGTACATACACTACATAGTTTTAAGTAAAGTCGCAGCCCGCGTCTATCTGTCCCTGTGTATGCTTAAATCTTTAAAACTGCACAACGGATTTTGATACGGTTTTTTAATAGATAGAGGGATTTTATAGGAAGGTTATTTATCTATACTAATATTACAAAGCTCAAGAGTTTGTTTGTTTGTTTCTTTGTTTGTTTGTTTGTTTGTTTGAACGCGCTAATCTCAGGAACTACTGGTTCGATTTGAAAAAATCTCATCACGCTGCGACTAATAGGAGCAAAGATACAATGGAAAATGTGTAAAAAACGGGGGAAACGCGAACGAAGTCGCTGGCACAGCTATCTATAATATACCCGATGCGAAGCGAGGGCGGGTCACTAGTTATATAAATAAAGGCATGAAGTGAAATACTTTCATTTTAAAATATAGACGCTTTAGTGTTCGTAGCTTGTGCTACGAATGCTACGAGACAATTCGTCTCGCGTTACGCAATGTCTTCTATTCAAAGAATCATGAAAAAAGTTTTTACTGGCATATAAAGCGACTGTAATGATGGCCATCAAAATGGAAAATTCAATCGGAAGAAATAAAAGTTGATTATTTTTATTATGTATCTTTGGTTACCTAATAAGTCGGCCTTCCTTTTAACATCTAATCGAAGTATTATCAACCGCATCATGCAAATAGTTTGCCAATTCAAATTTTCTACGAATACGACAAATTCTTGCCTTGATTCAACACCATTCATAAGAAATATAGGTTTGATCACTAAAACCTTCGTAAAAATGTATGCAAGTCCCATTTGCTCGCGTCCGACACCATCGACCCCACTCGTTTGTCTTGTGTCCGCAACAGGTCCGCACCTTGTGCTCATAATACTACCACAACGGTTACATTCAATCATATTAATGTGGAATTCGTTTTCGCGTCTCATCGTTTTTCAATAAAACGTCTGTAGATTATAGGTAACCAAAATACGATGATTTAGTAGAGTTTACTAATAATATAGTTTTAATTATACATAGATTTATCAGCCAAATTGAAAACTTTTCTACTTTATAATAACAAATGAATGCACTTCAAATTTAAGCTGTTTGTAGTAAAGAATCTCTTTCAACTTACAAATAAAACTAGTGATAAGCTTTAGCAAAATCTGTCACTTGAATTACTCTACATATTAAAGAAACAGCATTATTCAAAATCTAAACATACATACATACATAGGCACAAACTGACAGCGGTAACGACTTTATTTTATACTATGTGGTGATAAATGGGAACTATTATATGCACCGGTGCATTTTTTCAATATTTAATTAACCCGGCCAGCCAACCATTCGAACACTAGACTTAAAATGCACCGTATTACAATTTTCCATTTTGTCCGTTATGTCTTTTTCATTATTTGTTAATGCTCAATTTGAAACGTGTATCTAGATAACCTCACAATATTGCTCCGGAAAATGTGCAAAATACTTATAATATTAAAAAAAAATGTTTCCGCAAGCCCCATCAAGATTTCTTTTCAATCCAAAAAAATATCAAATAACATGAACCTGCTACTTGAGGATAAAAAATAAAGCTTTTGGTGCTTTTAGATTACCTACACATTTTCTATCCCAAAGCAGATAGAATAAAATGAGGTAACAAATTAATCTTAAGTTGCTAATGGAAAAGTCTTGAAGTTTCGGAAACTCCGTAAACAAATTCTTCCAAGTGCAAAGTTTGATCAACAATAAACGTTAAAAACTGGAAGAGCAAATTATCATAAAACTGTTTGAATATCTAACACAGTACTTAATGTTGTGCGGAACTTTTAAAAGTTCAAGCTACTCAATAAAAGCACAACTGAAGCTATAATTATTGCAAGGAATCACCATTTAGTTGAAGGAACAGTAACGGACCTGTTGAAAACTGACTCGGTGGTGTTGCGTCTCGCTCTAACGCTCACCGGCGGGTATGTGCGTCTCGTTTCCCCGCGTTTAGTGCCGTGCGAGGCGACCGTTCGAGCCGGCACTTCGGGACTCACTGGTCGCGCTCCGATCTATAAGGGTGGAGATACGCCCCCACGGGCGCTCGCTTCTTGAATAAGTAGGGCGGTAAATACAAGCGGACACCTGGTCCGATGGTGACGCACGCATCTTTGTTAACCTGGCCTTATCTCTTGTATAAATCGAATCGCAAACGCCAAACATTAAAGTTTGCCTGTTGGGACTGCGTGTAGTATCTACGCGAGCGTGAATAATGGAGGGCAAACCGTTCCGACCACTCATGTGGCACCACTGCGCCCTATAAGCCGTGGTTTACGAGTATGTATGAGTTTTAAAACGAATCGTGACTTCTCTACTCTTGTATTGAGTGGAACAGTCAGTTATCATGTTAATATGTCATTATCCGGTTGCAAATTGTAATAATCTATACTAACTAATATTACTTATAAAGAAGTAAAGTTTGTGTGTTTGTATATTTGAAAAATTATATGGGGTAATCTCGAAATCTACTGAACCGATTTTACAAATTCATTCATCATTAGAAAGCACCATTAGTATTTGCTGAGTGTCATGGGTTATATAAAAAACCGAAAAATAAGAAGGTTTTTACGTGGTAGTCGGTTTTGCAAAGTGAATCGGAAAAAAACCGGTCGAATGAAGGCGTTTCTTACGAACGCTGACTTAACTATGAAGGATATGAATGAGAAAGGTTTTTATGTAAAAGAGCGGGTCACTCGTTAAAATATACATAATTAGAATTAAAAAGTATCTCTATTATACAAAAATATTATCAACCATCGATACCTTAAATCTCAAATGGCGTAACCACCAAAACGCAACTTTTCAGGAGAGCAAAAAAACGAAAAAAAAAATTTTTTTTTTTATATAACTTTGTCAATTTTAATGCAGTGAAAATGTTTTATACATCAAATTTCTTAGAATTTTGAGATAAAGGCTTCAGTAAGAACTCTTTGCGCCTAAATCTTATATTTAACAAACTAGATGTCGGTTACGCTTGTGAAAATATTACGAAAAGGCGTTTACGCCTCATAAAAAAACATGATTTTTAAGAGGTGAAGGTCGTATCTCCCGAAAGTAATTGTCTTTTGTGCTTTAAAATAACTTAATAATGAAAGAAAACGTAAAATTTCCACTCTGTATTACGCTTTTTACAAAGTTACGCCATATGTCACGTTTTCATAGTGATGTAATGGGTAATACTCATCTTGTAAGTTTTATAACAGGATGAAGAATTTTTGTACATGGTAAATTTCACTTATAGTTATACGTAATTCGATTAATTTTGTCATTCGTAACCCCCGCTGCTGTATATTCACCATACATTTATCTATGTATTCAGCCATTTGCGTACTTGTGCGCATAGATTACGTTCCTCCGTGTATTTATTATTTTTTGTGACCGTTACGTTGACTTTGGCGCGTTATTGGTCTTTGATTCGGATTTGTGTTTGGACATTGATTTAAAATGCCGAAACAAGGAAAAGCAATAAATAGCCAATGTCTCCGCAATCTTAATCCCCCCGCGCATCAATACTAACAATAATAATGACAATCATGTGTTCAGCGATGTTGGGTGTAAACGCCTTTCTTTTGTATTGCAATTTCGAAAAATAGCGTGTCTTACGAGTTACACCGGAAAATTATGTCCCTTACACCCTTTTTTTTTGACATTTTTTTCACGTCACAATTATTTCTAGGGGCGTAACCACCAAGTAAATTAGACTAAGCCTTTTACGACCTGTTTACCTTATGAAAAGTGTTCAAATCTATAAAAAACATTGGGTCGTAATAACCTTTTTTTTGCGAATTTGAGGATTTTAAATATACAGATCGATAGAGAGAAAAAAACTGAATAAAACTGCATTAAAAAGTCATTTTGACCAAATTGGCGGTTACGCCATTTGAGATTTAAGGAAGCGATATAATATAATATGTTATTATCAGGAACAAGATAATAAAATAAAAACGACATTTTTAATAAAAATACACAGTAATTATTACTTAGTTATCATAAAGTAAAAGCAATGTTTTTAACCATATCGATACTTTAAATCTCAAATGGCGTAACCACCAAAACACTACTTTTCAGGAGAGCAGAAAAACAAAAAAAAAATGTTTTTTTAATTCATAACTTTTTCAATTTTAATACAATGAAAATGTTTTATACATCAAATTTCTTAGAATTTTGAGATAAAGGCTTCAGTAGGAACTCTTTGTACCTAAATCTTATATTTAAGAAACTAGAAGTCAGTTACGACTTGTGAAAATATTACAAAAAGGCGTTTACGCCCCATAAAAATCACGATTTTTAAGAGGTGAAGGTCGTATCTCCAATAAAAAAATGTTTCTTGTGCTCTAAACTCATTTAATAATAAAATAAAACGTAAAATATTCACTCTGTATTATGCTTTTACAAAGTTACGCCGTTTGACACTTTTTCATAGTGACTCAACGCGTAATTTTTAGAATTGCATGAAAAATTTTGGAATATGGGAAACTTCACTAAGATTTTTACGTATCTAAATCGATTAATTTTGTCATTTGAAACCCCCGCTGATGTGTATTCACCATACATTTATCTATGTATTCAGCCATTTGCGTACTTGTGCGCATATATTACGTTCCTCGGTGTATTTATTATTTTTTGTGACCGTTACGTTGACTTTGGCGCGTTATTAGTCTTTGATTCTGATTTGTGTTTGGATATTGATTTAAAATGCCGAAACAAGGAAAAGCAATAAATAGCCAATGTCTCCGCAATCTTAATCCCCCCGCGCATCAATACTAACAATAATAATGACAATCATGTGTTCAGCGATGTTGGGTGTAAACGCCTTTCTTTTGTATTGCAATTTCGAAAAATAGCGTGTCTTACGAGTTACGCCAGAAAATTATGTCACTTACACCCTTTTTTTTTTGTCATTTTTTTCACGTCACAATAATTTCTAGGGGCGTAAACACCAAGTAAATTAGACAAAGACTTTTACGACCTGTTTACCTTATGAAAAGTGTTCAAATCTATAAAAAACATTGGGTCGTAATAACCTTTTTTTTGCGAATTTGAGGATTTTAAATATACAGATCGATAGAGAAAAAAAAACTGAATAAAACTGCATTAAAAAGTCATTTTGACCAAATTGGCGGTTACGCCATTTGAGATTTAAGGTAGCGATATGTAATACGTTAGCTCATACGAGTAACACACGCTAAGACACAGACCAATCTAATTAATATCAAAGGCATGTGGCCTCTAATTATTAATGACTAAATCCTAAATTGCAACGTCAGCGTAACGTGGTTTTTAGTTAATTACTTTATTTGTCGGGCACAACTGTTGTCTAACAAGATTTCGTCATCACTGTAACTGCCACTCGACCGCTCGAGTCCAGGAGCGACCTTTTAGACGAAGCCTTTTGCGAGGGCTTTAAGGGTTTACGTAAAGGTTTCCGTGACAGGCCTGATCTTCAAACAGTGTACAAGAAAGTTAAGGTTCTAGTTTAAGTTATAATTTGAAATTAAAGGGTGCCTCTGCATATTGAAGTTCGACCATGTACAGCACAAAATGAAAACATAGTGCATTTTCTTTGTTGAGACCAATACTTATTTACCTACCTTGCATAAGGCGAAACGCAATAATTGTTCAAATATCAAGGAAACTAAGTAGTATACCTGAATTTTATCCAAATATAGTTAGTATCTACATATACCTACTTACTAGAGATTCGGTTCCCTCCATACTTCATAGAATGTACGGCTTACGCTGATTTCACTTGCCTCCCGAAACCCGAATCACGATACCTTTTCGCCGAATTGTTTGCGGGTGGTTTAAGGGTCTATGGCTTGAGTCCGTGTGACAGATGCCCAAAGTAAATCAGGTCGCAGTATGAATTAGCTTTGCCTACGCGGGCTCCGCTGTCGCAGGTGACCGGCCATTTGTCCAATTGCCATATGGAAGCCGTATAAAGTACTGACGTAGTTTAAGTACGCAATAATTTGCTAATACTTTCAGAATAATTTCGGTACTTGCATTTAGCATTAGTGTAGCCCTTTCCCGGCAGTCTTTTAAAGCCAAAATATCCTTGATTTTATTTTAACTTTTCACTCAATATGTTTATGATGATTTTCAAAATGCCTATTTGGCTATGACATAATATTCGACGTTGAACCATAAGTTCGAACTTGCGTTATTTACACAACCAATTTTTAGGCACCTACAAACGCTTGTAAAACACACCTTTCTCGGAAAGTCGGGTAAAAATTTCATAAAAGCAGAAGTCATGTTACTTCACGTTAGTGCCACGGTACTGTCACCTGAGGAATGTCAACTAGCAGTCCCGAGCGGAGTCCGATCACGCGCAGCACCGGGACTGCGACCCGAGAGAGGAATTGATAGTTTACTTTAGCGGTAGAGGGTCAGGCAGAGGGTCGTTATTACCTAGGGTTAGAGGTCATTATCTATCGCGAGCTGATACATTACTTTAGGTAGAGCTGGATATTTGGAGCTCTAACCACTGAGCTATCCAGGTGCTTAGTCACCAATGCGAATTTTTCCATTACCCGTTAGCCACGGCCATACAAAAATATAAAAACCGAATCAAGCTTAAGCAAAAATAACCTAATTTGATGCTGTGACCATACATTTTATTGCAATGCACTGGTTACAGCCAAAAGTCCGTTTCAGTTGCACAAAACCGGCTTGTTCTGACTATCTACGTGTTTTACATTCTCACGATTCACGCAAATCGATTGCAACCCGTAGGCAGCTATTTCACTGTGAATGCGATCGCCCAATCCGCGACATGATCTTCATTTAAAACATCTGTTCGAAATTTACAATGCGTTTTCCGATTCACCGCTCTGCGTAGTTGCAATTTTGGCAATCCGTATCGTTTTTTATGGTTTTTTTTTTTTGTGGTACAACGCAGATATTAAAAAGGAAGCTTAATCTCAAGATATCATGTGCGATTGATCGTATAATCATTGATTTATGAAAACAAAATACCTAAGTAGGTTATATTATGGGGTACCTACATAAGATACTCATTTAATATTACATTACATTACAACACATTAAAGGACAATGGGTATTTTCAAATATCAATTGCATATCATAGTTCGTGTCATAAATAAAAACTTATTAGGTATATGGCAGTTATTACGAGTTCTGGTTAGATATAGAAATATAGAGTGATGAAGATTGTTATATTTCATAAACGTAAACTATTTTATTTTGATAATTGTGTAAAAGCAAACAGTGTTTTTTTTAAATAAAACTAATTTTGCGGATTAAACTCGCGTGTATTGATATTCTAAACATTATTTAGAGATCCGACGTTTCGAGCTCTTTACAGCGCTCGTGGTCACCGGCAAGACTAAAGTTGACAGGTGTTCTTATTAGTTAGTTTAATTACTACCGTCATTTGGTGTGATATTTTGTGTGTTCCGATTCACGCATACAGAACTCACAACATTGTTAGGTCTTGCAATATGTTATTGTTTTTGACGGGCTTGGGATATTATGGTCTTCATGATAGGATCCCAAGCAGGTGGTACACTCCAACCATCTTCTCTATTGAAATTAGGATGTTTTTTAATCTCAATAGCTTCTCTCAGCATCCTAGGGACAAAACGTTGCTCTTTTACGAGGATTTGAGGTTTGTCAAACCGGATATAATGGATGGGTCCGTCTAGTGCATGTTCACATACTGCAGACTTAGTTTCTCGCCTATGTTTGACGTAAGCCATATGTTCCTTGACCCGGGTACTAACACTTCTCTTTGTTTGACCGATGTATGAGAGGCCACACTTACAGTCTAGCTTGTATATGCCTGCATCTTGAAGAGGAATATTACACTTGACAGGTGGTAAAAATTGGTTAATCTTTTTCGGCGGCTTGAAGTAGGTATTTATGGAAGCACGCTTCAAGATGTGTCCAATCTTGTCAGTGACACCCTTCATGTATGGTAGTACTGCTGGCTGTCGCTCCACTGTACTCGGCTTCTGTTCCGCGTTCGTGGTATTTGGAGCTTGTTGCTCCGTAGTACGCGCCTGACATGCTGAAGCTCAGCTGCCAGGTGTGTGTCATCATAGATGCCTCGTGCTCTCTGAAACAAAGATTTCCCCACGGTAGACAACTGACTAGGATGGTGGTGAGAATCACCGTTCAAGTACCTATCTGTATGAGTTGCTTTACGATACACAGTATGACCTAAACTATGATCTGGATTTCTCATAATCAGAATGTCAAGAAAAGCTAGTTTATTATTTGACTCTAATTCCATTGTAAACTGAATCGTCGTCGGATCTCTAAATAATGTTTAGAATATCAATACACGCGAGTTTAATCCGTAAAATTAGTTTTATTTCAAATGTGTAGTGCTCGCGCAAATAAAAATAGACAATAATAAGTGGTTTTTTTATTTAAAATAGTATAATTCAGAATTACAATAAACCTGCGACAAGTGCCACAGATTTGTGCGAGCGAGACAGAGACATTTTTTGTATAGTGCAAACTCGCCTGACGAAATCACTCAGCCCACGTATTTCGTAGCGGTCTGTAGCGCTACCATGAGTTTAAAAGTTACGGACTCGATATCGCCTACGTAAATATGTCTATGGATAACTTGTACAGCGCCCAGGAGGTTACGCAGAAAACTAAAATAGGTCGTATGAAAAAAACCACTCGATAGGTTTTTAACGTACGTAAGTTTTCGATAGCCAACTCATGGTACCGCTACTGTCGTGTAGTCTCCGTTCGATCCCCGTATTACTTTATCATTCGACCCGGCTAGATATTTGTACTATTGTTCATGTGCAACGGGTAAGCGAACCTAAGGCTGCTGGGATGGGCACGGTACCAAGAAGCAATTCGATTACCTGCTGCATTTTTACATACTTACATAAAACCACGCCTTTTTCCCAGAGGGGTAGGCAGAGATCACTTCCAGCGATCCACTTTTCAACTCTGTGGGAAACGTGACGTGACGGGTTGTGGACCACGTCGCCGCCATTCTGCCTTGTGCATTGATTTAATTATTATAGATAACGTTGGACGTTTTTATATTGTACCTATTGTATGTGATTGTATATATCATAATAAAATCTTTAAAATATGGTATTTTTTTTAAGTTTCTACAAGAAACCTTTAAAAATATTAGACTTTTTAATAGTTCTTTATATACACTTAACAATAGGAATATTATAAAATAAAAACTTTTTACATTAAATCATCGAAATATACAAAGACAAGTATTCGATATCTCCTAAACTAACCGGTATATGCTCACGATTTTTTTTAAATAGTGTTGTTTAATAGTGCCTCGCAAGATATTATCATGATTCCGGAGACTGCCACTCAATTTCAAAAATAGACCAAGCTCCATACATTTTTGCCCATTGTCCTTTACTATTGGGAGCGTGCACGACGATGCAGCCCTCATTTCGGTGGCGTTTCTATTATGGCGTGAAATTAGTACCAACGGCCGCCGCTAGCAATAACAACGGACATCTCAAAAGATTACATGCGTTTTTGACAATCAGCGCCATTTCTTCGCACGGTACATTTACCAACTCATCGCTAGAGAGAAGAGAATAGCGCCTCTTGCAAGGTAATACTTACGTGAAATTACGGGATCAGTTGCTGTGGTAAAAGGCAATGCTCTCTACCAGTGAATAAGGGCGTTTCTACTACAAGCCATGTACCTACCTACCCCTAAGTAAGTAACTAAATTAAATTTATTGAACTTGTTTGTATTGAATGAAATGTGATTATCCGGCCAGTTGTTATCACGATCCGGATATCCAATATCCCGATTCAATCGCGTCGATCGCTATGAAATGTAAACAAACAACGCATAATCATTGTACCCATCCTGATAGTGCTGTCACTCGGTGTGTTACGTAGGTATTTATCGATACGACATACAACATCGATAGTCTGCCGATGTAATGAAAACTAATAATGTGCTTACGATGGCTGCGCAACCATGAGTTTAAAAGTGACAGACTCGATATCGCCTATGTAAATATGTCTATAAAAACTGGTACAGCGCCCCTAGCGGTTACGCTTAGAACTAAAATCCGCAGTATGAAAAAAACTATTCGATAAGTTTTTATGTATGTAAGTTTCCGATAGCTAACTCATGGTACCGCTACGGATCTGAGATCTCTTTCTCTACATGCTTAAACACTCTTTTTTAGCCATACACTTACACTTCGTTGGTCTGTTGGTTGGCCAGTGCCGCGTAAGGACGAAGAGGTTCGAACCCAAGTTCGTGCGTAAGCAGCCAAGTGCGAGCAAACAAAATAGTTTACGTATAAGAGCCCACCTTAAGTATTTTTTGTTATAGAGGCATCTGAAACATCTTTTTTTTTAATTTTAACTGTCAAGAACTTATCGTACTAAAGGGCCCTGGTACCGTTTAAAAATACTATTTATTGCACGCTATTTCTCCGAAATGGTGATACTTAAGAATAAACTGCGAAAACAATTTTTATAAATAATTAGATGATGAGTAATTTTGTCATACATATTTTTATGATAATTCTGACCGTTTAGCTGAAAAGTGCAGAAATCTGGTATAATATGTTACGGCTAATACCTGAAGTGCGGCTACACCTAGGTTTAGCCCGCAAGAACTAGGTGTAGCCACTTACTCTTGGCTAAACCTAGGTGTAGGATGAAACTAGGTCTATCCGATACCATTCCGGCTAGAACTAGGTTCAGAAAATCCCTGTTGGTCTATGTACAGACGCTATGAGTCACACTCGCTAGTAGACCTGTAGTAGATCAGCAGCACTTGGCGCTCACAACCTGCAGAGGCGCGTGTCTCGCTACGCCCTCCACCCCGCGCCGCTGCTGCAGATGCTGTGAGTCATGAGTGTGACGCGGGGCGGAAGGCATGGCGGGACAGCGCATCGGCACCTAACAGATGCATCTAGCAGATAGTTCAAGCCGGAATGGTATCGGATAGACCTAGTTTTACCCGAAAACAATCGGCTACTACTAGGTTTATTCAAGAGTAAGTGGCTACACCCAGTTCTAACCGGCTAAAACTAGGTATAGCCGCACTTCGGGTATTAGCCGTAACATATATACCTAACTAGCTGACCCGACAGACTGCGTCCTGTCAAAAAAATGTGAAAAAGAAAAGGGCTGGTTTAGGGTGTTCCAATTTTTTCACGTAATTGTTGGCAATTTTTTCTCGCCGTAAGAACCATCCTTGGACTTCAACGAACATTTAAAAAAAAGAATTGGCCAAATTGTTTTAGGCGTTGTTGAGTTATGCGCTTACCAACACATTTTGCGATTCATTTTTATATTATAGCTGTGCCAGCGACTTCGTTCGCGTTTCCCCCGTTTTTTACACATTTTCCATTGTATCTTTGCTCCTATTGGTCGCAGCGTGATGTTATATAGCCTAAAACCTTCCTCGATAAATGGTCTATACAACGCAAAAAGATTTTTTCAAATCGAACCAGTAGTTCCTGAGATTAGCGCGTTCAAACAAACAAACAAACTCTTCAGCTTTATAATCTATACTAATCTATACTAATATTATAAAGCTGAAGAGTTTGTTTGTTTGTTTGTTTGAACGCGCGAATCTCAGGAACTACTGGTTCGATTTGAAAAAATATTTTTGCGTTGTATAGACCATTTATCGAGGAAGGCTTTAGGCTATATAACATCACGCTGCGACCAATAGGAGCAAAGATATAATGGAAAATGTGTAAAAAATGGGGGAAACGCGAACGAAGTCGCTGGCACAGCTAGTTATAGATAAAGATAATACCTATATCTGGCATATATGCATATTGACATTGCTTTTTTTGATTTCTGATAGATGGGGACTTTAGACATATTATTATTATTTCTAATCCTAGTGTTACCAATATTCATGCCACTTTTCAGCTTTGTGGCGATGACGTCCCCTTGTCGCATTTTTCAATGGAATGGCATGGGGTTTGTTTGCTGATTTTTTACTAGGACGGACATGGTGGCGGCTTGGTAAAGATATTAATCATCACTAAGATGTATGCCAATCTACTTCGCATTGCTGCAAGTTCTCTAGAAGTGACCAGATTTCAGCTGAGCCGAAGGAGTTCTCATTGCGCTCGAATGATAATTATACTCCTCGATCTTCTGTTAATCTGCGGCACTGTGTGGATATGGTCTATGTTGCCATATTCTCTATGAAATACAGCCCTTTCCAGTGGGTAGAATTGGTCGAATTTTCGAGCAACACGGTTTGTGATGATCACACTTGAGAATACCTACCATAAAGACGTGGAACGGACGTTAAGTGAAATTGGTCCATGTTTCTTCAATATGGTTTTGTCACTTTTTGAAAAACCCACTCTTAATCCACACCTCCGGAGTTTTCCCTTCGAACATTTAAAAACCTTATAATACAGAAATAAAAAATAATTATTTCAATCTAGAGTGCTATAAATTATTGCTGGTTGATTTTATTTTTTTATGCTAGCCATTTTAGTTGCTAATCAATTAGGTATTTCTGCTGATCAAAAAACGAATAAAATGCTAAACCGTTAAAATTAGGATGAAATCACATTATGACATAATGTGATTTATGTTTATACCTTACTTTAATGCCCCTAAATTTACATAAACTTAGACATTCTATTTTCGGTGAATATAATAATATGTACGCATTGTTTTTATTTCCTCGATAAGCAGAAAATAAATCATTGTGTCCTCACATTTTAAATTATAAACATAGGACCAGACCATAATAGGCTGTTTAGGATCGATTCCTTGGCCATTCTATACAATTGGCAAAAAAAGTAATGTCAAAACTGACAAATAACCTCTTTGATTCACTACTGTTGTTTGTTTGTTGTGAGTTATTATGTAGAGTACTGTAAATGTAATTAGATAAAACACTTTTTAGTCAATTATGATGTCCATTAAGGAGACAAAAACTACACCGTGTCGAATATGTTTAGATACAAAATACTTGGAGTGTGTTTCATTCGATGATAGTGAAAGTGAAAAGTGGATAAAGATATATGAATTCTGTTTTGGCCTGACCGTAAGTCATTAATTCAAAATGAATTTAGCTTATAAAGTAATTCTTAAAATTGCTCACTCATCAATTCATATCTTCACCAATCATAACTTCATATCCGATATTATGAAGTACCTACATACCTAATTTACAACCTATTTATTATATTAATACCAAATTACATTTTGATTCGTTGCCTTGTAGCTTTTGAAGACGAATTAATATGATGCCTAAAATAAGTAATTTATGACATTTAATCTATATCTATGGTTAGGAAAGTTTCAATACTGGAGAAGTTTGAAATGTGTTGTTACAAAACTTTCTTAGCTTATTTTCAATGAATTTCTATTGCAGTGGCAGTAGCAGCTATCAGCTGATTTATAATATATAATTAGAACACAGATTAAAATATATAAGATAATATTTCCAACAATATTACTGGCTGACTGTCTTGGTGAAACAGTGGTTAGTGACCCTGACTGGCGGTTCCATAAGTTGTGGGTTAGATTCCCACTCAGGATAAATATTTGTGTGATGAACATCTGTGTTTGTTCTGTGACTGGGTGTGATTATGTATTAAAGTATGTATTTATAAATATATGTATGTATCAGTCTCTGGCACCCATAATACAAACTCTGCTTAGTTTGGGGTCAGGTGACCAAGTGTGAAAATGTCCCAGATGTTTATTTATTTATTAATTTACTAGCTGTGCCCGCGACTTCGTTCGCGTGTCCTACAGGACTTAACATACAGAAGTTTTTCCCAATAACTCCCGTTCCCCTGGGAATTTTGTAATATCGCGTTGCAAGTAAGCTTAACGTCCATTAAGGTACCTGCATGCCAAATCTCATTCATCTATCTTACGCGGTTTAGATTTTTTGATACAAAAGTTTTTTCCCTGTTACCCCCGTTCCCGTGGGAATTTTACAATATCCTGTTCGACTAAGCTTTAAATTTATTAAGGTACCTGCATGCCAAATTTCAAGCGTCTAACTTATGCAGTAAATATTTTTCATACAAAAGGATATTACCGTTAATTCCTGTTTCCGTGGGAATTTCGGGAAATCCTTTCTTAACGAATGCTTACGTCATAACATCTACCTGCATGCCAAATTTCATCTCGATCCGTCCAATAGTTTGGGCTGTGACAACTTCGTCCGCGTAGAGACGTTTAACGGGTAAAACATTACTTCCTTAAAGCGCAGTCGGTTAAAAAGTAGCCTATAACCTTTTCTAGGCTCTAGACTATATCTGTACCAAATTTCATTTAAATCGGTCCAGTACTTTATGCGTGAAAGCGTAACAGACAGACAGACAGACAGACAGACAGACAGAGTTACTTTCGGATTTATAATATTAAGTAAGGATACAAACAAGCTCTGGGCAGCACTTGTACCCCAAAAGAGAAATTGGTAATATCCTTTATATCAAAACTAGTGACCCGCCCTCGCTTCACTTTGAGTAATCCTTTCTTAGCGGATGCTATCGTCGTTACATCTACCTGCATGCCAAATTTCAGCCTGATCCGTCCATTGGTTTGGGCAGTGTGTTGATTTAATATCTAGATATACTACTACTTATTTTGTAACAACACTTTGTGAAAAGTGATTTTAGCACAGCAATATGGTAAAAAAATAATTGATATATGATATTGGTGCAAAATATTTGACTTTTTGAAAATGTAACATCAAAAATTAATATTTGATGTTTAATTAAAATCACATGCAGGATCCACTTCGTCTCCACTATATTCAACCTCGAAAAAAAAACATTTTGTGTAGTATTTTTCATATGACGATGATTCATAAAACAATCACATAATGTGATTTCATCTTAGATGAAACTATTCACAACTATTCTCCTATTCCTCCTTCAACTATTCCACATAATATTTTAGATGTATCATAATATTTTAGGATATCTATCCTAGTAGATGACTTTAGCTGCTTACAGTTAATTTTACCCGCTGACAATCATAAAAATCACACTAACTCTAATGTATGTACCACATTTAAGGTTTGTCAAATTTACCTGCTTAGGAATGTCGCAGGCATCTGCTCTCTACTGCCACAGACAAGTATCCATAGACTAGGAAACTACCAAAATGGTCATGATAAAATTCCAGCATACATTAAAGTTTTCAATGGAAAATGTTTTGGATGACATACCACATACAATATGACAATGGTTAAGGATTAAATGTATTTAATTAAAATAAATAAATATTACACAACATCACATGTACATTGATCTGATCCCGTGGTAAGTAGCTTAATAAGCACTTGTGTTACAGATATCAGAATCAACAGTGGATACACAAATATACTTAAATATATTTAATACACACCCAGACACGGAACAAAGACCAATGTTCGTCACACAAATATTTGTCCCGAGTGGGAATCAAACCCACAACTCTTAGAACCGTAGGTAGTGAACCTGGGTCACTAACCACTGTTCCACCGAGCCAGTTAATTAAGGCTTAATAAAAATATTTATTTAAAGGCAATTTAATAACACAACCAGACACAGAAAAAACACTGTTGTTAGTCACACAAATATTTGACCCAGGTGGGATTCTGACCAACTGTTGGAACCATACTTAGTGAATCTGGGTGACTAACCACTGTTCCACCGAGCCAGTTAATTTTAACTAAGTGTGGGGAATATTAAGTTTTGTTTAAGCCAGACTAGAGTCACATGACCATTATTTATCATATATTATTATTTAAAGATTTCACCTGAAGATACACCCAGAACACTGTGTGGAGTTTGTGTGAATAAAATGGAAGAATTCAACAAACTGAAATGTAAATCAATAGAATCAGACAAGCTTTGGAGACAAATAATTTCTGTAAAGCAGGTTTGTTTGATAATGTTAGTAATACCTACCTAGTAATATTTTAAGAGCTATGTTTGTCCTTAGGTACCATTTCAATACAGGATGAATTTCTCTGGCCCTTTGACCCGGTTAAAGTCAGTAAATTTAATCCTGACTAAAGATCTGGCTATTTGGCTTATTTTAATTTAGAGTTTTAAAATAAACAAAGTGCATGAAAAAAAATCAAAAATTAATCATTTGTTTCAAAATCATAATTTTTATTTGTTTGTTGGCCAACATAAATTCAATTTCCTTATTTAATGTGTTTTAATAGACATTGTTAACCTACAAGATTTTGCTGAACTCAGGATGTCACATTGGACCTAACAATATTTTACAAGTGATGATTGCTGAAGGGCTAATAACAGTGAGAGCTACAAGCCTTATTAATTTATCTAAGGTGTTTGGATGTTATAGCCTTCTCATAATCTTCTTGCTTTCAGAATTCTAGTACCCAGATAGCCTTTGAATCTGATGAGTCATTACATATCAAAGAAGAAAATGACTTGGCCAGTGTTGATGCATGTGATGATGATGATGATGGCATTCATTACGAGTTTCAAGAAAATGATGTTCTAATAAAGAAAGAAAACACATGCTTTTCCAATGACCTTCATAAGTATTCTTTAAGGAGTAAAAAAGATGACAATATAAATAATGTTATGAGTGATTTCTCAGAAAAGAGATCTGTAAAAAAGAAAAAGAGTGTTTATTGTTGTAGTAAATGCAAAAGTATTTTTAGTAAGTTGAATATATTAAGTATGGCTAATAGGAAGGCTATAATATTTGTTGCTTATGTAAGTGCCAAAATTAGTGATGCTAAAATTTTATTAAATAATTCATATTTGTTTCAGAATATGCAAAGGCTTACCAAAATCATATAGCCAAAAGTAAATGCAAATTTTCATGTAAACCAAAAACTTACAGACCCAAGTTATCAATAGAAAGAGAATTCTATTGTGGTGAGCATAGTAGTAACAATATGTATTTAACGACATTACATATCACAATTAATACATAGTCGTTAATCTTGGAATATAATATAAGGCGTCCGACCGATTTCGGCCATGGCAGCCTATCTCAATTGAGATCATCCAAGTGTGCAGGATATATTAAGTATGCGCGCAAACACAAGTGCACTCTCTGTTTCCTTACTCTCATAGTTCGGTGAGACGGCAATCCGACGTGACCGATCGGGATGGAAAATAATAAACAACATTTGAAATGTATAATTTAACGTCCGTATTTTGGTAAATTTACCAATTTACTTAGGTATCTCTCTTATTGGTACACATACTAGATAGTAGATACTACGCATGTTAAATAATCCGACGAAAGCAAGGCGTACTATTGGCAATTTTGGCGGTAGTACATTTTTCAAACAGATTTCTTTAAACGCCATTAGCCCCGCCCACTTGTTATTTCCGCCAATAGAAGAGCACTTAAAGAAAATCTGTGTGTTTAAATTACCCTAATTCTCAAACATCGAAATTCACGAAAAATAATTAGGCAATAATTTTATGTTCATATTAATATGAAATAAAAAAAGAATTTGCTTGGATTTAGTATTTGTGTGATTTGTATTATTGTTTATAATGTGGTATTGGTTATTATTTTTTTCCTCGTGGGGAAATTCGTGAGGGTATGATGAAATGAAACTTTATAAGCCAAAAATTCTGAAATAATCTACACTTCTACACTAATATTATAAAGAGGAAAGATTTATATTTTTGTATGTTTGTAATGAATAAACTCAAAAACTACTGGACCGATTGCAATAATTATTTCACCATTAGAAAGCTGCATTATTCAGAAGTAACATAGACTATATTATATTTTTTTAAAAATTAGGGATCCTTACTAAAACTCCAATAATGTAACCCAAGGTGTAAAAAATGACCTGAAAAATTACTTACGTCGCGTGCGCTGCGAAAACTATTGATGATAGAATAAAATCATTTACTACGACTTTGCAGAACTCTCCATTATCTACAAAAAGTGTCGCGACAGCATATGTCTAAATATTATAGTTATGTCACAGTAAACGGTTCTTTATTCTGAAAATTTAATTTATATGTCGCCGCTTGAAAAGGCTCTTTATTTGTACCTTGGTATTAATCCTTATCAAAGTAAATTTCTTATTATTCGAAACGGCTTCTAGTCCAGTCAAATTAGGAAAAAATCTCGGAATTCGAGATTCTCGATTTTCATTTTGGCTGTCTTGCTTCCACTATATGTTTATATACATGTATATATGTACTTATTTCTTCCTTTATTAAAACTCTTTTATAGTCACTAAAATTTCTTATAATCGCTAACATTATAATATTATTTACAACACATTATTATTTGGCTAAAAGTGTGCGGCGTGACACGTCACTCTGCTATACGTGGCAGGCGGGCGTGGCACGTTCGGAAACGAAGTTTGTGTTCCTTGTTTTTGTTTTTGTTGTTTTTCACATCCTTTCTTGTTTGACTTTTTCTTTTTATCCGTCTGTATTTTTTATTATTTTATTTTTGATTCTTTTCTTTCTGTCTGTTCTTGTTTGTGTTGTTTGTTATAGGTAAATATGTATTTTTTGTATTGTTTTCCTAAAACGTCACTCAAATAGGCTCCAGCCAGAATACCAGCGCCACAGTGGCTTCATGTCGTTGTGGCATATGCTGAGGCTGGGACCTAGTTGACCACTTATAAATGTTGTGTTCCATGTTGATTTTTTTTTTTGTTTTCTTTGTTGTTTTGTGGTCAATAAATATCTTTTTATTATTATTATTATTATACCCAGCTGTAAGTCTGTAAATACTTAGATATTGACACCCTAAAAGTGTTCTCAAAACCTACATATTGTAGGGTGTACGCAACTATTAAATTTTCAAGGTCAAATGTCACAAATATCAGTTTTATGAACTTTTGAGCAAAACGGGAAGTTTTATCATAAAAGTGTGTAGGAGAAAATTACTTATCTTCTATTTATCTATAAAAATTGTCTGTACGTTTTATTTCTAAGATTCACCATTTCAGAGATACAGCGATGCAAATAGTTGAAAAAGTTGTATTTTCAAAAGCTTCCAGGCCCACGTGCGATTGTGCTAGACAGTTAAAATTTTCACGAATGATGTATTTTAGTTGCCTCTATAACATCTAATACTAGAAAAAGCTTAAAACCAATGTTTTAGTGGGTTCTCATACAAAAACTATGGTTTTTTTTTCTCACACTTGGCCGGTTTTTAACGTGGTTACCCCAGTAAACCTATTCCAGACGACACCTTTTATACATGAAGAACACGTTGTTTATAAGGAAGCCTAGTTAAATAATTGTTTTGTGTTGTTTTCAGTATTCAGAAGATTTAAGATTTCTGCGTTTCATTAAATTAAATTTGGTTAATATGGATCTTCACGTTCATAATCGAGTTAGATGGACAGTTAACATTTTTAAAATGTATTTTTTTTCAGTTATACTTCAAACAGAAATTCTAATAATTGGTTATTTCCTACTTTTTGACCCATAATAAGCAGTTTAAATGTACTGAAACGTATATGTATAGTACTAAAAACAACATAAAACAATTATTTAACTAGGCTTCCATATAAACAACGTATTCTTCACGTATAAAAGGTGTCGTCTGGAATAGGTTTACTGGGGTAACCACGTTAAAAACCGGCCAAGTGTGAGAAAAAAAAACCATAGTTTTGTATAAGAACCCACTTAAACGTTTAGGTTTTTAGCTTTTTCTAGTATTAGATGTTATAGAGGCTACTAAAATACATCAGTTGTGAAAATTTTAACTGTCTAGCACAATCGCACGGGGGTCTGGAAGCTTTTGAAAATACAACTTTTTCAACTATTTGCATCGCTGTATCTCTGAAATGGTGAATCTTAGGAATAAAACGTAGAGACAATTTTTATAGATAATTAGATGATAAGCAATTTTCTCCTACACACTTTTATGATAAAACTTGCCGTTTCGCTCAAAAGTTCATAAAAATGATATTTGTGACATTTGACATTGAAAATTTAATAGTTGTGTACACCCTACCATATGTCGGTTTTGAGGCCACTTTTAGGGTGTCAATATCTAAATATTTACAGACTTACAGCTGGGTATCTCGAATTCCGAGATTCTTACCTAATTTAAGCTTAAATGACTGGACTATCAGTACCTTTAAATAACTTTTTGAATTATTCAATTCGGACATTTCTTTCGGAAGATATCACGAATTTAAAAATGCAAGTAAAGAAAAAAGTCGCGTGGTTGCCACTTTGATTTTAACTTGAAGGAATTTTGAATTCGCTTTAAATTTGTTTCGTAGGTAATGAAGTACCTGATAATTAATATTATATTTTAATGTAATATTTTATATAGAGATAGAGGTATACCGAAGCGAAGCGATGGCGGGTCGCTAGTACTAAGTAAAAAAAATTAATAATGCGAATGATTAAAACCCCACAGCAATGTATCTTAAACTTAAAGTACTTATCCTTAAAGCTAGTTACTTTATAAGTTCCTATTATTTTGTGGACGTGAGGGAATGACAGCTAAATACGTAAATATTATATTTTTTAAGGAAACTTTCTTGCTAACGAGAATGTCATCTTAATCGCGTAAAATTTACTTGAATGTTGAAACGACCACACTGCCCACAGCGGACACTAGCGTAGCTCATGTCTTCATCTAATAACGCCTTCACAAATCATTTCTAATGAAAGGTGTAATGGAATGATTTTTATTTTTCACAACAGATTTTACTTTATCTGCATAAGTTTATTAAAAATCAATGAAATGTAATGAAATATTAATTTTGTATAATTCCATATTATAGTCAAAGTTTAAATTTTAATCAGTGGTATTTTTAAATGAACATATTAAGTCGATCCAATGAAAGCTAAACGTCATAGTAATTTGTAAGATTTTGATATTTGCTGAGAATTACCCTTTGTTTACGAATACGTTCCAGTAGTAGGAGAGCTAGCAAGAATTTTTTGGTAGGTATTTGAGGCAAGCTGAAAACTTATCCTGTACCTCTCCTATTATATCCCAGCACGAAACTGCAGACCTGGCTGGTGAGTAGCGGGGCTAAGGCAAACACCCAAAAATATTTTTCATCTTTTTATTTATAACTAAAAATAAGACTAACGAAGACAAATCATTTCGATGGAACTTTTACCTGTCAGATGATCTATCAAATTATATATTTTTGGATTACAAAATATATTTTAAATAAAAATCATTGGGTCTTTGGTTTAGCCCCGCAACTCACCAGCCAGGTCTGCGGTTTTCTGTTGGGATATAATAGGTAAGATACTGGACAAGTTTTTAGCCTGCCTCAAATATCTACCCAAAAATTCTTGCCAGCTCTTGGACCACAATTTACAAATAAATAAATTAAAAAAATATAGACGTGTAGCACTCGGGGACTGGTAAAGCTATTGCATAGCATCGTCCGATTTCGGAGCAGCTCGTCTCGATTCGTGCGAGTTTCGTAGAGTCGTACAATACGTCTAATCGCACACAACGCCGTGTCGAAGACTGCCGAACTGAAACGACGTTAGACGAGTGGGGAGCGTGAAGTTTTTTCGTTAGGGAATTTCTGGATTCGGTCCCCGCGCTCAAGGCCCGCGATAGAAGCTTTGCAATAGCTTAATATATAAAGCTCCTCTCTAATCGGCCGCCGTTTCAGATCTAAACGTAAACAAACCGACCACTTCCCTACTAGTAGTACTTGTTTTAATTTCTTTACAGTAGTAAAACTAACTATTGTTGTATTTTTTGGTAGTAATTTCCATTGCATATCTAATGAAGTGTTTGTTAAATTTATGAACGTCTCGTCTAAACGTCTAAACACCTTGCCAAACAGAGTTGGTATGTTAAGTGATGGGTAATAGTGCATTTGTTAGTGTATTATTTCAATGGTGAACTGCCTCGTTGGTCTATTGGTAGCAAGTGCTGCGTTAGGACCGCGAGGACCCCGGTTCGAGTCCGGGGTCGGGCAAAATTTGTGTGAGTTTTTCTGTAATGAAATTACTCAGCCCGTAGTTAGAAAGTTGGCGGTTGAACGCCCGTGTCTCGGAAAGCACGTTAAGCCGGTGGCCCTGCGCCCGATCTCTCATCGGTCATGTCGGATTGCCGTCTCACCGAATTATGAGAGTAAGGGAATAGAGAGTGCACTTGTATTTCCGCGTACATTAATTGTGCACTATAATATGTCCTGGGCACTTGGCTGATCTCAATTGAGATCGGCCGCCATGGCCGAAATCGGTCGGACGCCTTATATTTCAATGGTGGCAAAATCGTAAGATATTGTGTTACTGCAATTAACCAAAAATTATTGCGTCAAATAATTCATTTCAACTTCTATACCATTTGTTATTTTCCGAGAGTTTAACAATACTTGAAAAAATGATCAACTTAAGATTCTTGTTATTTTCTGGTGAATGACGTTTAAATCATATTAATAAGTGGCAAAATGAATTTGTTTCTGGGCTTGAAAGTAATGTACGTGTTTATATTTTTAGGTTTATGTGACGAGAAAGCACAAAATTATGCAGACCTAAAAAATCATTTAAATATACATAGTGAAAAAAATGACTTATCCTGCAAACTTTGCAAATATACTGGAAGAGATTTTGCGGATATGGAGACACACAGGTATGCATAAGTCATGGAGAAAGTTGGTCTAGGGGACTTAAAATAAGGTATAGTATGCGAAAATTAAGATTCAGCCTAAATTTCGCCGTGGTGGGCCTAATACCCTTCCAGCTCATGTTTTCCCTCCCTCCTATGATCCCGGGCTCTTCAGGCGGGGCGTGAAACGCCATTTAAGCAGGCCCTCAGTGCGAGTGCGACAGGCTCAATATGGTCTATTGTGCCTGTCGACCTCATAGGTGGAGTGAAGTCATCTTGTTAGCCTATCATAAAAAAAAAGACGTGTGGCACTCGGGGACTGCCGCGGTATAGCTATTGCATAGCGTCGTCCGATTTCGGAGCAGCTCGTCTCGATTCGTGCGAGTTTCGTAGAGTCGTACAATACGTCTGACCGCACGCACACAAACACCGTGCCGAAGTCTACCGAACTGAAACGACGTTAGACGATTGTGAGGTTTTTTTCGTTACGGAATTTCTTGGTTCCCTCGATAAAAGCTATGTAATAGCTTAAAAGATCATACTAGTCATTAAAAGGCCTGTACGTGTTAGCTTTGGCCCAACACATGCCTCCCAAAAATCTGGGAATTGTAGTCTCGAGCCATTAGCAAAGCGGTGTACACCTCGGCACCCTGAGCCGCTCACAATGATGTATAATGTTTTTTTTAACATAGATTAGGGCAGGTGCTATAGTCCTTCCCATAGTCCCGGTTACCCAGTCCACTAGCACCTTAACCCAATAGCCCAGATTCTTTGTTTTTCCACTCCACTCCATAGTCCTGCACTGACCGGGGGTTGTCCTTGGCTGCATTTTATAGTGTATACAGGGATAATCGTCGGCTGGTGCCACATAACATTTAATATCATACAAGTCATTAAAGGGCCTCTACGTGTTGGCTTTAGCCCCACGCACGCCTCCCAAAAATCCGGGACTCTGTAGTCCCGAGAAATTGGCAATGACTGATAATAATAATCATTTCAAAATACCAATACAAAATAGAATTGAAGTAGAGTATGTTAAAAAAAAGTACGTCCCTACGTATTTAGATAGATACGTTTCAATAAATAGAGTGATACATGTGTCATTGCTAAATTCAACTTAAAGAATGTATTGCAGATACACCCATGGAATTGGAATAAAAATGAAATTAAAATGTCACGTTTGTGACCAAATATGTGGAAATAAGCTAAAGTTACAGTATCATTATAGAACTGTGCATCTTAAAAAAATTGGAGGCTTGTGTACCGTGTGCAATAAGCAGTGTCACAGTTACAAGACATGGCGGAATCACGAGAGATTACACAAAACTGCAGGATATATTTGTGACCACTGTGGACTACGGTAAGATTTTTCTTCTACATGTATTTTGAATGATCACACAAGTCAACAATTTCTTTTTTTTGTTTAATTATTTTCGGATTGACTACAGCTAAAATTACCCAGATATTAAATTTTTAGTAAATAAAGATTACACTTGTACATTAAATTATATTTTTCAATGAATGGGTTGCAAAATGCTACTTAAGCTAATATGCTACTTAGACCAGTATACAGATAACTTGTGTGTATGTGTAGAAAAACAGAAATCGTATCCTTACTAATATTATAAACGTGAAAGTTCGTGAGAATGGATGGCTGGATGAATGGATGGATGTTTGTTACTCTTTCACGCTCAAACGTCTAAACCGATTTTCATGAAATTTGGTATGATGGTAGCTGGCACTCTGGAATAACATATGTGCTTTTTATTTCAAAATTCATCCCTTGCGTCAACCAATCAGAGAGCTGTGTGTTATTTTCCGTTTAATAAGAAGCGTAAAATTAAACACTCTTCTGTAATTGGCCGACCGCTTAGAATCTTACGAATGAATATCCGTAAGTTTATAAATTTACCACACGACGTCGCAAATTGATAAACTTCCTAGAATTTAGGCGTAAAATAATACATTTTATCTCTCGTGTAGAATCCTACGAAAGTTTATAATTTTCCTAGGAAAGTTATAAATTTACGGTTCTTGTTATTTTCCGGTGACATGTATATTTGGAAGAGCAAGAAAAACGCTTCCATCGAGATGACGTGACGAACTTTGAACAGCATAACCAGGGACAATGTAATGAGATCATGATGGGTGGCTACATTTGGAGTTTAATACGAGAAAGTGCCGACTTTCATTAAAGAAAAGCAAATAATTATTTTTTTAGCTTTTTTTTATAAATTTAGCGATGTATCATTGTTGATTTGTAAATAACCGTAATTAACGTATAATACTTACAAATGAATTTGTTTTTTTGGTAGTGTATTCTTCTAATACAAATAGTTAAGATTTTTTAACTTCCTTCAAGTTACTACAAAAGCAATCATTATTTGATAAATAATTTCTTCTACGTTTAATTAGACCTAATTAATCAGAATCAGCACTTTAGAACCCAGACTAAAAAATCGTGTTTACAGTTGCTATAAATGTTGTTGATATGATATGATGGGCAGTATTACAATGCCGACTTACTATAAAACTTACTGAAAAATACCAAATTTCATACGCCCTAACGCCCAAACGAATAGACGAATTTTAAAATGCCGAATGTTTATGATCGAAACTTCTAAATACCGAAAGTTAAAAATTCCGAAAATTCAAAATACCAATCTTATAGGACCTATAGTCGGAACGCTGAATACTAAAATACCGATTGTTTATGGCCTATGAACGAAACGCCAAACAAATTGTATGCTATTGAAATTAAAGAAA
The DNA here is from genome assembly GCA_039566165.1 of Maruca vitrata. NCBI lineage: Eukaryota > Metazoa > Arthropoda > Insecta > Lepidoptera > Crambidae > Maruca > Maruca vitrata. Next base: position 13,934,516 of record CM076914.1, on the reverse strand, counting down.
CATAATTTTAGCTGACCCCGAATCACAGTGGTCTTTCGCCGTGGTACTGGTGTGTCCAAAAACATAGTGTAATTCAAAAGCCCGAGACGCGCCGGGAGAGCAGCTCTTGCCCTCTGTAGCCAGCTGGATGCTCTAGAGCGGACCAGCTAGCCGAAGATGCTGAGGCGAGTGTGGGTGACTGAGATTTGCTACGGTAGGTCGAAAGGGCTGCACTTCTTGCAGCGCCGAAAAGCAAAAACTACTGCACGGTTAATCTTACATTCGGGATTTGGACTTCGGTATGCCAACTGCAGGTATATGAATCTTCGGGATTTGAACATAAAACATTTTAGACATTTTAAGAACTTTCGGTAATACGTACGCGATATGATATAAAATGTTTTGTCCCCAGATTCTTGTTTAGGAATACCATTATAGAGCACATAAAAGAGCACAGCAACTACAGAGGTTACGTGTGCGACGTGTGCGGGAAAGGGTTCAAACGCGCAAGGTACCTCAAGGTATGTACAATATTCGTGTCACCATCGATATGGTTCAATCAGAGATACCAGACGTTGGTTCGGTGTCATCATCAGCCCATATACGTCCCCACTGCTGGGGCACGGGCCTACCCTAAAACTAGGGCGATAAGGCCTTAGTCGACCACGCTGGCCAAGTGCGGGTTGGTCGATTGCACAATCTTAGAATTCGTATCGTAGGTGTGCAGGTTTCCTCACGATGTTTTCCTTTACCGTTAAAGCGTCGAATAATGGTACATATGAATTTTGAACTGGCGACCTCTCGCATGGCAACCTTAACCACTCTGCCATCGACGCTTTTTTTATTAGTTCGGTGTATAAAAATATTTTACTACAAAAATATCTCATTCAAGGTCTTACCGCTCGGCAGACAAAAATAATACGATAGCATTAAACTTCAATTATAGTAATTTTAAAGCTTTTATCAGGCGTAGTAATTTGACTGATTACCTACGTTACTTATCCGACGCTTACTCAAAAATTTAATAAAATTTAAATTATTCCATTTTCCCGAACATACGTCATTCAACAAGGACATCCCATATACTTGACTGTTAAGTAATCTAAGTAATCACATTTCAGATACACATTCAACAAGTACACGACGGCAAACAAGTGAAGTGCACGCACTGTAACAAAACATTCAAAAACGAAAAGAACCTCCAAATTCACAAGCAAAGGGAGGCCAGAGAGAAGAAGTATCAATGCGAGTTCTGTTCCAAATGCTACTCCCTTCCATCCGACTTAAAGGGCCACATGGTGTGGCACTCGGACCAGCGGCCGTTTGTGTGCAAGGTCTGCGGATCAGCGTATAAAGCCAACAGTCAACTCAAGATTCACATGAGGAGTCACACTGGAAACTTACCCTTTAAATGCACAGCCCCGAACTGTCCCAAGGCTTTCGCGTGTTCGAACCAGTTGAAAACACATTTCAGCGTGCATTCTGGTGTAAAACGGTACAAATGCCCGTTTTGCGATAAGACGTTTCACAATAAATCCCCTGCGGTCATGCATTGCGCTAAACGACATAATGTTACCGATGTTGTCATCGAGCCTTCCAAACGTGCTGTGTACTTCAGTGAGGGGAAGCTGGAAAATGTATAAAATTGTGTGATGAATGGAAATCAGTGTTCATTGTTACGGATTAGGAATAACGCCCAGGAGTCCTCTATATGAAATTATTTGTTACGAATTTTAAATATTATTTTAGTAATTTTTGTCTAAACTCTTTCTTTAAAGATATTTTGTATGATAAAGCAATATTGATTATTAAATAAATATGTTTCCAACCAAATACTTATTTTTTTTACGGGTTGAAAAAAGCAACATTCATACGAATGGAGAACTTCCTCCTTTTTGAAGTCGGTTAAAAACTAAAAGAGGTAACTCACCGTCATGTAACAACATCTGCGCTAAGATTAAATAAATAAATACGTTTACGACCAGTAGAAAAGTGGCAATCCCAGAAGTTTCCTAATTTACGTAATCCGATGCAAATGCATAATATTCACATACCGGCGCTCGATGGAGCAGGGCAAACTCGTAAATTCAATTACATCTACTGTTTGTTGGAAAATAAGACTCGTGCGAGAAAAGGCAAAAGTTTTAACGACTAGCCGAGGTTTTATTTAAAACACTGGGACTATTATAGCCTGTGAATTATAAACTTTGCGCTGTACAATAAAGCCTTCAAAACACCGGATAAAAGGTACCTACCCTATGCATGTGTCAGAAAATGTGTGGTATACTTAACGTTTTCATGCTTGCTTATTCGTCTGAGATAAACAGAGTAAAGTTACCGGATGATTGGACTAAAGACCAATTAATCTAATAGTTTTTTAATCTTATGTCTCTTTAACATAATGTATGTTTCAAATATGTTCGAAATATCTAATCAACAACTTAGTAGGTACTTATATTTTTCATTACTGCGCGGCGCTCGGTTTTGTTTTCTAAAACTAGGGTAGTAGGTACTTACAAATTATTAATACTGCGTATAAAGATTAATTTGAAAGGTTATGGGAATTAACTGTAATTCCCATAACCTTTCAAATTAATCTTGTACTGACATTATTAATTAATTTGTTTAGGAATATTGTTAGGTGAATTAACCGTTAGGTGAATAAAGCGTAGATGAATAAACCGTAGACGAATAAAGGTTAGGTGAGTCGAGCGTAGGCGAATTCTCCTTTAGGGATTGCGTGCATTAGTTATTATGAAATTATGTGAAACGATTATTAGGTATTTCAAACATTAGGTGAGTCGAGCATAGTTGAATCGGCAGAAGTTGAAACAACTTTAGTTAATTTGATATGTAACCCCGGTAACTACTTAATTCGTCGAGTTAATATAGCCAAATACATATTTTAGTTAATAAATTGGCGCGTAATATAAAGAGTTTTATTGTCAGGTTATTTTCTAATATACCTAACTTACTAATATTTATTGAAGTGACAGCTGATTTTGTCGAATAGAGAATACAGAAACGAGTATGTCCTCCCAGAAACTTACTCCTTACTAAGTAAGGAAGATACGGGTCATTGTAGGTAGAACCTGTGAAACTTGAAGATCTACGCTATGAAAGATTAAGGAAGCTAAACGATTATAGACTCTAAGATGTAGGGTTCACTGCCTACGTCCATCTTGACTTTGTCATGCATAAACGTATTATTTAATATTGGGGCCGCAGACCTTTAAGTTCAGTAGCCGGAAGCCAGGGCCTTAGGGTTGGCGTTATATTATAGGTTATATTTTTGAGGTAGGTAGGTAGTTTTATGCACACTAAATGTTCACTAACCAGAACATACACACATCAGACCCGATTTAGGGTTATTCCGTATTCATCCTATGTGAACTCATCCGATTTCCTTACTCATCCTAAAATAGTATTCCTAGCTCATCCTATTAGATTTTGTCTTGACACAACACTAATGCAGTCTTTTCTCATCACTAGGTGAATATTCCAATAAAAAGTATGGTTAGCAAAATCAAAAGTCAAAACATTTTCAGAAAGTGAACTATTTATAGGTTTTGGATATAAATATGTACTACTATTATAAATAAAAAGAAATCTGTATGTTAAAACAAGAAAATAACATAATCTATATATATATAAAAGGAAGTCGTGTTAGTTACACCACTTATAACTCGAGATAGGCAGAACAGATTTGGCTGAAAATTGGTAGGGAGGTAGCTTAGAGCCAGGAGAAGGACATAGGATACTTTTTATCCCGTTTTACAGAGTTCCGTACGTTTCTATGTTTAACATTATTCCATTTATGAAGTCTTTTTTGACATTTCGAAGAACGTAACTCTGCACGTTTCATTTAAATGCAATGTAATATCTTTTTTTGTGTTTGGTCCTAAATCGTCATTTGAAAAATTTACAATTGTACAAAAACACTCTACAATTAATTCACAAGCAAAATTAACTTATTGTTTTTGATCAAACTATTGTTTCTAAATCTGAACTTCAAAATATAATAATATTTTTTTGCGCGAATGCAGTTACGTACTATGTTTTACTTTTAAACATAGTGACATGCCTCAAATATTCCTCAATAGGGCTGCTTCATTGACGAGTTTTTTACACGGTAGTATAACTGTTATGGTCCTTTAAATACCTATCATTATCTATATAATTATTATACTTAACATGCAATCGTATATTTCTTTTTTTTCGACAAAAATCAAGATTGCATGTCTTAAATTTTTCTTTCGACAATTTCTATTAACCTTAGTTTTTGAAAGTTAATTCGATAAAATTAGTTACAAATCGAGAATCGTTGCCGCTGAGTATCGATTTGTAAGGGGTACTTCCCTGGTAGTGTTAAATTCACATCTGTCAAAAAAGACTTCATATTTGAAATAGAGTATAATTGTCCAATCCTGTCAAATTCTGTAACAACTATTCATGTGTGCGTCCAGAAATATTTTTTTTTTAAAATGTCTCGAAACTTTAGGTAAGTGTTGTTGTTGTGTGTGTAAGTTATTTGTTTGAGTTTTTATTTCCGAAAATAAAACCTCAGATTATTATAAGGGTCTTGAATCGACAACATGCATCTATATTATTAAATTATTGTCTATTTCAGAGATTTTCATTTAGCAATATAGTGACATCTAATTGTTATGTTCGTTTATTGACAAAATTCGATATCTTTTAGTGACTAAATAATAAAGAAGGTTCTTTGACCAAACTTTTTTAATCATCATGTTTTTGGTTCAGAAGAAAAGACGAGCTGATCGCACTACAATAAATACGGTTCATACCTGTATCAAACGGATAAGTAGATATTAAATCTCTACAAAGGAAATTTTTCAAATATATTTTATGGGTAATTCAGCCAAAGAAGTTGATCAGCGTTTGCACAACAATTTGGTAAAGATCGATTGTCGAACAACTTCACACATTTTTCCATCGACTGACAGAATAGGGTAGTTTCCTAAGTCAAATTTTGCATGCGATTTCACAATTAATATTAAGATATAGGTGAATTAATAACATAAGTCAAATCGAAATTAAAATTTCTTAGGATTTGAGACAATAATAGACATTTGAAGTTGGGTGGGAAAGTCCATTTCAACGTGTGAATTTAAAAATGCTATGTCATCGTATAAAATACAAAATTAGTAGTAACTTTCGCTATGAAAATATATTCGTATAAGCAACGTTTGATATAGCTGCTGAACAAAGTTCTTACGATATGCATACAGTATTACACGTTGTGACGTCATAGTGTGCTGCGACATTTGTATGAAACTTTTTGAGCTCGCCCAAATGATGTGCTATTGAAACTGTAATATCTCGAAGAGTTTTTCAAATATCAAACCATTATTTTAATAGTATACCTTCTCCATCCAGCAACCAGCTAAATAGGCCTATTGTAATATTGGGTAGAAGAGTTATCAAAAATCGATATTAAGCTGTGAACTAAATTTGATTAACAAACAAACAAACTTAATCAAAAACGTTAATAAAATTATTGTCAGCGCGGTTAAATTACCACAGATCACTAAATAAGCTATGTTAAGTTTGTATATGCGTTCTGAAATTTAACTAATAGTTTTTGCCATTATCCTTATTTACCTTGAGAGTAGGCAAAAAACTGGCTCGAATAAATTTTGTTACGCCAAATGAAGTCATTTGAAAGCAATTATTGTGGATATGTATGAGTAAAAATATGAGATAGTAAAGTTCTCAGTTATGGCGAGACCAGGGAAATAAGGATTAAATTTTATATGGAGGATATTATGGATTCCAGTTCAAATTGAATATTACCTACTTAGTTTACTCATACGGCATACCTAAGATGGGACGACTGTCAACTATAAAAAGCATATAAACGGTCGAATTGAGAGACCCCCTCCTTTTTTTGTGAAGTCGTTTAACAAAATAAAGTAGTGCATCAAAGCTACGTTAAGGCGGTACGAAGTTCGCCGGGTCAGCTAGTATTCAATAAAATATACTTAAAACCGAAAGCCAAACTTGCACGTGCTATTAAAGAAAATAATAGTAACGGTTTCATTTACATATAATAATGAGTCACCAAGTTGTATTTTTTTCAAGTTGTATTTAAAAATCATACAGTTTACATATTATGGAAGACGATGTTTTTTAAATCAAAGTTGATTGAGTCTTGTTTGTCAAAATTTAAAAATATTGCTGTGTTAATCATATAAAAAATATGTTATATATTATTCTTAATTTTAAAAAATAAACATACCTAACTGTTTTATACAACATTTATAAATAAATATATTATTTTATCAGACTTTTTGCAGTTTTATTTGACAAAACGACTAAATTAAATTTTAAACTTTTATTCCGACCGTACAAAATATTCTTATTTTTAAAATGTTTTGTTATAGGATGAGCTAGGAATCATTTTGGGATGAATAAGGAACTAAAAATTGAAATATTTGCTTTGGGATGATTAAGGAACGAAATTAGGATGAGTAAGGAAAAAGTTTCACGTCGGATGAGATCACATAGGATGAATACGGAATAACCCCAGATTTACGCGCATGCTAATTTATGTTGAACGAAATAGTAATGCTCATGCTAACGTACCTATAGGTAAGATTGCATTGCATCGCTGTATAATGAAGATTGATGTTTTTGGAATTTTTATTTTTCGCAAGTACCTACTTTCTTTAAAATGTCTACTACTTATATTGATACTTTTGCCGTAATGATAGTTTATTCGATAAATACATATATTAGTTTCATTCATAACACTGGTCAACAAAAAAAATAAAATGGTTTGTTTCCTTTAATTTTTTTTTTGTTTCTATATCAAAATAACGTGTTTTTTTTAAATATGGTAACAATTTTTCTCTCACAGCTTTTGTTTTTGAGTTACAGCTAACTAGGTAGATTGTAGACCCTCATTACTATTTTTACTTAAAGTTGCGTTTTTTATTGGACATTGATGTAGTTGTTGTTTTCGATATGGCTTCGTCAAGAAGTTGTTGTGTACTTAATCCTGATTCTTTTTGCTACATTTGTGGTGAATATGTATTTGCAAAATATCGAAAACCTATATCGGACTTTGTAAAAACTGCGTATCATCAATACTTTAAAATAAAATTGTAATGAGCATAAAAATCCACTTCCTGCACTCACATTTAGACCGATTTCCACAAAATCTAGGTGATTTTAGTGAGGAGCAGGGTGAAAGATTCCATCAGGATCTTCGAACAATGGAAGAGCGGTATCAGGGGCGGTGGGACTCACATATGATGGCAGACTACTGCTGGAGTTTGCAACGTGATCTACCTAAAGTCGTCCATTCAAGAAAATCGTATAAAAGATCATTTGATAGTGTTCAATAGAAATTTTGTTAACATCATTTATTAATTTTCTGTACTTTTTTATCAAAATAATAAAACTCGATATTTCAAAAACTGAAGCTGTTAGCAATCTTCCAGTATTTTTTTCATACTCAGGGCCATAGAAATACCCAATAACATATAAAAAAATAAAGGAAACATGACTTGTGTTGACTAGTGAATAGTTCAGAACGGTCTTGGTACAACCCTGCATGGTTATATCGGAGTTGTCCCATTGAATTGTTACGCCGAGGGTCGCTTTACAACGCCCGGTCGATACGATAATGATTCCTGTGGGAACTTTTAGATAGAGCGTGAAGTTAATACGCTTTCGTCCTCCCAATGTCAGGAATGGTGATAACATTTGTCGATCTCTTTTCGTGTGATGTAGGCGCATGTGATTGATGAATTTGGTTAATAGTTGTCTGAAACCTTCCGGATATTCCTAACACAGAGATTATCTGTAATTTTTTGCTGTGGCTAAGTGACTGGTTCTGGTAAACATTCAACTTACACACACATGGCACACATATTCGAATTAGACCAATAAAGGATTTTCACATAGGTCTATATTAATTGTATTTCTGAAATCTGTACACTTTACTCACTGATTACGCCATGTTGCATTTATTCTTAGTAGAAAACGACAATAATTACCAACCGGCGCGGGGTATCGCGGCCGTGCGAGTACCTAAGCTGCTGAATTTATAGTTAAACGCATTTTGATGACGCAGCGCCCGGACGATATATCGGAATACTGAACGTTGGTAACGTTCCTGTTGGTCCAAGATCCCAGAGCCGCCAGACATCACTTATTTTCTAATGGACAAAATATATACGATTGAGTAGTGGTGGGGTGTACTATCATCATATGACTAGTTGCTACCTTGACCAGACGGCCATTTTTCAGATATCAACCAATCAAGGTACATAGAAACACTGCTCACCTCACTTAAATTCTGATGGCTGATTTTAACATATATTTCACACAATATCATTAAAAATCAGAATTCATTACTCCCAGACACATGCGGTCGGCGGTTTTACCTTACAGACGCTTTAAAGCTATGAAAAAAATTTTACATTTACTTATTTTCTGATGCTTGATTTTTATATATGTTATTCAAACAACTAAAAAGTGCTCATCTGACCGCAATAATTATAGAATTGTACCTTACAAACTATTTTATTAGAAAATCTTAACTAAATTCAATTTTAAAAAAAAATCTAAAACAGTTGGGTCTGGTGAATGTTTGGCCCCTTGGATCGGTCTGTCCGTTTGCAAAACGTTTTAAAATAGTTGTTTGAATAACATATATAAAAATCAAGCATCACAAAATAAGTAAAATTAACGTTCGAGTGTGTACGGAATCTAGGTGTAGCTATATTGTGCCAGATTTCCGAAGTTCTGTAGACTAACTTTGTATTTGCAATGCGAAAAGTAGATTATTAGCTCTGTGGATAGGACAACATCTAGTATGGGGTATTATTATACTACCTGAATTCGGACTAACGACCAATGAAAATGCGCTTAGACTAAAAACTACGTTGTGAATGAGGTATCAGAATCGATAACTACAAAAATGTGTAGGTAGGTAGCCAGGTAGGTATTTGTTTCTTCCCGTACCTACGCCTACGTTGGTAAACAAGACCACTGAGCGAAAGTTTTATGCGGTAATCTGCCGTATCGGGCGTAATCGCCGTTTTATCGCCAGGTTATTATTTCGGATGCGCCACGGAACCTATCGCCTGAGGGTTTACGTAAGCCGTGGTCGTTTCCGATCGCGGTCAAACAGGCCTTTGCGCGAACCGACTCCATTTGTTGTGAGCGTAACGAGTCGGCTTCTTTGTTGTTTGGTGATGGGAGTATCACTTTATCACTAAAAATATGGGCTATGAACTTTAACCCTTAACAACCCACAAGTGTCTCGCGGACACATTTTTGCGTTTAAGTTTTGATAAAAACTAAAGTATTTATTTTTATGAATCAGCCTTTTACCTATTTGATCTCCAATGTTTTAAGATTCTAAAAGTGCTTTTAAAATATTTTTAACATGTAAGATTTATTAGTTAATTTAAATATACAAAAATAGTACTTCATCAACCCACAAGTGTCCAATAGACACAATAACATTTTGTTTGAGAATGTGAACAAAGATTATTTTTATTTATATTAACGTATAATCTTATGATGTCGGGTGGGTCATAACGATTAATATTTTATACCCATAATAATCTGACACCACTTTTTTGTGTTATAATTGTCGTCTTTGTTTTCGTCTCGCATATCAGTGATTAGACACACAAGACACCACATAATAGTCCTCTTATTCAGTATTATTCAGATAAATAGATAAAGGGCAACCTATAAGACGTAAACTTCAACTTGAACATGTTTACAGTAACGATGAAAATACTTTTGTGCATTCTAATTCGATATTGAAAAAATGTGACAGAACCAGCAACTGTAAACGGTTATGAACGAATTATAGTTATAATTCTTGGAGTGAGGGTGATGATTATGACTCATGAGTGTATGTAGTAGAGTTCAGTATGAAACGAATAGATACCTAGCAAATTCAAAATATATTTATATTAGATGTTATTATGTAACGTAGTGTAGGACGCCCGCAGGCCAGGTGGTGTGACGATCTGCGCAGGACGGCTGGTAGGAGCTGGATGCGAGTGGCCGAGGAGAGAGAGAAGTGGCGTGCATTTGGGGAGGCCTATGTCCTGCAGTGGACAGAAATGGGCTGATGATGTTTATGGTGATGATGAGATGTTATTATATGACTGGAACACACGCAAAATAAAAAATACAAAAAACTATTTTTGCGTGAAATTGCAACAGTATTGGTAACACCTCATACACGGAGACAAAGTAAGGAAAGTCCATCAAGTAAGCACTTAGCTGCCATGAACCATGTAGAAGCTGACCTACTCAATTATCTGAATCTGCTGTAAAAAGGATAAGCGTTGTTAGTTTACTCTTCGATATTAACAGCGTCTCTATCAAGTGCTGTGATAAGTGCAATCACATAATGACTATTACAAATTTTTTAAAAATATACATCTTTAACTATACAAGTGCAAAAATACATTACTGAAGTTTATTCTAATATCTTTTTAATTTAAATAACTTGTTTTTCACTCATCACACCTTATATTTATCAAATGTGTCTGTTGGACACTACTGGTCAGTTACGTTACAAAAGCTTACTGGGTAGTTAAGGGTTAAGTAGGTATTTGGTGAAAGCAATACGTGGAGGAATTAAACTAGCACGTCTTAACAACTTATTTAGTGATGTAAGAATAACCTACCTATACCGAACTATACGAAGAACACAAATGGACGAAGTAATATATTGATGATGATGATGATCCATGCTGCGAACGGAATGCAACGTTTGGAAGACACTCCAATACTTTACAAACACACTTAGTAAATATATTATAAATATGGAATTAACTTCAATTTTAGCATATCATTAGACATATAATTCCCCTCATTAGATATATTATGTGTTACTGTAAAAGCTCGAAGTACGGTAAATCTTAAGATTTAAGCGTAAGTCTTAGGACTTACCGATATGAGTTGGTAAATGTAAGTATTTCTGAAACGAAGTTTTCGAGCTTTTACTATTCGAATACAGTATATCTTAGGTTTTACTACTGTCAGCTGATAGATGTTGGTTTCAGGAATAAAATAAAAATTAATTCTTAATTAATTACTTTAATGAACTATTGGACAAAACGAATAAAAGTATTATATAGGTTAACACGCTCCACTGATCCTTGACGCTGGCTATGCCTTGGCTTTCCGTGTACGATTTTAACATCTAAGACCACAATTTATCGATTATTTGATAACGAAATTCCCGGAATAAAGGATTTTCGGCGCTCCAACAGTGGTAAAATATCCCTTATCCTATCTCGAATTAAATGAGATAATGAGTCTGGATAAACTTATATAAAGTTATAATTTCCGTTACGATTCGTTAATAGATTTAAGAGTTCTATTTGACAAGTATTAATGGAGAATGTTACTGTGTCTCAATTTCACAATAGGATATAATATCAATATAATACATTCAACGTGCCAATGCACGTTAAATGTATTTGTTAAACAAATTTATATTCTAGAACGTAAAATTACGAAAAAATATTTTTTGTAATGTACTGGATGTTGTGGTGTGACGTCATATCACAACGTACATTTTGTATGAAAATATTATACAAACAGACGAATTGAGAACCTCCTCCATTTTTGAAATCAGTTAAAAAGTGCAAACGCTTGGAACTTTTACACGTAAGTATAACTTTTTAAATTTTGGTTGTATGTCGAAACTAATTACACTTATATAATTTTAAACTGGCATGGTTACACACATTAGAAAACTGAAACTGTCCGGGATATTTACCATGTTGGGTGAACTGACCCTGTCAGCTCACCCGTGATCATGGCGCTTGCAACAGTGCCAACATATAGGGAGCTCATTAAAACAAAACAACATCGTATATATCCCGGACAGTTTCAGTTTTCTAATTACACGCACATGTCGATTCAGATTATCAACACTTCAAAGATACCTAATTATCTAAAATCATGAACATTCTCCATTTTTTACTTATCTTCGCTAATACATAGTTTTCAGACTCTTTAATTGACTCTCAAAGGAAGTGTGAACTTGTTTTGCTGCTGACTGTAGGTGTGTATGTGTTTCATGTACAGTGAAACGGAATGTGAGCCTGTTCTTTATTCTTTGTAAAGTTCATTATGCTTGTTCAAACCTTGTAAAGCAAACCTTATTTCTATTCTTCTAGCAGGGTCGGACTGAGCCGCAAGGGCCCGGGTGGCAAATCACAATCCCAGGGCCCAAGTTTTTTTTTTTTCGGAAGGGTCTGATCGCTGATGGCCGTCTGAGGCCTGTTCAGCTTCACCGGACTTACGGGTGAGCGGATGGCTCATAACCCTAAGTAGCCCAGGGCCCGAGACTATATCACGGTGATGGGATACTATCAAAAAATACTGAGATACACAAATCGAGATAAACAGTAATCGAGATAAATAATAATTACAGATAAATCCCATAACAAATAATATACAGGGTGCCCAAAAAATAGTGTCAAGCGAATGTCCTGAGTTAGTACACCCCATGCATGTTCCGCGATTTTTATAGCGTTCGAGTTATGGTTTTTTTCCTAAACTGTTGAGAATAATTGACAAAACCGATTTAGAAAAAATCCAAAAAAAAAAGTTTTTAATTTTTTTTAAAATTCTTTTTGCAAATAAATTATCATTAAAATTGTGATATGTTTTCATCAAAATTGATTTGCAAAAAGATTTTCTAAAAAAGTCAAATACTTTTTTTTAGAAATTTTTAATCGGCTATGTCAAATTTTCTCAAAAGTTAAAAAAAATCATAACTCAAAAACTATAATTGGAAGTTTTCAAAATGATGGTACAAACTGTAAAATTACGTTCTGTAAATAATGTCTTAAAATTTCAACTTAAAATATTAGGAGGTAGCTGCATAGCTCTTTAGTAACCTTAAAAAGTGCTTTCATAATCAATAATAAAAACTAGAACCTAATAGGTTACTTTTGCTGAAATCGGACTTCAAAGACAGAGATGTGGAAAAATCATAAATTAGCCATTTGATTACGAAGTATTATTTTGGACACTTTATCATTTCTAAAGTTAATTAGTTTGCTTTTTAAACCTAAATTTAATACAGGAACACTCAGATGAGATGCAAACATTAAGGTATCATATATTTTTTTGTTTAATTTAAGTTTCATTGCGTTAACACTGTTTTCGCATGACGAATCCTGTTGTTACGACGAACTTGACGAACTTTGCTTTCTTTACGGACTTTAAGTGCGATCACTAAAATTATTCAATAATCAAATACACTTCCTTTTTTTTTCATTTAAGGTCCATTTCAAAACTTAATTTATTTTTAAAGTATCACAAATTAAACTCTCATTAGGTTAAATCTTACCATTTCTGTAATAATTTCGATTGTTAACAATCTTATTAACTTCAGAAATAATAAAATTACCAAATAATGCTTCGTAATCAAATGACAAATTTTATGATTTTTTCACCAAAAGTAGCCCGTTAAGTACTAGTTTTTATTAATGATCAAAAAGCTGAGCTACATCCTAATATTTTGAATTTGAAGTGGAAATTTAAGACATTATTTACAGAACATAATTTTTCAGTTTGTACCATTTTGAAAACTTCCATTTAAATTATGGAGACGAATATTTTAGGCATTAAAGAAGAACTCATGAAAATTGATTTGCAAAAAGAATTTCTAAAAAAGTAAATACCTACTTTTTTTTAGAATTTTTTAATCGGTTTTGTCAAATATTCTCAAAAGTTTATAAAAAATAATAACTCAAAAAATAGCGGAACATACATGGGGGTGTTTCGAAGCCCCACGGGGTGTTCTATCTCAGGACATTCGCTTGAAATAATTTTTTTGGACACCATTTTTTCTGTATAAACCTGGCTAGTATTTTTTTTAAAGAGAAGAACTTTCATCTTTGTACTTAATGACTCGATTGCAAAAGCTGCTGTTTTCATCATCCTTGATTAGATTTGATTCTGTGTTCAACAGTTCCAACAATACCGGTATTTTAAATTTCGTACGATTTTGTGTAAATATAATGTATGGTGACTCATATTTTTTTACTTTAATTTAAGGAGTATTGAATACAATTTATTGCATTAACTTAGAATTTTTAGTTTCCGAGATTTTTCGGATTCTTAATGAGAGGACGCAATTTTATTTTTAGAACATGTTTGTGGTGGTCATTGGTCAATAGAACTTCAAGTTTGTCGGGGCCCTTGTCCCCCGGCCGCCATCTCAAAAAGGGATGAGAAAACACTTTTTTCACGATATCTCGGAAACAATGCGTCTTTTTTGCTTTAAATAAAATAAAAATAAGGAACGATCTCTTTATTTTGCTAATGACTTCTTTAATCTTTACTTTAGGACAAAAAGTAATTTTAAACATATTTGTTGGCAAGGCAATTTGCTAATAGCATAAGCAATATTTTTGTGAGAAGCATAGTTTCCGAGAAATGCAAGCGGGCGACTCAGGCCTGTGGGGGGCCCGCGCAGGCTGGGGCCCGGCTGGCAAATGCCACCCTGACTGTATGGCCAGTCCGACGCTGTCTTCTAGTGCCCACTTTGGGCTCCTCCCCGCAGGCTGTAGTCTACCATATTTGAACAAAGATAGCTATACTTAGCCTTAATTTGTGCTTCAATTGAACTCGTTCTTGTGACTTGTGAAACCCGGGGGAAATCATCGTTAAAATCGATAAGGTGTGCCCGCCTACTTCTTTACTGCATTGTTTATTTGTACCGGGTACCTAATTGTTTTTACCCTGTATATATATCTACCTTTGTAACTAATTATTCCCTTTTGTATTAGTGTGGGACGTTTTGTGGTTACATAATATACGAGTAATATTACGTACATCTTTAGCGTGATTAATTAACTCAATTTACCTTTGCTTGGTCATGTATAGGTAGAGACCGTCTAATCTAAAACTGAACGCCCCTCCACTAACGTAAATGCTTCAAAGTATGCGTGTCAATACGCATTGCAAAATTTTACTTGAGTGCGTGCAGCGATTTTAAAGTCAACTTAACGCATCCGCGCACTTATAGGTTAACTAATCGTGCGACTCGTCCGCGCGCTGGCGTAGTATGGCAGAAAGCGAGCGCTTTGTATGACACGATACGTCCGTTCTGTCTGCCGTCACGTCATTTATGCACTAGTCGCCCAACAAATCTACTCTTGGCCTGACCGGCATGTGTACTGTTGGCATAAAAATATAATGCATCGGGAATTTTTAATTAATACCGTAAACTAACAACATTTTTATATTTAATGAAACTATTATAGAATAGATTCAGTCATGTGGTTTTAGACATATTGCAGACATATTGCATGTTCCTGGCGAACTACATTAATAATTATATTTGGTAGATAGTTACATTTTAGGTATAAATTGAAATAAAATACTGAAATTATATAATTTGTTTTTATTATTTAGTATTTATGTCATTAATTATTACAGTTGGATCAAAATTACAAAAATATAAAAAAAATATTATTCACTAATATCCAAATCATCTTCCTCGGAATCAGACCCCACGTTAATGATGAATTCAAAATCCATGTCAAAATTTTTCATATATAGTTCTTCTGTCTCATTAACATGCCGACAAGTATTTTTCCACATAATGCTATCTATCATCTCAAATCGTTTTTTTATTAAAGCCATGATCGATGTAAAATTTTGATGAACATTTCTTTTGGCCACATAGTTTTTTAATATTCCCCATATTTTTTCTATGGGATTCAATTCCGGGTGATAAGGAGGTAATCTTAAAACTTCGCATCCTTTCGACTTCACTAATTCATCGATAGCAAAACTTTTGAACCTATCTTTGTTCTGTAATATTATATCATAAAGTTCTATTCTTTTCATTGAATCTTCAAACGGAATATTCTTTTCAGTCAACCATCCTTGCATAATGCTTTTAGTTGAATTTGAGTTGGGTACTTTTTCGGTTACAACATTATGGTAGGAAGCATTATCCATAACAATGACAGAATTTTCTGGGATATTCGGCAATAGCTGGCTTGTAAGCCATTTTTTATAATTTTCAAAATTCATGTTATCATGATAATCACCACTTGTCGAGTTTGCTTTATAAATTAAGCAAGCATTGGGAATAAATCCTTGACAGCCACCGGCATGAACTATTATGACTCTCATTCCTTTTGATATTTTTTTTTGAAGTGGCGATTCTTCTTTTATGTTTTTCCAGCATTTATTTTGCACATGTGTTGTGTGAACATAGGTTTCATCTGTATACACAATGTATCGACCTTGCTTGCGATATTTTTCCAATTGTGTCAGGTAGTTAAAGCGCAATTTCTGAATATCATGCTTTTCCACCAGTGTCTTGCGATTGTCATCTGTTTCAGACCATTCAAAGCCAGATTCCCTCAAAATAGTACGCAGCGTTTCTATGCACCCGTCAAAATTAATTTTTTCCGATAAAACTTGTTTGAGTTTTTTTAATGTTGGCATTTCTTCATATTCTGTGTGAAATGACATCATTGTCCTGCGTAACACAGATATATCAAAATCATCCAGAGATGATTTCGGACGCAAACGTTTTCTTTTTGAAGGCGATTTAAAAATTTTCTGTGCCATGTCAATTGATGCACTAGATAAAGCTTGTTGCTCCTCTTTTAATATGTTTGAAATTGTATGTTCACTATAACCAACTGCTTGGGCGGTTCGCCATCTGGCATCAGTTAAATTTTCAACTCCGTTTTTTGCTTCAAATTTCATTCGGTGATAAACCTTGGCTATAATTTCTTTCCCCTGTAAAATAATATATACAATAAAGTTACAACCTTGCGCATTTAAAGTAAAAGAAATGGTTAAAACAAGGTCGCAAAACATAAAGAATATCTAACCCATCATTGTGCAGGTATTCAATAAAAAACAGGTAAACTAATCAAGTCGTTAAAGATGGAAACATTTTTGCTCAAATAATACAGCTTGTCCAAATGCACGTGTTCTCTTTTTTTTTACAAAACTTCTTCGGTCTGACGTAAGTAATTTTAAGGATAAAGTGAGTGTTTACCTGACTCCGAAGATGCTTTTTCGTAATCTTTGTTGTCATGATGAGATTGTTTCTTTGATGCTGACAGTACTTTTATGAGTGATCGAAGCGTGCTTCCACGTCCGTGTCTAGCTGGCGACTGAATAACCAATGACTGCAGCTGACTTGGTTGTGTTGCATCTGTACACTGATTTTGCATGTAATAGTACGACAATGGAGGGGCGTTCAGTTTTAGATTAGACGATCTCTACTTCTTCTTAATTAGACTATGTAAATTTTCATTTCAAATTGATCTGGGGGCACGGCAGTGCCCCCGCCAAGTCGAGTGCGAAGCAAACACTGCCGTACCATCCTTTACTGGAACCATTTCGCCGCATTTTCAGGCCCCTATTTGAGATCTTCTGGATAAGATTAGAACGCAGAAATTTTCTTCATCCATTAAGGTATGATAAAATACTTAAAATCCAAAATTTCAAGTCTGTGGGACTTATAGTTCCGAAGTTAAGCGAAAGCAAAGTTTCGCATTTATGACACACACTCACACACTCACCTACTCATGATCATCAAAATAGTACTTCCCATAAACTCAGAGCGCTGAAATTTGGTACAGAGTTTGTTCCCTTCAACGGCCAAGTCACACAACACTAACTATAATAATGAAGAAATCGCAGTAAGGAACCTTAGGCTTGACACGATTTTGTCCACATTTCATTACTTTTTAGAGATGAGCAAGCTGCTCCATCGAGACTTGGCTAGTTTTTTTACAGGATGTTTTTGGTGTGATAATATTGTCTAGTCAGTAAATCATCGAAAAGATAGACTCTTTGTAGTCGATTTACCTACCTGTGTAAGACGCTACAGTAGTATGTATTCGTTTATAGCACAGATAACATAACTATGTTTATAGTAAATTGTATCGACTACCACTGAGTCGGCGGGCCCCGACAGCGCGCGACAGGCGCCCTGCGATCAAGTCAATTAAATGTAGTGTCCGACCGAAACTAGTTTTACGACCGAAACCGAAACCGAAAACGAATTTCGGCAACGGTGTCTGTTTCGGCCGAAACCGAAACCGAAACCGAAACTTCCTTACAAGGCTCATATTTTGAGGGAAAAATAAAGAAAACGTTATTATAATCAATCAGTCTCTATTGTTTTCTCTTTAAAAAGCCTATTTACTCTAAAAGGTATCAAATTATGTATTAAAAAAGAAAAAGAAGGATTTATGTCTAGATTTCTTTTAATTACACGCAATATTCAGGACATCTACATAACCCGTCCCATAGTCGTGTTTTACCTTAATAATTTCTCAAAACAAAATTGGTAGTATATCTACTGTACTTGCCACTTGGATACCTTGGTGATAAATACTATTTAAAATGAACTTTGAAACTGTGAATCCATAATATTATCATCATGAAATGCACTATAGTTATTACAAACTACCTAACTAATGTTTGTTTACGAATAGCATTTTCGATAAAAATAATAGGTGAGATGAAACTTGATTATACTTTTATCAGTCATATTGAATATATTTTTTTGATGTTTACTACCCGCTCTTATGTTATAACGACATAAAACGAGAATTCTTAGCAAAAACTTACCAAATTCAAAATAAACCACTCGAAAATTCGCCACCACAACAAAACAAAAAGAACAGCAAACAAGCGAGCGAATCACGACATTGGCTCTGATCGTATTCATTCGCTCATTCAACGCGCCGAATAGGACCGATAACAGCGCGGAAACTCCCGAATGCACATTCGAACTAAACCGAAACTCGTGTTTTTACCGAAACTCAACCGAAAACGAAACCGAAACCGAACATTCTATGACGATATGAACAACTAATTAAATGACGCGTACCTTTCATCGCTGGGCGGCAAATTGTAAATCCAATTTACACGACGCTGATTCGGTAACAGGTGCGGGCTGATTGATGGACGCGCAGTGACGTTCCAAAATAATGAATTATGCGATTCAACTCGATGCCTCACGGTTTTATTAGAAAATAATAAGTTATGACTGTGTTAGCATTATATTGTTTTGTTCTGTTAAACTTGGCCCCATAGCTCTCTCCGCTATATTACCTATTAGTGCCGTTTATGTCAGGTATCTAGGTACTAAAAAAATACTTCATGCTAAATCCACAGGTAAGTAAATTAGGTTAATTAATTAGAGTCCCTACTCGGCTGCCGTCACTTTTCTAAACGAACAGAGAAAATTGAACAACGTATATCTAAATTAATTTACTTAAATGGAAGTGGCTTTGCCGAGAGCTCTCAGACGCTCAGAGCTGCCTCGGGAACTTTGCTTATGGGCACGGTAATGCGAAATCGCGATTTCGTGTGAGACTTCGTAATATTTTAATAATAAAAAGTACAGATTAAAAAACATCTTTACGCCAGTTATAGATAAAGTTTTGAGATTTTAGTAAGTAGTAAAAATAAAAACATGGCTTATTCAACTATGTACTTACTATAATAAATTATGTTACACACACAGACACATATTATCTTTTGTAGATATTATTATCTCGATTTACTGATTGACCTCTTAATTTTCCTCGAATGAAAAATATAAAAAACGGAGATATGATCTCTTCTACACACAGCCAACATTATTTCGTTCAGCTTGTGATTTCGACGGCCAATGAAACAATCATATACTATCACATACTATAATCATGTACTATACCCAATGCATGAAATAAATGTAGACAACTGCTGACTGAGATGAGAAACTCGCGCTACCGCTTGTACTCATATCGTGAGTGAAAACGAGCCTATAAGTACATTCAATTACAAGGAGCCCCGTAACAAATAGATATTAACAATATCATGGTTTCAAATTCAATTACTCGCGAGATGTTTTAATGACATGGGAAGGAACGTGTTTGGTGAAATTTACGGTTTATCTTACTCGTTCTATGTTAGATTGTCTTACAGAGCTTTACATAAAGGCGACAATTAAGAGACATTTTGATAATGTGAGAGTACTCTGTACAATGGAACACATATCTATACAACAACGTGTGACTTTTGTGAGCATTACCCTGGCAAGGAAGTAGCTCCTAGAGAGATTTGGCCAACCATTATTTATTAGTGCTTTATCTTTTTATTTATTTATTTGACAAACCAACATCTGTTTACATCAATTGATGAATTTATACATTAACATGATATTACAAAATCTAAATGCATCAAACAATCACAGGTAAGCTCCACATGTATAATACTTACATTATATTTTAAAAAATACTTAAAATTAGGTGCAACTAAGATTTATGTAAATAATTAATTTAGTAGTGGGAAGTAGTGCGTAGACTTTAAAGTCATAAATTATTTAAGCATATTTTTGCTTTAAATGGTTTAGTACAGCCTTGTAAAACTTGCCATATGAATCAAAATTAAAATCAACTAGATGACTAGGTACTTTAAAAACTTTGCATAACCTGATTACCGGAGAATTTGAACCTGCGATTGTTCTTCGTAAGGGTGGACAAAGCGGAGCAATATTCTTACGGTAGGTCCTGTACTATCTTGTATTGTAGTTATCAAGAAGGATCGAAGTCATGTTTAAGGCCAAAAATTTACCCACTCATTTAGGTGCTACGATCGGATTTTTTGATGTCAGTTCTCTTTCTGTTAAAAAAAAATATTAATTCATACTTCTTAGTGTGTGATTATTCCTCAGGATGACAACCGCCATGAATCTTAATCAAACTGACGTTACATTTGCTTTGAAAAAAATGGTATTAACCGTGGCCATATGGCCAAAGTTAATAACAACAGTCGTACAATTAAAAATTGACACTAACTTCCTTTTTTAGAGTCGGTTAAAATACACAAAGGTTCTCCAAAATGTGACAAATATATTTCCAAAAACCTCGTCCAAATTGGTCCAGGTAGACTCGAGGGGGACGAACATACATACATAAATCTTGTATGTATGTGTGTATGTTAATCCTCAATTGTTTGAAGCCTGGTCTGGTGGTCTGTCCAAGGGTTATGTGTCTATCGATCGAAACGGGACAAAACGCTAATGTGTTTATTTTTAGTGCCAAACTATGCCCTTAGAGCTTTATCGACGAATCGTTCTTTGTGTAAGATTCTGTCGACGATTCACCCGTGAAAAAATCTTCTGTCAGTGAAACGTTCGTAGTGGTAAGGTTCTGTCATTGAACAACTCATAAACGAAACATTCTGTCGGCGGGTCGTCCGGCACAAAAACGTTTGTCGGAGTTACGTTTCAGATTCTGCGCGATTACTTATAATTCATATTTTTTTAGAAGTTTAAAAAAAATTAAGAATACGATTCTCGCTAGCGTAACGTTATTCTAGTGGGAAAATTTTATACGAATAGTATAAAAAGCATCGATGGCCGAGTGGTTAAGGTCGTTGCTTGCCATGCAAGAGGTCGCCAGTTCAAACCCCGCCAGGTTCCAATGTGTTTTTCAAATTTGAAATTCATATGTACCATCATTCGACGCTTTAGCGGTGAAGGAAAACATCGTGAGGAAACTTGCACACCTACTGATAAATTCTAAGGTTGTGTATTCGACCAACCCGCACTTGGCCAACTAAGGCCTTATCGCCCTTGCTTAGGGTAGGCCCGTGCCCCAGCAGTGGGGACGTATATGGGCTGATGATGATGAATATAGAAAATTTTGAATTCCAAGTCGCTCTTTACCCAACAGCTAGATTCACTAAAATTTGTATTCGATCCATCTTGATAAATACAACACGCACATTTTTTTACGCGCCGCACATTTACAGCAGTTGACACACTAATATTGGTATCTCTCACATCTCTCTAGGAGCTGCTTTCTCGCTAGGATAATGCACACAATGACACTTTTAGGTATAAAAAACCGCTAGTTTTCTTAAAACGTGTATGATGACGTCACGAATGTTAACTAAATCATCAGAGTGGTCCCCTTGGGCCCCAAGGAGACGAAGAACCAAGGCTTGGGGTGTAAATAACTGACAAGTAGAGGTGAAAGTGGCCATCAAAAGGACGATTTAACAAAAATATTTTTGTCCTGTCTGAAAATTGCACAATAGGCGCCCATGTTTCGTATACAATTTACTTTTCACAGGGGATTCGGGGCGGAACCTCCTTAGGGCATTATTGCCGGCTGGGTCTCCGAGCCGGTGAATGAAGGCAATCAATCACTATCAAGATCAGGGGAAGACATCGTGCATGTTAAACCGTAGAACTCACCGCATCTTCATTTAGTTAAACATGAATACCGGTCTAGAGCAGAAACTATTAGGTACGAAATTATATTACTTCGGCAATATATTGTGATATAAATAAAAAAAATAAATCAATGAAATTCCGTTTCTTAAAAATACCGGCGGTAAAAATACGGTTCCTTAATCCAAACTCACATACATCATTTTTTTGTCATTAAATTTAATATTCAATTGACGTTTGCGTATTCGACTGTAAAAGGCTCCGTCACTGATATAATTATGTAGGTACTTACTTTACAGTTTGGTAGTGGAAGATAATTTGTTAGCGTAAAGGAGGGAAGTAACTACTATAATCAGTTAGGTATGACAATCTCTAAATTACATACAACTTCGTTTAGTGGCGATATCGACAGTTATATAACTTAGCCCAAAACCAATATGTGTAGCTATAACAGACAGACAGAAAAATGTTCATGGCAATGTTTTATTCACAAAAGGAATGTCTTTAACACCTAACAATTGAAAGGCAACAATAATAGACCTTGCGCCTGCCATTGAAAAATGTCCTGGCGACCGTTTCCTGCCTCGGGTAATATTAAAATGTGGGCGGGTTCGTCCGGGTCATCAATATAAATAATAAAACCTCAACCTGCAAAGTTGTGCGACTCTCCAGGGCCCTCATCGTAGGTACACTGTCTGAATCTTTTACAAACGAAGTCAAATTGTGCTCTATAAATAGACTGCATTTTAATAATCATTCGATTTCAACATAAGCATAAATTACGGACGGTTAAGTAAAATAATTTTTGTATTTAAAAAAATGTTGTAGGTTTGTCCAGCATACTCACCTAATCCTGATTTAATTCTGATATAGCCAAACTTCGTAAGTATAAGAGCAGTATTTTTTATCTCGGGGCACTATTTCAGCACAATTTTTAACGTTCATCAAATATCATTATGACATGGTGAGTAGATATGCCGGCATACTTTTTGTATGGCAATTTTTGTTTGCCATACAAAAATGAATTATGACACAGGTGGTTACTTACATACAATCTATTTTTTTTATTCTTAATTTAATTTGGGGAATTCAGTACACAATCCATCGTACCTTAACCTAATATTATGTCTAATAACAAAACAATTATAATTGTTTTGTTAGCACAGCAAAAGACAAGTGCTATAGCAGTTGTTGTTTTACAAAGATGAGCAAAAACCTTCATAGTACAGTTCTGTGCATTATTTCGTTTCACGACGCCGAGTCAGACGATATTGTTGTGTATTTTAGTCACGTCTCTCTATATGTCTCAACGTCTACAACATTACGGCTAAGGTGTTTGCATTCTAATATAAAGATCAGGTGAAGGTTTTTATGATTATGAGCAGTATATATATTATATGAAGCATTCATTTAAAATTAAGAAATTTCCTTTCAAGTAAAACAAATCTTCTTTTTAGTGTTTAATTTTTAAGCCTTAAATCCGCCATGAATCTTATCCATCAAACTGACGTTCCCGTTTGCTTTGAACCGCTGCATGCCACGACAAAAATTATCATTGTCACGGTAACTTTAAAATACACGAAGAAGTTATTTTTTTTTAAGTCGGTTGAAGTACCTATAAATAAAATCTTATAAATGTTACAAATATTCTTCCTCAAACCGCATTCAAATAGGTAGTTTTAGCTAAACTAATTTAAACAAATAGGCAAGTTACAAGAACCATATTAGTTCCCAAAATAGATTTAAGTATATAATATTTGATGGGAAAACTTAAATTTATTTTGTTTTTTTTTTTCGCCGATATTTGTTTTAACAGACTTGAAGGCTCTTAAAAAGAAGTCAGCAAATAAGTGTCTACTAGGTACTGTAGTACGTATATATTACTGTCTTCATGCTTTGGTAAATTATAGCCCCCATTGTTTTTATGTAAATGGGAGCAGTAGATTAAACAACACAAGATAAATGCTAAAATAGATAAGGCTTAACTCTTTATAGCTATTGAGATTGCGAATAGGCGCGATGATTAGATAGCAAAGAAGGCGACTGACTGGCTCGGCGGAACAGTGGTTAGTGACCCAGGTTTACAACCTACGGTTCCAAGAGTCGTGGGTTAGATTCCCACTCGGGACAAATATTTGTGTGACGAACATCGGTGTTTGTTCCGTGTCTGGGTGTATTATTAAATATATTTAAGTATATTTGTGTATCCACTGTTGATTCTGATACCCGTAACACAAGTGCTTAAGCTACTTACCACGGGATCAGATCAATGTAAGTGATGTTGTGAAATATTTATTTACTGTTTTGAATACATTCAAACACGTTATGCAACAATTAGATACCTACTTTGCTTTTGACAAAATATGTGTATTGTGTATGTCAAAGTACGTTGTACCAAACGTGATATCTGTGTAGCCCATCGTAGCACATCGCTAGCCGTGCTAACGCTAAGTTATTCGCTTTCTTGTTTTTCTTCGCTGCGACTGCGGGTAAGTTTCACCACAGACGTTAATTAAAGCAAGTTCGCTAGCAATTTGGCATTACGATGTTTATTACAAAGTTAATCGTAGTTGTTATTCAATTAAAGATATAATTTCAACAATAAGTAAACAGTTCTCAATTTCATTTGTGTATCTGGGGGCACGGCAGTGCCCCCGCCAAGTCGAGCAAAAAAGCAGCACGGCCGTAAAGAAACGGTTAAATGTTCATTCAATTTTAACCCGTAGTTTAAGAATTATAACGGGTCAAATTTCTTAATTTTGTCACTCACTGACTGACTGCCTCACTGACTGACTCACCGATCATCAAAATTCTAAGGCACCTCTAGCAGACCTAGAAGCTTCAAAATTCAAGTAGTGATTTGTGTATTTATCAAGGAAAAACAAAAATATTTTTTTTTTATAAAAGGCTAACAAGATGACCTCACTCCACCTGATGGTAAGCGGTAGTGAGATCCAAATATGAGGTCGACATGCACAATAGATCCTATTGAGCCTGTCGCACTCACCCAGAAGGCCTGCTTAATTTAGGGGCACGGTAGTGCTAGAAATAAAAATAAAAAAATGAAAAAACGTGTAAATTAAATTGACCGGCTCGACCGCATTCTGTCCGGATTCCGGGATAGGTTATCTCGAGACAGTTCCATGTGGACCCACGCCCTGTTATCCTGACAATAACCAACTAGCTTTCAATCATGCTGCTGCTTATGTTTTATGTGACAGTAAAGTTTAGGTTTTGTAATTTTTTTAAACTTGAAAAATTAATAATCTATCTTTTTTTTTTAAAAAAGGCTAACGCACACGTCGCTGCAACCTATCGAGGGCGTCGAGCAAGTATTTTGCGGAGCCATCCCAGAGGTGACAGCAAAATTCCACACATGGGTGAACTTGTGCCTTATAAAGAAGGCAGAGCTGCACCGGTGTGAAAAATTGCCGCACTTTGTTCAGGATCCCCAGTTTGCTCAGGTCGCGGCGAACATCCATGCCAAGGATGCTAAGGCTATCCTGTATTGGTAAGGGGGTGCTCTGAAGAGTAGGATGGGAAAGGAAAGGAGATACTTTACTAGAAAAAACACACACCTGTGTCTTCTTGGCATTGAACTCGACAAGATTGCATGAGCCCCATTCGGAAATGCGGTCCAAGACCCTGTCGAGCTCGGCGACAAGAAGGTTCCTCTTTTCCTCGGTTTCGGTCTGCTTTACCCCAGGTCTTCCGAAATAACGTGCGTGGACATTGCTGTCATCTGCATAGCAATGAATGTTGCCTAGTGACAACATGTCATGCAGCAGAAACAATGTCGGCGTCAGAACGGAAACTTGAGGTACACCGGAATTTGTTGGGTGGAAACAAGAAGTGCGTCCGTCACAAAGGACACGAATCCTGCGCCCCTCCAAAAATCCCGCAATCCATTCGCATAAGCGAGGTGGCAGACCGTATGCCGGGAGCTTGGAGAGAAGCAAACGATGCCATACACGGTCAAACGCTTTAGCGATATCAAGGCTAACTGCCATAGATTCGCCATGCTTCTCCATAGCCTCCCCCCAGAGGTGCGAAACGTACGCTAGAAGATCACCCGTGGACCGTTTTGGTCTAAAACCGTATTGACGGTCATGCAGCAGCGAGTGATCCTCTAGGTAGCGGATGAGCTGGGCGTTAATAATCCGCTCAAACACCTTACCCAGCACTGAGGTTATAGCTATGGGCCGGTAGTTGGCAGGATCGGACCTGTCCCCTTTTTTTGGAACAGGCTGAACATTTGCCTCCTTCCAAACCCGGGGCACGATGCCCGAGGTATATGAGAGGCGGTACAGGTGTGTGAGTACTGGAGACAACTTCGCTGCGCAAATTTGGAGTACTAACGCTGGAATACCGTCTGGGCCACTAGCTTTCCTTATATCAAGTGACTGCAACTCAGCACGTACATCACATTGCCTGATTCGGATCTCAGGCATATGAGCACCGCAATCTGGAATTTTAGGCGGCTGTGCTCCACCATCATCGATGCAGGAATTGGCCGCAAAAAGATTAGCAAGCAGCATCTCCTGCGGTTGATGAGCTATACTATTTTTCAGCTAAGATGATCCCTGTGACATTTCATTGTGTTCTGAATCACGCATCTTACGATTGACAAACGAAAATAATTTCATTGCACACTTTCTTCATTTTATTGCGGCGTCATTAGGAAAAATATTAAATTAATAATTTTAAACTTTTAAAAGGGAAACAGTATCATTTAGTTTAATTTAATGTAATAGAACATTTTTAAAAAATACCTATGCAGTTCGTATTACGTAGAATGGAACTTAGTCAGAGTTACTACGTTCCATTCTACGTATACGAACTGCATAGGTGTTTCTTTTAAATGTATATATGTAAGCCGCAATAAAATTAAATAAGTGTGCAATAAAATTATTTTCGTTTGTCAATCGTAAGATGCGTGATTCAGAACACAATTAAGTGTTACAGGGGTCATCTTAGCTGAAAAAGACTATAGTGAACCGTCAGGATATTTCAGCGGGGGCAACGAATGCAGACAGAAGTTGGATTGCACATGTTTAGCCAGGCGCCAAAAGGAGCGGCTACCCGTGGGATGCCTAAAAAGGTCCTGGCCAACACGTGCCACTCGCTGGGCATCTGCTCTGTTGTAGGCCCTTTTGGTGGCCTTGGTGGCTTCGCTATAGGCTGCTTTGATCGAGGCAATATTAGGATCCCGAAGTGCATGAGCCGTGGCCCAGTTGCGGTACGCCGTCCGTTTCAGTTCAACGGCTGCGGCGCACTCACGACTGAACCAGAGATCATCTTTGCGACCGCTGGTGACATCAGTTAATGGAATGTAATACTCCATTCCAAGACTGATCTCACCCGCAATAGCCGCTGCACACTCCGTGGGATCACTTCCTCCAAAGCAGCTCTGCCCCCAAGGGATGGATGCGAAGTATTCACGCATACCATCCCAATCTGCCGACGAGTAGCGCCAGTCTCCGCGACACCTCCACGGGTTGTGGGGGAGCGGTGCATGGCACTGTTGCACCCACCAGGCAGTGGTCGGAGGACCCCAGTGGGGCACAAACCGACACTAGGTATCCCGATGGGTGGCTCGTCAGCAGAAGGTCCAACAAGGAGGGCGCTTGACCGACAATATCAGGCATCCGGGTGGGCTGGAGTACCAGTTGCGTCAGGTCATGCGTGAGAGCAAATGCGTGGGCGATCCGGCCAGCATGGTCTGTTTTTGGGGAACCTAACCAGGTGTCATGGTGTGCATTAAAGTCCCCTAAAAACACCAGCTGGCTATTGGGGAACCGCGCCTGAGCGATATCTGCCGGCTGACTCAGATGGTCAAAGAGTCGAGTTATCTCAGTGTCACCTTTGTGGGACCGGTATATGCACACGTAGACTCTGCTCACAGAGCCTAAATCCACGTGCACACCAAGGATGGAGAGGGATGGGTCTTCGAGGCAGTGAAGACGGACACAGCAGACGTCCGCCCTGACGAAAAGGCACACACCTGCCTTGAACGCACACTATGCACACATGCACAATCTGTCTCCGTCAGAAGCAACATCGCAGGCCTCGCCGTCTCAAGGTTTTGGTGGACGGCGTTGAGGTTTGCATGGAGTCCACGGATGTCAGTGACTCTGAGCTGAACTCCACCTCAAACAACGAGGGGGTGGGGAGTTGGGGTGCCGCTGTAGGACGATGTTGTGTTTGTTGTACTGCCATCGAGATTAAAAGGAAAGGGGGACGTGAAAGAGGAGACCATTGCTGCGGCAATAACGAGACAAGGCGTGGAGTCTCGCATTGGTATTGAGCTGTGCGGGTCGGAGTTGGCCAGTCCGCCAGACGGAAGGGCCTCCACACCCCCCCGGAGGCGAACACGCCGGGTATCTATATAGATCGTTCAGGTAACTTTTATTAATTCTTAATTTTTAAAATTTAAATTAATTTCGATACAAAGACTTTACTTAGAATTTAATGCTAGGGTTGAGGGTGGCGCTCGAAAAAACCGAGGCCATTCTTTTTCATGGCTCTCGGCAGCGCCGCCCTCCCGACGCAAGCATTATGCTAGGCGGAGTTCGGGTTCCAGTGGGGTCCACGATAAAGTATCTGGGCCTCACGCTGGATAGTCGATGGACCTTTGGTCCGCATTTCGAGAAGCTGGCGCCGCGGCTGCTTAAGGCTGCGGATTCGTTTGGGTGGCTCCTGCCCAATTTGGGAGGCCCCAGGACCAGATGCCGGCGACTATATGCCGGCGTCCTGAAATCCATGGCCCTCTACGGGGCTCCGATCTGGGCGGAGTCGCTCAAACACAGACAGAACGCGGCTTTCTTACGGCGGCCGCAACGGGCGATCGCCCAAAGAGTAGCGCGGTGCTACCGCACTGTGAGCTACGAGGTGGCTTGCGTGCTCGCCGGGACCCCTCCTTGGGACCTAGAGGCTCATGCGCAGGCCAAAGTTTACCAGTGGAGAGCCGAACAACGGGCTCAAGGACTGCATCCTGCCCCTGAAGACCTCGGGGCAGTGAGGAGAGAAGCGCACTCGGATATGCTGAGTGCTTGGCAAGAAAGGCTGGCAATAGTCCCGTCGGGTAGGCGGACCTTGGACGCCCTAGGTCCGCTCTTAAAACAATGGCTGGAGAGGCCAGGCGGCTTTTTATCATATCGCCTGGCGCAGGTACTCACTGGACACGGTTGTTTCGGTCGATTCCTGCACCGGATACAGAAGGAGGAGACTCCAATTTGTCAGTCGTGCGGTTTGGCCGAGGACACGGTGGAGCACACATTATCGTCGTGCCCATCGTGGACTGCGGCCAGAACGATCTTAACCGGAGTAGTTGGAGCGGACCTCTCGCTGCCTCGTATCATAAAGGGCATGCTCGAGAGGGAAACCGCTTGGAAAGCCGTCGCCTCCTTTTGCGAAGACGTCATGTCACAGAAGGAGGCGGCCGAGCGGGAGCGGGAAAACCATCCCTCCGCTCCCCCTCAAAGAAGAAGAAGGAAGACCGGCCGTGCGCGGCGAGCTTTCGCCCGCGCTATAGCGCCAGAGTCCAGCGGTGGCCAGCCGGCGACGGGTGTGGGGACACTCCCGTCGGCATTGCACCACCGGCCGCCGCTGAGGGACGGAGGATCCCGTGTACCGGGTCCCCCGTCAGCCACCCACTAAGGGGGTTGGGATCTGCAGGGCCTGTTACGGGCAACGCCGGCAGCGTCGTGGCAGTACAAGACTGGCTTCAGAGTCCCATGACGCCGCCTTTCGGCTAGGAGGTACACCCCGGTGTTTTAGTCGGTAGACCCCCTGGGCATTGCACACTGCCCAGGAGCCGCAGCTGGCATTTACCACCTTTTCGCCAGCCGTTGGGGAGTCCGACACACCACCTGGAGAGAACCCCCTCTCCGGGTGACGGTGCATAACGCATTTCACCGGGATAAAAAAAAAAAAGAAAAAAAAGTCACATAGAACATATGTAGGTAGATACCTAAGCTTCGTGACGTATATCATTACGAGTTCTTTAAAGAACAAACGTAATACTTCTAACGGTTTTTGATCGACAAGGTACCTAAACTGCAACAGGTAGATGGGTGACAGGCCCAGAATACGGTATGCAAAGTAAACTATCCCAACTTCAGTTGAAAAGTAATCGAAACGTTCTGAGTTTGTGAATGAGAGCAGTCTGCATTCTTGAGGCCTGGCGTTCGACCCGGCGCGGCACGTGACGTTATTATGACGGACGTCGGAGGCGCTAATTCATTATGCTAACGAGACGCGCTGCCGTCGACGGTGATGGATTAGCCCGGACCCACGGAAATGCGTAAAAAACTGCCTAATAACAGACCATGCAAAACTTCCACCCCCAGTAAGGTCGTATTTACACTGATATCAAAATAAACAGGTCAATAAATTTTTCTTTCATCGTTAACATACCAACAGCTCCCGCTGATTTTCTTATTAATCCTAATAATTTAAATGTTAGTACTATCGAGTTTAAAAGATAGCACAGTGCTGGAGCATAGTTATGTAAATTGGTGTGATATGAATTCGTAAATATTAAATAAACTTAAGATACATTTTACTAATGAATCATGTTATCATGTTTTCGTATTTATATTCAAACCTTATTATACCACTCGATTCTGCTTGGTGCTTCGTTAAAAATCTACTTCGAATATTGTTATGTTCATGTGACTAACTACATTTGACATATGATAGCACAGTGCTGGAGCATAGTTATGTAAATTGGTGTGATATGAATTCGTAAATATTAAATAAACTTAAGATACATTTTACTAATGAATCATGTTATCATGTTTTCGTATTTATATTCAAACCTTATTATACCACTCGATTCTGCTTGGTGCTTCGTTAAAAATCTACTTCGATTATTGTTATGTTAAGAGTTAAGCGTCAATGGCCGAGTGGTTAAGGTCGTTGCTTGCCATGCGAGAGGTCGCCAGTTCAAACCCCGCCAGGTACCAATGTGTTTTTCAAAAATTTGTAATTCATATGTACCATCATTCGACGCTTTACCGGTGAAGGAAAACATCGTGAGGAAACCAGCACACCTGAGAAATTTTTCAACGGTGTGTGAAGCCATGTCAGAGGCCTACGGGCGGTTTAAAATTCTGACACCAGGTTGTTCATCAACCATACGATAAGATGTGCATCTGCACTGAGTGTTCTTTTTTTCAACTTTTAGTAAAAGAAGAGAGATTTATAGGATATTTAGTAAAAAATAGTAAAATTTTATAGCATGTGGTCACAAATTTCTAAAACTTGATTTAAATTAGTTATGACCAAAAAACTGGAACACTCAATCCAGACGTTTCAGCAAATGTGCATATTCTCGATCTCAGAAAGTACTAACTCTGAGATAATGTTTTTTATGTTAGAATTTAGTAAAGAATTTCTTAAAACTTTTAAGAAATTACCAATTCGCTAGGGTGTCAGATTGCAGATTAGTGGCGGTCTAAAAGGATCACTCAGTTCAGCACTTGTCTGAACTGAGTGATCTTCAAAATGTGCGTATAATTGGAGAATTACTTTAATGTAACAATTTTATCTTGTAGTTTGACTCTTTCGCGAATTCGTAAAATAGAAATAACGGCTCAAAAAGCTTTACCTTGAAAAATAAACAAAAGGACATTTTTTTGAAACGTTTGAACTGAGTGTTCCTTATATGCGGCTCTACAGACTGATATAACCCTCTTCCATAGAAGCAGTTTAGATGAATGGTTTTTACTAATTTTTTACTAAAACATGTAATATCATCCGTCGCTATAAACTATATATACTTTTTATTTAATGTAATATAACTACTTGAATAAAACGCATTTTCTAATATAACTAAAGGTCTTTTATTAAACATTATAAATTGTGGTCACCCTACAACATAACCTCCTTTACAAAAACAAAAAAATGATTTTCTCTTAAGGTATATAGTTTATAGCGACGGATGATATTACATGTTTTAGTAAAAAATTAGTAAAAACCATTCATCTAAACTGCTTCAATGGAAGAGGGTTATATCAGTCTGTAGAGCCGCATATAAGGAACACTCAGTTCAAACGTTTCAAAAAAATGTCCTTTTGTTTATTTTTCAAGGTAAAGCTTTTTGAGCCGTTATTTCTATTTTACGAATTCGCGAAAGAGTCAAACTACAAGATAAAATTGTTACATTTAAGTAATTCTCCAATTATACGCACATTTTGAAGATCACTCAGTTCAGACAAGTGCTGAACTGAGTGATCCTTTTAGACCGCCACTAATCTGCAATCTGACACCCTAGCGAATTGGTAATTTCTTAAAAGTTTTAAGAAATTCTTTACTAAATTCTAACATAAAAAACATTATCTCAGAGTTAGTACTTTCTGAGATCGAGAATATGCACATTTGCTGAAACGTCTGGATTGAGTGTTCCAGTTTTTTGGTCATAACTAATTTAAATCAAGTTTTAGAAATTTGTGACCCCATGCTAAAAAGTTTTACTATTTTTTACTAAATATCCTATAAATCTCTCTTCTTTTACTAAAAGTTGAAAAAAAGAACACTCAGTGCAGATGCACATTACGATAAGAAGAAGATTGTTATGTTCATGTGACTAACTACATATGACATATTGTTGAGTCTTTACGTAAAATTGAATAGAACTGAAATCAACATATTGGCAGTCCCAAGTCTTCGTATCTGAACACAATGAGGTGGTGTCCGACGGCTGCAATATAAACCAAAGAGATATGGCCAAGCCGCGCTATCGGCCCGCCAGTGAGTGCAGGCCTTAAAGTATTAGGTTATTGAAATTTTCCAGCGCCGTGGAGCGGGGCAGACGACGCTATCTCGCGACGTGAAAATTCGCTTTTAAAAATTATGCAGGGGCGTCTACTTAAAGATACTTGTTTATTAAATGCCGGCACGGCTTCTCAAGTTGCTAGGAGTGGCGCGATAATGGTCTAAATAATTGCCTGCGAGGATTGAAAGTTTTCTTCTTTTACATTTGAAATATCTTAATCTAAATAGATAAAAGTAGAAACTGACAGACTGATTGACTGCCTGACTGACTGACTTACTGACTGACATATTAGCGTACAGCTTAAACGACTAAACAAAGGCACTTGAAATTATTGTTTTTGTAATTTGGAAGGGACGCAGCTTAAGCAACGTAGAGGTGCACTAAGAAAGGTATTCTCGAAATTCCCTCAAGAACTGGAATAAGCGGAAAAAATCTTTTGTAGAAAAAATATAAACCGCTTAAACCGCGTACAACGATTCTTCTTAGTAGTAAAATAGATTTGTGCAGTTCTTTTTAATTGAAACCAATAAATACCGGTTTTACGAAAAGCATAACCGAAACTCGAAAGCACGCACGAACCGCTTTATTACTAAGGGCGTAGTAGAGGAAGATCCCAGAGCCGCCAGACATCACTTATTTTCTAATGGACAAAATATATACGATTGAGTAGTGGTGGGGTGTACTATCATCATATGACTAGTTGCTACCTTGACCAGACGGCCATTTTTCAGATATCAACCAATCAAGGTACATAGAAACACTGCTCACCTCACTTAAATTCTGATGGCTGATTTTAACATATATTTCACACAATATCATTAAAAATCAGGTTTTATTACTCCCAGACACATGCGGTCGGCGGTTTTACCTTACAGACGCTTTAAAGCTATGAAAAAAAAATTACTTTTACTTATTTTGTGATGCTTGATTTTTATATATGTTATTCAAACAACTATTTTAAAACGTTTTTCAAACGGACAAATCGATCCAAGGGGCCAAACATTCACCAGACCCAACTGTTTTAGATTTTTTTTTTTTAATTGAATTTAGTTAAGTTTTTCTAATAAAATAGTTTGTAAGGTACAATTCTATAATTATTGCGGTCAGATGAGCACTTTTTAGTTGTTTGAATAACATATATAAAAATCAAGCATCAGAAAATAAGTAAAAGTAAAATTTTTTTTCACAGCTTTAAAGCGTCTGTAAGGCAAAACCGCCGACCGCATGTGTCTGGGAGTAATGAATACTGATTTTTAATGATATTGTGTGAAATATATGTTAAAATCAGCCATCAGAATTTAAGTGAGGTGAGCAGTGTTTCTATGTACCTTGATTGATTGATATCTGAAAAATGGCCGTCTGGTCAAGGTAGCAACTAGTCATATTATGATAGTACACCCCAACACTACTCAATCGTATATATTTTGTCCATTAGAAAATAAGTGATGTCTGGCAGCTCTGGGATCTTGGACCATAGAGTTTCTTTAGCTTTAAGCAACGATTTCATGTGGCAAGCAGTACCTGATAACGTCACATCTTATAAAACAACGATAGCTTCTCTCGTTTTCGAGTAGGAAAAATATTTATTTAAAACTTAGAAAAAACAATTTTCTTTTGCAAGGAATAATTTGCATGGCTCGATAGTATTACTAAAGGAAAATCGTTTTGCTACGGGAAAACAACGACTAAAATTTCACGGTGTATGAACTTGACCTATTTTTTCAAAAACCATAGCAATATTTTTAAAAAGCTTCACTTTACTCTGGAATTTTCATTTCAAACTCTCAGGCTGACTCTGTCCATCTTATAAAATCTGGTTCCATTAGGGGTTATCACCCCGTGGACTGCAGGTCTTACAATGCAATTATCTTTCTAGTTAGGCCAATGGACAATTAAGCGGACCTGCCAGCTTTAATAAAAAGATGCCTCCGTTTTTATTGCGTTGCGTTGAAACGTTAGACATGAAATTGTGCGGTAGCTGAGCAATTTTGTAAAGAAAGACTTCTGCTTTGGAATGCTGAATAGGTCTCGTGCGTAGTGGAATTATCCAAATAAGGTAACGATTATGAAATTCGCCAGGACCACTAGTAGATTTATAAAAGTATACTTAATGCAAATTATTATATTTTTACAATGCCTATTATATGTATATTTTGTTAAACATAATTCTGAAACGGTGAAAATAGTTTTCACCGTGACCAAAAGTGCTGTAAAAAACTTAAAATACGTACTCTGGAACTTTATACTTTGTTACAGAGCACATACGTAGATTTTAATAAGGGAAATACAGACGATACAATGTTACCGAATAAGATGAAATTTAATCAGCAATGTCCTTAAATCCTCACTAACACGTAACTCCTCGGAAGAAAAGGAATTTCTTTTAATATTTTGTTGAGTCCCGGGAGAGACATTACCCCTCAACACTACAGGTGCCCGGGCGTGCCCTCGGTTGTATCGTTGGCAAAAAGAGGAGAGCGTTGTTCTGCCGCGTGTGCTAGTTTGAGCCACGACCGTGAAGTATCCAGGAGCTACATATATTCAACTCTCCACGCTTTTATAACGCGTATCGGTAGTAAAATATATTTTTCACTTTATGGTCTGTTATCGGAAAAAGTACAAGTATCTGTAGTATAGGTACCTACATACATGTAAAACAACAAAGGATGGTTGATAAACTCGATGGAATGTAGGTAATAGATATAATGATCCAAGATGAATACACAACATGCATCAATTTTGGATCTTTATTTATTTTTTACTGACTTGGTAGAACAGTGGTTAGGGACCTACGCTCTCGGTTCTAGGAGTCGTAAGTTCGATCCCCATTTCGATGTTTGTTCCATGTATGGGTGTGTTATTAAATAATATATTTATGTATGCCACTGTTGTCTTTTATATTTGTTACACAAGCTTATCAGAACAGTGTATCTGATGTTGGGTGATATTTATTATTTACATTTTCCTTACTTTCGTAAGTAACTAACTACGATGAGTACTGGCTTAGAGTAGCCTTGTCATCATCACCGTTTTTGCGGGGGAGCGGATGACTCTTACTTCTAATGTGTAAATTTGTATCTATCGTGTCATAATATATTTAATACGATTTTAATATTTGACGCGATGCGTACAAATTTACACTAATCTAGTTTGAGTTATAATCTGGCACAAATGTAATACAGTGACTCAAGGAAAACTATAGAAATCGACTAATTTCCGAACAAAGTCAACCGAAAATACGAGATATTTGATGTAGAACTCTTCTTACTACATTTATTTTTAAAATTTACATAGATGACGATGGAGCGGATATAACAAGATTCCACAACCATAGCGCAAGTCTTCTCTGCTGGCAATCAATCATCATTATCATCATTAGACCATATACGTCCCTACTGCTGGGGCACGGATCTGCCCTAAACAAGGGCGATAAGACTTTAATTGTCAACCACGCTGGCCAAGTGCGGGTTGGCCTTCACCGTTAAAGTGTCGAATAATCGTACATGTGAATTTCAAATTTGAAAAACACAGTTGTACGTGGTTGGGTTTGAACCGACGACCTCTCGCGTGGTAAGCAACGACCTTAAACACTCAACGGCAATCGGCAATCAATAGTGTGACTGAATTATTTGCGGCTTACAAATAATTTACAGTTCTTAAATGTCATTGATTTTATTTTTTCCAGAATTGAATTTATGAGATATTTTTACGACTACATCACTCTTTGTAAATCGTTTGCTAATGTTCTACGATTGTTTCCGATATTTTGCAATGCCCATACTTTACTTTGAGGTGTACCCACTTGTTCTCGGTATTAACTTTATTAACGTAAGCACCAATCTAAACTTGTGAAGTTATTCAAAGCTAGCGTAAGCATTTGGAAACTTTATTCAAGAGGCACTCGATAGACTGCAATTCTCATTTAAAACTTTAGTTATTTTACAGTACCTTCCTTCAAAGTAAGATTCTTTAGGAATTCTTGGTTGACAGTTTGTCGGGCTTTGAAACTGGACCCTTCATTCTAAAGACATAAATAAATAAACAAACACAGCATTACATAAATTCAGCTGATTCAGGTTATGTAGACAAATAACAGAACCTGACACGGCACAAACATCGAGGTCCGTCACACAAATGTCTCCCGGGCATAGGTAGGTGTCGAACCCACGACTCCAGATGCGAGGGTCAGTAGCACTTCCAAATGTGTTATCGAGCCAGTCAACAGTATAAAGTAGATTTGTTATCAAAAACTTGAGTAAGACCGTTTGGTGCTATGTAAACAGAGCCCAGGAGATATATCGTGACAGTGATAAAATACACGAACCTTATAGCATACGTGAAGGGTGTGAGAGGGTCAAAAGTGCCTCTAAAGGGTTCGTGTAATATTACACACGAGCGTTGCTCGTCAGCTCTCTTCGCTTGAAATAGCTTCATATCTCGCACGTCTCTACTTACATACAAACTAAAAAAAATTGTTGCATGGATTTTGCATCAAAGTCTCGCATTGGACAGGGATAAAAAATAAAAATATGCCTATTAATAAGGAAAGTGATTAACTCTTAAATTAAGGATCTTTGTTATTATGCGCTGTTTCAGGCACCTGTATTATAAACATATTAAGGTAATTAATCAGATTTCAATTAGATTACAATGCAGTAATACGAGGACGTGCCATTCAGCAAGTACGTACATAGGTGACCTACGAACATAGGTGTTTTGTCTATGATAGTAATTGATAAATATACATATGTATTAACGAAAGTGTTTTAGATATTATTAAACAAGGTTTTTTTAAAAACATGCCTTGAATTCGTATATCTGGGATGTAGCAGATATGACTTATTCTCATCAATACTGTAATACGGGTTATAATTATGAATGTTGGTTGATAAAAATGTTTATGTATGAAGATTTATTAATTATCTGTAAAGTAGTCCGGTCAATTCAGACATTCGAAGTTACATAAATTCCCACCAAGCTGAAAATCGGTAAGATTGCTTAAAATATCATTAAAAACAAAATTTGAAAGTTCCCCATCTTTCCAATGTAAGGAAAAAATGTTATTCAAGGTCAAAAGTCAAAAAATGAGATTTTCGCGATTTTCAGCAAAACGGTAAGTTTTATCATAAAAATACCTCAGACAAAAATTGTAGATTATAAAATTATCTACAAAAACTAAATTTATACTTTTTTTTCTACGAGCCACCGTTTTTGAGATATAACGATTCAAAAAGTTGTAGTAGTTGTAATCGTCATAATACGAGTATGCACACGTTTCCTCGCCACCTATGAGGTAGTGTACTTGGCGCGTTTTATTTTTACGTGGTTTCCCAAGTAGGCCTATTCCACCGGTCAGTTTTAATCCTGTTTTATTTGAAACTATTGAAAAATAATGGATATTAGCAGAGATTGAAAAAATAAAGGCAATTTAAGTTAAAAAAAATGTAGTGAAATTTAATCGTCCGAGTCGTAACTGTCAAATTATTTTTCTTGTTCTTCTTCTTGATCTACTTGTTCTTGTTCGTCTTGTTCTTGTTCTTCTTCATCTTCATCCTGAGTGCATGTAAACTGCGTCAATAGCGATGTATCGCATGTTGCCTCGTTGGAATCAAACGGATCCTCTTCTGTTGGTGATATAATATTAGAACACGACCGGCCTTGACAATGCGTACATGTGGGAGAACAAAACAATCCGACTTTTTTGCAACCACATTTAGCACTGCATTCCTTTTTGCAGTTGCAAAAAATCGAGTTTAAAAGTTTTTCTGGCGCAGGTGGAAGTAAAGTATGCACTGGTTCCAACAACGACTTCATACCCAATAGACTCCTAATACAGGACGAGCGTTTTCAGACAACACATCAGATAAATAGATCTTATGTTAAACCACGCCCACTGATGCTTCGTTAGTAACGACCAGATCTGAGACCCGTGAACATCTCTGCGCTCGCTTTCAGAAAAAATTAAAAACCTTGTTGCCATGGCGCCTTGCATCATAAGATGGTGTGGAAATGATAGCAAGAGCTCAAATTTTAAAATTGATGGCATTTCGTTTCACCGGTTAGTGTTTTTAATCAATTAAAACTAATATTTTTTTGTTTGACCGGAGGCCATCTTAGATGGCCGGTCGGTCGGTGTCATCAACCGCCCATCTCTTTCTTTAACATGCAGTTTCATATCCTTTATCCTTATCGTTCTCCGTGTACGTGTACGTAATAATTTCTTGGTAATAATTTCTTGTCGAGTAGAATTACTATTTCTAAAAACTTCAGCACATTCAATTAAATTTTGTTTCTCAAATAGTTTGAAAACTGTTATTTTTCCCCTCCTGTAAAATGCAGATGTCGTATCACAGCCACTTATTGCGTGTAATATACGTGGCGTACTCGTGCATATTATGACGATTACAACTTTTACAACTTTTTGAATCGTTATATCTCAAAAACGGTGGCTCGTAGAAAAAAAAGTATAAATTTAGTTTTTGTAGATAATTTTATAATCTACAATTTTTGTCTGAGGTATTTTTATGATAAAACTTACCGTTTTGCTTAAAATCGCGAAAAACTCATTTTTTGACTTTTGACCTTGAATAACATTTTTACCTTACAGGGGAAAGATGGGGAACTTTCAAATTTTGTTTTTAATGATATTTTAAGCAATCTTACCGATTTTCAGCTTGGTGGGAATTTATGTAACTTTACTCTTATTTTTTGGTCTAATTTGACCGGACTAAAAGCAAGAAGCTATTATATGATTACTGTCTTCTGGCTCAGGGTCATTAGCGTCGACAATCAATCATCCACGCATCTGTGCCATCGACGCGCAGATTCAATAAGAATATCAATATTGAAAATCTAGACGATCAAAGGTTCTTAAAGGGTTCTTATTGTCTTTAGTCATCTGTTGAGATCACAGAGTAACCAAAGGCCCAAAAATTGAAAACGACGTCTACTTTTCCCAATCCCCTTTGAAAATAATATTAGAACATTAATAATTCTCTGGCTAAGAATCGGGCGAGTTTTTGAAGTCGGTGCAAGTAAACATAGTGTCAATTTTTTTTCAATATTGGTACTCTATCTACTATCGAACTCGCGCACGAAGGGTTCCGTCGTGCGCGAGGTTGCCGGTTTTATTTAATACGTCATAAATGGCGATTTATCGATAAAATAAATGTTATGCTAATGTTTCTTATCTCGATATTAACAATGACAATGTGTTAGATATTGTGAGATTTTGATTTTAAAGAAAACAGGTACATATTTAATTTCTTGGCGACTTTAAACTAATCATACTAAATTGGAGATTGAGACTTTACTGCCTATTACGTATTGCTCAGGCAAATTGTTGTATGTTAGGCTTTTCCGTGAACCAAAATCCGCTTTCTGGTTCCATCAAAGGCTAATGGAACGTTAGTACGCGGCAAGATGGGTTCAGTGACCGCACTAACACGATAGTAGCGTTTGGAGCACACCACTGACCCACGGTTCCGATGCATAGATGAAATGTTCTGGTTTGGTCAGATCTTTCCGCATGTTAGACAGCCAGTAGCCGAAGGATAACTATAGTTTTAACTACGCTTGTGATTTTACATATATATAAGCGGTTATATAGCGGCGTTATTTATATAAAAGCTCTTTGAAGTTCAAAAAAAGTATACTACTTTTTATAGAAGACTGGCTTCTGCTTGCAATTACTACTTTTACTATTTTAGTAATATATGCTAGTAGGAATCTTATTGAGGCCATACGAGACGCTCGCCCCTCGTAGCATGCACTCATGCCATCTGTAGTTCACTCGTGTCGCACTTTATTGCAATGTATACTCGTAGCGCGCTTGTAGCGCACATTTTATTTCGTAGTCAGTGCTACGAAATCGTAGTCGTTCAGCGTAGCACCCGTTCGTCTACAAACGTTGAGGTAAATGAAAACTATCTTTGGCAAAAGTTTAGTAAACTTCTAATTTAATTTGTTTTTCAAATCTGTAATTGAATACGGAATTATGCATTATTATATACTGAGACCAGTTTATGTAAATCAATAATGTCTTTCGTTTTTATATCTCTGACCATATTTTGCAAAATTAAATAAAGTAGAAGTATTACGGGTATTCCTTAATCAAACAATCCTTTTTGCATTATTTTTATCATCCAGCTGAATGATAGCGGGAAGGAAGCCGAGCTCCACAAGTGGGCAGTCAATGCGACGCGCGAATGTCCCACGTCTGCTGCTCACGGCTTTTATGATTAAACTGATAAACCCATAACAAAGTGGAACGCATGCAAGCGGACTTTAGTTCTGAATGCTAAGAATGATGAATCATCATTCTTAGACATGGAAGCATCCCATCATTCCACATGATTAGACATGGAAGACATCATCATTGATGATGTCTTCCATGTCTAATGATGGGTCATTTTTTGTTATGATGACTGTCTTCCAGACCTCACTCCATATGATGGTAAGCGGCCGTGAGGTCCAAATATGATGGATATGGTCAATAGGCACAACAGATTATGACCTAATGTGCATATCGCCCTCACCCTGAAGTCCTGCAGAAATGAAGTTTGACGCCCCGCCTATTGTGTGATTCATTGTAACCCAGACTGGCCACACCGGGCTGGAAGGGAGTTCCAAGACTTACTGGCACAGGGCAAAAATGAGTAACCGTGCCTTTTGATCGAAGGGCCACCAGAGTATGGTATGCAACAAACAACAACAAACAACGCTTTCCAGCACGTGTTATTCGAGAGTTGAAAGGGGAAGATGGGACTAGTAGAAATAATTCTTCAGAGCCATCTTTATTATACTCGTAGATGCATGGACGGACATAGCTATAGACAGATATTTGTGTTAAATCTACTTGTTTTTAGTAAGAACTAAATATTGAATGAAGTGTTTGTGTTTATCCTCGTTGTACTGTATGTAATTGAACTAAAAATCTTAAAATCTTCATATCATAATACCAAAAAGGTGTGAATGTGCAGTTATCCATTTACTGTTTTGTTACTGTACTGTTAGATGAGTATATTTTGAGTGATTCTGTTATTGTGAGCTTACAAACAACAATCAAATATTATGGAACGTAAATAAGAAGATGAATGGCACAAGTCATACGATATTGCTCAAGACATCGTCTCAGAAATAGGAATTCATAACTGTAGAGACAAGAACAAGCCTTTGACGATTATTACAAAAGACATCGAACTCGAATACAGACATCCAGATTCAGTCAAGTGAAAATAGTGTAGGAAACGCTTTGAAAATTGATACGCTTGTGCCATCCAATAAAGATAATAATTACTTATTTCTTAGTTAGATTATAATGTGCATAATAAAACATATAAATACCCCATTCAAATAAGTTATTAAGTAAACCATAGATTAAGTATAATTGATATAAATAAAATCTTAGATTTGTGACACCCTTACAGGGTTCATAAACTGTACCTACTATGTATTGTAATTTTATGTGTGCAATAAATAAATAAATGATTAGTAAAGAAACTTAACATATTTTCGCATCAGTCTCATATATTTCGACATAGCCTTTTATAGAATAGGCCTCACCCTAAATAAAAAAGGAAGCTCTTAGTTACACGACCAGAATTTGGACGGGAAATGTTCATCAAAAATTATATTATTTGGTAAAATATTTAATAACAATAATTATGCGAATGCACTATAGCGGCAACGGAAAAAAATTAAGTACCTATGTTTAACCAGACGCAGATTTAAATTACATTCGATTGAGTGATTGTTTTTATTATCTAAATATAAATATAACTCAAAGGTCTGACTGAAAAGACTGACTGACAAAGATAAAAATCATA
This sequence comes from Maruca vitrata, assembly GCA_039566165.1. Taxonomy (NCBI): domain Eukaryota; kingdom Metazoa; phylum Arthropoda; class Insecta; order Lepidoptera; family Crambidae; genus Maruca; species Maruca vitrata. The sequence continues at coordinate 13,891,687 of CM076914.1, read as the reverse complement.
AAAAAAATAACGGCATTTTCCTCCTGGAAGGATTTTGCGGATTTTAAATAAATACCAGTAAAGCGTGCTTGGGTAAAAACAAGCCAGGCTCTTTGATATCATCAACTGAACTGAAATCTGACAATGTTTAAAAGTATTTTATTATTATTATGAACGCCGACTGTTATGCTGATCGTATTATGAGGGTAAAATCCAATACAAAGTATTATTTTCATTCAACAAGCACTCGTATTTTGTTTGAAAATTATTTCACGAGGAAAATTATAAGCTTTCAAAATAAAAGCATTTGCAATTCTCGATTCGACTTAACTTGGCATCTCCAACGATAATCATCGGGATAATGGTGAAATTACTCATAATTTAACTTTATCTCAATAAAGTCGCGCTATCGGACGTTCTCAATGCCGCGGAAATTGTATGGAAGCAATCGAGGTAAAATTAATTTCACATTTTCCGTGCGAGTCTGGGATGTTGCCCAGCTTTCCTAGGAAATTAATATCCTAAAGTCGACGCTTTTGAAATCTGAAGTAATGTTACAAGGCTGCATTTTGCATAGATAAGTTATGATACTGCTCTCGGGTACTTTGCAGCTATTAAAAGTTGTGAATAGCTGAAGCAAGGCTATTTGACTGTTGAAACTTGATTTTTTATAACCCTGAACTGCCCACAGCATGGAAGAAGAAAGCGCAGGCGTGCTTATTTTTAAAATATTTTGTTTCTTTAATATTACAAGTCTTCTGATGATGTCTTCGAAAACATAAATGAATCACTATTTTGTAATTTTTCGTGATACCCGATCACGATTGTGACACACGAAGTGCGATACATGATTTTCTCCAAATTTCTTTGTGACTCACACACAAAAGCGTGAACATGTTTCTAAACTTATTGTCGATATATAACAGACATTATTTGGAAAACTTAAAGGAAGAGCAACAGTGGAAAAAGGTTTGGTATTAATCGTGGCGGGACGCCGCTCGCGCTGTCGCCGCGGCCGCGCGGGCGGTCGATGCGGCGCGGCAGTCCGCCCCAGGCCGCCGCCGCCGCCGCCTCGCGCCGCCCCGCCGCGCCGACGACGCGCCGCACCGCTCGCGGTATGTACCAAAAAACCCGCATTCTACAGGTGCCGGTCTGAGCCCCGTCACATGATAAATGGCGTGTTTTATACACCGCGTTCAGTGCCAGGAAATAGGCCGTTGTTTCGTATAAATAAACAAGTTTCCGTTTTTGTTCGTTACGTAAGGTTAGTTTTGTATTAATGCGTGCGCGCTCCTTTCACGATTGCTTTTACACTTTTTCTTACTCAAGTCCAACATAGTACGATATTTTTAAAGCTATTATACTAATATTTAAAAATTTAGAGCCTTTACCGCGTATTTATAAAATGATTATTGTGTCTAAATTGTTCTTGTAGGGAAGTTCTGGAATTGTTTTTCATGCGTAAATTGTGAAAACTTTTATTAAAGTTCCTATTAACGACTTTAAGGTTCAAAGTGGTGTGTACTCTTCTGCGCATGACCTGCGCAAGAGGTACCAATGGTAGTTATGTACAGTCAGCTAAAGAAAGATGCGTTCTATCTATATTAGACCCACTTATATTGCAGCGTAAGAAGGTTGAAATTAGAATGAGCTTCGAGGTTCGTGCCTCAGCTGTACCTGTGGTACTACACTTGCGCTACATGTAACAGTGTTAGTAAAATTTCCTGCGACCTAGATTTTATTTGCGAACCGGGAATACTTGGGAGGAAGTCATCTATCACAGATACCGCTAACTTCTATTGGTAACTCCTCAAGTTTATCTTGCGTTAATTTGGCCCAAGAGAATTATTATAGCTATTGGTTTGTCGTATTGAATTACAGAATTAATTGGTCTAGTTTTCAACTGTTCGTTTTTAAATATGATAATGTTATACTAATAAATTAATCGTGTCATTCATAAACGTTTACCCGTAAAGGTCTTGTGGAGAAAATATAATTTAAATAGTTAAGATTTAATCCATTATTTCTAACAATTTATCGCAATGGAGAATGTTACTATGTTCATGATGAAACTATGTGTATTGGCTTAGAATATATTGCACGTTGTGATGTGACGTCATAGTTTAACGTCAATTATGTGTGGACAGTGCAAGAGACCAGTACTTTAAACATTTATTACTTGGCCAATTTTAGTTGGTAAAACTAATAATACAGATTCATTGAGTTTATCACAGACTCTAAGCTTATTTACCTAAAACAATGATCATTATCCATTGTGGTTACGGCTTAAGACAGATAAGTATTGCTGTTTGCAGTTTTATAAATAATTAAATTTCCAATGTTTTTCAATATTTTTCTCAATTCTAGTGTAACTGTTGATTTGCTAATTAGGCCACACGTGCTCATAATCATACATTAAAATTTAATTAGCTTTGCTTCTTAAATTGAGACAATCATTACAAGCTCCCAAAATAACAAAATGATTTCGAAATTCTAAATAAAGAGTCAATGTCCGGTCACAAAACCTGCCTTAACCTGAGACGCTATCAGCTTTCAGGTTTAGTTTCACTATAACGTATTATAGAGGCTAATTTATGTTATGCTCCTCAGGATTTTAAAGTAGGTCTTTTGAATACCATCGTCTTTGTAATATATACTTTTTGTGTATAATCTACGTATGCAAAGATATAGGAGTTCTAAAGCGCATTTACATTTATTTATTTATTTATTCATTTTATCCTATAAGCTAACAGTACATGACTAAAACGCTTTAAAGACTAATTAAATTAAATACTAAATATGAATATGCCAGATAACACAAAACAATACAACAATTTGATGATTATGTCAACAAAATTAAATTCATTATACCAGAGCCGCTCTAAGTTGACTGATTTGACACATGTCAGGCTGACCGCACTAGTGAGAGACAACGGTAAAATTGCCGAAGTATATAAGTAACAGTTATTTCCACTTTATAACCAAGCAAGGTCTAATTAAACAATTTTTTTTTGAAAACATTTATCTTGTGGATACAAGATTGAATTGAAGTTTCTCATTTAAAAATATTTTTATTTTTAATATACAATACTTATTAAATCCTTCATTCTATTTAAAAAAAATACCTGGTGAGTATTACCCACTACGTCACTATGTAAAACGTGTCAAACGGCGTAACCTTGTAAAAGCGTAATACAGAGTGGAAATTGTACGTTTTCTTTTTTTAATTCAATTATTTTAGGTAATAAAAGACAAATAGTTAGATAATTAGGTGCATTTGACATTTTGAAATAACGTCTTAATTTTAAAAGTTGTTCTTTATGATTCGCTAAATAAGTTCCTCTTAACAAGGATAAATGCAAAATATAAAATAAAAAGTGTCAAATCAGTCATCTAAGAGCGGCTCCTGTATAATACACAATGCATGTCAATGTTAGTGAAAGTATAAGTAATGTCATATAATTAATATAATAATAATATATAATTAGTCAAAGAAAAATAAAAACTACGGCAGTTATACCAGTACAAAACAGAAATAGAATAATAAATAATGGATTCATATAGCAATAAATTAAATTAGTTAATAACAATGCATGTCAGTAAAAATATAATGTCAAATAGTAAAGATAATAAAATGTAAAAGTAATAATAATAAGTAAAATGTCAAAGTCAAACTTAAAGTACGGGCAGTTATCACTAATATTTAGAGCTTTGTAGCACAATAGTCCAAAGCTGTCTGCATAAAAATCAATATTCCAGTCATGGGCGAGCATATCCCCAATAAGACACAAGGCACGAGTGGTAGGTGCATGCGCAGCGCATCTGGTGCGCGTAGTGGGCCGCAGCAGAAGGCGCGGCCGCCCTCGCGGCTCGACCATTCATCCAACTTGCTTCAAATTTATAGCCACTCCTCGGCTCCATGTCTCAGTGCTATGTCTTATACCTGTAGCCTATAACCTGCCTAGGAGTATGGACTATAAATGTATCAAGTTTGGTTAAAATCCTTTCAGTTGTTTTTGACTCAAGCGTGCATACAAACAGACACTCAAAAGACAATACAAAAAGACAGACAGATTTCAATTTAGGCATCAGTATCGATCATCAAAACTATGTTATATAAACCTCCATCTCTAATACTTGTATTCCACTTACCTAAGTAAATCCCAGTGATCATGTTAACCGCACGTAAGAGTCTCAAACTCATGTGCCCGGTATGTTTCTCAAGTACATTAATTAACCCCCCCCCCCAACCCTGGCTGCATCGTACGCACCTGCCTTCCCCCACATTTCACTTTAACGATCTCCCGCCACATGGCAGACCGTTAGAAACCACTCAGTGGATTGGCTGAATATCTTTAAATCGGTTCATGGATTTGAAACACGAAAAAAGAAAAAGTGCTGCTTGGTCGGGAGCTGGATGCACTCATATTGGAAAACTCCTCTATTTACTGCGTCGTTTCACGCATACGAGTATGAACAGAAATCAATTCTTTTGTATCAAACAAATTTCTCTTCATCTAAATCGAAAAGTTACTTGTTACAAATTAAGAAGGTTGTTGGAAGTTAGCATTTGCAATGTTTTCATTAATAAGTAACAATCAGTAACAAAGCCGAAAGAACCATTTATTTTAATCAGAATCTTTTTGTAATAACGGAATAAAGCCCAAAAAATCCATTGAAGAGCAATCGCGTAAGAAAATTCGACCCAAGAAAAGAGAGAATAGGTGTTATTTTTGTGAGGTGATCCCGGCGCCCTTGTCGCGCAAAGGCAAAGAAAATGGCCTTAATTGACCCAGCACGGATACAAATGAAAGCCCTTCCATTCTGTAGATAGTAATCAGGGTAAGCCATACTTAATTATTGCAAAGTACTCTTTCTGCCGCTTCGACCGGTCCGTGAATATAATTAAAAGTTTTGAGATAAGATAATTCAATTCATCACTCTATTACCAATCAAGTAACTACTGCTGTAGTTCCCAAGGTGGATGTATGTAAAGGAGTATTCCATTGTCAAGCTCAAAGAAATTTAATTATAAAGCAAGGCGATATTTAACAATATTATCTTTGCGACCGATAATAAATAAATATTTTTCATTAGTCAAAAGGTTAAATAGTAGAATTCTGTTTAATCATATTTTATAAATATCAATTATTAACATAACAAAACATAACATAAAATCACGCCTTTTTCCCAAAGCGGTAGGTCACTTCCTGCCATGTGCTTCGGTCCTGGCAGTTATTAACCTTATCAATATTATAAATACGCCAAAACTACTAGACTGATTTATATGGTACACAAATAGAAATAGATTGAGAACTGAGTCTAAAGACTGAAAAAGGAATAGAACTTCCCTATTCGGAAATAATGTGCAATAAACGACTTCACGCGGACATAGTCACGGGCGGAATGCTAGTCAATTATAATTCTGTTACGAGGTAAATATAATCACTTCTTCAAATCGTGTAAAAGTTGTTCCAAATAATAGGGTTTACAGACGTGAAAAAACTTTTTTTTTTCAGTCGTGCATGCGATTTTATTTACCCTTCGAGATATTTCGTGGAATCTGAATCTGAAAGAACTAATCAATTCCCACTACCGATCAGTATCAGTAGTTATTTCCGACACGAATAAATTGAGAGATGTATTTATAACTATCAACGGGCTCCATTGGAAAATAGATATCGCACCCTCGTCTTTTCCTACATTGATCAAACCGGCGACTGGTTTTGACAATAAATAACGATTCGACTAGAAATGGGGTGAACGTGGCGCTACGTCACCGCTCAGGACATCCCGCCCCGACTTAATTTCAAATATAGAATTCCATGTTCCGATTTGTATCATGATAGGTTTTGCTGAACACATTGGCCAACAGCCAGAGTTTAAAATTTTGAGATTGCAAGAATAAGAATTCAAACAACCGCAAACGTTTCGATAGCACTTTGGGTGGATATTCAGCGCTCTGATAGGTCACTCATAGAAACATATGTCATTATTATTTTTATTTATTTACATTCCTTTTAAATGTACTCTGGACTCCAGGTGTCCATTCTCATTTCATCGCCTTGGAATAGAAGAACTCACCGCTCCCCATTTTTGATTAATAATTCGGTGATAAAGTTCCAAACTCGATCTAAAATGCAGGTCGCATTTAATAAACAAACGCCACAATCGTTGCCTGCGACCGGCTCCTACGGAATCTTATAATTCGTATAGTCTTTAACGATACCCAATACTTATTTATTGAGTTCTACTAAGCCTTTTGCAAAATATTATTAAAAAAGGTGTATTTTTTATCTTAGTTTTATATGTATGGTGACGCTTTTAAGGGATTCCGCAGCCAAATGGCAAAAATGGAACCCTTATAGATTCGTCATGTCTGTCTGTCCGTCCGTCAGTCCGTCCGTATGTCATAGCCTTTTTTTCCGAAACTATAAACTGTGGAAACTTGGTAGGTAGATGAATTCTGTGCGGTGGTGCTACGGTAGTTTGGATTTTCATCCATTCCCGAGGATTATCAATGGCAGAGTCGTCACACCGCGGAATTTTAGTGGTAGTCGCACCGCGGAGTTTTAGTGGGTAGTCACACCGCTGAGTTTTGGTGGGTAGTCCCCTGAGTCACTTTCTCAGGAGCAGCTTGTTGGAAGTCTCAGTCTCGCAAGCCGGGAGTCCCACACGCAATCCCCTGTCTAGGGTGACGGTGCATTAAGCATTTCTCCGCGTAAAAAATGGGAGATGTATTCTGAGAACCGCATTAACCTTTAACTATGGACGTGCGGTCTCACAGGCCGCACGCAGTTTGTGATTTTCGTGTTCCTCTCCTTCCGTGCACCCCACGCGTATGCCGGCCTCAGTAGCTTCGGTTTTAGTGACGAAAAGACAGTTGAGAGTAAAATTCACGTCGCCGGCTGAATATTGCGTGAGTAATTCCGTTTTATATTTTGAGTGCGGCCTGTGGGACCGCATGTCCACGTTTGTGTTATAAATTGATGCTTAGGTGGATTTTATTTATTTTAGATTTTGTTACCTAAAATGTCAAAAAACGAACAAAGATATTATGGAAGACTAATAGAGCTGACGGTGACATAAGGAGATCGCATAGTGAAAGTTCAGATGACGAAAATATACCTACAGTGCTCTAAGCCACTATACAAAGACTGCCAAAAATATGACCAAGTTGGGCCTTTGTCGAAATTTTTATGTTTAGTTTCGACAAAATTATGTTATGTTTTATATGTTCTTTGTTCTTTATTCTTTATTTTAAGATAAGTCAGCCCAAGAAGAAAAGTAATTTTCCTATGCTAATACACCTATAAAATTATCTCCACTTAAAAAGTCTGAAAAGTGCCTTTAGTTGTCATATCATTAGATTTAGTTTAAAATAAATAAATTTTGTTCATCAAAATTATTTTTTTATTTATATTTAGTAACACTTTTATGAAATAAAAACAAAATATAATACAATACTGACGCATCAAGATAGAAACCAGCCCTTAAAGATAGCGGTCTGTGGGGCCGCACGTCCATAGTAGTGTAACAAAAATTGAACGTCCATAGTTAAAGGTTAAGATTTTGATGCAAAAATATTTTTAAAAAAATATTGGGGGCTCCCCATACTTAGAACTGAAACTCAATTTTTTTTTCATCGAACACATAAGTGTGGGGTATCTATGGATAGGTCGAAGTATCCAATTTTTTTTTCTAAACCAAATAGTTTGCGTGACAGACGCCAAAGTGGAAAAAAGTTGGTTATTATAAAAAACAATCAAGTTTCTTCAGTATAGTTCTTATAAGTACTTTCGGAAAAAAGTGGCCGTTTCATACGGACGGATAGGCAGACAGATATGACATAAAATCTATAAGCACAAAAGAAAAAAAAGCAACATACAAACATCAACTTCGTGACACAATAACCCACAGGTGACTAATATGTCCTGCCTTACTTTAGCGACCAGTAGAACACTACATGAAAAAGAGATTGAATTTTTTGAGTAAGTTTAGTCTTTTTCCTATATAATCTAAAATGTAATTAGATATGTTACCAATTGGTTATCTGTCTAGCCCTCGAGACGAGATTACGGTCCTAAGTCGCTTAGGCCGTCATAATGGAACGAGCTCGCGGAAAAGATGAGCATAATCAAGGAAAACTTCTGCGTGGATTAAATTGCCTTCGATGACAAAAATTGTGAGGCTTCTGTAGATAAAATACGTTGGGTAATAAGATTAGTGGTAATACTTTTATCATATGAATTATGGATAATATTACAATTATAGAATATTTAGACGTCGTAAAAGATCACTTTCTTAAACCAAAATGATAATGTTTTCTAAAATGCTGAAGTAGCGTTTTTAAATACGATTGAAAACAAAAAATATAAATGAAAAAAATAAATACCATAACGGCTCTTAATAACCTAGGGAGGCAAAACAAGCGGAGACTGATATGGATACCAGGCCATGAAGGGTATAAAGAAAATGAAGAAGGCAGACGAACATGCGAGAAGAGGCTCAGAAGCAAATCATATTGGACCAGAGCCATTTGTTGTGCTAGCTTTAAGCACCATTAACATGGCATTTAAGGAACATGTTGATAACGAGCGTTGGAAGCACTGGAAGAATAAACCAGGTATGGTTCACTCTAAGAGCTTTATCGGCGACAATCCAAACAAGTGGTACAAAACCATGATGGACGGAAGTTTATTTAAATATTATTGTTGACATAGAAAAATTCCCTTAATGTCAGTTAGATTCCAATGTTTAGTTTTAATATTCTATTGTATTTGCACATTAGGGTCGTGTTTACTGATAACTTTAGGGCTATTTGTCCGCCTGACCTCGAGAGAACCGGAATATTTTAGTGTTTTATTTGTTTAGGTCGAAGTTCCCTAGGGATAGCCAACATGTTTTGTCTGGGACCACAGCGTGGGCTGTGTGCTAAACTGGGAATCGAATAATTTGTAAAATCAGTGGCGAGCTTTATGTATCTCCTGCTGACAAGCATACTAATTAATGTTTTGCTGTGCGTTAATTCGAGTTGATTTCATATGAATGTTCATTTGATTGAATTTAAAACAAGTGACGCTGAGGTATTGATAACGAAAGTTTATTTAACCAATTTTCAACATTATGCTAACTGTAATAAAACTCCGACGTTTCCAGCTCCCATGTCCCAGATATTTATTATTTATTTAATAACAATACACGCGAGTTTAGGCCGTAAATTATTTTTTATTTCAAATTTGTAGTGTTCGCGCAAAAATAACAATACTATCTGCTTTTCTACACTAATATTATAAGGAGGAAAGATTTGTATTTTTGTATGTTTGTAATGAATAAACTCAAAAACGACTGGACCGATTGCAATAATTTTTTCACCATCAGAAAGCTGCATTATTCAGAAGTAAAATAGGCTATATAATATCACGCTAGGTACTATAGTTGAGGATTTTGATCCGAGCTAAGTCTCTCCACATGACAGGTATCTACAGTCATTTGACTTAATTAGATCAATGTGTTATTTATCTGTTCTAGTGACCTGGCATGACCCACTTCCCACGAGCCTTCCATCCTCCTGGCATACTGACCGAATCACAGGAGACACAACTAGATCTTACTTGCATTAATTTTTTATAGAAGTTGTATACTATACTTAGGTCCTGCATACTGTACCGTAATTTTAATCGCGTAGATAGATTTATTATTTAAACACATTATCTGGAGTACCAATGTCAGCTACAAAACTCTTTTGCCTTTATAATTACTTTAATACGTACTGTGTATTGTGGGTATGTGGGAGACTCGACGCGATTAAAGGAAAAACTTTATCCGGAGGCTTTTTGTTCGTGTTCGCTCTCGCATAAATTAGTCAACAACAAGAGATAAAAAGCAACTTGTATCCTCTTAAGGAAGGAAACAGTCATGCTGTAACAAGAAAAGGAAAAGCTATTTGGGTCTAGTTTGCAATGTTAGTACTAATTAATGATTGATGTACATGATACTAAATCGAATTTCTTGGACATTGTAAAAGTAATATTATACACTTTGTCACATTATTTTGCAATCGGAAACGTCCGTGTATGAATACCCAGTTACAGCACACAACAATTTTATAAAATATGCGATACTTTTGCGTATTTACTAATTAACGTAACGTATTAACGTAATTTTAAAAGGGGACTAGTGGTCTCGGCGAACTTCATACCACCAACATATTATTATCTGGTTAAGAATGAAATTAACGGATTTATTAAATTAACTCATGTGTATTATTATTCAATAGCAACTTGTGACTTGCGACCATGGAAACGATTTAACAATGATAAGTATCATATCAAAATATGTCAATACAGTAATGTTTGACAGAAAAGTTGGTAGAACAGCATTTATGGGAAAAAAAAATGTTGTTTTTACTATCTGATCTTACTCTTTTACATTATTTTTCACCGTTCAAACCTTCCCTGGAATATCACGAATATTTCAAGACTAAAAGTACCCTAATCGGTTTAGCCGTTTTCGAGTTTTAGTGAGACTAACGAACAGCAATCCATTTTTACATATACAGATTTAGGTCTTTCCTACACAAGTCCTTACATTTTTATACTTGTCGATGATTTCCTCCAAGTGACTACCACCACACCACCATTGAGGTTCGTTCGCCTCGCTGCTAATATTCCTACGGCGGCAGTAGCTCGGAGACTAAAGAGTCGTCAGGCATCAAAGATTCGCAAAGCCTTGTGTGCATAGGGCCTTAATGTTTGATTTTTCCCCAAACGAGACTGAAACATTCTGCTAGATTAATCTCGTGTCCGTCGTTTGCATTGTCTTGTGATTTATGTAAGCCCCTCGAACACAAACGCGGCGGCCCAAAAGCTTTTATTTTTAGAAAATACTGCGAGTAAACGTCACACGGATGGCTAAAATAGAAACTGTTTCAGGCTTGGAGACAAGTTAGGCATCGCATTGTAATAGAGATTCATTAGACGGATAATAATTAATCCGTATCAAGTAATTACTTGAGAGGTATAAATATTTTCTTAACGATAAAGATAGAGAGCTGATATTTTCTTTACTAGAAATAAATATGGTACAACAAAAAATATATTTCTCCGTTACTGAAACGTTAGTTCAACAGAAATAAACATTGGCAGTAAAATAAAAACAACAAAATATCTGTTGGACTGGCAGAGTTGCTTGTTTTTATTTAATTTTATACCTACTGATATCAGATAAATTATAAAATTGATAAGTATGGCGTACGACCAATTTCGGCTAGTGCGGCCGGTCTCAATTAATTGAGATCAGCCAAGTGCGCAGGACATATAATAGTGCACAAGTGTGCGCGCAAACAGAAGTGCACTCTCTGTTCCCTTACTCTCATACGGCAATCCGACATGACCGATGAGAAACCTATGCACGTCAGGACCACCGGCTTAGTAACGTGCTCTCCTAGGCACGGGCGTGCAACCGCCTACTTGAACCACTTAGTTGGGATCACTCGGTTCTTACGCAGCGCTTGCTACCATTTAAATAACGGGGCAGGCAACCACATCCCTCTTTTCACTCATATCGCATCTCATAATTTGATGTTGAACGTTAAGAAAGTTCAGACAGCGTAAAATGAAGAGTGTCTCAGTGACAGCGGACCCAGCGGTGTGGCAGATCTGTAATGCACAGATGTAGGATGCACTCAGTACATTTACATATGCTTATGCGACACGATAGCAGGCAACTTACAGCACCAGGCTCATCATTATTCACTGTTAACAATTTTGTTCTAGCGATACTTTTACGAAACGTAATTTAATTTTGCTGCATTTAACCCTTAACAACCCACAAGTGTCTCGCGGACACATTTTTGCGTTTAAGTTTTGATAAAAACTAAAGTATTTATTTTTATGAATCGGCCTTTTACCTATTTGATCTCCAATGTTTTATGATTCTAAAAGTGCTTTTAAAATATTTATAACATGTAAGATTTATTATTTATTTTAAATATACAAAAATAGTACTTCATCAACCCACAAGTGTCCAATAGACACAATAACATTTTGTTTGAGAATGTGAACAAAGATTGTTTTTTATTTATATTAACGTATAATCCTATGATGTCGGGTGGGTCATAACGATTAATATTTTATAGCCATAATAATCTGACACCACTTTTTTGTGTTATAATTGTCGTCTTTGTTTTCGTCTCGCATATCAGTGATTAGACACACAAGACACCACACAATAGTCCTCTTATTCAGTATAATTTAGATAAATGGATAAAGGGCAACCAATAAGACGTAAACTTCAACTTGAACATGTTTACAGTAACGATGAAAATACTTTTGTGCGTACTGATTCGAGATTGAAAAAAATGTGACAGAACCAGCAACTGTAAACGGTAATGAAAGACTTATAGCTATAATTCTTGGAGTGAGGGTGATGATTATGATTCTTGAGTGTAGGTAGTAGAGTTCAGTATAAAACGAATAGGTATCTAGCAAATCCAAAATATATTTATATTAGATGTTATTATGTAACGTAGTGTAGGACGCCCGCAGGCCAGGTGGTGTAACGATTTGCGCAGGACGGCTGGTAGGAGCTGGATGCCAGTAGCCGAGGAGAGAGAGAAGTGGCGTGCATTTGGGAAGGCAGATGTCAAGCAGTGGACAGAAATGGGCTGATGATGTTTATGATGATGATGAGATGTTATATATGACTGGAACACACGCAAAATAAAAAACACAAAAAAAAACTATTTATGCGTGAAATTGCAACAGTATTGGTAACACCTCATACACGGAGACAAAGTAAGGAAAGTCCATCAAGTAAGCACTTAGCAGCCATGAACCATGTAGAATCTGACCTACTCAATTATCTCAATCTGCTGTGAAAAGGATAAAGCGTTGTTAGTTTACTCTTCGATATTAGCAGCGTTTCTATCAAGTGCTGTGATAAGTGCAATCATACAATGACTACTATAAATTTTGAAAAAATATACATATTTAACTACACAAGTGCAAAAATACGTTACTGAAGTTCATTCTAATATCTTTTTAATTTAAATAACTTGTTTTTCACTCATCACACCTTATATTTATCAAATGTGTCTGTTGGACACTACTGGTCAGTTACGTTACAAAAGCTTACTGGGTAGTTAAGGGTTAATGTTGCTATAAATTAACAATGGTTCAGAAGCTATTATGAAATTATAATCAAATACTATAAACAGTCAATTTAATTTTATAACACAGGTTTTATAAATATAATTTCTGATCTCGGATATATGGCCAAATATTAATCCTCCATAAATAAAAGCCTCAGAAAATATTTTATGAATAGTTAATATCTTTTACGCTTTATAAAACCTATTTGGACTTTTCCGTGTAAATTTTCAACCGGGTGTTAAAACCTTTGTGTTTTTGTGCAGCAAGTGCAATCCCCAAGTGCTGCGCGGATTTGTTCATTTTGCCATATTTAAGTTTAAAGTACCCTTTGTGAATCACGCGAACTAAGCGTCTAACATTAAATTAAATTATTTTATAACATCTTTAAGGAACAAAACGCGTTCAAATTAAAAACATTTTCTGACGTTGTATATAAAGTACATTTGAACAGCTTTATAAGTAAACAATTCTACCTTTATAGTTTGCGCAATGCTTTCATGCAAAACCATCCATTCAAAATATGAAACCTTCACTTACTTTACTGTTATAAAACTTAACGAGTTATTACATAACCTAAACTTAGCTGTTTTTAACCACCACTTTAACAAAAATAAGATCTCGACGAATCGAGAAGCTCCTCCTTTTATGAAAACGGAAAAATCTAGAAGGAACACGTGTGTAATATAATATATAACTACTCAGTTTAAATATTTTAAATATACGGTATAATTTGAAAGTTATACAGCCGTTTGTAATAGGTTAAGATGGTCGATCTGAAATGCCTGAGATTTAACTGCATTTTATTCATTTTAACCATAATAACGTGAAGATATTAAACCAATGGTACATCTCTCTACTTTCAAGAAAGGTAAAAATAATTTTATATTATACTTTCATGGAAAAGAGTTGTTTGGCGAATAGATGGGTATTTTACGAGGGTTGCTGAGAGATGGAAGAAAAACAACAAAAACTAAAGTTGAAATTTAATGGCAACATAAACAGACGGGATAACTATAATCCTCGTAATAAATCCCTTGCTTGATAGACAAAAACTATAACAATTATTATTTATTTATTTGTCTGAGGTCTTTGAAAATGTAGTTGAGCTAAGATAAAGCAAAATCATATAGTACCTATCAATATCATTAACTGGAGAAAGCACCCAGCTTGTACTTGTATTTATGTTGTACTTATATTTGTGCATTTGTACCATTATTATGACTAGGCATGTGTTTCAACTTTGTATCTGCTATGAGACGGGTTTTTTTTATTACCTGATGAGTAGTGAGCATAACCCGACTAGATTTTATCATCAGCTTACATAGTCCTCATCTGGGGCCACGGGTCTACCCTAAACTAGGGCGATCAGTCCTCAGTCAACCACGCATGATTTTCTGAATTTATTTACATATTACCGGAAGGGTTATCTATTGTTTGCCCGAAAGACATATGCCATAATATTCATATGCCCGAATTTCATTTGCCATAATTTCATTTGCCCGAATGTTATGTTTGCCATACAATACATTTGTCTTTCATGTTTCTAACCTAACCTAACCTATTTTTTTTATCATTCTTTTAACCTATTTTACAAGCTTTTTCGGTGGGAAATGATGTAATGGCACGGAAACAAAGTTTCTAACACGTAACTAATATACTCGTAGTAAACAATGAGCATAATATTATTGCAATTAAAATATGGATAACAATACGTATGGCATTCGAATTATTATGGAATCTGAAGTTCGGGCAAGTAAAATTATGTCATTTGTATTTTATGGCAAACATAACATTCGGGCAAATGAAATTATGGCAAATGAGATTCGGGCATATGAATATTATGGCAAATAAAATTCCGTCAAATGAAATTATGGCAAGTGGGTGTATACCTACCGGAAGTATCAATTAAGGTAAGGGACATTATGGGCAAAATGAGTTATATTTATCATTGAAATCGGCTTGTTCAGCTCCATCGACTGGTATACTTGGAATTACGTTAACTTTAAAAAAAAGGACCCTTACAGTAAGATTTTTTGATGGGCTAAGCACACTTTAACAGAAAAACACAATTTAAAGGACGTGTTTGTGAACGTCGACAAGTTTTTTCCTTTTACTTAATGTAAAGGAAAGAACTCTTATGTAATAGCTCTTGGAGCCCTTACATTAAAATTTGTATGAGATTTTGATACCTTTACGTTCCTGCATTATTTTTTCACGGCTCTCAAGTAGTGTAAGGCACAAGTAAATAGATTTTTTCAATGTAAGGTACAAGCTATCTCGGAAAATATAAACTTTTCTTATATTTTGGCTCGTCGTATCGTCTGAATCCGACCAAACAATTAAAAGATATAAACAGATTACGGAAAAATAAATCGTTTTTTAGCTCTCCTGAAAAACCGTGGTTTGTCCCTTACATTAATTGATATTTCCGGTATCATGGCGAACCAAACGTAATCGTTCTAATATTTGTACGAATCTTTTAACAAATTCATAGTCTAAGTAGAGTTGAAATTGAGTTTAGTTGAAGTCGTTCTTCAAACAAACATCATTACTTTACGTGATTAGGTTCAAAGTCTGCAAACGAGACGATCTACTCTAAATATAAATGAATAGAGACACATAGAGACATAAGGTCGTCTATGAGGAAAGCAGCTTCAGATGGGCGAGTTCCCATTACGTTCAGAGTAAGTGGCTGACTATTTCGCCTGCCTTCATATTTCAATAGTGTTTACATCCCGTACATACTGTACGCTATTACCGGAGATTCGTTTGCAAACACATTTAGTGAGTTTCTGATTCAAAGGGAACTATGGGTGCGGTCTGTATCGATACGTTCAGACAACATCGAGTTAGCGATCGATAAGCTGATCAGTCTCAAGACAGTCAGCCGCTTACTGAGTCTAATGTGAACGCGGCCAATGCCGCAAAGTGAATAGGAACAATCACTTAGTACGAAATCAGGCAATACATTAGTGGTATTTCTATTTTCTAAACGAGATCAACGTACATTGGTAATATTTTAATTACAATTAGAAGTGTGCAGATTAATTAGATAAAACCTTGTTTATAACCCTAACATATCATTAATTTCTAAATGAAGAGATGCGTGGTGCTGTGACATTCTTATTTGTACAATCAAACATCAAATGCTTAAAGATGTACAAGAATCAAATGTGTACATCTGAATTGTTATCATTATGCAAAGAATTTTATATATTTAAATAAATAATATTTTAGATGATAAAATTGTATTTCAAATAACGGTTTTTTTAACTGACATACGATGATAGCTTGCAGTAGCCTTGATGACGAGGCTACTGCAAGCTACCGGATTTATGGGGGAGCGGATGGCTCTCACCACTACAAATAAATAATATAATGATTCACTCAGTCAACTTGCTCAGGTGGATAACTAATTACATTTTTGTACACTTTTGCGACTTCGAAAGACCCTGGTAAACTTTCTTAAAGAATTTAAAAGAAATGGTTAAATTTACTCCCGACTGATAATAAATAAACTTGTCGCTTTAGTTATCACTTGGTAGCAAAGAAAATTTACTAATTTCAGTGTGTTGTTGTTGTCGAAGTATTCATTGATTTATATTCACCATTGTTATTACGAGTCTTTGCTTCTCTCAGACCTCTAGATTGTGACGTAACGAACAAATTGTTTCGTAGACTGATGGTGTCTATCTTTCACATTCAGCACGCTTTCTATATACTTTATTGAGACAGAACAACAATAGCAAAGGTGATCTATAGGCCGATAGGACGGCGGCCGACACCCTACAGTCAGACAATGCCCATTGATCATTGTCCCTTTCCCGCGATTCTTTCACCGGCTTTCGATATACTTTATTGTACTCTGAAAGCAATTATCACGGTCCCAAATAAATTATTTTTTAAATCTTTGCTGTTCACACAGATCAAAGCCGTATTTAGTACCGGTATACTTAAATTCAAACTGTCATGGTTACACACATTAGAAAACTGAACGGGTTCACCCGTGATCATGGCGCTTGCAACAGTGCCAAAATATCGGGAGCTCATTAAAACAAAACAACATGGTAAATATCACGGACACTTTCAGTTTTCTACCGGTATACTTACTGAACTGATTTTTTTACGTACAAATTATAAATGACATGAGCACGAGCGTTATGTATGTCCGTAAAATTATGAGAAGCTGTGTAGTGTCTTAACAGGAAACGACCATCTGCAACTACATGAACTTCAAAACAATATAATCCAACTTAGTTGTTGCCCAGTTTTTATACACCAACCTGCTGCCTCCTTATTAGACTAGTGAATTTTAATTATCAGAACAACAAAACATTATGCTTTATTATAATATTTTAATTAGTTGACAGGGAGCAAAATTCCAAAACACACTGACCCAGCTGCCATAGTAACGGTACTGTATTTCCTCTACAAACATTTCGCGAGACATCTCAATTGATATATTGGGAGCACAACTGTGCCAATGTTCAGTTCCCTAATCTAATAGTCCCCGAGGAAAACCAACACGACCCTAGTTTAGAGAATATGTATTGTTCATTCCCGATGTATTCTTCATTGTCTATAGGTATCTTATGAATGTGTAGTTCTAGAGTAACTTGAAGATGATACCAAAACTATTAGTATAAGATTCATCTTCACTTGTTGATATGTTCTCGTAAAAATACGGACTGAGTGAAAAATTAGCAGGTAATAATAATTTCGCTTTCGACAGTACTTTGATATGTCAAAAGTGACAAAAGAATATTTACTTCATATAAAGAACATCCTTTTGCTTTAGGGTTTTATGTAACAAAGTAATAAAACAAGAGATACGCGTTTGCGCCAAGGCTAAGTGAACATTCTGTTTATATTCGTAACACAATTTCGTAATAAGTCAGGCCGGTGTCCGGGGTCGCAAAGCAGTCCTATGATTTACGCTCTCATAATGTCTCAGAACTGTTGCATTGTTGTAGCTCGTACTCTAGTTAATATACTCGTATACGTGATTGTGTAAGGCCATTGTCTAACTGAGCATACGTCTCAATTGTGTGCGTCATGGGCTGCGCTTAGGGCTGTCGTGCTACATATGGGTGATATATTCATTATGTAAGTTTCTTTTCATTAATTGTACACTTTCAAACAAGATAATTATTTTCTAATATAATCTGATTCTGTCATAGAATAATGTGTAATTTTAAAATAATGTTCTCCTAACTAAGTAATGGACCTCGTTTTTTACCTTTTAGGTACGGAAACCTACAAAAACTATTTAAAATACAGACTAAAACCATTTTTAGGGATGCGTACCGTACTCAAAGAGTGAAAACATGACCCTATTGTTTCCGTCCTTCAACAATCCAATGCGTCAATAACAAATACTCATAACAAAATTTAACTATTATGTAAAAGGAGCTCCTGTACTAACAATTTTTTTGTTTACAATATTGGTGCGGAAGCCTTGGTGTCCAACCAGCATTTGACCGATTTTTTTAGTTATCTTTAATTTCCTTTTTATATCAGACATAATTTTCGTGACTTGTCTTCAACCAGTCCCCAGCAAGCATGCTTATACGACTGTGACTGAATTTTGTACTAGATATGAATGCACACCTGCCACGAAGCAACTTTCGTGCTCTTTTGGCCAAACAAAAATAAAACACAACAAAACAACAAGTTTTAATTAAGTATATTTTAAGTTCATCGTGTTATTTAAATACCTTTAAACATTGATTTAACTTGTAGGTATAAATTAATGTTTAAAGTATCGAAATAACGAAATCTTTGAAATAGGTTTTTATATTGATTTCTCACGCGTAGTGAAATAACATTACATAGGTATGATTTAAAATTTCACCCTATATAATAATATTATTATGATCTTCAATCCAATGTACCACCCCTACACAGCGAACCAAGCACGACTGGCTAATGGCATGTTAATTTCCGATTGGAGTGCCCTCAAGTATTGTCTTTTACTTCCCGTATTCAGCCACGCTTCACAGCGAGAATACGCTGAATGTGTTGTCTACTGAGAAACCACTGAAAAACAAACAAATATTGCGGATTTGAAAATTATATACTTACATTTCCGATGCGAGAATTAGACTATTTTTAATGAATATGCTTGCAGTGGTTGTGTGCGCTGTTATACTAGTACCTACACTGGTTATTGGTAAATGGCGAATAATTTTTCTGACTTCTGATACGAACAAACGTTTAATGGCAGCCAACTTTTTATTATCATTATCGTTGTCGGTCCATCGCAGTCCACTCCTGGACATAGGCCTCCCCAATCGCTCGCCGCTCTCGTCTATCTTTGGCTACTCGGCTACTCCAGCTCCTACCAGCCGTCCTGCACATATTGTCTTTCCACCAGACTTAAGGGCGTCCCACACAACGTTTGCTGAGATGCGGTATCCACTCCAGACTGAAGCCGTAGAACCGACAACTGTTGGGCTAAACCCAATGTAGGCATTGTTGGCGGCACCCTAAAAAATAAAACAGAAAACCTTGTTTATACCTTGTAGGTGTGGCATCATGACTAGATTATTATTATAATTTTGATATTCTAGCTAATGAACTAATAATTTTAATATATTTAGTTTCATTGTTTTCTGATGCTGACCGTTTCTGATGCAAGAAGCTTAGGTGATTAAGTAAATGTGTAGTTCTAGAGCATGCTAATACTAACAAGTAGTAACAGTTACATCTGGTATTCTGCTACTGACTACAGCACCAGAAACGAAGAAGTCGTTTAGAGGAAAGACGAAGTCGCCGAGATACGGGCCACTAAGTGCTCTCTTGAACTATTGTATCGAATTAAAGCAACGATACGTGCCTCCAATATCCGGCGTGAAATATAAATGGGCACCTGGATGCGACGGGCGCTAAGGCGCGGCGTAATGGCCCGGGGATAAATGAGCGGGCAGGTTTTTAGTTAAGAGCCGCCGATAGATTGCGGGGAACCTCACATTTTTCAAGCTCTAGTTCGACGCGCTGTAAGTAGTTTCATAAATTTAATGAGGATTTACTTAGTCTCCGGACTTGTTGGGATTTTGTATAGTATGAATTTATAAAGGTAGACCATTCGAAAGGTTAATTTTTTTTCGTAAAGCTAAACTGTTTTGCCAGTAATTTTTATTTTTCTCTCTTTTCATAAGAGACGTACAGGATGAAATCACTTCACCTGATGGTAAGCGAACATGAGGACTACATAAATGAGGTCGAGAGTGACAATAAATCCTGTTGAGCCTGTCGCCCTTACTCTGAAGGCCTGCAATGATGCCGTTTCACGCCCCACCTAAAGAGTCCATTCTCTATATAATAAACGAAATAGAGAAGAGATATATGACGAGATACAATTAAAAATAGACTTACAAATGTCAAAACAGATTTGAAACTTTTTATGAGCCAAAGAATCCCATAAACCTTAAATATAGACATATAATGTTAACAAATGACAGACCTTCCCGAGGAAAATTGCCATCAAGAAGAAATTTTACGCAATCCATTTGGACAGGAGCGCAAAATATATGGGCAGCCAGTCAGGCGGTGTCCCATACCTGTCATGACACCTTGATATATTACTGCATGGCTGATGGGACGGATTTTAATGTTTATTTTTATTCTAACTCTGTTTATAGCTTTAGGATATTCAAATAAAATTTATATTCCGCAATAACATCGCATTTTAATATTTTTAATATAACCACACTTGTTATCCGCCAAGAAAATTTAAATATTAACAGTTTAAAATGTAGGTAAATCAGTTTAGGAAAACCATTTTTTTAAATGTGCCTTTGTCCACTGGCAACCTAAAAGAGAAGCCTTACTTGTATGGTCATTGGCAGCCGACACCTGTCGAAACCTGCAAATGGCAGCCGAGGTGAGTGGGTCACCGGACGTTATGTTAACTTTTGATTCAACTTTAGCTGGTTTTGAACGTGCTGGCTAATTGTACAAAAAGCTCGATGTGGATTTTTCGGTCGGGCGTAATCGTGGTTGGATGTTAGTTGTCCATAAAAGTCTTTAAGCTTGGGCCCCGGGGTGTCACGTGCAACCATAAAAAGACCCGACTGGCACATTCTCGTATGATTTGTTGCGGGTCGTGTAAATCGCTAGTCCGAGGACACCTTTGAATAAACAGCACCTGGAAGTAAGGGAGTTATAGTGACAACGACAGTTCGGGGCAACCGTAAACCGTAAAGTATTGATCCACAAAATGAGGGCAAGGAATAATTTAGATTCATTGTCTATCGGCAGTCAAACACAGTATATGATAGGAAGAACACTAATATGCCTACAACCTCTGTGAAAGTTGGACTTTTAGTTATTAACTGGCTGTGCCAGCGACTTCATCTGAGTGGGAAATAGACTAGACTAGAAGCATATTTTTAAATGTGGGTACGAGTACATTAAAAAAATATGCCTCGATTCTATTGAATATTGTTACTTTAATGACAATTTAATAATGTATTTTTGTCTTTCTCCTATTAGACTCAACTCTAAAAAAGAATTTTAGTAAATAAAAGTTTAAGTACCTAATCTCCATTTCCCGAATTTTCATGAATTCTCCGTAGTGTAATTTTTTTTGTTGATTACAATAATCTCTTTGATCCGGCCCAATGCGTGGTTCTGATTATTACTTGACGACGCAAGAGGTGATGTATCCATTGACGTCAGCGCCCGGTTTTGTTTGCCGCCTCCGGCCAAAGTATGGGCCCTAAAATAACTTGCCTTATAAATAGCTCGACTAATATTGGCTCTTCAGTAATAGAGGGTGAAACTGAATGCATGGCTGGAGCTGTGTAAGCTCGTAGCCTAACTTAATGAAACTACGAACACAGGACCAAATATAGTGACACCGCCTACAGATGTCGATAGCGCTGAATAGAGATTCAGTTATACATGCCTACTAGAGATTCAGTTATAGCTTCAGTTAAACTCGCGTGTATTGTTATTCTAAACATAGTATTTAGAGACCCGACGTTTCGAGCTCTTTACAGCGCTCGTGGTCACGGGCAAGACTTAAGTTTATTATGCTAAAACCCTATACGAAAGAATGTAAACACAAAAACCCATTATTGTACACACGCGAATTGAGTACCATCTCAGTTAAATTATTACTTGCACGCATTGACGTACGAGAGGTATTTACACAATTATAAAAAGGCGGCACACATTTACTCTCCGTTGCTTACATTAAAGGCGCCCTAAAGTGGATGCTTCGCGCGAGATTTAAATCCATTTAGCGGATGTACAAATGCCACTCTGCCCGGAATATTTTGTGCTTAAGCTCACCCAATGTGCGGTTTTAATTTTAGCATGAATGTCTGTAAAGATGTGAGACCAGGAATGAGCATGCTATTTTATCTGTAAGCGTGGCCTCAACATCAACGTTGCTTGTTCTATGTTTGCATTGCTTGGTAATATTGTGATATTTACTTTTACGTTCTTTATCTTTTTAATAAAAACTTGATAACCTTTTATAAAAAAGTGTCGAGTGGGTTTAAGGTCCGCCAGTTCAAACTTTCCTTTGTGAGCACCCATGTTTCAGCACCGTAAGTCATGGAGGGCAGGACACACTGGTTGAACATTCTGGTCTTCAGGCTCTGTGGGAGTTTTTTATATCTAAAAACGTTATTAAGCTTCCGAATGCCGCCCAACCCGCCGCGCCTTAGGGGTAGGAAACACAAAACATAATTTACTTATATCATTAATTATACTACCTACTGTTGTAAGCAAATACATGTTCTGACAATCATAGAATAATTATATGAAAAGGTTTTTTATAACGATGAAAATAATTTTAACTGAACAAGAAGAACATTGTTGTAATTATAATAAAACAGACACCTTAGTACACCAGTTATATGACTACGGGAAATGTTTACTTTGACATTTAGCTACATTAGGCGGGTTCGTTTCGTTCGTCTCCATATTTAAAAAAAAAGATTAATTGTAGACTTTGATTTTCCCTTCCTCTCTTAGTAAAAAATAACAAAAAAATATGTGAAATGAAAAACAGTCATTCCCCATTTCTTAATTAACAGTAAATCGTAAAAGGCTCGCCTTGCCGTTTTTATTTTTTCATTATCCCTTAATTTTCCCATTGGATTTTGAAACCCGGCCCGGGAACCACAAATGTATTGTTTATTATATATTTTGCCTGTTCTGGCTGGTGATTTTACACTAATCAATTAGTCTATGTATATTACGCTGAATAACCTACTGTTTCTTAATCTGATTGTGGGTTTGATCTTATAAGTCATGCCATTTTTTACAGGTGCAATTAACAGAGTGAAGGTTTTGTAAAAAATTTAAAAATAAAATATAATTTGTTTAAGCCAAAGAATTTTCTTGTCTTAAGAACGCCTCAATCGCCCCTTCATATTTTAGATTGAATGAAATCGGGATTATAAATAATGGTTTCGTAGCAGATTTAACCCATATTTTCAGTAATAATATTAATGGAACTTAGGTGGTGTTTATAAAAACAAATTTCAATTTAATATCTAACGATGAAGGAAACTCAAGGAAATTAATCTAAATTCTATTTTTGAAGATAAAAGAGCCGAAATAAATTATGTGTTCGTTAAAGTTGAATGAGTAATTCGTCCGAATAGAGAACCATGTTCCATTTGAAGTCTTTTTTTAAATAACAGGTAAAAAATCCCCTGTAGGGATCTATAAATAAATACAATGCAATGTAAATTATGACCCCACAGACAAACTATAAAACAGTTTTGTGGGTCTACGGTTTTAATATTAATTTAAACATTGTTTGTTTTTAATATATTCTTTAAATAAATAAAAAAAAACCTTTATCCTAAAACTGCAACACAAGCAATAAATCTTTGCAATATGAAAGCTACATTCCCATTTAGTGCAATCATGTCAGAAATTAAATAGAAAAACACCTAAACAACGATCATTAGCGAACATTAGAATACATTTCAGTGGCTGGCTTTAACTGTAGGGCTGCCAAATTCGTAAAAATCTTCTTCATTAAATATTTATGTTAAGGTTTTATGAGTAACAGATTGTTTTTATTCTCTGTTGCACACAAGTATACGCCACATCAAATATTTACTTTACAAAAAATGGTTTGTGTACATATTAATTGAATAACATTAAATAATTTTAAATCAAAGAAAAAACTGTAAAAAATATTGTTATTGAGTTCATAAAGTATAAAATACCAGTAAACTAAAATATTTATAAATAATAAATATTCTTTTTACAGAAGAATAACCTTGTAAATCGAATAAGTTTAGGCAGCCCTAGTTCTGTGGTTGTACACGGCCCAGGCGCTCCTGAGCGCAAAATCAGGTAAAATGTTATTAAAATTTTAGCAGAATAACTGACCGAAATCTATACATAGGTATAATAAATCTGTAGATAGGTCAATTCTGTACATGAAATATATTTACAAAATAACTATCAGGGGGTGATTAGTGATCGATGCTGATGCCAAAAATGCAGTAACATTTTTGTCTGTCTGTCTGTTTATTTGTATGTTCCTTATAGAAACAAAAACTACTCGACGAATTTTATTGAAACTTTTTTCATACTCTTAGGCAGGTTATACTTTTCATCACGCTACAATCAATATAAGCAGGTTGGTGAAGGGAAATGTTGGGAAAACGGGAGAAGTTACTCCATTTTTAAAGCTTCCGTCGCATGTGCAGCCTTCATGGTTACATAGAAATCATGTATGATAGACTGGGTGATATCGGATCTCCCTATCTAACTCCCTTCGTAATGGGGAACTATATGAAAATTAATCAGTTACCTGATAAATTACAATCAAAGTTTGACGTCACTTTATCGTTACATTCACTTACTATCGTGCAATACATTTACAGAATTTTAATTGGAATGTTTTACGGACGCGCAAATACAACGGGAATGGAGTTCGTTACGCCCGCTGAAATATTTATTGTTTTAAGTCTGTCTCGCCGCCTCAATAGCTAGCTACTATGCTATTCGTCAAAGTGCCGACTTAGCCCAAGGTCGTTAGTCCCTAAAAGGAATGGCTGGCCTTACAAATTCTTTGAATAAGTAAATTAAATGAAATAGAATGGTACATAACCCTGTTTTTATGAAATATTTTCTGTACCTATCTATTGTTTGTTGATAAAATAATGTTTTTCTTGTTTTTTCGTCGTACAGAAAAAAGTGTCTTCAAAAGAAATATTATTTATGATTAAACGAACTTACCTGTACGTGAAGTTCTATCATAATTATACGAAGGCTTCGTCCGAAGGGATTAGCAAATAACACTTGTAGTACCGCTCAGTGGTTCGCCTTTGTCACACTATATTTGAGGAAGAAAAAAAAAAATATCTTTGACGTTTGGTATGTCACTTACCAGCTTCATTAAGTTTAGAGTACGAGTATAGCTGAAAATATTTCATAAAAAAGGGGAAAGCTTTCGCAGGGAGGGAGGGTTGCTAATCCCTTCGGACGAAATTTCGTATAATTATGGCGATAGAACTTCACGTACAGGTAAGTTCGTTTAATCATAAATTATACTTAGGCTTCGTCCTCGGGATTAGCAAATAACACTTGTAGACTTTGAGAGAAAAATAATGAAATATTTTGTTTATATCTAATTATATAAATCAGCATAATCTATTGGAACAATTCAAGCATCTGGTCTTAATCATTAGGTTCCATTAACAATTGTTCTTGCAAAAGAAGTGTCTTCATCAGCATTTAAATAACTTGTGGTTTTATTACAGAACCGATAGAATGTATACTAGGAGCCGCTCCAAACAGCGGTCCGTCTAATTTGTTCTAGACTGACGTCTAGGCGATGAGCCGCGAATGTGGCAGCGTGCCTCGTGCTGTGAGCAGTGAATACGTCTACATCGATACTACTATCGCGCAATATCTCCTTAATCCACCGACTTAAGGTCTGGGAGCCTACTGCTTTATATAGCTTTCTAAAAGCAATGAAGAGGGAGTTTGCCGCACATATTTCGGCCTGTCCTTGAAAAATGGCAATATTAAAATAGGTTACAGGGAACCTTTACGTGTTGTTTTAAGAAAATCAGGAATCTTTAAATTTATTTTGGTAGAGAAAATCTCAATATTATTTATACTATTTTTTGACAGTTTCAGCACACTGTGTGCAAGAGCTATGAGAAAACCTTTGAAAAAACCTTTTGATTCTGTCATCTTCTAAATTATATTTCTCATCAAAAGAACTATTGCAGATCTACAGGAATTAAGAGCCCATATTGAGCTCCCTCTTCATGAAGATGATCTAGAAAATTTAATGATTTGTGGAATCGGGACGTTAAATGTATCGATGTTATTAACAACACAAAAATGAAAGCCTGCGCCCAAAATAAACATCATATTGTTTATAGGATTTTGTGGATATTGATGACAACATAACATCAATTGCTGACGGGGGTACACTCCTCCTTAACGCCGTCCGCATAAGAGCCCTGCCACCAGGGTAAGCTTGGTCTATATGTCGCAATCGCTAGATTGAAGAAAATTGGATGTTTACTACATGCTTTGAAAATGATCTTGTCAGATAACAAGATAATGTTAAAAAATGGGTACCAGGGCTATGTATGGCCACAGAGGTATGACGACTATGCCCCTGGCATTACGGAAGTTACCTTTCTCAATGTTTTTAAGATAATCATCAATGGGTGAAAAGTATTAAAGGACATATCCGTCCATGAAAATGCATTGATTGTCATGGCATCTGGATCTCTATGCAGAGAGACATAATTTTAACATTTATTATGATACTTCTAGCGAATAAGTCAGCTTGGAGTTCCCCAAACTTCAAGATTGTTTTCTGGTATGCCCAATCCGCCAATTCCCATTTTATTCGCGACATGAGCACTATTGCCATAATTGTTTTGTAATAATTATGGGGTGAAGGAACCGGATACCTCCAATTCGGTTTACGTAAGAGATGGCTGTCGTGTTGTCAATGCGTAGTAAAATTTGGCGGTTTGTCAAATTTTCGACAAACACTTTTAACCCGAAAAAAGCTTGAATATTTAGATATTTGATATGCTACATCTTTTCTTGAGCACTCCACAACCCGCCATCCTTCTCTCTCCCACAGGTAGCCCCCCACCCCGTATTTGAGACATCCGAGAAAATTTCCAAGTCATGTATATCGTCTTTTATCCTACAAAATGATTTTTCACCACATTAAATTAGGTTGCAAAACCGCAATTAAGTTCATAATATATTTATCGTAGTTGTTATTTAATTTTTAATTGTAAATATTTACTCCTTTCAAAAAGTTTTGAATATAGCCAGCTGCTGTATTCAACAGCAGGACAAACATAAACTAATAATCAATCATTTGTGCAAATTCACGTATCTTACATCAAAAAATTTTTCAATTTCCGATTTAATGCGGTCAATTTTATGTATAGATATTGTAACATGGAAATTTTCTGAATCCAGAATAAAACCTAAAAAGGTACATGACTTGTTTGGTGTCATAAAATTCTTCTCTTTGTTTATTATAAAACCAAGAGAAGTGATTAGATTTATAGTCTGTTTGTATTAAAACAAACATTATTCGTATGATTGTCCTATTAGCCAAAAATCATCTAAGTAATTAGTTGATTAGTTCGGCAGAGCGTAAAAAACGGTCTATAGGTTTACCTCGTGAAAACATAGGGCGTTGCACTCAACCAAATGCTAATACATTATATTCATATATATATTGGTCAAATTGAAATCTGAAATACTTTCTGAAATCAGGATGAATTTTTATTAAATAGTAAGCGTCTTTTAAGTCGATCTTTGTCATGTAACAATTTCTTGTAATTAATTTTACAGCTGTACTGTAGACCTTCAATCTTGAAATAATCTGCTTTTATAAATTTATTTAAATTTTTAATTTCAAAATGAAACGGTATTTACCATTTGGCTCGGGCACTAAAAATATGCTAGACAAAAAACTGTCCTTCTGTTGGCTGACACCTGGTTATGGCTATAGTAGATAGTTATCTATTATAATTGCCTCTGTAAAATTTAGTTTTTCTGTATAGAAAGAATTTTACTTTTTGCGACAGATGTTTGTGTAACAGGACAAGTAAACGGGATTGTATAACCTTGAATACAAGACAAATTTATTGCACGACTTAGACATGATATGGCAGTAGCAGTCTGATTCTACCTAATTTCGATACTTTTATCGCGTTAAGTATTTACTTCGGAAGTAGCCGCCTTTATTTCTGCGCTTAAAACAGTTGCATTGATAAGCCTGCAGTTACTAGGCTGTAATGATTTCTCATTGAACTCCTTACGGAGTTCTTTTAGAAATCCCATGCGTAGAAGTATGCTCCAATCTGACCGCCAGGTCTTTATGAATTTTAGCACTATAGGTATTGGAAACATTTGGGTCGTCTCTTAATATTTCTAGGATGGTGTGGTCCAGTATTGCATTGTTGGACTCTAAATCCTCCTCAGTAGGTAACGCGGTGGCGGAGAAGGCCAAGCAATTTTATAACGTTATTACGTTCTTGCTCTGCATATGATGTGTGTATGTTAGTTAAGAAACAGACCAGAGTACTGTTCGCAAAACGAACTTGCTGGGTAGTACAGCTCCAAAGAGAAGTACGCAAACCCGTATTTTACAAACACATCACACTGTAATGATTAAAAACAGTGTACATAATTAGCAAAGAAGCAGCCCATAGTACTGTTCGTAATGCTAACTTGCTGGGTAGTACAGCTCCAAAGAGAAGTACGCAAACCCGTATTTTACAAACACATCACACTGTAATGATTAAATACAGTGTACATAATTAGCAAAGAAGCAGCCCATAGTACTGTTCGTAATGCTAACTTGCTGGGTAGTACAGCTCCAAAGAGAAGTACGCAAACCCGTATTTTACAAACACATCACACTGTAATGATTAAATACAGTGTATATAATTAGCAAAAATAGCTCATAGTACTGTTCACAATGCTAACTTGCTGGGTAGTACAGCTCCAAAGAGAAGTACGCAAACCCGTATTTTACAAACACATCACACTGTAATGATTTAGTACAGTGGACACAATTTTCTAAGAAACAGCCCAAAGTGCTGTTCACAATGCTATATTGCTGGGTAGTACAGCTCCAAAGAGAAGTACGCAAACCCGCCTGTAGACTTAGAAAGAGGGTAGACCGTTATAGTAGCCCTTAGACCTATCGTCATTCTCGCAGTCCTACAGATCACCCGTGATCATGGCGCTTGCAACAGTGCCGAATTATCGGGAGCTCATTAAAATAAAACAACATGGTAGATATCTTGGACAGTCTCAGTTTTCTAAACCCCAAGAAATTGTTCGCAATACTAACTAGTAGAGTAGGTAGTACAGCTCCAAAAAGAAGTACGCAAACCCACATATTAGATAAGTATATATAACATGACTTAGTTAAGGAAATAACATTTCCCTGACAAAAACGTCGTCAAACATTTTATAAGTGTGTAGTCACTTTGTAAACAACGAATTCTCGGATTAAAATGCTTTGTTTATGTAATAATTAAATACAGTGTATATAATTTGCTAAGAAACAGCCCAAAATACTGTTCGCAAAAAACTAACACGTTAGGTAGTACAGCTGCAAGGAGCAGCACGTAAACCCACATAGCAGGTAAGTATATTAACACGACTTACTTACCCGGAAATATCCTTAAAAGTACATTTCCTTCACAAAAAACGTCGTGAAACTTTTCATAAGTGTGTAGACACTTTTGTAAACAACGAGTTCTCAGATAAATAATAATTATTTGTGTACTGTAATGACTAAATACAGTGTACTTAATTTGCTAAAAAATAGCCTAAGGTATTGTTTGCAAAACTAACTCGTTAGGTAGTACCTACAGCTCCACCAAGGAGAAGTATGCAAACCCACATAACAGGTAAGTATATATAACACGACTTACTTACTCGCAATTATCCATAAAAAACACAATTCCTTCAAAAAAATCTTCAAACTTTTCATAAGTTTGTAGTCAATTTTGTAAACAACGACCTCTCGGATTAATAATGCATTGTGTATTGTTATGATTAAATACAGAGTATATAATTAGCTAAGAGACAGACCAAAGTTCTGTTCGCAAAACTAACTCGTTGGGTAATACCCAAACCTGACATGACAGGTTAAAACCCATTATATAACACGACATTATCACATTTACTTATGACAACAATATGAATATGTGCTTAATATTCTTGATTACAATACGATTTGCTTACTAATTAGAGAAAGTCTTCCAATATTACTCTTTGTAAAATTGCTTTCGTGGGTAGGTCACATCTTCAGTGTGGCACGAAAAAACCAGCATATTATTGATAATAAGGTTAAAATATAACGATAAAATTAACGTTTTAAGTTAATACGACTGACCTTGAGACTCCGAGCCGGACCGGTTATCCTATGATTTAGATCTACTCCTAATGTGAGAGTCTCGCAGAACTTTCTTTTCTAATTTTCTAAACGTTTTAAACAGATTTTCGTATTTATCCTCACTTTTCCGTTTCTTAGCTAAGGCATTGTAAAAAATCACTTTTAATGAAGACACTACGTGTGATCGTTGGCGACACTAGAAAGCGAATGAAGCTGGTAAGTGACATACCAAACGTCAAAGATATTTTTTTTTTTTCTTCCTCAAATATAGTGTGACAAAGGCGAACCACTGAGCGGTACTACAAGTGTTATTTGCTAATCCCGAGGACGAAGCCTAAGTATAATCCTACTCGGTAACCACGGCCTCAAAGCATCCATCAGTATCGTGCCCTCACATCAAAGCCGTGGTTCGCGCTTGACAAATGGCCGCCTGTCTGACCCAATCTGAACCAGCCAATTTGCTTCGCGACAATCGCAGCAGCGTAGGCGAGACTATTATGAAGGATTTTTTACAAGGAAAATTATTTTCCTTTCTTCATACAAGATTTTCATATATGAAAAAAATTTCATTAGCAATTATAAAAACAATGAAATTAACGTAAAGGATTAGATAAATTTGGTACCTTCATAAACACAATGATCACATGGGTATCAAAATAGGAAATCTGTTGTCGAGGTTGCGGTTTACGAGTGGGTCTTGACTGCCTAAATAAAGCTCTTTTTAATATTAACAATTTTTCTTTCAAACATGTCGTATAAATTAAAATACTTTTCTTCCTGCCTTTGCTTTGAAACAATGAAAAGTGATATAAACTCCATAATGTGTTTTAAAATATAAGTAATAAATATTATAGAGTTTCCCTAAAATGTTTAAGGAAAACAGATGCTTCGCAGCCTGTTATTACTTCTTGTTAAACGGAGCGGATTCCATCCTAGAAATAATTACTAGGTAGTCGCAGTATCAAGCTTAGCAGAAGTTAATTAGTTGTAGCGGCAGCTGCGAGCTTAAGGCCTCGCTCGTTTATAACGCGTCGGAGCGATCGCTCGCTGCGATGCACCTGCGATAAATGCGCTTTGTTTTTAATTCAACTAAACAATAGTTAAGTTTATAATAAATAAGCACCTTAATTCATTAAAAATCGTTAAAAGTATTCAAGAAGATTTTAAATACAGACACTATCGTTATAAGATTTCATAACAAACTAGCTTTGATTACACACCGTGAAATTTGAGTGATTGTTTTCCCGTGGCAGAACGATTTGCCTTTAGTAATACTATCAAAACATGCAAATTATGCCGTTCTTTTATAAGATGTGACGTAATCAGGTACTGCTTGCCGAATGAAATGGTTGCTTAAGCTAAAGAAGCTCTACGCCCTAAGAAATAAAGCGGTTCGAATGTGTTTTCGAGTTTCAGTTATACCTTTCGTAAAACCGACATTTATTGATTTGAATAAAAAAAGTACTGCACAAATCTATTGTGCTACTAAGATAGGATCATTTTACTGCGGGAAAACAACCACTAAAATTTCACGGTGTATTATATAATGTATAATATAATTTAAATCAAATAAATTTATTTAGATCATATTATATTTACCTAATAGTTTTGTTTAGATCAGTGCTGATTCAGATTCAAAACAATACCATACTGAACCACCTACCTGAAACCCTTTCAAACTTTGATACCTGTTCACAGTAGCACTTTCAGTTCGCCACGGCCTCGATATCTCGCATCTGACAATCTTCAGAAATATCTCAGACCCGTAGCAGACGCCGACCCGGCCGCGGGCCCACATCTGTCCCAACATGATAATAAAGGGTCGGCCCCCAGCGTTTTATTCAATGAACCGTCGATATATTATCTAAGAGTTGACGCAACTTTCTGGGCTCACTTAAAGTCGAAGTGAGATAAGATGAAAACAAATTCGATGGAACTTTCACTGATAAGGACTGTGTAGTGGGGAAATGAAACGGGGCGACTGTTCAAAAAGAGTTTTGTGTCCGCTTACTTCGAATTGCAAAATTAGTTGAGCTTTATCTTTTCATTTTAAAACTGTGATTTTTATTAATTTCCAAAATTCGTATAAATTCGATCATGGGATAACTAAAACCTACACAATCGACTAGGTAATTATATATTTTTTTGAAAAAGGATCAAATATAGATTTGGTTCAGAAACTGACTATTGCCTTTATTTTTTATACAAGGCTGACAAGATGACTTCACTCCACCTGATGGTAAGCGGTAGTGGGATCCAAATATCACAACACACACACAATGCACGATTGAACTATTAATAAATTATCTTTAAAAATACACCCGTTGTTACATTATGGGCACACAGTTACTATACAGGAAACTCGTAAATAAAAATCATGTCCGTATTTTTTAAAATACTTCAAAAACAAAAGTTATTAAATAAAGCTAAGAGTCAGCTGATATCTGGATCGGTAATAAAATATCTTGCTGTCTCAAAACTCCTAAAGAGCGGTCGCCAAAAATATGCGGGCTTTGATTTGTTTCAAACAATTCTGAGTTTACTTTTTTACGGACAAAAAGACGAAAGATGGTGGTAATAAAAAGTTAAGGCGAAAAGAGTTAAATACTTTTATCAATAGTTCGTGACAATTAAATATGATTTTTTGATTTCAGTAATTTTATGGATACTCATAATATTTTATAAAGATAAATATTGCGACTTGTGAATTGACATGAAGTCACTTTTTTGTGGCGACTATGAACAGGGGTAACATAAATGGAAACTTGTTTATTTATGTACCTACTTCGGAATACTAAATATGAGTTTGCAATTACTACCGGATTATGCTGATCCGGATTTATAACTAAAAACAGACAGTTAAACTAAGCATAAATTGAAACTTCCTTTTTTCATTTGTTTCAGCCCGCGGGATGCAATCCACGGAATAAGAAGATGTCGCACGACCGATAGGTTCACCGATGAGATGTGATACAAAGTGCTGGCTAAGTGATAAGTGTCAAGTGACGGGCGATGCATTAAAGCGTGGGCGATGTGTTGCCGGACGCCATGGGCTCTGTGGGCGGCGCTACTGTTCTGCGCTGTGAAACAAGGTAAATACGACGCTCATTACATTCACTTATTGATAGAGCCTAGTTATTCATCTCTTATCAAAACTAGTAATAATTATTTATCTTCAGGTGTCCATTATTTACGATTTTAAACATACGCGATTTCTTTAAAAACTAATAAATACATTGAAGTAGATAATAATACGTTTTCAGAACCATAGGGGTCAACACGCAAAAAAGTAGTAGCAAATACATAGCTACTCTTACGTCTGTTAGTTCTCTCAACTCTTCAAGCTTGAATTAAGATTGATAAAATCACTATGCTTAAAGAGATTTTTTTTTACAAAATAAACGACCGACGCGAGTAAAGCTACGAAGCGTAAAACACATGTTTAAATAACGGTATGTAACAACCACTTTCTCAGCTATTGGACAAATTACGTATTCGAGGTTCGATGCGAGGGTCTTGAGAAATGGTTTGCGGTCCCGGCGCTGCATCTGACATGCCGCTACAAATCGCACACATTTGGATTGCTCTACGAACCGTTACGTGGCGGAAGCTAATCGATACCTACTAAAACCTTTTAACATTATTCCGTATCAGCAGATTTAAATTGGCTTAAACCATCAAAGAGCTGGTAGGCGTACACAGCGTTATGAAGTTAATGGTTAAAGCTGCGGCGGAAGCAGTGTGCTTGCAAGTTTCCGCGTTGACACGGGAAGCTGGTTAAGGGCGGCCCCACTTGTGCCTTAGGTACGTCATGTCGTCGCAACGGAACAACGCGTCGTATGTCACACCTGCGTTGCGTCAACTCTGCGATAACGCAACGCAACAGTAGAGCTACCATGAAATTTACGTTACGTTAAAAACCTATCGAATTGTTTTTTTCATACTACCGATTTTAAGTAAGTATTTATATGTATGTAAGTATGTATGTACAAAAGTCAAGCAAATTTCTTTTTTTATTTCATATTCATTATTAATTATTTTTTGTCACTGATATTCGATATTTGAGAATTACACCACACACAGATTTTCTTTAAGTGCTAATCTGCTCTATTGGAGTAAGTAAAAAGTGGGCAGGGCTTATGCCGTTTAAAGAAATCTATTTGCAAAGTATACTACCGGCAACTTTGCCGATAGTACATTTTATGTCTTAACAGTATGACTATACTATATACACGTTGCTGCGTCTCAGTTCAAATGCAAAATGCCTATAAACAAGGTTTATGGTTCAATATCAACAGCTTTATGCATGTTCTTTATTTTTTGCTCAAAATCTATCACTATGGATTACTGATAAGAAACTCTATATACTTATGCACATAAAACAAAAAATACAGAGTTGGCGTAAAGTAAATCAGTTCACAGAATAATCAGAATCAGAATCAGAATCACACATTCACAGAATAGACATGTCATCTAACTCTAATGTCATCTACTTACCACGTTTCAACAGTATCATTCTTAATTATGTAGAGTTTCGAAATTAAGTGGTTGTGAGAAACGGATGGATAATTAGACGTCTGTCTAACATAACAGACATGACGAATCCGGAATCCTTATAGGGTCCCGCTTTTTGCCATTTTGCTACGGTTATTATCGGTAATAGCAATATTCTAAATAGTCCACAGGTGATCTATTGACTCTCTTATTGCATGTTTCTTAAAATAAAGGTCTTTAACCTTAAATACACACGTGAAATTTAGGGAGGTAACCACGTGTATGCTGTATTTCTCTGAAAGCGCGGGTCTAATGCTAGCAACTCTGGTAATGGAGTGTCAGATGCAGCCTTACGAGCCCATTCCATTCCCTTTATATAGACTCATACTGTGTGCTTGACTTACGCCAGGCTTGGTGTATTACACGGACGGGGAGGAAGTAACATCCGGAATAAAAAAGTACATTCATCATCATCATCATCAGCCCATATATGTCTTGTCAGTTGGGGCCACGGGCCTACCTTAAACTAAGTCAATCACGTTGGCCAAGTGCAGGTTGGTTGACTACTCAACCTAAGAATTTCTTCGTAGGAGTGCAGGTTTTCTCGGGATGTTTTCCTTCACCGTTAAAGCGTGGTATATACGTACATATGAATTTCAAATTTGAAAAACATAGTGGTACGTGGCGGTGTTTGAACTGGCGACCTCTCGCATGGCAAGCAAAGAAGTTATCTGCTGGCCCTATTAATTGTGATTAATTACGGGTTTGTTTGAATGCTACTTCCTACTACAAATATAATGAAACTGAAGTTCATCTAATTTGAAATACCGCTTTCGGCCTTCAGTCTTTAAAAGTTTGCTTGTAGGAACTCAAAGTTAAATAAGGCTAATGGGTTCGAAGTTTACCGAAGTTAGTAAACTTTTCCTATCGTTTTTAAATTGTGGTACCACAAAATACTTTGGGGCTCTCGTGAAAAGTAATTGAATAAACTATTATTTAATTTATTTGCTCGAATGCATACATGAAATGGTACCTTAACTTATTTTTATCTTTTTCTCCCTCTATTACATAGATACCTACTGAATATTGAACTTGAACTTAATTTAAACATAACAACGTTATCTTTTTCTTACAAACTTTCTGCAAAGAGAATTTTACAATAAGTTCAGATACTTTTATACTGAGACTGTAATGAAATTAAATTCTGATTTTATCTTCACTATTCCATTAGCACTAACGCGGATGTCAGCCACAGTCCCGCTGCAACCTCATATCAGGTCGATCGGGCGGACAGAAAAAAACCTATTAGGTTTGATTCGGAACAGCTGGCATACGGAATGGCGCTTAAATGGGTCGGACGAACCCCACAAATTATTATTTGAATTTGATTCATTTAAAAAAAGGTGTATGTCCACTAAGCTCGGTAGATATGTAAGGGCTCTCAGCGTTTAATAATGGGTTAAATATAGCTTAACCTGTAACTATCTTACTTTTTGAAGTGCAAGGACGTGAACCATGTGTAATATCCGCTTCACAACGAGTTACGATGAGCGGTAGTGAAAACACCTACATCATTAGCAAATTAATATAGGTAAATCAGCATAATTGTTGTGAATACACAAAGTTCAATACGTTGGTTCCCCAGCATTCGGTTAAGCCTGAAGCGACTCAAACTGTTCTGTCCCCGCAAAATGAGAACACGATTTTGCTTTCACACAAAT
This sequence comes from Maruca vitrata, assembly GCA_039566165.1. Lineage (NCBI taxonomy): Eukaryota > Metazoa > Arthropoda > Insecta > Lepidoptera > Crambidae > Maruca > Maruca vitrata. The sequence goes on along the minus strand of CM076914.1, from coordinate 13,854,944 downwards.
TGAACAAAATATTTGGGTCGGACTGGCTGCTCTGCTAGGTGTCGATTTATTGTTATTTGTTGACCTATAAAACAATACTCTTAAACGAAACCCTCGCACGGTGAGGCTACTGGTTGGTATTCACGCTAGAGCTTTCAATTTGTTATATCATATCGGAGACAACCGCTCTTGTGGAAAATTGGCGAATATTTTCGTCGAAAAAATAACGGCTCACCGATATTTTTTTCGAAAACGGCAACTTCTATTCGCTTTTACACCCTTACTTATACGTCTATATGTATAAATGGAGTAAATTTTGAATTGTACATCACATTATGTTATTAAATTAGAATCTTAGCAAAAAAATGTATACTCATCTATCGCAAAAAAATGTACAGGGTGTACTTTGTTAAATTTGTTTACTTTGTTTTCTTTGTTTTGTTATATTTATACCTCACACACTGACAGATATCTCAGATTACTTTACTCATACTAGTTACTTCGGCTGTTGTAACGCGCAGCATTTTATCCGGAAGAAGCAGTTTATATAATAGATCTTGAGCCCTGTTTGGCATTTAATCAGAAAAAAAACATGTGAAGGCAACACATTCATAATGTTTCCTCTGCGAGATTTACTGCGTCTACCTACGTCTTAGCGTCCGGATGCAGGCAGCCATTGTCCGGAGCCGGTGACGCGCGCCGGACGCGAGCCGGACGCGCCGGGTAGGTTATACCCACTCGCAATTTAAGCGAACGAAGTCTATAATTTTAAACTGTCATGGTTACACACATTAGAAAACTGAAAGTGTCCGGGATATTTACCATGTTGTTTTGTTTTAATGAGCTCCCGGTATTTCGGCACTGTTGCAAGCGCCATGATCACGGGTGAACTCACCCGGGCGCTTGCAACACTTTCAGTTTTCTAACGAACGAAGTCTAGTTCACTTATTGGGTCGAGAAAGTTGAGAAAGAAATCGTTTCAATTAAATAAGATAAAAATCCTATTATGCATGCTCCAACTAATTAAAATATTTGATTATTCGTGATGCTTAACGTACCGTAAGAGAACTACGTGAGTATAGTGTTAAGATTATGAGTAGCATAGTATAGCATAGTGGTAAACAAAATATCTTCTGCTAACAGTTGAACAAAAAGCGACTTATAATATATCTGATAATTAACGTCAACACCCGAATCAATCACTTAAGTAAGGTTCCTTTCGTGAAACTTGAAACGCATACACACGATACCGTTCACAATGCAATGTTAAACTTATCGTGTGTCGATCAATGTCCATTGAGTAACCTTCACTAATCATTGAACCCATACCTTTCATTGGAATATCCCGGAATTTGGATCGCGCCCGGTCGGGCCGCTTTGTTCGTGTTAACTGATGTGTAGAAGGTAACCCTGTACCTACGTAATATGTGGTGTGACTTTTCGACGCCAAATAATAACATGACTTGTGTTCAAGGTACACTATTCAGGTTTAGGAAGTCACTTCCTGTGTGTCTGTCGGTTTGACGGAACTCGAATATAATAAGCTTCGCCGTCTTGGATCGGTGTTGACAAACTGAGAGGAAGTTTGTGTTTGTTGGTGCCGTTAACTCACCCGCAACAGCCCCGAACAGGTGACGACAGGCGAGGACAGCGTGTGCGCGCCGGAGACACGCCTGACACGCCGCGGGGGCGGGTATGCTCGTAATGACATACCAACTTGCACACTACTTATCGCCCACTTGAAAAGAACATGTATCGATTTATATTTGACTGGCTTTCCTTCCTGAATAAGTCGTAAACAAGAAAAAACCTTCAAAGAAAACAATAATTGTGTATGTTTATCGTTCATGGTGTACCTACGTTCGTATGTCTTTGTTACGTTTTATAACCATCATACACACAGATCAGTGTGTATGATGGTTATAAAACACAATATATTTAATGTTTTATTTCTACGAGTGCGAGTTCAATAATAGAAAATCCCATATCAAGTCGAAGTCCAATTTCAAGAAATAATTGTAGTGCTGTAATTATTTGATGCAATTTGATTTTGCTATTATAAACCAGTCTAAAACTAATAAAATAATATCAGCAGAGAACAATAATGAAGTGTTGTTTAAAGTAAAACAATTTAAGAACAACACAATATTTAGTTTGTGTATTTTAACTGAAATTAATTGGTATAACTTTGGTGATCATTAATGTAATCTCTTGATAAGATAATTGAATTTTCAAATACCATTTTGCGTGCCCATTCAAACAAATTATTACGATCCTCAGTTGTCACAGAACTTTCACAAAGTTCGGGCCTGATTTAATCGAAAACGGCTCAAAGTTAAAATTGAAAATGGCAGTCAGTTATTATTGGCGTGTTTGAAATGCAATAAATTCAGCGCTGTCCAAACACGCGAATGTTTGCCGTACGTACCTGGGGTCGGAGTACAGGGGTTTCAATATTTTCGTTTAATATTTTAGCCGAATCATCAGGATGTTATAGTGAACAATTATTGCTTGTCATGCAAGTTTGTATATCGCACTCCGGCAAGAATAGTGTCACAATGCTGAAATAGTTGTTTCAGGAATATGGTTTTTTGTTCATTTATACATAAACAATTTAAAAAACTGAAGTCTAGTAATGGAACTATTATTTTTTTTTGTTGCTGATGCATAAATGAAGAACAAATTCTCATTATTTCCATTTACCCGAGACACCTCATTATGGATTGTGACACTTTTCTTGCTGGGGTACGATATGTAGTAATTGCTTTATATCAGTAACTTGTAGACCATCCGTGTCGTGCATTTGCCATCGTCAAGTATAAAAAACAAAATAAATTTATAGCAGGATAAAACGTTTTGTAAAAGGAAGGGTATATCACTAAAATTAAAGAAAGAAAAAAACTAAATTACGGGCGATCTGACATGCTGGAACTAGATTGGTTGGAATCGAGATTAAACGATTTTTCCTTGAATTTTAGGTAAACCCTTCCTTTGACAATTGGTTTCATCCTACTTTAATTTTCATTTGGTTTTTAACTTACAAGCACTAGTCTATTGGCATTATTCCCATGATAGGATAACGAACGTACTATATTTTGATAATTGGATACAAGTTCACATGCATTTTATTAATAAAATAAAAAAATTTAATCATTCCAGGATATAAATCGTATTTCATTTTACAGGAAAAAAAAATAATTAAATTATGCAAGCAAATGTTAATCCAAGTATACTTTTGTTCACAAAAAGTCCACCGCAGTGTCCACAGTTGCACTTCCATAACAAGCTAAAAAGCAGCGGCAATTTTTATAACAGAAAACCGCAAAAGCGCTGCGCTAATCCTACAATTTCCATAAGTTTGTGCAGGAGGGAAAAACATAAAATCACCATAATATATTTTATTTGCACGGCACACAGTTTAATGTAAATAAAAAGCGAAAATACATTGTGAGGAGCTCTTGAAACTACGCGGTAGTAGAACATTCTATCTTTATTTTGTTCAAGAACGCTGAACTGAATTATCTGGAAGACATTGCTTTGCATGATACGAATTTCTTATTATACACTAAGTATAATAAGTGTCAAGATTCGTATACCAAGTGCAGTTAAAAAATAAGCTCTAACAGTCTATTTTACTCTACGAAATGATTTTGGTATTCATGCATTGCAAACACCTTGTTTTCTGGCTTGATGTAGAATCTGGAAAAGGAGCACTCAACAAAAGACGGTTGTGCAGTGCAGCTTAACTTAGACCAAAAAACAGCTCGCTCTTTGAGCCATTATTTTATCAAATTTACTTTCTCCGACTGCCTTGCCCCGATAGCGCTCCTCGTAATCCTTTCATTTGCATTGTACCTACAGATAGAAAACCAGGGAAATCTCTGCATAAATTTGCACGGGTCCCGGCCCTCAGCCGCAGAGCAAACATCTCCAGACACGTTTGCCTCGTACGTTAGGAGGGCCTCATTATGGATACATCGTGCATTTCCTGAGAATCGGCGAGGCCGACGTTTGGGGCACCGCGAATTAAACGCGCAAACAACCCGCTGCGGGTCGCGGACCGAACTTACTTTATTACCTTTTTTCACTGAGCAGCGAACGAAAAGTTTAGTTTGTTTATCTTTGTTTTAGTAGGTATCCTTACTATCCTTCATATAGAGGAAGATCCCAGAGCTGCCAGACATCACTTATTTTCTAATGGACAAAATATATACGATTGAGTAGTGGTGGGGTGTACTATCATCATATGACTAGTTGCTACCTTGACCAGACGGCCATTTTTCAGATATCAACCAATCAAGGTACATAGAAACACTGCTCACCTCAATTAAATTCTGATGGCTGATTTTAACATATATTTCATAAATAAATAAAGGCGTCCGACTGATTTCATCCATGGCGGCCGATCTCAATTGAGATCAGCCAAGTGCGCAGGACATATTATAGTGCACAAGTGTGCGCGCAAACACAAGTGCACTCTCTATTCCCTTACTCTCATAATTCGGTGAGACGGCAATCCGACATGACCGATGATATGATGATGATATATTTCATACAATATCATTAAAAATCAGGTTTCGTTACTCCCAGACACATGCGGTCGGCGGTTTTACCTTACAGACGCTTTAAAGCTATGAAAAAATTTATTAAGTTTACTTATTTTCTGATGCTTGATTTTTATATATGTTATTCAAACAACTATTTTAAAACGTTTTGCATACGGACAGACCGATCCAAGGGGCCAAACATTCACCAGACCCAACTGTTGTAGATTTTTTTTTTTTTATTGAATTTAGTTAAGTTTTTCTAATAAAATAGTTTGTAAGGTACAATTCTATAATTATTGCGGTCAGATGAGCACTTTTCAGTTGTTTGAATAACATATATAAAAATCAAGCATCAGAAAATAAGTAAACTTAATAAATTTTTTCATAGCTTTAAAGCGTCTGTAAGGTAAAACCGCCGACCGCATGTGTCTGGGAGTAATGAATCCTGATTTTTAATGTTATTGTGTGAAATATATGTTAAAATCAGCCATCAGAATTTAATTGAGGTGAGCAGTGTTTCTATGTACCTTGATTGGTTGATATTATCTGAAAAATGGCCGTCTGGTCAAGGTAGCAACTAGTCATATGATGATAGTACACCCCACCACTACTCAATCGTATATATTTTGTCCATTAGAAAATAAGTGATGTCTGGCAGCTCTGGGATCTTGGACCAATAGGTATATTCTTACAAAATATATGAACGTCCTTATACATATAAAATATAATAGTGTGATACAATATAATTAACCTCTAAGTTATAATTATTGGTAAAAATAAACAAAAATAAAGTAATTAAAGAATAAATTAAGTTCAATCGATTAAAAACTTATCACTAAAAAACTGTTCATTTCTTCATTTTAAGATACCTAGCTCATCATATTATTTTTCTTGACACACAATCATACTAGTCCGTTTCATTAGGCAAATCTCTATTACCATATAAGGTTCTCGCCAAATATGCACAATGAATTAAATTACTCTACTACAAAGTCCTTTAATCAACGCGGTGCAGTCATAACCCGCCGGTAGATACACAGCAGCGCGCGGTTAATTTGAATGAGCCTTATATCGGTCTACTTTAAAATAGATAAAATTTAACCTACTAACTCGGAAAATTGGCGCTCAATCATAGCATCATTTCAGTATTCGGCCGACGCGACGTTCTGATGCGCTATTATTTGTTATGGTTATGGGATATGAAACTATAAATTAAATAATCATACTGGCAGTTCAAAAAATAATATTAAACAAATTGCTTATTTTTTGTAGAGTGCGGTATATTTCAATAGCTGTGCACAGTCGAGCCGACTGATGCGTATTGACAGTGCCTCCTGCCGATCGCGTGGCGGGCGTGCGCGCGTGAGGACCATCCCAACGAGTGCGCCGTAAATAGATCGGTAGTTCGCACGAAGATATAACTTTATCGGACACTTTTCTGACCTAAAAACCCAAATATAAGCACCATAATCAATAACTACTCAAGCAACACAACTAATGACATCATGAATATTAAACAGAGCCGATGCTAATGATAACAAAACACTTTGCTGACTGACCCACAAAAAGCTGGAGTCGATGTTGTAACAGTAATAAATGTATTGTATTTTGGATACATTTAGAGTATCTGCGCCTACCGGTGTCTACCTTTGTAACTTCATGAAATGTTGCAGCTCGTTAGTGGAAATAGTCTTTGCACAAAGTCATTTGCATTGACAAAAAATGAAACATCGTTTTCTGGAGCGCATACTTCTGGTTTCTCTCCAAAGAAAAATGTCGTACTGTCATCGGGATGTAATTTTAATAGAGCTCGTAAAGTAATATTGATACTACTCAATGATCTGTTAGAAAATTAAATTCATAAAAATGGATAAGAGACCTTATTAATTTAATAAAGTTATAAATGAAGTAGCTAGAAACTTTTTAAACAAAAACAAATACTTGATAATATAGATTGCATTTTGCAATATACATTAACTTTGTGTACAACAATAAGCATGTTCTCAAGTTTATACTTCGGAGCATTGCATGTTTCGCAGGCGTAGGTCTTCCGTATTAGATTCCGTTGCACGGAGTTCGGTGCTGCACGGGGCCTGCAATCAGCGCTAATGAAATGCAGCGAGCTGCAGCCACAAATAAACTTCAGCTAATAAGCACGTTCACGGGTATTACCTCATACATAAATTAGATATCAAAAGCTAGGTAATACACTAATTTTATATAGTATTTTTTTTATTTTATATTATTTTATATTGTAAGAGTTTTAGAAGTTTTATTATATTTTTACATAAATCGCCGTCCCCGGAGAATAAAATGATAACTACAAAAATGCAACTTTTCAGGAGAAATAAAAAACACATTTTTGTCTTTTTCTCCTTAAATACTGGACATAGGCTTATGATTGATAACTTAAAAAAAAGGTAATTTTTAGTACTATAGAAATGATTTAATGGTACGTGCCTACATATTAAAATATAGATAATATTCAAGAAATAAAATATTAATGGAAGTAAGTAATTATTTTAAGTCTGTAATATCCATTATCATTTTGTTCTCCGTACCGCCAGACTTGAGTCAAATATGGCAATCGTTACTTGTCATTTTATTCTACAGGTTTTAGAGAACAAATGATGAGGATAACACTTTCATATCATTTTATTCTCGTACATATTGTATTCTTTTTTTTCGATAAAGGACTTTAATTTGGTGTCTTAACAAACCTGTTACATGTTAATCAACATTAGTGTTATTTAATGAAGTTAAATTATTTGGATTTAAAAGTTACTTTGGAACCTAGTATTGATTTTCAAACTCCTAAAGTCTCCTGAATTGCTTCAAATACCAAAAAATAGGTTCTCAGTGTTAGAACTAAGTCTTAGAAATCAGATTTTGTCATTTCAACAGAGATAGATGGTGGGAGACGTTTTGTCGACCGGTTGCTGTTACCACCATACAGTTGCGTAATACCCGCCAAGTGACTCTGGCCTCTCTCGGTCAGGTCGCGTTCCGGGATCAGCACTGTACGAACCGGAGCCGGGGGGAGGACGGGGGGGACCAGTGAAGTCTTAGCGGCGGTATTGTGCGAGCGGAGTGGGTCAGCCCGCCGGCCGGGGGGATCCTTAGAAGCGGGTGCCCTTCCGTCCGGCGGACTGGCCAACTCGGACCCGCACAGCTCAATACTAATATGCGAGACTCCACGCATTGTCTCGTTGTTGCCGCAGCAGTGGTCTCTTCTTTAAGCGGGCTTTCAGGGTGAGTGCGACAGGCTCAATATGGTCTATTGTACCTGTCGACCTCATATTTGGATCTCACTACCGCTTACCATCAGGTGGAGAGAGGTCATTTTGTTAGCTGAATAAAAAAATATATTTTTATCATACAGTCCCATTTTCTCGGGACTACAGAGTCCTGGATTTTTGGGAGGCGACCACGCAAAAGCCTACACGTAGAGGCCTTTTAATAACTTGTATATTAATGTAATGTGGCACTAGCCGACGATTTTCCCTGTATACACTATAAAATGTAGCCAAGAACAACCCCCGGTCAGTGTAGGACTATGGAATGGCGTGAAAGGACAAAGAATCTGGGCTACTGGGGTGAGTGTTAGTGGACTGGGTAACCGAGACTATGTAAACATAGATCGGGAAGGACAATGGCACCCGCCCCGATCTATGTTCAAAAACACGAATATAATAGGCTGGTGGTGACACGTCATTCACTGTCATGGGCTCCCCAATTGGTCGCACATGCAAGGCACGAAAGAGGAGCGACGGGGATAATCATTAGTAAGAGCGGCTCTTAGTGCCGAAAGGTGTACATCGCTTTCTACCCAGTGGCGCAACGCCACTGTGACAACTCGTGACGTATGCATCTTTCACTTCCACCCTGCGAGCATGTAGCTCTGACGCCCAACTCTTTCCGGCCGGCTAAGGCAAGCCAGAGGTGAGAGACCTGCGGTCCCAGTGGGGTCCATTACCAACGGCCAACTTAGGCAAGCGGTGAGAGGAGCCTGGTTGACTCTTAAAGGCACGGGTCCCAAGGGGTGTCAATCCCATTCAGCCCGCCACAAGCTGCCCTGGGGAGACTGGTTGCACTAGTAGAGAGTCGTTACCTTTCATGGTGCGAAAATCAGCGAGTCCCACCAGAGGGCAGTGGGGTTGTCTCATCCTTACACCTTTATTATCATTATTATGGTACCGAAGAAATTAACAATGTAATGTGAATCGCGTAATATAATATTAATTTCTTCTTCAACTTGGTCCTCTCTAAGAATCAATAAATCAGCCTTTTATTAATCTTTTAAAAACACAGTGGCACGTGACGATTTGAACTGGCGATCTCTCGCAACGCTCCTCCTCCACTCGGCCATCGACGATTCTAAGTTGTATATTTTGTATTTTAAAATTGATACATTTGAAAGTGAAACATTTACTTCCATAATTTTAGTCCACGATATTTTTGGCCATCCTCATTTTTGAACCAGTTCTTATTATTTATTAACCCCATTATATTGTAAAATTCTATTTGCGTCATCTCTTTTATATCTAACTCAATAACTTTCTCCTCTCCAACTTGCTCCTCTCCAATTTTCTTCCCTCCAACTTGCTCCTCTCCAACTTGATCCTCTTCAACATCCTCCTTTCCAACTTGTTCCCCTCCAACATACTCCCCTCCAATTTGCTAATCTCCAACTTGCTCCTCTCCAACTTGCTCCCCTCAGGAGGAGAGAATATAATTATATGACTGTTTGTCATATTAACAAGTGAGAGTTCATTTCGATAATGTTATATTAAAATTTTATTCTCGTAATTTATGGCATGTGTTAAATCTATGAATACTATTATAACATTTTGTAACTTCGAGAAATAACTTAATAAAAATCCCAAAAAAATTTAGCAGATGTATTAGCACCCACAGATCCAGAAAATGGCATAACACTAAAACTAAGATATTGGCTGTTATCATTTTATTCTGCGGGGGCGGCGAAATAAATAACTTAACTAGTAAGAAATATATTTTCAAAATCACCCATTGATAAACGAACAAAAGCAAAACCACCCTAAAACCGATGCTCTAATATATTTTTCATTATAATATTCACCAGTGCAAAGACCTTAGTACTTATCATAATATGATCACGATATTATATTTATCTGAACTACTAACGGAGTAATTTACTTACAAAGTACATTTTCATACGGTGACATGTTCCGTTTCACGGCTGAACTGTTTTAGGCGCTCGCGACGGAACCTTACAGAGCTCTTTAGACGCGTCTTTCGCAGCTGTCTCTTCCTGACACGGAACGCAGACGCGCTGCACCGAATACACAAAACGAATGAGTTAAGCCTGTAACAGTAAAGTTTTTGATATTTCTATATATTTCTATTCGTTATTTGATTTATCATTACTGGGATACCTACCCGGGATATTGTTGCCAAGTACTTGTACTATGTAAATACCGCAAGTCGGGCCGTATAAGTTTTCCTGTAAACTACTACTCAGCCCGGAGTCAAGAAGTTGGTGGTGTTTATCCCCGAACCTCGGATAGCACGTTAAGCAGTTTCACTTTGGGCTGAAAACAGTTTAATTTATACATTTTAAGAACATTGTTCATATTGCAATAGATAATGCTTATATTTTGTGATGACTAAGAAAAATTCTCTATTATTTACGCGAACACGACACATTTGAAAATTTTTCAGTGTTTGTGGTGCGCTATTAAGGGCTCGAAACGTTGGGTCTCTAAATAATTTATTTGTAATAGCAATACACGCGAGCTTAATCCGTAAACCTACCTAGTTTTATTTCAAATAAAGAAATACGTTATCCTAACTGAAAATATTAAGATGTTAAAAATACCTAACTGATTCTGATACTAACATTATCTAGAACAAGCATCTTTTGACACGCGAAACGTGACTTGGTCTTGGATAATCGTATCGCAATGTCTACGAATTCTCTAGGGGTTGAATAGATGTTTAGACTGCTGTTCCAGTGAGATGTGCGAGACAGCTAAGCGTTGAGCGCGGTCCAAGCTAGGCTGCGGGACTAAGATGGATGCGGGTTCTATGGCTGTCATCAGCCGGACTGCATCGCAGCGACCGCTAGCGGTCCATATATTTAACTACATGCAACTGCATGCAATGACTACATGCAACTGCATGCAATGACTACATGCAACTGCATGCAATGACTACATGCAACTGCATGCAGTTAAATATTGTCGTACACAACTGTGACCGACTGCATGCAGTTGATATTGACTTCACTCGAATGCGGCCGAACGCGTGCAGTTGATATCATGACTGCACGAAGTTGAACATGCAACTGGTCGATGCAATGCAGTCCGTCTGATGTCAGCCTATGATGCGCCGCGCGAGTATGCGCGAGCTAAGCAAGCAGGAGCGCGTAGTGAAACGGGGCTTATCGACTCCGACACCGATAGTTATCCATTCTCGTAATTTTACTTTCTAGCTTACACCTTAAGTTGTTGGTATATTTGTCCTGAATCCCTTCATATAAACATTATATTATGAAGATCACACAGATAACTGCCTTGTTGGTCTATTGGTAGCAAGCGCTGCGTAAGGATCGAGAGGTCCCCGGTTCGAGTCCGGGGTCGGGCAAAATTTGCGTGTGAGTTTTCATTACTCAGCCCAGAGTTAGGAAGTTGGCGGTTGGACGCCCGTGCCTCGGAAAGCACGTTAAGCCGCTGGTCCTGCGCCCGATCTCTCATCGGTCATGTCGGATTGCCGTCTCACCGAATTGTGAGAGTAAGGGAATAGAGAGTGTACTTGTGTTTGCGCACACACTTGTGCACTTGTGGCCGCCATGGCTGAAAATTCGGAGTCCTTATATGAAGATATTCAGGTCAAATATACTAACGTCGATATATTACATACGTCATTTCGATAATTCATTTACACCGATGTTAGCTAAGCTGAGTTATTTATTTATTTATTTTTGGGAAACATACAATTACACTAAGCACATAAAGATAGAAAATACATAAATTGCACATAAATCAGTGAAGTTTATGTGCAATTTATGAAACTGAATGTTTACAATTGGTTTATAAAAATTGTTGGTTACACTTATCTTACTTTTTGGACATCTTACTTTTTTTACCCCGGACGCTCGTCCGAACCGCTCGCAACGCTGCGATGCTCCTTCCACTTGCTGACGGTCTGTGTCTGTCAAAGTGTTTACTGTTTGCGAAGGAACAATAGAATGCATCAGGGAATTCGTGTTCGCTCAATAATAGCCCATGTAGATATGCGATTTACTTTAGAGTGATTGTTCCAAATAAGATAGATGTTTCATAATATCTTTTAATTCAACAACATAGCAGTGACACAACCCAAATTTAAATTAACACCATTTGAACATTCACACACATAGCTCAGAAGTGGCGTGCATTTGGAGAGGCCTATGTCCAGCAGTGGACAGAAATGGGCTGATGATGATGATTTGAACATTTGTATAGTTTCAAACATTTTCCAGGAGATCAAAAATCTACGTACTACAACAGAATTAAGATAAAAATCTTGTTTATGTGGTAATTATGGTTGAATAAAATAATCATTTACATTCTAAGTTTGTCCAGAACCCTGATAGCACAAGTCCGTTTCCCACTTGAACGGGTTTTAAACAATATAGGTAATATAGCTTGGCTTATTGTCATCAAACATACGTTTTTAACGTGGAATTCAAACTTCTATGAAAATATCAAAAATACTCTGCTATACAACAAATACTACAATACCTACCTACCACGTGCGCCAATGATTTACCCTCTTGTGCGGCCCATTAAACGGCGCGGAAGCGATAAAATCACTTATTACATAATGGTTATGATAGTATTATTAAATATTATATATACTAGCGACCCGCCCTCGCTTCGCTTCGGGTATATCTCTATCTCAATATAATATAAAGCTGTGCCCGCGACTTCGTTCGCGTGGACTACAGGATTTTGATTTTTTTTTAACTTAAAAGTAGTCTTAGTACTCCTTAACATCAGCTACCTGCCAAATAAAAGTCCCGTCAAAATCTTTTCAGCCATTCAAGAAGTTAGTCAACCGGAAGAAACATTTAAAACAAAATTATTTTGGTATATATCATCATAACCATCTGTCTTTTATCCGTGTCTAGAATCCTATTTTTAAATTAACCAAGACTTATAAAAATCCGTTCAGACGTTAAGGCGTGAATGAGGTAAACTATTAAAACAAACGATTAAAAATCACTAACTTAATTAGTTTTCTGCCTACTGCATACGCTTTAAGTACGATAGTATGAATATTAATAGCCTATATCCTTTTCTAGGTTACTATCTATCTCCTTATTAAATTTCATTAAAATCCGTTTAGCCGTTTAGGCATGATAGAGCAAAACTCCTCTAAGTACGATGACGTGATCATTTTGATCTTATATCCGTTTTTAGATAACCCTACTAAATTTCATCAAAATCCGTTTAGCCGTTTAGACGTCAAAGAGCAAAAGTCCTAACAAAAACGACTAAAAATCACCAACTCAATTTAGTTATTAGTCCAGTCAAATTAGGAAAAAATCTCGGAATTCGAGATACCCAGCTGTAAGTCTGTAAATACTTAGATATTGACACCCTAAAAGTTGTCTCAAAACCTACATTTATTGTAGGGTGTACGCAACTATAAAATTTTCAAGGTCAAATGTCACAAATATCAGTTTTATGAACTTTTAAGCAAAACGGGACGTTTTATCATAAAAGTGTGTAGGAGAAAATTACTTATCTTCTATTTATCTATAAAAATTGTCTGTACGTTTTATTCCTAAGATTCACCATTTCAGAGATACAGCGATGCAAATATTTGAAAAAGTTGTATTTTCAAAAGCTTCCAGGCCCACTTGCGATTGTGCTAGACAGTTAAAATTTTCACTAATGATGTATTTCAGTAGCCTCTATAACATCTTATACTAGAAAAAGCTTAAAACCAATGTTTAAGTGGGTTCTCATACAAAAATTGTGTTTTTTTTTTCTTACACTTGGCCGGTTTTTAACGTGGTTACCCCAGTAAACCTATTCCAGACGACACCTTTTATACATGAAGAACACGTTGTTTATAAGGAAGCCTAGTTAAATAATTGTTTTGTGTTGTTTTCAGTATTCAGAAGATTTAAGATTTCTGCGTTTTTGACCCATAATAAGCAGTTTAAATGTACTGAAACGTATATGTATAGTACTAAAAACAACATAAAACAATTATTTAACTAGGCTTCCATATAAACAACGTGTTCTTCACGTATAAAAGGTGTCGTTTGTAATGGGTTTACTGGGGTAACCACGTTAAAAACCGGCCAAGTGTGAGAAAAAAATCCATAGTTTTTGTATGAGAACCCACTTAAACATTGGTTTTAAGCTTTTTCTAGTATTAGATGTTATAGAGACTACTGAAATACATCAGTTGTGAAAATTTTAACTGTCTAGCACAATCGCACGGGGGTCTGAAAGCTTTTTAAAATACAACTTTTTCAACTATTTGCATCGCTGTATCTCTGAAATGGTGAATCTTAGGAATAAAACGTACAGACAATTTTTATAGATAATTAGATGATAAGCAATTTTCTCCTACACACTTTTATGATAAAACTTCCCGTTTCGCTCAAAAGTTTATAAAACTGATATTTGTGACATTTGACCATGAAAATTTTATAGTTGCGTACACCCTACCATATGTAGGTTTTGAGACCACTTTTAGGATGTCAATATCTAAGTATTTACAGACTTACAGCTGGGTATCTCGAATTCCGAGATTCTTACCTAATTTAAGCTTAAATGACTGGACTATATCTGCCTACTGCCTACCCCCTAAGAACGATGACGTGATTATTTATAGCCTATAACCATTTCTAGGTTATCATCTATCACCATACCAAATTTGGTTTAGGCGTGAAAGAGTAACAGACAGACAGAGTCACTTTCGTATTTATAATATTAGTAAGGATTTATAATAGGGTAACAAGATGAACTCACTCTACCTGATGGTAAGCGGTAGTGAGATCCAAATATGAGGTTGAAAGGCACAATAGTCTACATTGAGCCTGTCGTACTCACCCTGAGGGCCTGCTTAAATGCCGTTTCATGTCCCGCCTGAAGAGCCCGGGATCATAGGAGGGAGGGAAAACATGAGCTGAAGAATATTGACTTGTGGATATGAAAACGAAAAATATTGGATGATGACTCTACTACTATAGATCGTGAAATTTTAGTGGATGTTTTCCCGTACCAGCATGGTTTACAAAGGTAATCTTAAGTAGTAATATCGAATTATGCTAGTTATTCCTAAAAAAATAATCTTCTAACTCAAAAGCTTTGGAAGCGATAGTTCTTTTGAGAGGTGGGACATAATGAGGTACTGCTTGCTGCATGAAATTGATGATTAAAGCTAAAGAAGCTCTACGCCCTAGGTAAGCGGTTCGAGCGCGCTTTCGAGTTTCGTTTATCCACTTCATAAAACCGGTATTAATTGAATTAATTAAAAATAACTGCACAAATCTATTATACTACTAAGATAGAATCATTTTACTGCGGGAAAATAACCACTTAAACTTCACGGTGTATATTACTATAACACTACGAATACTAAAGTGATACTTGTTATGTGTTAGTCATTGTTACAATAGGAATTATTTTTGATTACGTGCCTATCAAAAATAATTCGTATAAACAAAATTTACAAAATATACGATTGGTTTTGATAAACCAATCGTATATTTTGTAAATTGCATGTACGAAAATGAAATTCAATTTATTTGTGAAGTGAGCGCGGCTCTTTCGATATTAAACAGTTTATCGTGTGTAAATATAAAAAGTATCCACTGGCAACTTAATTTAAAACCGCATACATAATTAATACAATCATTATGTTGCCGTCGTAGAGCAATAAAAACAAGTATTTTACAAGTACCACAGGATATTAGGGAGCGAGGGAAATGGTTATATGGATTAGCAAACAGAATTGCACAATTCCTGCGAACTATGTGTTAACAGTTCTGAAGGAATTAACGACTCGCCCACAAAAGAATGCCAAGCAAATTCAACGCTACATTATGTTGCAGAACAAAGCACATTTATCGAGTTACAAAGTAGCGGACATCGGGTCCGATACAAAAGCGCTTGCACTCTTTGGACGTCCGGGAATTTGTATGAATGTTTCTTTTTAATGAGTTATAAATGTAATTGCATTTTGAATAATGGCTTTTCTTTTGGTTGGGTATGTTTAACTAAGATAACATTGTTTAGGTCTTTACTACCGTTAGTTTATTCGTGATTATACATACAGTCATTCTAGTATTTAACAATGTTTTAACTATTTTGTTTCAAATGTAAAGATAAAGTGTACGTTTTCACTTCTTACTTGTAAGGTGGTCGGTAAAATTATATGGTGCCTATTATAATTTCTTCACACGTATGTAAGGTTTCTCAGGATACTTACCTCTCACCTTCTCACCGACCTGCAATTGGCCAGGTTGGTTGACTAAAGCCTGATCGTCTATTATACGTAGCTAAGAGTAGGCTCGTGGCCCTTGAAGGAGAAATATATGGGTTGATGATGATGTTGATATCTAATTTGGGCCTCAAAGGTCATCACAGTAGGGTATAGGAAGTCTCGTTCCACTTTTAAGCTTTTGTTTCAGGCCACGGGCAGGCGACGGAGGTGGACGTGCGGCTAGCGGCGCCGAGCTGGGTGGCGCGCGGGGGCTCGGCCACGCTGCGCTGCCTGCACCAGGTCCCGCCGCAGCTGCTCTACAAGGTGGAGTTCCTCCGGGCCGAGGCCAAGCTCCTGCAGTACGTGCGCGAGCGCGTGCCCCCCTACACCAACTACACCTTCGTGGGCGGGAAGCTTAACGTGAGTCTTCATCGTCTTACCCACATAAATCCTCAAAGGGGCAGCTTTACCGAAACTAGGGCGATCAGGCCTTATTTTTGTCGTGGTGAAATGCATTTCAAAATTGCGTTTTGCATCGTCATCGGGGGACTCAGAGGACCTTCTCTTCCGGTGGTGTGTCGGACTCTGGCGACTGGCGAAAAGATGGTAAATGCCAGCCGCTGCTCCTTGGCGGAGGGCAATGCTCTAGGGGATTCTCTAAAACACCGCAGTATACCAGTAGAGGTACCATGAAGTTTTTCATAGAAATATTTACATAGGCAATACAGAGTCACTTTTAAACTCATGGTAGCGCTACTGATCGCCTTGACAGAGCCGTCGTTCTCCGCCTGAACTCTTGACTCACAACGCTGTCAACCACTTTGGACAAAGTCGCCCGACTTCGTGCAAAGTCACACAGGTCGCATTTGTACTTATGGTTGTGTTACCATAAGTATAATTTTACATCATCACAGGTGTGCAGTTTCATTCCTTCACTTTTCCACTATATTTTGCTTCACTGTAAGAGCGTCGAATAAATATGCATGTGACGAGTGTCTTGCTCTTCTGAATTGAACAAGCTATTACTAGTGAGACCGCAAAGAAATTCCACATTTTGTACCTTTCTGTTTTCTTACAAGTTGTCAGCGGGTTTTTGTCTACTTAACGAGCACTCACTTTAACTACTGTAAGTGTTTGCTGTAGATCATATGATCATAGCACTTTGTGCACATATTAATATGAGTTGAAGAATATTATAGCCTACCAGATGTGTTATTATATTGTTTTATTATATGTTATATAGATGTTTACTGATATCTGTATTCACTGAAACCTATAATTGTATTGTCAGCTGTGATAGAATCCTCTGAAAGGGATTTAGTGAGTAAATATGTCTCCGGTCGACAAGGTGTAATCAATAGGATTACGGCCAATCGGGTCTAATTAAGTATTACTCAGTTATGCTAATGTTTGCTCAAGAGAGCCGGTTCTCTCGGCTAGGCGAGCTTGCAAATTGGTCCCAGAGAGATTGCTTGCTTTGTGGTTCCCTTCCACTTAGTACTCAGGTATTGTTTATTGCCTGCTCTAAGTGATTTATGTTTATTAACGAGCACAACCGAAAACATCTTCGAAATGTAGATGTAACAAAGTGAGCTTTCCGTGTGAGCTGGACTTACGAGATTAGACTTCTTTTATGTATTTGTTTGAAATAAAACTAGCTGTTTTTGGTCTTTATATACAAACTTTCTGTACTTACTTTTGTACGTTTCTTCATATACACGCGATCATAATCAATAGTAAACATTAAACTAATAATAATGGTTACTTATATATGTAATTACAATATTACTAAGACTCGAGTTATAAACACTACATTTCATACATACGTCGGGTCTTCCCGCTTTTTCTGAAAATAGTGAGCAATACATACCTATTTTTTAATTACCTAAATGGTTACATATTTGACTTTATGGGTCTACACGCGTTATTAGGAGTAGCAAATTACATAGCTACTTACTGCCCGACGTTGGGTTACACCAATCGTGCAGCTACATGATCCGAAGGTCCTCTCAACAGATCGTCACTATCACACAAGAATAGTGCGAGAAGCTATTGAAATTAAGAAGCACAGAAATTTCAATAAGGAAGATGGATTCAAGTTATCATCGGCATTGAACCCAGTGATTAATAAGTGCATACCGCGGAAAGTTACGTCTAATATAAACCCGGATTCAGTGAGTGTTGTGTGTCATACAAATGTGGGTAGCTGTACAAATGACATTAGTGCTGGTTCGGGGGTGGATCAAGATATTCACAACCGCAATGGCAGACGAAGACGGGAGGTGCCAGTTCGCTCGCGACCACGATTGGTGTAACCCAGTCGAAACGTCGGGCAGTAAGTAGCTATGTAATTTGCTACTCCTAATAACGCGTGTAGATCCATAAAGTCAAATATTTAGTGTAATGGAACGCGAAAGTCTAAAATCTTACTTAAATGGTTAGTATCAATAGGAGTTACCGAACTTTTTTGTCCACAGATGTCGCTAGTTACAGAGAACTCGATAACCATAGACAACCTGGACCCGACCGCGTCGGGGCTGTACTGGTGCGAGGTGTCGCTGGAGACGCCCATCTTCACGGCCGCCTCGCCGCCGCACCAGCTCACCGTCGTTTGTAAGTATGGCTGTGTTACTATATCATCATCATCATCAGCCCACGGGCCTACCCTAGGGCGATCAGGCCTCAGTCAACCACGCTGGCCAAGTGCGCATTCGTTTACCATAGCGTAGGGCGTCGAATAAACGTATGAATTGTATTAGAAAACACATTGGTATGTGACGAGTTTGGACTCCCTGCTATACTGCCTACCTGCTATATATGATATTACTCTAGGCTCATAACAATCAAAATCATTACAAATAAAGCATTCCAACATAAATCGTGTGTTAAAATGTCAACTGCCTATTTATCGCGATTTTAGATACAGCTTGGTGACAAACGGACGGACGCACCGCGAACTTTTAGAAATATTTTGGATTCCGATCTCTTAAAATGATAAATGATATACAAACGCCGGGATTTTCCCTAAAAGATTTCATAATGGAATAATATAATTATAAGTACTAATTAAGTATTCTCATGGTTATTTTTTTATAGGTATTCCATTGTGTTAAAGTTTGTTATTTCAAAATAAAAGTAACTAGAAATGCTGCCAACTGTTTGGAAAAACTCTTATTTATTTCCATGAAGGCTATACCCGCATGTCAGACAAAAATATAAGCCAATTGAATTGAGTCCAGTTCAAAAAATAAATTGCTATGTAAAGAATGAAAAATAAAAACTCAACGTTTCGGCGTAGGTAAGTACTGCGTGAGTGGAAATATAGGTATAAAATTCCAGATGCAACAACAATGATTGACCCGAAAATAGAATCAACCCACACACCAATTCAAACTACCCACGCGGCATAACATTATTATATTGGTCTGCGCGGACTGAATACACGATGTAGGTACTCCATTCAGATGAATAAGTCATCCCGCGAAAGGAACGGTGTTGTCTAAATAACGAATAATCTTCATCTTGGCGCCGACATCCCAAATAATGTCACGCATTGCTCTTCACTTGTCGGACGTAATAATGAGTTATTTTCTCGAATAGCACCATAAAAATGTTACATGCAACGTTATGAAATCCGAAATAAACCTTTTTATGTTGTACGTATATTTTTTTTACGCAAAACTTACGTAAATCAGTATCGGCAACAAAGAGATACAGACTTATAAGACTGAAAGGGTATGCAGTACCTAATAATGCGTAATATAATATTTGCCTCTATCTTTAGTAACCACCAGGTGTTTTCTCCTTCAAGAGGAGTTGTTTTTTAAATGGTCCAAGATCCCAGAGCTGCCAGACATCACTTATTTTCTAATGGACAAAATATATACGATTGAGTAGTGTTGGGGTGTACTATCATCATATGACTAGTTGCTACCTTGACCAGACGGCCATTTTTCAGATATCAACCAATCAAGGTACATAGAAACACTGCTCACCTCACTTAAATTCTGATGGCTGATTTTAACATATATTTCACACAATATCATTAAAAATCAGGATTCATTACTCCCAGACACATGCGGTCGGCGGTTTTACCTTACAGACGCTTTAAAGCTATGAATAAAATTTTACTTTTACTTATTTTCTGATGCTTGATTTTTATATATGTTATTCAAACAACTAAAAAGTGCTCATCTGACCGCAATAATTATAGAATTGTACCTTACAAACTATTTTATTAGAAAAACTTAACTAAATTCAATTTAAAAAAAAAATCTAAAACAGTCGGGTCTGGTGAATGTTTGGCCCCTTGGATCGGTCTGTCCGTTTGCAAAACGTTTTAAAATAGTTGTTTGAATAACATTTATAAAAATCAAGCATCACAAAATAAGTAAAATTAAGTAAAAGTAAAATTTTTTTCATAGCTTTAAAGCGTCTGTAAGGTAAAACCGCCGACCGCATGTGTCTGGGAGTAATAAAACCTGATTTTTAATGATATTGTGTGAAATATATGTTAAAATCAGCCATCAGAATTTAAGTGAGGTGAGCGGTGTTTCTATGTACCTTGATTGGTTGATATCTGAAAAATGGCCGTCTGGTCAAGGTAGCAACTGGTCATATGATGATAGTACACCCCACCACTACTCAATCGTATATATTTTGTCCATTAGAAAATAAGTGATGTCTGGCGGCTCTGGGATCTTCCTCTAAAACATTTAGGTGTATACTGTGTTATTGTTATTTTTACTGGCAAAATTTGTCTTGTATAAATACAACATACAAGCATAATATTATTTACCATTACCACAGAATTCCTTCGCAAAGTTTGATCTGCTAATTAAATAAACTTCTCACATTGAACCTGAGAAAGGGTCCACATTTATCAGAGCCGTGCTTATTTTTCAAATAATCCAATATCGGCCGCCCGCCGGAGCGCGCAAACGGTGCCGTTCTCTTCAAATAAAAGTCATTGTATGATAACCGACTTGTGACGAATCGCATTCCTCTGTAATTTGTCCCGGAACTTTATTGAATAAAGGAGTTACGAGGAATTTCGTTTCTAAAACACAAAGTCACGGAGGGCGTGTTACGCATATTGAATTAATCAGTGTCCTTAGGGCCCTGCGCGTAGGCAGTTGGTTGGAAGTTAATGGTAATATAAGTACTTATTGCTATTGGTAGTAAGTGCTTCTCCGAAACAATTAAAACATTTTGACGTATTAATTTTGTAGTTAATCCAACAACCAAATTAATCTTGATTTTTGTTTCGATTCTTAAGAATAAATTTTAGTCGCACTTTTTACAATGATTATTATGTTTTTTTTTGTGAAAACCTTACTCCACCTGCAGGTAAGCGGTAGTGAGGTCTACATATGAGGTCGACAGGAACAATAGACTCTTGAGTCTAGCGCACTCGCCCTAAGCAGGCCGCGTAAATGCCGTTAAATAATTTTAAAAGTGCGACTACCATTTATAAATATTGCACAACATAACATACATTGATCTGATCACGTGGTAAGTAGCTTAAGCACTTGTGTTACAGATATCAGAATCAACAGTGTAAATAACACATCCAGATACGGAACAAACACCGATTTTCGTCACACAAATATTTGTCCCAGGTGGGAATCGAACCCACGACTCTTGGAACCGTAGGTAATAAACCTGGGTCTCTAACCACTGTTCCACCAAGCCAGTCAGTATTGATGGTTTGATTTGTTTGCCCCTCGCAGACGCGCAGAAGCACCCGCCCATCATAACGTTCGCGAAGCCGGACGTGGTAGTGGGCGGCATGTTCCGCGCCAACTGCACCAGCGCGCCCGCCGCGCCCGCGCCCAACCTCACCTGGTACATCGACAACGAGAAGGTACGGACGAACTATCTTTAAGGTTGGGCTTAGTATAGCACTGGCTGTCGGACCGTCGGTATCACATTACTCTTTATATAAAAATAAAACACAAACACACATAACAAACGAGCAAATGTATAAATTTGGAAGGTACAAGTACCTACTACCTAATAACAGGATTTTCCTGAGTCAGTAGGGGAACCTGTTGTACCTAGGCCAGTTTTTGATATTTTTAAAATAAATGGTATGAATAAGATCCGTCAAATATGGAATAATGGAAAGATCAGTTACTCAACTATATAATAAATACATAAAATATGAGGATTTTCGGTAAAGCTGGAAACAAAAGCAACTTGAAAAAAAAAGGGAAAACTGTCCAAGGTACAACAGTCCTGATGTACCTTGGACAGTTCCAGTTGTACTTTGGACATTCCAGGATAGAATGAAGATAAACACTAGCAATTGCAGCAGAGTTTTATTTTTTATATAGGTAAGTACAACAATAATGCTTATACCTGTTATCAACAAAAACATTAATGTAAATAGCAAATTAACAGTAACCTTAATTAATAGTCCCTTGTCTCTTTATTTTGTGTCAAAAACATAACAAATGTTTACATATTTAAACATTTATTTTTTACCTTATATAAATAGAATAAAAATGTAATAAAAAAATATGTTTTGATAAGGTTATATTATCTATATCAAAATTATCTATCTATTATCTATGTCCAAGGTACATACTCAGTTGGGGGGCCAAGGATGTCCGTATATCCAGCAGGACCCTTCGCCTGATTCGAATAGGAACCAAACTTTCAGATCCGTAATAAATAGTACCTTCCGAATTGTGTAAGGAAAAAATTAGTACCTTAACAGTTTAACCAAAAAATTTACCTTATTTCCAGCAGGACCCTCGGTGGTTTGAAGGTCTGCAGATCTGTAGTGTATGTCACTGTATAGCGATGAATTAGTACCTTTAGAATATCTTTGTTTCTGTTTAAAAAAGTTATCAGTTTATTAGAAATAAACCGACAAACATTTTATCATGCCAGCAGGACCCTTTTTTGTTTTGAGTATTTCAGTCCAGACAATCATATTTCCTAGTAGCATTCAATTAGTACCTTCAAAAAAACATATCGCTTAATTCAAAGAGTGAACAATAGTAAGTAAATAAATCAGATGAAATATTTTAAAAAGCAACATTACTCCTACACCCAAAGACGACTTTACGTATAGAGGAAGATCCCAGAGCCGCCAGACGTCACTTATTTTCTAATGGACAAAATATATACGATTGAGTAGTGGTGGGGTGTACTATCATCATATGACTAGTTGCTACCTTGACCAGACGGCCATTTTTCAGATATCAACCAATCAAGGTACATAGAAACACTGCTCACCTCACTTAAATTCTGATGGCTGATTTTAACATATATTGCACACAATATCATTAAAAATCAGGTTTTATTACTCCCAGACACATGCGGTCGGCGGTTTTACCTTACAGACGCTTTAAAGCTATGAAAAAAATTTTTGTTTTACTTAATTTTACTTATTTTGTGATGCTTGATTTTTATATATGTTATTCAAACAACTATTTTAAAACGTTTTGCAAACGGACAGACCGATCCAAGGGGCCAAACATTCACCAGACCCAACTGTTTTAGATTTTTTTTTTTAAATTGAATTTAGTTAAGTTTTTCTAATAAAATAGTTTGTAAGGTACAATTCTATAATTATTGCGGTCAGATGAGCACTTTTTAGTTGTTTGAATAACATATATAAAAATCAAGCATCAGACAATAAGTAAAAGTAAAATTTTTTTCATAGCTTTAAAGCGTCTGTAAGGTAAAACCGCCGACCGCATGTGTCTGGGAGTAATGAATCCTGATGTTTAATGATATTGTGTGAAATATAATATGTTAAAATCAGCCATCAGAATTTAAGTGAGGTGAGCAGTGTTTCTATGTACCTTGATTGGTTGATATCTGAAAAATGGCCGTCTGGTCAAGGCAGCAACTAGTCATATGATGATAGTACACCCCAACACTACTCAATCGTATATATTTTGTCCATTAGAAAATAAGTGATGTCTGGCAGCTCTGGGATCTTGGACCAGTAGTGTTGTGGCGAAATACAAACATATTTACATTTTATTTTTACTTTTAATTTAGTCTGATGTAACTACTTGAATAAAACGCATTTTCTAATTTAACTAACGGTCTTTTATTAAACATTATAAATTGTGGTCACCCTACAACATAACCTCCTTTACAAAAACAAAAAATTGATTTTCTCTTAAGGTATATAGTTTATAGCGACGGACGATATTACATGTTTTAGTAAAAAAATAGTAAAACCCATTGATCTAAACTTCTTCAATGGAAGAGGGTTATATCAGTCTGTAGAGCCGCATATAAGGAACACTCAGTTCAGACGTTCCAAAAAAATCTCCTTTTGTTTATTTTTCAAGGTAAAGCTTTTTGAGCCGTTATTTCTATTTTACGAATTCGCGAAAGAGTGAAACTACAAGATAAAATTGTTACATTTAAGTAATTCTCCAATCATACGCACATTTTGAAGATCACTCAGTTCAGACAAGTGCTGAATTGAGTGATCCATTCAAACCGCCACTAATCTGCAATCTGACACCCTAGCGAATTGGTAATTTCTTAAAAGTTTTAAGAAATTCTTTACTAAATTCTAACATAAAAAACATTATCTCAGAGTTAGTACTTTCTGAGATTGAGAATATGCACATTTACTGAAACGTCTTGATTGAGTGTTCCAGTTTTTTGGTCATAACTAATTTAAATCAAGTTTTAGAAATTTGTGACCCCATTCTATAAAATTTTACTATTTTTTACTAAATATCCTATAAATATCTCTTCTTTTATTAAAAGTTGAAAAAAAGAACACTCAGTGCAGATGCACATCTAATTCATCGCTATACCACTGTATATCGATGACATACACTACAGGTCTGCAGACCTTCAAACCACCGAGGGTCCTGCTGGAAATAAGGTAAATTTTTTGGTTAAACTGTTAAGGTACTAATTTTTTCCTTACACAATTCGGAAGGTACTATTTATTACGGATCTGAAAGTTTGGTTCCTATTCGAATCAGGCGAAGGGTCCTGCTGGATATACGGACATGGGCCAAGGTACAACATCATAACAATTTTTAGTTACATCTTGTTTAAACACACTTTTAATTGAGGTTGGGTTCTGACAACTATACTGTCTAAAACCTTAATAAACTGAGATTATATCGAAAGTAAAAGATGTTTTGTAAATACATGTCGTGACAAATTAAGAGGCCATAAGTAAATTCCAAAAAACGAATTTTTAAGGCAAAAAATAATAAATTACCTTTTTTAACTGCATTGACCCGGCGCCGGCGAATCACAACTAACTTCACGTGATTCTTATGAAAGCAGGCTTTAACTGCCATATACAATATTATTCTAAAGCGCGGGACTTTACGAAAAATTACAATTGTCCTAGGTACAACACTGTCCACGGTACAACAGGTTCCCCTACCCAATATATACCAGTTTGCACATGCTTTAACTTGTGTTAAACTTACTTATGCCAATACGTGTATACGTATTGGCATAAGTAAGTTGATGGATAAACTGGAAGTTCCTAGATGGCTAGACCAGACTAAATTTGGAAGAACACTGAACTGACACCCGTGATCATGGCGCTTGCAACAGTGCCGAAATATCGGGAGCTTATTAAAACAAAACAACATGGTAAATATCCCGGAGAGTTTCAGTTTTCTAATCTGTGTAACCATAATAGTTTAAATTTTTTTTAAAAACAATTTTTACCGGTATCAACAGTTTTTTCTTTTTTAGTAAAAATAGGTAAATCATTACTTGGTTGCGTAGTCTGCTGACATTACTGACTTAGTGCCGGGACTAGTAGCCGCCATTTTCAATCCCATTCTTTATCTGCTCGTTTAGAAAACCTAAGTTAGCCGAAGCTATAAATGAAAATGATCCGTTTTCAGTATACCAACAAATACCAACCGCTGTGCAGAGGCTTTCCTTGATTTTATGAACGTTATCTTTGTAATAGCCTACTTCAAGTTGGACTAATAAAAAAACACTAACAAGCGTAATTCATTAAAAATGAGGTCGAATTCAGCATAATTTAACTTTTAACAGTATTTATCAAAACTGTAGATATGACCAATAAAAGCTTCTGTGCAACTTTGTAATGATATCTTTATTAGCATCTAATTCAAATGTTCCACTACTTTTACGGTTGAAAATCGTTTAATACGATGATAAAAGTTCAACGTTTGTGGTCATAGTAATACTCTATTTCTAATAATAAATGAGAGTTTCATCATTCATAAAAGTAGTTTTATAACAAATGTGTGTCATACCATAATATTATCACTTGTACTGAAACAAATCCAGAGCAACTGGACCGCGGCTCACACCCTTCCTCTTCGTAGGCTCCCGAGGAGTCCATCCGCTACTTCTCGTACCGCGTGTCGAGCTCGACGCGCACGAAGGGCGGCGGCGGCTACCGGCACCGCAAGCACCAGCACCGGTACATCGCGCCCGAGTTCAACTACACGGCCAAGTACTGGGCGCTGGTCAGCGAGACCACCACGCCGCCGCCCAACCACACGCGCCACAACAAGTGCACGCTCAAGGAGGCGCAGAGCGAGGAGATGGCTAAGGTGCGTGTCAGGCGTAGCTGCGTAGGAGGGGTGACAGCCATCCGCTCCTCTGCAAGCCCGGTGCTGATGACAAGGCTACTCCAACCTACCATCAGTCAGTTAGGAAAAAAAACTGCCGTGGAGTAATTACACAGGGGCCCTAACGTGTGTGTGAGTTTCTTTACTCTTAATTTTGAGGCTCCAATTAATTTGATACTTGTCTACCTAAGGTACTGGTATTATAAATCAGAATACCACTATTTCATTAGAAAGGAGCACCAGGAACAGATAAATAGGTGACTTGTTGTCTTATATGCAGGGTAAGTCTTGACAAAATTTGTTGAAATACCTGTGACGATGATCTGTGAAATCATATCAGTAAATGAAGTAACTCACAAATTAGCTAGTGCTTATAAAGGAGTTAGCCAATATGCCAGAATCTCTGCTAAAGCTGAGATCATTTACTGCTAATCCAATAAATTAATCTTATTGCATTAGCATAGTCAGTCAAAACAGGTACAAAACCCTGTGGGGTTACTACTTATGTAGTGTATTAAACCATTTTTATGACTTTCTTAAAGGTCTGAATATACAAGTAATGGCTTCTACACACAGTGTGGCTTCATAAGAACAGGCTTTTTTAAGTGGGCGCATAGTTAACTCGACCCGTGGGCCCGTGCCGCCGGCTCTATGTGGTCTTAAGGCAACATGACGTCCCCGCAGATCCAGGAGAGGCCGCGAGCCCCCCCCGTGACTCCCATCTCCCTGTGGGTGTCCATAGCGGAGCTGCACGCGCCGGCGCGCGGCCGCCAGCAGCTCACCTGCACCGCCACCATCCCCGACGAGGTCGGCCCCGGGGAGCGCTTCGCTGACGTCAAGAAGCAAACTGTCACTGGTAAGGTATTGTATGTCAACACACGTGTGCTCGAAGTGTTCGGAGGTCATGCATTATCATCATCAGCCGACGACTTCGTCACGCATCGGTGGTGATATTGTGGTTGGCGGAAATAGTAGCTAGTTTCGAATAGTTGCTAACTATGAACAATATACATGATTTTTATTGTTCATGTCATGTAGTCACCTTTTTTTTTATCTCTTTTCGTGATCTTTTTTTCCAGATCAAAATCTGAATTTAACTTATTCATAAAAACTTTTTTTTTACCTAGCCTATACTGTCCCACTGCTGGGCAAAGGCCTCCCCCAATTCACTCCAAAGCTATCGATCTCCGGCCAAAGCCGACCAGTTCCGATTATAGGTCTCCAGATCATCTCGCCATCTCTTTTTCGGCCTTCCTCTTTGTCGACGCCATTTTTGTTTAGGTTGCCATAGGGTGACCAGTTTTGCCCATCCTTCAGGAATCATCCTACAGATGTGACCCATCCAACTCCATTTTAATTTGGCAGCCTTTTTTGTAACATCTATTATTCCTGTTTAGTTGTGTTTCTCACCCTGTCTGTTCTTTTTATGCTCAGAATGCTTCGCTCCATAGCTCGCTGGCAAACCTCAAGCCTGAATTTTTGATTTTCGGTCAAATACCAGGTCTGAGACGTTAAGACGGGCAGTAAACAGACGTCAATGAGCTTCTGTTTAAGTGAAAACGGGAGGTTGCCCTTCATGAAGATCTTCATGGACCAGAAGCTCTTCCAGGCGTTATCGATGCGACGGTTGATTTCTTTTTCTTGTCTGTTCGCGAAAGAGACTATCTGGCCCAAGTAGACATATTCGTCAACGTACTGTATTAACTGCCCATCTACCATAACCCTTTGTTCTGTGCTGTTAGTCATAAGAACTTTAAGTGTAAAAATAAGAATGGACAAACTTGAACATTCTGCAAAATGTAGCTAATATCGATCCGGCAAGCGACAAGAGAAGACCTTTGTAAACTTGTACAACATACTCGTATTAGTAAAAGTAGGTAGGTATTTCTTACTCACTTGGCTATTTTATTATTGGCACTTCGTCGGGAGTCCTCGTGACAGATAACTTTGCTGCCATTATAAAGTACTTTGTACTGTACAGCTTTGAAGTAAAGTTCTATTTTACGCAAAAGTAAAATACGACAGTTTCCTTTAAAACGTATCCATACGATAAATTGACAAAAATATTGAAACCATTTAGAGATTTTACTGGTTTAAAGAACTTCACTAATTCGTTGAAAGGAAAGAATAAACAACATTTTAAATTGAATGAACAATAAACTCAATAAGGAAGCATACACGAATCCCTTTTACTTGGACGCGAAATTATTAAATAACAAACTCCGCAACAGTACAGGAGACACTTTTATTTACATTAATGTGACTTCCGAAGGAAGTTGGCAACTCGAAAGTTTAAAAGTAAATATAACTGTCTGAGATGCTAATACTTTATCCGACAGTGGCGGTGAACGAGTTTAGCATGAAGAAGCCGCACTCGGAGACGAGCCAGGCGGCGGCGGGGGCGGGGGAGGGGGCGCGCGCGCCGGCGGTGCTGCGCCTGGCGTTCGCGCTGCTGCTGGGCGCGCTCGCGCTGCGCGTACCCCACCGCCTCTCGAACTAGAACTCGACTTGAACTCGAACACTCAGCCGACAACTCATGCAGCGGATTTGACCTGCGCCTGCCGCGGTGGCCTGCCCTTGGCGTCCGTAGAACGGAGATGTATGTAAAATATGTAATCGCATTTCAGAACGAGTTTTACGCAGTGCCATACGACGTCTTACGTGAACATGCCAATGTAATAATGAATAATCACTGGACTTACTACTATAACGGTCCATCTGATGTCATTTCCGAACTTAGATGGCAAGCTTTAATCCGCCACGGAGTCCGGGGCACCGACCGGCCGCGCGGGTAGAGCCGCCCGCTGAGTTCCGAGCGCTCCCTCAGGCGCATCTCTTTATCGAACCTAGACGTGTATTTTTTATTTTCACTTTTTACCGAAGCATTTTTTACGCTTTCTCGACTCACTTTCAAGGTAAATGGTTGTCCTCGTTGGTTTTGCTAAACCTATTTTAAATTCTACAATATTTTTGGTAGCTTTAGGTGAATATTAGTATTTACAACAGAATCAATAAATTGTATCAATTGTCAAGAAAGATATAATTTTATATTTAAATAGAAATAATATAACTACATTTTACTGTGTTCATAAATTAAAAATATACTATTTCATGACCCATTTATGATCAACGATCCACGCGTTTTCCAGTTCAACAAAGTTGAATAGAATCGTTCAATTTATTTTACCAAACTTATTAAACGGCTATCACTAAACTGCACAACTCATTTCATCCTGAGCTTTTTTATGTCAATTAAACTATAATGACATCTTAGGTATAGTTGAGCTTCTACAATGCTTCAAGTTCGTTTAAGATCTGGACAAAGTAACTACGAATTTCACTATATTTCTCTACTATATTCACGGACATACCTTATACCTAACTTAATTTTTACCTACAGGGTCCTGCGAAATAATGCCAATTCTAAGTGATGTACCGCTCTTTTTTAACATTTGTATTTATGGTAATAATTATTATCTATCTCATAATAATTCATATTGTATAACCTATTTTATGACTTGTATCAAATCGATATATTTTTTTATTTGAAGAACTCTACCTCCTGCTATTGCTTATGAGTTTTGTTACCACGATTGAAAATAAATTAAGAGATTTTCATCTTCATATTTTTCTATAATTATTTTTTTCATTCTTATGAAATAATATTAAAATCTGCTTTACTACTTGACTACATGAATGTCGCCTGAATAGTAAACAACTAATATTATTAAAGTAGTAATGATCTAGGTATTAACAGATTGTTCCATAGTATGTTTCTTTATAAGATATTTATTTTGAAGTTGAAACATTATAAAATAGAATAATAATCTTAACCGCTTTTAATGTTATTACCCAAGTTTAATATAATGTGTGTTATCCAGCTCGAAGATCCATTAAATTTCATCTGCTGAAGGGTTTATGATAAGATTTGAATTTATTATTTAGCTAGTAGAAGGGTTTTGCTACTAACAAATAATTTAAATTTCAATTGATTTCATGGAAATAACTTGTCCATACTGGTATGTCAAGATAAAATTTTCTATTTCCAATTAAAATAGTTTCAATATTGCAGATAACAAGGTAAATTATGTGCAAATTATTATTCGAATAACCTTTTTTTTATGGTATTCTAATATCAATAGGGTTATGTGGCATTAAGATCAATTCAGTCTGCCTAAATATGCTATTCGATTTTCGATGGTTTGAAATATTTACGTTGATGATGTTGAAATTATGAAAATAATTACTGTTGATTAGACCTTTCATTTTACTGTACCCAGCGATTAAACAGGTCAAATTGTAAATTCATTCCTATCTTATGCTAGCGAGTCAGATAAATGCATGTTGGTAGGCGATCAAAGTAAAAATATTTTGAGAATTAAAATTATTGTCTACGTATTTCAGCAAGATATTTTCGATATAATTAGAGTTATGCTGTAAAGTGAGTATAGTTAATTGTAATTGTCAGAGGGGAGCAGTCTATAAGAACTTTTAATCAACGCGTTGTCAAAATTAATTGTTGGATCCATGAACAATTATTAATAATCCTAAAATTTTATAATAATTATATTGTTGCTATTAATATTAAATAAAAATCATAAAGTTACATGTTTTTAACGTCACTTGTGATTGTTTAATAAAAGTACCTTTGAACCATTCTGGCTATTAATTAAAGGGTTTGAAAGGGGACAGTTAAATAGTCAACTAAAATGCAATTCATGTGAAGCTAGTGTTCGTTCATGAAAATATAATTTGTTCGAAGAAGTGTCATTGATTCGCGTTGATTGCGAGTTTGTACGGCGGAGACAGCTCCCTTGCATGGCGTTAAAAGTCTTCCTGCAGCTCTTTACACTGACTACTGTAGAAAGTTTATTTAATAGGCTAAAAGATGTGATAAGTTAAGAAAATGTGTATATTGAAGCAGAATATATTTAAAAAAATAGAGTAATTTATGTGCTACTGTATAGATATTATAAATTGTATAATAGTTTAGGCGAATTAGGTAACATCCGTAAAGAAACCTTTGACCAACAATAGTTTCCTACAATCTTTCAAGATAATTTAGGAATTTGATTCTTAATGATAATGAGAGTGATTTCAAAATACTCTTTTAATACTATGAGACACTAAACAATGTGTAGGAAAATATTGTTGCCAGTAAAATTTCCGTTTAATCCTGTGGCCATTTCAAATTTAAATAATTATGTACATGGTTGTACAATGTGAAAGATGAAAATAAAAGCTTATAAAAGCAAAATTGTGTTTATTTTATAACATAGGTAAGTGCTCGTCAAATTAAACTTTGGCGACAGGCGGGGAATATTTCCTAGACACCCAAGATTTATTCAAACGACCTTACATAAATTTTAAGTCGGTACGACGGAAATGTGTAACTTCACGAGTTTTTTTTTCAGACAGAGTCCATTGCTAAAATCACAACTTATGATTGTGTATTATTAATGACTCTTTATTTGTATCAGGGGCGTTATAACAGAATATCGAATAAAAAAACAATGTAATCCCAAGACGTGGGTCCGTTGGCACAACAAATTCATCTTATTTTCTTACCTTCTTACAAAATTTATTGGCGCGGGAACGAAGCGTAATATTATTATTGGTGGGTTCGAATTATGACTGATAACAAGTCAGTGAGAGACGTTTGAATTATTCATGGCTTGATCGATTCCAATATGTTGCGTCAGCGCCACAGTACCTACCTTCGTACGTAGACACTTGTTGCCTTCAATAATAATGATTTTTCTTTTGGTATTTTATGAACCGATACACGCATATTTTTATTCTATAATAAGAACTTGACGAACAAAATTTGACAAGATTCCGTTGTACCTGTCCACAATTCGAAACACACAGAAGTAAAGGTGAAAAATTTATGTGTTAGGTACCCTAAAATTTTTTTTCTTTTTTTTTATACAAAGTCTTTCAGGATGACCTCACTCCACCTGATAGTAAGCGGTCGTTAGGTCCACATAATATGAGATCTACAGGCAAATTAGATCCTATTAAGCCTGTCAACCTCATCCTGAAGGCCTGCTAAGTGCCGTTTCACGCCCCGCCTGAAGAGCCTGGTATTATATGAGGGAGGCAAAACATGAGCTGGAAGGGCGTTTCATGTTCCATTATTTATTATTATGTTGCTGTTTTCTAAAAATCATCAATATTTTAACACCAGCCTAACACTAAAATAATTTTAAAATATTTAGACACTAACTTTCCGCCCGCGACTTCATCCGCGTAGAAATCAGTTGTATTCGCTTGAAAGAGTAACAAACATCCAGCCACACATACACGTTTATAATATAAGTAGGAAGTAGGATATTACTTACATGAAAGCAGGGCTTACGCCTACAAAGTACGAACTCGGGTGTTTTGGCTCAAGTAGTCAGTTGTCCATAAAAGAGTCCCTAAACATCGCTTCTTATTATGTAAACAAGGTTTCCCCGAGGCGACTCATGCTAATGATTAACGACCGAACGACATTCCCGTTAGGTTAGTGTCATGAAAATTGATTTTCGATTCGTGGCGCCGCGCTCCGCATTAGATACATATCTACATTCAAGTACGCTAAGCGCATTTCACACTTCGCCACTCTGAAACAGAATAATTTTTTTGTAACACAATTGAAAACAGTGTTCATATAATCTATACCACGTTTATACATAACGTGGGTAAGTATATCAAAGTTGTCGTTATGTGAAAAAGAAAAAACGAAATTTCAATTCGCTTTTTACCAAACCTACAATTAACGCATTGATGCAGTCTATGTTTATACGTATAATCATTTATGTATCATCATCAGCCCATATACGTCCCCACTACTGGGGCACGGGCCTACCCTAAACTAGGGCGATAAGGCCTAAGGCTTAGTTGATATAATTTATGTAAAGTAGGATAAATACTTGTTTGATGCAAACGAAAAATCCTTGAAGTCTTCTCATTAATGGCAACCTTCTAACACTGTTTTCTTTTTCAGTGTGTATCAAGCCTAAGATGTAGGTACTATATTATTATTTCGTCCTTGCGGCTTATGGGTGGCAAAGAGAAAAAGTATTGCCTGCTCGACAAAATATATGCAAAATGATGGGGAGGGTGAACATTCACTGAGTAAAAATATTCAGATTCTTTATTTTTCTTTTAAGTTGGGTTGCAAGTTTCTTTGCGCTATAAAGGAGACGGGCGAACATCCATACAAAATTGGGCCTGACTGTACAGCAACAATTACTACACTATTTAATTCTGATATTAATGCCATTTAAAATAAATAAACTTTTTTACAACTGCTACACGGGAGAAAAAAGATATAGGGTGTTATAATTTGCTTCGTAATGAGTTATTCTAACAAACTCTCAGTGCTCTCACGTTGTATAAAGACTACTACTGACTAGATTTTATCAGATTGTATTTTAGCACATTAACACATTGCGGTTTCTAAGATTATTGTAAAAGACTAGCTGTTTCCCGCGGTTTCACCCGCGTCCCGGGGCAACTTCTTCCCGTATCTGGATAAAATATAGCCTATGTTACTCAGGGTGAATCTAATGGTGAAAGAAGTTTTGAAATCGGCGCAGTAGTTTTTAAGTTTATACCTACATTACAAACATACAAATAGACACACAGAAATACAAGTATTTCCTCTTTATAATATTAGTGTAAGTAGATGGGTATAAGTATTAATGAAGAACACATTTCTCTCATAATAATTATTTACTGATCATCTATTTCATCAGAAACAATTAAAATATCGCCCTAAAACTGTGCAGGTGGTATTAAATACTCTTGATGTTTCGCCCAGCCTAGGTACCATATTATGGACATTATGTGACAACAGCAGCCCACATTTCTTTTTCCTACCAAGCAAGAACAATAATATTATGCTTTTCTCTTCTCTTTTGATGTAATCCGCCGCCAGCTAGCTATGCCGCAATTGATACAATGAAGTCGTTGATCAGTCATTGTATTCTCGTAATAACCATTAGAATCTATCGTCGCAAAATAATACTAATTGAATAATAAAAGCACACGAAAACACAACAAAACGAAATATCCGCTATCGTAAGTTCAAGCCAATGATGATTTTTTAGTTTGACGTTTGAGTTTGATGTAACATGAGGTCAACTTTGTTGCCAGTACAAGAAAAAAAATAAACCTGTTGATCAATTTATTTTTACAATGTTTTTATAAACTTTGTTATATAATTAATTATTTAAAACGTATTTTTAAAACATAATCTAAAGACAAACACACTTTATTCACTTTCATTGCTTTTATTTTCTATTTTATATCATTTCTTTATTTATATCATTACTTTATTTCATTTGGCAACATTGTCAAAAAATGACAGTAAAGCTAGGAAGTAACGAAAGTCAATAATATTATGATTAAATATTTTATTTAATATCCCATGGTAAAATGACTTAATATTTCGTGATTAAAAATTAAAAATTAAGAAAAAAATATTGGTAAATATTTTATTTGTATACACAATAGGCCCAGATTCGCCCGTCTCCTTTACAATTTACTTTTAGTTGTTTATATGATCGACAACCTATAAAAATTTAGTTTAGAGATCTTATAGTCAATTATAATAATAATAATAATTTATTTATTTCTCAAAACCTTAAAACTAATTATGTTTTCGATACTAGATTTTTTTTCACATCTATCTACTTAAAATATATTCTAATGCAATGGTCAAATTCATACCTACACCATAATATATCTGAGCCATTATAAAATAAAAGTCGATGTAGAAATAAAGGAACACGATCGAGGCTGATGTTTTTAACCATGCTACATAATTTATAATATTATGTAGGTAAAATGTCTTTTATGATAAACGTTCATGACATGCGAAAGAATTTCATGAAATCTACTTGCAGAATAAATTATTTCATTTCATTTCATTTCATGATGACCTCTCTCCACCTGGTGGTACGCGGCCGTGATATCACTCACATACACATAACACTTTGACAGACACAATAGACCCTATTCAGCTTATCACCCTGACCTTGAAGGTCTGCTTAGATACTGTTTCACGCCCCGCCTTAAGAGCCCAGGAATATAGGGGGATAACATGGGCTTAAAGAGCACTCCGTGACTCAATGGAGCCGAGCCAGAGACAGCATGGATGCGGATACGGAAGGCCAGCACGTGTTGTTCGGGAGTGGGAATGGGGGGGTGGGACTAGTTAATAATGGAGAATGTTCATGATGTTATACACCGTGAAATTTTAGTGGTTGTTTTCCCGCAGTTAAATGATTCTATCTTAGTATTACAATAGATTTGTGTGCAATTCTTTTTTGTTAAAATCAATAAATGCCGGTTTTACGAAAGGTTTAACCGAAACTCGGAAGCACGTTCGAACCGCTTTATGACTTTGGGTGTCGAGCTTCTTCAACTTTAAGCATCGATTTCATGCGGCATGCAGTACCTGATTACGTCACATCTTATAAAAAAACGATAGCTTCTCTCGTTTTCGAGTTGGAAAATAATTATTTTGAAAATTTTAAAAAGAAAAATGTTTTTTCAAGGGTTATTTGCATGATTCGATAGTATTACTAAAGGCAAATCGTTCTGCCACGGGAAAACAACCATTAAAATTTCACGGTGTATAATTATGCAGCTTTGAAGTCTTTGAATAAACCGAATAGATAATGTGTAATTCGTTTCGACATTAAACCAAAATTTTAAAAGTTTTACGTGTTTGAAGTTTCCATTTGAACTTTTCATACAAAATTAACGTAGCGCTATGACGTCACACCGCAACATGCAGTACATTGTAAAAAAAAGTTTTGAGTACTTTCACGTTCAAAATATAAATTCGTTTTAAAAATATATTCAACATGCCTATACATAACGTACCATTGTAAAATTGAGACACAGTAGCATTCTCCAATCTTCAGAGCATTCCCTATTACAAAGAGAGTAGAGAACACTTAGACTGGCAATGTCTCCACGTAACTGCAGCGGTTCAAAGGTCTTAGTCACCAACCAACCCAACCAACATTACGTAACATCACATTGCTGCAACCTGAGCACATTTACCTTTACTGAAAAAAAAACATACTTTCCAAGAAAAATCCATCTACAGAATGATTCGTGAAACAGAAAAGTTGGGTTACAGTCAAAGAAAGTGAGACAGCCACCACTCCGAGTACTTTTCAAGAAAAATCTTAAAACCAAAACGTAAGAAAAGATTTCCCAATTAAATTTCCGACGGAAGTTAGTTGTGAAAGTGGCGTGCGCTTCCGCGCTGCGTCTTTGGAGCGAACTTTATCCGGGTTCGTTCCTTAATTTTACTGAAATTCCGGTGCTTAAAAACTGCTCATTTAGTTTTATATTTATTAGCTTGATTGTTTGTCCTTTTTAGTAATTACAATAGTCAATTATTCACGTAATTAGGTGGACATAAACCGACATAAAAGTGTATCTACATACTTATTCAATAAGGTTAATCTACAAATTGACTTTTAGTTTTAACTGTAAGGTGAAATTAGTGATTTATTTCTCCTTTCTGGACTAAATATCTATGTATGAATTGTTATCGAGATCCTTACTAATACATACTAAAATATTTCATTTTATGTGTTTGCATGGATGGATCAATAAGTAACTAACACTTTCATAAAATAAACTCCTGAATGGATTGCAATGAAACTTCACTAATACATACTCTATTACTAATACACATTAAATAGTATAAACGTTTTGAAGCATTGTAATAATATGCAAACTTTGAAAGCTAAATCAGATTCATTTCAGCATGAAACTCTGGTTATCGCAGTTTATACACAAACATGGTTCATAAAACGGAATGTTGTCATCCCAGTTTCTAACTCGACAATCA
This sequence comes from Maruca vitrata, assembly GCA_039566165.1. NCBI lineage: Eukaryota > Metazoa > Arthropoda > Insecta > Lepidoptera > Crambidae > Maruca > Maruca vitrata. The sequence continues at coordinate 13,817,511 of CM076914.1, read as the reverse complement.
CAATAGCTAAAATCCGCGAAATTAACTCGTTTTTCCTCCGAGCGAGTAATAAAGGAGGGAGCGATTTGGCGCCGACGGCAACGAGCCCGATAGCGCGGGGAGCGCGTCTCGCACACTAGTGTCGCTACTGGAAACACCAGACGATATACATTTTGTACTTATTTTTGACGCTAGTCAAAAATGTCACAAGACGGTCCGTAATGGAATTACTATTATTGACTCTAAGCTGGTTGAGACCTGGCATTTAGGCCCCAAGTTTTAATATACTAAAATAGTCGAGTCGACTGGCTCGGTGGAACAGTAGCTAGTGACCGAGGTTTACTACCTACGGTTACGACTCTTGGGTCAGATTCCCACTCGGGACTAATATTTGTGTGACTAACATCGGTGTTTGTTCCGTGTCTGGGTGTATTATTAAATATATTTAAGTATATTTGTGTATCCACTGTTGATTCTGATACCTGTAACACAAATGCTTAAGCTACTTACCACGGGATCAGATCAATGTATGTGATGTTGTGAAATATTTATACCCTCCTCGATAGCCTCACGATAGCTGAACTAAATCTATTGCTAATATTAAGCTGTGTATAATTCTGGTTTTATTTTGTCATAAATATAAATTTTGTCATAAGTTTTAAGTTTTAGCCTATTATAAGTTTCATTAGTGCAGACTCCGCTAGATATAGTTTAGTTGTAAGCAATTACTGAAAATAAACAAATTAATTTTTTTTAATACTTTTTAGGCATAAGTCCACGGAAGCAGTTCCGATAGCGGTATTGTATTACCTATATTATTTTGAAGCCAAGAATATATTAGAAGGGGAAAATCATTACTTGATTTATATTTTATCTTTTTTTGGTATTCTTTATTTTAATAATAATAATAGTTTAAATCCTTTAACACGGTTTTGCTGTTATTAACAGTAAACACACTAATTATTTGTCTTTATGGGTCTACACGCGTTATTAGGAGTAGCTACTCCTAATAACGCATTTTTGCCTTATATAAGAGGTATAACGGATAAGATTGGAACAGTTTTAAAACAGTACTCCATTAAGACTGTATCATCATCAACCCATATACGTCCCCACTGCTGGGGCACGAGCCTACCCTAAACTAGGGCGATAAGGCCTTAGTCGACTGTATATACTCCGTTATATAAAATGTCAAAAATGTTACGTACACCGAAGGACGTTATTCCCTTCCAAACTCCGGGTGTATATAAAATCGATTGCAGTTGTGTTAGTTCTTATATTGGACAAACTAAACGGGCTAGCCGAGAGGGTGAAAGAACATATTGCAGCTGTTAAAAATCGACAAACGAACAAGTCCGCGGTGGCTGAGTACCTATTAGACAGTGGCTCTAATCATTGGATGGAGCTACATGACCCGAAGGTCCTCTCCACAGATTGTCACTATCACACAATAATAGTGCGAGAAGCTATTGAAATTAAGAAGCACAGGAATTTCAATAGGGATTCAAGTTATTATCGGCATGGAACTTAGTGATTAGTAAGTGCATACCGCGGAAAGTTACGTCTAATATGAACCCGGATAGAGTGAGTGTTGTGTGTCGGACAAATGTGGGTGGCTGTACAAATGACATTAGTGCTTGTTCGGGGGTGGATCAAGAAATTCACAACCGCTGTGGCAGACGACGACGGGCGGCGCCAGTTCGCTCGCGACCACGAATGGTGTAACCCAGTCGAAACGTCGGGCAGTAAGTAGCTATGTATTTGCTTCTCCTAATAACGCGTGTAGACCCATAAAGACAAATATTTAGTGTAATGGAACGCGAAAGTCTAAAATCATAAACAGTAAACACAGACTAAAATCAGAACTGTAAGTTCAAAACAAAAGAAAGTCAGAATCTAAATGTTTGACATTATAAGCGAAAATGTAACATGATTATCCTTAATGGCATGGTACGTTGGCAGACTTTGTCGGCAAAGTTCACTGCTGAATTTTTCTGAAGAACTGTAGATTAGAAAATTCCTGGGACTAAAAGTTAGATGCTAAAATTCCCGACTGCGGTTTGAGCTGTTATCTATTGGTCCCCTTAGACGCGTTAGGTGAAACTTCCCAGGTGTGGCAAGAACAACTTAACTTTTTGATATTCATATTAAACGAGGAAACAAGTTTTATTTCGAACAATTGTAGTCAGCGATATCTTTGTACCTGCAAACAATATCTTATAAAAAGAGAAGCATCTCAAGTTGATTTGACAAGAACTGGTAAGTATTGTATTATTATTGTAGTAGTTATTAAAGATCAAGATAGACAAGTATCTGTCTAAAGGAGTAAGGATTTATATACTTACGAATATTACTCATAACGGGCGTATTAAGTATGCATTGTGTAAGATAGTCCTAGTGACAAAAATAATAATGTAAATGTTAAATCTCACGTATGTAATCATAAAACATTCATTGCATTAGCGCGACTGCCATAATCAAGAAGGTTAACTGCTAAAGTATTAAATCTGTCTTTTTCTCCACTCAACATTGAACTAAATTGCCCTGACGTCACCGATAGTCGAAGTGAACAGAGAAATGTTAATAAGCGACCGACGGCGATGTAATTAACCTCGGCTCTCGGCAAATGGAACCCTGCCAATGACTTGTGGATACTTTTCATTTGAGCATAGTTTGTTTAACTTTCTACTTAAAGTGCATTTTCTCAAACATTTCGTTACGATAGTTTGAAATTGTGGTTTTGATGTTTTTAATCAAGTTGAAACTGCTTTGCTTACCAATAGATTCAAAAATAAGTTTATAGTTTTTGCAACTAGCATAATTTTCCACGAACATCGAGTCTGTTAGCTTTTGGATATTGTGTGAATTCGAAAGTTGCAGGGATAAGTAACCTTTTTAAGTTACTTTTAATAAATTATTTTTCAATATGTCAAACACGCTGTTGAGTTTGTGTGATAAAAAAATTTTGGGCATGCTATACAGGGTGTCCCAAAAAGTAGTGTCAAGCGGAAGTCCTGAGGTAGAACACCCCGTGGGGCATCCGAATCACCCCCATGTATGTTCCGCGATTTTTTATAGTTTTCGAGTTATGATTATTTTTCTAAAATTTTGAGAACAACTGACCTAACCGACTAAAAATGTTGTAGAGAAAAAAGTATTTGACTTTTTTGAGTAATTCTTTTTGCAAATCAATTTTCATGAGTTTTTCTTTAATGCCTAAAATATTTGTCTCCATAACTTATACGGAAATTAACAAAATTATGGTACAAACTGAAAAGTTACGTTCTGTAAATAATGTTTTACAATTTCAACGTTAAATTTATACTATTAGGAGGTAGCTGCATGGCTCCTAAGTAGCTTTAAAAACTGCGCTAGACTCTCAGCTTTCATAATCATTAATAAAAACTGGTACTTAATGGGCTACTTTTGCTGAAATCGGACTACAAAGACAGAGAGTTGGAAAAATCATAAAATTTGCCATTTGATGAACAAGCATTATTTGGACATTTTATTATTCCGAAAGTTAGTCAGTTTGTTAACAAACCTAAATTTAATACAGGAGCACGCAGATGCAAACATTTGAATGCTTTTTTTTAAATTTAAGTTTCATTGCGCTAACACTGTTTGCACATGCAATACCTTTGTTACGACGAACTTGACGAACTTTCCTTTCTTTACGGACTTTAATAAACTTTTACTTATAAACTTTTTACAATAAATAATCAAAAACAATAATTTTTTTTTTCAATAAATATCCCAATTTTAAACTTAATTATTTTTTTAAGTATCACAAATTAAACTTTCAAGTGGTTATTTCTTAGCATTTCTGGTATAATTTTGATTGTTAACAATCTTATTAACTTTAGAAATAATAAAATGTCCAAATAATACTTCGTATTCAAATGGCAAATTTTATGATTTTTCCACCTCTCTGTCTTTGTAGTCCGATTTCAGCAAAAGTAGCCCATTAAGTACCAATTTTTATTAATGATTATGAAAGCTGAGAACCTAGCGCAGTTTTTGAAGCTACTTAGGAGCCATGCAGCTACCTCCTAATAGTTTAAATTTAAAGTTGAAATTGTAAGACATTATTTACAGAACGTAACTTTTCAGTTCGTACCATAATTTTGTTAATTTTCATATAAGTTATGGAGACAAATATTTTAGGCATTAAAGAAAAACTCATGAAAATTCATTTGCAAAAAGAATTACTCAAAAAAGTCAAATACTTTTTTCTCTACAACGTTTTTAGTCGGTTAGGTCAGTTGTTCTCAAAATTTTAGAAAAAGAATCATAACTCGAAAACTATAAAAAATCGCGGAACATACATGGGGGTGTTTCGGATGCCCCACAGGGTGTTCTATCTCTGGACTTCCGCTTGACACTACTTTTTGGGACACCCTGTATATAGGCTTTTTTTTTAATGACTGTACCACAATTAAATACTGGGTCTAAAAAAATATTTATTAGTATTTATCATTATTTATTTTGATATGCCATTTAACGTTTGTTCTTGACGTAAAATAATCTATTGATTTTTTTTTATATTAAACTCGTGTTGTTATACACAAAGCACTAAGCCAAGATTGCAAATAAACTTAGGCTAGCAGAAACAGAGATATATGTCACATTAAAAAAGAGCAATAAACTGTGAGTTCTTTACATTTTTAATTAGGTACAGAACATGACTTTAAATATATATAATCTTATTTGCGTTCATTATTTAATTTTATGGATAGTTGATAATTTGAACTTTAATGAAATATAAATTACATTAATAATAAACTGTTTGCCAGTTGACAAAAAAATTACATTGCCATTACGGTAAACCGCTTAAACATACAACATCACAAAAGGTTTGCAACATCTGAAAAGAAAAGACTCGTCCCATTCCGTTCCATTTCCGAAAACTACGCAGTTTGGCACTTTTAAACCAATTACTTGATATATTGTTCTATAATACTGTCTTAGTTCGATTCAAACTGAACTTGAATCATGTCCATACCAGTGAAATAGAGAGAAAACTATGTGATTTTATATACATGGCTAATGGCACAGTAGAAGTGTCATCAAATTCTATGGCGCTTGACACGCCAGTCGTGTCATAGAAAATTAGAGCCATAAGCAAAAAAGCTTATAGCAAATGGGCGCATATTCAGTGTATTTAATATTCACATTCCTGACTAACATTTTGAACAGTAATGACCAGATCGAAACACCAAAACCCTACTAGACACAAGTACACGCATTCTACACTTTGCTCACAGTATATCAACAATAACATAATAATATGACATGTAAATAAATTAATATTGCTTGTCCCTAACAAATGAAAAAAAAAATGTTATTAAACATTTTGCCTTTCTTTTCAAACCATTTGCTTTATTTGTGTCAGAGAGCCTTCTTAACCCGTGTTCTATTCACTCCATGAAATGCAAAAATATCGTGACAAAAGATAGCAAAGTAGGAGTGGAAAATATTTCTAGACACTTATAAACGCGCTTGTCCATGAATCAAGGAGGCAGTAACTGACTTTTCAAAGAGATATTTTAAATGGGGATGCTATTCAAGCTGACGCTTTCACAATTATCGCGGAAAACTATTATGCCAGCTATTTATTCGCTTTCATTCCTCGTAATGATACTATAATTTCATTTTAAATGAGTTTTACACTAAATTAGGTTATGTGCCCCACATTTATATTAATGATTTTGTAGTGTGTTTGTAGATCGTTTCGCTCAACAGTGATAATAATACACAGACTATACCTACTTATTTTCACGCCTAATGTCTTCTAAGCCATCTACTGCATTATTTTGTTTAAAACGAAGAGGTTGTTTGTTATTTGTGAAGATTTGTACAATATTAAATTTCAAAACTTGAGTCATTTAAAAACATTTGTACTGAATAAACAATTATATTTTACAAAAGCTTTTAGTTCAAGCATTGAATTAATGAAATGTACAGTAACACAGTAGTAACTGCAAACAAATAGTATATAGTAGTATATAAATACTAACATCACATTTTGCCAAGGATTTTTATTCACAATTCTTACAATGTTGCACCTAAACGCATGTCAAAAGCAATTCTAAACCACTATCAACCAGTTTGAGGAATTATAATCCCTATAAGAGAGCACAGGGGAAGTTTTATTGAAAAATAAAACTTAGACTACGAAGATAGCAGTTTCCCAGTACACCCACTTTTGTTAACTTTTTATTACTTTTTGAAATTGCCCGGAAGTAGAAAGGTTTATCCTGGTCTGGCAATGATCTGAATGAGGATTCTTTAAGTTGAGACGTTAGGACAGTGAAACGGTTTGCTCTTTGTGATGTATCTGCAGTTTGATTAATGGAAAAGAGGTGCCTGCAGCCTATATACCATATGGTATAGTAAACATCCCAGCTACGTATGGTGTGGTATTTATGATCTAAAATGCACTACTTATGATTAAATAAATAATAAAAAAATAACTCACATATTATAGTCTACATCACAGTGTTGCTGACATAAAAATCTAGATAGTTTCTCAATTGTCTGTCAATTGATGGTGCAATCACTGTACCTGCTATATATTATATCTGGTATGTAAATAACAGTTAAATTAGACAGAGGCACACAATAAAGAGTATGATATCTGTGTTTGCACACGCGAGCATTGTACGCGGTCACGCATTACGAACTTCATTGCTTTTTGGTATAAATACAAATTCACTGACACAACCGGCAATAAAATACTAATACGCTATGTCTTGTCGCCGACTCTTGCGAACAATTAGCCCTTTTTTGGCTACGTGCTAAGTAGCCAAACGTAGGTTTAAGTGGGAGCTTCAATTCGTTCTGTCTTCACACTCAGGCTGTTATCTCAATCGGCTAACAGATTGTAGCGACCATCGGTTTTACGGTGAACTATTATACTCGTACCTACCTTGAGAAGATTATCAAAAAATAATATATATCATAAGTATTTAAGTGTATAAACTGAGTAACTGAGTGATTCAGAAGCGTCAAAAAAAGTCAAGTGACTGAAATGTTCTTGTAAAAATCTAGTTTACTTCACTCGCGACCGGCAGGAGCGCCAGAAAGCGATTCCGATTTAATTACCGACTGAATAATTGATCCGGTCTCTTGCTGCAAGCTCCAAGTTTTGCACTTCAAAGCAAAAAAGTGTCGTCTTAGCACATTTTTATTTTACTTATTCGTGATCTTTGAATTTATCGTTAACATTGAGCAGTGGTAAATCATTTAGTAGTAATGCGCATCGTGAAAGAAGCTGAGTGATATTATGTGTGGGAAAATCTTCTACCAATAATTTGAAATGTTAATATCTTAATGCAATCCCTGGTATATTTATGTATAAGAGCCTTTTAACTGTCGTTTATTTAATTTTATTAATAGCTTATAATTGGTACACACATACATTTACAGTATAAAAAAATAGGTAACAAAACTTTTATTTTAGTCGTACCTACCACTACCGTCAGAGATAATAATGACCACCTACGTAGGTTGATTGGTACCTAAGTTTTATTTTCTAGTTTTCAGTGGACATAAAATAAAACCGTTTAACTTAAAAGATTATTTACCGATTTTTTTATTTTCTAGTCTTAGTTTAGTTAGAGCGTTCATTTTGAATTTTACATTTTGACATAATAACAGTATGCTGCTACTAGTAAAGCCCTTTCATTCGATACCCATATTGAGGGGGTTGTGGAAAAATATGTATCTAGGCTGCCATTTTCGAGCGGTGGCCATCTTGGATTTTGAATTTGACATAATCATCGTATTTAACTAGTGTAGCCCTTTCATTTGATACCCACATTGAGGGAGTTGCGGAAAAATATGAAATCCGCCATTTAGTAACGGCGGCCATTTTGGATTTCAATTTTGTATAGTATATTGTATTTTACTTGTTGAGCCCTTTCATTTGGTACCCATATTGATGGGATTCATAAAACCTAAGTTATCCGCCATTTTGTACCGGTGGCTATCTTAGATTTGCAATGTTATTCATATTAAATATTATTCATATTATTGTCATCGGAACTAAAGGTGTGTACCAAATTTCAGATCAATCTGATAACAGGAAGGTATTTGTTTAAATTTCTAATTTTGACCTATATAAACAAATACCGTACGGGTCGAGCTAAATAAAACCGTTTAAAAACCTAAATGAAATTTAAATAAATTTAAATTTATTAAAATTACGATGTCGCAGGTTGGTATTACAAATGTTTGGTGTTAATTTTAAATCCGTTTAAGTCAAAATACATCAAAGCAAATAATCAGACAACTCCATTCAAAATTAAGTGTGTTCAAATTTAGCATTAATGCGAAACTTGAAAGATATCTCTATCAAAGCATGAAAGCTTGTTATTTTCCGTTAGACATAAACACCTGAAGTGTGATGAAACTAAATGTAAAAGGGAATTTATATCGGCTGACGCCCATGACTCCCTGTGGGCGGCAATATTGCTAACGCCTACGCCACCCGCCGATTTATAAAGTCCATTCTATAATAATATCTCTGTGGCACCAACGAGTAATTACATGGAAGAGCGATCAAAAAACCGCAGCTCATAATAATCAGCGCCGACATGAACCCGACTAAATAGTAAGTACGCATTTGTATTCGTTCGTTTACATAGGACAGAGCTTTCCACGCCCTACTACGAGATGTCGAGACGGCAAATGTGCAAAGCGAAATTTCTTTGGCGATTTTTGTCGCGGTCGTTTTGATACCCGAAGCGAGGAAGGGTTATGAATGTAAACGGCCGTCATTTGTTCAGCGTTTAACAGCTCTTAAACGTGTTGACATTAGACGTTTTTATTTGCATTGATGCAAAAAAATCGAAAAGTAAGAGTGACATCCTTCACTTAAACAGTTTTTGCAAACTGAAGCACCTACTTATACTTATTGCATCATTACCTACCTATATGTTACTCCTTTTTTTAATACATTTCCGGTATTTGATACGATCAATGCATCGTGATTTAATACACCTTTTACATATCTGTAGTCAAAATATATTCTTCCACTAAATAAAAAGAAAATTAAAAATATAATTATTTTTATTAGCATAAAAACTTGATATCATAAATTAGCATAAAGACTTAAAATTTATTTTATAATGCTAGTCGTCATATTATTTTTGTCGGAATGTAATGACAACTAAATACGTTACTGAACAATGTTTTATTCACTACTGAAAGTACCCTGTCTCAAAATAATTAAGAAAATGATGTAAGCTCAGTTATGAAATAATATAGCCTCGACGCTGTATGGATAAAATAGAAGAGAAGAGAATATGTGTATCTACATTATTTTTGAATAAAAAATCTTATAAATATAAGATTGTAGAACAAAATAATCACGGGTAGTAGGAGACCGTCATATGTAGGGCAAGCGGAGGGCAGCGCACACACGTGACGTCGCATAACAATCCCGCGTCTAATATTGGATGAGCCGTCTGCCGCCATCTTGAATCATACTATAAAGCATTTGACGGTTTCTTCCGCGTTGCATGCGATGACACTTGCAGGTTATTGTAAATACCATCATCTTCCTTAGGCATTCATGGATTTTTGAATATGTTTATCCGATAAAAATAACTAAATAATAGCACGTTTTATGTAAGTTAGACAACTACTTACACTACTACGTTATTTATTGATCCCAGCCAATAAATACACTAGCTAACTCTGATATAACTTCAAGTGGAAGTTCGGTAAGTCACATGTAGGACAAAGCGACGGGCGCGTGCCCCTGCATAGGAACTAGCCCTGCTCCAGATATTCACGTCTACTCGTAATGCATTACATCAGCCAATACTACGAGTTGCCTATACTATGTAATTATCATTTTAATAGAACTTTCAATTAGCCGAAACAGATTATGAAAATGCATTTTAAGTACAACACATTAAAGTCTTCATTTGATTCTGTTTGTAATTTTTATATAAGTGCGCAGCCATTTACTTTGAATTTAATGCATTCGTTTGAATTTTAATGCGTTTTTTATGAACCAATCAAAGAAGAAAGGCCTAAAAAAGAGTTGCTATAGTGCTTCTCTATTAGATGTATCGCTATTTTATAATGATACTTACATTCTTATTTCTTTCGCCAAAGTGAATCTTTAGAAGAAGTTCTGTCACTTTGGCGTATACAAGCTAGAGGAATGGTCCGCCAGGTAGGCACGGTGCCAGTAATTGACTATTTGTTCACTGACTCGACGAATCAGGTGCCAATCAAAGCCCGCCCCGTTTATTTGATTATATATTTCCCTTTGATGGTGCTATATTTACACGATAAATTGAGGACAACATGTGATCTCCTGTGTCTATGTTGAATCTCCTGTTTATGAACGATGAGGATGGATTATATATTTAAAAAACATAAATGCAATTGAACGGACAGAGAAAAATTTAAAAAAAATTGAGAAATCAAAAGATTTTTTTAGAAAATTATTTAAGCTATTCCAGTTGGTACTATTAGTATGTCCATATCCGGGAAAATACTCTTCATTTGCGATATAGGGAACTTTATCAAGTAGGTACGAGTTTGCTTCCAACTTATCGAACAAACGTAGGTAATGTGTTAAAAGCCCATGTACGTACGCACTTATCAAAAGCAAATGTTTCCAAACACAAAGAGGGGAGTAAAAAGAAACTCGCGTTTCGGGCGATAAAAGTCCCTTTCTGTAGTCAATCGGCTCCGCACGTGATGTGGTGCTCAAATACTCAAATGCTCATAACGACGTGACATAATCGATTTGCAGAAAATAATGCTTGTCGAGAGCGGTGCGGGCTCCGCCGCGATAGGCCAGCTTAATGAACAAGGTGCTTACCTGCGATAGCATCGTAAATAACGATAGATATTTCCACATAGACGCTGAAAATCGGTTCCTGTTCGGCGACTGATAAGTTTAAGACCTTTAAGCTTTGACCTAATGGTTCAATTCGAATATCTATTCGATATCGATATTGATGTATACTCTGGACTAATTGTTTAATTGGTTTTTTCGTCATTTGTTTTGGCATGATGAACCGAAAAAAACAATTCAAAGAATTTTACGAATAAAATCAATTTTAAACATGGTTTAGAACACTTAAAAGTCTCAGACGTGATTGTTTTTTCATGCATTGGGTAAGTTGGTAAATAAATATACATTTCATGTTTACAAAATATAGATAACAATATAATTATTATGTCAGAATCTGTCACGAACTGCATGTTAATGTCTAATCCTAAAGAATATAAGAGAAATTGAAACTAGAAATACCTACTTATATCCTCATTGAGAATTCACTATTCGCAGGAGACTAACTCCCCAGGGGCGAGCTACGAAGCTCAGTCAAAGTACTTTCAGACTAGTCCCACAGCTAAAGCTGACGTTTATTCAGAGTTAAATGCGTTTTCAATTTCAAGAAAATGAAATAAAATATAATATTTTTTTATTTAGAAATCGCGGGCACTGTTATGTACTAGTTCGGATGAAGTAATTATACACCGTGAAATTTTAGTGGTTGTTTTCCCGCAGTAAAATGATTCTATCTTAGTAGTACAATGGATTTGTGCAGTTCTTTTTTGTTAAAATCAATAAATGCCGGTTTTACGAAAGGTTTAACCGAAACTCGAAAGCACGTTCGAACCGCTTTATGACTTAGGGTGTCGAGCTTCTTCAGCTTTAAGCATCGATTTCATGCGGCTAGCAGTACCTGATTACGTCACATCTTATAAAAGAACGATAGATTCTCTCGTTTTCGAGTTGGAAAATTATTATTTTGAAAATTTGAAAAAAACAAATTTTTTTTTCGAGGAATTATTTGCATGACTCGATAGTATTACTAAAGGCAAATCGTTATGCCACGGGAAAACAACCACTAAAATTTCATGGTGTATACTTTGGATACTAGTAATGTAAAATAGTCTTATGAACGAGTATAAAACAATCCACTGCATCGATTCCGGCCACCAATTCATTTGGGGGTGAGAGCCATCCCGCAAGTCCGGTGATGATGACGAGGTTACTTCATGCCGTCATCGTATGTCAGTTCACTAAAACTAATTTTGATAAATTATGGTACCTACCCAGTTTCCGGCCCTAAAAGTAAGTATAAGCGAAAGTGTTGAGTGTCATATGCAAGCTTTTACACTTACGAGTATGGTAACGACTTTCAGTTGTATTTTTCTTCAGCAATAACCGTACGAGGGACTCGCTCCAGGCTGCCGTTGCGAGCGTTTACCATTTACGAGCCATCTTTAAAATCTAGCGTTGTCTCGGCCATTATGACCTGATTTCATGTTTCCCGAGGCGAGGTGGGAATTTGGGCTGAAATTGAAACAGTAAAGGTAGAGTTTTATGTTTCTCTTTTTAGAGTTCCATACTCAAAGAGTAAAACGGGACCCAATTATCTATCCGTCCGTCCGTCCGCCTGTCGCCAGGCTGTATCCCATTAACCGCTTTAACTATACAGTTGTTATTTTTAGAAATGACGTATTTATGTTGCCATTATAATAACAAATACTAAAAATAAAATAAAAATAATATTTATATGGGATTTTTTAAAAATGTTATGTAATAGAAGTAAGCGCATAAAGCATGACTGTCAACGACGGTTGCAATAATTTACTAAGCAAGCAAGTAGTTTCCTACCAACTAGGAGACTATTATTAAATTACTGCCTAGTACAACTCTGACTTCGCAGGTGACTTCAAACACCCTGTAATTACACTAGCTACATGCTCTTTCCAAGTAACTAGAATGACTTAGTTTCAAGGAAATGGCGTAGAATAATGAAGTAATTGCGATGGTAATAGTAAACCACACTTGAAAAGGAAACTAACAAAGCAAATCTAAATAGATTCTTACAATAACATTTCAAATTAAATTAAAATCCTCTTTCATTCGAATCGAATTTAAACATAGGGGTACTGCATTCGCATAAAATCCGAGGGAGATAAGCAAATAGTATTTACTTATCTAATAAATACATTCACTAAATACCTGCATGAACGGTTTGATGGAACCCAAATGCAGGCAAAAACTAAATTCTATTCCGCAAATCCCACATCGCCTGAAAGCTAGTGCTGAATGCAGGTGTTTTAATGTTCGTTGAACCAAATGCGATTGAAAAACGTAGGCATTGAGCACGTGTTACTTCTAGGATTTCGTAGAACGTGGAATTTTTTTGCTTGAAGGCTAACCGTTTGCAAATATGGATTTATCAATTGCAACAGTAGCAAAACCGCCAACATACAGAGTGACTAACGAAAATTTAATTTATTTAATAAATATATGAATAGTATAATTAATTAATAATCAAAGAAATAAATTTTATAAAAAGTATTAAGCTATTGCATAGCTTTTATCGCGGGCTTTGAGCGCGGCGACCAAACCAAGAAATTCCGTAACGAAAAAAACCTCACAATCGTCTAACGTAGTTAGACGTGCGGTTAGACGTATTGTACGACTCTACGAAACTCGCACGAATCGAGACGAGCTGCTCCGAAATCGGACGATGCTATGCAATAGCTATACCGCGGCAGTCCCCGAGTGCCACACGTCTTTTTTTTCACATTAAATTTATCAACACTGTCTGATATTTTATTATATATTTTTTCTACAAAAGGTATCGTAAGTTTTAATGGCAAAGGCTATACTTTGATCATAACTATGTTATACTAAACATGATTACATGCATGCAGTTTCTATAATATTTACACGTTTTGTTTAAATATTATTTGTACGTATATAAAGCAAATACATACATGATTCATCAGTTGGTAATTTATTTATGGGAGAGTTTCTAAAATAATGTAATGAACTTTGCCGCTAAGTTTGAACTTGGCATTTAGTTCTCACCATATGACCCAAGTTCAGTTATTGACTCCGGAATAATCCGGGGCACAGTTAACAAGTGGGCCAAGTTTCGGTCTCCGACGCCGAAAACTGAACATCGCCTATTAATCCGGGTCTTAACGATTGTTTTCGAGCCTTAAAAGCCATCTGCGGCAGAATTCCCCGCAACTTCCGAACTAAAAGGATTTCAGGGATAAATCTAGTATAAAGGGATTCCTGATTGGATGATTGAACGGCATCTTGACTTTGTTCCTTTAATTGGCCTTTGTTTATAGGTCATCATAGGCCTTAAAAAGGTCTAATGGGGTTTTGAATTATCATATTAAATTTTTAATCATTTATCGGATGTCAGGAAAATTCTAAGCTAGTAGAATCGGTAGGACCTTGAAGACCTTTAATGCATTTATTTAAAGGTAGTTTTATACTTTGCCACACACAAAGCCCGCAGTATATTTTACATAATACGAACAACGTAGCGCAAGTGCTTTAGCATATCGCGATCCAGTAACAGCGATAACGGCGAGTAACCGCGCGGGCGGCGCCGCGGGCCGACGCGCGAACGATGTTACCGAAACACATTCATTTTACTGCCGCTATCTTCGTAAAACTGAGTTCGTGAATTTCGCTGCTTACGACCAACAGTTCTTTTTGCAATTAGTCCGTTTACGGCCGGGAGCAATAATGAGCAGCTTGCGGAGAAACGAGCGAACTAGGCGTCCGTTACACATGTCGTTAGCGTTTATTTGACTTGATGAAGTGTGTTAGACACATTTATTCTAAGAGTATTTATTAGAAGACTTCATGTGTACGTCAGACGTATGTGAGATGTCAATACCTGTAACTGATAAAGTTGCAGCAAATTGTTCATATTTTTTGATTGACGACAAAATACACACTAAAACTATTACCTATCCATCAGAATTGTAAGTTCGTATCAAACAGCTCAGGGGGCTTAGACAAAGTAACAATATCGAAACGATAACGAAGTTCGAAAAGAACAAAATGTATGGGATTGACATTGATTCGCGTTTTTATTATTTTCAAACTTCGTTATCGATATTGTTACTTTGTCTACGGGGCCAGGTGGTAACTTCCGATAATTTTATAAAATAAGGCGGATAATATTTTTGTAAAACAAAACCATACAGAATACTAGATTAACATTATTATCTACCAGTGGCGAAGGGTGAATATTTTCAGAAGGGAAGCCGGAGTATAAAATCTACTTACCATAATGACCGATATACACATCATTAACATCAATGTACGAGTTTCAAATTTGATTATTTATAAAAATGTATTCTGAGTTTAAGCTTGGTAACACATATCAGTAAAACCTGTGCTACTCCAAACTGAACTTGATTCCAACATAGAAGAGAACAGGATCAACAAAGCATTTTATTTAACTTGCCTGCGCCTGCCATCCACATACACTTGTCTTAAATTTGATGTATAATAATAATAATATCTAACATACGAAAGTATTTCCATAATAAAAGTACAACATCCCCACTGCATAAAGCAATAGTTTCAAATGACATTAATTTAACGCCACTAAATTTATCTGACAACTTGACACAGCGGAATGAAGTATTGATAGACCATCAGCATAAGATAGAACAATGGGCCCAAAAGTCTTTGCATGGCAGGCATCTCCACGATTTACGCCAACCAAACGTTGACAAAAGTGCGTCAAACGAGTGGCTGAGTCGGGGAGAACTGTTTCCCGAGACTGAAGGGTTCATGCTAGCAATACAAGACCAAGTCATCGAAACCAGAAATTACCAGAAATACATTATCAGAACTCCAAACTTATCCACTGACATGTGCAGAAAATGCAATAGTGCTTCCGAAACCATCCAACACATAACAGGTGCATGCAAATCTATAGTCCAAACCCACTACAAACACAGACACGACCAGGTGGCCAATATCATCCATCAAAAATTAGCACGCATGTTTAATCTTATAGACCAACCACTAGTACCTTACTATAAATATATTCCAATGACCGTCTTAGAAAACCGAACACATAAACTTTACTTCGACCGAGCCATACTAACCGACAAAACGATACATTACAATAGACCCGATATAGTTCTTATAAGTAAAAATAATAAATCTGCACATATCATTGACATTGCTATCCCTAACACACACAACCTACAGACAACAATTACAGAAAAACTGACCAAATATATTGACCTTAAAGAAGAAGTAAAAAGAATGTGGAATCTACAGAAAGTTATCATCGTCCCCATAGTTATCTCTACAACAGGAGTCATCCCTCATCAGTTACACCAATCAATCAGCGCCTTAAACCTCTCACCATACACATATACTCTTTTGCAGAAAGCAGTAATCCTGAACACGTGCAGGATTGTTCGGAATTTCTTGCAAATAGATGACGAACGCCCTGTATTCACTCTTGCACAAACATTAAATAAAACACATTATCGTACGGAATCTAACACTCTCCACTCACAAACATTCACTCTTCAACATACAAATTTCACTCATACTTCCACTCCTCAACATACAGATTTCACTCATACTTCCACAAATAGTATTTCGCACTCTGACCACATCCATCCATCCACAGTCTTAATGTAGGGAATGTTCTTGGCTTAGGTCCGTTCATTCCTGAAACACCAGTAGAAGTCTACTGAGGTATAAAAATATACAAACACGAATAATAATAATAAAATCCTTTATTGTTCAAATACATACAGTGCATTACATACGTATGGAAAATTTTAAAATCTATTCCTGTCTATATCAAATGGTCTTGCGCGGCCTAATTACATCCAATAATGT
This sequence comes from Maruca vitrata, assembly GCA_039566165.1. NCBI lineage: Eukaryota > Metazoa > Arthropoda > Insecta > Lepidoptera > Crambidae > Maruca > Maruca vitrata. Next base: position 13,800,851 of record CM076914.1, on the reverse strand, counting down.
TTATTGCTTTCAAAACTTATTTTTGAGAACGAAGTTTATTTCGATAGCTAATATCTGTGTAACAGTCTATCGGAATTAATACCATTACTTACGAACGAACAACTACACGACGACGACACCACAACATACAATACAAATTCAACACACTTCAAAACCAAAAGAAATAAAATTTGACAAAACTAAACAGGTTGTTTGTTTACAAACAATTCGCACTATCCGCCATATGTAAAACTTTTTTTTTATCTAATTCATTCCATCAGGGACCGGCAAAGGAATTTAGTCCGTACAGCCTAATCTTAAGTAGTGTCTTAGATATTGCGGCTAAAACCATGTCTTCTTTGATTTGTGTTCATAAGTGAGTAATGTTTTCAAGACCGGAGCTGTGCGCCAAAAAAAAATTATGCTTCTACATTTATTCGTATTTCGGAACTAGGCTGTACAGGCAAAGGCATCTAGCCTATGCCTGTCCCTGAGGATGAATTGAATTAAAAAAAATATTACGCAAACTACGTCACGCTCTTTCTCGATTGCATGTGCAATCGAGAAAGAGCGCTCGTAAGAAAGTTTTCTAATTAACCATCTCTATCACAACCCGGTGGACATCGAGTTATTTCCTAGTACATTTGCGCGTGCTAAAACGAGACAAAACATGACGATTAGTTTATAGAAATGAAAGGGACAGATGCTTAGTTTGGGGTTTTTTGTATGAAGAAGTAACCCGGCATTTATCGGCTTATAAGCTTGCATTATTTGCATTGCCTATGAAATTTTGAAGGCGTTTTGTTAATTTTAAGCAAATGAATAATTTAACAGATAAACATGTCGTTGGCCCATAGATTCGATTTTTCGTAAGGGAAGCCGACGGGAATCGGGTTATATGGACTCTTCGCCACTGTTATCTGCAAGGCTACTCAAATCCAAATGCCTACTTCAAGTTCCTACAGCAATTAGTTTATAGTCTGAGGCTTGAACGAACCTCTCGTTTGTCCCCGGAGCCGGGTAAACGGAGACTCTTTTGTTGTGATACTCGCTCAATTGACAACTAAACCAATAACAGTTCTGTTAGTTCATTTTGTTGTAACGCCCTGGCTTGTTTGAGAAACAATAGTAATGGCGCCGACAATGTTTTCCGTCTGTGACACTTTAGAGCTAGCATTTTCTTTTATTCTTCTACTTTATTGCTAATTAGGAAATGTTACACGACATTCATTGAACTCTTTTCAGTAAAATCGCACGTATACATTGTCTGGTCACTTTATATTACAGAATATAACAATAGATTTTACTACAAGATTATAAGACATTCACCAGTTTCTTAGATTTATCATTAAACCATGCTCGGATTGGTAATTCTTACTTTGTATGTTTTATTGCAGTTGGCGGGCATTTTCAGAAGCCTTTTTATTGCATTTGTTTTTGCATAATAATTATTAATTTATAAAAAATGTTTGTTCGACAACAATACCTTTGAAGCGACCTGATTCTTTGTTTTAAAACATAGAGACTCAATTATGTTGGGAATGTTGGGGCGTTTACCATGCCATTAACTTTAAACAGCATGTAAATTAAAGTGTAATTATATTTTAAGTGTTCGGATGGCCGAGATGTGTCTCCGAGGATTACTCCGGCGAGCCGGGTGCGACCCGAGCCCAACATTTAGGTATTCAATTCACTTCGCCACTGCTTTATCTAAATAAAAGTAATTACATCTTTTTTTTTTTTTTTTATAAAGAGGCTAACAAGATGACCTCACTCCACCTGATGGTAAGCGGTAGTGAGATCCAAATATGAGGTCGACAGGCACAATAGACCATATTGAGCCTGTCGCACTCACCCTGAAAGCCGTGAAAAAGGAGACCACTGCCGCGGCAACAACGAGACAAGGCGTGGAGTCTCGCATTGGTATTGAGCTGTGTGGGTCGGAGTTGGCCAGTCCGCCGGACGGAAGGGCCCCCGTTTCTACGGGTCTCCCAGGCCGGCGGGCTGACCCGCTCCGCCCGCACAATACCGCCGCTAAGACTCCACTGGTCCGGCGCTTGCCGCAACAATGGTCCCCCCTGGCTCCGGTTCGTACAGTGCTGATCCCGGAACGCGACCTGACCAAGAGAGGTCAGAGTCACTTGGCGGGTTTTACACAACTGTATGGTGGTAACAGCAACCGGTCGACAAAATGTCTCCCACATCTTGTACTATGCATAATTTACTTACCATAAATAAGGCGTCCGACCGATTTCAGCCATGGCGGCCGATTTCAATTGAGATCAGCCAAGTGCGCAGGACATAATTATAGTGCACAAGTGTGCGTGCAAACACAAGTGCACTCTCTATTCCTTTACTCATAATTCGGTGAGACGGCAATCCGACATGACCGATGAGAGATCGGGCGCAGAACCACCGGCTTAACCTGCTTTCCGAGGCACGGGCGTTCAACCGCCAACTTCCTAACTCCGGGCTAAGTAATTTCATTACAGAAAAACTCACACAAATTTTGCCCGACCCCGGACTCGAACCGGTGACCTCCTGGTCCTAACGCAGCACTTACTACCAATAGACCAACGAGGCAGTTTACTTCACTATATCCATTTACTATATTAATCTGTTGTAGGACACAAATTACTGCTATAATGACACAATAATGTAAATATTATTTATGATCGGCTTCCATACCATAATATACCATTTATTACCGTTTTTGCTCAACATTATTCGTAACGGTAACAGGTAGACGCTTGAAATACTATAAGAAATCTACAAAATATTCAGAGATAAGTGAATAACTTAAAATGAAATGCTACACAAAACATCATCTGTTCTCCGAGTTCAACTCGTTTGAAGTTATGCTTTTTCTTTTGTGTGTAACACCAAATTGGGACGCGGCAAATTGGCCGCATATTGGAGCCCGGCCTGTAAATCAAACCGCGTCATATTCCGTGCCGCACGCGACACCGCGCCTAACGCTGCACCTGAGCCCGGCAGCGTGATGTAAACATCGAGAGATTCATCCGGGAAATAATTAAATTTTCAGTGGTGAAAGTAATTACGTTTTGTCTCGTTACGTTGTTTTTTTACGGTTCAGCTATTTGTTTATTCTAGCCCAGTTGTTGTTATCACGAATGTTAATAACATGTATGCATGTGGCCTGTTTCAGACCTGTCTGTTTCCGGTGGAAACACGTATCACAAAGAACTCCGCATTTAAATAAAATTTACAGTGTAAATAGTGACATTTCGAACACAAGAGACATTAAAACTCACGTAAAATAAACCTAACTAAGTGCTTCAATGAAGATTCAAAGCAAAACATGAAAAAACAAAATCAACATCATCAATCAATCAACAAGTTAATAATCAAGAGAACAAAAAATATTATAATTTTAAAAGGAAAAACTAAGGAAAACTTGTTTTTTATTTCGGTATTGATGGGAAAGGAAAGGTTGAACTCTTAGTTGGACTTGGGCTATCCCCTGACGGACGACTAGAAACGAAATAGACTACATTATCACAAACCAAGTCAGGTACATACAGGATACAGGGATAATACAAAATCTAAATTTTAATACCAACCATAGTATGGTATGTAATGTAGTTGTCTAAGTAAAAACACCATAAAAAAACCCTAGACCAAATCAATATACAACCATTTGGAAACAAGTATTAATTTCAACAGACACTACAGGATACCTGATGGACCTAAAAGAGAAATATAAAAAATTTAAAATATTCTTCTAAAACAGACAGTGACAAAAATAGGCAAAAGTAAAGACATACTTAAGTGAAAAAACTGAAACACTAATTGAAAAATTAAGATACTTAATAATAAAAGACATCACAAGAGATAGAATCAGAAATAAAGGACGAAAAGAAAAAAGATAGGAGGATGACCTGAAACTCATTATAGGAGTTCACTGGACAAGAGTAGCGGGGGCCAGGTAACACTAGTAAGAGTTGGTATAGGCTTTGACCAGAAGGCACACCGATGTCAGAGAAATTCTGTGAGTAGTAGTTACTTGTTTAAGTTTTTTTACACTTTGTTATAAATTTAATTAATATTTTCGGAAAAAAATATATATTAATATTATTATTTCAGATTGTGTTTTGCAAAAAAAATATTAAGATAAATCAATGACCATTTTTGATTAAAAGATACTCTGTAACAAAACTAATTCAAAAGGTTTTTTATATGTGGTGTAGCACAGTGTCGTTTAAGTACTGAGTTCCTTTGGCTGTCTTCCGGCTCCATCATCAGACCCTGGTTACCATCTAGCATCTAAGTACTCATCTAGGCGAATCAAACGAGCCCAAACTCGATTTGGTTGTGTCGTTTAAGTACTGAGTTCCTTTGGCTGTCTTCCGGCTCCATCATCAGACCTTGGTTACTATCTAGCACCAAAGTACTCATCTAGTCGAATGAAATGAGCCCAAACTCGATGTGGTTATGTTATTTAATTACTGAGTTGCTATGGCTATCTTCCGACTTCATCATCAGATCAGCTCCATGTCATAATAATATTGCATTGTCATCGGATATACACGTGCATGCAAAATTTCAGCTCAATCGGTTGAGGGCAAGTGCCTTAAAATTGAGTTATAAAATTCCACCCGAACACACAAACATACATACATACATTGCAAGTTAAATAAAAGCTTGTAACATACAATTATTCACACAAAGCTCGCGCAACCATCACCAAGTTATTGTACTTAGGCATCCCACATGTGTACAATGTAAGATAAGATTTTCCGTAAAAACTCATTTCCTTTTGTAAGAGAATCGTCATTTACAGCGTAGTTGAAATGTATGACGCCCACGCGTCCGCCGTGCTACGGAAGTGTTGAAATTCACCGTGCCTCCATCACGACACAGTATGGAAAAACCCTTTCATGGATTTTTTTCAAAATAAATATCACACGACATCAGATACGTACAAACACATTTCAAATTCCTACCCAGATAATTATAAGTGTTCGTATTATATTATTTTGTAATTTTTAGTGTGTAGGGTCTTAGAAATCGGATTTTCTTTTTTTCTTAAAAAAGAAATTCGTTATAAAAGAGATCGACTCACTGCCTTTTATTTGACTATACTGTTAGTGCCTCGTTTACCGTCAGACGAGAGCGCCGGCGTTACACGAGTAACGCTGGGTTAAGAAACGAGATAAGTGTCTACTCCCATTTGGGACAGTTTAAAGTTTCACTGCATCTATTCAGTTTCATTGGGATACTAGATTATCGCGCTAAGTAAGGACCGTGGTGTGGTTACATTGCTGCATGAATGATCATACTTACAGTTTTAAGAGCTTACCTTTGTTTAATAACTGAATTTCTAGTTGAGTGATGTACCTCACGGGTTAAACACAATAATATAGTTACTTAAATCCTTTGATATGCAAAAAGATGATTTAATTTTTAATTTATACAGGGTGTAACAGGAGGGGTGGATCATAGTAAGTCAATCGATGGGAGACTTCAATATATTAATTAGAGCAATGGCCAAGTCAATTAATAACCGACTTGGTATTACATGGATCTCACAACTTTTTACCGGTGTACAACTGAGTTGCGAGACTTGGTTTTTTTGACAAGTATTGTTTTTGATGGGATATCATTCCTTTTTGTATTTTGTAGACAGTCTACTTTTTACTTTTTCGTTTTGCTGGATTTGGCTGGGGCACTACCGTGCGCCTATATTTATATGGGATTACAAAGTTATGTAGCTATGTGTCTAGAAAACTGGACCAAAATTTTTAAAATTTTACTCGACTTGGCGGGGGCACTACCGTGCGCCTTTATATTTATATGGTATTACAAAGTTTTTTAAGTAAGGCGTTAAATTTATAAAACTGGACGGAAATTGAGAAAAATTGCTAGACTTAGCGGTTGCACTACCGTGCCCCCAAATATTTTAGTTTTTCCGTAATTCATACACCAAATACTACTTAAATTCCAAATTTGAAGCTTCTAGGCCTGCTAGAAGTGCCTTATTATTTTGATGATCGGTGAGTCAGTCAGACAGTGAGTGACAAAAATAAGAAATTTGACCCGTCATAATTATTAAACCACTGGTTCAAATTGAATGAAATTTGAACTATACTGTCGTTTTTTCAATTCAATTTCAAAACAATTCCTGCATGGTTACTGAAAATTCAGTCTTCTAGTTATATCCACAACGAAGTTACAGGGGGTCGAAAATAGCCTGAATTGCTTCGAGAAAAGGATGGTACGGCCATGCCGCTTTTTTGCTCGACTTGGCGGGGGCACAACCGTGCCCCCAGATTACACGGTATCTACAAGTAAACGGAACACAAAAAAGAAGAAAATAAGTGAATATTATGAATAACAGTGCCTGTGTCTCATCATTACATCGGTACTATGTTTGTATCATTGTTTAGCGGACTCCACGGTCCCAGGTGATTCTGAGGCAATCGAGTAGGGTCTGTTTAGAATTATAGCTTTTCACTGCAATTTATTGCTTTAATATTTTTTCCTTTTGATGATGTAATCAAAATATTGCGGAAAAAAACGTTAAATTCGGCTAATAAGCAATTTTAATACCTGTATACTATGGGTCTACACGCGATAAAAATAATAGCAAATCATAGCTTCTTACTAAAAGTAAGCAATTTATTGGTCATCAAATTCTATTAGCAAATATATGTAGGAAAGAAAGTTCCATCCTCACAATAAAAATTCGATTATTTTGGGATTCCGTTTTTTGGAACTACCTTTTAATAAATTGTCTCAGCTGAAACTGCAAAAACCCCCAAAAAGGTTAACGTAAAAATACTCCTTTTGGTGCGCACGCACTGGCCGCTAATACTTGCTTTTTCTTTCATTAAAAGAAACCAATAATATCGATCGTCACTTTTTTATAATAACCATTCCGAACATAAATTTCGTATTTTGTAGGAATATTTTGTTTGAATATTTCTTAATTTTATTAAATTATTAACTTTTTCAACGTATATTCTAATCTTTCTATTAATTAAATTCTTGTTGGATAATTAGAAAGTGTATCGCGGCCGAAAACAGAAGGTAAATAATATTTTAATAGCTCGTGCCGTGTGTCAGTTAGGTATGTCCTTTTTATGTGAGGAAATTGTAATATTTAGTACATAATTATTAATTGTAAATTATATTTGAGTTGTTCATATTAACAAACGACTATTTGATTGCTCAATAATCTTAGACAGCTACCTTAGATTTACATCAATTGTATCGGTAACATATTATTTTAATTTAGTTAAAGTTTCTTTGATTAACTGCCTCGTTGGTGGCAAGCGACGCATAAGGAACGACAGGTCACTGGTTCGAGTCCTCGCTCGGGCTCAATACGTTTTTTTTATTACAAAAATACAAATATTACAAATTTAATTACAGATTCGGAAGAAAACACTATACGTGATTAAGCCAAGAAATTTAGACGACGACACTTCAGTAAGTAAATAATAATACCTGAACTCACTTTGAAGATACACCATATGAAACAGGAGGCTGCCTAAGTAAGTTTTCCATTTATTACCTCTTAAATAGGCATATAATTATCAGTGATTTCTTTTTGATATATAATTTTAAACTATCATGGTTACACACATTAGAAAACTGAAAGAAACTGAACTGACCGTTCACCCGTGATCATGGCGCTTGCAATAGTGCCGAAATATCGGGAGCTCATTAAGACAAAACAACATGGTAAATATCCCGGACACTTTCAGTTTTCTTTTTGATTTTTATTTTTTCAAGTCAAAAGTCTATAAGTAGCAACAAACATTTTCCCAAACAATGCGAGTTTTCCGGCGGTCGGATCAAGTAAATTTATGGATTTGGAAGTTAATTACAATGTCTAGCTGAAATACAACAAAGGATAAGCCAGCAGAGGTACACAAATAACGGAGCGCAATTTATTTAATTTCATTAGCATAAGAATTAAATTATATTACTGATGATGTGAAGGCATTCGCAAGGATGTTTGTGTTAGGCGAGGTGTTGCTGGTCAATTTATTTTTATGTAACTAGATGTAACATTAAACTTTAGTGGGATATCCAGAAACAAATGGTCAAAATACCTACTAGTGAATATAGATTTATTTTTAGGTTTTAATCTATCTAAAAGCTTTAAGTATGCTTTCAAGTGAAGGGAAGATGAAAAATAAATATCTGTGACATTTCCATACACGGTCATCTGACCCCAAACTAAGCAGAGCTTATACTATGGGCGTCAGAGACTGATATACATATATATATATTTTTAAATACATTATTACACCCAGACACGGCACAAACACCGATAATTGTGATAATATTATGTATCTTATTAAAACCTCTGCTTTTACGCTTTACAACGATTTATTAACCAAAGCGATATTATGAGACAGGCTTATTGGAACGGATAACCGGTATAGGTTATTTCCAATAACAGGTAGGCAACACAATGTATTGAGTGCTAACTGAGAGTAGGCAAATGGTTTTTTCCCCAACTGACTACAATGATGGCTTGGAATAGCCATGTCATCATATAATCAGGCTTGCGGGGCCGGGAGTGGATGGATCTCATCTCTCGCAAAAGTGTGTGGGTGATAACTACTTAATTATCACAGATAATATCATATTATGTTAAAATTACCAGTTACTTTATTATTATCGAAATATGTGCGTTTTGAACGGACTCCTCAGATCCACATCTACACACAATGCAACGTAGCGTAGGGCGCATCTAATCTCAGTAGAGCTGTGAAATTGAAAGAAAATACAGGTGATTTTTACTGGGAGAATTATTTTGTACAGATATAGATAAAAACATACAATGCTATTAAAGTGTTAATTGCTTTAAATTATCTCTTAATTATCAATTTTATTTACATTTAATATCCATGCCATTTTAAAAACATTCTACATAATTGAATTTAATCGAATCTCCTTTGTTATTGCCTTAACTTACAACTGCTTTCTTAATTAAGCTTCTAAAATAAATTATAACGTTACTTGGTTTCGCGGTGTTTCGAAACATTTATTAAGAGACGCCCGTCGACTGCGATAAATTGTGCTGGAATAAAAATCATCTTAATTGGTTTTACCGGTAAGAGCTCAAATCATTTTCTCATGGTCTCTTACTAGACCTGGGGGCTTAGACAAAGTAACATATCGAAACGATAACGAAGTTCGAAAAGAACAAAATGTTTGGGATTGACCACGTTATTTATCGCGTCTAATGTCAATCCCATACATCGTATTCTTTTCGAACTTAGTTATCGTTTCGATTTTGTTACTTTGTCTACGGCACCTGGTAGTTTTTTTTCGGGTTTCTCTAATAAACTTTTAGCATTTTTTATAGATAAAATATTTATATAAATTTTGTAGGATCTAGATTTAGCTACAATCAAGGTGTTGCTTATTCACGTATGGAAGTTCGACCACGTAGTTTACAGTTGGTATCAAAAACAGAGGAACATGATTAAAAAAATCTAATTGCTTGTCGTAATTAAGTAATTTCACTCAACGTTAGACTAGGGCGGTTGAAAAACAAAGAATGTAATTTAACGCTATTTGAAGGCAACAATACAAGCGAATGAATGCTCTGTATCCAAAAGCGTTTCCATGTTATGTGAAATTACGCGAATGCTCAGAGTTGTCTCGTGGTGCCAACGGCAAACAAGCAAACAGCAGGTATTCCTGTAACATTTATTTTTACTTTGAGTTGAAATGTCCGACATTCAAGTCCCGTGGCAATAAAAAAGTCGTTCAAGAGCAAGACGGACTCGTGCATATTAGAAGATACCGGAAATCAGGATGAATCTTAATGTAAATCTAATTATTTCTAATATTTTCACGCAATTTATTTAAGGAACACCATTTTTATATAGTAAAATTTTCTCATATTCTATTTCGAAAAGGTGAGGGACAGATTGACGGACAACAAAGTGAAAGGTTCCGTTTTTTCTTTTGAGATCCGGAACCCTAAGGTGATATGAGCCGGAAGTGTCAGCTGTTTCTTGTTAGTTTGCTGTATGGACTATGCATAACGATCTACATATCATTATCATCACCATCAGCCCACATACGTTCCCACTGCTGGGGCACGGGCCACTATCTACATATGATACATATCATTCAAAGGTTTGCTAAACTCATACTTTAAGTATAATATGGTAGGATGTATAGAATTAATTAAATTGCGAGCAAGCCGGAAATGTGTCGCGTTAAAGTGCGTGATAGCCGAGCGCATATTTCAACCCACATATACAATTAGGTGATACAATCGGCGGTTTAAGCTCGTAAGTTGTAGACATGAGTTTGCCAAAACGATTTCGATGTTAGTACAGCACAAACGTTCAAGCAATTTGCTTAGTACGGTTTAATTTCACACATTATTAATGTGTTTCATACTTAATACCTACGGTTAAACTCAAATAAAACCTACCGTTGTTAAGTATCATAACTTATTAACCCCATATACTAACAATACTGTAGTAATACAGCGATGTTAAAAGCGTTTGATGTTTTCAACAGTTGTGAAACCTGTAAATAAAATGCTTTCGAGCTAATTCCTCGCAGTACACATGTTGCCACTATCAAAAGGAAAATGATCGCAATGCCAAACGAGTTACCCAATCAGACCGCAGTTAAACCGGTGAATTGTAAAATAAAGCCATAGCGAAGCCCAAAGCCATCCCGCGGTGCGGATTCGAGAGCAAATACCGGGAATGCCGGATTCGTATCTGCGTCCGGCGCTCTTCCATTTAGGAATTTTTCAATTGATGAGGAATTTTTATAGGAAAGTGCACTCAATGGGCAACTCGCCACAGTTTTGTACTGGGTCTCCGCGCACAGAGACGATCAGTTGCAACCGGGAAATTGCCGTTCATTCGTTTGAGACGGCCAACAGTAAAGTATTTAACGTATCCACTCAATTTTTCCAACTGGTTTTATGATTAAATTGTTTTTATGAAAAATCCAATGTGTTCAATTGTTTGTTTATTGCTCAAAACATTCCATCAAAGTTGACCTTGTCTATCTACTTTAAAAAATTAAAGTAGATAGACAAGCTCAACTTTGCTTATATCCATCTGGAAAAAAAATAGCGATCAAGCTGACAAGCAAGAACCTAATCGTAAAATCATATCCCGGGTTCCAGCGATAATTTTTCTGCTTCTATCGAGTATTTGCTACCATACAGTAGAGAGCAGAAGATGGCCAACGGGTTGCTATTAACAGCTCGCTTCCTGGAATAGCCTTGAAGATGTGCATCTGCACTGAGTGTTCTTTTTTTTCAACTTTTAGTAAAAGAAGTGAGATTTATAGGATATTTAGTAAAAAATAGTAAAATTTTATAGCATGGGGTCACAAATTTCTAAAACTTGATTTAAATTAGTTATGACCAAAAAACTGGAACACTCAATCCAGACGTTTCAGTAAATGTGCATATTCTCAATCTCAGAAAGTACTAACTCTGAGATAATATTTTTAATGTTAGAATTTAGTAAAGAATTTCTTAAAACTTTTAAGAAATTACCAATTCGCTATGGTGTCAGATTGCAGATTAGTGGCGGTTTGAATGGATCACTCAATTCAGCACTTGTCTGAACTGAGTGATCTTCAAAATGTGCGTATAATTGGAGAATTACTTAAATGTAAACATTTTATCTTGTAGTTTGACTCTTTCGCGAATTCGTAAAATAGAAATAACGGCTCAAAAAGCTTTACCTTGTAAAATAAACAAAAAGAGTTTTTTTTGGAACGTCTGAACTGAGTGTTCCTTATATGCGGCTTTACAGACTCATATAACCCTCTTCCATTGAAGCAGTTTAGATCAATGGTTATTACTAATTTTTTTACTAAAACATGTAATATCGTCCGTCGCTATAAACTATATACCTTAAGAGAAAATCAATTTTTTGTTTTTGTAAAGGAGGTTATGTTGTAGGGTGACCACAGCTTATAATAAATAAAATAAAATAAATAAATAAATAAATAAATATTACACATTACAAAAAATTAATAAAAAACTAGAACGACTTCTAATATGTGGAATATATCTACCGCCTCCCATACAAAAACATGTCTTGGAGCATTTCATATGTAATACCAATAATGTTCTTGAAAATAATAGTCATTCCGTTATATTAGGTGATTTTAACTTAAGTTGTATGCAATGGTCTGGTACCCCCAATTCTCCATTACGGCAACCTGCGACACAAATAGTTCGTACGCTGCACAGTTACTAGATTTTGTATCTTATAATGGATTAAGGCAGTACAATCACATTTGTAACAGTAAAAACAAAACACTAGATTTATTGTTATCTAGTATGGATATTGACAAGGTCGAAAGTAGCTTGTCTCCATTGGTTAATGTCGATCCTTACCATCCTCCTCTAGAAATAAAAATAGTTGACCAGTTAAGCAACAACATATGTTTGCAACCAAATTCCAATCTTATTTACAAATTCCATAAGGGAGATTATACTAAAATAATAGAACATTTGCATGAGGTTGACTTTGATGAACTGTTTAGCGGGTGTGATTCAGTAAATGTAATGATAGATAGATTTTACGCAATAATACATGAAACAATTAGATTGTATGTGCCCTGTTCTCGTCCCAACTCAAAAAATCGCTATCCGGTGTGGTTTAATAAGGGAATTATTTGCGTGTTGAGAGAAAAATATAAGTATAGGAAGTTGTATTCTAAATTTAAAAATCCGCTTGATTTATTATCATTTAAATTACTTAAGGATAGATCTGAACTACTCATAAATGAAAGTCACAAAAAATATATAGCCTCTATAGAATCAACTATAAAAAGTAACCCAAAGATATTTTGGTCTTTCATCAAGCATAAGAAAAGTAATGGCAATGGGTACCCTCCCAAAATGTATTATAAAAATACTTCCACAACTGACGGTTCTAAGATATGTAACCTTTTTGCAAAGTGCTTCTCTGCGGTCTATGAGCCAAATGTACCAGATATAGATGTAAATAAAATACAAAAGGATGAATTCACAACTAATTATATAAATACAATTAGTTTTACCTCCGATCAAGTAAAGAAGGCTCTCAAAAATCTCGATATTAACAAAGGAGCAGGCCCTGACTGTATATCACCTATGTACGCAGTAAAATGTGCTGATTTACTGGCAATGCCTCTTTCCATGATACTTAACAAATCTCTATCTGAAGGTGTATTCCCAACGGTCTGGAAGGAGGCCCGCATTGTGCCAGTCTACAAGTCTGGAGATAAATCAAATGTCGAGAATTTTAGACCCATATCTATTCTCCCAGTATTTGGGAAAGTGTTTGAGTCCTTACTCTGCCCTGTTTTATACTGGCACATTAAACACCTTATTATTCCGCAACAACATGGTTTTGTTAAGGGTCGCTCCACAACAACGAACTTGGTCGGCTTTGTCTCAGAGATTGTGGAAGCAGTAGACTCCGGGCCTCGGCTGACGTCATATACACAGATTTCAGTAAGGCCTTTGATACAGTTAATATTAAAATATTAATAAAAAACTTTCACTTTACGGAATATCAGGTCCGTTATTAACGTGGTGCAATTCATACCTGTCAAATAGAAAATCAAAAATAGTTCTTAACGGCTACGAGTCTAAAGTGTATATGGCGTCATCCGGGGTCCCTCAAGGTTCACACCTTGGGCCTCTGTTCTTCATACTCTTCATCAATGACGTAACTTCTTGTTTTCATCATTCCAATTGTTACTTATATGCGGATGACCTCAAAATTGTGAAATATATATCTAACGACATGGATGTAAAATTATTGCAGGATGATCTTGACCGTTTTGAGTCGTGGTGTAACATTAATTTCTTAAAATTGAATCACAATAAATGCTATTTTATGCACTTTTCCAGAAAAGAAACCGCACCACTCATCTTACAAGCTGTTTAACCACGACTTAAGGGAGGTTGACACCATTCGCGATTTGGGCGTCATTGTAGATAATAAATTAAGATTTAACAAACATATTGAGGATATAGTCACAAGAAGTTTCAGGTTACTCGGATTTATAAACCGTAATTGTAAAGAGTTTAAAACAGCCTTCAGTAAAATTTGTGTTTTCAATTGCCTTGTAAGAACCATACTAGAATATTGTAGTTCAGTCTGGTCACCAATGTATGAAGTTCATAAAAAAAGAATCGAATCGGTTAACAAGAGATTTCTCTGGCATTTAGCCTTCCAACAACATAAAGCCAGAGAATTTCCATCATATCAAAAACGTTTGGCCCATTTTAAGCTTCAAAGTCTTGATAGACGAAGAGACATAACTGATCTTAAGTTTTTACATAAACTGGTCAACGGACATCTAGATTGTCCGAGGCTATTACCTAAACTTAGATTCAATTGTCCCATTAAATTACCACGACCTTCTAAATACACTCTGTTTTCTATTAAACGGTTTAAAAGCAACCTGGGTCATTTATCGACAGTGAACAGAATGCAGTTACTTTATAACAACATTTCTAAAGGGACTAATGTCGACATATTCGATAGGCCAGGAGTTTTTATGAGATCTATTAATAGATCCATTTATATTTGTAATGAAAATAATAATAATTAAGTTGCTGTAGGTACTACTGTTAAATCTGCAGTATAATGTTACCCCTGTGGCAGCGGCACTAGTGAGAATCTCTCGATCCCAAGATTTATAGTCGTAGGGCTACTGCAGCTGCCACAGTTTAGCATAGCATGAAGTTGTTTTTTCTTTTCTTTTTCATTTCCATTTTGTGCATGTCGTGGCAGCCTATAATTAAGGCATCACTTTAGCATTGTCATAAAACTAAACGTTTAAATTATGTTATCTATAAGTGAATGTTTTGTTGGCTGTCCTGAAATAAATAAATAAATAAAAAAATAAATACACAACATCACATACATTGATCTGATCCCGTGGTAAGTAGCTTAAGCACTTGTGTTACGGAAATCAGGATCAACAGTGGGTACACAAATAAACTTAAATATATTGAATAATACACCCAGACACGGAACAAACACCGATGTTCGTCACACAAATATTTGTCCCGAGTGGGAATCGAACCCACGACTCTTGGAACCGTAGGTTTTGAACCTGAGTCACTAACCACTGTTCCACCGAGCCAGTCTTAATGTTTAATAAAATACCGTTAGTTACATTAGAAAATGCGTTTTATTCAAGTAGTTACATTAGACTAAATTAAAAGTAAAAATAAAATGTAAATATGTTTGTATTTCGCTTATTATAGTGTTATAACATAGCGACCCGTACAACTATCTACATAAATATTTCTTCACCCCCGTAAGACAATTACACCATTATAAGCGAAATACAAACATATTTTCATTTTATTTTTACTTTTTATTTAATCTAATGTAACTACTTGAATAAAACGCATTTTCTAATATGACTAAAGGTCTTTTATTAAACCTTATAAATTGTGGTCACCCTACAACATAACCTCCTTTACAAAAACAAAAAATTGATTTTCTCTTAAGGTATATAGTTTATAGCGACTGACGATATTACATGTTTTAGTAAAAAATTAGTAAAAACCATTGATCTAAACTTCTTCAATGGAAAAGGGTTATATCAGTCTGTAAAGCCGCATATAGGGAACACTCAGTTCAGACGTTCCAAAAAAATCTCCTTTTGTTTATTTTTCAAGGTAAAGACGCCAAGGTAAAAAATTCGCGAAAGAGTGAAACTACAAGATAAAATTGTTACATTTAAGTAATTCTCCAATTATACGCACATTTTGAAGATCACTCAGTTCAGACAAGTGCTGAATTGAGTGATCCATTCAAACCGCCACTAATCTGCAATCTGACACCCTAGCGAATTGGTAATTTCTTAAACGTTTTAAGAAATTCTTTACTAAATTCTAACATAAAAATCATTATCTCAGAGTTAGTACTTTCTGAGATTGAGAATATGCACATTTACTGAAACGTCTGGATTGAGTGTTCCAGTTTTTTGGTCATAACTAATTTAAATCAAGTTTTAGAAATTTGTGACCCCATGCTATAAAATTTTACTATTTTTTACTAAATATCCTATAAATCTCACTTCTTTTACTAAAAGTTGAAAAAAATAACACTCAGTGCAGATGCACATGCCTTGAAGAAAAATAACAGCTCTTTCTCAGATGCGCTGCATTTCGCAGAGATTTATGAGGCTGCGATCAGGTACCCTGCGCCCCTAACAACATAGTTCTGACTAGGTGTGCCAGCGATCTCGTCCGCGTGGAAAAGGGACTTTAGGCAGCATTTACCTTCAAATGCCCTACAAGGTCCATGTAATGCTTTAAATTAGCATAAATTTATGAACCGATTGACATAATACCAAGAATAAAACCTATGTAGAGCTTACCGAAAACGACATCGAGATCAGAAGAGCCATTTCAGAGATTAGCGTGCACTAACGCACAGACAAATATTCCAAAAAATACTGTTTCGGGTTACTATTGCGCTGATAAAGGTCTCCTATAATTATATCTTTTATCATATTGTCATCTATGTACGGACAGCGATCACCTTTTTTAAATTTATGTATAAATAAATTGCTCACGTTTTTATTAGAATACCTGGAGGCATATTACGGCCTCCTAATTCCAGTCAGTTTAAGAACGAACATCGACTAACTTCGTGTTTTTAGTATACTTAGTTGTGCGGTATGGTTATGGAATCATACAAACTGATATAACCCCTCCATTATGATTGTACATTTTAAAAGAAACGTAGCAATACCAGCTCTTTATCATAATAAACATCTTTATCGCTAGGTGCCTATATTATAGGTACCTTATCGATGAACAAAATCAATATCTATACTGTATGTTAAAGTACAATAATAAAGACCGTTGCGGTGAATAGTGTAATTTTAATTTCTCTTTGTATCTATTACACAATAGTGCAAAGATAAGGGACACATAATTATTACATTATTGCGTACTGATACTCATTCACAGTGTAATTATTAGAATCGCTGATCATTTATCTGGAACTGATAACCAATTATATATATCAATTAACAATTTGAGTATTACGGTAATTGATCCGTTCAATATCAATTAGACATAATAATAGAACCTAATGAGGTGTGATGACGATTTGATGCGTCAGTGTAAATCCCAAAATAATTAGACTTTAGTTGATTCCAGATAGACAAATTGTTATCTATCAGTTGTTTGTAAAACGAGCTGCAATAGGCTTAATTGGAAAGCGCGGTTTATTAATTAAATCGGAAATAAGTGGCACTGACATACTTTAAAGTAGAGTCTATGATACGGGTTCAATAGCTATCAATTGTTCAATTGAACGAATGGGTTATGTATTTGATAATTCGACATTTTAAGGGTTTGTTTACGTACCTATTTGTTATCTGCTCAAGTTTCTAACTAGTAAATGTAAATGCACAATAAGCGTAGTAATAACCCAGTAACAACATTATTATTACAACAGTTCCAAGGCTTAATTAGTGGCACCAGGGAGCGACCCCACAGAGGCGCTCAGTCGAGGGTAGTTTTATAACTTTCACCTTTGGGATCATCTCGGGCGTGCCAGTGCCATGCTAATCTTCTTCTTATCGTATGGTTGATGAACAACCTGGTGTCAGAGTTTTTAAGCCGCCCGTAGGCCTCTGACATGGCTTCACACACCGTTGAAAAATTTCTCAGGTGTGCTGGTTTCCTCACGATGTTTTCCTTCACCGTTAAAGCGTCGAATGATGGTACATATGAATTTCAAATTTGAAAAACACATTGGTACCTGGCGGGGTTTGAACTGGCGACCTCTCGCATGGCAAGCAACGACCTTAACCACTCGGCCATCGACGCTAAATAATGCCATGCTAATAAGCTTCATATTATAGTGTTTTTAATTGCTCTATTGCGGTTTGGATGGTAAACCCGTAAGTGTATAATATTGTTTTCCTTTTAGAGTACTAAATTCATACGTTTTTGAGCATATTATTTGTAATATCAACTTTTTTTAAATACTTATGGGTATTTTTCTTTGGGTAGTAATTAAGTCGGCTTCTTTTTGATTGCATTATTATAGTCTGGAAATCTAAGTTGCCTTCTAAATCGACAGTCACGGTGGAACAATGGCTAGTGGCTACGGTTCTAGAAGTCGTAGGTTCGATTCCCACCTGGTATAAATATTTGTGGGACGAACATCGGTGTTTATTCCGTGCCTGGATGTTATAGTAATTTTTATATTTGTGTATACCGCTGATGTTTTTAATATGCGTAACACAAGTGTTTAAGCAACTTATTTCCGAATCAGATCAGTGTATGTAATGTTTTGGAATGTTTATTTATTTGAAAGTTTAAACCTTGCTTTTTAAATCATCTCAATATTGTTATCTATCCTAAACTACAACTCTAAACCACTCATGATAGCTTCTAGGTACTTCCATACTTTAACAACTTTCATCTCTTAAGTCCTATCTTAAGATCCACACTTAGCTCAATATTTGAGCCTTATACCTAAAACATCGAATTAACTTATCCCACTTAAGATGGCAGCTCAAAGGACTTGCACATGATCTGGCTACTGCTACGATTTAAGAGAGCACTTATTTGGCAAAATAACAGAAAACAAGGCTTCTAATTATATAAATTAGCTGCGTTATTGCTTTCCACAAGTGATTTTACGAGGTGCTAGAGTATTGACCTGTTGAGCTGGCTGGCCGGCGGCCAAATAGCCCCAGAGACTCCTTTGCATAATTCCCCAAACTCATGATAGGGCACGTTTTAAATCCATTACACGACTGATCGCTCTTTTCGTTGGTTATATTACTTTAGAGGAGAAGTCGTAACGAAAAACCGTCGGATTACTATCTGGAGTTGCAGCATTATGGAACTCTTGTGGGAAGACTGGGTATTTGAAAGTACTCAGAAATGTGGTGAGCTTACTAAAATCTTTATTCCTTAAACGATGTCATAGTATATTCAGAACAACAGCAGTTTGATCGACCAGTGTGAGAAATAAACAGGACCCGGCATAAAATGTAATTATTATAAGAACTAAGGCTATTAGACTATAATTTATGAAATGCTTAATTAATGTAAAACCGCTTAAAAATATTTAATGTTGGCACTATCAATATTATCGTAGTATTTTTTTATGGAAATGAATCCCTATATTTTTCTAGTTTTATCATAATAATTGGAGCTAGACTTTTATTCAATAATATTTAATTGTTTTCAAAACATGTAGTAGTTAGTTACATGTATAAAATTATAATCTTGAAGGATAAAAGTGGTAAATTTAAAGCAGATTCTCAGATAATTACAAATTTCACGATACACAGGAATGCCTGCTTGCGAAACCGAGGTGGGCTAATTTATGCTAATTAAATACCTATTATCAAAAAACACATATTAGTTTCGTCAAAAATTTCATATTTTCACGATTAATATTGACTCAGTAGCCCCCCCCCCCACTCTTTGTAAACTCATCAAAATACCTTATTGAAACTGAAAATCTTGTAGATAAACCAATACTGGGCTTACAAAACTACCTAAATAACATACCGAAGTTCATGCTCCCGAACAACCCAACCCCTGTCAGTTTGCGGCACAATTACTACCTATCCGAAGAGGCTGTCTCGTTTCTATATTGGTATCAAGCGTGGGTACTGAAAATCTCTAAGAAGTCTGAAACTCAAATTTATAGTTGGGCTAACATTTCTATCTAAATAGGTGCAACACAATTCTAATTCTCTCTTGCAAAATTATTTCTTGCGTTTAATATTATCTAAGAATTTATCTACCCTATTTCAATTTAACATTTCATCGTTGCTTTAAAACCTCTTATGTGTGACTTTTAACAACCGATTCGAGATGTACCGTATTTACATAAGCTCTCTCGTGTTTTATTGTCATTTTTGCACATACACCGTGAAATTTTCATGGTTGTTTTCCCGCAGCAAAATGATTCTACCTTAGTAGCACAATAGATTTGTGTAGTTCTTTTTTATTAAAATCAATAAATGCCGGTTTTACGAAAGGTACTTTCGAACCACTTTATTACTTAGGGCGTAGAGCTTCTTTAGCTTTAAGCATCGATTTCATGCGGCAAACTACTGTTTGCCGCATGAAATCGATTGATTTTTAATCGATTAAATCGATTGATGTGACGTGATAAGGTACTCCTTATCACGTCACATCTTAAAAAACAACGATAGCTTCTCTCGTTTTCGAGTTGGAAAATTATTATTTTGAAAATTTGAAAAAAGAAACTTTTTTTTTTTTCAAGGAATAATTTGCATAATTCGATAGTATTACTAAAGGCAATTCGTTCTGCCACGGGAAAACAACCACTCTAATTTCACCGTGTACCTATATCTTAAAGAAGCGACGTCGATTTAAAATTATTTTGAGGATTCCGTACCTACTTATTGCCGAGTGAAGGTGTGAAATGCACAATTGCACGTTGCACTTTATTGTTCTGTACCGATCTAAATTTACGAGCTAATTCACTCTTACGGTATAGAACGTGGGCTATCAGTGAAAACCAATATAGACCCCGAGTAAACAGACACCGGTTAATGAATTCATCATGGTGCTTCGAGCTACGCACTCTTGGGTCCAGTTCGGAAGCGCCGGTTGATTTATCCTCGTAATCTGGGCGCCGGGCGCAGGGGCACGCTTGGTCCTGGCCTACAATTCGTGCGATAAGCCTCAGCGGCCTGTGTACTCGACTGTACTAGTGCCCTTATCAAAACTTTGCTCAAATAATAACTAGGGAGTACAGGCGAGATCGAACTTTGTGGAAATGGGAAATATTTATCCCTGGCGTCCGGGTGACAAGCTCTGAGAACGAACGTTGCACACACCGAATTAACGCATCAAAAGTTAGAAAAATTTATAGTGTTCATTATAGTGGTAGGCATAGATGAGTATGCAACACTTTTTTCTCTTAGATTTTCGCTTCTTCTACTTCGTCTTTATAACCACTGGGTTGTTCAATAACTTTCCGTCTTTAATAATTTTTTTTTAGTAAATTTGCTAAACAATTAAAATGTTCAGATTAAGGTAGCTTTAAAAGGCTTGAAAAATTGAAATAGAGTTCTGGCCTATATAGGCAACTGCCTGGCAGTTGTCTGATATGCCGCCATTGAGATTTGCCACAATGGCGGAAATCGTTTGGACACCTTACTTGTTTAAAAGGAGTAATTAAGATAGTCGAAAAAAGAGGATATATTTTGTGCCAAAATTAGTACTTATGTATCTGAATATTTTATGCGTAAAATAGTAAACATGCAATCTACCTACCTATAACGCCCATAGTACAAGCTCTGCTTAGTTTGGGGTCAGATGACCGTGTGTGGAAATGTCCCAGATATTTATTTATTTAAATGTATAAATACCACCGCAGAGTTGGCGTTTGCTTCAGGTCAGACAAAAATCAGTGGCTTTAGTTTACTATGTCTCATTTTATTACGAGGTTTAATTCTAAATCTCTCCACCCTTCCGCGAGATTGAATTCCAGAAAGGGATAAACCAGCATTAACCGGGTTAAGGGGATAACGGCAAAATAAGAAACTCAAAAAGTTACAATTTCGATGAAGTTAGTGGGTATCATTTAATTATTATTAGGAACACTGCATGTGAAATAAAAGCTTGTAAAAAGTACACTTTTCTATGCTTTAATTTATATTCGTATATTTATATATTAACGGTTATAATTTGACTGGGTCGGTGGAACAGTGGTTAGTGACCCTGGCTGGCGGTTCCGAGAGTCGTGGGTTCGATTCCCACTCGGGACAAATATTTGTGTGATGAACATCGGTGTTTGTTCCGTGTCTGGGTGTGATTATGTATTTAAGTATATATTTATAAATATATATGTATGTTTATCAGTCTCTGACGCCCATAGTACAAGCTTTGCTTAGTTTGGGGTCAGATGACCGTGTGTGGAAATGTCCCAGATATTTATTATTATTTATTTAAATATTTAAACCGTATTTAATATTACTGATTTTGTTGTGAACGAGACTTTCGTTTGCTACATTTTCGGGACAGTGCTTATTATTTAATTTACGTAGGTATACGTTTATATTAGTTTTCCTTTGTTTTTCTTTTGTTATTATGTAAATCTAAACCAGTAAGCGTTTTTACCTTAGGCCTTTGTTATTAAATTACTTTTTCAAAATAAGGTCCTCATTGAAATGGTTACTACAGTAACTAATTTCATATTCAGGTGGTTCTCCCCCGTAAAGCGAAACTGGCACAACTCAACCATTACAACTCTTCCCTTCAAAAATCCAATCAATTAAATCGAATAGCTTCCATAACAATAAAAATAAACATTACTCCGCGTCGGTCGAATCCAAATTGCTTTGTTTGCGTCTTGAGCCATGTTTTTATTCAAAATAAACAACCCCCAAGGTCTGTTTTGTTCGCGATGAAAAGCAACTGCCGAAAGAATGGCTACTAAAGGTGGGACTTCGCAACTCCTCCCGTTTGCCGGAGAATAGGATAGTGTGAATTATTCAGCAGAGCGCCCAGGTGCCGTTCGCATTGTGTTCTGCGACAGTTTGAGTTCATCAACGTTTACCAAAAGTCGAGTAAAACAAATTTATTCTAATGGATTTTTTTGAATGCTCAGTTATTTTTAGCTACCCCTGTACATATTTGTGTAGGTAAAAAAAAATAATGAACTTATATTGGTGTTTGATCCTTGTGATTGTGATTTACAAAATAGGCAAAAACAAGGCAAAACTCGGGCGGTTTTGCCTTGTGGTCGAACACGGCGTGACCGACGAACGAGTTTTTGCCGTAAGGGTTCGTTAAAACGTACAAAAACAAAAATGTTTTGATTTAGCACATTTTTTCGATTTGAATAATACAACAAGATTTACATACAACATTATCAACATGAAGTCGTTTTTAAAGTAGTCAACTCTGAAGTGAGATTTCAACGATATCTCATTTTTCCGCTTGAAAATTGGAGTTTTATAGTTTGAAAATCTAGAGGCAAAAAGTCTGACCAAAAACCTTAGCCTCCCCACCTCTTGTATCGCAATGCCATTACCCTACATCCCTTAAACCCCACCATGAACAGAGCTTTACCCGATCTAATTAAATTACCCCCACTGATGACCTCATCATCGCCCTTTCGCTCGCCTGACCTTTCCTTTATTTAAACCCCCAAAGGTTATCTAGCGAGTGACATTGAAAAATTGATATAGACATAATCCTACAGCTGCTGCTGGGACTAAATGTGTTGTTTGGTATTCCAGGCCGTTTTATAATTAGAAATAGATTTTTCCACCGTGTGGTTGGGATTGGGTTAATTATGTTTCCAATGAGGCTTCATTCAGGTTGACCACAATGTCGGTGTCCCTTTTTAGACCCATGATATTGAATTGAAATAAACCTAATTATATAACAAGAGTAACATATAACTAAACCACAAGTAAGTACCTACATTGCTTTTCAGTATTCCTATGTCGTTAAAATAACTTATGAAAATATGTTTTGAGGCAGCACTGACAGGTAATACAGTAGACTCAAAAAATAAAGATTCAAAAAGCGTTATAAAGTTGATGTATTTTAAACAGGGTTGAACATTAAACAAATAACAAATTGTTTTTATTTATTAAGATTTTTATAAAAACATACCAAAATATATTCTCACCCAGAAACAAACGGGTGGAAATTGAACATACGACTCTTGAAACCGTAGATTCTGGCTACCACTGAATTCGCTGATCCATCGAGTTTATACTAATAATATTCTCAGTACATTATTCATATTTTATAAATATAGTTAAAGACGTAACTACTAACGATCTTTGGTTTGGTGGACTTCGGATTGTTAAAATACTTTCGTTTTCAATATGAACATCAGATCTGATTTATATGTAAACTAAATATTTTTCTCTCTGAGACATTGAAGTGAATACTATGATTTTCATTACATTTTTTCAAGCTTTGCAAATCTGTTATGTTTGGCAAACATTTATATAATAATTTTGTCTACACGTTTCATTACTGGCATATAAAGGGGTATAAAGGTAATGTTTTTTTTATTCAAGGTTTGAAAGGCCTAGAATTATCGTGCATTTACTGCGTTACTAGAAATGATTAGCTAGCAACCTCGTGGTATTGTCTGTCATGCGATTGTAACACAACATGACAGGTGTCAGATCTCACACACATAACAAGTAGGTACAAAAAGTTACAGTTTGTAATACGTGAATATTACACCTAAAATATTATGTTAAATTACTAGATACTTAAAGTAAATCATTGTTATAGGTTGCCTACTAGATACTAATAATAAAATTAAATACATTATATTCAAATTTTGTCCATTGTTGGTTATGTCTATGATGGGTTGAATTTGTCATCATAAAATGATGACAAATTCTTAGTTAAGTTAATTTCTAGCTCCACTTTCCTTCTTTTGCTGAGGTTTGTATCATATATTCCAGGGCCTTCCTTCAATATCTGCTCATCTGTAAAATCTACGGTGACTCAGTCGTGCTCCGTTTATATTCAGCCCCAGTTGTTCCCATTCCAATTTTCAGAATATTCTTTCTAGCACTGCTAGTTAACAGCTTTGGTGATAAAAAATGTCTCCTGTGGATTCCAGCCTATTACTAGACTTGGTTTCTTTATAGATGTTCTGAATGATATTTATGTACCTAGATTTTTTCGATTCTCTGTTCCCTTAGAACTAGCCATAGTAGCCATACATAATTGGTGTATGAGGCTACCAAAATCCTTGAAATAGTTCATTAATAAAGCACATTGAAATATATATTTTTGTATGTGCTGTTTTAATGTTTGCAATAATAATATCGATTGGCCAAATTCTTTTCTAAATTTTGCCTATTCATCTAATTGATTTTCGTCAAGGCAAATTGATTCTATTTGAAATTGATTTATTTTGATGAACTTTAATATAACATTTGATTTAAGGGATAATTTTTCTCGATGTTTTTTTAATTGTTTTCTGCCTCCTGATTTTTCAATGTTGTTCTCTAGGATTTTAGTATGTTTAGTTTAAAGTTTAGTTGAATTAAAATAATATGATAATAATGAGCCGTCCGACCGGTTTCGACAGGGGCAGCCGATCTCAATAGAGATCAGCCAATTGATTATATTCTGTCCCCTTACCCTCTTCTTCCTGCTGCCAGGCTGAGTAATTTCTTTACAGAAAAATTCACAGTTATGTTGAAATATTTTTTTTCTGAATATAAATAATTTAACTTATATTATTATTCATTCAAATTGAATATGTTGTAAAAACCATTACCGTTCATTTCCTTTTCTACGATCCATAGACAAAATAACATTTTGAATTTAAATATTAATAAATATCATAAATCTTTCATAACATGACATACATTGATCTGATCTCCTGGTAAGTAGCTTAAGCAATTTTATTGTGTTACGGGTACCAGAATCAACAGTGGAAATGTCGTGGCCGCATCGTAAAATTGCCAATTTCATTAAATGATCGGCCATTAAATGAAATGGTTGCATTTCATGAAATATTTCACTGTCCATTGGCCATATTATCATGATGTGCCCAGGCCAGGTCAATGAAAAGAAATCGTTTAATGATAGGGCTAGCTGGACACACTGCTATTTCATTAAATATTAAATCTTAATCGATCATTGTGGAATTGTTTCATTAAATACCGGTAGAGGTGCTGTAATACTGTAAACGCTTAAGCGCTTTGTTTGTGTCAAGATGGCGGCCCTTGTCAAACCTTGTTAGGTTAGATTACACACCTTACGTTATCTACAAACCTAGTAGATGGGATAAGTTAGGTTAAAAACCTGAACTAAAAATAAATAAGTACGTGTTCTAAGTTTTCATGAAATATTTTATAGTTACCCCATTTTCACGATATGGTCAAACATGGGTGACCAAATAGCTAAACGTTTGTCGTTTAATGATTGAACACATAACAAAATGTTCAACCAACCTCTCCTGGGTGGGAACCGAACCCACGACTCTTGGAACCGTAGGTAGTAATCCTGGATCACCGAGCCCGTCGAATTTATAAAAATGAATTTGTTGTATTCTAATTTTCATACTGACATAAAAACGGATCATAAGGTTACTCGTATTAGTAGTTACATTAAACGGTTCACTGTGAAGAAGCATAAAATAAGTTAGCATAATGTAATTACTACTAATTATAATTACGCATAATACCGACTAATAAGCACAACAGTTTTTAGCATACAATTTTTAGCATAAATACAATAAGCATAAACATGATTAAGCATAAAATAATTAGCCATAAGTTTAAAAAAGCATAATGGAATTTTACCATAATGTTGTAAGAGAAAAGGTGAGTAGGTATTATAAACACCAAATTATTAAAACATTGCATTCATATAATCAATGCAAACCCGTCCGTCCATGCCCTTGCAACTCGTTCAGTGCTTGTCGCGTTGCAGTTTAAAAGGCATCACAGACGTTATTCCTGCTCGCATGCACTGTGCCCGACAGCTTGACGCGAGGAAATGAACGCCGCCTCACACGTCGCGCCTCAACCAAGAAAGGGAAATAGTCGGCCTCATAAAACAAAATAGACGAGTACCCGCAGCCATTTCGACGGAAGTACTTGTTGCGGGGACGGAACCGAGCTATGATTTGACGGTGGCAAATCAACGGAGAATAGGAAGAAAGAACAGTACGGTAAGTCGTTTTTTATATCTACATAGGTATATATAAATCATAGCTATAAATTATAACAAAAATTTTACGCAGTATTGTATATACTGGGTAAAATTTTTGAAGATGTGGTTAGTGACCCAAGGTTCCCACTACCTACGGTTCCAAGAGTCGTGGGTACGATTCCCACCTGGGACAAATGTTTGTGTGACAAACATCAGTGTTTAGGTGTGTTATTGAATATATTTAAGTGTATATGTGTATCCAATGTTGATTCTGTTACTTTCCACGGGATCAGACCAATGTATGTGATGTTGTGTAATATTTATTTATTACACGAAACAAACAATATTTAACTCTATGCACAACATATTATACGATCTACTTAAATGATGCAGTCTACAGCCTATCGACATGACTACAGAGTAAAGTGTTATTTACCACATTATGTATATTATGAACAAATTTCAATTTGGTAAGTAATCTTTGGTAAGTAAAAAAAGTATGTAATCTGTTACACATTAATCAGTGCACTAAGAAGCATTTATTTTGTGTATAATACGGGTTCATGTAATACAAATTGTATTATGATAAAGCCAAAATTACGTTTAGCTCTTTCCATTTCAGAATTCGCTTCGGAAGTTCCGCGGACATCCAAAAAGCAATTCTAATTGGCTGCTAAAAAGCTTCCGCTGCGAATGAACGCTTTGAACCTTTATCGCCTCGGAAACGTGCTTGGAAATGCTTTATAGATGATATCGCTTTTTGCCTTAAATGTTCTTTTAGCATTTCAGGTTTTCTGCAGCTGAACGTGAAATGCACATTAATATTTTCTACTTACTCACTAATTGTTTTCGTAGATACAATTATGGAACCAACCTAAATAACCTAGTAATTTTGTGGATGATGTTACGATACGTCAGAGGGTACGAATAATGAACAAGGATGATTATTTTAGGTTATTTGCTCAAAATCAAATTAATTTAAAAAAGGTTAGGTAATTTAATTTATACCTTAAGAAATTTATGTCAAAAGACTCGATCGAACGGATGACGTTCTCACTATTATTGCCGCAAGTCGCTTTTAAGAAAAACCCTAAAAATATCTGGCTACTAATACAAATGTGCCGATAGCGCGAAGACTAGGTACAGTAATAACTCACTCGGACTTTTCAAAAGTGGACAAGTTCGTTGTCCGTTGCATATTAGTGCATTATTTGTCGCGATCATGACAGCGCAACGCAATTACTGTGTCACCAGCGGCCGGTGACGTATTACTGTCGTGACACAAACTGCAAATTATTAGGTTCCGTTACACCAAATGAGCACCGAGTGACAGACAACCATGTTCATAAAGTTTGCAGCCAATAGAGCTTTTAAAAGCACGCGATATTTTAACACGGTTATGTCATGAGCTTAAAAGCGATTGCACCGATTTTGTATCGTAGTTAAAAATTTAATGAAATGCTCGATGCATGTTATAATGAAATATTATATTATTGTATTACACTGAAAAATTTTACTTAAAAAGACTTAACAGACTTCAAAAAAAGGAGTTCTTATTTAGTCTGTTTTTTATGTTTGTTACCTCAGAACTTTCGCCTGGGTGAACCGATTTGCTGCGTAATAATTTAATCTGAAACACACGTTTGTGTTCATGACGTTAGATATGAATCGCATAGAAAATTCAGCCCATCTTACTGATGACTTAAGGACTAGTAATTCAAGAAAAAAAATATCAAAATTCGTATTTAAATGTTGGTATTTGTAGTCTTGCAACGTTGCTTATAGAACTGACATTGAGTAGCTTCGGCAAGCTGCCGGAAATCGCAACAAGTTACGTCGCGTGCCAAGCGCGGGCTAGCGCTAATGGACTGGACTTGTCCACGCCGCGATCCAACACAACCGGTGCCACTCAGATCGATGTAATTGAGTGGTTGACAATTACGGCTACATTATTTAGTTGGTTTGTCTAGCATTATCGAGTTACTCTGTCAATACAGTCCATTTCCTGAACTATTATGTTATGAATGTTCTTGAAGCTAGATCGGAAACACTAGCCTAATGAAATCAATCCGCTGACCGGTTGAGTTGCATTTAATATTATAAAGGCACTAGCGGCCGGCCGCGACTTTGTCCGCGTATAAATGGTTTTAGTAGCATGCTTTGTAAAATAAGATATTATGCCAGCTACCTCCATACCAAGTTTTAAAACAAAAATCTATGAACACGTAAGAGTTCTCCCATACTTATTTTCATCATACCAAATTGTATGAAAATCGGTTCAGACTTTTGAGCGTGAAAGAGATCCATCCATACTCACAAACTTTCACGTTTATAATATTAGTAAGGATTTGAAATAAAACAAATTTTATGAATTAAACTCGCGTGTATTGTTATTCTAAACATTATTTAGAGATCCGACGTTTCAAGCTCTTTACAGCGATCGTGGTGACGGGTAAGACTTGCCCGTCCCGAGTTTAATCCGTAAGTCTCTAAGTTTCAAATGCAAAATTACATTCAAAAGAATCAAGAACAGAAGTATATCTCAAAAAAATATTTTTCCCTTTTTTTATTATTTTGTTTTTGATGATGCTTTCTAGCCTTACAGGAATGTAATGAAAATTTTGTTACTCAAATAAAATTTAGTAAGGACAACCTATCTGAACCATTAATCAAAGTCTTCTCATGCCCATATATTAAATATATAATGTTTTTTTATTCTTTCAAATACATAATCATCATAAACCTGCTAACAATTTACAACATATTATATGTTTAGATCCGATTAGATATCCCGTGTTATTGGTATTCCTTAGACACGGTTCGTATTATAAAGGGTTCCGTTTTATTTGGGACTGCTCAAAGACCCGCATAAAGTCAACCCGGCCAGCTTTGACGCAGCGCTGACTGGATGAAAATAGAGGTATGAGTAGGGCCACCATAAAAAGGAAGTACCCACTGAGACAGGCCGTTAAGATATTACTTTCTGTCAGTAATGTTGGTATGGTCACTTTATTTATTAATGGCACTAGTACATTTAATACAATATAATAAAAAAAAATACGAACATCATTATTAAAAAGCCTATCGAATGTTTATGACATAATATATGGTTCAGTAACTATTTACGTAATATTTTTAGACACTGTTTGTGCCTATGTATGTGCGGATGGCACCAGTAAAACGACAGTTGGTAACTATATGCCTACCAGAAACTCATGGCAAATAGGGAAATTTAAATTTGATGTTTGCCACACCATAAAATTATGACTAAACGGTCTTGATACTTATAATATTATTAATTATTAAAATTAGAATAGGAACATGGAAATTTTAATTTAGTAACGTACATTTACTAGCTTTACCGATTTGGAGGAAGTAGATACATGCCTAATAAACTTCGATTGGTTCACAATATTCATTGGTGAAAAAAACTTTAGATTAATCTGTACGGTTTTTTATACATTAATAAGTACCAAATAAATAAACAAATCTTTTCTCTTTATATTATAAATAATGTTCATAATTATAATAATACAAACGCAGATTTAATTTTAGAGAATTTTATAGAGGGAATGATTAAAATTCTTGTAAGGTTATTTAAGTAGTTTATTTAGAACTAAAAAATTACTCTAAAAACTCAATTTCCGTTTCACTTTCTTCGTCAGATGAAAAGGTGACAAAGATGAGAAAGGGAGGTAATAACAAACCTTTCCTCTAGATCTTAAATTATCCTGTCTTTTTCTATGAATTTGCTTTCGATCTTTTGGACATGTTAACAACACTTTCACCGTTCCTCCACACCATTTCGCGAAAAAGCTTCCACAGTTCATAATTTGGTATCACTTGCAGGAAGTTGCAGTCCTATATATATTTTTAGAGCTACATGGAAGTATTCTATTACGAAGAATTTGTTAAAACTTCATAACTAATAGAATTTCTTTTCGCACTGTATAGAATTCCTTAACTTTGTTCCTAATCAAATCTATATTTTTTCCCCCCTCTTATCTTTTTACCGGTAGTAGATAATACGCCGTCATTTGATGTGTCTTCACATATAATTCGTGATACAGTGCTACTGGAAACACCTAAAAATGCATAGAATCTATTAAATACAAAAACATCTAGTTTCCTTTAAAAACATCTCAGATAAAAGTTAATGTTATAAAAATATATAAAATGTATCAATACTACTCGGTTCAACTTACCGGTCAAAGCTACGACGCGCCTTATAATCGAAGATTGTGTTTGATTGTCTCCTTGCCCCTCGCGAATTTTATTGCAGACATTGAAAACAATATATCTCGCTTGAGATTTAAGAGGTTTTTTCGACATTTTCTCATATAATAACGAAATATTTACGAAAACAAACAAAATTTTAGCAACGAATGACAACCAAGTGACTTAATGATTGACGGGTGACATGAGTGTTACAATATGAAAATCACATTTTTTTATATTTTTTAAATGCCATCAGTTTCCAGTAGACCTATAGTTATCTTGTAAAACTGTAACATACAAAATAAAACAAAAAAAAGTTAGAAACCTTTGTATCTATGTACTTATCCGTAAAAAATCCTACATTTTATTGTTTATAACGATAATTTAAAACATGATTCATACGAAATTTGTGAAAAATATTTTAGTATTAGCAATAATAGTATTCCAATTATTCTATGTTTTCTTTGGTTTGCCAACTAACACAATACGGTATTTATACAGCAAAGTATAGCCACCCTATACAAGCTTTAAAAGCTGCGTGGTGCTTACTCGTCTCCTCGCGATAACATGATAGTCTTACACTGGCGTGAATTGATAGCTGCTGATGGCGAAATTTATATCGGATAAGCATTTTACAACATTTTTAGAACTGCAATTTTTTTACTTCACTTTCTGCTACAACTGGTTTGCTACTATTAGGTAATAACTATTATTATCTAACTGAGTAATATCAAAAAGAACTGGTACAAGAACTAGAAACAGTAAATTGTGATCGCTATGATACGAGTAGTATACTAGAGGTACACAATCACATAGTGCCCTTTCGCGCTCGAAAGCACAGTGTAAGAATTAGGGCACACTGTCTGAATTAAGTCTTATTTAATGTTACTAGGCTTCAGTTTTATCGCAAGACCCTGTAGAAGGGGCGTGATGTCGGCATTATAAGGAAATTTACTGTTCATAGCAACATTAGGGTGTTTACCTTTTTGATTTCAAAACAATGATAGTTTGTTGTGAAACTTCTAATCGGATGAAAACTGTGAGCTTTCAGCATGCATTTACTTCAACGCTTTTATTTTTATTAAATACTAGCTTTCCGCCCGCGACTTCGTCCGCGTAGAGACGTTTAACGGGTAAAACATTATTTCCTTATAGCGCAGTCGGTTAAAAAGTAGCCTATAACGTTTCCTAGGCTCTGGACTATATCTGTACCAAATTTCATTTAAATCGGTCCAGTACTCAATATGCGTGAAAACGTAACAGACAGACAGACAGACAGACAGAGTTACTTTCGGATTTATAATATTAGTAAGGAAGTAAGGACTAGTAAGGATTTCCGCCTGTTATAATAATATAACCATTTATATATGAAGCAATTTTAAGCTTAACTGTAAGATCATAATAATCATTTAACTAAAAGCAATATTTTATCAACCTAATTATAAAATAACTAATTAAAGACTAGTGGATATTAAGAAATGTTCTGTTAGAAAATAAACGTAATTAATTATTGCTTTTTGTGGCAAAGGCCACTTTGTTATTTTAAACTGAGATATAGATACATTTATAATCCACTTAATAATAAATTACACTAGGTAAGAGATTTACCTTCATTGAAACTTCCCCGAAACAATTCATTATTTCCACGAATTTTCCGGAAATATAGATTCAATAGCCTCACACAGGCCTACTCTAAACTAGGGCGATCAGGCCTTAGTCAACAACGCTGGCTAATCAGAATCAGAATAAGTTTAGTCATCCAGTTTTCGTGATTTTGTGAAAATGTATTCTGGTGGTAGTAGTAAATAAAAACCTCCTTCAATTCAAGAGATGATGACTTCCAGAATGACTAAAACAATGTCGAGTGTTATGATTATGCATGCAGATGCTAAACCTAGATGCTAAAATTTTACTTGCACTAAGTGGCAGATGTTCTAAGTTAGGTACCGAACCAATATCTATTAGGATGCTGCTTCAAAGTTGCTCCTCTTAAAAATAATTAATTACTTCATTAAATAAAGCCGTCGTTGTGATATCGCGTTGGCGTAAATGTTGATAACATTTCATGCCCTTGAAATGTGGCGGCAGAAATGAGTTCCTTTTAAAAATACGCTCGACGTAAATTGTGCAACCTTTCGGCCACTGAGAATTATTAATTTCACTAATTAAATTCTAGGAATAAGTAACGCCAGCTAACAAAAGACGGGGTCTGTGACACTACGCTCCGCTACCAAAATCCAACCCTTTGGTCCGCTTAGAGAAAACAATTAATATGATTTATGGTAGAAATAAAAACCCTTGAACCCATTTAGCAGCATTTTTGCGTTAGCAATAGTCGACTTTCGTAATAAAATGTGATTTATATAACATTAAACTGGGAAAAGAAAAGAGGCGGATTGTGTAAAAGAAATATAGGTGTGGCTAAATGTAAATAACGTCACACACTCGGAGCGGCGGAATGAATCGAATAGGGTATTTGACTGTGGTTGTTATGTTAGCCATTTTTATGATAATCAGTAAGATTTAATTAAAACAATATTATTAATGAAATCAAAACTATAATTTTTAGCGAAATGAGACAGCGGAAGACATTTAAAGTTGGGTGGGCAAGTCCATTTCAAAATGTATCCATAAACGCAACTTTTGATATACCCGCCGAACAAATTTCCTAGGCGCTGCATACAAGGAACAGGCGTGTGACGTCACACGCCTGTGGACGTTTGTATGGAGCGTTTTTGAGCTCGCCCAAATAATGTGCAATTAAAATTGTAATATCTCGTCGAGTTATCAAGATAAAGTGATACTTTCAACAGTGTCTTTGTGTTCGAGTGGTCCATCCAACTAAATCAAAATAAAAAAATAGTCAAATACCTATTGTTATTTCAAATGTAGTGTCAATGCGTGATAAGACGACAACCAAAAAACACCCCTTACTTTTTTAATTCACGACACAAAAAAAATATTCTTTGTAACTATGTAAACTATTATTTGGATTACTAACAATTCGCAGGCAAACTTTTCATAGTACCTAGTCAGCAAAAGGATTTGGGTATTATAATATTATCAGTACACCTTTAAGCTTGTAGTCTTTGTGTCTTACTTTACAAATAATTTAACAAATTTTTGAATGGCACGTATTTTCGTTCTTGTAGTAGACTTAAGAAGTAGGGTAAACTGTACCATTCTTGGCACCCCCCCCCAGTGATTGGCACTTTTGCCTTTCATTTCAAATATTTAATTTATTAAATACGTTTTTGATATGAAGAAACTACTATTTCGCGGCAAATTTCTTCATTTACATGTAGAAATACTTAACTATACGCTAAAATGACGTCTTCATTGTTTTTCTGTTGGACTAAATCAACAGTGGAAGTTCGCGGCAATTTTTACCTGAAAAAGTTTGGTGAGGCGAGCGTTGGAAGTGAATTATATACGATTTCAGGTAACCCTTTGAAGGATATTTTAGCTTTACGTCATGATATTATGTGTTAGGAATATAATTTTTTACTTTTTTAAAAAAAAAAGATTTGTGTTCACGCAGTTTTTGCTATGCCAATGATTGCACTGAAATATATATTACCGCTCAGTCATTGGCAGACCTGGCAATCGCTATACTTTTGAATCCTATATTATTAATTTTATTTTTTTGATGCGGATAATGCTTGATGCACCCTCACCTTGGGCAGGGGTTTACCCAAGGTGGTGTGTGGGACTCCCGGCTGAGGGTGCGGAGATGGAAAAGACCGGCAGCTGCACCTGGGCTAAGGTGCAATTCCTAGGGCCACTAGAGGTGTACCCAATAAACTCCGCGGCGTACCTCATCGCCTACTGGTGGTGCCGTGGTACCTGGCAGAGCCTTTACGCACAAAACCACCGGCGGAGCCTCCACGGGCTCCCTCAAGCCTCCCCGGAGGGGAGCGACAGGGGACCTGGTACGCAAGGTCACTCCCGTCCCTCAACGACAGCCGTTGAAGCAATGCTGACGGGAGTGTTCCCACACCCACCGCCGGCAAGCTATCGTTGGACTGCGGCATATGACGCGGAACCTCATCTTACCACTTCTATACAACCACCTAGTGATTACGCTCAGTCTATACCGTCAACAAGTCATGTTGATCATCAGACGATGAAATAATGAAGATATCCAGTATTTTCATTAATTCATCGGAAGACTGATTCAATTTAATCATTAATTAAATAGTTGTAGTAACTAGGTTGGCACTATGCTAATAATTGCAATGCCATTGTGAGTGCCAATGATTGTACTAAGTTACAGTGTCAATCACTGCACCATAGTGCCAATGACTATACGTTTATGTGACTGTCTATTATTTTGAGTTTTTTTTAAATAAATAAGGATACATTTTTAAATTGTAGTATCATTTTAGGAATCTGTTTGTATTTAAAAATCCATTAATGCTAAATAAATCTGTAACTAACGTAAGTCCAATTGAATTTTTGAAGCCAAAGACCAAAGTCAGCATTAGGTGCCAATCAATATACTGGTTACCCTACCTTTACTTAGATTTTCAAAACAATAATATACAGAATAGACAAGATTTTTGGAGTAGACTTGCACCTACTAAACCTAACTCCATCATTATTTTCATTATCACGCTGATGAAGGTAATGATAAAATAAGGAAAAAAATTATTGACTCTACTTAACTTATTCAAAATTCTAATGAATGAACACCTAAAATAACTTAAAGTTTAGCGAAAACTTCACAAGAATTTATAGTTACTAGTGACTGCTTCGTTTAGGATAAAGGGTATAGCGAGGTAAGGAAGACGAAATGGCCCCCACGGCCCATGACGGAATTATCATTTGTACTGGTATTGGCACTCTAAAAGAATACGAAATGTAAGGTCGTTGACCCCTGACCTTGACCTGTCTTTGAGATATTCGAGAAAGTTCGTAGGCGCGCCGATTTTTTTCAAAATTTTTTTTCCGTAAAACTATAAAAGCTAGAAGGATGGGACCAATTGCGTATAATGAGGGATACTTTGAAGAATATTCTGTATTTTTTTCAGAGTTCTCGTGAAATGACAACTGTGAAAAATAATTAAACAAAATATAAATATTTTTTTTTAGTACTGTTCTATTATGTCTACCGCACCAAAAAAAATATATAATACTCTTTGATTTATATACTTATACCACACAAAAGATAATCAAAATCAAAGAGGCGCTTCTTGAGTAATTATGAATTTACTTAGTGTGCGTACGGCTGGTAGGAACTAATTAAAGAGGTAGTTTTTGGATGAATTATTATAATTACATGTTGAACATAATTTTAATCATCATCATCACTATTTTCATTTATTACAACATTGACTGCATCATCTGAAAATATTTTCGACAGAATTTCAGCAAGACGTAAAATGCGAGATAGATATCTCGCATGAGCTAAATAATATATTACACTTGCAACATGAGCGCAGCATCCAACTGTCCTGTTTCCATTCGGACAATCACAACAATATCCTCGGATTCCTTCGACACTGTTCATATTAGGAACATAATCAATGAACAATCGGTACTACTACATGTCTGGAACGAACATTTAACTTGATGATAGTTGGGGTTTGTTTGACGTAATATATATAAATATTACTCATGTCGTCCATTATTTCAGCGATCCGTTTCTCGAGAAGATTTATAAAGAACACAAGTTTAACAGCTCGAATGTTATTGAACCTTAGAGATGATCAGCTGGTATTGATATTTGACGGCACTTATATCAGGCATCAAAAAAGTTGAAAAAAAACAATGAATACCAGAGAAAATCGTATTCTGGGCAAAAGAAAACCCATTTATGCAAGCCGTTCACAATCTGTACTACGAACGGGTTTATAGTTGATTTTGCCGGGCCATTTTATGGTACGAAAAATGATGCCACTATTATGAAGAAAGTGTTACAGGATGCTGATTATTTTCCTTATATGAACAGTGTCGAAGGAATCCGAGGATATTGTTGTGATTGTCCGAATGGAAACAGGACAGTTGGATGCTGCGCTCATGTTGCAAGTGTAATATATTATTTAGCTCATGCGAGATATCTATCTCGCATTTTACGTCTTGCTGAAATTCTGTCGAAAATATTTTCAAATGATGCAGTCAATGTTGTATAAATGAAAATAGTGATGATGATGATTAAAATTATGTTCAACATGTAATTATAATAATTCATCCAAAAACTACCTCTTTAATTAGTTCCTACCAGCCGTACGCACACTAAGTAAATTCATAATTACTCAAGAAGCGCCTCTTTGATTTTGATTATCTTTTGTGTGGTATAAGTATATAAATCAAAGAGTATTATATATTTTTTTTGGTGCGGTAGACATAATAGAACAGTACTAAAAAAAAATATTTATATTTTGTTTAATTATTTTGCACAGTTGTCATTTCACGAGAACTCTGAAAAAAATACAGAATATTCTTCAAAGTATCCCTCATTATACGCAATTGGTCCCATCCTTCTAGCTTTTATAGTTTTACGGAAAAAAAATTTTGAAAAAAATCGGCGCGCCTACGAACTTTCTCGAATATCTCAAAGACAGGTCAAGGTCAGGGGTCAACGACCTTACATTTCGTATTCTTTTAGAGTGCCAATACCAGTACAAATGATAATTCCGTCATGGGCCGTGGGGGCCATTTCGTCTTCCTTACCTCGCTATACCCTTTTACAAAAATCTTCCTTCGGAATCCCTCTATCTGTTAAAAACCGCATCGAAAACCGTTACTTAGTTTGAAAGTTCAGCGGACCCGACTTTGTTACATACATCATACATACTCAAAGAGTTTTACATTATTTTGAACAAGATTACTCACGCGTAGACACCTGTTCTGTACACATACCACTGTCTTTTTCAGCTAAGATGATCCCTGTGACTTCATTGTGTTCTGAATCACGCATTTTACGTTTTACAAACGAAAATAATTTTATTGCACACTTTTTTAATTTTATTGCGGCGTCATTAGGAAAAATATTAAAATAAATAATTTCATATTTTTAAAAGACAAACAGTATCGTTTAGTTTTATTTCATGTAAAAGGAAATTAAAAAAGAATACCTGTGCAGTTCGTATACGTAGAACGGAACGTAGTAAGAGCATAGAGCTGGGACTAACTTAATCGGGTGCAATATTGCGATCACTTGACAATCGCTTCAGTCACTCGTGGAAATTGGACGAAAGTAGTCCAAAAGACAAAAAGTACCGTAATGTCGGGGGTGGTGACTCATTAAGCGAATCTTCTGAAAGTGATTTTTCAAACACTGAATGAAAAATTTACTCTCTTCCTATTATTTCACTTTACCGAATAGCACTATGTAAATTATACATATATGTACAATAAACTTTCACTAAAATACATAAAGACAACATGCTTTAAATTTTGGTAGTTTAATAAAATCGATTTCATTTCCTTATAAAGTATTATCGATCACCAGAAATAATCGAAATTATTTCATTGTAGGACATCTTTACAATTGTCAAAATCGATGTGTCACAGGGATCATCTTAGCTGAAAAAGACTATTAGTCAGGGAGTATGCCTACTTGCCCAACTGGGCAACTGCCCTCGCTGTATGTAGGTAGGTACTTTCTTTACTCCCTGACCGAGTTTCACTTCTTTGAAGTCTTTTAAAAACAGATAACAGGTAATCAGGTGATAAATATGTCAGGCAATGGCACGAAAGGCCACTGATAATGGGTAAGCTAGATAGCCTTTGTACTGGAAAACAGTCCGCATATAGACTAGATTGAAATAGAATAGAAGAAAATAACCACCTTGGATACTACTAGAGAAGGTTTCTTATTATTAAAATACTTTTTTAAATAATACGCTGATAAAAAATAAGATAGCTGTGATGCATATAAGTATATAAAATTAGTAATACTTAATCGAATTTTGACCTAGGTGTCTAACCTACGCACTCTAAATAGTCCCCAGTCTAACTACAATTATTAAAAAACTGTTGATAAATATTTGTACATCAATGAGTAATTGGAAACAGTTTGCATTAATTTAATTAAAAATAGTTTTGCCTTATTCATTTCTATGTATTTATTATTCGTTTGAACTATCAAACTCCATCTATCAGAATTGTAGCGAAACACGCGAAGTTACTTAAGTACAGTCGTGTTTGGAACGGCGAGTGCTAAACGTTATCTTACTCTCCTCTGACACAGATGTCGCTGCCATGCTAGAAGGGTGCAGGGTGCCATGTCCTTCCTTCATCAAACCCATGTAGGATTCAATGTTAGAAATTTAAAATAGATGTCTCTACGTTTGTGAATTGGTAGAACATAAATTAATTAATGTTTTGAATACCTACAAACCGATAATTAAGAAACAACGTTATTTTGGTGATACCAAAATATTGTTTTATTCATCAGGGTACCCGCATTCTAACAGTTTGATGTCTGAAAGTACAATGGATATTGTTCAGTCGAACAGAGCTGCGGCAACACTAGCATCATCATCATTAAAATAGTTAATTAAAATTTGGAAAGTTCTGATTGGCATGAAACGTGTTGAAAGTTGACGTTTTTATTAAAGTCCCAACATTTTATGTGCATTTTATTCCGGAAATTTGCATTCGGGAATAAACCCTGCAGGTTTACTCCCTATATCGAAAGGAAACCAAATCGAAATCGAAAGTAAGTCTTCATCCCAGACATAACATCACATGTAATCTTTTAATCTAGTAACAACAAAACTGGTAAGAGCTGGTTTCGTAATATCTGGGATATTACGTTACGTCTACGAGTTAACTCACCTATTTAACCTATAACCCTACCTTTAAAGTAATCCTTTTGGGTTCGGTTAATTTACCAAGATACGAAAGTACAAAGCGTTAAAAGTTTAATAAGTAGATAAAGACCGAGTCAGCTAAAAGTAAAATAGCTTGGACAGCATTTAATATTATAATGATTTTAACTTTAGATAAAACCAGCCAAGTGCGATTCGGAATCGCACACGAAGGGTTCCGTATCAATATTTAAAAAATAACACATTTTTTATGAGTCCCCCCTTAAATATTCATCATCATCATCATCTGTGAAAATTTCAACTGTCTGGCTATCACCGTTCTTGACATGGTACATGATCAGTAACTTATCCTTTTAGTAGGAATAAAATTTACATTATATACACATTACGAAAAGGTGATGTTTTTATTGCGTTCCTAGAGTTACATATTACGTTTAAAGCTTTATTTGACAATTTTCTTTATTGTTTAAAACTGTTTTCATTTTACCTTTAGTACAAATGTCTACTTATTATGTAAAATCATAGTCGTAACTTGAACTCGTCTAAGCAACCTGCACGAACCCGTATTTACGAACCATTCCACAGTCCGGAAGGAACTACTCGCAAATTATTCATCCTATCCTCATTCATCATTGCGCGTATGACGAATGGGCCGCAACCGTGATTGTTTCCATAATATTGTTTAAGCAAATTCGTGGAGATATGTCGGAGAAGCCGTACGGGTGGTTAACCCTTGAATTCATGTGTATAATACAAAGGAAACATTGATTTGAGATGAATATACCGTATTATTTCTCTATGCGTACTTGCGTTTTGTTGAATGCGATATTATCTGTAAAATGCGTTTGTTAAATTGAGTCCAAAGTGATGGAATAAATAAAATTAATTGTAAAAGCTTAATAGCTAGATTAGAGTGTATTTCTCACATTTCAGAAAATATTTTCTTACCTTTGTACCTGGGTCGATAAATTAGCCAAGTGATATGGAGATACTGTGGATATGGACTTGTGAAATCCAGTCGGCCCAACTACTGCCCTGGAGACTTTCCTAGCAAGATAGGTATTTAAAAGTATATTTAAAAAAAACATACTAACTAGCCAATATCTTACGAATCATTATTTACAGCGTCAGTTATCCTTGTTTGTGACCTTAGAAACCAGTACCTGCATAAGCTTCGATCAAAACCCACAATTTTATCATCCTGTCCTTTTAGTGAAATGAAAATCCACACGACATACACTACAAAAAAAAAGTATAATGAAGGTATTAGTAATCTTTCTCTAACGCCTACCGTAGCACTAGAGTAATATCGCTCTCATTATATCTCACATTGATTAGGAAGGAAGTAAAACAGAAAAATAAATGCTTTACCTTTTTCGCTATAGCCTTAACCCATATGAATAACCTTAAGAAAAAGCATCATTTACAAGCTTGTTATGATCCGGAAATACCGGTGTGGTGCGATAGAGTAACTAGAACGGGGATTATAACATAATTAAGCGGACAGTTTACTGGTCCAATAAGTTCTTCTGAAAAGGAATTATTTTAATCTATTAGATTAAATATTTTGCCTTATGATTATTTTTATTGCCTTTATAATACAATAAAAATAATTATAAGGTAGCGAAGATAAACAGCCATGTTGAAAAGCTATTTTTGGACTCGGTAAACAGGTATACAGTTATGGAAAAATAATACGGTTATCAAACAATTCCCTTTCATTTTGCTTTGATCGTTATTATACCTACCTTACAAAAGGCAATTGTATCTATTGAGAGGATTCGCTTTTGTA
Organism: Maruca vitrata; assembly: GCA_039566165.1. Lineage (NCBI taxonomy): Eukaryota > Metazoa > Arthropoda > Insecta > Lepidoptera > Crambidae > Maruca > Maruca vitrata. The sequence goes on along the minus strand of CM076914.1, from coordinate 13,759,417 downwards.
GGGGAGTATACATCTTTTTTTTTTGTATCGTTATCGACATGTTTACTTACATTTTAGTAGTTAGTTGATATTTTAAATACCTATTTACCCCACTGGTTGTCGACTTTAATTTAGTTTAAGAGTGAAGGAAAACATCGTGAGGAAAACTGCACACCTACGAAGAAATTCTAAGGTTGTGTAGTCGACCAACCCGCACTTGGCCAGAGTGGTCGACGAAGGCCTTATCGCCCTAGTTTGGGGTAGGCCCGTGCCCCAGCAGTGGGGACGTATATGGGCTGTTGATGATTGATGATTTAGTCGCCATATTGGATATTAGGACTAAGGTCAAGTCATTTATTAGTGACACTCGCCGGTCTAAGACCAATCGATTTTTATGGTTAGGTTAGGAAATGAAACACTTTTCAAAGGAATATATACATACATAGGCTTTTGAACACATTATCCCTCCTTTGCATCGCGCGGTCGGTAATAAAAACGAATCATTGACATGATTGCATGCCACGTGTGTCGGTATGGCGTTATGAAACTAAATTGTTGTAACCTGTGACTTCGCCCGATTGAAACCTTTACACCCCATTTTATCCTCTCAGGGATTGAATACCAGAAAACCCCATCATAAAGTAAACCGTGCAAATTTTTAAGTCCATCGTTTAGTAATTGAAAAGATTTTCATGTAATATAACAAGCATTGAAATAGCACGTATGCACGCACTTGCAGCTGTACTTCAACATTCAAGGCTTGCATAATGAGCAATAATCCTTCTCGTTCTAGAGTAAGCACCAAATTGCCGCCACGCTATATACTACCAAGCTCTATACACCTCTTTACTTACACAAGTTGGTATACTCAGTATCAGATTACTGGATCTGTGTTTCTCTCTAGTTTGATTTCAAGTTATTTGAACATGATTAGCGTTCGTATTGAATCGGTTTGTACTCGAAGTCGCAAGAAGTTTATATACCGAACTAGCTGTGCTTGCGACTTCGTTCGCGTGGACTGCAGGATTTTGCATTCAAAAGTTTCTTCCCAATAACTCTCGTTCCCGAAGGAATTTTGCAATATCCTATTGCAACTAAGCTTTAAGTTTACCAAGGCACCTGCATGCCAAATTTTAGACATCTAACTTAAACGGTTTAGATTTTTCATAAAAATTCCTTTCTTAGTGCACCTCTAAAAGTACCTAAGCTACGTCCCTTCCAAATTACAAGTGCCCACGTGTAGCCGTTTAGGCTATGCGTTGATATGTCAGTCAGTCTGTTAGTTAATTAGTCAGTCAGTAAGTCAGTCAGTTTCTCCTTTTATATATTTAGATAGAATTCCACCCGCGACTTCTTACGCATGTAATAGTTATTTACGCGGTTAAGATGTTTTCATACAAAAGTTTTTTCCTGCTCAATCCCGTTCCCGTGGGAATTTTGCAGTATACTTTTGCAAATAAGTTTTAAGTTTACTAAGGTACCTGCCACATGCCAAATTTCAAGCTACGTCCCTTCCAAATTTCAAGAGACAGAAGTTATTCCCCCATGTATCCTGTTCCCGTGGGAATTTCGCAATATCGCGTTGCAAGTAAGCTTTACATTTATTAAGGTACCAGCATGCCAAATTTCTGTCATGTATCTTACGCGGTTTACATTTTTTCATACAAAAGTTTTTTTCCGCTCTCTCCTGTTCCCGTGGAAATTTTACAATATCCTGTTACAAATAAACTTAAAATTTACTTATGTACCTGCATGCATAATTTCAAGCATCTAACTTAAGCGGTTTAGATTTTTCATACAAAAGGATTTTCCCGATTATTCCCGTTCCCGTGAGAATTTCGGGAATTTATTTCTTAGTGCACCTCTACGGTACTTAAGCTACGTCCATTCCAAATTTCAAGTGTTGATGTTTAGTCGTTTAGGCTGTGCTTTGATATTATTGTTAGTCAGTTAGTCAGTTTCTCTTTTCATATATTTAGATTAGGTACCTATCTACGATTTTAGTTTTTTTATGAAAGTAACTAAAACAAGATTTTAGTTTCTTAAAATAAAAGTTTTCTAATTCTCTAAATAAAGATATCCGTGTCCGAAAATAAAATTGCTGAATTCATATTAAGGACCAAGCGATGTTCTCGATTCGGTTGATTACTAATTTTGCGGTACAACGAACAATCCTTATACTCATCAGTTTCTGATGCCCATATTATAATCTCAGCTTAATTGGGAGTCGGATATCCGTGCGTAGATTTTCTTAAATATAAATTTGAAATGAAATGAAATCTTTTATTTTGAAAATAGATTGACAGATTGCAACAATAACTGAGAATTGAATTTTTTTTTACAGGAATCTGTTGAATCGAATGCATTCTTAGGAGTTAAAAGAAAATTCGATCTTTTAAACAAGTAGTAGCAATTCAAGAAACACATATTTAAATGTCATTATAAATTGCTTGAGGTATTTAAAAATAAATCTAGTGGTCCCGGCGAACTTCATACCACCAATAAATTGTTTTTTCTGGTTAAGAATGAAATTAACAGATTTATTGAATGAACTCATATGTTTAACTAGCTGTGTGCGACTTCGCGTGCGTAGAAAAGCGCTTTGCGTAGAAAACTTTCCACGCACACGAAGAATTTTTGAGACAGAATTATTGTAAACAGTCCTTGTGAGTTTCAAGATCGCTCTCGGACCTCCCACCTTTTTATACCCTACTGCCGCGACCCGTGTCAAGCGCGGCAATCGTTACACAAAAATATCTCATAGCATGATTCAGTATTCACATGTATAATTTTGGTGTTTCTATAGCGATTTCTATGTTTTTTTTTATTGAATAGGTAGTTAATTATGTTAACTTTTTTAAATTAGAAATGAGTGAGAATAATACAAACGTAAAAGTAAACAAACATAATCAGAATGTTCCGAACTGTTAAGCTACCAGGAGTTACACGTGTTATTGTGAGTAAACCATAAAATATAGGCGTATGCAGTTGCGAAATATTTTATAGCCTATTTTATGTAGAGTATTTTCGTGATACATGATTTCTATGTAACTTTAACCATTAACCTTTAAGTACACGCATTGTTTCTGGTAACGCAACATCACGCGTGGGGTCCAGAAGTATACCCAATATAAATTTACATATATATTCAGATTTTTTAAACAATTGTTAAAAACCGTTTTAGATTAAAAGAAAAGACATTATAATATTTACGAAAACTATTAATTAATCATAAAACAATCAGTTTTTAGGCAGTAAGGAACATGTTTATCAAATTAACGATCTCGTACAAATAATTTTTACGGCACATGTTTAATGTTTAATACATTTGAACAAAAGAGTCATCTTCTGCCTAACTTACAATTTTTTTTTATAAAATACGAATCAAGAAACAAGTAAATAAGAGAAAATTTTTTTTAGCCCTTCAGATATCCCACTCATAATCTTTACAAAGACAGTCAAGTTCTCTCCATCAGACGTCTTTATATCCTACACACTATACTCCGCAAACACTCTGATTTAGTTTATGCTTCCACTTACAAATCTGCGAGGCGAAGATCAGATAAAGTGTGTGACATAGTTAAACTCCATACTATGTTTTTAAGACGGCACCTGTTCTTCCTCGCACCTTATCTATATAATCGACTGAATAAAGTATTAAATATTTACAGCAGAACTCGTACGGAATGTAAAATAATAATACAGGAATGGTTAATGAAACTTAGTTATGACGAAACTCAATCCTTATTATCAAACGTACAATAAACTGAAATACCTAAACATTCACACACACACACACACACACACACACACAACACAACACACACACACACACACACACACACACACACACACACACACACACACACACACACACACACACACACTCATACACACACACACACAACACACACACACACACACACAAATTGTATACACTATACATAAATGCTACATATTATTATGAATTATATAAAACATTTTATCCTCGATCTACAGGTGGGACCTGGAGTCCTGAAATACAGGGTCGCCCTAGTTTAGGCTCCAGTTCACACTTATGTTCTCTCCAATAAGATGTACTTTTTAGCTGTAACTTATGTATAAGTGTGAAAAATAAAACATTTTGATTACTTATTATTTTTTTAAAATAAACATTATGGAAAAAAAATAACAATACTTGAAATGTACTACGCTAAATAACGTTATTAATTATTCTTTTGGTGGGAATGATAAACAATAAATTATTGCTACCGAATGAAACTTGCAAATAGTTTTATTGCAAAACTTACAGACAATACTACTTTTTCATATCCAGGGTCAGATGCTAAATTATATTCATTATATATTTATTCAAGGTCACTTATATCGCCTGACTCCTCCATAATGCTCTCTTGACGCGTTTCTCCTATACCTTCGCTTTTAGAGCCACTAGAATCCTGTACTATTTGTGCAATTTGATTTTCGGTCATTCGGCGACTCATTCTTTCATTTATACAACACCAATTCAAAAAAATAAATAAATCAAAACATGAACAAAGTGAAAAACTTACTACGGGTGGGGTCTGCAGGTTATCCCCACATAAGCAAAAATTTAACTTACCTTAACAGAACAACGACAAAAGTCTACTTGCCGAAAGCTCTCGGATTGCACTGAGATTAGCCGAAAACGTGCGATCTTAACTTGTCAATTACAAAAAATACCATTAAAAACAGCACTTGGGGTCTCCCCAGACCCCACCCGTGACGTTAAAGGTTTAAGGCTGCACACGCGACGGATGCTTAAAAAATGGAGTAACTCCTCCCGTTTTCCCAACATTTCCCTTCACTACTCTGATCTTATTAAATAATATATACAACGTGTGACTTGTAATCATGGAAACTAACCAACAATGACAACAAAAAAACTAAGTCAATACAGTGACAATAATGATTAACAGAAAAGTTGGTAGAATAGCATTTATTAGGGGAAAATTAAATTGTTGTAAAAATATAGTAAATCTGATCTTACTCTATATGAAATAGAACTGTTAAAACCTTCCCTAATAAAACGCATTTTCTAATTTAACTAACGGTCTTTTATTAAACATTATAAATTGTGGTCACCCTACAACATAACCTCCTTTACAAAAACAAAAAATTGATTTTCTCTTAAGGTATATAGTTTATTGCGACGGGCGATATTACATGTTTAGTAAAAAATTTGTAAAAACCATTGATCTAAAATGCTTCCATGGAAGAGGGTTATATCAGTCTGTAAAGCCGCATATAAGGAACACTCAGTTCAAACCTTCCAAAAAAATCTCCTTTTGTTTATTTTTCAAGGTAAAGCTTTTTGAGCCGTTATTTCTATTTTACGAATTCGCGAAAGAGTGAAACTACAAGATAAAATTGTTACATTTAAGTAATTCTCCAATCATACGCACATTTTGAAGATCACCCAGTTCAGACAAGTGCTGAATTGAGTGATCCTTTTAGACCGCCACTAATCTGCAATCTGACACCCTAGCGAATTGGTAATTTCTTAAAAGTTTTAAGAAATTCTTTACTAAATTCTAACATAAAAAACATTATCTCAGAGTTAGTACTTTCTGAAATCGAGAATATGCACATTTGCTGAACGTCTGGATTGAGTGTTCCAGTTTTTTGGTCATAACTAATTTAAATCAAGTTTTAAAAATTTGTGACCCCATGCTATAAAATTTTACTATTTTTTACTAAATATCCTATAAATCTCTCTTGTATTTGCTACTCCTAATAACGCGTGTAGACCCAAAAAGACTAATATTTAGTCCACATATGAAGTCGACAGGTCCACAAAAAGTTCACTTTTCCCCATTGATGGGGATGTCCAATGGGGATTAGTGGAATAACCCACCCTGAAGGCCCGCTTAGATTCCGTTTCACACCCGGCCTGAAGTGCCCGGGTTTATTATGAGGGAGGGAAAACATGAGCTGGAACGACATTCAATGCCTAAATGGCGCGATGCAAAAACAGGAACTGGACTTTTTGGTGCGGGCCACCAGTGCCTGTATGGCATGGCAACACTAACCAGCACGTATTAATTTATTAACATTCTTCAGAATTGACACAAATCAGTTGTAGGATTACACTTGCCACGACAAAACCTTGTAGCTATACGCGTAATCTTCTTCTCCTTATCGTATGGTTGATGAACAACCTGGTGTCAGAGTTTTCACCGTTAAAGCGTCGAATGATGGTACATAATGAATTTCAAATTTGAAAAACACATTGGTACCTGGCGGGGTTTGAACTGGCGACCTCGCGCTTGGCAAGCACCTTAACCACTCGGCCATCGACGCTTTTTACGCGTAATTATTGTTTACTACTCCACTAATACTATACAAAATCTGTGTCATATTGTCGAAAAGTTTCACTAAAATAAAACTATATTGTGCAATTACATCAGCTTACATCATAATGTAGTTGCAGCGCATAGAATCTGGGAAGAGGTACACAAAGATGGAGCGAGATAGGAAACCAGCTCGACCGTCGACATCCTTAATCTTTAGAGGAAATAAACAACAAAACTAGTTGCGGCACTACCAAACCACTTTCCTCCGACCACAAACGGCATAGGCAACGTTTCCACGTTACTAAACATTTTACTTTATGTTGATTTTTTTAAAAGTTTATACGTATTTGTCAATTTATTGATTACTAGCTTTCCACCCGCGACTTCGTCCGCGTAGTGACGTTTAACGGGTAAAACATTACTTCTTTATAGCGCAGTCGGTTAAAAAGTAGCCTATATCCTTACCTAGGCTCTGGACTATATCTGTACCAAATTTCGTTTAAATCGGTTCAGTACTCTATGCGTGAAAGCGTAACAGACAGACAGAATTACTTTCGGATTTATAATATTAGAAAGGATAACAGAATTTATTTCCCACAAAACGCGCTATATAAGATCTCGTTATTGAGTGTTCAAAAAGCTTTAGACTGTTTCAAAAGGAGTCCTTAAATCTTCTAGACTTCATAATTTCAAAATGTTTTCATCGTTTACACAAAATTCTCTGGTGAATGCTTTCACCAGTGTCTTTCACAAAGACGCCACAATTCAATGAACTGTTTTGGAGGACTATTTTTCCACTTTACTTGTTTATGTGCGTATTATAAGCATACGTAGACCTCAGCTAATTGCCATTAGGTCCGTATAAATTTTTCAGTAGGTACTCTTTGCATCGCAGTGGCAGCTATGATCAGCATATCTTTTACCGTCTGCCGTGTAATAACGGATAATCACTGCCACAAGACTACATTTAAAAAGATTCCGCGAATGTTCCCGGCACCCGTCTCGCAGCGACTTTCCGACTTTAGTCGCGTTGTACGTAAGGTTCCGCCGCGATCATGTGTAGAAAGGAGCTAATACCTATTTTAGTTTCCTCGCGTAAACCACGTGCATTGTTTGTGTTTATTGTACTCTAACCGTTTTATATTTCGTGTGAAATGGGTGTTAAGTAAGTTATTTTTAAGTAGCTTTAATTTAATTTAATAGTTTTATTATACTAAACCATTACGTTTGACTTGACGTAGAACTTTAATGAAAACAATATTGTGATGCTTACAATTGTTTTTATTGTTTTCGGTTATATAAGGGCCCGTATTTATGCAATCTTGACACACCTATGAGTAAAATGTTATTGTTAACTATGTAAATATTAACAAAAATGATCGTTGAAAGACCGTTGTTCATACACGGATGATAAATAATTATGATAAACAATATTATATGAGACCTTTAATTAAATAGTACCCAAAACAATGATATGTAGTTCGACTGCAAATTTCAATCCGGATCGATTGGTGTTGTTAAAATGTTGATATCTTTAAAAAAATGTCGAGTACGTTAACCGCTACTTAACCATTTTTTTCAATTCACATGACTTTTTTTAAGTTATGGGCCGTTTTTGTGAAATCTCACGGTATTAGGTTAACGTAAAGAACAAAGTTGAAAAAATATCATTGATGTAAATCTCATTTATCACAAAATGACTCTTACCTTACTCAATTATTTTCCACAATATTACTTATTGTCGGTTACGCTAATTTTCACGTATGTATTGTTACATTAATGTCGCTTACATTATCACTTCTGTGCTCAAGCCACAAGTTTTGGCGCTTACATTACATTTGCTTGACGGCTTAGGACGAATCGGGTGTTTACATTAAGATGCTCGTTAATAGTTTTTAGATTATCTCTTTTCTTTTCATTTGTTATGCGTTAGGTAAGAGCGAGACAATCGTACAATTCGTGGTTAGCAACAAGTATCACCATAATGCGTTTGTTTATGATTTTTTATTGTGATCAATGGACAGTTTGTTCTAGCAACTCTTCACACTACAGACATGTGTGTTGTGATTTATTAATATTTACTTCCAAAACGACTTCAAACCAAAATTTTAGGTTGAAAGATATCCGGATTGCCACAATAAAGACACCAAACCTAAATGAAATGAAAGTAAAATACACGATGAAAGATGATGAAAACACTAACAAAATACCGTTAGGTCTAAGAACGGAAAAGACGACAAAGAAAGGAAAAGGTCAGTCAAATACGCAGATGTCCTGACGGATAACACTGGTCAACAAAAATCGTTTTTGTTTTTCATCCCTGGAACCACAAGCTTCATAAACAAGTTTTATATCACGTTAAGCTCTATAAATATCTCATCCTAAAAATCCAAAAAATGCGTTTTCGGGTCACTTGTGTCACGTATGTCGCAAATATATCTATATTTCTGACTATCATTTACAAACGTGTCATGTAAGAATAAATCTTGCCCCTATAAATATCATTAGGTTTACTAAGATATATTTTTTCTACTTTAAGATATTTAATTTTGAAGTTTTTGATTATTTCCCATACAAACAGGAAGATCATAAATGTATGGGAAAAAAATCACAAATTTCAAAGTGGTATATCTAGTAGAAAAATGAAAACTGAACAAACCCAACGGTATTTAAAGGCTCAAGAGTTAAACTTAAATGATATGATTGTAAATGTTTGTCAAAAAATATATAAAGTTTTCTACATGTCTCAGAAAGTGACCCGAAAATGCATATTTATTATTTTTAGGCCCATGTTACTCGGAAACCTGACGTGGAAGATATATAATGCAGTAGAGATGAATATTTAGCACATAGAATACTTTCACAATAAAGTAAATTGGTATCCGTTACAAAAATCCTGTCGGCCAGTGTAATAAACCAAATTATTCTCTGCATAAACAGTACATACAGCGACTACCTATTTCCACAAAGAAATACATGGACGGACACGAAGAAGCTATGTAACGATGAGGTGATACTGAAACATTACGTACAAGACTACATACAGCTCCCTTACATCGACAAAGGCGACTACTAAGACGATATTGTATAGGACGAGACCTCGAATAATGACAAGGCAATCCAAGATTCAAATGAGGAAGTTGGCGGAATTAAAGAAAGACAATCAATAAAATATGAAGTAAACTAAAAAAAAAGGAACATACACATGACGAAATAAGAAAAACTGCAGCGGTAGGAAATTCAAAGAATAACATCAAGATACACAAAAAAAGTGTAATTAAGATGACGATACAAAAGGATGAATAGAAACACGAAAAAGCAGTGAAAACCAGAAGAAAGACAGGAAAAGCTGTAGAAAAGTCAGTAGAAAAGGCTAAAAAGAGACAAGAAGAAGAAAAATTATGAAAATGAGTGAAGAAAAATACGAAAAAGTAGAATAAACTACGTGTTTTCTTATGTTAATTTACTAAAACATGGTAATTTTATGTTCCACCTTTATCAAAAAGTGATTGTTTTGGTAATTAAACTATACTTTTTGTTTAATTTAGTAAGAATAATGAGTTAATTTTTGATTATTAAATAATTGTGATTTATTATTTATGTATTTATAACACACACAAATGTCTAATAGGTAATTAAAATAACTATGTTTAAATGTTTGAGTAAACTTGTGTTTTTCAAAAAAAAAACAAATAGTTATTGTAATAAAACGTATTTCTGATTATTATTAAAATGTGTTGTACCTTTTAATCTGTTTTTTAAATACCTACTACCTTGCCGCTGTTTATCTTAAATTAATGGGTCAATTTAATATTTAAAACCTTCATAAAAGTGAATAAGAGTGAAAATTTATTAGCAAATTGTTTATAACGTAATTCCACTTTGCTAAAACTGTGCGCTTTACTTTAATATGTTTTAGATATTTTGTGACATACATTAAACTGCCAACTGTTTTTCAAATTATATCTGTAAATCAACTAGCGTAACTACATATTTTTGCAAAATAATTGATGTAACCGCCAGGCTATTTTCGAAGCTATAGTAGCTATCTTATTTTGAACCAGTTCATCTAAAAGATCTCACAAAAATAAGATAATGGTGAAAAACTCACCGAAATTGGACAAATAAATACAAAGTTATAATACTTTTTCTGATTTGTAAAACAGTTTTTCGCTTCTCCTGTAAAATCGTCATTTGGCGGTTACATCAATTCATATTACAATCGACGATATTTGCATTTTTTGCTGTCTGTTTATGAATTTGTCGTGTAACTGCTAAACGGCATTTTGTGAAAAAAAAAATGTTTGTAAAATTTTGTGTTTGTTCAAAGTTATGCTAATTTATATCACCACGATCTTGTAACGATATTTGTGGATATATGATAAAAATCAATATAATAAAGTTCAAGACCAAACAGTAGCCCTAAAAAATCAGAAACGAAAACTTTGATGACCAGTGGGGCTACCATGAGTTTAAAACTTACGCGCTCGATATCGACTACGTAAATATGTCTATGAAAAACATGTACAGCGCCGGCTGGTGGTTACGCGAAGAACTACAATCGGCCATATGAAAAAAACAACTCGATAGGTTTTTAACGTACGTAAGTTTACGATAGCCAACTCATGGTAGGCCCTCTGTGGGGCTACGCTACCATGAGTTTAAAACTTACGCGCTCGATATCGACTACGTAAATATGTCTATGAAAAACATGTACAGCGCCGCCTGGTGGTTACGCGAAGAACTACAATCGGCCATATGAAAAAACAACTCGATAGGTTTTTAACGTACGTAAGTTTACGATAGCCAACTCATGGTAGGCCCTCTGAAAAGTATCCTGTTGTAAACACAGTGCATTTACTTACTTCAATAGGTTTTTATTTATTAAAAATAAATCGTTCATATGTTTGAACATTAAATTGGCTGTAAAATTTTAATGTAAGGAGCTCTAGAGAGAGTAGAGAGAGAGAGAGAGAGAGAATATACCAACTACATCTTTAAAATTCCCATTCAACGATACCCTACCTGATATAGTTTCTTTTTAATTTAATTTTTTAAATTTATATCATTGGTTTATCACTAACGGCATATGTTTCATGACCTTCGCCGGTCTAATCGCTCCTGCTAATGATACCGTCAAAAGAAAACCTAAACTTCTCGTTTTAAAAACTAACAATTGCACTATCGACAAAATCGATCGCAAGTTAAAAGTGGAGCAATTAGCGAATGCGTCTATAAGTAGGCTGGCATGCGATGTATAATTGAAAGTAAATTTGAACTCTAATTAGCATTACACAAATGTTCAGTGAATTAATTACAAGCACATTATTTTTAAAGGCACATTCACTAGTTCTACTATGCAGTTCCACTCCAGTATATTAAGTTCCACTAAATGTATGGTAACTGCATAAAATAACCTTTTTAAAAACATATTAAATTACACTAGAACTGGTATTATAAACAAAGTTTACGAAGTTGCATACATTCATACATAAAATCACGCCTTTTTCCCAGAAGGGTAGGCAGAGATCACTTCCTGCCATGTTAAAATATTGTATAAATGAAAGATACAAATAAAAGAAAATTAAAACCAGTGAACTCTGCGATTTAAAAAAAATACATGTTATTTTCACGCTCGCACCGAATTGGGAACTACGACTGTATTTACGAGTACACCTAAAATATCATATGGGTCACTGTTTATTTCAAAAAAGCAATTAAAATATTCAGCAATTGTGATGGAGAGTAAATTAAGATGTAATGACATCTTTAAAATCTATCAGTTGAATGAATGAATTGCGTTTATGTCAGAATGATTCATTGATATCCTTAGTCCCAATGAAATATTTGTGTATATGAGATTTACTGTTGCATTTTCAAAAAGATAAGTAATTCAATAAATTTACTCATCGCAAACGATTCATGCATAAGGCCGACTTGTAGGTAATCCAATCATTGGATTGGATGGATTTTGGATTTTGAATTGTCAAAAACATTATGATAACCGGCCAAATACCTATTTGCCTTTGGTCTTTGAATTTTAAATTAGGGAATAACTTTATATTAATGAAAAAGCTTGTATTTGACAGCCTTTTAGGTTTAACCTAATGCTTTGCTTAGGTTTAATAACTGGAACTTTCAAATCGAATGCCAATAGGTACACTGCCTAGCTATGACAGATCACATCAAACTTCATAATTGCTTAGGGGCTTGTGCATTTGAACTTGAGTTAGAATGAGTTATTGCATTTAGCTCAAAATTAGAATACAATATGCACGCCAAAATTTTAAAGGCTCTGTAAATAATATACTTATTAGATTTAAATTTTAAAGGTTAGGATCGCCGCGTGTTTTTGTGGTTCAGATATTTTGAGATCGAGTCTGTCGGTTTCAAACCGAAACCGAAAAACAAAAAAAAAATCAGTAAAAAAAAATATTTAAAAAAAAAAAATTTTACGTATGTATAAGACTGAACCTGGTTAAAGGCGTCAAAACGACGAGTGACGTCGAGTTATAACGTAATGTTTAACATTAAAGGTTGACTAATGAAAACAAAAATCATTATTATTCCTATATTATTACTTTTTAACCGCCTTCAAAAAAAGGAGAAGGTTCTCAATTTTTATAACTTTATTGAAATATTTTTCAAGAGGAATAGTTAATTGACGACGAATCGCTCAGTGAATCGTTCGGAGGCAAAAGGTCTGATGACGAGCTGTGCTGTCGACGAATCGTACGCAGGCGAAAGGTTCTGTTGGCGAAGGGGCGATATACGAAATGTTCTGTCGGTTAGCGGTTCTGTGAAAAAACGAATGTCGGAGTCCAGTTCCAGACTCGTTGTTGAGTCAACCCTCGACGCAATATTTTTTATATTGTGTAACCAATGAAAATTAAAATAAGTTTGTATTTTATATAAGAAACGTAGTTTAAGCAAACGAAAAAAAGATTATTTAATAATATTGAAAATTAAGTGTTTAAATATGTCGCGTCAGGGGAGGCCGGCGGCGACATCAGAGGGTCGTTGCTATCGTTAGGTTCGCTACTCTTCATTCTGTGGGCTGCGTAGGGTCTTCAGGCAACGAATAACACCACATACAATAGTAACAGTTTTATTCTTGTTCGGCGATCGTAAGTTCACATCAATGAAATAACATTATGGTCGATATAATCACGATAACCAATACTGCCCGGTCACTTGACAAGTCTCGGAGACGACCTATCGAATCTGAATCCAAATCGTAACCGTCCTCTCAACTCCATTATTTCATGAGGTCAAACATAATCCAAATCACAAAAACAAAATACGTCGGGCCATGTCCAAACGAATTCGACTGTCACTTTTGACAGTCGCGTTTGAGTGACCGGCCAGTATTATTCGAATGCAACAAACAGTGTTTCATAAATCAAGCTAAGCTAAACTCCTTGTTACATAGCACCGTATAGTGAACTTCACTCGCTCGCTCGGGCTCCCGCTATCCTACACGGCCATTCTGACGTTTCACCCGTCCTCGGGTGTTGTACCTGAGAACAAAATGAAACCAAAAGAGTAAACCGTTCGGCCATCCCGGCTAAAACTTATTCAAGAGCTTCTGCTTACAAAAATTCACTTTACTTAACATTGAAATGTTTGACCGACAAGTTCCCAAGTTCAAATCTGCAACTAAGGCATTACTCAGCATATCCAATTTATTAATAACACAAGTCTAGACACACACCACCCCTGACAATTGCAATACTCTATTCCATGTCTCAATCTCATATCTCTCTATTCAAAGTCCGGACAAATGTTTTAGTTCGATCAGCATGCAGTGATCAATTAAGACCAGCCTACTGCATCGAGCAACACCGTCCCTCCCACTTTGAAATAAGTCTCATAGATTCCAACCAAGTGCGTCCCTTCTACCAGTCATGTAAGCAACTCACAGTGACCGTACAACACCAGTGTGTCCCTTCGACCAGGCTAGACCGGAGTACAAGAGTGCGTTCCTTCGACCAGACTGGACCGGACGACATCTGTGTCCCTTCGACCAAACTGGACCGGACGACATCTGTGTCCCTTCGACCAGACTGGACCGGACAACATCTCTGCATCCCTTCGACCAACCCGGACCGGACAACACATACACAACTACTATCCAGTCCATCGGATACTCTCATGGCTCAGTCCATCGGCCATTTCAACTAAAGGTAACTCAGTCCGTCGGTTACCCGTACCATCAACATGTGTCATTAAATAAACCAACAATCATTATCATCGTCAAAGTCATTATCATTAGCATTGTCCAACTCTTTGGGAACTTATCGTGCTACTAAAATTCAAAGATTTCAAAAAGCATCTATCGCATTTGCATAGGGAAAACCAAAACCAAAACCTCAATTACTTTAAGAAGGGCCTTTAAACTTAGGGTCCAACTCTGTCTGATTCCTTTCCTCATCATCAAGGACAGCAGTTTAGTGACCACTACATACTGTGCCTTAACATCACACTTCCTTGGTGAATCGACCTCAAAGGATGTCTGAAGTCTAAACATAAAAACAATGCACCTGAAGTAAGATATCCTCTTAGCATCTGTCTTGCGTTCATGGTGTAAGGAGTTTGTTGCCCCTGTTCTCCTCCAGCTGGCGGCTGCTCCAGTAGACGCCTGTTGCGCCGCAGCTCAGTATCCAAGCAGAGTCCACAGATGTCTTGAATACAAGGCATGGCATCTAAAACAAAGATTTCTCACAGTAGACAACTGACTGGTAAAGCGTTCAGAATCACCGTTCAATTACCTATCTTAATTGAAGTGAAACCAACAATTAATCTACTTGCTTGTTTGAGAGACTAAAATTATTTGCTTTCTAATGTCAAGCGAGATTTTCATTGAATTGAAAATGACAGGTTTTTCCTCTTTTTCTAAACTGCCGGTAGCAACCACAAATTGCTGTAGGTCTAATAACTTTAATCAGGCACTTCATAGGTCGCATAATCTTTCATGTGATTTGTGGCTACTTGTAATTAACCAAAACACTATTTTGACCGTTACTATTATGAGAGATATCTGCATTGAAACCGACTATATTGACTTCTCAATAAAATCGCAACAGTATGAAAAAGACTCACAATTATTCAGCAAATGATCTCATGGTTTGCTTACAAAGCAATATCCACTCGACGCTGGCTGAGTACGTTGGTTGAGGCACCGTTGCTTGACGATCCCTGGCCGCCGTTGGTTGCACGACGACGCCTTGATGCGTAGTGGCCCTTGCCACCACATTTGAAGCATGTAACATCTTGCTTTTCACGTACGGTTTAGCGGCGCGCGTAGTTGCAGCTCCGCCGAGGGGCCGCGGTTGGTCCGCTTCTTATCAGGTCGCTTGCCAATTTGCCGATAGTGAAGTCATCAGACAGGAAGCATAAACGGCGAAGCATTCGCCCTCCTTAGCAGCTGGCGTCTCAATGCAGCGATACAGAGGTAAACGGTGTCATAGCAAGCACGCAGGTCGTTGTTAGACTTGTCCGGGTCAAATTCGGGCAGTGAAATCTCATCAGCCGATGCAGTAGGCTTGATTGCATCGATCAGGCTCATCATATTGTGGTTCTTCAACTCCAAGTACACGCAGGAGAGATTCATCTAATCCGGGTACACTCGTGGTATTTCTTCGAGCCCGAAGTGAATCCCACTTCTGATGTCGCGTCAGGGGAGGCCGGCGGCGACATCAGAGGGTCGTTGCTATCGTTAGGTTCGCTACTCTTCATTCTGTGGGCTGCGTAGGGTCTTCAGGCAACGAATAACACCACATACAATAGTAACAGTTTTATTCTTGTTCGGCGATCGTAAGTTCACATCAATGAAATAACATTATGGTCGATATAATCACGATAACCAATACTGCCCGGTCACTTGACAAGTCTCGGAGACGACCTATCGAATCTGAATCCAAATCGTAACCGTCCTCTCAACTCCATTATTTCATGAGGTCAAACATAATCCAAATCACAAAAACAAAATACGTCGGGCCATGTCCAAACGAATTCGACTGTCACTTTTGACAGTCGCGTTTGAGTGACCGGCCAGTATTATTCGAATGCAACAAACAGTGTTTCATAAATCAAGCTAAGCTAAACTCCTTGTTACATAGCACCGTATAGTGAACTTCACTCGCTCGCTCGGGCTCCCGCTATCCTACAAATAATTAATTTCTGCCAAATTGATAAACAAAGGCCAAATTTATACAATTTCGCGACAGAATAATTAGTTAGGTACTTTCTTAACAATAGAAAAAAGACATAAGTCAATCGTAAAAAAAAATACAAACTATAAAATGCAAAAATATAAAATATAAAATCCAGTTCTTTAAAACTGCACAAATCTATTGTGCTACTAAGAAAGAATCATTTTACTGCGGGAAAACAACCACTAAAATTTCACGGTGTATATTTTCTGAAGTTATATTGGCATTTTCTTCTGGCAATCGTAATGTTATAACGCTGAGCTGATGATGGAAGGTCAACTCCTTAATAGTTAGGAGTAAATGGATAATTATTCCAGTACTGTATTCATATTCAGATTAGCAGTTATAATGTCAGTAGTATTACAGGGGAGCTGAACTATAAATGTAACACTAGACCAAATCCAACACTAGCGCTAAACTTCAGACAGCCGTCCGAAGGCTGTCCCTGATCGAAGTTTTACAGTAAACCGTTCTGCGTCCATAGAGTTAGTAATAAACTACAGCGTCCTCTCTTCACTTATAGAAGCAATAAAGAATTGAGTATTGAAAATAATATAAATACACTTTCAAATAATAACTTATTTATTATTAAGTAGGTAATCAATAAATTGACATCACATGGTAAAAAAAAATCCAAAAACTTATTTTTTTCTTAGATTAAACCGACCACATAAAAAAATAAAATTTTTAAAATACAATGTTAATACATTAATTATAAATGGCACCACCTTCAACAACATTAATCAAATTCATACCTAGATAATTATAAATGTCCGAATTATATTATTTTGTAATTTTTAGTGAGGCGGGTTTTTTAAGGCGGTTATATATTTTGTTTAACACAATCGAATAAACATTTTCCCCCAAAAATTACATAATCTAGTTTTAATGTTTAGAGAAACAAGTTATCATTATTTATCATATTAACATTAATAATGTTGTTAAAACTTTCTCATACTTCCGAAAATATAACATTTATTTACCAATTCTACCTCTTGGTACTACCAATATAGTTAAGTGCGAAAGTTGTAACTCACTCATGAAAAAACGGATACGGATTTTGATGAAACTTTACAGTAATAATACCTTTCAAATTACGAAAGAACACGTAATATGCTATAATAGTTAATGATACCTATCCACTCCCGCATACCAGGCCGCTAGTCTCTCATAATTTTAAGTATCAGACTATCATCATCATCATATTATTTTCAGGCTTCTTATCCTGTTGGCTCTGCTGATCGGAGTGCTGTACTGCCTTCACCTGCTGGTGAAGGACTACCAGGCCCTGACCGCGGCTCCGCGACTACTACGCCTCTTGTTCAAGAGAGACGTCGCTGCGATGAACAGTTCCATCAGTATAACGGTATGGTGTAACTGCCTCGTTGGTCTATTGGTAGCAAGCGCTGCGTCAGGATCGAGGGGCCCCGGTTCGAGTCCGGGGTCGGGAAAAAATTGTGTGAGTTTTTCTGTAATGAAATCACTCAGCCCGGAGTTAGGAAGTTGGCGATTGAATGCCCGTGCCTCGGAAAGCACGTCAAGCCGGTGGTCCTGCGCCGTCTCACCGAATTAAGTGAGTAAGGGAATAGAGAGTGCACTTGTGTTTGCACGCACACTTGTGCGCTATAATTATGTCCTGCGCACTTGGCTGATCTCAGTTGAGATCAGCCGCCATGGCTGAAATCGGTCGGACGCCTTATTATTATGGTGTACACACATATCTATCAAAGGTGACTCTTGTGTTTAATTCACTTAGTCCTCTCATTAGTATCTTTTTGATTGTAAAGTAAAATATCATGAGTATTGTATGGGGGTACGTCAATGTGCTCTAATAAAGGATTTAGCAAGTTTTGCGGAAGTCGTGAAACATACTGAATTAAAAAAGAAATATACAGTTTTCATACAGCTAACTTTCAAAGCCCAAATTTTAGAAATTGAAGTACCCTATTGATAATATGGGAAGATTAATCAGTTAAAAAGTAAAGATGATAATTAACTCTACAACTTTATTACTAAAATACGAGTATAATCGCATGTCATGGAGATGAGCAACACTCGGAATAACTTCATAACTTATTGAAATAGTTTTTAACCGAACATCATAAATTTTCTCTTTCATATAATAGGGTATTTGACAGTGGTTGTTAAGCTTGCCATTTTTATGATAATCAGTAAGATTTAAGCAAATCAATATTATTGATGAAATCGAAACTTAAATTTTTGGCGACATGAGACAGCAAAAGACATTTAAAGTTGGGTGGGCAAGTCCATTTCAAAATTGCGAAAATCATTTAAAAGGAGACGGGCGAATCTGGGCCTATCGTGTACACAAATAAAATATTTATCAATATTTTTTTCTTAATTTTTAATTTTTAATCGCGAAATATTAAGCCATTTTACCATGGGATATTAAATAAAATATTTAATCATAATATTATTGACTTTCGTTACTTCCTAGCTTTACTGTCATTTTTTGACAATGTTGCCAAATGAAATAAAGTAATGATATAAATAAAGAAATGACATAAAATAGAAAATAAAAGCAATGAAAGTGAATAAAGTATGTTTGTCTTTAGATTATGTTTTAAAAAAACGTTTTAAATAATTAATTATATAACAACGTTTATAAAAACATTGTAAAAGTAAATTGATCAACAGGTTTATTTTTTTTCTTGTACTGGCAACAAAGTAGACCTCATGTTACATCAAAGTCAAACGTCAAACTAAAAAATCATCATTGGCTTGAACTTACGATAGCGGATATTTCGTTTTGTTGTGTTTTCGTGTGCTTTTCTTATTCAATTAGTATTATTTTGCGACGATAGATTCTGATGGTTATTACGAGAATACAATGACTGATCAACGACTTCATTGTATCAATTGCGGCATAGCTAGCTGGCGGCGGATTACATCAAAATAGAAGAGGAAAGCATAATATTATTGTTCTTGCTTGGTAGGAAAAAGAAATGCGGGCTACTATTGTCACATAATGTCCATAATATGGTACCTAGGCTGGGCAAAACATCAAGAGTATTTAATACCACCTGCACAGTTTTAGGACGATATTTTAATTGTTTCTGATGAAATAGATGATCAATAAATAATTATTATGAGAGAAATGTGTTCTTCATTCATACTTATACCCATCTACTTACACTAATATTATAAAGAGGAAATACTTGTATTTCTGTGTGTCTATTTGTATGTTTGTAATGTATAAACTCAAAAACTACTGCGCCGATTTCAAAACTTCTTTCACCATTAGATTCACCCTGAGTATCATAGGCTATATTTTATCCAGATACGGGAAGAAGTTGCCCCGGGACGCGGGTGAAACCGCGGGAAACAGCTAGTCTTTTACAATAATCTTAGAAACCGCAATGTGTTAATGTCCTAAAATACAATCTGATAAAATCTAGTCAGTAGTAGTCTTTATACAACGTGAGAGCACTGAGAGTTTGTTAGAATAACTCATAACGAAGCAAATTATAACACCCTATATCTTTTTTCTCCCGTGTAGCAGTTGTAAAAAAGTTTATTTATTTTAAATGGCAGTAATATCAGAATTAAATAGTGTAGTAATTGTTGCTGTACAGTCAGGCCCAATTTTGTATGGACGTTCGCCCGTCTCCTTTCGTTGTCATCTTATAAATAACAGAATTAGTAACATCTTTCATTATGAAAACATATCCATAAACGCAACTTTTGATGAACCTGCCGAACAAACTTCCTAGGCGCTGCATACAAAGAACTTGCGTGTGACGTCACACGCCAGGGGCGATTTGTATGGAGCGTTTTTGAGCTCGCCCAAATAATGTGCAAATAAAATTGTGATATCTCGTCGAGCTATTGAGATATCAAAGTGATACTTTCAACAGTGTCTTTGTGTTCGAATGGTCCATCCAACTATATCAAAATAAAAAATAGTCAAATACCCTATTATGTGCTCGCTGAATAAAACAGAAAATATAATTATTATACACGCATAAAATCTCCAATGAAATATTGAAATAAACGAGACTACTGAAATACATATGCGCTCGCTGAATAAACAGAAAATATTATAATACACGCAAAAAAAACCCCAATGAAATATTCAAATAAACGAGACTACTGAAATACATTACGTACACGCTACAACCAATGCGCTCCCAGTGTGTAATGAGATTCAACAAGTCTTGATAGTTGTGTTGTTCGTTATATAAATGCAGACGCAACGTTTCCTGGCGCGGACTCTTCCGTACTAGTGCAATAAAAACCATGTGTTTTATAGGGTCCGCTTTCGCGTGTCGAATTTTATATTTGTCACGCCTTGTATAACATAAAATAACCGAAGTTGCCTTACACTCTTGGACCAAATGAAAATTTTAAGAAAGTCCACGGGAAAGCATGCACTGGGACATTCGAAAATTTTGCTACAGTACCTTCATACTATGCTCAGTTGCAGGTTTCATGCAAAATGGCTTTGTATTGATATCAACTTCATCGTAAACGATCAATGAGCGAGCTTTTGAAAAAGCAATCTTTTTATTTTTCAATACAGGGAACCATAATTTCAGTTCAGAACTCGTAAAATAGAACAATGGTGGGGTTTACCTTTTACAAGAATTGAAAAGAGGCCTGGCTGAATCCTATTTCATAGTCTAGCAATTTTAGATTTATTATTGAAGAGATTTTTTTTTTCTAACGTAACCCTAGAACCGAAAGAGTTTGATATAGGTAGGTTTATAAATAGAAAAACCACGATTACACAATTTACTCAAGTATTATTAAAATAATTTATTATGTACATGAACTAGTAATACATTAAAGAATTTCTACATTATGAAATCACGTGATATCAATAAATTTACTAAATAATTGGCATTACATTCGTAATGAACTATCAGGAAACAGTGTCTAATGAGCATTATTAACATTGCGGTTAAAATCTGTAAATATTGCTGACGATTGCATCTTTAATTCTCGTATTTACTGAGCTATGTGTAACATACCTACTGTATATCTTTTGGTAAAATAATATAATGTACAATTGTACATATTGGTGGTTCCCCTTTGAGCATAATTATTTTCAATTTACATAGAGAATATTATTTCTGACATTAAATTTCATTACATGCCCTATTGACTACGCTCATTGAATACTGAATTGAAATAGATAGAATGATTTTGGCGAAACATTGATCTAGGTACATAGATTCTATAAAAAAAAATAAACAGTGTCTCTATTATGATCGACCTGTACAAACACAGAATTAATGAAATGGTGCAATAACAGCTTGGACTACGGTAAAACCTAAGATTTAAGCATAAGGGTTCTCTAAAATCGTATTATTTATAATATCCGTAAATTGGGGTCAGTAACAAAATATAGATCTGTTCCATGCCGTTGGATTCCTACAAATGTATTGATCTCCGCTAAACGGAGTTCAAATTAATGTAACTTGCAACTGTTACTGGTGTTAACTCAGGCTATCTTTGCCCTATTTATTCTTAGAAATGTGCTGTTATTGATATCAGCTATGATTTGCGGTCTTGTTTTATATAAGGTAAAGTTCGGTTTTAATTTAGGCCCTTTTGATAAATCTTAAAAATAGGTCAGGGAATGGAAATATTATAAAACACAAAATTGTTTAGTGTTTATATAAATACGGAGTGTGAAAGAAACGTTGTATAAAACATAGAAAAAAATACGCTGAATAACATTGTTTAGAGGAGTTCTCTAGTCTCTGATACGTTTCTAACAATAGTTTTCATTTTCACGTCTATTTTACTTATTAAGTATTCTTGGCAAGTATTGTAAGTTATTTGCACGGGCATATGATATTTATCTTCATTTAATACTATTTGGGATACTATTGTGGATAAACAGGTACGTTTATCTTTAAACGGGTTTTTAACATTATTTCCAAACTATTATTGAACAGTGAAAGATATCATAATTGTTTTTTTTTTAATTCCAGAGGCCTCATGTCCGGTGGCGGATGATACTACAGCATGATCCCATCCAGTGCGCGCGGTATCTGTACTGCGCGATGGGTAGCTACCCTGAGCACTCAGACTTGCAGAACGGCTTCATACAGATGCTGGCGTGGGTATTAACATCATCATCAGTCCATTCCTATACTTATATTCACATACATTTAGGAAATTGTAAAAAATAAACTATTATTATATTCTGGTGTACGTTATATATTGATGGTTGATGGCCGAGGTGGCATGGCTGTGAGACCATAAAATGAAATTTAATGTCCGAACTTTTATTATGGTCTAACCAAAGCTTTGATAACCATGGGCTTGCAGCCGCCAACTTCCCGACTCCAGGCTGAGTTAGTTTTTTGGGCTGAATCAAACCGGGGACCGGACCCTACGTAGCAATTAAGTAGGCCTTCAAGGTGCGTGCGACAGGCTCAATATGGCCTATTGTGCCTATCGACCTCGTATGTGGATCTCACTACCGCTCACCATCGGGTGGAGTGAGGTCATCTTACTAGCCCATTATAAAAAAATAAATACCAACAATAGTTCAAAAAATATCCTTATTATTTACGTCCTCATATACTTTAGTCTTAAATTTCCGTAAATTGAATCCAATTTATTACGTGAAACCCAACACAGGCAAAGAAATATTATGTATTTTTCGTTATACATATAAGTGAGATTAACAAGATTTTCTTAAAACACTTGGAACTCAAGAAAAAATATTGTTATTTTCAATACGACCTAAATATTTCACAAAAATTCGACGGTTACTTTTGAGAAACAAAATTATTGATATTATACGACTTGCTGTGTAATGAAATGTCTTAAGACTGCTCATTTAATTTCAGGTTATATACCCTGAGACGTGGGAGAATAGTGGTGACAATATTTTATTCAGCTAGCGACACCGGTCTTAATAGCAGCAGCCTAATTGTCGCTGAACTGTTCTCAGAACAATTTACGTAGCGGGATTTGAATTTTATCATATTCGCATTTCATCATAATTATCTGTAGTGGTTGGACAATTACCTGTCTATCTATATATTTAGTCGCGGAATATCAAATTTCCCGACTAGAGATTTAACTACCCTGACCACTGATCGTAAAACGAGTAGGTACCGTGCACAGAAAGATATGTCATTGTGGAATGTGGAATAAAATATACTAAAACTTGATAAAAAATCACTTTAATTCACTTAAATATAATATGTGTTTGTGATTAGATTAAATCATAGTAATATTATAATACTTTTGAATTTGGATTACAGTTAGAATTACATTTCGGTATATCTGTGGTACGGAAAACTATTTTTATGGTGTTATCAATATGCAGTTTAGTGGTGCGGCGGTGGGTTCTCAATTTCACATTTAGTAATCTAAATATATAAAAGGAGAAACTGACTGACTGACTGACTGACATATCGACGCACAGCCTAAACGGCTAAACGTAGGCACTTGAAATTTAGAAGGGTACGTCCCTTAGGTACCGTGGAGGTGCACTAAGAAAGAAATACCCGAAATTCGGAACGGGAATTAGCGGGAAAATCTTTTTGTATGTAAAATCTAAACCACATAAGTTACATGCTTTAAACTTGGCATGAAGGTATCATAGTAAACTTAAAGCTTAGTTGGAACAGGATATTGAAAAAAAATTACGGGAGTGGGAGTAAGCAGGAAAAAAATTTTGTATAGTAAACCGCATAAGATAGATGATTGAAAGGGTATAGCGAGGTAAGGAAGACAAAATGGCCCCCACGGCCCATGACGGAATTATCATTTGTACTGGTATTGGCACTCTAAAAGAATACGAAATGTAAGGTCGTTGACCCCTGACCTTGACCTCTCTTTAAGATATTCGAGAAAGTTCGTAGGCGCGCCGATTTTTTTCATAATTTTTTTTTCCGTAAAACTATAAAAGCTAGAAGGATGAGACCAATTGCGTATAATGAGGGATACTTTGAAGAATATTCTGTATTTTTTTCAGAGTTCTCGTGAAATGACAACTGTGCAAAATAATTAAACAAAATATAAATATTTTTTTTTAGTACTGTTCTATTATGTCTACCGCACCAAAAAAAAAAAATAATACTCTTTGATTTATATACTTATACCACACAAAAGACAATCAAAATCAAAGAGGCGCTTCTTGAGTAATTATGAATTTACTTAGTGTGCGTACGGCTGGTAGGAACTTATTAAAGAGGTAGTTTTTGGATTAATTATTATAATTACATGTTGAACATAACTTTAATCATCATCATCACTATTTTCATTTATTACAACATTGACTGCATCATTTGAAAATATTTTCGACATAATTTCAGCAGGACGTAAAATGCGAGATAGATATCTCGCATGAGCTAAATAATATATGTATTACACTTGCAACATGAGCGCAGCATCCAACTGTCCTGTTTCCATTCGGACAATTACAACAATAACCTCGGATTCCTTCATATTAGGAACATAATCAATGAACAATCGGTAATGTTTACTATTTACATGTCTGGAACGAACATTCAACTTGATGATAGTTGGGGTTTGTTTGACGTAATATATATAGAGATTACTCATGTCGTCCATTATTTCAGCGATCCGTTTCTCGAGAAGATTTAATAAAGAACACAAGTTTAACAGCTCGAATGTTATTGAACCTTAGAGATGATCAGTTGGTATTGATATTTGACGGCACTTATATCAGGCATCAAAAAAGTTCAAAAAAAAACAATGAATACCTACCAGAGAAAATCGTATTCTGGGCAAAAGAAAACCCATTTATGCAAGCCGTTCACAATCTGAACTACGAACGGGTTTATAGTTGATTTTGCCGGGCCATTTTATGGTATGCACAAGGCAGAATGGCGGCGACGTGGTCCACAACCCGTCACGTCACGTTTCCCACAGAGGTGAAAAGTGGATCGCTGGAAGTGATCTCTGCCTACCCTTCTGGGAAAAAGGTGTGATTTTATGTATGTATGTATGTATTTTAGGTACGAAAAATGATGCCACTATTATGAAGAAAGTGTTACAGGATGCTTAACTTAAAACTCTATTACGTCGATTACTCTAAGTTAAATGTTCGTTCCAGACATGTAAATAGTAAACATTACCGATTGTTCATTGATTATGTTCCTAATATGAACAGTGTCGAAGGAAACCGAGGTTATTGTTGTAATTGTCCGAATGGAAACAGGACAGTTGGATGCTGCGCTCATGTTGCAAGTGTAATACCTACATATATTATTTAGCTCATGCGAGATATCTATCTCGCATTTTACGTCTTGCTGAAATTCTGTCGAAAATATTTTCAAATGATGCAGTCAATGTTGTAGTAAATGAAAATAGTGATGATGATGATTAAAATTATGTTCAACATGTAATTATAATAATTAATCCAAAAACTACCTCTTTAATTAGTTCCTACCAGCCGTACGCACACTAAGTAAATTCATAATTACTCAAGAAGCGCCTCTTTGATTTTGATTGTCTTTTGTGTGGTATAAGTATATAAATCAAAGAGTATTATATATTTTTTTTGGTGCGGTAAACATAATAGAACAGTACTAAAAAAAATATTTATATTTTGTTTGATTATTTTGCACAGTTGTCATTTCACGAGAACTCTGAAAAAAATACAGAATATTCTTCAAAGTATCCCTCATTATACGCAATTGGTCCCATCCTTCTAGCTTTTATAGTTTTACGGAAAAAAAATTTTGAAAAAAATCGGCGCGCCTACGAACTTTCTCGAATATCTCAAAGACAGGTCAAGGTCAGGGGTCAACGACCTTACATTTCGTATTCTTTTAGAGTGCCAATACCAGTACAAATGATAATTCCGTCATGGGCCGTGGGGGCCATTTCGTCTTCCTTACCTCGCTATACCCTTTGGCATGCAAGCACCTTAATGACCGTAGAGCTTACTACGCGATATTGAAATATTCTCACGGGTACAGGAGTAATTGGGAAAAAACTTTTATTTGTTAAATCCTATAGTCCACGCGAACGAAGTCGCGGGCACAGCTAGTTTAATTATAATATTAATAATTATTATCAGCCTATATACATCCCCGCCCCGTGGGGCACGAGCCCCACTACCACCAACCACTAGAGCCATCCTGATGTCCGTATATCCAGCAGGACCCTTTGCCTGATTCTAATATGAACCAAACTTTCACTTCCATAATAATTAGTACCTTCCGAATTGTGTTAGTAAAAAATTAGTACCTTAACAGTTTAACCAAAAAATTGACTTTATTTCCAGCAGGACCCCCGGTGGTTTGAAGGTCTGCAGACCTGTAGTGTATGTCACTGTATAGCGATGAATTAGTACCTTTAGATTATCTTTGTTTTTGTTTTAAAAAGTTATCAGTTTATTAGAAATAAACCGACAAACATTTTATTTTGCCACCAGGAACCTTTTTTGTTTTGAGTCTTTCAGTCCAGACAATCATATTTCCTAGTAGCATTCTATTAGTACCTTCAAAAAAACATATCGCTTAATTCAAAGAATGAGCAATAATCCTTACTAATATTATAAATGCGAAAGTAACTCTGTCTGTCTGTCTGTCTGTCTGTCTGTCTGTTACTCTTTCACGCCTAAACGGCTGAACGGATTTTGATGAAATTTGGTATGGTGATAGATGATAACCTAGAAATGGTTATAGGCTATAAATAATCACGCCATTGTTCTTAGGGGGTAGGCAGTAGGCAGATAACTAAATTGAGTAAGTGATTTTTAGCCGTTTTTGTTAGGACTTTTGCTCTTTGACGTCTAAACGGCTGAACGGATTTTGATGAAATTTGGTATGGTGATAGATGATATCCTAGAAATGGTTATAGGCTATAAGTAATTACGCCATCGTTCTAAGGGGGTAGGCAGTAGCCAGATAACTAAATTGAATTAGTGTTTTTTAGTCGTTTTTGTTAAAACTTTTGCTCTTTGACGTCTAAACGGCTGAACGGATTTTGATGAAATTTAGTATGGTGATAGATGATAACCTAGAAATGGTTATAGGCTATAAATTATCACGCCATCGTTCTAAGGGGGTAAGCAGTAGGCAGATAACTAAATTGAGTTAGTGATTTTTAGTCGTTTTTGCTAGGACTTTAACTCTTTGACGTCTAAACGGCTGAACGAATTTTGATGAAATTTGGTATGGTGATAGATGATAACTTAGAAATAGTTATAAGCTATAAATAATCACGCCATCGTTCTTAGGGGGTAAGCAGTAGGCAGATAACTAAATTGAGTTAGTGATTTTTAGTAGATTTTGCTAGGACTTTTGCTCTTTGACGTCTAAACGGCTGAACGGATTTTGATGAAATTTGGTATGATGATAGATGATAACCTAGAAATGGTTATAGGCTATAAATAATCACGTCATCGTACTTAGGGGGTAGGAAGTAGGCAGAAAACTGAATTGAATTTGTGATTTTTTAATGGTTTTTGCTGGGAGTTTTGCTCTATCATGCTTAAACGGCTGAACGGATTTTGATGAAATTTAGTAAGGAGATAGATAGTAACCTAGAAAAGGATAAAGGCTATTAATATTCATGCTATCGTACTTAAGGCGTAGGCAGTAGGCAAAAAAACTAATAAAGTTAGTGATTTTTAATCATTTGTTTTAAAAGTTTACCTCATTCACGCCTTAACGTCTGAACGGATTTTTATAAGACTTGGTTAATTTAAAAATAGGATTCTAGACACGGACACAGGCTAATTTTTACGGCGGGAAACTTCCTCATTTCTGCGGAAATCTATCGTGATCGTGTCAAGAAGCGTAGGCGCCATAATTTAGGTAATTTATAATAAATTTTTGATGCAACTGTCTTTATTTGTCAGTTTTACTCGGATCGATACTTAGCGACATTCCATCACCCTACTTAACTTATATGGTGGCAGGTAGCTTATGTTAAGGAGGAACTAAGACTACTTTTAAGTTTAAAAAAATCAAAATCCTGTAGTCCACGCGAACGAAGTCGCGGGCACAGCTATATAATTATATAGAGATAGAGGTATACCCGAAGCGAAGCGAGGGCGGGTCGCTAGTAAGTAAATAAATCAAATGAAATATTTTAAATAAGCAACATTACTCCTATACCCAAAGGCGACTTTACGTAGTGTTGTTAACCCTCGACGCTCCAATTTCAACAAAACATTATTGACACATAAATATAATAACACTGACGTTACAAAAACCTCCACCAAGGTCAAGCCCGTAAAAAATATACCCACTGGTTTCACCAAACTCATAATAATAGAACTGCTTAGTATCTACCATTTTTAGTAGTTTGATATGAGTTCGAGGTATTATATAAATGCTTCTTATAATGCGATTGTGTTCATATTTCAGGTTGGAGTCGAAAGTAGAAGACGAATCTTCACGAGAAGTTTTTGTTCAAGCATTCAATTATGGAAAAGCTTACAAAAGTCAATGTAGGAACGTGTACCCTTATTGCCCTTTTGATGATAAGTTACTTTTGGAATTAATTCAATATTTACTCAAAAATTGATTTATTAAATTCAAAACTGTCTATAGAGACTCGTATAAACATAATAATTATGTTCAATATAATCCGTTTGAAGATATAGATGCGCCTTCATGGGAAGAAAACTTCCTAAAATAATGCTTTGCTTTTAACCAGGCAGGGAACAAGCAAGCATGTCAATTTCATGTCATGAATTATTTTATGCATAGGCATAGTCTAGTTTTAATCTAGTATTCACGTGAACGTCTGATCAACTCCTTTTTTTGGTTTCGAATGTTTATTGCACTGGTTTTGCTGAAGTAAATAATAATTGAATGATAATTATTGAAGCCAAAGCTCAATAAATAAAATAAGTTAAGTATATTCTGTTAAGTGTAGCCCGAAGTCAATGTGGGTCTACGTAGGTTCTAAGTGTTACTAATATTATATAAATAAATAAATAATGTTAATAACTGGAATCGTATGTTACATAATAATTACGATTGTTATAATCCAAATACGCCACGTACCCATCATCATAGTTACCGATGTAATGTAAGAATGTATTAGTTGTAATGAGCTCCAAAATAAAAAGTACTTACCTTACCTTACTTAACATGGACATAACATTAGAAATTAAGAATGCTACGGTGTGTACAAAATTTATGAGTGGCTTATGTATACGCCACTGTAGTAGCAATGTGTATGTCGTTTCTAGATTTAATTTTATATAATTTTTTTTATGTCTTAAGCTATAAGTTAACACTTTGTTACCAATTTGTTACTATATAACCTATAATCAATAGTAAGCAATACTGCCCCTACTTGAACAGGATACAGATAAATGCCAATATATCCACCCTCGTCCGATATTGGCAGAGTTTAGTTCGAGTGTGCGCAATGTTGCTGGGAGTGCATAATATGACTACATTTGTAAGTAAGTACATAGAAAGCAAGTTTACCTAACAAATCTCTTTGTTTCCATTTTGGGTTGAATGATGTAACAAGTGAATGAAAACAAATCATGAACATGTCCCACCCATAATTTCAGGGCGCAAGTATGCCACTCGCTTACCCCGGAACGGCCCTGCCCGTGTTCCTATCAGTGGAATTGATCCCACAGACCGAAAAGTTTGCCACACTCAATAACCATCTGAATATAAAGTAGCCCATCTGAATTGATTGAAAAAAAAAACTGCCATCCGATTCCGTAGGTACAGCTGTAATCGGTACGCAAGGGGTTATGAATAGTCGTCGTTTTTATTTTGCCCCTCTAACTGCTTCTTCAAATTCTCAACGAAGAGACCGAAACGACGTCGTATATTTTGTAACAAAACTCCTTACAACACTTTCACCTTGCTCGCGAGGCCTGTAAAGTTTGCGGTTCTTCAGCACAGATTCATTGCGTAACGGATCGTCGATTTTTGTTTTCACAAAAGTTTTACCAGTGCGATTTCTTGAAAGGTATTTTATTACTGCGATATTCGTAATTGACTTATTGGGATTGTATCAAACGCCGTGAAGGCACCAAGGTTTTTGGTTATTGTTAAGTAGGTTTACCACCAGCAAATCAATCACTTCTAAAATAACCGCTGTAATTTTATCTTTACAATTACCGAAATTAAGTTACACAATATTATACAGCATTGTGCGCTTAAGCAATGTTTTTTTTCACTTGCCTAATTAAAATGATTTTCCCCCTCCTTTATACTTTTAACAGGGTAAGGATGTTCAGCGAATCATTTTATGCAAAAAGCTTAACCAGCTATAAAGTTCAATATCTACATTTTTTTTCCTGAAAGTGGAATAATAAAAACGTTATAATTTCAAAAAACAAAACTAAAATCTGTTGAAAATATTATTAATATTATTATTCAGTGGACGTATGCAACCAACGTTTTCAATGAAGACTGTGTATTTTATGTAGGCTTGTTAAAATAAGCCTACATCAAATACGATGTCAACCTTTATTTCCACCTAAATACTGATAAAATAGACATCATTTGTACTTGTCAGAAGTAGCGACTCGACGTAACTGTGAATTTCGTTCTCCGTCAAGAAAATCCTGAATGAGCAATAAACAATACCAAAGGCTCTTATTTCGGCTGCGAAGGAATTATTTGCAGGATTTTTACTTATTTTACGTTTGTCAAACACGTGATTTTGATGGAACGACTTGAAATACTGCTCAATCTAGCAATTATTTACAGAATCACTCTGCTTTTCTGTCAAAAGTAACAGGTATTGAACAAATCTATAATTAATTACACACAAAGTGAAAGGTATTTGAGTTGAGAAGATTATCTCAACATGCTTTTGTATGTATAAATATAGTAAATAATTGATAACCCAATCAAGTAGTTGTTCGAGTTGATACATACCGCTGCGTTTCACCAAAGTTGTTTATCAGCTAAACCAATTAACTGAAGGACTAACATCGAACAAGTTTGAGTATTTCACAAATTTGTTCTAACTTTGAAAGCAAGGTATAGACCGTTGCAGCAACTCAGCAAAGTATTATGACTAAAAACGGTTCCCAAGGGTTGAACTTCGAACGAAACCCCGATTTTAATCATCACAAAGATTAACCTTTTGTATTTTTAGTTTTAGGTTGATTTCGCGTATTGAATTTATCATTGACTAGCTGACCCGGCGAACCTCGTACCGCCTTAACGTAGCTTTGATGCACTACTTTATTTTGTTAACCGACTTCAACAAAGGAGGGGGTCACTCAATTCGACCGTTTATAATAATATGGTTTGTATAGCTGACAGTTGTCCCATCTTAGGTATGGGTAAGTACCTATTCAATTTGAACTGGAATCCATAATATTCTCTATATAAAATTCAAAACTCATTTCCAAACACTTTTGTATATAAAAAAAAAATTATATTTTATTTTGTTATTCCTAAGCTATGTACCTATTTATGTAACTTTCTTTTCTTATGTAAGAAGGAGCGGGATCTCCTAACACAGGTTTTTGTACTTAAAAGGAGATCCCAGCCACTAGTTAAGTATAATATGACGTATTGTGAAGATACTGAATAAATATTTATCATTTTCATTTCCCTGGTCTCGTCATAGCTGGGAAGAACTTTACTAATCTCATATTTTTTACTCATACAATAATTGCTTTCAATTAATGACTTCATTTCATCATCATTATCATCATCATCAGCCCATATACATCCCCACTGCTGGGGCCTACCCTAAACTAGGGCGATAAGGCTTTAGTCGACCACGCTGGCCAAGTGCTGGTTGGTCGTCTACACAACCTTAGAATTTCTTAGGTGTGCAGGTTTACTCACGATGTTTTCCTTCACCGTTAATGCGTCGAATGATTGTATGGACATTTCTGGTAAATGTGGGATAAAGAATGGACTGTATTTCAGATTAGAAGAAAGAGAAATGAGAGTAGGTCGGTATGCGGTGTGGTTGTCCGGGTTGGACAAATCCCCAATGAAATTAGAGTACAACTCACCTTTCCTCTGCACGGCAGATTCCCAGTCCCTCACGGAGGCCTCCGGGTAATTGGCGATATGCCGCACCACACACACCACTCTGTCCAAAATCTATTTTTAGAGAAAGAAAATAATTTGTAGAAATCTTCAATTGTGAATCGTTTGACACAGACTGTCAAGGACTGATTTCTTCTTCCGCGCATTAGTCTGGCGTTCTCAGCATTCAAAAAGGATAGGTCCAACCACAAACTAAATACCAAACATACCCCCTACCGAAACCAAAATTATGGTTTCTAGTATAATTAAAGATCATGTCATGAGTCATGAAAATTGAAAACTAAAAATATATTTTTAACGAGAAATTAAAATACTTAGATTTTAAAGTTTAAGAAACTAGTAGGTAGGTAGTAGGTAATGGACTAAGTTTATTGACTGGTCTTTGCAGAACACTCTCTTCAGTATGTGCATCTGCACTGAGTGTTCTTTTTTTCAACTTTTAGTAAAATAAGTGAGATTTATAGGATATTTAGTAAAAAATAGTAAAATTTTATAGCATGGGGTCACAAATTTCTAAAACTTGATTTAAATTAGTTATGACCAAAAAACTGGAACACTCAATCCAGACGTTTCAGTAAATGTGCATATTCTCAATCTCAGAAAGTACTAACTCTGAGATAATGATTTTTATGTTACAATTTAGTAAAGAATTCCTAAAAAACTTTTAAGAAATTACCAATTCGCTAGGGTGTCAGATTGCAGATTAGTGGCGGTTTGAATGGATCACTCAATTCAGCACTTGTCTGAACTGAGTGATCTTCAAAATGTGCGTATGATTGGAGAATTACTTAAATGTAACAATTTTATCTTGTAGTTTCACTCTTTCGCGAATTCGTAAAATAGAAATAACGGCTCAAAAAGCTTTACCTTGAAAAATAAACAAAAGGACATTTTTTTGGAACGTCTGAACTGAGTGTTCCTTATATGCGGCTTTACAGACTGATATAACCCTCTTCCATTGAAGAAGTTTAGATCAATGGTTTTTACTAATTTTTTACTAAAACATGTAATATCGTCCGTCGCTATAAACTATATACCTTAAGAGAAAATCAATTTTTGTTTTTGTAAAGGAGGTTATGTTGTAGGGTGACCACAATTTATAAGGTTTAATAAAAGACCTTTAGTCATATTAGAAAATGCGTTTTATTCAAGTAGTTACATAAGATTAAATAAAAAGTAAAAATAAAATGTAAATATGTTTGTATTTCGCTTATGAGGGTGTAATTGTCTTACGGGGGTGAAGAAATATTTATTTAGAAAGATGTACGGGTCGCTATGTTATAACACTATAATAAGCGAAATACTTACAAACATATTTACATTTTATTTTTACTTTTAATTTAATCTAATGTAACTACTTGAATAAAACGCATTTTCTAATTTAACTAACGGTCTTTTATTAAACATTATAAATTGTGGTCACCCTACAACATAACCTCCTTTACAAAAACAAAAAATTGATTTTCTCTTAAGGTATAGAGTTTATAGCGACGGACTATATTACATGTTTTAGTAAAAAATTAGTAAAAACCATTGATCTAAACTGCTTCAATGGAAGAGGGTTATATCAGTCTGTAGAGCCGCATATAAGGAACACTCAGTTCAAACGTTTCAAAAAAATCTCCTTTTGTTTATTTTTCAAGGTAAAGCTTTTTGAGCCGTTATTTCTATTTTACGAATTCGCGAAAGAGTCAAACTACAAGATAAAATTGTTACATTTAAGTAATTCTCCAATTATACGCACATTTTGAAGATCACTCAGTTCAGACAAGTGCTGAACTGAGTGATCCTTTTAGACCGCCACTAATCTGCAACCTGACACCCTAGCGAATTGGTAATTTCTAAAAGTTTTAAGAAATTCTTTACTAAATTCTAACATAAAAATCATTATCTCAGAGTTAGTACTTTCTGAGATTGAGAATATGCACATTTACTGAAACGTCTGGATTGAGTGTTCCAGTTTTTTGGTCATAACTAATTTAAATCAAGTTTTAGAAATTTGTGACCCCATGCTATAAAATTTTACTATTTTTTACTAAATATCCTATAAATCTCTCTTCTTTTACTAAAAGTTGAAAAAAAGAACACTCAGTGCAGATGCACATCTCTTCAGTGCGCATGGTAACACAACGGACGACACCGACAGGACCAGGATGTAATTTTTCTATTTTTCCTAATGGCCATTTATTGGCATTGTCTGTTTTAATCAGAACTGAATCTCCAACATTTATATTGGTAGATGCATTGAACCATTTTGCTTTTTGCTGAAGTGTATTTAAATATTCGTGGCTCCAGCGTTTCTAGAAAAGTTGAGAGCACTTTTGTACATACTACTGCCACCGTGACAGTCTATTTTCGGGCACTTATTGTAGATTATACTGTGTTAAAGAGGTTAAACTTCTGCCGATTAGGAAGTGTCCGGCAGTCAAGACGTTAAATTCATTAGGATTGTCACTAGCTGGCAGTGGGCACAACGGGTGCGAATTTAAAACTGCTTCAGCTTTACAAAATACAGTAGTAAGTTCCTCAAACGTTAAGAATTTTTCACCTGCGCTACGTAATAAATGATATTTAGCTGACTTTATGCCAGCTTCCCAGAGTCCACCCATGTTAGGAGCACTTGGAACATTAAACTTCCACACCAATTGTCTTTTGGCGCAACCATCAGTAATGTCATTCTCGTTATCACGCATAAATCTTTGAATTTCGGACAAATGTTTACTCAATGCTATAAAATTGGTACCACAGTTTGAATAAAGTGCCGAGCAAAGACCCCGACAAGCAACAAAGCGATCTAAACAAGCGAGAAAACATTCGGCGGACAAAGAAGATAACACCTCTAGATGGACTGCTTTTGTGGAAAAACAGATGAATAATGCAAAATAGGCTTTAGACACTTTAGTAATACGATTTAAACTAGTTTTGATTAGGAATGGACCACCGAGATCTACTCCGACGTGAGCAAATACTTTGTGGGGTAACAACCTGGTAGGTGGTAACGGTGCCTTCTCAGGTTGTAACAAAGACGGTTTGCATTTAAAGCAAATTTTACATTTGGATAAAACGGATCTATAGGTACGCGGACCGACATGTAAGTATTTTTTATGTAAATATTCTATTAATAATCTAGTCAATTGACTATCCTTAGGTAACAGACGTGGATGTTTAGAATTATAAAGAAGTTCAGAATAACCTATACGACCCCCTACCCTGAGAAAGCCAGAGGCATCAATAAATGGAGAAAATTTTTGAAGCGAAGCTACGTGTTTATTATTCTCTAATAACTGTAATTCAGATTTATAATATGCACTCTGAACTAAACGAATTAACCTGTCCAGTGCTTCATTTAACTCAACTGTCGATAAAGATGTGGATATTTTATCCTTATTTTTTAATCTTAAAATCCAAGCAAACGATCTTTGTAATTTAGTGAAAGATGAAAACAGACTAAACACTCGTATACAAAATTTTTTTTAGTTTCTTGCAAAGAGCTATTATTTAAAGATAAATTTACTAATTTCACTTCTGGTAGTTTGCTATTATTTTCGATAACGAAGGTACAAATAGGCCAATCCTTATAATCCTTTTTCATCCAATCTGGTCCGTATAACCAATTCGGAATGCAACTGATAAGTTGCGACGGAGACGGGAACAAATATCTGCTAGGTTATCTTCACTACAAACATGACGCCAATAATGAGGAGGTAAAACTTCTATTATCTGTGTCACACAAACAAAAGTTTTTAATTTATATGGTTCCGTATGTAACCACGACAACACGATTGTCGAATCTGACAAAGCAGTAATTTTGTTTGTTTTTACTCGTGTAAAAATATCACAGACAGATTTTATTAATTTACTCAACAAAACAGCGCCCATTAATTCTAAACGCGAAATTGTTTTATAGGAGCGACCTTAGATTTGGCGGTAACTAAGCGAACTTTAACATTATTTTCCCGATCGCGACTGATGACGTAAACGCAGGCAGCGTAGCCACTAGACGACGCGTCGCAAAAGCCTGCGTCCTAAGTATCCTTTTTTCAATAAACGAACATATCAATGAGATGTCACTATTTTGCTAAATGAAAATCTCTGACATAGACAATAATTTGTACCCTTGTGTTCCCTTCAACGGCCAAGTCACACAACACTAACTATAATAATGAAGAAATCTCAGTAAGGAACCTTAGGCTTGGCACGATTTTGTCTAGATTTCATTACTTTTTAGAGATGAGCAATCTGCTCCATCGAGATTTGGCTAGGTTTTTTACAGGATGTTTTTGATGGGATAACATTTTCAGTTTTCTAAAGTTGGAAAACACTTAAATTAACGCATTAAGAGGTTCTCAAATTGAAGCGCATACTTGTTCAGATTTTGCAGAAACGGGCATGAAAGATAATAATATATAAACAAAAAGTCATGTGATAGTATCAGCTACAGTTCCTCTCGAGACGTCCCGTGGGAGCCGTGTATGGCGTTGTCTTACGTCGCCTCACCCATTAGTGCTAGCAAAACAGCGCGGGTGGATCATGTGACGCCTCACTTACACTGTTGGTTATATAGACCTTTATAAACTCTTCATTCAACTGTTTAACCTTAACCTACCCTATATTAGCTTAGGTTAGGCACTAAGCGACATTTACTTGATGACAAATAGCAGTTTTTCTATATAGGGTAAACTGTACCATTCTTGGCACCCCCCCAGTGATTGGCACTTTTGTCTTTCATTTCAAATATTTAATTTAGTAAATACTTTTTTGATATGAAGAAACTACTATTTAGCGGCAAATTTCTACATTTACATGTGGAAATACTTAACTGTACGCTAAAATGACGTATTCATTGTTTTTCTGTTGGACTAAATCAACAGTGGAAGTTCGCGGCAATTTTAACCTGAAAACGTTTGGTGAGGCGTGCGTTGGAAGTGAATTATATACGATTTCATGTAACCATTTGAAGGATATTTTAGCTTTACGTCATGATATTATGTGTTAGGAATATGATTTTTAACTTTTTTGAAAAAAAAAAGATTTGTGTTCACGCAGTTTTTGCTATGCCAATGATTGCACTGAAATAAATATTACCGCTCAGTCATTGGCAGACCTGGCAATCACTATACTTCTGAATCCTATATAGGGTAAACTGTACCATTCTTGGCACCCCCCCAGTGATTGGCACTTTTGCCTTTCATTTCAAATATTTAATTTATTAAATACGTTTTTGATATGAAGAAACTACTATTTAGCGGCAAATTTCTTCATTTACATGTGGAAATACTTAACTGTACGCTAAAATGACGTCTTCATTGTTTTTCTGTTGGACTAAATCAACAGTGGAAGTTCGCGGCAATTTTAACCTGAAAAAGTTTGGTGAGGCGAGCGTTGGAAGTGAATTATATACGATTTCAGGTAACCATTTGAAGGATATTTTAGCTTTACGTCATGATATTATGTGTTAGGAATATGATTTTTAACTTTTTTGAAAAAAAAAGATTTGTGTTCACGCAGTTTTTGCTATGCCAATGATTGCACTGAAATATATATTACCGCTCAGTCATTGGCAGACCTGGCAATCGCTATACTTCTGAATCCTATATTCTTAATTTTATTTTTTTGACGCGGAGAATGCTTGATGCACCCTCACCTTGGGCAGGGGTTTACCCAAGGTGGTGTGTGGGACTCCCGGCTGAGGGTGCGGAGATGGAAAAGACCGGCAGCTGCAGGTGCAGGCACTTTATTATTATTGCACCTTAGCCCAGGTGGGCTAAGGTGCAATTCCTAGGGCCACTAGAGGTGTACCCAATAAACTCCGCGGCGTACCTTATCGCCTACTGGTGATGCCGTGGTACCTGGCAGAGCCTTCACGCACAACACCACCGACGGAGCCTCCACGGGCTCCCTCAAGCCTCCCCGGAGGGGAGCGACAGGGGACCTGGTACGCAAGGTCACTCCCGTCCCTCAACGACAGCCGTTGAAGCAATGCTGACGGGAGTGTTCCCACACCCACCGCCGGCAAGCTATCGTTGGACTGCGGCATATGACGCGGAACCTCATCTTACCACTTCTGTACAAACACCTAGTAATTACGCTCAGTCTATACCGTCAACAAGTCGATGATTTGATCATCAGACGATGAAATAATGAAGATATCCATTATTTTCATTAATTCATCGGAAGACTGATTCAATTTAATCATTAATTAAATAGTTGTAGTAACTAGGTTGGCACTATGCTAATAATTGCAATGCCATTGTGAGTGCCAATGATTGTACTAAGTTACAGTGTCAATCACTGCACCATAGTGCCAATGACTATACATTTATGTGACTGTCTATTATTTTGAGTTTTTTTAAATAAATAAGGATACATTTTTAAATTGTAGTATCATTTTAGGAATCTGTTTGCATCTAAAAATCCATTAATGCTAAATAAACCTGTAACTAATGTAAGTCCAATTGAATTTTTGAAGCCAAAGACCAAAGTCAGCATTAGGTGCCAATCAATATACTGGTTACCCTATGTTTTATAGAATAATATATGAAATTCACCAAATAAATTGACAAAGTATGGAAATAAATATACCTTAATATGATTATCTTATATTAAACATTTGAAAAAAGCATACATAATTTATATTGCTACACTATTCCGATACACAAGGATCCTAAATGTTGCCAGCTTTCAAAAACTTTGAACTTTGGGTTTGAAACGTATTATGGGAGAACTTGGTAGCTGGCACTCCGGAGAGACACCAGCGCATTTTTTTTTAATTCAACCCCCATGAAAGTTATTGGGGGGGGGGGGGGGACCCAGGACCACTAGTGTGAAATAAAAATGAAAATCGGTTCACAAACGAAGGATTTATAAGGAAGTAAAGTTAATTTTCTATCTCTTTCTTACAAAACGGAGTTTTTTATGGATCGCGTATGGCCGTAGTGTAATTGTGACGTCATCTGCCATATCGGATCTCTCGGTCCACCCGGGAACTTTAAACAGCTATATCTCGCTTGTCGTTAAAGTAAATTGAAAAATAGAATTACATTCATATTTCTTTGACATTAAAGATTGATTTCTATAATAAAAAAAAAACGTGTGCATATTCTCCATTATAGACGGATTTCAAAAATTTTTTTGGTTGGATAGAGTTTAATGTACTTCAGAGGTGGTCCCATTTTCACCAGTCCCGGATCTGATGATGGGATCCAGGAAAAATCGAGGGCAACCCTCAAATTTTATAGGGACATGTACTGCGTTTTGCATATTATCTGAAGTTATATTGGCATTTGCTTCTGGCAATCATAATGTTATGATGCTGAGCTGATGATGGAAGGTCAACTCCTTAGTAGTTTGGAGTAAAAGGATAATTCTTAATACTGTATACATATTAAGACGTTACAATATCAGTATCAGTTACAATATCAGTAGTATTCAATAGTATTACAGGTGAGCTGAACTAATAGGGTAAAAAAATTGTAACACTAAAAAGTATGAAAAAAAATTGTAATAAAAAAAAAACCGCCTTCAAAAACCCGGCTCACTAAAAACTGCAAAATAATATAATACGAACATTTATAATCATCTGGGTATGAATTTTATATGTTTTTGAAGGCAGTGCCAATCAAAATTTTGAGGAAAACGAAGCACACTGTGCTTGTCTGTATGAAATATAAACGGCACCGCCTTCAACAACATATAAAATTCATACCCAGATGATTATAAATGTATTATATTATTTTGCAGTTTTTAGTGAGCCGGGTTTTTGAAGGCGGTTTTTTTTTGTTTACAATTTTTTAAACTCGCAAACACGCTGATAACGTCTTGGAAATAAACAAGCATAATAGGAATATATTGAGTTTATTGGCAGCAGATGAAAAAAAATTGTTATAAAATATAAATGCAATGTCAAATAATAAAAGGATTTTTAAAAAGCTATAAATCCTTACTAATATTATAAATGCGAAAGTAACTCTGTCTGTCTGTCTGTCTGTCTGTTACTCTTTCACGTCTAAACGGCTGAACGGATTTTGATGAAATTTGGTATGGTTATAGGCTATAGAAACATAGAAATGGTTATAGGCTATAAATAATCACGCCATCTTTCTTAGGGGGTAGGCAGTAGACAAAGAACTATATTGAGTTAGTGATTTTTAGTCGTTTTTGTTAGGACTTTTGATCTTTGACGTCTAAACGGCTGAACGGATTTTAATGAAATTTAGTATGGTGATAGATGATAACCTAGAAATGGTTATAGGCTATAAATAATCACGCCATCGTTCTTAGGGAATAGGCAGTAGGCAGATAACTAAATTGATTTAGTGATTTTTAGTCGCTTTTGTTAGGACTTTTGCTCTTTGACGTCTAAACGGCTGAACGGATTTTGATGAAATTTAATATGGTGATAGATTATAACCTAGACATGGTTATCCTTACTAATATTATAAATGCGAAAGTAACTCTGTCTGTCTGTCTGTCTGTCTGTTACTCTTTCACGTCTAAACGGCTGAACGGATTTTGATGAAATTTGGTATGGTGATAGATGATAACATAGAAATGGTTATAGGCTATAAATAATCACGCCATCGTTCTTAGGGGGTAGGCAGTAGGCAAAGAACTATATTGAGTTAGTGATTTTTAGTCGTTTTTGTTAGGACTTTTGCTCTTTGAAGTCTAAACGGCTGAACGGATTTTGATGAAATTTTATATGGTGATAGATGATAACCTAGAAATGGTTATAGGCTATAAATAATCACGCCATCGTTCTTAGGGAATAGGCAGTAGGCAGATAACTAAATTGATTTAGTGATTTTTAGTCGCTTTTGTTAGGACTTTTGCTCTTTGACGTCTAAACGGCTGAACGGATTTTGATGAAATTTAATATGGTGATAGATTATAACCTAGAAATGGTTATAGGCTATAAATAATCACGATGTCGTTCTTAGGAGGTAGGCAGTAGGCAGATAACTAAATTGAGTTAGTGTTTTTTTTTGTCGTTTTTGTTAAGACTTTTGCACTTTGACGTCTAAACGGCTGAACGGATTTTAATGAAATTTAGTAAGGTGATAGATGATAACCTAGAAATGGTTATAGGCTATAAATAATCACGCCATCGTTCTTAGGGGGTAGGCAGTAGGCAGATAACTAAATTGAGTTAGTGATTTTTAGTCGTTTTTGTTAGGACTTTTGCTCTTTGACGTCTAAACGGCAGAACGGATTTTGATGAAATTTGGTATGGTGATAGATGATAACCTAGAAATAGTTATAGGCTATAAATAATCACGCCATTGTTCTTAGTGGGTAGGCAGTAGGCAGATAACTAAATTGTGTTAGTGATTTTTTGTCGTTTTTGTTAGGACTTTTGCTCTTTGACGTCTAAACGGCTGAACGGATTTTGATGAAATTTAGTTAGGAGATAGATAGTAACCTAGAAAAGGATATAGGTTATTAATATTCATGCTATCGTACTTAAGGCGTAGGCAGAAAGCAGAAAACTAATTAAGTTAGTGATTTTTAATCGTTTGTTTTAATAGTTTACCTCATTCACGCCTTAACGTCTGAACGGACGAAGACTTGGTTAATTTAAAAACAGGATTCGAGACACAGACACAGGCTATTTTTTACGGCGGGAAAATTCATCATTTCTGATCGTGTCAAGAAGCGCATGACGCCATAGCTACTGAAATGATTTTACGTTTTTTTTTAAACTGAGTGTTATTAAGACTTCAAGTTAGTATTTGATCACTTTTCTAACTTAGAAGGTAGGTAGGTAGGCGCCATAATTTAGGGAATTTATGATAAAATTTTAATGCAACTGTCTTTATCTGTCAGTTTTACTCGGATCGAAACTTAGCGACATTCCATCACCCTACTTAACTTATA
Organism: Maruca vitrata; assembly: GCA_039566165.1. Lineage (NCBI taxonomy): Eukaryota > Metazoa > Arthropoda > Insecta > Lepidoptera > Crambidae > Maruca > Maruca vitrata. The sequence goes on along the minus strand of CM076914.1, from coordinate 13,717,063 downwards.
TGGTGGCAGGTAGCTGATGTTAAGGAGTAACGTAGACTACTTTTAAGTTAAAAAAAATTTCAAAATCCTGTAGTCCACGCGAATGAAGTCGCGGGCACAGCTATATATTATATAGAGATAGAGATATACCCGAAGCGAAGCGAGGGCGGGTCGCTAGTAGGCTATAAATAATCACGATGTCGTTCTTAGGAGGTAGGCAGTAGGCAGATAACTAAATTGAGTTAGTGTTTTTTTTTGTCGTTTTTGTTAAGACTTTTGCACTTTGACGTCTAAACGGCTGAACGGATTTTAATGAAATTTAGTAAGGTGATAGATGATAACCTAGAAATGGTTATAGGCTATAAATAATCACGCCATCGTTCTTAGGGGGTAGGCAGTAGGCAGATAACTAAATTGAGTTAGTGATTTTTAGTCGTTTTTGTTAGGACTTTTGCTCTTTGACGTCTAAACGGCAGAACGGATTTTGATGAAATTTGGTATGGTGATAGATGATAACCTAGAAATAGTTATAGGCTATAAATAATCACGCCATTGTTCTTAGTGGGTAGGCAGTAGGCAGATAACTAAATTGTGTTAGTGATTTTTTGTCGTTTTTGTTAGGACTTTTGCTCTTTGACGTCTAAACGGCTGAACGGATTTTGATGAAATTTAGTTAGGAGATAGATAGTAACCTAGAAAAGGATATAGGTTATTAATATTCATGCTATCGTACTTAAGGCGTACGCAGAAAGCAGAAAACTAATTAAGTTAGTGATTTTTAATCGTTTGTTTTAATAGTTTACCTCATTCACGCCTTAACGTCTGAACGGACGAAGACTTGGTTAATTTAAAAACAGGATTCGAGACACAGACACAGGCTATTTTTTACGGCGGGAAAATTCATCATTTCTGATCGTGTCAAGAAGCGCATGACGCCATAGCTACTGAAATGATTTTACGTTTTTTTTTAAACTGAGTGTTATTAAGACTTCAAGTTAGTATTTGATCACTTTTCTAACTTAGAAGGTAGGTAGGTAGGCGCCATAATTTAGGGAATTTATGATAAAATTTTAATGCAACTGTCTTTATCTGTCAGTTTTACTCGGATCGAAACTTAGCGACATTCCATCACCCTACTTAACTTATATGGTGGCAGGTAGCTGATGTTAAGGAGTAACGTAGACTACTTTTAAGTTAAAAAAAATTTCAAAATCCTGTAGTCCACGCGAATGAAGTCGCGGGCACAGCTATATATTATATAGAGATAGAGATATACCCGAAGCGAAGCGAGGGCGGGTCGCTAGTATACTATAAATATTTGTTGTTGTACAAATTTAGATAATAAATAGGTATTTACAACAAATTCCTACAGTAAAGATTTACTTTACCCTTGTAATTAACTAGGTGTACGTACTACAACATAATACCCAAATTATGTTCAGAGACTTGTCCCGGTTTTCGCTTTTGCCGAAGCATCTATTTGCATGATTCCACGTAAGCGAGAGTATTTAACACAAAAGACTTAAAGTTTCCTTAATGGCGCCTCACGTGGCGCTTAAGCATTATCAATCAAAACGTATCTTAGTAGTTAATTTATTCACCAAGTATTTAATACATTCACTTAAGCTTATGAATAATTCATTTATAACCTGCATGAATACACACACCACTGATCATAGGTTATGGGAATGTGTAAATAATTGAATGAATATTCGGTAGGTCGTATTTATTGTTTACGTTGAGCGTATGTGCAGTTTTATTATTAAAACAATGTAAACGTTTTTCCATCTTGTTTAAGATATATATTTTTCTAATAAGTGCACAATATTAGTCTATTTGTGTCTGTATCATTAAGTTATTCTCGATTAAACATCTCAGCTCAAATCCTCATCCTTTGAGGAAATTTTGTAATTTTCTACTTTATATTATGGAGGGATCTATCGCGAATCTACGATCTCAAATCAAAAATCAAAATATCATGACGTACACGGCGTACGTAATGGCGAGCAGTGGAGAACGGACACTTGTTTATTTTTGTTTTTACATAAACGTATCACTGGATGTCATACCTTCGACAGTTGACAGCGTGTTCACACCTAGTGATTTTTGGGCGATTTCGATCGCGGCGATATCGCCGCGAGCTCGCATCGTACACGCCGCGATATCGCCGCGATCACGCCGCGATTTCGCGCGGTTATGCCTCATCCAACCTATCCGCTTAGCGCATACGCCGCATTCTACCGCGCAGGTCCATTCATGTTGGAAATATGATCGCAGTACGCGGCGAAATCGCGTCTGAATCGCGGCGATTTCGCGGCGATTTCGCGGCGATTATTTAATCGCGGCGATATCGCGGCGTGCACCTTGCTAGCACGCGGCGAAATCGCTAGGTGTGAACAGGCACTGAAACCCATCCTCACGATTGAAGTTTTTGAATTTTTTAATTTCATGCTTCCCTTACCAATTGTATATAATGGCGTTCTGTAGAAAGTACTTTAGGGTTATGTAAATCAATCCAGTGGTTCGTTCCCGAATCTATAAGATGTTGAGCAATTGCCGATGTGTGTGTTTCATTGTTCTTGACTGCCCTGATGTGTTCTTTCACACGACACAGTTTCAAGGTATGGCATCCAGTGATACGTTTATGTAAAAATAAATATAAACAAGTGTCCGTTCTCGAAAAAAGATGGGATACCGTGAGTGTAGTGTGTCGCGATCGAGTTCGTAGTGATAATGTAGTTGATAGTGGTAGTGGTGTCGTGCGTAGTAAAAGACTAAGAAAGAGGGTAGACCGATATGTCTGCCCTTAGACCTTCCGTGATTCTCGCAGTCCTACAGTTCACCCGTAATCATGGCGCTTGCAACAATGCCGAAATATCGGGAGCTCATTAAAACAAAACAACAAGGTAAATATCCCGGACAGTTACAGTTTTCAAATGAAGCAACCATTTTTGAACCCCGAAGATGGCGTTGCGCGTAATTTATACCGCGCAAGCGTTTTGTTTTCTTAACCCTGCAGTGGTCGCGTATCTAAATGAGACAGGAGTGGTCGCGCGGACTACCTAAGTAGTCCAATTTAAAATCACAGTAAAAAAAATGTGAGAACATACTCTTGATTTTACTTATGAAACTACAATCAGTTTAGATTTCTTAACAAGAGAAAATCAACAAAACTGAATCACAGCCTCTCTGTTTGAATTAAAATAACAAGAGATAAAACTACTCCAAAATGGCATCTGCTCATCTTCTCATCTGTCGGCCAAATCACAGGTTCTGCATGATTTGAGATCTTGAAACTTTTTCTTACAAAAAAAAAACATTTTTGATGATATTTTTGGCGTAGGAATGACACATTATATTTGAATGATCTTCACAAATAAATGAGGCCACCAGAACCAGAGTGGCCCAACCCCAAAATACAATTATGGAGATATATGCGAAAATAGTTAAGGTGAAATTTTAAGTAAATGTTATTGAAAGAAAGTGGTAGAAACTTTGTTTAAAAGTTGTAAAATATGAAATGAGTTACTTTTAAAACTTAGATGAACTATGGAAATAATAATTATTTTACTTATTTATACGTTTTTTTTGCAGATAGGCTCTGGCATTTAGCACGGATAAAATATTTTATAAACAGTCTATACATAATGGGCCAATGTGTATGAACCTGATAATTAGGTTTATTATATACTAGCTTTCCACCCGCGACTTCGTCTGCGTAGAGACGTTTAACGGGTAAAACATTATTTCCTTATAGCGCAAGTCGGTTAAAAAGTAGCCTATAACCTTTTCTAGGCTCTGGACTATATCTGTACCAAATTTCATTTAAATCGGTCCAATACTCTATGCGTGAAAGCGTAACAGACAGACAGACAGAGTTACTTTCGGATTTATAATATTAGTAAGGATTAAATTAAACTATATTTACGGATTCAACTGGCGTGTTTTGCTATTCTAAAGATATTATTTAGAGACCCGACGTTTCGAGCTCCATACAGAGTATTAATAAGTAAATTTAGTTTTAATTCAAATGTGTAGTGTTTTCGCGCAAATAATACACAATACTAATAATATATTAATAATATTATATCAATTTAAGATTATCTTAGGCACATAAAGCAAGATTTTAAATTTAACAGGCAGTTATTCAGTCGAGAATCACTAATTGCTTCATCTAGTTCATTCCTCGCATTTGAAGAGACTTTCAGTTGTTGGTCGAAAGAGTGGTATACAGGATTACAGGTGGAATATAATCCAAAAGGTTCAGCTGGACTTTTTTTTTCTCAGGGCTGATTTTCTGCCGTCACGTAATAGAATCTCTAGTTCAAAGTTTGAAGTATTTCTAGATGACGTCTTGCTAAAATCCTTATCCTTTCTAATATTATAAACGTGAAAGTTTGTGAGTATGGATGGATGTTTGTTACTCTTTCACGCTCAAACGTCTGAACCGATTTTCATGAAATTTGGTATGATGTTAGCTGGCACTCTGGAATAACAAATAGGCATTTTTTTTTAAATTCAACCCCCATGGGGTTCATTGGGATGGGGGGGGGGGGGTGAACATTAGTATTGGAAAACTTTTACGTGTTTATAGATTTTTATAAAACGTGGTATGGAGAGGTAGCCAGCACTCCGGAGACACCAGCGCTGCTTTTCGAAATTCGACCCCCGGAGTTATGGGGGGGGGGGGGGTGATACGTTGTAAGGGAGAACGTTGACGGAACTTTCATCAAAAATAACTAATTTTACAAGGCATGTAGGCTATTTAATACATCATTGGTACTAAAACCCATTAATACGCGGACGAAGTCACGGGCGGCCGCTAGTTTACTATATGTTTTACGCCACACAGGTCTGAGTACATGATTAGCCTATTTCGGGTTCCGTAGCCAAATGGCAAAAACGAAACCCTTAAAGATTGGTCATGTCTGTTTGTCTGTCCGTCCGTCTGTCCGTCTGTCAGTCCGTCCGTATGTCACAGCCATTTTTTTCCGAAAGTATAAGAGCTATACTGTTGAAACTTGGTAGGTAGATGTATTCTGTGAACCGCATTAAGATTTTGATTCAAAAATAAAAAAAATAATAATAAATATTGGGGGCTCCCCTTACTTAGAACAGAAACTCAAAAAGAATATTTTCGTCAATCACATACATGTGGGATATCTATGGATAGGTCTTCAAAATGATATCGAAGTTTCTAAAATATTGTTTTTCTAAACCAAATAGTTTGCGTGACAGACGTTTCCAAAGGGGAAAACCGCTTATTGTCGCGTAATCTTTCATACAAATACCTTAAATTAAAAAAAGGCCTTTAATTTCATAAATCAGTGGTACGGAAACCTTTGTGCGTGAGTCCGACATTTTTGTATTTACATGTTCTCTTAAAAAATTTAGGAGGCATGCCCCTACTTCTTGTGGCCCCCTGGATGCTGTCGATTCATCCCAGACGTACATAAACATTTTGTCTGTACCAGCTTTATGAATTACTAAACAGTAGGTTCACAACTGACGCTAGTAGCAAATACCAGTGGTAATTACTGGTCTTGGAAGAGTTTTGATTAAGTCAAAGATCATGACGGTAGTATCGTTATCTTGCTTCGCATTTTGCATGTCAATTTTCAAATTATTCATATGTGGTATCGGTCTCTGACACCCATAGTATACTTAGTATGGGATCACATTGCGTTTGTTTAGATATTCCAAATATTTATTTAATTGTGTGTAAAAGAGCATAGTGGCCCAAGTGACTTGGGCCACTATGCTCTTTTAATATTGAATAAGAATCAAAATGCCACAATTTTTTTTTATTGCTATCTACGTTTATTTACTGATTTTATCTTTGAGTCATTGTGGCTACGAAATTAGGGGTTTGAAAGGGGGTTTGAAACATTACCATAGTTAATTAAAAATATGACAAATTGTGGTTTGGGCCACCCTGGTTCTGGTGGCCTGAAATTATTGTTAGCTGTACACGACTTTCGAGTATTTTTTTTTAATTTTATTTGCGTGCTCTTCCGCAATCATGACATGGTCGCGTGGACAACACCTGTAGTCCAGGATCACTGTGTCACAATCGCACGCGACCCGGCGCTTGCACTACCCTGAACGCGTAGGTCGATTGTCCATTCATGAGTACCTAGCAGGGCAAGAAACGAACGCTTATCGTTTTTAAGATAATTTTAATTTTGTCAATGTGGACTACATATGTAATCCGCGCGACCACTGCAGGGTTAATAGGATAAGACTAGAACTACATTTTAGAAAACTGAAAGTGTCCGGGATATTTACCATGTTGTTTTGTTTTAATGAGCTCCCGATATTTCATGGCGCTTGCAACAGTGCCGAAATATCGGGAGCTCATTAATGTGTGTAACCATGACAGTTTAAAATTGTATATAGAACTACATTTGTGAATAAACAAGAAATCAAACTACATTATCGTTTTATTTCGATAAAAGTAGGTCCTTCAGTTCAACAAACTTTAGTCCACTTAGTTCAGTTTAGAATATTTGGTCCATCTAGTTTGGATTCTTATCATCAGAGTCCAGGATAGACAGTGTGTCCATTATCTAACTGTGTTTTAGTTCAATTTGGGTCATACCCCAAACACAGTGGTAAGTGGCGCGGTTTGAACTGGCGACTTCTGGCATGGCAAACAACGACCTTAGCCACTCGGCTATCTAGGCTTATAAACACAAAAACGACAAATTTTTGGGAAAATAAAACGGCGGAAGCAAAGTTGTGCACCTATTATGGAGCCGTTTTAAGATGACCGATTTATGTGCATCTGCTCTGAGTGTTCTTTTTTTCAACTTTTAATAAAAGAAGAGATATTTATAGGATATTTAGTAAAAAATAGTAAAATTTTATAGCATGGGGTCACAAATTTCTAAAACTTGATTTAAATTAGTTATGACCAAAAAACTGGAACACTCAATCCAGACGTTTCAGTAAATGTGCATATTCTCAATCTCAGAAAGTATTAACTCTGAGATAATGATTTTTATGTTAGAATTTAGTAAAGAATTTCTTAAAACTTTTAAGAAATTACCAATTCGCTAGGGTGTCAGATTGCAGATAAGTGGCGGTTTGAATGGATCACTCAATTCAGCACTTGTCTGAACTGAGTGATCTTCAAAATGTGCGTATGATTGGAGAATTACTTAAATGTAACAATTTTATCTTGTAGTTTCACTCTTTCGCGAATTCGTAAAATAGAAATAACGGCTCAAAAAGCTTTACCTTGAAAAATAAACAAAAGGAGATTTTTTTGGAACGTCTGAACTGAGTGTTCCTTATATGCGGCTTTACAACCTGACTGATATAACCCTCTTCCATTGAAGAAGTTTAGATCAATGGGTTTTACTAATTTTTTACTAAAACATGTAATATCGTCCGTCGCTATAAACTATATACCTTAAGAGAAAATCAATTTTTTGTTTTTGTAAAGGAGGTTATGTTGTAGGGTGACCACAATTTATAAGGTTTAATAAAAGACCTTTAGTCATATTAGAAAATGCGTTTTATTCAAGTAGTTACATTAGATTAAATAAAAAGTAAAAATAAAATGTAAATATGTTTGTATTTCGCTTATTATAGTGTTATAACATAGCGACCCGTACATCTTTCTACATAAATATTTCTTCACCCCCGTAAGACAATTACACCATTATAAGCGAAATACAAACATATTATTTACATTTTATTTTTACTTTTTATTTAATCTAATGTTACAACTTGAATAAAACGCATTTTCTAATATGACTAAAGGTCTTTTATTAAACCTTATAAATTGTGGTCACCCTACAACATAACCTCCTTTACAAAAACAAAAAAATGATTTTCTCTTAAGGTATATAGTTTATAGCGACGGACGATATTACATGTTTTAGTAAAAAATTAGTAAAACCCATTGATCTAAACTTCTTCAATGGAAGAGGGTTATATCAGTCTGTGAAGCCGCATATAAGGAACACTCAGTTCAGACGTTCCAAAAAATCTCCTTTTGTTTATTTTTCAAGGTAAAGCTTTTTGAGCCGTTATTTCTATTTTACGAATTCGCGAAAGAGTGAAACTACAAGATAAAATTGTTACATTTAAGTAATTCTTCAATCATACGCACATTTTGAAGATCACTCAGTTCAGACAAGTGCTGAATTGAGTGATCCATTCAAACCGCCACTAATCTGCAATCTGACACCCTAGCGAATTGGTAATTTCTTAAAAGTTTTTTAGGAATTCTTTACTAAATTGTAACATAAAAATCATTATCTCAGAGTTAGTACTTTCTGAGATTGAGAATATGCACATTTACTGAAACGTCTGGATTGAGTGTTCCAGTTTTTTGGTCATAACTAATTTAAATCAAGTTTTAGAAATTTGTGACCCCATGCTAAAATAATTTACTATTTTTTACTAAATATCCTATAAATCTCACTTCTTTTACTAAAAGTTGAAAAAAAAGAACACTCAGTGCAGATGCACATGACCGATTTGACACTTTTTATTTTATATTTTGCATTTATTCTTGTTAAGAGGATCACATATTCAGCGAATGTGTAAAGAGGCCACATTCATTAAATTTAAGCGTAAAGGCACCAGCGATGCAGATGCTTTCTAGTATTGGTGCCACAGTATATACCCATTGTAAAGTCTGCCAACAATTTTAGGCTATTTTTTTTTGTATGTTTTAGTTAATATTACATTTGAAATAAATAAAACTTACTTTGAATAATAAAGAACAACTTTTAAAAATAAGACGTTATTTCAAAATGTCAAATGCACCTAATTATCTAATTATTTGTCTTTTATTACTTGAAATAATTGAATTATAAAAATAAAACGTAAAATTTCCACTCTGTATTACATATTTACAAGGTTACGCCGTTTGACACGTTTTCATAGTGACGTAGTGGGTAATACTCACCAGGTTTTTTTTTAAATAGGATGAAGGATTTAATAAGTATTGTAATTTAAAAGAAACTTCAATTCAATCTTCTGGATGTGAATTTAATGTTTTTAATAAAAAAAAATTAAAGTAAATGCACCAATTATGGACGGTTTAAGGATTTGTTTTTCGTTTTTTCTTCATAGTTCGTGTGCTTTGCAATATACGTTCGCAGGGATTTGAAGGTTAATAAGAAGTCCTTTTCTTAATAAGTATTCGATGTTTAAAATTAGTTATAAGCTAGCTTCAATAAAATATAATTTAGGAAAAATAACCTTTGCCAAACTCCATTTATGGACAGGGAAGATCCAGTTATGGACCCCCAATTATGGACGTTATCCAATTATGGACACCCATTTATGGACATTCTTCAATTGAATGCTTAAATCTATAACTCAAGAGTATTAGGGTTGAGTAAGTTAGTATAATGAAATAAAAACCATTTAAATTAAATAATGTAATAGGTAACTCAAATATCAATCAACAAACAGTTATCAAAAAGTAATCATTTACGAAAGTAACGGCAAAGGCCAAAGCCAAGAAAAACCAAATAAAAATGGCCTCTTAACTAGCTAGTATTATTTAAATAGGAGACCCCTTCGTTGGTCTATTGGTAGCAAGCGCTGCGTAAGGTCCGAGAAAGCCCCAGTTCGAGTCCGGGGTCGGGCAAAATTTGTGTGAGTTTTTCTGTGATGAAATTTCTCAGCCCGTAGTTAGGAAGCTGGCGGTTGAACGCCCGTGCCTCGGAAAGCACGTTAAGCCGGTGGTCCTGCGCCCGATCTCTCATCGGTCATGTCGGATTGCCGTCTCACCGAGTTATGAGAGTAAAGGAATAGAGAGTGCACTTGTGTTTGCGCGCGCATTTGTGCACTATAATATGTCCTGCGCACTTGGCTGATTTCAATTGAGATCGGCCGCCATGGCTGAAATCGGTCGGACGCCTTATTATTTAAATAACATTTGAATATAATCATCTCCTTCACTTCTCGATCTTTAAGCAAATTGGTTTAGAGGTTAAATAAAAATTTTAAAAAACCTTCACTCTTTTCTATTCACTTTGCCAACAATAATCAAAAATCAAATGTCTTCTTACTAGTTTCATACCTATCAAAATACAGCTATAATCAGTCTCAATAATTACTTATACATAAAATCACGCCTTTTTCCCAGAGGGGTAGGCAGAGATCACTTCCAGCGATCCATTTTCTACCTCTGTGGGAAACGTGACGTGACTGGTTGTGGACCAAGTCGCTGCCATTCTGCCTTGTGCATTGTTTTAACAAGATTATTGCGTTCCCACGAGTAGCAAGAATATATGACGGGGGAAGGAAAAGGGGAGGAAGGATACTATCGCCTCGGATGATTTGGACTGAGTCGATAGTAGCTCGAGGACCCGGGGTCGCTTACCCGTATACCGTTCGCCACCCACCGGACAGATAGTTGTGATTGGTATCCCCTGACTGTAATATAATTATTATGTATATTACCCTGTCTTAAATTATAAATGTAACATGACATAAAAAAACACAAACAAATCAATAAAAAATTTTTTAGAAATGTTATTCTAGTTATTATTTTCTAAATAGTGGATATTTTCTGTCCTTTTCTCACTTCTTTAATTGCATTTGCCATTTGTTCTTTAGTATAAGCTTTTCTAGTCGCCATATCTAAAGTGAAACAAAATTTATTTATTTAAAAAAATTGAACCAATTTTGGACACCCATTTATGGACACAATGTTCATTATTCAATTATTAAATTTAAAGTCTTAATTTGCGACCGATTTAAAAATAAAGATAAATGTAAACGATTGCACAACTATAAGATGTATGAAAAACGTATATTTGTAAAATATCCTTCATGGACAAAATGTCCATATTTGGGTACAGGCTTACAAAAATATCCAATTATGAACATCGATAAATTCCAAGGCTAAAAGTACTATGAGGTTTTAGATTAGAATATATAATTAACCTTTTATTATCAGTAATTCAATAAATAATATCATTTTTAACAACAATATTACACTTGTCAATAAAAAAAGCTAATAAATTTACTTACATGCATTGCGCTCCTTATAAGAAATTTCAAATCTCGACACCAAAACGCACCGCACTAGTAAGAATCGTTATAGTCGAAAATAATATAGCGGAGAGCTGTCAAATGTTGTTTACATCAAATCTAGAATTTTGGTACAACCGATTAATGTTGCTGTTGGAAAAAAAATACCTACCGGTTTCTTATTATTGGAGGCATTTTTGAAAACTGTCCATAATGGGGTCCGCGTCCATAATAGGTGCATTTACCTTATAATTAGACCTTGCTTGGTTATAAAGTGGAAATAACTGTTACTTATATGCTTCGGCAATTTTACCGTTGTCGCTCACTAGTGCAGCCAGTCTGACATGTGTCAAATCGGTCAACTGAAAGCGGCTCCGGTATTAATATATATTTTTCGAATCTGCTTATAACACGAAACCATCGCACGAAACACTCTATGGAAGTGCGGTTCGGAGCTGTATTGAAGCTTCTCTGTAAATATTTACCCTGGCGATATTGGCTTCATGGGCTATTTTGTGGGCGATTCGCTGCGGACCCCACCGCAGGGATTAATAACCTTCTTTTTTAATGATGCCTATTGAGTTAGTAGATCTTTGTTTAGAGAAACTGCAAGTAAGCCGATTCTCTGAGTAAATATTGGTTTCAATTTCTTTTCGAATAATTTGTCTTTCATTGATAGTGTTGATATAATCCCAATAAAAAACATAGATGTAAAAATAGAATGCCAAGTTCAATACAAAAATTATCCATTGGGTGTGGGCTTTGCCTCAAAAATAATAAGGATAATTTAGATATTTTTTTGCAAGTATCAATATCACAGAGTGCCAAGTTCTATGCAAAATCAAAAGTATATTTTATAGGAACAAAATAACAACATTTCGTTCATTGCAAAAACCATTTTTACGACTTCAAAAATATTTGCTTTTGGGAAAATATAAACACTCATCTAATTTTCGCGTTATTAAAATATATGTGCCCTGTATTCCGGTTCATACCACTTTTATTTTTATATTGACTTTCAGTGTCATTATGAGAAAATATATTGATAGCTTTTCATAAGGCTTAATGTATTTGGTACTTTTTTCGACTGGAAAAATTTTATGAAAATCAAAATATTCCATTATACATACCCCGAAACATAATGATGAATATTAATACGATGAGTAATAATTATTACGCTTTAAATACTGTGAACGGGGGTTATGCCTTGAATTAATTTTTTTTGGATTTGGTGGAGTTTTAGTGGGTGCGGGAAGAACTTTCGATATTATTGTGATTACAAAAGCAAAAATTTAGTCAATATAAAAGGAGGATCTTTTTATTAGTTGTATGCTACCTACCTACTATTCCGACAATCATTCTTTACATTAAAAGGCCGATAAATTGTAGAGTTCTTAATATTTTGACTAAGATGCTTATGTCGGTCGAGGTAGGTCCACTTGAAGGATTTTTTAAATAATTGTATCTCTACCATGTACCTTGAAATACGTAAAACGTAAATTTTAATGTTTTCCTAAAATAGGATATAGGTAATTTCACTGTAAATACTTTTCATAATCCCTTGCGTCAATCGATTCACAAGTGGGAGGGAAAATTTAGTGAAAATAATTGAGCACAGAATAGTTTATACGTACTGGATAAAATAAATTACGTCAGCAGTCCGCCTCAACAAATTGACTCTCTGTGACAAACAAACACACAGAAAACAATAACAGCACTGTTTCAACGACATGGAACCTAGCTCCCTGAAAGCCTTTAGCAATTTGTCTTGAGTAAATAAATAATGCAGCGAATGCGACACCACCTTATTAACTGTTGAACTAAGACGTTTTTCTTGTGAGCTTAGCTGCAGCTTATTATGAAAAGAAAATTGTGTTCTTATAATGAGTACAGGTTGTATTAAGGAGTTACGAATTCTGAACGTATTATTTAAATAACTTTTTTTCAGATCTCCTCGTATGTAGGAGTACTTAGTTAACTTACCAAGTAGTACTTTTAGAAAGGGTTTGTTAATTATAGAAACAGTACCTACGTACAGCCGGGAATTTTGGCGGTAGTACACTTTTCAAACAGATTTCTTTCAACGCCATTAGCCCCGCCCAGTGGTTGTTTCCGCCAATAAAAGAGCACTTAAAGAAAATCTGTGTGTAGGGTAATTCTAAAATATCGAAATTGACGAAAAATAATCAAAAATTAATATGAAATGATTTGCTTGGATTTTGTATTGCAAATAATTTAAACCTCACAGCAATGATACATTGCTGTGAGGTATTTGAGGCAAGCTGAAAACTTATCCTGTACCTCTCCTATTATATCCCAGCACGAAACTGCAGACCTTGCTGGTGAGTAGCGGGGCTAAAGCAAACCCCCTAAAATATTTTTCATCTTTTTATTTATAACTAAAAAATAAGACTCACTAAGACAAATAATTTCGATGGAACTTCTACCTGTCAGGTGATCTGACAAATTATATATTTTTTGGATTATAAAACATATATTTAAATAAAAAAAAATTAGGTTTTGGTTTAGCCCCGGTACTCAGGCAGGTCTGCGGGTTTGTGTTGGGATATAATAGGAGAGGTACAGGACAAGTTTTCAGCTTGCCTCAAATATCGAATAAAAAATTATTGCCAGCTCCTTGACCACAATTTACGTTTTGGGGTCGGGGCTTGCTCTGACAGACGTGAAATTGCCAAGCGATCTTCACCTTATAGGTGGTCGACCGCCAGGTCTGCGCACTGTACATACAGTACATATGAAATTGCAAGGTTAAAGTACAGCGGCGGAACAAGAATAATTCGGTTCGGATCCAGCTTTTATCGCATTTTTGTGTATGAAATAAAACTAAATTTACGGATAAAACTCGCGTGTATAAGTATTCTAAACATATTGTTAGAGATCCAGGTCTAGGTTAGTTAGGGTCTCTAAATAATACGATTAGAATACCAATATACGCGAGTTTTATCCGTAAACTTAGTATTTTTTGAGAGTTCGCTCAAAAAATAGACATACCAGAATGTATGAGTTAGGTACGTCAATTATTAAAACTAAGTAAGTATTAAAACTAAACCCACTTCTTGTATTTTAAACTAGATAAAATTAAAAATGCCTGTTGTCTGAAATGCATGTAGTAATGTAGTTGTCACCTATAATTATGTTTGCGTTTATTTAAATGTTCATCTTGGTCATGTTACTAATATCATATTGTTAATGTAAATAATCTTGTTGGTGATCTTAAATAAATAAATAAATAAAATAAATTATAGATATTTTACCGGCCCAAAAATGTTCATACATTATAATTGAAATTTGGCTCCCAAGGATATTCAAAATTCGAATATTTGTTCGTTTTTCGACGAAAAACATACATTTTGGCATCATGATGGCAGTGCCGGATAAGCTATAAAGCAAGAGTAGCAAATGCTACGGGCCCCGCGCTCTAACAGATGTTACCTTTTTTAGATAAGAGCGTAAAAAAAAGATCTCGCATGCCGCATATGGGGTAAGCTATGCGTATGGGGGGTGGAAGTAACATTTTAAGGCCTTGGGCCCCCACTTTTCTTAATTTGCTACGGGCTCCGCAATGGCTTAATCCAGCACTGCATGATGGGAAGTGACCCTGTGGAGGATTCAATCTGTACCCACCTAACACGTTAATTCTACTAAAATATTAATTATTTTTTTAAAGTTGTTTTGACTAGCTAGATGGAGCAGTGGTTAGTGACCCCGGCTGGCGGTTCCAAGAACGACTCTTGGATTCGACTTTCACTCGGGACAAATATTTGGGTGCTGAAAATCGGTGTTTGTTTCGTGTCTGGGTGTGATTTTTATAAATTTAAGTTTATTTGTGTTATTACTGTCGGTTCTGATATCCATAACACCTAATAACACCTAACACCACATGAGTGCTTAAATTACTTACCACGGGATTAAATCGATGTATGTGATGTTACGAAACAAAAAAATCTTTTTCATTTATTAATTAACATATTATTATTGGTTTTTGGTTTTATTTTAAGGTGTAGTTCCTCAGTTTTTAGAAGGCATTATAAATATTTGTTAAGGTAAATTGTGGAAATCAACAATACATTCCTGGATTTTCGAAGTTCATAATAGGGATGGTGATGAATTTGTATGCAACGCGTCAAAAATTTGTTCGGCAAGCATAAGAAATAAGGTGTCCGATCGATTTTAGCAATGGCAGCCGATCTCAATTGAGATCAACCAAGTGCGCAGGACATATCATAGTGCACAAGTGTGCGCGCAAACACAAGTGCACTCTTTATTCCCCTTACTCTTATAATTCGGTGAGACGGCAATCAGACATGACCGATGAGAGATCGATTTTTAAGATTTTAGAATGGACTCGCCCACCCAACTTTTAAGGTCTTTGTCGTCTCAATAATCAAAAAGAAATAACACACCTTCAAAAATTGTTCAAACTAACATAATTCACCCTGGTAAATCATCTACGTCATCTTCCCTGTTGGGTTGGTTTTTTTTAACGTTGTAATGGAGCGTAGGTACAATTAAGAAGATAGTACATAAATTATTTCAAGAATTTTAATTCATTTCAGACGGAGGGCAGCTTGCCATTATTTCGTTACCGTAACGTAATAACGGTCTGACATTCCGAATCCTACGCAGCTGCTTTAATCTGTACATCTCCAGTCCTTTATGAGAAATTCTGCTCACATACCATGTCCAGTCGACTTCAAAGGAAGGAACTTAAAGGTTCATTCAAAAATACTACGGGCATCATCTATATATATAAAAGGAAGTCGTGTTAGTTACACCACTTATAACTCAAGAACGGCAGAACAGATTTGGCTAAAAATTGGTAGGAAGGTAGCTTAGAGCCAGGAGAAGGCCATAGGATACTTTTTATCCCGTTCGACAGAGTTCCCGTGGGACTTGACACGAAACTTCAGTCATTATTATGTCAAACATTAGTTGTCAAATACTGTAACAACTATTCATGTGTGCGTTCAGAAATTCATTTTTTGTAAAATGTCTCGAAAGTTTAGGTACCTACTGTTTTATTTGTTTGTTTTAGAAATTAATTTGTGTAAGTTATTTATTTGATTTTTAATTTCTGAAAATTATACCTCAGATTATTAGAAGGGTTTTGAATCGACAACATGCATCTATATTATTCAACTTGCTGTGCCCGCGACTCCGTTCGCGTACATTTCGATTTTTACAATTAGGTTTGTATGGGGGCCACGTCTTATCATAACTGGAGCTAGAATTTAAATAGCCTATCCTGTGTCCCAGATGTCTATGTGTTTTATACCAAATTTCATCAAATTCGGATAATTGGTTTAAGAGTTATGGAGGAACATACATACATACTACACACATACAGAAAAAAATTCTAAAAATCGTGAAATTAGTATCAGTATCATAATATTGAGCCTATAAACACAATATCTCTGAAAACAAACTAACCTACTCCATGACCGACCCTTACAGATTTATTATTAGTTTAGATTATTGTCTATTCCAGAGATTTTCATTTAGCAAAATAGTGACATTTAATTGACATGTTCGTTTATTGACAAATATTTCGATATCTATAGTAACCAAATTAAGGAAGGTTCTTTGTCAAACATTTTTCAATCATCACCTTCTTGGTACAGAAGAAAAGACGGGCTGAACGCACTACAATAAATACGGTTCATACCTGTATCAAACGGATAAGTAGATATTAAATCTCTTAAACAAGAATTTTTTGCAGATATATTTTATGGGCAATTCAGCAAAAGAAGTTGATCAGCGTTTGCACAACAATTTGGTGAAGATCTATTGTGGAACATCATCATCATCATCATCATCATCAGCCCATATACGTCCCCACTGCTGGGGCACGAGCCTACCCTAAACTAGGGCGGTAAGGCCTTAATCGACCACGCTGCCAAGTGCGGGTTGGTCGACTACACAACCTAAGGATTTCTTCTTAGGAGTGGAGACGCTTTAACGGTGAAGGAAAACATCGTGAGGAAACCTTGTGGAACATCATCACACATTTTTCCATCGACACAATAGGGTAATTTCCTAAGTCAAATTTTACATGCGATTTCACAATTAATAGTAAGATATAGGTAAAAATTAGTAGTAATTTTCACTATGAAAATATATTCGTAAACACACATTTCATATAGCTGCTGAACAAAGTTCTTACGATATGCATACAGTATTACACGTTGTGACGTCATAGTGTGCTGCGACATTTGTATGAAGCGTATCGAGCTCACCCAAATGATGTGCTATTGAAACTGTAATATCTCGGGGAGTTTTCCAAATATCAAACCATACTTTTAACAGTATAAGTACCTTCTTTATCCAGCGATATCCAAATTGTAATATTGGGTAGAAAAGTTACCAAAAATCGATATTATGCTGTGAACTTAAAGTGATGAACAAACACTTATTAGCAAACAAAAAACTTCTTAGTCTTTAAAACAAAACAAACTGTATCAAAAAACTTTAATAAAATTATTGTCGGCGCGGTTAAATTACCACAGATCACTCAATAAGCTATGCGAAGTTTGTATGCGTTCTGAAATTTAACTCATAGTATTTGCCATTATCCTCTTTTTTACCTTGAAAGTAGGCCAAATCTGTCTCGAATAAATTTTGTTGCGCCAAATAAAGTCATTTGAAAGCAATTATTGTATTGCTGGATATGAGTCAAAAATATGAGATTAGTAAAGTTCTTCTCAGCTATGACGAGACCAGGAAAATAAGGATTAAATTTTATGTGGAGGATATTATGGATTCAAATTGAATAAGTACTTACTCTTACCTAAGGTGGGACAACTGTCAGCTATAAAAAGCATATAGGTATACGGTCGAATTGAGAGACCCCCTCCTTTTTTTGAAGTGGGTTAACAAAATAAATAGTGCATCAAAGCTACGTTAAGGCGGTACGAAGTTCGCCGGGTCAGCTAGTGTTAAGATAAAATTTAAAAAACTAAATTAAACGGTTTCATTGTAAGTCTACTGCTACTACTACTATACTATTTATTGACAGTGTAGAAATTTGTGTAGAATTATTCTATAATGTTCATTACGGAAAAGCAGTACACACACATTTTGAGTTAAGTTGACCCCTTCAACAATACAAAGGTTAACTGCGGTCTGTATCTGAGATGGTCGGATAAGTTGTAAAGTATGTGTTGAATTACTTGGCCAACGTTTAACTTAGTTTTTACCCGACTACGGCAAAGCAAAAGGAGGGTTATGATTTTGACAGGCTATGTATGTATGTATGTATGTATGTATGTATGTATGTATGTATGTTTGTATGTATGTATGTATGTATGTATGTTCATCTGTTTCCACATAACTTCTAAATTGCTTGTCAGAATTCGACAAATGACATATCATTAGAAGCGTCTTAATTGTCCGCTGGTTATAGGCTATATAGGGTTTCACAAAATCTAATGTGGCGCCCACTAGCGGACAAAACATACAGAGTAAAAAAATAAAGTTAAGATAAATACGCCGTGTTTGGTATCATTGGAAAGCGCTTTACTTGTACATTTTAAATATATATATATATTACTAGCATTTGCATGTGACTTTACGTATATTCATGGACTGATTGCATATAGTTCACATCTTTTCGTTCATAGCTTCTTTACTACTTACTAACACCAAAATAGTACAAATAATAAAAAGTTATTAAAAACTAAAACCCAACTACGACAAAAAACGACGCTGAAAAAGTATAAAACAAGACTTTTAGAACATACAATACTATTTTGAAGTATGCAATATTTACTATGTAGAGATAAGTTTTCATGTTTGGAAAGGCGTAGTCACACGTTCCATACACAAGTACCTACCTACCGTAGCACTTTGACAACGTGTGACTGCGGTTTTCCAAACATGAAAACTTATCTCTACATAGTAAATATTGCATACTTCAAAATAGTATTGTATGTTCTAAAAGTCTTGTTTTATACTTTTTCAGCGTCGTTTTTTGTCGTAGTTGGGTTTTAGTTTTTAATAACTTTTTATTATACGGGGTCTATTGAGCCTGTCGGCCTGATAACCTATACTATAATAAAAATGTAGAGGCAAAAAATCATGTACTTTGAATAAAATCGCAACATGATATAAAAAACCGAACATGGTATGTTTATGGTCAGGAACATGTAATGAGAGTATTAGAACACATCTCCATACTAAAGAAAAAATTGTATCTCTGTCTGTTTGTTTCGACTGTCCTCCTAAACGGCTTAAATACATTAAATCAATTTAAATGAAAGTTTAAACGATAGTACATTATATTCCGGCAAAATGCATGGTACTTGAAATCACGGACAGTTCACGGGCTCCCGTGCGATAATTAAAATACATGTATAAAAGGCTGATTTTCCAAACTATTACACCAATTTGAATTAAATTTTGCATGGTGGTACATTCCACAGCATGCATGGCACCTGCATGGCACCTGTGCCATTTGCGTTCAGTAATCGTTATGATGCTCTGGTAGTAGCGGAATGATTTGAGGGTATACTATCCATGAATGTGAGAAGTTTTAAAATAAGTGCAAGAAAAAAAATCAAGGCTTTTTTTACACTAGAGGCCTTGAAAGTTGTTAGAAATTGTAAAAATTTTATGAACAATTTTTTTTTATTCTAATGTGATAGGGTTAAGACTCAATTCGGTATAGTAATTATAAAGACCCTTGAACTACTGCTAGAAAAAAAATCTCGTACAGTGAAGACACTTATACTGAATTTCGGCTATTTACTGAACTTTTATAAAAATCTCAGTAATATTGGAACCATTGAAAATCGCGATACATTTATATCGATAGGTATTGAAATCCCCCATCGTTTGATTTACGATGATCCACCCCCTCCGTTACACCCTGTATATTTAGATTTGCTTACAAACTACATCAGACAAACAAAAGTATTCCTCAAATATTAAGAGATCAAACCCTCTACTTGGTGAAGCAAAACATAAAATATATTCTCATTAAAAAATGAAATAACAAGAAGCCAAACCTTTTGTTTTGTTTTTCAAAAAGCAAGCATTATACTGCTATTATAAAATAAACAAGTCAAGTATCTAGAAACAAAACTCCGTGTTTGGTTTTTAAAGATAAATAAAATCAACAAATTGGCAGGCAATTATATCAGTAGAGTCTAGTATTCTTAAAATTCTTTATCGTTTATTTATTTCTACAGGTCCGAGATTTGTGACATTTTGAATTGCAAGGTACTTGTGTTTTTTTTATCCTCCAGTGATTATTGTCAGTATTGTTGGCGTTAGCCAAAGTTCAGACACAAATTTCAATTATTTAATATTTTATTCACAATTATACACTTTGCAAGTAACACACTTTAGAAAAATGACACGCTTCACAAAAAGACACAATTTACATTAACACTGTTTCTTATATCAAGCAGGAATACCCTCCGTTCGCAAAACGTCGCCTTTATATAATGCAAGTTACCGGAAACCGAAACGCCAATCATGATTATATTAGTTAACATTTAGAAATATATTTTATTGATTAATCTAAACATCAAAGAGGGCGCTGAAATCTTTTAAAACTATCAACAAATTAAGGATTAAATAAATAATGCCTATTAGTATTATTTTAATTTACAGACAGAACTCATTCTAACAGTGAACCGGAAACGACAAGCATAATAATTTATGAAATAATAATTTAAACTTACAAATATACTTTCGTACAATATTTAAGTAAATAATATTAAAACTTATTAGGTTTTAATATTATTTCATACCATGTAAAATTAAATAAAATGATCAACACGAATTAAATATCCATAACAGGAAGTTACTTAATAATATTATTCGTTTTAATATTTTAGAATTACACTTATAAAATTATATTTTATCATCAGTTACCATAGTTAATTGTATTATTATTAAATTAAAATATTACAATTCGAAATACCTTCTAGTCTACAACCGGAAGTTGTAACATTATTTAAAGATTAACCTACAGCTCGGCCATCCTGTAAATAGCGTGTCCCTTCGCGTAGGTATTTAAATAGCAAGAAAATACATAGTTTTATTTCTACTTTGCTTAAAACTAAATCATATCCAACAGCTTTAATTAATTTTGTATTGCAACTGATTATACATATAAGATTATGTTACCCAATACTTTGACTAGGTTGAGTATATTAAATCAAATAAAAATCTTTAACAGCCTCACAACACAATAGGTATGACCACACAGAGAAATAATAAAAAAAATAAACCACGAACATAATATGATTGTAAAAAAAAACCAGTTAATAAATATAAAAATAGCACTTTTACGAAATTATACGAAATTATACACAATTATACGAAATTAACCAAGGATTACTTTTCAGATAAGCATTATCCTATTCATATAAAATTAAATAAATCTTAAAATGAACTTCAACACAAACAAAATGTAAAAATCATTTGAAGGCCACATCAAGCTCCAAGAAGAAAATTTATAACAAACATTTATAATATGCTAACTACAAATTAAAATATCAAACAATTCAAGTAAAATTGTGTTATCTCCTAAAAACAGATCTACACCTATAATAGAAAAATAACAAATATTAATGAATACTTTAAATAAACAATGTTTAAATATAAAAAATAATACTAAGAGCGAAATCTGCTTGGTATAATATACTACTGCTCTCCCCTTAACAACTCGTTGACTTTAGCCTTAAACTGTTGGAATGTGTCATTGAAGATATTAACATTATCATAGAGTCTATTGTACGCGTCAGTCAGTCGGTATGCTGCAGCGTGTGTCTGGACGTTAGTGCGGGCCAGTGGTTTCCTAAAAAGTGGGACCGGGTATCGTAGTAGTTTGCAAGGAGCCCTTATATTTATTTTACTTAGAAACTGGACCGTCTATGAAATTTCTTACAGTCTTAAAAATAAACACTAGGTCTAAAAGCTCTCGTCTGGTAAAGAGACTGTCCGTATTGAAATGGTGGAGCAATAATAAACAAACAACAAACAATAGGGACTCAACAATACCACAATCACCACATACTTTCAAATTCGAATTCAAATTCTAATTCTAAAAATACTTACATGGATCCGACCCCGTGATAAGCAGCTCAAGCACCTGTGCTACGGACATCGGAACACATATCACAAATATCTGTCCCTGGTGGGAATCAAAACCACGACTCTCGGAAACGTAGTAGGTAGTGAGCACCTACCACTATTCCACCGAGCCGGTCAAATGCTCGATTATTCGACGCTTCAACGTTGTAGGAAAACATCCTGTAGAAACCTACACACCTGCTAAAAAAAATCCAAGGTTGCGCAGTTGACCAACCCGCACCAGACCAGTGCGGCCGACCAAGGCCCGATCACTCCAGTTTAGGGCTAGCCCGCGCCCAAATATTGGGAACGCATATGGGCTGATGATGATAATGATCCAATTTATCATTGTTGTGCTTATCATTTTCCTTTTGCTCCCTCATCGCTAGAACCACTGCAGAAATCTATCAAACCTCATCCACGGTTGATAAAGGCAATAGTCACGATATTCTCACAATAAGTACTCTCTACATAGATATAAGTCAATAACATTTTGAACTTAAACCGTCGCAACTAAAGAGTCATAAATCCTGTATTAACTGAGCACGAACACCTCAAATTTAGACGACACTAAAATATTTTTCACCTTACTGTTACCAAAACGCTAAGTTCAGATACTTATTCCTCGATTTCAATTGGTACAACGCAAAGTTTCGACACCTGCTTCTCAGTTTTGATTTATCAATGCTACTAGAAGACTATTATTATTGCTATTAGATATTCTGGTGCCCTATCCTTCCACACTTAGAACATGGTTGCTAAGTTTCCATTATTTGCTACCAGCCTAGGATCAGTTGGCTAATGAACTGAAGTTATTTCCCAAATCAAATCTTAGTAGGATTATCAGTTTTGTCTCTAGTATCAACTACTTTGACCAATCTAAACTAATATTAAAAAGCTGAAGAGATTTTTGGGAAACATTGAATCTAATTGAACAACTACTTTTATGTTGGATAAACCAATTATCGAAAAAGGCCTCAGGCTATATTACTTCACGCTGTGACCAATAGGAGCAAAGAAACAATGGAAAATGTGTAAAAAATTCGGACGAAGTCGTCGGCACAGCTAGTCTAAAATATTGAGGGATCTGATTAGGTTGTGAAAATTGCCCATTGCGCTCCAATTTTACAATCATCGACGTCATGAATTGAACTATCTATCGCTTGCATACTGATCATATTAATCTTAGCATTAAAAAAAATATACTATTGTTTCTTCGTAACGTTTATTGAGGATTTCAGTAAGATTTTCGGCATTGTCCTCACGATACGAAAATTATTCAAAGAGTTACTTTTTCTATTAAATCCAACAACATTATTTCAATGGATTCTAGAGCTTGATACCATGCATGACCTGCATAGTTAGACCATAAATTTACGAAGGGAATTATGTATTATATCCCTTTAATCAATTAAAATTGTCTGCTATTTGGATATCGAATTCTGATATCAAATAGAAATAGAAATAGAAATAGAAATAGAAAACTGTTTATTTGGTACAATTATCTTAAAATATTATGGTAACAAATTTCTTAAACTAATCTTAAAATATAAAATAGTACCAAATAGGTCCCCGCTCAGCTATTGTCGCGACACAGTGTGCCACGACGCTGGTATTCTGCAGATACCTTTTTACCTAATAGGTGGCGTTGACCAGAAAAACAATAATTATCAGTCAATAGAAATAAATTATCTTAACACTTTCACTTAATTAGAAATAACTTTAAACACGTATCATAGAAAAAATGCAATACAATAATAAGCAGGTAACATAATTAATTAACCAGAAATCAAAATTACAATAGGTCTTAGATACTTAACACACATTAAATTAAACAATTACAAAATAATACAGAATAAAACATACGAAACACACGCATTTTCTATACAAATTAAAAGATCAATCCAGTTTACTTTATATAATTTTTGTTTTTTTTTTTATATAGGATATTTACAATAATAAATATATAGTTATATATGTAAAAATGACAGTTTATTTCTTATTCGGCCTGTTGAGTAGACAGTAAATGCTTTTTGTATTTGACTTTAAAGGATATAATACTGCAACTTAATCGGATGGGTGGAGGGATATTATTCCAACACCTGGAGGCCGAATATTTAAAACTTCCTCGAAAGGCTGCAGTATTGAACGTCGGACATAAGATTAGGTCATTTAATCGTGATTGTCTCTGTGTAAATCTAAGCTTGCTGTATAGATATGAAGGTCTTTGATCTTTTACAACCCCGAACAACAGACATGCAAAATGTAAACGCCGCCGTGCTTCCATTTTCATCAAATTATGATCATTTAAGTAAGGTGTTATATGAGATCTAGGAGCAACAGGAAAGCAAAATCTGGCGCAAGAATTTTGCAGCCTTTGTATTATATTTTTAGTGCGCGCTAGTAAGTTCGAACCAATCACTGTGTCGGCATAATTTAACTTAGATAATACTAATGACTCGCAAAGATGGATCCTTACATTTACGCTCAAGTATTGCCGCACCTTGTAAAGAACCCTTAGCCTATAGTAGCATTGCATTACTACCTCACTCACATGCTTCTCGAATTTAAGTCTTCCATCCATCCATATCCCCAGATTCCGCGCCTCATCTACACGTTCCACTACAACATCCTTTAACTTTAACTCAGGCTTATTTGTGATGATTTGATCTATTTGTTTTTGAGAACCTAATACCATAAATTTAGTTTTTGTTGGATTTAGTACTAGTCCATTATCATTTGACCATTCAGATATATATTTTAGGTCCTGGTTAATATTTTTTACAGCCAATTCGGTATTCGATGGTTTAAATGAAGTATAAATTTGTAAGTCGTCTGCGTATAAATGATACTTTGTATTTATAATGGAATTTGGAAGATCTGCGGTGTAAATAATAAATAGAAGTGGGCCCAAGATTGAACCCTGTGGCACCCCTTTATTTACGAAGCCAACAGAAGAAGCTCATTCATCACATTATTGCTTAAAGGCAATTTCGGTTCAACTTATTCCAGACATCCTTAAGTATCGAAAATGTTATGCCGGCCCGCGACTTTGTCCGCGTATTAATGGGTTTTAGTAGCAATGATGTATTAAAGCCAGCTACCTCCATACCACACGTTTTATATAAATGTATTACCCCAACGACCGCCATGGGGGTTGAATAAAAAAAAAATAGCGCTGGTGTCTCTCCGGAGTGTCAGCTACCTCCATACCAAGTTTTATAAAAATCGACAAACACGTCAAAATTTAACACGTCAACAAAAATATTTCTTGCAATCTACTCGCAGAATAAATTATTTCATATAATTTCAAATGTATACAACTTAGCATATTCATTCAAAATATTGAACAACCTTTACTCAATTCTCGGACAAATAAGGGCAGACATATCGTTCTACCCTCTTTCTAAGTCTTTTATTACGTACGACACCACTACCCTCGTACACAATATTGTCACTCCGAATTCGATCACGACACACTACACTCACGGTATCACTTCTTTCTTTCTCGAAAATGGACACATTTTTATTTTTACTTAAACGTATTACCACGTATTGCCATACATTCGACAGTTAAAACCCATCTTCACGATTGAAGTTTTTGAATTTGTTAATTTCAATAGCTTCTCTGACCAGTCGTGGTATGTAATAGCGTTCTGTCGAAAGTATCTTAGGGTTATGTAACTCAATCGAGTGGTTCGATCCCGATTCTAAAAGATGTTGAGCGATTGCCGATTTTTGTGCTTCGTTGTTTTTGACTGCCCTGATATGCTCTTTCACCCGGCACGAAATCGTCCGTTTTCTTTTGCCCTATGTACAGTCGGGAATTTTGGCGGTAGTACACTTTTCAAACAGATTTCTTTAAACGCCATTAGCCCCGCCCACTAGCCAATAGAAGAGCACTTCGAAACTTTGTTTACGAATACGTTCCAATAGTAGGAGAGCTAGCAAGATTTTTTTGGTAGGCATTTGAGGCAAGCTGAAAACTTATCCTGTACAGTCGGGAATTTTGGCGGTAGTACACTTTTCAAACAGATTTCTTTAAACGCCATTAGCCCCGCCCACTAGTTATTTCCGCCAATAGAAGAGCACTTCGACCCTTTGTTTACGAATACGTTCCAATAGTAGGAGAGCTAGCAAGAATTTTTTGGTAGGTATTTGAGGCAAGCTGAAAACTGTCCTGTACCTCTCCTATTATATCCCAGCACGAAACTGAAGACCTGCCTGGTGAGTAGCGGGGCTAAAGCAAACCCCCAAGAATATTTTTCATCTTTTATTTATAACTAAAAAATAAGACTCACATAGACAAAACACTTCGATGGAACTTCTACCTGTCAGGTGAAATGACAAATTATATTTTTTTGGATTATAAAAATATATTTTTAAATAAACAAAATCGGGGGTTGGTTTAGCCCCGCTACTCAGCCAGGACTGCGGTTTTGTGTTGGGATATAATAGGAGAGGTACAGGACAAGTTTTCAGCTTGCTTCAAATATCTACCCAAAAATTCTTGCCAGCTCCTTGACCGCAATGGGGCGGGGCTTGTTCTGACAGACGCGTAAGCGCCAAGCGATTTTCACCTTATAGGTGGTCGACCGCCAGCGATGCTGATAGTACGAGCTCCCGCAGCTGTAGTCAATTTTATAAACGCCTGGTTTTTCCAAAGGAAAACTATCCTTCGGTGAGCGTAGAAACTGCGATACCATTTTAACTATCTTCACATAGTTTTTACGGAGAATTTCTTAAGTATGTTTGAGATCTTATCTGTCACTCCTTTTACATATGGCAAATAAGCTGGATGCCGGTCTACCCTATAATCCAGGCGTTTATTACGTGTCGGTCTTGATACTCGCCCACTTTATCCATTCCTCTGTAGGACGTCACTTATGTCTTTATGCTCATCATTTATATTATGTTCCTCGTCACATAGATTATATGCGCGGTCTGTAAGCGCTCACTACAGAGTTCAGTTGGCGTGGATGGTGATGTGATTCTGCACGTTGGTAACGATCGGTATAAGTTGGCTTCCTTTATACCGAATGGCTGAAAGAACCGTCCTTTTTTTTTTTTAACGCGGAGAATGCTTGATGCACCTTCACCTTGGGCAGGGGTTTACCCAAGGTGGTGTGTAGGACTCCCGGCTGCCGGTGCTGAGATGGTAAAGACCGGCAGCTGCTCCTGGGCTAAGGTGCAATGCCCAGGGGTGTACCCACTAAACTCCGCGGCATACCACATCGCCTATTGGCGGTGTCGTGGTACCTGGCAGAGCCTCCACTCACGACACCACCGGCGGACAGCCTCCACGGGCTCCCTCAAGCCTCCCCGAGGGGGGGCGACGGGGCGACCCGGTACGCATGGTCGCTCCCGTCCCTCAACGACGGCCGCTGGTGCAATGCCGACGGGAGTGTCCCCACACCCGCCACCGGCCGGCCATCGTTGGACTGCGGCATATGACGCGCATATTCGCGCCTTCTGCGCCCCGGTCTCCTTCTGCGCTGTGGTGGCGCGGAGGGGTCGTTTTCACGCTCCCTCTCCGCCGCCTCCTTTTGAGCCATGACGGACTCGCAGAAGGAGGCGGCTGCCGCCCACACATCAATATCCTCCACCATCCCCCGGAGAAGTTGGGGGAGGGAGGTTACCGGGCCGGCCACAGATGTTAGGGCCGACCTCTCTTCGAACCACGACGGACACTGAAAACGAGTGTGGTCCGCCGTGTCTTCATATGCGCCACACTCACGGCACACGGGCGAGTCCTTCCGCTGGATTCGGTGCAGATACTGGCCGAAGCATGCCCGGTCAGCACCTGCACCAGACGGAACGATAGGAAGCCGCCCTTCCGCTCGAGCCAGCTGTTCAACACTGGTCCGAGCGCATCCAGCAGGCGACGCCCTGCCTGCTCTTCGGCCAGGCTGTCAGCCCATGCCGCGACCAACACATCACGGGTTCCACGAACGAAATCCCCACGCTCACTCGTAGTTGGCCGAAAGCCCAGCTCCAGCTGCTCCTTCAGCCACTCGTAGCTAGTGGCCTGAAGCTGCGCTTCTAGCTCCCAAGGCGGCGTGCCTGCCAAGGCACAGGCCGCTGAGAAACCGACAGTGCGGTAGGCACGCACCACCCGACATGCTATGGCTCACTGGGGCCTACGGAGTAGGGCGGAGTTCCCCCTGATTGAGATTTGGGAGGAGCCACCCCAGCGAGTCCGCCGCCTTGAGGAGGCGCGGCGACAGCCCACTAAAGTGTGGGACAAACTGCCACCGCGCATCCAGGATCAGCCCCAGATACTTCATTTGGCGCTGGATCGCCAAACGGACTCCCACAACCAAGATGTACGAGTTGGGGGGAGGTCCCTTCCGAGGCCTATGGAAATAGACGGCCTCGGTCTTCTCCAGCGCCAAACGCAGGCCCAATGAATTGATGCGCTGTGCGATCAGTGCGCTCGCCTCCGCTGCCCTTCGCGCCGCCTCTTCGAATGTCTTCCCCCGGGCAGTGACAAGCGTGTCGTCAGCGTAACATATCACGCCCATGCCCGGGAGTCGACGGCCACGTAAGACCCAATTGAACCCGATGTTCCACAAGAGGGGTCCCAGGACCGACCCCTGCGGAACACCGGACTCCACAACGCGACTATTCTTTGCGCCCGACTTGTCTGTGTACGCGATAGGGCCCAACGAGGAAACCGTTGGACTGTCGCCGTTGCGACGTCAGAACTTTGGGGGAGGACCTCCCACCGGATGAACCGGTGGTCTGAGAGCGTCTCCCCCAAGTCAACCCTCCAATTCGACACGCGTGCGGCGAGGGCAGGGGTCGCAAACGAAACGTCGACTACAGACCCTCCATGGTGCCGCACGCATGTTTGGACCGTTCCACGGTTCAATAGCGACAGACCAGACGATGCGGCCCATTCCGATAGGAACCTCCCGCGCACATTACATCTATTGGCGGGATTGCCCCACACGCCGATTTGGCATTGAAATCCCCCGCCAAGATGACCTGGCGACCCCTAGCACGACCCAGGACCCCCGACAAAGTGTCGAGAAAGTCGACAAAGTCCTGGTAGGGGCGCGATGGCGAAAAATAGACCCCCAAGATGAAGAGGGGGCCCCACAGTACACCCACGAATCCGCTCCCCCTTTCGAGCAGCGTCAGGGAGGGCGAGTCGGTCGAGGGACGAATCCCGACAGCCACCAGGCCGTCCCGGTCACCGACCGGCTCGGAGACGACGACAACGTGTGCCAACCACTCCGCCATGACCTGGAACAACAGGTCCTGGGCCGAGCGGCAGTGATTGACATTGGCCAAGATGAAAGTGGTTGGTATGCTACACATTGTTCGTAGTCTCTACACCCTCCATGGCTGCCGCCGTATCGGCCTCGGGGGCCACCGGCACAGCTCCGGCATTAGGCCGGGATACCGACCTCAGCTTTCCCTTCCGTTTGGGGGGGTTGCATTTCTTCCCCCCCATGTTGTGGTCCGATGGAGGGCCACTCTCCGCACAGACGGCGCAGCGCGGCTTCCCGTTGCAAGAGGAGGCCTTGTGGCCCTCCTTCCCGCAGCGGAAGCACAGATTTCTCCGCTCATTATTCGAGGGGCACATCGCCCTCGTGTGTCCCAGTCCAAAGCACCGGAAGCAGCGGAGAGGTCCCTCCTCGATGGCCCTGACCGGCACCGAGCTAAACCCGATCAAGAGGCGGCCTCCGTCTAGAACCCTCTTTGCTGCCATATTCGGGCACTGGAGACGAATAGCCCCCATCCCGCCTCGGCCCCTCGAAATGTTTCCGGCCCTTACCAACTACGCCGGACAACCACCAACTGCAGACACCTTCTCCACCACCTCAGACCTGGACACAGAGTCATCCAGGTCCAAGATGAGGAGGCCTGCCATCTTCTACGGCCTGGAGATTATGGCCACATCAGCCACTGTTGCCTTTAACTGGGCGGCGAACAGATCCGCCTGTTCAGCGCTTTGGGACCCAGGAAATTCAAATTTCCTAGCCCCGGTCGCCGTCTGGCGCACGCGAGCCGGGCCGACATGAGGCGCGACCATAAGCCCCCGCGCCCGTTGGAGGACAGACTGGTAGGTCTCGCCCTTGTCCATCGCCTCCTCTCAGTCAGTGTGACAACGACAGCGGCGGACTTAGGCGGGACCAGCCTCTTCGTCGTCTTCCCCTTCTTCTTCTTACCACTGGCGGTCTTTGATGACGGTGCCGGGCCCTTGTTGGCCTTCATTTTGGTCCCAGATGTCGTGGGACCGTTTGCAGGAGGGATCGTGGTGGCCGACGCAACCTTTTTGCTCCTCCTACTCTTCCTTTTGACCACCTCGGTCCAGCCCTCCCGAGCCGGAGTGGATGAGGGCAGCATGGGGTCGGCTTCTACTTCTGCCGCACCCCTGACCTCGCCTGTTTGGGCCGGCTTGGTAGCCGCTGCCGACGCCGCCGCAGAAGCTGACCGAGCGCGCGTCATTCTCGACAGGCCAGACGCAGGACTTGCAGCTGGAGCTGATGCGCATGGCCCGGAGGTCTTCTAAAAGGCAATGCTCCTCTTAGCTTCCATCTCGTACGTGAAATTCATCTTCCTGTGGATGCTATTTAAGTGAGCCAAGTAGTTTTGCACGGTGCTTTCATCACCCTCTATTATAACAAAAATGTCGTCGACGTACCTTTTCCAAATTCAGTACTATAAGGGGCAGTGGCAATGGCTCCGTTTTCAAGAGGTTCCATTCATAAGTTTGCAACTACTGGGGCCACAGGACTGCCCATCGCCACACCATCTATTTGGAGGTAGTATTCGCCTTGGTATATAAAGTAATTAGTAGAAAGGCAATGTTGCACCAATTTGGCATATTCCATAAGGATATCATTCTCTTCCATTCTACGCTTAATGACTTCAATGCAGTCAGTAATAGGAACGTTTGTGAACAGTGATTCTACGTCAAACCTGACCATCACTTCGTTCTTAGTGATATTATTAAGTCGCAGAATGTCTATAAAATGCCTGGAATCTTTCACGTACGATGTGGTGCCACCCACCAAAGGCTGTAGGATACCGGCTACATGCTTCGCCAATTCATAAGTCGGAGAATCAATCTGACTCACTATTGGCCGCAAAGGTACACTAGGCTTGTGAACCTTTGGTAGTCCATACAGTTTGAGAGGTTGGAGGATTATCGATCGTAGGAGATACGTAGCCATCTCATCACCAATAGCCTCCCTGCACTCCTTTATGAGCTTTTGATTTGCCCGATACGTCCTACTCGTCGGGTTATAGCTCACTTTTTTATAAGTACTAATGTCACTGAGTAAATCTCTGACTTTCTTGTCATAATCAGTGACATTCAGAAGCACTGTTCCATTCCCCTTATCCGCCTTCAGCACTATCACGCTCTTGTCACCTCGGAGGTCTCTCAGTGCGGAAAGCTCTTCGGAAGAAATATTTGATTTGGGCGGTTTTGCATGACGTAAGGCAACGGCAACATCCTGCCTCAAGATTTCGGCGTCCGCCGCGGGAATTTTGTTACGTCCAACTACTTCCTCCACTGTGCCAATAATTCCTTCATAAGGGATTCGTTTAGATGTGGGAGCGTAATTAAGTCCCTCCTCCAGTAGTCGCGCGGATAAAGTGTGAATGTTTATCGGAGTCCTTACTATTTTTAGTGAAGTGTCGTGACAATAACTTGATTCCGGTATGTGTGCGTATAAAACCTCGCCCAGACATTTACGGCTCCGCGAGCGTTTTACTCTGTTATTAACTGCAAGAAGACTTATCATGTTCGAATTACTTCTTTTAAAAGACTCAACCAGCACAGCGAAGCTAAGCTCCAAGCACGTTTAATGCATTGAAAGACATTTTCATTAACTGTAGTCGTAGAAGTGTTTCGTTTGATCTTTTTAACTGTCGTGTTTTATTACCGTTTTTATCATTCGGCAAAAAACTCGTCTGCATTATGGGAAGACAAATCCACAATTTCTCAAGGTTGCTAATTTTAAACAGCACATTGACGTTAGAAAACTGAAAGTGTCCGGGATATTTACCATGTTGTTTTGTCCACCACATCGTACGTGAAAGATTCCAGGCATTTTATAGACATTCTGCGACTTAATAATATCACTAAGAACGAAGTGATAAGTGTAATAATATCACTAAGAACAAAGTGGTCAGCTTTGACGTAGAATCACTATTCACAAACGTTCCCATTACTGACAGCATTGAAGTCATTAAGCGTAGAATGGAAGAGAATGTATCCCTATTGTTAGCGACGCGCTCGTACTTAAATTCTTATTTTAGTTTGTAAGGTATTTTTTTGTAATTTCTACCAACCTTTATTTAATTAATATTAAGTTTGTTTTGTTGGCAACACTGCCGTTGCCGCGCGGTCAGTCCGTGCAAAATCTCTAGCGACGCTTCACGTCGCTCCGTGTAACAATAAATCCATGTGCTTTCCTAAATACAGTGCTTTAAGAAAGTAAGACTTTTATTGACTTCGTGTGCCACCCGCTACAGTTGGTCTTCGAGCCGGGTCGCAAATGTACCACACCCCGCCGAAAATGGTACGCACACGAAGTACCACGTGTCGTGAACGTGAGACGCAGTTAGCTCACGAGGAAGCTGTTCCACCGACACATGCTTCCGCCCAGGACGCTAATCCTCGGCAAAAACGAACGTCGGCAAAGAGTGTCAAATCTAGAAAATCATCCACGTCTTCTGCGGAAGCCAGACGGAAAAAGCTCGAATTGGAGTTACAAGCTGCACAAGAAAAAGCAAAAATACGCATGGAATTAATTGATAAACAATTGGAGGTTAATATTGCGGGGCTCGAGGAAGAGGAGAAAAATTACAGTTCACAAGAAGACGAAGAAGAAGTACCACCCGCATATGTGAATAAGTGGTTAGAGGGGCTCAAGCACGAGCCGGCCCATAGTCACGGTTCAATACCGTCGGAGCTGCCACCCGCGCCTGCACGCCTGCAGGCGACGCCGGCAGCCGACGACCGCCCGGAGCCGCGACCCACGCCGGCGCGCACCACATGGTACAGCCCGTTAGCTACGCCGCAATCGCAACCGGAAGCACTACCGGCCTCGCAGCCGCCCTTGGTGCACACGATGAAGCAGCCAGCACCGCAAGGAACTGACCCTTATCCGCCATGCACTGCACTACCGGCACTGGAAGGTCCGACGCCCTTATCGGCACAGATGGAAAACTGCGCCAGTACTTCGGAGACTACTATTCAGATGTTAGCTAGTGCACTAAACAACGTCACAGCAAACGCCGTCAACAACAAAGAGAACGCCAACTTACTGAGCCGTATATGCACACCGAAAAGCTTACCTGAGTTTTCTGGTGACCCTTTGGACTGGCTGCAGTTTAAGCAGGCGTACAGTGAGTCGTCGGAGGTGTGTCACTTCACCGAGAAGGAAAACCTGTGGAGGTTACGTAAGTGTCTTCGGGGCGCTGCAAAAGATGCCGTATCCGCCCTGCTCATAAGTGCTACGTCACCTGACAAGATAATAGCTACTTTGGAGCTACGTTTTGGTAACCCTGAATATTTGTTGTCAAAAATATTACAAGAGATAACAAAGTTACCGCCGATGGTAAATGAATATCAGAAAGATATTGTTGCATTTTCATGTAAAATTCAGAACTTCGTAGAAGCAGTACGAGCAGTGGGCCGCGAAGAGTACCTACATGGAATTAATATCGTATCTATAATACTACGCAAGTTCCCATCGATACTTCTCTCAAAATGGACCGATTATAGTTACCCATTGATTACTGAAAATAAAAAATCACGGCTATTAATTTTATCTGAGTTTTTATATGAAGAAGCCATGAAGGTATCAAATACAGCGAACATCTATTACATGGACCGCAGTGACAACATAAGACAGAAGGCTATAAATCACTCCTTTTCACAGCGCCAGACAGTTTTAGTGCAATCTGAAGGTTTCACCAGTGAGAAGTGCACCTTTTGTAAAACGTCATCAGTACATAAGTTACCAGATTGCAAGAAATTCAAACGCGCCTTACGCAAAGTGAGATGGGATCATGCCAAACGTATAGGTATATGTTTCAAATGCCTAATCAGCCGCCATGAGCGAGAGACCTGCCCGGCGCCTGCGTGCGACGTAGATAACTGCAATCAAGCCCACCATAAGCTGCTACACTATACCTATAACCGTGAGCGTACTAACGTGCCGGCAGAGCCGACGAACTTTGACGATTCGCTCACCCAAAGTGAAATTGTTACACATATAAGCGCGAGTGATAAGTGCAAAGTGCTATTGAAAGTGATTCCCATACGTGTACACGGCCCAAATGGTGTATTTAGTGCGTCCGCTTTACTTGACGATGGATCGACAGTCTCGCTGATAAGCAGCGAGCTGGCGGCGCGCGCGGGGTTGCGCGGCCGCCGCCAGACCATGCGTGTGAGCGGCGCTTGGACTGATAACGAACTGGTTTGTGATGTATCGGTAATTAATGTGAACATATCAGGTATGGACACTAAAGTTAATAATATTAAGATGCGAAGTGTTAAAGAATTAAATTTACCAATTCAAAAATTATCTGTGGTTGACTGTAATAAATACGAGCATATAAAAGAATTAGAGTCTAACTTATGTTTGTCAGATAGTAAACCTGAACTTCTAATTGGCCAAGATAATTTTCATTTATTGTTACCGATTGAGGTTAAGATAGGGAAAAATAACGAGCCGTCCGCTACGCTAACCCCCTTAGGCTGGTGCGTCCATGGTATTGTGCCCGTGCTGCAGGGCGTGCCCCGGACGCGGGCGACTGTGTGCCTCGCCCACTGCGAGACCGACACATCGGCTTCGGAGGACAAGCGGTTGCTGCAAGATCTGCATGAAGAGGTACGACGCTCATTCGCATTAGATTCCCTGGGCATTTCAGGTAAACCTAGACAGAACGCGGATGACGTCCGCGCTGTGTCCCATCTGCAAAACACAGCCAAGTTGATCGACGGCTGCTGGTACGTAGGGTTACCATGGAAAGACAGTAACTGTAAAATGCCCGAAAGTTACACTAGCGCTCTCAAAAGGTTCCTGACTATTGAAAAAAAAATGTGCAGGGATGTCGGTTTCGCACAGAGATATGCGGACCGCATTAAACATTTATTAGATAACGGCTATGCTCGAGAGCTAAAATGTACAAAAACAGGTAATAATAAAACTTGGTACTTACCTCATTTTGGTGTGGATAATCCTTACAAGAAGAAGTTACGACTCGTATTCGACGGAGCTGGTAAAACAAACGGATCTTGTTTGAATGACTATTTGTTTACAGGACCTGACCTTCTATCATCACTGTTTGGTATTATGCTGCGCTTTAGGACCCACAGGGTTGCAGTAACAGGTGATATAAAGGATATGTTCCTAAGGGTGAAAATTTGTGAAGAGGATCAGCATGCACTACGTTTCCTGTGGAGAGACAGCCCTAATGAGCCCATCAAAACGTATGTAATGACTTCACTTATTTTTGGTGCTAACTGCTCGCCGTTTGTCGCGCAGTTTGTAAAAAATATAAATGCTACGCGGTATGAGTCATCGCTCCCGGCAGCTGTGGACGCGATAAAGAACTCGCACTACATGGATGATTATATTCACAGTCTGCCGGACGAAGCCACCGCAGTCGATATGGTACAAAATGTGTCGTTTATTCACCGTCAGGGAAATTTCGAAATTAGAAATTGGAATAGTAATAATCGTACACTACTAGATGCCGTTCCAAAAGACACCTTAGGTCCGGCTGCAATAAGGTTCAAAATAGCAGGACAGAACGAGAGTGAACGTACACTCGGACTACTGTGGTATCCTGAATCGGACGAACTGGGTTTCGATGTCTCCTTCAAACGTATTCCTGAATGCGTACTGATGGGAGACAACATACCTACCAAGCGGATAATGCTACGGGTGGTAATGTCTATATTTGACATATTTGGCATTCTGTCACCGTTTACTGTTCAAGGGCGCATAATGTTGCAGGACACATGGCGGAATAATTTATTAGGATGGGATGACTGTATTCCTGATAGCATCTACATTAAATGGCGCGCTTGGATTGATCTTCTAAAAGACGTAAACAAGGTGCGAGTGCCAAGGTATTACCGTAACGCCGCGGGTGCGAGTGAGAGGAAGTACAGGTAGATGGGTACAAAGAGAGTGCGACCAGCCGTAGCACTTCTAGCTTCCCTGCCCGCGCGCCTCCGTGACGCCTGCGCCTACACACGGCCCTTGCTACGAAGCTGCTACGACACGGCCTGCGGCTACGATGAGTTGCTACGATAATTTACAATTGCATATTTTTAGCGATGCGTCTGCCAAAGCATTATGTGCCGTAGCATATTGGCGTTGGATTGAAAATGGCGTGGTGAGAATCGCATTGATTGGAAGTAAGTGTCGCGTTATGCCCGTTAAACCACTCACTATGCCACGAGCCGAACTTCAAGCAGGTTTGTTATCAGCTAGGCTAGCGGATTCGATTACGCGCGAGCACCAGTTAGTTATTACTCAGCGTATTTTCTGGTGTGACTCCACTACAGTTCTTCATTGGATTAGGAACAACACACGCAATTATAAAGCATTTGAAGCTAATCGTTTAGGTGAAATTGATGAACTGTCACAAGTACAAGAGTGGAGATACATACCTACTAAAATGAACGTCGCCGACTTAGCTACCAGAGACGACTTTGATAAAAGTATTTTCAATAGTGAATGGTTTACAGGTCCAAAGTTCTTGTATCACTCGGAGGAGTACTGGCCGGTTGATGTGATTCAGCCTTTGCCGAGTGAACTTGAGTACGTAGGCGTAACAGCTAAGGATGACGTACCTGTTGACTTACCGGTACCCGATCCCAGCCGATTTTCTTCCTGGTTGAAACTGGTGAAAACCACAGCAGCAGTACTTGTATTTATAGATAGATGTAGAAGACTGACATCTACTGTTAACTGCAGCATGCTGAAGCGAGCGGAGAGTATGATTATACGGCAGGCTCAAGTCGCGTCGTTCGCTGAGGAAATAAATTCAATACGTACCGGGAAACCTGTAGGGAGGTCAAGCAGGCTACTTACCTTGAGTCCTTACCTTGACGAGTGTGGAGTACTGCGCGCAGGGGGTCGCATAGACGCTGCTTTGAACGTGGACCTAGAGGTGAAAAGACCAGTCATACTGGATGGCAAGCATCCCGTGGCACGCCTTCTTGCTCATTATTACCACGTTAAAGCAGCTCACGGCAGCCAAGAAACCGTTGTCAACGAGCTAAAACAAAGGTACTGGATCATCAGATTAAGACCTACGGTAAAGTATGTAGCATCTAAATGTATGTTATGCAGGATACGTAAGTGCAAGCCGCTCATGCCTAGAATGGGAGACTTACCTGCGGCGCGCATGTCCCACCACTGCAGACCTTTTTCATTCTGCGGATTGGATCTATTTGGACCTGTCGAGGTAGTTGTGGGGAGACGCAGAGAGAAAAGGTACGGGGTTCTATTTACATGTTTGACGGTTCGTGCTGTCCACATAGAACTCGTGTCATCCCTCTCCACAGACTCGCTCATTATGGCCTTACGCAGAATGGCTGCTCGACGTGGCTGGCCGAAACAGTTGTTTTCCGGACAATGGCACTAATCTGCGAGGCGCTGACAAAGAGCTAAAAAGGTCATTCAATGAACTAGACGTTGAGGACCTGAAGCAAGAAGGGGTGAACAATGGCCTGGAGTGGAACTTCATACCCCCAGCTAGTCCGCATTGGGGCGGCGCATGGGAGAGGCTCATCAGGTCAGTGAAAACATCACTTCAAGGCATTCTAAAAGAAAGAGCACCAAAAAGAAGAGGTTCTGATTACTCTTCTGGCAGAAGTGGAAAATATGGTGAACAGCCGCCCATTAACGCACGTTTCCGTAGAACCAGGTTCTTTGGAATCGTTAACGCCAAACCATTTTCTTCTTGGGAGTTCTTCTAACTTACCTGTTATTGGCTCATTCAATGACGATGATTTATGTTTGAGGAAACAATGGCGTAAAGCGCAGAGGTTGGCCGACATGTACTGGACTAGGTGGGTCAAAGAGGTTTTACCTGAAATGTTACCACGTAAGAAATGGAACAATGAGCAACGTTCTCTTCAGGTTGGTGATTGCGTTTTTATAGCAGACCCTACTTTGCCACGCAATGTTTGGCCAAAAGGTGTGATAGAACGTGTCTATCCAGGCAAAGACCAGCGGGTGAGATTGGTCGACGTCAAGACGCAGTCGGGTTTGTTTCGCCGATCTGCAGCACGCGTCGCACCCTTCTTGTATAGTGGTTAGTGCTGTGCCAGCACTAGGGGGGGGAATGTTAGCGACGCGCTCGTACTTAAATTCTTATTTTAGTTTGTAAGGTATTTTTTGTAATTTCTACCAACCTTTATTTAATTAATATTATGTTTGTTTTGTTGGCAACACTGCCGTTGCCGCGCGGTCAGTCCGTGCAAAATCTCTAGCGACGCTTCACGTCGCTCCGTGTAACAATAAATCCATGTGCTTTCCTAAATACAGTGCTTTAAGAAAGTAAGACTTTTATTGACTTCGTGTGCCACCCGCTACACCTATGGAATATGCCAAATTGGTGCAAAATTGCCTTTCTAATAATTACTTTATATACCAAGGCGAATACTACCTCCAAATAGATGGTGTGGCGATGGGCAGTCCTGTGGCCCCAGTAGTTGCAAACTTATGAATGGAACATAACCACCACGCCAACTGAACTCTGTAGTGAGGTCGCTTACAGACCGCTCATATAACCTATGTGACGAGGAACATATAAATGATGAGTTTAAACACATAAGTGACGTCCTACAGAGGAATGGATATAGTGGGTGAATATCAAGACTGACATATAATAAACGCCTGGATTATAGGGTAGATAGATTCAGCTTATTTGCCATATGTAAAAGGAGTGACAGATAAGATCTCGAACATACTTAAGAAATTCTCCGTAAAAACTATCTTCACTCCTCTTAAAAAGTATCGGAGTTTCTACGCTCACCGAAGGATAGTTTTCCTTTGGAAAAACCAGGTGTTTATAAAATTGACTGCAGCTGCGGGAGCTCGTACATAGGGCAAACGAAACGGACGGTTTTGTGCCGGGTGAAAGAGCATATCAGGGCAGTCAAAAACAACGAAGCACAAAAATCGGCAATCGCTCAACATCTTTTAGAATCGGGAACGAACCACTGGATTGAGTTACATAACCCTAAGATACTTTCGACAGAACGCCATTACATACCACGACTGGTCAGAGAAGCTATTGAAATTAACAAATTCAAAAACTTCAATCGTGAAGATGGGTTTCAACTGTCGAATGTATGGCATCCAGTAAAACGTTTATGTAAAAATAAAAATGTGTCCGTTTTCGAGGAAGAAAGAAGCGATACCGTGAGTGTAGTGTGTCGTGATCGAATTCGGAGTGACAATATTGTGAACGAGGGTAGTGGTGTCGTACGTGATCAAAGACTTAGAAAGAGGGTAGACCGATAAGTCTGCCCTTAGACCTACCGCCATTCTCGCAGTCCTAAAGTTCACCCGTGATCATGGCGCTTGCAACAGTGCCGAAATATCGGGAGTTCATTAAAACAAAACAACATGGTAAATATCCCGGACACTTTCAGTTTTCTAATGTGTGTAACCATGACAGTTTAAAATTATAATATTGTAAAAGGCTTCCGACCAATTCCAGCCATGGCGGAGTACCCAGGACATATTATAGTGCACAAGTGCGTGCACAAGCACAAGTGCACTCTATTCCCTTTCACTCATAATTCGGTGAGACGGCAATCAGACATGACCGATGAGAGATCAGGCGCAGGACCGCCGGCTAAACGTCCTTTCCGAGGCACGGGTGTTCAACCGCCATCTTCCTAACTCCGGGCTGAGTAATTTCATTACAGAAAAACTCACACAAGTTTTGCCCGGCCCCGGACTCGAACAGAGGACCCCTCGGTCCTTACGCAGCGCTTACCACCAATAGACCAACGAGGCAGTTCCACTCACTCACAATAACTTGTATATAGATAATGTAACCAAGTCTAGTTATTGCATTTTTTTTTACTTCTCCTTTACACAATGAAATAAATAAATGATAATTTAATCCAAATTTAATAACTCACGTACTACTAGGATTCCGACTCGATAACATACATCCACAATATTTGGGTTAAAGTTCAGCAAAATAGGGTGACCAGCCGACAGACAAACTTGCCCGTTGTAAAGTATTTATAAATGCGTTTAAATCCACATAATTCAAACAGGCATAAAATAAAAATAATAAAAAAAAAAATATTCCACTGGAAATCAATCGTACCTATATCCAAAACGGTAGATCCACACGCACGATCCACTCCACCTTGTCGTGTCCTTGACTTTTCATGCCGTTTTACAATTATTTCACACATTTAAAAGATCTACATGTAACATGGCACTTTGCTTGTGTAAAATAAGTACAGTGACATAGTGAACGATATCTTAATTGCCTTATCCTCCACAATAGCTATTAGTCTAGTTATAATCGTAAAAGTGAAATAATAATGAAATAAAAAAAAAATACCTCAATCTTTCTCCACTTAGGCGTGAGAGGAAATCTTGTTTATCCTTTACGATCCCACTTCTGAACTGTTGGCGTTAGCCAAAGTTCAGACACAAATTTAAATTATTTAATATTTTATTCACAACACACAAGTACACACGTTGCAAGTAACACACTTTAGAAAAATGACACACTTTTCACAAAAAGACACAATTTACATTAACACTGTTTCTTACTAATATACTTTCGTTCAATATTTAAGTAAATAATATTACTACAATTGGTTTTAATATTATTTCATACCATGTTACCATACCATTAAATAAAATGATCAACACGAATTAAATATCCATAACAGGAAGTTACTTAGTAATATTATTCGTTTTAATATTTTAGAATTACACTTATAAAATTATATTTTATCATCAGTTATGATAGTTAATTGTATTATTATTAAATTAAAATATTACAGTTCGAAATACCTTCTAGTCTACAACCGGAAGTTGTAACATTATTTAATGATTAACCTAACAGTATTTACCACGTTACTACGGGAGTTTTAATTAAAAATTACCGGAAAATTTTAATTATTCACTACATTTACAATGTGCGTTGGTACTTATCTATAATTACCGGTTTGCTTACATATACCGTAACATATCGATCAAATTAACCTTTTGACTAGGCCGATACGGACAACTTTATTCGCGCTCGACTTGGCGGGGGCATTGCCGTGCCCCCATGATTATGCAAAACGTCATAGTAGGGGGGTAAAGATGCTAAATTTGCGGTTACTCGAACAACATGGAATTGTAATCGAAAGATTACGCTCAACAAGAATAAAGATTATTACAAATTCTTTATAAGTGTGTGGGATAGCGATAATTCAGGGGGTTGCCTTTGCCGAAATTTAAAGTGCATGTAAATTAATCCCTTAAATTAAGTGTCCTTATGAAGATTTGGATGTGACAAAATAATAATAAATATTTTCATCTGTAAAAAAATCTTGAGATACTCCAGCGCGTTACAATTTTATGCAGGAGGTTCAAGTTGAAATCGAAGTCCTCCTAAGAAAAAAAATGTTTTAATCTGTCATTTTTATCTGCCATCCTGCTGCTGGGCAAAGGTCTCCTCTAAATCCATCCACTGCTCTCTATCAAAGGCCAGGACTTGCCAGTTTTTTAGTACATGGACCAGAACGTTATACCACCTTTTCTTAGGCCTTCCTCTTCGGCGAGGAAATCACAACGAAACGAAACAGAAAATCGCAACGAAAACACGTGTAAATTAAATTAATTATTTACTCAATTACATGCATCTCACAACTTTTTACCGTAGAACGACCGAGTTGCGAGACTTGGTTTTTTTGACAAGTATTGTTTTGATGGGATCTCATTCCTTTTTGTATTTTGTAGACAGTCTACTTTTTTCTTTTTCGGTTTGCTAGATTTGGCAAGGGCATATATTTATGTGGAATTACGAAGTTATTTAAGCATCTAGATTTATGTATATAAAAAACTGGACCAAATTAAAAAAAAAATACTCGCCTTGGCGGGGTCACTGCCGTGCACCTTCATATTTTATGCTATTATAAAGTTCTTTAAGTAAGTAGTTAAAATTTATAAAACTGAACGGAAATAGAGAACGGAAAAATTGTTAGACTTAGCGGTTTCACTACCGTGCCCCCTAATATTTTAGTTTTTCCTTGATTCATACACTAAACTACTTACATACCAAATTTGAAGCTTTTAGGCTTGCTAGAAGTTTCTTAGAATTTAGAAATTTGACCCGGTATGATTCCTAAACTACTGGTTGAAATTGAATAAAAATGAAATAGACCTTGTCTTTACAATGCCTGCATGGTTCCTAACAATTCAGTTTTCTAGTTTTATCCACAACGAAGTCACAGGGGGTCGAAAATGGCCTGAATTTCTTCGAGAAAAGGATGGTAAGTACGGCCGTGCCGCTTTTTTGCTCGACTTAGCGAAAGTTACAACTTCACGCATTCGAAGTTGCGGGCGCAGCTAGTAATTTTTTTTTTTACCTCAATTACCTCACGGCCGCTTACCATCACGTGGATTTAGTGAACGCCCCTTACAAAAACAATACAGCTTTTTTTAAATGTGGGTATATAATTTAACATAAATATTCGGCTAGACAATTACTCGGCAAATATTTTTTTACCGTCGGATCAATGTTCTACTCCATTCAACATTTCATATACTTTCCGTTTGAAAGAGAAGGAGATACTGCGTCATCTACTTGATAGTACAAAAACGAATGAAAAATGGATACAGCAAATAAATATTAAAATGTTTACCTCTACACTACAACTATAACGGTAGTAATAGGGTCATTCTATTTTTTACTGCAGGTATTTTTGTCTCTCCAAGAAAATATTAAATTGTTAAGATAAATTATAAACTAAAAAAAAAATTGCATGAATGTAAAAATGAAAGCAACAGTGTGCGGACCGTACTATGCAGTTATGCTTAGAAATATATTATTCATACTTTTTACAAATAACACAGTGGTATTTTCCAAAAAATACAGTCTACCTTACGAAACACAGTTGTATAATTTTTAAATCGGAGATCGAAATAAAAAGTTATCAACAGTAAAACGCTCATCCTATAGCAGATCATTATTTAATCTCAGATATAAGTATAATAATATGAGTGATTTAAATGCACAATAAATATCAAAATTTAAAGATTTTTTTTAATTCTTGCACAAAAAAGTAGAATGACTTGGGTCATTTTAAGCATTTTCTGATACCTGCCGGGCGGCTATAAGAAATGTTCAAGAATTTTACATTAACCCTGCCGCGTAGCAAACGTCCGGACGATAGCTGAACGCTCTTACCACTAGCTGTGCCCGCGACTCTGTTCGCGTTGGAGCTAGAATTTAAATAGCCTATCCTGTGTCCCAGATGTCTATGTGTTTTTAATACCAAATTTCATCAAATTCGGATAATTGATTTAAGAGTTATGGAGTACATACATACACAACACATAGCATATAGTACACATAACATATAGTAGTAACATACATACATACACAAATACAGAAAAAAAATCTAAAAATCGTGAAATTAGTATCAGTTTCATATTATATTGAGCCTATAAACACAATATCTCTGAAAACAAACTATCTTACTCCATGACCGACCCTTACAGATGAAGGGTCCACTGCAATAATGATGAATGTACATTGTCTTTTGTTTTAAGATAATTGGGTTTTAAATTTATAAATGGTGGAAAAAAACTCAGACCTGAATATAATAAAATGTTGTTTATTAAAGTTAAAGTAAATGTTATGCGCAGTTTGTAAACAAGATTTCTAAATACATGTTTAACTGACCGAATAGCATTACTAGTTAAGAATAAAATTTTTTTGGACATTAATCATTATTGCAGTGGACCCTTCAGATGTATTATTAGTATAGATTGTATTGTGTCATTCGTTGGAATATCGACTGCCTAGAACCAAATACTCTTGCATCTGAGTTTATTTTGCAATTTATTTGTTTTTGGTAAATAATTTATAAATTTTATAGTTCCATTCATGGCGATTAAGCGGAACGGACGGGAAGGATTTTTAAACAAAATGTAAATTCAATGGGTGACCAATTTTCATAGCTCTTATTCTGCCCCAGCTTGCAAATACGAATAAAATATGAGGTCACGTACTAAAAGTTATACTGCGTTACTGAAACAAAGAACAGGCGTATTGCCAGATAGAAAATAGGGCATTATATATATCGTTTTGCGTGTTACTCGGCAGATGTTCCAAATCAGAACAAATGCGGCCTTTTTACCCTTCTTTTTCTTTGTTTAGTTGATTATCAGACCAAAGTTATAATAACATACATTCATACATAATATCACGCCTTTTTACCAGAGGGGTAAGCAAATACCTCTTCCTGAGTGATGATAAAATTTTAAACCAATATTGACTCCCTTGACCC
The DNA here is from genome assembly GCA_039566165.1 of Maruca vitrata. Classification (NCBI taxonomy): domain Eukaryota; kingdom Metazoa; phylum Arthropoda; class Insecta; order Lepidoptera; family Crambidae; genus Maruca; species Maruca vitrata. Next base: position 13,672,437 of record CM076914.1, on the reverse strand, counting down.
GTTTTGTAGTTCCTTACTTAATTTTTCAAGAGGAATAGTTAATTGACGACAAACGCTTAGTGATACGTTCGAAGGCGAAAGGTCTGATGAGGAGCTGTGCTGTCGACGAATCGCACGCAGGCGAAAGGTTCTGTTGGCGAAGCGGCGATATACGAAATGTTCTGTCGGTTAGCAGTTCTGTGAAGAAACGAATGTCGGAGTCCAGTTTCAGGCTCTTGCAAGCTAAGAATAAAATGATCCCACCAGTCCAAGGTTTACCCAATCCCCTTTATGCAGCCATGCAGAGAACGCGACTTTGTCCGCGTATTAATGGGTTAGTAGCAAGGATGTATTAAAATAGCCTACATGCCTTGTAAAATTTGTTATTTATTAGTTAAAGTTCCGTCAACGTTCTCCCATAGTAGTACGTCCCCCCCCCCCGTCCCCCCAATAACTTCCATTGGGATCGAATTTTGAAAAAAAAGTAGCGCGGGTGTCTTTCTAGTGTGCCAGCTACCTCCATACCAAGTTTTATAAAAATCGACAAACACGTAAAAATTCTCCCATACTAATTTTCAATCCCCACCCCCCAATGAACCCCATGGGGGTTGATTTAAAAAAAAAAAGTAGCCTATATGTTATTCCAGAGTGCCAGCTACCATCATACCAAATTTCATGAAAATCGGTTCAGTCGTTTGAGCGTGAAAGAGTAACAAACATCCATACATACATCCATACATACAAACTTTCACCTTTATAATATTAGTAAGGATTTATTATTATAGGTCAATATTCCGACTAAAGCCAGTCCGACTAAAGCAAGAATAAAAAAATAACATAATTTAATAATTTATTTAAAGTTGAGTAACATCTCCGTTATAAAAAAGCTACATTATTTACACACGTCCTTTTTCCCACTAATTCCAATTGATTCTAGCAACTTATCCACACAAACAGCGCATAGTTTCAATTAAACTGTTATTGAATAAATCAATCGTTCAATACAAACATTGCGCTCATCAAATAACTGTACAAACGTAGCGATCGTGTTTGTGCACACAATGGAAGCAGATCTCGCTGAGACAAGACAGCACTCGCGACTGTGTGGCGCCACCGCCCTTAGTCAGCCGGCGAGTTCCGACAGCGCTGAAGCGGACTGCAGCGCCTGCTTACAGCGGTCGCTGTGAGGCGGTCTGCAGCGCTAAAGCGATCTGCAGCGCCCTCTGTCAGCGCTGCGGAGACGTGCAGCGAATACCTCATTCCGGTCAAGCCCGCTTTTCTGAAGTATGAATAGTGACAGCACACCTTGGTAATTATGGAGTGAATGCAAATAGGCCCGTCTACTCGGTGGAAATACTGATGAGAGTAGATTCATAGATACCTACCTACGCCTCATAGGTATCTAATCTACTGCATTATTCTTCATCATCATCAAGTACATAATTTATTGACTACTAAGTATTTTCGTATGCTGGTTAAGTAAACTGTACTTTATTTTGTAAACATTGTAATTCCTATTACACTTACTACAATAATAATTTCCGATTGTAATAACAAAAAAAAAAATAATCATTTCTGATTTTTTCCAGTGCCAGTACCAGCGCTTGCCCTACGATTATTATTATAAATGTACCTTGTATTTGTGTTGATATTTTGTCTAAAGAGATGGTTCGACAACTTGTAATTTAAAACGTTATTTTAATTGCAAAATAATTCTACAGTACAAAACACTTTATAAATTTATTCAAATTGTCCGTACGCAGACAAAACATAGGTTTACAAATACGATCCACTAATTATTATTAGGTACCAGCTGTGCTAGCGACTTCGTCCGCGTGGAAAGGCCCTTTAGGCGGAACTTTTTAATATACATCGCCTACAACGCCTATCAGGTTAGACGTAAATCTTTGAATTAGTTATTATTATTTTTATTTAGGAACAGATTGACATGAAACAAACATTGAATTTTAATTGGGACTACCCACAATGTACTATGTACTTGACCAGTTTTCTAATAGATACGATTTTTTTGTAACGATCTTCATATTTATAAAAACAATATTTAATTATTACTAAAATTAGTCTTTATGGGTCTACACGCGATATTAGGAGTAGCAAATAACATAGCTGCTTACTGCCCGACGTTTCGACTGGGTTACACCAATCGTGGTTGCGAGCGAACTGAAAATATTTCATTTATATTAGATTTATACGTGAATGTTTCAAAATTTTCATTTTTATGCGATATCCCTCCATTAAACATTTAGATACCTCATACCAAACAGCCTATCAATTGAATCAACACCGAATACCGATCAACAAAGTAAACCGGAATCCGCTCGCAATATTGGACGACTGACCACCTAAACCAGATAATAGAGAAATGTAGCAAATTTAATAAACCTTTGTACCTGGTCTTTGTACATTATTCAAAGGTGTTCAATGATGTCCGTATGGATTGAGGAGCCACTTTCGATTTAAAAAGGAAGCTCGCCCCCCTTATTTAGTAGGGAAGTAAATAATTTTGTAGACCGAATTCTGAAATTAGTAGTATAATATGTCTAAAGTTACGTAACTGTGAATTTGGCTCCTCAATCCAAACATCTGAATTGAGGAGCCACCTGAAACACGGAAAGTATTTCATGTATATGTTTGAAAATTTTGTATCATTTAGTAGCATTTAGTAGCAACTGTCTACAAAAATTTGAGCCCAGTACTGTTCATATTCAAGAATATACAATACTTTTAATGTGGCTCCTCGGTCTATACACAAGAGCATGAATTGCCATGTAAGTTATTGGTCAATACATCAGCGCAATATGTATATCGTATCGCGCAATATGTATCAGATAACAATCTCTCTGATATATATGTTACGGCTAATACCCGAAGTGCGGCTACACCTAGGTTTAGCCGGCTAGAACTAGGTGTAGCCACTTACTCTTGGCTAAACCTAGGTGTAGCCGATTGTTTTCGGCTAAAACTAGGTCTAGCCTTCATCATGCCGGCTACAACTAGGTCCAGCCATTCCATGTCGGCTAATACTAGGTTCAGAGAATCCCTGTTGGATAAAACTTAGATGCGAGTCCCGCCAAGCCTTCCGTCCTTCCCCGCGTCACACTCAGGACTCACAGCATCTGCAGCAGCAGCGCGGGGTGGAGGGCGTAGCGAGACACGCGCCTCTGCAGGTTGTGAGCACCAAGTACTGCTGATCTACTGCAGGTCTACTAGCGAGTGTGACTTATAGCGTCTGTACATAGTTGTAACTGCCTCGTTGGTCTATTGGCAGCAAGCGCTGCGTAAGGACCGATAGGTCCCCGGTTCGAGTCTGCGGTCGGTGAAAATTTGTGTGAGTTTTTCTGTAATGAAATTACTTAGCCCGGAGTTAGGAAGTTGGCGGTTGAACGCCCGTGCCTCGGAAAGCACGTTAAGCCGGTGGTCCAGCGCCCGATCACTCATCGGTCATGTCGGATTGCCGACTCACCAAATTATGAGAGTAGGGGAAAAGAGAGTGCACTTGTGTTTGCGCGCACACTTGTGCACTATAATATGACCTACGCACTTGGCTGATCTTAATTGAGATCGGCTGCCATGGCTGAAATCGGTCGGACGCCTTATCTTACATACTTAGTTATAGCCGGCATGCTTTCGGCAGAGCTTTTTTAGATATTACAAAAACATCCAATAATAAACCAAGGTAGTTTTTCATTCTTTTAAATCAAATTGTAATAAATAACACATATTGTTAGGAGTAAATTGTTAAGTACAATAGGAACAATCAGGAAAAATTTTTTTAACAACAGACAATAGTTGCATATTATAATTTTAAAGAATATAATTATAAATCACAGGTTTATAAAGTAACATAAACTATTTAGAACAATCTATACTTGAGTGACATTTTGAGTTGCACATAATACCAACCAACAGCTTTGCAGAGGCACTTTATGTTGCCACATTTGGTTTTGTAGTTGCATGTTTTCTAATTAATGGATGTTTTTGTAATATCTAAAAGCTCTGCCGATAGCATGCCGGCTATAACTATGTAAGATAAGGCGTCCGACCGATTTCAGCCATGGCAGCCGATCTCAATTGAGATCAGCCAAGTGCGCAGGACATATTATAGTGCACAAGTGTGCGCGCAAACACAAGTGCACTCTCTTTTCCCTACTCTCATAATTTGGTGAGTCGGCAATCCGACATGACCGATGAGAGATCGGGCGCTGGACCACCGGCTTAACGTGCTTTCCGAGGCACGGGCGTTCAACCGCCAACTTCCTAACTCCGGGCTAAGTAATTTCATTACAGAAAAACTCACACAAATTTTCACCGACCGCAGACTCGAACCGGGGACCTCTCGGTCCTTACGCAGCGCTTGCTGCCAATAAACCAACGAGGCAGTTACAACTATGTACAGACGCTATAAGTCACACTCGCTAGTAGACCTGCAGTAGATCAGCAGCACTTGGTGCTCACAACCTGCAGAGGCGCGTGTCTCGCTACGCCCTCCACCCCGCGCTGCTGCTGCAGATGCTGTGAGTCCTGAGTGTGACGCGGGGAAGGACGGAAGGCTTGGCGGGACTCGCATCTAAGTTTTATCCAACAGGGATTCTCTGAACCTAGTATTAGCCGACATGGAATGGCTGGACCTAGTTGTAGCCGGCATGATGAAGGCTAGACCTAGTTTTAGCCGAAAACAATCGGCTACACCTAGGTTTAGCCAAGAGTAAGTGGCTACACCTAGTTCTAGCCGGCTAAACCTAGGTGTAGCCGCACTTCGGGTATTAGCCGTAACATATAAACTTTACATATGTGCAATATAAACTGAGCCCTGGGATAGTGATATATTTACTGCCGACAAACTGTGCAATTTGGCAGGTGTAGTTTTTGTAACTATGTAAAATTATATCGACTTTTTGAATTTTAACTGGCTCGGTGGAACAGTAGTTAGTGACCCAGGTTCACTATCTACGGTTCCAAGAGTCGTGGGTTCGATTCCCACTCGGGACGAATATTTGTGTGACGAACATCGGTGTTTGTTCCGTGTCTGGGTGTGTCATTAAATATATTTAAGTATATTTGTGTATCCACTGTCGTTTCTGATTTCCGTAACACAAGTGCTTAAGCTACTTACCACGAGATCAGATCGATGTATGTGATGTTGTGAAATATTTATTTATTCAATATCTAATGAGAGAATAATGTTTCAAAAGATGTATTTGCTATTCAAGCTAAGTAAGAAACTAGGCCCTGATTAACCATTGTTCTATTCAGCTATTGGAACTGTTCGTTGAATTGAATTGTTTGTTCAATTTCACCGCGTCACAGTGGTGCCGTGTTTCAGCAAAATGTAGCGTGGATTATTAAGCGGTTTGCGTCTAGCGCCCATTCGCTGCGAGCGCTGTTTGTTCACACTGAACGGGTCGTCGTCCGGCTCCCTGGGCACACACGGCGAACGCTCGCGCTCGTGATAACCTGGAAACTTGGACAACTAAAGTAGCTACTATAACAATGGTCCTCTGCCAATGATTTTAGACTTTTGCGTTTCATTAAATAATAATATGTATTTTATCTGTCAGCGTCAGAATCGCCGGTCACTAGACGTATTTATCGTTGAAAATATGACCAATAATTGCTGCCCAATTGCTTCTATTTGGTTCCTATAAGTTGTCAATTGGTGCCATCATATTTTAAACAATATGGAACATATAAGAGTGACCGGCCATCCAGATGTCTAGTTGGCCGGTCACCTAGTTGTGGTACCTTAAGTGCGTGGAATTGCTGAAGTATCCGTTGGCTAAACATTACTGCCCGTTTGGTGCCGTCAAGCTTTTAAAGCTCCGCACCTCAAGCTATCATGGAAGTACAGTATCTGACTCGTCACACGTTAAAAAGAAGCAGGAGTAGTTTTTCATGTAAAGTTTAAACTGAAACTATCGTCTCTGAGTTATCTATAAAATTAAATATGCCGACTTTACTCAACAGAGGGTTTAATCACTATCGTTACCCATGCTTAATTGTGATGCAAACAAATTTGGAGCACGAATATCGAAATCTAAAACGGCTGAATATCATCTAAAAAGCTAACTTGCAAGAAATCAGCTTCGGCATTAACTTACGAGTAGGTGCTCCCTTCAATTTACTTAGGAGAGGGTAGTTAATGAACTTTTCAAATCAAACTTGTTAGTGTTGTCAAGTTCGCTGAGACACGGACAGCGGAGCGCGATCGAGGGCCGGGCGTGAAGTCGTATCTTGTATGAACGACACTATTATAATGTTAATTAACTGTTTCTGTTTACTAAGAAAGCTTTGAGCAAAAAGACAATTTACACAATCAAACAAATTTGCATAACTAAGATCTGGTCACAATTTGTCATTACGCATTCATTACATTATTAATTAGTCATAACACTATTACCTGGTTCAGTGACTTAAATGGAAATCTTTATTTGTTTCATATTTTAAAAACTGTCGATGGCCGAGTGGATAAGGTCGTTGCTTGGCATGCGAGAGGTCGCCAGTTCAAACCCCGCCAGGTACCAATGTGTTTTTCAAATTTGAAATTCATATGTACCATCATTCGACGCTTTAACGATGAAGGAAAACATCGTGAGGAAACCAGCACACCTGAGAAATTTTTCAACGGTGTCATGTCAGAGGCCTACGGTCGGTTTAAAACTCTGACACCAGGTTGTTCATCAACCATACGATAAAAAAAAATACTCATACTTATAACCGGTAATTTTTCAGTATTAAGTTTTCCTTCTATCGCAAAAGCCCGAAAGGAAAATGTTTCATACTATGCTGACGCTTAATAAATACATAACAAATATTTGACATTGTCTCGCAATCGTTTATCGTAGGTACAGGTTTTCTCTGAATATACGATAAGGATGCGGTTAGATCTTTTCTCACTCAAATTCAATTTAAGACCATTGTATTTTACCCTGACGAGAACGGAATAATATTTATACTGTTTTCCACAGGAGAATGGCATGAAGTCTACTTACATTACATGCGAATAGTTTTCTTTGGAAAATATATTTGTATGTATATGTTTTGTAATAGTTTTGTATTTTTTTTTCTTATTTATGATCAATAAATGTTTTCTTTCTTTCTTTCTTTCTTTCTTTGGAAACCCATATATTGTAAATGTCTATTAAACTTGTTTTATAGGAATTCCAGGCTTAGCTCAAAGCTAAGATTAAGTAATTCATCGTCGGAGCGTTTGTCTAAGCCGAGGATTACGGACTGAGGCGGCCCCGCGCGGTCCGCTTGTTGTTAGTATATTTGTTACGGTAAAAGTGGATAGAGTGGTTATTATGTATAATTACCGGTAACTATGCATAATTACTAGTGGTCGTGGTAAAGGTGGTAAAAACTATAGAATTAATCACTTTTACCGGTAATTATATAAAATTACCATACCCTTTGTGTAAATGTGGTAAATAATAAAATATAACTGACTTGACTGGCTCGGTAAAACTACGGTTTTGTTAGTGACCCAGCCTGGCGATTCCAAGTGTCGATTCCCACTCGGGACAAATATTTGTGTGATGAATATCGTTGTTTGTACCGTGTCTAGGTGTGATTATGTAGTTAAGTATGTATTTATAAATAACTTTTCTGAAAACATTTGAAACGCGTAAAAATAGATGATTGAAATTTGGCATGCAGGTACCCTAATAGACTTGAAGCTTACTTGCGACGCGATATTACAAAATTCCTAAGGGATCGGGAGTTACTGGCAAAAGTGCCACATACAAAATTTCACATATAAATGATTTCATTTATATGTGAAATTGATGATGATGATTTCACATACAAAATTTTTGTATGTAAAATCCTGTAGTCCACGCGAACGAAGTCAAGGGCACAGCTAGTTATAAAATAAACCAGTCAAGTATCTAGAAACCAAACTTCATGATTGGTTTGAAAAATATTTAAAAAAAGCGTAAAAAGCGTCGATGGCCAAGTGGTTCAGGTCGTTGCTTGCCATGTGAGAGGTCGCCAGTTCAAACCCCGCCATGTACCAATGTGTTTTTCAAATTTGAAATTCATATGTACCATCATTCGACGCTTTAACGGAAAACATCGTGAGGAAACCAGCACCCTTGAGAAATTTTTCAACGATGTGTGAAGCCGTGTCAGAGGCCTACGGGCGGTTTAAAAACTCAGACACCATGTTGTTCATCAACCATACGATAAGAAGAAGAAGAAAAAAATATTATCTTATAAAAATAAAGTTAAATAAAATTAACAAATCAAATAACATTCAGTGGAACTCTTGAAATTCTTTCTCGTCAATATATTTTTGCCGGTTTGAGATTTGTGACATTTGGAATTGCAGAGTACTTGTGATATTTGTCAGCAATGTCAACATTTACCACAGTCGAGCGGGAGTTTTATATAACTACCGGTAAATTTGAATAATTCACTACATTTACCATGTGCGTCGGGAATTATCGGGTGATTATAGATAATTACCGATTGCTCACATTGACCGTAACATATTGATTAGTTACCTACCTTATATTATACCTACTTATGGCCTTATTCTCGTTTTGTTTATGTATTATATGAGCGGGCTTTTACCCGAATGTTCCAGAGGGAGGATTATGGTTCACAGCAAATTTGTGTAATTTAAAATTTGGAAAAACATTTTGAAAGCAACGCCGCCTTCAGCCATCGACGCTCAATAAACTGATATTATTAATTCCTCAAGAATGTTACATCATAATTTACCCTACGCTCTTTGGGTAACAGAATTATTTTATACTAGCTGTGCCAGCGACTTCGTTCGCGTTTCCCCCGTTTTTTACACATTTTCCATTGTATCTTTGCTCTTATTGGACGCAGCGTGATGTTATATAGCCTAAAGCCTTCCTCGATAAATGGTCTATACAACGCAAAAAGATTTTTTCAAATCGAACCAGTAGTTTCTGAGATTAGCGCGTTCAAACAAACAAACAAACAAACAAACTCTTCAGCTTTATAATATTAGTATAGATACATTTGCGTAACCTTGTTCAACATATTACTTCCTCTGATTAATAGCTGTTACCCTAAAACACCCTACGCAAAAGTTTAGATAACAACATTGGCTTATATTTCCTTTGTTAGGCGTCGCTAAATTTTGCCCTCCTCTTTTGTAAACATAAAGTTTAATTAATCATGAAATAGTTTCATATCGTGTGTTCCAGTCTAACTTAAGTAAGTGTCCTTGGAATATGCAGGTAGTCATATTATAAATCATAACAAATTAAAATATTAGACTAATTCAATTAGACATTTACCAGGAACGATCCTGTTTGTTATCTGGGGGCACGCCCCCGCCAAGTCGAGTTAATATTTTATTCAATCTTTCTCGGTACGACGGGTATCACAATTGAAATCTTTTATATTTCTTTTATTCAAGATTTAATTATTAGGTTTTTACCTTTATTATAGTTGACAGATACCTTACTAGGTTTGTACTGGGTACTCCTAGATAATTCTTCGGGCCTGGTGATGTACATTAGACTCGAGGCCTCTGAGTCCTTTTGCCTAGAGCACAGATTCGTTTACAGGGCTCGCCACGTAGGTATGAAGCTCGAGGACTCGGAAGTATTTTGTAGAGTTCGAACCTTTTTCGGAGCTCGCCTCGTTTGTATGAAGCTTTGAGTCTTTCGCCGAGCTCGAACATTTTTAAAAGCTCGAGCTTTTTTGAAAGCGTTAAACATTAACATAGGAATTTCAGCTTTATTTACAAATCTATACTAATCTATACTAATATAATAAAGCTGAAGAGTTTGTTTGTTTGAACGCGCTAATCTCAGGAACTACTGGTTCTAATTGAAAAAATCTTTTTGTGTTGTATAGATCATTTATCGAGGAAGGCTTTAGGCTATATAACATCACGCTGCGACCAATAGGAGCAAAGATACAATGGAAAATGTGTAAAAAACGGGGGGAAACGCGAACGAAGTCGCTGCCACAGCTAGTACGAGTATAAAATTTGACTTTAATTCTTATTATTCATCATAATCTTCAAAGGGAGCCACAATGCAAAACACATGTATGCTTGAATTGACTTATTGCTGAGAGGATTCTTTTCGTCGCAATTCGGGATCGGGATATTTACTCCCGATTTTGAAAAAGTCCATTCGCTTGGTTTAATTTTAAGGCTTAAACTCTTTTCACGGCTCAAGCTCTGCAGCAGGTTTGAGCTCACTCGAAGGTTCGAGCTCTTATGAAGGCTCGAGCTCTTTTAAATTCTAGAGGCATGGATCAGAGAGCTCGCAGTCGGGCTAAGCTCGGGGCACCGAGCCTACCGAGCTCACTGAGCCTTGCCATTCCGCCTCGAGGCTTCAAAAATAGGACTCTACGCCTCGAGTCTTGATACATCACTATTCGCGCCTCCAAAACTTTACGAGCAAAGGTCACACCCGTGGTTGATATCCTTCTTTGAATTTTCTTGAATAACACCGGTCAACAAATTTTTTTGTTTTTTTTGCGCATGGCTTTTACTTAATTTACTTTGATTATATAAGCCAAGATATATAAAAAAGTGCGATTACAAATCGAAAATATTTGCTTTTTAAGATGTTATAGCGATTTGATAATTTTTGATTTTCGCGCCGAATTAATGTCGCGTCTTTGCATGCTACCGCTGTCGAAGGAGAGGTAAGAGGGCGGGGGGAGGGGGGGGTAGTGTTTCTTGCGTCGCTCGTCGTGCACGACAGTATGTGCTTGCATATTACAGAGGAATAACGTGTTTCATATTTGTTTTCGCTGTATTAACCTGTACAAAATGGCTTCGAGAACTTGTAGACGAGACGCTGACTCGTTTTGCTATATTTGTGGCGAATTTATTAAAGTAAGGGAGAAAAAATACGATTTAAGTACTAATTTAAAGATTTGCGAGGCATATCAAGCTTACTTCAATCTACCTGTTAAAAATCAAGACAAGAAATGGGCCCCACATGTGTCATGTAACTCGTGCAGATACATTCTGGACGGTGAGTTTATTTGCTCTTTTTTATTGTATTAACTATTTTATATTAACATGAATGAAGTTATATTATAACATCATTAATTTTGTATATGTTTTTAATTATTTAGTTACGTTCTATTTTAGGATGGTACCGAGGTGAAAAAAGAGCAATGAAGTTTGCAGTGCCAAGAATTTGGAGGGAACCCAGGGATCATCACACAGACTGTTATTTTTGCATTGTGAATCCACTTAAAGGTAAAAATTCAAGGAAAACATCTTATCCTAATCTACCATCGACATCCGCTCCAATACCACATACAGAAAACAATCCTGTGCCTGCTCCACCTGTGCTGGAAAATCAACTACTCTCTCAAGGCAGCCATCAATCACAGAGTTCATCTGTATCCGTACATTCCGAATTCGTTCTTGAATCTGAATCAAAAATACCACATCTAATCAACTCTGAAGATTTCAACGACTTAGTAAGAGACTTAAATCTACCAAAAAGTAAAGCAGAGTTATTAGCATCGCGATTAAAACAACGGAATTTACTTACTCCTGATGTTCGAATATCTCATCAAAGAAAACGTCACGAAGAATTTTTCTTGTTTCTTCAGTAAGGAAGATGGACTCTGTTTCTGTCATGACGTGAAAGGTTTATTTGAAGAAATAGGTATTCCATGTGTTATTAAGTGCTCAAAATACCAGTGCCCAATACCATGTATTCTTATGTATGTTTAAAAAATAAATAACTTCCTTCTTCTGGTTTTGTCAGCGGAACGGATCATACACGTTAAATTGTTTTTACTCAAAATCCCAAATTATAATAGGTTATGGGCCCAGAGCGTTACTGGCTACTATTTAATTAGTTCTCGCAACAGTCGTTATTGTGGAAATTGATAACAGTTGCAGTAAGAGAAATTGTGGATTTGTTGCAGTGTCGCTTAGAAGGTACTTGTGATTTGAACTGAACAATCATCATGGCGTCATCGAACTATTTGGTGAATGTACCTAAACTGAAAGGACGAGAAAACTACAGTGAATGGTGTTTCGCGGCGGAAAACTTCTTAATCTTAGAAGGAACGCTAGGATGCATCAAGCCAGAAGCAGGTCAAGCGCTAGTTGCAGCCTCGGATGATGCTAAAACCAGAGCCAAATTGATCTTAACGATAGATCCCTCCATTTATGTTCATATCAAATAAGTCAAATCTACGAAGGAACTATGGGAAAAATTGAAGTCGCTGTATGATGATTCTGGATTCACGAGAAGGATAAGCTTATTGAGAAATCTAATTTCAATAAGGCTGGATGACTGTGATTCTATGAATTCATATGTAACTCAATTAGTGGAGACGGGTCAGAAATTGGCGGGAACTGGTTTCAACATTAACGACGAGTGGATTGGGTCTTTGTTACTGGCTGGATTACCCGATAAATTTTTGACGATTCGCTCACCCAAAGTGAAATTGTTACACATATAAGCGCGAGTGATAAGTGCAAAGTGCTATTGAAAGTGATTCCCATACGTGTACACGGCCCAAATGGTGTATTTAGTGCGTCCGCTTTACTTGACGATGGATCGACAGTCTCGCTGATAAGCAGCGAGCTGGCGGCGCGCGCGGGGTTGCGCGGCCGCCGCCAGACCATGCGTGTGAGCGGCGCTTGGACTGATAACGAACTGGTTTGTGATGTATCGGTAATTAATGTGAACATATCAGGTATGGACACTAAAGTTAATAATATTAAGATGCGAAGTGTTAAAGAATTAAATTTACCAATTCAAAAATTATCTGTGGTTGACTGTAATAAATACGAGCATATAAAAGAATTAGAGTCTAACTTATGTTTGTCAGATAGTAAACCTGAACTTCTAATTGGCCAAGATAATTTTCATTTATTGTTACCGATTGAGGTTAAGATAGGGAAAAATAACGAGCCGTCCGCTACGCTAACCCCCTTAGGCTGGTGCGTCCATGGTATTGTGCCCGTGCTGCAGGGCGTGCCCCGGACGCGGGCGACTGTGTGCCTCGCCCACTGCGAGACCGACACATCGGCTTCGGAGGACAAGCGGTTGCTGCAAGATCTGCATGAAGAGGTACGACGCTCATTCGCATTAGATTCCCTGGGCATTTCAGGTAAACCTAGACAGAACGCGGATGACGTCCGCGCTGTGTCCCATCTGCAAAACACAGCCAAGTTGATCGACGGCTGCTGGTACGTAGGGTTACCATGGAAAGACAGTAACTGTAAAATGCCCGAAAGTTACACTAGCGCTCTCAAAAGGTTCCTGACTATTGAAAAAAAATGTGCAGGGATGTCGGTTTCGCACAGAGATATGCGGACCGCATTAAACATTTATTAGATAACGGCTATGCTCGAGAGCTAAAATGTACAAAAACAGGTAATAATAAAACTTGGTACTTACCTCATTTTGGTGTGGATAACCCTTACAAGAAGAAGTTACGACTCGTATTCGACGGAGCTGGTAAAACAAACGGATCTTGTTTGAATGACTATTTGTTTACAGGACCTGACCTTCTATCATCACTGTTTGGTATTATGCTGCGCTTTAGGACCCACAGGGTTGCAGTAACAGGTGATATAAAGGATATGTTCCTAAGGGTGAAAATTTGTGAAGAGGATCAGCATGCACTACGTTTCCTGTGGAGAGACAGCCCTAATGAGCCCATCAAAACGTATGTAATGACTTCACTTATTTTTGGTGCTAACTGCTCGCCGTTTGTCGCGCAGTTTGTAAAAAATATAAATGCTACGCGGTATGAGTCATCGCTCCCGGCAGCTGTGGACGCGATAAAGAACTCGCACTACATGGATGATTATATTCACAGTCTGCCGGACGAAGCCACCGCAGTCGATATGGTACAAAATGTGTCGTTTATTCACCGTCAGGGAAATTTCGAAATTAGAAATTGGAATAGTAATAATCGTACACTACTAGATGCCGTTCCAAAAGACACCTTAGGTCCGGCTGCAATAAGGTTCAAAATAGCAGGACAGAACGAGAGTGAACGTACACTCGGACTACTGTGGTATCCTGAATCGGACGAACTGGGTTTCGATGTCTCCTTCAAACGTATTCCTGAATGCGTACTGATGGGAGACAACATACCTACCAAGCGGATAATGCTACGGGTGGTAATGTCTATATTTGACATATTTGGCATTCTGTCACCGTTTACTGTTCAAGGGCGCATAATGTTGCAGGACACATGGCGGAATAATTTATTAGGATGGGATGACTGTATTCCTGATAGCATCTACATTAAATGGCGCGCTTGGATTGATCTTCTAAAAGACGTAAACAAGGTGCGAGTGCCAAGGTATTACCGTAACGCCGCGGGTGCGAGTGAGAGGGAAGTACAGGTAGATGGGTACAAAGAGAGTGCGACCAGCCGTAGCACTTCTAGCTTCCCTGCCCCGCGCGCCTCCGTGACGCCTGCGCCTACACACGGCCCTTGCTACGAAGCTGCTACGACACGGCCTGCGGCTACGATGAGTTGCTACGATAATTTACAATTGCATATTTTTAGCGATGCGTCTGCCAAAGCATTATGTGCCGTAGCATATTGGCGTTGGATTGAAAATGGCGTGGTGAGAATCGCATTGATTGGAAGTAAGTGTCGCGTTATGCCCGTTAAACCACTCACTATGCCACGAGCCGAACTTCAAGCAGGTTTGTTATCAGCTAGGCTAGCGGATTCGATTACGCGCGAGCACCAGTTAGTTATTACTCAGCGTATTTTCTGGTGTGACTCCACTACAGTTCTTCATTGGATTAGGAACAACACACGCAATTATAAAGCATTTGAAGCTAATCGTTTAGGTGAAATTGATGAACTGTCACAAGTACAAGAGTGGAGATACATACCTACTAAAATGAACGTCGCCGACTTAGCTACCAGAGACGACTTTGATAAAAGTATTTTCAATAGTGAATGGTTTACAGGTCCAAAGTTCTTGTATCACTCGGAGGAGTACTGGCCGGTTGATGTGATTCAGCCTTTGCCGAGTGAACTTGAGTACGTAGGCGTAACAGCTAAGGATGACGTACCTGTTGACTTACCGGTACCCGATCCCAGCCGATTTTCTTCCTGGTTGAAACTGGTGAAAACCACAGCAGCAGTACTTGTATTTATAGATAGATGTAGAAGACTGACATCTACTGTTAACTGCAGCATGCTGAAGCGAGCGGAGAGTATGATTATACGGCAGGCTCAAGTCGCGTCGTTCGCTGAGGAAATAAATTCAATACGTACCGGGAAACCTGTAGGGAGGTCAAGCAGGCTACTTACCTTGAGTCCTTACCTTGACGAGTGTGGAGTACTGCGCGCAGGGGTCGCATAGACGCTGCTTTGAACGTGGACCTAGAGGTGAAAAGACCAGTCATACTGGATGGCAAGCATCCCGTGGCACGCCTTCTTGCTCATTATTACCACGTTAAAGCAGCTCACGGCAGCCAAGAAACCGTTGTCAACGAGCTAAAACAAAGGTACTGGATCATCAGATTAAGACCTACGGTAAAGTATGTAGCATCTAAATGTATGTTATGCAGGATACGTAAGTGCAAGCCGCTCATGCCTAGAATGGGAGACTTACCTGCGGCGCGCATGTCCCACCACTGCAGACCTTTTTCATTCTGCGGATTGGATCTATTTGGACCTGTCGAGGTAGTTGTGGGGAGACGCAGAGAGAAAAGGTACGGGGTTCTATTTACATGTTTGACGGTTCGTGCTGTCCACATAGAACTCGTGTCATCCCTCTCCACAGACTCGCTCATTATGGCCTTACGCAGAATGGCTGCTCGACGTGGCTGGCCGAAACAGTTGTTTTCGGACAATGGCACTAATCTGCGAGGCGCTGACAAAGAGCTAAAAAGGTCATTCAATGAACTAGACGTTGAGGACCTGAAGCAAGAAGGGGTGAACAATGGCCTGGAGTGGAACTTCATACCCCCAGCTAGTCCGCATTGGGGCGGCGCATGGGAGAGGCTCATCAGGTCAGTGAAAACATCACTTCAAGTCATTCTAAAAGAAAGAGCACCAAAAGAAGAGGTTCTGATTACTCTTCTGGCAGAAGTGGAAAATATGGTGAACAGCCGCCCATTAACGCACGTTTCCGTAGAACCAGGTTCTTTGGAATCGTTAACGCCAAACCATTTTCTTCTTGGGAGTTCTTCTAACTTACCTGTTATTGGCTCATTCAATGACGATGATTTATGTTTGAGGAAACAATGGCGTAAAGCGCAGAGGTTGGCCGACATGTACTGGACTAGGTGGGTCAAAGAGGTTTTACCTGAAATGTTACCACGTAAGAAATGGAACAATGAGCAACGTTCTCTTCAGGTTGGTGATTGCGTTTTTATAGCAGACCCTACTTTGCCACGCAATGTTTGGCCAAAAGGTGTGATAGAACGTGTCTATCCAGGCAAAGACCAGCGGGTGAGATTGGTCGACGTCAAGACGCAGTCGGGTTTGTTTCGCCGATCTGCAGCACGCGTCGCACCCTTCTTGTATAGTGGTTAGTGCTGTGCCAGCACTAGGGGGGGGAATGTTAGCGACGCGCTCGTACTTAAATTCTTATTTTAGTTTGTAAGGTATTTTTTTGTAATTTCTACCAACCTTTATTTAATTAATATTAAGTTTGTTTTGTTGGCAACACTGCCGTTGCCGCGCGGTCAGTCCGTGCAAAATCTCTAGCGACGCTTCACGTCGCTCCGTGTAACAATAAATCCATGTGCTTTCCTAAATACAGTGCTTTAAGAAAGTAAGACTTTTATTGACTTCGTGTGCCACCCGCTACACCTATGGAATATGCCAAATTGGTGCAAAATTGCCTTTCTAATAATTACTTTATATACCAAGGCGAATACTACCTCCAAATAGATGGTGTGGCGATGGGCAGTCCTGTGGCCCCAGTAGTTGCAAACTTATGAATGGAACATAACCACCACGCCAACTGAACTCTGTAGTGAGGTCGCTTACAGACCGCTCATATAACCTATGTGACGAGGAACATATAAATGATGAGTTTAAACACATAAGTGACGTCCTACAGAGGAATGGATATAGTGGGTGAATATCAAGACTGACATATAATAAACGCCTGGATTATAGGGTAGATAGATTCAGCTTATTTGCCATATGTAAAAGGAGTGACAGATAAGATCTCGAACATACTTAAGAAATTCTCCGTAAAAACTATCTTCACTCCTCTTAAAAAAGTATCGCAGTTTCTACGCTCACCGAAGGATAGTTTTCCTTTGGAAAAACCAGGTGTTTATAAAATTGACTGCAGCTGCGGGAGCTCGTACATAGGGCAAACGAAACGGACGGTTTTGTGCCGGGTGAAAGAGCATATCAGGGCAGTCAAAAACAACGAAGCACAAAAATCGGCAATCGCTCAACATCTTTTAGAATCGGGAACGAACCACTGGATTGAGTTACATAACCCTAAGATACTTTCGACAGAACGCCATTACATACCACGACTGGTCAGAGAAGCTATTGAAATTAACAAATTCAAAAACTTCAATCGTGAAGATGGGTTTCAACTGTCGAATGTATGGCATCCAGTAAAACGTTTATGTAAAAATAAAAATGTGTCCGTTTTCGAGGAAGAAAGAAGCGATACCGTGAGTGTAGTGTGTCGTGATCGAATTCGGAGTGACAATATTGTGAACGAGGGTAGTGGTGTCGTACGTGATCAAAGACTTAGAAAGAGGGTAGACCGATAAGTCTGCCCTTAGACCTACCGCCATTCTCGCAGTCCTAAAGTTCACCCGTGATCATGGCGCTTGCAACAGTGCCGAAATATCGGGAGTTCATTAAAACAAAACAACATGGTAAATATCCCGGACACTTTCAGTTTTCTAATGTGTGTAACCATGACAGTTTAAAATTATATATTGTAAAAGGCTTCCGACCAATTCCAGCCATGGCGGAGTACCCAGGACATATTATAGTGCACAAGTGCGTGCACAAGCACAAGTGCACTCTATTCCCTTTCACTCATAATTCGGTGAGACGGCAATCAGACATGACCGATGAGAGATCAGGCGCAGGACTGCCGGCTAAACGTCCTTTCCGAGGCACGGGTGTTCAACCGCCATCTTCCTAACTCCGGGCTGAGTAATTTCATTACAGAAAAACTCACACAAGTTTTGCCCGGCCCCGGACTCGAACAGAGGACCCCTCGGTCCTTACGCAGCGCTTGCCACCAATAGACCAACGAGGCAGTTCCACTCACTCACAATAACTTGTATATAGATAATGTAACCAAGTCTAGTTATTGCATTTTTTTTTACTTCTCCTTTACACAATGAAATAAATAAATGATAATTTAATCCAAATTTAATAACTCACGTACTACAAGGATTCCGACTCGACAACATACATCCACAATATTCGGGTTTAAGTTCAGCAAAATAGGGTGACCAGCCGACAGACAAACTTGCCCGATGTAAAGTATTTATAAATGCGTTTAAATCCACATAATTCAAACAGGCATAAAAAAAATATTCCACTGGAAATCAATCGTACCTATATCCAAAACGGTAGATCCACACGCACGATCCACTCCACCTTGTCGTGTCCTTGACTTTTCATGCCGTTTTACAATTATTTCACACATTTAAAAGATCTAAATGTAACATGGTACTTTGCTTGTGTAAAATAAGTACAGTGACATAGTGAACGATATCTTAATTGCCTTATCCTCCACAATAGCTATTAGTCTAGTTATAATCGTAAAAGTGAAATAATAATGAAATAAAAAAAAAAAACCTCAATCTTTCTCCACTTAGGCGTGAGAGGAAATTTTGTATATCCTTTACGATCCCACTTCTGAACTGTTGGCGTTAGCCAAAGTTCAGACACAAATTTAAATTATTTAATATTTTATTCACAACACACAAGTACACACTTTGCAAGTAACACACTTTAGAAAAATGACACACTTTTCACAAAAAGACACAATTTACATTAACACTGTTTCTTACTAATATACTTTCGTTCAATATTTAAGTAAATAATATTACTACAATTGGTTTTAATATTATTTCATACCATGTTACCATACCATGAAATAAAATGATCAACACGAAGGAAGGAAGGAACAGGAAGTTACTTAGTAATATTATTCGTTTTAATATTTTAGAATTACACTTATAAAATTATATTTTATCATCAGTTATGATAGTTAATTGTATTATTATTAAATTAAAATATTACAGTTCGAAATACCTTCTAGTCTACAACCGGAAGTTGTAACATTATTTAATGATTAACCTAACAGTATTTACCACGTTACTACGGGAGTTTTAATTAAAAATTACCGGAAAATTTTAATTATTCACTACATTTACAATGTGCGTTGGTACTTATCTATAATTACCGGTTTGCTTACATATACCGTAACATATCGATCAAATTAACCTTTTGACTAGGCCGATACGGACAACTTTATTCGCGCTCGACTTGGCGGGGGCATTGCCGTGCCCCCATGATTATGCAAAACGTCATAGTAGGGGGGTAAAGATGCTAAATTTGCGGTTACTCGAACAACATGGAATTGTAATCGAAAGATTACGCTCAACAAGAATAAAGATTATTACAAATTCTTTATAAGTGTGTGGGATAGCGATAATTCAGGGGGTTGCCTTTGCCGAAATTTAAAGTGCATGTAAATTAATCCCTTAAATTAAGTGTCCTTATGAAGATTTGGATGTGACAAAATAATAATAAATATTTTCATCTGTAAAAAAATCTTGAGATACTCCAGCGCGTTACAATTTTATGCAGGAGGTTCAAGTTGAAATCGAAGTCCTCCTAAGAAAAAAAATGTTTTAATCTGTCATTTTTATCTGCCATCCTGCTGCTGGGCAAAGGTCTCCTCTAAATCCATCCACTGCTCTCTATCAAAGGCCAGGACTTGCCAGTTTTTTAGTACATGGACCAGAACGTTATACCACCTTTTCTTAGGCCTTCCTCTTCGGCGAGGAAATCACAACGAAACGAAACAGGAAATCGCATCGAAAACACGTGTAAATTAAATTAATTATTTACTCAATTACATGCATCTCACAACTTTTTACCGTAGAACGACCGAGTTGCGAGACTTGGTTTTTTTGACAAGTATTGTTTTGATGGGATCTCATTCCTTTTTGTATTTTGTAGACAGTCTACTTTTTTCTTTTTCGGTTTGCTAGATTTGGCAAGGGCATATATTTATGTGGAATTACGAAGTTATTTAAGCATCTAGATTTATGTATATAAAAAACTGGACCAAATTAAAAAAAAAAATACTCGCCTTGGCGGGGTCACTGCCGTGCACCTTCATATTTTATACTATTATAAAGTTTTTTAAGTAAGTAGTTCAAAATTTATAAAACTGAACGGAAATAGAGAACGGAAAAATTGTTAGACTTAGCGGTTTCACTACCGTGCCCCCTAATATTTTAGTTTTTCCTTGATTCATACACTAAACTACTTACATACCAAATTTGAAGCTTTTAGGCTTGCTAGAAGTTTCTTAGAATTTAGAAATTTGACCCGGTATGATTCCTAAACTACTGGTTGAAATTGAATAAAAATGAAATAGACCTTGTCTTTACAATGCCTGCATGGTTCCTGACAATTCAGTTTTCTAGTTTTATCCACAACGAAGTCACAGGAGGTCGAAAATGGCCTGAATTTCTTCGAGAAAAGGATGGTAAGTACGGCCGTGCTGCTTTTTTGCTCGACTTAGCGAAAGTTACAACTTCACGCATTCGAAGTTGCGGGCGCAGCTAGTAATTTTTTTTTTTACCTCAATTACCTCACGGCCGCTTACCATCACGTGGATTTAGTGAACGCCCCTTACAAAAACAATACAGCTTTTTTTAAATGTGGGTATATAATTTAACATAAATATTCGGCTAGACAATTACTCGGCAAATGTTTTTTTACCGTCGGATCAATGTTCTACTCCATTCAACATTTCATATACTTTCCGTTTGAAAGAGATGGAGATACTGCGTCATCTACTTGATAGTACAAAAACGAATGAAAAATGGATACAGCAAATAAATATTAAAATGTTTACCTCTACACTACACTATAACGGTAGTAATAGGGTCATTCTATTTTTTACTGCAGGTATTTTTGTCTCTCCAAGAAAATATTAAATTGTTAAGGTAAATTATAAACTAAAAAAACAATTGCATGAATGTAAAAATGAAAGCAACAGTGTGCAGACCGTACTATGCAGTTATGCTTAGAATTATTATACATACTTTTTACAAATAACACAGTGGTATTTTCCAAAAAATACAGTCTACCTTACGAAACACAGTTGTATAATTTTTAAATCGGAGATCGAAATACAAAGTTATCAACAGTAAAACGCTCATCCTATAGCAGATCATTATTTAATCTCAGATATAAGTATATGAGTGATTTAAATGCACAATAAATATCAAAATTTAATGTTTTTTTTTAATTCTTGCACAAAAAAGTAGAATGACCCAATAAGCATTTTCTGATACCTGCCGGGCGGCTATAAGAAATGTTCAAGAATTTTACATTAACCCTGCCGCGTAGCAAACGTCCGGACGATAGCTGAACGCTCTTACCACTAGCTGTGCCCGCGACTCTGTTCGCGTTGGAGCTAGAATTTAAATAGCCTATCCTGTGTCCCAGATGTCTATGTGTTTTTAATACCAAATTTCATCAAATTCGGATAATTGATTTAAGAGTTATGGAGTACATACATACACAACACATAGCATATAGTACACATAACATATAGTAGTAACATACATACATACACAAATACAGAAAAAAAATCTAAAAATCGTGAAATTAGTATCAGTTTCATATTATATTGAGCCTATAAACACAATATCTCTGAAAACAAACTATCTTACTCCATGACCGACCCTTACAGATGAAGGGTCCACTGCAATAATGATGAATGTACATTGTCTTTTGTTTTAAGATAATTGGGTTTTAAATTTATAAATGGTGGAAAAAAACTCAGACCTGAATATAATAAAATGTTGTTTATTAAAGTTAAAGTAAATGTTATGCGCAGTTTGTAAACAAGATTTCTAAATACATGTTTAACTGACCGAATAGCATTACTAGTTAAGAATAAAATTTTTTTGGACATTAATCATTATTGCAGTGGACCCTTCAGATGTATTATTAGTATAGATTGTATTGTGTCATTCGTTGGAATATCGACTGCCTAGAACCAAATACTCTTGCATCTGAGTTTATTTTGCAATTTATTTGTTTTTGGTAAATAATTTATAAATTTTATAGTTCCATTCATGGCGATTAAGCGGAACGGACGGGAAGGATTTTTAAACAAAATGTAAATTCAATGGGTGACCAATTTTCATAGCTCTTATTCTGCCCCAGCTTGCAAATACGAATAAAATATGAGGTCACGTACTAAAAGTTATACTGCGTTACTGAAACAAAGAACAGGCGTATTGCCAGATAGAAAATAGGGCATTATATATATCGTTTTGCGTGTTACTCGGCAGATGTTCCAAATCAGAACAAATGCGGCCTTTTACCCTTCTTTTCTTTGTTTAGTTGATTATCAGACCAAAGTTATAATAACATACATTCATACATAATATCACGCCTTTTTACCAGAGGGGTAAGCAAATACCTCTTCCTGAGTGATGATAAAATTTTAAACCAATATTGACTCCCTTGACCCGTTTTGTAGTTCCTTACTTAATTTTTCAAGAGGAATAGTTAATTGACGACAAACGCTTAGTGATACGTTCGAAGGCGAAAGGTCTGATGAGGAGCTGTGCTGTCGACGAATCGCACGCAGGCGAAAGGTTCTGTTGGCGAAGCGGCGATATACGAAATGTTCTGTCGGTTAGCAGTTCTGTGAAGAAACGAATGTCGGAGTCCAGTTTCAGGCTCTTGCAAGCTAAGAATAAAATGATCCCACCAGTCCAAGGTTTACCCAATCCCCTTTATGCAGCCATGCAGAGAACGCGACTTTGTCCGCGTATTAATGGGTTAGTAGCAAGGATGTATTAAAATAGCCTACATGCCTTGTAAAATTTGTTATTTATTAGTTAAAGTTCCGTCAACGTTCTCCCATAGTAGTACCTCCCCCCGTCCCCAATAACTTCCATTGGGACGAATTTTGGAAAAAAAGAAGCGCTGGTGTCCCTCCGGAGTGCCAGCTACCTCCATACCAAGTTTTATAAAAATCGACAAACACGTAAAAATTCTCCCATACTAATTTTCACCACCCCTAATGAACCACATGGGGGTTGATTTAAAAAAAAAGTAGCCTATATGTTATTCCAGAGTGCCAGCTACCATCATACCAAATTTCATGAAAATCGGTTCAGTCGTTTGAGCGTGAAAGAGTAACAAACATCCATACATACATCCATACATACAAACTTTCACCTTTATAATATTAGTAAGGATTTATTATTATAGGTCAATATTCCGACTAAAGCCAGTCCGACTAAAGCAAGAATAAAAAAATAACATAATTTAATAATTTATTTAAAGTTGAGTAACATCTCCGTTATAAAAAAGCTACATTATTTACACACGTCCTTTTTCCCACTAATTCCAATTGATTCTAGCAACTTATCCACACAAACAGCGCATAGTTTCAATTAAACTGTTATTGAATAAATCAATCGTTCAATACAAACATTGCGCTCATCAAATAACTGTACAAACGTAGCGATCGTGTTTGTGCACACAATGGAAGCAGATCTCGCTGAGACAAGACAGCACTCGCGACTGTGTGGCGCCACCGCCCTTAGTCAGCCGGCGAGTTCCGACAGCGCTGAAGCGGACTGCAGCGCCTGCTTACAGCGGTCGCTGTGAGGCGGTCTGCAGCGCTAAAGCGATCTGCAGCGCCCTCTGTCAGCGCTGCGGAGACGTGCAGCGAATACCTCATTCCGGTCAAGCCCGCTTTTCTGAAGTATGAATAGTGACAGCACACCTTGGTAATTATGGAGTGAATGCAAATAGGCCCGTCTACTCGGTGGAAATACTGATGAGAGTAGATTCATAGATACCTACGCCTGCTAGGTATCTAATCTACTGCATTATTCTTCATCATCATCAAGTACATAATTTATATACTACTTAGTCTTTTCGTATGCTGGTTAAGTAAGTACTTTATTTTGTAAACATTGTAATTCCTATTACACTTACTACAATAATAATTTCCGATTGTAATAACAAAAGAAAATAAATAATCATTTCTGATTTTTTTCAGTGCCAGTACCAGCGCTTGCCCTACGATTATTATTATAAATGTACCTTGTATTTGTGTTGATATTTTGTCTAAAGAGATGGTTCGACAACTTGTAATTTAAAACGTTATTTTAATTGCAAAATAATTCTATAGTACAAAACACTTTATAAATTTATTCAAATTGTCCGTACGCAGACAAAACATAGGTTTACAAATACGATCCACTAAATTATTATTAGGTACCAGCTGTGCTAGCGACTTCGTCCGCGTGGAAAGGCCCTTTAGGCGGAACTTTTTAATATACATAGCCTACAACGCCTATTAGGTTAGACGTAAATCTTTGAATTAGTTATTATTATTTTTATTTAGGAACAGATTGACATGAAACAAACACTGAATTTTAATTGGGACTATCCACAATGTATGTACTTGACCAGTTTTCTAATAGATACGATTTTTTTGTAACGATCTTTATATTTATAAAAACAATATTTAATTATTACTAAAATTAGTCTTTATGGGTCTACACGCGATATTAGGAGTAGCAAATAACATAGCTGCTTACTGCCCGACGTTTCGACTGGGTTACACCAATCGTGGTTGCGAGCGAACTGAAAATATTTAATTTATATTAGATTTATACGTGAATGTTTTAAAATTTTCATTTTTATGCGATATCCCTCCATAAAACATTTAGATACCTCATACCAAACAGCCTATCAATTGGATCAACACCGAATACCGATCAACAAAGTAAACCGGAATCCGCTCGCAATATTGGACGACTGACCACCTAAACCAGATAATAGAGAAATGTAGCAAAAATAAACCTTAGTACCTGGTCTTTGTACATTATTCAAAGGTGTTCAATGATGTCCGTATGGATTGAGGAGCCACTTTCGGTTTAAGAAGGAAGCTCGCCCCCTTATTTAGTAGGGAAGTAAATAATTTTGTAGACCGAATTCTGAAATTAGTAGTATAATATGTCTAAAGTTACGTAACTGTGAATTTGGCTCCTCAATCCAAACATCTGAATTGAGGAGCCACCTGAAACACGGAAAGTATTTCATGTATATGTTTGAAAATTTTGTATCATTTAGTAGCATTTAGTAGCAACTGTCTACAAAAATTTGAGCCCAGTACTGTTCATATTCAAGAATATACAATACTTTTAATGTGGCTCCTCGGTCTATACACAAGAGCATGAATTGCCATGTAAGTTATTGGTCAATACATCAGCGCAATATGTATATCGTATCGCGCAATATGTATCAGATAACAATCTCTCTGATATATATGTTACGGCTAATACCCGAAGTGCGGCTACACCTAGGTTTAGCCGGCTAGAACTAGGTGTAGCCACTTACTCTTGGCTAAACCTAGGTGTAGCCGATTGTTTTCGGCTAAAACTAGGTCTAGCCTTCATCATGCCGGCTACAACTAGGTCCAGCCATTCCATGTCGGCTAATACTAGGTTCAGAGAATCCCTGTTGGATAAAACTTAGATGCGAGTCCCGCCAAGCCTTCCGTCCTTCCCCGCGTCACACTCAGGACTCACAGCATCTGCAGCAGCAGCGCGGGGTGGAGGGCGTAGCGAGACACGCGCCTCTGCAGGTTGTGAGCACCAAGTACTGCTGATCTACTGCAGGTCTACTAGCGAGTGTGACTTATAGCGTCTGTACATAGTTGTAACTGCCTCGTTGGTCTATTGGCAGCAAGCGCTGCGTAAGGACCGATAGGTCCCCGGTTCGAGTCTGCGGTCGGTGAAAATTTGTGTGAGTTTTTCTGTAATGAAATTACTTAGCCCGGAGTTAGGAAGTTGGCGGTTGAACGCCCGTGCCTCGGAAAGCACGTTAAGCCGGTGGTCCAGCGCCCGATCACTCATCGGTCATGTCGGATTGCCGACTCACCAAATTATGAGAGTAGGGGAAAAGAGAGTGCACTTGTGTTTGCGCGCACACTTGTGCACTATAATATGACCTACGCACTTGGCTGATCTTAATTGAGATCGGCTGCCATGGCTGAAATCGGTCGGACGCCTTATCTTACATACTTAGTTATAGCCGGCATGCTTTCGGCAGAGCTTTTTTAGATATTACAAAAACATCCAATAATAAACCAAGGTAGTTTTTCATTCTTTTAAATCAAATTGTAATAAATAACACATATTGTTAGGAGTAAATTGTTAAGTACAATAGGAACAATCAGGAAAAATTTTTTTAACAACAGACAATAGTTGCATATTATAATTTTAAAGAATATAATTATAAATCACAGGTTTATAAAGTAACATAAACTATTTAGAACAATCTATACTTGAGTGACATTTTGAGTTGCACATAATACCAACCAACAGCTTTGCAGAGGCACTTTATGTTGCCACATTTGGTTTTGTAGTTGCATGTTTTCTAATTAATGGATGTTTTTGTAATATCTAAAAAAGCTCTGCCGATAGCATGCCGGCTATAACTATGTAAGATAAGGCGTCCGACCGATTTCAGCCATGGCAGCCGATCTCAATTGAGATCAGCCAAGTGCGCAGGACATATTATAGTGCACAAGTGTGCGCGCAAACACAAGTGCACTC
Organism: Maruca vitrata; assembly: GCA_039566165.1. NCBI lineage: Eukaryota > Metazoa > Arthropoda > Insecta > Lepidoptera > Crambidae > Maruca > Maruca vitrata. The sequence goes on along the minus strand of CM076914.1, from coordinate 13,645,636 downwards.
TCTTTTCCCCTACTCTCATAATTTGGTGAGTCGGCAATCCGACATGACCGATGAGAGATCGGGCGCTGGACCACCGGCTTAACGTGCTTTCCGAGGCACGGGCGTTCAACCGCCAACTTCCTAACTCCGGGCTAAGTAATTTCATTACAGAAAAACTCACACAAATTTTCACCGACCGCAGACTCGAACCGGGGACCTCTCGGTCCTTACGCAGCGCTTGCTGCCAATAAACCAACGAGGCAGTTACAACTATGTACAGACGCTATAAGTCACACTCGCTAGTAGACCTGCAGTAGATCAGCAGCACTTGGTGCTCACAACCTGCAGAGGCGCGTGTCTCGCTACGCCCTCCACCCCGCGCTGCTGCTGCAGATGCTGTGAGTCCTGAGTGTGACGCGGGAAGGACGGAAGGCTTGGCGGGACTCGCATCTAAGTTTTATCCAACAGGGATTCTCTGAACCTAGTATTAGCCGACATGGAATGGCTGGACCTAGTTGTAGCCGGCATGATGAAGGCTAGACCTAGTTTTAGCCGAAAACAATCGGCTACACCTAGGTTTAGCCAAGAGTAAGTGGCTACACCTAGTTCTAGCCGGCTAAACCTAGGTGTAGCCGCACTTCGGGTATTAGCCGTAACATATAAACTTTACATATGTGCAATATAAACTGAGCCCTGGGATAGTGATATATTTACTGCCGACAAACTGTGCAATTTGGCAGGTGTAGTTTTTGTAACTATGTAAAATTATATCGACTTTTTGAATTTTAACTGGCTCGGTGGAACAGTAGTTAGTGACCCAGGTTCACTATCTACGGTTCCAAGAGTCGTGGGTTCGATTCCCACTCGGGACGAATATTTGTGTGACGAACATCGGTGTTTGTTCCGTGTCTGGGTGTGTCATTAAATATATTTAAGTATATTTGTGTATCCACTGTCGTTTCTGATTTCCGTAACACAAGTGCTTAAGCTACTTACCACGAGATCAGATCGATGTATGTGATGTTGTGAAATATTTATTTATTCAATATCTAATGAGAGAATAATGTTTCAAAAGATGTATTTGCTATTCAAGCTAAGTAAGAAACTAGGCCCTGATTAACCATTGTTCTATTCAGCTATTGGAACTGTTCGTTGAATTGAATTGTTTGTTCAATTTCACCGCGTCACAGTGGTGCCGTGTTTCAGCAAAATGTAGCGTGGATTATTAAGCGGTTTGCGTCTAGCGCCCATTCGCTGCGAGCGCTGTTTGTTCACACTGAACGGGTCGTCGCCCGGCTCCCTGGGCACACACGGCGAACGCTCGCGCTCGTAATAACTTCAAAACTTGGACAACTAAAAGTAGCTACTATAACAATGGTCCTCTGCCAATGATTTTAGACTTTTGCGTTTCATTAAATAATAATATGTATTTTATCTGTCAGCGTCAGAATCGCCGGTCACTAGACGTATTTATCGTTGAAAATATGACCAATAATTGCTGCCCAATTGCTTCTATTTGGTTCCTATAAGTTGTCAATTGGTGCCATCATATTTTAAACAATATGGAACATATAAGAGTGACCGGCCATCCAGATGTCTAGTTGGCCGGTCACCTAGTTGTGGTACCTTAAGTGCGTGGAATTGCTGAAGTATCCGTTGGCTAAACATTACTGCCCGTTTGGTGCCGTCAAGCTTTTAAAGCTCCGCACCTCAAGCTATCATGGAAGTACAGTATCTGACTCGTCACACGTTAAAAAGAAGCAGGAGTAGTTTTTCATGTAAAGTGTGAACTGAAACTATCGTCTCTGAGTTATCTATAAAATTAAATATGCCGACTTAACTCAACAGAGGGTTTAATGACTATCGTTAACCATGCTTAATTGTGATGCAAACAATTTTGAAGCACGAATATCGAAATCTAAAACGGCTGAATATCATCTGAAAAGCTTACTTACAAGAAATCAGCTTCGGCATTAACTTACGAGTAGGTGCTCCCTTCAATTTACTTAGGAGAGGGTAGTTAATGAACTTTTCAAATCAAACTTGTTAGTGTTGTCAAGTTCGCTGAGACACGGACAGCGGAGCGCGATCGAGGGCCGGGCGTGAAGTCGTATCTTGTAAGAACAACACTATTATAATGTTAATTAACTGTTTCTGTTTACTAAGAAAGCTTTGAGCAAAAAGACAATTTACACAATTAAACAAATTTGCATAACTAAGATCTGGTCACAATTTGTCATTACGCATTCATTACATTATTAATTAGTCATAACACTATTACCTGGTTCAGTGACTTAAATGGAAATCTTTATTTGTTCCATATTTTAAAAACCGTCGATGGACGAGTGGATAAGGTCGTTGCTTGCCATGCGAGAGGTCGCCAGTTCAAACCCCGCCAGGTACCAATGTGTTTTTCAAATTTGAAATTCATATGTACCATCATTCGACGCTTTAACGATGAAGGAAAACATCGTGAGGAAACCAGCACACCTGAGAAATTTTTCAACGGTGTCATGTCAGAGGCCTACGGTCGGTTTAAAACTCTGACACCAGGTTGTTCATCAACCACACGATAAAAAAAAATACTCATACTTATAACTGGGCCGGTATTTTTTCAGTATTAAGTTTTCCTTCTACCGCAAAAGCCCGAAAGGAAAATGTTTCATACTATGCTGACGCTTAATAATTACATAACAAATATTTGACATTGTCTCGCAATCGTTTATCGTAGGTACAGGTTTTCTCTGAATATACGATAAGGATGCGGTTAGATCTTTTCTCACTCAAATTCAATTTAAGACCATTGTATTTTACCCTGAGGAGGACGGAATAATATTTATACTGTTTTCCACAGGAGAATGGCATGAAGTATACTTATATTACATGCCAATAGTTTTCTTTGTAAAATATATTTGTATGTATATGTTTTGTAATAGTTTTGTATTTTTTTTTTCTTATTTATGATCAATAAATGTTTTCTTTCTTTCTTTCTTTCTTTCTTTGGAAACCCATATATTGTAAATGTCTATTAAACTTGTTTTATAGGAATTCCAGGCTTAGCTCAAAGCTAAGATTAAGTAATTCATCGTCGGAGCGTTTGTCTAAGCCGAGGATTACGGACTGAGGCGGCCCCGCGCGGTCCGCTTGTTGTTAGTATATTTGTTACGGTAAAAGTGGATAGAGTGGTTATTATGTATAATTACCGGTAACTATGCATAATTACTAGTGGTCGTGGTAAAGGTGGTAAAAACTATAGAATTAATCACTTTTACCGGTAATTATATAAAATTACCATACCCTTTGTGTAAATGTGGTAAATAATAAAATATAACTGACTTGACTGGCTCGGTAAAACTACGGTTTTGTTAGTGACCCAGCCTGGCGATTCCAAGTGTCGATTCCCACTCGGGACAAATATTTGTGTGATGAATATCGTTGTTTGTACCGTGTCTAGGTGTGATTATGTAGTTAAGTATGTATTTATAAATAACTTTTCTGAAAACATTTGAAACGCGTAAAAATAGATGATTGAAATTTGGCATGCAGGTACCCTAATAGACTTGAAGCTTACTTGCGACGCGATATTACAAAATTCCTAAGGGATCGGGAGTTACTGGCAAAAGTGCCACATACAAAATTTCACATATAAATGATTTCATTTATATGTGAAATTGATGATGATGATTTCACATACAAAATTTTTGTATGTAAAATCCTGTAGTCCACGCGAACGAAGTCAAGGGCACAGCTAGTTATAAAATAAACCAGTCAAGTATCTAGAAACCAAACTTCATGATTGGTTTGAAAAAATATTTAAAAAAAAGCGTAAAAAGCGTCGATGGCCGAGTGGTTCAGGTCGTTGCTTGCCATGTGAGAGGTCGCCAGTTCAAACCCCGCCAGGTACCAATGTGTTTTTCAAATTTGAAATTCATATGTACCATCATTCGACGCTTTAACGGAAAACATCGTGAGGAAACCAGCACCCTTGAGAAATTTTTCAACGATGTGTGAAGCCGTGTCAGAGGCCTACGGGCGGTTTAAAAACTCAGACACCATGTTGTTCATCAACCATACGATAAGAAGAAGAAGAAAAAAATATTATCTTATAAAAATAAAGTTAAATAAAATTAACAAATCAAATAACATTCAGTGGAACTCTTGAAATTCTTTCTCGTCAATATATTTTTGCCGGTTTGAGATTTGTGACATTTGGAATTGCAGAGTACTTGTGATATTTGTCAGCAATGTCAACATTTACCACAGTCGAGCGGGAGTTTTATATAACTACCGGTAAATTTGAATAATTCACTACATTTACCATGTGCGTCGGGAATTATCGGGTGATTATAGATAATTACCGATTGCTCACATTGACCGTAACATATTGATTAGTTACCTACCTTATATTATACCTACTTATGGCCTTATTCTCGTTTTGTTTATGTATTATATGAGCGGGCTTTTACCCGAATGTTCCAGAGGGAGGATTATGGTTCACAGCAAATTTGTGTAATTTAAAATTTGGAAAAACATTTTGAAAGCAACGCCGCCTTCAGCCATCGACGCTCAATAAACTGATATTATTAATTCCTCAAGAATGTTACATCATAATTTACCCTACGCTCTTTGGGTAACAGAATTATTTTATACTAGCTGTGCCAGCGACTTCGTTCGCGTTTCCCCCGTTTTTTACACATTTTCCATTGTATCTTTGCTCTTATTGGACGCAGCGTGATGTTATATAGCCTAAAGCCTTCCTCGATAAATGGTCTATACAACGCAAAAAGATTTTTTCAAATCGAACCAGTAGTTTCTGAGATTAGCGCGTTCAAACAAACAAACAAACAAACAAACTCTTCAGCTTTATAATATTAGTATAGATACATTTGCGTAACCTTGTTCAACATATTACTTCCTCTGATTAATAGCTGTTACCCTAAAACACCCTACGCAAAAGTTTAGATAACAACATTGGCTTATATTTCCTTTGTTAGGCGTCGCTAAATTTTGCCCTCCTCTTTTGTAAACATAAAGTTTAATTAATCATAAAATAGTTTCATATCGTGTGTTCCAGTCTATCTTAAGTAAGTGTAGGAATATGTAGGTAGTCATATTATAAATCATAACAAATTAAAATATTAGACTAATTCAATTAGACATTTACCAGGAACTGTTTGTTATCTGGGGGCACGCCCCCGCCAAGTCGAGTTAATATTTTATTCAATCTTTCTCGGTACGACGGGTATCACAATTGAATTCATTTATATTTCTTTTATTCAAGATTTAATTATTAGGTTTTTACCTTTATTATAGTTGACAGATACCTTACTAGGTTTGTACTGGGTACTCCTAGATAACTCTTCGGTCCTGGTGATGTATAGACTCGAGGCCTCTGAGTCCTTTTGTCGAGAGCACAGAGTCGTTTACAGGGCTCGTCTTGTGAGTTTAAAGTTTGAGGACTCGGAAGTCTTTTTTAGAGGTCGAACCTTTTTCAGGGCTCGCCTCGTTTGTATGAAGCTTAGAGTCTTTTGCAGAGCTTGAGCCTTTTTGGGAGCTTGAGCGTTTTTGAAAGCGTTAAACATTAACATAGGAATTTCAGCTTTATTTACAAATCTATACTAATCTATACTAATATAATAAAGCTGAAGAGTTTGTTTGTTTGAACGCGCTAATCTCAGGAACTACTGGTTCTAATTGAAAAAATCTTTTTGTGTTGTATAGATCATTTATCGAGGAAGGCTTTAGGCTATATAACATCACGCTGCGACCAATAGGAGCAAAGATACAATGGAAAATGTGTAAAAAACGGGGGGAAACGCGAACGAAGTCGCTGCCACAGCTAGTACGAGTATAAAATTTGACTTTAATTCTTATTATTCATCATAATCTTCAAAGGGAGCCACAATGCAAAACACATGTATGCTTGAATTGACTTATTGCTGAGAGGATTCTTTTCGTCGCAATTCGGGATCGGGATATTTACTCCCGATTTTGAAAAAGTCCATTCGCTTGGTTTAATTTTAAGGCTTAACCCTTTCCACGCCACGAGTTTTCGTCAAAAACGTTCACCACACGCCACCGCAATATAAGTGGTTGGTTTACTAGTGCTGACAACGTTGAGTATCGATATTATTAATTTGTTATAAATAAATCATTATAAAAAAATATATATTGTTATTTTATGTGTTATATATATTTAGTTAAGATCTTGGGGTTTATTTTATTATTTTTTACTGTGTGAAACATGTATTGAATGTATTGAAATCTCAGTGGCGCAATAATACAGTGAAAAAACCAACAAGTAATTATGACGACAATTGCATCACTACGTGTCTGATATATCAGACAGTGGCGTACGCATAATATGTATTTTTAGCGAGTGTTAGTGAAGTGTCAACTTACGGTCATAAACTTCGATACCTAACGAATTACTTTTAACTTATTGATTTAATTACTAAATTAATAAAATGATTGAGACAATAATTATTTTACTATTTCCGATGATCGTATATCTAATAATCCTTAAATCAGGTTATATTTATTTTAACGACAAAAACGATTGATATATTGTAAAATTTCACCCTACACTACATGACTTGCGGCTTGCCTACCTACATTACTAGCTTGAATCATCTAAATGTGTATTTTTTTGATTCGTCATCTCAATTTTGTTGTTCTTGCAATTGCCATGGCTAAATTTTTAAAAGCCTTTACTCTTTTTCAAAGAGTTATGATTTTTAATTACTTTTTGTAGTGAAATAATGTAAAGTCCCGTAACAACAGAGAAATATATGTTTTAATGCAGCTATTGCTGCAATAATTTCCTTTAATGATGACCTTGCTCGCTTAAAGCACCATTTACATGAAATTTATATCTCTAATGGAAAGCATATAAGAACTAATAAATAATTTCTAAATTCATGTCCAATTTTACAGATAGGAACATTACAAACACTATATATGTAATTTTACGTATTAAACTCGCGTGTATTGGTATTCTAAACATTATTTAGAGATCATGAAGACCATAATATCCCAAGCCCGTCAAAAACAACAACATATTGCAAGACCTAACAATGTTGTGAGTTCTGTATGCGTGAATCCGAACACACAAAATATCACACCAAATGACGGTAGTAATTAAACACACTTATGAAGACACCTGTCATCTTTAGTCTTAACCGTGACCACGAGCGCTGTAAAGAGCTCGAAACGTCGGGGATCTCTAAATAATGTTTAGAATACCAATACACGCGAGTTTAATCCGTAAAATTAGTTTTATTTCAAATGTGTAGTGCTCGCGCAAATAAAAATAGACAATACCACTATATATGTATTGTGTTACATGAAATAAAAAATAAAAATGACCGGTAAGTTTTTTCTAACGTAAATACATCTATTTATTCCAATATTCCAATATAAAAAAAATACAAACACTGTACCTATTGTGTCAGAGCATAGTAACCACATTATATTGAGAATACTATTTAGTATTATAATTTTTATAACTTACCTATTGATTATGTAACAAGACTTCATCACTTTCAAATTCAACATCATCAGTTCCTTCTAAAATCCTAATCAACTCCTCTGCAGTGGTAATATTTCAATAAATATTAATTTACAATCGTAATAAATCAGCACAGCAACGCAAAGAATAACACAGTAAATAACATGATTTTGCAGGACACTTCCATAATTTATCGATATCTCCTACCGTCATTGTACAGCACAAAATAAGTAGTTCTAGAAACATCTATCGCCTCTGACGTCACTTCCGTGTCTGATATATCAGACATTGGCGTACGAGACTCATGCATGATCGTGTCGCTATAGTGTTGTGACATACTATGCAATTTACTGGATTTGATGCAAAAAAATAATTCGATAATGAAGCGTTTTCTGTGGTAAAACTTCGTAAAATTTCGTCACACCCCAAAAAATATGCCCAAAACAAAAACCTGTATAATTTTTACATTTTTGAATGTTTATTTTTTGAAGTACCAGATTTATAGTTTTGGTAGGAACATTGTAATGGAACATCACTGTCTGTCTGATATATCAGACATTGGCGCTGAGGGTTCAAATAAAAATAAAAAAGAGTTCGAGTCGATTCAACACGGTTTTGTTTTTAATAATTTATCATTAAAATAACATTATAATACTTTGTAAAATTTATATTTTTATTAACTAAAGTATAAACTGTCCGAAACTTGTATGCATGTGTCGTCACGTACTATAACGATAAGAAAAAATGGTAAGATATATTTGTCTGATATATCAGACTTTGGCGGCGAGGGCACGAAACTTAAATGTCTGATATATCAGACTTTGGCGCTGAAAAGGTTAAACTCTTTTCACGGCTCAAACTCTGCAGTAGGTTTGAGCCCACTCGAAGGTTCGAGCTCTTATGCAGGCTCGAGCTCTTTTAAATCCTAGAGGCATGGCTCAGAGAGCTCGCAGTCGGGCTAAGCTCGGGGCACCGATCCTACCGAGCTCACTGAGCCTTGCCATTCCGCCTCGAGGCTTCAAAAATAGGACTGGAGTCTTGGTATATCACTATTCGTGCCTCCAAAACTTTACGAGCAAAGGTCGCACCCGTGGTTGACAGCCTTCTTTTAATTTTCTTGAATAACACCGGTCAACAATTTTTTTTGTTTTTTTTGCGCATGGCTTTTACTTAATTTACTTTGATTATATAAGCCAAGATATATAAAAAAAGTGCGATTACAAATCGAAAATATTTGCTTTTTAAGATGTTATAGCGATTTGATCATTTTTTTGTTTTGGCGCCGAATTAATGTCGCGTCTTTGCACGCTACCGCTGTCGAAGGAGAGGTAAGAGGGGGGGGGGAGAGGGGGGGGGGGGTAGTGTTTCTTGCGTCGCTCGTCGTGCACGACAGTATGTGCTTGCATATTACAGAGGAATAACGTGTTTCATATTTGTTTTCGCTGTATTAACCTGTACAAAATGGCTTCGAGAACTTGTAGACGAGGCGCTGACTCGTTTTGCTATATTTGTGGCGAATTTATTAAAGTAAGGGAGAAAAAATACGATTTCTGTACTAATTTAAAGATTTGCGAGGCATATCAAGCTTACTTCAATCTACCTGTTAAAAATCAAGACAAGAAATGGGCCCCACATGTGTCATGTAACTCGTGCAGATACATTCTGGACGGTGAGTTTATTTGCTCTTTTTTATTGTATTAACTATTTTATATTAACATGAATGAAGTTATATTATAACATCATTAATTTTGTATATGTTTTTAATTATTTAGTTACGTTCTATTTTAGGATGGTACCGAGGTGAAAAAAGAGCAATGAAGTTTGCAGTGCCAAGAATTTGGAGGGAACCCAGGGATCATCACACAGACTGTTATTTTTGCATTGTGAATCCACTTAAAGGTAAAAATTCAAGGAAAACATCTTATCCTAATCTACCATCGACATCCGCTCCAATACCACATACAGAAAACAATCCTGTGCCTGCTCCACCTGTGCTGGAAAATCAACTACTCTCTCAAGGCAGCCATCAATCACAGAGTTCATCTGTATCCGTACATTCCGAATTCGTTCTTGAATCTGAATCAAAAATACCACATCTAATCAACTCTGAAGATTTCAACGACTTAGTAAGAGACTTAAATCTACCAAAAAGTAAAGCAGAGTTATTAGCATCGCGATTAAAACAACGGAATTTACTTACTCCTGATGTTCGAATATCTCATCAAAGAAAACGTCACGAAGAATTTTCTTGTTTCTTCAGTAAGGAAGATGGACTCTGTTTCTGTCATGACGTGAAAGGTTTATTTGAAGAAATAGGTATTCCATGTGTTATTAAGTGCTCAAAATACCAGTGCCCAATACCATGTATTCTTATGTATGTTTAAAAAATAAATAACTTCCTTCTTCTGGTTTTGTCAGCGGAACGGATCATACACGTTAAATTGTTTTTTACTCAAAATCCCAAATTATAATAGGTTATGGGCCCAGAGCGTTACTGGCTACTATTTAATTAGTTCTCGCAACAGTCGTTATTGTGGAAATTGATAACAGTTGCAGTAAGAGAAATTGTGGATTTGTGCAGTGTCGGTTAGAAGGTACTTGTGATTTGAACTGAACAATCATCATGGCGTCATCGAACTATTTGGTGAATGTACCTAAACTGAAAGGACGAGAAAACTACAGTGAATGGTGTTTCGCGGCGGAAAACTTCTTAATCTTAGAAGGAACGCTAGGATGCATCAAGCCAGAAGCAGGTCAAGCGCTAGTTGCAGCCTCGGATGATGCTAAAACCAGAGCCAAATTGATCTTAACGATAGATCCCTCCATTTATGTTCATATCAAATAAGTCAAATCTACGAAGGAACTATGGGAAAAATTGAAGTCGCTGTATGATGATTCTGGATTCACGAGAAGGATAAGCTTATTGAGAAATCTAATTTCAATAAGGCTGGATGACTGTGATTCTATGAATTCATATGTAACTCAATTAGTGGAGACGGGTCAGAAATTGGCGGGAACTGGTTTCAACATTAACGACGAGTGGATTGGGTCTTTGTTACTGGCTGGATTACCCGATAAATTTTCGCCAATGATTATGGCGATTGAACATTCTGGTATTAGTATTACGACGGATTCAATCAAATCTAAATTGTTAGACATGGAGTCTGAAGTTCGTGTTGATAGTGCTGCATTTGGTACCTTTCATAGTAACAAAAGTCAATGGTACCAACATAAGAGAAATGTCAAATCAAATGACAAGGAGAAAACCAAAGACAGAAATGGCGGTAAAGATGGCGAACAGTTGTCAAAGTCGAAAATAAAATGTTTTCGATGTAAACAAACGGGACATTATCGTAATCAATGCACGAATTCAGTGAATACCAGAGAAATGGATCGAAAGCAGACGAACGCATTCAGTGCTGTGTTTCTGAGCGGGTCATATAGTAAATCTGATTGGTATGTCGATTCCGGCGCCAGCGTACATTTAACAACAAATGAACATTGGATTGTAAATCCATCTTACGAACATAGTATGAAGGAGATTGTGGTTGCCAACGAGAGTAAAGTTCCAGTGAAATGCTGCGGTGAAGTAAATATTACTACTTGTACTGATGAATGCAATTTCGATGTCACAGTGGAAGAGGTTATGTGTGTACCGAATCTTACAACTAACCTCCTGTCTGTGAGCCAACTTATAAAGAAGGGAAACAAAGTGAACTTCAGAGCAGGTGGTTGTGACATTTACAATCGAAAGGGAGTTTTGGTGGCAACAGCGATCCTAGTCAATGGTGTTTACAAACTCAATTCGCCAGTGCATCTGTCAGCAGTGGCTATGGTTTCCAGTGAAACTTGGCACAGGAGGTTGGGGCACGTCAATAGCTCTTACCTGAATAAAATGAAGGATGCTGTAGAAGGTTTCATAATGGATGACAAAGCAGTGACAAGTAAAAATTCCTGTGTTACATGCTGTGAAGGAAAACAAAGTCGCCTGCCTTTCCCGAGTAATGGAAATAGAAGCAGTCAGTTGCTGGAGGTTATTCATACTGATGTGTGTGGACCTATGGAGACCTGTTCTGTTGGAGGATCAAGAACCGAACAGTATCGGCGGGATTAAACAACAAAACACCTTATGAGCTGTGGACTAACAAGAAACCTGACATTAGTCATCTTCGTGTGTTTGGGAGTACTTGCATGGTTCATATACCTAAAGAAAAAAGGTTAAAGTGGGACAAGAAATCAGTTAAATGTATTCTAGTGGGCTATCCGGATAATATTAAAGGATACAGAGTGTATAATCCCCATACCAAGTCAATAACATGCAGTCGAGATGTCATAATAATTGAAAAAGAATTGCCAGTGAGCAATGTGACAGCTACTGTTGAAAACTTGGACTTGGATGCTCCTTGTATCGAAGAAGAAAAGGAAACATCAGATGCAGTGGGGGACAATTGTCAGTTAGATGACTCTTTTTTGTCTTCAGCAGATTATACAGAAGATCCTTCTTATGTGCCAAGTGAGAATGAAGAATCTGACAGTTCTACGGGGAACACTGAGAGTGTGGTAAAAGTTATACCTGCTAGAGAAAGGCGAAAACCAGACAGGTATGGTTTCTCTAATATGTGTATAGACAGTTCCAGTGCAGATGACAATCAACTCTCATTGGAGGAAGCCCTACAATGTCCAGAAAGAGAACATTGGTTGCGTGCTGTCAAAGAGGAGTTGCAGTGTTTTCATGATAATCATGCATGGGAGCTTGTAGATGCTCCTAAAGAAGGAACTATTGTAAAGTGCAAGTGGGTGCTAAAAAAGAAGTATGATAAGGACAATAATGTTTGTTATCGTGCCAGACTGGTAGCGAAGGGTTATAATCAAAAATGTGGAATTGATTACAATGAAACCTTCTCCCCAGTAGTCCGTCACTCTACACTAAGATTATTGTTCGCTTTAGCAGTACAACTTGATTTAGAAACATCTCATTTAGATGTTAAGACAGCCTTCCTAAATGGAGAATTGGAGGAGCTCATATATATGCAAAAACCAGATGGTTTTGAGTATTATAATGATAATATGAATAAAAATAAAGTTCTTAAGTTAAACAAAGCTATATATGGTCTCAAGCAATCCTCTAGGGCGTGGCATAAAAAGGTAGATAGTGTGATGTTATGTAGTGGTTATAGAAAATCAAAAATTGAGCCATGTTTATATACAAAAATTGTTAATGGTCTTAGGACAATAGTAACATTGTATGTGGATGATTTTTTTGTTTTTTCGAATGATAAATCTGAAATGGCTCTGTTAAAACAAACTTTAAGTAGTAAATTTAAGATAAAAGATTTAGGAGAAATTAAAAAATGTCTTGGTATGAATGTAAACATAGATAAAGTTAATAATGTTATTACATTGAGTCAGGAAAACTATATTAATGAGTTGTTGCATAAATTTAATATGATTGACTGTAAATCTTTTGAGACTCCTATGGAGCCTAAATTAAATATTGTTAAAAATGAGGGGCAGAAGTGTGATAATCCTTATCAGCAACTTATAGGCAGCCTCATGTATCTTGCTGTTCTAACAAGGCCTGATATTTCATATGCCGTAGGATATTTAAGTCAGTTTAATAATTGTTCTAATGGTGAACACTGGTCCTATGCTAAAAGAATATTAAAATATTTAAAGGGAAGTAAAAATACAGGTTTAAAATATTGTAAAAGTGGTAATGTTGATATTGTGGGTTATGTTGATAGTGATTGGGGAAATTGTTCAGAGGATAGAAAATCTTACTCAGGTTACTGTTTCATGTTATCTAGTTCTGTCATATCATGGAGTTGTAAGAAGCAGAGAACAGTGGCACTGTCTAGCACAGAGGCCGAATATATGGCACTCACAGAAGGTTGTCGTGAATCTGTATATCTTAGAAACTTGCAAAGTGAGATAACTGGAAGATTATATACAATTGAATTATATAATGATAATCAAAGTGCTAAAAAATTGTCAGAAAATCCCATCTTTCACAATAGGACTAAACATATTGATATTCGTTATCACTATTGTAGAGAAGTAATTTCTAATGGTATTGTTAAAGTTAGTTACTTGCCTACAAGTGACATGCCAGCAGACATGTTTACAAAAAGCTTAACCTTTGTTAAACATAGTAAGTTTATGAACATTTTAGGTATTGTTAATGTCAGATGTAATTAATGTAAATTGATATTTTGAGAGTGGGGGTGTTATTAAGTGCTCAAAATACCAGTGCCCAATACCATGTATTCTTATGTATGTTTAAAAAATAAATAACTTCCTTCTTCTGGTCTTGTCAGCGGAACGGATCATACACGTTAAATTGTTTTTTACTCAAAATCCCAAATTATAATACCATGTCATACAACTGAATGGCGCCTTTTTATTGACAGCTCAACAAAAAGCCTAAAAGCTGTTTTACTACACAATGGGAACAAATTTCCATCTATTCCATTGGCACATTCCGTACACCTCAAAGAAAATTATGACAGTATTAAAATGCTATTAACTGCCATCAAATATATGGAATACAAATGGGAAGTTATTGGTGACTTCAAGATGGTGTGTTTTTTTACTGGAATGCAAGGTGGTTATACTAAATTTTCCTGTTATCTTTGCCTGTGGGATAGTCGTAATGATGCTGCTCACTACCGCCAAAAACATTGGCCTGTACGTGCTGAATACGAAGTTGGAAAATCCAATATTAAATGGGAAGCAATTGTCGATCCTAAATCTATATTAATGCCGCCATTGCATATTAAATTGGGTCTTATTAAACAATTCGTGAAGGCTTTAAATCATGAATCTGAAGCTTTCAAATATCTGAATAGTTTTTTTCCAAAGCTTTCAGAGGCGAAAATTAAAGCCGGAATCTTTATAGGCCCCCAAATAAAAAAAATTATGGCTTGCGATATTTTCCCAGAGCTACTTAACAATGAGGAGAAAAAAGCCTGGAACAGTTTTAAGGCAGTAGTTCATGGTTTTCTTGGAAACCATAGAGCTGAAAATTATGAAGAGCTCATCACTGACATGATTACAAATTTTTCCATCATTGGATGTAGAATGTCTCTAAAGATGCACATTAGGGTGCTTCTTATTTTTCGACTTCTGAAAAGTAACTGCGTCAACCCGCCATTCGCTTCTGTCATCCTAAAAACGAGCTCATTAATTTTATTTTATTTTTAAATCAAATTTTAGGGGTCGCTACCGAGCTTCAAAGTTTTAATATTTTGTGTAATTTGATAATTTTTATTTTATTACTTTAAAGAGACAGATACTATATTTAGTATTATTAAAGAGACAGATAATAGTTTTAGTATTATTAAAGAGACAGATAATAGTTTTAGTATTATTAAATCAAAATAAAATTTGCTTTTTTAACTATCGATGCATGATTCAACAAAGTAAACACTCGATGCACACTTGGCTGGCTTTGTTTTTTCATAATAAAATTGTCATGAAACGAAACAATCGGAGTTCATGTGTTTCTTCTGCTTGTGACGTTATGGCAATCTGGGAACGAGCGGGAATCCCGACAAAATTTAAGAAGGATGTCAGAAATTAAAGAAAATAAGGCGAAAAATAAAGAAAATAAGGCTAAGCGTTCTGAAAGCTTAAAAAAAAGAAAAGCTTTGACATAGCTCACGCTGAATCATTAAACAGGATCTCTGTTGAGGAAGACAGACAATTTTTGATCGAGCAGAGAAAAAAAGGGCGCCCTGGTTCAAAAGGTGGTGTCGATAAAATAAATATGCAAAATTTAAAAAGAAAGAGGAACAAGACGCTCTCTTCCAACCTTTTCATAAATAGATAAGAAAATTATACTGAATCCCTGCAAGAAAAGTGTATACTGTCGTATTTTTGGGCGGAGTGCCTGATAAGGGAATATCGTTCAGAGCGTCAGCAGGTCTACATCGTGCTAGATGGATGGCAAAAGCCATTTACTGTCTCAAAAATTGTTTCGTTCAAATATCAGTTTACATTATCAAAACAGGAATTCAAAGCGATCTCTGATATTTGTGTCTTTGTTGTAATAATTAATGCTTACTGAAAGATCTCAAGAGTTAGAGAGAGACTAAACAAAGCGATATCGAAAAAAGCTATAACAAAGTTACTAGGGCATTTATGGTACCTCTCTGATGAACTTGTTGCATTTTCTTTTTTTGATGACAAAGTTTCTTTGAAAAGTAAACGAAATATGGTTATTGCACTAAACGAAGAAGGTTTAGACTTTAGTCCTAAGCGGATTACCTTAGATGTAAGTCACATAGAAGAAAAAAAAAGAGAAGATTTTGTTACCAGCAACACATTACGGTTTTTTAGAATTCTCGGTATTTCATCTGCATTTTTAAAAAAATATCCTTCTCTTTGGGATGAAGAATATAAAGCATCTAGACATATTATATGCTCTATGAAAGTAGTGAATGATTTGGCGGAGCCGGGAGTGGCATTAATGGAAGGGTACAACAAATTAATTACCCACGATGAGGAACAAAAACAATACATTCTTTTAATTGTGAAAAATTTTAGACAGAAGTACCCAAATACATATAGAAATACATTTTTATCATAGCTAATTTTACATTCTCATAACTCCCCTACTAATTATAATGATTCAAGAATGATCATAATTTTTTTCATCGAATAAAAAAACTATTCAAAAATATATATTTTTATTAATTTTACTGGCCGGTAGCGACCCCTAAATATTACTTTAAAAATCTGAAAAAAATAATTTACCATTTTTTTGGATCATAGAAGATAATGAATGGGTGACGCGAGTAAAATTAAAAAAAAAAAATTTTTGTCTCTTTAAGAAGCACCCTAATGCACATGTTACATTCTCATTTAGATAAATTTAAAAGTAATATGGGTGCTTTTTCGGAAGAACAAGGAGAACGCTTCCATCAAGATATAATGGAATTTGAGAGGCGTTACCAAGGCCAGTATACTGAAAGTATGATGGGCGACTATATTTGGGGGTTAATAAGAGAAACTTCTTTTGAACATGCCAGGAAAAGTAAATCTGTTCATTTTTAAATTAAATATTTAAAAAAGAACAGTTTTACTATTCCATTTACTCCATTTTAAAACTCATATTGTAAGAATTATTCATAAATAAATGTTCTGTATGCTTCAATAAATTATCTCTATGTAAATTTTTTACGTATTTTCATTAATGTGATTTTTTCAATTTTATACACATAAAAGCAAATTCAAAGCATTTTTTTGTTCTTATTCTTATTTCTAGGTGCATTAGCAATAAAAATAAGGTATGTATATCCCGTGCGCAAAAATTCTGTAGACAGTTGTAATTGCTATGTAAATTGATACTGGACAGCATCGCAAATCGCTTCTTAATATCCAAAGCCACTAAAAGAAACGTTTCCGGTTTGTACGCGGATGATTAATTCACTACCAATTTAAAATCACGCAATGTAAACAGTACTTATAATATAATTTTAATTAACAATAGAATATAACCAGTATTATTTTCTTTTGAGAGATAACCCGACATCATACCTAACGATGAGATGGGTAACGCGTCAACTTTTTGAGTTTCATAATTATACGTACACTTCGCAGTTTACTCACGATCAAATCATGTAAAACAATGGAATCTTATCTATATATATATAAAAGGAAGTCGTGTTAGTTACACCACTTATAACTCGAGATCGGCAGAACAGATTTGGCTGAAAATGTGTTTGGTCGTAAATCGTCATTTGAAAAATTTACAATTGTACAAAAACACTCTACAATTAATTCACAAGCAAAATTAACTTATTGTTTTTGATCAAACAATTGTTTCTAAATCTGAACTTCAAAATATAATAATATTTTTTTGCGCGAATGCAGTTACGTACTATGTTTTACTTTTAAACATAGTGACATGCCTCAAATATTCCTCAATAGGGCTGCTTCATTGACGAGTTTTTTACACGGGAGTATAACTGTTATGGTCCTTTAAATACAGTGTAAATTTTTAAAAACTCGAGTATCATTATTCACGTCATTCTATATCTATATAATTATTATACTAAACATGCAATCGTGTATTTCTTTTTTCGACAAAAAACAAGATTGCATGTCTTACATTTTTCTTTCGACAATTTCTATTAACCTTAGTTTTTGAAAGTTAATTCGATTAAAATTAGTTACAAATCGAGAATCGATGCCGCTGAGTATCGATTTCTAAGGGGTACTTCCCTGGTAGTGGTCCCTGGTGGTAGAATCTTATTATTAGTAATGTGACGATTTATAAGTGCATGTAAATTGCCTATATAAATAAAGACATTTTTGATTTTGATTTTTTTTTTGAGTGTTAAATTCACATCTGTCAAAAAAGACTTCATATTTGAAATAGAGTATAATTGTCCAATCCTGTCAAATACTATAACAACTATTTATGTGTGCATCCAGAAATATTTTTTTTTAAATGTCTCGAAACTTTAGGTAAGTGTTGTTGTTGTGTGTGTAAGTTATTTGTTTGAGTTTTTATTTCCGAAAATAATACCTCAGATTAATATAAGGGTCTTTAATCGACAACATGCATCTGTCGTGGCCACATCGTAGAATTGGCCATTTCTTGAAATGATTGGCCATTTCATGAAATGGTTGCATTTCATGAAATATTTCACTGTCCATTGGCCATATCATGATGTGGCCAGGTCAGATCAATGATAAGAAATCGTTTGACGATTGGGCCAGCTAGATGCACTGCCATTTCATGAAATGATCAATCTCAATCGATCATATCGTGGAATTGTTTCGTTGACATTACCGGTAGAGTGCCAGAGTTGCCATACCAGTTAAGCACTTTGTGCAAATATTCTAAATTTGCACAATGTTCTAAATTTTTGTTCCTGTTTAGAATATTATTTTATATTTTATTTTAGAATAGCATATTTTTAGCAAAACATTTTTTTTAATAAAATTCATGTTATTTTTAAAGTAGGTACATTTAATTTTAATTTGGACAAAATTGTAGGAAGTTTGCCTATTTTAGCCTATTTACTTGACTTTTATACTGCTTGTACTAAAATACTTGCAAATTTCACTAAATGTACATTTTTTATAACAATAAAAAAAATCATTAAATGCACCTTTTTATTTTGAAAGTATGTAACAACTAAAAATAAACAAATACGTATCAAAATTGATCCTGGTTTTCATGAAATATTTTATAGTCGCCCTCTTTTTACGATATGGTCAAACGTGGGTGGCCAAATCGTTAAACGTTTATCGTTTAATGATTTGGTCACCATTGATTGGCCACTTCATGAAACGTGAACACTTCATGAAATGGCCAACCATTTCATGAAATGATCATTTCATCGATTTGGCCACGACACATCTATATTATTCAATTATTGTCTATTTCAGAGATTTTCATTTAGCAATATAGTGACATCTAATTGTCATGTTCGTTTATTGACAAAATTCGATATCTTTTAGTGACTAAATAATAAAGAAGGTTCTTTGACCAAACTTTTTTAATCATCATGTTTTTGGTTCAGAAGAAAAGACGAGCTGATCACACTACAATAAATACGGTTCATACCTGTATCAAACGGATAAGTAGATATTAAATCTCTACACACGAAATTTTTGCAAATATATTTTATGGGTAATTCAGCAAAAGAAGTTGATCAGCGTTTGCACAACAATTTGGTAAAGATCGATTGTCGAACAACTTCACACATTTTTCCATCGACTGACAGAATAGGGTAGTTTCCTAAGTCAAATTTTGCATGCGATTTCACAATTAATATTAAGATATAGGTAAATTAATAACATTAGTCAAATCGAGATTAAAATTTCTTAGGATTTGAGACAATAATAGACATTTGAAGTTGGGTGGGAAAGTCCATTTCAACGTGCGAATTTGAAAATGCTATGTCATCGTATAAAATACAAAATTAGTAGTAACTTTCACTATGAAAATATATTCGTATAAGCAACGTTTGATATAGCTGCTGAACAAAGTTCTTACGATATGCATACAGTATTACACGTTGTGACGTCATAGTGTGCTGCGACATTTGTATGAAACGTTTTGAGCTCGCCCAAATGATGTGCTATTGAAACTGTAATATCTCGGAGAGTTTTTCAAATATCAAACCATTATTTTAATAGTATACCTTCTTCATCCAGCAGCCAGCTAAATAGGCCTATTGTAATATTGGGTAGAAGAGTTATCAAAAATCGATATTAAGCTGTGAACTAAATTTGATTAACAAACAAACAAACTTAATCAAAAACGTTAATAAAATTATTGTTGGCGCGGTTAAATTACCACAGATCACTAAATAAGCTATGCTAAGTTTGTAAACAGCCCTTTTCTTTTTCTCATTTTTTTGACAGGACGAAGTCTGACCGTAGCACATGGCAGGAATTGAACTCTGCCTACCCCTCTGGGGAAAAGACGTGACTGTTTGTATAATTTGATGGATTGATGGTCGTTTACCAAGATTCTAATTAATTCATTTTGTAGCGCGAATATGGTTTCTGAGTCGTGTGCTGTCCCCCGCACGAGGATGACGCCGGAGGATCTCCGGTGGAGGCCGTCACCCCGGCACCCCGGCACACCGGCCGGTGCGCGTACGCGCAAATCTGCTTACATTTATCTGGGATGACGACCGAAAATACCCTGCACGTGAAAGACCTAGCATTATTAGCTATAAGTCAAAGTCAAAGTTTTTATTGCGATGCGAAAAGCATTTCACCGCGTAAAACAAAAAAAAAGGTCTGTCATGCGTAACGTTTTGTGAATTCTCTGAAAACGTTGGTAACTGCCATATGGAAATCCATCAACCGGCATTCGTAACCGAGGTTCAATAAAAAGTGGATTGTTTTAACTGGCGAGTTTGTTAGACTGCACGAAGTCAAACCGGGCGAAAATTCGGGCAGATCATGTTTTATACATTTGCTGATTTCGTTGTATGATATTAGTTTCATCACATTTTATCTTTACTTTGGTTCCTTAGTGTGGTCATAACTGCAATAATAAGTTTATTAACAATGATTAATAGTGAACTATAGTAATAATTATCACAGTAAAGGAATTAAGTGAAAATGTTTCCTTTTTACAAGATGTTATCGTAATAATATATTTAAGATTTTAGACTTTCGCGTTCCATTACACTAAATATTAGTCTTTATTACTGCCCGACGTTTCGACTTAAGTAGTTTCGCAGTAAGTAGCTATGTAATTTGTTACTCCTAATAACGCGTGTAGATCCATAAAGACTAATATTTAGTAATAATATCTTATAAATATTATTTACTAGCTGACCCGGCGAACTTCGTACCGCCTTAACGTAGCTTTGATGCACTACTTTATTTTGTTAACCGACTTCACAAAAAAAGGAGGGGGTCTCTCAATTCGACCGTTTATATGCTTTTTATAGTTGACAGTCGTCCCATCTTAGGTATGCCGTATGAGTAAACTTAGTAGGTACATATTCAATTTGAACTGGAACCCATAATATCCTCCATATAAAATTTAATCCTTATTTCCCTGGTCTCGCCATAACTGAGAACTTTACTATCTCATATTTTTACTCATACATATCCAGAAATACAATAATTGCTTTCAAATGACTTCATTTGGCGTAACAAAATTTATTCGAGCCAGTTTTTTGCCTACTCTCAAGGTAAATAAGGATAATGGCAAAAACTATACTGTTTAACAATTATTAATTAATCGAAAGTATAATTTTTTAGTTAAATAAATGAGATTTATTCATTTATGAGAACACATTGTTATAAACATGATTATAAGTAAATCGTTTTGTTATTTTTATCGATATTTTATAAACATTAAATAAATGTTTTCATGAACTTGTTTTTTGCAATTTTCTTTGAGCGATGAAGGCAGAGCAGGAAACTGTTCATAATGTCAAAGGTATTAGGGTCTAATATTCGTTCGGTGAATTCAGATGAATTGCAGTAAACTCAAACGATGCGTTGGTCAAACGTGCATTGGTCAACGGTTCATTCGGTAAGAATTATAAAAGTGAAATAACTTTAAGGGATCTGTTATTTAGTAAAATGGTTTTCGGAATCACGTTCGGGACTCGTCGACCACGCTGGCCAAGTGCGGGTTGGTCGACTACACAACCTAAGAATTTCTTCTTAGGAGTGCAGGTTTCCTCACGATGTTTTCCTTCACCGTTAAAGCGTCGAATATTGGTACATATGAATTTCAAATAATAATCTAGTTTAATTATAATATTAATAATTATTATCAGCCTTTATACATCCCCGCCCCGTGGGGCACGAGCCTACTCCACTAGGGCCATCCTGATGTCCGTATATCCAGCAGGACCCTTCGCCTGATTCTAATATGAACCAAACTTTCACTTCCGTAATAATTAGTACCTTCCGAATTGTGTTAGTAAAAAATTAGTACCTTAACAGTTTAACCAAAAAATTGACTTTATTTCCAGCAGGACCCTCGGTGGTTTGAAGGTCTGCAGACCTGTAGTGTATGTCACTGTATAGCGATGAATTAGTACCTTTAGATTATCTTTGTTTTTGTTTTAAAAAGTTATCAGTTTATTAGAAATAAACCGACAAACATTTTATTTTGCCAGCAGGACCCTTTTTTGTTTTGAGTCTTTCAGTCCAGACAATCATATTTCCTAGTAGCATTCTATTAGTACCTTCAAAAAAACATATCGCTTAATTCAAAGAATGAGCAATAATAAGTAAATAAATCAGATGAAATATTTTAAATAAGCAACATTACTCCTATACCCAAAGGCGACTTTACGTAGTGTTGTTAACTCTCGACGCTTCAATTTCAACAAAACATTACTGACACATAAATATGACGTTACAAAAACCTCCACCAAGGTCAAGCCCGTAAAAAATATACCCACTGGTTTCACCAAACTTATGAGTTTGTTACTTTATTATTACTTTATTATTCGTCGTTCGTCGTCGGTGTTTGTTCCATGTCTGGGTGTATTATTAAATATATTTAAGTTTATTTGTGTATCCACTGTTGATCCTGATTTCCGTAACACAAGTGCTTAAGCACGGGATCAGATCAATGTATGTGATGTTGTGTAATATTTATTTATTTATTTAGCCCATCTGAATTGATTGAAAAAAAAACTGCCATCCGATTCCGTAGGTACAGCTGTAATCGGTACGCAAGGGGTTATGAATAGTCGTCGTTTTTATTTTACCCCTCTAACTGCTTCTTCAAATTCTCAACGAAGAGACCGAAACGACGTCGTATATTTTGTAACAAAACTCCTTACAACACTTTCACCTTGCTCGCGAGGCCTGTAAAGTTTGCGGTTCTTCAGCACAGATTCATTGCGTAACGGATCGTCGATTTTTTTTTTCACAAAAGTTTTACCAGTGCGATTTCTCGAAAGGTATTTTATTACTGCGATATTCGTAATTGACTTATTGGGATTGTATCAAACGCCGTGAAAGCACCAAGGTTTTTGGTTATTGTTAATTACCTAGCGTTTACCACCAGCAAATCAATCACTTCCAAAATAACCGCTTGAAATTTATCTTTACAATTACCGAAATTAAGTTACACAATATTATACAGCAAAATTGTGTCATGGCGCGATCGGGAAAATGGCGTCGTAATTACCGCCTTTTACGTAAATGATTACTATTCAATAACGAGAGCATATTTTATCATACTGTAAAAAAAAATGAGCTAATGAATATATTTCTCATCATTCAGGTACTACAATAAAAAAATCAACAATGGAAGAAATACTTTATCTACAAGTTTAATTTTGTTACTAATGTTTATGCCTCGAAAATAAAAAAAATAATCGATGTACTATATGAAAACAATAATACAAATACTTAAGTATGCAATCATTCAAACAGATGGACAAAAGAGTTCGAGATGTTTACAATAACACCACTTGAAACTCGACCCGACGAGTCATAAAAACTACTAGGTATGTTCCTTCACTTTATGAAATAGTATGTATCGATAATTGCGTTTTTTTTGTAAGGATAATATGTGAATAAAAATACAACTTTTTTTGGCAAGTTTTGTTTATTTTAGTTATTAATAAATATACACTCTTTTAAAACCATTTATTTTGTAGCAATATATAACTGTATCAGCATGTATGACTTGGGTGCTTAAAATTTTACATTCTATTTCAAACAAGTGAATTGGCTTATTTAAACATGACTCAGCTGTATTGTGCTGTATTGTTATACAGCAAAAGTTACATATCCAAAAATTTTCAAAATTTTCATATTCAAAAATAATTTATTCAGTTAGTTAGGCTACAACTAGCACTTCATCATCATCATTCTCCTGCCCTTGTCCCACGCTAATTTGGGTCGGCGCAACATATGAATATCTTCCACTCAGGCCTATCATTCGTCAGCTCTGTGTACTCCTTTCCCTCTCATATCATCTCTCACGCAATCCATCCATGTCTTCTTTGGCCTTCTATAAACGTCAAATTGTAAGTATATGTCCCATTATAACAATTAAATCCTTCCGCCACTTCAGCGACAAGTGGGCCAGAACTGATAAGAATTGGTGCAACAAACTCTGTCACTGCTGTCAGAATCTTTTCAATAACAATATAATTTTGATAATACACAGTTTATCAGATTAGTAAGGGCGAGACTAACAAATGCAGGCTAGACTAACAAATTAATACAGTAAATTTTTACATGTGATTTCAGCACTATGAACATAAATACCTACGTCAAGTATACCTTTCTAGACTTACGATAAAACATCTTGGGTTCGGTATTGTTGTAATTAAAACGGAATTACTTTGTAAAATAGGGCTTTAATAAACAAAAACTTAACAGAGCTAAAACGGCGCGAACGGGGTAAAAGTGAGAAGTAAAAGGCGCGAACGTTTGACAGCTCAGTAGCATTAACAATTTGACAAGTGAAGGTGACACTTATATTTTTAATTTACTACAACATGCCCTCCAAATTAAAACCTTCCTTGTCTAACTTTAAACATTTGCTATATAATCCAAACACATAGAATAAGATACAATTTAACACAGCTTTAAACTTATACATACAAACTAAAATATTACAATAGTAAGTATGCTAATACAATAATCAATTACAAATTAACATTAGACCCAGCTTGTCTCTAAGATACTGAAATCTAATTCGAGGAAGAGCTTTTGTAAATATATCAGCACACTGCTCAGTTGTACATAAGTACTTTACATCTATTTCCTTATCCTGATATTTTTCTTTGATAAATTTAAGCTTTACATCTATGTGCTTACATCTTTTGTGAAAGTCTACATTTTTAATTACAGATATAGCACTTTGGTTATCTACACATAAACAAATTGAGTCCTGATTAAAAGCATCAATATCAAGTAACAATCTCTTAATCCACAAAGCTTCTTTGGTTGCAGAACACGCCGCCATAAACTCTGCCTCAGTTGTAGAAAGAGCAATGCTTTGCTGGCGTTGGGTAGCCCAGGTGATAGCGGCACCATTTTTGATGAAAACATACCCAGTAGTCGATTTTCTTGAATCTTGATCAGCCGCATAGTCAGAGTCGCTGTAGGCATGTACTATATTGTTCTTCAATTTTGAGTAATATAGTCCATAATCTTTAGTTTCCTTTAAGTGGTGGTTGGTTTCCTCAGGTGGGAGACATTTTGTCGACCGGTTGCTGTTACCACCATACAGTTGTGTAAAACCCGCCAAGTGACTCTGACCTCTCTCGGTCAGGTCGCGTTCCGGGATCAGCACTGTACGAACCGGAGCCAGGGGGGACCATTGCTGCGGCAAGCGCCGGACCAGTGGAGTCTTAGCGGCGGTATTGTGCGGGCGGAGCGGGTCAGCCCGCCGGCGCGGGAGACCCGTAGACACGGGGGCCCTTCCGTCCGGCGGACTGGCCAACTCCGACCCGCACAGCTCAATACCAATGCGAGACTCCACGCCTTGTCTCGTTGTTGCCGCAGCAGTGGTCTCCTTTTTCACGGCTTTCAGGGTGAGTGCGACAGGCTCAATATGGTCTATTGTGCCTGTCGACCTCATATTTGGATCTCACTACCGCTTACCATCAGGTGGAGTGAGGTCATCTTGTTAGCCTCTTTATAAAAAAAAAAAAAAAAAAGTACTTCAGTATCTTTTTCACAACTGTCCAGTGAGTATTATCATAACAGTCAAGATAGCGACTCACTAAGCTAACTCCATACATAATATCTGGTCGACTTACAATAGCCAGGTGCATAAGTGACCCAACTGCTTCTCTATATGGAATCTTCTGTTCAGGTACTACATTTTTCTTTTCCAAGCTACTATGAGGATCTATGGGAATACTACAACCATTAGCGTCATTCATGTTGAATTTTATAAGTAGCTTCTCAATATAATTCTTCTGATGAATGAAAATGTGTCCTTCAGACCTTTCTATTTGTAATCCCACAAAATTCTTTGGCTCCATGGTCTTTATTTCAAAATTTTCTTTTAATTTATTTATTACCTTATTTATAATAGCCATATCTTTTGTTATTACTAATCCATCATCAACATACAATAACAAATATACTTTGGCCCCATCTATAAGAGCTGTGTAAACACATTGATCAGAGTGGCTATTCACAAAACCAAAACTATTCAATACAGTTTTGAATTTATTATTCCAACAGCGTGGAGCTTGTTTTAACCCATATAAAGACCTTCTCAATTTACAGACATATTCTGGTTGAGCTACTACACCATCAGGTAGTTTCATGTATATGTCTTCAGTAATGTCTCCATAGAGGAAAGCCGTTTTTACATCAAACTGTACCATCTGTAAATCATTTTGACATACTTCTGAAAGTATGATTCGAACTGAATCATATCTTACTGTTGGAGAAAATGTTTCTGTGTAATCAATTGGATAACTTTGTGAACATCCTTTGGCACAGAGTCTAGACTTATAGATCAGACCAGATGGCTCGTCTTTTAAACGGAAGACCCACTTACAGCCAATTATCTTCACTCCTGGCGGTTTCTCCACCAACATCCATGTCTCATTCAGCTCGTGTGCGTTCAATTCTTCCATTATTGATTGTTTCCATTTGTCTCCATCCTTTGATGATACAGCTTCATGATATGTCTGCGGCACATCATGTTGTTCCGGAACTGCACCTTTACAAAGGTAAGTATTAGATTCCTGCCTTTTCTTAGATCTAGTTGTAATATTACTACGCTGTACTAATTCAATTTTTCTTTCAGGTACATAAAGCGCATCATCATAATCATCAGACTGAGAAGACTCATTACCATCTGTGGTTACTGACATATCAGTAGACTGACAGTTGTTGTCCAGTGAACTTTCTTTTATTTCAGAACGGAGTTCAATCGGTTGAGTCTGACAATTTGTATTAATATTCTCAACTGTACTCATAGGAATAAAAACATTATTATCATGCAAAGAATTTTCCATAAAAACTACATCTCTGCTTATTATTACTTTATTTGTTTTTGGATTTATCAACTTATAGCCTTTAGTAGTTTCACAATAACCAATGAAAGTCATTTTACTTGCCTTTTGATCTAGTTTCTGTAGTTTTGCTTGTGGTGTCTTAACCATGGCATCACATCCAAAAACTTTTAAGTGACTCACACCTGGCTTCTTCCCAGACCATATCTCCTCAGGTGTGGCATAAGAGAGTGCACGGGTTGGGCAGCGGTTAGTGATGTAAGCTGCTGTAGCCACGGCTTCTGCCCAGTACTGTTTCTGTAAATTAGAATTAATTAGCATACAACGTGCTCTCTCCATCAGTGTGCGATTCATGCGTTCAGCCAGTCCATTCTGCTGAGGAGTATATGTATTAGAAGTTTGATGTATTATTCCTGCTTTCTTTAAAAAATCTGAAAATTCATTACTTAAGTATTCTCTTCCATTATCAGAACGCAGACATTTTATACTGCAGTTACATTGGTTCTCTAATAAGGCTTTATATTCTTTAAACTTTGAGAAAACTTCTGATTTATTATTTAAAAAATAAACATATACTTTCCTTGTATAATCATCGGTGAATGTGACGAAGTACCTCGCTCCTCCAAGTGATTTAACCTCTAGTGGTCCACAGACGTCTGAATGCACCAGCTCCAGAGGTTGCTTGGCTCGGGAACCTTGAGCTGGAAACGGCAGCCTGGACTGTTTTCCTTTTTGACAGGGTTCACAGATCATCTTGGTTTCATTTTTAGTTAGCTTCACTCCATCAGTACTTTCAGTCAACTTATTCAAATCTTTGAAATTCAAGTGAGCCATCCTTTGATGCCACAGTAACAAATCAGTCTCATTTGCTTTACAGTTGTATGCTGATATAGTGTCGGTATTCAGCCGGTACATATTATTGATGAGATTTGCGGTTGCTACTTCACTCTTCATTTTATTGAATATTTTACAGCAATGGTCGGTGAACTGAACAGAACATCCATTTTTTATCATTTGACTAACCGAGAGAAGGTTGGTTGCCAATTCTGGTACATACAGGACATTTTTAACTTGAATAGTATGCCTTGCACCATCTTTACCTATTATGTTTAGGTCACACTTGCCACAACCCTTAACCTGAAGCATTTTGTTATTAGCTATCTTTATATTTGTGATCGGAGGAGGTACAATATCATACAGCCAGTCTTGCCTCATTGACATGTGCATAGATGCTCCTGAATCTATGTACCAACCTTCATCATTCTTTGTTTTTGCGGAGAACACAGCTACATAACCAGAATCCTTGTTTTGTTCCTTCTCATTTCTCTTCTTCAACTTGCAATCTCTACTCACATGACCAAAGCGGTTGCAGTTGAAACATCTCGGGCCCTTCTTATGACTTTGCTGATTGTGCTTAGGCTTACTTTGCTTTGTGTAAAGTGCATTATCAAAACTAGGTGATGTTATTTCTTGAAGTAGCTTTGTCTTTATTAAGTCTGCACTTATTTTAACACCGGAGCTCTCTATACCCATAATCATTGGCTTATAGGTATCAGGCAAGCCAGCCAGCATCAGTGTGCCGAGCCATTCATCATCCACTTTGAAGTGAATATTTCTAAGCTTATGGGCAGATGTCATTATTTTGTTGACATACGCTTCTACACTATCGCTGTTCTCTAAAGTAGTGTTTATTAGGTCCTTTAAGAGTCCTACCTTTCTAGTCAATCCACTATCTTCAAATGCCTTGGTGAGATTTTGCCAGACTTGTTTTGCATTAATCGCATCTTGTATATGTACGTACAGAATTGGATCGATTAATAAGATGAGCTTCGACTTCGCCTTTACATCTTGCTTCACTGATTTAGGATCGGTGACGTCTGGTTCGTTTTCCAAGCATTCATCTAAGTCTTCGTGCTGCAGGTATGCTTTGACGGCAAAACTCCAGTTTGACCAATTGTCTCGACCCGTGAGCTTGGGTATCGACATAAATGAGTTGCTGTTCATATTTATATTGATAGTAAGCTGAAAATACGGAAGAACTCGCGAACCGGTAACTTGCAAAATGCCGGGTTATGCCCGCGGTCTTGTTACTGACTATTTTTGATGCTTTTTACGATTGACTGAATATTTACGCGACAGATTAGGTATATCTGGGCCCATAACCTGTTGTAATTAAAACGGAATTACTTTGTAAAATAGGGCTTTAATAAACAAAAACTTAACAGAGCTAAAACGGCGCGAACGGGGTAAAAGTGAGAAGTAAAAGGCGCGAACGTTTGACAGCTCAGTAGCATTAACAATTTGACAAGTGAAGGTGACACTTATATTTTTAATTTACTACAACAGGTATCACTGAAAACATAACTGGAATATAAACTGGGCACCACTAGATCAGCATAACCAAATCTTGAGTAATAGTAGTAGTTATAGATATTGTACGTAAACAAAATAATTAAATTAATTATAAAACAGACCTCATTGCTCGATGCATGCAAAAAAACATGCAAATGTTACAGTGTACGCTATTACTAGCGATGTCACTACTACTACTACTACTACTACTACTTCGATGGCATAGACACATTCATACACGTCACTTAAAATACCTAACACGAAATACCTACCATACTAGTTATTTATGAATAATTGGGAAGAAAAAAGAGAAAATAAGAAGAAAAGCACTACTAAGATGATGAATGATATGACTTAAAACAATTTACTATACACAGAGGCACTCGACAAGATTCGCAACAGTAAGACGTTCTCTGTGTTTTTCTGCCTTCAAGAAGGCAAACATGACACCGCTTCCAGAACTTTCGGTTGTTCGCTGAACAGCTCTCAGACGCTTCGAGCAAAACGGGCCAATGCGTCGAGCGAATGAATCGGCCCGGCAGTTCGTGCGTACCTCTAGCACTGGAAGCTTGAAAACGTCGACTGAGCGGACATTGTGAGAGATGGTTGGTGAGGATGGAATCTACAAGCTGAAGGCGGAAGGCTAAATGATCGTGGTGACGTTGTGTTGATGATTGCAAAAGAATGCGGGAGTTAAGAATGGAAACATTTAAAAGGCGTTTAAAAAGTTTCATGTACCATTTGGCACAACGTTTCCGTTCTATCAAATAAGGCTCGAGCATCTGGTCTTTACAATCAACCCCCCCCATGAATTTATTATAATCGAGAACAACTTGTGGCTTGTGAGGAACAGGCCGAGATAAAGGTCGAGAAGCGACTGTAGGCAAAGCAGTGGATGAACCATGACAAGTGGAAATCATGGTTATTCTTTTCTTGTCTTGCCAAGATAAAACTGAAACATCGCCAGAATGTCTTGCTATAATTTGTCCCCTTAAAAGTGGAGCCTTATTTATTAGAGCGGGAACGTCTCTACGGGAAGGGCGCAAAGTACCGACGCAGTCAGTACCATTGCGCTTGAGGAACCTAGCTAACAGTGGTGAATTATACCAATTATCCATAAATAACCTATATCCTTTATTAAGTAAGGGACGCATAAGCTTTTGAACAACAGCTATACTCTTAAGTACACCGGACGACTGCTCCAGGTCGGCTGCTGATTGTTTACCTGTGTACACAATAAATGACCACAGGTAGCCAGTGATACTCTCACATAGCTCATAAGTTTTGATCCCAAACTTCGAAGCTTTAGACCGAATATACTGCTTGATATCCAATCTTCCTTTCCAGAGGGTTAAACTTTCGTCAATGCAAATATCTTTATTTAAAATGTAATTAGACTGAAATTTAGAATTTAACACTTCATTCATTCACATTCATTCACATTTACATTCATAACACTTCATAGTGTTACAATAACAATCTTAATTTATGATAGGAGAAACTGACTGACTGACATATAAACGCTCAGCCTAAACGGCTAAACGTAGTCACTTACAATTTCGTATAGACGTAGCTTAGGTACCGTAGAGGTGCACTAAGAAAGGAATTCCCGAAATTCCCTCGTGAACGGGAATTAGCGAAAACCTAAACCGCATAAGTGAGACGCTTGAAACTTGGCATGGTACCTTAGTAAACTTAAAGCTCAGTTGCAACAGGATATTGCAAAATTTCCACGCGAACGGTAGTTAGCGGGGATAAATTTTGTACGTAAAATCCTGTAGTCCACGCGAACGAAGTCGTGGGCACAGCTAGTTATTTTAATAAACCTAGAACTACATATCGCTACCTTAAATCTCAAATGGCGTAACCGCCAATTTGGCCAAAATGACTTTTTAATGCAGTTATATTCAGTTTTTTTTTCTCTATCGATCTGTATATTTAAAATCCTCAAATTCGCAAAAAAAAGGTTATTACGACCCAATTTTTTTTATAGATTTTAACACTTTTCATAAGATAAACAGGTCGTAAAAGGCTTAGTCTAATTTACTTGGTGGTTACGCCCCTAGAAATTATTGTGACGTGAAAAAAATGTCAAAAAAAAAGGTTGTAAGGGACATAATTTTCCGGCGTAACTCGTAAGACACGCTATTTTTCGAAATTGCAATACAAAAGAAAGGCGTTTACACCCAAAATCGCTGAACACACGATTGCCATTATTATTGTTAGTATTGATGCGCGGGGGGATTAAGATTGCGGAGACATTGGCTATTTATTGCTTTTCTTGTTTCGACATTTTAAATCAATGTCCAAAGACAAATCAGGATCAAAGACCAATAACGCGCCAAAGTCAACGTAACGGTCACAAAAAATAATAAATACACGGAGGAACGTAATCTATGCGCACAAGTACGCAAATGGCTGAATACATAGATAAATGTATGGTGAATATACAGCAGCGGGGGTTACGAATGACAAAATTAATCGAATTACGTATAACTATAAGTGAAATCTCCCATGTACAAAAATTCTTCATCCTGTTATAAAACTTACAAGGTGAGTATTACCCATTACATCACTATGAAAACGTGACATATGGCGTAACTTTGTAAAAAGCGTAATACAGAGTGGAAATTTTACGTTTTCTTTCATTATTAAGTTATTTTAAAGCACAAAAGGCAATTACTTTCGGGAGATACGACCTTCACCTCTTAAAAATGATGTTTTTTTATGAGGCGTAAACGCCTTTTCGTAATATTTTCACAAGCGTAACCGACTTCTAGTTTGTTAAATATAAGATTTAGGTGCAAAGAGTTCTTACTGAAGCCTTTATCTCAAAATTTTAAGAAATTTGGTGTATAAAACATTTTCACTGCATTAAAATTGACAAAGTTATATAAAAAAAAATCTTTTTTTTTTCGTTTTTTTGCTCTCCTGAAAAGTTGCGTTTTGGTGGTTACGCCATTTGAGATTTAAGGTATCGATATGTCCTTTCTAACATTCCTTGATATAAATCTGACACTATTATAAATGTATTCTACATTGTCTATCTAAACATTATTTTCCAATTGTAATTTTAACCTAATTAAGTATTGTAAATGTATGGTATTATCCTTGGCATAATCTATAAGTGCCTACATTTCTTGGTATACTCCCTCTTGTAGTTGTTTAGTCGAAAATTTTATGATTCATGGTCAAAAGTCAACATTTACATAATGAATTCAAACTCTGTTTAATCATTTGTCAACTCACCATTGACATACATTTATCAGTGTATGTATTATCATAGGGATCATACAGTTCCTGGTACACTAGTGTTTAAACAAACAAATATAAACTTTATACTTAACTTGAAATATCACAAGGGATTTGTAAAAATAAATAATAACATTATTCTATTTGTAGCCATTAAGGATCCGGTTAATTTAATATAGTATGTTATTTTCACTCCGAATAAAATTTTGAATCTATTTTATTATTACATATCACTCAGATATTAAAATACCTAGTTCTATTAATGTTCTTTTGGCTCGGTGGAACAGTGGTTAGTGACCCTGGCTGGCGGTTCCAAGAGTTGTTGGTTCGATTCCCACTTAGGACAAATATTTGTGTGATGAACATGGGTGTTTGTTCCGTATCTGGGTGTGATTATGTATAAAGTATGTGTCTTAAGTATGTATATAAAAATGTATATTATGTATGTATATCAGTATCTGACGCCCATAGTACAAGCTCAGCTTTGTTTGGGGTCAGGTGACCGTGTGGGGAAATGTCCCAGATTGTTTACGCCTTCTAAATAAACGATAATTCTAAACGTCAACTGTCACTTAACTGTCACCTAACTGTCATGAACAACGGAGTGAAGTTTAAGCCTTTCTTTTTTTCTGACGTCGCCCCCATTCACTTGCCAATTTGCAATCAAGCATCAGAAAATAAGTAACTTTAACTAATTTTTTCATAGCTTTAAAGCGTCTGTAAGGTAAAACCGCCGACCGCATGTGTCTGGGAGTAATGAATCCTGATTTTTAATGATATTGTGTGAAATATATGTTAAAATCAGCCATCAGAATTTAAGTGAGGTGAGCAGTGTTTCTATGTACCTTGATTGATTGATACGTGAAAAATGGCCGTCTGGTCAAGGTAGCAACTAGTCATATGATGATAGTACACCCCACCACTACTCAATCGTATATATTTTGTCCATTAGAAAATGAGTGATGTCTGGCAGCTCTGGGATCTTCCTCTATTACTCCATTGCTCAAAAACAATGAGTACCTAAGCAATGGAAATACATCTCCATCACAATAATAAGCTAATGACCGGCAGCTTCAGAACTGTGTCATTTATCATTCCCCTTACATTTCTCAATCCGCCGGAGTATTTCCCCGAATCTTTATGCCAAGTCATAACTTCACTCAATTTGTACGATCTCTCTGTTAATGACACCATAGACGGGAACCTACATCCCGCTTGCGCCTTTATAGCCTAAGCTATACGGTCCATAAAGCAATAATGCATTATGCTGTGCGGTAAATACGAATAACCACCCGTGCTCATACTGTACACTTCTAATTTAAACCTTATGCATAGGGGATAAGGTCGACTCGATCGAACAGTAAGCATAATAAGACAGAAACACATTCCGGCTTCATAAATACAAAAGTCTTAGTTCTTATTCTGGTGAAGTCGTCAAGATTTGCAGTTATTGCCTTTTATTCGCGGGTGGATTCGGTTTTCTTTTTGTGTTGGGAACAACATTGATGGCTTTATAAATAAATAACAATGAGCGTGATACACTTCTTATCTTGGTAATTTTTGAAAACCTTTAATAAATTCGATAAGCTCTTCAGACCACGTGACACTAAATACACA
The DNA here is from genome assembly GCA_039566165.1 of Maruca vitrata. Taxonomy (NCBI): domain Eukaryota; kingdom Metazoa; phylum Arthropoda; class Insecta; order Lepidoptera; family Crambidae; genus Maruca; species Maruca vitrata. Next base: position 13,611,475 of record CM076914.1, on the reverse strand, counting down.
AACATATTCCATACGCCACAGGTAAACAATAATATGAATAGCTGAAAAGTTGAAATACAGTTAAATCATTACTTTGTCCCTTCAATAATCCATTTACTTTATATGAAAAGTAAACCTGCGTTCGAAGGTTTCCGTACCATTATTGTTAAAAAAAATTACAAGCTCATTACTTATTCACATACACTCTATTCATTTGCATAAAATATCGACGGAACCGACTTCAAAATCTAATCAAATTCCTACATTTATTTTTAGTATTTGTTGTTATAGTGTTGTAAATACATCATCCGTGGAAATTTCAAGGATCTAGCTATCACCGTTCGTAAGCTAAAGCCTGGTTAACAAACAGTCAGACGGTCGGACAGCAAAGTTTTAGTAATAGGGTCCCGTTTTACCCTTTTTGGGTGCGAAACCCTGAAAAACTGTTCGATCTTTCCATGTTTATTTGTGCAACATCGTGCCATCGTTGGTCGCGGGCACCCATCAACAGTAATATTATTAACCGACTTCAAAAAAAGAAGGAAGTTCTCAATTCGTCTGTTTGTTTTTTTATATTTGTTGGAAAGGAAAGTTCTGAGGTAAACTTTCCTGGGTGAACGGGGTGAACCTGGGTAAACCGATTTGGATGATTATTGTTATTCGAAAGCTGGTGCTTCCCATTTGGTCCCATAGCAATTTGGTCTAATTCTAACAATGGCATCCATGAATAAAAGAAGGTCAACTCCTTAATAGTTAGAATTAAAATGATAATTATTTCAATAATGTATGCATATATGCTTTTTTTTGCTCGCCGCACTCAGTGAGGTGAACACGCACAAAGCAACGCTGCGCATAATTTAATTACTAGAAGTGGCTAAACCAAGTATTTCGCACTGACACCCATACTAGTCGATGCGCAATCGTGAGATCCAGCATCAAGCTAAAAACCGTGTGAAACAGTGCCCGTGATCAAGAGAACTGTGACATTAAATCATAAAACATTTCCGTTCAATAATAACAATTTGTGAAGTGTGTTGGTGAACTGTGATAATTCAAAAACTAATTACCGTCTCACTCACTACACTTACTCAAAACTATTTCAAACCGAACTATATATGGACGATATTCAACCGAAGTTTGCGAAGTTGTTGTGGCCGTATTACACTTGAACTAGAAATAATGTACTTTTTTTCTTTAAACTTAACCAAGTGAAGTGGGTTCAAACCTGACTAGTGTAAACTTTTTTCTTTTTTTTTTAAATTTTTTTATTTATATTTTTTCTTCGGAAGCGAATTGGTATCAATTAAGCCCCGTAATAACATTAGTGTTGGAGATTTATTTCCATATAAAATTGAAATAATTTTTCATCGTTCTTTAAAAATCCTGTCAGTTTCTCCATAGCAATCAACAACAGAACTGACAATAACGTTATTATAAAATCATCAGAAGAAGTGAAAGCAAAGATAATGTCCTCCAGAAACCAAACTTGGGGCTGCTGCAATGATGACCTCGATACTGAGGAATTCTTCGAATGTCAAACTTGCGGCAATAAATATCACACTAGCTGCCTTAATCCCACTGCTGGTACGAGCTTCGATGACGCATTACCCTGGGAATGCCCGCTGTGCATTGCCCAGCGACCTAAAAATAGTAACAACGACAACACACCTGTCACGTTTCAACCCCAACATCACGACGCGTCCTACAAAAAGACAGGCGCTGCAATCACCACCGGCTTCGGCAATATCAGCAAGTGAAATCAGAGGCATAATGCAAGAATACTGCTCAAACGTTACTTCTAAAATTGAATCATTAAACTTATCTATCAGCAATGAACTAAAATCTGTAAGAGAGGAAATGACTGAGATGAAATACTCCATGGACTTCATGAACTCCAGATATGAATCCTTACTTCAGGAGCACAAAGAAACTAAAGAAGCCCTGACTGACGTCCAAAAGGAAAACATAGCTCTGAAGTCGAACGTAAGGGAATTAAATTCCCGCTTAAATACCCTCGAACAAAATGCCCGATCCACCAACATAGAGATCCAGTGCCTTCCTGAAAAGAAAAGTAAAAACTTAAAACAACTTGTAATTCAATTGGGATCTATCATCAACTGCAATGTTAAAAACGAAGACATAGTCCACAGCACTCGAATCGCGAAAGTTAATACGAATAGCACACGACCAAGATCCATTGTCACCCAATTTACAAGCAAAACTATTCGTGACGAATTCTTAGCGGCTTCCATAAACTTCAACCGAAAAAAGGCACTTAACGACAAGCTGAATAGCTCTCATCTGGGCTACCAAGGGAACAAGACAGCAATCTTCATAGTTGATCACCTATCACCCTTTAACAAGTCCTTACATGCTGCTACTCGAGTAGCTGCTAAGCAAAAGGGCTATAAACACGTATGGGTGAGGAATGGCCGCATTTTTATGAGAAAAACTGATGATTCTAACTTCGTGGTGATCCGTGATATGGACTCGTTAAATAGTATCAAATAAGTAAATTTAATCAATTCTCTTACTCTGTATAACCTTGCATTATATAATTATTATTCATTGTAAAATTCAACTCGATATCGATATATTATCAAAATGTTCGTGGCCTACGAACTAAAACACACCAATTCTTAGTTAATTTACTCGTTTCAAACTATGATGTAATAGTTCTTACAGAAACCTGGCTTAATAGTAGCATCTCAGACAGAGAATTATTTGGCGATGGCTATACCGTCTATAGACGAGACAGGACTATAGATGGCCCTAAAAAGAAAAAAGAGGGAGGAGGTGTTCTGATAGCGGTATCTACGCGCCTAAATTCAAAAAGAATGATCGACTGGCAGAGTGACTGTGAAGATATCTGGGTACAAATAGAGGGTCACCAATCTGTATCATTATGTGCTGTATATCTCCCTCCACCTGTACTCATGCCAGCACTCGAACTCTTCACTCAAAAGTTTAACCAGGTTTCTGAGATTTGTAATTCAAATGTATGTGTATTAGGCGACTTTAACTTAGGAGTCTTGGACTGGAGCCGGGTCGGGAGTCTATCCCAAAATCTATCATCTACACACCAATTTTTTGTGGATTTTGTTAACCTTAATAATCTAAATCAATACAACACTATCACTAATAGATTGGGTAGGACTCTAGACCTAGTTCTGGCCAGAATACCAGTTTGTATAGTTACCGAAGCCATCGACATATTGTGCCCTATTGATTCATATCATCCTCCACTCTCAATAGAGTTATCACCAATAGGTACCCCAAAACTTAAAAGTAATACGAATATTAGACCCAATTATCACAAAGCCGACTATGAGGCTATAAATGATTACTTATGTAAAGTAGACTGGCTATCAAGTTTTTCTGAAAATAACGATGTTGATAAAATGCTTGATATTTTTCTTGACACAGTTAGACAAGCTATCAACAAATTTGTTCCAAATTGTAAACCAAAAAATACCAAGCACCCGCCCTGGTTTAGTAAGAATCTAATAAACCGCTTAAAAGAAAAAAATCAATACAGACTCAGGTATAAAAAATACAAAAATCCCCTTGACCAAATCTCGTTCCGCCTATTGACAGAGCGATGCAATCGACTAGCCGCCGAGTGCTACAGATCATACATTCGTAGTGTTGAAGATAATATAGCCAAAAATCCAAAAGCCTTCTGGTCCTATCTTAAAGCTAAGCAGGGAGGATCTGGAGCATATCCATCTGTCATGATCGCCGGAGATAACCAGAAAACTGAGGGAATTGACATCTGCAACAGCTTCGCATCCCATTTTGCCTCAATAACATCTCACACAAACAACAATTCTCCTATTACCAAAAATGACACCGCATACGGAGCACCCGAGATATTTGCCAGCGACTGTTTCTCCTCACTCCAGTTTTCTACGATCCAAGTGTATCACAAACTGCGCAGTATAGACATACATAAGGGCGCCGGTTATGACGGAATCCCACCTTTATTTGTACACCGCTGCGCAGCCGCTTTGGCTAAACCGCTTCTCATAATATTCAACACCTCACTCAAATCTGGTACGTTTCCTAGAAATTGGAAGGTCTCGAAGGTTGTTCCCATCTACAAGGCGGGAGATGCTCAATGTATCTCCAATTACAGACCTATCTCCATTATTTCTACCATGGCAAAGGTCTTTGAGTCTCTAGTTTGCCCTATTCTCCAAAACTATTTTGAAAAATACCTAAGCGACAATCAGCACGGTTTCACAAGAGGTAGGTCAACAACAACAAACCTAGTGACTTATGTTGAGGACGTCATCGGTAGTATTGACGGTAATAAACAAGTCGATGCTCTATACACCGATTTTAGCAAAGCATTCGACAGAGTAAACCACAAACTACTCCTCAACAAATTGGCCATGTATGGTGTAGGGGGATCAGTCCTAGCCTGGCTCAGGTGTTATCTCACTGGACGTTCCTTCTATGTAGTAGTGAACGGATTTAATTCGGCATCTTACCAAACAATAGCGGGAGTGCCACAGGGTTCCCATTTGGGCCCCATTCTCTTCAATATCTTCATCAATGACCTCCCCAATAATATTAGACACTCGCGCACCTCAATGTTCGCAGACGACTTGAAGTTATGGAAGGTCATCGACTCACGGAAAGATGTCACGCTGCTTCAGGCTGATCTCGACTCCTTGGTGGTATGGTGCCAAAATAATGATATGGAACTAAATATTAAAAAATGTTCACATATAAAACTTACAAGAAAAAATAAATTTATTCCATCAACGTATACCATAGAAGGAACCACACTAACCGAAACCAAAGTAGTCAGAGATTTGGGAGTGTTAGTAGACAGCAAGATGACTTTTATTCCGCACATTGACAATGTAATTGGTAAGGCATCAAAAGTATTGGGCTTTATAATAAGAAACGGAAGAGTATTCAAGCGAACTTCCACCAAAATTGCGCTATACAATAGCCTTGTTCGGTCAATCCTTGAATACGGTAGTACGGTCTGGCGTCCACATTATGCTTCACATATCCTCCGGATAGAGCGTATACAAAAACGACTGACAAAACACCTAATATTTTCTAACCTCAGAGATAAAAAACACTACTCATATAAAGACCTACTGACAGTCCTCAAATTGCAAAGTCTTGACAACCGCAGAAATTTACTGGATCTCTCCTTCTTTTATAAAATTGTTAGGTACAAACTCCGCTGCACAACCCTACTGAGCAGTTTCAGGTTCAGAGTTCCTTCACGAATTCCACGCAAACAAATTGAACCTCTATCCCGCCCAACTCGCAAAACTGTACTAGGTACTAATTCACCGGTCTCCAGGATTAGTAAGCTCTATAATAAGTTTAGTGGATCATTAGACGTTCACTCTATGTCCTTAGCTACATTTCGCAACAAAGCTCTTGAAGCTATCTGTGAACTCTGATTATGTTATGAGTTATTTAAATAACTCATAACATAATTAGACTATATATAATTTTAGCAAGTAATTAATAACAACTTAATTGTAATGTAAATTTTATTGTAGATATAAGTAGTTGTATAAGTAACGTTGCATAACTTACAATATGCATGTGGTGTATACCTTTAAGTGATTATGCAATTATCTATCACCCTGTCATGTACTATTTGCTTGCATTATTGTTGTAATCGTTGGTATACCTAATAAATAAATAAATAAATAAATATTCAGACTACTAGTTATAATATCAGAATCAGTATATAAGGTGACTTGAACAAAAAAAATTAGGGTGCATAAAAATGTAACACTAAAAAGTATAAAATTACAAGAAAGAACCTCCTTCAAAAGTAATGTTATCTATATCTAAATATATAAAAGGAGAAACTGACTGACTGACTGACTGACAGACTGACATTTCGACGCACAGCCTAAACGGCTAAACGTAGGCACTTGAAATTTGGACGGGACGTAGCTTAGGTACCGTAGAGGTGCACTAAGAATGGAATTCCCGAAATTCTCACGGGAACGGGAATAATCGGGAAAATCTTTTTGTATGGAAAATCTAAACTGCTTCAGCTAGACGCCTGAAATTTGGCAAGTAGGTACAATCAGTAAACTTAAAGCTTAGTTGTAACAGGATATTGTAAAATTCTCACGGGAATGGGAGTTAGCGGGGAAAATCTTTTGTATGAATAAATCTAAGCCGCGTCAGATAGATGATTGAAATTTGGCATGCTGGTACCTTAATAAACGTAAAGATTACTTGCAACGTGATATTGCGAAATTCCCGCGGGAACAGGAGTAACTGGGAAAAAACTTTTGTATGTCATGAAATTTGGAAGTCGTTGTATAATGATACAATTAGGATGTAGATCTTTTGGCAATAACATATTTTAAATGCAATTGTGTGTATAATGATATAATTTACTATGTATTGGTTACAAAGGTCTTGTGATTTATACGATTTGTGAAAATTGATATAACTGCAATCGTATCATTTGACACCTATCACAAATTTACAAATATTCGTGTATTTTGATACAATTTCAGGTATATCAAATTTATATTTATTTTTTACAATTTCAAATTCGTGTAAAGTAATACAACTTAAGTTAAAGCAAAATTATATAGCCAAAGGCGACCGTACAAAATACCGCATTGTGTAAAATGATACAAGTAGAAATCCTCACCTCCCAAAATCTTTATACCTTTGTCTAATAAGGCGTGATAGTAGTGCATCCTTTGTTTAAGAAGGACTTCTGAATCTCCATTTTTATAGGCTGCTGCAGAAGCACGAGCTTTTTTTTATTTTGAAAAATTTAGTTGAAGCTAAGGAACATTGCTTAGACACAGGAACCTGTGTTTATCCTACTATTCTGCGTTTAACGTGGTAAATATTTCAGTTTTCTAACATAGAGATGACAAAAAAGAAAAGTCTGATTTAATAGATAAAAGGAAAGATGATGTATAATGAAGATGGAAATAAAGAAAAGAAAAATGCAAATACAGATGACATAATACCGTCTTAATATCGAATAGCAACATGAAAATGAAGCAAACTTTGAAGTTAAGTCAAAAAATAAGTCAACCAAAACGCTATTACATCGCAGAATAAGAACATATTAGTATAACAGATAAACAAACCAATTAAATAAATGTTTGAGAAGAATGTTATGAAAACGTTAGTGGAAGAAAGGGTCACAAATACGACTAACGCTGATTTGGAAGTTTATATGATTCCTACATATGAAATTGGCATTTTTGTATGTTAGGAGCAAAAAAGTCGAATATTTTTAAATACAATATTTTTAATTAATCAAATTTTGAACCATTGTTTTCTATGCACTTTTGCCATATCATAGGAAGTTCGTTGATCACTTTACTAAAAAACTAGTCGGACGGGAATTAATAAAATCTTTGAAAGTGATTTGGACTGCCCCATCAGAGTTGAATTTTTCATTATTGTACCCTTTCAGTAATGTAACGCGTTTGCTTCAGTCAATTCGTGAAGTACTCACCTTTTAAGCTTTTTAATCTGCCTAATTTGCTTTAAGTGAATTAAAACCGTTATATCACTAACATCGGAGCCTGCAGCTAACTCGGACATGGTTTGCGTCGGATCCGCTTCCACGATAGCCTTCAATTCTTCATGATCAACTTGGGTCTCCGGCCCTCCACGGGCTTGTTTTGCAGGTCAGTATTTTCAGAACGAAAATGTTGGAACCAAAAACGAACTATGTTTTCTTTTGCAACACGACCGCCATACATATTATTCACCCCTCGATTCGTTACCGCAGCACTAATGCCTCGTACTCGTAAATAATCTTATATTTTAAGTTTTCCGTCTTGTAATTTAATGACGCAGACAAAAAAAAAACAGAAAACAACAAATAAATGCCAGTCATCAAAGGTCAAATACATGATTAAATAGCTGTACAAATTTAAATTTGGACTCCTTACCCAAGTGGAGAAAATCTTGACTAAAGTGACCAGTACGAAAACCAACCTACCTAACCGAAATATTTAAGAACCTAATATTAACTACGATATATTCTAATACTAGTGACCCGCACTCGCTTCACTTCGGGTAAATTTTACATAAAAGCCTTCCTCTTGAATCACTCTATCTATTGGAAAAAACCGCATCAAAATCCGTTGCGTAGTTCTAAAGATTTTAGCGCACAAAGGGATATAGAGACAGAAAAGGCAACTTTGTTTTATACTATAATATAGTGATATGATAAAAGGAAAATAACAATGCGAATGACTTAAAATTAATAGAAAACGAAAAATATTGTAACGGTTTAGATATGGATGAAAGTACGGTAATAAAAGTATTGATGAAGAATGTGAAACAGATATATTATTATAATGGAAGATAAAAACAATTTAGAAACTGAAGCCAAACAATTTTTACTAACATGCAGTTGGAGGATGCAAAGGAAATAGTATTTATTTCCTTAAGATAATAAAAATTAACGATAAGAACAAAACATAAGACCATTAAATGCTGAACCCAATATTATTAACGAAAAGCCCATAACAATGGGAAGCGATTCATCTGATGCACTAATACATACCTACAAAATGTGTAGTTATATTACTTTACACGTATATTTATGTGGTATAAGTTAACATGAATCATTATACACATCTTTATTTGCGTATAACTGCGGTGTATTTTAATATAAGTATTTTAAAACACATATTTTTTGAAAAATGATTGGGGTACTGCAACCAGGACATTTCAATGGAAATATTTTGTTCCGGACTTTTTTTGTTTCATTCTTTCTACTACTTTTAATCAAGTAAAAAAGAATATGTATCATTAAACACATTTGCGTTACAAATTGTGTATAGTAAGGTAATTTAACTTATATCATTTTACACAATTCACGGGTTTTGTGGTCATTGATACAAATTATAGTTTATTATTATTTTATAAATATGTAAACAAATTAATAAGAAAAAAAACATGTTTTTAGTTAATTCTTTTTATAATATAATAAAAATGCTTTTATTAGGAACTCTACATTTGATAAAGAGACGACAGTAATTTTTCAAAATTTCTAAAACTTTGAAGTCGATTTTCTCAAAACATGATTTTTTGACTTATATCACTTTTCACGGAGGGTACAGAATTAAAATAGAATAAATATGGAGAAATTGAGATTTGATTTTTGTGTGAAAACATCAGGAGATGGAAAGTCAAACATTATTTGCATTACCTCAATAGGAACACCTGATGGCAAAACTTTTGGAATACCAACCTGCAAACTTACACCAACTTATAACAAATACATCTAACTACGCCAAGATAAGAAAAACATTGAATAAAAGACATCAAATAAGGAAGATATGGATAACTTTAACTGATGAGATATCACAAGTATATTTAGATGAAGAACAAAATATACAGTTTATTGATTTTTATCTTGAAGAGATCAATGAAAACATAAATAATCCAAAATCATTAACTGAAAGTTCAAATAAAACATTGGAGCAACTATTAGAAACTTTACTCGAAGAAAAGCAAAGAAAATCTGAAACTCAAAATTTGGGGAATATTGCAAAAGACTTTGTGCTAGAAAAATTTAACAATAAAAACGCTAACGCTCACCAATGGATAAAGGATTTCAACAAAGAATGTGAACGTTTCCATATTGTCGAAGATAGGAAAAAAATTGAAATTTTAAAACAGTTTTTGGAATATGCAAGTGTAAACTGTTCACCCGTGATCATGGCGCTTGCAACAGTGCCGAAATATCGGGAGCTCATTAAAACAAAACAACATGGTAAATATCCCGGACACTTTCAGTTTTCTAAGTGTAAACTGGTACAGTTGTATGTTAATGAAATTTACAGTAGAATCAGAATGGATTAAATGGGAAAAAAACTTCTGTGAAACATTCGGAAACAAAGGTTGGTCACCGATCAGATATGCTCTTGGATTTAAATATCAAACAGGCTCATTGCTTGAGTATGCATTGAAAAAAGAGAAATTGTTACTAGAGGTTAGAAAGACGATTGATACAGGTACTCTTATAGACCTTATAGCCGCAGGCTTGCCTAATTTTCTGAGTGACAAAATTGACAGAGAGACGTTACAACAAACTGAAGATCTCTATAATGAGATAGGGAAATCAGAACATCTTGTTGGGAAGAACAAATATGAAAGAAAGAATTACATACAATCTGACATAAAAACGAAAAAAAATGAAGAAAAGAAACTATGTCAAATTTGTGTCAATGAGAAAAAAGGGAAACGATTTCATCCTGAAGAAAACTGCTGGTTCAATGCAAAGAATCAAAAATATGTTGTGAAAAGTGTAAATAACTCTGAATTAGAAGTTGAACTAAATGAAGAGAATCCAAAAAAACTAGAAGTATCACCATTAATAAAAATAAAGCCATTGTTAAATGACACTTTAAGAGTTACCGCAATTCAGGTGGGAGACATTGTGTCGACCGGTTGCTGTTACCACCATACAGTTGTGTAAAACCCGCCAAGTGACTCTGACCTCTCTCGGTCAGGTCGCGTTCCGGGATCAGCACTGTACGAACCGGAGCCAGGGGGGACCATTGGTGCGGCAAGCGCCGGACCAGTGGAGTCTTGGCGGCGGTATTGTGCGGGCGGAGCGGGTCAGCCCGCCGGCCAGGGAGACCCGTAGACACGGGGGCCCTTCCGTCCGGCGGACTGGCCAACTCCGACCCGCACAGCTCAATACCAATGCGAGACTCCACGCTTTGTCTCGTTGTTGCCGCAGCAGTGGTCTCCTTTTTCACGGCTTTCAGGGTGAGTGCGACAGGCTCAATATGGTCTATTGTGCCTGTCGACCTCATATTTGGATCTCACTACCGCTTACCATCAGGTGGAGTGAGGTCATCTTGTTAGCCTCTTTATAAAAAAAAAAAAAATTATGATTCTGGTTCAAATGTATCGCTAATTAATGCAAAGTTATTGAAAATACATAAAAAAGAAAAAGAGACATTTGAGGAAAAACAAACAGCAAACTTGAAAACTATTAATGGTGAGAGGAAAACAAAAGGTATGGTAAAATTAAGAATAAAAATATTTGACATTGAAAGAGAAATGAATATTTTTGTGATAGATAATGAAAATTTTCACTATGATTTTCTCATTGGCTTAGACTGTATCAAAGAATTTAGATTAATTCAAAAAGAGGATTTGAATATCATACAATGTAAAAATACACATAAAGAGGATAAAATCCAAAATGAAGAGGATAACAAAAGTTCCCAAACAAATATTTTGAATGTAGAAATTCCTAATGTACTAGGTGACATAAATGAACAAGATGTAACTCAAATTTCTGAGGAACGGAAACAAGAAATAAACTCTTTGAACAAATGTGAAGTAAACTTCAATGAATATATTAACTTAAGTAACTTTGAAATTTCAGTAAACCACCTAGACTTGTGTAGACAAACTGAAATCGATAAGTTAATAGAAAAATACAATCCAGTATTCGCTAAGAACAAAAACGACATTGGTACAGTACGAGGATATGAAGCTCATATAGACTTGACAATAGATAAATATTGCTACAAGCGCCCATAGAGATGCACAACTGATGATATAAAAGAAATCGAGAATCAAATATCAAAACTATTAAAGAAAAACTTAATTGAGGAATCATATAGTCCTTTTGCTGCTCCGGTTACCCTAGCATACAAGAAAGAAGATGGGAAAAGATCAAGACTATGTATCGATTTCCGAGAGTTGAATAAAATTGTTGTTCCTCAATCACAGCCGTTCCCGTTGATTGAAGACTTAATGGTAAAGACTGTAAACTGTGAGTTTTATTCCACTTTTGACATAAATTCAGCATTTTGGTCCATTCCGTTAAGAATTCAAGATAGATATAAGACAGCTTTTGTTACGCAAGAAGGCCATTTTCAGTGGACATGCCTCCCATTTGGTTTAAAGACAGCTCCAGCTATTTTCCAAAGAATATTAAGAAATATAATAAGAAAATATAATCTCTCAGAATTTGCAGTCAATTTCATAGATGACATTTTGGTGTTTTCTAGAAGTTTCGAGGACCACATGGAACATATATCAAAACTACTTGATGCAATACTAGCAGAAGGATTTAGGCTGAAATTCTCGAAATGCACTTTTGCAAACAATCATGCCAAGTACTTGGGACATATAATAGAAAATAATTCAGTTAGACCTCTCAAAGATTATTTAACAGCTGTCAGGAACTTCCCTATTCCAGAAACAAAGAAAAACATACGCCAGTTCCTGGGTAAAGTAAATTTTTATCATAAATTTATACCACACAGTTCAATAATTTTGGAACCATTACACAATTTATTACGGAAAGATGTTAAATTTATATGGACCAAAGAATGCCAAATATCATTTGATAAAATTAAAGACTTACTATGCTCGAAACCAATTCTAAAAATATTTGACCCAGAACAACCAATAAAAATATACACTGATGCCAGCATTCAAGGAGTGGGAGCTGTGTTAAAACAGGAAGATGAAAATGGAATAAATAAACCTGTAGCTTATTTCTCAAAGAAATTGAACGATACTCAAAAGAAAAAAAAGGCAATATATTTAGAATGTTTGGCAATTAAGGAGGCTGTGAAATATTGGCAACATTGGCTTATGAATAAAGGATTTATAGTATATTCAGATCATAAACCATTAGAAAATGTAAACATCAAATGTAGAACTGATGAGGAACTGGGTGATTTGACATATTACTTATCACAGTACAATTTTAAGATAAAATATAACCCAGGACAGTCAAATCAAGAAGCAGACTGCTTAAGTAGAAATCCAGTCTTAGAACCTAATGATAATACTGAAGATTTTTTGAAAGTTGTAAACTATCAAAACGGAAAATCTAAATTTATACTAGAGAATAACATTTATTACAAAGATAATAAAAAAAAGGAGAAAAATTATACTATCAGAAGCACTCAGCAAAACATTAATTAAAAATGTTCACAATACTTATTGCCACATTGGGAGAACCCAAATGATAAATAAAATTACTCCTTTCTATACAGCAAAAAATATAGTCACAAATATTAAGGAACTTTGTGATGAATGTGATATTTGTATTAAAAACAAATCAAGGAGAAAACCAAAACTTGGTTTGATGTCCCATTTAGGCCCAGCAACACCGGCCTTTTGAAATTGTATCCATTGACACAATTGGAGGTTTTGGAGGATCAAGATCTACAAAAAAATACTTACATCTCTTAGTTGATCATTTCACACGATATGCGTACATTTTGACATCAAAAAATCAAAACTCCAATGACTTTATCAAGTTAGTAGAAAAAGTGACACAAAGCAATAATATAGATATGCTATTAACAGACCAGTATCCTAGAATAAATTCCAAAGAATTTAAAGACTTTTTGAAAAATAAAAACATAACAATGGTATTCACTGCTGTGAACGCGCCATTTTCAAATGGTCTTAATGAAAGGCTGAACCAAACTTTAGTCAATAGGATAAGGTGTAAAATAAATGAAGGGAACAAGAAAATAGCATGGACGACTACTGCACAAAAATGTATAGAAAAATATAACGAAACAGAACATACAGTCACTAAATTTACCCCAAAATATCTTTTGGAAGGAGAAGAAACGGATATTCTGCCACTGGAATTGAAATCAAGACGTACAGTAGAAGATCTCAAAAAAGACAGAGAACTAGCATTTGAAAATTCAATAAAATCTCACAACTATAATAAAAAAATATACGATCTAAAAAGAGAACAATATAAATTTGAAGTGGGCGATAGAGTATATATTGAAAATGGTAACCGGCTGAATAGAAAGAAAATGGATGAATTAAGGATTTGACCTTATAAAATCCTAAGGACGATTTCAAATTCAATATATGAAATAGATACTGGACATAAGAAGGCGGAGTCAAATTTCTACCATGTTACAAAGTTGACTCCAGTAATGAGTAGCTGTTGATCGAACAATCATTGTGATGTTGTTCTCTCCGAGGGTGGGAGATGTAAAGGATATTAGTATATCCTCCTTTTAATAAGTTTATGTATTTATATTTATGGAAAGATTCGATGTCGAGTGTTGACACCGTCTGTCAATATGAGAACTCAAAGTGAGAATGAAATATTTTTTGTTGTTTTATTCTAAAGAGAAATAATATTGTTTAAACTTGAAATAAAGGCTTTAAATGTTGTTTTGTGATTTTTCAGGTAAGTTTGTTTGTTTAGAGTATATAAATATTTGTAAATAAAACTTAAATGTAATAAAGAATTGTGATTTTTCAGAAAACGCAAATATCGTCTTATTTCACCCAACACCCTATACTATTATATATATAGATGTAAACTGAACTGGATTGCCCTAACCCGCCCATGACTTCTTTAGTAACAGTAAGGTTTTTCTGTAAAAACAAAAGATGTGATTGTGATTTTTTTTTCGAAAGGACTTAGCTGTTAGCCTCAGACGGCTTCTACAACTTTACCGGGCTGGTGGGGGAGCGGAATCGAATTGATCGGTATTGACAGATCTTTTGGCAGCTGGCTTCATATAATGTTCAATTCATATATGAGTTGACCTGATGTTATAAGATGAATATTGAATGATCCAAAATGAATGTCAGATATCGTGTCCAGTTTTATGTTCAGTATAGCGCTGTGGGCCTTGAATGACCTATGACATTATAAATTCATAAGTGTTGCCAAATTTCATAAGTTTATGCTCTCATTCATGGCATTGGTTATGCTTAATGCCTCTATGGCCTGCCGGCCGCCGTCCAAATGGGCGCCGCAGCAGCAGCAACCCCAGAAATCGCCTGTAATGCGCTAACACTGCGCGTTTCACAGACATCATGGTTATACACCCAGGTTGTATTACTACTGGCACATTAATTGTGGATTTTCGTGAGGCGTTTTAAAACTAACCAATTGAATGGTCCAGCTGGGTTTTGTACCCAATTTGCTGGCATCATGATATAAACATTACTCAAGTTAAATTTAGTATTTAATTTTCGTTTCATTAAGTTATGTACCTTCTTTGTCAATTAAATGACCAGATTTGCTCTGCTTCCATGCCTATTATGTGCCTTTATCAAGTGCATGACCAGATAAATTTTACATAGATATTAACAACGATTACATATATTTATATTATTGTGGCCGATACAAGATCATTTGAATGTCTCCATTAGAGCTAACTGACCGACAGTACACAACAGCTGCATATGCGTCCTTGAAAGAGTCACAGAAGCCATGAAGTTGCACATCATCGCCATCCCGAATACTAATCCAATCAGGAACGTAGGTACCTATTTACATAACAAATTAAACATTTCAACACATATCCAATACGCTCATTTATATTTTTTTATATTCAAGTAATGCTATGTGTAACATAATTCAATGTAAAAGTCATTTCATAACTATACCATTTAGTCCAGTCAAATTAGCTCTTTTAAACACCGATCTGCGGAAAAATTACTAGTGAGCTGAATTTTGGTACACACCTTTATTACGGCATTGTAATGAAGGTGTGAAAAATCGACATTCATATCGTGCCGGCTTAAAAAGTTATAGGGGTCAAAAGGTCTCGAAAATCAGTTTTTCGCGAATATCTTGCGATCTATTGCTTGTAGGTTAATTGAGGTCATTAGAAAAATTATTTGTTATAAAATTATCTACAAAAAATGTCCTTTGCATTTTTTTGTAGAATTGAAAGTTTTCGGAGTAGAGCGCCGAGAAAGCACTCACATACGGTATTGTATACCAAGGCGTCCGTACGCCCTATGCTTTTCATTGATATTTGTAAGCGTGTTGTTAGTAAAATCTACTACATACAGACATATAGCATTAGTAATACTAGTACAAAAAGTTTTCCTTTTTGGAAAAGGAAAACTGAAAATCATGAAGATGTTTGAAAAAAGATCTGATTTAAACAATTTTGCAGAAATATTCCAACAAGAAAATTGCTCTCGAGATGCATTGTCAATGCTAGGACATATTTTCTACCGCTGCAATTTTTGTACAATTACAAATCTTTTTTTAAACATCTTCATGATTTTCAGTTTTCCTTTTCCAAAAAGGAAAACTTTCTGTACTAGTATTACTAATGCTATATGTCTGTATGTAGTAGATTTTACTAACAACACGCTTACAAATATCAATGAAAAGCATAGGGCGTACGTACGCCTTGGTATACAATACCGTATGTGAGTGCTTTCTCGGCGCTCTCCTCCGAAAACTTTCAATTCTACAAAAAAATGCAAAGGACATTTTTGTAGATAATTTTATAACAAATAATTTTTCTAATGACCTCAATTAACCTACAAGCAATAGATCGCAAGATATTCGCGAAAAACTGATTTTCGCGACCTTTTGACCTCTATAACTTTTTAAGCCGGCACGATATGAATGTCGATTTTTCACACCTTCATTACAATGCCGTAATAAAGGTGTGTACCAAAATTCAGCTCACTAGTAATTTTTCCGCAGATGAAACCTAATTTGACTAGACTATTACGGAATATGCAAATGGCATTGTGCAGGATCAGTAGCGAGTGCATTTAACTACCCGCTGTTATTTTTATCATAGCAAAATGTTTTTAAACATACATACATACATAAAATCACGCCTTTTTTCCCAGAGGGGTAGGCAGAGATTACTTCCAGCGATCCACTTTTCACCTCTGTGGGAAACGTGACGTGACGGGTTGTGGACCACGTCGCCGCCATTCTGCCTTGTGCATTGTTTTAACAAGGTCATTGCGTTCCCACGAGTAGCAAGGATAATATGTTTTTAAAATATTCTACAATTGCTAGCTATTCAACTGTATTGGTATCTAGCAATAACTAACGTTTAAAACCACCAGACCGATGTAATGTAGATGTCTACTATGAGAATAACTAATCTTGTGCACTTTATTTTATCATATAGCTATTCCTCTTCCTCTTCTTTTTATGTTTTTAATGATAGTACTTACGTTTGTCCTCATCGCCACATGTAGTATCCTGAGTATTGCACTATACCACTGACTAAGCGCGCCTAATATTGGCTCGACAACGCACCATCACTGCCCTCGTAGCGGGCCGGTCGGACACTGACTGCTCGTTCCTTTCCGCCGCGCGTGACGTGTGCGCACGAGACAAGTTCGTGCTTCTCAATACACTACAGTGCTTCATTACACCGTCGACAGATCAGTGGACAAAACACGATGCGGGAGGAAGGGTTCTGTAGCGCTACCATGATTTCAAAAGTGACAGACTATACATATATCGCCTATGTAAATACGTCTATGAAAAACTTGTACAGCGCCCCTAGCGGTAACGCTAAGAACTAAAATCGATAGTATGAAAAATTAACTCTAAAAAAAAGAAAAAAGACATATACCACTTTGTAACTTGATTGTAACCTTTTATAAATGAAAGCGTGTTACATTTAATACAACATAACATAATTCTCAAACTATCACAATGTAACACGCTTTCATTTATAAAAGGTGACAATCAATTTACAAAGTGGTATATGTCTTTTTTCTTTTTTTTTTCTTTAATTTTATTTTTAACTTTTTAGTACCTCTTCTAGTTCTACAATACAACAGGATTCGCCCTGGCACCCTGAGGCGCAACGTTAGCGGCAAGACATGTTTATACACCCTCATACCATTCAGCCCTCGGTACGTGCTCACATTGGCATTGGGTCATCCATCCAATCAATCATATATGTATAATTAATATGGGACGAAAGCAAGAGACTCGTCAAGACGAATCATACGAGACCAAACTCGATGTGGTTGCGTCATTTAATTACGGAGTTCCTATGGCCACCTTCCGGCTCCAACATCAGACCCTGGTTACCATATAGTATCAAAGTACTCGTCAAGACTAATCCAATGAGCCCAAATTCGATGGGGTTGCGTCGTTTAATTACGGAGTTCTTATGGCCACCTTCCGGCTCCATAATCAGACTCTGGTTACCATATAGTCTCAAAGTACTCGTCCAGACTAATCCAATGAGCCCAAACTCGATGTATCCAATGGGGTTGCGTCGTTTAATTACGGAGTTCTTATGGCCACCTTCCGGCTCCATAATCAGACTCTGGTTACCATATAGTCTCAAAGTACTCGTCCAGACTAATCCAATGAGCCCAAACTCGATGTATCCAATGGGGTTGCGTCGTTTAATTACGGAGTTCCTATGGCCACCTTCCGGCTCTATCATCAGATCAACTCTATGTCACAATAACATTGCATTGTCATCCGATTTATACATGCATTCCAAATTTCAGCTCAATCGGAAACCGGGAAGTGGATCAAATTTAAGTTGCAAGATTTGATTACGGACAACGGGACAGGTGAAAGTAAATAAAAGCTTGTAAAAAAACAATTCGATAGGTTTTTAACGTTCGTAAGTTTTCGATAGCTAACTCATGGTACGGTCATTGCGAAGGTTGAATTGAGACGGCGTGCGTGCTGTCTTGCGTTGCTGTGTTGCATCGAAGCAATGCAGGTGGGGCATACAATGTGTTGTTCCGTTGTGACGACGCCACGCAACGCAGCGCATCTAACAATTGGAAATAAAACTCGTTGACGTAACTCAAATACTTAATTTTTTTTCCATATATTTTAATATTATTAGTATGTCGGATCAGAAGTATTTAACGACATAGTGTGGGCGAATGTAGGTATCGTGCAAATAAAAGAAGCGTGATATCAAAGCACTAGATTTATTCTAGGTCACTATTTGAGCACTAGGTAACGTAGAACAGTTCCGTGACGACTTGTTTCCGACTCGGCGACTCGAACGAAAGTGAGCTCCGCCGGGAGCGAACCCAACGTCACGACTCTGTTTAGGCGCGAACCGGATGTCGTAGTTGCACCGCCGGACCACTAGGTTGCGCGCCTGCGTTTTGTTTAGTGCCCGTACTAATGACCGGATGCGACAAGTATAAGTTATTTTTCTTTTCACTAAATAAACGTTATTATTTTAATAGATCACGAGAAAAGAAATAGTTTATTTCAGCTGAGAGTAATCAAACTAATATTTTTCACTATAAAAAAGGGCGGGGCAGCCGCTTTACATAATAAAACAACTGGGTATTCGTGTATTCCATTTAATGAAACACATAAATTCGGGTTGGCACAACTACAAAGTATCAACAGTGGAAATATAGAGAAGAATTTTTCAGTCATAGAAACCCCATGTTCATGGATCTACAGAAGAAAAAAAATATTACAACCCTTATCATAGGCACTTCTTTGTTACCTAGAGATGACGATTATTTGGGTGACATTAGCGATATCGTCGGAATCCATAACAACGAGATCTTCTTTCCATTAACTACGGTAGTAGGATCTATTCCTTCCTAATATCTACCAAAAACGAATACCAACAGTATCATGTACACGTATAATGACAAATAAAAACCATTAGTATTCGATTTTTTTTGGGTTTTGTAGTCAAATGGCAAATAACGAAACGAAAACCCTTATATATTCGTTTGGTATTATAA
This sequence comes from Maruca vitrata, assembly GCA_039566165.1. Lineage (NCBI taxonomy): Eukaryota > Metazoa > Arthropoda > Insecta > Lepidoptera > Crambidae > Maruca > Maruca vitrata. The sequence goes on along the minus strand of CM076914.1, from coordinate 13,592,005 downwards.
AGGAATAGATCGGTAGCAGACAGAGAGAGATACGTATACAAGAGTATGTTGCACTCAAAACTCTTAACCAGTCAAAAGCTCTTTTGACAAGCAGAATCGATAGTACATAGTAGCAGAATAGTTTTGATTGAAATAGCATTTGAAAGTAGTTTTGCCCTTTGCAGCTGGTCAAAAGTAATTTTGACTAGTTTTATTGATCAAAACTCTTAAAACTAAAAGCAGATCAAAGTTTTTTTTATTTTTCATGTTATTTTAAAAGAATATTAAGTTGAGGTTCATTCATTGAGGTATTGACCCGAAGGTCCTCTCCACAGATGACCGTCTTCGTCTGCCACATCGGTTGTGAATTTCTAGATCCACCCCCAAACTTGTAGCACTAAATGTCATTTGTACAGTTACCCACATTTGTCCGACACACAACGCTTACTGTACCCGGGTTTATTTTAGACGTAACATTCCGCGGTATGCACTTATTAATCACTGGATTCCATGCCGACGATAATTCAAATCCATCTTCCCTATTGAAATTCCTGTGCTTCTTTATTTCAATAGCTTCTCGCACTATTCTCGTATGATAGTGACGATCTGTGGAGAGGACCTTCGGGTCATGTAGCTCCATCCAGTGATTAGTACCCATGTCTAATAGGTGCTCAGCCACCGCGGACTTGTTCGTTTGTCGATTTTTAACAGCTGCAATATGTTCTTTCACCCTCTCGGCTATAGCCCGTTTGGTTTGTCCAATATAAGAACTACCACAACTGCAATCGAGTTTATATACTAATCTTATCCGTTATACCTCTTATGTAAGGCAAAAATGCTGATTGCCGATCGAAAAACGAACAGGTCCGCGGTGGCTGAGCACCTATTAGACATGGGTACTAATCACTGGATGGAGCTACATGACCCGAAGGTCCTCTCCACCAGATCGTCACTATCATACGAGAATAGTGCGAGAAGCTATTGAAATAAAGAAGCACAGGAATTTCAATAGGGAAGATGGATTTAAATTATCGTCGGCATGGAATCCAGTGATTAATAAGTGCATACCGCGGAATGTTACGTCTAAAATAAACCCGGGTACAGTGAGTGTTGTTTGTATGTGCATCTGCACTGAGTGTTCTTTTTTTCAACTTTTAGTAAAAGAAGAGAGATTTACAGGATATTTAGTAAAAAAATAGTAAAATATTATAGCATGGGGACACAAATTTCTAAAACTTGATTTAAATTAGTTATGACCAAAAAACTGGAACACTCAATTCAGACGTTTCAGTAAATGTGCATATTCTCAATCTCAGAAAGTACTAACTCTGAGATAATATTTTTTATGTTAGAATTTAGTAAAGAATTTCTTAAATGTTTTAAGAAATTACCAGTTCGCTAGGGTGTCAGATTGCAGATTAGTGGCGGTCTAAAAGGATCACTCAGTTCAGCACTTGTCTGAACTGAGTGATCTTCAAAATGTGCGTATAATTGGAGAAATACTTAAATGTAACAATTTTATCTTGTAGTTTCACTCTTTCGCAAATTCGTAAAATAGAAATAACGCTTTACCTTAAAAAATAAACAACAGGAGATTTTTTTGAAACGTTTGAACTGAGTGTTCCTTATATGCGGCTCTACAGACTGATATAACCCTCTTCCATTGAAGCAGTTTAGATGAGTGGTTTTTACTAAAACATGTAATATCATCCGTCGCTATAAACTATATACCTTAAGAGAAAATCAATTTTTTGTTTTTGTAAAGGAGGTTATGTTGTAGGGGGACCATAATTTATAAGGTTTAATAAAAGACCTTAAGTCATATTAGAAAATGCGTTTTATTCAAGTAGTTACATTAGATTAAATAAAAAGTAAAAATAAAATGTAAATATGTTTGTATTTCGCTTATAATGGTGTAATTGTCTTACGGGGGTGAAGAAATATTTATGTAGAAAGATGTACGGGTCGCTATGTTATAACACTATAATAAGCGAAATACAAACATATTTACATTATATTTTTACTTTTAATTTAATCTAATGTAACTACTTGAATAAAACGCATTTTCTAATTATACTAACGGTCTTTTATTAAACATTATAAATTGTGGTCACCCTACAACATAACCTCCTTTACAAAAACAAAAAAATGATTTTCTCTTAAGGTATATAGTTTATAGCGACGAATGATATTACATGTTTTAGTAAAAAATTAGTAAAAACCATTCATCTAAACTGCTTCAATGGAAGAGGGTTATATCAGTAGAGCCGCATATAAGGAACACTCAGTTCAAACGTTTCAAAAAAATCTCCTTTTGTTTATTTTTCAAGGTAAAGCTTTTTGAGCCGCTATTTCTATTTTACGAATTCGCGAAAGAGTAAAACTACAAGATAAAATTGTTACATTTAAGTAATCCTCCAATCATACGCACATTTTGAAGATCACTCAGTTCAGACAAGTGCTGAATTGAGTGATCCTTTTAGACCGCCACTAATCTGAAATCTGACACCCTAGCGAATTGGTAATTTCTTAAAAGTTTTAAGAAATTCTTTACTAAATTCTAACATAAAAAACATTATCTCAGAGTTAGTACTTTCTGAGATTGAGAATATGCACATTTACTGAAATGTCTGGATTGAGTGTTCCAGTTTTTTAACCGACTTCAAAAAAAGGAGGAGGTTCTCAATTCGTCTGTATGTATAATATTTTTTTTTTTTTTATGTAATTTCACCGATATTTTCGTCAATTATAGACGGATTTCAAAAATTTTTTTTTGGTTGGATAGAGTTCACTTCCGAGGTGGTCCCATTTTCACCAGTCTCGGATCTGATGATGGGATCCAGGAGGAATCGAGGGCAACCTTCAAATTTTATAGGGACATGTACCGCGTTTTGCATATTATCTGAAGTCATATTGGCATTTGCTTCTGGCTATCATAACCTTATGATGCTGAGCTGATGATGGAAGGTCCACTCCTTAATAGTTATGAGTAAAAGAATAATTATTTCAATACTGTATACATATTAAGACTACTAGTTATAATATCAGTAGCATTACAGGTGAGCTATACTGTTAGGTTGACCAATCTAGGATCTGATGATGGGATCCAGGAGAAATCGAGGGCAACCCTCAAATTTTATAGGCACATGTACCGCGTTTTACATATTTACTGAAGTTATATTGGCATTGCTTCTTGCAATCATAATGTTATGATGCTGAGCTGATGATGGAAGGTCAACTCCTTAATTGTTTGGAGTAAAAGGATAATTATTTCAATACTGTATACATATTAAGACTACTAGTTATAATATCAGTAGTATTACAGGTGAGCTGAACTAATAGGGTGAAAAAAAGTATGTAACACTAAAAAGTATGAAAAAAAATTGTAAACAAAAAAAAACCGCCTTCATAAACCCGACTCACTAAAAATTACAAAATAATATAATACGAACATTTATAATAATCATCTGGGTATGAATTTTATATGTTGTTGAAGGCGGTGCCAATCAAAATTTTGAGGAAAATGAAGCACTCTGTGCTTGTCTGTATGAAATATAAACGGCACCGCCTTCAACAACATATAAAATTCATACCCAGATGATTATTATAAATGTTTGTATTATATTATTTTGTAAATTTAGTGAGTCGGGTTTTTGAAGGCGGTTTTTTTTTTGGTCATAACTAATTTAAATCAAGTTTTAGAAATTTGTGACCTCATGCTTTAAAATTTTACTATTTTTTACTAAATATCCTATAAATCTCTCTTCTTTTACTAAAAGTTGAAAAAAAGAACACTCAGTGCAGATGCACATCTTTTAGTCGGACAAATGTGGGAAGCTGTACAAATGACATTAGTGCTACAAGTTCGGGGGTGGATCTAGAAATTCACAACCGATGTGGCAGACGAAGACGGGCGGCGCCAGTTCGCTCGCGACCAAAGAGTATATAATCACTACCGTTTTACTCGCGACCATGATTGGTGTAACCCAGTCGAAACGTCGGGCAGTAAGTAGCTATGTAATTTGCTACTCCTAATAACGCGTGTAGACCCATAAAAGACTAATATTTAGTTTAATGGAACGCGAAAGTCTAAAATCTTACAAAAAACAATCCGAAAACAATCGGCTCCACCTAGGTTTAGCCAAGAGTAAGTGGCTACACCTAGTTCTAACCGGCTAAAACTAGGTGAAGCCACACTTCGGGTATTAGCCGTAACATATATTTTTTTTTCTATTTAGTTTTATTGAAAAGCTTTGTAGGGACGAGAATCTTGTCGCCTAGATAATTTCATGAAAAATAAACAAAAACGAATGTTGCAAAAGATTCGTCGGCTACGAGTTATCCTTTATAGTCTAGATTTTGTCATAAATGATCAAAAACCTTAATTTTCAGTAAACACGCATGCAGTGTACATGCCACCTAAGCTCGAATATAACACTGTGTAGCAATTTGATTCACATTTTTATTGTCAACGCCATTGTACCCAAAACAAATATTTTAGGAGTTTCAGTCCATGGTTCTATTCCTTTGTGCCTTTGTGCACGCTTTTCCCAGAAACTGCTAATCCGATGTAAATATAGTTTCAAAAATACTTGGTTCAATTCAATCGTTTCATAAATAAAAAAAGTATTTAAAGAATCACGTCAAACTTGCTGAGCGTTTGTAGGCGCCCATAAAATATCCCATATTTAATAATGCTGATAAATGTCACATTTTCATGTGGACGGGGTCGCTGGTACAGCTAGTTTTAAAATAATATTAATCAAACTATTTAAAATTATGAAACAAATACACCATATTACATTATCACAAATGTATAATTGAGCAAATCCCAAAAAATAAATTATTTCTTTTTATTTCTTTTAAATGCATACACATTGAATCTTGAAACTGCTAGTGAAGAATTCAAGTAACAAGGTCAAGCCTATTTGTCTTGTTAAATGTTATGATATGGCATTTACGAGACGAAAATTTACTGGAAATTGTTAACTCTTATTAAATTATCATCATCATCATCATCATCAGCCTATTACAGTCCACTGCTGGACATAGGCCTCCCCAAATGCACGCCACTTCTCTCTGTCCTCGGTCACTCGCATCCAGCTCCTACCAGCCGTCCTGCGCAGATCGTCACACCACCTGGCCTGCGGGCGTCCTACACTACGTTTGCCGAGACGCGGTATCCACTCCAGAACTCTTTATTAAATACAATGATTTAATTACATATATAAATTGGTAAATATTAAAACATTCAGATATCCGTTTGGCGAACTTTATGATTTTAAAAATACTATAGCTATAGCTTAGATTTACATAGACCACTTTTCGGATCTGTAAAACCCACATTACAAGAGGATTATTTTAAATCTATGGACTAAAAGACTGCTTAGTACGTTTTGAACATGTATGCATGTTTGCCTTATCCTTCAGAGGTGGACATTAATACCTGCACCACAGTTTTTATAAACTACCGCAGTTGTTATCGAACATCCTATTATATTATGTACTCTTTGATTTGATGCATAGACAACAATGAACGCTGTCACTAGGGACTACGTTCAATTTATAAGCTAGACAATGAAACATATCTCTGTAACCACACAATACATTAAAAACTTCGCGGGCGTAAACTTTCGGGTTAATCAGATAAATATTAATGATCTTTGCACTTTGTAAGCATATATAATATAACTAACAATTATTTCTGGGTTCTCAAAGAGCTAAGATACACAACACGGCTTATAATATACAAGGCGGCACGTTTTAAACAATCAGACAGAATCATGCCATACCTTTTATAGTGAAACATTTACATGTCGTTAACATTTTAATATTATACTTAAATAAGTTTTCCAATAACAATAACATTACTTACACTATTCAGATTTACTATTTAAAAGATTAAGAATAATCTTATGTAAAAAAAGCTTTCGTTCTAACCGAAGTGCCCACTTTGCGGGTTGATATATTTTTCGCAATATGTATAAATACACTGTAGAAAACATTCATTAATAATAATTATTGTAGCTACCTAGTCTAGTCGAAGAATTATCTGAGCACATTTGGAACAAGAACGGTGATGAAGGACAGCATCCTGATGATTTTGGCCGGTAACGAGCTTAGGGACGCGCTATCTGTGAACAAAAAATAACCTTATTTCGCATGTGCCTTGTAAAAAATATTTGTTTATCACTGTTTAAAAGGTGGCTCAGTAAACGAGTTTGTAGCTGGCTAACATCAAAGTACAGGTTGAAAGTCACACTTTTACTTATGAAATATCGTGGTTTTCATGTTTGGCACATCAAACAGGTCCAATTATTGTGTTATTTTCCGCTAGATATTCCCAGAATTACACCTATACTTATTATTCCACAATGTGAAAAACTAAATATAGCTTTTTACATTTTGGTATAAGAGGTTTAGTTCCTCTTTTCTACAACTTGTCATTAAGGCGTGGAATGCCCTTACAGTGAGCTTTAACATGGAGGGAGGGGTAACATGAGTGTTACCCTTCCCTCCTATGATCCCGGGCTCTTCAGGCGGGGCGTGAAACGGCATTTAAGCAGGCCTTCAGGGTGGGTGCGACAGGTTCAATATGATCTATTGTGCCTGTCGACCTCGAATGAGGTCATCTTTTATTTTTCTAAAGACTTATTATTAATTTAAAACGCTTATTTAAAAAAGCGTAATCCTTAAAGCGATTTTAATATATCCGATGACCGTGGTTAATCGAAATTTTATTGTATTAGATCAAATGATAATCGATTTGTTATAATTTTATATCAATTGTCAACGGTAAATATCACGCATTTTACAGATTTCCGAAAAACCCAGTTTTAAGAAGACAATGGGTAAATTTTTGCCAAAGAGGAGAAACATGGGCTCCTACAAGAACCAGCGTCATTTGTTCGGACCATTTCGATCAGTCTTGTTTCCAAACACCTTCGAAATTTAATCAAAGAAAGAAATTAGTTGAGTTTGCTGTGCCAACCATAAGCCTATGTTATTGTAAAGTAAGTGCTAAGATGTTGTCTCAAATTTGTTTAAAAATAGAAGACTGCCATATTAAAAAACTAATAAATATTTTTATTCAATAGTAAAATCATGCAATTACATAATTTCAGAACGAAAATACCAAATTACCAGCTTACCTGACGGAGAGACAACCATCAACGTCATCGTCCGTACCGGCAACAACCCCACAACAGTTGCCAAGGGTAAGAATACTATAGTGTTATAATTTATATTACTAAATTTAACTTAGGAAAAATTAAAAAGAAAAGCTAAAATGTGTATCCACTAATTGTATAGTATGCGCTAGGAATATGCGCAAGGTTTATAATTTATGTGTAATAAATATGATTTTGAGTGTATTTGTATTAAATTTATAAACAATTTTGGAACCCACTGTCATATTTAAGTTATTTTATACAAAATATCAACAGATTTAAAAAGAAAAAAAAACCTAATTTATCGCTCTATCTCTCAGTGATAACCGTATAAAAATCCATTAAATGGTTTAGAAGAATTAAACTGAGTAAAAGACAGAAAATAGCGCATTTATAAACCTTATGTAATAATTCATTAGTTCATTCATCATTCAATTGTTCGTTCGTTGCAATCCATCCCTATTTTTTGCATCTGTATTGAGAATGACATTAGCGTAGTTACAGCGTGATCTTTACCTGTGTATAACTTTTGTGTTTGTGTGACGATTTTATTCTAGTGTGCGTTCATAGCGACGTGACAGAATTTGTTATTAGTGTGCCCCGCCGTGTCAATGTGTGTACCTCGTCCCCCTCAAAAAGTGACAGAAAATATTGTGTGTAGAAATCGGTCTAAGGCATCTCCTTTGTTGAGTGCTTTGTGCCTCTATTGAATGATTCCAATATAATAATTTCCTTTATATGTATACTGAGGTTATTTTTAGTGGAATTCCGTAAAACATGAAAATGGTAAAGGCTCGGAATCCAGGGCCAGTCAATGAATGTGTATAGGAAGTGCTTGATTGCAGTTTGCGTTCCCATTGAGGGTCCACACTAGAATTTAAAGCTTTTGAATGTGTCAGGCTTTAGTAAAAGTTCTCAAACGATTAAATAAATATGTAAATGCAGTAAAAAATTTGTAAAAGTTGGCACTCAAAAGTTACAATCGTTTAAATTGGACCCTCAGTCGTGCCTGACTGGTACCCATATCTCATAATCTAGTTGAAATTTGCAACTCCTGTAAATTACTACTCTTAGTAAAAAAATTGTAAAGCTCATTTTATAAAATTTCACCTCCCAGTATTCACTCAATAATAAAAAAAAACCAATAAGAAAGTGGTCCCTCAATCGAACACCATAAGTTTGCATTTAGTGATAACCACTGTAATATTTAAAATACGGGTGCTACTAAGCTTTAGTAAAAGTACTTAAACGATTGTAAATTAAATCTTAAGTTTGTAAAATAAACCATTAAAAAGTTATAATCGATTAAAGGTGGTCCCTCAATTGAATAGTCCATAATAAAAATAAACCAATTTACGTTGCTTGTAAAAGATAAATAGACGAATATTGTAGACTATCATTTAGTAAATTTTTTTAACTAACTATTACTTTATAGAAAAGTATCAAAAACTGTACCGTTTTATTTTAAATTGAAATCTAACTCATGTGAGGAAATACGACGGTCGAGGTGACCACACATTAGGATGTCGTAGGATCACTACACAGTATAAAGCAAAGTCGCTTATCTAGTAAGTAAATAAAATAAGGTCTGTTTGTTGACATCTAGACACGCGGTAGCGTGTCAAGCCAAGTTCAAGATACAGAACTGGCGAGCCGCACCGTGTGTAATATTACACGAACCATTTGGAACCACTTTTGAATCCCTCATAAATCAAAAACTATTTCACATAAACGTATCAAATTTGGCTCATATATTGTGACTTGCGAGATAAATATGTGTTCTAAATTTCATAAGCTTATCTCAAACAGTTATTTAGATATTAATGTCCAAAAATCCTCATTTTTATCATTGACTGACTGACAGATCAAAATTCTAACCCAGTTCCAAATGACCTAGAGAGTTAAAATTTGGTATGCAGATAGGTAATTACATGAATACAAAGGAATAAATAAAAAACTGGCAATTTTTTTAATAATTAGGTTAGGTTCTATTATGAACGCTTAACATAAATACCTAATTAGTGCCTAATCACGCCTATATATACCGGGAAGGCAGAGCACTGAGTATATATTTAGGTAAACTTACTTATTTACAATTAAGAGTAGGTACTTATAGTCGGTTTTCATATTTATTACTTAGGGTAGGTACCTACATAAAGTCTAGTTTTAGTTTTGAATTTGTCCTTTTCAAAGGACCCACGGCGTTACGATGATAATATATACTTTTCTACAAAAAGTAATGATATCCAATCAAAAACATAAATGTGAAATGAGAGCCAAGTTCAATATTATGATAATTGACTTCAACGACAAAAGAAGTGAGATCTAAATGGGTGCCAAGTTCAATGGTCAACCCTGAAATTTATTTATAAGTAAAAGAAAAAAAAGAAAAGAAAAGAAAAACTTTTATTGACCACGACTTATGGTAACAATGACACATAGATACACACACAAGACACAAAACGCACACAAAGAAATAGAACACATATCTATGGACTTCATAAGTGGTCAACGAGGTACAGGCCTCAGCATATGCCGCATCAGCCCGAGAGCCGCTGCAGCGCTGGTATTCTGGCCGTACCCCGAGTGACTGTAGTAACTTACACATAAACGACGCAAAAAAAAAAAAAAATATATATCTTAATCTAACAACAAATCATCTAAATAATAAATAATAACTTAACTACGCATAAAAATAAATAAGTGATATAGATATAAACAAATAAAACAAATAAAAATATTTACATCACACAAATAACATGGTACAATTTACAAATACAATACAGGGAATGGAAAAACAAAAACCTTCATAGGCTACCACCATACATTATCTTATGTTATAAGAAGATTATGATAGGTATGTTATAGTGTTACTTATAAATAAATTTCAGGGTTGACCATTGAACTTGGCACCCATTTAGATCTCACTTCTTTTGTCGTTGAAGTCAATTATCATAATATTGAACTTGGCTCTCATTTCACATTTATGTTTTTGATTGGATTATTATTTATTAAATTCATTCACTACTTTAAAGTTCTCTAATCAATTACCTATAATGGTTTATTAACTTTTTAATGGTTTATTTTACAAACTTAAGATTTAATTTACAATCGTTTAAGTACTTTTACTAAAGCTTAGTGGCACCCGTATTTAAAATATTACAGTGGTTATCACTAAATGCAAACTTATGGTGTTCGATTGAGGGACCACTTTCTTATTGGTTTTTTTTATTATTGAGTGAATACTGGGAGGTGAAATTTTATAAAATGAGCTTTAAAAATTTTTTACTTAGAGTAGTAATTTACAGGAGTTGCAAATTTCAACTAGATTATGAGACATGGGTACCAGTCAGGCACGACTGAGGGTCCAATTTAAACGATTGTAACTTTTGAGTGCCAACTTCTACAATTTTTTTACTGCATTTGAAATGAAATGAAATGAAATGAAATAATTTATTCTGCAAGTAGATTTCATGAAATTCTTTTGCATGTCAAATCACAGGTTAATTAATTACAAATAAATAATAATATGTACAAGTTACATAATTCTTGGATGTCCAAGCGTGCAGCTCATCATGTCCATGGATTTTTATCATTCAAATAGTCTTCTACTTTATAGTACCCCTTTTTCAAAAGACAAGATTTAATATAGACTTTAAATTTATACAACGGCAATTCAATAATATTTTGCGGAATTTTATTGAACAATATTATACTTAAACCTATGAATGATTTTCCAACTTTTTGAAGCCTGAGTCTTGGAACGGGAAGCTTATATTTATTTCTGGTGTTAAAATTGTGAGAATCCGACTTTTTATTTAATAAGTGCATGTTTTTATGAACATATACGATACAATCTAAAATGAACTGAGAAGCTACGGTTAAAATATCTATATCTTTAAAAATATCTCTAAGGAGTCGCGCGGTCTTATACCATATATGGATCTGTTGGCCCTTTTTTGTAGTACAAAAATGGTTTGAATGTCTGTAGCAGATCCCCACAGCAGAAGACCGTATGACATAACACTATGGAAATAGCTGAAATAAACTAATCTTACCGTTTCAATGTCAGTCAACATCCTGATTTTTCTGACTGCATACGCAGCTGAACTAAGTCTATCTGCCAGAACAGAGATATGAGGTCCCCACTGTAACTTAGCATCTATAGTGATTCCTAAAAATTTTGTAGATTCAGTCAATTCTACAATTTCCTTATTTACAATAATGTTAGTATCAACTTTTTCTTACATTAGGCATTGTAAATCTTATACATTTCTGTTTTTTTTTGCATTTAACAATAAATTATTTGTATTAAACCAGCGCAGAACTTGCGAGAGGGCACTATTTACCTCGTCGTAGTTATTTTTACCTCTGTCAACCTTAAAAATCAAAGATGTATCATCAGCAAACAGTACCGTCTCACATAGATCCGCAGTTAAGTAAGGAAGATCATTTATATAAATCAAGAACAGTAAAGGTCCCAGAATTGAGCCCTGAGGCACTCCCATGAGAATGGGAGCGCCACAAGAATCAACTCCATTGACATTAACTGTTTGCACCCTATCTTTAAGATATGATTTCAACAAATTATTCGCCTCATCTGAGATTCCATAATGATTCAATTTCATTAGCAATATCTCATGATTTACACAATCAAAGGCTTTTGACAGGTCACAGAAGATGCCTATTGCATCTTGCTTATTCTCCCATGCGTCAAAGATATGCTTGACAAGTGCCACTCCCGCATCAGTGGTGGATCTTCCTTTGGTGAAGCCAAATTGTTTTTTATGTAATAGCTTATTTTCATTGAAATGAGACATTAATTGAGTGTATATAATTTTTTCGAAAATTTTACTAAGTGCGGGTAGTATAGAGACAGGGCGAAAATTGGATGGATCACTTTTATTACCTGCCTTGAATAAAGGAATTACTTTACTAAATTTCATCAAATTTGGGAAATGACCTACCTCTATACACATCCATATACAATGCAGGCGCTGGTGGCTCGGACTAAGAGGTTTAGGGTGAGTATTCCGCAGTCTCAGGTCGGGATATTTCATTACAAGAGAAAGTATCCAATCTATAACTTCACCGTGTTTGATTCTACTCAGCGCAAGGGTTATTGTTATGTTAGGCACTATCAGCTAGCAAATTAAGGAGCTATTGAGATTGAGAGAGCTGAAATGAACGAGCGCCAGGAAGATTAATTCTTAAAAATTAAAATACTCTTTTTAATCAATCATGTCATGTAGGAACGCTGACATTATTTTAATAAACTAACCTGATTTTCATGAGCTGTGTTTTATTTCCAAATCTCCAAATAAACGTACAAAGTGAATAACCATACAACATCCCTTTAATGAGAAACCAGAATACAATGGTAATCGATTATTATTTTCATAACTTACAACAAACTATTCATGCAAATAATATTGCGATCTTCGATTACAATATTTATAAATGTATGAGAGAAACCGCGAAAAAAATGGTGTATTAGTAAAAAGTATCTTTAATTTGTTGATACTATTATTAATTTTATGTTATATTTCATTATATATAAATTTCAAAAATAATTTATTTACACATCTTAAAAGGTACAAAAATTAACTTTCATTTGAATGGTCACTCAAGTTTGTAGCATATCTAATATTTTTGTTATGCGCCAAAACATGTTTTTTTAGTTTCCTGAAAAGTTGTCTTTTTGCGATTACCATTTTATTCGCCGGGGACGAAGATATGTCAATTTGAATCAATCAATTTAGATTGTGTCGAAGCATTGCAGTCAAAAAAGCGTCGATGGCCGAGTAGTTAAGGTCGTTTCTTGCCATGCGAGAAATCGCCATTATTGGACGCTTTAACGGTGAATGTAAACATCGTGAGGGAACCTGCACAGCACCCCACCCGCACTTGCTTCACTGCACTATTGCCCTAGTTTAGGTTAGGCCCGTGCCCCAGCAGTAAAGACGTATATGGTCTGAAGATGATTGCAGCAGCCGAACTGCGGCAGCGTGCATATATGAAATAATTTGAAAAGAAATGAATTTAAATAATTTATTCTACAAATCGATTTTCATGAAGTACTTTTGCACGTCAAGTTGTAAATATAATGAATAAAAAATTACATAAAAAATTATCTAGTTACATTTCATTGATGTCCAAGCTACTCATATCCATGGATTTTTATCATTTAAGTAGTCTTCTACTTTATAATATCTTTTTTTCAAAAGACACATCTTATTAATAAGTTTGCAACTATTAAAAGGCAATTCAATAACATTTTGTGTGATCTTATTAAATAATTTTGTGCTTAAACCTAAAAACGACTTTCCAGTTTTTGTAAGTCTGAGGCTTGGGACGGCAAGTCTGTGTTTATTTCTGGTGTTAAAATGGTGAGTATGCGAATTCTTATTAAATGTTTGCATGTTCTTATAAACATTATTTCATGTCATTTCATTTCATTTCATTTCATTTCATATAAGATACAGTCTAAAATGTCCCTCACAGCAGAAGACCGTATGTCATCATAACACTATGAAAATAGCTGAAATAAATTAAATTTAGGCTGCGCTATTGGAAAAACGTCCGACAATAAATTTTTGGGCTAAAATCCGTGCCAAAGAAAAATACTGTGGTGTTTTGGTCTTTATCCGTTAATAGACGTGTCGCGGGTTAGGTTCGACAAATTTGACAACAAATTTAATTTTTTACTAGATACTTATAACGATTAACAAACTTGCCCCGTGATAAATTTCAATGCATCCTTTAATTTAATATTTAGAAGCGGGAGAGACCTATTAATTCCCCCACGATTTATTCAGTAATTATAAAGGAATCGAGGATATTATCGTTATTATAGTGATAACCCCAATAGTGGGTGAAATTAGGTATAATACCTGTAATTTGTATTGTGTCTCTGAATAGCTATTACGCAGGTATAAAATGTAATTACTTTAAATAAATGGGTATTTAATTCTCAAACATAGAGTTTCTTCCGTAAAATATGAAGATGTATTAAATCTAGACACGCGGTAGCGTGTCAAGCCAAGTTCAAGAAATAGAACTGGCGAGCCGCACCGTGTTCTTACACGAACCATTTGGAGCCACTTTTGAACCCCTCATAAATCAAAAAATACAAATCACATAAACATATCAAATTTGGCTTATACTTTGTGACTTGCGATTAAATTTCATAAGCTTATCTCAAACCGTTATTTAGATATTAATGTCCAAAAATCCTCTTTTTTGTCATTGACTGACTGACTGATTGATATATCAATACTCTAACCCAGTTCCAGATGACCTAGACAGTTAAAATATTATGGTATGCAGATAGGTAATTAGATGAATACAAAGGAAAAATAAAAAACTGGCAATTTAGATTTTTTTTATCTAGGACATTTTCACACTCGGTCATCTGACCCCAAACTAAGCAGAGCTTGTACTATGGGCGTCAGATACTGATATACATATGATACATAGATAATTATTTATAAATACGTACTTAAATACATAATTACACCCAGGCACGGAACACACACTATATGTATAATGTTCATCACACAAATATTTGTTCAGAGTGGGAATCGAACCCACGACCCTTGAAACTGCCTGCCAGGGACACTAACCACTGTTCCACCGAGCCAGTCAGGAAGAATAAAATTCTATTATGAACGCTTAACATAAATACCTAATTAGTACCTGTACCTAATTATAGATGTAAGAATCAGTAAGCAATCGAACGGCGTTACGAAGATATGTACTTACCTACAAAAAGTAATGATATCCAATCAAAAACAAAAATGTGAAATGAGAGCCAAGTTCAACATTATGATAATTGCCTTGGTTGTTGATTTCAACGACAAACAAAAGAAGTGAGATCTAAATGGGTGCCAAATTCAATAGTCAGTCCTGAAAATTTATCAGTAATAGTATAACATACCTATCTTCTTACTAGCTGTGCCCGCGACTTCGTTCGCGTGGACTACAGGACTTTATATATAAAAGTCTTTTCACAATAACTCCCGTTCCCGTATGAATTTGGCAATATCGCGTAGTAAGTAAGCTTGATGTTCATTAGAGGATAATCAATCATCTGCCTCACGCGATTTAGATTTTTTCATAGGAACATTTTTTCCCGTTAACTGTTGCAATGAAGCTTTAAGTTAATACTAAGATGCCTGTATGCCAAATTTCAAGCGACTATCTTATGCGGTTTGGATTTTTCATACAAAACTCCCTCCCGCCCCCCCTTTTATTACCCCCTTAAACAGACTGAATTGTTATAAATCATATTTTCAACTTCTATTGGTTGTATGAAGATCCTCCATCTTAGTTTTTCTTTCATATCTATAATGTACAGACATGAGGTAGTTATAATTTTATTATATGTATAGATAATTGTTATTGTAACACTATGAAGTGTTATGTTTTTAGGTAAACATAGTATGAATGGAACTATTTAGTTAAGTATTTTGTGTGTTATATAGTACTTTAGAGTATAAAAAATGTGTTCTCATAATTTGGGTTTCATATACCTATTAATCAGAATAGGCATGGACCCTATTATGTTTACTGTTACGCAGTTATTTAAAAAAAATCATACCTACTTTCTTAGATTAAAAACGTAGTAATAAATATAATAAAAACGTAGAGGTAAAAATTCTTGTACTTTTTGAAAAACGCAAAAAAAACAAGTCAGGGATATGTTTTGAGAGTAGTAGAACACATCCCCATACTTAAAAAAAATTGTATCTCTGTCTGTTTGTTTGTTTATTTCGACTGACCTCCTAAACGGCTGAACCAATTTAAATGAAAGTTTACACGAAGGTATTTTCAATTCTGGAAAAATGCATAGGATACTTTAAATCACTGACAGTTAACTGGTTCCCGTGGGATATTCAAAAAACCTAAATAAATGACTGATCTCTGAAACTATTACACCGATGGTGGTATATTTATTTTTTTCTTTTAACTTAATACCTATGATATCCCGCTTTATGAAGCGGGGTATCATAGCTTTTTGAAAAACCTTGAGTTTGGACTTCTGATTAACGGTGGGGCACCAAGATTGTACCCCATGAGTTAGGATAGGTAGTATGAAAACGTCGATGAGTTTGCGGTTCAGTGATATAAGAAGATCACCCTTCATATACCGATTCATGGACCAGAAGCTTTTCCAGGCGTTGTCTGCTCTACGGATTATTTCTTTGTCCCGCCTGTTTTACTTTATTAAACTTGTTTCATGTCTAGCGTCACTCTCTAAAATATAATTTATAATAGTTTCCATTTTACCTTGATTTTGACATACTCCTAATATCGCGTGTAGACCAATAAAAACTAATATTTAATCTATGTCAGAGTGGCAACTGATGGACGATTATTTTTATGAACACTAATAAAACGACTTACTAGATCTCGTTCAAAACATTTTTCGTTGGTAGTTTTTATAGTAATGTACATCATAATAATTTGCTTTTTTTAGATTTTTAATTTTCTTATTTTAGAAGTTATAGACTCTGTAGTCTATAACTTACAACTTACAACTTACAAAAATATATGACCAAAATATACTAACTCTACCTGTACTTTTGAATTTTCTCACCTGCACTCAGTTGGACAGCTTACAAGTGACGGAATAATGCTGAATCTTATTATTTTATGCTCTTATATCGTTCTACATAGGTCATCTGGTGGTTCAAATGACCCACATTTTTTTCAACACGGGCCTGTAGTCTATTAGAGGGGAGGAAGGCCCTAACTTTTTTCCACTTTGAAAGCGTCTGTCACATAAACTATTCGCTTTAGAAAAAACATATCTTACAAACCTCGATCATTTTTTAAAGACCTATCCATAGATACATAGATACACATACGTGTGGTATGATGACTGCTGTGATATACGGACGGACAGACGGACAGACAGCCATGACGAATTTATAAGGGTTCCGTTTATTGCCATTTGGCTACTGAACCCTTAAAAATGACGTCCGACTCGAAGGCTCGAGCAAACGCGCTCCGCCTGTGTGATCTAATTACTTCGTGTTGCAAGTTTGAACTTACTCGCCTCCGGCAGGCGGTGTACGGAGTAGACGATGGCTTCGTGTATCTCGGGCGGGCTGGCCGGGCTGTGTGATCTAATTACTTCGTGTTGCAAGTTTGAACTTACTCGACTCCGGCAGGCGGTGTATGGAGTAGACGATGGCTTCGTGTATCTCGGGCGGGCTGGCCGGGCTGTGTGATCTAATTACTTCGTGTTGCAAGTTTGAACTTACTCGCCTCCGGCAGGCGGTGTATGGAGTAGACGATGGCTTCGTGTATCTCGGGCGGGCTGGCCGGGCTGTGTAATCTAATTACTTCGTGTTGCAAGTTTAACTTACTCGACTCCGGCAGACGATGTATGGTGTAGACGATGGCTTCATGCATCTCGGGCGGGCTGGCCGGCGTAGTGCGGACGCGCTCCGCCTCCGTGCACTTTTCGATGCTTTTGAGATATATCGAGTATATATTCGCTGTGCATCGGATCTAGAACAAACATATCGATAGTTACTAATCTGTTATATATTTCACAGTAATCTGTCTAAATCTGCTATTAAGTTGAATGACTAGCGCGTTCATTGAATGACGACGTTTAATTGAATGACTAGACCGAACGTTGATTGAACAAGCGTCACTCAACGTCCAAGTAGTTAGCGGATTGTAAAATAGCCCTTTGAACAGAGTGGACGTAAAATAAGTCAGGTGATGAAAACTTAGTTCTTTTTGCGACATCGATATCGGAAACAACATACCTGGCATATTATTTAGTTAAATAATGACTAAAATAATAAATAATGACTACGCTAAAAATCGTGGGTTTGATTCCGCTTACCGTGTCCGCCCACGTTCGACTTTTGAAGGTCCGTTCCGATTAATTTGTATGATATTTTTCTTGGAAATAAACAAGCATAAAGGAATATATTGAGTTTATTGGCAGAAGATGCAAAGAATTATTGTTATGATAAAGTATTTTTTAGGTTATTTAGGTTAGCACAAATTTAGATTATAAAAAAGGTAGGTATCTACAACAATTTTCGATCTACTTATATAGGATGGGTGTGTTGCTCCATTACTATTAGTATGTTCGATTTTTCACCTACAAAAATATTTGTCACCGATTATCGGACGTACGGACGTACTGTTTCACATATTTATTTAAATATAAACGGAGAAACTGTCTGACTGACTGACTGACATATCAATGTACAGCCTAAACGGCTAAACGTTGGTACTTGAAATTTGGAAGGGACGTAGCTTAAGTACCGCAGAGGTGCACTAAGAAAGAAATTCTCGAAATTCCCATGGGAACGGAAATTAGCGGAAAAATCCTATAATTAGGCGTAGGTATAATTGGGTAATGCTTACGTAACTTACTTTTAATTTATGTGATGTTGTGTGATATTTATTTCATGAAATGTATGGATAAAACCACATAATCCAGACTCGAATTTTGCACATAATATTATTGTTTACGCATCGAACGGACAGCAAGAATGAACAAAACTTTTAAAATTAAAATCAGCATGAAATACATATAATCTGGGGGCACGGCAGTGCCCCCGCCAGGTCGAGCGCGAAGCAAACACTGCCGTACCATCCATTAAACCATTTCGCCGCATTTTCAGGCCCTTATTTGAGAACCTCTGGGTAAGACCAGAACGCTGAAATTTTTATCATCAAGTAACCTATGATAACATACTTAAAATCCATAATTTCAAGTCTGTGGGACTTATATTTCCGAAGTAAAACGAAAGCAAAGTTTCGCATTTATGACACTCACTCACACACTCACCTACTCATGATCATCAAAATAGAACTAGTACTTCCCATAAACTCAGAGCACTGAAATTTGGTACAGAGTTAGGGTTTAATAGTCAAATAAACGGAAAACTATAAAAATAAATAAAAAGATAATCGAAGATCTGGAGTACCTGGTGATCCTGATTAGAAAACAACAGCCCAATATTATAAAGTCGTCTAAAAATATTAAAAAACGCCATACCGCCTTTACAAAAAATATTTAATTTGGTTAGCTGCTTCTACAAAAAGAAGTGAAATCCCATCAAAAACATCCTGTAAAAAAACTAGCCAAGTCTCGATGGAGCAGATTGCTCATCTCTAAAAAGTAATGAAATCTAGACAAAATCGTGCCAAGCCTAAGGTTCCTTACTGCGATTTCTTCATTATTATAGTTAGTGTTGTGTGACTTGGCCGTTGAAGGGTACTCAAGGGTACAAAACCAGTATCAAGCCTTAATTTTCACTTGTTATTCATTAAACTTTTTTTTTTCTCTTTTTCTTTGAAAAAACAGTGACAAACACTGGTTTTTTACCCAAATAGAAAAATCGTAACATAATATGAATATTAAAAAGTTATTAAACATTTGACACCAACATCATTTACCACAGATTAAGTACATGGGTTTGTGTTAAAGTTTAGTACATTTAAAGGACAATGGGCAAAAATGTATGGAGCTTGGTCTATTTTTGAAATTGAGTGGCAGTCTCCGGAATCAGTATATCTTGCGAGGCACTATTAAACAACACTATTTAAAAAAAAATCGTGAGCATATACCGGTTAGTTTAGGAGATATCGAATATTGTTGTCTTTGTATATTTCGATGATTCAATGCAAAAATTGTTTTATTTTTATAATATTCCTATTGTTAAGTGTATATTATAACTATTACAAAGTCTAATATTTTTAAAGGTTTACAAGAAAATAGAAAACCGACCATATTTTTAAGATTTTATTATGATAAATACTCACATACAAAAGGTACAATATAAAAACGTCCAAAGAAGTTTTGTCGACCGGTTGCTGTTACCACCATACAGTTGCGTAAAACCCGCCAAGTGACTCTGGCCTCTCTCGGTCAGGTCGCGTTCCGGGATCAGCACTGTACGAACCGGAGCCAGGGGGGACCATTGTTGCGGCAAGCGCCGGACCAGTGGAGTCTTAGCGGCGGTATTGTGCGGGCGGAGCGGGTCAGCCCGCCGGCCAGGGAGACCCGTAGAAACGGGGGCCCTTCCGTCCGGCGGACTGGCCAACCCGCACAGCTCAAACCAATGCGAGACTCCACGCCTTGTCTCGTTGTTGCCGCAGCAATAGTCTCCTCTTTAAGCGTGCTTTAAGGGTAAGTGCGACAGGCTATTGTGCCTGTCGACCTCATATTTGGATCTCACTACCGCTTATCATCAGGTGTAGTGAGGTTATCTTGTTAGTTTAATATTTAAAAAAATGTTTTTTTTATAAAAAACTTACTCGTCTATAATAATAGTGTCTAAAAACGCAGCAGGTAATCGAATTTCATCTTGGTATCGTGCCGTGGCTGGGTGATTCCGTCAGACGAGTTTATACTATAAAAAAAAATGTCACATTTCGTAGGCGCAGGTTTATTGTAATTCTGAATTATCCTATTTAAATAAAAATCCGCTGTTTGCTTTTACACAATTATCAAAATAAAATAGTTATGTAATAAAACGTTAATGAAATATAACAATCTTCATCACTCTTTATTTCTATATCTAACCATGACTCGAAGTAACTGCCATATAATAAGTTGTTATTTATGACACGAACTATGATATGCAATTGAAATTTGAGACTGCCACCCGATTTTTATTTTAGCCCAAAATGCCCATTGTCCTTTGTTAATTACTAATACAAGTTATAATTAAGTTCGAACAGTTAGCAAAAGTGATTCAAACTGATAATGATTAAATATTATAGGTACTGAGTTAATTGTCACATGTATTTTTTTCTAATGTGGACAAAATTGATCTCTGTGCCGCTAAAATGTCGACTGCATGAAAATTCTCATTAAAGCTATTCATCAAGCGAAACATTGGTGAGCGTTTACCAGCATTTGTGCGCATACGCGAGGTGGCAAATAATCGGGAAGCAGTCCGACAATGTGTTCTCGTGGGTACTCTATAGTTTATTTTGTTAATGATGGGAACACAGTCGTATTTATTGTGACACAGGTCATAAAGTATGGTTGCCTCAAGTTGCGTGCGTCTTTGCTTTAGGCTTATAAGTCTGTATTTGGAGAGGAGCTGTTGATATGACAAGTTATTACGACAGAATCGATAATGTAATGAACGTAGAAATTTCTTTTGGATTCTTTCAATATTTATTACTAGCTGACCCGGCGAACTTCGTACCGCCTTAACGTAGCTTTGATGCACTACTTTATTTTGTCAACCGACTTCAAAAAAAGGAGGAGGTCTCTCAATTTGACCGTATATATGCTTTTTATAGCTGACAGTTGTCCCATATTAGGTATGAGTAAGTACCTATTCATTTTGCCCTGGAATCCATTATATCCTCCATTTAAAAAATGTAATCCTTATTTCCCTGGTCTTGTCATAGCTGAGAAGAACTTTACTAATCTCATATTTTTACTCACATCCAGCAATACAATAATTGCTTTAAAATGACTTCATTTGGCGCAAAAAAACTTATTCGAGACAGTTTTTGGCCTACTTTCAAGGTATATAAGGATAATGGCAAATACTATGAGTTAAATTTCAAAACCCATATACAAACTTCGCATAGCTTATGTATTTAGTGATCTGTGGTAATTTAACCGCGCCAACAATAATTGTATTAAAGTTTTTGACGTAAACTACGTCAAAAAGTTTAATACAGTTTTGTTTTAAAGACGAAGAAGTTTTTTGTTTGCTTATAAGTGTTTGTTGATCACATTAAGTTCACAGCATAATATTGATTTTTGGTAACTCTTCTACCCAATATTACAATTTTGATATAGCCGGATAAAGAAGGTACTTATACTGTTAAAAGAATGGTTAAATATTTGGAAAACTCCCCGAGATATTACAGTTTCAATAGCACATCATATGGGTGAGCTCAAAACGCTTCATACAAATGTAGTAGCACACTATGACGTCACAACGTGTAATACTGTATGCATAACGCAAGAACTTTGTTCAGCAGCTATATCAAATGTTGCGTTTACGAATATATTTTCATGTGAAAGTTACTACTTATTTTGTATTTAATACGATGGCATAGCATTTTTTAAGAATTTTCGCAGTTTTGAAATGGACTTTCCGAACCAACTTCAAATGTCTATTATTGTCTCATTTCGTCAAAAATTTTAATTCCAATTTGACTAATGTTATTAATTTACCTATATCTCACTATTAATTGTGAAATCGCATGTAAAATTAGACTTAGGAAATTACCCTATGTGTCGGCGGAAAAATGTGTGATGATGTTCCACAATATTACAGATCTTCACCAAATTGTTGTGCAAACGCTGATTAACTTCTTTTGCTGAATTGCCCATAAATTGTATTTGCCAAAATTTCTTGTTTAAGAGATTTAATATCTACTTATCCGTTTGGTACAGGTATGAACCGTATATTGTAGAGCGATCAGCTCGTCTTTTCTTTTGAACCAAAAACGTGATGATTGAAAAATGTTTGTCAAAGAACCTTCTTTAATTTGGTTACTAAAGATATCGAAATATTTGTCAGTATACGAACATGTCAATTAGATGTCACTATTTTGCTATACTCTATTCCATTTATGAAGTCCTTTTTGACATTTCGAAGAACGTAACTCTGCACGTTTCAAATAAATCCAATTTAATATCACTTTTTGTGTTTAGTAGGAAATCGTTATTTAAAAAATATAGAATTATGCAAAAACACCCTACAATTAATTTACAAGCAAAATTAACTATTGTTTCTATATCTGAACTTCAAAATAAATTAATATTTTTTTGCGCGTATGCAGTTACGTACTATGGTTTACGTTTTACTTTTAAACGTAGTGACGTGCCTGAAGTATTCGGTTAGTTAAAAGGATCATTCGCGAATGAAAATTAATCTAGCGGCAATGGGACCGCTTATAACTTACGCTTATGCATTACGTTTTATTGTAAAACAGTTTACATATTATGTAAACTGTTATATTTGATTAACAACTATAAAATCAAATATAAAAACTTAAATGAATTGTTTGTTTTTATTTTAATCTGAGGGCCTACCATGAGTTGGCTATCGTAAACTTACGTACGTTAAAAACCTATCGAGTTGTTTTTTTCATATGGCCGATTGTAGTTCTTCGCGTAACCACCAGCCGGCGCTGTACATGTTTTTCATAGACATATTTACGTAGTCGATATCGATCGCGTAAGTTTTAAACTCATGGTAGCCCCACTGATGCTCATAGTAACTGTTGAGTTACTCCATTACGCGATACAATTCGTATAATTAATTTAGTATTGCAACTATAGGTACTCGGTGCAAACACTCCTGGCAGCAAACGGTGTCAAACATTCGGTGCCATTAATTAACGAGTCTTTGACACGAGCCTATAACTGTTATGATCCTTTAAACTCAGTGTAAATTAAATAACTTAACTATCATTATTCATTATTATTATACTAAACATCCAATCATGTTTTTTTTTTCGACAAAAAACAATTTTGGAAGTTTTGCATGTCTAAAATTGTTCTTTCGATAATTTTTATTAACCTTAGTTTTTGAAAGTTAATTCGATTTAAATTTGATACAAATCGAGAATCGTTGCCGCTGAATATCGATTTCTAAGGGTACTTCCCTAGTACTGAACTATTGACATCTGTCAAAAAGGACTTCATAATTGGAATAGAGTATAAATGAGAATCTCTGGAATAGACAATAATTGAATAATATAGATGAATGTTGTCGATTCAGAACCCTTCTAATAATCTGAGGTATAATTTTCGTAAATTAAAAATCAAATAAATTACTTACACAAATTAATGTCTAAAACAGTACGTGCCTAAACTTTCGAGACATTTTACAAAAAAATAATTTCTGAACGCACACATGAATAGTTGTTACAGTATTTGACAGGATTGGACAACTATTATATAGTCATATTTTCAGCTAAGATGAGTCCTGTGACACTTCATTGTTATTTGAATGAATGAATTTTATTGCACACTTTTTCATTTTATTGCGGCGTCATTAGGAAAAATAAAAAAAGAAAATATATTTTTGAAAGAGAAACAGTATCGTTTAGTTTAATTTAATGAAATAGAAAATTTAAAAAAATTACCTATGCGGTTCGTATACGTAGAACGGAACGTAGTAAGAGCATAGAGCTGGTACTAATATAATCGGGTGCAATATGGCGATCACTTGAAAATCGCTTCAGTCACTCGTGAAGATTGGACGAAAGTAGTCGAAAAGACAAAAAGTACCATATAAGAGGACTGGAAAGACTAACTTATAATAAATATCGGGGATGATGACTCATCAAGCGATTCTTCTGACAGTGATTTTTCAAATACTGAATGAAAACATTTAATCTCTTCTTATTATTTCACTTTACCGCATAGCGCTATGTAAAGCATACATATATGAACAAAAAACTTTCACTATAATACCTAAAGACAAATCATGCTTTCAAATTTGGTAGTTTCATAAAATCGATTTCATTTCCATATAAAATATTATCGATTACCAGAAATAATCGAAATTATTTAATTGTAGGACATCTCTACAATTGTCAAAATCGATGTGTCACAGGGATCATCTTAGCTGAAAAGGACTATATAATGTTTGACACAATGACTGAAGTTTCGTGTCAAGTCCCACGGGAACTCGGTAGAACGGGATAAAAAGTATCCTATGTCCTTCTCCTGGCTCTAAGCTACCTCTCTACCAATTTTCAGCCATTATGTGTCCTGCCGTTCTTGAGTTATAAGTGGTGTAACTAACACGACTTCCTTTTATATATATAGATAAAAAGGATTCCAGATGGACACAGCATATTCTATTTGGGAACGAATAAGTGTTTTATTTAAATATATATAAGTGTGTGGTTTTCGAAAGTGTTTGCATATACGCATTACAAAACCATACATTCGATAGGCATTATTTATTATATTATATACTAGCGACCCGCCCTCGCTTCGCTTCGGTATACCTTTATCTCTATATAAAATATTACATTAAAATATAATATTTATTATCAGGTACTTATTTACCTACGAAACGAATTTAAAGCGAATTCAAAATTCCTTCAAGTTAAAATTAAAGTGGCAACCACGCGACTTTTTTGTAATACTTGCATTTTTAAATTCGTGATATCTTCCGAAAGAAATGTCCGAATTGAATAATTCAAAAAGTTATTTAAAGGTACTGAAGCAGTCTTGAATAAAAATTTATTTTGATAAGGATTAATACCAAGGTACAAATAAAGAGCCCTTTCAAGCGGCGACATATAAATTAAATTTTTAGAATAAAAAACCGCTTACTGTGATATAACTATAATATTTAGACATATTATGCCGTCGCGACACTTTTTGTAGATAATGGAGAGCTCTGCAAAGTCGTAGTAAATGATTTTATTCTATCATCAATAGTTTTCGCAGCACACGCGACGTAAGTAATTTTTCAGGTCATTTTTTTACACCTTGGGTTACATTATTGGAGTTTTAGTAAGGATCCCTAATTTATAAAAAAAATATTATATAGCCTATGTTACTTCTGAATAATGCAGCTTTCTAATGGTGAAAAAAATATTGCAATCGGTCGAGGAGTTTTTGAGTTTATTCATTAAAAACATACAAAAATACAAAAATACAAATCTTTCCTCTTTATAATATGAGAGTAGATTATGTGTGTATCTAATACTAATTTGCAGTCTAAGGCAACTCCTAAGTCCCTTATACATTCAACGGATTCGAGTTGAAAACCAGATAAATAATATTGATGGTTTTCTATTTTTTTTCTTTTTGTAAAAATTATTGATTTGCATTTATTAAGGCTTAATTTAAGTTTATTATTAATGCAATAATCGGAAAAACGGTCAAGATCTGTTTGAAACTTTGTGTGATCATCGGAATTTTCGACAACGTGATAAATTTTAACGTCATCTGCGTACAAAAGGAAGTTACAGAATCTTAAGCAGTGATGAATGTAATTTATGAATAGGATAAACAATAACGGACCCAGAATAGAGCCCTGCGGAACTCCTGAACTTATCTGTACATATTCAGACTCATATCCTCTGACAACCACTTTCTGACTGCGGTTAATAATGTACGACTTGAACCAGCGCCAGAGGTTACCACGAATACCATTGTATGCAAGTTTATCTAACAATATTTTATGGTCAACCACATCAAATTTTTTTTCGAAAATCAGGATAAATACTATGGGTGGGTTTATTAGCATCTATACTTTCAAAGATGTACGACGTGTACATTAGTAAGTTTGTATTGGTTGATCTACGTTTAACAAAACCGTGTTGCTGTTCAATAATAATATTGTGTAGGGAAGGATAAATGGCATTGTTGACAATTCTTTCAAAAAAATTAGAAAGAACACACAGTATAGATATGAGACGATAGCTCTCCACACTCGATTTATGTCCTCCCTTAAACACTGGCACAATGCGTGCAGACTTCCAGATGATCGGGAAAACGCCTTCAATTAGGCACTTGTTGAAAATGCATTGGACAGGATAGCATATGGATTTAGCAGTCGGTTTTAAGAAAATTGGAGACACATTATCAACACCCGACCCCTTTGTAACATCGATGTTCCTAAGTTCTTTTAGTACGTCTTCGCTTGTAAGAGTAATAGTCTAGTCAAATTAGGTAAAAATCTCGGAATTCGAGATACCCAGCTGTAAGTCTGTAAATACTTGTATATTGACGTCCTAAAAGTTGTCTTAAAACCTACATATTGTAGGGTATACGTAACTATTAAATTTTTAAGGTCAAATATCACAAATATCAGTTTTGTGAACGTTTGAGCGAAACGGGAAGTTTTATCATAAAAGTGTGTAGGAGAAAATGACTTATCTTCTATTTATCTATAAAAATTGTCTGTACGTTTTATTCCTAAGATTCACCATTTCAGAGATACAGCGATGCAAATAGTTGAAAAAGTTGTATTTTCAAAAGCTTCCAGGCCCACGTGCGATTGTGCTAGACAGTTAAAATTTTCACGAATGATGTATTTTAGTAGTCTCTCTCTATAACATCTAATACTAGAAAAAGCTTAAAACCAATGTTTAAGTGGGTTCTCATACAAAAACTATGTTTTTTTTTTCTCACACTTGGCTGGTTTTTAACGTGGTTACCCCAGTAAACCTATTCCAGACGACACCTTTTATACATGAAGAACACGTTGTTTATAAGGAAGCCTAGTTAAATAATTATTTAGGCTTGGCACGATTTTGTCTAGATTTCATTACTTTTTAGAGATGAGCAATCTGCTGCATCGAGACTAGGCTAGTTTTTTTACAGGATGTTTTTGATGGGATTAACGTTTCAGTAATGGCTTTCGTAGTATTTGCAAATTTGTATTTCATGTGGTAACCTTTCTACGATGAAAAATTGCCAATTGGACAACGTTGAATGAATACAACGTTGTCCAATTGGCAATTTTTCATCGTCAATAGGTAGCGGTTCTGGCGACAGATTGGTATAATATTGTTACGGAGAACCTGGTTATGTACCCTTGTGTTCCCCTCAACGGCCAAGTCACACAACACTAACTATAATAATGAAGAAAACGCAGTAAGGAACCTTAGGCTTGGCACGATTTTGTCTAGATTTCATTACTTTTTAGAGATGAGCAATCTGCTCCATCGAGACTTGGCTAGTTTTTTTACAGGATGTTTTTGATGGGATAAGATATTACTGTTTTTTTATAAAAACTAGGGGGGATAGTATTTGCACAATTAAAATTATAACGTTTTTTTAGATAAATTATTTCGTGACTGTGATTGTGTTTTTCGTATTAAGACTTTATCTGATAAGCAATCTGTCGTATTTGAGTACTTGACACAATATTTCAGATAAAAAGTCACTTAAAAACGCATTTATTTTTTTAAATGTTAGACACTTACCTAAATAATTGAAATGAGCATAAAGAACCTTATGTTCCAGTAGGTAGGTAGGTTTATGCTGTATTATACATACATACATACATAAAATCACGCCTTTTTCCCAGAGGGGTAGGCAGAGATCACTTCCAGCGATCCACTTTTCACCTCTGTGGGAAACGTGACGTGACGGGTTGTGGACCACGTCGCCGTCATTCTGCCTTGTGCATCGTTTTAACAAGGTCATTGCGTTCCCACGAGTAGCAAGGATATATGACGGGGGAAGGAAAAGGGGAGGAAGGATACTATCGCCTCGGATGATTTGGACTGAGTCGATAGTAGCTTGAGGAGCCGGGGTCGCTTACCCGTATACCGTTTATCAACCACCGGACAGATAGTTGTGACTGGTATCCCCTGACTGCATATGCTGTATATGCTGTATTATTATTGTATTATTTTTAACTATTGACTTTTTGAAAGTAAGTAATCTAAGCAGCTAGTTACTACATCCAATCAAAAACATAAATGTGAAATGAGAGCCAAGTTCAATATTATGATAATTGCCTTGGTTGTTGACTTCAACGACAAAAGAAGTGAGATCTAAATGGGTGCCAAGTTCAATGGTCAACCCTGAAATTTATTTATAAGTAACACTATAACATACCTATCATATCTTCTTATAACATAAGATAATGTATGGTGGTAGCCTATGAAGGTCTGTCTTGGCTAGTTTTCTTTAGTTAGTTAGTTAGTAGTCTAGTTAGTTGTCTTGGTTAGTTTGGTATTTGTCGGTCGAAAATTTGGATTGTTGGTAGAAACTAGCGAGCGAACATAATAATACGTTGGTAGGTTTATAGAAACTAGCCAAGACAGACCTTCATAGGCTACCACCATACATTATCTTATGTTATAAGAAGATATGATAGGTATGTTATAGTGTTACTTATAAATAAATTTCAGGGTTGACCATTGAACTTGGCACCCATTTAGATCTCACTTCTTTTGTCGTTGAAGTCAACAACCAAGGCAATTATCATAATATTGAACTTGGCTCTCATTTCACATTTATGTTTTTGATTGGATATCATTACTTTTTGTAGAAAAGTATATATCATCGTAACGCCGTAGGTCCTTTGAAAAGGACAAATTCAAAACTAAAACTAGACTTTATAAATATAAAACAATTGAATCAGGTACTGTATTTTCCTACGTTTACGGGGTATAACCCTAAGTAATAAATATGAAAACCGACTATAAGTACCTACTCTTAATTGGAAATAAGTAAGTATGTATACCTAAATATATACTTAGTGCTCTGCCTTCCCCGGTATATAGGCGTGATTAGGCACTAATTAGGTATTTATGTTAAGCGTTCATAATAGAACCTAACCGCAGCAGTGGTCTCCTTTTTCACGGCTTTCAGGGTGAGTGCGACAGGCTCAACATGGTCTATTGTGCCTGTCGACCTCATATGTGGATCTCACTACCGCTTACCATCAGGTGGAGTGAGGTCATCTTGTTAGCCTCTTATAAAAAAAAAATAAAAAAAAAACCTAATTATAAAAAATTGCCAGTTTTTTATTTTTTCCTTTGTATTCATGTAATTACCTATCTGCATACCAAATTTTAACTCTCTAGGTCATTTGGAACTGGGTTAGAATTTTGATCTGTCAGTCAGTCAATGATAAAAATGAGGATTTTTGGACATTTATATCTAAATAACTGTTTGAGATAAGCTTATGAAATTTAGAACACATATTTATCTCGCAAGTCACAATATATGAACCAAATTTGATACGTTTATGTGAAATAGTTTTTGATTTATGAGGGGTTCAAAAGTGGTTCCAAATGGTTCGTGTAATATTACACACGGTGCGGCTCGCCAGTTCTGTTTCTTGAACTTGGCTTGACACGCTACCGCGTGTCTAGATAGTTAGCTCCATTTAAGGAAGCTATCCCAGTGGTTGTAGGTTCCACGGCTAATGTAGCCAGCCCACTGCCACTTCAGCTTGCTGATACGATGAGCTATGTCGATGACTTTCGTTCTCTGCCAGATCGCCTCATATCTGATTCGATTCCGTAGAGAAACACCGAGCATAGCTCTTTCCATAGCCCGCTGAGCGATTTTGATCTTGTGGACCAGCCGTGCCGTCAATGTCCACGTTTCGGCTCAATACCTACGTCATGACGGGTAGGACGCACTGATTAAAGACGAAATTCATCTTCAGGTATTGTGGGATTGACGATGAGAAGACTCGGCGTAGCTTCCCAAAAACTACCACCAGAGAATTCTTCTATTCACCTCGTCCTCAAAGGCTTTTTAACGCTGTTCTGTTCGAAGGGAAAACTCCGGAGTCGTGAAGTAAGAGCGTGGTTGTCCTGTTAGAACCCAAGTCCCAGAACTATCGATCCATTTCCCTTTTAAGCCACGTCTACAAGCTAATTTCTAAAGTAATCACGAACCGTTTCGTATAATACCAGCCTGGATATATCGGAGCGGATACGGCATCCATAGACTGCACCGACACAGTGCAGCAGATTATACAGAGGACTGAGAAGCATTTGTGGACTATGAGAAAGCCTTTGATTTGGTTGAAATCTGGTCAGTTGTGGAGTCTCTGCCGCGATACCAAGTAGATTGGCGATACATCCAGGTGATGAAATGTCTCTACCAAGCCGCGACCATATCCGTTCAAGTACAGAATCAGCAAACAAAATCCATACCATTGCATAGAAGAGTGAACAAGGGGACGTCACCTCCCCTGAACTGGAAAGGACGTGGCATTAACTTTTAATAGTGAATTCATCTCTCATCTGACTGGCTCGGTGGAACAGTGGTTAGTGACTCAGGTTCAAAACCTACGGTTCCAAGAGTCGTGGGTTCGATTCCCACTCGGGACAAATATTTGTGTGACGAACATCGGTGTTTGTTCCGTGTCTGCGTGTATTATTAAATATATTTAAGTTTATTTGTGTATCCACTGTTGATCCTGATTTCCGTAACACAAGTGCTTAAGCTTCTTACCACGGGATCAGATCAATGTATGTGATGTTGTGTAATATTTATTCTATTCTACTTATCTGAGATTTACAGATGAAATCGTCGTTCGAGCAGAGATGCTGCAGGACGTACAACAGACGCTGAATGACCTGGCTGTTCTGCATGCATCGGCCTACGGATGAACTTGGACAAAACCAAGGTCATGTTTAATGAACATGTACTGTCGGAACCGATTGCGATCCACGGCACCGTCCTCGAAGCTATTCAAAAATACCTGTGTGTGTACCTCGGGCAGACTATGCAGTTGGGTCGAAACAACTTTGAAGACAAGGTGAAGGTGAATAGAAGAATTCAGCTGGGTTGGGCAAAAATTGGGAAAAAACGCCGAGTCTTTTCATCGTCAATCCCGCAAAGCCTGAAGAAAAGTAAAGGAAAAAGGCTATTAAAAATAGAGACTTTTATAAGGTGTGTCTTTTGTCAACTTAAAATAAGGAATCTCATAAATTTTAAACAAAAATATTAGAATTCTCCTAATTTTAGGTAAGATACTAAGCTACAACAATTACTTAATACGTTAGTGACTGCCTCATTGGTCTATTGGTAGCAAACGCTGCGTAAGGACCGAGGGGTCCCCAGTTCGAGCCCGGGGTCGGGCAAAATTTGTGTGAGTTTTTCTGTAATGAAATTACTCGGCCCGGAGTTAGGAAGTTGGCGGTTGAACGCCCGTGCCCGTGACACGTTAAGCCGGTGGTCCTGCGCCTGATCTCTCATCGTTCATGCCGGATTGCCGTCTCACCGAATTATGAGAGTAAGGGAATAGAGAGTGCACTTGTGTACTATAATATGTCGTGCGCACTTGGCTGATCTCAGTTGAGATCGGCCGCCATGGCTGAAATCGGTCGGACGCCTTAGTTAGTTAGTTAATACTTAAGTGTTAGCTATTTTAAAAGATGTTAGACTTCTATTTTAGTTCTTTTAGTATGTTCATTACTTGCTGTAAAACCAGTTAATACTTTACTTCTCCATAAAACATATTTCACACAGTAAGCATATTTTGTAGTAAACACGGACCGAATCGGTATCGTAACACTATTGCTTTCAAAATAAATAATGCTGGCATGTCACAACTCAAAATGTACCAGTATCACTGAGAAGAATGTAATAAATATTTTATTATTTCGAAAAACACCTCTGTTTTTTAAAAAAACCTTATTTTTTCTAGTATTTTTTGTAATGCGGCAGTAATCATTATAATTTTGTCCATGTTATTTTGTTGTAAGTCTGAGACTTAGTAGATGTTTTCAATTTAGAGTACTGGACAAATATTTTTTTTTAAGAACCTTTATTAAATATAATTTTCAATATATTTTTAATGTTGTTATTCAAGTCTTATCAACATTTGCGCAGTAAATAAAAAATTACAGCATTTGAAAATTTTAAAAAACTTTAAAGTGCTCTACTGAAAAATTCACTCAATTTGAGTTACGACAGTATTCTTCCAAAGATCTGTTTGTCATATGTACGTAACGTAAAGGCAGATTAAAGTGACACTTATTAAATGGAGGCTATGCCAGAGCCGCTCTAAGTTGACTGATTTGACACATGTCAGACTGACTGCACTAGTGAGGTACAACGGGAAAATTGCCGAAGTATATAAGTAACAGCTATTTTCACTTTATAACCAAGCAAGGTCTAATTATAATAAATTTTTATTAAAAACATTTATTCACATCCAAAAGATTGAATTGAAGTTTCTTATTTAAAAATATATTTATTTTTCAAATACAATACTTATTAAATCCTTATCCTATTTAAAAAAATACCTGGTGAGTATTACCCATTACGTCACTATGAAAACGTGTCAAACGGCGTAACCTTGTAAAAGCGTAATACAGAATGGAAATTTTACGTTTTCTTTTTATAATTCAATTATTTTAGGTAATAAAAGACAAATAATTAGATAATTAGGTGCATTTGACATTTTGAAATAACGTCTTATTTTTAAAAGTTGTTTGTTATGATCCGCTAAATATGTTCCTCTTAACAAGGATAAATCCAAAATATGAAATAAAAAGTGTCAAATCAGTCATCTAAGAGCGGCTCAGGTATAACGCGTGTGAATTGGCCGCTAGGGGCGTTAGAGTCGGGTGAGGCCCTCTAAATGTCAAATGGTTTTAAGGGTTTATTCCTGTATATTAGCTGTGCTCGCAACTTTGTCTGGGTGGAATAGTAACTTTCGCCAGTGTTTTGATTTTAGGAAGCATTTTTTCACGAAATTACACGTAAAATAATTATAGGTACATAAATTATAACTCAAACATTAAACATATTACACTTAGTTATTGATAGATTAATATCCAGGAAAGAACTTGAAATTTTTACAGATAAATAGGTGATAAACAACATGTTTCATTCTTCATTACAAATAGGCCAGCTAAAGAGGATTAGAGTCGATATGATGTATGTTTTAAAAGCGAAAAAATACTTATGACATGAAAAATACTTACGTCCGCCCTTTTTTGAGCAAAATGGTACTGAGAAACACTTGCTTAGCCAAAACGTTTACTTTCATATGTATTCAATATGATTCAAATGGACATTTCCATTTTGGCTCCCGGAAAAAGTTTTGACAGCCGTTTTTAGGACCTCCCTCAACAGTGGCGCCGCCTAGTGATCCCAGAAACCATAGCCCTCAATGTAAGTGAATTCATTTCACGGACCACTTGTCACGTGCAGGCATGGACCGCTGAAATTTAAATTTGGCTTAAAAGAGTTATCCGAAGGCTTCTGAGAATGAGTTAGGTGAAAACACCTAACTCATTTCCACGCCTTTCGAATAAAAAAGTCATTTAGCGAGAGTTAAGGTTTATTTTAATTTGGATAAACGTTCATGTTGCGGGAATGTGAGCCGAGTAGTCTCACTTATAGTACGAACGAACCCGAAAAACGTGCAAATTCGATATCAACATCAGTTGTGTCGGTAGGTTAATCAACCGGTATAGTACACATCGATGTTTGAATAATTAAAAATAGGACAATTTTTTTTATTATTTTCTATTATTTGCGCGAACACTAGACATAACAAATAAAACTATTGTACGAATCAAACTCGCGTGTATTGTTATCCAATCAAAAACATAAATGTGAAATAAGAGCCAAGTTCAATATTATGATAATTACCTTGGTTGTTGACTTCAACGACAAAAGAAGTGAGATCTAAATGGGTGCCAAGTTCAATGGTCAACCCAGAAATTTATTTATAAGTAACACTATAACATACCTATCATATCTTCTTATAACATAAGATAATGTATAGTAGTAGCCTATGAAGGTTCTCTTTCTAGATTTCTTTTCTTCCCAATTGAAATACGATGATGGCTTTGAGTAGCCTCGTCATCATCACCGGTCTTTAGATTTAATACAGATATTATAATAATAATAACGAGCAACTTTCCATATTATGAGTTTGAACTAAATTAGATTATCTAGTTTTGTTAGTAGAAACCCTAATTGGAATTAATATAACATACATACATACATAAAATCACGCCTTTTTCCCAGAGGGGTAGGCAGAGATCTCTTCCTGCCATGTGCTACGGTCCTGGCACACCACTTTCGCTTCATCCACATTCATCAACCTCTTCATGCACGCTCGTCGATTACGGGTACTTTTGATTTGACCTTTCTTTAAGATTTGACCTATTTGGTCATGAAAGGTCTTTCTTGGTCTTCCCCTGTCGACATCTCCAATTACACCCTCTCTATATATACCCTTCGTTAATCGTCTTTCACTCATCCTCTCAACATGACCAAACCATCTATGCATACCTTTCTCAACCTTAGTCACTACATCTTCTTTCACACCACAACACCAATTATTCTCCAATTATTTCGTTTCTTATTCTATCACTCAGTTTCACTCCTAGCATACTTCTGAGTGCTCGCATCTCCACTGCATTTATCCTACTTTCGTGCGTCTTCTGCCATACCCAACTTTCACTTCCGTACATTAGTGTCGGGATCAACACTCCCCTATGAACCGCCAGACGTGCCTTTTTGGACTCATTCTGACTGTTCACAAGGGTGTGCAGCGCTCATTAGTATAACAGGCTAACACAAAATTTGCATCGCTTTGCTATTGTGGTGTAAAATGTATTTTAAATTATAATTCATACAATCATAATAATTTAATAACACTGTATTTACGATTATCTATTGTTTGCCCGAAAGATATATGCCATAATATTCATATGTCCGAATTTCAATTGCCCGAATGTTATGTTTGCCATAAAATAAATCTACACTAATATTATAAAGAGGAAAGATTTGTATTTTCGTATGATTGTAATGAATAAACTCAAAAACTACTGGACCGATTGCAATTGATTTTTTTTTCACCATTAGAAAGCTGCATTATTCAGAAGTAACAAAGGCTATATTATATTTTTTTTTAAATTAGGGATCCTTACTAAAACTCCAATAATGTAACCCAAGGTGTAAAAAATTACCTGAAAAATTACTTACGTCGCGTGCGCTGCGAAAACTATTGATGATAGAATAAAATCATTTACTACGACTTTGCAGAACTCTCCATTATCTACAAAAAGTGTCGCGACAGCATATGTCTAAATATTATAGTTATATCACAGTAAGCGGTTTTTTATTCTAAAAGTTTAATTTATATGTCGCCGCTTGAAAAGGCTCTTTATTTGTACCTTGGTATTAATCCTTATCAAAATTAATTTCTTTATATTCAAGACGGCTTCAGTACCTTTACATAACTTTTTGAATTATTCAATTCGGACATTTCCAAGTAATACTTGCATTTGACTTTAACATGAAGGAATTTTGAATTCGCTTTCAATTCGTTTCGTAGGTAAATAAGTACCTGACAATAAATATTATAAATCTATGTATATTACATATCTTCTATCTCTATATAAAATATGTAATATTTTATATAG
The DNA here is from genome assembly GCA_039566165.1 of Maruca vitrata. Lineage (NCBI taxonomy): Eukaryota > Metazoa > Arthropoda > Insecta > Lepidoptera > Crambidae > Maruca > Maruca vitrata. The sequence continues at coordinate 13,555,994 of CM076914.1, read as the reverse complement.
AGATAGAAGTATACCGAAGCGAAGCGAGGGCGGGTCGCTAGTATGACATAATTTTAATTACCCGAACATCAGAATCTATAATGATTCGAATGCCATACGATTGTTATCCATATTTTTAATTGCAATAATATCATGCAACAGAATTTTCAAACGCCATATATAATAGTCAGTAAACATAAACGTTTGAACTGATATGACATGTTCGTTCGTATAGAAAAAATAAATACAAATAAATAAATATTACACAACATCACAAACATTGATCTGATCCCGTGGTAAGTAGCTTAAGCACTTGTGTTACGGAAATCAGGATCAACAGTGGATACACAAATAAATTTAAATATATTTAATATTTAATAACACACCCAGACACGGAACAAACACCGATGTTCGTCACACAAATATTTGTCCCGAGTGGGAATCGAACCCACGACTCTTGGAATCGCAGCTTATGAACCTGAGTCACTAACCACTGTACCACCGAGCCAGTCTAAAAATGTTACTTTTCTTTTGATAAAGGGTTTTATTTTGTTTAATTTCTATTAGGAATTATCTTTAAACTAAAAAAGATGTAAAATACGCTTTTAAACCTCAACATAAGACCTAGCAGCAACTTTTCGTTCTTACAAAAACAGTGCCAATAATAGGTAATAATAATCACTGCCAATAAAAGGTGTGGCTATGCCAATAACTGGATGTTTGCGGTAGTTTTTCAAAACTACTATTATTGAATAAAAAGCTTAAATTTATTAATGATAAGTACTTCTTAATATTCTGTACATCTGAGAAGACCAATTTGTGATGATGAAATGCTTTTTTCTTTGTTAAAATATATAAATACTAGTTGACCCGACAGACTTCGTCCTGTCAAAGAAATAGGAAAAAGAAAAGGGCTGTTTGTAGGGTTTTCCCGGCAATTATTCGATTTTTTCTCGCCTTAAGAACCAGCCTAAAAAAAGAGTTGGCCAATTTGGTTCAGGCATTGTTAAGGCACTGAAAATTTTATAATTCGACACAACTATCGTTGTTGTCTGCCCTCACGTGTCTGGGGGTTCGGGTCGCGCACCTCAACATGAGCCCACCCCCACCACCGCCTTCGCCGCCGCCGCGCGCCGCCACGAGCCGCCACTGTCGTGCTATGCGGACCGACCGACTGACACAACGACGGTACGCAGCCGCCGCCACCGCCATCTCTGCCCTCGGCATTGTAAATGCATCTTGTGTATTAATATTAACATAAAAGTGTTATGATATGTATATATTCGGAATCCTCATTTCATCAGCTTTAATTTGATATGCATTTTGTTTTATGTTTATTGGTCTATGTCGGTAGGAGTAATTGAAAAATAAGATATTTCGTAAATTAAACTTGAACACCACTAAAATCGTTATTGTGGCTAAACCTTATAGGATAGACATAATCTATTGCAGATTTTTTTATAGAACTTTTAGAGGAGAATAATTCCCCCATGCATTGTTATTCTGTATTTTGAGTTATTTCAGCAGCGCACGCAATGCAAGTCTCCAAAAAGCTCGTTTTTCTTCCGTCCGTCTGATAACTGTTACGATTACTCTAGTTATTTTCTGAAATAGGTACACCTAAATTATACACCTATAGAATCCCTGGAATGTCTTCTTTCCATTATTGAAAACCGCATAGCTATTGATATAGTACTTTTTGAGATCCTAGGTAACAAACACATTTTGGGCGCTCTTCGCAACTTCATTTTATACTATGTATCTAGACATGCATATTTTACTAGTTTTGTGAAGCAGCTGCTAAAAGTGCCAATAATTGGATGGTTTACCCTCCTTTACATCTTTTTGTTCTGTGTGAAAAATATTCTTTAAAATGGTCGATTTCTGATAACAAAAACAGGAAGTATCAAAGTAGGAAATATAAAAAAAATTGTTTATCATTGATCACACATGTTTTATTGTTTTTCTTGATATCTTTTAGCTAATCGAATTAGTAATTAGTTGGTTTAAAGTAGTATCAAAACCGATGTTTGATTTTTTTTCTCTAAAACGCTACTTCAGTGTTTCAAAAAATATTATCATTTTAGTTAAGAAAGTGAACAATATAATCTCGTTCTACGTTCTACGGTACACACACAATGTACTTTGAGAGTTCGCATCGAATATCTCGAACAAATTGTTCGAGAACTGGATTTAGATCCGATAACGTAAAATCCACGTCTACGGAAGAAATATTCTCTTCGAATAAATACAAGTAATATAACACTGAACTTACACATGAATGAGTTTAGAAAAGATGATTGATTGCTGTTAATAAAAAAACGTGTAGGTACGCGTTTTTGATGAATAAAAAAATATTACACAAAATCACATACTATCAGCAACGCTGGCGGTCGACCACCTATAAGGTGAAAATCGCTTGGCGCTTACGCGTCTGTCAGAGCAAGCCCCGCCCAAATTGTGGTCCGAGAGCCTGCAAGAATTTTTCGGTAGGTATATGAGGCAAGCTGAAAACTTGTCCTATTCCTTTAATATTATAACCCAACACAAAACCGCAGACCTGGCTGAGTAGCGGGGCCAAACCAAACCCCCAATTTAGTTTATTTAAAAATATATTTTATAATCCAAAAAAATATAATTTGTCAGCTCACCTGACAGGTAGAAGTTCCATTGAAATGATTTGTCTTAGTGAGTCTTATTTTTTAGTTATAAATTAAAAGATGAAAAATATTTTTGGGGGTTTGCTTTAGCCCCGCTACTCACTAGCCAGGTCTGCAGTTTCGTACTGGGATATAATAGGAGAGGTACAGGATAAGTTTTCAGCTTGCCTCAAATACCTACCAAAAAATTCTTGCTAGCTCTCCTACTATTGGAACGTTTTTGCTTGGATTTTGACAGATTTTCTTCAAGTGCTCTTCTATTGGCCAGTGGGCGGGGCTAATGGCGTTTAAAGAAATCTGTTTGAAAAGTGTACTACCGCCAAAATTTCCGGTTGTACATAGTTGTGATTTTATGCTTCATCACACAAAATATTTGTTCCTAGTGGGAATTCACTCTGTGGGCCATTTTGTAGTGCCGCTATCTGTTTGCAAGTATAGGGGCTCTACCAATGCACCTTTGAGCCAGCACTTTGTTTATAAATCACACAACATTACATACATTGTTCTGATTCCGAAGTAAGTTGCTTATGAACTTATGTTACGGATATGGAGGAGGCTCAAGCAATATTTTTCAGATGAGCAAAAAACTCAATACCTACATTCCTAAGTTTTCACATCAGGCTAGGTTCTCGCCGGGGGGAGGCGCGCTCGGGCTAAGTAAGGCAACCGCTTGCAGGCAACACTAAGCCACTAGTATCTCCCTTGAACATGCGCGTGTGACAGTCATGTGGCCTCTTTTCACTCTTCACTTCTTCTCGTATCATTTAATTTTACTTATATATCTATCTCCTCACTCGCTTTCTTCTGCAGCTTTCTGTGAATACCAGTCGTCCTCTTACTCACCATATATCTAGACACGCGGTAGCGTGTCAAGCCAAGTTCAAGAAACAGAACTGGCGAGCCGCACCGTGTGTAATATTACACGAACCATTTGGAACCACTTTTGAACCCCTCATAAATCAAAAACTATTTGACATAAACGTATCAAATTTGACTCATATATTGTGACTTGCAAGATAAATATGTGTTCTAAATTTCAAAAGCTTATCTCAATCAGTTATTTAGATATTAATGTCCAAAAATCCTCATTTTTATCATTGACTGACTGACAGATCAAAATTCTAACCCAGTTCCAAATGACCTAGAGAGTTAAAATTTGGTATGCAGATAGGTAATTACATGAATACAAAGGAAAAAATAAAAAACTGGCAATTTTTTAATAATTAGGTTTTTTTTAATTTATTTTTTTATTATTTTTATAAGAGGCTAACAAGATGACCTCACTCCACCTGATGGTAAGCGGTAGTGAGATCCACATATGAGGTCGACAGGCACAATAGAGCATGTTGAGCCTGTCGCACTCACCCTGAAAGCCGTGAAAAAGGAGACCACTGCTTCGGTTAGGTTCTATTATGAACGCTTAACATAAATACCTAATTAGTGCCTAATCACGCCTATATACCGGGGAAGGCAGAGCACTAAGTATATATTTAGGTATACATACTTACTTAATTACAATTAAGAGTAGGTACTTATAGTCGGTTTTCATATTTATTACTTAGGGTTATACCCCGTAAACGTAGGAAAATACAGTAACTGATTCAATTGTTTTATATTTATAAAGTCTAGTTTTAGTTTTGAATTTGTCCTTTTCAAAGGACCTACGGCGTTACGATGATATATACTTTTCTACAAAAAGTAATGATATCCAATCAAAAACATTAATGTGAAATGAGAGCCAAGTTCAATATTATGATAATTGCTTTGGTTGTTGACTTCAACGACAAAAGAAGTGAGATCTAAATGGGTGCCAAGTTCAATGGTCAACCCTGAAATTTATTTATAAGTAACACTATAACATACCTATCATATCTTCTTTTAACATAAGATAATGTATGGTGGTAGCCTATGAAGGTCTGTCTTGGCTAGTTTTCTTTAGTTGTCTTGGTTAGTTTGGTATTTGTCCGTATTTATTTTATAATTCCGAAAATTTGGATTGTTGGTAGAAACTAGCGAGCGAACGTAATAATACGTTGGTAGGTTTATAGAAACTAGCCAAGACAGACCTTCATAGGCTACCACCATACATTATCTTATGTTAAAAGAAGATATGATAGGTATGTTATAGTGTTACTTATAAATAAGTTTCAGGGTTGACCATTGAACTTGGCACCCATTTAGATCTCACTTCTTTTGTCGTTGAAGTCAACAACCAAAGCAATTATCATAATATTGAACTTGGCTCTCATTTCACATTAATGTTTTTGATTGGATTATTCATTACATTGTTTATTTATGTGTCAGGTTGTATACTGAAACAGACATGTTGTTAACTTGTTACTTGTTTTCGAAAGTCACAATGTAACCATACTTTGGTTATATTATTATAACGAGGTTCCCAGTAACTTACCTTGAAGTTGATTAAACATTAAGATAACATCACATCACATTAATTAGATTTAAATACCTATTAATAGTTTCCATCTTGAAATGGTAATCCATGTTATCATAATATTGTCGAGATGTATTTTTTTTTTCACTTTGCGCTCCATTGCCATCGACCATAGACAAAACTCTATAAAGAGTCGTCGTCGCCGGCTGATGGCATTGGACAGAAATAAATTTATCCGATAAGTTTCTGCTTTTGTTGTTTGTCATAAAAAAACCTGTTTCATGTATTATTATTTTTATTTTTTTTTCTCTTCGTATTGTATTTGTCGGCAGGAGTCATCGCTCGCCTTCATTATAGAATGAGTAGCAAGCTGCACGTGCACAAATCACGTCACCGACCACCTGCGTTATTAGTCACTCCCCCTTGCTGCTCGACTCGACTATAAAAGGCGCTCACTGTGACCATTGCAGGCAGTCTTGGCTCTGGCGTGGCACGGTGCACTCGTTGTACAGTTGCAATAGCTTATCCTAGACACCTTTGGATAATTATTTCGATTGTCGAATTAATTATTATCGTTAATTATAAAACTGCTGCTGTGCAATTTGTAATTAATAAATCAAACTCTAATTGTAGTTTATGTCTTAGGCATTTGCTACAATTGCTATGGTTATACTTTGATAAAAGTGATAAGTGATGGATATGGTTCTCATTATGGAAATTAATAAAGTATTAGATCGGTTTCTATATAACTGACGTATTATTCAGTATGTTGTAATATTTTACCCCCGCTTCCTACATATTTGTCTTTTCTTTGTATTGTATTTGTTATGATTGTATTCGTCCAGATTTTTTTTTCTCAAAGGTTCTGCCAGAATATCAGCGCCGTCGCGTCCTTGCGGCTGCTACGGCACATGCTGAGGCAGAACCTTTTGATCATAAATATATTTGTATGTATATGTTTTGTAATAGTTTTGTATTTTTTTTTCTTATTTATGATCAATAAATGTTTTCTTTCTTTCTTTCTATATAAAAAAGACACTAGTGGAATAACAATTATACTTGAATTGTATAATGGCACAGAACAGGTTAAGTGGATGGAAATTGCCCAAGACCGACAGAAATGGCAAAACCTGAAGGAGGCCCCCTCGCGGTTGAAAAAGGCTAGAGAGAGAGGCATAGAACAAAAATCGATGTTCGTCACATAAATATTTGTCCCGAGTGGGAATTGAATTCACGATTCTTGTAACCGTAGCCAGGGTCACTGGCCACTGTTCTGATGTGCCAGTCATACCTTCATCTTGCCCTCGATGAAGTGGTGAGGCTGCACGACGAACTGGATGGCGCTGTAGGCGGTCATGAGCCCGCCTGGCGCCTTGCCGTCCACTCGGTGTAGCACGTGCTGCGCGTGCGCCTGTCGACAAACACAAACGAGATTACATAAATAAAATAAATAAATAAATATTAGCACAACATCACTTACATTAAATATTCAATACTTTATTCCTTCTATAAGTGTTCACAAGGTGTTGGGATAATGCATACTGCATACTGCATGGGTAAGGTTGTTTTTATTACAGAAGGTCAATGTTAAGGTATACCTACACCCACTTGCCATAATTTCATTTGCCCGAATTTTATTTGCCATAACTAGGTTAGGTTAGAAACATGAAAGACGAATTAAAAATATGGATAACAATACGTATGGCATTCGAATCATTATGGAATCTGAAGTTCGGGCAATTAAAATTATGTCATTTGTATTGTATGGCAAACATAACATTCGGGCAAATTAAATTATGGCAAATGAAATTCGGGCATATGAATATTATGGCATATGACTTTCGGGCAAACAATAGATAACCCAATGTTAAGGCCTTTAATAAATTGATCTGATCCCGTGGTAAGTATCTTAAGCAGCTGTACAAAAAGCACAAATAAACTTAAATATATTTAATAAATACACCCAGACACGGAATAAAACACCGATATTTGTCACACAAATATTTGTCCCAAGTGGGAATCGAACCCCTTTGAACCGCAGCTTATGAATCTGAGTCACTCAGATTCACACAGTATGAATTCAAAATCAAATGTTCCACCGAGCCAGTCAACACATGGACGACACTACAGTGGTTATCTATTGTTTGCCCGAAAGATATATGAAAGAAAGAAGAAAGAAAGAAAGAAAATTTATTGTCTAATTAATAATACAACATGGTAGAATGGAGACATAAAATATGCCATAATATTCATATGCCCGTATTTCATTTGCCATAATTTCATTTGCCCGAATGTTATGTTTGCCATAAAATACAAATGACATAATTTTAATTGCCCGAACCTCAGATTCCATAATGTTTCGAATGCCATACGTATTGTTAACTATATTTTTAATTTGTCTTTCATGTTTCTAACCTAACCTAACCAATTTTTTTAATCATTCTTTTAACCTATTTTACAAGATTTTTCGGTGGGAAATGATGTAATGGCACGGAAACAAAGTTTCTAACACGTAACTAATATAGTAAACAATGAGTATGACATATATGGCGTTTGAAAATTCTGTTGCATAATATTATTGAAATTAAAATATGGATAACAATACGTATGGCATTTGAATCATTATGGAATCTGATGTTCGGGCAATTAAAATTATGTCATTTGTATTTTATGGCAAACATAACATTCGGGCAAATGAAATTATGGCAAATGAAATTCGGGCATATGAATATTATGGCAAATAAAATTCGGGCAAATGAAATTATGGCAAGTGGGGGTATACCCACTACAGTATCAGCACGGTAATATCTACTAGCGGCCGCCCACGACTTCGTCCACTTGGAAATTAAAATAGCCTATAATGTACCTTGTAAAAAAAGCGTCGATGGCCGAGTGGTTAAGGTCGTTGCTTGCCATGCGAGAGGTCGCCAGTTCAAACCCCGCCAGGTACTATTTGTTTTTCAAATTTGAAATTCATATGTACCATCATTCGACGCTTTAACGGTGAAGGAAAACATCGTGAGGAAACCAGCACACCTGAGAAATTTTTAAACGGTGTGTGAAGCCACGTCAGAGGCCTACGGGCGGTTTAAAAACCAGGTTGTTCATCAACCATCCGATAAGAAGAAGAAGACCTTGTAAAAAATGGCTATGGATAAGTGAAAGTCCAGCCGTTTTGGATATTAGCGGGAACAAACAAACAAACAGACAGAAAAAAATGTTTTTAGTTGTTATTGGTACACGATAAAGATTCTTACCCATTCGTTATTTTAATGTTACAAAGTGAGACTTCAATTTTATTTAGTTGTATAGATAGTTATACACCGTGAAATTTAAGTGGTTGTTTTCCCGCAGCAGAACGGTTTGCCTTTAGTAATACTATTGGTCCAAGATCCCAGAGCTGCCAGACGTCACTTATTTTCTAATGGACAAAATATATACTAGTGAGTAGTGGTGGGGTGTACTATGATCATATGACTAGTTGCTACCTTGACCAGACGGCCATTTTTCAGGTATCAATTAATCAAGGTACATAGAAACACTGCTCACCTCACTTAAATTCTGATGGCTGATTTTAACATATATTTCACACAATATCATTAAAAATCAGGATTCATTACTCCCAGACACATGCGGTCGGCGGTTTCACCTAACAGACGCTTTAAAGCTATGAAAAAAAATATTTTTTTCATAGCTTTAAAAATTAATTGCCTTCATTAGCTGGCCAGGGTGGAGCGCAAGAGCTATACGCTCAAAACGGCTGAAGGGAACACCGTAATCATAGACTAGAATTATAGACAATGACCATGTAACAAATAAGGCAATTTCCATTGTGTAAACTACCTACAAGATCATATAACTTTGATGTTCTCCAAAGCTTAATCCAATCACTGGGAATTTTTGAAGTGTACTCTTACAAGAAAACGAATCCAATGTAACCATTATTTGTAGGTGTGTTTGGGCACCTCGTTTACTCGGCCCATAAGTAAACTTACAAGGTACAATGTACACAAGTAAACTTACAAACTTACAACTTACAATGTTTGAGTTTGTTTGTTCTAAAGGAACTGTTATATAACTGTCTCATATTTTAGAAATTAAAAATTTAAAAATATTGATTCAGATGAATTGAGAAGCGCCTCCTTTTTGAAGTTGTTTAATAAGTTTTAGTTTGTTTTTTTGTCAACTCTTAACGTTTTAATCTACTCAAAAGATCTTCTTAAGTTATTTGTGTGCATTCGCCCAGCAAAAAAGTATCGCCTTTCAAAAAAATAATGATCCAGATATTCTGTGCTTTATCTCGTGTAATTTTGCCCGAAATTTTAAATTTGTGCCTCTAAAAGGTTCGTAGTTATTTAAAATACAAGATACCTGTATGTACTTGGGTAAAACCAACTCAATAAATTAAATTATTCAAGTCAATGTTGAATGAAAATATAAATTACTGTCATTAATTTCAAAATCATACCTTAAAAATCTCAAGATAGCTATCCTTAAGTATAAATTATACATTAATGGAGACATGTCTGTTTTTATGTTGCTACTGTGTAATACAGCACAAGTATAGAGCGAAACGTAAAAAAGACGAGTCCATAGTAAAATTAATACTGAGACACCGGTTCATATAAAAAACTAGCTGTGCCAGCGACTTCGTTCGCGTTTTCCCCGTTTTTTACACATTTTCCATTGTATCTTTGCTCCTATTGGTCGCAGCGTGATGTTATATAGCCTAAAGCCTTCCTCAATAAATGGTCTATACAACGCAAAAAGATTTTTTCAAATCGAACCAGTAGTTCCTGAGATTAGCGCGTTCAAACAAACAAACAAACAAACAATCAAACAAACAAACAAACAAACAAACAAACTCTTCAGCTTTATAATATTAGTATAGATAAGACTGTACAAGTTTTTTATATTTATTTTCAATGACAATCATCTAACTAATCAACATTTTTTTTATATTTATTTGTAGTCTCACCGTAAATCACAGTTTCTCCATCATCTATGATCTATTGTATCATTAATAATTATTAAGTAATTTCAGTATGTGTAACAAAAAATTATCACAGCTTTATTCAGACGGCACACTTTGTGAAGAGTCAGAGAGTGTCCAAAAAGGCACGTCTGGCGGTTCAAAGGGGAGTGTTGATCCCGACACTAATGTATGGAAGCGAAAGTTGGGTGTTGCAGAAGAAGCACGACAGTAGGATAAAAGCTGTGGAGATGCGAGGACTTAGAAGTATGCTAGGAGTGAAACTGAGTGATAGAATTAGAAATGAAATAATTAGAAAACGTTGTGGTGTGAAAGAAGATAATAAATAGTGACTAAGGTTGAGAAAGGTATGCTTAGATGGTTTGGTCATGTTGAGAGGATGAATGAGGGAAGATTAACGAAAGGGATATAATAGAAGAAGAAGCATAAATGGAAATATTAAGCCATTTTATCATGGGATATTAAATAAAATATTATAATCGTAATATTATTGACTTTCGTTTCTTCCTAGCTTTACTGTCACTTTTTAACAATGTTGTCGGAATAAAGTAATCCAATCAAAAACACAAATGTGAAATGAGAGCCAAGTTCAATATTATGATAATTGCCTTGGTTGTTGACTTCAACGACAAAAGAAGTGAGATCTAAATGGGTGCCAAGTTCAATGGTCAACCCTGAAATTTATTTATAAGTAACACTATAACATACCTATCATATCTTCTTATAACATAAGATAATGTATGGTGGTAGCCTATGAAGGTCTGTCTTGGCTAGTTTTCATATATGAATTATAGCCGTCGCAAGTTCTAAGCCTACAAGTATTTGTCGGTTTTTATTTTATAATTCCGAAAATTTGGATTGTTGGCAGAAACTAGCGAGCGAACATAATAATACGTTGGTAGGTTTATAGAAACTAGCCAAGACAGACCTTCATAGGCTACCACCATACATTATCTTATGTTATAAGAAGATATGATAGGTATGTTATAGTGTTACTAATAAATAAATTTCTGGGTTGACCATTGAACTTGGCACCCATTTAGTTCTCACTTCTTTTGTCGTTGAAGTCAACAACCAAGGCAATTATCATAATATTGAACTTGGCTCTCATTTCACATTTATGTTTTTGATTGGATATCATTACTTTTTGTAGAAAAGTATTTATCATCGTAACGCCGTGAACATTTATGAGTAGGTAATAATTTTATACTATTGATGGGCGCTAAATATAAAAATAATAATTAATCCCAGTTAATAAAGTAGGTACCTACCCTAAGTAATAAATATGAAAACCGACTATAAGTACCTACTCTTAATTGTAAATAAGTAAGTATACCTAAATATGTATATACTTAGTGCTCTGCCTTCCCCGGTATATAGGCGTGATTAGGCACTAATTAGGTATTTATGTTAAGCGTTCATAATAGAACCTAACCTAATTATTGAAAAATTGCCAGTTTTTTATTTATTCCTTTGTATTCATGTAATTACCTATCCGCATACCAAATTTTAACTCTCTAGGTCATTTGGAACTGGGTTAGAATTTTGATCTGTCAGTCAGTCAATGATAAAAATGAGGATTTTTGGACATGAATAACTAAATAACTGTTTGAGATAAGCTTATGAAATTTAGAACACATATTTATCTCGAAAGTCACAATTTATAAGCCAAATTTGGTACGTTTATGTGAAATAGTTTTTGATTTATGAGGGGTTCAAAAGTGGTTCCAAATGGTTCGTGTAATATTACACACGGTGCGGCTCGCCAGTTCTGTTTCTTGAACTTGGCTAGACACGCTACCGCGTAGAAAATCAAAGCAATGAAAGTGAATCAGTGCTTTTTTCTTCAGATTAAGTTTTAAATAATGAATTATATAACAACGTTTATAAAAACATTGTAAAAATAAATTGACCAACATTTTTTTTCTTGTACTGGCAACAAAGTAGAATTCATATCACATCTAACGTCAAACTAAAAAAATCATTCGCGTCGTTTGGTCTGCCAACGTCCATACCACGTTGAAAACACCGGTTCTCGTCCGATCACTGAAGTTAAGCTACGCCGGGCGCGGTCAGTACTTGGATGGGTCGCTTCGTTTGGCTTGAACTGACGTTAGTGGATATTTCGTTTTATTGCATTTTCGTGTGCTTTTATTATTTAATTAGTATTATTTTGCGACTTTGGCTACATATGAAGGATTCTGACGGTTATTACTTTAACGAACAATCCACGCTTTTCTTAACGGACTAAGTTTTCTTGCCTACTCGACTTACCTCAGCTATAACTACCGGATTTCGAAGCAGAATACAATGAGTGATCAAAGACTTAATTGTTTCAATTGCGGCATAGCTAGCTGGCGGCGTAATCCTTCTATAGGATTACATCAAATAGAAGAGGAAAGCAATCATTCAGTCCTACAGCAATAGGTTGGCTAATACCCAGATACGGGTAAGAAGTTGCCCCGGGACGTGGGTAGAAGCCGCGGGAAACAGCTGGTCTATTACAATAATCTTAGAAGCCGCAATGTGTTAATGTTCAAAAATACAATCTGATAAAATCTAGACAGTAGTAGTCTTAAATACAACGTGAAAGCACTGAGAGTTTGTAAGAATAACTTATTACGTAGCAAATAATAACACCCTATATCTTTTTTCTCCCGTGTAGCAGTAGTAAAAAAGTTTTTTTTTATTTTAAATGGCATCAATATCAAAATGAAATAGTGTAGTAATTGTTGTTGTTACTTCAGACCCAATTTTGACGTTCGCCCGTCTCCTTTAACAATGTCTGGATGGGCCCCTTTAATTTTTACTTCTCTTATTTTATTCCAAGAAATTTTATTAGAACTTGTATCTTTTTACCGCATGAATACTAATGGACACGTTTTGTTGGGGAATCTTCCGTAAATCATCTTCTTATCGTATGGTTGATAAACAACCTGGTGTCAGACATGGCTTCACACACCGTTGAATAATTTCTCAGGTGTGCTGGTTTACTCACGATGTTTTCCTTCACCGTTAAAGCGTCGAATGATGGTACATATGAATTTCAAATTGGAAAAACACATTGGTACCTGGCGGGGTTTGAACTGGCGACCTCTCACATGGCAAGCAACGACCTTAACGCTTCCATCGACGCTTTTAATCCAAAATGACGTTACGCTCCATTTGGCGCGCATTTTAAAAGAACAAAAGGATATGTATAGATATCCGCATCTACGACATTGCTTCTTTGTAATTATCACACTTGTTCTCTTCTTGTACGTTTCTTAAATTGACAAAAGTATTGATATTTAGAAAAAAAAGACGTGTGGCACACGGGGACTGCCGCGGTATAACTATTGCATAGCATCGACCGATTTCGGAGCAGCTCGTCTCGATTCGTGAGAATCGAGATTCGTAGAGTTGTACAATACGTCTAACCGCACGCACACAAACACCGTGGCGAAGTCTACCGAACTGAAACGACGTTAGACGATTGTGAGGTTTTTTTCGTTACGGAATTTCTTGGTTTGTCGCCGCGCTCAAAGCCCGCGATAAAAGCTCTGCAATAGCTTAAAAATTATATATGGGCGTATGCGTAAAGATAAATAACTGCGAAAAAAAAAAAACATTTCTTCCATGTCCTTATATACGTAGGGACCGTCGGGTTGTGAGGGCAAAAATCGGTTAACCTCGATTTCCGAAAATCCTATCGTTAAAATTAAATATGAGAAAAAAGTTAAGGATACAGAGTGTACAAACTTTTAGAAATCACATTTTTGAGTGAGATTTTTGATAAAAATGAGGCTGATTTTTCGATATTTAAGTCAAAACAAGTCCAGTGTGTCCGGAACAAAAATAAGTTTCTACAAAATTCCTGCAATAATATACTCATATTTATTCCATAAAGATATCTAAATATACATACATACATACATAAAATCAGGCCTTCTTCCCAGAGGGGTAGGCAGAGATCACTTCCTGCCATGTGCTACGGTCTTGGCACACCACTTTCGCTTCATCCACATGCATCAACCTTTTTACATGTATTTTGAGGTAATAAAGAAAAAGTGCATATACAAAAGTGGCTGGTATTTTTATTACTGACAAATTTGCCATTTAATTATTTTTTTGATAGCACTTACACGTTTGCCAGAAATCAGGATAAACCCATTTTCATTTTTAATTAACCTTGCTCGCACGAGCTTCAAGCGAGTTGTATGGGTGCAAAACGTGTACCATGACTCGTTCCTACAAATAAGCATTTCCAGGAATATATAATTTAAAGCAAATAAAACGCTCACCGGTTCGCTGTTGATAAAGAAGGACAGGTTGGCGGCTGGCAAAGAGTCCCGGCTAATGCATTCCACCTTGAGTTTCAGGCCTGGCCGGTACCGCCGCTTCAGCCCGTACATCGATGGACCCTCTTTGGGCAAATCTGATAAAACAAATAACATTAATTATGTAAAGAACTAAGATCGCGTATCGACCGTAAGGAAGTCTTGCCCTCCGAAAATAATGCTCCGAACTGTGCTGTACTATCTTACTATGTACCCATAAATACTGTCAAAAATAATTCAATACACGTTATTAGCTCTATAAGCATCTATATGCTTGCACATTTTAACAATAGATAATATTCTTACAAAAAAAGAATTATTAAAATCGGTTGACAACTTACGGAGCTATCGCATAACATAAATACAAATTGAAAATCTCCTCTTTTTTAAGTCGGGTAAAAATAAATGGAAAGGCAAATAAATCTTCGATGGGAATTGCAGGACAACGGAAACAGGAAGCATCAACTGACTGGTCTCGTCGCATCGTACGTACATATTCAAAGTCATACCAAAGATATTATTATATTTCGGAAATCCGAAATCCACAGACACCCCCTGTGAATTTTGGATGTCTGGCGATACTCGTACGAACGACCTATTCTACCGGCTAGACCGAACTGGTAAGTAAGATAGATGAAACTCAGCTTTTATAAAATGACAAATGCAATTGCATATACTTTTGGGTGGCTTCCAAGTATGAAATCTACCATGATCTTAATTTCGAATTCGGGACCGGTCCATACTTCTATTTTTATTACCTACGTCGTAGTCAAGAACAAAAAGATTTTTTTAAACTACTACTTGCAATATTTACTTTATCATATTTAATATAATTTGAGTAATAAAGTTAAAAAAACCTCAAAATAGTTACGTAAAGATTTTATTTATAAAGCATCAGAAAGTAGAGATTACCATAAAAAAAAACTTTTTTTTTAAATCGGATATTATACTGGGATTAATGAAATCATTTCATTGTGTGAAGTCGATTAACCCGCTCTTGGCCAGTGTGGTTGGCTAAGGCTCTTGATTGTCCGAAGGACAAAAGGATTCTCTGAAGGAAAAAAGGTGAATTATATGTCTATTTATGTATTGTTTGTATTCATATTTATCGGAAGGACTTCAGGACTGGATGCGAGCGGCCGAGAATATGCGGGAGTGGCGAAGATTATGATGATTATTTATCTTTCAGTCAGGGGATACCAGTCACAACTATCTGTCCGGTGGTTGGTGAACGGTATACGGGTAAGCGACACCGGCTCCTCGAGCTACTATCAACTCAGTCCAAATTATCCGAGGCAATAGTATCCTTCCTCCCCTTTTCCTTCCCCCATCATATATCCTTGCTACTCGTGGGAACGCAATGACCTTGTTAAAACAATGCACAAGGCAGAATGGCGGCGACGTGGTCCACAACCCGTCACGTCACGTTTCCCACAGAGGTGAAAAGTGGATCGCTGGAAGTGATCTCTGCCTACCCCTCTGGGAAAAAGGCGTGATTGTATGTATGTATGTATGTATTTATCTTTAAGCTTTAACTAAGATGTAACCGTTTGGTATAGCTAGATGTTAAATTAAGACACAGTGTATACTCACCAACGACATACATATGAGTGTGGACTTGCGCTGTGACGAAGGAGGGGGCGTCTGCAGACACCTCACATGTATATTGCCCTTCCGCCACGAGTGGCGACTTCGGAATGATGGTCAGCTTCTCGCCATCTGTCTCTGATTTCTGACAATAAAGAAACATAAGAATTAAAAAAAATATATCACATGTTATTAAATATCGTATACATGTGCTACGTATAACAAAAATAACAGTTACGTTATTTTATACACTGTAAAATTTTAGTAGTTGTTTTCCCGTAGCCGAACTATTTCGTGAAAAAAGAAAAAAACATTTTTATTTAACGCCCACCTCAAAAGCGCGAGGAGCGATAGTTCTTAAAACTGATGTGACGAAATCATGTACTGCATGCCGCATGAAATCTAAGATTAAAGCTAAGGAACCCCTACGCTCTAAGTAATAAAGCGGTTCGAGCGTGCTTTCGAGTTTCGTTTATCCCTTTCGTAAAGCCGGTATTTATTGATATAAGATAAAAAAATACTCCACAAATCTATTGAACTACTAAGATTGAATCGTTTGAATGCGGGAAAACAAACACTGAAATATTGTTTATTTATTAATTATTTTTAAACAAAATTATTAATTATTGTTTCCCTTTACTATTTTTATGATGTACGTACATCTAACATCGCAATTCTCGACATTTTCCATGCGGTAAAGTATCATCGTTATTAAGTTTCAGCTTTAAGCTCAGTTATTAAGCGTCACCTTCACCGATAATAATCCGGTTGCGGATTAGTGACCACAGTTGTATTAGTCACTAGATAAATAATCCTACAATCGCAAGTAGCAAACGGATACCAGGAAGAAACAGTGGTACTGTATTATGTACATAAATATCCTTAAATACGATGATAATAAAGTAAAAAGAGCCCATTGTGCGCCACAAAGGTGCCCACCTTGTTATTATAGTTTTTGTTTCATATGTCGGTAAAGTGTCTAAAAATTGTGCCGTGCCATTTGAAACGCAAATTATTTTGAAGGTAACATATCTATAGTTTAACTGGCTGTGCCTGCGACTTCGTCCGCGTGGACAACCCTTACCACTCAGGGGTATAAAAAACTAGCTGTGCCAGCGACTTCGTTCGCGTTTCCCCCGTTTTTTTCACATTTTCTATTGTATCTTTGCTCCTATTGGTCGCAGCGTGATGTTATATAGCCTAAAGCCTTCCTCGATAAATGGTCTATACAACGCAAAAATATTTTTTCAAATCGAACCAGTAGTTCCTGAGATTAGCGTGTTCAAACAAACGAACAAACAAACAAACAAACTCTTCGGCTTTATAATATTAGTATAGATAGATGTTGGCCGATTCTCAGACCTACTCAATATGCTCACAAAATTTCATGAGAATCGGTCAAGCCGTTTCGGAGGAGTATGGCAATGAAAACTGTGACATGGGAATTATATATATTATATGTATTATTGCTTAAATAGGAAAAAATATAACCAACAAAATATTATTCCGCTGTTTCTGTAGTCTTGAAACAGAGTATGTAGGTAGGGGAGGAAATAAAAAAAAGATTAATTAACAATAAAGATTTATTCCAGAAAACACCTTCTCGGTAAATTAGTTCGGAGAGCGAGGGACGAGGGTCGAGATTGAGCTGTGATTATCAAACCGCTTAGGAAAGCTACTGTCCTGGTAGGGTAGTCCGCAGCCGTTGAGGGTAGGTCGCGCAGGCAGCTTCTGCACGAGGTTGTAGGCGGCGCGGGTCAGGACACGCAGTAAGGCGTAGGCACGTGGTAGGCGGTCAAGCACGTGGTGTAGGCAAGCTCATGGGATTGCTGGTGGCAGCGAAGGTAGGTGGTCCCGCTTGCACTAGCCCGTGTACCGCTGAATGTGTGCCCCGCACTTAAAAGTCCAGTCTTTGAATCGGTCTTCTAGGAACCCTGGAATGATGGTAGGTAGGTGTGACCAAGGTTCCTGTCACCGCAATGGACTCCAACATCCCAAACAACCACCAGTGGGAGCAGCATTCCCACTAATTAATTGCTGAGGTGAGGGAATCCATTACACTGACAAGACATTAAGACAAACATAGCTAATTTTGAAAATAGAATTTAGAAACAGAACCAAAAGTTAAAGTTAAACTAAAAATATTTGTAAAATGTAATTATGCCGGTAGGTGAACAAAAGCTAAACAATAAGAAGGCATAATTACGACCTAAGAAATGCAACCTATTAGTCTATTGCAACACACTCACCCGATCTGGGGTATCACTGAGTTTATGAAAATGTGAACGTAGAAAGTTAATTTGGCAATGGGAGCCGTAATTTCGCGTTAAATTACAAAAGGATGATCAGGAGCAAAAGAGGAAGCCCGCGGCGTCTGCGCCGGAATTTATACGGTCGGTTTTGACGTAGGGTAACCAGTATATTGATTGGCACCTAATGCTGACTTTGGTCTTTAGCTTCAAAAATTCAATTGGACTTACGTTAGTTACAGATTTATTTAGCATTAATGGATTTTTAGATACAAACAGATTCCTAAAATGATACTACAATTCAAAAATGTATCCTTATTTATTTAAAAAAACTCAAAATAATAGACAGTGACATAAATGTATAGTCATTGGCACTATGGTACAGTGATTGACACTGTAACTTAGTACAATCATTGGCACTCACAATGGCATTGCAATTATTAGCATACTGCCAACCTAGTTACTACAACTATTTAATTAATGCTTAAATTGAATCAGTCTTCTGATGAATTAATGAAAATACTGGAAATCGTCATTATTTCATCGTCTAATAATCAAATCATCGACTTGTTGACGGTATAGACTGAGCGTAATCAATAGGTGGTTGTATAGAAGTGGTAAGATAAGGATCCGCGTCATATGCCGCAGTCCAACGATGGCCTGCCGGCGGTGGGTGTGGGGACACTCGTCAGCATTGCACCAACGGCTGTCGTTGAGGGACCTTGCGTACCGGGACCCCTGTCGCTCCCCTCCGGGGAGGCTTGAGGGAGCCCGTGGAGGCTCCGCCGGTGGTGTTGTGCGTGAAGGCTCTGTACACAAGGCCAAGTACCACTGCACCACCAGTAGGCGATGAGGTACGCCGCGGAGTTTATTGGGTACACCTCTAGTGGCCCTAGGAATTGCACCTTAGCCCAGGAGCAGCTGCCGGTCTTTTCCATCTCAGCACCCTCAGCCATGAGTCCCACATACCACCTAGGGTAAACCCCTACCCAAGGTGAAGGTGCATCAAGCATTTTCCGCGTCAAAAAATAAATAAATTAGGATTATAGGATTCAGAAGTATAGCGATTGGCAGGTCTGCCAATGACTGAGCGGTAATATATATTTCAGTGCAATTATTGGCATAGCAAAAACTGCGTGAACAATTATCTTTTTTTTTTCGAAAAAGTTAAAAATCATATTCCTAACATAATATCATGACGTAAAGCTAAAATATCCTTCAAATGGTTACCTGGAATCGTATAAAATTCACTTCTAACGCACTCCTCACCAAACTTTTTCACGTTAAAATTGCCGCGAACTTTGACTGTTGACTTAATCCAACAGAAAAACTATTAATACGTCATTTTGGCGTAAAGATAAGTATTTCCATAAGAAAATGTAGAAATTTGCCGCTGAATAGTAGTTTTTTCATATCAAAAATGTATTTACGAAATTAAATATTTGAAATGAAAGGCAAAAGTGCCAATCACTGGGGGGGTGCCAAGAATGGTACTGGTTACCCTATGTCAGTTTGAACTGACATTTCATTTACGTGCACTAATTGCACGCAGGCAAAAGAATAAAGCTATGGACAGCCTTAGGATATTTGGTATCCATTGCAATATATTTATTGATGATTTATTATTTTTAATTTATGTTTAATTTATATATTGAAATTAAATAAGTTAAAATATTAGAAAAATAACGTACTACGTTACATACCCCCCTTTTTAGTGTAGAATTTTTCCTAATAGTGGAGTTCCGTAAAACATGAAAATGGTAAAAGCTCGGAATCCAGGGCCAGTCAATGAATGTGTATAGAAAGTGCTTGATTGCATTATCAAAACCTGAAAGAAAAAAGTTAAAAAAAAAAAAATGGCCGATCTCGTTTACAACAATTTTTTTCTTACAAAAAATTGTTATAGTTGAAATTTCAATTGTTTATGTGATAAATTATGTTTGCTGAGTAATTTCAATGTTAATTTATTAAATTTAAACAAAAAATAATGATTTACAAAAATAATTTTGCCATTAACTAAGTATATGACACAACGACGGAACGCAGCCCCCGCCGCCGCCATCTCTGCCCTCGGCATTGTAAATGCATCTTGTGTATTAATCCTTATATCCTTACTTATTAATATTATAAATGCGAAAGTAACTCTGTCTGTCTGTCTGTCTGTCTGTCTGTTACTCTTTCACGCCTAAACGGCTGAACGGATTTTGATGAAATTTGGTATGGTGATAGATGATAACCTAGAAATGGTTATAGGCTATAAATAATCACACCATCGTTCTTAGGGGGTAGGCAGTAGGCAGATAACTAAATTGAGTTAGTGATTTTTAGTCGATTTTGCTAGGACTTTTGCTCTTTGACGTCTAAACGGCTGAACGGATTTTGATGAAATTTGGTATGATGATAGATGATAACCTGGAAATGGTTATAGGTTATAAATAATCACGCAATCGTTCTTAGGGGGTAGGTAGTAGGTAGATAACTAAATTGAGTTAGTGATTTTTAGCCGTTTTTCTTAGGACTTTTGCTCTTTGACGTCTAAACCGATGAACGGATTTTGATGAAATTTGGTATGATGATAGATGATAACCTGGAAATGGTTATAGGCTATAAATAATCACGTCATCGTACTTAGGGGGTAGGCAGTAGGCAGATAACTAAATTGAGTTAGTGATTTTTAGCCGTTTTTGTTAGGACTTTTGCTCTTTGACGTCTAAACGGATAAACGGATTTTGATGAAATTTGGTATGGTGATAGATGATAACCTAGAAATGGTTATAGGCTATAAATAATCACGTCATCGTACTTAGGGGGTAGGCAGTAGGCAGATAACTAAATTGAGTTAGTGATTTTTAGCCGTTTTTGTTAGGACTTTTGCTCTTTGACGTCTAAACGGATGAACGGATGTTAATGAAATTTGGTATGATGATAGATGATAACCTGGAAATGGTTATAGGCTATAAATAATCACGTCATCGCACTTAGGGGGTAGGAAGTAGGCAGAAAACTGAATTGAATTTGTGATTTTTTATTGTTTTTTGCTGGGAGTTTTGCTCAATCATGCTTAAACGGCTGAACGGATTTTGATGAAATTTAGTTAGGAAATAGATAGTAACCTAGAAAAGGATATAGGCTATTAATATTCATGCTATCGTACTTAAGGCGTAGGCAGTAGGCAGAAAACTAATAAAGTTTGTGATTTTTAATCATTTGTTTTAAAAGTTTACCTCATTCACGCCTTAACGTCTGAACGGATTTTTATAAGACTTGGTTAAATTAAAAATAGGATTCTAGACACGGACACAGGCTACTTTTTACGGCGGAAAAATTCCTCATTTCTGCGGAAATCTAGCGTGATCGTGTCAAGAAGTCGTTTTTCTTCCGTCCGTCTGACAACTGTTACGATTACTCTAATAATTTCTTAAGTAGGTACACCTAAATTATACACCTATAGAATCCCTGGAATGTCTTCTTTCCATTATTGAAAACCGCATAGTTATTGATATAGTACTTTTTGAGATCCTAGGTAACAAACACATTTTGGGCGCCCTTCGCCACTTCATTTTATACTATGTATAGAAAAATAATAATTAAAAAGTTGAGATCGCACAAAATATTTTTTTTAACATTTTTTTATATACTATTCTAAACACATTTCAAAACTTGATATAAAGATTCATCGACTGGCCCTGGATTCCGAGGTATAAACCTTAAGGCGCTCTACTATAAGTAAAATCCGCTGACTAAACTGCTGTATTTACAAACAATTGCGCTTACGCATTCATCCATCATAGAACATACTTCCCTAACATACATCGTCACTTCACATAGCAGAGTACACTTTAGAGTTGTACTATGCGTCCTTCCGAAAGAGTAATTTGCTTTACATATTAACAAAAACTCAACGCTAATATCATGTAGGTGTTGAATTAATTACAAGATTCAAGACAGTAATTGCCACTAATGCTATAGATTTAAAGTTAGAATTTAGAAAAAAATAATTGTAGGCTTATTTAAGGAGTAATTAACCGCTCCTGCAAGGGCTTATTTTATGAGTTGCAAACCGCTCATTAATAGTTACTGAAGGGGTAGACCAACAGTATTTCGCTCTAATAGATAGCTAATCAAGAGATACGACATAGTATTGACGATCTGATACAGCTTATAACACTTAATGGGGTAGACCATTAGTGTAGTAGAAACGAATAGTAGATGTATTAAGGCTTATTTAAGGAGTAACAACCCGCTCCTGCAATGGCTTATTTATAGAGTTGCAACCGCTCTTAGTATACTAATGGGGTAGACCATAGTATTAAGTAGGAACATACAGACAACTACAGACAGAGCATATAGACTGTTGTCCTAATAGTAGAATTAAAACCAAAATGTAAAATCTATAGGCAAATAGTGGTTGGGTTTAGGTAGTATTAGACTAATGTGTAGGTAGGTGATTCAAAAATATAAGCAAAATTATAGAATTAATAAGTAGTACATGTCGCCGCATTGATTTTCTACCTACGTCCAAACATTAATCATAAATTTATAAGATTTCTCAACTAATTAATTATCGCTTAACATGTAATCCTAAAATCGCTAAATATTACCAAAAGTATTCTAAATGTTGGCAAAGCTATTTATTTGTTACTAATGATTAATATGGTAGTGTTTTGAAGCGGTAAATACCATGGCGCGGACCATTGTATTTCCCGCGCCAACAATATCCTTAAAAGTTTTTAATTACTCAGAATTTACTTTAAAATTATTGTTCTAAAATCGCAAAATATAATTCGAAATGTTATTTAAACAATTGTAAGATTATTAAATTTAAAACGATTTGTTCATACACTCGTTTGGCTAAGTACGTCACTCGCGGATGTGTTTAATTGGGATTTTTAATAAACTAAAATCTAGCTAGTTATAAATACTCTAATAATAGCGTAATATTATTAAAACACGAAGCGAAATTATCTTAATGAGATTTAATGATTAATTGTTTAAAACTTTGTTTTCATTCGCAAGTTCCGGCTGCAGATGGAACCGAATTATTTGGATTTTATTATCTAATTGAAATCTAGTTAGTTTTTGTCGTGCTAAAATAGCAAAATATTATAAAAAGACGTGTATTGAATTTATAACGTTGCACGGATGTGATTTAACATTAATTGTTTTATAACTCGCTGTTTTGATTGTCAAGTTAATATTATGGCGATATTTCAATGTAAGTTTATTTTCAATGACAATCATCTAACTAATCAACATTTTTTTTATATTTATTTGTAGTCTCACCGTAAATCACAGTTTCTCCATCATCTATGATCTATTGTATCATTAATAATTATTAAGTAATTTCAGTATGTGTAACAAAAAATTATCACAGCTTTATTCAGACGGCACACTTTGTGAACAGTCAGAAAGTGTCCAAAAAGGCACGTCTGGCGGTTCATAGAGAAGTGTTGATCCCGACACTAATGTACGGAAGCGAAAGTTGGGTATGGCAGAAGACGCACGAAAGTAGGATAAATGCAGTGGAGATGCGAGCACTTAGAAGTATGCTAGGAGTGAAACTGAGTGATAGAATAAGAAACGAAATAATTAGAGAACGTTGTGGTGTGAAAGAAGATGTGTTGACTAAGGTTGAGAAAGGTATACTTAGATGGTTTGGTCATATTGAGAGGATGAGTGAAAGACGATTAACGAAGAGTATATAGAGAGGGTGTAATTGGAGATGTCGACAGGGGAAAACCAAGAAAGACCTTTCATGACCAAATGGGTCAAATCTTAAAGAAAGGTCAAATCAAAAGTACCCGTAATCGACGAGCGTGAATGAAGAGGTTGATGAATGTGGATGAAGCGAAAGTGGTGTGCCAGGACCGTAGCACATGGCAGGAAGTGATCTCTGCCAACCCCTTTGGGAAAAAGGCGTGATTTTTATGTATATAGTTTAGCAAGCAGGTATAAGAAAAAGCGATTCCAATCAAATTCTTTATTAAAGTGATTCATGTGTACCTAATGTAATAGAACCTTCTGCTTCTATTAAGGGTCTCTTAGATACAACTGTGGAATGCCTAAATGCACTTAAGAATATATCTGTTGATGTAAGTTCATGGGACATTATAATTTACATTGTTAGTTCCAAATTAAACCCGGAGTCACTCAAACAATGGAAGGCGAAGATTAGCACACATGATGAATTGTAAGATTTTGTTGAGTTTAAAGAGTTTCTAGAGTCTAAATTTAGAGCCCCTGAGTTTTTAGAACTAAGGTTAATACGTTTGTAATTCACAAACACCTATCTCCTGAACTAAAAATGTTACATGCAGAGACTCGCAAAGCGGCATCAAGCAGCAATTACAAGTACGTTTGGATTCTTTTCGGAAAGATCTATTGTACAGGATCCGTGGCCTATTTTTTCACTTGATTACTATCAAGCTGAATCTTCGTGAATAGCATCGTTTTGATGAGACGCCCAACAATTTCCTGTGCGAAAATTCTCGATATTGGTAGCTAACAGAGGTAGCAATAATAAAATATGTCGATTTGATGATTCTCAAATATTAATTACTAACCGGATTGTTTTTCATTAAATCTTAAGATAATTATCTAAATTATTTGAAAAAATATTTGTCCTACAAAATGTATGGTTTCATAAAAGAGTCCTCCCTCTCCAACATATATTGATATGAGATCACCAAAAATGATTACTAACCAGCTGTTTTTTTTTTTTTTTTTTGGGATTATAATTACAATATTATCTTTTTTTATATTGTTTATGGAAGTTTTATACCAAAATGTTAATAGAATAAGATCTAAGATTTACGATATGAATATAAATATCCTTAATAGCAACTACGATGTAATAATTATGTATAACAGAAACTAATCTCAATGAATCTATATCTGATAGAGAGATTTTTGACTCAAGGTATCATGTCTTTCGAAGAGATTGATGTTCTTCCTCTAACGTCAAAAAGGACGGTGGTGGGGTCGCTATAGCAATAAAAAAGTATTTCAATGTAGTTCGACAATCTTCCTGGGAATCTGATCTTGAGGATATTTGGGTAACGTTTTATCCTAGCTCACCTGGTGACCAGAAACTAAATGTATTTCTGTGTTACATTCCTCCGTATATATCGTTAGATGATTTGACCAAATATTACCAGCATTGCCAAAATTTAATACTCGCGGCTGACGTCAACGAGCGGTTTCTCTGTTGCGGTTGCTCCGCCGATGCCTGGCGGAAAAACACAAATACCATAAAATGTACAAAAAATATAAAATCCCTCGGGATTATGACGTTTTTTCTTTGCTTCGTGGACGTTGTAAGCGCCTCACTGCTGTTACGCAATCCTAAAGTATGGATATTGCCGAGCCAGCGCCGGCCCAATTATCATGCACAACATCAATGCACAATTGAATTGCTGACGCCGCGCAACCTGACGCCGGTTCTCGCCGACCTCCTCATTGCATCAATTTCGACATTCATTCTTGTACCTAACGTCGGTCGAGTCTCATGTCTTTATATTTATTTATTTATTTATTTGCAAAAATGTGGTTACATTGGTTCTTAATAGTAAGGTTACATAGTTCTCACATAAACCCTGCAAGGGCACAGCAATTTTAGGTATACATGTAATTTTATTTAGACTTAAATATTAACACAGAAATTACAATTATCACAAACTTAATTTCAATATACTTATAATAAAAATATGAAATATAGACATAACTATAATACTTTTCATTGATTACTTATACTTGGCAGCAAAGTATTCTTCCATATTAAAAAAGCAATGGGAAACTAGGAATTCCTTAGTTTTATTTGAGAACTCTGATTTATTTTGTACACTTTTTAAATTTTCAGGGAGTTTATTGTATATTTTTATCGACATGTAATGTATACTTGAGTGTACTAGTTGCAGTTTTGAACATGGAAGTGCTAATTTATTCTTATGTCTCGAGCTTGATCTTAAGTGATAAGGTTTTGCTGGTTGATAAAGATTCATATTATTTTTAACATATTTACAAACTTCCAAAATATACATTGAGGTTAATGTAAGAATTCCATGTTCTTTAAAATGAGGTCTGCAACTCTCTTTTATAATTTTGTCTAAATTTCATATTTATATCCAATAACATAATGTTAATTTTATTTTAGGAAAGCCTGTTATTGGCCTTATTATATTATGTAACATTTCATGGTTTATTGTTTGCATAGACGCTGTTGGTTTTCGCAATAAAAAAAAAAAAAATTAGAAACTGACTGACTCACTGACTGACATATCGACGCACAGCCTGCCTAAACGGCTAAACGTAGGCACTCGAAATTTGGAAATGACTTAGCTTAGGTACCGTAGAGGTGCACTACTTTTCACGGGAACGGTAATAATCGGGAAAATCCTTTTGTATGAAAAATCGAAACCGCTTGAGTTAGACGAAATTTGGCATGCAGGTACCATCATAAACGTAAAGCTTACTTTCATCGCAATATTGCGAAATTACCACGGGAACAGGAGTCATTGGGAAAAAACTTTTGTATCTAGAAATTTTTCTTATTTACGAACAATACTTTCTTATTTTAATAATTTAAAAAATTGTTAATATTCATAAGAATAGACACACAGCACAAAAGAACCTGTTAAAGACTCAAGCATTTTCCGTAAGTCTTAATTAAAATATAAAAACTGGAAACAATGATCTCTTTGCAATTTTTTTATGTCAAGTGCAATAAATTGATTGATGAATGAATGAATTTATTTTAAACTAGCTGTGCCCGCAACTAAATAAATAATAAATAATATCAAAAGTGAAAATGATTTGGACCCCGCAACCACCCTAGGGGTTCTCGGCGGTGGATGGTTTTTTTTTTAAATAAACTCAGATATCGATAGAAAGCCTAATTTTAGACAAAAATCATTTTAAAGTTTTTCGAAAAATCCAATAATTTTCAAGTAGCCATTGAAAATTCGCAATTTTTGCACGTTTTTTAGCAAATATCTCCAAAAATATACGATCTATCGAAAATTTTCCAAAAACAAATTTGGAGCAGGTAAAAAAATTAGCTAGATATTAAAGATCAAAGTCGTTTTTCACTTTGTCTGAACTTTTATTGATGTGGTCAATGCCATCTAGCGGCGAGGAAATTCATTTTATGCGTTCTAATAAAAAAGGGTTTTATTGTCCATAAAATAAGCTTTAAAATGAATACGATTTTAAAGTATTTTGCACCTAAAACAAGTGAGCTGTATTGCAAATAAGCGGAGCATCTAAGGTTTTTTCTCCGAAATCAATGGGAAGTGCCATTTCCACCCAAATTGAAATTAATCGTATTCCGCCTAGAAATATCATTATAATAAAGAGTTTGATAGACTGTATCAGTTTGGATGCTTCAGGACACATATTGTTCAAAAAAGTCTCGATAAATAAAATAATAAAAAATACAATTTTTTAAAATCCCTTCTTTCTTTCATAATTATCTCAAAAATTACGACAGATACGTATAAAAGTTTAGATATAAAAAAATAGGTATTTTTCTAACAAACAATTTGTTTTTTTTTTGTTTTTTCTATCGAATAAAAATTGACGGAGATATGATTGTTTAAAGAGCGCGTGGCAGCGCAATCACAGCCTCTTAAGCCCTTTAACCCTTCCCAGTTTGTGTAAAGTGTTTTTTACTACATATTGCAATACAGGATGTTGTAGCTCTCTTAATTACCTTTACAATGATAAATTACAAATTGTGATAGCAAAAACATTTAAGGAGTTATAGTCCAAAAACGTATCATATATTTTTCTACTCAGTTTTCTTTTTCTACTGAACATTTTCGGGGTGTGAATATTTGGAGCAACGTAAAAGTACGCAGTATATATAGTAAAATAGAGACCCAAAACTACTGTTATGTGTATAAAAATATACATAACTAGCTGTGCTCACGACTTTATTCGCGTGAACTATAGGATTTTACATCCAAAAGTTTTTTTCCAATAACTCCCGTTCTCGTATGAATTTTGCAATATCGCGTTGCAAGTAAGCTTTACGTTCATTAGAGTACCTGCATGCAAAATTTCAATCATCTATCTTAGGCAGTTTAAATTTTTTCATACAAAGATTTTTCAAGGTTTCAAAGGGTCGTTTTTAAGGTTTTAAGGGATACTTACATGGGTTGAAAGGGGGTTGAAGTGTCATAATTATTATAGAGCATATAAAATATTACTTACTCTATACTTACATCTTTTCATGTCATACCAAAGTATTTCGTTGTGATTTTCAATTTAAGGGTTCTTTGCAAGGGTTGTAAGATATTAAAGGGGTTGAAAATTATTTTAATATGAGGTAGTTGTGTAAGAAAACACTTTACAATTTTAACACTTATTATTAGACATGTTTTCTAGCGATAAAATGGCTCAATGTTAATTTTTCCATTAAGGGTTCGTTTTCACCCTTTAAAAATAATTGGCGGGGTTCAGATCATTTTCACTTTTGAAGTTAAGGGTAATATGAGCCTAAATAAAAAAAAATCATGCAAATCGGTACACAGTAAAAAAATTCGGAGGTTTGACCGTATTTTACGCTTCAATGACTGCACTATTAAGAACCTGAAATTTTTTACAGATTAATAGGTGATAAACAACATATCACATTTTTCATTACAAATCGGCCAACTAAAAGATCATTCACACGCACAATATGTTTTTTAAGCTAATGCATAGCTTCGCGGGCTTTAAACGCGGCGACCGAACCAAGAAATGCCGTAACGAAAAAAACCTCACAATCGTTTAACGTCGTGTCAGTTCGGTAGACTTCGGCACGGTGTTTGTGTGCGTGCGGTTAGACGTATTGTACTATCGGAGAACTTGGCGGTCGACCACCTATAAGGTGAAAATCGATTGGCGCTTACGCGTCTGTCAGAGCAAGCCCCGCCCCCAAAACTCTGAGAGCCTGCAAGAATTTTTCGGTAGGTATATGAGGCAAGCTGAAAACTTGTCCTATACCTTTAATACTATAACCCAACACAAAACCGCAGACCTGGCTGAGTAGCGGGGCTAAACCAAACCCCAAATTTAGTTTATTTAAAAATATATTTTATAATCCAAAAAAATATAATTTGTCAGTTCACCTGACTGGTAGAAGTTCCATCGAAATGATTTGTCTTAGTGAGTCTTATTTTTTAGTAATAAATAAAAAGATGAAAAATATTTTTGGGGGTTTGTTTTAGCCTCGCTACTCACCAGCCAGATCTGCAGTTTCGTGCTGGGATATAATAGGAGAGGTACAGGATAAGTTATCAGCTCGCCTCAAATACCTACCAAAAAATTCTGGCTAGCTCTCCTACTATTGGAACGTATTCGTAAACAAAGGGTCGAAGTGCTCTTCTATTGGCGGAAATAACCAGTGGGCGGGGCTAATGGCGTTTAAAGAAATCTGTTTGAAAAGTGTACTACCGCCAAAATTCCCGGTTGTACGACTCTCCGAAACTCGCACGAATCGAGACCAGCTGCTCCGAAATCGGACGATGTATTGTATTCGTAATGAAACAATAAGATAATAACGTAAAGCGCAAGTTTACTAAAATATAACTTATGAATTACTTATAGTACATCTATTTGATTAACCAAGAACTAAACACTCATGTCATATCAAATCTGACAGCATGTGACATGATTTGCCAGCTAAGAACGTGATAGTCGGAGAACCCAACTCCCGTCGGGTTCCCCAACTATCAAAAACTCCCGTTTTTGGAGTCTTGATCAGACTCAGACTCTGTCTTGTAAGATTTTTAAATGGGAGACTCCTTGCACCTTTTCATGTACCTCTGCCGTCTAACTATGCTACAGGAATTTCTGTGACTAAAAGTATTTAAGATCTTGACCGGGGATATATGGTACCACCATGCAAAGTTTCATTTAAATCGGTGTAATAGTTTCATAGATCAGTCATTTATTTAGGTTTTTTGAATATCCCACGAAAACCAGTAAACTGTCAGTGATTTCAAGTATCCTATGCATTTGGTGAAAATTAAATGAACAACAAGTGAAAATTAAAGCTTGATACAGGTTTTGTACCCTTGAGTACTCTTCAACGGCCAAGTCACACAACACTAACTATAATAATGAAGAAATCGCAGTAAGGAACCTTAGGCTTGGCACGATTTTGTCTAGATTTCATTACTTTTTATAGATGAGCAAGCTGCTCCATCGAGACTTGGCTAATTTTTTTAAAGAATTTTATTGGTGGGATTTCACTTCTTTTTGTAGAAGCAGCTAACCAAATTCAATATATTTTGAAAAGGCGGTATGTCGTTTTTTTAATATTTTTAGACGATTTTATAATATTAGGCTGTTGTGTTTTCTAATCAGGGTCACCAGGTACTCCAGATCTTCGATTATCATAGTTTTTATAGTTTTCCCTTTATGTAACTATTAAACCCTAACTCTGTACCAAATTTCAGCGCTCTGAGTTTATGGGAAGTATCAGTTCTATTTTGATGATCATGAGTAGGTGAGTGTGTGAGTGTGTGTCGAAAATGCGAAACTTTGCTTTCGCTTAACTTCGGAACTATAAGTCCCACAGACTTGAAATTTTGGATTTTAAGTATGTTATCATACCTTAATGGATGATGAAATTTGAATTTCTGCGTTTACGTTTATAAATTTTTATAAAACGTGGTATGGAGGTAGCTGGCTATTTTAATACATCATTGCTATTAAAACCCATTAATACGCGGACAAAGTCGCGGGCGGTCGCTAGTAGTTCATAACATACATACATGCACATATTTAGCCAACATATTTTTTACACCAATAGATATTTTATGTTTCCCATCACTAACCCATCTGTCAAAAAGTTTAAGCTATGTTGTACAATAGCTATTCGCATGCTGCAAACTAAAGCTAATAAGCGTAGATATTGTAGTAAGTCATTATCATCAGGTTTTTCAGAATTAATGTATTTTGGTAATACCTAAATCCAATCAAAAACATAAATGTGAAATGAGAGCCAAGTTCAATATTGCCTTGGTTGTTGACTTCAGCGACAAAAGAAGTGAGATCTAAATGGGTGCCAAGTTCAATGGTCAACCCAGAAATTTATTTATAAGTAACACCATAACATACCTATCATATCTTCTTACAACATAAGATAATGTATGGTGGTAGCCTATGAAGGTCTGTCTTGGCTAGTTTCTATAAACCTACCAACGTATTATTATGTTCGCTTGCTAGTTTCTACCAACATTCCAAATTTTCGGAATTATAAAATAAAAACCGACAAATACTTGTAGGCTTAGAACTTGCGACGGCTATAATTCATATATGAAAACTAGCCAAGACAAACCTTCATAGGCTACCACCATACATTATCTTATGTTATAAGAAGATATGATAGGTATGTTATAGTGTTACTTATAAATAAATTTCTGGGTTGACCATTGAACTTGGCACCCATTTAGATCTCACTTCTTTTGTCGCTGAAGTCAACAACCAAGGCAATATTGAACTTGGCTCTCATTTCACATTTATGTTTTTGATTGGATATCATTACTTTTTGTAGAAAAGTATATATCATCGTAACGCCGTGGGTCCTTTGAAAAGGACAAATTCAAAACTAAAACTAGACTTTATGTAGGTACCTACCTTAAGTAATAAATATGAAAACCGACTATAAGTACCTACTCTTAATTGTAAATAAGTAAGTATACCTAAATATATACTTAGTGCTCTGCCTTCCCCGGTATATAGGCGTTATTAGGCACTAATTAGGTATTTATGTTAAGCGTTCATAATAGGACCTAACCTAATTATTAAAAAATTGCCAGTTTTTTATTTTTTCCTTTGTATTAATGTAATTACCTATCTGCATACCAAATTTTAAC
The DNA here is from genome assembly GCA_039566165.1 of Maruca vitrata. Lineage (NCBI taxonomy): Eukaryota > Metazoa > Arthropoda > Insecta > Lepidoptera > Crambidae > Maruca > Maruca vitrata. Next base: position 13,523,950 of record CM076914.1, on the reverse strand, counting down.
TCTCTGGGTCATTTGGAACTGGGTTAGAATTTTGATCTGTCAGTCAGTCAATGATAAAAATGAGGATTTTTGGACATTAATATCTAAATAACTGTTTGAGATAAGCTTATGAAATTTAAAACACATATTTATCTCGCAAGTCACAAAATATGAGCCAAATTTGATACGTTTATGTGAAATAGTTTTTGATTTATGAGGGGTTCAAAAGTGGTTCCAAATGGTTCGTGTAATATTACACACGGTGCGGCTCGCCAGTTCTGTTTCTTGAACCTTGGCTTGACACGCTACCGCGTGTCTAGATATAGGTTATCATTTGGTAATCTGACAGGAACTGGGGGCCCCATTCGATCGCGGGGCCCTGGGCAATTGCAGATAGTGCCCGGTGGGTAAGAGGGGCCTGATCAGATTTCCGATACTTTGCCAGTGTGTTGCGAGTAAAATTTTGTCGGAATAATAATATACAAGGGGAGGTCGCATTAAGTTTATTGGAACTCGTTTTTCTATGATTTTATGTGGTTTACGTTTGAAATATACAAATAATATCATTTCAAATATTTATTTGATAAAAATTTACTGAAAATAATTGACAAAACCACTTTCAAAGCCCAGGTTTTTCTATTTTGAATATCAGGTGATCTAGCATATTGTAAAATATCACGATTTTTTTTGTTATACGTGTCATGTATTATTGTATTGTTAAGGTTTGGAAAATAAACTATCAAACTATTATTACATCTATAACTATTATCTCATCTATTATAGATCAATAATTGATCACGTTTGCTCTAATCTAAAACACGAACATTTCCACCTTGCTATTATTGATAGTCCAATGTCTGATCATAAACAGATTTTTTTCGAAATTAAAATACATGCAACAATTCCGCGCAGAAAAGTGACCTACGAAGTTATAAACTATGAAAACCTGTATGAAACAATTAAGGATGATCAAGAAAGTAATGAAGAACATTCATATGAGATATTACATAAAAAAATTAAGAGAAGTATACAAAAAAGCAAAACTATTAAAACTAAAGTTTTGAACCCTCCTAGACAGGACTGGATAAGAAAAGAAATTATAAATGAAATTAACGCAAGGAACCTACTCTGGAAACAGTATAAGAAAAACCCTGAAAATATAGATATAGAAGATATGTACAAAAAGAAAAAATATCAAGCAGCAACAAAAATACAACATGCAAAGAGCGAATATTATTTAAAATCTTTCAGTGATTGCAAGAAAAAACCAAAGAAAATGTGGAATCTCATAAATAGCCTATCAAATAATAAAGTTAAGGAATCTTCAGTACCAAGTAAATTACAAACACAAAGTGGATATATTACGGACACTAATGATATCTGTGAACACTTTAACGAGTTTTTCTCGGGTATAGGCTCGACTTTGGCTCGTCAAATTCTTTCCCCGGTTTCTTATGATATATCAAATACACCACTTCAAAATTCTTACAACACCTACAACACACTAAATGAAATATCACCAACAAGTGTAGACGAAATTGCAAAAATAATTGATAACCTTAACCCTAATACAAGCTCGGGAATCGACGGTATAAGCACCAAAGCCATACAATGTATTAAAAATGTAATACTGCTAGAGCTCACAAACTGTATAAACTACTGTCTAAAATGTGGAACTTTTCCAGATTGCCTAAAAATCGCCAAAGTGACACCTATTTATAAAGCTGGATCTAAGTCGGATGCTGGAAACTATCGTCCCATCTCGGTCCTACCAGTGATGTCGAAAATTTATGAGAGAGTGCTTTACAACCGACTGGAAACGTACTTAAACTCCATAAATTTCTTGTACGAGAAACAGTATGGCTTTAGGCCCAAATCCAACACTCTTTCGGCCACTATGGATATAGTAACTAAATTAAAGGTCGGAATTGATGAGAAACAGATAGGACTGGGTGTATTTATAGACCTAAAAAAGGCATTTGACACCATAAGCCATGACCTACTTCTTAAAAAACTTACCCAAATTGGTATTACAAGTACTGCTCACAAAATATTTAAATCATATCTCGAGAACCGGAAACAAGTAGTCAAATTAGGTCAAACCGAGAGTAGCACTAGTTCCATATCTTACGGCGTACCCCAGGGATCAATCTTGGGCCCCCTACTATTTCTCATCTATATAAACAGCATAAAAGATATTGGTCTGAAGGGTAACGTAACCCTGTATGCAGACGATACCAACCTATTTTATTTTGGCAAAACTTTAAACTCAATCGTAGAAGATGCACAGAGCGATCTCAATATCCTGAACTCCTGGTTTCAAGCGAATCTCTTAACGATCAATGTTTCAAAAACTAATTACATAATATTTGCAGCGAGAAACAAAAAAATACCCCAGTTTGCACCTCTTATGATAAATAATACTGCTATTAATAGAGTCTATAACGAAAAATATCTTGGCTTAATCTTAGACAGCAATTTAACGTGGACGATACATTTAGAAAAGATAAAAACGAAACTTACGTCATTATCAGGTGCCCTACGCAATATCGTTAGATGTCTACCACAACGGGTACGATATACTATATACAATGCACTCGTAAAACCGCATATCGATTACCTGATCGAAGTGTGGGGAACTGCTGCCGAAACGAATATAAATAACCTACAAATAGCACAAAACAAATTGATCAAAACATTATTTAGATACAATTATCTGACACCTACTAGTAAAATCTATAAAGAAACTAAAATAATGAGCATAAAACAATCATTTTTCTACAATAGCTGCTTGTTGGTGCGTAAAATTTTAAATAAGGATATACATACACACATAACTTTTACGAAAAAACATCAAGTACAAAAAATTCAATTAAGAAATGCGAATAACCTTATTTTACGTCCTCCTCGGACAAACTATGGTAAACAAAATATTTTCTACTCTGGTGCTAAACTGTACAATCAGTTACCTAAAGACGTTAAAGACGCAAAATCTACTTTCACCTTCAAAAGACTTCTTAATTACTATGTCAAAAATAATGTAAATGTAAAATGAAAACAGATGTAAGAAAGAGTCACAATGTAGGCGTAAAAAAAAAAAAATCAATAATATTAATTAAGGCCTAACTAATTTTTGATATACTTACCTAAAATTAAAAAAAAAGTACAATTTAAATCTCGTAAAGAAAATCAATAAGAATTTATAAAACGTGTCATTAAAATCAATAAAATAAAAACAGAAAAAAAATAAAAAAAAAAAAAATTAACCCTATATTGTCATTCTTTGTGTGGGATATTATATAGTGATCATAGAACGAAAACTATAAATATGCAGTTATATTATACTTACTGTAATTACTATTGTATTGTAGTACTATTGCATGACAATAAAACTATTTACTACTAAATAACAACATTACACTAAAACGTCTAAAACGCGCGAGTAAAAAAAAATATATATATATATCTACATTATTTGCTTACATTTATGATGGCATATCTAGTAGCGCTTAATCTTTGATATTCGCAGCGAGCCGATACCGAGTCGAGTCCAGTAAAATTGAACCTTCCGTGCTGTGCGTACCGGCCTGTTTCGCAGAGCGACCGGTGCGGGCAATGCGGACACGGTGGATATTTTGCGATTTACCCTCAAAATATGTGTTTACGACTGTTCGGGTTCATGTGTTTGTAGTTACTTAGTCATAGTTTGTCTCTTGAATATTGTGTTTAAATTTATTTTTTCAATATTTTGTTTAAGACTGTGGGTTCATTGTTATATATGTTTTCACTGTTCACTATAATGTTATGTATCATTTTTATTAGTGTTCAACACAGTTATGTATTTATAATTACTTAGTTATAGTTAGTTTCTCATGTAAGTGATTTGTAATCTTATGAGAAAATAAAGATCTTTAAACCTATTACCTTTGATTTAGATGAAAAATTTTGTCCGCTAGTCCGGTGATGATGTCGGCGATCGGCGATGGCTTGGAGGAGCCTCCTCGAAGCCATCGCCGTAGGTATGTCAATATAAAAAATAGTAAAATGTTTTTCTTATCACAATTGCATCTTTCCTAATTAATTGTAACCACCCAACCATAAAATGTGCAGTTTAGGGTTCCCTACAACTCGCGTTCTATGTGACCATAACCGGAATGATACTTAGCGGTTTTGTGTCCGACTTTTTTTGCCGGCGGCCAGCACTGTGCGTCTGTCTTAATAATTATTAAGAAACGGGTAGAAACACACAAGTCGAAATGGTAATTACATTAGTATGTAATAAAATATCGGCTAGCAGTTCATTATCTTGTTCGTAAATTCTTAACCTTTATAATTTTATTATTCAATACAAATATTACTGAATACATTTCACATTTTGCAAAACTAAAGGCTGTACAGGATAGACTGCTGAATATTACGATAAAATATTAATATACTTTTTATTATCACGTAGCTTAGTAGTAATAGGTCTGTGATACTTAACTGAGCCGTAAATTACAAATACCAACGTAACATACGAGGTATTTTTTATCCCGAAATTTCATTTCACTGTCCTGTGGGGCCAATAATTGCCGGTAATCGCGGTTCGTACAAGCGCACCTCTATTATGTATTAGTATTAAGTACCAGTTTTTATGAATGATTATGAAAGCTGAGAGTCTAACTCAGTTTTTAAAGTTACTTAGGAGCCATGCAGCTACCTCCTATTATTTTAAATTTAACGTTGAAATTGTAAGACATTATTTACAGGACGTAACTTTTCAGTTTGTACCATACTTTTGATAATTTCCATATAAGTTATGGAGACAAATATTTTAGGCATTAAAGAAAAAAAATTATTTGCAAACAGAATTACTCAAAAAAGCCAAATACTTTTTTCTCCAGAATATTTTTATTCGGTTAGGTCAGTAAGTTCTCAAAATTTTAGAAAAAAAATCATAACTCGAAAGCTATAAAAAATCGCAGAACATATATGGGGGTGTTTCAGATGCCCCACAGGTTGTTCTATCTCAGGACTTCCGCTTGACACTTCGTTTTGGGACACCCTGTATAAAAACCTTTATAAACTACTAGCGACCCGCCCTCGCTTCGCTTCGGGTATATCTCTATCTCTGTATAATATACAGGGTGTAACAAGGGGGGTGGATCATCGTAAGTCAATCGATGGGGGACTTCAATACCTATCGATATAACCCCCATGTATGTTCAGCGATTTTCAATAGTTCCAATGTTATTGAGATTTTTGTGAAATTTTTGTAAGAAGCCGGAATTCAGTATAAAAGTCTTCACTGTAGCTTAACTACTGGACCTGCTTGCATGATTTTTTTTCTAGAAGTAGTTCAATAGTGGGTCTTTATAATTACGATACCGATTTGAGTCATAACCCTATCATATTGGAGTAAAAAAATAATTCTTCACAAAAGTTTTACGAATCGAATTGTGTCTACCTACTTTCAAAGCCTCCAGTGAAATAAAAGTGCCTATGTTTTTTTTCTAGAACTTATTTTAAAAACTACCTACATTTATGGATAGTATACCCTGAAAATTTCATACCGCTACTGCCAGAGCATCAAAACGAAAAATGAACGCGAATGGCACAGGTGCCATAAATCAGTGTTTTTATTTTTCATGTATAACTTTAATTTAAAAAATAAATCGATATGTTTCAGCAAATTTATGCTATGTTAGTAACATTAGTAGCAGTAATTTTATATAATTGCAAATTGAAGGGGTGAAAATCAAACAAAAAAAAATTTAATTTTTTTGGTTAATAATTTTTTTTATAGGAAGTGTTCATAATGGGCATTATTATTGGCTATGCATAGCTTAGACCTTCTTAAAAAGCTTTTTTGGAGGTTGTGGAATGCTTCTTTTTTGTAAAATTTTTCAGGGGCCCAAATTGTGACAAGGCAAAATGTAGTACTAGCATTTTGCAACATCCGAAAAACCTTTGTAAAAAGGTGTCGTACTCGTTTATGCATAGCCAATAATGGAGCCCATTATGAACACTTACTATAAAAAAAAAATTTACAAAAATTATGTAAATTTTCTTTGTTTGATTTTCACCCCTTTAATTTGCAATTCTGTAAAATTACTGCTACTAATGTTACTTACATAGCATAAATTTGCTGAAACATATCGATTTATTTTTTAAATTATAGTTTTTCATGAAAAATAAAAACACTGATTTATGGCACCTGTGCCATTCGCTTTCATTTTTCGTTTTGATGCTCTGGCAGTAGCGGTATGAAATTTTCAGGGTATACTATCCATGAATGTAGGTAGTTTTTAAAATAAGTTCTAGAAAAAAAACACAGGCACTTTTTTTTCACTGGAGGCTTTGAAAGTTGGTAGACACAATTCGATTCGTAAAACTTTTGTGAAATATTATTTTTTTACTCCAATATAATAGGCTTATGACTCAAATCGGTATCGTAATTACTACCACCCACTATTGAACTACTTCTAGAAAAAAAATCATGCAAGCACGTCCAGTAGTTCAGCTACAGTGAAGACTTTTATACTGAATTTCGGCTTCTTTCAAAAATTTCACAAAATCTCAATAACTTTGGAACTATTGAAAATCGCTGAACATACATGGGGGTTATATCGATAGGTATTGAAGTCCCCCATCGATTGACTTACGATGATCCACCCCTCCTGTTACACCCTGTATAGCTGTGCCCGCGACTTCGTTTGCGTGGACTACAGAATTTTGATTTTTTTTAACTTAAAAGTAGTCTTAGTTACTCCTTAACATCAGCTACCTGGCAATAAAAGTCCCGTCAAAATCTTTTCAGCCAATCAAGAAGTTAGTCAACCGGAAGAAACATTTCAAACAAAATTATTTTGGTATTCACCGTGAAATTTTAGTGGTTGTTTTCCCGCAGTAAAATGATTCTATCTTAGTAGCACAATAGATTTGTGCAGTTCTTTTTTATTAAAATCAATAATTGCCGGTTTAACGAAAGGTTTAACCGAAACTCGAAAGCACGTTCGAACCGCTTTATTACTTACGGTGTAGAGCTTCTTTAGCTTGAAGCATCGATTTCATGCGGCAAACAGTACCTGATTACGTCACATCTTATAAAAGAACTATAGCTTTCCTCGTTTTCGAGTTGGAAAATTATTAATTAAAAATTTGAAAAAGAAATTTTTTTTTTCGAGGAATAGATTGCATGGTTCGATAGTGTTACTAAAGGCAAATCGTTCTGCCAAAACAACCACTAAAATTTCACGTTGTATATCATCATGACCATCTGTCTTTTATCATGTAATAAATCTAGACACGCGGTAGCGTGTCAAGCCAAGGTTCAAGAAACAGAACTGGCGAGCCGCACCGTGTGTAATATTACACGAACCATTTGGAACCACTTTTGAACCCCTCATAAATCAAAAACTATTTCACATAAACGTATCAAATTTGGCTCATATATTGTGACTAGCGAGATAAATATGTGTTCTAAATTTCATAAGCTTATCTCAAACAGTTATTGAGATATTAATGTCCAAAAATCCTCATTTTTATCATTGACTGACTGACAGATCAAAATTCTAACCCAGTTCCAAATGACCTAGAGAGTTAAAATTTGGTATGCAGATAGGTAATTACATGAATACAAAGGAATAAATAAAAAACTGGCAATTTTTTAATAATTAGGTTAGGTTCTAGTATGAACGCTTAACATAAATACCTAATTAGTGCCTAATCACGCCTATACCGGGGAAGGCAGAGTACTAAGTATATATTTAGGTTTACTTACTTATTTACAATTAAGAGTAGGTACTTATAGTCGGTTTTCATATTTATTACTTAGGGTAGGTACCTACTTTATTAACTGGGATTAATTATTATTTTTATATTTAGCGCCCATTAATAGTATAAAATTATTACCTACTCATAATATTTCAAAGGTACAAAAAAATATAGAAAATAACACTCAGAAGAAAATTATACCCCGTAAACGTAGGAAAATATAGTAACTGATTCAATTGTTTTATATTTATAAAGTCTAGTTTTAGTTTTGAATTTGTCCGTTTCAAAGGACCTACGGCGTTACGATGATATATACTTTTCTACAAAAAGTAATGATATCCAATCAAAAACATAAATGTGAAATGAGAGCCAAGTTCAATATTATGATAAGTGCCTTGGTTGTTGACTTCAACGACAAAAGAAGTGAGATCTAAATGGGTGCCAAGTTCAATGGTCAACCCTGAAATTTATTTATAAGTAACACTATAACATACCTACCATATCTTCTTATAACATAAGATAATGTATGGTGGTAGCCAATGAAGGTCTGTCTTGGCTAGTTTCTATAAACCTACCAACGTATTATTATGTTCGCTCGCTAGTTTCTACCAACAATCCAAATTTTCGGAATAATAAAATAAAAACCGACAAATACTTGTAGGCTTAGAACTTGCGACGGCTATAATTAATATATGAAAACTAGCCAAGACAGACCTTCATAGGCTACCACCATACATTATCTTATGTTATAAGAAGATATGATAGGTATGTTATAGTGTTACTTATAAATAAATTTCAGGGTTGACCATTGAACTTGGCACCCATTTAGATCTCACTTCTTTTGTCGTTGAAGTCAACAACCAAGGCACTTATCATAATATTGAACTTGGCTCTCATTTCACATTTATGTTTTTGATTGGATAAGTATATTTCACAATTACACAACAATGGGATGTTGTGTAATATACTTATTTATCATTGATCTGATCCGGTGCTAAGAAGCTTTATGAGGAATTTTCCCGCCGTAAAAAGTCGCCTGTGTCCGTGTCTAGAATCCTATTTTTAAATTAACCAAGTCTTATAAAAATCCGTTCAGACGTTAAGGCGTGAATGAGGTAAACTATTAAAACAAACGATTAAAAAGCACTAACTTAATTAGTTTTCTGCCTACTGCCTACGCCTTAAGTACGATAGCATGAATATTAATAGCCTATATCCTATTCTAGGTAACTATCTATCTCCTAACTAAATTTCATCAAAATCCGTTCCGTCGTTTAGGCATGATAGAGCAAAACTATAAAAAAAATCACAAATTCAATTCAGTTTTCTGCCTACTTATATTTTAATTATATAACCATTTCTAGGTTATCATCTATCACCATACCAAATTTTATCACAATCCGTTCAGCCGTTTAGACGTCAAAGAGCAAAAGTCCAAACAAAAACTACTAAAAATCACTAACTCAATTTAGTTATCTGCCTACTGCCTACCCCTTAAGAACGATGGCGTGATTATTTATAGCCTATAACCATTTCTAGGTTATCATCTATCACCATACCAAATTTCATCACAATCCGTTCAGCCGTTAAGACGTCAAAGAGCAAAAGTTCTAATAAAAACGACAAAAAATCACTAACTCAATTTAGTTATCTGCCTACTACCTATCCCCTAAGAACGATGGCGTGATTATTTATAGCCTATAACCATTTCTAGGTTATCATCTATCACCATACCAAATTTTATCTGAAGTATCTCGAAGTAACGTAACGTAAGTAACGTAATGTATCGTTCTTTCATTACAAAATCCGGCCTTATGCACAATGCACATACCTTTTCATTTTCTAATACATAGAAATATAAAAAGTACTTAGAATACAATCGAAACGCCCAAATTACCTATGTACTTAAAAAAAAATCATCATCATCGGTTCAGTAGTTTATTACGTTTACAGTTACTTTCACACAAACTCGATCAGCTTTGATACTTGTACGAATTAATATATTACTTAAGATTTCGTGAGTTGTTGCAAAGAGATACCTTCAAAATCATATATCGACTGAAATTAGAACTGAAAGCATTGACAAGTGTGATCCGAATTCAATTTGTAACAATTAATTTCCTCATTTTCGATTTACGTTCATTAGGGTACCTGCATGCAAAATTTCAATCATCTATCTTACGCGGTTTTTTTTTTATAATAGGTAACCTTTGACTATGGACGTTCAATTTTTGTTACACTAATGGACGTGCGGCCTCACAGACCGCTATCTTTACGGGCTGGTTTCTATCTTGATGCGTTAGTATTGTATTATATTTTGTTTTTATTTCATAAAAGTGTTACTAAATATAAATAAAAAAATAATTTTAATGAACACAATTTATTTATTTTAAACTAAATCTAATGATACAACTAAAGGCACTTTTCATACTTTTTAAGTTGAGATAATTTTATAGGTGTGTTAGCATAGGAAAATTACTTTTTTTCTTGGGCTGTCTTATTTTACAATAAAGAATAAAGAACAAATAACATAAAAAACATAACATAATCTTGTCGAAACTAAACATAAAAATTTCGACAAAGGCCCAACTTGGTCATATTTTTGGCAGTCTGTATTGTGACTTAGAGCACTGTAGGTACATTTTCGTCACCTGAACTTTCACTATGCGATCTTCTTATGTCACCGTCAGCTCTATTAATATCTTTTAGCTCTTCCATAATGACTTTGTTCGTTTTTTGACATTTTAGTTAAAAAAATCTAAAATAAATAAAATCCACCTTAGCATCAATTTATAACACAAACGTGGACATGCGGTCCCACAGGCCGCACTCAAAATATAAAACGGAATTACTTACGCAATATTCAGCCGGCGAGTGAATCTTACTCTCAACTGTCTTTTCGTCACTAAAACCGAAGCTACTGAGGCCGGCATACGCGTGGGGTGCACGGAAGGAGAGGAACACGAAAATCACAAACTGCGTGCGGCCTGTGAGATCGCACGTCCATAGTTAAAGGATAAGCTAACAAGATGACCTCACTCCACCTGATGGAAAGCGGTAGTGAGATCCAAATATGAGGTCGACAGTCACAATAGACCATATTGAGCCTGTCGCACTCACCCTGAAAGCCCGCTTAAAGAGGAGACCACTGCTGCGGCAACAACGAGACAAGGCGTGGAGTCTTGCATTGGTATTGAGCTGTGCGGGTCCGTGTTGGCCAGTCCGCTGGACGGAAGGGTCCCCGTTTATACGGGTCTCCCTGGCCGGCGGGCTAACCCGCTCCGCCCGCACAATGCCGCCGCTAAGACTCCACTGGTCCGGTGCTTGCCGCAAAAATGGTCCCCCCTGGCTCCGGTTCGTACAGTGCTGATCCCGGAACGCGACCTGACCGAGAGAGGCCAGAGTCACTTGGCGGGTTTTACGCAACTGTATGGTGGTAACAGCAACCGGTCGACAAAACGTCTCCCACCTGAACAAAACGTCTCCCACCTGAACGGGAAGGTTTAGATTGGACAGAAAATTTGCTTGTCAATCTATCTTTGATGTTTGCCTGTAGTCGGCCATTAGGCAGTAAGAGAAAAGCTTGGATTGTACTTTATTGTTGTATAAATAAGATTTTATCATACTTGTATAAAAGCAGTTTTTCATTTATGACATATTCACGCGGACGGATTCGCGGGCGGAAAGCTACAGTTATGTATAAGAACTAGGTTCACTTACTAATTGTCTTACTTATACCGGAGGGAAGAAATAACTATTTAATGAATACAAATGAGCTCATGTTATAGCTCCAGGAAATCGGGAGGTATCTAATAGGAAAATCTTACCTCCCTATGGTGTAGTTTGGCCAGAAAGCCAAGAAGACCAGAAGGACATTCAATCAAGCCTCAAGTTTAGTTAAGTTTCCAAGAATTACATTAGATGCTCTTAGCTTGTGACAAGTTAAATTAATTCTCCAGGGTTAGAAATATGTGATACCTTAACTTGAGTTTTGATGAATAGAACTGGACTCACTACTCAGTGAGTAAAATCAAATAAGGCGAGTAAGGCTATTAAAAAATCTTTGTCTTTGTAGTAAAATACCTACATATAGTCAAGAAATAGTATGAGCTACATATGCCATTGACTTGGTCCGCATGAAAAAGATCCTTTGAGCAGTATGTTTGAATATATCTTAGACTTATTAATACATTCACGATTTTCCAGTTTACTAGACAAAAGTTCACGTGCGTGAAAAAAAAAACAAGAGACTTCAAGTCATCCACAGGCGAGGTGACTTGAACCGTAATTTTCTAACAAATTCCACAAGTCACACGACGCTTTGTTAACATAATCGTTTCATATGAGATTAAAAGACGATAACAATCCACATACCTAACGCCTCGGTAGCGACGGGCATGGTATCAGTGAATTCATGTAAATTTACTTTTGTCTAAAGACGTTGAAAACAACACAAACGTGTGTTCACAAGACAGCTTTATACATACAAACAGCTCAAGGGGAAAATGCCACCGCGAAGTCAAGCGTTAAATCCCCTGTACAACGCTTGTAACAGAGAGTTTGTAAAAACTTCACGGACATTTTCGAAACCTTTGTTCAGCGAAAAAGAACCTTTTGTACGGTTACGTATCAAAATAACTAATGTTGTTTCGACTACTGCCGATTCAACTATGCTCGACTCACCTAATGTTTGAAATACCTAATGATCGTTTCACATAATTTCATAATAACTAATGCACGCAATCCTTAATGGACAATTCGCCTACGCTCGACTCACCTAACATTTATTCGTCTACGGTTGATTCATCTACGCTTTATTCACCTAACGGTTAATTCACCTAACGCTTAAATTTACCGCTTAATTCACCTAAAAGTAAATTCACCTTCGGTCTATAATACGTAAAGGTAGACAGACGCAAATAGATGCAAACCCGACACGTACTCTTAGCTGTCCTACCCCTACAGTGTAATTCAAGCCCGCGTAGGCGTGGAGGGGCGAGGCGGCTAACAGGAGGTTTCAACGCTCGCTGCCGCGGCTGAGGGTGGCCAGCATGCCAAAGCTGTGGTGGTGAGTGGAAACAATTCTGCGACGACAAGCTCGCGTGGGACGCCGGAGCAACGCAAAGCCGGAGCCGTGACAGAACATGCAATATTCAAGATTCCTGTATGGCCAATATTTCTAAACAAGTAAATAAATTGAATAAAAGACAGATATCGTATAATTATAATAATAACATAGATCGGGGCAGGTGGCATAGTCCTTCCCAGTCCACCAGTACTGCACACCATCTGATTCTGATTCAGGACTATGGCACTGACCGGGGGTTGTCTTTGGCTGTATTTTATAGTGTATACAGGGATAACGGAGTCGTCAGCTGGTGCCACATAACATTTAACATCATACGAGTCAATAAAGGGTTCTCTACGTGTTGGCTTTGCCCCACACACGCCTTTAAAAAATCCGGGACTCTATAGTCTCGAGAAATTGGCAATGACTGATGACTCGATGGCCGAGTGGTTGACGTCGTTGCTTGCCATGCGAGAGGTCGCCAGTTCAAACCCCGCCATATACCACTGTTTTTTTCAAATTTCAAATTCATTTATGTACGAATATTTGACACTAAGGCGGTGAAGGAAAACATCGTGAGGAAACCTGCATGCACACCTACAAAGAAATTCTAAGGTTGTCTAGTTGACCAACCCGCACTTGCCCAGGGTGGTTGACTGAGGCCTTATCGCCCTAGTTTAGGGTAGGCCCCCGCCCCCGCAGTGGGGGCGTATATTATAGGCTGATGATGATGATGTCATCAGTGGGGGCGTATACAAGGCTGATGATGATGATGTCATATTAATTGATTTTAAACAACAATAGTTTTTTTTTAATATGACAGGCAGGTCGCATTAAAGGTGCAGAATATTCCACCTAGTTAGTTAGGGTGTACGCAACTATTAAATTTTCAAGGTCAAATGTCACAAATATCAGTTTTATGAACTTTTGAGCGAAACGGGAAGTTTTATCATAAAAGTGTGTAAGAGAAAATTGCTTATCATCTAATTATCTATAAAAATTGCCTGTACGTTTTATTCCTAAGATTCACCATTTCAGAGATACAGCGATGCAAATAGTTGAAAAAGTTGTATTTTCAAAAGCTTCCAGACACCCGTGCGATTGTGCTAGACAGTTAAAATTTTCACAACTGATGTATTTCAGTAGCCTCTATAACATCTAATACTAGAAAAAGCTTAAAACCAATGTTTAAGTGGGTTCTCATACAAAAACTATGGTTTTTTTTTTCACACACTTGGTAGGTTTTTAACGTGGTTACCCCAGTAAACCTATTCCAGACGACACCTTTTATACGTGAAGAACACGTTGTTTATATGAAAGCCTAGTTAAATAATTGTTTTATGTTGTTTTTAGTACTATACATATACGTTTCAGTACATTTAAACTGCTTATTATGGGTCAAAAAGTACGAAATAACCAATTATTAGAATTTCTGTCTGAAGTATAACTGAAAAAAAAATACATTTTAAAAATGTTAACTGTCCATCTAACTCTATTATGAACGTGACGATCCATATTAACCAAATTTAATTTAAATAAAACGCAGAAATCTCAGATCTTCTGAATACTGAAAACAATACAAAACAATTATTTACCTTGGCTTCCTTATAAACAACGTGTTCTTCATGTATAAAAGGTGTCGTCTGGAATAGGTTTACTGGGGTAACCACGTTAAAAACCGGCCAAGTGTGAGAAAAAAAAAAAACCATAGTTTTTGTATGAGAACCCACTTAAACATTGCTTTTAAGCTTTTTCTAGTATTAGATGTTATAGAAGCTACTAAAATACATCATTCGTGAAAATTTTAACTGTCTAGCACAATCGCACGTGGGCCTGGAAGCTTTTGAAAATACAACTTTTTCAACTATTTGGATCGCTGTATCTCTGAAATGGTGAATCTTAGGAATAAAACGTACAAACAATTTTTATAGATAAATAGAAGATAAGCAATTTTCTCTTACACACTTTTATGATAAAACTTCCCGCTTCGCTCAAGAGTTCATAAAAATTATATTTGTGACATTTGACCTTGAAAATTTAATAGTTGCGTACACCCTACAATATGTAGGTTTTAGGACGTCAATATACAAATATTTACAGACTTACAGCTGGGTATCTCGAATTCCGAGATTTTTTCCTAATTTGACTGGACTAGTAGGTTGTAAAAAATAATATTCTGAAAGGTGCTTGAATCAATGAAGGGGGATTGACTTTATTACAACAGTTAAAATCTTTATTTGTGTGGTGTGCCTCACGTTCTAGTAATAAAACTATCCAGGCATCGTCACGTCATCAATATAAATTTCTCCATTTCTTTACCTGTACCTAATGCCCCCTCCGATAGTGATTAACAAATATAGATATGATTGGCTCGGTGGAACAGTCGCTACTGGCTAGTGACCCAGGTTTACTACCTACGGCTCCAAGAGTCGTGGGTTCGATTCCCACTCGGGACAAATATTTGTGTGACGAACATCGGTGTTTGTTCCGTGTCTGGGTGTATTATTAAATATATTTAAGTTTATTTGTGTATCTGTTACCGGAAATGTATTAAATCCGTCATTGTATACAATTCCTAGGAAATGTATGTAATTCCTAAAACCGCACGGAAATGTGTGAAATAAATTACACATTACACATTTCCTAGGAAATCTATACATTTCCTAACTAGCAATCGGAAATGTAAAAATAATAAGATGTTAGTGAGTACGCGACAGCGGGACGAGGGGAAGGTATTACTTCGCCTGATCGGGGGATCGCGAAGTTCCTTATAAATTGCCTCTTATTGGTGTATTTTTGACTAAAACCGATCATGAACTCTATGGGATTGGTACCAAGAACGGTATCTTAAAACAATTATATTCTCGATCTCAGAATAATGAAGTGTCCAAAGTTTTTCTTGATGCAAACGATGTACCGAGTACCAAGATTGCACTACGGTCAATTGCCAACTTGTAATACACTGGAACCGGCCAGGGATTTAAGAAGTGCCTTTGCAATACAAGCTGTGCTACAGCATGATATCTATGTTTTAAAAAAGACACTTAATCACGCTTCTGTTGGTGCACGTAAAAGTCAGAAATAAATAAACAGGTCGTTCAAGTTGTCTCTATTTCTGAGCTGAGGTGTAAACTATGTGCTTTTAATTATTATATTTGATTGCAAAAGCGCGGGGCGCTGGAACAGGTAAAATTTTTAGTATACCTTGCTGAGAAATTAAGTTAAGCGATGTTTCAGGAAGCAGTTTACAGAGATCGGTGCTTTAACTAGAGTTGCAGCACGACTAGTAGGAGGCTCTACATTAAACAATCTGTTAAAAATATCAGTCAACAGTGGCAAAATGTAGAGTTCTTATTTGTGTATTTTTTTATAAGAAAGTCTTTCCTGCTTTTACAATCAAAAATTATGATTAAAAGCACATAGTTTACACCCCAGCCCAGAATAGAGACAACTTGAACGACTCGTAATTTATTTTTTACTTTTACGTGCACTAATAATATAGTGTTTAATACTGTTTCCTTAAACTTAATTTATTTTACACTTCATAGTATTTGCTCACAGCATTAAAATACCTTTCCAACAAGTCCAAATAAGGCTATACGATCATCCATCATAAAGTTCCAGTTCATATCTTTCGGCTCCATTATCAGATCAGCTCGATAGTACCATTGTATTGTCATCAAAATCACATACGACTGTAAATTTTCATAACCCTCCGATCATAAGAAGATGTTTAAATTTATTTTCTTACATACATACATACAGGTCAACCTAATGAAAGCGGGATTTTTTTAAAATTAATAACGTGTTTTACTATAGAAAGCATTTACTATAGGAAATGTGTAAAATTTCCTAATACGATATAGGAATTTTATACAATTCCGAGGAAATGTACACATTTCCTAGGATATCTATGCATTGAATAGTTTTTCAAACAATATTTTATACATTTCCTAAATAGTTTAGGAATTGTACACATTTCCTAGGAATTGTATACAATTCCTTGATTTCATACATTTCCGGTAACATATCCACTATTGATTCTAATACTCGTAACACAAGTGCTTAAGCTACTTACCACGGGATCAGATCAATGTATGTGATGTTGTGAAATGTCTAAAAAAAAATATTTATATATATATATATATATTAATAAATATTTTTTTTATATTTTTATATATATATATATGTTACGGCTAATACCCGAAGTGCGGCTACACCTAGGTTTAGCCGGCTAGAACTAGGTGTAGCCACTTACTCTTGGCTAAACCTAGGTGTAGCCGATTGTTTTCGGCTAAAACTAGGTCTAGCCTTCATCATGCCGGCTACAACTAGGTCCAGCCATTCCATGTCGGCTAATACTAGGTTCAGAGAATCCCTGTTGGATAAAACTTAGATGGAGTCCCGCCAAGCCTTCCGTCCTTCCCCGCGTCACACTCAGGACTCACAGCATCTGCAGCAGCAGCGCGGGGTGGAGGGCGTAGCGAGACACGCGCCTCTGCAGGTTGTGAGCACCAAGTGCTGCTGATCTACTGCAGGTCTACTAGCGAGTGTGACTCATAGCGTCTGTACATAGTTGTAACTGCCTCGTTGGTCTATTGGCAGCAAGCGCTGCGTAAAGACCGAGAGGTCCCCGGTTCGAGTCTGCGGTCGGTGAAAATTTGTGTGAGTTTTTCTGTAATGAAATTACTTAGCCCGGAGTTAGGAAGTTGGCGGTTGAACGCCCGTGCCTCGGAAAGCACGTTAAGCCGGTGGTCCTGCGCCCGATCTCTCATCGGTCATGTCGGATTGCCGACTCACCAAATTATGAGAGTAGGGGAAAAGAGAGCGCACTTGTGTTTGCGCGCACACTTGTGCACTATAATATGTCCTGCGCACTTGGCTGATCTCAATTGAGATCGGCTGCCATGGCTGAAATCGGTCGGACGCCTTATCTTACATAGTTATAGCCGGCATGCTATCGGCAAAGCTTTTTTAGATATTACAAAAACATCCAATAATTAGAAACCAAGGTAGTTTTTCATTCCTGCCTGCAGTAGATCAGCAGCACTTGGTGCTCACAACCTGCAGAGGTGCGTGTCTCGCTACGCCCTCCACCCCGCGCTGCTGCTGCAGATGCTGTGAGTCCTGAGTGTGACGCGGGGAAGGACGGAAGGCTTGGCGGGACTCGCATCTAAGTTTTATCCAACAGGGATTCTCTGAACCTAGTATTAGCCGACATGGAATAGCTGGACCTAGTTGTAGCCGGCATGATGAAGGCTAGACCTAGTTTTGGCCGAAAACAATCGGCTACACCTAGGTTTAGCCAAGAGTAAGTGGCTACACCTAGTTCTAGCCGGCTAAACCTAGGTGTAGCCGCACTTCGGGTATTAGCCGTAACATATATATATATATGTTACCGGCCAAACCCGATTTCAGGACAAACTAGTTTGGCCTAGGCTAAACTAGTTTGTCCTAAGCCTGTCAGGATAAACCAGTATAGCCTAGTCCAAACTAGTTTGTCCTAAGCCCGTTAGGATAAACCAGTTTAGACTAGGCCAAACTAGTTGATCTTGATATAGATACGCATTATCTAGGATATACTGGCATGGCCTTTTCCATACATTGTAATATGTCAAGAAAGTCAAAATAAATAGATTATCCAAATAAAATCCTCCGCAATAGGAAAAATAATATTTTTTATTATACTATAATCTTATTTCTTGTTTCTTATAAAGATAGGATAAACCGGTATGGCCTTCTGTTTACAAAAATTAAATTTAAAAATTGTGATAGCATGAAAATTAAAGGAGTTATAGTCAAAAACATATTTTATTTTTCTCTACTCCGTAACTGAAAATTTCGGCATGTGATTATTTAGAGCAATGTGAGAGTACGCAATATAATACAGAGACCCAAAACTATTGTATTGTGTATAAATATACATAACTATCTGTGCCCGCGACTTCGTTCGCGTGGACTATGAGATTTTACATCCAAAAGTTTTTGCCCAATAACTCCCGTTCCCGTGCGAATTTTGCAATATCGCGTTGCAAGTAAACTTAAAAAAAATACAGGGTTTCAAGGGTTGAAAGGGGGTTAAAACTTGAAAATTATTATAGAAAATATAAAATATTACTTACTCTATATTTACACACTAATGTATTTCTTTGTGTTTTTTCAATTTAGGGGTTATTTGCAAGGGTTGTAAGATTTTCAAGGGTTGAAATTATTTTAATATGAGGTCATTGTGTTAGAAAACACTTCACGACTTCATCACTCACTATTAGACATGTTTTTTATCGATTAAAGTTTTTCGATTAAGGTTTTGTTTACACCCTTTAAAAATAATAGGCGCAGTTCTGATCATTTTCACTTTTGAAGTTATGGGGTACAAAATACTCATATGATTATTTCTTTTTATTACTATTTGTTAAAGTATGATTGTTGGTATTATCATTTATTATCCACTAGCGGCCGCCCGCGACTTGGTCCGCGTATTAATGGGTTTAAGTAGCAATGATGTATTAAAATAGCCAGCTACCTCCATACCACGTTTTATAGAAATAGACAAACACGTAAAAATTCTACCATACAATTTTAACCCCCCCCCCCCCCCCCCAATGAACCACATGGGGATTGAATTTAAAAAAAAGTAGCCTATATGTTATTCCAGAGTGCCAGCTACCAGCATACCAAATTTCATGAAAATCGGTTCAGAAGTTTGAGCGTGAAAGAGTAACAAACATCCACACATCCATACATCCATATTTACAAACTTTCGCGTTTATAATATTAGTAAGGATAATTTTTAACGACATAATAATTGTAATAACTAAGACATTATTGCTTACATAACAAAAAACATTTATTTCTTGCCAAATATAGTATGATTGCACGAATGAAAACTTAACGACGAATCATTATAAGAAGTAAGAAATAAGATTATAGTATAATAAAAATTATAATTTTTCCAATTACGAAGGATTTAGTTTGGATAATCTATTTATTTTGACTTTCTTGACATATTACAATGTCTGGAAAAGGCCATACCAGTTTATCCTAGATAATGCGTATCTATATCAAGATCACCTAGTTTGGCCTAGTCTAAACTGGTTTATCCTAACGGGCTTAGGACAAACTAGTTTGGACTAGGCTATACCGGTTTATCCTAGCGGGCTTAGGACAAACTAGTTTGGCCTAGGCTAAACTAGTTTGTCCTGAAATCGGGTTTGGCCGGTAACATATATATACTAGCGGCCGCCCGCGACTTTGTCCACGTATTAATGGGTTTTAGTAGCAATGATGTATTAAAATAGCCTACATGCCTTGTAAAATTTGTTATTTATTAATGATGATTCCGTTGACGTTCTCCCATTAGTACGCCCCCCCCCCCCCCATAACATCCATGAGGGTCAAATTTTGAAAAAAAAGTAGCGCTGGTGTTTTTCCAGTGCGCCAGCTACCTCCATACCAAGTTTTATGAAAATCTATAAACACGTAAAAGTTCTCCCATACTAATTTTCACCCCCCCCAATTACCGACAAAGGGGGTGGAATTTTAAAAAAATAACGCTGGTGTCTCTCGGGAATGCCAGCTACCTCCATACCAAGTTTTATGAAAATCGATAAACACGTCAAATTCTCCCATACTAATTTTCACCCCCCCCCCCCCCCCTATCGGTTCAGAAGTTTGAGCGTGAAAGAGTAACAAACATCCATACATACATACATACAAACTTTCACCTTTATAATATTAGTAAGGATAGTCTCAGTCTCAGTTAATGTTCTCAACTGCAGCCAGAGATGATGCGATCGCACACTTCGTTGTAAAACCATTATTATGTTCACAAACACAGGTGCATCCCCGTTCACCCCAATCCAAACGCGATCGCCAGCTGGAGGGCATTCAGAAGTACCTTCTTATGTATAGGGGTGAAACACATCTGTGTTGACGCATTAATATCAAAGGTCCCTTCAATTTAATCATAGAGCACTTTTAGTAACATAAATCGACTTGTAATATTGGTGGATATGTTGCAGTTAAATCTCTTAGTCAGTCAATAGTAAAATTTTCTAGCAAAATAAGTCAAAAATAGTCTAATATTCCTTGTCACCCTAGTTTAGGATAAATGTGTGCTGATGATGATGTATTGATTGACTGAAAAAAAGCAGAACTGACTTAGTTTGCGAATTTGATGATCAATATGAATGTAAGTACCAGCGCGTTATGAAGAATTAACAATTACGAGATAACAACGAACGTGGTTTTAATTAAAAAAATATATATGGACGATGGCTGGTGATGGTAGCGTTATTACAATTTTTGATACGTTGCGGAAGTTTGATTATTCTTCGTTTAAAGTCCTTTCTGTGGAAATTGTGTGAAATGTAGTGTTATTATTAGTTTAAAATTGTGTATGTGTATTGTGTAGTTTACTGTTGATGATTTTTTGATTGATTTTTACTTGTCACAAATTGTATAGCTTGGGTTACAAATATTACTACGGCGGTTCCAAGTGTCGTGGGTTCGATTTCCCACTCGGGACTTATATTAGTAATAGTAATGAACATCGGTATTTGTTCCGTGTCTGGGTCCGACTCGGCTTATTCGACATACGTCGGCTTCCGGCATTATTACTGCTAGTTTGCTAGATGTGGAGATCATGATCCTTGTAAGGTCTTCGTTTTCCTCCTCGCGAATTCCGACAATCTCGAGCTCATCGCTGATAGCGCCCTATTCCTGCTTCTGCAATTCTTGCTGAGACTGGAGTACTACACATTTAAGAGACGAAATCTCGCGTTCGGCGTAATCAAGTTTTTTCTTTAAATCATTTAGAGTCTCGTTTAGTGAGGTAGAAATAAATAAAACATGCGTGCGCATGTTTGCGCCTTCTTTACGCAGGTCTTTGAACTAACTTATTTCCTCTCTGAATTTCCTGATTTCAAGCATAATGTCCAGTAAGTTCGTCGCGTTGACATTAGATGCTTCTGTGTGTTCCTCTTCAACAGTGGATGACGAGGCTCTTGCTGGTGTAGATGAGTTGTCAGTTTTGGGGCGAGAACATGAGCAAGACGGGCATAACCATTTTGTCTTTCACTTTTTGTGTGATTCTGTTCCAGCCGTCTTTTTTTATATTTAGGCAAAGTAGATCATAGTATTTTCTACACCTTGTGCATTCCATGTAGTCAACGTTTTGAATGGGATTTCCACAAGCATTACACGACTTAGGTATCTTTGCGGCGGTTGTTCGTTTCGCGTCGTTCGGCGAGCTCGGTGCCCGGGGTCAATGACCGCGCGATCGCGCTCGTAGACTTCTCGTCGCTCAGCGGGTAGGTATGTCGGCGCGGCCGGCCGAAGGAAATAAACAAACACTTGTATCTTCGTAGTTACTTAATGGATTTTTAAGCTTTTATCACCACTAGTCAGGGAACTTTCTGGGCGTTATTTTGATTGAAATTCGGGCATATGAATATTATGGCAAATAAAATTCGGGCAAATTAAATTATGGCAAGTGGGTGTATACCCTTCAGATATATTACAATTAACCCTTCAGATATAGAATAGAAATAGAAATAGGAATAGAAAATAATTCATTGGTCACATATTACAAGAAAAAATAAATTTAACATAAAAAATAATAATTAACACAACATCCTTACTAATATTATAAATGCGAAAGTAACTCTGTCTGTCTGTCTGTCTGTCTGTCTGTTACTCTTTCACTCTTTAAACGGCTGAACGGATTTTGATTAAATTTGGTATGGTGATAGATGATAACCTAGAAATGGTTATCTATATATATAAAAGGAGAAACTGACTCACTGACTGACATATCGACGCACAGCCTAAGCGGCTAAACGTAGGCACTTGAAATTTGAAAGGGACCTAGCTTAGGTACCGTAGAGGTGCACTAAGAAAGGAATTCCCGAAATTCTCACAGAAACGGGAATTAGCAGGAAAATCCTTTTGTATGAAAAATTTATACCGCTTAAGTTCGACGCTTGAAATTTGGCATGCAGGTTCCTTAGTAAACTCAAAACTTAGTTGCAACAGGATATTGCAAAATTCTAACGGGAACGGGAGTTAGCGGGAAAAACCTTTTGTATGGATAAATCTAAACCGCGTAAGAAAGATGATTGAAATTTGGTATGCTGGTACCCTAAATAACGTTAAGCTTACTTGGAACGTGATATTGCAAAATTCCCACGGGAATAGGAGCAACTGGAAATAAAATTTTGTATGTAATGAAATTTGGAAGAGACGTAGCTTAGGTACCGTAAAAGTGTACCAAGAAAGGAATTCCCAAAATTCCTTTGGAAACAGGAATTAGCGGGAAAATCAATTTGTATGAAAAATCTAAACCGCTTAAGTTAGACGCTTGAAATTTGGCATGCAGGTAAATTTAAAGCTTAGTTGCAACAGAATATTGCAAATTCCCACGGAAACGGGAGTAAGCGGGAAAAAACATTTGTATGAAAAAAAGTAAATCGCGTAAAATAGATGATTGAAATTTGGCATTCAGGTACCCTAATGAACGTAAAGCTTATTTGGAACGCGATTTTGCAAAATTTCCACAGGAACGGGAGTTACATATTGGGAAAAAACTTTTGTACTTACGTAAAGTAAGTAATGTTTTACCCGTTAAACGTCTCTACGCGGACGAAGTCGCGGGCGGAAAGCTAGTAGGCTATAAATAATCACGCCATCGTTCTTAGGGGGTAAGCAGTAGGCAGATAACTAAATTCAGTTAGTGATTTTTAGTCGTTTTTGTTAAAACTTTTGCTCTTTGACATCTAAACGGCTAAACGGATTTTGATGAAATATGGTAAGTATAGTGATAGATGATAACCTAGAAATGGTAATAGGCTATAAATAATCACGCCATCGTTTTTAGGGGGTAGGTAGTAGGCAGATAACTAAATTGAGTTGGTGATTTTAAGTTGTTTTTGTTAGGACTTTTGCTCTTTGACGTCTAAACGGCTGAACGGATTTTGATGAAATTTGGTATGGTGATAGATGATAACCTAAAAATTGTTATTGACTATAAATAAACACGCCATCATTCTTAGGGGGTAGGCAGTAGGCAGATAACTAAATTGAGTTAGTGATTTTTAGTCGTTTTTGCTAAGACTTTTGCTCTTTGACGTCTAAAGAGCTGAACGGATATAAGACTTGGTTAATTTAAAAATAGATTTCTAGACACGGACACAGGCTACTTTTTACGGCGGGAAAATTCCTCATTTCTGCGGAAATCTAGCGTGATCGTGTGAAGAAGCGTAGGCGCCATAATTTAGGGAATTCATGATAAAATTTTGATGCAACTGTCTTTATTTGTTAGTTTTACTCGGATTGAAACTTAGCGACATTCCATCACCCTACTTAAGTTATATGGTGGCAGGTAGCTGATGTTAAGGAGTAACTAAGACTACTTTTAAGTTAAAAAAATAATTAAAATCCTGTAGTCCACGCGAACGAAGTCGCGGGCACAGCTATATATTATATAGAGATAGAGGTATACCCGAATCGAAGCGAAGGCGGGTCGCTTGTAATATATAAAAAGAATATTTCACATCAGTGACCAACAAGGTACGTGATATATTACAATAGTTCTGGTCTGGTCTACATCGACCCTTCGGATAACTCACACTTTGCTCTGGTCCGGTCTCTAATTAGACCCTTCAGGCACTAGTATTGGTCCGGTTCTCTCTCCTTTTTTTTTAAAGAACCCTCCAACACTAACCAGTTTTAATTCAACACTAACCAGTTTGTATTCTGCACTTTTCACCTTCTCTGATTGTAATAGCGTAATATAACTTAAAACTATGTATATAAAATCCGTTATTTGCTTTGTGATTTAGAAGATTATCTGTATTTTTTATTTAAGAGCTGTGGATTTTGAATAAACAAATAAATAAATAAATAAATCTTTACAATATATTTGCCGGGGCTTCCCTTAAAGTAGTCGACAGACACTTGTGTATGGAAAATTCGGGAATAAAGACAGGTTATTTTCAACGCTTCGTGTGTAACATAAATAAACATCACATAATTACATTGATCTGATCCGATCCGGGGTTAGTAGCTTATGTACTTGTGTTACGAATTTTACGAAAAAACGTCGAAGAAGTAACCTCTTGCGAAGTATAAAGGTCAACTCAACGGAGTATCCGTAATCTTGCTTTAATTAAAACTAGCTATTGCCCACGCACGGCATCAGCCGCGGTAATTTTTTTATTTCGACCACAGAATTTTTATTACATAAGAGAGAAAGAATGTAAACTCAGTGATATCTATTGCTTTAGCACCGTGAATTTAGCGACATCTACTTCTAAACGAAATACCGGGTTTTTACAAAATAAGTTTTTTTTTTCAGGATTAAATATATGGATGTCCTTTTCCGTACTCTTCATCGTTCTTGACTTCAATATTTTAAAACTATACCTTGTAACTTCCTTAACGTAAACGATTCACAGGGACGGCTTACATATTGCGTTTTCGAACGTCAGAAATACGTTGTTTGTGAATAAAGGGGTAAATGTTACCTGTCGATAAAATCGATGACGCATCATACAAACTTTATAGCCACCATACTATGTATGGTGCAATCATTACACACAACATTATCATTACAAACAAACAAACAAATCTTTCCTCTTTATAATATTAGTATAGATTAGTATAGAAGTATAAATAACATACATTACGTTGACTCCCTCCCCCCCGTACCCCAGAGACGCTTACATGGAGCCTACATCGCATGCTGGCTAGCTGAGCGCGTGAGCGTTTTTCTAATACTTGCATTTTTAAACTCGTGATATCTTCCGAATGAAATGTCCGAATTTAATAATTCAAAAAGTCATAAAAAGGTATTGAAGCCATCTTGAATATAAAGTAAGTTATTTTGATAAGGATTAATGTCAAGGCACAAATAAAGAGCCTTTTCAAGCAGCGGCATATAAATTAAATTTTTCTTATAAAAAACCGCTTACTG
Organism: Maruca vitrata; assembly: GCA_039566165.1. Classification (NCBI taxonomy): domain Eukaryota; kingdom Metazoa; phylum Arthropoda; class Insecta; order Lepidoptera; family Crambidae; genus Maruca; species Maruca vitrata. The sequence continues at coordinate 13,498,175 of CM076914.1, read as the reverse complement.
TGACTTAACTATAATATTTAGACATATGCTGTCGCGACACTTTTTGTAGATAATAATAAGTTCTACAAAGTCGTAGTACACGATTTTGTTCTATCATCAATAGTTTTCGCAGCGCACGCGACGTAAGGAGTTTTTCAGGTAATTTTTTTACACCTTGGGTTACATTATTGGAGTTTTAGTAAAGATCCCTAATTTTTTCAAAAATATAATATAGCCCATGTTACTCGGGGATAATGTAGCTTTCCAAAGGTAAAAGAATTTTTGAAATCGATCCAGTAGTTTCGGAGCCTATTCATTACAAACAAACAAACAAACAAATGTTTCCTCTTTATAATATTAGTATAGATATCTTTAGGGTCTGATAGCTATAAAGTTAAGTTTTTGCAAATAAATCCGTGAAAAGATAACAAAATTAAGTGTAAACAAATCACTGAACCAATACGTTTGTAGGGCAGTTTGAAATTTTCAATTAATTCTTACTTCCGTTTATCTCAATAACCAGAGTGAATCAAAAATAAATAAGTATGCAGCGTGAAGGTTTCCCTGCCGCAGATTTTTTTATTTTTTTTGTTTAGCAGTGTAATTAGTCGGTTAGCTCCTTTAAATGTCTATGTAGTTTTTGGAATTAGTCCAGTCGTAATTTTCGAGATATTTGAAAAAAACAGATTCTGCTAGGATAACGTTACCGCAGCAGAATGTTTTGCGAATAAATGACTTTTTTTTTAAAAGATTTAGTTACATAATTAGACTTTTGGACGAAGTAAATGTTTCGATATAATAGGGGTTTCTAAGTTTTAAGGTTGCGAAGATATTCCGTTTTTTGCTGCAGTAACGTTTGGCTGTTTGCTGGATCTTCGAAACGGTAAAGTGTATTGTTCTAATTTTTTATACACAACTTTGCCTTAATTAGTCTGAATTAGTCCAGCAATAAAAATGTTATCTTAATACACCGTTTGCAAGTTATTCACAATGATATAAATTGCCTCTTATAGGCCCTAACTTTCTAAATATGTACTCTAGAGGCTTATTTGAAATATTATTTTGTAGCTTACAACTAGACACAGGTATGTGTGAAGTTTCATTTGAGTCCATTAGGTAATTAATAAATTATCACGAAATTAAGTTCAGTTTGGGCCCGCACATACAGCGTGTTTCTTTGGCCGCCGATTATTTGCGTTTCTTAATGTTTTTCTTGCTGGTTATTTGTAAATAATTAGACCTTTTTGTAAACTTTAAACCAGCAAAATTTAAGCCGAATCCACTTAATAGTTACAGAGATAAACGAAAAAGAGTCAATAAGGTACTCATGATTGCGATAACCCGACCAAGTTCAGATGATCACAAAAAAGCGGAAATGTAGTACATAATGCAGGCCTACTGAAATATTAAGAACAGTAATTATCATTTTGTTACAGTTGCATACAAAAGTATTAAAAAAAACAAAAGTTTATTTTTAAATAATGCTCACATACTTAATAAAAAAAAAACTATCCAATAATTAATCGCTTAACATCTAAACAGCTTTTAGTCATTTAAGGTACAAACACAATATTATTCAATCTAAATTAAAAAAAAGTAAGATGGACTCGCCAATGAAGGGTTCCATAGTAGCAAGTAACTAACATAATAATATAATAGCGACTGTGATGACAAAATTGACATTTCAAAACTGTCAGAGTAATTTTATTACATAAATTATCAAAAAGTTCCTAAATATGTAGTATTTATAGTAAAGGCACTTCCAACTGCAATGTTTCCTCAAGTGCTCAGATTGACACTTGACGTGATGAGTGTTCAGATATTATTGGCTAGTTGTATGTTTAGAAGTTAATGACAAGCATCTGCTCAGATCTTAATGCAGTACTGAATGTTCAGATAATATTAAAAGTGACTTGTAGTGTATCGAAGTTATTGACATTTTAAATTGTTCAGATGTATTTGGTTAGGTACCTTGTCTGCTACGATATATCTGACGGCGACTGTATCAGATGTCCATTACTCAGTATAAAACTGGATGTATTTATTTGTTAATTAAATTACAACTGACGTTGCAGTATCTTACACACAACTGCCTCATTGGTCTATTGGTAGCAAGCGTTGCGTAAGGATCGAGAGGTCCCCCGTTCGAATCCGGGGTCGGCAAAATTTTGTGTGAGTTTTTCTGTAACGAAATTACTCAGCCCGGAGTTAGGAAGTTGGCGGTTGGACGCCCGTGCCTCGGAAAGAACGTTAAGCCGGTGGTCCTGCGCCCGATCTCTCATCGGTCATGTCGGATTGCCGTCTCACAGAATTATGAGAGTAAGGGAATATAGAGTGCAGTGGTATCCAACCAAAAAAAAATTTTTGAAATCCGTCTATAATTGACGAAAATATCGGTGAACATACATAAAAAAAAAAATATTATACATACAGACGAATTGAGAACCTCCTCCTTTTTTTGAAGTCGGTCAATAAAAAGAAAGGAAGAGGAAGAGCTATGTGACAAAATAAAGTGCACAAGATAAGTTATTCTCATAGTAGACATCTACATTACATCGGTCCGGTTGTTTCAAACGTTAGTTATTGCTATATACCAATACCGGTGCATAGCTTACAATTGTAGAATATTTATAGAACATTTTGCTATGATAAAAACAAAAAAAAAACCGCCTTCAAAAACACGACTCACTAAAAATTACAAAATAATATAATACGAACATTAATCTGGGTATGAATTTGATATGTTGTTGAAGGCGGTGCCAATTAATTTTTTGAGGAAAACTGCGTGAAATATAAACGGCACCGCCTTCAACAACATATCAAATTCATACCCAGATTAATGTTCGTATTATATTATTTTGTAATTTTTAACCGACTTCAAAAAAAGGAGGAGGTTCTCAATTCGTCTGTATGTATAATATTTTTTTTTTTTTTTTTTTATGTATGTTCACCGATAATTTCGTCAATTATAGACGGATTTCAAAATTTTTTTTTTGGTTGGATACAGTTCACTTCCGAGGTGGTCCCATTTACACCAGTCCCGGATCTGATGATGGGATCCAGGAGAAATCGAGGGCAACCTTCAAATTTTAGTTAGAAGTTATATTGGCATTTGCTTCTGGCAATCATAATCTTATGATGCTGGGCTGATGATGGAAGGTCAACTCCTTAATAGTTATGAGTAAATGAATAATTATTTCAATACTGTATACATATTAAGACTACTAGTTATAATATCAGGAGCATTACAGGTGAGCTAAACTATTAGGTTGACCAGTCTAGGATCTGATGATGGGATCCAGGAGAAATCGAGGGCAACCCTCAAATTTTATAGCGACATGTACCGCGTTTTGCATATTATCTAAGTCATATTGGCATTTGCTTCTGGCTATCATAATCTTATGATGCTGGGCTGATGATGGAAGGTCAACTCCTTAATAGTTATGAGTAAAAGAATAATTATTTCAATACTGTATACATATTAAGACTACTAGTTATAATATCAGTAGCATTACAGGTGAGCTAAACTATTAGGTTGACCAGTCTAGGATCTGATGATGGGATCCAGGAGCAATCGAGGGCAACCCTGAAATTTTATAGGCACATGTACCGCGTTTTACATATTTTCTGAAGTTATATTGGCATTGCTTCTTGCAATCATAATGTTATGATGCTGAGCTGATGATGGAAGGTCAACTCCTTAATTGCTTGGAGTAAAAGGATAATTCTTTCAATACTGTGTACATATTAAGACTACTAGTTATAATATCAGTAGTATTACAGGTAAGCTGAACTAATAGGGTGAAAAAAAATATGTAACACTAAAAAGTATGAAAAAAAACCGGCCAAGTGCGAGTCGGGCTCGCGCACAAAGGGTTCCGTAGCAGCAAATATAATAAAAATCAACCTATCTCAAAAACTATAAGAGATACTTTGATCAAACCAAAAATCGTTGAAAGAGTTAATTAGCATGCATCACCTCTATTTTTTTTAGAATTTTATACCCCGTAGTTATAAAAATAGAGGGGGGGGGACATACTTTTTACGACTTTGAGAGCTGATATCTCAAAAACCGTTCACTTTAAGAAAAATGTTTTTTAGAAAACTTTATATCATTTTAAAAGACCTTTCCATTGATACCCCACACGGGTATGTACATCGAAAAAAAAAATTTCATCCCTCAGTTACATGTATGGGGGGCCCCACCCCCAATTCTTTTTTTTACTATTTAGTGTCATATTTTTGTAGCGGTTCATACAACACATATTTCCATCAAATTTCATCACTGTAGTACTTATAGTTTCCGAGTAAATCGGCTGTGACAGACGGACAGACGGACAGACGGACAGACGGACATGACGAAACTATAAGGGTTCCGTTTTTGCCATTTTGGCTACGGAACCCTAAAAATTGTAAACAAAAAAAAAACCGCCTTCAAAAACCCGACTCACTAAAAATTACAAAATAATATAATACGAACATTTATAATAATCATCTGGGTATGAATTTTATATGTTGTTGAAGGCGGTGCCGTTTATATTTCATACAGACAAGCACAGAGTGCTTCATTTTCCTCAAAATTTTGATTGGCACCGCCTTCAACAACATATAAAATTCATACCCAGATGATTATTATAAATGTTCGTATTATATTATTTTGTAATTTTTAGTGAGTCGGGTTTTTGAAGGCGGTTTTTTTTTGTTTACAATTTTACATTGCATTATTGTAACATAGCATTACTTGAATATGAAAATATATAAATGACCGTATTGGATATGCGTTCTGATGTTGAAATGTTTAATTTGTTATGTAAATAGGTACCTACGTTCCTTATTCGATTATATTCCTATGCTGCTAAGTATAGGAGGTAGGTATCGTAGGGTACCTACGATTAATGCTTGGTTGCCTCTGAACGTAGCAACGTAGCAAAAAATAAAATACTATTTGAATAAGTTGACCATTCAATTGGTATCTTCAGGACTCACGTATACTTAAATGTATTTATTCCATTAATTGATGGGAAAAGACTTTCTATGACTATTGATATACCTATAAATATTTACATATCTAAAGCAGTTAAAATTGAACTGATTGAAATTGATGTAATTGAAATGAAAATAAGTAGTTGTCTTTCAATGTGTTTACTTATTATTAGTTAATATAATGAAAAACACCTCAGTCGGCCGGCCGACCGGCTCAGGAATGCGGACCTTTTGTTCTTTTTGTTGCTTCTACAGATAAATATTTTCAATATATTTAATATGATGGAACCACAATAAAGGTAAGCAGACAAGAACCTGATCATTAAATTGAGTTTGGTATTATGAAAATTTTTCATAATATTGTTTAAACAATATTATACCTATACTTATCATACAATTATGAAGCTGAAGAGTTTGTTTGTTTGTTTGAACGTGCTATCCTCGGGAGCTACTGGTTCGGATTGAGAAGATCTTGTTGTGTCGGATAGATTATTTATCGAGGAAATGAAATGAAATTAATGGAAAATGTCTAAAAACGCAAAAGCAGATGATATTGATCTGAATCATTGAATTGATTATTCTAGATTGCTAGTCAAAGCGGATAAAAGTAATCCGATCATTCAATTGATATGAAATAGACAATATTATGTTAAATAAAAACACACAAGCAGATGATATAGATCTGAATCATTAAATTGATTTTTACATATTGCCCCATTTCACAATACCCCGTTAATATTGTTACATAGTGCCCCATGTGCAAACTCCTTATTTTGCAATGATTTTTTTTGTACACAATTATACAACGGGGTGCTATTTTCATAAAATAAAAGAAAAATACTTTTCACACATTGTTAATGTTACCAAGAACCATATACGTAAACAAGGTGTATGTTAGTTACTTAGTAACCTTATTCACTTTAAATTGAACTTTTAGTTGTTATTAAATGTACTTGAACTTTAAGGATGCACACACTACAGCGCTGGTGCTAGTTGCATATGTTCAAAATAGTCTTCTTCAATATTGTACATACAATGATAGCTACCTTATAATCACAAATACTAATAACAACTTAAATAATTAATACTAAATATGGAGACTTTGTACAGTTGTAAACAACTTTATAATATAAAGTTTGTTATTGGGATAGGTGACAAATTTGAGCAGATTTATACTCGCTGAGTTTCTGGTTATTAAATTAACATACTTAGTGTATGCAAACAAATGTTTGTGCATCGTTGGTAATAATAGTGTTACAATTTACCATGGTATGATTTATCTTATCTGGCGATAAATATTTAATCGTATATAAACCCGTTTGTAACAATGTGCTGAATACATGAGTTACATAAAATATGAAGCATTTTAATAAAAGGAGGACTCGCTGCCGATTACGATACAAGATTAATCCTAGTAGAAAGCAGACATTCAAAGACTGTTAACTGCGAGTATATTAATTTACTATGACCATTAACGACCTAATTGCAACAGTCAATTGTATCTTTTACTTTTGGAAAAAAATATTATTATTATCAGTGATTGCATCACGAGACTACTGAGTCTTTGATTATTATTATTATAATATCAGGTCTTTCCTATCTTCTCGGTCTTATGACCGATATTACAGAAATTAGGAAAAAGCGTTGCTAAGTACCTAAACTTCTTTAGTAGCTGGAATAACAGTGAACTAGATTATATGTGTCTTATAAATTACACATTGTTCAGAACTCACCTTGTTTAAAAACTTAATATTTATGTATAACGTTGTGTTGATGGTGTAGCTTGCTCAAAATAAATATTAACCATTTAATTGACTCAATTGTTATGGTTCAAAAGTGCTTACGGAAGAACCTTTATGAAATAAATTCAATAGAAAATAAGAGCAGTCTTTGATGTGTCATGCTAGGGAAACAATAATAAATCGCTGAATGATAACTTGTTGGAAGGGCCAACGTTGCAGAAAGAGCTAAGGTACACGGTTTTGCGTTGGAGAGTTAAACCTTTATGCTTGACAGTAGATATTATCAAAATGTATCGACAGATACAAGTTAATAACGTTGATACTGACGAGGGGATACAGTGGAGAGAGGATACGAGTGCTGAAATTAATCATTATATAATATCGAGACACCTTTGGCGTAACTTCCTCCCCATACATTGCAGCAGTCAGCTTGTGACGAAGGCGAACATTATCCGCTAGGCGCTGAAAAGTTTGTTACCTATTTTTATAATATGGATGATCTAATATCAAGGTTTGAGAGCAAGGAGACACAGGAACACAGGACACAGGAACAGATGAATGAGCTATTAGCCAAAGGAGGATTTGAACTTCAGAATTGGACAAGTAATTGTCAGGAATTATTAAAAGAAATTAAAGATATAGAAAGAGAGGGAAGTCAGGATAAGGTTAAGGAAACTCAATATATTATCTAGGAAAAGAAACAGCGACAGAGCGCATTAAAAAATAGGTGTTGGAATAAATCAAGTAGAAATTATATAATTCCCCAAATTCGATAGATCGAAGATATCTTAATCGATATTGCGATTGATGAAACTGTTGGACCTGTAGCTTAACCATGCCGGTGAATAATCAATTCTTCTTAAGGAAAAAGTCAAAAATAATAAAATCAAGAAACTACTTGATAGTGACATGATTGAGCCAGCAAAGCAGCCATCTAAATGGGTTCCAAATATGGTTCCCATTATTAGATTGGAAATATTGTGGTCAAAAGCCGTCCATTAAATTGGAAAAACTGTGATCTTAAGATGTCCATTAAATTGGAAATATTGTGGTCATAAGCCGTCCATTAAATTGGAAAAACTGTGATCTTAAGATGTCCATTAAATTGGAAATATTTTGGTCATAAGCCGTCCATTAAATTGGAAAAACTGTGATCTTAAGATGTCCATTAAATTAGAAATATTGTGTTCATAAGCCCTCCATTAAATTGGAAAAACTGTGATCTTAAGATGTCCATTAAATTGGAAATATTGTGAATATGATCTTGTGATCTTAAGAAAAAATAAATAAATAAAACAGTGAAATTGTGAAGTAACAACTAGAAGTCTACGGGAAAAAAAATGGGAGATTCTATTCCCTATCTGGACGGAAGCAGAGCAAATCTGGTCATTTAATTGACAAGGAAGATATATAACTTAATAAAACGAAAATTAAATACTGAATTTAAGTTGGGTATTGTATGATGCCAGCAAATTGGGTAAAAAACCCAGCTGGACCATTCAATTGGTTGGTTTCAAAATGCCTCACAAAAAATCCACAAATGTGCCAGTAGTAATACAACCTGGGTGTATGATGGGAGTGAAACGCGCATTACAGGCGACTTCTGAGGTTGCTGTTGATATGCTTGACTCCTTCTTGCCGTTCTTTCTAAAGGTTGTTCGATGTTCAATCGAGATTACCACTTAGGAGATTACTATAGGATATGCGTAGAGCTTGATATTGATTATTAGGATCAAGAACTTGCAGTGTTTCTAGTGAGGAGACGAAGTATTGGTAGTAGAAGAAGTATGTCAAGTATCTCTGAAAATGCATAAGTGAAGTTAGCGTAGAGCGCGTATGCGCATTCTGCGCGTGTCGGACATGGATGGCTTTATATACCACTCGGCGCCCATTTGGACGGCGTCTGGTAGACCATAGAGGTAAATGGCGTAGCATGGCATTAAGCATAACCAATGCCATGAGTAAAAGCATCAAACATTTGGAAAGACTTATGAATTTATAATGTCATAATTCATTGCCCACGGTGGTATACTAAACCTAAAACTGGACACGATAACTGACATTCATTTTGGATCATCTTATAATATCAGGTCAACTCTTATAAGAATGAACATTATATCAGGCCAGCTGCCAATGAACTGTCACTACTGATCAACAGCACACTGACCGAAACTGAATCATCTTTAAAATCAAGGCAAAAATAAAAAAATATAACATATTTTTCATTTTTGAAATCAAAAGTTTTGAAAAGAAAAGATTGCAAGAGACTACTTCGAGATCTACCAGCTCGTACCGATTCAGCATCAATGTGATCAATATACAGCCTGTTTCAGAATATGTAGCCATGAATATCCAGAAGGACTCATTTCTGACTATAGATCACTCTGATCTACAAGCATGCAATCAATATGATGACAACGCGATCTAAAGTCCATTACAACAGCCAATATATTACGTCAGATCAGTCTCTGTGTAAAAGATGACGTGTCTAAACAGTAGGTTAGTAACCATCATGAAGTGCCAACCTATATGGTCACAACTATACGTAACAAAAACACACCTTTACTCGTGATGCGAATCATGCATCATGCACAGTACGTATCATATGCGGGAATCAAGTTACATCGGAACAATTAAATGGAGATGACATTATCAACCTTGAAGAATGCATTACAATAGTAAAGCATAAAACCTTTACACATTTTCTCATAAACTCCAATGAAAACAGATAAGCACAGAGGCATTGTACTGAAAATAGAGATCCCTACTATAAATCATATGATGGAATTAGAACTTCTCATTATTAGCGAAACAAAGATGATTAAAGAAGACTTTAACAATCACACCCAAGTTCAAACAGATTTGAAGGTAATAGGATCTCAAATAGATCAAAGGATTTCTCATCTCATGATGTCACAATACGTGCTGATAAACACCGTTATCATACGTGCAGCCACGCCATTGCACTAATCCGGCTCGAAAGACCATGAAGATTAACTGTGCTTTCCGTACAACTTTATTATCCAAAGTTGTAGAAGAAAATATTGATTTATTGATACGTTATTGCTTATTACCAGGTGATGTACACGCGATGATTGCGCTAAATGTTAGCTGAGTTAGGAGAATGATATTGGAGCGATTTGGGTGAATGTTGCTGGATGGACATTATGTACATGTGTTACACCGTACAGAAAAAAAAAGAGAAGGTAAGAAGGATGTATAGCGGAATAAAAACTCCACGGAATGTTGTTTTGAACTAATGGATAAAGTGTATGTTAAGAACACAGCCAAAGAAACTAAGCTGGCATTTATTTATGACCATGTACCTCATACGGTAGAAAAAACAATAGCCGACGATGTATTTATAATAAACTAAACAACACTGTGAGAAGAAGTGAAGTAAAACTAGAGAAATTGAAATACTCGGTGAGTCCACTTCAATTTAACAAATAGATAATTTGTTTGTGAACTAAATTAGTTATTTTCAAATATCTAACTAATACTTCATTGCATGTTTTTATGACACATCTTCTAAATTAAAACAAGAAAGGGATGTAGTGTATTGACAAGCACGAACTTGTCTCGTGCGCATACGTCACGCGCGGCGGAAAAGGACGATACAGTCAGTGTCCGACCGGCCCGCTACGGGGGCAGTGATGGTGCGTTGTCGAGCCAATATTAGGCGTGCTTAGTCAGTGGTATAGTGCAATACGCAGGACACTACAATATCGAAACATTTACTTCGTCCAAAAGTCTAATTATGTAACGAAAGCTTTTAAAAAAAAGTCATTAATTCGCAAAAACATTCTGCTGCGGTAACGTTATCCCAGCAGAATGTGTTTTTTTCAAATATCTCAAAAATTACGACTGGACTATTTCCAAAAACTACATAGACATTTACAGGAGCTAACCGACTAATTATCTGATGAACTAGAATGTCGATTTTCGACAACATTTTGCTGGGGTAACGCACACCTTTTGAACCCCTCATAAATCAAAAACTATTTCACATAAACTTATCAAATTTGGCTCATGTATTGTGACTTGCGAGATAAATATGTGTTCTAAATTTCATAAGCTTATCTCAAACGGTTATTTAGATATTAATGTCCAAAAATCCTCATTTTTATCATTGACTGACTGACACATCAAAATTCTAACCCAGTTCCAAATGACCTGGAGAGTTAAAATTGGTATGCAGATAGGTAATTACATGAATACAAAGGAATAAATAAAAAACTGGCAATTATTTAATTATTAGGTTAGGTTCTATTATGAACGCTTAACATAAATACCTAATTAGTGCCTAATCACGCCTATATACCGGGGAAGGCAGAGCACTAAGTATATATTTAGGTATACTTACTTATTTACAATTAAGAGAAGGTACTTATAGTCGGTTTTCATATTTATTACTTAGGGTAGGTAATACCCCGTAAACGTAGGAAAATACAGTAACTGATTCAATTGTTTTATATTTATAAAGTCTAGTTTTAGTTTTGAATTTGTCCTTTTCAAAGGACCCACGGCGTTACGATGATATATACTTTTCTACAAAAAGTAATGATATCCAATCAAAAACATAAATGTGAAATGAGAGCCAAATTCAATATTATGATAATTGCCTTGGTTGTTGACTTCAACGACAAAAGAAGTGAGATCTAAATGGGTGCCAAGTTCAATGGTCAACCCTGAAATTTCTTTATAAGTAACACTAGGATAACATACCTATCATATCTTCTTATAACATAAGATAATGTATGGTGGTAGCCTATGAATGTATGAATAATAAACTAACTAAATAAATTTGTCGGATAGCGGGAGCGCCGCTTTTGAACAAGTGATCTTCACTAGATGATGCTATGTAACAAGGAGTTTAGCTTCAATACATTGTATAAAACAAAGTCGCTTTCGCTGTATGTCCGTATGTATGCTTAGATCTTTAAAACTACGCAACGGATTTTGATGCGGTTTTTTTTAATAGATAGAGTGATTCTTAAGGAAAGTTTGTATGTAAAATTTACCCGAAGCGAAGCGAGGGCGGGTCACTAGTGATTTATAAAATAATGTTTGTTCCATTCGAAGAATACTGGCCGGTCACTCAAATGTGACTGTCAAAAGTGACAGTTGAATTCCTTTGAACATGGCCCGACACATTTTGTTTTACGATTCTGTTTTACCTCTTGTAATGATGGAGTTGAGAAGAGGGTTACGATTGGGATTCAGATTCGATAGGTCGTCTCCGCGACTTGTCAGTGACCGGGCAGTATTAGTTATTGTGATTATATCAGACTATAATGTTATTTCGTTGACGTGTTCTTACGATAGTAGAACAAGAATAAAACTGTAACTCTTGGTGTTATTCGTTGCCTGAAGACCCTACGCAGCCCACAGATTGAAGAGTAGCAAACCTAACGATAGCGTTGACCCTCTGATGTCGCCGCCAGCCACCCTTGACGTGACAAATTCATTATTTCATTGTTAAATAAGTTTTATTTAAAATGCATAGTGTCAAAAACAAGACAATACTATACTCTATACTGGAGCCGCTTTTGAATGACCGATTTGTCTGTGCGTTTGTGCACGCTAATCTCAAAACTGTTTATTCGATCTAGATGTTGTTGTCAGTAATATTTTTGGTAAGCTCTACTTAAAATTAAGTATTTGTTACATGTCAATCGGCACATAAATAAGGTTGTTATGCTAATTAAAAGACGTCGAACAGAGCGTTTGTAGCCGCGGGAAAATGCTGCATTTAACCTACGCGGAGTCGCTGACGCAGCTAATAACATGCAGTGCATTTATCGTCACACGTACGCCACTCAGGTGTAGTTCAGTGTGTGGCCCAGTAATTAAAAAAAATAAAAATTTGAGACTAAAACTACTCACATCAACTTCGATACCGGGGATTCGGAATATCTTGAGCGGCGGAACGTCCCGGGGCGAGTAGCGGTAGAACTCGCGATCGCCGCGGTACCACTTGACGGAGTACAGCACTTCTCTCTCCAGGTCGTAGAGACACTTCATCTCCACCTTGGACCCTCGCTCTGCTGACTCCGGGACCACCACGTGCACGTTGCGCAGGCATTGGAGACCTGAGACAAGTATTTCAAACATTAAGCGTTAGGTGAATTAGCTGTTAGGTGATTTAACCGTTAGGTGAATAATCCGTAGATGAATAAACCGTAGATGAATAAAGTTTAGATGAGTCGAGCATAGGCAAATTCTCCTTTAGGGATTGCGTGAATTAGTTATTATGAAATTAAGTGAAACGATTATTAGGTATTTCAAACATTAGGCAAGTCGAGCATAGTTGGATTGGCAGTCGTTGAAACAACTTTAGTTATTTTAATATGTAACCGATTTAACAGATCTCAAGTCCGCTGTAATCGCGCACACAGCAAATTTGGGCTAATTATAATGATTTGGGATGTCTTCACACACAGTCACCTGACCCCGAACAAAGCAGAGTTTATACTACATACAGGTATCTGAGACGGACATACATGTGATATTTATAAGCACATACTTAAATACATAATCACACCCAGGCACGATATCGTGTGGCGCTCGTAATAGACACAAATGTTCGTCACACAAATATTTGTCCCGAGTGCCTGTCCCCAGGTTAGCTCGCCACTGTTCCACAGAGCCAGTTAGGTTGTCAGTCAAGTATATAGTGCGACAAGTATATTTTTTCTAGGTGATATTTCCCAGGTTAAAATTGAATTATGGAATCCGGAGACGGAGAGTTTGAACAAATCCCAGAAAACCTAGGAGTTTTTGTCAACTCATAACACTAATATCTCACTCACACCCCCCTCAATGGTCATCCACGCGCCAAAATCCATGTCGCACTATTATATACAGGTTCTATTTTCAACTGTTTATTTTTATAAACCTACTTCTCTGTCAATTATTATGGCCGATTTTTCTTTAAACTTAAATAATATTTCATACTAGCTATGGTTGTCAGCAATTTATTTCCATTAAATATCGTGTGGCGCTCGTAATCTCTGTACGACTTTATAATGTTTTTGAGTCATTGCATGGCCTTTTAAAATAAAACGATTAATTTGCATCCAGATTGGATTTAAATTCGAAAACTGCGCTTAATATCTTTCGTAACCTTAATAGAGGAAGATCCCAGAGCGGCCAGACGTCGCTTATTTTCTAATGGACAAAATATATACGATTGAGTAGTGGTGAGGTGTACTATCATCATATGACTAGTTGCTACCTTGACCAGACGTCCATTTTTAACCGACTTCAAAAAAAGGAGGAGGTTCTCAATTCGTCTGTATGTATAATATTTTTTTTTTCTTTTTTTATGTATGTTCACCGATATTTTCGTCAATTATAGACGGATTTCAAAAATTTTGGTTGGATAGAGTTCACTTCCGAGGTGGTCCCATTTTCACCAGACTTGGATCTGATGATGGGATCCAGGAGAAATCGAGGGCAACCCTCAAATTTTATAGGGACATGTACCGCGTTTTGCATATTATCTGAAGTCATCTTTCTCATCGGTCTCTCTCTCATCGGTATCTCTCATCGGTCATGTCGGATTGCCGACTCACCGAATTATGAGAGTAAGGGAAAAGAGAGTGCACTTGTGTTTGCGCGCACACTTGTGCACTATAATATGTCCTGCGCACTTGGCTGATCTCAATTGAGTTTTTCATTCTTTTAAATCAAATTGTAATAAATAAATAATAAAGACCTAGAGCACGCTTTAATTCCATAGCTGAAAGATCTTTTATACCCTTTGTGGTTGAGGCGATTTTATTATACTCGTATATGTATCTGAGAGAGTGTGGAGGGAGATGCTGAGCAAAACTGGTATTAGCGGTGGGTAAAGATATCTTGAAGGTTCGACGAGCGGCTGAGACCCGAATTTCGGGTCACTCCCCGAGGGCCACGTTCCCAGCGGGCCGCGTCCCGGAGGGCCACGAATGCGAAAAAAGTGATGACGTTATCTTTTGTTATTATTTCTTTTGTGATGAACTTGTACCGTTGACAAAAAAAAACTCAATGAATGTATTTATTTATATTATTTATTTAATCATAAATCACAAATATAAAAAAATCACTATTTATATCAAGTAACTTTTTTCACTTAGATACAAATAAATTTCCGACTACATAAATATATTTGATATCTAGCGACAGACCTTCATAGGCTACCACCATACATTATCTTATGTTATAAGAAGATATGATAGGTATGTTATAGTGTTACTTACAAATAAATTTCTGGGTTGACCATTGAACTTGGCACCCATTTAGATCTCACTTCTTTTGTCGTTGAAGTCAACAACCAAGGCAATTATCATAATATTGAACTTGGCTCTCATTTCACATTTATGTTTTTGATTGGATTTATAATTCTAGAAACACAGCGAGGGCGAGATAAGGTTGATTGGGGGAGATCGGGTTGGTTGAGGTTGGGAGGGTAGGACATTTATTCTCATTAAGAGATGTCTTAAAACTTAATTGTGATCGACAAAATAATGAGAGATTAATCGGCATCCAAACGCTAAATTCGAATATGCAGATGAATGTTTTGGGGAAACAGCCGATACCGCAGATGAACTGGGCCGATCAAGAGGGCACGTGCGTGCATGTCATTATGACTGGTATATGACTGGCTCGGTAGAACAGTGGTTAGTGACTCTGGCTACGGTACCAATAGTCGTGGGCTCGATTCCCGCCCAGGACAAATATTTGTGTGACGTAAATCGTGCACGTGCATTACCGGTATTAGAAACAACAATGGTATACACAAATATATTTAATAATACACCCAGACACGCATTAAACACGGATCTTGAAACAGTATCTGTTTATATTACTTAGCATAAAGTTAAAACAGCTAGTTGCTCCCAGATCCTATTCTCAACGATATTATATTATGTGTTAAGCAAACGTAAACAAAGTTGTACGTATGCTCTGCTCAGCAAAAAGGCACTTAGATATTTCTGATGCATGCAATATTACCCTTAAGCTTGAATAAATTACTAAGTTTATAAATGTGAAATTGTGTTTGTTGGTATGCTAGCTCTACACGTTTTCAACCGACTTCAAAAATAGGAGGAGGTTCTCAATGCGACCCGTATGTTTTTATTTCAATACTCAATACTTTATTGCTTCTATTTCTTGTTTGTTACGCGATGGCTCTGCCAATTATGAACAGATTTGAACTTTTAAATCTTTTTTCGGCGTAAATTTAATAATAAGAAAAACATGCCCCAAGTGTGGAAAATTGGGGATGAACTTTTTTGAACGCAATATCACCGCCGATTTTATAAACCAATTTGAACGAATTATCTGAAGTTTAATTTGCATTTGCTTCAGGCAATCATAATTTTATATTGCTGTGCTGATGATGGAAGGTCAACTCCTTAATTTAGTTAGGAGTAAAAGGATAATTCTTGCGATACTGTATAGGTACGTATTCAGACTACTAGTTATAATATCACTAGTAGTAGCTGAACTAACCGGGTGAAAAATAATGTAACACTATGGAAAGGATGAAAAAAGGATGAAAAAAATATTTTTAAAAAAAAATAAAAACCGCCTTCAAAATCCCGACACACTAAAAATTACATAATAATATATAAAATTCCTACCCAGATTATTTTAAATGTTCGTATTATATTATTATGTACCTAATTTTTAGTGAGTCGGGATTAAATTTTTTGTTAAAATTTTTTTTCTTATCAAGAAATATTTTGAAGAAGTAGAACAAGACACTAAATAGCACTGCATGTATTTTAATCTATATATCGCAGTCATCTGGTTGAATCCGCGATTTGATTGTATCACTAGCGTGTTCATTAAATGACGACGTTCAATTGAATGTCTAGGTCGAGCGTTGAATGAACAATCCTCGCTCAACGTCCAACAAGTTAGCGGATTGAAACATAGCCCTTTGGACATAGTGGCTTCTTGCCTTCTTGCCAAACCGTTAAATGTACTAGTTGTAATATAGTTATCTGTGAGTTATTGTCCTATATACAGTATAGACTCGATGTTATGGATAATGTCAGTCTGATGAAGATGTGTGAATCTACTTTTACTGATAAGGAGATCGAAGAAGCAAAGTCGTTACTGTTTCAATCGGTGAAAACCGATCGTAACAAAATCACAAGAAGAAAAGATGGAAGAAACAAAAGAAATCTGGAGGACATAGTGTGCTTTTTCAAAGAAGTAGATCCCGAGTTGATGCCAATATTTGTTGCGCGGGATCTGCAGAAACTGCCGCCAGCATCGATTGACCACATCGACTCGGTCACACTGCTAAAAGATCTTACGAAACTACGAAATGAAGTGAGCACTTTTCAAGATCTATTCGTCACAAAATCACAACTGCAAACGGAACTAGAAAACATGAAAGCAGGATTTTCGGCGAATTTCCATTATGTAAACAACGTAAATACAGGCAAACGAGGTGGATATTATGACAGCGGACCAACCGGCTTATCACATCTAATAAATAGTGGTTGCTGCCAACAAGATGAGGGTAACTATACAACTGTTGGTGTTTCAAATATTGACATTGTTGAAAATGAAGAACTGCAGTCTTGCGCATACGCAGGCGGCAACGACGATCAGCAGGCCATCCTGCTCACACCTTCATTCCAGGTATGTCGGACAAAAAAGCAGGCGAAGGGAAATAGATGCCACAGATAATGCTATTCCTCGATTTAGTCGCCCCAGACACAAAGATAATGAGCCTGTAGACGCACAAAAACAGCAGTGTATGTTAAAACAGCAATGTACATCGGACATTATGTCAGTGCCAGTGTCAAACTCAAAACTGTCAATGATAAACATGGAAAGTTGTGCAGAAAGTAAACTAAATGAAAAGACTATGAAGGATAAATTATTAGAAAAAGGCGAATGGAAAAGTGAAAAACCTAGTGAAGATTGGATTACGGTGCAGAAAAAACGCTCAAGGAACCGTTTTGTAGGAAGAACTGGAAAAGCGTTGGCAACTACGAGCTCCCAGTTTACGGCGGCCGATATTCGAATACCCCTGTTTATATCTAATGTAAACAAAGAGGTGAACGAAGAGAATATTATCCAATATTTAGAATCAAAAGCACAAAATATGCATGTTTCTGTGGAAAAAGTCATCATGAAACAAGATAGGCCGTACAATGCATTCAAGATTTATGTTCCCAAGCACAAGTTACAATTATGTTTGAATGATAACTTTTGGCCGGATGGAGTTACATATAGACAGTTTGTACATTTCAGAAGAAAACCTCTAACGGGAGGTGAGAGCGAGGGAGAGGAGCGAGATAAACTATCAAAATAATGGATAAATGCATGAATAGCAAATTTGTTAGTTTTAATTGTAAGAACATAAAAAGGAGTGACAACTGTGTGCGTTCATTATGTAAGGAAGCTGATGTTCTGGCATTGCAAGAGCACTGGCTGTTGCCGGAGGATTTACCTTTCCTGGGTCACTTGGACCCGGACTTTGGATACACTGCAAAGTCTGGGATGGATCCGGCCGCTGGGATTATCCGAGGGCGCTTGTATGGAGGTGTTGCTCTAATGTGGAGAAAAAGTCTCTTCAAGCATGTTTCAGTGTTAGAATGTAAAAGTGAACGTATTGTGGCAATTAAAGTAACAACTAATAATTTTTTGTGATATTGTCATTGTGTGTGTGTATATGCCTATTAATAAACCAGAAAATTTGCCGCTATTTACTGACTGTTTGGCGGAGATAATTGCTGTTACAAATGAGTGTGATACAGAATTTGTTTATATATTAGGTGACTACAATGCCCATCCGGCATCTCTTTTTGATAGGGAACTTTTAAGTTTTTGTTCAGAGAGAGATTGGGTGTGTGCTGATAAACAAAAACTCAGCATGTTACAAGATACACATACTTTTGTGTGTCAGGCTTCAGGTAGTAAAAGATGGCTAGACCACTGTATTACTAGTCAATGTGCATGGCATACTGTTGTAAATATAGAAATATTGTATAATGTGTACTGGTCAGATCACTATCCACTGATGATTGAATGTAGTCTTTGTTTAATAAAATCTATACCTACTAGATCCTATGTACAATTAGATAATGTAAGATGGGGGGAGAGAACTCCTGATGAGATTGTGAATTATACCCAATTTTGTAACAGCCGGCTAAAGGATGTAGATTTTCCCAAGGAGTTTAGTGGTTGTGCGGATAAAATGTGTATGGAGAATAGTCATAGAGATATTATTGATAAGTTATATAAAAATATTACTATTATTCTAAGAGAGGCCTCCATATGTAGCCATAAACAGCTTGTAAGAAACAATAAATACAAATGTGTTATGGGTTGGAATAAACATGTGGCAGCATTTCATAGAGTAGCACGCTTGGATTACCAAATGTATGTTCTCTATAATAGACCTGATAGTGGACCTATTTTTGAAAGAATGTGTATGAGTCGCCAAACTTTTTAAATCAAAGCTTAAATACTGTCAGCAAAATCAAGAACAAATAAAAATGGATAGGCTTGCATCTCAACACTCTTCTAAGATGTTTGATAAATTTTGGAAAAACACTAAAAGGCTTGAATGTAGGACGGAGTTACCACTCACTGTGGAAGGTATGAGTGACCCGAGGAATATAGCTAATATTTTTAAAGAGCACTTTAAGGTTCAGTCAGCTTTACGAGTGTCAGGGATGTCTGGTGCTGAATCCTACCATGTGGAGGAACCTATTAGAATTACTGCCAAGGATGTGAGAATGGCATTAAATAATATGAAAAGAGGTAAATCTCCGGGCCATGATGGACTCAGCATCGAGCACCTTAAACATGCAGGGCCACACATATGTAGAGTCTTGGCTTTGTTATTCACTTTCTGCATAAGACATTCGTACCTTCCACCTGATCTGATGAAGACTATAGTAGTTCCGCTTGTAAAGAACCGTGCAGGTGACATGGCTGATAAATCCAATTACAGGCCAATTTCTCTAGCAACAGTTACTGCTAAAGTTTTAGATAGAATATTGGACAACTATTTAAGTGACCGGATACAGCTGCACGATTCTCAGTTCGGTTTTCGATCAGGTTTGTCAACCGAAAGTGCAATCTTGTCTCTGAAATTTGCTGTTGACTACTATACTAAGAGAGATACTCCGGTATATGCATGCTTTCTAGACTTATCCAAAGCTTTCGACCTCGTGTCCTATGACATACTCTGGAAAAAAATGGGGGAGGCAGGCATATCTAAGGAGGTAATCGGCATATTCTCATATTGGTATGGTAGGCAGCGCAATATAGTAAAATGGGCAGATGCACAGTCGGACGAATATGCTCTGAGTTGTGGGGTGAGACAGGGGGGACTGACGTCACCTAGGCTATTTAATTTATATGTAAACAGTCTGATTGAAGAGCTGAGCAGCATAGGGGTTGGTTGTCGTGTTGACGATGTAGCAGTTAATAATATAAGCTATGCTGACGATATGGTGCTGCTCAGCCCGTCAATCAGTGGTCTAAGGAGGCTTTTGAAGACCTGCGAGACCTATGCGGCGCGTCATGGCCTGATATACAATGAAAAAAAGAGTGTTTTCTTGCTTTTCAAGGGTAAAGTTAAGGAACCTGCAAATGTGCCTTCCATTTACCTTAACGGGCTGCCACTTAGCCGTGTCACGCAGTTTAGGTATCTTGGTCATATCGTGACAGAAAACTTACGTGATGGAGAAGATATAGAGAGGGAACGCAGGGCACTGTCGGTCAGAGGCAACATGTTGGCCCACAGGTTTAGACGCTGTAGTACTGCTGTTAAACTAACACTCTTCAGAGCATATTGTCAAAGTTTTTACACATGTGGCCTGTGGTCCAACTTCACACTGAGGTCCTATGGTGCCTTGCGAGTACAGTATAATAACATCCTCAGGGCCTTGTTGGGGCTCCCTCGATTCTGCAGTGCATCAAACATGTTTGCAATAGCTGCGGTTGACGATTTTTTTGCAATCATGCGCAAAAAGATACTGTCTGTTGTGCGCAGAGTTAGGGGGAGCGGTAACTTGATCCTGGCGATGATAGCTGACAGGATGGATGCAGCCATCTTTAGGAGGTTTACGGAGCTGCATGTTTTGCGTGCAGAGCGCTACTAATTGTATTAATATGCTACTAACTATAGTTTTTAAGTTTCTGCTGTAATACTAACCCATATGGATACTTTGTCCGAAATAAATGATTTTTATTTTATTTTTATTATTATTTTTATTTTTATTTTTTTTTATTTTTTTTTATTTTATTTATTTATTTATTTATAGTGGACGTAAAATCAGTCAGGTGATTGTAATTTAGTTCATTTTTTTTCCACTGCGGCGTTAGTGCTCATCAAAACAAAGATGGCGTCAACCAGCTGGTACAGATCTAATCGAATAGCACTGTGTTGATATTTTTTTGAGTGAAATTGAGATTTAAAGTGACTAATTCGTAAAAACATTGAGACAGCATGGATGTACCGATTAATACGCTATCGCCGTATTTTAAAAGAAAAATTACTGGCAAAACTGTCTGGTTATTGAGGTGTGTTATGTCATGTCCTCATTTTTAGGGTTCCGTAGCCAAAATGGCAAAAACGGAACCCTTATAGTTTCGTCATGTCCGTCTGTCCGTCTGTCCGTCTGTCCGTCTGTCCGTCTGTCACAGCCGATTTACTCGGAAACTATAAGTACTACAGTGATGAAATTTGATGGGAATATGTGTTGTATGAACCGCTACAAAAATATGACACTAAATAGTAAAAAAAAGAATTGGGGGTGGGGCCCCCCATACATGTAACTGAGGGATGAAATTTTTTTTTTCGATGTACATACCCGTGTGGGGTATCAATGGAAAGGTCTTTTAAAATGATATAAAGTTTTCTAAAAAACATTTTTCTTAAAGTGAACGGTTTTTGAGATATCAGCTCTCGAAGTCGTAAAAAGTATGTCCCCCCCCCTCTATTTTTATAACTACGGGGTATAAAATTCTAAAAAAAATAGAGGTGATGCATGCTAATTAACTCTTTCAACGATTTTTGGTTTGATCAAAGTATCTCTTATAGTTTTTGAGATAGGTTGATTTTTATTATATTTGCTGCTACGGAACCCTTTGTGCGCGAGCCCGACTCGCACTTGGCCGGTTTTTTAATCTAAAGTTAGTTATCTTTTAAGTTGCGAACTTATGGTACCCTAATCAAACATTACAAAGTCAGCTATATCCCATTCAACGACTACGCTAAATGACGTTCAGTCATGTTGTTGAACGTTATATTCAACAACTTCACGAGTTGTCCTTTAGTCATTCAATTAAACGTCGTCATTCAATGAACGCGCTAGTGATCCAATCAAATCGCTGATTTAACCAGATGACTGCGACATATACATGTCACCGTAAAATTGTAACTAACGCTAGATTGCAATCTATCTCGCGTGATTGTGAACTGTCGAAAAATTGTGAACCAAACATACTGCTTACAATTCAACGTATTATTATTCGTCAGATTGCAATCTTTCGAAGTGAAACTGTTATATTGCAATCATACAATTGTCATATTGTGAACTATGCCTATTCAGGGATAAGGTCGACCAATCAGGGACAGCCTTCGAACGGCTGTCCCTGATTGGTCGACCTTACAGTAGACCGTTCTGCAACCATAGACTTAGGAATAAAACACAAGTGTCTCAGTCAAATAAAATAAATGCACTTCAAGAATTTTATTGTCACATCAAGTAATAACTTATTAATTATTAAGTAGGTAATCTATAAATTGACATCACATAGTAAGAAAAAAAAATTATCTAAATAATAATTTTTTTTCTTAGATAAAATAAATCAAAATAAAAAAATTAAAAAAAAATCATAAATTATTTAACGTAACACGTGCGAACGTAACCAAATTGTCTATTAGAAAATAAAAGTAAATTGCACCAATAAAAATGTTCACTTATTGTTGCACGTCAACGAACTGTGGCACCTGGAGTTACAAAGAACATTGGCTTTTCCATTTGTCACAATTCTTGAAGTGCATTTATTTAATTTGATTGACACCTGTGTTTTATTACTAACTCTATGGACACAGAACGGTCATTGTAAGGCCGACCAATCAGGGACCGCCTTCGGACAGTTGACAATTTTACAGTTTCACTTTGATAGATTGTAATCTAACGAATAATAACACGTTAAATTGGAAGCAGTACGTTATGGTTCACAATTTTTCGACAGTTCACAATCTCGCAAGATAGATTGCAATCTATCGTTATTCACAATTTTACGGTGACATACATATGGTTAAATTATAACAACCTCATGTCTGTACATTGTAGATATAAAAGAAAAACTAAGATAGGGTATCTTCATACAACCAATAGAAATATCAAATTACATAGCTACTTACTGCCCGACGTTTCGACTGGGTTGCACCAATCATGGTTGCGAGCTAACTGGCGGCGCCCGTCTTCGTCTGCCACAACGGTTGTGAATTTCTAGATCCACCCCGGAACTAGCACTAATGTCATTTGTACAACTACCCACATTTGTCCCACGCACAACACACACTGTATCCGGGTTTATTTAGAGGTAGACGAAGACGGGCGGCGCCTGTTCGCTCGCGACCATGATTGGTGCAACCCAGTCGCAACGTCGGGTAGTAAGTAGCTATGTAATTTGCTACTCCTAATAACGCGTGTAGACCATAAAGACTAATATTTAGTGTAATGGAACGCGAAAGTCTAAAATCTTATACAACCTATAGAAGCCAAAAATATATTTAAAAAAAGTTGTGTCTGTCTGTCTGTTTGTTGTCCGCTTTTCATGCAAAAACTACTGGACGGATGTTGATGAAACTTTTTTGTCATATAGTTATAAGTCCTCGCTAACATATGGGCTATATCTTTTTTTGGAAATTCGATCTTTAGGGGAGTAAAAAGGGGGGGGGGGGGGAAGTTTGTATTACTTACATCTACAAACTTTTGAACCGCTTGAGTTAGACGCTTGAAATTCAGCTTATTAAACTTAAAGCTTTGTTGCAACAGGATATTGCAAAATTCTTATGGGAACGGATGTTAGCGGGAAACAACTTTTGTATGAAAAATCCTGTAGTCCACGCAAACGAAGTCGCGGTCACAGCTAGTTCGTTATAAAAAGAAATGTGTTATAACCGTGGGAATTCAAAACAGGGAAGCACCAGGCAAAAGCTAGTTAACTGTTTGTTTATTTCACTCCGGAACAGCGACCTTTAAATCATTAAGAATCCCCAGTCTATTTAAGAAAAAACCATTCGTAAGTGAAATGTTTTTGTTATGTTTAAGGATTTGCCTCGAATTCGGGACCTCTTAAAAATAAAACAACATGGTAAATATCAAGGACATATTCAGTTTTCTAATGTATACAGGGTGTAACAGGAGGGGTGGATCATCGTAAGTCATTCGATAGGGGACTTCAATACCTATCGATATAACTCCCATGTATGTTCAGCGATTTTCAATAGTTCCAAAGTTATTGAGATTTTTGTGAAATTTTTGTAAGAATCCGGAATTCGGTATAAAAGTCTTCACTGTACCTTAACAACTGGATCTGCTTGCATGATTTTTTTCTAAAAGTAGTTCAATAGTGGGTATTTATAATTACGATACCGATTTGAGTCAAAACCCTATCATATTGGAATAAAAAAATAATTCTTCACAAAAGTTTTACGAATCGAATTGTGTCTACCACCTTTCAAAGCCTCTAGTGAAAAAAAGTACTTGTGTTTTTTTTCTAGAACTTATTTTTAAAAACTACTCACATTCATGGATAGTATACCCTGAAAATTTCATACCGCTACTGCCAGAGCATCAAAACGAAAATTGAACGCGAATGGCACAGGTGCCATAACTCAGTGTTTTTATTTATCATGTAAAACTTTAATTTAAAAAATAAATCGATATGTGAACATATCGATTTAGTTTTTAAATTTATGCATAGCCAATAATGGTGCACATTATGAATACTTACTGTAAAAAACCTAATAAACAAAAATTGTGTAAATTTTCTTTGTTTGATTTTCACCCCTTTAATTTGCAATTCTGTAAAATTACTTCTACTAATGTTACTAACATAGCATAAATTTGCTGAAACATATCGATTTATTTTTTAAATTAAAGTTTTACATGAAAAATAAAAACACTGATTTATGGCACCTGTGCCATTCGCGTTCAATTTTCGTTTTGATGCTCTGGCAGTAGCGGTATGAAATTTTCAGGGTATACTATCCATGAATGTAAGTAGTTTTTAAAATAAGTTCTAGAAAAAATAACACAAGTACTTTTTTTCACTAGAGGCTTTGAAAGGTGGTAGACACAATTCGATTCGTAAAACTTTTGAGAAGAATTATTTTTTCACTACAATATGATAGGGTTATGACTCAAATCGGTATCGTAATTATAAAGACTCACTATTGAACTATTTCTAGAAAAAAAAATCATGCAAGCAGATCCAGTAGTTAAGCTACAGTGTAGACTTTTACACTGAATTCCGGCTTCCTACAAAAATGTCACAAAAATCTCAATAGTGATTAACTTTGGAACCATTGAAAATCGCTCAACATACATGGGGGTTATATCGATAGGTTTTGAAGTCCCCATCGATTGACTTACGATGATCCACCCCCCCCTGTTACACCCTGTATATTAATAAGCATGACAGTTTAGTGTTATTGATTTATCTCGAAGCTTTCTTGAAAAATAGCGCTCTCAGCTCCCAGTTCATACTCTTGTACTGACAGCAAACTAAGCAATTAACTATTGCTTAGTTTGCCGTCCGTAGTAGACCATGCTATCAGATGTAACAGAACATGGACTTTACTTCGCTGATAAAGCTTAAACTTAACTTAAACTACAAAACATAACTTTTGCCAACACTAGAGTCTACACAACAACAGCCGCTTAGGCGTCCCACATTTCCAAATTACTACGCTAAAAACGAATGTTTCCGCTGGTAAATATAGTAATATATAGTAATATACATAATAATAAGATAGTATATGTCGCCGCATTGATTTTCTACCTACGTCCAAACATTAATCATAAATTTATAAGATTTCTCAACTAATTAATTATCGCTTAACATGTAATCCTAAAATCGCTAAATATTACCAAAAGTATTCTAAATGTTGGCAAAGCTATTTATTTGTTACTAATGATTAATATGGTAGTGTTTTGACGCGGGAAATATAATGGTCCGCGCCATGGTATTTACCGCGCCAACAATATCCTTAAAGGTTTTTAATTACTCAGAATTTACTTTAAAATTATTGTTCTAAAATCGCAAAATATAATTCGAAATGTTATTTAAACAATTGTAAGATTATTAAATTTAAAACGATTTGTGCATACACTCGTTTGGCTAACAATTGCTTAAGTACGTCACTCGCGGATGTGTTTAATTGGGATTTTTAATAAACTAAAATCTAGCTAGTTATAAATACTCTAATAATAGCGTAATATTATTAAAACACGAAGCGAAATTATCTTAATGAGATTTAATGATTAATTGTTTAAAACTTTGTTTTCATTCGCAAGTTCCGGCTGCAGGTGGAACTGAATTATTTGGATTTTATTATCTAATTGAAATCTAGTTAGTTTTTGTCGTGCTAAAATAGCAAAATATTATAAAAAGACGTGTATTGAATTTATTACGTTGCACGGATGTGATTTAACATTAATTGTTTTATAACTCGCTGTTTTGATTGTCAAGTTATTATTATGGCGATATTTCAATGTAAGTTCCTTTATTTGTTTACAGTAGACTTTTTGGCTTAAATTGTATTAGAAAAAGCTTATGTAATTAAATAATGAATTTAGGAATAACTTACAAGTAATTTAATGTAATTCAGTAATCATTTTTGAGTGCTTGCAACGCCACCTGGCGACAAATCAACGGAAGTTGGATTTGGCGGGTTTGGTGGCGGGCTGGCGATAAAAATGTCGGGCGTGGAGCTCATTCTGTGCTAAGATTTTTAGTGGATAACAAATAACAAAATTGTAAGTGTTGAAACTCTGTTAAAATAAAACTCTAGTCGATTTCTATTCCCTTTTATTTCTATTTCTTTATTCTTTATTAAATTTAGTTTCCATAAATCGTAGAAAAGTAATTAAACTGATAACTGTGATAGTAAGTCAAATGCATAGCTTTCTAAATAACCTGTTAGTTAATAGGAATCGGTGGCTGTATGAAAGCCAACGATTTTGTCCATCTTTTTAAAAAACTGCGAGCATGCCTTTTCTTCGATATCTTTTCTGTCCCGGTCATTTTTTATACGTTTCAGATATTTATATCCTGCCAGCCGACTTCGAGCTTCTGACCGTTGTGCAATATGAGCGACCCTGATGCTGGGGCCGCTGCGAGCGAGCCGAGTGTGTGCGCGCCGGCCGCGCTGGATGCGAGTGCTCCGGTTCCGCACGCAATACAGCCCGCAGCACCCGTACACCCACACACGCTACCGCAACAGTCCGGTAACGTACCATCTGAATTATTCTCAAATATGATCATGATGATGCAGTCTATGAGTGAACGTTTACTGAACCAGCAAAATAGTGACAAGGTCAAGATCACGGAGGTTTTCTTGCCAGCGTTTGACCCCGACGGCAACGTAGGGGTTCGAGATTGGTGTGATCACATTTCTAAGGCTAAAAATACCTACCAGCTTAGCGACTATGATATTCGCATGAAGGTTACAAGTTTATTAAAAGGACGTGCTAAATTGTGGGCGGATGACTGGCTCGTAACAACTACAACATGGGAAGAATTGTGCCAAAATATAGTCACAACTTTTGAACCAGAAAGCCGTTATTCTCGCGACGTACTCAAGTTTAGGGAACACTATTACAACCCATCTATAGATATCGCGGAATTTTTATCACAGTCATGGATTCTCTGGAGGCGCGTGACGAAAGATAGGCTCGACAAAAGTGACGCTGTGGAAGCGGTGATAGGAACTGTGAATGACGAACGCCTTAGGATTGAACTAATGAATGCCAGAGCTACATCTGTACCAGAGTTAATCTCTGTTGCCTCTTCGATTCGCGCCAAGCGCTCTAATCTAAGCACCTCTAACCAGTCTCAGCCAAAACGAACTCTATATTCTGTCGATAGTAGATCGCATCCTCCAATTGTAATTACTGTAAAATGACAGGTCATACTATAGGTAACTGTCGTAACCGAAATAATCCGGTTTTAAACACCCATCCAACTCCGAAAAATCATGTAGTGTCGTCTCCTTTATTAAAGTCAAATGATAAGCATTGTTCTTTTTGTTCAAAACCTGGTCACACTTTTGAGACCTGTTTTCGCCGTGAAAAGCAAATGTTAAATCCATATTAAAAAAAAAAACTTCCAAGCTAAACACCATGCGAATGCGCGTGGGCGATACTCTTTTAAATCCTGGTAGTGCCAATTCTAATGATAACAATCACAATGACAGCGTAGCTCAGGTTTATATAGATGACGTCATCAGCAAAAGCCGTGATTTTAGTTCCGGCCTCTCAAATTTAGAAAGGATTTTTATTGCCCTCCGAGAATCCGGATTCTCGATAAATATTGACAAATGTCTCTTTTTCAAGCAATCGATCTAATACCTAGGTAATGTCGTAGAGAATGGGCAAGTTCGCCCTAGTCCTAAAAAGATAGACGCTCTTTTGAAGGCACCAGTGCCGAATACAGCTAAGCAAGTACGCCAATTCCATGGGTTGGCTGGTTATTTTCGACGGTTTATTCCCGATTTTGCTCGAATTATGGCTCCCCTTTCTGAACTGACAAAACAAGGTGCTAGATGGCAATGGACTCATGTTCATGAACAAGCGCGTCAGAAAATAGTTCACTGTCTCACTTCTACACCTGTCCTTACCATATTCCAAGAAGGAGAGCCAATCGAATTGTTCACTGACGCCAGTAGTCTCTGCTTTGGAGCGATTCTCTACCAAATCATAAACTGCAGACAACATGTTGTAGCCTACTTCAGTATGCGTACGACGGATATAGAAAGCCGCTACCACTCGTACGAGCTGGAGACCCTGGCCGTCGTCCGTGCCATAAAGCACTTTCGCCACTTTTTGT
This sequence comes from Maruca vitrata, assembly GCA_039566165.1. Classification (NCBI taxonomy): domain Eukaryota; kingdom Metazoa; phylum Arthropoda; class Insecta; order Lepidoptera; family Crambidae; genus Maruca; species Maruca vitrata. The sequence goes on along the minus strand of CM076914.1, from coordinate 13,469,373 downwards.
ACGGGCGAAAATTCAAAGTGGTCACTGATTGTAACGCACTTAAAGTATCAAAGCATAGACAGGATTTGTTGCCACGCATACACAGATGGTGGGCCTACCTACAAAACTTCGATTTCGATATTGAGTACAGGAAAGGCGAGCGGATGCAACACGCGGATTCTTTAAGCCGAAATCCCGATCCCCTAACCGTCAACTTGACTACAATGAACCTAGAGTGGCTCAACATAGAACAACGACGAGATGGTATGCCGAGACCTATTATAGACGCCATACATAATGGAAACAGAGTTCCTGGATACCTCTTAGAAGACAACGTGCTCAAGTTTGAAAGGCAAGACTAAATTCTAGGCACACTGAAACTTATTGCTGTCCCGAAAGCTTTTCAATGGAGTCTTATAAACACTTTCCATACTGCATGGTGCACCGCACTACTGGAGAAGCACAACTTACACTCCTAACTCGACGACGAAACTGTGTCCCACCTGAACTATTAAACCTAGTTAATTTCGATAATGCATCTATTGATTTTGTAACGCTGGAAAGGCATAACCAGCAAAAGATGATCAATCTGTAAAAGATAAAGTAAGTTTTGATAGAGGTAAAGCACGGATTCGTAATTTTCAGCGAGGAGACTTTGTTTTGATTAAAAACAACCCAAGAAACCAGACATCTTTAGATTTGAAATTTAGTGCGCCTTACCTAGTTCACAGGGTTCTCGAAAATGACCGCTACCTTGTGAAGAAGGTAGTGGGCCACGGGAGGCCACGCAAGGTCGCACATGATCAACTACGACGCGCTCCGCAACCGGGTGCACCTACCCGGGAGACCGTGTCGCCCCCAGACCACCAAGAACCTTCTGGCATCATGCTGTCATCGCAGACTACTGCGGCCAACGAACTGGCTACTGGTTCTTCGGATTGAAGACTCAGAGTCCAAGGAATTATTCCCGGTGAGGAACTTTTATAACTTTCACACATCACACATACATGATTTTGTCTGAAAAACCAGCGTCATGCTGTGATAATCAGAATATAACACAAAACCATAAAATTGACTATGACTTTGACTAACTTGAGTGTTGACTGCCGCTTATTACATAAGCTGCTGGCAAAACGTGGGGGGCCAAAAAGTAGCATAATATTTAATGTAGTTGAATGTTGTATGCTTTACCGTTGACGTGTGGAGCCGTTCAATTGGTAAGTCCCATCCTGAAAGAATTATAGTCCTCTGTGTACCACGGCGTACGAGACCGCCCAGAGCACAGCATCGACCTAATCCCAGTTTCCTTAGAGCCTCTGTTAAGACAGCATCGACCTCTCACCGCCCGATCCTTTCCATTCAGCATACACATTCCTACTATCAATCTGTTGTCACGTGGAGTGAGCAGACCCTATAAAAAAAAATCTGTTGTCATGTGGAGTGAGCAGACCTAATACAAAAATAATAATCATCTGTTGTCACACGGAGTGAGCAGATCTTATGATACTTACACACACTTACACACACCTTCCTAAACAATTATCATTTATAAATCTGTGGTCACGTGGAGTGAGCAGACCTCATAATATGGCATGCCTATAACATTAATTATTATTGTCAACAAAACATTGGCTATCATAATTGCGATGTGTTAACTTTACCGAGGCCGAGGCGCTGTGTACAAGCGCCCTGGGTTCGATTCCCGGTTGGATCAATTTGGAAAAATAACTTTTTCTATTAAGTTGAGTTTGTGCTGGATAAGACTCTTTCTCCCATAGTCATCAAATACTTTCGTAATTAATTTCCTGATTTGAGGCTAGATGTTCGGTGTGAATGTCTGCCCATTATTATAATTTACTTTCTTTAATTCACTATCATGTTAAGTGAACAATCATTTACATACATACTTATTAAAACATAAACCATTAATTAAATTTCTCGTGGAGATATTTAATCCCGTCAAAGTACTGTTAGGGCATGGTGTACTGTGGAAGTACCAGGCCTCAAAAAATAAAATTTTGGTTTGCAGAAAATAAACATCAATCCAGTCCAGAGCATAATGGAGCAAGGAACATGTGGGGCGACGCAGAGCACGCGTCGCATATCAGAATGGCCGTGTCGCCGCATTGATTTTCTACCTACGTCCAAACATTAATCATAAATTTATAAGATTTCTCAACTAATTAATTATCGCTTAACATGTAATCCTAAAATCGCTAAATATTACCAAAAGTATTCTAAATGTTGGCAAAGCTATTTATTTGTTACTAATGATTAATATGGTAGTGTTTTGACGCGGGAAATATAATGGTCCGCGCCATGGTATTTACCGCGCCAACAATATCCTTAAAGGTTTTTAATTACTCAGAATTTACTTTAAAATTATTGTTCTAAAATCGCAAAATATAATTCGAAATGTTATTTAAACAATTGTAAGATTATTAAATTTAAAACGATTTGTGCATACACTCGTTTGGCTAACAATTGCTTAAGTACGTCACTCGCGGATGTGTTTAATTGGGATTTTTAATAAACTAAAATCTAGCTAGTTATAAATACTCTAATAATAGCGTAATATTATTAAAACACGAAGCGAAATTATCTTAATGAGATTTAATGATTAATTGTTTAAAACTTTGTTTTCATTCGCAAGTTCCGGCTGCAGGTGGAACTGAATAGGCTAGTTTCCTAAGACTGATTTTACATAAAATTTCACAATTAACAGCTACATATGGGTAAATCAATAACATAAGTGAAATCTAAATTAAAATTTCTTACAAAATAAGACAATAATAGGCATTTGAAGTTAGGTGGGAAAGTCCATTTTTAAAGTGCGAAAATTCAATAAAAATAGTATGCCATCTTATAAATTACGATTAGTCGATTTCTATTCCCTTTTATTTCTATTTCTTTATTCTTTATTAAATTTAGTTTCCATAAATCGTAGAAAAGTAATTAAACTGATAACTGTGATAGTAAGTCAAATGCATAGCTTTCTAAATAACCTGTTAGTTAATAGGAATTGGTGGCTGTATGAAAGCCAACAATTTTGTCCATCTTTTTAAAAAACTGCGAGCATGCCTTTTCTTCGATATATATAATTTTAAACTGTCATTGTCACACACATTAGAATGTTGTTTTATTTTAATAAGCTCCCGATATTTCGGCACGGGTCAACCACAAGTCCGTACTGACAGAGTGGACCCATGAACGGAACGCAATGACCTTGTCAAAACAATGCACAAGGCAAAATGGCGGCAACGTGGTCCACAACCCGTCACGTCACGTTTCCCACAGAGGTGAAAAGTTGATCGCTGGAAGTGATCTCTGCCTACCCCTCTGGGAAAAAGGCGTGATTTTATGTATGTATGTATGAAGCTCTTAACAAATACCTACATTACATCTCCGATTCGTTTTTCATTTAACAAACTTGTTTCAGTGCAACAAATAGGTTAATCTAGTGGTTTTCAATATTTTTAGTTACATTAATCATTCATAACGAAAGCCATGCCGAGCAAATTGATCACATATTTTTTTAGTATTCGATATTTTTGCACCTTTAAAAGTTTAATGCAGATCCATAAAGGTTCCCGTTCAGACAGTAACGTCACCACGATCTCTCCCGTGGGTGTCATAACTAAAATGGAACGCCAAAAACCGTTACAGCGCAAAGATGATTTACAATTTTATTACCGGCTAAAATTCATTGGGAAACTGTGTATGGGATTTTTTTAGTCTTCCACATAAAATAAATAATTAATATCAAAAACGTTTAAATGTATCCTTCCTATGACGTCGCAGCTATCAAAATGTAACTAAATATGCACCGGGTATACTCCATTGATATTGGCCGTTGCAAACAATCGATTAAGAAGTAATTATTACACACTCGAGAAAACGCTTAAGTTGATACTGACCTTTATAAATTATTCTACATTTCGATAAATTGCCACATGTATAACGAATAATGACCACCTTTTTAGTGGATGGCAGCCGGGACCGATTACTGTAACGACCCTTCAGACAGAGACGTGAATGTCAGGTAATTACATTTTAAGTGTCACTCATAAACGTCATGTTCCTACATAATAAGAGTAGAGTAGAGAGAGAGAGTAGACTAGTAGAGTAGGTTTTGGCTTGGGTAAGTAGTAAAAATGTTATACAGCAATATAACAGATTATACTTGTAAGATTTTAAACTTTCGCGTTCCATTACACTGAAATAAGTCTTTATGGGTCTTCACGCGATATTAGGAGTAGCAAAATTACATAGCTACTTACTGCCCGACGTTTCGACTGGGTTACACCAATCGTGGTCGCGAGCTTTTGTGAAAGATTCATATCATTTTCGGGATATTATAAAGAACATCAGGCTAGAACCCGGAGACATTATGGTTAGTTTTGATGTTGAGTCGCTTTTTACTAATGTCCCGCTAAAGGAGTGCCTTGAGGTCATTAAGTGTAAACTGGAAGATCATGAGTTGCCTAAAGAGTATATTGTTCTGATTGAAAATTGCTTAGACGGAAATTACCTCTTATTCAGAGAGCAGTACTACCTTCAAATCGACGGAGTGGCAATGGGCAGCCCTTTGGCGCCGGTTATTGCCAATATCTGGATGGAACATTTTGAAAATCAAGCATTACGCAATGGACCTTGTACTGTGAAACTGTGGAAGAGGTACGTTGATGATGTATTTTGCATCATCAGTGGTAGTCAACTAGAGGTCGAACAATATTTGACACATTTGAACTCGTTACACTCGAAAATAAGGTTTACATATGAACAGGAGAAAGATAGATCCTTGGCCTTCTTAGATATGAAAATTTGTGCGAAACAGGATGGGACCCTAGCTCACTCTGTATACAGAAAACCCACACACACGGACAGGTATTTACATGCCTCTTCACACCACCACCCCAGACACCTTCAATCTGTTGTGTCTTCGTTGATAAATAGGGCGTATGAACTATGTGACCCTGAGCATATACAGGCAGAGCTCGTGCATGTTCAGGAGGTACTGAAACGCAACGGATATGGGACGCCGGGGCGGACTAGAAGGCGAAATACAAGGCAAGGGAACCCAGAGGTTAATCGGCAATCAGCATTTTTACCTTATATAAGAGGTATAACGGATAAGATTGGAACAGTTCTAAAACAGTACTCCATTAAGACTGTATATACTCCGTTATATAAAATGTCAAAAATGTTGCGTACACCGAAAGACGTTATTCCCTTCCAAACTCCGGGTGTATATAAAATCGATTGCAGTTGTGGTAGTTCTTACATTGGACAAACCAAACGGGCTATAGCCGTGAGGGTGAAAGAACATATTGCAGCTGTTAAGAATCGACAAACGAACAAGTCCGCGGTGGCTGAGCACCTATTAGAAATGGGTACTAATCATTGGATGGAGCTACATGACCCGAAGGTCCTCTCAACAGATCGTCACTATCACACAAGAATAGTGCAAGAAGCTATTGAAATTAAGAAACACAGAAATTTCAATAGGGAAGATGGATTCAAGTTATCATCGACATGGAACCCAGTGATTAGTAAGTGCATACCGCGGAAAGTTACGTCTAATATAAACCCGGATTCAGTGAGTGTTGTGTGTCGGACAGATGTGGGTAGCTGTACAAATGACATAAGTGCTGGTTCGGGGTTGGATCAAGAAATTCACAACCGCTATGGCAGACGAAGACGGGCGGCGCCAGTTCGCTCGCGACCACGATTGGTGTAACCCAGTCGAAACGTCGGGCAGTAAGTAGCTATGTAATTTTGCTACTCCTAATATTTATTTATTTATTTATTTATTTATTTGGACATCCAGTAGCTTTTACATTTCAATTATATATCTAAGTAACATGAACAATTTAAATAATATCGCGTGAAGACCCATAAAGACTTATTTCAGATTATACTTGACTTGATAGCTTGTCTGGCTCGATGAAACAGTGATCCTGGCTGGAGGTTCCACGAGTCGTGGGTTTGATTCCCACTCGGGACAAATATTTGTGTGATGAACATTGGTGTTTGTGCAGTGTTTGGGTGTGAATATGTATTGAAAAATACCTATGTTCTACGTATATCAATCAGTCTCTGATGCCCAAGCTCTACTTAGTTTCAGATGGGTCAGATGACCATGTGTGGAAATGTTCCAGCAATTTTATACTTTGTAATCATTAGGTAGGTACTGAGTTATGTTGTATTATTATGTAAAATTAGCCGTGTCCGCGACTAAGTAAATCTTTAAGCAGCTAGCAGTCTTTACGAAGTATTACTTTTTATGACAGGGGTAGACGAGTTCTGGAGTGGATACCGCGTCTCGGCAAACGTAGTGTAGGACGCCCGCAGGCCAGGTGGTGTGACGATCTGCGCAGGACGGCTGGTAGGAGCTGGATGCGAGTGGCCGAGGATAGAAAGAAGTGGCGTGCATTTGGCCTATGTCCAGCAGTGGACAAGTATGGGCTGATGATGATGATGATGACTTTTTATGATGGTACCAATCTATTTTAATAAACAACAAATAACGATGTCAGACGCTATGCACATTAAAAATAAAGCGCGTATGTCTAATCTAGACACGCGGTAGCGTGTCAAGCCAAGTTCAAGAAACAGAACTGGCGAGCCGCACCGTGTGTAATATTACACGAACCATTTGGAACCACTTTTGAACCCCTTATAAATCAAAAACTATTTCTTATAAACGTATCAAATTTGGCTCATATATTGTGACTTGCAAGATAAATATGTGTTCCAAATTTCATAAGCTTATCTCAAACAGTTATTTAGATATTAATGTCCAAAAATCCTCATTTTTATCATTGACTGACTGACAGATCAAAATTCTAACCCAGTTCCAAATGACCTAGAGAGTTAAAATTTGGTATGCAGATAGGTAATTACATGAATACAAAGGAAAAAATTAAAAACTGTTAATTTTTTAATAATTAGGTTAGGTTCTATTATGAACACTTAACATAAATACCTAATTAGTGCCTAATCACGCCTATATACCGGGGAAGGCAGAGCACTAAGTATATATTTAGGTATACTTACTTATTTACAATTAAGAGTAGGTACTTATAGTCGGTTTTCATATTAAATATGAAAACCGACTATAAGTACCTACTTTATTACCTAGGGTAGGTACCTACATAAAGTCTAGTTTTAGTTTTGAATTTGTCCTTTTCAAAGGACCCACGGCGTTACGATGATATATACTTTTCTACAAAAAGTAATGATATCCAATCAAAAACATAAATGTGAAATGAGAGCCAAGTTTAGTATTATGATAATTGCCTTGGTAGTTGACTTCAACGACAAAAGAAGTGATATCTAAATGGGTGCCAAGTTCAATGGTCAACCCAGAAATTTATTTATAAGTAACACTATAACATACCTATCATATCTTCTTATAACATAAGATAATGTATGGTGGTAGCCTATGAAGGTCTGTCTTGGCTAGTTTTTATATATGAATTATAGCCGTCGCAAGTTCTAAGCCTACAAGTATTTGTCGGTTTTTATTTTATAACTAGCTGTGCCAGCGACTTCGTTCGCGTTTCCCCCGTTTTTTACACATTTTTCATTGTATCTTTGCTCCTATTGGTCGCAGCGTGATGTTATATAGCCTAAAGCCTTCCTCGATAAATGGTCTATACAACGCAAAAAGATTTTTTCAAATCCAACCAGTAGTTCCTGAGATTAGCGCGTTCAAACAAACAAACAAACAAACAATCAAACAAACAAACAAACAAACAAACAAACAAACTCTTCAGCTTTATAATATTAGTATAGATTCCGAAAATTTGGATTGTTGGTAGAAACTAGCGAGCGAACATAATAATACGTTGGTAGGTTTATAGAAACTAGCCAAGACAGACCTTCATAGGCTACCACCATACATTATCTTATGTTATAAGAAGATATGATAGGTTACTTATAAATAAATTTCTGGGTTGACCATTGAACTTGGCACCCATTTAGATATCACTTCTTTTGTCGTTGAAGTCAACTACCAAGGCAATTATCATAATACTAAACTTGGCTCTCATTTCACATTTATGTTTTTGATTGGATATAAGTAACGAGATGTAGCAGTTAATCGCCCGATTATGTTAATGAGACCTTGGCTTTGTCCGCTTGGTACGGTGTATTACCCCGTCATGTTTATTCTCAGTGTAAAAATATTACCTTTAAAGGTATTTTTTCGTTCATTACCCTACGATGATCAAACGAAAAGTAATGATTTCGTACCTATTCCCACAAAACCAGTATAAAACGTATAAAGGGAAAAAGAAGTTTGAAAGGTCAATAACAGTCATGTCAATAACCACTTAGGTTTGAACTTGGGCACCATTTGGTCAAGTTCAAAGGTTTGAGGGTAAAGGTGACCGAAGTAATTTTGGCGCTCCTGGCTTCACCTTTGCCCACGCGTAACCCAACTTAAAGTAAAAAATATTTAGTTTTAAAAACATAAATGTTTGTTTTTTACGAGATATTTATGAACTTAATCGGATAATGCTGTTAGATAAAAAATGGACTGTATTTATAGATAAAAGAAAGAGAAATGGAGTAGGTAGATATGCAGTGTGGTTGTCCGGGTCGGACAAATCCCCAATGAAATTTGAGTACGACTCACCTTTCCTCTGCACGGCAGATTCCCAGTCCCTCACGGAGGCCTACGGGTAATTGACGATGTACCGCACCACACACACCACTCTGTACATAATCACTTTTAAGGAAGAATAATTGTAGAAATCTTCGAAGGTCCTTGACAGTCTGTGTCAAACGCCACACACACACAGACTGTCAAGGACTAATTTCTTCTTCTGCGCATTAGTCTGGTAGCGTTCTCAGCATTCAAAAAAGGATAGGTCCAACCACAAACTAAATACCCAACAAATGCGTTGTTTAAAATAATTTTAGAAAATACATATAGCTTATTAGCTAAAAGCAATTTTCTAGGTCCTCAAAAATTTCGGGACTCTTTATTAGAGGGTATGGTCATTATTAAAATTTTGATGAACAGATAATAATATGTTGATTTGAAATAAAACTAATTTTACGGATTAAACTCGCGTGTATTGTTATTCTAAGACGTCGGATCTCTAAATAATATGTATTTAGAGATCCGACGTCTCGAGCTCTATACAGTGCTCCTGGTCACGGGCAAGACGGAACATGACGCAGACAGGTCGAAAATGTAAATGTAACACTAAAAAGTATGAAAAAAACGTCTTCAATATCCCGACTCACTAAAAAAAACAAAATAATATAATTTCGAACATTTATAATTATCTGGGTATGAATTTTGTATGTTTTTTAACAATAAAAGTAGGATGATTATATTTTTAAAAATTAAAGATAAAAATATTTATTTCAAGAATTAATTTGCATGATTCCATAGTATTTCTACAGGTAAATCGCTCTGCTAATGGAAAACAACCACTACACGGTGTATAAACCTATAACCACTAACGTCTTGGCTCAACAATGAAATTCTCTTAGAAACTGTAGGTTAACGCCCTCGGGTTAACTTATTATAATAATAATAATAGTTGGCTCATTTCTGTTTTGGAGATATATAAAATACACCCTACCTTAGTCAATTTTCTAAAAATTACCATGAAGAACTGGCAAACCACTTTAAACATTAAGAATCAATCAATCACTACAGATCCGATTAGAATCCAAAGGGGCATCTTCCAAGGCGACGCTTTGAGCCCCCTTTGGTTCTGTCTCGCACTCAATCCACTTTCAAAACTCCTCACCGATACTAATTGCGGATTTCCTCTAAATAGCAACACGAACTTCCTCTTGTCTCATTTATTATACATGGACGACATAAAATTATATGCAGCCACACAAGAACAAATCCATAAACTAGCTGAGGTTACAGAACAATTTTCTAACAATATCGGAATGAACTTTGGGGTTGATAAATGCAAAGTTCTTTCAATCACAAAAGGTAAACTAGAACAAAACAGTTATATATTACAGACCGGGGAGATAGTTGAACCATTAAATGAAAATAACTCGTACAAATATTTAGGATTCCAACAACTAAAACAGATTTTTCAAACTCAAACGAAGAAAGACTTAACTAAAAAATTCCGGAACAGATTAGGTCTAATTCTCAAAACACACTTGAACTCCAGAAACATGATTAAAGCAATCAACACATATGCTATCCCTCTACTAACTTTTTCTTTTGGAGTCATCAATTGGTCATCTACAAATTTGAAAAACCTACAGCGTACTATTAATATCAATTTAACTAAACACCGTAAACACCATCCTAATTCTTGCATTCAACGTTTAACACTACCCCGCAAAGAAGGAGGCAGAGGTATCATCGACATCCAAAACCTGCACAATAAACAAATATGTACCCTTAGAACATTTTTTCACTCTAAATCCGAACACTCTTTACTTCACCACCACGCAGTTAATTTAGATCACAAATATACTCCACTTAATCTCCATGACCGAAGCACACAAAAATGTGAAGAAATAATAGATACCAAGCACAAATTTAACGCATGGGCCCAGAAATCACTACATGGACGGCATCTTGCGGCGATAAACCGGCCCCATGTGGACAGGGACGCGTCCAATACATGGCTTCAGAAAGGTGAGCTCTTCCCAGAGACAGAAGCGTTTATGGCCGCCATACAGGATGAAGTGATTGCCACTCGAAACTACAGGAAGCACATCACTAAGGAACTTAATCTTCCCACCGACCTGTGTCGTCAATGTAACAGTGCCAGTGAGACCATACAACACATTACTAGTGCTTGTAAAGTATTGGCCAACACGGACTACAAACACCGTCACGACCAGGTTGCCTCAGTTATCCACCAATACTTAGCCCATAAATATAAATTCATTAACAGCAAATCTGCATATTATAAGTATAAACCTAACCCTGTTCTCGACAATAACAAACACAAAATATATTGGGACCGCACTATATTAACCGACCGAACCACTCACTTTAACAGACCCGATATCACAGTTCATGACAAACAGCAAAACTTAGTATACCTCATTGACATAGCAGTTCCCAATACTCATAACATCCAAAGCACCATCAACGAAAAACTTGCCAAATACACAGATTTAGCTATTCAAATTAAAATACAGTGGAAAGTACAGACCGTCCACATAGTACCAATAGTATTATCAGCCACAGGAGTCATACCAAAAACACTAAAGAAGAGCCTAGACACACTCCAGATACATCACAAACTTCTAATACTAATACAAAAAGTTGTTATATTAAACACATGTCGCATTACCCGTAAATTCCTGTCAACATCAAGAATTTCGTCATCTTAAAATTTACACTACTATACTACATATATATCATATATTTTATATACATATATATAGATTATATTTTTTTAAAACACTAGGTGGTTGCACGCTTGGTATATACCCGCGTGCATCCTAAATCCCTCAGAAATGAGAGAAATAAAAATGTTGAACAAAATAATAATAATAATGTTTATTTATTTTCACCATAAACAAGAAAATAGTAACAATTAGACACAATTTATTGTTGACAAAAACTTGTTCATGGAGACTGGTGACCCGTGATAAGTAGGAAATACTTGTGTTACGAACCACCAGGTCTCCACCCCCAGGCATTGTCCATTCTAAAAGTGTGCATAAAGAACACATGTAGACTCATAAGAACTTAAAAATATATATATATATATATATATATATATATATATATATATATATATATATATATATATATATATATATATATATATATATATATATATATATATATATATATATATATATAACAGTACAGTATATAGAGGATAAAGCTACGAATACATTTTCTTTAGTAGATCTTCAGTCTGTTGGTATGTTAAACTTTTTAACCATTCGTTCAGGACATGTTTACATTCATATTTATTTTTATGATAAATATTTAACAATTTATTGGCCTTGTCATATAATTTAGGTCCCTGAACACAGAAAAATCTCTATGTGAACATTTTCTTAAAATATTCAATACTACATACATTTTTGTATCTACGACCTGTGGCATCAGTATGTCGGATGTAATTTACCAATTCGTGTTGCTTCATTATGATACTTGATACATATAGTTGACGTACAGTTAGTACCGCACTATCAACGTACAGTGATATGGTTGGATAAAGTATAGGTTTAAATAAACAAATCTTCAATATTAACCTTTGTGCTCTTTCTAGTCTTATGAAATTGCTCTTGTTTGCACCTCCCCAGATTAAAATACAGTATGACAATATTGACTGACATAAGGATATATAGATTAGTTTTAAGGTTTTACCAGCTGTAATATGTCTGACTTGTTTAAAAATATACGCTAATTTTCTGATCTTTTGCGTTAATCCCATTATATGTTCCTGAAAACCCAGCGTATTATCTATTGTAACGCCAAGGTACTTAATACTATGCACCCGCTCCAGAACTTCACAACGACAACCGTTAAGTGGGGGATACGAACAAGTGTGGGCAATTAAGCTGATGTTCGTGATAGTTTCCCGGTTACGTCGCATAGAAAAGTGAACATATTTTGTTTTGGAGATGTTTAGTGTAAGGAAGTGTGAAGCTAGCCAATGGCACACTGAATTCAATCCTAACTGTGCTTTACAATACACTTCATCCAAAGTATCTCCATAAAATGTGAGAGAGGTGTCATCCGCATATGCAATAATTTTACAATTGTCGAGTTTTAGGTTACACATATTATTTACGTAACATAGAAACAAAGTAGGCCCCAATACACTGCCTTGTGGCACACCAAATGAGATGAGCGTTTCTTCACTTATACTATCTCCAATTTTGACTTTTGGGTTCTATTTATAAGATAATCGTTTAATAAAAGAAGTGGTAGTCCACGTACTCCCAAAGACTCAAGAGTTTTTATAAGCTTTGGCACGGCAACTGTATCGAATGCCTTTTTAAGGTCAAGAAATATGGTGAGACACACCTTTCCCTCATCCGTCTTACGTACAATGAAATCAGTAAGATCGTGAACAGCATCACTAGTAGATCTGCCTCTTCGAAAACCATATTGTGAATTTGATAATAGTTTGTTCGATTCCAAATACGATAATAGTCTACAGTTTATAATTTTTTCAAAAATTTTGGAAAATTTGGCAAAAGGGCAATTGGTCGATAATTGTCAATAGACACTTATCTCCAGATTTGTGAATAGGTATAACTACAGATTTTTTAAATGCGTCTGGGAATATTCCTTTTTCAATGCAATTATTATATATACAGGGTGTCCCAAAAAGTAGTGTCAAGCGGAAGTCCTGAGATAGAACACCCTGTGGGGCATCCGAAACACCCCCATGTATGTTCCGCGATTTTTTATAGTTTTCGAGTTATGATTTTTTTTCTAAAATTTTGAGAACAACTGACCTAACCAACTAAAAATATTGTAGAGAAAAAAGTATTTGACTTTTTTGAGTTATTCTTTTTGCAAATCAATTTTCATGAGTTTTTCTTTAATGCCTAAAATATTTGTCTCCATAACTTATATGAAAATTATCAAAATTATGGTACAAACTGAAAAGTTACGTTCTGTAAATAATGTCTTACAATGTCAACGTTAAATTTTAAATATTAGGAGGTAGCTGCATGGCTCCTAAGTAACTTCAAAAACTGCGCCAGACTCTCAGCTTTCATAATCATTAATAAAAACTGGTACTTAATGGGCTACTTTTGCTGAAATCGGACTTCAAAGACAGAGAGGTTGAAAAATCATAAAATTTGCTATTTGATTCCGAAGTATTATTTGGACATTTTATTGTTTCTAAAGTTAATAAGATTGTTAACAATCAAAATTATACCGGAAATGCTAAGAAATAACCACTTGAAAGTTAAATTTGTGATACTTAAAAAAAATTAATTACTTTTAAAAAAGGGAACTTTATTGAAAAAAAAAGTTATTGTTTTTGATTATTTATTGCAAAATGTTTATAAGTAAAAGTTTATTAAAGTCCGTAAAGAAAGCAAAGTTCGTTAAGTTCGTCGTAACAAAGGTATACGTATTGCATGTGAAAACAGTGTTAGCGCAATGAAACTTAAATTAAACAAAAAATAAAGCATCCAAATGTTTGCATCTGAGTGTTCCTGTATTAAATTTAGGTTTGTTAACAAATTGACTAACTTTCGAAATAATAAAATGTCCAAATAATACTTGCTCATCAAATGGCTAATATTATGATTTTTCCACCTCTCCGTCTTTGTAGTCCGATTTCAGCAAAAGTAGCCTATTAAGTACCAGTTTTTATTAATGATTATGAAAGCTGAGAGTCTGGCGCAGTTTTTGAAGTTACTTAGGAGCCATGCAGCTACCTCCTAATATTTAAAATTTAACGTTGAAATTGTAAGACATTATTTACGGAACATAATTTTTCAGTTTGTACCATATTTTTGAAAACTTCCATATAAGTTATGGAGACAAATATTTTAGGTATTAAAGAAAAACTTATGAAAATTGATTTGCAAAAAGAATTACTCAAAAAAGTCAAATACTTTTTTCTCTACAATATTTTTAGTTGGTTAGGTCAGTTGTTCTCAAAATTTTAGAAAAAAAATCATAACTCGAAAACTATGAAAAATCGCGGAACATACATGGGGGTGTTTCGGATGCCCCACAGGGTGTTCTATCTCAGGACTTTCGCTTGACACTACTTTTTGGGACACCCTGTATATACAAGATGGGGCACCACGTCGCATTGAATGTCTCTTAATATTTTTGTTGTTATAGTGTCATATCCGGCAGAGGACTCACCTTTCAGATTTCTTATAATATGGAAAACCTCATGGCAGTCTGTAGAATACAGCACAAAAGAATGTTTAGGATTATCAAAAGTCCCTGTAGCCAGTGATACACAATGTGGAATACTGTTGGCTAATTTTTCTCCCATATTTGCAAAAAATGAATTTACAGCATTCAAAGAGTCCTCCCTCCTTTTACATATATTCAACAGTTCGTCAGGTGCCGTTTGACTTTTTTGACGGTTTGTAATTGCATTTATAGATTTCCATATCTTTTTGCTATTTTTCCCTGCACTGTTTAGAAGTTTAGTCTCATGCTGTCTTTTCAATTTCCTGACCAGGTTACTGCAGAAATTCCTGTAACGCTTGTAGGTTACTCGCAATACTTCATCATTTGGATATCTTTTATGTTTTCTATGCATTCTATCCCTGTTACGCAGGCAACGCATAAGACCTGTGCTCATCCACGGTTTAAGGGTTGTTTGTCTACAGGAAACTTTGTAAGTCAGGGTATTTTTGAGGATGATATTCGTCAAGTTATTGACAAATATACTAGTTATACAATTCAAATCTGAATGACTACTGTAAATAAATTGAAAATTATGTTTTTTACAATCAGCTATTATTGCCTCAAAATTAACCCTTTTAATAGTTTTAACGTTTGTTTTATTTTTAGTAACAGTGTTGAGACAAAACAGAACAGATTGATGATCCGTTATGGCTGTATTTAGTACTAGCGTGAACGAGGGGCATTTTGTTTTAATGATAACATGGTCCAAGCAACTATCCTTTCTAGTAGAAAGGTTGTGTGCTGGAATAAGTCCATTAAAAGCGATTAAATCCAGATATTCCATAGTATTTTCTTCACAATTACGTATATTTATATTAATATCTCCTACCAAAATAATATTTCTATAAAATTTCAAATCTTCTAATAACTTTTTTAAAGACGTCAAAAATCTATTTAAATCTTTAAATTCACAAGGACGATATATAGCTACTACCACTGTTTTACCATCTAAATCTATCAAAAAACAGTTACATTCAATTAACCCTTTCAGACCTGAATTATTTTTTTTTCTCTAATCGATTTAAGAAAATTCCTATAACTAGTCTAAGGTAAGGGGACCTTAGGAAAAATAAATAAAAAAATCCTGGTTGACAGATTTTCAAGAAAATCAGGGTTTTCTTTTTGTGTACAAGTGTACACATCCGTTCCATGTAATTATAAAATTAGCCTATAGAGATTTTCATATTAAATGATAAAAACATTTATTTTGAAATAACTTATTAGGAAATATTAAGAAAATTAATAAAAATAACGAAATTGTAATTATGTTGATTATCTTCAACAAAAAAAAAATAGGTTTTTTCTTTGGGTGGTTTGAATAATTGCACATAAATCAATGTCTAAATTATAAAATCAAATGGTAAATTGCTTCTTAGCATTTCAAACATAAGCGTGTTCGCTTATGTATGGAATGCTAAGAAGCAATTTTATCCTTATTTAGGCGTAAATGATCTTTGCATTTTATGCATTTGATCCGGCTTCTGCCCTTGCATCCCACCATTTTACAGCGTGTACCAAGACCTTCGTTGTGTGTAGGAAAATGCCCAAAACCATCACGAGCTATTTCAGATACTGGGCGTATCTCTTCTGGTCTTCTAGGTATAATCTGCGGAGTTGGACTACTGCTACTAGGACGGCCTCTTTTATTTATAGACATTTTGTTTTGCAACACCAGATTCAGCTACCTGACGACGAAACTGAAGCAATGTGAGCTGTTTATTTTTCTGTATGCCTAGCAAGTGGTTGTCTATTTGGTATTCTCTGCTTCTAATGTTCTACTTAGGCGTTCTGTATAATATTTTCATAGGCGGAAGGAATTTCCCGTACTACGTCATTGCTGGTATTTGCGAGTTCTGGCTCCCGATTACTCATTTCAACCCATAATGAGTTAGCTACTTCATCATCATCTGAATCCGGTGGGAGTACTTACTTACTCTTTGGTTGCGGTTGATGACATCTGCACCCAATCAGACAGAGCGCAGTTCCCGTTCAGACGCAACTTCAACTGGTTCTTCATCATCAGAAAATAACAGCAAATCAGAAAGATTTCCGTCTTCTAGTGCTCTTAAAACGTCGCGTGAAAACATAATTTGGTACTTTAATATGTAAAAATAGTATTAACACAATTTGTAACATCAAATACTTCAAAATTGCACAGTTGAATAACAATTATAACTTATTTTTGAAGTACCTACGAAGTACGTGAACAAATCGGTAAAATATCGTTTAGGCCTGATGTGTACATTTGTGTACAAATATAAAAATCGTGAAATTGTGTACAAAAATAAACTAAATCTAACAACATGTATGTTACATATGGCCACAATAGTATAACATATCGACTCATATTTTTTCCATTACTTATATTTCGATATTTTCTACTTTTTAGAAATAAAAATAATGAGCTTACCTGCACATTTCAAACTTCGTCGCGACTGGTCAAAACTTGTCAAAAAAAATGCCAAGGTACGCAACAGATGGCGTTGGCAGTACCGATTTTGGTAGTTTATTATGTGAACAAATGAACACAACCGGTTTCAGTTACAAATATTGCGAAAAAGATACTTAAATTTATTTTTATATTATATGTGTACATTTGTGTACGCCAGGTCTGAAAGGGTTAAATTAATTTCCTTAACTTTAAAATAAAGCTCTTTTTTTATAAAAACAACAACCCCATCGTTTTGATTGTGGTTTTGAGTCGTGCAAAAAGAGTCATAACCATTAAGTGAAGGTAAGACTTGTACACATGACAGCCAACATTCCGATAGAATCAAAATATCACACTCAAAGCTCAGTCGATTTAACAAAGTACAAAATTCATCAAAATTCCTATTTAAGCTCCGTATATTTTGCTGTAATATTTTCAGATAACATGATGGCTTCTTAATAATATCTAAGCACTTTTCCGGATCACATTCATAATTATCAGAAATAGAATAATCCTGTATGTCATTTAATAAATTATTAATATCCGAGAATGTTATTTATATTTTTCATTTAGAGTGTTGCATAAAACCAAGTACAGGGGTAGTTTCAGTTACAGTAGTTAAAAAATGAATCAGGACTGGAAGCTTATCGAATAAATAATTTGATTCTGATACAGGGAGTAAAGTTGAATAAATATGTAAGATATTTGCTGCTGGCCAACAGTGGCTATATACGAAATACGATTTTACCAGAGTTTTGAAATGAAGTAAACATGATATTATTATTACACTGTAAAGTAATATGAGATTTTCCAAAAAACACATAAGACAATTATTGAAGTGGCACTTACAACCTACCAATATTCTAGTTTGGTCTACATACAAAAGGTGATTATAAATAGTAGAAAAATAAGGAATTGTAAAAATAACCTTCGAGATATCACAATATGACAATGATTTAAAGCTTAAGATTTTTAACACATAAAACACAACTAGTCAATCTTGTGTTTGTAAGTACTTCAAACATTTTTCAGTTTTAATAGTAATTATTTTATTGCTATCTCTATTTTTCCGTAACAAGATTTTACCGTTAGAATACCAGCAAAATTCATATTTATTCGTTTTAGCATACTCTCTGACCTGATAAAACAATTGTTTAAAGTTTCGTGGTATATGTTCATCCACGTAAATAGGTTTATTTTCATTTGTTAATCCAGTGTTTTGTGTGTTAAGTTTGTCTATTACATTCCGACTTCTATTAAAGGCACGCGACTTTGACAAGAATTCTTGCTTCATATCAACGGTAGTAAATTCAGTAACGATTGATCTTATATTCCCTGGTTTCCCAGGTAATCTATAGATGTCACGGACATCATCAGACATAATTTTCATTCCTACCGTACTAGCAATTTTCGAAACATATGATAACAAATCCTGCGTACGTTCCTGTTGTTTCATTGGAATGTTTTTTACTTCAATTGATGAAGACCTTCTAGATATTTGAACTTCTTGGAGTTGTTCTTCCAGTCTAGAAATTCGTTCTTGGTCTTCTTTCTTCTCCTTCTCCAAGATTTGTACTTTATTTTTCAGTATTTCGTGTTCACTGAAGATGAACTCCATCGACTTTTCAATTTCAATATTTGTTTGTTTTATTTCATTCATATCCGCCATTATTTTGGATAGAACTGCGTCTTGTTCTTTCTTCCAAGACGTAAGCATTTGTGTAAGTTCCTGCTGAGAAGCGAAGAATGTATCCGTCGTTAAGGCATTTTTCTCTGTAGACTCTGTCTGTGGGGAGCCGTCTACGCGCTGCCGCTTAAAGGAACGCATAGTTATGTTGGGCGTATTCATTTTGCTTTCGGCCGACGAGATATCAGGATCGGACTGTTATAAAGCGCGCGGTAATATTGTATCCAATCAAAAACATAAATGTGAAATGAGAGCCAAGTTCAATATTATGATAAGTGCCTTGGTTGTTGACTTCAACGACAAAAGAAGTGAGATCTAAATGGGTGCCAAGTTCAATGGTCAACCCTGAAATTTATTTATAAGTAACACTATAACATACCTTTCATATCTTCTTATAACATAAGATAATGCATGGTGGTAGCCTATGAAGGTCTGTCTTGGCTAGTTTCTATAAACCTACCAACGTATTATTATGTTCGCTCACTAGTTTCTACCAACAATCCAAATTTTCGGAATTATAAAATAAAAACCGACAAATACTTGTAGGCTTAGAACTTGCGACGGCTTTAATTCATATATGAAAACTAGCCAAGACAGACCTTCATAGGCTACCACCATACATTATCCTATGTTATAAGAAGATATGAAAGGTATGTTATAGTGTTACTTATAAATAAATTTTAGGGTTGACCATTTAGATAGATAGATAGATAGATAGATTTTTATTTGCCAGAATGTGGTACATATAAAGGTGTTAAATACAAAGGTTCGTGCAAGACACATTCACCCTTCAGGGCATGCAAAATTTGATGTTAATGCTTAAAGTCAAAGTGGCGGATTACATAATTATAAAGACTCATAAATTCTCAAATACAATACACAATTCAATATGTCAATTTAAAGTCAAAATTGGAAGTTTAAAACAGTAATCCAATTGATATAATATAAGTACAATACATGTCACATTTTATAATCAAAATATTCATTTAAGCTGTAAAAACATTGTCGAGTAAGCCACAATTTAAGTTTATATTTGAAATTATTAAATGTCATATTAATTAAGCCTATGGGTAATTTATTATAGATTTTTACAGCCATAGAGCGGCTGTTCCTTGAGCGCATAGCTGTTTTTATTGAAGGCAATATCAGCTTATTTGGTCGCCTACAGCTTCGAGTACGTGGTACATCATACATCGTCTTAAATAATTCTGGATGAGTTTTCACAAAGATGCACACCTCGTATATGTACAAGCAAGGGACAGAGAGTATGTTTAAATCCCTTAATAAAGGTCTGCACGAAACTAGACTATCTACGTCGCAAATGGCTCGAATGCATGCTTTTGGGCAATGAACATATTATTTATATGACAAGAGTTGCCCCATAACACAATCCCGTATCGTAAACTTGAACAGACATGTCCGTAGTAAGCCTGAAGAGCTGTTTCTCTACTAGCACTTTTTGAAAGTTTCCATAAGGCGTAGGGGTAGGGAGTTTACTTTCTGACATAATTTGTTAATATGATTTTCCCATGTGCATTTATCGTCCAATAAAAATACCAAGAAATGTAATCTCGGTTGCTTCTGTTAAGGTTTGATTTCCGTTTGTCAGTGATAAGTTTTTTTACGTCCGTTTTTATTTATAAACTGGAACATATTTCGTTTTATTAATGTTAACTTTTAGATTATTTTGTCCTAGCCAGTGAACTATAGAATTCACACAGTTTTTGTCAGTTCATTGTTGTAATCATCCATGTCCATGTTTATACATGGTATCACCACGGATATGTCATCGGCAAATAGAATGCAGGGGTAATTTGTAATCTCAGGCAGATCGTTTATATAAAGAAGAAAAAAGAAGAGGTCCAAGAATACTTCCCTGGGGTACTCCTGTTCGATTTACTTTTAACAGTTGATTGGTGAGAGTTAATTGTCTTGTATTGGTCTTGGCTTAAAATTTCTACATACTGTTCTCTATTGTGTAGGTAGGACTTGATCCAGTCATGAGCTACACCTCTGATCCCATACCTTTTCAAATTTTTGAAGTAGCAACTCATGGGAAACATGATCAAAGGCTTTGCTCATATCAAAAAAAACAGCGGTAACTGGTGTTCGATTGTCAACAAATTCAACAATCCTGTCCACAAGCGAGAAGGCTGCCAAAGTCGTGGATTTCCCCTTTTGAAATCCGTTTTGCTCATTTTTCAATATACTATGCTTATTGATAAAGGAAATTAATCTACTTAACATAGCTTTTTCAAAAATTTTTGACCATATGGGTATTAAGGATATGGGTCTATAGTTTCCAGCGTAAGATTTCTCCCCTTTCTTAAATATCGGTTTAACTATTGCTGTTTTTAGAGAGTCTGGAAACACTCCAGAATTAAAAGATAAATTAGTTAAATGTGATAAAACTGGTGCTATTTCATCTGAAACTAATTTAATTATTTTTGTTGAAATTTTGTCATAACCGGTTGAATTTGGCACCCATTTAGATCTCACTTCTTTTGTCGTTGAAGTCAACAACCAAGGCACTTATCATAATATTGAACTTGGCTCTCATTTCACATTTATGTTTTTGATTGGATATCATTACTTTTTGTAGAAAAGTATATATCATCGTAACGCCGTGGGTCCTTTGAAAAGGACAAATTCAAAACTAAAAGTAGACTTTATAAATATAAAACAATTGAATCAGTTACTGTATTTTCCTACGTTTACGGGGTATAATTTTCATCTGAATGTTATTTTCTATATTTTCTTGTACCTTTGAAATATTTGAGTGAATTGCCCATTCGGTATCCGGAATTTTTTTTACGCGTTTTCTGACTCGGGTCTAAATTTAATAAGATGTACTTCAAGGTAATCATTTTATACTATTGATGGGCGCTAAATATAAAAATAATAATTAATCCCAGTTAATAAAGTAGGTATAAATAATAAATATGAAAACCGACTACAAGTACCTACTATTAATTGCAAACAAGTTAAGCGTTCATAATATAACCTAACCTAATTATTAAAAAATTGCCAGTTTTTTATTTATTCCTTTGTATTCATGTAATTACCTATCTGCATACCAAATTTTAACTCTCTAGGTTATTTGGAACTGGGTTAGAATTTTGATCTGTCAGTCAGTCAATGATAAAAATGAGGATTTTTGTACATAAATATCTAAATAACTGTTTGAGATAAGCTTATGAAATTTAAAACACATATTTATCTCGCAAGTCACAATATATGAGCCAAATTTGACACGTTTATGTGAAATAGTTTTTGATTTATGAGGGGTTCAAAAGTGGTTCCAAATGGTTCGTGTAATAACATGTGTAAACATGTTGCGGCAACGGCGCCAGTTCTGTTTCTTGAACTTGGCTTGACACGCTACCGCGTGTCTAGATTCTGTTGCAAAGATGCGGATGATTCACCATGTTTTGTCTGCTGCGGCGAGCGCTGAACTTTAGGCATATTGCAGTGTCTAAATGTAGTACCGGGCGAAAGTACAGGTTAATTTCGCAACCTCGCCGTAACTGTTTGGTGGCCGAGCGGCAACAGTCCCAGAACAGCAAACGCCTGCACCAAGGGTCGCCGGTTCAAATCCCACAAAAATTCAAGGAGCTGGGCCAAGATGCCAGACCCCGGGCAAAGTAACCCGCAAAAAGTGCCTTTCTCGGCTCATTGAATTGTGTAGTCTCGCGTGTCTGCCTGCAAACTGGCGTCTGGGCACGGTGCTAAGAGAGGCATAGCCGAAACGTTTGAAATTACAAACAAGCCCATCTACACTGAGAAATCCTTGGTATTTGATTAGAAACAATATAAGTAAGAGTCTTATAGGTATTAATCCTTCGTCAAACAAATATTGTAGTATTAATAGCTCCTTAGCAAACATCTTCTTCTTATGTCTTACAAACAAAAATGAATTGCTGTTCGTTAGTCTGACTAAAACTCGAGAACGCACGGACCGATTTAGGTAATTTTGGTTTTAAAATGTTCGTCGTAGTCCAGGGAAGGTTTCAATGAGAAAATATAGAAAAATAATCAGTATTGGCGGTATGAAATCGTCGAGACCACTAGTTCGAAATAAATCAGGGAAAGCGAACTTGTCGAGTTAACGTATCAGATTACAGTTTTCTTAGGTGAGCCTAATTCCTAGGAATTGATATTCCTCCGAAAAGATAATTTTACCCTGGAAGGTAATACTGCCGTGCTAATTAAAAATGCAGTAAGTAGGGTTTGCGGTATTTCGAGATAATGGCGCTTAAAGTATTTTTTTTATAATCACATTTTTCGATTACTTTTTTAACGGTGATTAAACATGTTGCGTGTTTAAAATATAGCTCAATACACATTCTTTTATAAAAACTAACAAAATCTGCTGTAAGTTTAGTATATTCAGAGAAAAACGAAAAAAACAACTTATGCTTAGCATGTTCCTACTAGACAACACTAAGGTTTACAAACCAAAACTGCAGTAAAGTTGGAGTTACTGCTCTTTTGATTAGCAATCACAGGTTACTGCGTTTATGCCTTGTAGTGAAGTTATACCTTATATTTTCTTATCACAAATTATAAATGCAGTGCTATAGAAATGCTCCGTTTCTTAAAGTTGGTGAATAAAGAGAAAATAACGCACTTACTTAATTTTTTTTAAGATTTTTGCTTTAATATACTATAATCTTTATTACATTTTTACAATTGTGTAAATTTTTGCAGTTTATGGGACTAAATATTGAAGTTATCTTTATAATTGGTACTTACTGCGTTCTTTTCTAGTGAAACATAATTTTCTTGTAACATTTCTTGTACTAGCTACAAACGATAAATGCAATAGGTAGTGGGCAATCGTTTCAAAAATTAGTGTAAAAAATTTACTATTGACTTGTAATTTATTTAAACTATCTATTATTACGAAGGAATAGTTAATACAACTATTTCAATACTTGAAATGTTTATTAAAATAAGAAATTTCAAAATTGTCACAACTTAAAAAAAAATCTTCAAAAACTTAATCATTTCAGTACCTTAAAAAATTATGACGTGAACATGACGGTGGTGTATAACTTTTTAAAATACAAAATAATCAAGTTCGGCAACATGACACTAGGTGGCTTTATTACGTTTACTGAATTATATAATCTGTAAGCTCAGTAATAAAGTTGTGATTAAGTAAGTTGATGTTTGCAGCACGAATTATTGACACTTGATAGTATACTATATTTTTTCTATAAATTTTTAACTATAGAAAGACTGATGGTTATGTTTTAATTCAAATAATGGTTCATGATTAAGTGAAACAATGCGTTACTATTTAAAATAAAACAAACATCATCATCATCAAGTAAATAACATCACATATTTTTTACACGAAACACACCCAGATCCAATGGATCCAACACCCATGTAGGTGTACTATTTTATATTTTTATTTTCCTTACGGAGCAAACAAAAATACCTACATAGTTTACAATTAAATTAATCTATTGAACTGTAAAAATCATTCTGTATGCTACATACACGAACAAGAAATCGATTTTCAGGGTAATTTGTTTTACATGAAAAAACAGCTTGAGAACGAGCAGTCAGCTTCGGGCATTTAAAATAAATACGACTGAGAAGATATGGAGAATTTACAGTATTATTTAAAATTTTGAAGAGAAATAATTTATCCCTATGCCCCCGCCGCAATTTGTAATGTCCGTAGTTGCGTCTCTGAATTCCTGAATCTGTAACCTAATCTTTTCAGAAACTTATTCTGAATTATTTCTCCTTGTTCAAAATAAGTGGTATATAGAGGATGCCATACGTGGGTGAACGCGTATTCTAAATGGCTTCTTACTAAGGAGTTATAAAACATAATGTAAGTAGCTATATTTTTAAATGTTAACTATGACGGAACACAAATAACAGCATTCTGTATGCTCTGGATGTCACATTATTCACGTGAGATGCAAGGCTTAATTCGCAGTCAAGATAAATACCCAGATACACACCCTAACCCCTGTCACCCTTCTAATCGATACACAATTGAAACAATAATCAAATTTTATTGGCATTTTTTACGGGAGTAAGTAATTGTGTGATATTTGTTAATATTTAGTTTAAGCTCCTTCAGTGAAAAGTATTCACAAAAAATGTTTAGGTCATTCTGGAACTGACTACACTGATTTCTGAACTCAACAGATTTAACAAGGGCAAATATTTTAGCATCATTAGCATAAAGAAGCGCATTATATGTGTCATTAATAAATATTAAAAAGGAGGGGCCCCAGGTGAGAAGCATGTGTGACCCCTGATGTTATCAGATGAAACTAGAAGTGTACCCTTTAACTGCTGCTGCTTGGGATCTTTCTCGTAAATATGCAGTTAACCAGATGGTTAACTTTAAACTTTTTTTGAACTTCTAAGATCAGAAGATCGCCCTGCATACCGACGTTGCCGAGTTTAGCAATTAACAAATTGTGTAAATTTTGTTAAATGCTATCGAAAAATCTTTATTCACGGCGTCAACTTGAAAACCATTTTCCATGGTTTCAAAAGTAATGTCCATAAACTCGCATAAATTTGATTCAGTAGATCTTCCACTATTAAAGCCATGTTAATTTGATATTTTTAAAGGTCCTTACCCCAGAAAAAAGAGAATCATATTTTATCTTTTCAAAAAGTTTAAGTATTACGGATAGTTTAGACATGCCGCGATAGTTAGCAATATTATGTTTATCACCGTTCTTGAGAATGGGAACAATAATATATTGTATCCAGACCAAGGGCATTACCTCTTTTATTTAAAGAAATATAAAATAATAATGAAATAGGAACCGCCAACTGCCGGCAATACTGCTTAAGAAACAGTGAGACTGAGACATCTAGATTTTTCAAATATTTTTCAATCACCGTGCTATTTATGTAAACAGAATCAATCACACAATCATTACTCGCGGATCCACAGCTCGAGTCCAACCAATATCTATACCACCAATACCCAGTTGATACAAAAATTGCAACCAATTTGACAATTGATAATTTTAAAACAACCTTATTGTCATTATAATAGGTTGTTCTTAAACAATATTTTTTTATTAAACTGCCATGTCACTCAATAACACATTTTATTGGATAAAATGATAAAATCACAATAAAATATACTCGCCGATGGCATGAAATACCTCCATTTAAAAGGTTTTTGTGTCAGCTATGGTCTTTGCACTCGTGTACCAAAAAGTTATTATGATTATTTTATTTATATACTTACTCGAGGACGAGCAGTGCGTGCGATTGACACCTATCGCCCCTGCATACTTCCCCGATCCGCGCTAGCTCCTGCTACTAATCAAAAGCGCAGTAAAGTCCAACGATACTGCGATCTTTCTTTGTAGTTTCCAAAAGCATAAAATTGTCTTCTGTCAATTAATAACGCAGTCTACATTATTGCTGCTATTATTTTATGCATACATAATCAAGAAGGTTACCCAAAGTGGATACCAATAAATAGTGCAGCAGTTAAACTTACTGCATTTTTAACTTGCACCTTATATTAAACTCATTTAAAAAAGAGGGCTTAGTAAAAACGCAGTATCTAATTTCACTACGTTTAAAAGTAGCGTCTGAAATTATTAACTTTAAAGAAAGTACATACCATAATAGCATGAATTCTTTTTACTGCGATTATAACTAGTGAAAACTAATTGAGGTCATAGAAATACCGGAGTGCAAAGAGCAGTATTGTCTTTTACGGCAGTTTTCCTAAGCAAAATACTTCTGATGAAATGCTTTACTGCGTTTTATCTTAATAAAAGTCCTACTTCCCGAATAGCTAGAAAAAAATGGATAAAAGTACCAAATAGAGCTCATTGTGAGGATTCCGAATATGTATGTAACTCAATTTTGCCAAAAACCTTCCTTACTGCGTTCTTCGTTAGCACGGCAGAATAGTATTGTGCAGTTTATAAACTGGACAATACTGCTTACCACCTTCCAAAATAAATGATAGCGTTTGTCTTCATAACTTAGAACTGTATTTGAATACAATTTTTTAAATCACGCACACAACGTATTTTGCTTTTTCCTAACTCTAGTTTTGGAAAGAATTATCGAATAAACTTGAATAGCTTGTGATTGTGTGTGTTGGGAAAATTGATTATGATGAGAACAGAATATCACATAGATGCAGATATTTTGTTATATATGTTACCGGCCAAACCCGGTTTCAGGACAAACTAGTTTAGCCTAGTCCAAACTAGTTTGTCCTAAGCCCGTTAGGATAAACCAGTTTAGACTAGGCTAAACTAGTTGATCTTGATATAGATACGCATTATCTAGGATAAACTGGTATGGCCTTTTCCAGACATTGTAATATGTCAAGAAAGTCAAAATAAATAGATTATCCAAATAAAATCCTCCGTAATTGGAGAAATAATAATTTTTATTATAGGGAACCTGTTGTACCTAGGCCAGTTTTTGATATTTTTATTTTTTATAAATAAATGGTAAGAATAAGATCCGTCAAATAGGGAATAATGGAAAGATCAGTTACTTAACTATATAATTAATACATAAAATATGAGGATTTTCGGTAAAGCTGGACACAAAAGCAACTTTAAAAAAAAAAGGGAAAACTGTCCAAGGTACATCAGACCTGATGTACCTTGGACCGTTCCAGGTGTACTTTGGACATTCCAAGGTAGAATGAAGATAAACACTAGCAATTGCAGCAGAGTTTTATTTTTAATATAGGTAAGTACAACAATAATGCTCATACCTGTAATCAACAAAAACATTAATGTAAATAGCAGATTAACAGTTACCTTAATTAATAGTCTCTTGTCTCTTTATTTTGTGTCAATAACATAACAAATGTTTACATATTCAAATATTTATTTTTTGCCTTATATGTATAAATAGAATAAAAATATAATCAAAAAATATGTTTTTATAAGGTTATATTATCTATATCAAAATTATCTATGTATTATCTATGTCCAAGGTACATACTCAGTTGGGGGGCCAAGGTACAACATCATAACAATTTTTAGTTACAACTTGTTTAAACACACTTTTAATTGAGGTTGGGTTCTGACAACTATACTATCTAAAACCTTAATAAACTGAGATTATATCGGAAGTAAAAGATAATTTATAAATACGTATCGTGACAAATTAAGAGGCCATAAATAAATTCCAAAAAACGAACTTTTAAGGCAAAAAATAATAAATTACCTTTTTTAACTGCATTGACCCGGCGCCGGCGAATCACAACTAACTTCACGTGAGTCTTATCAAAGCAGGCTTTGACTGCCATATACAATATTATTGTAAAGCGCGGGAGTTTACGAAAAATTACAATTGTCCTAGGTACAACACTGTCCAAGGTACAACAGGTTCCCCTACTGTTACGACCACGAGGGACCGTGCAAGCGAAATTAGTCTTATCGTCGTATGGATAAGGTCTATATTCGCTTGCACGATACTACGTCACACACTCTGGTCGGTCGGAGCAAGCTCCAGCGAGTTCTAGAGATTTCGATCCCCGCGAGAATATTCTCGACGCCACGCGAAGAGCTGCGTCCTCACTGGGTATAAAAGCGGGATGTATGACGCGACGGGACAGTTCCGATTTGGAAAGCGAAGCAAATCAGTCTCCTGCGAACTAAGAGTGATCGAGTGCGTTAACTGCGAATAGTTTCAGTGTAATTCAGTGTTTTAGTGTGATTCAGTGTTTTAGTGTGATTCAGTGCTTTGGTGTAATTTAGTGTTCCGTGTTTAGTGTTGTTATTAAGTGTTTTTTTTTTAATTGTGTTTTTAAGTTTTTAATTGTGTAATTGTTAGTCGATAAATAAATTAATTGTCTTTTGGTGACTTTTGGCGTATCTTGAATTTAACGTACCCCGTTCCCGCAACAATTGGTGTCAGAAGTGGGATTTAAGATGCCTCTTACACCACGAGAAGACAGTGAGGGTCGAGTAACAAGGAGTCAAACCGCGGCCCTGCAAGAGGGTGAAGGCACTTCAACGGAGGGATCAATTCGAACATCAATTGGGCCTGTGGAGCTTGCAGACTTATTTAAAATGCTGCAGACACATTCATCACATCACACAAATATTTGTCCCGAGTGGGAATCGAACCCACGACTCTTGGAACCGCCAGCCAGGGCCACTAACCACTGTTCCACCGAGCCAGTCTTACTAAAGGCAAATCGTTCTGCCACGGGAAAACAACCACTCAAATTTCACGGTGTATATCTACTACGAAATTCCATTTGTTAGCTTGTTTCATATTCATAAAAAGGAAAATGTTAATTTGATTGCGGATAAACTTTCACATCCACATAGCTTATGAACTTTATCCATTCAATTTATCAAGTAAAAGTCCATAATTAATAAAATTTTAAAAATGAACCTTTTTTAGGTTTTATGGCTTTGACCTCAAATACAATCTAGACACGCGGTAGCGTGTCAAGCCAAGTTCAAGAAACAGAACTGGCGAGCCGCACCGTGTGTAATATTACACGAACCATTTGGAACCACTTTTGAACCCCTCATAAATCAAAAACTATTTCACATAAACGTATCAAATTTGGCTCATATATTGTGACTTGCGAGATAAATATGTGTTCTAAATTTCATAAGCTTAGCTCAAACAGTTATTTAGATATTAATATCCAAAAATCCTCATTTTTATCATTGACTGACTGACAGATCAAAATTCTAACCCAGTTCCAAATGACCTAGAGAGTTAAAATTTGGTATGCAGATAGGTAATTACATGAATACAAAGGAAAAAATAAAAAACTGGCAATTTTTTAATAATTAGGTTTTTTTTTTTTTTTTATAAGAGGCTAACGAGATGACCTCACTCCACCTGATGGTAAGCGGTAGTGAGATCCACATATGAGGTCGACAGGCACAATAGGCCATGCTGCGGTTAGGTTCTATTATGAACGCTTAACATAAATACCTAATTAGTGCCTAATCACGCCTATATACCGGGGAAGGCAGAGCACTAAGTATATATTTAGGTATACATACTTACTTATTTACAATTAAGAGTAGGTACTTATAGTCGGTTTTCATATTTATTACTTAGGGTTATACCCCGTAAACGTAGGAAAATACAGTGACTGATTCAATTGTTTTATATTTATAAAGTCTAGTTTTAGTTTTGAATTTGTCCTTTTCAAAGGACCTACGGCGTTACGATGATATATACTTTTCTGCAAAAAGTAATGATATCCAATCAAAAACATAAATGTGAAATGAGAGCCAAGTTCAATATTATGATAATTGCCTTGGTTGTTGACTTGAACGACAAAAGAAGTGAGATCTAAATGGGTGCCAAGTTCAATGGTCAACCCTGAAATTTATTTATAAGTAACACTATAACATACCTATCATATCTTCTTATAACATAAGATAATGTATGGTGGTAGCCTATGAAGGTCTGTCTTGGCTAGTTTTCTTTAGTTAGTTAGTTAGTAGTCTAGTTAGTAGTCTTGGTTAGTTTGGTATTTGTCGGTATTTATTTTATAATTGCGAAAATTTGGATTGTTGGTAGAAACTAGCGAGCGAACATAATAATACGTTGGTAGGTTTATAGAAACTAGCCAAGACAGACCTTCATAGGCTACCACCATACATTATCTTATGTTATAAGAAGATATGATAGGTATGTTATAGTGTTACTTATAAATAAATTTCAGGGTTGACCATTGAACTTGGCACCCATTTAGATCTCACTTCTTTTGTCGTTCAAGTCAACAACCAAGGCAATTATCATAATATTGAACTTGGCTCTTATTTCACATTTATGTTTTTGATTGGATATATTTATTTCTAAGCAATCAAGCACTTGTGTAAGTGTATAAACACAACTACGTTCACATAGGTATCAAAGGTTTCAAGTAAATGACACATAGTGCATGGAACACAATCAATAAATGTGTGTTAATATATTTACCAACCAAATAAGGTTCCTTCACCCTGCGTATCCATCGAGAGTATTTGTGTTCCTCAACAGGTCTAGTTCTAAACTGGTAGTATTTATTATACGTATTATGTTTACAAAGACTATCTCTTCAAAGTCCTCCGAGCAAGTAATAACTGACTTTGAATCGCTTGTGTAGTCTGCAGTATGTGAACAACATGCACTAGACGGGCTCAACCATTATATCCGGTTTGACAAACCTCAAATCCTCGTGAAGGAGCCCGTTTTGCTCTAGGATGATGAGAGAAGCAATTGAGATTAAAATGCATCCTAATTTCAAAAGGGAAGATGGTTGGAGTGTATCACCTGCTTGGAATCATATCACAAAGACCATTATATCTCTGGCCTGTCAAAAACAAGAACATATTGCAAGTCCCAAGGATGTTGCGAGTTCTGTGTGCGTGTACCGGAACGCACCAAATATCTCACCAAATGGTGGTAGTGATTACAATTTCTTATAAAGACTCATTTTTAGTCTTGCATGTGACCAATAGCAAGAGCATTATCTTGGATTCTAATTATTCTAATTTCCTTGTCAGTACGATTCTCGAACTGCGTTGTCATTAAGCGCTGCAGTAGCTACACTAGAGTAATTCTCAGGTTGGCTAATTGTAACTGCGTAACAGTGCTCCCTGCGGGCACTGCGGGATGGGGCCAGGGTAAAAACAGACAATCGCAGCGCAGAGAATTTACGTCCCGGGGTAACGCCACTGTACTGGGGCGAATCTTGCGTGACGCTAGACTTGTAACAAAACTGTGTGCTGAAATTACTAACCTCAATAAGTCGTGCATGTCATTTTTTATTTATATAACATGTAGTATTATATCTTCCTAAATGGTTGGTAGGTATGTCGTCGCTGACACGGTCACATCTACACATAATCTATACAGATAAATAAAATTGAAGTGTCTGTATGTAATGTTAAAATACAATTTTTTTACTAAATAGGTATGAATGTATATCACATACCAATACCAAAAATACAACTTAAAAAATTTTTGTCTGTCTGTCTGTTTGTTATCGCTAATCTCCGGAACGGCTGGACCGAATGAGACGGAACTTTCACTAATGTAAAGATAATTATTTAAGGTTACACATAGGCTACTTTTTATCGAAATCGGTCCAGCCGTTGTGAATAGTACATGTTATATCTCTTGAATTATTTATCGGATTTCAAAAATTCTTTCAACATAGGAAAAGTCATTTAGTGATAAAGCGTTTGAGCTATAAAACATCTCCAAATTCCTACGGGATCAGGAGCTACGTAGGTAATATAAAATATGGATGCCCACAAGTAGGGAAAGTATCCACCAAAATGAACCTTCTGTTTAGGGTTGTAAGGATTACTTCTTTTATGAAATGGTCACGTTGTCAGCGATCAAATGATTAGATATTTTCGAGTGAAATGTATACGACAGTATGGCCTATTACTATGGAAAGTATGGTTCATCGCCAAGAAGTCAGTGCCGTTAGTTCAAATTTTGGTAGGACCACGTTTTTTAACTGATATTTTTTGCTTCACCCTTTTTTATTTGAAAATCATGAAATCATGCGATGCAGGTGAATTTAAAAAGAACTTCTAAATGAAACCGTTATTTTCAATATTTTTAATACCTACCATAAAATTAAAACATGATTGTTCATATAATTACACATAGATGGCATCGTGCTTTGTACAGCTGATATATAAATGCTGTCAAGTTCGATAAACATGAGTACATGATAAGTTTTTTGGTAGTTCAAAAGATGGCACTGTGCTCTACGTATTACTTCGATATTATATTATGGGAAAGTTTGTATGTAGGTGTACCATTCGTCAAATATGTGAAGTTTGTCTTTTGGAACTGATTAATTTCGAGTGCCATTGAATTACGTAAATTACCATAAGTGTTCTGAATCGACTTCCTATATCGACAATATTCTAATTGTTGCCTTTTTTCTATTTTAATTTAACAAATAGTGTCATCTAATTGACATATTTTTATGTTGTAAATAATTACGAGAGCATTCAAATTTCCATAATTACTGAATTGAAGAAGGTTGGTTGTCAAAAAAAACATTAATATAATCCTCAAGGGTTTGGTATCAGAAAAAGGGATGAGATGATCACAATGCGATTAATACATTGGTTGCACCAACCGGATATTAAATATTCAATCAAATTAAACAAATTCAATATCGAGTTCGAAAAATAATATAAAAATCAATATAAATGTATAGTATCAGCATAATTTATTTGGCAGCATTAAATTCGAAAGGAGTAAATGAGGGGTTTGCCGGGGATTAAGAAAGAACATGATTTAAGCACACAGTTTATTCAACTATCATCATCTTCATAGGCAGTCGTATTGTATAATCCGCCGTATTACATTACGGCTAGTCGTTAACAAAAACAGGGCCGTTATGTATTACGGCGGATCGACGATTAGCCGGATTGAATACGGCTGAATGAAATTCCGCCGGGATGTATTCGGCGCTAAACGTTATTTTATGCGGCTAGCCGTAATGTCAAAGAGCGGGTCGTTAACCGCCTCTTTGACAGTTTTTAGTTCCCATGTTTATCGCTCGCGGCGCTGCCTGTCATAATAACAACAATGGCCTCGAATACAGAAAGTATTTCACAAAAACGTGATTTTAACAGTGGTTTCAAAGAAATAAACGTGACAAATACGAGTGTAAATAGTGACTTTAAGAATAAATTGGACGTGCAATTGAACTGTTTTTATTCGTCTCAATGTCTCATGGACAAAAGAACGAGTTGTAGAGGTTATATTGCATATCAAAACTGCTAAAGTGGCTATGGATTCTGGTATTCGGCGGAATCCTACACAGTAATATTGGTGCAAAAAATATGACCTCATGAATGTTGCTGGTGAAGATTATCTGATCTTGAAAAATAATCCTGAGGACCATAGCATATATATACAATCCGACTGCGACACATATACGTCCCCACTGCTGGGGCACGGGCCTACCCTAAACTGGGGCGATAAGTCAACCACGCTGACTAAGTGCGGGTTGGTAGACTACACAACCTTAGAATGTCTTCGTAGGTGTGCAGGTTTCCTCACGATGTTTTCCTTCACTGTTAAAGCGTCAAATAATCGTACATAGGTATGAATTAAAAATTTGAAAAGCACACTGGTACGTGGCGGGGTTTAAACTGGCGATCTCTTGCATAGCAAGCAATGACCTAAACCACTCGGCCATCGACGTTTTTTCCCTCTCCAACTATAAAGACTGCTACCTGCCTTTGGTATAGGACGTCCTATATTTCACTTTGATCGATGAACAATTAGGATTACTTGAAGATGATCTATGCAATATGAGGAAGCTTTTCACTATAAACTTAGATTTCAGGATTTCGTACGTCGTAAAGAATAACCGAACCTCTACATAGGATCAGTTTATCTTCATCAAATAAAATACTCAGGTCTACTGTCCCTTCATCTGACCCAACACAATCTAAAGAAACATTCTCACGAAAATTCTCACGGGAACAGGAGTAATTGGGAAAACTTTTATATGTAAAGCCCTGTAGTCCACGCGAACGAAGTCGCGGGCACAGCTAGTTAAGTAATAATAATACAAAATGTAACGGATCGCTATCTGTACACGAATCGGTAAAAAGACAAAAATATTATACATACAGACGAATTGAGAACCTCCTCCTTTTTTTAAGTTGGTTAATAAATGTGGAACAATTGAATACTGAAATGTCTGTTTTACTTGAGAATTCTGTTTCAAACGTTAGGACCTCCGAGTGCCTTTAACATTGCGATCTTGTAGGTTCATAGCCTTATATCGCACTAGTTCCATTACTTTGTTCCATGATGGAACTACTACAAATCAGAATTCTCCTTTGTACCGTTATATCCATTATACATGGATAGGTAAAATGGATACAATACAATTTCAGAAATACCTCAGCACATTTGCAAATAACACTTGTAGTATTGCCCGCCCAGTGGTTCGCCTTTGTCACACTATATTTGAGGAAGAAAAAAAAATATCTTTGACGTTTGGTTTGTCACTTACCCGCTTCATTCGCTTTCTAGTGCTCGCCAACGATCACACGTAGTGTCTTCATGAAAAGTGATTTTTTACTACAATGCCTTAGCTAAAAAAGTGAGGATAAATACGAAATTAGAATAGAAAGTTCTGCGAGAATGTTATTATCGGAGTACCTAGATCTAAATAATCGGATAACCGGTCCGGCTCGGAGTCTCAAGGTCAGTCGTATTAACTGAAATGGTTATTTTATCGTAATATTTTAATCTTATTTTTAATATGCTGGGATCTCGTGACACTTACCTACCCAGTAAACCAATTTTACAAGAGTATTATTGGAAGATTCTCTCTAATTAGTAAGCAAACCTTATTTTAATATCAAGAATATTAAGCACACATTCATAATGTTTTAATAAGTAAATGTGATAACGTCGTGTTATACATGGGTTTTACCTGTAATGTGGGTTTGCGTATTTTTCTTTGGAGCTGTACTACCCAACGAGTTAGTTTTGCTTACAAAACTTTAGACTGTCTCTTAGCTAATGATGTACTCGGTATTTAATCATTATAGTACACAACGAGAGGTTGTTGTTTACAAAAATGATGACACTTATGAAAAGTTTGACGATGTTAAATACGGGTTTGCGTACTTCTCTTTGGAGCTATACTACCCAGCAAGTTAGTTTTTGCGGACAGTACTTTAGGCTGTTTCTTAACTAATTATGTACACTGTACTTAATCATTACAGTGTTATGGGTTTTATAAAATACGGGTTTGCGTAGGTACTTCTCTTTGGAGCTGTACTACCCAGCAACTTAGTGTTGCGAACAGTACTTTGGTCTATTTCTTAACTAACAATCATATTCAGAGCAAGAACGCAATAACGCTTGAAAGGGTCCCTGCGCCCGAGCCCGGGGCGCACGTCAGCCTCGACGCTGCGTCCTCAGCAGAATGCGAGGACATGCGCGGCGCGAGCGCGGGTCTGAGGCGCTGCCTCCGACTGACGGCGGCCCTGGCGCTTCCTCCGCCGCCACATCCCACTCCCCCACTGCGTTACCTACTGAGGAGGATTTAGAGTCCAACAATGCAATGCTGAACCAGACCATCCTCGAAATATTAGGATACGATCCAAATGTGTCCATTATCTAGGGCGCGGAAATTCATAAAGACCTAGCCGTCAGATTGTGGCATACTTCTACTCACTCACTAATACTCACTAATATCTTAATTTTTTTACATTTCCGATTGCTATTTAGGAAATGTATAGATTTCCTAGGAAAAGTGTAATGTGTTATTTATTTCACACATTTCCGTGCGAGTTTAGGAATTACATACATTTCCTAGGAATTGTATACAATGACGGATTACATACATTTCCGGTAACATATATAAAAAAAATATTTAAAAAAAGTCAAAAGTCAACATTGTCGTAAACAAGCTCCCGTATTTAAATTAGAAAAGTGCAGTTATTACGCCAATGTTTACCGTATAAATTTGTGAAAGTATAAACAAGTGTATCATCTTTGAAAATCACTAATAGTTTCATTACAAAATTGTGGATTTGCTCACATTGAATGTCTCGGTGATTCGTTTACAACACTCCAGCTGGCGCGCCGCCATTACGCGAGCAAGATTCCACGGAGCTCCGCGGGCGACTATCGCGCTTACATGCAGTGCATACGGGCCGTATTCGCTTGTGCTCATCGTGCGCTTACAACATTACTTCGCCGCATCAATGTAGTGTCGATTTTTACAGTGTAAAATACGCATAGATTATTAAAACCTTGGATCATTGATTGGGATTTATTGCGATCGATTACGCCGGCAACAGGTACTGATCCTAGTCATGTCTACTTCCGCTCAGCAGACTAACAAATGTGCGGGTTGCCAAAAGGCATTTCCAAATAGAGGCACACTGAAGTGTTCTTTATGCAAATTTATTTATGACATTGAGTGTGCAAATGTGTCGTATAAGAGATATGCTCTGATGGAACCGCGACACAAAAATACATGGAAATGTCCTGCGTGCCTTTGCAACCAACCAAAAACGGGTAATGTGAACACTCCCGTTCGCCCCACCATCCAATGCGTAGCCGATGACGAAGAGGTCTCCAACGTTACAATTCGAGGCAAACCAAGTAACCAACCCCAGCAGGATAGTCCTTCCATGATAATTGAAGAGAGATTCCGGCAGATTGTAATAGAAGAAATTACCAGGGCGAGTGCGTCAACAATGATTGAGTTAAGGAATATCAGCGGAAAAATGTCAAGTTTTCACGAATCATTGGAGTTCATAAAAAATAAATTCGAAGAAATAAAACCTGTCTGGAGGAAAAATCTGCAACTATAGCAACACTCAAGAAGGATAATGAGACACTGAAGTCTACTGTGTGTGTCTAAGACGTAACGTCCATCGCGCTGTGTTAGTGCAACGTTTATCTATAACTATACATACAGTCCACATTATGCTAACAAGAGCTTATTGAATGTTTTTAAAATTAGTAGCAAATAAATTTCCGAGCAAACTACACGTCTTTTCTATGACAAACTTATCCCAAACCATACACTCGACCTTATCGCGTAGACATTTGGTCCAATTTCGAGACGAATGAACGGCAAAAAAAGTTGTGTTTTCTATGGACGGGCCGGCCGGCGAGGACAATAGGCCGTGCATTGGAATGCGATAACGAGTCCCCGCTGCCAGTTTTTTTGCAAGTTATAAGTGAAATTATAATTACGCGATATTATTTGAGAATACGAGTGCATTAATGTGAATTTTTGCAATACAAACTGTTGTTACGAGTGTTTTAAGAACGTTAGAACATTGAGTGAGCGAGTAATTTAATGAACAGTGTACAATACATATTCAAAAGTGCTTCATTAATTATCATTTTCGAGTAACGAGAACTGAGTTGAGAATACCTACCTACCTATCACGTTTGTATTGCTGTTGGGATTAATTCGAATAAAAAATGGCTACGGAAGCTAACAAAATAAGCGTGCTTTTCGCATTGCAACAGGAGTATTTAAATAATTTGAAGAAAGCTGAAACCAACTTTAAGAAGACACCTAAAGATCGAATAAAAAGGGCTTATTTGGAAACAAGATTGGAATCGCTGGAAGGATTGTACCGTAATTTTAGAGAGGGACATAAATTGATCGTAACCGAAACATTAATCGATCAAGACTACCCGTACTTTAGTGAAGAAAAATATGAATTGTTTGAGGAGAACTACATCAATTATAAGACATTGCTTATGGAGGCTTTGCAACCGTTGATTATTACTTCGCAACCATCATCTTCTACCACGCCGCCACCACCGGTACCCGCAGTTATGCAAACAAGTGGGCAATGTGATATCAGACTACCCCGGATTACCTTGCCTACGTTTAGTGGAAAATACGAGGAATGGCAGACTTTCTACGATATGTTTTCGTCGTTGATCCATAAGAATAAAATTATCACGCCTGTTCAAAAACTTCATTACCTAAAAAGCAATTTATCGGGTGAGGCACAGAACCTGTGTATGTATGTGTAACTCAAAGGTGACTAACTGACTGACATAGTGATCTATCAACGCACAGCCCAAAACACTGCACGGATCGGGATGATAAATCTCAATGTAAAGGTAATTACAGAAAATTATTTAAAATATGTATGTACTTCCAGCCGGACTCAAGCAGAAATACCTTTTTACTGTAAACCAACATGGCAATCAGGAGCATAGTCTTTCCCTTGTAAGCAACCGCCACAGCCACAACACAAGGTCAGTGACCGCTACCAAATATGACGTACCTAGAGTCAACAATTTTTACGCCGACAGAACCGTTAAAAAGCGTTTACCCTATATACTAAATACTCTGCCAGTTGATCTCAGACTGGAAAACAATACACATTCCTTTTTGAAACAATATAGGCTTTTGTTTCAAAAAGGTTTTTTTTTTAGCAAACCTAATTAAATCTTACTGTATTTAACCCAACTTCTAGCGCTTCATATTTATTTTTATATAGAATCACTTCGCACCAGTCCCGCAGTCAGACAATGTAAATTTTGTCTTGTGGGTCAGAATGTAAAAATAGTTGTCTAACTCATTCTGTTTTAATAATAAATAAATAAATAATAATGTAGGTAGATGTTACGACGGAAGCAACTGCTAAAAAAGGAATTCCCGAAATTCCCACGGGAACGGGAATTAGTAGAAAAATCCTTTTGTATGTTAAATCTAAACCGCTTAAGTAAGACGCTTGAAATTTGACATGCTGTACCTTGCTTGTACCTCAGTAAATTATAAGCTTAGTTCCAACAGGATATTGCAAATATTAGTCTTTATGAGTCTACACGCGTTATTAGATGTCTGGGGTGGTGGTGTGAAGAGGCATGCAAATATCTGTCAGTGTGTGTGTGGGTTTCCTCTATACAGGATAGGAATAGGATATTGCAAAATTCCCACGGGAACAGGTTTTTAGCGGGAAAACACTTTTGTACAAAAAAATCCTATAGCTCACAGCTAGTAAGTTATGTAATAAAAACAACACTATAAACAATAGATTTAAAGGATTCCATTTCGTTTGTTTAACATGACTGGCTAGAAATCTATACGTCAAATAGCAAATAGAATACGATTTGATACTATACGCTTTGATAATATTGTGTCCCTAGGTGAACAGTTTCAATTTACTCCCTCAAAAGTCAAACAATGTAGATTCAAGCGTTTGCCCTAAAACTAGACAAATGTGAGTTAGCGAGGTTGCTGTCATTAGTTAGCTTGCACAAACGGTACCCTACCTAAGCCCGTTCTTAAGTAAAGCGGAGATATTTATTATAAGAAGGAGAGGTCTATGATTTTAATGTCTTTGTTTATCTGCCTGAAAATTTAATATAATTGATAGGTAATATAATAA
Source organism: Maruca vitrata (assembly GCA_039566165.1). NCBI lineage: Eukaryota > Metazoa > Arthropoda > Insecta > Lepidoptera > Crambidae > Maruca > Maruca vitrata. The sequence goes on along the minus strand of CM076914.1, from coordinate 13,429,513 downwards.
TCATGTATCAAAAGCTGTCACACAAACTAAAGAAACGTAAAATTTATTAAAACAAACAAACTTACCTTGCGCAGTCAAGAGAAACACTATAATCCCGATGGGGATCCGTGCAGTATCCATCATTGCGACAAATAATATTATCTACTTAATCACCACGCACACTACTTGTAACTGATACTATATTACACCGTCAACACTTGGTCGCACACTTCCGAAGTTCGTAACGCGCGAACTCGTACCGTCGTAGCGAACAGGCACCCGGCCCGCAGCTACTTCACGACTGAGCCCGCTACGGCTCCGAGCTGCGCTACGGCATTCTGTCTCCCTCGCCAGAATGTTATTAGTGCAGTCATTGAAGCATTCTGGGTCCGAATCATTTGATGTGAACCGATTTGCATGAGATTATGGATTTAGGTATATATTACCTTCATTTAAAAAAAAGTGAAAATGATTTGAACCCCGCAACCACCCTGGGGGTGGTTGCTGACCCTTCTCAAAACCTCATATATCGATAGAAGGCCTAATTTTAAGTAAAAATCATTAAAAAAGTTTTTCGAAAAATCCAATAATTTTCAAAATTGGCCATTGGAAATTCGCAATTTTGTACGTTTTTCATCGGTTTTTAGCAAATACACCTCCAAAAATATACGATCTATCGAAAAATTTTCAGAACAAAATTGTGGCAGGTAAAAAATAAACAATTTGGATATTTATAAAGTTTTTTAATTGCAATAATAAGTTAGATATTAAAGATCAAAGCCGTTTTTTATTTTGTCTGAACTTTTATCGATGTGGTCAATGCCATCTAGCGGCGAGGAAATGAATTTTATGCATTCTAATAAACCAGGGTTATGTAGTGCTTAAAATAAACCTTAAAATGAGCTCTATTAAAAGTCTTTGCACGTCAAATAAGTAAGCTGTATTGCAACTAAAATGAGCATCTAATGTTTTTTCTTCTAAATAATTAATGTGTTTCACAAGTGCCATTTCCTCCCAAATTAAAATCAATCGCATTCCGTCTAGAATTATCTTTAGTATAAAGAGTTTGATAGATTGTATTAGTTTGGATGTTTGGACACATATTATTCAAAAAAGCCTCGATAAAGAAAATATTATTAAATAATATTTCAATTTTTTTAAAAACCCACCTTTTTTCATGATATCTCAAAAATTACGACGGATACGTATAAAAGCGTATACATATTTTTAACAAACAATTTAGTATTTTTGTTTTATCAGTCGAACAAAAATTGAAGGAGATATGATTGTTTAAAGAGCGCGTGGCAGCGCAATCACAGCCTCTTTTAAGCCCTATAACCCTACCCCGTTTGTGTAAAGTGTTTTTTACTACATATTGCAATATAGGATGCTGTAGCTCTCTTAATTACCTTTACAATGGTATTTTACAAATTGTGGTAGCAAAAAAATTTAAGGAAATAGTCCAAAAACGTATCATATATTTTTCTACTCAGTTTTCTTTTTCTACCGAACATTTTCGGGGTGTGAATATTAGGAGCAACGTGAAAGTACGCAGTATATATAAATAATAAATAAATATTACACAACATCACATACATTGATCTTATACCGTGGTAAGTAGCTTAAGCAATTGTGTTACTGAACTCAGGATCAACAGTGGATACACAAATAAACTGAAATATATTTAATTATACACTCAGACACGGAACAAACACCGATTTTCGTCACAAAAATATTTGTCCCGAGTGCGAATCGAACCCACGACTCTTGGAACCGTAGGTTTTGAACCTGAGTCACTAACCACTGTTCCACCGAGCCAGTCAACAGTATATAGTATAATAGAGACCCAATACTATTGTTATGTGTATAAATATACATAACTAGCAAAAGTTCATTCCATATAACTCCCGTTCTCGTATGAATTTTGCAATATCGCGTTGCAAGTAAGCTTGACGTTCATTAGAGTACCTGCATGCAAAATTTCAATTATCTATCTTAGACGGTTAAAATTTTTTCATACATAGATTTTTCAAGACTTCAAGGGGTAGTTTTGAAGGTTTTAAAGGATAGTTAACATGGGTTGAAAGGGACTTAAAATGTCATAATTATTATAGGGAATATAAAATATTACTTACTCCATACCAACATCTTTTTATGTCATACCAAAGTATTTCGTTGTGATTTTTTCTATTTAAGGGTTGTTTGCAAGGGTTATAAGATATTCAAGGCATTGAAAATGATTTTAATATGAGGTAATTGTGTTAAAAAACACTTTAAAATTTTACCACTTATTATTAGACATGTTTTCTAGCTATATAATGGCTCCAAGTAAATTTTTACATTAAGGGTTCGTGTTCACCCTTTAATAATAAAAGGCGGGGTTCAGATCATTTTCACATTTGAAGTTAAGGGTAAATATGAGCCTAAAAAGACGTGTGGCACTCGGGGACTGCCGCGGTATGCCTATTGCATAGCATCGTCCGATTTCGGAGCAGCTCGTCTCGATTCGTGCGAGTTTCGTAGAGTCGTACAATACGTCTAACCGCACGCACACAAACACCGTGCTGAAGTCTACCGAACTGAAACGACGTTAGATGATTGTGAGGTTTTTTTCGTTACGGAATTTCTTGGTTCGGTCGCCGCACTCAAGCCCGCGATAAAAGCTATGCAATAGCAGCTTAATAAAACAAAATTATGCAAATCGGTACACAGTAAAAAAAATCGGAGGTTTGACCGTATTTTACGCTTCAATGACTGAACTATCTTTATGAAATATCACAAAAAAATGATGTAGAATACATGTAAGAATATAAGATCTGTTTAACTATTCATTTACACATTTACACGATGTTTTATTATTTTACACGGACACCTAGGGATAGACTTGAACAATTCATGGAACGCTTGTGGGTTTACAATAACTAGGTACTTATCCTATCCTAAAATAATCCATAATTTCTAAGCTACACCGTCCTAAATAAATATCTTAACCATTGGACTCAAATTTACAAACTCTTTGAGTAATCGCGATTATGGTTATATTCGTTACCAAGATTCAATTTTTCAACCGCGTTCGGAATAACTTACAGAATTTACGTTCTTTATTCCGTGTTACGTAAAAAAGTGTAAAAAAGTCGGTTTTACGGGCGAAGATTTTACGTGACAACGTCTAATTCTCTAGTGCTGCGCGCGCGGCAGACCGATCATAGTTGAGTGGGAGAGAGACGCAAGGCATTCGGCGGGCCTCTCTCTCGTTCGGTGACTCATCGTAACGTTACCGAGCGTTACACTTTTTCATAAGTGACTCCCAGCCGTAACCTAATTTAAGACGTTGTCACGTCAAAAAGTTGAACAGATCTAAAACCACGTGTAAAATGAACTTGTCTATAGACAAATCAGAAGCTCCTCCCAAATCTGGGGGGGCCCAGGGCCCCCCCAGGGGCCCAGGGCCGGATGCCGGCAACTTTACGCTGGCATCCTCCGGAGCATGGCCCTCTACGGAGCCCCTATCTGGGCGGACTCTCTCCGAGTCAGGGGGAATTCCGCCCTACTCCGTAGGCCCTAGCGGGCCACAGCGTGTAGGGTGGCGCGTGCCTACCGCACGATGGGCTTTGCAGCAGCTTGTGCCTTGGCAGGCACAGTTTTGTATTTCTCCCATTATTATAGGTTTGAGTTCTGATTTAAATAAAGCAAGTAATTTTCTCTCAATGTTTTCTAATTTTTCATCTAATAATTTACTAATCTGGCTGAGAGTGATAAATGGTGATGTAGAATTGTGGCTGGTACTTTTGTTGGCATTCTGCGTGTCACCTAGTATGCTCTCATCATTGTTTAATCGTTCATCCAGAGACGAATCGTCGCTTTCTAAGACGATCGCAGGTCTTTTTTGCTGCGTTGTATTTGAGCGGTTTGGTAGGGGAATTTTCCCGGTTTTATTGTAGCAGACGTGACATTTCCATTTTTTTTCTATTGTAGGGAGTTATCAGATAAAAACGTTTTTCTGAGATATTCGTACATAGAAGATCGTATAAAACCTCACATGTATTACATTTTAAGTATGCATATTTCGGGAGGCGAATCAGGCATACTGAGCACTTTTTTTCCGGAGGTGCCATTTTAATCTCAATTCAGAAAATCAATCAATTTGATCTATCAGAACGCAGCTCGTAATGAATGTTAGTGTGTTATACTTGGTAATGCTTACTGAAACTAACTGGAGCAATTACCTGATAATGCACCTAGACCAGCTGTTCAAGCAAATCCAGTGTGCTGTGTGTCCTTCTCGAACAAACAAACAATGGCTGCTTTTATTAGGTTTTCAACAAAGCAGATTAGCATAGATATTGCCATATTTCGGAACGGTGAGACGAGCACAAAGCAAACTGTTGTCGCTTGATTTGACAGTGGACTTTATGTTTATTTATCTGAACGATTGGAAATGTCCCCGCCTTGAATTATGAAATGGTTTCTACTCTGTGGAGAATACATAAATATTTTTATTTCTAAACGGTTAATTCAATCTGAAATGACGGTTCGTCGTGTCCGTACCGCACAGTATTTATAAAGAAAACCCATCTCGGAATTTAATCATCTTTCAGTTTGAAGACATCTTAAGAATGAATTTGGATATACATATTTATAACACTTACTTATCCATAGCCTAGTTACAGATCTGAAGTCATGTGAACATGAAAATATAGGCTGAAACATGCATCAAATCGAAACATTTCTGAGTAATTAGAAAAATAACGGAAACAATTCGGTCAACATTATTTTCATTATGATTTTTGTTTCGCTGTAATTTAATGATGAATAAAAATTAAAAAAGATTTTAAGTTCAATACTAGATTTCCATGTCTAGGTGAAAGTGTCCATGACCGGGGTGTCGATTACTGGATCTTTGCTGTTCATTACTGGGTAAAACTAGAACATTTATTTTTAAATAAATATAACTTGAAGTATCTCACAGCACAGTTATGCATGAGATACACAGTAGAAATAATAAATAGGAATAGGCACTATCGGCGATAAAACAGTGACGGAGAATGATATCAGTGCTGCTTTTATGAATGTCACCCCGCCAATCAAAGTTACCACTGGCTAGCGGTACAGTAAACATAGAACAGTAGGTTATCTAAGGCCGCCCACCGAGTTATTAGCCTACTCTTGCGTTGATCCCCAGGGTTGTCACTTTTACTTTTAGTTAATATTTTCGAACAAGCAGCACTTCATCTAAATTTATTTAATAAAAAGCATATTATCATTTAATATAGTACCAATTCATAAATTTAGTAAAATTAAAAAACCTTTATTCATATAAAATTTATTATTTACAAATGTAATACCGAGAAATTTTGTCTCCGGTTTCTGCACGTCCGGAACGCTTTATTATTATTTGTTAATGTAAAGTAAATTCTCATTCTTATGTACATTTTTTGTTAAAGGCTTTTAGGAAAGCATGGACAGGCCATCTTAAATTCTATTTCATTCAGTTGATCGTAAATTGATAATCGTAATATTATGGTAAGTGGCCAGAGAGACTTGACGAACGCGAGGGGTCATGTCATTGTAACGTACGCACGTGGTCACAGTCGCGTGGCACAGTCTTACTGCATATCCGTATATCCAGCAGGACCCTTCGCCTGATTCTAATAGGAACCAAACTTTCACTTCCGTAATAAATAGTACCTGCCGAATTGTGTAAGTAAAAAGTGAGTACCTCAATAATTTAACCAAAAAATTTAACTTATTTCCAGCAGGACCCTCGGTGGTTTGAACGTCTGCAGACCTGTAGTTTATGTCACTGTATAGCGATGAATATCATATACCCAAAGACAACTTTACGTAGTGTTGTTAACCCTAGACGCAATATTGTTTATATTGTGTATTATCCTACCTATATATACCTACCTATATAGAATCAGGCGAAGGGTCCTGCTGGATATACGGACATCCTTACTGCCGCCACCTTATTCCCCCATATACAGGGTGTAACAGGAGGGGTGGATCAACGTAAGTCAATCGATGGGGGACTTCAATACCTATCGATATAACCCCCATGTATGTTCAGCGATTTTCAATAGTTCCAAAGTTATTGAGATTTTTGTGAAATTTTTGTAAGAAGCCGGAATTCAGTATAAAAGTCTTCACTGTAGCTTAACTACTGGACCTGCTTGTATGATTTTTTTTCTAGAAGTAGTTCAATAGTGGTTCTTTATAATTACGATACCGATTTGAGTCATAACCCTATCATATTGGAGTAAAAAAATAATTCTTCACAAAAGTTTCACGAATCGAATTGTGTCTACCAACTTTCAAAGCCTCCAGTGAAAAAAGTGCCTGTGTTTTTTTTCAAGAACTTATTTTAAAAACTACCTACATTTATGGATAGTATACCCTGAAAATTTCATACCGCTACTGCCAGAGCATCAAAACGAAAAATGAACGCGAATGGCACAGGTGCCATAAATCAGTGTTGTTATTTTTCATGTAAAACTTTAATTTAAAAAATAAATCGATATGTTTCAGCAAATTTATGCTATGTTAGTAACATTAGTAGCAGTAATTTTACAGAATTGAAAATTAAAGGGGTGAAAATCAAACAAAGAAAATTTACATAATTTTTGTTAATAATTTTTTTTATAGTAAGTGTTTGTCGGCAGGAGTCATCGCTCGCCTTCATTATAGAATGAGTAACAAGCTGCACGTGCACGGGTCACGTCACCGACCAGCTGCGTCGTTAGTCACTCCCCCTCGCCGCTCGACTCGACTATAAAAGGCGCTCACTTTGAACAGAGCAGGCAGTCTTGGCTCTGGCGTGGCACGGAACACTCGTTGTACCGTTGCAATAGCTTATCCTAGACACCTTTGGATAATTAATTCGATTGTCGAATTAATTATTATCGTTAATTATAAAACTGCTGCTGTGCAATTTGTAATTAATAAATCAAACTCTAATTGTTGTTTATGTCTTAGGCATTTGCTACAATTGCTAAGATTGTTATTTGATAAAAGTGATAAGTGATGGATATGGTTCTCATTAAGAAAAGTAATAAAGTATTTGCTCGGTTTTGATAGACCTGACGTCTTATTCATTGTTAATTATGTAGTTACATACCCCGCTTCCTACATCAGAAGTGGGATGAGATCCACACCCACTAGTTGGTCAATAAAAAATGTGTTACAAGAAATGTCTTTTAAGGGTTTATATGGGCGTAAGGTATAAAAAAAGAGAGTTAAAAAAAAGAGCAGAGTTTTGAAGGGCTGTTTGCCGGACCAAAACTGGTATAAAAAAAGTAAAGTAAAAAAAGAGTAAAGAAAAAAAGTAAAGTAAAAAAAAAAAGAGCAGAGTTTTGAAGGGCACGTGGCCGGACCAAAACTGGCTAGTGTTGAAGGGTTCTTTAAAAAAATGGGAGAGAGAACCGGACCAATACTAGTGCCTGAAGGGTCTAATTAGAGACCGGACCAGAGCAAAGTGTGAGATATACGAAGGGTCGATGTGGACCAGACCAGAACTATTGTAATATATCTGAAGGGTTAATTGTAATATGTCTGAAGAGTTAATTGTAATAATATATCTGATGGGTTCATTGTAATATACCTGAAGGGTTGATGTAGCACAGACCAGAACTAATTGATTTGCAGGGTCATTATAGACCGGACTAATTAATTTTGTCAGGATGATCGAACGATGCTTTTGTTACAGAAATCTGGACATGCTTTAGTTGAAGCGTTCGAGGACGACCGCTAGTCAGGTTGGCCGTGTCGGCAGGAGTCATCGCTCGCCTTCATTATAGAATGAGTAACAAGCTGCACGTGCACGGGTCACGTCACCGACCAGCTGCGTCGTTAGTCACTCCCCCTCGCCGCTCGACTCGACTATAAAGGCGCTCACTTTGAACAGAGCAGGCAGTCTTGGCTCTGGCGTGGCACGGAACACTCGTTGTACCGTTGCAATAGCTTATCCTAGACACCTTTGGATAATTAATTCGATTGTCGAATTAATTATTATCGTTAATTATAAAACTGCTGCTGTGCAATTTGTAATTAATAAATCAAACTCTAATTGTTGTTTATGTCTTAGGCATTTGCTACAATTGCTAAGATTGTTATTTGATAAAAGTGATAAGTGATGGATATGGTTCTCATTAAGAAAAGTAATAAAGTATTTGCTCGGTTTTGATAGACCTGACGTCTTATTCATTGTTAATTATGTAGTTACATACCCCCGCTTCCTACATGTTCATAATGGGCATTATTATTGGCTAGCCTATGTATATCATATAATTGTATAAGCATGCTTAGACCTTCTTAAAAAGCTTTTTTGGAGGTAAGGAATGCTTCTTTTTTTGTAAAATTTTTCAGGGGCCCAAATTGTGACAAGGCAAAATGTAGTAGTAGCATTTTGCAACATCCGAAAAACCTTTATAAAAAGGTGTCGTACTCGTTTATGCATAGCCAATATTGGGCTCCACCCATTATGAACACATACTGTAAAAAAAAATAATTAATTAGTTAGTTTATAAAAAATAATTAATTAATTAATTACTAGTTTGATTTTCACCCCTTTAATTTGCAATTCTGTAAAATTGCTGCTACTAATGATACTAACATAGCATAAATTTGCTGAAACATATCGATTTATTTTTTAAATTAAAGTTTTACATGAAAAATAAAAACACTGATTTATGGCACCTGTGCTATTCGCGTTAAATTTTCGTTATGATGCTCTTGTAGTAGCGGTATGAAATTTTCAGGGTATACTATTTATGAATGTAGGTAGTTTTTTAAACTAAGTTGTAGAAAAAAAAACAAAGGCACTTTTTTTTCACTGGAGGCTTTGAAAGTTGGTAGACACAATTCGATTCGTAAAACTTTTGTGAAGAATTATTTTTTTACTCCAATATGATAGGGTTATGACTCACATCGGTATCGTAATTATAAAGACAAACTATTGAACTATTACTAGAAAAAAAATCATGCAAGCAGGTCCAGTAGTTAAGCTACAGTGAAGACTGTTATACTGAATTCCGGCTTCTTCCAAAAATTCACAAAAATCTCAATAACTTTGGAACTATTCAAAATCGCTGAACATACATGGGGGTTATATCGATAGGTATTGAAGTCCTCCATCGATTGACTTACGATGATCCACCCCCCCTGTTACACCCTGTATATTACAGCGCCCCTGGTGGGTAACCACCAGGGGCACTGTACAGTTTTTCAAAGACATATTTACGTAGGCGATATCGAGTCCGTCACTTTTAAACTCATGGTAGCGCTACTGTACTGTGCTATACCGGTATGTTCAGATCACCAATACCACAAATGTATTCTTAAACTGTTCATAATGTTGTTTAAATACATGTGTCGTGCAACGTTCGTCATTAAAACCATTTATTTGCTTCAGAAAATATTGTTGTTTGTTCTTATGTAAGCCAGCAGGAAAAGCACAAAAGTGTACAAACACACGTCTCACAGTCGAGGGAACAAATGATTTTTAATTAACCTATATGAAAATTTGTGGCGGTTTTAAAAACACTAATAAATGCCTCCATCGAACAGATTTGTGTAAAAAAAAAGTTTTTTGTCTGATTGGCTATTGTTTTGGTTTGTTTAAAGTTTCAATTTTAATTGCATAGTATTTTTATTGTACATTGGGTATTTTATTTGAAACCATAATAATAATTTCAAATATATCAACATAATATTTCTTTTAAAATCGCAGTTCGGACATAGGTACCTTTTATTTGCATCTATCTTTTAAATTTTAAATATTTATTTTTAAATTAAAACAAACAACAACAATGTTTATTTCTATTCCACGCAAACGAAGTGGTTGACACAGCTAGTGTGACGGTAATTAATGTTACATTATTATTTTGGTATCCCATAACTATAAACTTAAATATATAATATATTAATTTGTATAAATTGATTTTTATTTTTTTTGTTTTTTTTTTTGGATAATTTGTAGTCGCAGTAGCCAAAAAACGGTTAAGAGTCATCATTATTTTGGTTCTCACTGTCTTACATTTAAAACATTATCTTGCTTTCAATGCCAAATTACTTTTTCTAGTACTTGTTTTAGCTACAGCTCGGTGTGACAGTAGTAGTAGTTAACAGTAACATGTATAAAAATTAATTGAGAGAAAAAAACTTGAAACGATACATACTCGTACCTAACAAACAATAAACATCCATCGTGCCGTGGTCGCATTAAAAAATCCCATATCAATATAATTACGTCTTGTGAAATGTAGAGGGTCAACATGTTATGTAACAAACGATTTTTCTAACCTAACACTTTATTCCAGGCTCAGATGACGGCCCTGTGGCTCGAGCCTGGCGAATGATTTACAATATATTTCGAACTTGGCTCACCGGGGATTGAGTGGCGCTTATAAGATAAAAGACAGCTATTTGACCAGAACTGCCCACTACTTTTCTTTGTTTAGTTATTGTTTGCTATCGTTGGGCGGGCGTGAGTTTGTTCAGGGCACAATAATATTTCGCCTGTGGTTTTAATATTATTGCCTTATAGTGTTATTTGACTGGCGAATATCACGCAATATACGCACGTTCATTTTTATGAAATAGCGTTCATGTACGTATATAATAATATTATTATTAAATATATTTCACAACATCACATACATTGATCTGATTCCGTGGTAAGTAGCTTAAGCACTTGTATTACAGATATCAGAATCAACAGTGGATACACAAATAAACTTAAATATATTTAATATCACACCCAGACACAGAACAAACACCGATGTTCGTCACACAAATATTTGTCCCGAGTGGGAATCGAACTCACGACTCTTGGAACCGTAGGTAGTATACCTGGGTCACTAACCACTGTTCCACCGAGCCAGTCAATAAGAAAATGTTATATTAAAATACTGTCATCAGTAATTACTTATCTTATATGAATATGTTGTGTAGTTACATACCTATTAGTAGTAAATACCATTCCGTTTTAGTTCAATAAACGTCTTAATAATTTAGATTTTTTGTGGCAATCGAGCCTCTATTGAGTCGGGGATCCTGAACAGGGTGCGGCGATTTTTCACACCGGTGCATCTCTGCCTTTTTGCCTTATACGGAAAAAGTTTGCCCATGTGTAGAATATTGATCTCACCCCTAAGTTGGCTCCGCAAAATACTTGTTCGATGCCTTCGACAGGGTGCAGCGACGTGCTATTCGTAATGTCGGTGATGTGGAGGTGTCTGAAACCCTGGAGCTTCTACAACTACGTAGAGATATTGCCGTTCTAAGTGGTCTCTACCGTCTCTATAATGGGGAATGCTCTGAAGAGCTATTTCAGCTAGTCCCTCCCTCCCCTTCCCACTCCCAAACGATACGTGCAAACGTGGATCGGTCTAAGAGGTTTAGTTTCTCTTTTCTGCCACATGTCATTAAGGCATGGAATGCCCTTCCAGCTCATGTTTTCCCTCCCTCCTATGATGCGGGCTCTTCAGGAAAGGCACGAAACGGCATTTAAGCAGGCCTTCAGGTGTGAGTGCGACAGGCACAATATGGTCTATTGTGCCTGTCGACCTCATTTTGGGTCTCACAACGAGGTCTCACAACGAGCGAGGTCATCTTGTTGGCCTATCATAAAAAAAATCTTCCGCCGCCTTGACTAAACACATAGACATAAGGGCAAATTTAGTGAAAAACAAGCATGACTATTACTTGGACTATTAACTGGCGTCTTTTTCTTTTATCTTTCCACCAGAATGAGGTTACCTATTGATGGTTCAAAAAGGTTTCATAACGCGGGTTGTTGGCGAACTAAATATCGGTGGTATTGTTCGAAAGAAGATTATTTACGGCGTCGGAATGTCACGTCCCGTCCTTTTTGTTTTTAAGTTAATACAATTCGTACAGGAATCCATTTATACCCCAAATTCCAAACTTTCTAATTTACAGATACTTTTCAATACCCAAAAAATTTTGATGCCCTATTGAAACTTCAGGGTAGCTTTTTGTTTGGATATTATAAATAAATATTGCGTAGTTTTAAATATAAAAATAATATGATGTTGATTGAGATGAACATGAAAAATGCCGGCACTGGTCCACCATAAGCTTACAAGAAAATTTTTTGGGGTTAATTTTTGATAAGACGTATGGACCGAGACCTTACGCAGCACTTGCTGCCAATAGACCAACGAAGCAGTTAATATTCGAGGTTTAATAACTAGGTAATTAAAACAATAACGGTTAGTGTATTCTTAATTAAATATCTTATCCTATCTATCATTCTTAATTAAAACGTGAAGCGAAAAATCACTTCTTCGTGTAGGTTTATAATAAACTAACAAAGTACTTACTACTGCGCGATCAAAATAAGAAGAATGCAAACACTTGGACAGGCATGGAATTGTGACTTGCTTGGTCTGAAAATGACAAACGAACATAGCACACCCTTTGTGGCAACGATCAAAGTTACCCCGCATTAAAAAATATCCTGAAGCTACATCCAGTGATTAGGACCCATGACTAATAGGTGCTCATCCAGCGCGGACTTATTTCTTTTGTCGATTTATAACAGCTGCAATATATTATGTTCTTTCACCCTCTCAGCTATAGCCCGTTTGGTTTGTCCAATATAAGAACTACCACAACTGCAAAAGATTTTATGTACACCCGGAGTTTGGAAGGGAATAACGTCAGTTAATGTAAAATAAGGTTTACATATGAACTGGAGAAAGATAGATCCCATCAAAAAAATCCTGTAAAAAAACTAGCCAAGTCTCGATGGAGCAGATTGCTCATCTCTAAAAAGTAATGAAATCTAGACAAAATCGTGCCAAGCCTAAGGTTCCTTACTGCGATTTCTTCATTATTATAGTAAGTGTTGTGTGACTTGGCCGTTGAAGGGAACACAAGGGTACATAACCAGGTTCTCCGTTACAATATTATACCAATCTGTCGCCAGAACCGCTACCTATTGACGATGAAAAATTGCCAATTGGACAACGTTGAATGAATAACAAGTGAAAATTAAGGCTTGATACTGGTTTTGTACCCTTGATTACCCTTCAACGGCCAAGTCACACAACACTAACTATAATAATGAAGAAATCGCAGTAAGGAACCTTAGGCTTGGCACGATTTTGTCTAGATTTCATTACTTTTTAGAGATGAGCAATCTGCTCCATCGAGACTTGGCTAGTTTTTTTACAGGATGTTTTTGATGGGATTTCACTTCTTTTTGTTAAAGCAGCTAACCAAATTAAATATTTTTTGTAAAGGCGGTATGGCGTTTTTTAATATTTTTAGGCGACTTTATAATATTGGGCTGTTGTTTTCTAATCAGGATCACCAGGTACTCCAGATCTTCGATTATCGTAGTTTTTATAGTTTTCCCTTTATGTACCTATTAAACCTTAACTCTGTACCAAATTTCAGCGCTCTGAGTTTATGGGAAGTACTAGTTCTATTTTGATGATCATGAGTAGGTGAGTGTGTGAGTGAGTGACATAAATGCGAAACTTTGCTTTCGCTTAACTTCGGAACTATAAGTCCCACAGACTTGAAATTTTGATTTTAAGTATGTTATTAAAGATTACTGGATGATAAAAATTTCAGCGTTCTGGTTCTCTAATAGTGGCCTGAAAATGCGGCGAAATGGTTCCAGTAAAGGATGGTACGGCAGTGTTTGCTTCGCGCTCGACTTGGCGGGGGCACTGCCGTGCCCCCAGATCCTTGGGCTTCTTAGATATGAAAATTTGTGCGAAACAGGACGGACCCTGGCTTACTCTGAAAACAGGAAACCCACACGGACGGACGGGATTATAACGTAGATCTTTCAAATTTTGACGCGGCGCTTGCATCGTATTCAATGTCATCATTACGATGCCCTGGCAACGACGAATTGTGAGCAAAAAAAGAGACCCTCGCATTCGCGGTTGTTTGTGTGGAGTCGTTGACTTCTCCCGTCTTCAGATTATGATAATTGGTAACGCTTAGGGTACGCATCGATCACGGGCCCCCGAGAACATTCCCGAACCCTCGTGGAGCTCGTAGCGCAATCAATCATAACGATAACCAAATACGGACAATCTATAAGTAAGAAGCGCGGTGGTAAACATGTGGATGCATTTCTTGGTAGGAACGCTGTCCTGACTCTAGTATGAAACAAGTGTATTGTTAGGATAGATATAATAAATAGATTATAATGAACTAGCTGTACCCGCGACTTCGTTCGCGTGGACTACAGGATTTTACATATAAAAGTTTTTCCAACTAACTCCCGTTCCCGTAAGAATTTCGGGAATTCCTTTCTTAGTCCTTTCTTCCTCTACGGTACCTAAGCTACGTTATTTCCAATTACATGCCTACATTTAGCAGTTTAGGCTGTGGGTTGATATGTCAGTCAGTCTGTCAGTCAGTCAGCCAATCAATTAGTCAGTTTCTCCTTTAACATAAGATTTAGATTTTAGCCCGCGACTTCGTTCGCGTGGACTACTGGGTTTTACTTACAAAAGTTTTTTCCAATATGTAACTCCCGTTCCTGTAAGAATTTTGCAATATCGTGTTGCAAGTTAGCTTTACGTTCATGGGTACCTGCATGCCAAATTTCAATCATCTATTTATCGCGGTTTACTTTTTTTCACACGAAAGTTTTTTCCCGCATACTCCCGTTTCCGTAGGAATTTAGCAATATTCTGTTGCAACGTAGCTTTTATTTTACCTGCATGCCAAATTTTAAGCGCCTAACTTAAGCGGTTAAGATTTTTCTTACAAAGTGATTTTCACGCCAATTCCCGTTCACGAAGGAATTTTTGGAATTCCTTTCTTGGTGCAGCTTTACGGTACCTAAAGTACTTTCCTTCCAAATTTCATGAAATACAAAAGTTTTTTCCCAGTTACTCCTGTTCCCGTGGGAATTTTTTAATTTCGCGTTGCAAGTAAGCTTAAGGTTCATCAGGGTACCTGCATGCCAAATTTCAAGCGTCTAACTTAAGCGGTTTATATTTTTCATACAAAAAGATTTTCCCGTTAATTCCCGTTACCGAAGGAATTTTGGGAATTCCTTTCATAGTGCACCATTACGGTACCTAAGCTACGTCCCTTCCAAATTTCATTACATACTTAAGTTTTTTCCCAGTTACTCCTGTTCCCGCGGGAATTTCGCAATATCGCGTTGCAAGTAATATAAACGTTTATTAAGGTACCAGCATGCCAAATTTCAAGCGTCCAACTCAAGTGGTTTAGATTTTTCATACAAAAGGATTTTTTCGATTATTCCCGTTCCCGTGAGAATTTCGGGAATTCCTTTCTTAGTGCACCTCTACGATACCTAAGCTACATCACTTCCAAATTTCAAGTGCCTACGTTTAGCCGTTTAGGCTGTGCGTCGATATGTCAGACAGTGAATCAGTCAGTCAGTCAGTTTCTCCTTTTATATATTTAGATATTGGTGGCAGGTGTATTGATGAAAATAGGGTAAAATATAAATTGTTTCATAACTCAATAACATTCGTTTTATTTACAATTCGTGTCGTGGTAGGCCTATTTCAGTATGGTGTTTATTTTCAATTTGAAACTAGTCGTGACAATGAATAAAACAAACAATTTTAGCAAGTTCTCAGAAACAGCTCCGATTGATTTATTTTTCAAAGTTTTTTTTTTTATTTATTTATAACACTATTATTTTAGTATAGATAGACTAGCTATGCCAGCGACGTTTTCCGTGTGATACCCGCGCTTACAATCGCCCATCAAGTCCGACGTGTCTTTGGATTAATATTAGATTTAACGGCGTCTTCGTACGCGTGGAGTTAGTTATCAAAATAAATTGATAGTTTCAAAATAATAAGCTACAGAATGACGGGGTAATAATATATGCTAAGATAGGTCTAAATGTTGCTGTGTGGGAGCCTTGATGATGGTAACTGCTTAGTGTGTACGGTGGATGACAGGTTCGCATTAATTGGTATCTACCGATCCCCATCTTGTATTCACCATTTACGTTAATGCCACGTCCTTTCCAGTTCAGCGTCTTGAACAAATCCTCCATTGCATTTGTGAACAACTTCGGGGAGATGACGTCCCCTTGTCTCACTCCTCTATGCAATGGTATGGGCTTTGTTTGCTGATTTTGTACTTGGACGGACATAGTCGCGGCTTGGTAAAGACATTTCATCACCTGGATGTATCGCCAATCTACTTGGCATCGCTGCAGGGACTCCAGAACTGACCAGATTTCAACCGAGTCGAAAGCTTTCTCATAGTCCACAAATGCTAGGCACAGGGGCTGATTATACTCTTCAGTCTTCTGTATAATCTGCCGCACTGTGTGGATGTGGTCTATAGTGCCGTATCCGCTCCGAAATCCAGCCTGTTCCGGTGGTTGGAATTCGTCGAGTCTTCGCGCCAGACGGTTCGTGATTACTCTTGAGAAAAGCTTATAGACGTGGCTTAAAAGGGAAATAGGTCGATAGTTCTTCAAAAGGGTTTTGTCACCCTTTTTGAAGAACAGGACGACCACACTCTTATTCCACGCCTCCGGAGTTCTCCCTTCAAACAGGACAGCGTTAAAAAGCCTTTGAAGCTTCCTCAGTACGGGTTTGCCTCCAGCCTTTAGCAGCTCTGTTGTATCGCCGTCCTCTCCAGGGGCTTTTCCATTTTTGGGGCTGCCCAAGAGCTGCTCGATTTCGTTATTGCTAGCTTCTGGTAGGTCTTCGGTATAGTGGCGTGTCAATATGGCTCTAGTATCCTCATTGCCGCGATCAGGGCGAGATGCATGCGAGGCGTATAACCGGCCATAGAAGTCTTCTATCTCCGAGAGTACTGCCGGCTTTGAAGCAGCAATGTCCCCATTCGCTGTGGTCAGCTTCGTTAGGTGGCTTCTTCCGAGAGATTGTACAAACACCTTTGACCCCCGATTCTCTTTTATCTTACGCGGTTTAGATTTTTACATACAAAAGTTTTTTCCCGCTTTCTCCCGTTCCCGTGGGAATTTTGCAATACCGTGTTGCAAGTAAGATTTAAATTTACTACAGTACCTGCATGATAAATTTAAAGCATCTAATTTAAGCGGTTTAGATTTTTCAAAGAAAAAGATATTCCCGCTAATTCCCGTACCATTCCCGTAAGAATTTCGGAAATTCCTTTCTTAATGCACCTTTACAGTACAGTAAGTTTCAAGTGCCTTCGATTAGCCGTTTAGGCTATATATAAGATTTGAGCATTTGAGCCCGCGACTTTACGTACGTACAAAAGTTTTTCCCAATATGTAACTCCCGTTCCTGTGGGAATTTTGCAATATCGCATTGCAAATAAGCTTTACGTTCATTAGACAAATTTCAATCATCTATTTTATGCGATTTACTATTTTTCATTCAAATGTTTTTTCCCACTTACTCCCGCTTCCGTGGGAATTAGCAATATTCTGTTGCAACTAAGCTTTAAATTAACCTGCATGCCAAATTTCAAGCGTCTAACTTAAGCGGTTTAGATTTTTCGTACAAAATGATTTTCCCGCTAATTCCTGTTTCCGAAGGCATTTTGGGAATTCCTTTCTTAGTGCACCTTTAAGGTACCTAAGCTACGTCTCTTCCAAATTTAATTACATACAAACATGTATTTCCAGTTACTCTTATTCCCGTGGGAATCTTGCAATATCGCATTCCAATTAAGCTTAAGGTTAATTAGGGTACCAGCATACCAAATTTCAATCATCTTTCTTACGCGGTTTAGACTTATCCATACAAAAGGTTTTTCCCGCTAACTCCCGTTCCCGTGGGAATTTCGGCAATTCCTTTCTTAGTGCACCTCTACGGTACCTAAGCTACGTCCCTTCCAAATTTCAAGAGCATACGTTTAGCCGTTTTGGCTGTGTGTCGATCGATATGTTACGTCAGTGGGCCAGTTTTATTTAGGTCAAGTGATATTATGATAAATGTAGTTAGGGCTAATTATCATTCGGACAAATGATGATTCGGTTACAAAACAATATGAGATGTCAAATTATGGATAAAAATTTTATGAGATAAAATAGAGAATCATTTTTTCTGATTGCTTTTGCGATTAATACAATACGCCTTTTAGAGTACCAGGGTAGCATGGCGCAGAAGGAAGTACTTCTATAAGCTACTTAAATTTTTATAATATGTTTTACAATCTGTCATAGTCAAATGCACTAGAGAGGTAAAATACATATTTATAAGGAATATCTTTAGGTATTTAGGTCTACATTATAATATTGTTTTGTTTGCTGGTAAATCTATTGGGAACAAATTTCCTAGTTACAAGTAAGTCTATTGGGAAGAAAACTCCCATTAGTACTACTGGTAAGACTACTGGGTAAGACTACTGTGAACAGGGTGACAATTTTACGATCTACAAACTTTGGCTAAACCATTTTTCGATAGCTCTCGTTGTTTCAGAGATATACGCAAAAAACGAAAATTTGTGACCTTTGACCTCGAATAAAAAACAACGCACAAGCGGGATCGATGGGGACTTTTGACATATCATTTGTAATGACGTATTCAAGGCCTGCACAAAAATCCAGCTTCTTGGGAATGAATATAAATTGGAATCATAATTTAGTCCATTTTGACTGGACTTTTATGTTTCGTGACATTTCCATAAGCATCCTTATGATTTTATAGACCCATTTACACGGTATGACCTTTTTGTTTGGTCTGTCTACTAAATCCCACGTATGGAGTTTCATTAGAGAGTTATATTCATCTGTAACTATTCTGACGGTCAGAGTGATCATCCTGTATCAAATAATTGGTTTTTTTTTGTTTAATTTTTTTTTCGAACTTTTTAGTGTTACATTTTTTTTTCACCCTATTAGTTCAGCTCACCTGTAATGCTACTGATATTATAACTAGTAGTCTTAATATGTATACAGTATTAAATAATTATCCTTTTACTCCTAACTATTAAGGAGTTGACCTTCCATCATCAGCTCAGCATCATAACATTATGATTGCCAGAAGCAAATGCCAATATAACTTCAGATAATATGCAAAACGCGGTACATGTCCCTATAAAATTTGAGGGTTGCTCTCGATTTCTCCTGGATCCCATCATCAGATCCGGGTCTGGTGAAAATGGGACCACCTCAAAAGTAAACACTATCAAACTAAAAAAAATTTTGAAATCCGTCTATAATTGACGAAAATATCGGTGAACATACATAAAAAAAATATTATACATACAGACGAACTGAGAACCTCCTCCTTTTTTTAAGTCGGTTAATAACACATGTAAAACCTTTCAACAGCTTTTTGAACAGATAGTGAATTTGATTGTAAACGAGGTACAAAAGCAACATCATTAATACTGCTGACTACATTTTGTGGTGTATTAATCGAGATATTACCAATTCCACAAGATTTGATTAGTTCACCGTTCGCAACGGTAACGAAACCATTACCTCTCAATGAAATATCCTGAAACCAATCATGTCTGGAAGTCATATGCTTTGTGCATCCGGAATCTACGTACCACACGTCGTTGATGAATTTTCCTGATGTATTAAAGCTGTATTAATACGTAAAAATTGTAAACAAAAAAAAAACCGCCTTCAAAAACCCGACTCACTAAAAATTACAAAATAATATAATACGAACATTTATAATAAATCATCTGGGTATGAATTTTATATGTTGTTGAAGGCGGTGCCGTTTATATTCCATACAGACAAGCACAGAGTGCTTCATTTTCCTCAAAATTTTGATTGGCACCGCCTTCAACAACATATAAAATTCATACCCAGATGATTATTATAAATGTTCGTATTATATTATTTTGTAATTTTTAGTGAGTCGGGTTTTTGAAGGCGGTTTTTTTTTGTTTACAATTTTTTTTCATACTTTTTAGTGTTACATATTTTTTTTCACCCTATTAGTTCAGCTCACCTGTCAAATCAAAATGTCTTTATTCATATAGGCAATTTGCATGCACTTATAAATCATCACATTAGTAATAATAAGATTCTACCACCGGTTCGGAAAGCCGTATCTGTAATACTACTGATATTATAACTAGTAGTCTTAATATGAATACAGTATTGAAAGTAATATCCTTTTACTCCACAATTAAGGAGTTGACCTTCCATCATCAGCTCAGCATCATAACATTATGATTGCAAGAAGCAATGCCAATATAACTTCAGTAAATATGTAAAACGCGGTACATGTGCCTATAAAATTTGCCCGACCCCGGATTCGAACCTCTCGGTCCTAACGCAGCGCTTGCTACCAATGGACCAACGAGGCAGTCAAAAAGTTACACAAATTAATGTCTAAAACAGATATAACAGTACATAAACTTTTTAGACATTTTACAATAAATGAATTTTCGAACGCACACATGAATAGTTGTTACAGTATTTGACAGGATTGGACAACTTATGTTTGGCATAATGACTGACGTTTCATGTCAAGTCCCACGGGAACTCTGTCGAACAGGATAAAAAGTATCCTATGCCCGTCTCCTGGCTCTAAGCTATCTCCCTACCAAATTTCAGCCAAATCTGTTCTGCCGTTCTTGAGTTATAAGTGATGTAATTTACAACTTTATTTTATATATACAGGGTGTCCCAAAAAGTAGTGTCAAGCGGAAGTCCTGAGATAGAACACCCTGTGGGGCATCCGAAACACCCCCATGTATGTTCCGCGATTTATTATAGTTTTCGAGTTATGATTATTTTTCTAAAATTTTGAGAACATCTGACCTAACTGACTAAAAATGTTGTGGAGAAAAAAGTATTTCATTTTTTTGAGTAATTCTTTTTGCAAATCAATATTCATGAGTTTTTCTTGAATGCCTAAGACATTTGTCTCCATAACTTATATGGAAGTTATCAAAATTATGGTACAAACTGAAAAGTTACGTTCTGTAAATAATGTCTTACAATTTTAACGTTAAATTTAAAATATTAGGAGGTAGCTGCATGGCTCCTAAGTAACTTTAAAAACTGAGCTAGACTCTCAGCTTTCATAGTCATTAATAAGAACTGGTACTTAATGGGCTACTTTTGCTGAAATCGGACTTCAAAGACAGAGAGGTGGAAAAATCATAAAATTTGCCATTTGAATACAAAGTATTATTTGGACATTTTTATATTTCTAAAGTTAATAAGATTGTTAACAATCAAAATTATACCAGAAATGCTAAGAAATAACCACTTGAAAGTTTAATTTGAAATATTTAAAAAAAAAAATAGTTTAAAAATGGGAACTTTATTAAAAAAAAAGTTATCGTTTTTGATTATTTATTGTAAAAAGTTTATAAGTAAAAGTTTATTAAAGTCCGTAAAGAAAGCAAAGTTCGTCAAGTTCGTCGTAACAAAGGTATTTAGTGAAAACAGTGTTAGCGCAATGAAACTTAAATTAAACAAAAATAAAGCATCCAAATGTTTGCACCTGAGTGCTCCTGCATTAAATTTAGGTTTGTTAACAAACTGACTAACTTTCGGAATAATAAAATGTCCAAATAATGCTTGTTCATCAAATGGCTAATTTTATGATTTTTCCACCTCTCTGTCTTTGTAGTCTGATTTCAGCAAAAGTAGCCCATTAAGTACCAGTTTTTATTAATGATTATGAAAGCTGAGAGTCTAGCTCAGTTTTTAAAGTTATTTAGGAGCCATGCAGCTACCTCCTAATATTTTAAATTTAACGTTGAAATTGTAAGACATTATT
This sequence comes from Maruca vitrata, assembly GCA_039566165.1. Lineage (NCBI taxonomy): Eukaryota > Metazoa > Arthropoda > Insecta > Lepidoptera > Crambidae > Maruca > Maruca vitrata. Next base: position 13,407,845 of record CM076914.1, on the reverse strand, counting down.
TACAGAACGTAACTTTTCAGTTTGTACCATAATTTTGATAATTTCCATATAAGTTATGGAGACAAATATTTTAGGCATTAAAGAAAAACTTATGAAAATTGATTTGAAAAAAGATTTACTCAAAAAAGTCAAATACTTTTTTCTCTACAATATTTTTAGTCGGTTAGGTCAGTTGTTCCCAAAATTTTAGAAAAAATATCATAACTCGAAAACTATAAAGAATCGCGGAACATACATGGGGGTGTTTCGGATGCCCCACGGGGTGTTCTATCTCAGGACTTCCGCTTGACACTACTTTTTAGGACACCCTGTATATACAGGGTGTAACAGGAGGGGTGGATCATCGTAAGTCAATCGATGGGGGACTTCAATACCTATCGATATAACCCCCATGTATGTTCAGCGATTTTCAATAGTTCCAAATAGTCCAGTCAAATTAGGTAAAAATCTCGGAATTCGAGATACCCAGCTGTAAGTCTGTAAATACTTGTATATTGACGTCCTAAAAGTTGTCTCAAAACCTACATATTGTAGGGTGTACGCAACTATTAAATTTTCAAGGTCAAATGTCACAAATATCAGTTTTATGAACTTTTGAGCGAAACGGGAAGTTTTATCATTAAAGTGTGTAGGAGAAAATTACTTATCTTCTATTTATCTATAAAAATTGTCTGTACGTTTTATTCCTAAGATTCACCATTTCAGAGATACAGCGATGCAAATAGTTGAAAAAGTTGTATTTTCAAAAGCTTCCAAGCCCACGTGCGATTGTGCTAGACAGTTAAAATTTTCACGAATGATGTATTTTGGTAGCCTCTATAACATCTAATACTAGAAAAAGCTTAAAACCAATGTTTAAGTGGGTTCTCATACAAAAACTATGGTTTTTTTTTTCTCACACTTGGCCGGTTTTTAACGTGGTTACCCCAGTAAACCTATTCCAGACGACACCTTTTATACATGAAGAACACGTTGTTTATAAGGAAACCTAGTTAAATAATTGTTTTGTGTTGTTTTCAGTATTTAGAAGATTCAAGATTTCTGCGTTTCATTAAATTAAATTTGGTTAATATGGATCATTACGTTCATAATAGAGTTAGATGGACAGTTAACATTTTTAAAATGTATTTTTTTTCAGTTATACTTCAAACAGAAATTCTAATAATTGGTTATTTCATACTTTTTGACCCATAATAAGCAGTTTAAATGTACTGAAACGTATATGTATAGTACTAAAAACAACATAAAACAATTATTTAACTAGGCTTCCATATAAACAACGTGTTCTTCACGTATAAAAGGTGTCGTCTAGAATAGGTTTACTGGGGTAACCACGTTAAAAACCGGCCAAGTGTGAGAAGAAAAAAAAACCATAGTTTTTGTATGAGAACCCACTAAAACATTGGTTTTAAGCTTTTTCTAGTATTAGATGTTATAGAGGCTACTAGGTTGCAGCGACGTGCTATCCGTATTGTCGGTGATGTAGAGGTGTCCGAAACCATAGAGCCTCTCCAGCTACGTAGAGACATTGCCGGTCTAAGTGTTCTCTACCGTCTCTATAATGGGGAATGCTCTGAAGAGCTATTCCAGCTAGTCCCTCCCTCCCCTTTCCACTCCCGAACGACACGTGCTGGACAGCGCTGCGCTTTATAACTTATTAATTATTAAAATCATTTGTAATTGTAATATTATTTTCTAATTTGCATTTAAAGCAAATAAGAAAATAATTTATTACATTATTAAAACTACAATAATATATTCTATTCTTTTACACACTTTTTTTTTATAATCTTACACTTGGAACCGCCAGGGAGGGTAACTAACCACTGTTCCACCGAGCCCGTCAAGGTGAGAATTTAGTTGTGAAGATAAATTACATGCGATATAAGCCGCTCCTTGGCGCTGAGACTGCTAAAATAAAAAATGTTATGTAAACAGAAAAAAGTATCCATTTTACCATGCTTCTTATTTGATCATCTTCTTATCGTATGGTTGATGAACAACCTGGTATCAGAGTTTAAACCTGGCCTACGGGGCCTCTGATATGGCTTCACACACCGTTGAAAAATCTCTCAGGTGTGCTGGTTTCCTCACAATGTTTTCCTTCACCGTTAAAGCGTCGAATGATGGTACATATGAATTTCAAATTTGAAAAACACATTGGTACCTGGCGGGGTTTGAACTGGCGACCTCTCGCATAGCAAGCAATGACCTTAACCACTCGGACATCGACGCTTTTCTTATTTGATTAAAAGTTGTCTTTTTTGTTTCTTTCTCACATAGATAATATTACTGAAGTGTTCCTGTAACCGTATTCGAGAAATTGATTACGGTTCATTATGGAGGGCGCACCTTATTACGATACGGAAAAAGCTATGTGCTAATTACGTCCCTCTTGAACAGAACCTGAAGACCCGGTAATTATTACTAAGACCCGGTAATCATTAAAAAAATGGCAGTCAAATGAATCATTTGACTGCCATTTTGTTAGTCGATGCTGAGAAAATGAGCCTGTCCGTGCTCAGGATATTGCTTTGATGGGCAGCCGAGGGCTCTCCAAGGCCGGAAAAGCTCTTCCTTCTGTAATGCGCCAAGCCTCTTACTGTTGAAACATGGCCGCTAAAAGGCCATTACATTCCTAAATGTCAAGCACGAAAACTATTAACTGAATATCAACAATCTTTATTGGAATTTCTGTTTTTATGTGCAACTAGCTGTGCCCGCTTCGTTCGCGTGAGCTACAGAATTTTACATACAAAAGTTTTTTCTCAATAACTCCCGTTCCCGAGGGAATTTTGAAATATCCTACTGTGGCGACATTCAAGAAAGAACTTCGCACATCATCCAACAGATGGCGCTGACATACCATCTCCACAACAATATGTAGTTAGTATGGAACCTACATCTCACTTCAAAGTTATTTGGGCCACTAACTATATATAGAGCAAAAACCACGAAGGTAATTGGACCATGGTCCCCGAGTACGATCACCCAGCTCGGCGGAAGATCTTCCCTTTTAGGATCACTCCTAAACTATTGCAGCTAGGTTTTACGTTTATTAGTGTACCCGCATGCCTAATTTCAATTATCTATTTTACGTGGGTTAGATTTTTTGTGGGAATTTTGCAATATCCTGTTGCAACTAAGCTTTAACTTTACTTAGGTACATGCATGTCAAATTTCAAGTGTCTAACTTAAGCGGTTTAGATTTTACATACAAAACGATTTTTCCGCTAATTCCTGTTCCCGTGGAAATTTCGGGAATCGGCGGGAAAGCGGATGCCTCCGTCGTAACATCTACCTGCATGCCAAATTTCAGCCCGATGCGTCCAGAGGTTTGGGATGTGCGTTGATAGATCACTATGTCAGTCAGTCAGTCACAGTACTGCCACGGGAAAACAACCACTCTTTCACGGTGTATATAAGAATACTAGCTTTCCGCCCGCGACTTCGTCTGCGTAAAGACGATTAACAGGTAAAACATTACTTCTTTTTAGCGCAGTCGGTTAAAAAGTAGCCTATATCTTTTCTCAGGCTCTGATATATGTACCGTACTCTCTGTATGTACTCTATGCGTGAAATCGGTTCAGTACTCTATGCGTGAAAGCGTGAAAGACGGACAGACAGACAGACAGACAGAGTTACTTTCGGATTTATAATATCGCCGTCCCCGGAGAATAAAATGATCACTACAGAAATGCAACTTTCAGGAAAAATAAAAAACATATTTTTGTCTTTTGCTCCTTAAATACTGGACATAGGCTTATGATTGATAACTTTAAATAAAGGTAATTTTTAGTATGGAGGAAGATCCCAGAGCTGCCAGACATCACTTATTTTCTAATGGACAAAATATATACGATTGAGTAGTGGTGGGGTGTACTATCATCATATGACTAGTTGCTACCTTGACCAGACGGCCATTTTTCAGATATCAACCAATCAAGGTACATAGAAACACTGCTCACCTCACTTAAATTCTGATGGCTGATTTTAACATATATTTCACACAATATCATTAAAAATCAGGATTCATTACTCCCAGACACATGCGGTCGGCGGTTTTACCTTACAGACGCTTTAAAGCTATGAAAAAAAATTATTAAGGTCACTTATTTTCTGATGCTTGATTTTTATATATGTTATTCAAACAACTATTTTAAAACGTTTTGCAAACGGACAGACCGATCCAAGGGGCCAAACATTCACCAGACCCAACTATTTTAGAATTTTTTTTTTTATTGAATTTAGTTAAGTTTTTCTAATAAAATAGTTTGTAAAGTACAATTCTATAATTATTGCGGTCAGATGAGCACTTATCAGATGTTTTCTCACGGAAACTAGCTGTGTCCGCGACTACATGATTTGCGTGGACTATAGAATTTAACATACATTTTTTTTCAATAACTCTCGTTTCCGTAAGAATTAAGCTTTACGTTCATTAGGGCACCTGCATGCCAAATTTCAATCATCTATCTTATGCAGTTTCGATTTTCTCAATCAAAAGTTTTTTCCCGCTAACTCCCTTCCTTAGTACAAAAAATTGCAATATCCTGTTGTAACTAAGCTTGAAGTTTACCAAGGTACCTGCATGCCAAATTTAAAACATCTATCTTATGCAGTTTCGATTTTCTCATACAAAAGTTTTTTCTCGCTAACTCCCTTCCCTAGTAAAAAAAATTGCAATATCCTGTTGCAACTAAGCTTGAAGTTTACCAAGGTACCTGCATGCTAAATTTCAAGCGTCTAACTTAAGCGATTTGAATTTTTCATACAAAAGTATTTTCACGATTATTCCCTATCTTAATGCACCTCTACGGTATCTAAGCTACGTCTCTTCCAAATTTCAAGTACCTTACTTTAGCCGTTTAGGCTGTGCGTCGATACGCCCTCAAGCTTGCCCTCACAGGGAACCTTTGAGGCGTCTGGCTGAATAATTGGCCCATCGGATTGATCTGGCAGCTTTACTATTCGTCTGGAAATAGTATCGCGTAGTTATATATGTCAAATTTAGGCTTTCTAAAATGACGTAGGTTGCCTCTGTTTTGGGACACCTTTAGTTCGCGCTACCTGTGAAACGGCCCCGCTTTCGAGCAAGTGAGTACGCGTACTCTTCTAAGTTCATACTAGACTATAAGTCATGGAAATTGTAGCTTTGCTAAAATGACGTAGGTCTGGCGGCCCTGGGATCTTACTCTAGAATATAGTAGTCTTTTTCAGCTAAGATGATCCCTGGGACACATCGATTTTGACAATTGTAGAGATTTTTGACAATTATTTTAATTCTTTCTTTTTTATTTTTTTCCTCCTTTGAACCAACCAAAATTTTTTTTTTTTATAATAGGCAAACAAGATGACCACACTCCGCCTGATGGTAAGCGGTAGTGAGATCCAAATATGAGGTCGACAGGCACAATAGATCATATTGCGCCTGTCGCACTCACCCTGAAGGCCTGCTTAAATGCCGTTTCACGCCCCGCCTGAAGAGCCCGGGATCATAGGAGGGAGGGAAAACATGAGCTGGAAGGGCATTCCATGCCTTAATGGCACGGGGCAGAAATGAAGAGCTGAACCTCTTAGTCCGAGCCACCAGCGACTGCATTGTATGTGGATGGCAGCGCTGTCCTGCACGTGTCGTTCGGGAGTGGAAAGGGGAGGGAGGGATTAGCTGAAATAGCTCTTCAGAGCATTCCCCATTAAAGAGACGGTAGAGAACACTAAGACCGGCAATGTCTCTACGTAGTTGTAGAGGCTCCAGAGTTTCGGACACCTCTACATCACCGACAATACGGATAGCACGTCGCTGCAACCTATCGAGAGCGTCGAGCAAGTATTTTGCGGAGCCATCCCAGAGGTGACAGCAATATTCCACACATGGGCGAACTTGTGCCTTATAAAGAAGGCAGAGCTGCACCGGTGTGAAAAATCGCCGCACTCTGTTCAGGATCCCCAGTTTGCGGGAGGCTGTTCTAATGACGCTCTCGATGTAATCCCGCTGGTTCAGGTCGCGGCGAACATCTATGCCAAGGATGCTAAGGCTATCCTGTATTGGTAAGGGGTGCTCTGAAGAGTAGGATGGGAAAGGAAAGGAGACACTTTAATAGAAAAAACACACACACTGTGTGTTCTTGGCATTGAACTCGACAAGATTGCATGAGCCCCATTCGGAAATGCGGTCCAAGACACCGTCAAGCTCGGCGACAAGAAGGTTCCTCTTTTCCTCGGTTTCGGTCTGCTTTACCCCAGGTCTTCCAAAATAACGTGCGTGGACAGTGCTGTCATCTGCATAGCAATGAATGTTGCCTAGTGACAACATGTCATTGATATGCAGCAGAAACTAATGTCGGCGACAGAACGGAACCTTGAGGTACACCGGAATTTATTGGGTGGAAACAGGAAGTGCGTCCGTCACAGAGGACACGAATCCTGCGCCCCTCCAAAAATCCCGCAATCCATTCGCATAAGCGAGGTGGCAGACCGTATGCCGGGAGCTTGGAGAGAAGCGAACGATGCCATACACGGTCAAACGCTTTAGCGATATCAAGGCTAACTGCCATAGATTCGCCGTGCTTCTCCATAGCCTCCCCCAGAGGTGCGAAACGTACGCTAGAAGATCACCCGTGGACCGTTTTGGTCTAAAACCGTATTGACGGTCATGCAGCAGCGAGTGATCCTCTAGGTAGCGGATGAGCTGGGCGTTAATAATCCGCTCAAACACCTTACCCAGTACTGAGGTTATAGCTATGGGCCGGTAGTTGGCAGGATCAGACCTGTCCCCTTTTTTGGGGACAGGCTGAACATTCGCCTCCTTCCAAGCCCGGGGCACGATGCCCGAGGTATATGAGAGGCGGTACAGGCGTGTGAGTACTGGAGACAACCCCGCTGCGCAAATTTGAAGTACTAACGCTGGAATACCGTCTGGGCCACTAGCTTTCCTTACATCAAGTGACTGCAACTCAGCACGTACATCACATTGCCTGATTCGGATCTCAGGCATATGAGCACCGCAATCTGGAATTTTTAGGCGGCTGTGCTCCACCGTCATCAATGCAGGAATTGGCCGCAAAAGATTGGCAAGCAGATCTGCCTTCTCCTGCGGCTGATGAGCTAGTGAACCGTTAGGATATTTCAGCGGGGGCAACGAAGGCAGACAGAAGTTGGATTGCACATGTTTAGCCAGGCGCCAAAAGGAGCGGCTACCCGTGGGATGCCTAATAAGGTCCTGGCCAACACGTGCAACTCGCTGGGCATCTGCTCTAATGTAGGCCCTTTTGGTGGCCTTGGTGGCTTTGTTATAGGCTGCTTTGATTGAAGTAATATTAGGATCCCGGAGTGCATGAGCCCTGGCCCAGTTGCGGTACGCCGTCCGTTTCAGTTCAACGGCTGCGGCGCACTCACGACTGAACCAGAGATCATCTTTGCGACCGCTGGTGACATCAGTAAGTGGAATGTAATTCTCCATTCCAATACTGATCTCACCCGCAATAGCCGCTGCACACTCCGTGGGATCACTTCCTCCAAAGCAGCTCTGCCCCCAAGGGATGGATGCGAAGTATTCACGCAAACCATCCCAATCTGCCGACGAGTAGCGCCACAGTCTCCGCGTCACCTCCACGGGTTGTGGGGGAGCGGTGCATGGCACTGTTGCACCCACCAGGCAGTGGTCGGAGGACCCCAGTGGGGCACAAACCGACACTAGGTACCCCGATGGGTGGCTCGTCAGCAGAAGGTCCAACAGGGAGGGCGCTTGACCGACAATATCAGGCATCCGGGTGGGCTGGAGTACCAGTTGTGTCAGGTCATGCGTGAGAGCAAATGCGTGGGCGGCCCGGCCAGCATGGTCTGTTTTAAGGGAGCCCAACCAGGTGTCATGGTGGGCATTAAAGTCCCCTAAAAACACCAGCTCGCTATTGGGGAACCGCGCCTGAGCGATGTCTGCCGCCTGACTCAGATGGTCGGCATATGAAAAAATATTATCTATGCATAAAGAAATAAATTAATTTGATGTTGTGTCAAATCACCCCCTGGACCACGGAAAGAGAGGGGGTTGCAACCCTCAGTTTTTCCCCTTGTCGCATGATTTTTGTACGGCGTTGCGGAATAATGTATTAGAAGCAGTATTGAAATAGTATGAAACTGATGCCGTACAAAATCAAATGACCAAATTCACACTGGAAATTGTAGGAAAATCAAAAAAGAATTCCGACTTTTTGGCGCACCATTTTTGTACGGCACTACGCGTTGTCTTATTATTTTTCATGGATCTATCGATGGTAAGAATGCCGTACAAAAATAAATGACCAAAATATACCAACTCTACCTGTACTTTAGAATTCTCATCTGCACTCAGTTGGACAGCTTACAAGTGACGGCATAATGCTGAATCTTATTATTTTATGCTCTTATCATCGTTCTACATAGGTCATCTGGTGGTTCAAATGACCCATAATTTTTTCAACACGGGCCTGTAGTCTATATACTTGTTCACAAATCTAAAATAGCTTCTGTTTGTGAAACTGTGTCAGATGTAAAGATATATTGTAGTCTTATTGTCCTTACTTCCTTACTAATATTATAAATGTGAAAGTTTGTAAGTATGGATGTATGGATGTATGGATGTTTGTTACTCTTTCACGCTCAAACTTCTGAACCGACTTTACATTAGTAAACTTTAAGCCTTGTGGTAATAAGATATTGTAAAGTTCCTTCGGGAACAGGAAGGAGCTGGAAAAAACTTTTCTATGAAAATACCTAAACCGCGAAATACAGATGATTGAAATTTGGCATGCTGGTACCTTAATGAACTTAAAGCTTACTAGAAACGCGAATTCCGGAATAGGAGTCATTGGGAACTCTTGGAAATAAACAAGCATAAAGGAATATTATTTATTTTATTTTTATTTTCTTTATTTAAGGAAAACAAACAGCAATTTTACAATTCACTTAATATTAACACACATAAATGTAACACACTTGCCAAAAAAGTTTCCACGACTAATTATTACATGGTATCTTAAAGAGTAACACTACATATTAAAATACCCAACAGAGGTATAAAAATAATCATCTTATCAATAATACTTAACTAGGACAGCATTGATGTCAGCTGCTGTACAACACTGCTAAGCAGCAACCAACACCAAGGCTGACTGATAGAAGTTGCAAAAAGTACCCAAACTTATTTCTTGATCGTGTGCTTAAATTTATTTAGTCCAAGACCAAAAATATCTATGTGGCAATATTTGGAGTTATATAGTTTAACAGATCTTACTAAAAAGCGATTACTTGCATAGTTAGTCCGACAAAACGGAACCGCAAAAGTATTGAACGATCTAGCGTTGACTCTCGGGCATCTTAGAAAAATATTGCTTAAAAGGTAAGGGGAATCGACGTTACAATTGATTATTTTATACAGCATCAATTGATCACAATGTTCTCTTCGTAGCTCAAGAGAAGTAACATTTTTACTAGAAAAGTCACGGAATCTGTAATTTAATCTTTTTAAAAACTTATTTTGAATTCTTTCAAGCATATTAATATATATTTTATACACAGGATTCCAAGCGGTGGTTGCGTACTCAAGTTGTGATCTGACAAGACTATTATACAACAACATTAGTGTGTTGGCATTATTAAATTCCGAACTTTGCCTAAATACAAATCCTAACATCTTGTAAGCTCTAGTAGATATATTATTGACTAGCTGTGCCCGCGACTTCGTTCGCGTGAACTACAGGATTTTGATTTTTTTTTAACTTAAAAGTAGTCGTAGTCAACAAAATCAAAATCAATTTTAATGCTCTCGTTAATTTTGACAGCTTAAAAATATGTCAATTAGATGACACTATTTTATTAAATTAAAATAGAAAAAAGGTGACAATTAGAATATTTTCGATACATGTTGTCGATTCAGAACCCTTCTAGTAATTTACGTAATTTAATGGCACTCCAAATTTATCAATTCCAAAAGACAAACTTCACATATTTGACGTATGGTATACCTACCTACATACAAACTTTTCCACAATATAATATCGAAGTAATACGTAGAGCACAGTGCCATCTTTTGAACTACCAAAAAACTTTTCACGTAGGTGCTCATGTTATGTCAAACTTGACAGCATTTATGGCATGCTGTACAAAGCACGATGCCATCTATGTGTAATTTTATGAACAATAGCTGACCCAACAGACTTCGTCCTGTCAAAACAAATTGTAAAAATTTGTTTGAAATTTGATTTTTTTTACATCTTGGGTGACAAATTTGGGTTTTTCGTACGGATCCCTACTTTTTTTGAAAATGTAATATAGCCTATAACCTTCCTCGATAAATGAACTATCCAGTGAAAGAATTTTTTAAATCGGACCAGCGGTTCCTGAGATTAGCGCGTTCAAACAAACAAACAAACAAACAAACAAACTCTTCAGCTTTATAATATTAGTATAGAAGTATAGATGTGCGACGAGTGCGACAATTCACTGTCCAGCGTGACACCTAGGTCTCTCACCTCGGTCGACCGTTTAAGATTTTGGTTGTAAATTTTGTAGTCAAATTTAATAGAACTGCTTTTTTTTCTGCTATATGAGATAATACTGCATTTATCAATGTTAAGCGTTAGATTATTGTCACTGCAATAATTCCATAGCCGATTGAGATCCTCCTGCATCTTATAACAATCTTCACGAGATTTCACGATTGTAAAAATTTTCGTATCATCGGCGAATAGAAGACATTTCGAAAAGTGAAAGCAGTCGACAACGTCGTTTATGAAAATGTTGAATAGAAGGGGCCCGAGGTGAGAGCCCTGGGGCACCCCAGATGGAACCGGCATAAAACTGGACATGAAACCCTTTAGCGTTACCGCCTGGGTCCTATTTATGAGATAGGACTTCAACCACCTCAGGAGGTCGCCATGAATACCAATATACTCTAATTTTTGAATTAGAATACTGTGTGAAATTTTGTCAAAACATTTCGAGTAATCGGTATACACAGCGTCCACCTGGAATCCTCTATCCATAGCCTTTAGTATATAGTCAAGAAACTCACACAAGTTGGATTCTGTGGATCTCTTGTCAATAAACCCGTGTTGTTGCGTGATCAAATAAGGTCTTATGGCTGGGAACATTGCATCATATATTATTTTTTCGAAAAGTTTTGGAATAATTGATAATTTGGAGATGCCTCTGTAATTTCTTATATTATGCTTATCCCCATTTTTATAAATAGGAACAACAAGTGACTGTTTCCATAAGATAGGCAACGTTCCGCTTTTTAAAGATAATTGGAAGAGTAGAAAGATCGGATATGCTAGTACACTGGAACACATTTTTAAAAAGTAGGGATGAATACCATCTGGACCTGCACCTTTGCTTACATCGAGACGCGATAAATATCTTTTCACAACATCAACAATTAAATTAAATGCCAGAATGTTAAAATATTAAAATGTAATAAATATATAATATAATATCATGTTATGTAATATAATATAATATAATGTAAAATAATATAATATAATATAATGTAATATAATATAATATAATGTAAAATAATATAATATAATGTAATATAATATAACATAAAATTAATTGTACTTAATCTCATTGTAAGTGAACTATTTATAAGTTTTTATGAGAAATAAATTTCTTTAACCATTTTCTGTTATTTCAACAGAATCAATAACAGTGCTATTCGATATACGTGTTGGATTGACAGTATACACGTTATGTTCAATCTCAAAAACTGATTGAAAGAAAGAACCAAACATATTCGCAATCTTTGACGCGTCCGAGCTAGTATTGTTGTCGTAATAAAGCGTATCCGGGAATGTGTTGGTGCTTTTTTTATTATTAATGAAAGACCAAAAGTGTTTTATATTTTTGTTAATATTATTTTCTGTTCTGGCGATAAAAGAGTGATAGCAAGCGGTTTGTAATAGCTTAATTTCCTTTCGTATTTCTGAGAACTTTATGTAGTCACTGTATCTATTAAAAGTTTTCCACTTTTTATGATTTTTTTTCTTTTTTATGATTAATTTGATAAGTTCATGTGAGTACCATATCGGATAACGAAAAGTGTTAGGTAATCTTCTTTTGGGAACATAATGTTCCAGAATATCATTAATAATGTCATAAAAAATGTCTACCGCTAAATCTATCGAGGAAACACTTAAAAGCCGGTTCCAATCAATGTCCGCGATGGCAACTTTAATGGTTTCGTAATCAGCTGCAAAGAAACGGCGAACGATGCGCGGAGCCGGCTGTAGGTAAGACACGCCATCGAGCGCGCATTGAATGCTGAGCGCCGGGTGGTGCGCGTCCTCCGGGAGCGCCAGCGGCTCCGCTCGTGTAACAGAGCATTCTAAGCTAGAAATTACGAGATCCAGGTGTCTGTTGTTTTGGTTACTTACACCGTTAAACTGAGCCCATCCCGAGAAAGACAAGAATGTGTGCAGGTTTGTCACAAGTTGGCTACTATAAGGATTTGTTAAGCATAAACCAGAGTCCAACCCGGGCACCCAGGAAGCATCGCGGACATTGAAATCTCCGACAATAAAAAATACATTAGTGGGGTCGTCCGTACTAATATCGGAAAGGTACTCAAAAAACACTTGCTCGGACGTCTCTTGGTTGGGGCTTTGAAGAAAATAGCAGCAAAATATACTCAGGTTTCTGGAACGATCTAATGCAATCCTTACATACGTGAACTCAGTATCCAAAAGGCAGGGTAGTGAGCGCGCCGTCCGAGCGCACACCGGCAGGCCGCGACGCACCGCAATGAGCGTGCCGCCGCCCCGCGTTGTGCCATGATCGACATAATTTCTATCTGTTCTATAAACTTCGTAACGCGAATCGAACAACTCTGAGTCAAATATACCCGGTAAAAGCCAGGTCTCTGATAAGCAAATAACATCGTAGTCTGATAATAACACATTTTGAAAAAACAATCCAGTTTTGCCTCTTAATCCCCGTACGTTTTGATAATAAAACTTTAAAACCGCGATGATGATAGATGAATAATTGTAGTTATGAATTGTTCGCTATTTGAGAATATTTTGCATATTCGATACATAAGACATTGATAACACGAGTAGTCGACTTGTTTTAAATAGTGGTAATTATGGATAATATATTTACTATTCTTTATTAGCCAATTATACATAACAATCACTTTTACATCCGTTGTGTTTATATTACCATTGTTCTTTCGATTATAAGAAAATCTACCCTGCGATATGCAAATATAATAAAAAGTTAAAAACTAAAACCCAACTACGACAAAAAACGACGCTGAAAAAGTATAAAACAAGACTTTTAGAACATACAATACTATTTTGAAGTATGCAATATTTACTATGTAGAGATAAGTTTTCATGTTTGGAAAACCGCAGTCACACGTTGTCAAAGTGCTACGGTAGGTAGGTACTTGTGTATGGAACGTGTGACTACGCCTTTCCAAACATGAAAACTTATCTCTACATAGTAAATATTGCATACTTCAAAATAGTATTGTATGTTCTAAAAGTCTTGTTTTATACTTTTTCAGCGTCGTTTTTTGTCGTAGTTGGGTTTTAGTTTTTAACTTTATATTATTATTTGTACTATTTTGGTGTTAGTAAGTAGTAAAGAAGCTATGAACGAAAAGATGTGAACTATATGCAATCAGTCCATGAATATACGTAAAGTCACATGCAAATGCTAGTAATATATATATATTTAAAATGTACAAGTAAAGCGCTTTCCAATGATACCAAACACGGCGTATTTATCTTAACTTTATTTTTTTACTCTGTATGTTTTGTCCGCTAGTGGGCGCCACATTAGATTTTGTGAAACCCTATATAGCCTATAACCAGCGGACAATTAAGACGCTTCTAATGATATGTCATTTGTCGAATTCTGACAAGCAATTTAGAAGTTATGTGGAAACAGATGAACATACATACATACATACAAACATACATACATACATACATACATACATACATACATACATACATAGCCTGTCAAAATCATAACCCTCCTTTTGCTTTGCCGTAGTCGGGTAAAAAGGAAGTCGTGTTAGTTACACCACTTATAACTCGAGATCGGCAGAACAGATTTGGCTGAAAATTGGTAGGGAGGTAGCTTAGAGCCAGGAAAAGGACATAGGATACTTTTTATCCCGTTTTACAGAGTTCCCGTGGGACTTGACATGAAACGTCAGTCATTATGTTAAACATTATTCCATTTATGAAGTCTTTTTTGACATTTCGAAGAACGTAACTCTGCACGTTTCATTTAAATGCAATGTAATATCTTTTTTTGTGTTTGGTCGTAAATCGTCATTTGAAAAATTTACAATTGTACAAAAACACTCTACAATTAATTCACAAGCAAAATTAACTTATTGTTTTTGATCAAACTATTGTTTCTAAATCTGAACTTCAAAATATAATAATATTTTTTTGCGCGAATGCAGTTACGTACTATGTTTTACTTTTAAACATAGTGACATGCCTCAAATATTCCTCAATAGGGCTGCTTCATTGACGAGTTTTTTACACGGGAGTATAACTGTTATGGTCCTTTAAATACAGTGTAAATTTTTAAAAACTCGAGTATCATTATTCACGTCATTCTATATCTATATAATTATTATACTAAACATGCAATCGTGTATTTCTTTTTTCGACAAAAAACAAGATTGCATGTCTCATTTTTCTTTCGACAATTTCTATTAACCTTAGTTTTTGAAAGTTAATTCGATTAAAATTAGTTACAAATCGAGAATCGATGCCGCTGAGTATCGATTTCTAAGGGGTACTTCCCTGGTAGTGGTCCCTGGTGGTAGAATCTTATTATTAGTAATGTGACGATTTATAAGTGCATGTCAATTGCCTATATAAATAGAGACATTTTTGATTTTGATTTTTTTTTTGAGTGTTAAATTCACACCTGTCAAAAAAGACTTCATATTTGAAATAGAGTATAATTGTCCAATCCTGTCAAATACAGTAACAACTATTTATGTGTGCATCCAGAAATATTTTTTTTTAAATGTCTCGAAACTTTAGGTAATGTGTTGTTGTTGTGTGTGTAAGTTATTTGTTTGAGTTTTTATTTCCGAAAATAAAACCTCAGATTAATATAAGGGTCTTGAATCGACAACATGCATCTATATTATTCAATTATTGTCTATTTCAGAGATTTTCATTTAGCAATATAGTGACATCTAATTGTCATGTTCGTTTATTGACAAAATTCGATATCTTTTAGTGACTAAATAATAAAGAAGGTTCTTTGACCAAACTTTTTTAATCATCATGTTTTTGGTTCAGAAGAAAAGACGAGCTGATCGCACTACAATAAATACGGTTCATACCTGTATCAAACGGATAAGTAGATATTAAATCTCTACACACGAAATTTTTGCAAATATATTTTATGGGTAATTCAGCAAAAGAAGTTGATCAGCGTTTGCACAACAATTTGGTAAAGATCGATTGTCGAACAACTTCACACATTTTTCCATCGACTGACAGAATAGGGTAGTTTCCTAAGTCAAATTTTGCATGCGATTTCACAATTAATATTAAGATATAGGTAAATTAATAACATTAGTCAAATCGAAATTAAAATTTCTTAGGATTTGAGACAATAATAGACATTTGAAGTTGGGTGGGAAAGTCCATTTCAACGTGCGAATTTGAAAATGCTATGTCATCGTATAAAATACAAAATTAGTAGTAACTTTCACTATGAAAATTATATTCGTATAAGCAACGTTTGATATAGCTGCTGAACAAAGTTCTTACGATATGCATACAGTATTAAACGTTGTGACGTCATAGTGTGCTGCGACATTTGTATGAAACGTTTTGAGCTCGCCCAAATGATGTGCTATTGAAACTGTAATATCTCGGAGAGTTTTTCAAATATCAAACCATTATTTTAATAGTATACCTTCTTCATCCAGCAGCCAGCTAAATAGGCCTATTGTAATATTGGGTAGAAGAGTTATCAAAAATCGATATTAAGCTGTGAACTAAATTTGATTAACAAACAAACAAACTTAATCAAAAACGTTAATAAAATTATTGTTGGCGCGGTTAAATTACCACAGATCACTAAATAAGCTATGCTAAGTTTGTATATGCGTTCTGAAATTTAACTCATAGTTTTTGCCATTATCCTTATTTACCTTGAGTGTAGGCAAAAAACTGGCTCGAATAAATTTTGTTACGCCAAATGAAGTCATTTGAAAGCAATTATTGTATTTCTGGATATGTATGAGTAAAAATATGAGATAGTAAAGTTCTCAGTTATGGCGAGACCAGGGAAATAAGGATTAAATTTTATATGGAGGATATTATGGGTTCCAGTTCAAATTGAATATGTACCTACTTAGTTTACTCATACGGCATACCTAAGATGGGACGACTGTCAACTATAAAAAGCATATAAACGGTCGAATTGAGAGACCCCCTCCTTTTTTTGTGAAGTCGGTTAACAAAATAAAGTAGTGCATCAAAGCTACGTTAAGGCGGTACGAAGTTCGCCGGGTCAGCTAGTATTTCATATATTCAAAAATACTTTGTCTTAACTTCAGTCCTTTTTTCAACCTCTGCCAATAAACTCATTATATTTATAGTCAGGCGCAAGGTGTCTTTGAGTATACACGCGCGCAACCCATTACGCGTAGTTACTATTTAAAATTTTTAACGTAGTCCAGTGGTTCTCAACATGTTCACAACTAAGTGCACAAGCTGTAATGACGTGGTCGGCGACGGTCCTGTGTGTGTGCAGTGTAAAGGCAACTTCCACTTCAAGTGTGGGGATACCACTGAACGCAGCTTCCGCAGACTTGGCGAGGGAAGGAAAACGTGGATGTGTCCTTCTTGCCGTGAGGGTGACAGTTCGCGAATGCGGGAGAACGCGGCACCATCTTCACCGTTATGTCATTCCCCCTCGACTCCGAAGCTGTCGACTGGGAAACTCACTGAGAACAGGAGTTGCCCTGCTCTCCAAACCACCACAAAACACCTCCAAGACAATGTATTGCAAAACATTTTGGATAAGGTAACCGACCTGCAAGCTCAGTTCTCCGCATTCAAAACAATAGAATCTGACTTAAAAAAACTAAAACCCAACTACGACAAAAAACGACGCTGAAAAAGTATAAAACAAGACTTTTAGAACATACAATACTATTTTGAAGTATGCAATATTTACTATGTAGAGATAAGTTTTCATGTTTGGAAAACCGCAGTCACACGTTGTCAAAGTGCTACGGTAGGTAGGTACTTGTGTATGGAACGTGTGACTACGCCTTTCCAAACATGAAAACTTATCTCTACATAGTAAATATTGCATACTTCAAAATAGTATTGTATGTTCTAAAAGTCTTGTTTTATACTTTTTCAGCGTCGTTTTTTGTCGTAGTTGGGTTTTAGTTTTTAACTTTTTATTATTTGTACTATTTTGGTGTTAGTAAGTAGTAAAGAAGCTATGAACGAAAAAGATGTGAACTATATGCAATCAGTCCATGAATATACGTAAAGTCACATGCAAATGCTAGTAATATATATATATTTAAAATGTACAAGTAAAGCGCTTTCCAATGATACCAAACACGGCGTATTTATCTTAACTTTATTTTTTTACTCTGTATGTTTTGTCCGCTAGTGGGCGCCACATTAGATTTTGTGAAACCCTATATAGCCTATAACCAGCGGACAATTAAGACGCTTCTAATAATATGTCATTTGTCGAATTCTGACAAGCAATTTAGAAGTTATGTGGAAACAGATGAACATACATACATACATACAAACATACATACATACATACATACATACATACATACATAGCCTGTCAAAATCATAACCCTCCTTTTGCTTTGCCGTAGTCGGGTAACAAGTAAAGGGAGATATAATGGAACTCAAGACAAATATCAATACCAAAATGGATACCATATCTAACCAAGTGTGTGATATCGAAAATCGCTTGGTACCCCTGGAGAAAGTGAAAACCGACGTGGACAAGCTTAATGAGGTTGTAAGAGATCTGTTGGCGGATAATAGACGTAATGAACAATGGGTGCGACGTTCCAATATCCAGCTAAATGGAATTCCATATAAAAATGGTGAAAACCTATACAGCACAGTTAAACGTTTAGCTCAACTCTGTGATTTCCCACTAAACGTGGATACTGACATCGACTTTGTTACTCGAGTTGCAGTAAAGGGAGATGTGGAAGCTAAAAAGGTAAAACCTGTTATACTGAAGATGCAGTCCCGATTTAAGAAAGACGACTTCTTGGCGGCTCTTAGAAAGACCAGAGGTATCAAGGCAAGTGATGTTGGTTTTGTTGGGTCTGAAAATAATATTTATGCCAATGATCATCTCTCAACTTCTAACAAGTATTTACTTCAACAAGCAAAAATGAAGGCGAAAGAAAAGAACTACGCCTATTGTTGGGTACGCAACTGCACCGTGATGGTTCGCCGTAACGAAAAGTCTCCAGTCGTTCACATTACATCGGAGGATGCTTTAAAAAAGATAACATAAGTGCTATCTATGAAATTAGTCTTAAAAATATTATTGTGTTGCAGAACTTACTAACTTCAACTTTAGTTTATCTATGTGGCGGCATTTCATACTGTGATTACCTCAAAAGTTTGACATCCTTAGGCTGTCGGACGGCGCTATTGTATAGCTTCCAATATTCCGTAGCGAGTCAAATACACATCGTATCGCTACAAAAAATATACATTGCGGGCCTCATACGCATCGTTCATTTGCGAGGCTGCGCGCGAGCGGCATTCGATTTCGTACATAGTCGAACAGGTCACTCCAAGCGGCAGCTATTCTCTTATTTTTACCCAACTACGGCAAAGCAAAAGGAGGGTTATGATTTTGACAGGCTATGTATGTATGTATGTATGTATGTATGTATGTATGTTTGTATGTATGTATGTATGTTCATCTGTTTCCACATAACTTCTAAATTGCTTGTCAGAATTCGACAAATGACATATCATTAGAAGCGTCTTAATTGTCCGCTGGTTATAGGCTATATAGGGTTTCACAAAATCTAATGTGGCGCCCACTAGCGGACAAAACATACAGAGTAAAAAAATAAAGTTAAGATAAATACGCCGTGTTTGGTATCATTGGAAAGCGCTTTACTTGTACATTTTAAATATATATATATTACTAGCATTTGCATGTGACTTTACGTATATTCATGGACTGATTGCATATAGTTCACATCTTTTCGTTCATAGCTTCTTTACTACTTACTAACACCAAAATAGTACAAATAATAAAAAAGTTAAAAACTAAAACCCAACTACGACAAAAAACGACGCTGAAAAAGTATAAAACAAGACTTTTAGAACATACAATACTATTTTGAAGTATGCAATATTTACTATGTAGAGATAAGTTTTCATGTTTGGAAAGGCGTAGTCACACGTTCCATACACAAGTACCTACCTACCGTAGCACTTTGACAACGTGTGACTGCGGTTTTCCAAACATGAAAACTTATCTCTACATAGTAAATATTGCATACTTCAAAATAGTATTGTATGTTCTAAAAGTCTTGTTTTATACTTTTTCAGCGTCGTTTTTTGTCGTAGTTGGGTTTTAGTTTTTATATATATATATATAGATGAATGGAATGTCAAATACTAAAAGGATTAAAAAGAACTATAAATAAAATAGGTAAGCACAAATTTAGATTATAAAAAACCGTTTCAAAAGGTAGGTATCTACAACAGCCGCCCTTAATCTAAGTTGTGCTGAACAATAATGTAATAAAAAATGAAAAAGAGAATTATGTTTCTAATCCTAAATTATTTACACATGTCCTATGCAATAGAGGCCCGAGTGGCTTAGTGAGTACGTCTGCAGGCATATCACAACTCTTTAAATATTCTAATCTTACAATCTTACAAGATACCTTCTCTCTTATGAAGTGATATCTGGTATCAATATGCTTCGTCCTGTTGTGGTGTACCGGATTGTGAACGAGATTAATGGCACTTTGACTGTCAGAAGCTAGTTTTGCGGAAGAGAGTTTACCTGTTATTTCACTTATGAACCGCCGCAAATAGCAGGCTTCCTTCGTAGCACTGGCCAGCGCCATATATTCACTATCTGCAGAGCTCAAAGCCACGGTGGGTTGCTTTTTGGATTCCCAGGATACTGGTACTCCAGCTAGCTTGAACAAGTATCCTGTATAGGACTTCCTGTCCACAAAATCCTTTTAAGTTTTCTCCGTATTTCCTGTAGGTCAAGGAATAGTTTATAGTACCCTTTAGGTACTGTAAAACCCTTTTTGCAGCCTTCCAGTGTTCAATTGTAAAATCAGTGTTTGACTGACTCAAATAACTGGTCGTATATGCAATATCTGGGCGAGTATTCTGACTTAAATACATGATACAACCTATTCAATTTTGGTAAGGAAAAGACTCACCAACTCGACCATCAGTTCTCTTCTTCATTGTCTTTTTAATTAAGGGAGTATCGACCGTCTTGCAGTCAGTAATGTTGAACTTTTCCAGTAACGTTGATATATAATTTGATTGGTTTATTCTCACAGTGTCCGAGTCACACTTTATTTGCAAACCCAAGTACGAACTTAATTTTCCCAAATCTTTTAGTGAAAAATATTTTCCTTAGTCACTTTTAACAGTGTCAAATGTCAAATCTGATTCGAAGAAAATAATTAGGTCATCGACAAATACACTCAATATAACGAGTTCGTGACCAAAAAGTTAAGTGTATACGCAAGCTTCCGAAGGAGTTCCTATGAAACCTATTTTTATTAGCGTTTCATTGAGCTTTTTATTCCAAGCTCGAGGTGCCTGTTTCAGACCATACAGAGACATTTTCAGTAAACAAACTTGGTTTTCCTTGTCTTTTACTTTGAATCCCAAAGGTTGTTCCATATATACTTCCTCTTCTAAATCTCCGTTAAGGAATGCTGTGTCCACATGCTTCATTTTTAGACCCATCTCTGCAGCGGTATGACCTTTTTGTTTGGTCTGTCTACTAAATCCCACGTATGGAGTTTCATTAGAGAGTTAAATTCATCTGACATAGCATGATGCCACTTTTCAGCATCATCGGCATGAGTAGCTTCATATTAAGTGGTTGGTTCACATGAATCAAACGTAGATACATTATACGTAAAGAAATCTGGTGGCTTCCTGATTCTTGTAGGATATCTCCGCTCATTGTCAGTATTTTCTTCTTCCTGACTAACTGACTCCGATTCATGTTCTTCTTCTACACTTGCTACTTCTAATTCTCTTTGCTCTTCCAAAGGGGAAGTAGAAGCTTCGTGAAGACTTTCCGTGGAGGGTTCAGCCTCACAATCGTAAAATGGAGAATCTTCGGCATCTTCAGTTTGATCGTTATTAAATAATAGAACAGAATCTGTCTGTACTACAGGCTCAGCTTGCCTCTGCTTCAATGTTGTAAAACTATTCTCAAAAAATGTTGCATCTCTCGACATAAATACTTGTCGTGGGTTAGATGGATCCCTAAATATATACGTGTTAGGGTTTTCAGAATAACCAACGAAAATGGCTTCTCTTGCCTTTATGTCTAACTTTTTCCTGTGACATGAGGGTATATGAACCATCGCTCTACAGCCAAATACTTTTAGGTGACGTAGATCGCTTCCACGTCCATACCATTTGTCATACGGAATTCCTCCATCTAAAACCCGATGAGGCGACCTATTTTTTAAATAAATAGCAACTTGGAAAGCATCTTCCCAGCTTTGGACAATGAGCTTTCAGCTAACAACGTTCTCGCCTTTTCAACTACCGAACGGTGAGTATTATTATTATTGACGAACTCTATGCCGTTTTCAGTCCTTACAGATTTTATTCTTTTGTTTAATTGATTTTCGACTAACGTTAGAAAAATACCAAATTTATTTATTACTTCTATTTTGAATATATAAAGTAAGCAAACACTTTTCTAGTATAGTCATCTACTATAGTCAACATATATTTATATCCTTGAAAGGAAGTTGTTGACATAGGACCACATAATTCCATATGAATAAGTTCTAATGGTGAAATAGCCCTATTGAATGCTACCTTTTTAAAAGGTTTACGCGCAGATTGCCTTTTACGCACGCAATGCAATTCGTATTATCGACTACTTTGAACTCTACACCTACCTTATGATTCTTCAGTTGGTTCATGCCTATACGGCACAAATGACCTAGCCTTTTATGCCAAAGTCGGTAACTATTCTGACAGTCAAATACAAATACAAAATACAAAATCATTTATTTCAATACAGGTTTAACAATGTTATTATTAGATTTCTCCTTGTAAGCTAATAATAAGCCTGTAGTGGGAGAGATCGCTCTTGCCAGGTTTCAGACCTGTAGGTAGGTATTTACAATTAATAAAGAAAAAAATAAAGTAAATAAAATCTTACATTTAGGTTATACAGGGTGCCAATTTGATGATTTAATGATTAATGTTACATACTTAAATATTATATATGTATATATATATATCCAATCAAAAACATAAATGTGAAATGAGAGCCAAGTTCAATATTATGATGATTGCCTTGGTTGTTGACTTCAACGACAAAAGAAGTGAGATCTAAATGGGTGCCAAGTTCAATGGTCAACCCAGAAATTTAGTTATAAGTAACACTATAACATACCTATCATATCTTATTATAACATGAGATAATGTATGGTGGTAGCCTATGAAGGTCTGTCTTGGCTAGTTTCTATAAACCTACCAACGTATTATTATGTTCGCTCGCTAGTTTCTACCAACAATCCAAATTTTCGGAATTATAAAATAAAGACCGACAAATACTTGTAGGCTTAGAACTTGCGACGGCTATAATTCATATATGAAAACTAGCCAAGACAGAGCTTCATAGGCTACCACCATATATTATCTCATGTTATAATAAGATATGATAGGTATGTTATAGTGTTACTTATAACTAAATTTCTGGGTTGACCATTGAACTTGGCACCCATTTAGATCTCACTTCTTTTGTCGTTGAAGTCAACAACCAAGGCAATCATCATAATATTGAACTTGGCTCTCATTTCACATTTATGTTTTTGATTGGATATCATTACTTTTTGTAG
Organism: Maruca vitrata; assembly: GCA_039566165.1. Lineage (NCBI taxonomy): Eukaryota > Metazoa > Arthropoda > Insecta > Lepidoptera > Crambidae > Maruca > Maruca vitrata. Next base: position 13,384,705 of record CM076914.1, on the reverse strand, counting down.
AAAAGTATATATCATCGTAACGCCGTGGGTCCTTTGAAAAGGGCAAATTCAAAACTAAAACTAGACTATATGTAGGTACCTACCCTAAATAATATATATGAAAACCGACTATAAGTACCTACTCTTAATTGTAAATAAGTAAGTATACCTAAATATATACTTAGTGCTCTGCCTTCCCCGGTATATAGGCGTGATTAGGCACTAATTAGGTATTTATGTTAAGCGTTCATAATAGAACCTAACCTAATTATTAAAAAATTGCCAGTTTTTTATTTATTCCTTTGTATTCATGTAATTACCTATCTGCATACCAAATTTTAACTCTCTAGGTCATTTGGAACTGGGTTAGAATTTTGATCTGTCAGTCAGTCAATGATAAAAATGAGGATTTTTGGACATAAATATCTTAATAACTGTTTGAGAAAAGCTTATGAAATTTAGAAAACATATTTATCTTGCAAGTCACAATATATGAGCCAAATTTGATACGTTTATGTGAAATAGTTTTTGATTTATGAGGGGTTCAAAAGTGGTTCCAAATGGTTCGTGTAATACGGTGCGGCTCGCCAGTTCTGTTTCTTGAACTTGGCTTGACACGCTACCGCGTGTCTAGATGAAAACCGACTATAAGTACCTACTCTTAATTGTAAATAAGTAAGTATGTATACCTAAATATATACTTAGTGCTCTGCCTTCCCCGGTATATAGGCGTGATTAGGCACTAATTAGGTATTTATGTTAAGCGTTCATAATAGAACCTAACCGCAGCAGTGGTCTCCGTAAAAAGCGTCGATGGCCGAGTGGTTAAGGTCGTTGCTTGCCATGCGAGAGGTCGCCAGTTCAAACCCCGCCAGGTACCAATGTGTTTTTCAAATTTGAAATTCATATGTACCATCATTCGACGCTTTAACGGTGAAGGAAAACATCGTGAGGAAACCAGCACGCCTGAGAGATTTTTCTACGGTGTGTGAAGCCATGTCAGAGGCCTACGGGCGGCTTAAAAACTCTGACACCAGGTTGTTCATCAACCACAAGATAAGAAGAAGTGGTCTCCTTTTTCACGGCTTTCAGGGTGAGTGCGACAGGCTCAACATGGTCTATTGTGCCTGTCGACCTCATATGTGGATCTCACTACCGCTTACCATCAGGTGGAGTGAGGTCATCTTGTTAGCCTCTTATAAAAATAAAAAAAATAAAAAAAAAAACCTAATTATAAAAAAATTGCCAGTTTTATATTTTTTCCTTTGTATTCATGTAATTACCTATCTGCATACCAAATTTTAACTCTCTAGGTAATTTGGAACTGGGTTAGAATTTTGATCTGTCAGTCAGTCAATGATAAAAATGAGGATTTTTGGACATTAATATCTAAATAACTGTTTGAGATAAGCTTATGAAATTTAGAACACATATTTATCTCGCAAGTCACAATATATGAGCCAAATTTGATACGTTTATGTGAAATAGTTTTTGATTTATGAGGGGTTCAAAAGTGGTTCCAAATGGTTCGTGTAATATTACACACGGTGCGGCTCGCCAGTTCTGTTTCTTGAACTTGGCTTGACACGCTACCGCGTGTCTAGATATTTACATAGGGCTATAGAGACACATATTAAATAAAACATAAAATTAAAAATAAAATAAGAAGAATTTGTGTTGTAAATCATGCTTTTTTAAATAAATATCCATAAATTTTTGATTTCAATACTATGTCTAATGTTAGGGAATGTGTTCTTAATTGTGTATACGGCCTTCTCCCACTAAATTACTAGTGAAGAATAAGTATTTCATCATTTGGGAAGTCATCGTACGGCCGTTGAAGTGGACTTTGTCCGGACAAAGATTTGTCTACCGCCACTATTGCAACGTGAAGAGTTGGAATCAAGAAAATCGCCGTTGCAGCTTGAAGAAGTGATTTGTGAACCGGTTAAGGATCTCTGTGAGTTCGTTCCAATTATTTCCATCCTTTGCTATAATTTCTTTTGCCAAAAGTGCACTCGTAATTTTTTTTCTCAATTTCCATACATCCTTTTCGCTTATATTTGACACAATTAGGTATTTGTTAGCACCAATCCACATAAATAAGTGTTACATAATTGCCTTTTGCTTTGTCGAGCGTTTATTCGTTTTGCATCAAACCGGTACGACGACTTATTAGGCGTAGGTACCTATCGCCCGGCCGGTCATTCAATATTTTTTGCTTGTTAACATACCTTTCTTTTGTTCGCGCTTATCAGCTGTGCTTCATGGCCTATTGACCCATATTAATTGCAATTTTATTGCCCTCTTGTCAGCTGTTTATCTTTTCTTCTAAATTACTGTCCTTTTGCTTTCGTTTAAAATTCTGCTACCTATACGTACAAAATGGACTTAAATAAATTAATGAAACAGCGTAGTGGCATTAAAGCTAAGCTTACCCATTTTGAAAAACACCTTACTACTCTTTCTTCCTTCATCCAATTATCCGAAATTCAACGGATTGATTTGGAAGGACGCTTAAGCAAATTTGAGGCCTTATACGATTTGTTCGACGCGTTACAGATCGAGATCGAGTTAGCCTCAGACGAGCCCGACGACGAGTACGTGGAGCGAAACCAAATTGAAGAGCGTTACCACTCGTTGCTCGCGAAAGCGCGCAGCCAGCTGAGGGTCAGCAGTGCTGAGCGTGAGGGTACGGAGGCGAGCTCTGCAATGGACGCTAAGTCAGGTGCATCGTTTAAGCATAACTTTGTTCGCTTACCAAAAATTGATTTACCACAATTCGATGGTAGCTACCAGTGCTGGTTAGAATTTAGGGACACCTTTTTATCTTTATTTCACAATAGTGATTGTATCGACAACCTAAACAGGTTCCATTATCTCCGAGCATCGTTAAAAGGTCGCGCATCAGAAATCATTAAAAACATTGATTTCAAAGCTGAAAATTACTTGATGGCTTGGGACTTGTTTTGTGACCGCTACAACAACAATCGACTGTTGGTCAACAATCACGTGCAGGCTCTGTTTGATGTTGAACCTGTCTTCAAGGAGTCTTCCACTTCTTTGAGACGTCTGATTGATGTCATAAATAAAAACATACGAGCTCTTAAGACATTAAATGAACCTACAGACTATTGGGATACTCTTATAATATTTATGATGTCTCGAAAATTAGATTTAACCACCAGCCGAAAATGGGAAGAGTATCGTAATATACTATCAGAGTCACTTACTTTATCAAAATTTCTTAAATTTATTAGTAACAAGGCCGATCTTTTAGAAACATTAGAAATAAATCAAAGTACTTCAAACAATCAAGCAAATTATAGACAAAAAAGTTTCATTTTAACAAATACAAAAGAAAATAGCACTAATAAGGAAATAATAAAAAACTTACAACCTAACTATTTGAACTTACAAAATAAATACAATAAATGTCCTTTATGTTCTAATGATCATCTTCTATATATGTGTGATTCATTCAGAAATTTACCTACAGAGTCACGTATCCTTAAAGCGAAGGAATTCAGGGTCTGCCTAAATTGTTTACGCTCATCTCATATCACCAAGAAGTGTCGATTGTCAGGCTGTAAATATTGTAAGGCCAAACACAACACTCTCTTGCATGTTGAACCGGTTGAGCAACCTTACCAAGACCCCATGCCTTCAACTTCAAATAGTGTAGCCTTGCCAATCGACACTTCTAATAGTGTCGTCTTAGCCACTGATACTACACACCATACTAGTACATCCAATGTATTGCTGTCCACAGCTATTGTGAAGGTGGTGGACAACAGCGGCAACAGAGTCTCCGCTCGAGTCCTGCTCGACAACGGCAGCACGGCTAACTTCATCACGGAGAGCCTCTGCATCAAACTGGGTTTGTCACGACGTCAAATGTGTCTCCAATGTTACTGGTATTAACCAACAGTCTTCCTATAGTACACAGTCTTGTAATCTCAGCATTGAGTCATCTAATGGGGACTATAGCATGAATATAGACTGTCTTATATTACCGGAAATCACCAAGCTTTTGCCCTCTTCATTTGTCGACATAAAGAATATTCCTATTCCGTCAAGTCTCTCTTTAGCTGACCCTTCATTTAATATTCCTTCTGTAATCGACATTCTTCTAGGCGCAGAAGTCTTTTGGGGCATTATAGGCACTGCTAGTATTGACTTAGGCAAGCGCATGCCCAAGCTATGTGAAACCAAGTTTGGTTGGATAGTGTCGGGTCCAGTTTCTCAGCTTCGTCCGTCGCTTAATGAATGCTCACATTTTTGTAACTTCGTTGAGTCCTTCGATAGGCCAGACCTGACGAAATTTAGGGAACTGGATCCCATTTCAAACAACTGTGCTTCGGCAGGTCGGTCTAAGGAAAATATGATATCATTACTTGTTGGGTTGAATACTTCTATAAATCCACGGTTATTACATACTTTAGTAAGACACTCTGAAATTATGCAATTACATAATGTTTGCTCATTAACTATCGCGTCACCGTCCGATATGTTTATTGGCAATCTAATTAGTTTTGAGGAGTTAGCTGGTATCATGTCTTCATAAAGATTAACGTTTCTCGAATTGTACATTCTTATAGGATTAGTGCTAGTTCGCGTTTTAAGAATTTTATCCTTTAAATCAATTGTAGCCTCCCACTGTGTCAGTAAATCAAGTCCTATCAGTCCGTCAAAATAGTAGTATATCATTTTCATCTCTAAACTCTCGAAAACAGGGTAACTTAATCGAATGATTGTTTCTGCTGGTACCATGGATATTAGTTACTTCAAATGGATCAAATTCTAGTGGCACATTAGAATAAAATTTGCTTATAGTATCGGGGCTAAGAAACGACTGATTTGCTCCTGTATCAATGAGTAGTTTTAAAGGAGAGTCGTTTATGAAAATATATGGAAGCTGCCTTTGCGTTTGAAGGTTAACTTCTATTTTGAGTTTTTTATACTCTTGGCTAACTGAAAATCCTGATTATCATTTTGAGAGGATGTAGATGGCTGAGCTGAGTCCTCTGCATGTTCATGCCACGTTTCTGGTTGCTGTGCGTCCTCATATTGAAATGGATTCGAACCATCATAATCGTAATTATTGTATGAATCAGGAACAGTATAATACGAATCAGTATTATAAAAATCATCGTAGGGATAACTATAGTAATCGTCATAGGTCATACACTCATTTACGTTTACGTCGCGAGACTTAAAGTAGTTTGTCGGCAGTGGATTACCGTGTCTAGTCCAGTCATGTCCAGATGGGGGTAAAACGTGTGGTGTAAAATGACTTACGCTGCTCATTGGCTTAGGGCCACTATTATTGTTCGTGTTAAAATTATAGTTAGGCCTAGGTGGCATCTTAAAGACAACGCTTTGCGGATTATAATTTGGTGGACGCGCGCCAAACATTTGTTGGGTGCGCGTAGGCATACGCATAGGTTGTGGGAGGAATTGTGGCCTCGGCGGGAAATTGTTATTAAAGCGGGGAGGTGGAGCTTGGATGTTAGGCAATTTCTGAGGGAATACAAAAGGCTTAGGGACGGGAAAAGCGTTAGGCGTTGGCATATGTACGGGTGGTTTATAAATGTTCGCGCTCTGTACTGGTTTTGATAACCCTTCATTACGACTCTGTAAGTACATAGTATTAAGTTCTTCCTGTACATATTCCAGCGCTTTTTCTATTGTGTCAGGGCGCATACATCTTATACGAGAACCTAGAGGTTCTTTCAGCCCTCGTACGAATGACTGCATCGTAAGTCTTTTGTATAAATTACGTTTTGCCTCAATGGTTGTCTCTATAGTCTCATGTAACGTGACATACGTCATGATAGTGGAAAATAACGTTTGACATTTGTCATAAAATTCCTGTGGACTATTGCTCCCTTGGGTTTGTAATGCTAGGTCATTGTAAAGGGTTGTTTCGTCACGTTGATCCGTAAAATTATTTATTAAGACGTTTTTAATGCCATCCCAACTTTCAGGAATACCATTAGAATTAATAGTCCTTGCGGCATGACCCGTTATTTTATTAAGTATTCCATTTATAAGGAATAGTTTTCCTAAGGCGTCCGCTGAGTCGCCATAAGATTCTACTAACTGATCACATAATCTCACAAACCTTGTGAGTACGTTAGGATTGCCGTCAAATTCGGGCAGGAGGCGTAAGGCCTTGATGTCGTCAGGATCCAACGACATGTCTGTTGAATTAACTGATAAACTACTACTACTACTAGAATAACTTTCTAAGTCACTATTATCAATATTTCTATTACTATCAAAATTTGCGCGGGCTCCCTTAATATTTTTTAATTCTTTAGGGGTCCAATTACTATTTGGGTGAAAAATTTTGAAGGATTAAAAATAACTATAATAAAGAAAACTACGGGCTAAAAAGGAAAGCAACACTAGAGAAAATTCAGTGGTGTACTTATATGAACATATTATCTCGTTCTCTTTGAGCTGCAATCGATGTCTGGATTCTTCGGCGTGGCCCGTTGATGTTAAGGAATCCCGGTGAAGGCTTGAGAACCGATTAGGCGCGGCGACGGCGATACGACGGAAGACTTCGCGCGCTAACCCGGGAATCCTACCGACTGCGCCAATTACGGAAGCGATAGTCGAAGGACTCAAAAAAAACGAATTTACTTTACAAATATTTAATTAAAAAAAAAGAAAAAGGTTACAGTGAAACTAATTACTATGCCTAATTCTAAGTGTTGACCCGACCGATGTAAGTATCAAAGTGAAGTCACGTAGGCCACGGCGAATGCGACACGAGGATCAGAGTCAGCATATTCCATACAATGTAACAGATATTTAGTATTTTAGGCAGCATATACACCTTTGGCAACACTGGTAAGCACTTTGTTTTGTTTGTGTCAAAATGGCGGCCCTTGCAAACAAAGACGAATTCTCTTAGCAAAAATGCGAATAATTCGACAGTGACTATTAACAATTTCGGATGTGCAAAACAGCCACTTTACAGGAGAGCTAATCAAAGTTTAATTTGGATGTATCTTTTTACTTATTTGAGGCAGGATTATAAAATTTTAGGGTTATGCTATACAAATAATGTTTGTTCAGGCCAATATTATGGGACGCCGTTATTAAATGTGTAAACATGAGAAAAGTCAGTTGCGACTTTTTTAACGGCTCTAAACTAATGTTGAATTCGATGGCCCCACCGAATAAACGTGTAATAGCCATTGCACAAAAAAAATTTTTTTTGGTATTTCGTTACATTAGCCTCTCCTCTACCTCCCCAATTTTTAAGAACAATAAAAACTATGTATATTTGCTTCTTATATATTTATATTTGCGTCATTAATTTATTTTTAAAATGTAATAATAATATATCATTGACATTCTTGTAATTAACATAATAAATTTGACCTTAATAATGTATTTGACCTGTCTTAAACTTTAAATAGTCTTAAAATTTGCATGCCTATGTTAGGCCTAATATAGTATGCAACCTACCTACCTACCTACCTACCTATATTATGCAAATAAATAATTTGATTTGATTTGACTCTACTTTTTATTTTGTTAAGAATAATGGAATACTGGTGCTCGATTTATAGCAATAAATTATAAAACTTATCTATTGGTATTTTTTGATCATAATCAAGCCTGTAATTGCATTAAAAACCTTTTTTCCACGGAAATAATATATTTTTTTGTCACAAGAATATTATTTTAAGTGACTATTGCATGCTTCATACTTTCTCTGTTTCACAAGAATAAACGTGTATAAACAGCAAAACGTTTGATATTGTTAGTTCTTTGTTGTTAAGTATAGGCAATATGCGTTTGCACGTTTATTCGTGTATATTTTTTTGGTGCTTTTTTGAGTAATGTGTCTTGCACGAGAAGTAACTTAGCAAATAATTTTGCATTGTTTCTTACCATAATAGATAAGTTTTATAATTTATTGCTATAAATCGAGCACCAGTATTCCATTATTCTTAACAAAATAAAAAGTAGAGTCAAATCAAATCAAATTATTTATTTGCATAATATAGGTAGGTAGGTAGGTAGGTAGGTTGCATACTATATTAGGCCTAACATAGGCATGCAAATTTTAAAACTATTTAAAGTTTAAGACAGGTCAAATACATTATTAAGGTCAAATTTATTATGTTAATTACAAGAATGTCAATGATATATTATTATTACATTTTAAAAATAAATTAATGACGCAAATATAAATATATAAGAAGCAAATATACATAGTTTTTATTGTTCTTAAAAATTGGGGAGGTAGAGGAGAGGCTAATGTAACGAAATACCAAAAAAAAATTTTTTTGTGCAATGGCTATTACACGTTTATTCGGTGGGGCCATCGAATTCAACATTAGTTTAGAGCCGTTAAAAAAGTCGCAACTGACTTTTCTCATGTTTACACATTTAATAACGGCGTCCCATAATATTGGCCTGAACAAACATTATTTGTATAGCATAACCCTAAAATTTTATAATCCTGCCTCAAATAAGTAAAAAGACACATCCAAATTAAACTTTGATTAGCTCTCCTGTAAAGTGGCTGTTTTGCACATCCGAAATTGTTAATAGTCACTGTCGAATTATTCGCATTTTTGCTAAGAGAATTCGTCTTTGTTTGCAAGGGCCGCCATTTTGACACAAACAAAACAAAGTGCTTACCAGTGTTGCCAAAGGTGTATATGCTGCCTAAAATACTAAATATCTGTTACATTGTATGGAATATGCTGACTCTGATCCTCGTGTCGCATTCGCCGTGGCCTACGTGACTTCACTTTGATACTTACATCGGTCGGGTCAACACTTAGAATTAGGCATAGTAATTAGTTTCACTGTAACCTTTTTCTTTTTTTTTAATTAAATATTTGTAAAGTAAATTCGTTTTTTTTTGAGTCCTTCGGCTATCGCTTCCGTAATTCATCCGACAACTTTTGTCCGAATAATATTTACATAAAAAGTTACATGAATTAAATAAATAAATATAAATATTACACAACATCACATACATTGATCTGATCCCGTGGTAAGTAGCTTAAGCACTTGTGTTACGGAAATCAGGATCAACAGTGGATACACAAATAAACTTAAATATATTTAATGATACATCCAGACACGGAACAAATACCGATGTTCGTCACACAAATATTTGTCCCGAGTGGGAATCGAACCCACGACTCTTGGAACCGTAGGTTTTGAACCTGAGTCACTAACCACTGTTCCACCGAGCCAGTCAATTATAATAAAAAAATCTCGTTGGTTCACCCAAATTTTTGATATGCTAAAATATGTTATTCCTAAGCTAAAAGACAAAATAATATGCTAAACAGGAAGAAAATATAACCAATTTAGAATTTTGTGCAATTTATACTAATATGGCAACATTGGCGCTTACAGCACCTCTACTGGTAGTCAATGAAACAATTATTCCACGATATGATCGATTGAAATTGATCGTTTCATGAAATAGCAGTGCATCTGGCCCCATCGTCAAATGATTTCTAATAATTGATTTGACCCGGGCACGTCATGATATGGCCAATGGACAGTGAAATCTTTCATGAAATGCAACCATTTCAAATTTGAAAATTATTGAAACATTGAAATGGCCGTCATTTCATGAAATGGTCAATTCTACGATGTGGCCACGACATACAGACAAGTCTTTTTCTGGGAAACAAAAGTGACTCCTGTCAGTTAATTAATGAATGACAAAGCAACATAAACATTTTCACAGAACTCAAAGGTATCTAAAGAAGAATAAGACGGAAAGTGTAAGGACAGTGAGCTGAAGCTTTTATTATTGTAGGTACGTACCTGCTAACTAAAAGCAATGTTGGAACAAAATCCAGTGAACAAGCCGAGTAGTAACAAATACCTGCTCGTATCTTTGAGTATAAAGCACTGGAGATGCCATAACGTCAACGCTTCTAACAAATTTTTTCGCCACTTTTAGCGGGGGGCGAGGTAAACACGTACAGCACACCACCAAAAATTTAATAACCCAACAGACACAAATTTTGCTGTAACGATAAACGCACACTACAAAAATGTTCAACACTTCAAACAATACACGCATACAAACAAAGTTTTCACGTAACTACGCAGCACACATACGGACAAAATAGTGATGACACCAAGAATAAAATAAAATCAGTTTGGTGAATGAACCTTTGAATGAACTGAACTATTTTGTACTGATTATTGAAAAATTGTAAAATGTAAAAATTTTAAGCTATGAAATGTTTATTTCTATGTGTGTCTGTCTGTATTTGTGTGCCTATGTGACCTAAGCCCTCTCGTATATCCAACCTCCAAACTGTGGAGACTTCACTCCACAGTTTGTGCGCTCGCGGTTTAGATATAAAAGTAAATTATTATTTGTTGGTAGGTAGGTAATTGTACCTGGTGATCTTATACTGCGAACATTGGCATAGAAGATTCTGAGTGAAGACGGATTAGTGGTTATCTATATCATCGTATTTATTGACTATAAAATAGTTAATGCTTCTTGATTAGGTTAGTTTTTTGCTATTTCAGATTAATTGTGCGTACAACCGGCGGCTACGCGAGCTCGTGCGTATATAAATATTCAATTTAATCCTAAGTTTGATAGCATGGAAAAAAACTGAATATACAATGTGCTAGGCATAGGAGCAGTAACAGATTCAGGAAAAATAAAGAAATAAAATTACTTACCAAACAAGGACATGTTCGCAAAGAAGGTATTGCACCTTCAATCAATGTCTTTCTGTTATTAACATTTTTGTAGCTATCCGGAGTAAAGTGCTCCGAACAGATAACACTTGTACGTGTGGGTTTCCAAGAATCATTTTCGTTGTTACAAAATTTTCTCCATATCTCCTTTATCTTTTGATCTTTGGGAAATCTAAAAGGACAAACACTTCTATTATATAAATACTGGTTTATGGTATACTATGCTTATCACATACACTCATAACCCCGGACTTAGCCTCGAAATATTTTATAGCTACAATTCTTTTCATTTTCAGACTAAATTTCAACATCGTATGACCAGAGGAAAGAAAAGTATTTTTTCAAATTACCCTACAAGATTTAAATATAACATACGTCTATACCTTTTATTTAATTCAAAATTATAGTAAAATACGGATTATACAACTAACTGCAGGGAGTGAATGACTCATTCAAATGTCGCTTTTTTGACTTTGTGACATCACTAGCCCCCGTACCACTGTATTCATGTTTACATTTTTCAGTCGTTTACGTATCGTTACGGTTTTTTATTAAAATGGCAATTCTTCTTAAATACACATTTAAAAGTTAATAAAAATACTTACCTATGATACGAAACGCGCTCTTGTTGCGAATTTGATCTGTCAGATCGCCTTTTACACGAGAATACTGCACAACTAACCATTTTTCAAGAGAAACGTCACGCGACAGGGATCAATGCAAAATGGCGGTGGTGCAGCGACAAGTAGTTTTATTAAACGTGTTTGAACAGTTGAACAATGTACTTTGCCGGAGGGGGTCGCCCGTGTAAGGCATCTCCAGTGCTTTATACTCAAAGGCTCGTATCCATACGTTTTATCACTTACAGCACTGAAGCCGGCTGGCTACATTTATCTACGTCACCGCACATTCACTTTACTCGCAACATTCCAAAAGTTACCCCAAGTCTGCACGATTTAGTACTGTAAACAGAAATTAGCATATATACGAGTGAACGAATGTAGCATTTTATCTGCCTGTTATTTTATATGTTTTTTATTGGTCGGAACGGTCGCTCCTGTTAAATGGGCGTTAAAAGAAGATAAAGTGAAACGAGATAGAAGAAATAACTAGAAGCCGAAAGCTCAATGTGACATCGTTCTTCCCCCGGGATCGTGTGTTTTTTCTGGTAAAGTGTCTCCTTTCCTTTACCATCCTACTCTTCAGAGCACTCCTTACCAATACAGGATAGTCTTAGCATCCTTGCATAGATGTTCGCCGCGACCCGAACCAGCGGGATTCATTCGAACAGCCTCTCGCAAACTGGGGATCCTGAACAGAGTGCGGCGACTTTTCACACCGGTGCAACTTTGCCTACTGTATAAGGCACAAGTTCACCCATGTGTAGAATATTGTTCTCACCTCTGGGATGGCTACGCAAAATACTTGCTCGATGCCTTCCATAGGTTGCAGCGGCGTGCTATCTAGCACGCCGCTGCGAGAATACAGTTTGTATTCTCGGTGATATAGAGGTGTCCGAAACCCTTACGTCGACATTGCCTGTCTAAGACAAGTGTTCTCTACCGTCTCTATAATGGGAAATGCTCTGAAGAGCTATTTCAGCTGGTCCCTCCCTCCCATTTCTACTCCCGAATGACACGGCAAACAAGCAAATTCGGCAATCCGGCAGCCAAAAGACCAAGCGGATAGTCCTGACACGTAGATTGTTTAAGCAATCACTAATTTTACGAAATTAACTCCGACAGGCGAGTGCGGATAGAAAACTTGTTAGATCTGCGACAGAAGTTGAAGTGGTATAATGAGAAAACTTCTGTAATTACGATTTTGGTGAAATTCCTCATGCCAAGGTGGGTGTTTTCGTCGTTGAAATAAAGTTATATTTGCTTTGTCAGAGGTATTGAGATATGACGAATCTAAAAGAACGGAAACCTAAAAAACTTAATAAAACACATTACTTAATATGCATGCATACAAGAAAAGAAAATTATATTCCGGTTCTTAAGAATCGTGACTTACGAAACGCTATTATAAATTCCATTAGAATTTTAAAAAACCTACCTAGTTGCATGTGATATTGCCATAAAGAGAATTATTTTTCTTTATGTAAGGTCAATTTCAAAGGAACCCCAGGAAGTTGTTATCCAAACTCAACAGTTGCGAAAGGAAGCTTCTAAAGTTTTATTTAAAAAGCCATTTAATTTCAAACCGACTCTGTTGTGAGCCAGTTTCTGCGATTAACACACCAAAAACATAAATGTACATGGCGTGTGTTAAAACTAAGCCGAGAGCCAGGTTTAATACGAAAATTATGCTTGGCTGTGTGAGATTATTAATACATAATACAATATTGGGATAGTTTGAAATATCTGCTTGTAAAGGTTTCGACGCTACTATTTGCCCAAACGAAAATTTGGCACACTAAAATTCAATTGTACCTCTACGGTCAATAGTGAGTCAAATTGATTCAGCGACCTATGAATTGGCACAGCATGCTACCGGTATCCTGCAACAATTTGGTGGAACATCGTATGTGAAAGATTCTGGGCATATTATTCAAATTTTGCGACTTAAAAATATTGAAAAGAACGAAGTGATGATTAGTTTTCACTTTTTGGAAACGTTCCCATTACTTACTGCATAGAAGTCATTAGTATCTATGGAATCGCCAAATTGGTGCGACATTGCCTTCACTACATCTTATGCATGGAACATGAAAGCAGCCATGGCCCGAAAACTACTTGGCATACTTAAATATCATCCACAGGAAGATGAATTTGACGTACGAATTAGAAAAAAACAGCGTTTCCTATTTAGATGTGCTTGTTAAATTTCGAGGGGACGGTTCTTTTGGCCATCCATCATATCATCGTCATCATCATCATCACGCATACATGCAGAGTCACATCATCATCCGCGAATAAGGATACGCCTGGATTATATTAGCATCCAGCATTTTACCTGTGTAAAATAAGCGACAGTTTAGAATCTCTAGCATACTTAGAACATTCTCACAAGAACTATTTCCACTCCTCTTATACAAGCTATGACATTTTTTACGCTCACTCAAAAGATATAGAGGAAGATCCCAGAGCCGCCAGACATCACTCATTTTCTAATGGATAAAATATATACGAATGAGTAGTGGTGGGGTGTACTATGATCATACGACTACTTGCTACCTCGGCCAGACGGCCATTTTTCTGGTAGCAATTAATTAAGGTACATAAAAACACTGCTCATCTCACTTATATTCTAATGGCTGATTTTAACATATATTTCACACAATATCGTTAAAAACCAGGATTCATTACTCCCAGACACATGCGGTCGGCGGTTTTCCCTAACAGACGCTTTAAAGTTACGAAAAAAATTAATTAATGTCTCTTATTTTCTAATGCTTGATTTTTATATATGTTATTCAAACAACTATTTTAAAACGTTTTGCAAACGGACAGACCGATCCAAAGGGCCAAACATTCACCAGACCCAATTTTAATGTCGCTGAGAGTATGGGCACGGGCCTTATCCGTGCGTATTATGCGTGTATGTAGCATGTCCAATCTTAGTCGGAATTAATATTGAAATGTAAATAAAAATGCATATCTATTAGTAAGTAACGCAAGTAAAAAAAAAATATTTTTTAAAGGTAATGATTTGAAAATCACGTAAATAATCAAAGATTAACTTTGAGAAAAGTGCTCATCTGACCGCAATAATTATAGAAATGTACCTTACAAACTGTTTTTTTTCTTTTTTGAGTTAATTTTACATTTTAATGTAAATATCAAAAGGTTTACAAAGTACGGTTACTCTGTTTTTAATTTATAATGACGTAATAAGTAATACTCACCAGGTATTTTTTGAAAATAGGATGAAGGATTTAATAAGTACTGTATTTTAAAAATAAATATATTTTTAACCTTCATAAGGGCTTCAAAATTATTAACGTTACCGTTCCTCGGGTCAGATTTGACCGGGTACTACATTTATGCATATTATGGGTAAAAAACCTTTTACATTAAATCTTTTTATTTTTATTTGTTAACTCTATTTAATATACATTTAAATTTTTTATCAATACTAAGTAAATATTTGATTTTGAAAAACTTTATTAAAATAATATAAGTTACCAATTTAGCTTTTAATCAAATAAAAAAAAACAATAATAATTAAATTAATTATTATGACATTAAGTACATAAAACAGCTGTAATTGAATGTTGTTTACATATAAACTTTTTACAAATTACTCAGATCAAACATTTTTAATTATCAATTTTCACACATAGTTGACAACGATTTCTATAGTGAGCTTTCTTAGCAGTAGCAACATTATTTTCTTCGTGTTGAGTTGAAGTTGATGGAGTCAATAGCTTCACGTATTTTTTTCGCAATTTTCTTCTAAAGAAAAATAGAAGGACAAAAAAAGGGAGCAATAGATGTGCAAAGTTACTGTGCAACGAAAATTGCATGTACATGTGCCAAGACTGTTTTGCTGAAAAACATGTTGTAGATGATGGAAACTGAAAGTTTAATTTGTGTTTTTTTAAAATCAATAATTGTGAAGAGGTTGCAAAAAGCCTTTTTTTCTACTTTCGAAGAATAAATCTTTTAAGAAATGTTTCTTATTATAATAATAACTTATGTTTTATTCTATCCTTTAAACAAAAATATTATAATCAGATAACACGTATTTTATAAAAAAAAATCGTTTCAAGTATGGGCGGCAAAATGCTCCCCACGCGATCACTCGCATTTCCCAGAAAGGCGCCCGCGCCATCACTCTAGGGTTAAGGTTCGTTACAAATAAATAATTATTTGAAAAGGTTGCTGTTATTCAATTAAATTATTAATACTTTGTAAACCTTTTGATATTTACTTTAAAAATGTAAAATTAACTCAATTTAAAAAAAAAGTTTGTAAGGTACAATTCTATAATTATTGCGGTCACTCTTTTCTTAAAGTTAATATTTAATTATTTACGTGATTTTCAAATTATAACCTTTAAAAAATATTTTTTTTATAAATAAAACGAATACGAAAAAGTAAATTTTAAAATGACTTGCGTTACTTACTAATAGATATGCATTTTTTACATTTCAATATTAATTCCGACTAAGATTAGACATGCTACATACACGCATAATACGCACGGATAAGGCCCGTGCCCATACTCTCAGCGACATTAAAATTGGGTCTGGTGAATGTTTGGCCCTTTGGATCGGTCTGTCCGTTTGCAAAACGTTTTAAAATAGTTGTTTGAATAACATATATAAAAATCAAGCATTAGAAAATAAGTGACATTAATTAATTTTTTTCGTAACTTTAAAGCGTCTGTTAGGGAAAACCGCCGACCGCATGTGTCTGGGAGTAATGAATCCTGGTTTTTAACGATATTGTGTGAAATATATGTTAAAATCAGCCATTAGAATATAAGTGAGATGAGCAGTGTTTTTATGTACCTTAATTAATTGCTACCAGAAAAATGGCCGTCTGGCCGAGGTAGCAAGTAGTCGTATGATCATAGTACACCCCACCACTACTCATTCGTATATATTTTGTCCATTAGAAAATGAGTGATGTCTGGCGGCTCTGGGATCTTGGACCAATAGCTCTTTTTATAAAAACCACGCGCTTACAAAATGTTAAATTTAAAATTTTTAAGTGCTAAAGCTTGCACTATACCAGAGCCGCTCTAAGTTGGCCGATTTGCTACATGTCAGACTGACTGCACTAGTGAGGGACAACGGTAAAATTGCCGAAGTATATAAGTAACAGTTATTTCCACTTTATAACCAAGCAAAATATTCGCCAAGCTGAGGTCTTGCGATCGACGGACTTTGATAAAAATACATATTTTTGCATCACACTCATTGTCAGGTCAACGACATGATTGGTGTTTTCCGAGTGAAATTTATTTAGGTTCGGAGCCCTCTAATTGGTGTAAACATAATTATCTCACCAATAGTTATAAAAACAGTGAAGATATGGCAAATGTGAGGAGTCTCCGACGTTTTTTCATATTAATAAAGTAGTCTTGAGTAAAATGTCGAGAGCAAATTACGCTATACTCTGATAGTAACCAGCCAGCTTTGATTATTTTTTTTTTCACTTCACTATCTTTGGGATACCTAAAAGGATAAGTTCTTTTTTTACAAGCTTTTATTAGACTCACTCTGTTAGTTTTTCTGTATGGGTGGATTTTTGTAATCGATTTTTCGACCACTTCCTATTATCCGATCGAACTGAAATTTGTATGCACGTCCAGTTCGGATTATTAACTATGTGACGTCATTCTAAGTCCAACATGGCGGCATACCCAAAATGGCGGACCAACCATTTTTAATGAATTCCTACAATATGGATATCAAATGAAAGGGCTTGTTGAGAATAACTAGAAAAAAATTAAAAGTAAAAAAAACTTTTTAAAAACAAGCTTTTATTTAAATGCTCTAAAAAGAAAAAAATAAACATTTACACTAAAACTTTTGCTGTTAACTTATAAAGTCAATTCAAATTGAACACATTTGACACAATTTATATATTATAAAAGCTTGTCGCGATATTTAAGTAGGTACTCGTATTTCCTCAGTTAGAAAATTTTAATAGGCAGCAAATAAATACGAGTACTTGAATATCGCGACAAGCTTTTATATAATATAAATTGTGTCAAATGTGTTCAATTTGAATTGACTTTATAAGTTAACAGCAAAAGTTTTAGTGTAAAAGTTTATTTTTTTCTTTTAAGAGCATTTAAATAAAAGCTTGTAAGTATGCAACTATTCAAACAGATGGACAAAAAAGTTTGAGATGTTTACAATAACACCACTTGCAACTCACACGTCCACGCCGTCTGCCACGTCCACGCCCACGCCCACTTTCTTGGCTACTTAAATAAATAAATATTAAATATTTCACAATATCACATACATTGATCTGATCCCGTGGTAAGTAGCTTAAGCACTTGTGTTACAGATATCAGAATCAACAGTGGATACACAAATATACTTAATACACACCCAGACACGGAACAAACACCGATGTTCAAATCAAATCAAATCAAATCAAATAATTTATTTGCATAATATAGGTAGGTACAGATACAGGACTTACTTATATTTAAATAGGTTTCACTATATTAGGCCTAACATAGGCATGCAAATTTTAAGAGTTTTTAAAGTTTAAGAGATGTCAAATACATTGTTAAAGTCAAATTTATTATGTTAATACAAGAATGTCAATGATATTATTATTATTACATTTAAAATAAAAATAATTAATGATGCAAATATAATACAGTTGTTATATTGAAACTGTTATAAAATACATATTTTATCTGATAAATATTCGTTGATAGAATAATAGGCTTTATCCACAAGAGTATTGTAAAGTGTATTTTTAAAAGTTACGTCGTTTTCAGTTTTTATTAAATTTTCTGGAAGGTGATTATATAATTTTGGAGCCATACCGAAGACACTTTTGTTGTATAGTGCTGTCCTACGAGGGGTATTTATAATCTTATGGTTATGTCTTTTGCTAACATAATTCTTAAACAGATCTAGGTTCTTTCTTACGTACAATATAGTTTCGTAAACATATAGACATGGTAAAGTTAATATTTTTAATTCTTTAAAATGAGGCCTGCAGCTGTTGGTCTGTTTAATTTTACTTATGGCACGGATGCATTTCTTTTGTGCCCTGAATATTGTTTCTTTCTCAATGGAATTGCCCCAAAATATGACTCCATATCTGAGAGTAGAAGCAACGTAGGAATGGTACGCTATGAGCACTGCAGATTTGTTGACAACTCTGCCTAGCATATAAAGGGCGTATGAAAATTGGTTCAGTTTACTACATATTTTTTCGGCTTGTGATTTCCAGTCTAGATTGCAATCTACATTTAAACCTAAAAATTTTACAATGTCAATAGAATTAATCTTATGTCCTAAATAATTTATGTCAACAGTACTTTTATTTTTAAATGTCATAATATTCGTTTTCTCAAGATTAATTTTTAAGTTATTAGCTGTAAACCAATTTATAATGTCACTTAATGTTTTATTAATGTCCAATTCAAAATTTTTATTATTTTTACCATCAAATACTACCATGCTATCGTCTGCAAATAAGACAATTTGGTCTTTTATTTGCTTTGGAAGGTTCGTCACACAAATATTTGTCCCGAGTGGGAATCGAACCCACGACTCTTGGAACTGTAGGTAATGAACCTGGGTCACTAACCACTGTTCCACCGAGCCAGTCAAGTACTTGTAATTCTAAAATAAATAGTACCTATTTATTAATTGTAGTAATAATAATGTTGTAGCTGCCTGCAATTCATCGAAATACATCGCGCGCGCCGCGTCCGAATGGCTCGCGTGCGAGGCCCGTTCGCCTCTTATACGTATCGGCCGTGCGAAATTAAATATTAAAATTAAATACTCACGGTTGTTTAGACGACTCCCTATTGGGACCTCCATTGCAGGATTGATTTTTAGACCTAGAATTAAATCGTTACTTAGTTTTCGCAGAAATTAAATAAACATTAGAAAAAATATACATAACCGTCAAACCATCAAACAGTGAAAAAAAGTGTTAAATAAACAAGCTTGATAAATGTTAACCACGCCATAAGTATCAATAACCAAAGCAGCAACGAAAAATCATAATGAAATACACCAACAATTCCTCGTGTGTTACCGACCCTTAGGTGCGGTATTTACGTAAACGTCACGGGCGGCCATGGTCGCCCATACCTACAACTGGGGAAGGTATCAAAAAATGTAAAATACTCACTATTTTCGACATATTATCTTTGTATATGTATTATTAAATATTAATAATGATCTGTTCCACCAATTAAAATAAATATTTTAGTAATAATCAGAATACATCACACAATTTGATTACGAAATACGCTGACAAAGAGGTGAAATTTGAGACACGCCGACTTCATCACCTATAAAAATATTTTACCTGACTTTGGAATCATATAATTTATTGATATTTTGAAAGATATTATCTCGAGGATTATTTTAATATATAACACTTCTACAATTTAGTAATAAATAAAATAATACTTACATCTTAAGTGCAGAGCCCACAAGCACTTGAGAACACAAACAAAACGATTATTTGACAATTTATTTCTTCAAGACGCGATAACAAGTGTTGGACTATTTTACCGTCCCAGACGCGTTTTTTCAAACAGCACCATCTAGTATCGACTTTAAACAACTCTTCAACACTTCCACAGACAAAAAAGCGTTTATAATCGCACCCGTCAGCTGGGCTGCTCTAGTCGCCCTAACGTTTAAGTTCGAAAAGTTTTGGGCGACTATAGTCGCCCGGGCGTTCTAGTGGGATGGCCTCCGGTCAATCAATAAAATATTAGTTTTAATTGATTAAAAACACTGACCGGTGAAACTAAATGCCATCAATTTTAAAATTTGAGCTCTTGCAATCTTTTCCACACCATCTTATGCTACAAGGAGCCATGGCAACAAGGTTTTATTTTTTTCTGTAAGCGAGCGCGGAGATGTTTACGGGTCTCGAAGATCTATTTATCTTATGTGTTGTCTGAAAACGCTCGTCCTTTATTAGGTGTCTATTGGGTATGAAGTCGTTGACGTCCCCACTGCTAGGGCACGGGCCTACCCTAAACTAGGGCGATAAGGCCTTAGTCGACCACGCTGGCCAAGTGCGGGTTGGTCGACTACACAACCATAGAATTTCTTCTTAGGTGTGCAGGTTTCCTCACGATGTTTTCCTTCACCGTTAAAGCGTCGAATGATGGTACATATGAATTTCAATTTTGAAAAACATTTATATTTGATATATATGTATATAATATGGTATCTTTTGGTGAGCATAAAAAATGTCTTATGTTATCTATGTCAAGTCTCTGTCAATATTTAACGTTAAGAAATTAGTGGAGTCATTGAAGCATTTTAGGTTCGAATTTTTTTACTGTGAACCAATTGGCATGAAATTTCGGATTGAGGTCCATATTACCCTTAATATCAAAAGTGAAAATGATTTGGACCCCGCAACCCTGGGCACAGATAACATAACTATACAGATACCCCATCCCATACATTAAAACGTAGACATCATAACTCGGGCATCTCGCGCGCCATGTCTCTTTTCCGGATTGCACACCAGATGTCGCTAGCGAGAGCGAGCCATTCCCATCCAGTGTAAAAGCATGTCGAAAAAGCACATCAAAAGATGTCGCTGTAAAGGCTCCCAAACAGCTTTACTATAAGGTTAGATACATATATATAAATAGGGTCATATGTTATAGGGTCGCGGAACGACAATACGCGCGCGCGAGTAACCGAACCTCACACAAGAGCAGGGTTGCCTCCTTTAAGGAAAACGTCTCGCGCGCAAAATTCAAAGGACTGTCTACTGCGACATAGTGCGAAAGTGTACCAAAACAATATGATCGTGAAGTTGATATTGCTTCGAAGCTGCGTGTCACTTGTACAAAAGGAGTTGTGAGGGCCTTTTTCGATAAAACAATGATTGTTAGGTGCATTATTTATTAGAAAATTTTAATCAAATTTTATTATTTTTAATTATTGTATTGAGACAGCTAAGTTCATTATTAAAAATTGAATTAATAAATATTGATATGTAATTTATGTAAATTATTACATAACAATAATAATTTACTAATTTACATAACAATATTTATTAATTCAATATTGATGAGTCATTATTATAATCGTTTTAATTTAATTAAAACGTCAATAATAAAATAGCAGAGAGCGTGCCCTTAATATTTTAATCTGTGTAGCAGCGCCGTACGCGCGCGGCAGCCCTCTTGAGTTTTAGAGCAAGCGCGGCCCGGTCGTCGATAGGCTATCATCGCGCGCAAGTACATCGTGCCGCGCGCTTTGAGTATAAAGCCACTGGAGATGCCATAACGTCAACGCTTCTAACAAATTTTTTCGCCACTTTTAGCGGGGGGCGAGGTAAACACGTACAGCACACCACCAAAAAATTAATAACTCAACAGACACAAATTTTGCTGTAACGATAAACGCACACTACAAAAATGTTCAACACTTCAAACAATACACGCACACAAACAAAGTTTTCACGTAACTACGCAACACACATACGAAAAAAATAGTGATGACACAAAGAATAAAATAAAATCAGTTTGGTGAATGAACTGAACTATCTTGTACTGATTATTGTAATTCAATAACATTTTGTGGGATCTTATTAAACAATTTTGTGCTTAAACCCAAGAACGACTTTCAAGTCTTTTGAAGCCTGAGCCTTGAAACGGCAAACCTATGATTATTACTGGTGTTAAAATGGTGAGGATCCGATATTAAATGATTGTATGTTCTTGTAGACATATAAGATACAGTCTTAACCGTGACCACGAGCGCTGTAAAGAGCTCGAAACGTCGGATCTCTAAATAATGTTTAGAATACCAATACACGCGAGTTTAATCCGTAAAATTAGTTTTATTTCAAATATAAGATACAGTCCAAAATGTACTGAGAGGATACGGTTAAATATCTATGTCTTTAAAAATATCTCTAAGGGAGTCACAGAATTCTTTTCATTTTCAGACTAAATTTCAATATCGTATGACCAGAGGAAAGAAAAGTAATTTTTCTAATTCATCTTACAAGATTTAAATATAACATATGTTTAGACCTTTTATTTAATTCAAAATTAAAGTAAAAAACGGATTATACAACTAACTGCAGGGAGTGAATGATTCATTCAAATGTCGAGTCGCTTTTTTGACTTTGTGACATCACTAGCCCCCGTACCACTGTATTCTTGTTTTTTTTTCTGTCGTTTACGTATCGTAACGACTTTTTATTTAAATGGCAATTCTTCTTAAATACACGTTTAAAAGTTAATAAAAATACTTACCTATGATACGAAACGCGCTCTTGTTGCGAATTTGAGCTCTCGATCGCCTTTTACATGAGAATACTGCACAACTAACCATTTTTCAAGAGAAACGTCACGCGATAGGGATCAATGCAAAATGGCGGTGGTGCAGCGACAAGTAGTTTTATTAAACGTGTTTGAACAGTTGACCAATGTACTTTGCCGGAGGGGGTCGCCCGTGTAAGGCATCTCCAGTGGCTTTATACTCAAAGGCCGCGCGAGAGGCGGATGAAACTTTAGGCTTTGTTAAAATGTATTTAAAATAAAGTTGTTATTTTATGATGCGTAGTGAACCATTGGTTTAAATCAAAATGTAATGGTGATTTATGACAATGCAGCAATAGGGTATTTGACAGTGGTTGTTATGATTGCCATTTTTATGATAATCAGTAAGATTTAAGCAAATCAATATTATTAATGAAATCAAATTTAAATTTTTGGCGAAATGAGACAGCAAAAGACATTTAAAGTTGGGTGGGCAAGTCCATTTCAAAATTGCGAAAATCATTTAAAATTTCCTTGTCATCTTATAAATAACAGAATTAGTAACATCTTTCATTATGTAAACATATCCATAAACGCAACTTTTGATGAACCTTCCGAACAAACTTCCTAGGCGCTGCATACAAAGAACTTGCGTGTGACGTCACACGCCAGGGGCGGTTTGTATGGAGTGTTTTTGAGCTCGCCCAAAATGTGCAATTAAAATTGTAATATCTCGTCGAGCTATTGAGATATCAAAGTGATACTTTCAACAGTGTTTTTGTGTTCGAGTGGTCCATCCAACTATATCAAAATAAAAAAATAGTCAAATACCCTTTTCTAGAATGTACTTAAAACGAGAAGATACTTAAAAGTTCAAGATAGAAAAAAATTGAGTTATTGTGTTAAATAATATCTATATCATATAAAAATTATAATACATATAATATTTCTTCTCTGGATCGCTGATTGGCTCGATGGCGTATTGGATAGTGCCCCTGTCTCATGCGTCAAGAGTCGTGGGACTCGTGGGTTCGATTCCCACGCGGGTCAAATATTTGTTTAATCGAACATCGTTGTTTGCGCCGTGTTTGGTGTGCTATTTATATACGTATTTTTAAGTTTATTTGTGATACGACTACTTACCACGGAATGAACACAATGAAATTGATGTTGTATTATATTTATTTTATTTGAAATATATATTTTTTGAGCAAAAATTCGAAAAATATTTAAAAAAAGATTTTTATGCCCAATTATTAATAGTCGAATATTTTTATTTGTTGTTTTAGTGCTATTCAAAGCTCTAATGTAAATTTAAACATCTAATTTCTATTTATTTACCTATTTAAACGAGGACCCTGTTCAGGCGGGGTCAAGAATGCGAATTTTTTCCAATTTTTAAACTAGATAGATGAATAGTTTTTGTTGCGTTAGGGAATATTCATTCCTACATTCGGAGAAATGTTACAAAATATTAATCTAAGGAAGAGATTAATCATTCTTGTAGTTGATAGTCAAGTAACTCTTATATTCATGTCATATATTTTCTTGTTTTAACAAAAGAAATTAAATAATCTAGAATTATAATTTATGTGATATAAAATATACGCGAACAACGCCATCTAGTTGATGACTGACTGTTGTAATTTTTTGAACTAGATGGCGTTCTACCAAATTAGCACTCACGAAAACTACAAATTTTATTGCAAATTTAAATTTATGAAAATATTTATCTAAAAGGGTTTAAATTTATTTGATTATGTATTATTATAATTTTAAATACCAGTTTATATATTTTTAATGGTTGGATTTATCGTTTTCTGGGATTTGCATAATCATCATCAACGAATGGATACTCGTGTCGCCATCTGTTGTAGTTTTTGGGAATATCATTTTAAATGTATGGGATGAGACCCCATGCCCTGGGTGTGGTTGCTGACCCTTCTCGGCGGTGGATGGTTTTTTTTTTAAATAACCTCAGATATCGATAGAAGGCCTAATTTCAAGCAAAAAAAATTAAAATGATTAAATGTTTTTCGAAAAATCCAATAATTTTCAAGTAATTGGCCATTGAAAATTCGCAATTTTTGCACGTTTTTCATCGGTTTTTAGCAAATATCTCCAAAAATATACGATCTATCGAAAATTTTCATAAATACAAAATTGGAGCAGGTAAAAAAATGAACAATTTGGATATTTATAAAGTATTCTAAGTGCAATACAATTAAGCTAGATATTAAAGATCAAAGTCGTTTTTCACTTTGTCTGAACTTTTATGGATGTGGTCAATGCCACCTAGCGGCGAGGAAATGCATTTTAAGCGTTCTAATAAAAAAGGGTTTTGTAGTCCATAAAATAAGCTTACGAATGAATACTATTTAAAGTCTTTTGCACCTAAAATAAGTGAGCTGTATTGCAAATAAGCGGAGCATCTAAGGTTTTTTCTCCGAAATCAATGGGTTTCATAAGTGCCATTTTCACCCAAATTGAAATTAATCGTATTCCGTCTAGAAATATCATTATAATAAAGAGTTTGATAGATTGTATCAGTTTGGATGCTTAAGGACACATACTGTTCAAAAAAGACTCAATAAAGAAAATAGTAAAAATTTCAATTTTTTAAAAATCCATCCTTTCTTTCATAATATCTCAAAAATTACGACAGATACGTATGAAAGTGTAGACATTAAAAAAATTGGTATTTTTCTAACAAACAATTTGGGATTTTTGATTTTTCTAGCGAACAAAAATTGACGGAGATATGATGGTTTAAAGAGCGCGTGGCAGCGCAATCACAACCTCTCTTAAGCACTTTAACCCTGCCCCGTTTGTGTAAAGTGTTTTTTACTATACACCGTGAAATTTTAGTGGTTGTTTTCCCGTGGCAGAACGACTTGCCTTTAGTAATACTATCGAATCATGCAAATTATTCCTCGAAAAAAAACATTTTTTCTTTTCGATTTTTCAGAATAATAATTTTCCAACTCGAAAACGAGAGAAGCTATCGTTGTTTTTGAAGATGTGACGTATTCAGGTACTGCTTGCCGCATGAAATCGATGCTTAAAGCTAAAGAGGCTCTAGTACTAGGCTTTTGTACTACTAAGATAGAACCATTTTACTGCGGGAAAACAACCACTAAAATTTCACGGTGTATCTAGACACGCGGTAGCGTGTCAAGCCAAGTTCAAGAAATAGAACTGGCGAGCCGCACCGTGTGTAATATTACACGAACCATTTGGAACCACTTTTGAACCCCTCATAAATCAAAAACTATTTCACATAAACGTATCAAATTTGGCTCATATATTGTGACTTGCGAGATAAATATGTGTTCTAAATTTCATAAGCTTATCTCAAACAGTTATTTAGATATTAATGTCCAAAAATCCTCATTTTTATCATTGACTGACTGACAGATCAAAATTCTAACCCAGTTCCAAATGACCTAGAGAGTTAAAATTTGGTATGCAGATAGGTAATTACATGAATACAAAGGAAAAAATAAAAAACTGGCAATTTTTTAATAATTACGTTTTTTTTTTTTTATAAGAGGCTAACAAGATGACCTCACTCCACCTGATAGCGGTAGTGAGATCCACATATGAGGTCGACAGGCACAATAGACCATGCAGCGGTTAGGTTCTAATATGAACGCTTAACATAAATACCTAATTAGTGCCTAATCACGCCTATATACCGGGGAAGGCAGAGCACTAAGTGTATATTTAGGTATACATACTTACTTATTTACAATTAAGAGTAGGTACTTATAGTCGGTTTTCATATTTATTACTTAGGGTTATTACCCCGTAAACGTAGGAAAATACAGTGACTGATTCAATTGTTTTATATTTATAAAGTCTAGTTTTAGTTTTGAATTTGTCCTTTTCAAAGGACCTACGGCGTTACGATGATATATACTTTTCTACAAAAAGTAATGATATCCAATCAAAAACATAACTGTGAAATGAGAGCCAAGTTCAATATTATGATAATTGCCTTGGTTGTTGACTTCAACGACAAAAGAAGTGAGATCTAAATGGGTGCCAAGTTCAATGGTCAACCCTGAAATTTATTTATAAGTAACACTATAACATACCTATCATATCTTCTTATAACATAAGATAATGTATGGTGGTAGCCTATGAAGTTCTGTCTTGGCTAGTTTTCTTTAGTTAGTTAGTTAGTAGTCTAGTTAGTTGTCTTGGTTAGTTTGGTATTTGCTGGTATTTATTTTATAATTCCGAAAATTTGGATTGTTGGTAGAAACTAGCGAGCGAACATAATAATACGTTGGTAGGTTTATAGAAACTAGCCAAGACAGACCTTCATAGGCTTCCACCATACATTATCTTATGTTATAAGAAGATATGATAGGTATGTTATAGTGTTACTTATAAATAAATTTCAGGGTTGACCATTGAACTTGGCACCCATTTAGATCTCACTTCTTTTGTCGTTGAAGTCAACAACCAAGGCAATTATCATAATATTGAACTTGGCTCTCATTTCACAGTTATGTTTTTGATTGGATATTGCAATACAGGATGTTGTAGCTCTCTTAATTACCTTTACAATGGTAATTTACAAATTGTGATAGCAAAAAAATTTAAGGAGTTACAGTTCAAAAACGTATCATATATTTTTCTACTCAGTTTTCTTTTTCTACTGAACATTTTCGGGGTGTGAATATTTGGAGCAACGTGAAACTACGCACTATAATAGTATAATAAAGACCCAAAACTACTGTTATGTGTATAAATATACATAACTAGCTGTGTTCGCGACTTTATTCGCGTGAACTATAGGATTTTACATGCAATAGGTTTTTCCCAATAACTCCCGTTCTCGTATGAATTTTGCAATATCGCGTTGCAAGTAAGCTTTAGGTTCATTAGAGTACCTGCATGCAAAATTTCAATCATCAATCAAATTTTTTCATACAAAGATTTTTCAAGGTTTCAAGGGGTCGTTTTTAAGGTTTTAAGGGATAGTTACTAGGTTCAAAGGGGGTTGAAGTTTCATAATTATTATAGAGAATATAAAATATTACTTACTCTATACTTACATCTTTTTATGTCATACCAAAGTATTTTGTTGTGATATTCTATTTAAGGGTTGTTTGCAAGGATTGTAAGATATTCAAGGGGTTGAAAAATGTTTTAATATGAGGTAATTATGTTAGAAAACACTTTACAATTTAACCACATATTATTAGACATGTTTTCTAGCGATAAAATGGCTCAATGTAAATTTTTCCATTAAGGGTTCGTTTTCACCCTTTAAAAATAATTGGCGGGGTTCAGATCATTTTCACTTTTGAACTTAAGGGTAATATGAGCCGAGAGAAAAAAATCATGCAAATCGGTACACAGTAAAAAAAATCGGAGACCGTATTTTACGCTTCAATGACTGCACTAAATATACATACAGATTTTGAATACGAAGCCGTTTCCGCTGTGAAGAAGGGGGAAGGGACAATTACAGGGAACATGGCCCTAACCTATCGGTTAATTCTATTACGTAGGGACGAATGAGTTCTTCCAGTTATCGGCGATTGCGATCTTTATCTTTGGCCCCTCCGTATTTTGGCGCGTGATCCTGCGGTTCCCCGACAGGCTTTGTTTATCGTGATTACTCTTTATCTTATTTATGTCGCAGTGCTCTTTTGACGCACATGAAATATACGGTATACCCCCACATACCATAATTTCATTTGCCCGAATTTCATTTGCTATAATATTCATATGCCCGAATTTCAGATTCCATAATGATTCGAATGCCATACGTATTGTTATCCATATTTTTAATTGCAATAATATTATGCAACAGAATTTTCAAACGCCATACTCCTAACGCCAAATATTTGTCCTAAATAGCGATTGGCTTTCTGGCACTTCGCCGGCCGCTACCGCGGCACGCTCGCTTCGCTCGCTCGGCTCGTGCGTTGTCTTTCATGTTTCTAACCTAACCTAACCTATTGTTTTATCATTATTTTAACCTATTTTACAAGCTTTTTCGGTGGGAAATGATGTAATGGCACGGAAACAAAGTTTCTAACACGTAACTAATATAGTAAACAATGAGTATGACATATAAAATTATGAGAAACAATAATATGTCTGGTGACTATATGGCGTTTGAAAATTCTTTTGCATAATATTATTGCAATTAAATTATGGATAACAATACGTATGGCATTCGAATCATTATGGAATCTAATGTTCGGGCAAATAAAAGTATGTCACATGTATTTTATGGCAAACATAACATTCGGGCAATTGAAATTCGGGCAAATGAAATTATGGCAAGTGGGGGTATACCGTACCCCATCGGTCGTCGGTTCTACGGCTGATGTGGCCAGCCCACTGCCACTTCAGCTTACTAATGCGATGAGCTATGTCGATGACTTTGATTATCTGACGGATCGCCTCATTTCTAATCGATCCCGCAGAAACACCGAGCATAGCTCTTTTCATAGCCCGCTGAGGGACTTTTAACTTGTGGACCAGCCGTGCCATCAGTGTCCACGGTTCGGCTCCATACGTCATAACGGGTAAGACGCATTGATTAAAGACTTTAGGCTTTGTTGGATTGACGATGAGAAGACTCGGCGTAGTTTCCCAAATGCTGCCCAACCCAGCTGAATTCTTCTATTCACCTCGTCCTCAAAGTTGTTGTCTGCAAATCGCAGATGAGAGATGTATTCACCATTTACGTTAATGCCACGTCCTTTCCAGTTCAGCGTCTTGAACAAATCCTCCATTGCATTTGTGAACAACTTCGCGGAGATGACGTCCCCTTGTCTCACTCCTCTAAGCAATGGTATGGTGTTCGGGGATTATATATGATATTATGGAAATTGATTTTATGGGAAACAAAGTTTCTAGCACGGGACTAATATAGTAAACAATGAGTGAACAGATAGATATAATGATATACTCACTGAAAATTCGTGTTGTTATATTTCATAAGCACGACGTAAGTTATCATGACACTCTTTTAATTATATTAATGTTGGGCTTGATGTAATAACATCAGTCAATAACACTGTGTTTCCTACAAAAAGATTAACGATGATCCTAATTTCGATATAAGTAGGTAAATCTAGGACAATTAGATTTTATAATGCTTTCCATGTTGGTTGACCTACATAATAGGCTAGACGACTAAAAAAATATAATTAGTCCGTTATTTAGATTATTTAAAAATATTGTACTCGTATTTTTTATTTTGTTTCACAAACAAGAAATTATGAAGATATAGTGCTTAAAAGTTTCGTATGACGTCACGTTTAGGTACAATTTTTGCGTAACTGTGACGTCACAAGCCCCCACTCCAGAAGTTTGATAAGCTATAATTTTGTTATTTTTCAATCAATTGAAAAACAAAAAAATACGTGTCCCATATTTTTGTATAAACTAACTTACGGACTAAATAGAATGATAAGATTTTGACCCAGTCGTCACGCCTATTATTTACAGTCATGGATTAAATACATGATCGACCTTACAAGTAATAAGAGCCAATCGGGTCCTCACAATATTCAAACGCAAAGTCCGATATTAATAAACAGCGCACTTCATTTGATTAACATTAACGCCAATACGAAAAGTGTTCCGAACGATTTCTAACAAAGAGGCTGATTCAATTAGGGCTCAACCTAATTGTTTATTATTCCCGGCAGCCGGGAGCAATATTGCGCATCGTCACGTAAGCCATTCCCGCCTACATTCATATGATTTCTTAATAAAGTGCGACCCACCGAGGACTGGCACCCATATCAATAAGAGCAAAGGAATTTAATGAAATTCCCTCTGAAGAATTTCTCCCGCCTCTTAGGCGGTGGATTCCGAGACGAGCTATACCCGCCCTTATTATTTTAATTTGCTAGCAATAATACATACAATCATTTAATTACTATATTTTCTATAATGATCCGAGTTTTTTTATAACATGTATAGATTTTATGAAATGAAAATGTGTTTCAGGTATAGGTACTTATTTCATCAAGATTTTAAAATGTTTAAAGTCAATAAATTATTTATCTTTTTTTTACTAGGTATTCGACTTGTATTTTATAATAATAACTAGCTGTGCCCGCGACTTCGTTTGCGTGGACTACAGGATTTTACATAAAAAAGTTTTTTCCTTTTATATATTTAGATAATATAAAGGCGTAGGGATGTGACGACCCCCTTGGTGAGAGTTGCTGATTTACGCAATATGAAAGGCAGGGACTCTCTACTAGTGCAACCAGTCTCCCCAGGATTGACACCCCTTGGGACCCGTGCCTCGGAGAGTCGACCAGGCCCCTCTCCCCGCTTGCCTTAGTTGGCCGGTAGGAGTGGACCCCACGAGACATTGGAAATGACGGATAATAATAATAATAACAAAGAACCGTTTAAAAACGTTTCTTGCTTCACAAATTGTACACAATATTTCATAAAATACTATAAGAAAAGTAAGCAAAAATAATGGAAATGGCTTATCTAGTAAACCAGGTAATGCTGTTTTTCATATGTTCCTGTTCTTCTATATTACATATTTTTTATGAGGTATTTTCAATAAAAAATTTCTCCACTCCCAATAACAGCTTTTACGAGTTTTAGATGGTATACCCCCACTTGCCATAATTTCATTTGCCCGAATTTTATTTGCCATAATATTCATATGCCCGAATTTCATTTGCCATAATTTCATTTGCCCGAATGTTATGTTTGCCATAAAATACAAATGACATAATTTTAATTGCCCGAACATCAGATTCCATAATGATTCGAATGCCATACGTATTGTTATCCATATTTTAATTGCGATAATATTATGCTCATTGTTTACTATATTAGTTACGTGTTAGAAACTTTATTTCCGTGCCATTACATCATTTCCCACCGAAAAAGCTTGTAAAATAGGTTAAAAGAATGATAAAAAAAATAGGTTAGGTTAGGTTAGAAACATGAAAGACAAATTAAAAATATGGATAACAATACGTATGGCATTCGAATCATTATGGAATCTGAAGTTCGAGCAATTAAAATTATGTCATTTGTATTTTATGGCAAACATAACATTCGGGCAAATGAAATTATGGCAAATGAAATTCGGGCATATGAATATTATGGCATATATCTTTCGGGCAAACAATAGATAACCGTTTTAGATACATCGCATACTTTTAGTTTGTGATGTTACCAAAATGAATAAATTAAATATGTATATAATTTTGTTAAATGGGGCATATTTATTTGTGTTCTGTGTAATTTGCATACAAATTCAAAAATGATATTATATTTTGGTATTAGAATTCACTGGGTTATAGATCCGTGTTCTTAGACGGTTTTGAATAATGGATCAAGTATTTGATACCAGCTCTCCGCTTGCGACTTTGCCCGCGTGAAGTCGTTTATCACATTAATTTCTTATAGTGCAGTCAGTTAAAAAGTGTAGGTTCAATATTGACTCGGTAAAACAGAGGTTTGTGACCCAGGTTTACGTGCTGAGTAAATTCATTACAGAAAAACTCACACAAATTTTGCCCGACCCCGGACTCGAACCGGGGACCTCTCGGTCCTAACGCAGCACTTGCTACCAATAGACCAACGAGGCAGGTAAAAGAGGCGGGACAAATATTTGTGTGATGAACATCAGTGTTTGTTCCGTGTCTGGGTGTATTATTAAATATATTTAAGTATATTTGTGTATCCACTGTTGATTCTGATTTCCGTAACACAAGTGCTTAAGCTACTTACCACGGGATCAGATCAATGTATGTGATGTTGTGTAATATTTATTTATTTATTTATTTCTCAAAAGTAAGTTTTAAAAACAATAGACATTATTGGGTGTAATTAGGCCGGTATACTCCCACTTGCCATAATTTGATTTGCCCGAATTTTATTTGCTATAATATTCATATGCCCGAATTTCATTTGCCATAATTTCATTTGCCCGAATGTTATGTTTGCCAAAAATACAAATGACATAATTTTAATTGCCCGAACATCAGATTCCATAATGATTCGAATGCCATACGTATTGTTATCCATATTTTAATTGCATTAATATTATGCTTATTGTTTACTATATTAGAAACTTTATTTCCGTGCCATTACATCATTTCCCACCGAAAAAGCTTGTAAAATAGGTTAAAAGAATGATAAAAAAATAGGTTAAGTTAGGTTAGAAACATGAAAGACAAATTAAAAATATGGATAACAATACGTATGGCATTCGAAACATTATGGAATCTGAAGTTCGGGCAATTAAAATTATGTAATTTGTATTTTATGGCAAACATACCATTCGGGCAAATGAAATTATGGCAAATGAAATTCGGGCATATGAATATTATGGCATATATCTTTCGTGCAAACAATAGGTAACCATTAAAATTATGTCATTTGTATTTTATGGCAAACATTGTTAAATAATATAACAAAATAACTGTCCTGTATGACAAGTAGCACCATCTAGTGTCATTTATAGTAAAACATACTAGGCTGTATGGATGATGATGTCTCAGTGTACCTATTGACTTATTGTAATATTAAGAAAATAAAATCAGCTGAATACAAATTATTATACCAAAGCCGCTCTAAGTTGGCCGATTTGACACTTTTTATTTTATATTTTGCATTTATCCTTGTTAAGAGGAACATATTTAGCGAATCATAAAGAACAACTTTTAAAAATAAGACGTTATTTCAAAATGTCAAATGCACCTAATTATCTAATTATTTGTCTTTTATTACTTAAAATAATTGAATTATTAAACGAAAACGTACAATTTCCACTCTGTATTACGCTTTTACAAGGTTACGCCGTTTGACACGTTTTCATAGTGACGTAATGGGTAATACTCACTAGGTATTTTTTAGAAATAGGATGAAGGATTTAATAATTATTGTTTTTAATAATAATTTTAAATAAGAAACTTCAATTCAATTTTCTGGATGTGAATAAATGTTTTTAATAAAAAATTGTTATAATAGGGTATTTGACTATTTTTTTATTTTGATATAGTTGGATGGACCACTCGAACACAAAGACACTGTTGAAAGTATCACTTTGATATCTGGATAACTCAACGAGATATTACAATTTTAATTGCACATTAATTGGTCGAGCTCAAAAATGCTCCATACAAACGTCGACTGGCGTGTGACGTCACACGCTAGTTTGTTGTATGCAGCGCCTAAGAAGTTTGTTCGGTAGGTTCATCAAAAGTTGCGTTTATTGATATGTTTTCATAATGAAAGATGTGACTAATTCTGTTATTAATAAGATGAAAAAGAAATTTTAAATGATTTTCGCAATTTTGGAATGGACTTGCCCACCCAACTTTAAATTGTTTTTTGTAGTCTCATTTCGCTAAAAATTTAAGTTTCGTTTTCATTAATAATATTTTTATAGATTTATAGATTTACATAAATCTTACTGATTTTCATAAAAATGGCAAGCATAACAACCACAGTCGAATACCCTATTAGACCTTGCTTGGTTATAAAGTGGAAATAACTGTTACTTATATACTTCGGCAATTTTACCGTCGTCCCTCACTAGTGCAGTCAGTCTGACATGTGTCAAATCGGCCAACTTAGAGCGGCTTTGGTATATAGCGTTTCAATAAACTTAACATTCGGGCAAATGAAATTATGGCAAATGAAATTCGGGCATATGAATATTATGGCATGTATCTTTCGGGCAAACAATAGATAACCAATTAGGCCGCGCAAGACCATTTGATAAACGCAGGAATAGATTTTAAACGTTTCCATACATCAAATTTACGACAAGTGTATGTGGATGACGGGCGCAGGGAAGTTAAATAAAATGTTTTGTTGTTTCTGTTTACTTCTTTGTTGGAATCAAGTTCAGTTTGGAGTAGCACAGGTTTTACTGATATGTGTTTCCAAGCTGAAACTCGGAATACATTTTTATAATCATATTTTTATAATAATAATCAAATTTGAAACTCGCACATTGATGTTAACCCTTAACTGGTATCAGGGGTCAAAATGTCGTCGTGGCAGTAGAAGACTAGGTCAGAGTCCCATGACGCCACCATAAGGCGATGAGGTACACCGCGG
The DNA here is from genome assembly GCA_039566165.1 of Maruca vitrata. NCBI lineage: Eukaryota > Metazoa > Arthropoda > Insecta > Lepidoptera > Crambidae > Maruca > Maruca vitrata. The sequence goes on along the minus strand of CM076914.1, from coordinate 13,349,992 downwards.
TGTTTTAGTCGGTAAGCCCCCTGGGCATTGCACCCCGCCCAGGAGCCGCGGCTGGCATTTACCATCTCTTCGCCAGCCGCTGAGGAGTCCGACACACCACTGGGAGAGAACCCCCTCTCCCAGTGACGGTGCGAAAAGCATTTCACCGCGATAAAAAAAAACAACATATTTCGCAACATAACTTTGCAGTTTTGTTACCTACACTCCAGCGCATCTAGCTAATCTCATTACGTCGCGGGGTGCGGCGGGCTTTTTTTAGAATTATTCTAATTTACGATGCGTTCTCGTCCGCGGAACGAAACACCATCGCCTCATATTCCTGTCGTAAATCTTGTCCATCTACAGTGATTTGCTTAGAGCTTAAAATATTTTTTAAAAAATACATAAATTTAAAAAAATGGTTTTGTTTCATGAGTATTGTGGTATGAGTGCTTAAAATTTACCAAAAGCGGATAAACTGATCTAGGTAAATCACCCTTGGAGAATGATGTTTATGACAGATCTATCTATCAGCCGAACGGGGATGCGGCCTATTACTCCATTGCTCAAAAACAGTGAGTAAGCAATGGAAATACATCTCCATCACAATAATAAGCTAATGACCGGCAGCTTCAGAACTGTGTCATTTATCATTCCCCTTACATTTCTCAATCCGCCGGAGTATTTCCCCGAATCTTTATGCCAAGTCATAACTTCACTCAATTTGTACGATCTCTCTGTTAATGACACCATAGACGGGAACCTACATCCCGCTTGCGCCTTTATAGCCTAAGCTATACGGTCCATAAAGCAATAATGCATTATGCTGTGCGGTAAATACGAATAACCACCCGTGCTCATACTGTGCACTTCTAATTTAAACCTTATGCATAGAGGATAAGGTCGGCTCGACCGAACAGTGAGCAGAATAAGACAGAAACAAATTCCGGCTTCATAAATACAAAAGTCTTAGTTCTTATTCTGGTGAAGTCGTCAAGATTTGCAGTTATTGCCTTTTATTCGCGGGTGGATTCGGTTTTCTTTTTGTGTTAGAAACAACATTGATGGCTTTATAAATAAATAACAATGAGCGTGATACACTTATTTTCTTGGTACTTTTTGAAAACCTTTAATAAATTCGATAAGCTCTTCAGACCAAGCGACACTAAATACACAAACATATTCCATACGCCACAGGTAAACAACAATATAACTGAAATACAGTTTAATCATTACTTTGTCCATTCAATAATCCATTTACTTTAATATGAAAAATATACCTGCGTACGAAGGTTTCCGTACCATTATTGTTAAAAAAAAATTACAAGCACACTCTATTCACGTTTTTTTTGTTTTTTTTTCCTAACTGACTAACGATGATGGCTTGGAGGAGCCTTGTCATCATCACCGGGCTTGCGGGGGAGCGGATGGCTCTCACCCCTAAATTATATTCACCTGCATGAAATTTCGACGGAACCTACTTCAAAATCTAGTTATTGTTTTATTAATTGACTTCAAACAAAGGAGGAGGTTCTTAATTCGTCTGTATGTTTTTTTATGTTTGTTACCTCAGAACTTTCACCTGGGTGAACCGATTTGGATGATTATTTGGTCTAATTTAATAATGGCATCCAAAAGGTCTATCCCTAATAGATAGAAACAAAATCATAATTATTTCAATAATGTATGCATAATCAGACTATCTTTTTTTCTTTCTTTCTTTCTTTCTTTCTTCTAGTTATAATATCAGTAGGTAGTATTTAAGGTGATCTGAACAAAATAAAATTAGGGTGCAAAAAAAAATGTAACATGTAACCTCCTTCAAAAACCCGACAAACCAACAATTTCAAAAAAATATAGTACCTACTTGACAAACATTTATAATTATCTGGGTGGTAATTTGAATGTTTTTGAAGGCGGTGCCAAACAAAATTATTAGAACAACGAAATACACTGTGCCTTCAGACACATTACCAAATTTCTACCCAGATAATTAATTATAAATGACTAGCAGTGCCCGTGACTTCCTTCGTGTGAGCTACAGGATTTTACATACAAAAGTTTTTTCATAATAACTCCCGAACCCGCATGCCTAATTTCAATTATCTATCTTAGGTAGAGTAGATTTATTCATACAAACGTTTTTTCCCGCTTACTCCCGATCCCGATCCCGTGGAAATTTTGCAACATCCTGTTACAACTAAGCTTTAAGTTTACTAAGGTATATGCATGCGAAATTTCAAGCGTCTAACAGAAGCAGTGTAGATTTTTCATACAACTGTTTTTTCCCGCTAACTCCTGTTTTCGTGGGAATTTTGGGAATTTCTTTCTTAGTGCACTAAGAAAGTACCTAAAGTACCTAAGCTACTTCCTTTCCGAATTTCAAGTGCCCACGTTTAGCCGTTAAGCTGTGCTTCGATATGTCTGTCAGTGAATCAGTCAGTCAGTTTCTCCTTTTATATATTTTAATTTACTATATTATTTTGTGTGTGTCGGGATTTTGATGGCGCTTCTTTTTTTTGTTTTTTAAAATTTTTCTTTTTCTGTTCAATCTTAAAAAGGAACAAGTGAAATTAATGGCCTGAAAAAAGTTACATATGGACACGTGTAATCTGCTGACGACTTCGTCACATAAAACTGTCACACGTGGAAATATAAAACCAAGATTAGTATAACAATATTAGCCACCCCTTAGAAGGCAATAATAGAGCAACTAAAAGGAAAATGATTAAGTAATTAAATACGATAAATAAATGCAATTTTTATCCTCCTGGGAGTGCAATGCCTAGCGGTTCTACCGACTAAAACACCGCGGTTTACTTCATCGCCTTGACGGAGTCGTGGTTCTCTGGCATAGCCCTTAACCCCCAACGCCGCCGGCGGACAGCCCAGCGGGCTCCTCACAAACCCCCACTTTACGGAGGGCGATTAACGTAGGCACTTGAAATTTGGAAATAACGTAGCTAAGGTGCCGTAGAGGTGCACTAAGAAATTAATTCCCGAAATTCTTCCGGGAACGGGAATTAGCGGGAATATCTTTTTGTATGAAAAATCTAAACCATTTAAGTTAGATGCTTTAAATTTGGCATGCAGGTACCATAGTAAACTTAAAGCTTTGTTGGAACAGGATATTTAAAAATTCTTACGGTAAAAGGAGTAACTGGGAAAACCCTTTTATATGTAATATCTGTAGTTCACGCGAACGAAGTCGCGGGCACAGCTAGTGTATGTATATGATCAACAAATTGCAACTACATATCTAGATATCACTGTTCTTCATTTATGGGTTAATGGATGGACTCAAAACCAATGCTACCTAACCCGATACCGATTATAAGGTTGATTAAGGTTGGTTGATTGCCTGAAAGTTTTCGGCATTGTATATAATACCTAGGTAATCTATACAATACCGGATTATACACATTGCCTATAACATAGATATTATGAACCGTGCAACCGTTTAATCCGTGTCTGGGTGTGTTATTAAATATATTTGTGTATCCACTGTCGTTTTTGATTTCCGTAACAAGTAAGTAGCTTAAGCACTTGGCTTAAGCTACTTACCACGGGATCAGATCGATGTTTGTGATGTTGTGAAATATTTTACTTATTTATTTATTTTATTTAGCAGCGTGCAACCTCCGTGTGCAGTATAACAATGCACTCAGGATGTTGCTGGGGCTGCCTCGTTACTGCAGTGCCTCGGGGATGTTCGTAGAAGCGAGGGTGGACTGCTTCCGCACTATCATGCGTAAGAGGTGCGCATCTCTCGTGCGCAGGGCTCGGGGCAGCGCCCACAGCATCCTGAGTATGATCGCCAGTAGGGTATACCCCCACTTGCCATAATTTCATTTGCCCGAATTTTATTTGCCATAATATTCATTTGCCCGAATTTCATTTGCCATAATTTCATTTGCCCGAATGTTATGTTTGCCATAAAATACAAATGACATAATTTTAATTGCCCGAACATCAGATTCCATAATGATTCGAATGCCATACGTATTGTTATCCATATTTTAAGTGCAATAATATTATGCTCATTGTTTACTATATTAGTTACGTGTTAAAAACTTTGTTTCCGTGCCATTACATCATTTCCCACCGAAAAAGCTTGTAAAATAGGTTAAAAGAATGATAAAAAAAATTGGTTAGGTTAGGTTAGAAACATGAAAGACAAATTAAAAATATAGATATCAATACGTATGGCATTCGAATCATTATGGAATCTGAAGTTCGGGCAATTAAAATTATGTCATTTGTATTTTATGGCAAACATAACATTCGGGCAAATGAAATTATGGCAAATGAAATTCGGGCATATGAATATTATGGCATATATCTTTCGGGCAAACAATAGATAACCCGCCAGTAGATATGACTGCGCGTATATAAATCGGTGCTGTGCTACCTCTGGTGGTGTGGTGCAGGGCAGATTCCCTCTACCATGAGTTCTCTCTATGGTATTTCATTTTATTCTGTGTATTACTAACATAGATCTATAAGTCACATTATAACTAACCCTATGGATCTCTGTTATCTGACAATAAATAAATTATTATTATTATTAGCCTGTTAAAAAAAAGCCATTGAGTGACCATTTTAGCCCACCTCTCCGGGTTCATCCGGCAGACGTGGCCCGCCCAACTCCACTTCAATTTGGTAGCCTTTTCTGTCACATCTAAAATTCTTGTTTTTGACCGGATAGTAGTTTTAGCAGGCTAAATAAAAATAAAAAATTATTTATATTAATATGGACAAAGAAAAGACAACATTAAATTATGAAACATATAATAAATAAATAAATGTATATATATGCAGTACCCAGCTATGGACAAGACACCGCACGGGGTACGAGGACAAATGGACACAAACAGAATTTATAGGGCCAATATAAACAGGCCGCCTTGGAAACTGATTAATGACAAATACATTGTTATCATAAAACCGTGTCGGTAGGAATTATCGAGTCGAGAGGCAAATATAAATAGAAGGAAGTTTTAAACCGTTTCGGGTTATGATAGCTTATTATTGGAACTTTTATACTACTTTCTTAAGAAAATTATTTATCAGGCTGTTTTTGACCGACTTTAAAAAAGGAGGAAGTTCTCAATTCATCGGTTTTTTTATGTGTGTTCACTGATTACTCGAAAACGCCTGACCCGATTTGGATTATTCTTTTTTGTCTGAAAGAATATAGTTACCAGTTGGTCCATTGTCAGCATATTATCTTGACTTGATAATGGAAATCGTAGGCAACCTTCAAATTTTATAGGCACATGTACGTTTTACATATTTTCTTAAGTTATATTGCCATTCGCTTCTGGAAATCATAATGTTATGATGCTGAGCTGATGACGGAAGGTCAACTCCTTCATAATTAGGAGTAAAAGGAAAATTATTTCAATACTGTATACATTCAGCCGACTAGTTATGAAATCAGTAGTATTACAAGTGAGCTGAACTAACTGGGTGCAAAAAAATTTAACACTAAAAAGTATGAAAAAAAAACACGTTTATGTTTTGTGTTAATGTCCAGATATTTTTTCTATTTATATATTTACATTGTACAAATATTCATATAATGTTTTTGGTTAAAGTAATCATTAAATTTATGATTTTAAAATGATAAATGTTTATTTATTAATAAATAATAAGTAAGTAAATAAATATCACACAACATGAAATATATTTTTCTAGTTCCGTAGCAATATCAAAAACAACAATGATATACACAAATATATTAAATACATAAATAAAACACCCACACACGAAACAAACATGGATGTTCATCATCATCATTCTCCTGCCCTTAACCCACGCTAAGTGGGGTCGGCGCAACATGTGTATTTCTTCCACTCGGGCCTATCATTCGTCAGCTCTGGATGTTCATCACACAAATAATTATTCCGAGTGGCAATCGAGCCCACGACTCTTGGCGCATGAGACAGGGGAACTATCCAATCCGCTATCGAATAATATAGCCAGTTGAACGAGTCGAATTACGCAGAACATCATTAAATAATATGACTGTTGCAGTGAGCGGTTTGGCAGTATGTCTTGTAAATAAAAAAAAATTACGGATCCCTCGGACGGAAATGAACGGTCCGTACATTCGTTCAAAATCGCGTTGCTGAGGCTGCAACTTGGTGGGTAGTCGCACAGCGAGCAGGTTTCCGGACAAGCGGAAAATATAAATAAATTACACATTGATGGATTGTGGTAAGAAACCACATACGCAGGTCAGTGAATCCATATCTAAGCCTATTTTCCTTGCTACGACCAACCTGGGTACGAATTCTGTTTAATGACTTCCAGATTGGCCATTGCAAATCGTGACCTTTAGGAAGGCTCTCTCAGGATGGCACAAAGGAATTGGGTCGGGCACACACATGGCACAACGGGCAGAAGGTGGCTCGGTGTCGAAGACACAAGTTTTAGAAAGCTACGTCGACTTTGCAGCCTTTGACTAACCTCATTGTAGCCATGCATTGGGTGTTCTAATTCTCCATCTTCTCCATCTTGTTTCGCTCCACCCTTTCTGCAATTATTTTGCGAACTTGAGGAGAAGTAATTCCTGCAAGCGAATATAGCAGCAAAGTCGGTTTCAGGCACCCCGAAATGCCGATCATTTTGGGATGCCTCTCAGGAACACGTTTCGTTAGGAGCTGTATCCACAAGCTTAGAAACCTACATCAGACTTGGACGCATCCTCAACAGAGAAGCATAGCGCTATTGCAGTTGTCCGCGTAACATTCAGTGCAGCACATCGATGAGATCAGACGAAGTAGGACGTTATTTCGAGAATTCACTTTCTGCTTAAGATTTTCGCAATTTTTCCTGAACGTTAGGGATCGAGGGTAACATCTAGGTATTTTGGTATGTATTATCAAAAATGCTCTCAAACATAAACAGAGTCTAACACTTTAAAACTAAACAAGCTGACCGCACTCTACATTATTACTTGGCAAGGACTCAAAATTATTCATGGTAAACATATTAAGGAACCCAAAATTATATGTTGTTTTTGGATTATTTGTCTATTTTTTGTTTGACTTTGTGTGTTTGGCACGCTAATCCCAGAAACGGTTTTAATATTGACAGTAACGTAAATAAGGCGGCCGACCGATTTTATAGTAGACATGACATATTAAAGTGCAGAAGAGTATGCGCAAACACAAGTGAACTCTCTATTCCCTTGCTATCATAATTCGGTGAGACGGCAATCCGACATGACCGATGAGAGATCGGGTGCGGACCACCGACTTAACGTGCTTTCTGAACCAAGGGCATTGAATCTTGAATTTTGGTATGAAATAGCTTAAGGTAACCTAAAAGAAAAAACCAGAAACCTGTTAAAATTTTTAGGCACAGTAACTAGTTGAAAACCAAGACTAACAAAGAAATTGTAAATCAATAAACTCAAAAACAACCTTACAATGTGTTTTGCTTTAGGTTGCTAAAAAAATAGTAAACAACTCTATATAGTCATTTTCCTAGCACTTGCAAATTTTTATATATTTTTAAAAATTAATACTAATTTTTGTGTTTTAAGTCGAGGCCGGGCTCACTTTATAGAGAAAAATGAGCCGAATTTAACCGACTAACTGACAGGCAAAATATTCGTGAGAATCATATTTTTTTTAAATTGAAAATTCATTATTTCGATGAATACACATATTTCATGTTGTATCTCGGAAATGAAGCAAAAAACAAGCATACTTGACTTGAATCTCCTCATCGTTAAAGGAATATTTTATTTACCCTAATTTTCCGATTTTTCATTTTACTAGTAACCTGCCCTTGCTTCGCTTCGGGTAAGTATATTATACATAAAAACTTTTTCAAGCAATCAGCGCCATCTGCCTTGCTAATTTGTAAACCTAAACCATTCAGGGCGCCCTAAGCACTACTTATTATTCCAAATTTGAAGCTTTTAGGCCAGCTAGAAAAGTGCCTTAGAATTAGTGTCCGACCGAAACTAGTCTTCAGGCCGAAACCGAAACCGAATGTTCGGCCGTGGCTTCAGTTTCGGCCGAAATTAGCGAATGCCTGCGCCATAACATCAACTTGCATTCCAAATTTCAACCCGATCCGTCCAGTGGTTTGGGCTGTATGTTGATCACTATGTCAGTCAGTCACCTTTGAGTTATATTATTTAGATACAGCCTTCCTCGATAAATCGACTATCTAAAACTGAACAGACTTTTAAATCGGAGCTGCGTTTCCTATAATTAATGCGGTCAAAAAACCAAACCCCTTGGGCTTTATAATATTACTATCTCTGCCCGTAACTTTACTTGCGTGGACTACAGGATTTTAAATACAAAAGTTTTTCCGCAATAACTCCTGTTCCCGTGGGAATTTTACAATATCGCGCTGCAAGTAAGCTTAACGTTCCTGGGTCTAGGGTACCTGCATGCCAAATTTCAATCATCTGTCTTACGCGGTATAGATTTTTTCATGCAAAAGTTTTTCCCGCTAACTCCCGTTCCCGTAGGACTTTTTCAATATCCTGTTGCAACTAAGCTTTAAGTCTACTAAGGTTCCTAACCTGCTTCCCGCTAAAATATCACTTAATTTGATTTCTCAGCAAGGTTAACAAATGACATTTTCTGTTACAGCGCCCCACGCTTTTACAGTCTAATATTATAATTAAAAGCACAGTTTACACTTCAGCCCAGAAATAGGGACAACTTGAGCGACCCATCATTTATTTTTCACTTTAACGTGTACCTATAAAAGCGTTTTTTAGTGTTTTTTAAACTATCAACTTACTTTGATAGCTAACTCCACGCGTACGAAGACGCTGTTAATAAAAATCTAATATGTAAATTAAAAGAATCACGTAAGACTTGATGGGCGATTGTAAGCGCGGGTATCATACGGAAAACGTCGCTGGCACAGCTAGTCTATCTGTACTAAAATAATCGTGTTGGAAATAAATAAAAAAAAGAAATAAAACTTTGAAAAATAAATCAATCGGAGCTGTTTCTGAGAACTTACTAAAATTGCTTGTTTTATTCATTGACATGACTTCTAAATTGAAAATAAACATCATACACTTGTTTTATACTAGAGTCAGGACAGTGTTCTTACCAAGAAATGCCTCCACGTGTTTACCACCGCGCTTCTTACTTATAGATTGTCCGTATTTGGTTATCGTTATGATTGATTGCGCTACGAGCTCAAAGAGGGTTCGGGAATGTTCTCGGGGGCCCGTGATCGATGGGCACCCTAAGCGTTACCAATTATCATAATCTGAAGGGAGAAGTCAACGACTCCACACAGACAACTGCGAATCTGAGGGTCTCTTTTTTTTGCTCACAATTCGTCGTTGCCAGGGCATCGTAATGATGACATTGAATACGAAGCAAGTGCCGCGTCAGTCAAAATTTTAAAGTTCTACGTTACAACCCCGTGTGTGTGTGTGGTTTTCCTGTATACATAGTGAGCCAGGATTCCATCCTGTTTCGCACAAATTTTCATATCTAAGAAGGCCAAGGATCTATCTTTCTCTAGTTCATATGTAAACCTTATTTTACATGAACTGACGTTATTCTCTTCCAAACTCCGGGTGTATATAAAATTGATTGCAGTTGTGGTAGTTCTTATATTGGAAAAACCAAACGGGCTATAGCCGAGAGGGTGAAAGAAAATATTGCAGCTGTTCAAATCCACAAAAGAAACAAGTCCTAACCGACCTATTAGACATGGTTCCTAATCACTGGATGGAGCTACATGACTCGAAGGTCCTCTCCTCAGCCTTTCTATTTTAACGTAGGTGGGTACCGTTTTGAAACACCTTTAGTTCGCGTACGCGTACTCTCCTAACTACGAGTACATACTAGACTACAAGACATGGAAATTTTAGCTTTGCTAAAATGACGTAGGTCTGGCGGCCCTGGGATCTTGGTCAAATATTTGGATTAAACAGTTACATTATGAACTCTATTTATTTGTATTATTGGATAGCTAGATATAAAGTAGTTTTAATTTGACTTGGCCAGTTCATTTAATTAGTCATTATATAAAATTATATAATAAAAAAATGTATATAAAAACATTATTCACAACAGTATTGAAATATTTTAATAGAATTAGTATATTTATAATATTTTAATTCTAATGTAAATGTATAGGTAAACGTATAGGTTTTATTTGAAATTTGAAAAAAGTCGCATAAATCTAATAAATTTAAAATTTGGTAAAAATCGCATTCATGACCCCGCCTGATAAGGGGACATGAGCATTGAGCATCCGACGTGATATCAGAAAGTCCGGTGGTTCAAGTCCCCGTTCAGGCGGGGACATGAATGCGATTTTTACCAAATTTTAAATTTACATTGAGCTTTTATAGTGTAATTTATTTATATCGAAATAGTATTGTATAGACACTGGTAACATTTAGTGGCAACGGCAAGGAACTAGCTTAATACTATTAGTATTAATTCTTTGTCTACGACTGATACATTTTTATCTATGTCTAATTTGTGCTCTATGTTACTTTAGTCTATGTTCACTCTTGCTTGAAAATAAAACCGTGTGTGCATTAAGTGTTTGCTTCGTTTTACTTAAAATAATAAATAGCATGAAAAACATTTTTTTTTTTAATATTAAATGTTGTAAATATTTTAATTCTATTTAAAACTGGTCAACATTACTTTTTGTAAAGGAAACTAGTCAAGAATCCAGATTATTAAAACATATTAGGATAGTTATGTTACCGGCCAAACCCGATTTCAGGACAAACTAGTTTTGCCTAGGCTTAACTAATTCTTCCTATACACGATAGGATTAACAAGTATAGCCTGTTCCAAACTAATTTGTCCTCAACCCGATAGGATAGACCAGTTTAGACTAGGCCAAACTAGTTGATCCTGATATACATACACACATTCAAGGATAAACTAGTATGGCCTAGTCTAAACAATAAATTACATCAAGAAAGTCTGAATAAATAATAAACTAAATAACATGCTCCGTAAATGGAAAAATAATCATTTTTATCATTATAAGAAAAAAGGATTAAGAGAGATTATAGATAATAAATCGATTACGGATACGATACTAAAGGAAACACAAACGCAAACACGTGGTAATTTGATAGAATTGATCTAGATTTCTTTGCTTTTCCCTAACGGGATAAATTGGTTTAAAAAAAAACTGAACGGAAGTGTCATTGAATATTTTAATTCCGTTTAAAAAACTATTAATATTTTAAAAATGTCTGCAAAGTTCCTAGATGCAAATGATATTTGTTTCAAATATAAAAAAAGTAAATAATATTTTAAGATATAATTTTATCGATGTCTGTGCATGACCGAAAATGCCCATTTCCTTTTACGACTTTTAGAACATCTTTATTACCGTTTGAACCAGCGCAGTGCAATTTGGACTTCTAGATGTCCTCATCAGTCATCGATAACATCCTTATTAAATACACGTAGGATTATGTGTTTATTTTAAAAATGTTTTAAGTTATAGAAGGGTCGAAAGATGCACCGAGTGGATCGTGTAATACACTAGCCAGTTCCTTTGCTTCAACTTAGTCAAGCATGTCCAGATTGGAAGGGAAAAAATTGAACTTTTCAGAGATTTCGCCAAAAACATTAATTTCTTTTTGTCACTAACTTGCCAGTGTCACAGGCCTCGCAAAATATAACCTATGTTTCTTGTTAACACAATTTATATTTTCAAAGCTTTATAATTGTATTATAATTCATAAAATTTTCTCGGGTGTAACAACATTTTGTACACGTTTTCTGAACACTTTTGAATTATAAAACAGCCTTCTTTGTGAATTCTCTTATTATGCAAATACGTTTGTAGGTGTTTGGAGGTGCCGAGATTTTTTTTTGAATCTCCGCGAAGTTTACTTTATCTGTAACGTAGCTTTTAATGTACGAACCTAAAATTACTTGTAAGTGACTTTGGCTTGCGTCATTAATTATTTCATCTATAGATATGATAAATCTGTAGAAAGTTCAATTCTGTACATTATTTATTTTCAAAATAACCATCAGGGGGTGTTTAGTGATCGATACCAATGCCAAAAATGCAATCAGTAAAATGTTTGTCTGTCTGTCTGTATGTTCCTTATAGAACCAAAACTTCTCAACTGATTTTAACGAAACTTGGTACAATGATAATACAATCAATAGGAGCAGATAAGTGAAGGGAAATGTTGGGAAAACGGGAGAAGTTACTCTATTTTTAGGGTACCGTACCTCAAAAGGAAGAAACTGAACCCTTATAGGATCACTTTGTTGTCCGTCTGTCTGTCAAGACCCTTTATCTCAAGAACGCGTGGACGTATCAAGCAAATGAATGTGACGTGAAATGCACAGGGAATACTCAGGTCCACTGTCTCTTTATGCTGTGAAAATATCAAACTTCTAAGCCAAGCCAATCAAAAGATACAGCGGATTATGTCGATATTTTCAACAAATTTTCGACACTCGCAAAGGAATCAAAACCTACAGGGTACTTCCCGTAAACTCAGAATCTTGAAATTTGGTATGAAGCATCGTCATATAATGCAAATATAGGAAAGATAGCAAAAATTATTATTTTTTAGTTAAATCATATATTAAAAATATTTTAATAAAATGAAACTTACTACCATATATGAGTATCTCACGGACGAATAAAGGTATCAAATTGAAATTTATACCAAATACCTAAATATACTGTCCCTTTAAGCTGTGAAAAAAAAATCAAACTTCTAAGTTAACGCGATCGAAAATAATTTGGTGTATGTAATTCTGTATAACCTAAATGCGTCCTAACTGCCGTGTTATACTTAGTTCTTGTAAAAGTATTAAGTATAACACATAAGTTTTAGTATTTATAAAAGTACTAAGTATAACACAGCAGTTCGGACGCATTTAGGTTATATACAGAATTACATTATAAATTCAAAGGCATAAATTGTAATTTGAACGATATCTAGTAAGTAATTTGATTTAATACGTCATAATTTTCAAGGCTCAGGCTTTAAAAGATTGGAAAGTCGTTCTTAGGTTTAGCACAAAATTGTTCAATAATAGCTCACAGAATGTTTAAAATAAATTTGAATTAAATGATTCTTGTAACATTTATGTATGAAAGTACACGATTTACTACCTCATCACCATTAACTATCCCGCCCTGAGACAAGAAGTTACAAGTTTTACCATTGAATGTTCTGAGCATAAACTATCGTAACTTCTTGTTATAGGCTTTCAACGTCACTTTGTTTTGGATTATTTTAGTATAGGTAGTTAGTGTTACCTATTTTTATTTGCGCGAGCACTACACATTTTTCTAAATACTATTATTACTACTTTGCTAAAGGTAGTTAAACAAATAATTTATTCCAGCAAATGTACAATGAAATACACACATAAATTAAAAGAAAAGAGCACTTTTCCAAGATTTTACTTTCATATTTTTTTAGGTTTATCTTTATTTTAATTAATATTTTCCGGTGGCAAATATGAACAGATAAAATGTTCACAACATAACATACATTGTTCTTATCCCGACGTGCACTTACAACTTTTTCTAAATACTATTATTACTATTTTGCTAAGTTCAAACTGCAACATGCATTGTACTCCATTTTACATCACTAATGGACTAAATAGTAAGTAATAACGTGTAACAATATAAATTTATTGCATTTGAATTTATCTCTAACACATTTAATTATCAAGAGCATATAAAATTATAAATGCTTGAGTGGCTCATCTAATAATTGGGTACAGACTTCAAAGGTAAGCGCGAAAATGAAGTTGTTTGAACTCTCAAACAACTTCATTGAGCATTCATAAAAACATTTTACTCCTGAGGTTTTTGTTTGAATAACATATATAAAAATCAAGCATCAGAAAATAAGTAAAAGTAAATTTTTTTTATAGCTTTAAAGCGTCTGTAAGGTAAAACCGCCGACCGCATGTGTCTGGGAGTAATGAATCCTGATTTTTAATGATATTGTGTGAAATATATGTTAAAATCAGCCATCAGAATTTAAGTGAGGTGAGCAGTGTTTCTATGTACCTTGATTGGTTGATATCTGAAAAATGGCCGTCTGGTCAAGGTAGCAACTAGTCATATGATGATAGTACACCCCAACACTACTCAATCGTATATATTTTGTCCATTAGAAAATAAGTGATGTCTGGCAGCTCTGGGATCTTGGACCAAATTAAAAGGTGGTTGATGTGTCTTATCCTAAGCTACGTCCTTTCCAAATTTCAAGTGCCTGCGTTTAGCCGTTTAGGCTGTGCGTTGATATGTTAGTCAGTAATTCAATTTCTCATTTTATACATCTGGGGGCACGGCAGTGCCCCTGCCAAGTCGAGCGCGAAGCAAACACTGCCGTACCATCCTTTACTGGAACCATTTCGCCGCATTTTCAGGCCCCTATTTGAGAACCTCTGGATAAGACCAGAACGCTGAAATTTTTATCATCTAGTAACCTATGATAACATACATAAAATCCAAAATTTCAAGTCTGTGGGACTTATAGTTCCGAAGTTAAGCGAAAGCAAAGTTTCGCATTTATGTAACACACTCACACACTCATCTACTCATGATCATCAAAATAGAAGTAGTACTTCCCATAAACTCAGAGCGCTGAAATTTGGTACAGAGTTAGGGTTTAATAGTCACATAAAGGGAAAATTATAAAAACTACGATAATCGAAGATCTGGAGTACCTGGTGATCCTGATTAGAAAACAACAGCCTAAATATTATAAAGTCGTCTAAAAGTATTTAAAAAACGACATACCGCCTTTACAAAAAATATTTAATTTGGTTAGCTGCTTCTACAAAAAGAAGTGAAATCCCATCAAAAACATCCTGTAAAAAAACTAGCCAAGTCTCGATGGAGCAAATTGCTCATCTCTAAAAAGTAATGAAATCTAGACAAAATCGTGCTAAGCCTAAGGTTCCTTACTGCGATTTCTTCATTATTATAGTTAGTGCTGTGTGACTTGGCCGTTGAAGGGTACTCAAGGGTACAAAACCAGTATCAAGCCTTATTTTCACTTGTTTTTTATTTTTTATCATCAATAGGTTGCTTTCTGGCGACAGATTGGTGTAATATTGTTACGGAGAACCTGGTTATGTACCCTTGTGTTCCCTTCAACAGCCAAGTCACACAACACTAACTATAATAATGAAGAAATCGCAGTAAGGAACCTTAGGCTTGGCACGATTTTGTCTAGATTTCATTACTTTTTAGAGATGAGCAATTTGCTCCATCGAGACTTGGCTAGTTTTTTTACAGGATGTTTTTGATGGGGTATAGATATACCCGAAGCTAAGCGAGGGCAAGTCAAGTCAAAAAATAAAGTCACAGCCAGCTTTCAGCTGCTGTGCTGCATCCACACGCGCCCTGTATTCATCTTGGAGGCATAAAGTTCAGTCTCCTGTTCCTACTTAGCTGCCCTTGTCTACGATGCCTGAGAGCTGCATTTATTAGTTATTTTGCAACATGACCGCCGTATACATCATTTACCCTTTGAGTCGTTTCCGCAGCACTAGTGCTACGGCGGAACACGCGTAAATAATGCAATATTTTAAGTTTTCAATTTTATAAATAAGAGAAGCAAACAGAAAAAATCAGTAGAAAAAAAAACAAATGAATGACGGCCATCAAAGAACAAATACATGAGTGAATAGCTGTACAAATTTAAATTTGGAATTCCTTACCAAAAAATAGAAAATCCTAATTAAACGCCAGTACGAAAAACGCCTATTTTATATGTCAGAACCTAATATTACACTCGGCGATGGCTAGCCAGTTCCTCCGCTTGAACTTGGCTTTAAACGCTGTCGGGTGTCTTGTTTGCGGAAGTTTTATTGATATTCAAAATTATTAAAAAAAGTCCGCCCAGGATTTTTTTTACAACACATTCATAACATTTTTTCTGATATACTAAATTGATGTTGAAACATGTTCCATTTTATTATCTCGGTATAGGTCGTTTTAAGTTCGTGTCTTAGACTAACTGCTTGAATAATGTCTTATGTACTTCGTACTAGTTGAATAAAATATTCAATGCTAATGGTTCTACACATATGTTAGGCATTAATAAATAATATGTCGTGTAAATGAAATCTTTTATTTTAAGCTTGATTTGCTTCAGGATATTTTTTTATGCGGGGTAACTTTAATCGTTGCCACAAAGGGTGTGCTATGTTCGTTTGTCATTTTCAGACCAAGCAAGTCACAATTACATGCTTGTCCAAGTGTTTGCATTCTTCTTATTTTAATCGCGCAGTAATAAGTACTTTGTTTTTTATAAACCTACACGAAGAAAGTGATTTTTCGCTTCCCGTTTTAATTTTGAAAGATAGATAGGATAAGAGTTTAATTAAGAGTACACTTGCCGTTATTGTTTTAATTAGCTAGTCATTAAACCTCGAATATTAACTGCTTCGTTGGTCTATTGGTAGCAAGTGCTGCGTAAAGATCGAGAGGTCAAAAAAGTTTCTTGTAAGCGTATGGTTGACCAGTGCCGGCATTGTTTATGTTCATCTCAAATCAACATCATATTATTATTAGGTATATTTAATACTACGCAATATTTATATATAATACCCAAACAAAAAGCTATCCTGAAGTTTCAATAGGGCATCAAAATTTTTTGGGTATTGAAAAGTATCTGTAAATTAGAAAGTTTGGAATTTGGGGCATAACTGGATTCCTGTGCGAATTGTATTAACTTAGAAACAAAAAGGACGGGACGTGACGTTCCGACGCCGTAAATAATCTTCTTTCGAACAATACCACCGATATTTAGTTCACCAACAACCCACGTTATGAAACCTTTTTGAAACATCAATAAAAGAAAAAGACGCCAGTTTATAGTCGAAGTAAAAGCCATGCTTGTTTTTCACGAAATTTGCCCTTATGTCTATGTATAGTATAGTCGACGCGGCGGAAGACTTTTTTTATAATAGGCCAACAAGATGACCTCACTCCACCTGATGGCTTACCATCAGGTGGAGTACCGCTTACGGTTGTGAGACCCAAAATGAGGTCGACAGGCACAATAGACCATATTGTGCCCGTCGCACTCACTCTGAAGGCCTGCTTAAATGCCGTTTCATGCCCCGCCTGAAGAGCCCGCATCATAGGAGGGAGGAAAAACATGCGCTGGAAGGGCATTCCATGCCTTATGTGGCAGAAAAGAATACGGATTCATTCAAAATACGGATTGGTGGACAGAAGCTTTCAACGCAGACGATACCTTCTAATTTTGGTGAATGGTAAAGACAAAGTTTCAATAAAGATTAAATTTGTCGTCCTTAAAGTACTCATTAGTTTTAGTAAATGGGCAATATAAATCCCCTATTGATTTTATCTGAATTTTAACTCGTAATTTTAAATGTTCTTATCAAAATTTCAACTGAAGTTGGAAATTAAAGAGGACAATTATTGAGTTTATTATGCTAAAATTAGTGTTTGTTTGTAGGGTAAAGTCGTCCGCGACCATGATTGGTATCACCCAGTTGAAACGTCGGGCAGTAAGTATCTATGTATTTACTACTCCTAACATCGCATTTAGACCCATAAAGACATATATGTAGTTGGGACCGTGCGAAGTGGGTGGAGGGAGAAATGGCGCTGATTGTCAAAAACGCATGTAATCTTATGAGATTTCCGTTGTTATTGCAAGCGTCTGCCGTTGGTACTAATTTCACTCCATAAGATTTAACGAATGAAACGCCACCAAAATGAGGGCAGCACCGTCGTGAACGCTCCCAATATCTTAATTTTAAATTTAATTATGCATGTTTTTGTAATTTTTAGTAATTCAAAGACCAAGAATGGGCAAGATTATTTTTCCTGACTGACATACAATGATGGCTTGGAGTAGCCTCGTCGTCATAGGCGGACTTGCGGGGGAGCGGATGGCAAAAATGTATTGACCATTCCATGGTGGAATAAAATTCTTTCCTTTGAATTTTTCTTTTTATTTTGGGACAAAAATGCATGTTCGTATGAAATACTGGAAATCCAATATCCAATCGAGGCCTAAAGTTCCTGCGTACTATCAGCAACGCTGGCGGTCGACCACCTATAAGGTGAAAATCGCTTGGCTCTTACGCGTCTGTCAGAGCAAGCCCCGTCCATTTTGTGGTCCGAGAGCCTGCAAGAATTTTTCGGTAGGTATATGAGGCAAGCTGAAAACTTGTCCTATACCTTTAATATTATAACCCAACACAAAACCGCAGACCTGGCTGAGTAGCGGGGCCAAACCAAACCCCCAATTTAGTTTATTAAAAATATATTTTATAATCCAAAAAAATATAATTTGTCAGCCCACCTGACAGGTAGAAGTTCCATCGAAATGATTTGTCTTACTTTTTAGTTATAAATAAAAAGATGAAAAATATTTTTGGGGGTTTGCTTTAGCCCCGCTACTCACCAGCCAGGTCTGCAGTTTCGTACTGGGATATAATAGGAGAGGTACAGGATAAGTTTTCAGCTTGCCTCAAATACCTACCAAAAAATTCTTGCTAGCTCTCCTACTATTGGAACGTTTTTGCTTGAATTTTGACAGATTTTCTTCAAGTGCTCTTCTATTGGCCAGTGGGCGGGGCTAATGGCGTTTAAAGAAATCTGTTTGAAAAGTGTACTACCGCCAAAATTTCCGGTTGTACATATGAATAAGCTTTCCTGAATCAGAATAGTTGGTTCGACGTATTTATTAAACAACAACGCCGAACTGAATCACTAACTTCGAACAGCTATATTTTTCGATTTATTAACGAATGTAAATTAATAATCACAAAATATTTAAAAATGTTAACTCCGACGAACCGAGCTTTAAATTGCAACTATGGGATATTGATAAATCGGCGTATAACATTTATTGTTCAGAAAAGCTGCTGGCGAGAAAAACTTACTTGATCGTATTCGAACTAAACCTCTTAGTCCGATCCACCAGCGCCTGCATTGTATGTGGATGGCAACGCTGTCCAGTACGTATCGTTTGGAAGTGGGAAGGGGAGGGAGGGACTAGTTGAAATAGCTCTTCAGAGCATTCCCCATTATAGAGACGGTAAAGACCACAGAGAGCGGCAATGTCTCTACGTTGTTGTAGAGGCTCCAGGGTTTCAGACACCTCCACATCACCGACAATACGGATTAGCACGTCGCTGCACCCTATCGAGGGCATCGAGCAAGTATTTTGTGGAGCCATCCCAAGGGTGAAAGCAATATTCTACACATGGGCTAACTTTTGCCTTATACAGAAGGCAGAGATGCACCGGTGTGAAAAATCGCCGCACTCTGATCAGGATCCCCGACTCTTTAATTTTATCAATAGAGGCTCAAAAACCACAAAAAAATCTAAATAAATATATATTGCACAACTTCACATGCATTGATCTGATTCCGTGGCAAGTAGCTTTAAGCACTTGTGTTACAGATATCAGAATCAACGGTGGATACACAAATATACTTAAATATATTTAATAAGACACCGAACAAATACCGATGTTCGTCACACAAATATTTGTTAGTCCCGAGTGGGAATCGAACCCACGACTCTTGGAACCGTAGGGAGTGAACCTGGGTCACTAACCACTATTCCACCGATCCAGTAAAAAAATATTAAGACGTTAATTGAACATAATGCGGAATGGTATTTAGTTACTACTAATTAATAGGTACGTCCATTTTTCTGAGTTACTTCGTGTCATAGTGGACGAACGAAATAGTGGAATGGTGTCCGAAATATAAAAAGAGAAGGAAAGGCAGACAGCAACGAAGATGGGAGGATGATATAAAGGTAGTGGCAGGACCAAGCTGGATGAGGATAGCAAGAGACAGATCATTGTGGAGATCACTTGGGGAGGCATATGCCAAAGAGCAAGACAATTAAGTAATTACGTTGCATTATATAACCATGTATAATACTAGTGGTACACAGTAGATTTAAGAAGAAATGTAACATGTAAGATTGTTAACAAACGCTTTTTATTATTATTAATTAATAGGAATGTGAATGTAACTACACATATTCATATTAAGTAATTACTGACGACAGTATTTTAATGTAACATTTTCTTATTATATACGTAGATGAACAACACTATTTCATAGAAATGAACGTATATTGCGTAATATTCGCCAGTCAAACAACACTATAAGGCAATAATATTAAAACCGCAGGCGGAATATTATTGTGCCCTGAACAAACTCACGCCCGCCCAACGATAGCAAACAATAACTAAGCAAAGAAAAGCAGTCGGCAGTTCTGGTCAAATAGCTATTATTTTATAAACGCCACTCAATCCCCGGTGAACCAAGTTCGAAATATATTGTAAATCATTCGGCATCCTCGAGCTACTGGGCCGTCATCTGAGCCTAGAATAAAACGTTAGGTTAGAAAAAACCTTTTACATTTCACAAGACGTAAATAATATTGATATGGGATTTTTGACGCTCACGACCACGGCACGAGGGATGTTTGTTAGGTACGAGTATGTATAGTTTCAAGTTTTTATCTCACAATTAATTTTTATACATGTTACTGTTAAAACTACTAATCTCACACCGAGCTGCAGCTGTAACAAGTACTAGAAAAAGTAATTTGGCATTGAAAGCAAGATATTTTAAATGTAAGACAGTGAGAACCAAAATAATGATGACTCTTAACCGTTTTCGGCTACTGCGACTACTAAGTATCAAACAAAAACAAAAAAATATATACAGTGAAACCTGATTAAGTGGGACCTGGATAAGTGAGAAACCTCCATATATAGTACTCAATCTGAGGTCCCAACACTTTGGCACTGCATTACCTCTGTTAGTGAGACGAAGCAAACCTCTATATTTGGGATTCGTTCTTTCGATTTATCTTTCTTATTTACCTCTGTTACTAAGCCAGCTAGTGTATTTCATATGTACAAACCTCTGTTACTGGGATAATATCCAATTACTATTTGTTTGAAAAACGTCGGATAAAAATATCCGTTTATGAAAGTGGAACAATGAAGTTTGTGCGGAATTTAATGTGCCAAAATGAACTCTTTGTAGTATAATTCTGAATAAAAATTAAATTCAATCACAGTGTTCAGAAGGACAAGGACAACTGAAATGTGTACGTTTATCAGAATATCCTGAACTTGAACAGTGTTTGCTAGCTTGGGTTAAGCAAGTTCGTAACAAAAACGTTCCCGGTGCACGCAGCGATGATGATTAAAGCTAATTTGGAATATTTACGTAACACATTTTTTAATAATCGCACCTCTATGTCTGAAATAACCGTTTTTCTGACCTCTGTTTATGGAACCCTCTGTTATTGAGACAGATATTTATTTATCTATACTAATATTATAAAGCTGAAGAGTTTGTTTGTTTGTTTGATTTTTTGTTTGTTTGTTTGTTTGTTTGTTTGTTTGAACGCGCTAATCTCAGGAACTACTGGTGCGATTTGAAAAAATCTTTTTGCGTTGTATAGACCATTTATCGAGGAAGGCTTTAGGCTATATAACATCACGCTGCGACCAATAGGAGCAAAGATACAATGGAAAATGTGTAAAAAACGGGGGAAACGCGAACGAAGTCGCTGGCACAGCTAGTACCTGGATATCTGAGACACTGGGTAAGTGGAATACCTCTATAAGTAAAACAATATTGCTGGTCCTTGGCTGTCTCACTTAACCAGGTTTCACTGTATATATTTATACAAATAATATAATACATCCTTACTATAATATCCTTACTAATTTATAAATCCGAAAGTAACTCTGTCTGTTTGTCTGTCTGTCCGTGCTGAACCGATTTAAACGAAATTTGGTACAGATATAGTCCAGAGCCTAGGAAAGGATATAGGCTACTTTTTAACTGAATGCGCTATAAAGAAGTAATGTTTTACCCGTAAAACGTCTATGCGGACGAAGTCGCGGGCGGAAAGCTAGTTTAAATATATATTTATTATGGGATACCAAAATAATAATGTAACATTAATTACCCTAGCTGTGCCAACCACTTCGTTTGCGTGGAATAGAAATTTGATAGAGCATTACGATGCTTAGGCAATTAAAAAAGGCATATCAAGGAAAATAAATAATGCTGTTTTAATTCAAAAATATAGATTTATAATTTAAAAGATAGATGCAAATTAAAGGTACCTTTGTCCGAACTGCATCGAATTTAAAATAAATATGTAATTGATTTGGATATCCAGGAAATATCTACATTTTTTATGGTTTCAAATAAAATACCCAATTTACAATAAAATACTATGGAATTAAAATTTAAATATTAAACAAACCAAAGCAATACCAAATCAGACAAAAAAATATTTATTGGATTTTAGTATTAGTTCTATGAAATCTTTTAACTCTACAATTCATTCAACATATTATTTGATTACCACCAGTTGTCAAAATAGTAATAAATCATTTCGTCATTTGGGTGAACTTTGTAGATAATTGTATTATTTACAACTCCATTTGAACTATTTTTGCAATAACTGTTTCTATTTACGATAAAAATGTGTATTTTAAACTTTTTTTTTACACAAATCTGTTCGATGGAGGCATTTATTAGTGTTTTTAAAAATTCAACAAATTTTTATATAGGTTAATTAAAAAATCATTTGTTCCCTCGACTGTCAGACGTGTGGCGTCGAACTAAATTAACTTAATAATTTACTTATAGCATGATGATTTTAAAAGTGCTTATTTGTATTCAAGTTATATTATTTCTTTGTGAAATTAACACTTTCATCAGTATATTAATAAATTACGCTTACTCACACACGCTCACACACCGAAAATTAGCTATTCTTGTGCTCTTCCTGCTGGCTTACATACGAATAAAGAACAATATTTTCTGAAGCAAATAAAAAGTTTTTTTATGACAAACTTTGTACGGCACATATATTGAAACAACATTATGAACAGTTTAAGAAGACATTTGTGGTATTGGTGATCAGAAAATACCAGTAGCACAGTACAGAGCAGTAAATCTTCATACAAACATACCGCTCTCGGTTTGAATGTGCGCGCCGCGCGCCGTGTCGGCACGTGATTTCACGCACACGCTAGCATAATAATAGCATAATAATAGAGTCAGGGGATACCAGTCACAACTATCTGTCCGGTGGTTGGTGAACGGTATACGGGTGAGCGACCCCGGCTCCTCGAGCTACTATCGACTCAGTCCAAATCATCCGAGGCGATAGTATCCTTCCTCCCCTTTTCCTTCCCCCGTCATATATCCCTTCTTCTCGTGGGAACGCAATGACCTTGTTAAAACAATGCACAAGGCAGAATAGCGGCGACGTGGTCCACAACCCGTCACGTCACGTTTCACACAGAGGTGAAAAGTGGATCGCTGGAAGTGATCTCTGCCTACCCCTTTGGGAAAAAGGCGTGATTTTATCTATGTATGTATGTATGCTAGCATAATATATGGGGGAATAAGTAGGCGCCGTGTGTTGACGGCGTAAGAATACAAATGTCACAAACCCTTTGTCGTCTCAGGGAGTCGTAAGAGGCGACAAAGAGACAAACGCACAGCACCATCTAGCGCGAGAGAAGGTAAACTCGAAACAAAACCCTGGGCCAACCCGTCTAGCCAGCGTAGTCCTAGTAGGCTATGGGTCCTCCAAATGAGTGCAACCAATGTAACCAGGCCCCTAGTCCCCGGCAGCCCCGCTATTCCTGGCTACGGTTGCGGTCACAGTAACGGGGGGGGCAGGGTAGGGAGTGCTATGAATTCCCGGCAGAGATCTGGCTACCACCCCCAAAAACGACTAGACCGACGACCTGGTGAAAATCGCTGAGTTTTGTTGGATGCAGGTGGCCGTAGACCGGTCGCGCTGGAAAGCTCTGGAAGAGGCCTATGCTCAGCAGTGGGTAGCAATGGACTGAGATGATGAAGGTGGCGGCAGTAAGGACTATGCCCCGCGACTGTGACCACGTGCGTACCTTACATGACCGCTCGCGTTCATCAAGTCTCTCGGGCCAGTTAACATAATACTACGAGTATCAATTTACGATCAACTGAATGAAATAGAATTTAAGATGGCCTGTCCATGCTTTCCTAAAAGCTTTTCACTCACATAAATTGTACATAAGAATGAGAATTTACTTTACATTATAAAATAATAATAAAGCGTTCCTGACGTGCAGAAACCGGAGAAAAAAATTCTCGGTATCATAATATTTGTAAATAATAAATGTTATGTAAATAAAGGTTTTTTTTTTTTACTAAATTTATGAATTGGTACAATATTCAATGATGATATTCTTTTCATGAAATAAATTTATATCAAGTGCTGCTTGTTCGTAAATTAACTAAAAGTAAAGCAACCCAACCCTGACAACCCTGGGGATAAACGCAAGAGTAGGCTAATAACTCGGCGGGCGGCCTTAGATACTACTGTTCTATGTTTACTGTGCCGGTAGCCAGGGGTGACTTTGATTGGCGGGGTGACATTCATGAAAGCAGCACTGATATCATTCTGTCTCTGTTTAATCGCTGATAGTGCCGTTTTGTCGGCACTAAGCCCTGTTCCAATTTATTATTTCTACTGTAAAAAGCGTCGATGGCCGAGTGGTTAAGGTTGTTGCTTGCTATGCGAGAGGTCGCCAGTTCAAACCCCGCCAGGTACCAATGTGTTTTTCAAATTTGAAATTCATATGTACCATCATTCGACGCTTTTACGGTGAAGGAAAACATCGTGAGGAAACCAGCACACTTGAGAATTTTTTCAATGGTGTGTGAAGCCATGACAGAGGCCTACGGGCGATTTAAAAACTCTGACACCAGGTTGTTCATCAACCATACGATAAGAAGAAGATTTCTTCTGTGTATCTCATGAATAAGTGATACTTCAAGTTATATTTATTGAAAACATAAAAAATCTAGTTTTTGACTCAGCAATGGACAGGAAAGATCCAGTAATCGACACTTTTACCTAGACATGGAAATCTAGTATTGAACTTAAAATCTTTTTTCATTTTTATTCATCATTCAATTACAGCGAAAAAAAAATCATAATGAAAATAATGCTGACCGAATATTTTCCGTTATTTTTCTAATTACTCAGAATTGTTTCAATTTGATGGATGTTTCAGCCTATATTTTCATGTTCACATGACTTCAGATCAGATCAGCATAGTTACTATGCTATGGATAATTAAGTGTAATAAAAATGTATATCCAAATTCATTCTTAAGATGTCTTCAAACTGAAAGATGATTAAATTCCGAGATGGGTTTTCTTTATAAATACTGTGCGGTACGAACACGACGAACCGTCATTTCAGATTTAATTAACCGTTTAAAAATAAAAATATTTATGTATTCTCCACAGAGTATAAATCCATAATTCAAGACGGGGACATTTCCAATCGTTCAGATAAATAAACATTAAGTCCACTGTCAAATCAAGCGACAACAGTTTGCTTTGTGCTCGTCTCACCATTCCGAAATATGGCAATATCTATGCTAATCTGCTTTGTTGAAAACCTAACCCAATAAAAGCAGCCACTGTTTGTTTGTTCGAGGAGTCGGGCTGCTTGCAAAGCTGGTCTAGGTGCATTATCAGGTAATTCCTCCAGTTAGTTTCAGTAAGCATTACCAACTATAAGTATTTGCTCTCTCTAATCGTATTTTCATAATGCACAATGCGTATGCACCAGGATGATAATATATACGTTTAGAGGCTTTTCTGGTTCCTTAAAGTACGGAAATATCATGTTCAATATCATCGGTATATGTTCCGCAATAGTTCAACGGAAAACGATATTTTTT
This sequence comes from Maruca vitrata, assembly GCA_039566165.1. Classification (NCBI taxonomy): domain Eukaryota; kingdom Metazoa; phylum Arthropoda; class Insecta; order Lepidoptera; family Crambidae; genus Maruca; species Maruca vitrata. The sequence goes on along the minus strand of CM076914.1, from coordinate 13,324,232 downwards.
AGCGTAGCAGTATAAAAACCAAAAAAACGCGTTCGGTGCTTTGTTTGTTTGTCATATCACTGGATTTTTTGGATTTAAACTAAAACTGTTTTACAATCGTAACAAAGTTTATATTTTACTTTTAAATAATTAATATGGCGCGGCGTGACACGTCATTCAGTTATACGTGGCAGGTGGGCGTGTCACGTTCGGAAATGAAGTTTGTGTTCCTTGTTTCCTATGTAATCACTATCTTTCTTGTTTATTTGTTTTTTCCCTGTTGCATATTGTATTTTTTTGTGTGTTATTTTATTTTTAATTATATTCTTTTTGTTTGTGTTGTTTGTTTATAGTTAAATATATATATTTTGTTTTATTTGTTAAAACGTCGCTCAAATAGGTTCCAGCCAGAATACCAGCGCCACAGCGGCTTCATGTCGTTGTGGCATATGCTGAGGCTGGGACCTAGTTGACCACTGTTCAATGTTGTGTTCCATGTTGTTTTCTTGTTCACTTTTTTGTTTATTTGTTTATTTTTTTTTTCTTTGGCTTATTTTCTTGATATGTGGTCAATAAACATTTTTTATTATTATTTTCAACTTTCTTACGATTTTCTCAGCATTTTGCTGGTATTTTTATACTATTTACGGGTAAAACCAAGTATTTATTATTATTATCAGTCATTACCAACTTCTCGGGACTACAGAGTCCCGGATTTTTGGGAGGCGTGCGTGGGGCCAAAGCCAACACGTAGAGGCCCTTTAATGACTAGTATGATCTTAATATGTAATGTGGCACCAGCCGACGATTATCCCTGTATACACTATAAAATGCAGCCAAGGACAACCCCCGGTCAGTGCAGGACTATGGCAAGGAATGGAAGAGATAAACTGGGCTATAGGGTTGAGGTGTTAGTGGACTGGGTAACTGGGACTATGTTAAAAAAACACGAATAAAATGGACAGGTGGTGACTCGCCACTCACTGTCTTGGGCCCCCCATTGGTCGAACACACAAGGCACGAGGCCGGAGCGACGGGGGGCAACATTATTGTGAGCGGCTCAGGGTGCCGAGAGGTGTACACCGCTTTATACCCAGTGGCGTAACGCCACTGTGCCAACTCGCGACTTATGCATCTTTCACTTCCACCCTGCGAGCATATAGCTCTGACGCCCCACTCTGTCCGGCCGGCTAAGGCAAGGCAGAGGTGAGAGTCCTGCGGCCCCCGTGGGGTCCACTCCTACCGGCCAATAAGGCAAGCGGAGAGAGGGGCCTGGTCGACTCTCGGAGGCACGGGTACAATATAAACAAAATAATCTTATTGAAACCAGATACATATTTTACAATATAAAAGTTGACGTTAACACCTGCAGTAGTCAATGACTGTGTCGCAAATGTTAGCGCCCACCTCATAAACGGACAGGCGTTTCAAACAAAAGTATAACTTAAACTAAGCCTTAATTAAACTATGTATTACAATGCAAGTTAAAGTAAAAACTTTTTTTTATTATTTTGTTATTTATTTATTTTTATTTCATCAAAATGCAATGCAAACGACTGTTTCTTCTAAAGTAGTAGTCGTTTCGATATTACAATAAATATAATGAAGAATGCCTCATGTACTGTGCAGAGATTGGTGCAATAATAAAGCTTCGTTTTGCGGTGCGCACGTCCATTTTACTTAATAAAAGACAAAAATATTTTCCCTCTAAATAGCAATAGCTGTATGTTCCGAAATAGTTTTAAAATAAATTGCGTGAACATCGACTCCAATACGCAGCACTATTTCATTGGTTAAATTATTTCGAATTTTGTCCTTGTCTTCGTTCGCAACATTTTGATTGGTAAAAAATAAAGTTATGATTATGGTTTCTGTTACCATTTTGCGTAGGTCGGTAAACCACACGGGTATATTATATTTATTTTATCAAGATCAGAGTTTATTCTTCCAACATAGGATATATTATCCTATGTTAAAAAAATAGTGTAGCAATAAATAAATCACCTCAAAAAATAAGTATATCAATATACGATTTGATAGAATTCCTATGAGATATTGAACATTTGTCAAAATAATGACAATTGAGGTGGATGCTTTAATATGTTTTAAACAGATAAACAAACAATTAAAAACAAATCTTTATTTTACACAAAATTATAGAGTTCAATAGTTGCCAAATAGACGGGGTGAGGTCAGATGTGACTAACATCAATGACACATGCTTTCAAGATTTCGCCATACACTTTCATATTTATTTATTCAGAAACCAATAGCGTAATAAATATAGATACATACACATTACATTTCATCAATAGGAAGGCTAATAATAGGTTTCCCTTGATTTACAAATAGTAACTGTTAACGCGATGTAATCTATACTTAATATTATAAAGCTGAAGAGTTTGTTCGTTTGTTTGTTTGAACGCGCTAATCTCAGGAACCGCTGGTCCGATTTAAAAAAATATTTCAGTGTTGGATAGTCCATTTATCGAGGAAAGTAATATAGCCTATAACCTAATATAGACGAAATGTGATACGACCTTAGGCTAGCAGAGGCGCGTGTGATGCGGACTGACGCGCGTGACAGTGTGGCCAGTCCATACCACTACTGTCATAATAATAATAATAATATATTTAATGCCATAAAACAGTGATACAAGATGTTGTCATAATAAAAAAAAATACAGTTACCCGTATCGGGCATGCAGTTTTACCTACTATCTACTAAAACACTTATTGCTAAAACATAATACTAATTATAATATTTTTTTTTTATTTAGCCTGTTCTGTCCCACTGCTGGGCAAAGGCTTCCCCTAACTCACTCCAAAGCTGTCGATTTTCGGCCAAGGCCCACCAGTTCTTCTTATGGGCATCTAGGTCATCTCGCCATCTCTTCTTCGGCCTACCTCTTTGTCGATGACTTGACTAATTATAAGAATACCTACTTATTTTAAACTTACATCAAAATACTCATTCAGAGTATAATAAATATTGAACTTTAGCCAATTTTTTTATTCAACTTTGAATTTTGGCAAATCTGATTTTTTTAAGTGACTGTGTAATTGATTACATATTTTGATACCGGTATATATTAATTCATTTATAAAATATGTTGGTATGTGGTCTGGGTATGGTTACATTATTTATAAATTTATTTCGCAGATTACTTCTGATAGATGACTCGTTTATAAAATAAGGGCTATTTTGTTTAACGAATGTACAGAATTCTAGAATATAAATATTAGTTAAAGTATCCATATCGAGAAATGCCTCGCAGGGAGACGTGCTGACCGAAGACACGAGTACAATTCGATTTCTGCTATCTACTCCCTCATAAGGATTAGTAAAAATCTATTATGTACTGAGTCAGTTGATTTTTCTGATTTCTTTATTAAAAATGCTCATTTCATTTTATTACAAAATTGATTTGTGTTTGTTTTGTTCAAAAAACACAAAATTGTGTAGCAGATCCTTACTAATATTATAAATGCGAAAGTAACTCTGTCTGTCTGTCTGTCTGTCTGTCTGTCTGTCTGTCTGTCTGTTACGCTTTCACGCATAAAGTACTGAACCGATTTAAACGAAATTTGGTACAGACATAGTCTAGAGCCTAGAAACGGTTATAGGCTACTTTTTAACCGACTGCGCTATAAAGAAGTAATGTTTTAGCCGTTAAACATCTCTACGCGGACGAAGTCGTCACAGCCACTGGACGGATCGAGATGAAATTTAGCATGCAGGTAGATGTTATGACGTAAGCATCCGTTAGGACAGGATTTCCCGAAATTCCCACGGGAACGGGAAATAACGGGAAAATCCTTTTGTATGAAAAATACTAACCGCATAAGTTAGACGCTTGAAATTTGACATGCAGGTACCTTAATAAATTAAAAGCTTAGTTGCAACAGGATATTGTAAAATTCCCACGGGAACGGGAGTAATAGGATAAAAACTTTTGTATGAAAAAATCTAAACCGCGATATAGATAGACGATTGAGATTTGGCATGCAGGTACCCTAATGAACGTTGAGCTTACTTCCAACGCGATATTACAAAATTCCCATGGGAACGGGAGTTATTGGGAAATTACTTCTGTATGTAAAATCCCTTACGGGGTTGAAATATATTATACAGAGATAGAGATATACCCGAAGCGAAGCGAGGGCGGGTCGCTAGTTCAAAATAAAATATAACAGTAATTTTTTTTTAAATATTTTTTTAATAACAATCAAGGCTTTTCTGGAACGATAATAAACTGAACGAATTTTCGGGGTCTTATTAGAACAAGCACCACACAGTTGCTAGAAGCTTAAGCGAACTCTAATCACCTCAGTAAAACTAAAATATATTTTACGGGAGACAACAAAGTGTACAAAGTTTCAAGGATATGTTCAAAATTATAAATACTGTTAAGACTTGTCTTTCCAAGTTTGAAGAGACCTTTATCGAGGACACTAAACTTATTTGTAACATTTTTTTTTAAAGTTACTGCTTGAGGTTGAGCCTAAATAAGAATTCACTGCGTACCTATTATAATGATTAGGAACGTTATTCAGGACACTTTGTAATTTGACTTGATGACTCTGAGAAAAGGAAAGAAAGAAAGAAGGAATAAATGTCCTATTGATCATTAAAAGAAATATATAAACAAAGATAGAAAAACATGCAAATTTGTATAATGATCAAAAGGTTCTGCATCAGCATGTGCCGTGGCAATCGCAAGGACGCGACGGCGCTGATATTCTGGCAGAACCTTTGGGGTATTTAATGATTGACAGTCAGAAGCACAATGAAATTATCCTATATGACTTGGTTGCATTTACCATTTAATAGTACACCTATTCGGAACTAATCCCTAATTTATTTCAAAAATTAAATTTATTGCACTCGACTTAACTATCTACTACTAAAGCTACCACTGATGACAATTTTGATATGCTGTAGGCATTATCATAAAAAGTTGATACTGATTGAGTTTTACATATTTTCTAAAGTTACACTGGCATTTGCTTTTGGCAGTCGTAATGTTATGATGCTGAGCTAATGATAGAAGGTCAACGCTTTAATAGTTAGATGTAAAAATTGTTCCAATACTTTATTCATATTCAGACTACTAATTATAATATCAGTAGTATTACAGGTTTACTAAACTAATAGGGTGAAAAAATAACACTAAAAAGTATGAAAAAATTTTTTTCTAAAAAAACCCGACTCACAAAAAATTTTAAGGTAATATAATATGAACATTTATTATTTTCTGGGTATAAATTTGATATGTTGTCAAAGGCGGTGCCGTTTATATTTCATGCAGACAAGCACAGAGTGCTTCGTTGTAGCTCAAAATTTTGTTTGGCACCGCCTTCAAAAACATATGAAATTCATACCCAGATAATTATAAATGTTCGTATTTCATTATTTTGTAATTTTTAGCGAGTCGGGTTTTTGTCAAACATGAAGTATTGTCAAATATTGACATATTTTGATTGTTGCCATTGCTGGTTCGTTTCCATGGTTGTAACTTACATTTAGTAGTATTAACCCTTTCTGTTCGTTCTTATTTAGTAAAAAAAAGTATTGGCGATATGAAATTCGCCGGGACCACAAGTAAAAAATAAAAACAAAATTACACACTGTTACAGCAGTACATGAGCACGAGCAGTGCTTTTTTCAGATTATGCTAGATCAATAATGTTTACTATAATAAAAATGAAGACGCAAAAAATCTTGTACTTTGAATAAAGGCAAGGGCATTTTACGAGAGTAACATCTACATCATTAAAAAAAAATGTATGTCTTTCTGTTTGTTTATTTGTTTCGACTGACCTCCCGAACGGCTGAACCAATCAATCTAAATCAAAGTCTACACGATGGTACCTTAAATTCCGAAAAATTGCATAGGATACTTGAAATCACGGACAGTTCACGGGTTCCCAGGGCCAGATACAAAGGTTTATTTAATTCGCTACATTTCTCTTGTCCAATATTGCGATTGGAATCCTTTGGTGGTTTGTGTTGTTTCTATTGATAGGTTTTTCGGTATTTTTTGATTTTTATACGGAAGAATATCGCTATTCAAAGCAATTAAAGGAAAATTTAGAAACATTAACGTATACATTTTGGATAATATAAAATAAATGAACATACATACACGCTTACATAAAATTGTAAACAATGCTCCTTGCTGGATGATCCGATGTCTAAAAGCCGATGATTATGGCTCTCGAAAGTTCTGGTGTGCCAATTATAGCAGACTCTGTGAAGACTAAGCTCTTACAAGTAATAAAGAGCTCAGAGTCAGAAGCATTGTATGCAAGTAAGCCAAGTAAATATAAACAAAAGGATTTTGATAATTCTCCGAAGTTTAAGAAAGGTCCCCGTTGTTTCAAGTGCAACAGGTATGGTCACATAAATAAACATTGCAGAACAAAGATAATGGACCAAGGCAAAGAGACTTGCAAAGAAACTAGATTGTCGCATTGTTTTCGGCATCCGTTGCAGCAAATGACAGTAATAGCTGGTTTGTTGATTCATGAGCATCCATGCATATGACGATGAGGCAGGACTGGCTATATGATGAATCATCCGATTACAAGCATCTGAATTGCTGATGATAAAATGCTGAAAGTGAATAGCTCTGGAAAGATAGATCTGCCAATATACAGGGTGTAACAGGAGGGGTGGATCATCGTAAGTCAATCGATGGGGGACTTCAATACCTATCGATATAACCCCCATGTATGTTCAGCGATTTTCAATAGTTCCAAAGTTATTGAGATTTTTGTGAAATTTTTGTAAGAAGCCGGAATTCAGTATAAAAGTCTTCACTGTAGCTTAACTACTAAACCTGCTTGTCTGATTTTTTTTCTGGAAGTAGTTCAATAGTGGGTCTTTATAATTACGATGCCGATTTGAGTCATAACCCTACCATATTGGAGTAAAAAAATAATTCTTCACAAAAGTTTCACGAATCGAATTGTGTCTACCAACTTTCAAAGCCTCCAGTGAAAAAAAAGTGCCTGTGTTTTTTTTCTAGAGCTTATTTTAAAAACTACCTACATTCATGGATAGTATACCCTGAAAATTTCATACCGCTACTGCCAGAGCATCAAAACGAAAAATGAACGCGAATGGCACAGGTGCCATAAATCAGTGTTTTTATTTTTCATGTAAAACTTTAATTCAAAAAAATAAATCGATATGTTCCAGCAAATTTATGCTATGTTAGTAACATAAGTAGCAGTAATTTTTAAGAATTGCAAATTGAAGGGGTGAAAATCAAACAAAGAAAATTGACATAATTTTAGTTAATAATTTTTTTTATAGTAAGTGTTCATAATGGGCATTATTATTGGCTATGCATAGCTTAGACCTTCTTAAAAAGCTTTTTTGGAGGTTGTGGAATGCTTCTTTTTTGTAAAATTTTTCAGGGGCCCAAATTGTGACAATGCAAAATGTAGTAGTAGCATTTTGCAACATCCGAAAAACCTTTGTAAAATAATGTCGTACTCGTTTATGCATAGCCAATAATGAAGCCCATTTTGAACACTAACTGTAAAAAAAAATAATTAACAAAAATTATGTAAATTTTCTTTGTTTGATTTTCACTCCTTTAATTTGCAATTCTGTAAAATTACTGCTACTAATGTTACTAACAAAGCATAAATTTGCTGAAACATATCGATTTATTTTTTAAATTAAAGTTTTTCATCAAAAATAAAAACACTGATTTATGGCACCTGTGCCATTCGCGTTCAATTTTCGTTATGATGCTCTGGTAGTAGCGGTATAAAATTTTCAGGGTATACTATCCATGAATGTAGGTAGTTTTTAAAATAAGTTCTAGAAAAAAAACACGGGCACTTTTTTTCACTGGAGGCTTTCAAAGTTGGTAGACACAATTCGATTCGTAAAACTTTTGTGAAGAATTATTTTTTTACTCCAATATGATAGGGTTATGACTCAAATCGGTATCGTAATTATAAAGACCCACTATTGAACTACTTCTAGAAAAAAAATCATACAAGCAGGTCCAGTAGTTAAGCTACAGTGAAGAATTTTATACTGAATTCCGGCTTCTTACAAAATTTTCACAAAAATCTCAATAACTTTGGAACTATTGAAAATCGCTGAACATACATGGGGGTTATATCGATAGGTATTGAAGTCCCCCATCGATTGACTTACGATGATCCACCCCCCCTGTTACACCCTGTATAATAGTAAAGGACAAATACAAACCATACAAGTAACCAATGTGTTGTATGTGCCAGAATTAGCAAGCAATCTTCTTTCTGTGAGTCAGCTGATAAAGAAAGAATGTTCTATACAGTTTAGTAATGAGGGCTGTAAAATATTCAACAAATCTCAAGAAGAAGTTGTAGCTTGTGAGTTAGTGAATAACATGTATCGTCTGTAAGATTTTAAGTTCGTTCGTTCGCTTTTGAGTTCGCTCGCGACCACGATTGGTGTAACCCAGTCGAAACGTCGGGCAGTAAGTAGCTATGTAATTTTGCTACTCCTAATATCGCGTGAAGACCCATAAAGACTTATTTCAATGTATCGTCTGAATGTAAGTAGTGCACAAGCATGTGCATGAAATACAAAGAAAAGTGACAGCTACTTATGGCATCTAAGGATGGCTCATGTTAATATGACTGATCTGAATAAACTCTCCAAATCGACGGGTGCAAAGTAAAAAGAGTCAGCTGCAAAATAGCAACTTTACAGGAGAGCGAAAAGATCGAAAAAGTGTGTTATTTTCTTGATGACTCGGTCAATATTTCTGAAAATTTTATCAGTATCAATTTATATTCAAATTTATCTGTACATTATATTAGTTCAGCTAATTTGTTGATAATTTACGAGATTTTGTAGTTAGTCGTTTCTACATTGTATTTTATAAGATGCTAACTAAGCCAACTACCACTTGGTCGCATTTACTCGGGACTTAAAGTTTTATGTATAAATTGTATGCTATTTATTTTCCTGAACTCAATTTCTATTGAAACACTTAATTTTAAGATATACTACCTTATTTATATGTATTACTAAAACATCTACTGCAGAAAGTAAAATTATGGCAGATAACTTTTTATGCTTCGTATTTAATGACAATCATTAATGAACAAAGGAGGTCAAATGAAATAATTTTAAATATTATTTCAAATGGTTTTCTTTTTTTTATTACAAAAATATAATGGAATTATTACGTAGTCGTAAATAACCTTCTAAAGAATTACTTATTTACAAATGAATTTCACATTTTGGCCTAATTATTGCAGTCACAAAATCAGAATATTTTACTCTCTTCTTAAGTTAATTATGAACATCAGAATCAACATTTTATAACCCAACCATTAGGTGAAAATAGAATATTAAATGTAACGTTTTAATGACAATTGCTATTGTGCAATTTAATACAAAACCTAAATTTTTTTTAATGATTGCATTGATTATTTTTCTACCGTTAATCAGTCTAATAATTATCATCACGGAAACAGAAATTAAACAAATAAATATACATTTTTTATTATAAACGAACAGTTAATTTTTTTTGTACCCGTAACTTAACTTCCTTGATATTAAAAAAACGTTAAAAAATTACTTGTTTACTAATTTAATAGCACATTAATTTGGCTAACTTAATCATTCTTCTTACTATCATCACATCATTAAACTATTTTACTCTTTTCCTAGGTTAATCTTTATTTGTTATACATCAGAAACAGAAGAAGGTTTAAACATTAAAAATGTCGATTATGAATTCGAAACATAACACCTTTTAAAAGACAATTTGACTCTTGTAAATCTTTAAATATTGTATGAAAGGAGAAACTGACTGACTGACTGACATATCAACGCACAGCCTAAACGGTTAAGTTAGAAGCTTAAAATTTGTCATGCGTACCTTAGTAATCTTTAAGTTTACTTGCAACGGAATATAACAAAATTCTCACAGGAACAGGAAGATATTGGGTAAAAACCTTTTGTATTTCAAATCCTGAAGTCCGCGCGAACAAAGTCGCGGGCACAGCTAATCTATATATATAAAAGGAAGTCGTGTTAGTTACACCACTTATAACTCAAGAACGGCAGAACAGATTTGGCTGAAAATTGGTAGGGAGGTAGCTTATAGCCAGGAGAAGGACATAGGATACTTTTTATCCCGTTTGACAGAGTTCCCGTGGGACTTGACATGAAACGTCAGTCATTTTGTTAAACATTGGGTGCGTTTAGCCGATAAAAAGACTGGTCAGAATCTGAGAGTGCTGAACAGCATTTGACAATTCTGACTACAGTATCGGCCAGAACCATGCTGAGTGGAAATGAGAGAAGTGAAGTTAGCTGTTATTCCGCCATATGAAGAATCTATCAATCAATCTGAATATCGCCACTTAGCATTCCTCAGCCGCGTCAGCCTATGCTACTCAGCAATCGCCATTTTTCTTTCTGTGCTGACAAGATTGTGTATCGGCTAAACGCACCCATTATTCCAATTATGAAGTCATTTTTGACATTTCGAAGAACGTAACTCTGCACGTTTCATTTAAATGCAATGTAATATCTTTTTTTGTGTTTGGTAGAAAAACGTCATTTTAAAAATTTACAATTATACAAAAACACCCTACAATTAATTCACAAGCAAAATTAACTTATTGTTTTTGATTTAACTATTGTTTCTAAATCTGAACTTCAAAATATAATAATATTTTTTTGCGCGAATGCAGTTACGTACTATGGTTTATCTTTTACTTTTAAACATAGTGACGTGCCTCAAGTATTCAGTTAGTTAAACCGATCATTCGCGAATGAAAATGAATCGGGCGGCAATGGGGCTGCTCATTGACGAGTTTTTTACACGAGAGTATAACTGTTATGGTCCTTTAAACTCAGTATACATTTTTAAAAACTTGACTATAATTATTTACGTCATTATATATCTATATAATTTTATACTAAACATGCAATCGTGTATTTATTTTTTTCGACAAAAAACAACATTAGAAGTTTTGCATGTCTTTTAATATTGTTCTTTCGACAATTTCTTTCAACCTTACAAATCGAGAATCGTTGCCGCTGTGTATCGATTTCAAAGGGGTACTTCCCTGGTAGTGTTAAATTCACATCTGTCACAAAAGCTTCATAATTGGAATAAGAGTATCGTCCAGAAATATTTTTTTTGTAAAATGTCTGGAAACTTTAGGTAGGTACTGTTATATTTAGGTATTTGTTTTAGACATTAATTTGGGTAAGTTATTTGTTTGAGTTTTATTTCCGAAAATAATACCTCAGATTATTATAAGGGCCTTGAATCGACAACATGCATCTATATTTTTCAATTATTGTCTATTTCAGAGATTTTCATTCAGCAATAAAGCGACATCTAATTGTCGTGTTCGTTTATTGACAAAATTCGATATCTACAGTGGCCAAATAATAAAGAAGGTTCTTTGACAAACATTTTTCAATCAGCACGTTTTTGGTTCAGAAGAAAAGACGAGCTGATCGCACTACAATAAATACGGTTCATACCTGTATCAAACGGATAAGTAGATATTAAATCTCTACACACGAAATTTATGCAAATATATTTTATGGGCAATTCAGCAAAGTAAGTTGGTCAGCGTTTGCACAACAATTTGGTGAAGATCGATTGTGAAGTTGTCACACATTTTTCCATCGACCGACACAATAGGGTAGTTTTCTAAGTCAAATTTTGCATGCGATTTCACAATTAATAGTAAGATATAGATAAACTAATAACATTAGTCAAATCGAAATTAAAATTTCTTAATATTTGAGACAATAATAGACATTTGAAGTCGGGTGCGAAAGTCCATTTCAAAAGTGCGAATCTAAAAATTCTATGCCATCGTATAAAATACAAATTAGTAGTAACTTTCACTATGAAAATATATTCGTATAAATAAGCAACATTTGATATAGCTGCTGAACAAAGTTCTTACTATATGCATACAGTATTACACGTTGTGACGTCATAGTGTGCTGCGATATTTGTATGAAGCGTTTTGAGCTCACCCAAATGATGTGCTATTGAAACTGTAATATCTCGGGGAGAATTCCAAATAATATCAAACCATTATTTTAATAGTAAGGTATACTATACTATATATACTTCATCCAGCAGCCAGCAAAATAGGCCTATTGTAATATTGGGTAGAAGAGTTATCAAAAATCGATATTAAGCTGTGAACTAAATTTGATTAACAAATACTATTAGCAATCAGAAAACTTCTTAGTCTTTAAAACAAAACAAACTTTATCAAAAACTTTAAAAAAAATATTGTTGGCGCGGTTAAATTACCACATACCACTAAATAAGCTATGCGAAGTTTGTTGCGTTCTGAAATTTAACTCATAGTTTTTGCCATTATCCTTATTTATCTTGAAAGTAGGCAAAAATCTGGTTCGAATAAATTTTGTTACGCCAAATGAAGTAATTTGAAAGCAATTATTGTATTGCTGGATATGAGTAAAAATATGAGATTAGTAAAATTCTCAGTTATGGCGAGACCAGGGAAATGAGGATTAAATTTTATATGGAGGATATTATGGATTCCAGTTCAAATTGAATAGATACTTACTCATACGGCATACCTAAGATGGGACGACTGTCAACTATAAAAAGCATATAAGCGGTCGAATTGAGAGACCCCCTACTTTTTTGAAGTCGGTTAACAAAATAAAATAGTGCATCAAAGCTACGTTAAGGCGGTACGAAGTTCGCCGGGTCTGCTAGTAAGTCTATAAGTTAGTAAATAGTCTTAAGGAGAGTTCTATTAAACTTACAATTTTTGGAACATTCATCAGTCTAATAATAATCCAGATACAAAATATTGTAATTCTTTGGATAACAAAATCATAATTTGCCTTGAACTCCTATTATTTTTTGGTACATACTAAGATCTACACAAAAACCATAAGTATCATTATTTTCAGCATTAGAACTATGTTTTAATTTTTTATAATTATCGTGATACTAAGTAGGTATTAAACTTTGCTGACATATAGGTTTATTAAGTCATTTATTTAGATTGTGTAATCATTTAAGTTTCACCATAACCAGATGACTCTTTATGCGACCTATGAGCGCGGGACGCGGGGCCCGCTCCGGGTCCCGCGCAGAAACGACCAACGTCACTTGGTCGTTTTAACTTCGTACCATTTGCAAAAATATGCGTAGATGGCTTTATATACGTTCGAAAATTAATACAAATAAAGTGAAATCTGAAAAAAAAGAATATGCCAGGTTGTGGAATCTTGTTTTGTTAGTACGAAAATGCAATAAAAAGTAAATCGTGAATTTGTAGTTGGCTTTATTTACTTTGCACCCGTCGAAATGTACAGAGGGTGTCAATCTGACTGACAATAAGATGGATATGATATGTGAGTATTCTCAAGAACGCAAACAGTCTCGGCTGCCGTTTCCCAAAGAAGGTTCTAGTGCTAAGAAGCATTCCGATATCTGAGGGCCCCTGGAGGTGAAATCAGTTGGAAGAGCGCAGTATTTCCTCACATTTGTGGATGACTATACCAGGAAAGTATTTATTTATTTACTTAAAAACAAATCTGAAGTTTTCAGTAAATTTAAAGAGTTTAAAGCATACGGGTAAGCGACCCCGGCTCCTCGAGCTACTATTGACTCAGTCCAAACCATCCGAGGCGATAGTATCCTTCCTCCCCTTTTCCTTCCCCCGTCATACATCGTTGCTACTCGTGGGAACGCAATGACTTTGTTAAAACAATGCACAAGGCAAAATGGCGGCGACGTGGTCCACAACCCGTCACGTCACGTTTCCCACAGAGGTGAAAAGTGGATCGCTGGAAGTGATCTCTGCCTACCCTTCTGGGAAAAAGGCGTGATTTTATGTATGTATGTATGTTAAAGCATTTGCGGAAAATCAACTTGAATGTGAAATAAAGAAATTAAGAACTGATAATGGTAAAGAGTATCTAAGTAATGAGTTTTCTGAATAAATGCCTATGCATTTCGTGTTTTGAGTTGTAGCATTGTACATGAAACTTCTAATCCATATACTCCATAACAAAATGGGTAAGCAGAGCGTATGAGCCGTACATTGATGGAGAGAGCTCGTTGTATGTTGCTTAATGCTAATTAATAGAAACACTACTGGGCTAAAGCAGTGACAACAGCTGCGTACATAACGACCCGCTGTCCAACGAGATCCACATCATAATAATGCTATACCTGAGGAGTTATAGTCCGGGAAGAAGCCAAATTTGAAACACCTTAGAATCTTTAGATGCGAAGTCATGGTTCATGTTCTAGACGTTAAACGTCAAAAACTGATAGAGGTACATTTGAGGGTGCAAAGAGTCTCCCATTTAAAAAAATATAACAAGATACAGTCTGAGACTGCTAGAGACTGCAAAAACCTCCCGTTGGGTTCCCCAACCATCACAATTTAAGCTGGTAAATCATGGCAAAGTTTTGATATTTAAAAAAAAAACATTTATTTCTATAACCATAGCTACAAAATGTGGCCGAGACTGTACTACTGACAGTAAGTTGTCTAAGACACTTTTATTGGGTATTGCTCTTAACCTCTCCTACGGCTATCTTAGATTATAGACTTACAAACTTGAATATGAATAACAGAAGAATATGTGTGTGTGTATATGATTATGTATATAAGTAAGAGTGTGTATGTGTGAGCGTGTGAGTGAGGCAGTGGCGAAGAGTCCATGAATGAAACACTGGTCGTCTTGTGTTCTGGGTATAAGTTTTTTTATTTCAAAATGCCTTCTAGCTATATACACTTTGGAAAACAAAACGCTTGCGAGATTCAAACGCGTCCCACAAGATTCGATGGTACTTCCATCTATTGACAAAATTATAAAACATAAAGACAAGTGGACTGTACATAATCGCCCATCAAAGACAAACTGTTTTGTCTTTAACTAAAAATAAATCGCGATACAAAAATATCGCCCACCTTGGGCCAACATAACACAATAAAATTACAATTCAAATAAACAAACAATAAACAACTATTTACTACTTAGGAAATAGGCAAAAAACAAATTTTTGAAATGGATCTCTTAATAATACCATTCTTAATCTTTAAAGTGACAACCCTAGTAATATTGTCCTAACCAAGATGAGTATCAACCACTCTGCCATACAACCAAAGGCAAGCAGGTAAGTTAACCTCCTTAACAATGACAATATCACCAATCTTAACATTAGGGCTTTGTTCTGACCACCGATACCTTATGAAGAATTTGTTTAAATACTGACGTGACCACTGACGCCAAAAGTCTTGGAGTATCCTCTGAGTGTATTGCCACCTACGCAAAGAAGAAACGTTCGAAGACTGATAATCAACACCGGGCGGAGTTACCAATGCCTCTCCAACCAAAAAATGTCCTGGTGTTCGTACCGTAGCGTTATTGATTTCAGTAATAATAGACAATGGTCTGGAATTCAAACAAGCTTCAATTCGTGCCAGAACTGTTGTCAACTCTTCAAAAGTCAAGGTACTTTGACCTATGACCCTATGACCCTATTCAATGATACATAAGCGACTTCACTGCAGCCTACCACAATTCTCCAAAATTGGGAGAGCGAGCTGGAATAAAGTGCCAAGTACAACGATAAGTGGCTAGACCCTCAGCTACATCTAATACTATAGATCCCCTTTCATTGGTGAACAACCGCTTTAGTTCACAATATGCTCCGATAAAATAAGTAGCATTATCGCTTCATATATAGTTGCAGTAACTTCAACTCTCCTCTCTCTCTTCTCCTAACAATAAATCAACACGACTTGGCGTGTCATATCCAGGATCAGCAAGTTCAACTTCTTTGAGTTCCTTCCATTCTACCAACTGTACCCTATTAGTTGGCAAAAGAGTTGTGATGGATTTTAATACATACGCCTTTACAATTATTACAGTTTTGGGGTCTATACGTGATTTAATTTTAATTTCTACAAATGCCTTGGAGACGCTACTCTCTCCACCTACCCCTGAAATAACACATTTCTTAAATGTTTTATTTAAGCCTAAACGTTGTACTGTGGACTCAGTTACAAATGACGTTTCTGAACCTTGATCTACTAATGCGCGGATCATGTACCTTTGCCCACAGTTACTAAAGGATTCTACTAGCGCAGTAGGCAGCAGAACCTGTTGGACCTTATACTGTCCAGAAGAAAAACATGAAACTACAGGTTCCACATTCTCTACACTAGAGGATGTCCCAGGACACTCTGACGACCTACCTACATCCTGATCTGCGTTAGGTTTAACAGTAGGATGTAGCAATACATGGTGTTTTTTCCTGCAAACACGGCATTTGCCCGAACTATGGCAGTTCCTGGCAGAGTGGTTGTTACCTAAGCAACAGAAACAAACATTGTGCGTTTGCACAAAATCACGCCTCGAGTCTACTGATTCGTACATAAACTTTTTACAAAAATTGAGCCTATGATCACCAGAACAGAATGCACATGACACGTTGGCAGTATGCATTGATTTAGTTTTATTTACATGTTGAACTTTATTTACATTACTAGATTTGGAATCGAGGAATTCGATAGCACGATACCGTTTGGTTATAAAATGTTCGAATTGCTTATATGTGGGTAGTTCATCCGAAGAATTACAATCAGTAGCACTGAACTCCCACTGCCTCCTCGACTCTGGATCTAACTTTAGTGTCAAAATACGAATTATGATTATATCCCAGCTAGTAACATTAACACCAATGTTAGACAGTGCAGCCAAACAATCGTTGGTGGTGTCCATCAACTCTTTCAAACTACTAGCTGACTCATATGGGATGTTCTTTTGACTTAATAAACGTTTCAAAAGGTGATGACTAATGTACCGTTTGTTATCAAATCTCTCCTCTAACAACTTCCAACATCGCGAATAGTTACTGTCAGTAGTCGGAATATTTGACAACAATTGTTCCGCTTCACCTTTGACATATCCCTTTAAATACAAAAGTTTTTGAACATTATCTAGATCCTGGTTAGTGTGAATTAATGAAGTGAATAGATCCCTGAAAGTACACCATTCCGAATATTTGCCAGTGAACGTTGGTATGTTCATTTTATATTAGGTAACTTAACATTACATTTAGATCTATTTTTATGACTAGAATTATTTACATTGTGGGGAGCTTCTTCTAATTTAGGACTTAATAAACTGTACATATGTTTTAGCTCCATTTTATATTCAAAATATATTTCTTGTACCTGCTCATAATATTCCTCTTTGAATTATTTTGTCTTAACTTGGCTAATTTGAGCAGGTGTTATACCATGCATCAAGTTCCTGTGGCCCAGTACAAACTCTGACCACATTTGCTCTAAGAGCTCAAGCCTACCTTCAATATACAACAATGTAAGTCTCTCTTTGGGACATTTCTTAAAGTTAGCTTTAGCCTTGAACAAGATGTTAAATTGGCTTTCCTGACTGTTAATTAAAGATTCCATAGTTACAGTAGGTACAAGAAAAACCAACAAAAGAAATTAAATCAAACACAAGTTATATCTATACAATTTTCAAAAAATCTCTATGTCCAAATTTTCAAATTATTCTAAGTTCCAAATTGAGTGAAATTTTCTAAGTTTTTGAACTTAATAAATCGCACCAAAATCGGGCATAGGTTCCCCGTACCTTCGTTTTTTCGAGAAAACTAGGCTAAGTCCTAATCTACAGCTAAAATTACAAAGTTAAAATCTTCTATACATTTAAAGTTCAAATTGTTCTGGCAAATCTTCAAGCACACGAAATTCACTATCACTCACACTATTTTCAAAAGTTAAAACTTCAGAAGAAATAAAGCTCAAATTTGTTCAGCAACTCACGACCTCGAAGCGATGATTCCAATAGTAGCCACATCAAACTTATGGCACCACCTCTGCTTGCCGCCAAAATGCAGAAACTCCACACCGCAGTCAAATTGGACTGCAACCTCTTAGCCGGAGAGCTGACAGGCATTTTTGAGTACATCCTTGAGGCACATTGAAAATATTATTGTTGATTAGTTGCGAATGTGTGGATGATGAAATGGCCGACCTGGCTGGGAGGTTGCGGGGCGTTAATGAGCTATGAATTTTTTAAATCGCAATTTTTCTCATGCAGAAAATTTTCTTGAGGCACTTTGAATCTTACAGCATTTTAAAGTCTGATGTTTAATTAAACGATATATCATAATGCCAGGCGATTTGGTTGGGATTTAAATGGTGACAGGCGATTTAAAGTTATATTTTTTTTTGCGCAAAAAATGTACTTGAGGCAAGCTGGGATCTATACACAATAATTGTTGTGTTGATAAGATGCCATATATCAAATGACAGGCCGTTCTGGCGGTTATTTAATCTTGCCAGGTGATAATAATAGTTGCCTGTGAGTGCGAGTGAGCGGCATAGCGGCACTGGAAATAGAAGAAGATTCATTGATATATCACAATTATATGCCAAATTCGGAAATTCAGTATGCGCAAGTTTGCCTGGCTTTCATGCAGTCACTGGGTGTGACTACAATCCTTCATTTTTTAATAAAGGCAAGCGGAGGCCTTTCCAACTAATAATGAAAAATAAACTGTATCAAAAAGCGTTTATTGATTTAGGATGTGCGCATACGACAGATTTACGCAATGAGGTTTTTAACATGCTTGAGAAGTTCGTGTGTGAAATGTACGGTGTCAATAATATCGCAGATATAAATATAGCACGGTTTGAAAAATTTTGCAAGACATTTAAAGCTAAGAGCACGGAAGAGCCTTTCAAAAAAACTGTCAAAAACTATGATCCAAACATGGTGGTAACGTAGACACGTTACCACCATGTAAAGCATAGTTGCACCAACAGCTTTTAAAAGCTCAATATGTTACAATTATCTGGAGAAATGCACATTTACGTTTTTCAAGTAACCTAGTACCCACTGAACATGGATGGCAGCTGAAGGAGGATAAACTGGATTTTTATTGGTTTGATGGGGATTGCATGCCGCAATTAGTTATCGATGCAATTGGTCCTGGGACATTTGAACACTCTGATGAAAATGCTACAGGTATGTAATAATAATTTGTTAAATACTCGCACTATTAATTGTATTTCACATTTGTTAAATTTTTTTATTTATTTTCAGACAATGAAGAAGAGTTCATAGAACTCAACTCTATGGACGAGTTCACAAGCGACGAGGAGATTCCATCAGATATCGATGAATAAAAAAAATTACATAAAAAGTATATCAAACATTTTTTGTAAAAAATTATTTTTTTATAATAGATAATAATAAAATGATATCACCTGGCAAGATTAAATAACCGCCAGAACGGCCTGTCATTTGATATATGGCATCTTATCAACACAACAATTATTGTGTATAGATCCCAGCTTGCCTCAAGTACATTTTTTGCGCAAAAAAAAATATAACTTTAAATCGCCTGTCACCATTTAAATCCCAACCAAATCGCCTGGCATTATGATATATCGTTTAATTAAACATCAGACTTTAAAATGCTGTAAGATTCAAAGTGCCTCAAGAACATTTTCTGCATGAGAAAAATTGCGAATTAAAAATTTCATAGCTCATTAACGCCCCGCAACCTCTCAGCCAGGTCGGCCATTTCATCATCCACACGTTCGCAACTAATCAACAATAATATTTTCAATGTGCCTCAAGGATGTACTCAAAAATGCCTGTCAGCTCTTGGGGTATCTTTCTCTCTTCCTTCAGCGTCACGTCGCTGAGTAGCTGTCACTTGGTCCAGCTACCAAACTTTTCCGTCGCGTTTGCAATAGCGGTCCACTATCCGCGACGGTTGGTTCCAAATTCAAAAATCCGAACTCGAAGACCAATGAATGAAACACTGGTCGTCTTGTGTTCTGGGTATAAGTTTTTTTATTTCAAAATTCCTTCTAGCTATACAGGGTGTCCCAAAAAGTAGTGTCAAGCGGAAGTTTTGAGATAGAACATCCCGTGGGGCATCCGAAACACCCCCATGTATGTTCCGCGATTTTTTATAGTTTTCGAGTAATGATTTTTTTTCAAAATTTTTGTGAACAACTGACCTAACCGACTAAAATTATTCTAAAAATAAAAGTATTTGATTTTTTTGAGTAATTCTTTTTGCAAATCAATTTTCATGAGTTTTTCTTTAATGCCTAAAATATTTGTCTCCATAACTTATATGGAAAATATCAAAATTATGGTACAAACTGAAAAGTTACGTTCTGTAAATAATGTCTTACAATTTCAACGTTAAATTTAAAATATTAGGAGGTAGTTGCATGGCTCCTAAATAACTTTAAAAACTGCGCTAGACTCTCACCTTTCATAATCATTAATAAAAAATGGTACTTAATGGGCTACTTTTGCTGAAATCGGACTTCAAAGACAGAGAGGTGGAAAAATCATAAAATTTTCCATTTGAATACGAAGTATTATTTGGACATTTTATTATTTCTAAAGTCAATAAGATTGTTAACAATCAAAATTATACCAGAAATGCTAAGAAATAACCACTTGAAAGTTGAATTTGTGATACTTAAAAATTTAATTAAGTTTAAAAATGGGAACTTTATTAAAAAAAAAAGTTATCGTTTTTGATTTATTTATTGTAAAAAATTTATAAGTAAAAGTTTATTAAAGTCCATAAAGAAAGTAAAGTTCGTCAAGTTCGTCGTAACAAAGGTATTGCATGTGAAAACAGAGTTAGCGCAATGAAGCTTAAATTAAACAAAAAAAAGCATCCAAATGTTTCCATCTGAGTGCTCCTGTATTAAATTTAGGTTTGTTAACAAACTGACTAACTTTCGGAATAATAAAATGTCTAAATAATGCTTGTTCATCAAATAGCAAATTTTATGATTTTTCCACCTCTCTGTCTTTGAAGTCCGATTTCAGCAAAAGTAGCCCATTAAGTACCATTTTTTATTAATGATTATGAAAGGTGAAAGTCTAGCGCAGTTTTTAAAGTTATTTAGGAGCCATGCAACTACCTCCTAATATTTTAAATTTAACGTTGAAATTGTAAGACATTATTTACAGAACGTAACTTTTCAGTTTGTACCATAATTTTGATATTTTCCATATAAGTTATGGAGACAAATATTTTAGGCATTAAAGAAAAACTCATGAAAATTGATTTGCAAAAAGAATTACTCAAAAAAGTGGAATACTTTTTTCTCTACAATATTTTTAGTCGGTTAGGTCAGTTGTTCTCAAAATTTAAGAAAAATAATCATAACTCGAAAACTATAAAAAATCGCGGAACATACATGGGGGTGTTTCGGATGCCCCACGGGGTGTTCTATCTCAGGACTTCCGCTTGACACTACTTTTTGGGACACCCTGTATACACTTTGGAAAACAAAACGATTGCGAGATTCAAACGCGTCCCACAAGATTCGATGGTACTTCCATCTATTGACAAAATTATAAAACATAAAGACAAGTGGACTGTACAGTCCATATAACCCGATTCCCATCGGCTTCCCTTACGAAAAATCGAATCTTTAGGCCCACGACATTTTTATCTGTTAAATTATTCAACTCCTTAAAATTGACTAAACGCCTACAAAATTTGTTGGGCAATGCAAATATTACAAGCCGAAAAATGCCGGGTTACTAATTGCCTAAACGCCTACAAAATATTATAGGCAAAGCAAATATTGCAAACCGAAAAATGCCGGGTTACTTATTGCCTCAACGCCTACAAAATATTAAAGGCAAAGCAAATATTGCATTACAAGCCGATAAATGTCGGGTTACTTTTTCAAACAAAACCTGCCCATACTGAGCAGCTGTCCTTTTCATTTCTATGAACTGATCGTCATGTTTTGTCTCGTTTTAGCACGCGCAAATGTACTAGAAAATAACTCGATGTTCATCGGGTTGTGATAGAGAAAGGTTAATTAGCAACCCACGTGTGAAAGCGAGAAAGAACACTCCCTGAAGGAAAATTATAACGATTCCGAAATAAGAAGGAATTTAGTAACATAAAACTGTTTCTGGCGGGCAAATTAATTTGTTTGGCAGGATTATTATGACAGGCGCGTAATACTTGTTTATTTTCCTGGCTTTTTTGTTTTACATATGGCGGATAATACGAATTGTAAACAACTTGTGGTTTGTTTTGTTTGTCGAAAATTATTTGTTTTGGTGATAAAGTGTGGTGAATTCGAATTTCGAATGTGTGTTTTGTTGTGTATGGTGCTCTCGTCATTCTGTAAGTAGTTTTTAGTTTTCAGACATGGCATTAATTCAAATAGACTGCTGTCTGACTGATTATTTGCTATCAAATAATAATTCGTTTTCAAAACTTAGTTTTGAAAACAAAAAACATGTCATACAATTAGGCCGCGCCACTCCTAACATGACTATTGATTATAAACGAAGGGATGGATTTTTCAAACATTTTAATTCATCAATTTATGAGAAGTATAAGTACGTGGATGGCAGGCAGTTGTAAGATTAATAAAATGTTTTGTTTCCCATGTCTACTTCTTTCGGAGTCCAACTCAGTTTGGAGTAGGTCAGGTTTTAGTGATATTAATAATTTAACTAATTCTGCTAGAAAACACGTTCAGACCGAAAAACATATTAGAAGCTGCCTGTCACTTCACGAATTTGGAACTACGAGAATAGAGACCTTTTTCTCAAATACATTTGAAGTACATAATAGAAAAGTAGACCGCAATCGTGAATTAATGAAACGTTTTATTGATACTGTTGTTCTATTAGGAAAACAGGAATTACCCTTTCGTGGCCACAATGAAAAATCTGAATCAAATAATCGTGGCAACTATATCGAAACTTTGTTATACTTATCCAAGTATGATACTGTTATAGATTCCCATTTGGAGCAATGTTCTTCGTCTCAAAATCCAGTGTTTTCTGGTCTTTCTAGTGACATACAAAATGATTTAATTTCTTGTATAGCTTCAGTTATTCGTGACGAGATTAAGTCAGAAATAAATAAAGCCCAGTTTGTTTCTGTTATGATTGACGAAACGCCGGACGTCAGTCACAGGGAACAACTGACTGTAGTATTACGGTATCTGTCTGATAGTGGGGTAGAGGAGAGATTTTTAGGTTTCTTTGATGTCAGCGGTAGTCGAACTGCGGAAGTTTTGTCGGCAATGTTGTTAAATATTCTCAGTGAATACAATTGTAAAGATAAGTTAGTCGGTCAATCTTATGATGGAGCTGCAGTTATGTCTGGAGAGCAAGGAGGCGTACAAGCAAAAATACGAGAGGCGTGTCCCATGGCAGTCTTTGTACCCTGTTACGCACATATACTTAATTTAGTACTGAGTCGGTCATTAGAAATCATCCCAGAGTTAAAAGTTTTTTTTGGTCATATTAACAGCATAGTACGATTCTTCAATAAATCATCTAAACGTTCCAATCTCTTAAAAGAAATTGCAGACCGTCGTTTACCAGGAGTTTCGGAAACCCGATGGCACTACCATTCAAGAATTATTAATGTAATTTTCAACTGCAGGACTGACATAATTCAAACATTGAATTGTATTATAGACACGCCTGAATCATGGGACAGTAAGTCACTTTGTTTAGCTGAAAGTCTGGTTCACAAACTGGAGGACATGCAATTTTCATTTTTATTGCATGTCTTCTCAGAAGTATTTGAAAAAACAGATATACTTTTTGCCTGTAAGCAAGTCGATCTTGAAATTGCGAAACGTGAAATAGAATCTTTCGAGTCTTGGATTTCACAGCAATTTCAAGATCGATTTGATTACATATATGATAATATTGAACAGATCTGTGAACCGCCGCGCCGCAGACGCCGGTTGGATTCTAATATGGATTTAAAAACTATCTATAGACGCATTTTTATTGAGATAATAGACAACATTAAATCCCAAATAAGTAATAGATACAGATCATTTTCAAAATTAACATTCCTTGATTTAATTAATAAAACAAAATACGCACAGTACAGTCGAACGTTTCCCGATGAAAAAGTTTCTTCACTGTTATTACAGTTCCCGCAAATTTTTGATTTTTCTGCATTAAAAAACGAGCTAAAAGTCCTGTATACGTCTGCAACATTTAAAAATCTTGATGCCTATGAGCTGTACCTACAACTTAAAGTCTCATCTCTGTGTGATGCCTTTCCATACCTGCTTAATTTGTGCAATTTATTTTTGACACTACCTGTAACTGTGGCATCGGCTGAAAGATCATTTTCAGCTTTGAAGCGCATTCACACATATGTTCGTAATACTCAAAAAGAGGAGAGGTTGTCGGATTTGGGCATTATATCAGTCGAAAAGCAGTTGCTAATTAAAATTAAAAGTAAAACCAATTTTTACAACAGTGTTTTATCCTACTTTGTTAAAAAAAACAGACGAATTGCATTAGAATACAAATAAGTATTACCTGTCTTCATAGTTGGTCGTAGGTGATGGTAGTTTTTGTTTTTTTATTATAACAATAAGTGTATTTTTTATTTGACTTTTTACTAACAACAGGGTTCGAAATATTTTTTAAAGTAGATAACCAAGTTTCAAGACCGCATGCTCGCGCTTGTAAATTAAACACCAGAAGAATTTTTCAACAGCATCATTATCAAACTTGAAACTCGCACATAAACAGCACAGCAGCTTTTTGGTAAGTAGATTTTGTACTCCGGCTTCCCTTCTGAAAATATTGACCCTTCGCCACTGGAGTGAGGTATAACATGAGTGTTTAGTTGTTACTTCGTAATATTGCTTTAAATACTAAAAGTAATGAAAAGGTTATATTTTATTAAACTTTCCCTTTTACGTAGTTATCTAAGTATTTATCATTATAACATTGAAACCTGTTTTACTCTACTCTCCTCATCAGGCTAAATCATTGCTTAAACCAAAGATAAAATCATTGGGCGAGTGAATCCCCATTTAGTTGACCTTTGTCATATTTATTATATTTTTTTCCAATCTATTTATATTACCTGTTAATCTTAAATATTTGCCTCCTAAAATCAAAATTCTGGCGAAAGTTACTATCACGCAGACGAAGTTGCGGGCACAGTTAGTAGACAATAAATTTAAAAATCTACTAAAATATTACTAAAAACAACGTTTCTGATTTGGCTATGGACAAGTACGTGCCCACGTGGTTTAAGATCTGTTCAACTTTTTTACACTGATTGTACCTACTCCTACTTAACGATTTTATCTTAGAAAGTGCAGTGGAAAACGGCACGTAACACGGAACAAAGAACGTAAATTCTGTAAGTTATTCCGAACGCGGTTGAAAAATTGAATCTTGGTAACGAATATAATACCATAATCGCGATTACTCAAAGAGTTTGTAAATTTGAGTCCAATGGTTAAGACATTTATTTAGGACGGTGTAGCTTTAAAATTATGGATTCTTTTAGGATAGGAAAGTAGTTATTGTAAACCCACAAATGAATTGTTCAAGTCTATCCCTAGGTGCCCGTGTATAATAATAAAACAACGTCTAAATGAGTAAATGAATAGTTTAACAGATCTTATATTCTTACATGTATTCTACACCATTTTTATATTACTAATATTACTACCACATTTCATAAATGATTAATCAGCTATATTATTCGTGTTTTGATTTGTTTGCGCTTTATTTGTTGTCAGTAGAAACGTTTTAGCGTGATATTTCTTTAAAAAATGTCGAATAAATTAATAACATCCCGGCGAGGGAGAGAGAACGCCGTAGCGCAGCTCGGGGCCGTAGCGGGCTCAGTCGTGACGTAGCCGCGGGCCGGGTGCCTGTTCGCTACGACGGTACGAGTTCGCGCGTTACGAATTTCGGAAGTGTGCGACGAAGTGTTGACGGTGTAATATAGTGTCAGTTACAAGAAGTGTGCATGGTGATTAAGTAAATAATATTATTCGTCGCAATGATGGAAACTGCACGGATCCCCATCGGGATTATAGTGTTTCTCTTGACTGCGCAAGGTAAGTTTGTTTGTTTTAATAAATATAACGTTTCTTTAGTTTGCGTGACAGCTTTTGATACATGATAATTATATTATCTATCAATTATATTAAATTTTTACGCAATCACATATAATCACACGATAAACAAAGACATTAAAATTATAGACCTCTCCTTCTTATAGTAAATATCTCCACTTTACTTAAGAACAGGCTTAGGTAGGGTACCGTTTGTTCAAGCTAACTAATGACAGCAGCCTCGCTAACTCACATTTGTCTAGTTTAAGGGAAAAAGCTTGTATCTACATTGTTTGACTTTTGAGGTTGTAAATACACCAGTTAAATTGAAAGACAATTTCAACTGTTCTCTTAGGGACACAATATGATCAAAGCGTATAGTATCAAATTGTATTCTGTTTGCTATTGACGTATAGACTTCTACCCAATCATGTCAAACAAACAAAAATAATCCTTTAAATCGCTTGTTTATAGTGTTGTTTTAATTATAAGTATAGCTTACTAGCTGTGAGAGTGAGCTACAGGATTTTTTTGTTACAAAAGTTTTTTCCCGCTAAAACCTGTTCCCGTGGGAATTTTGCAATATCCTGTGAGAACTAAGCTTTAAATTAACTAAAAAACAAGCTTTTAACTGCATGTCAAATTTCAAGCGTCTAACTTAAGCGGTTTAAATTTTACATACAAAAGGATTTTTCTACTAATTCCCGTTTCCGTGGGAATTTCGGGAATTCCTTTCTTACTTAGACGGAACTCACAACATTTACTACACGCAGCCATGAAATTACGAGCCAAAAAATACAAAGTAGGCAAACCCACATTTACATGGATCGATTCGCTCTCACACGACCTTAGACTACTATAACAAAACGCACGATGAATGGCGCGAACTAGCCAGGGAGAAGTCCCTACAAAAAAGCGAAGCACGCACCATCTTCGGAGCCGAAAAAACAGACAGCGAGACAGATAGCTGCTCTTCAACGGAACCCGACTAAACATGCAGAAATCTAAAGATCCTACTAAAGACTACTATGAACTATATATTTTACTCTACATTCACTATATAATTTCCCCGCTAAACCATCTTTATTATTATTATTTATCCACTTTATACAAACTAACTTATTATCATTATTTTAAAAATACGTATATATTAAGCTAACAACTTCCTTAATCCAATTACCTTTACTGGTTGCTACGGTGAATACCGGCCTGGTTACGGTCGGCCGGCTTCGGCTTGCCGATCTTCCTTCCTCATCCTAAATCATGCATCTTTCCTTACAAAACCCTTCGTATAGCAGATGCTTCCGTCGTTACATCTACCTACAAATCGAATATCATCCCGATCCGTCCAGTGGTTTGGGCTGTGTTGATAGGTCACTATGTCAGTCAGTCAGTCACCTTTGAGTTACACATCTATACTAATATTATAAAGCTGAAGAGTTTGTTTGTTTGTTTGTTTGTTTGAACGCGCTAATCTCAGGAACTACTGGTTCGATTTGAAAAAATCTTTTTGCGTTGTATAGACCATTTATCGAGGAAGGCTTTAGGCTATATAACATCACGCTGCGACCAATAGCAGCAAAGATACAATGGAAAATGTGTAAAAAACGGGGGAAACGCGAACGAAGTCGCTGGCACAGCTAGTAATATATATTTTTATCTAGTCCTAACTCTGTACAGGTAAGGTACCTTAAAACCGTTATCATTTCTATTTATTCTTGATTAAAGTAAATTAAAAATTAGACATTAAACATGATGGTTGAATATGGGTGAGCATAAAGCTAATCAATAAAAGTATTATTTTATAATATTAAATATAAAATTACACAACATTACATACATTGGTCTGATCCAGTGGTAAGTAGCTTAAGCACTTGTGTTACGAATATCAGAAACGCCGATGTTTGTCACACAAATATTTGTCCCGGGTGGAAATCGAACCCACGCGTATGTAGTGAGCCTGGGTCACTAACCACTGTTCCATCGAGGCAGGCAGCCAGTTTCTGGATTATTTTCTAGATGTTGTTTTCAGTTTGTGCTACGCTTTACTTAGGTTTGAATGTTTGTTTAATGTAAGTGTAAGTTCGATCATTAATTGATTACATAACTGAAAAACGAACTTGTTGTGTAAGATTTTAGACTTTCGCATTCCATTACACTAAAATTAGTCTTTATGGGTCTACACGCGATATTAGGAGTAGCAAATTACATAGCTACTTACTGCCCGACGTTTCGACTGGGTTACACCAATCGTGGTCGCGAGCGAACTGGCGCCGCCCGTCTTCGTCTGCCATAGCGGTTGTGAATTTATTTTAACGAACTTGTTGGTCGTTTGTAGGTTATTCAAAAATATATTTTCCACGAAGCAGAAATCGCTGGCACGGGCAATCTATAATAAAATACGTTTATAGATTATATATCAATATAATGACCTCCAAAGCTCTAAAGGATAATAATAATTTATCTAATTAATTATATAAAATGAGATCATGCTATATGAAACCAACTGTGATATCACAAATTATGATAAACTGTTTATCGGCCGAGTATATTATTATTATACTGCATAAGTAAACAAAGTTATTAAGATACTTGGGGGTTATCTAAATAAATAGCGAACACTACAATTATTTTTAGTTATGAATTTACGCAAGTCTTTTTCCATACTAATAATGTTGTTTGGTATATTTTTTACAAAGATTTTTTTGTCCAGTATTATGCTTCATTAATATAGACTGTACAATATTGAACACTAATTAAATAACATAGGTCGTTCTTCAAGTTAATTAAGCGCTATTAAAAAATAGTAGGTACAAGATAAGAACGTAGCCTCGATCTGACTTTTCGCTTCGATTACCCGGGCTAAGCCAGGAGTAAGCAGACATGAAAAGGGATTTTTGGAATCTTTTAATCCCCAATTACGCAGGACTGTGAGTCCCGTCATGGTTTTTGAATAAGGCATTGCTTGTATCTTTTTTGACGCAATTTGAAGGGTTGTTTTAGGACTCTTGTTAAATTAATAGGTCATATTCATCCGCTCCCCCGCAAGTCCGGTGGGGATGGCAAGGCTACGCCAAGCCATCATCGTATGTTACTTAACAAAAAAATTTAAAAATAGGTCATATTATCATCTTATAAATAAAAATGAATTGCTGTTCGTAAGTCTAAAACTAAAACTAAACTAAAACTCGAGAACGCCCGGGCCGATTTAGGTAATTTTGGTTTTAAAATGTTCGTGATAGTCCAGGGAAGGTTTATAGTATTGGCGGTATGAAATTCGACGGGACCACTAGTTTCATAAAATAAATATTTTACTTTTAGCTCTGAAACCGTTCAATTAATTCCACTATGATAGATTGATTGATAGAGTGCAATTTGATTAGTGTCTGTATTTTTATTTATGTGCCCATCTCACTGCAAAGATAAGCCAGAATAAATACACTTCGATTTTTCGTATGTGAATAGAAAATGGACTTCCAAATGTCACGAAAGTACAATGTAAGCACGGAAATAACTTTTGATAAATGTATTGAGTTGGGATGTGCTTACTTATAGAACTACTCGGTAATTTTTTATTGGCATACGGGTTAAAAAGGAAGGTTTTCAAGTATAATATACCCAAAGCGAAGCGAGTGCGGGTCACTAGTAAAATAGGTATGTATATAAGAAAGGAAATCGTTTATTCTGTTCATTAAATCATGTATTGATTGTTATAGAACACACAAATTATTGTTAGTAAACACATTGCCAATAATTCAACTTGTTCCATTTTGTCATTTAACGAGAGCCAATTTATTGAGATAAATCTTATAAATAAAAATGAATTGCTGTTCGTTAGTCTGACTAAAACTCGAGAACGCCCGGACCGATTTAGGTAATTTTGGTTTTAAAATGTTCGTCATAGTCCAGGGAAGGTTTTAATGAGAAAAAGAATCAGTATTGGCGGTATGAAATTCGCCGGGACCACTAGTATCAAATAAATATATACTAAGGCACAGTAAATAATGTTGAACTAAACTCTTAGATGTTCTATTTATTAGTTAAATCCATTATAGATATTGTTTGTTTTTATTTCTCACGTGTGTTATTTATTGGGTTTCACCCCCATGGGAGTTGAATTTTGAAAAAAAAGTAGCCTTTATGTTATTCCAGAGTGCCAGCTAACATCATACCGAATTTCATAAAAATCGGTATAGACGTATGAGCGGGAAAGAGTAACAAACATCCATCCATTCATCCATACAAACTTTCACGTTTATAATATTAGTAAGGATAGCGTCTAAAAATATTTGTCAACATCGGCCGATGTACGTCCCCACCGAGAGCCATGAGCCTACCTACGATCGGGCCTTAGTCGTCCAACCTGGCCAAGTGCAGGCTGGTAGACTTCAGACTTCACACAACTTAGAATCTCTTCACAGGTTTACTCACGATATTTTCCTTCATCATAAGAGCGTCAGTAACCGTAATAAAAATTGCGTAAATAAATGATATTGATTACACATAGTTTACTTTAAACAAAAGGAATCGTATTATTATAATAATTTGATTATTATCTTGGCTCCTAAAACACACAGCGTTGATGTGAAGAAAGCTGAATGTGATCCTACCCAAATATGTAAATATTATAAAATATCATACCAAATAACTCTGCTACTACATCTTTCGCCCTCTCTCATTTATGTGTCTAATTGTAAATAAAATTCGTGTGAATTAAGCACACAGCACCCATTTCAATAGTATTGATTGAGTGTTTTCAATGAATAAAGACTGACTCGCTTACATACGCAGTTTCAATTGGATATTCAACGTACTTTGTACGGCTCACTAGCCTGAAACTTAAATTATCAAGCATAGGAAAGTAAAGACTGGAATATATAGTTCGAACAATTATTTTGTATATTGAAGTTAAATCAATACTATTAAGTAATGAAATCGAATTTTTTTTTGGCGTAATTAGACAGCAAAAGACATTCAAAGCTGGATGGGCAAGTGCATTTCAAATGCGCGAAAATCATTTAATATTTCGTTGTCATCTTATAAATAACAGAATTAGTAACATCTTTTATTATAAAAACATATCCATAAGAAAGTAAAGACTGAAATATATAGTTTTAGTTCGAACAATTATTTTGTATATTGAAGTTAAATTCAACACAGCAAATTTGGATTAATTCATTGCAGGCTTTGCCTTAACAGGTAGTCAGATCAGCTGTAGCCTTAGTCTTTTTTTAATCATATATTTTAACGTTCATACATTCAAAAGACATGCTAAAAATAAAAAAAATAAAAGTCCTTATTTCAAATATAATATTTCTTATTTGTATGAACTTTTAACATTTGAATTAATTAAAACCCGCGTGGATTTTAGTTTTATTTATGATGTTGACAGAATTCGCTTTCCAAAACAAACAAAACCTACTACTCACAACGCTTATATGAACGATAAAATGATATGATGCTAAAAAAATATTTCCACAGTCCTTTCATAAACACACAGACATATGAAAAAGCTTTCCGCCCGCGACTTCGTCCGCGTAAAGACGTTTAACGGGTAAAACATTACTTCTTTATAGCGCAGTCGGTTAAAAAGTAGCCTATATCCTTTCCTAGGCTCTGGATCATATCTGTACCAAATTTCATTTAAATCGGTTCAGTACTCTATGCGTGAAAGCGTAACAGACAGACGGACAGACAGACAGACAGAGTTACTTTCGCATTTATACTATTAGTCAGTTTACTGTGGTTTCCAATTTTATTTCTTAAAATGTTTTTCGATGGGTCCCGTGTACGTAGTTTCGAAAAGCGTTGGAGGGACTGTGGGGCTACCATGAGTTGAAAACTTACGCGCTCGATATCGACTACGTAAATATGTCTATGAAAAACATGTACAGCGCCGGCTGGTGGTTACGCGAAGAACTACAATCGGCCATATGAAAAAAACAACTCGATAGGTTTTTAACGTACGTAAGTTTACGATAGCCAACTCATGGTAGGCCCTCTGGTCGTTGTAGCGAAACACTTTAAGCGCGGTACGGTCCTCTAGAGCAAAAAGTCTTTGAAGCGAATTCCACCAGGGAGAATGACACTGCAGCCAAAAATACTGTGGCGAAAGATGTTAACATAGGTTATTTGACTGTGATTGTTATGCTTGCCATTTTTATGCTAAGCAGTAAGATTAAAGTAAATCAATAAGTACTATTAATGAAATCGAATTTTTTTTTTGTCTTAATGAGACAGCAAAAGACATTTAAAGTGGCTGGATGGGCAAGTCCATTTCAAATGCGCGAAAATCATTTAAAATTCCTTTGTCATCTTATAAATAACAGAATTAGTAACATCTTTTATTATGAAAACATATCCATAAAAGCTTTTGATGAACCTGCCGAACAAACTTCCTAGGCGCTGCATACAAACAACTAGCGTGTGACGTCACACGCCAGTGGACGTTGTATGGACCCGAAAACTGTAATATCTCGTCGAGTTATCAAGATATCAAAGTGATACTTTCAACAGTGTCTTTGTGTTCGAGTGGTCCATCCAACTTGATCAAAATAAAAAAATAGTCAAATACCCTATTATAAAATACCCTCAGTCCCATAGGATCCACTATTTCGATCCACCAGTGGATTGAATAGCACGCCGAAGTTCGCTATGATCCACCAATGGTCTCGGTGGATCCTGTGATACTTGCATCTTCTAATATGCTCCACCAGTGGATAAAATATAGTTCAGGGACTTTGTTTAGATCCACCACTGATTTCAGTGGATTCTGTGATAGAATTTATATAGGTTCCACTGGAATCTGGGTGCCTGCGTACACTAGACTTCCATGTTGCCGCTCTCATGGGATCCCAAAATCCAATAAGGAATATGCATAAACTGGCAATCTTTTTAACAACTTATGCAAATAGACTTCAAAATATAATAAAATGTGAATTTGAAGTGGAAATCGGTTCAAAAACGAAGGCTATATAATGAATTAAAGTTAATTTTCCATCTCTTTCTTACAAAACAGAGTTTTGTATGGATTGCGTATGGCCGTAGTGTAATTTGACGTCACCTGACATATCGGATCTCTCTCTCTACTCAGGAAGTTTAAACAGGAATATCTCTGCTGTCGTTAAAGTAAATTGAAAAATAAAACTATATTCATATTTCTTCAATATTAAAGATTTATTTAGGATAATAAAAAAAATGAGTGCATATTCCCCATTGTAGTAAAAGACTGTAGGTATCGCGATACTGTGTACGTTGAATGGTCTCTATTAACTAATACTGTTGGTAGCACGCGTATGCTAGCTATCTTGAACTTAAAGCGATTGGTTGAACCTACAAGATCGAAATGCGTTTGAAACAGAATTCTCAAGCAGAACAGACATTTCAGTTTATAATATATTATTACTTTCAGTATTCACTGTTCCACATTTATAAAACGACTTAAAAAAAGGAGGAGGTTCTCAATTCGTCTGTATGTATAATATTTTTGTCATCACAATTTACCGATTCGTGTACAAATAGCGATGCGTTACATTTGTATTATTATTACTTATGTGTAGATGTGATCGTGTGAGCGACGACATACCTAACTACCATTTAGTAAGATATAATACTACATGTTATATAAATAAAAGATGAAATGCACGACAAATTGAGGTTAGTAATTTCAGCACACAGTTTTGTTACATGTCTAGCGTCACGCAAGATTCGCCCCAGTACAGTGGCGTTACCCCGGGACGTAATTACTCTTCGCTGCGATTGTCTGTTTTTACCCTGGCCTCAACCCGCAGTGCCCGCAGGGAGCACTGTTACGCAGTTACAATTAGCAATCCTGAGAATTACTCTAGTGTAGCTACTGCAGCGCTTAATGACAACGCAGTTCGAGAATCGTACTGACAAGGAGATTAGAGTAATTACAAATCAAGATATTGCTCGTGGTCACGTGCAAGACTAAAGATGAGTCTTTATAAGAAATTTTAGTCACTACCACAATTTGGTGAGGTATTTGGTGCGTTCCGGTTCACGCACACAGAACTCACAACATCCTTGGGACTTTCAATATGTTTTTGTTTTTGACAGGCCTGAGATAATATAATGATCTTCGTGACATGAAATTAGGATGTATTTTAATCTTAATAGCTTCTCTCATCATCCTAGGGCAAAACGGGTTCCTTCACGTGGATTTGAGGTTTGTCAAACCGGATATAATGGTTGAACCCGTCTAGTATGTTCACATACTGCAGACTACACAAGCGATTCAAAGTCAGTTATTACTTGCTCGGAGGACTTTGAAGTATCTCTTCAAACATAATATACGTAAAATAAATACTACCTGTTTAGAACTAGACCTGTTGAGGAACACAAATACTCTCGATGAATACGCAGGCTGAAGGAACCTAATTTGGTAGGTAAATATTATTAACACACATATTATAGATTGTGTTACATGCACTTTGTGTCATTTACTTGAAACCTTTGATACCAATTTGAACGTTGTTGCGTTTATACACTCACACAAGTGCTTGTTTACTTAGAAATAAATATATTGTATTTGAGGTAATAACCATAAAACCTCAAATAGGTTCTTGTTTAAAATTTTAATTAATAAGGGACTTTTACTTGATAAATTGAATAGAGTAGTTTATGCTACGCTATGTGGATGTGAAAGTTTATCCGCTATAAAATAAACATTTTGCTTTTTATGAATATGAAACAAGCTAACAAATGGAATTTCGTAGTAGGTATCCGGTTGAATATTATTTCACGTCCACCTCGGCTGTGACCGCTTAACGCGAGCTTGGAACGAACATTATCCAAAGATATAAATTAGAGATTTAAATTATAAACATAATATATAATATATGTTATATTACAATATATTATATTGTATCAACCCAATTTCGTTTATTTTTGTTGTCTGGATGTAAGTAAATTTCATTTAAGCATGCTGTGGTCTACTGTAATTGAGGGAGAACGAATATTTTTGTAAAATTATCTATAAACAACATATTTTCTGAACCATGTGTGTATTCTATGTTGGAGATTCTAATAAATAAATAAAAAATAAAAATAAAATATATAAACTTCAATTACGCTGATTAAATACTCGATTGATATCTGAACTTTCATTTACAGCGCTTCGGAATCGGATAGGAATTTGGAAACTGTCTATCTCAATCAATGTCAATATGGTCTATACTAGAATCCGTAATTCGACGGAGCGGTTTGACAACTTAAATCGCATTATGTTGCCAGATTCAGCCTAGTGTTGTTTGCGTCGATAATTTGTGATCCGATTCGATCCAAATAAATAATCGATATTTTTTTTCGAGTTTCATAATTAAAACGGGAATAAAAAAATTTAATGTGGATGTGCAAGCCCCATATCGTAAATTGGCTCAAGCGAAAGGGCATGTGCAAAGACACAACGAAAATTTGAAAACGTTGGAAGTAAAACAATTTTTTTTATGGACGGGCTTAACACAATTACACCAGAGAGGTGGTAGAAATGCGTAAGCCATGTATTAGAAACAGAAAATAAAATTAAGGATTCTGGTTCCTGCGATACAGGCCTAGAGTCTAGGGCAGTGGCCGCTGCCTAAATGTGTAATATTGTTAGTTTAAGATGTCTCAGAGTTATTTTAGTTTGTAAGTCTTTAAATGTATAAACTAACATTCCTTTCATTAATAAAATAAATATTTTTATTATTAGATCACCAAATAAATTCTGTATCTGTGATAGATTTATTATCAATCTAAATAACGATGACGAAAGCGAAAGTGATGGTTCTGAATAAATTACTGATGAAACAAATATACTGTTTTATTTAGAACTCTTATAATAATTGTTAATTGTAATTTCGTCGTTTATCTAATAAAACCGCCCGGTTTTCACTTTTGGAACATCACTGAATAAAGTTTTCTTCCTGCATAAAACTACAATGATCTTGCGTTATTCCACCAATCAGGGCTTAAATTCCAACATTTTTAAACAATAACTCTTAAAATTGAAAACATGGCTTAAAATTAATAAAATTACGAAGTTTTTTTTCACTCTCCAGTAAAGTTCAACGATTATATACTTAGATCGGATAATTCTGTCGATAAATAAATTACCATTTACCTCATCACTATTTTATTTTTCCCACACATAGTAACACTCTAACTGTCAAACTACTCCGTCGAATTATGGATTCTAGTATAGTGTGCCTGTCGACATCATATTTGGATCGCACTACCGCTTACCATCAGGTGGAGTAAGGTCATCTAGTAAAGCCCAAGCCTTTTATAAAAATAAAAATATCTGCATCGATGTGATTGACAGTAACAGAGTACAGATTTTTTGCTGAATCAGAATGACAGGGCAACGTTACGAAAAGGGAGGTAAAACACTTTTGTTCCAAGAGTCGTGGGTTCGATTCCCACTCGGGACAAATATTTGTGTGATGAACATCGGTGTTTGTCTGGGTGTGATTATGTATTTAAGTATGTATTTATAAATATATATGTATGTATATCAGTATCTGACGCCCATAGTACAAGCTCTGCTTAGTTTGGGGTCAGATGACCATGTGTGGAAATGTCCCAGATATTTATTTATTTGTAGCAAAAGTAATAAATATAGTCCAACAAAACTCTACGGCAAATTGTATAACCTTTCTTTTATCACTGCCCGGCAGGACATAAAGAGTCGATATTCTGTTCTCATCATTATCAAATTTCCCAACACACACACAATCAAGCTATTCACGTTTATTCGATCATTATTTCCAGAACTAGAGTTAGGAAAACCTAAAAGCAAAATACGTTGTGTGCGTGATTTGTCTTTCTGTGTGTGATTTTGGAAGGTGGTAGTATTTTCCAGTTTATAAATTGCACAATACTACCACCTTCCAGGGTAAAATTATCTTTTCTGAGGAATATCACTTCGTAGCTATTAGGATCACCTAAGAAAACTGTTATCTGATACGTTAACTCGACAAGTTCGCTTTCCCTGATTTATTTCGAATGTTTGCTAAGGAGCTATTAATACTACGTTTTAAAAAAAAATAATAAACAAAATACTACGATATTTGTCTAACGAATGATTAATACCTATAAGACTCTTACTTATATTGTTTCAAATCAAATACCAAGGATTACTCAGTGTAAGTAGATGGGCTTGTTTGTAATTTCAAACGTTTCGGCTGTGCCTCTCTGGCACCGTGCCCAGACGCCAGTTTGCAGGCAGACACGCGAGACTACACAATTCAATGAGCCGAGAAAGGCACTTTTTGCGGGTTACTTTGCCCGGGGTCTGGCATCTTGGCCCATCTCCTTGCATAATAAGTTAACCCGAGGGCGTTAACCTACAGTTTCTAAGCGAATTTCATTGTTGAGCCAAGACGTAGTGGTTATAGGTTTACATATACACCGTGTAGTGTTTGTTTTCCGGTAGCAGAGCGATTTCCTTTTAGAAGTACTATAGAATCATGGAAATGACTTCTTGAAATTAATAGATATTTTTATCTTTAATTTTTCAAAATATAATCATCCTACTTATTTTGTTAAGAAATATACAAAATTCATACCCAGATAATTATAAATATTCGAAATTATATTATTTTGTTTTTTTTAGTGAGTCGGGTTTTTGAAAGCGTTTTTTTTTATACTTTTTAGTGTCACATTAACATTTTTTTTTTAAAGTGCTCGAAACGTCAGACAAACATAAACATGAAACATACAATCACGCCTTTTTCCCAGAGGGGTAGGCAGAGATCACTTCCAGCGATCCACTTTTCACCTCTGTGGGAAACGTGACGTGACGGGTTGTGGACCACGTCGCCGCCATTCTGCCTTGTGCATTATTTTAATAAGGTCATTGCGTTCCCACGAGTAGCAAGGATATATGACGTGGGAAGGAAAAGGGGAGGAAGGATACTATCGCCTCGGATAATTTGGACTGAGTCGATAGTAGCTCGAGGAGCCGGGGTCGCTTGCCCGTATACCGTTCACCAACCACCGGACAGATACTTGTGACTGGTTACCCCCTGACTCAACGTCAGATCTCTAAATAATATGTTTAGAATAATAATACACGCGAGTTTAATCCGTAAAATCAGTTTTATTTCAAACCATCATATCTGTTCATCAAAATTTTAATAATGACCATACCCTCTAATAAAGAACCCGACATTTTTGCGGACCCAGAAAATTTCCATTAATTAGAAATTAATGATAAGCTATAATTTTGTAAAACAATTTTAAATAAAGCATTATCCAATTAAGTTCAGAAATATCTGGTAAAAAACAAACATCATCATCATCATCATCAGCCCATATACGTCCCCACTGCTGGGGCACGAGCCTACCCTAAACTAGGGCGATAAGGCCTTAGTCGACCACGCTGGCCAAGTGCGGGTTGGTCGACTACACAACCTAAGAATTTCTTCTTAGGAGTGCAGGTTTCCTCACGATGTTTTTCCTTCACCGTTAAAGCGTCGAATGATGGTACATATGAATTTCAAATTTGAAAAACACATTGGTACCTGGCGGGGTTTGAACCGGCGACCTCTCACATGGCAAGCAACGATCTTAACCACTCGGCCATCGACGCTTTTTAAACAAACATTTATGTTTTAAACGAACTTTAAAACATTAACATTACTACTTACTTTAAGTTGGGTTATGCGTGGGCAAGGGTGAAGCCAGGTGAGCCAAAATAATTTTGGTCACCTTTACCCTTAAACCTTTGAACTTGACTAAATAGTGCTCAAGTTCAAACCTAAGCGGTTATTGACATGAATGTAATTGACCTTCAAAACCTTTATTTCCTTTTATACGTTTTATACTGGTTTTGTGGGAATAGGTAAAAATCAACAACTTTTCGTTTGATCACCGTAGGGTAATGAACCGAAAAATACCTTTAAAGGTAATATTTTCACACTGGGAATAAACATGACGGGGTAATGCCCCGTACCAAGCGGACAAAGCCAAGGCCTCATTAACATAATCGGGCAATTAACTGCTAGATCTCGTAACTTATATTAGACATACTCGCTTTATTATTAATGTGCATAGCGTCTGACATTTTTATTTGTTGTTTATTTACATCGATTGGTACCATCATAAACAGTGATACTTCTTAAAGACTGCTAGCTGCTTAAAGATTTACTAAGTCGCGGACACGGCTAGTTTCAAATAATAATTATACAACATAACACAATACCTAATGTTTACAAGGTATAAAATATCTGGAACATTTCCACACATGGTCATCTGACCCATCTGAAACTAAGTACAGCTTGGGCGTCAGGGACTGATATACGTAGTACATAGGTATTTATAATTACATACTGAAATACATATTCACACCCAAACCAAACATGGCACAAACACCAATGTTCATCACACAAATATTTGTCCCGAGTGGGAATCGAATCCACGACTCGTGGAACCTCCAGCCAGGATCACTGATTCATCGAGCCAGTCAAGCTATCAAGTCAAGTATATCTGTTATATTGCTGTATAACATTTTATACTACTTACATAAGCCTACCCAAACCTACTCCCATATCTATAAACGAATGAAAATCACACATTCATCTCTGAGTAAATTTTATTAGGTAGGAACATGACGTTTATGAGTGACACTCAAAATGTGATTACTTGACATTCACGTCTCCGTCTGAAGGCTCGTTACAGTAATCGGTCCCGGTTGCCATCCACTAGAAACGTGGTCATTATTCGTCATACATGTGGCAATTTATCGAAATGTAGAATCATTTCTAAAGGTAAGTATCAACTTAAGCGTTTCCTCGAGTGTACAATAATTACTTCTTAATCGTATGTTTCCAACGGCCAATATCAATGGGGTATACCTACCCAGTGCATATTTACTTACATTTTGAAATTTTGCGACGTCATATATCCTTTCAACGTTTTTGATATTCATTATTTATTTTATGTGGAAGACTAAAAAAATCGCTTACACAGTTTCCCAATGAATTTTAGCCGGTACTAAAATTGTAAATCATTTTTGCGCCGTAACGGTTTTTTGGCGTTCCATTTTAGTTATGACACCCACGGGAGAGATCATGGAGACGTTACTGTCTGAACGAGAACCTTTATGGATCTGCATCAAACTTTTAAAGGTGCAAATATATCGAATACTACAAATTATGTGATCAATTTGCTCGGCATGGTTTTCGTTATGAATGATTAATGTAACTAAAAATATTGAAAACCACTACAACAAGCTTTTTGTTGCACTAAAACAAGTGTGGTAAATGCAAAACGAATCGAAGATGTAATGTAGGTATTCGTTTAGAGCTTCATACATACATACATTAAATCACGCCTTTTTCCCAGAGGGGTAGGCAGAGATCACTTCCAGCGATCCACTTTTTACCTCTGTGGGAAACGTGACGTGACGGGTTGTGGACCACGTCGCCGCCATTCTGCCTTGTGCATTGTGCGACCACGATTGGTGTAACCCAGTCGAAACGTCGGGCAGTAAGTAGCTATGTAATTTGCTACTCCTAATAACGCGTATAGACCCATAAAGACTGGTCAATAAAAGTTTTCTATTCTATTCTATTCTATTCTAATATTTAGTCTAACTTTGATTGTTGATCATGATGTTACAAGTTAACTTTTTTTAAATGTTGTATAATTTTATACAAAACAAAAGCTAAATATTTGTCTTTATGGTCGCTCGCGACCACGATTGGTGTAACCCAGTCGAAACGTCGGGCAGTAAGTAGCTATGTATTTGCTGCTCCTAATAACGCGTGTAGACCCACAAAGACAAATATTTAGTGTAATGGAATGCGGAAGTCTAAAATCATACAAAATAAAAGCTCACGATTGTTTTTATGTTATTTTAATGTATAATCTAACAGATAAATCAAGTTACGTAATGAACCATTTTTTCTATGTTCTTAATAACTTAAAGGACAATGGGCAAAAATGTATGGAGCTTGGTCTATTTTTGAAATTGAGTGGCAGTCTCCGGAATCAGTATATCTTGCGAGGCACTATTAAATAACACTATTTAAAAAAAAAATCCTGAGCATATACCGGTTAGTTTAGGAGATATCGAATATTGTTGTCTTTGTATATTTCGATGATTCAATGCAAAAATTGTTTTATTTTTATAAAATTCCTATTGTTAAGTGTATATTATAACTATTTAAAAGTCTAATATTTTTAAAGGTTTACAAGAAAATAAAAAACCGACCATATTTTTAAGATTTTATTATGATAAATACAATCACATACAAAAGGTACAATATAAAAACGTCCAAAGAAGTTTTGTCGACCGGTTGCTGTTACCACCATACAGTTGCGTAAAACCCGCCAAGTGACTCTGGCCTCTCTCGGTAAGGTCGCGCTCCGGGATCAGAACCGGACCGGAGCCAGGGGGGACCATTGCTGCGGCAAGCGCCGGACCAGTGGAGTCTTAGCGGCGGTATTGTGCGAGCGGAGCTGGTCAGTCCGCCGGCCAGGGAGACCCGTAGAAACGGGGGCCCTTCCGTCCGGCGGACTGGCCAACCCGCACAGCTCAAACCAATGCGAGACTCCACGCCTTGTCTCGTTGTTGCCGCAGCAATAGTCTCCTCTTAAGCGGGCTTTCAGAGTGAGTGCGACAGGCTATTGTGCCTGTCGACCTCATAATATTTGGATCTCACTACCGCTTTTCATCAGGTGGAGTGAGGTTATCTTGTTAGTTTAATATTTAAAAAAAATGCTTTTTTTATAAAAAAACTTACTCGTCTATAATAATAGTGTCTAATAACGCAGCAGGTAATCGAATTTCATCTTGGTATCGTGCCGTGGCTACCCAGCCACGAATCACCCGATTCCGTCAGACGAGTTTATACTATAAAAAAAAATGTCATTTTTCGTAGGCGCAGGTTTATTGTAATTCTGAATTATCCTATTTAAATAAAAAACCGCTGTTTGCTTTTACAAAATTATCAAAATAAAATAGTTATGTAATAATACGTTAATGAAATATAACAATCTTCATCGCTCTATATTTCTATATCTAACCATGACTCGAAGTAACTGCCATATAATAAGTTTTTATTTATGACACGAACTATGATATGCAATTGAAATTTGAGACTGCCACCCGATTTTTATTTAGCCCAAAATGCCCATTGTCCTTTGTGTCAGTTTATTAAATTATGTGAAAACCATGCCAATTCAATTTTGTTGATTAAATATTTGTTCATTAAGTATATTGTAGTATTATTTGACTGCTATTAAATTATTTTCACTGAAATTGCATAATAAATTAAAAGTTGATAACAACAAAATTCATGGCAGTGAAACGATGTAAAATTAAACAAGTTACCTTATTCACTACAAATATTCGTATTATGTACTTCTTGGTTGTGGCATAACTCGCTAAGTGACATCCTTACTAATATTATAAATCCGAAAGTAACTCTGTCTGTCTGTCTGTCTGTCTGTTACGCTTTCACGCATAGAATACTGGACCGATTAAAATTAAATTTGGTACAGATATAGTCCTGAGCCTAGGAAAGGTTATAGGCTACTTTTTAACCGACTGCGCTATAAGGAAGTAATGTTTTACCCGTTAAACGTCTCTACGCGGACGAAGTCGCGGGCGGAAAGCTAGTACAAAATAAATGCAATAAATGCTTGATAAATGCAATTCTGTTGTCAAAAATGTTTGTGGCAAAAGTAAATAATTACTTTTTTATTTTTATTTTTAAAATAATATAAATTAAGGTAAAAAAATCTTTAAAAACAAGCTTTTATTTAAATGCGCTAAAAAGAAAAAAATAAACTTTTACACTATAACTTTACTGTCAACTTATAACATTTCAAATTCAACATATTTGACACAATTTATATGTTTTAAAAGCTTGTCGCGAGATTTAAGTACTCGTATTTACTTTCTTAGTTTAAAATTTTTAATAGGCAGGTATTTTAAAACTTGCTTTTAAAATTACGAGTAGGTACTTAAATCTCGCGACAAGCTTTTAAAACATATAAATTGTGTCAAATATGTTGAATTTGAAATGTTATAAGTTGACAGTAAAGTTATAGTGTAAAAGTTTATTTTTTTCTTTTTAGCGCATTTAAATAAAAGCTTGTTTTTAAAGATTTTTTTTTTACCTTAATTTATTTTATACTTTTTAGTTTTCACCTTGTAAGTTCCTAAGTCTGTTCATCTCATTCAACGCATCATTATTGCAAGGTCGTTTGCCAGTTAATTTTGAACAATCCAACTCTTCAATTAGACCCTGGTTACCATCTAGCATCTAAGTACTCATCTAGGCGAATCAAACGAGCCCAAACTCGATGGGGTTGTGTCGTTTAAGTACTGAGTTCCTTTGGCTGTCTTCCGGCTCCATCATCAGACCCTGGTTACCATCTAGCATCTAAGTACTCATCTAGGCGAATCAAACGAGCCCAAACTCGATTTGGTTGTGTCGTTTAAGTACTGAGTTCCTTTGGCTGTCTTCCGGCTCCATCATCAGACCTTGGTTACTATCTAGCACCAAAGTACTCATCTAGTCGAATGAAATGAGCCCAAACTCGATGTGGTTATGTTATTTAATTACTGAGTTGCTATGGCTATCTTCCGACTTCATCATCAGATCAGCTCCATGTCATAATAATATTGCATTGTCATCGGATATACACGTGCATGCAAAATTTCAGCTCAATCGGTTGAGGGCAAGTGCCTTAAAATTGAGTTATAAAATTCCACCCGAACACACAAACATACATACATACATACATACATACATACATTGCAAGTTAAATAAAAGCTTGTAATAAAGTAGCATTATGTCGGACTATTTAAATTATCGAGTTGAACTGGTTTTACAACATATAAAAATCTCGACACTAAATTTTCTTCACCTTGAAAATCCATCGCCGTTTTTTAGTAAAAAAAAACACAAACACTCAATTATCTCGGAACTTTGGTTTTGTTAGTTATTTAATTCTGCCACGACGGGGACGATATGCTCTCCAGTCAAATAAGTTGCGTGTATAATTTTTTTCTCTGCTGACCGAATGTATAATCTTCATCATCATCATCATCAGCCCATATATGTCCCCACTGCTGGGGCACGTATATGGGCCATGTGTACGAATGTATAATCTTGCTGACTAAGTATTTTTTCAGCCGAGTGACTGTTTATTTTGCAGATACATAATAAAATCCGCTGCCAGTTTGTGTTTAAATTGCTGACCATTATTTGTAGAACACGAATAGGCTATTTTACTATTTTTTTTATTTTGATAAAGTTGGATGAACCACTGAACACAAAGACACTCTTGAAAGTATCACTTTGATATCTCGATAACTCGACGAGATACTACAGTTTTAATTGCACATCATTTGGGCGAGCTCAAAAACGTTCCATACAAACGTCCACTGGCGAGTGACGTCACTACGCTAGTTGTTTGTATGCAGCGCCTAGGAAGTTTGTTCGGCAGGTTCATCAAAAGTTGCG
The DNA here is from genome assembly GCA_039566165.1 of Maruca vitrata. Lineage (NCBI taxonomy): Eukaryota > Metazoa > Arthropoda > Insecta > Lepidoptera > Crambidae > Maruca > Maruca vitrata. The sequence continues at coordinate 13,279,806 of CM076914.1, read as the reverse complement.
TTTATGGATATGTTTTCATAATGAAAGATGTTACTAATTATGTTATTTATAAGATGATTATGATTAATTTTAAATGATTTTCACACTTTTGAAATGGATTAGCCCACCCAACTTTAAATGTCTTTTGCTGTCTCATTACGCCAAAAAATTAAGTTTCGATTTCATTTATAGTATTAATTTACTTAAATCTTACTGCTTATCATAAAAATGGCAAGCATAACAACCACAGTAAAATACCCTATTGCAGCCGGATTTTAATTACTGCAACAAAATATTTAGGAATTATTTCTTGCAAACCAATTTTTTAAATGGCATACACAATAATTACTTCTCGTAATAAAGTGGTTCGAACGTACTTTAAAGTTTCGGTTATACCTTTCGTAAAACCGGCATTTATTGATTTTAGTAAAAAATGACTGCATAAATCTATTGTGCTACTAAGGTAGAATCATTTTGCTATCTATACAAAAGTCTCTATAATTATACCAGGTTTACTGCGATCTGATATCCGACGCGTCTAATAATTACGATATTTACCAGCGGACACATTAGTTTTTAGTGTAGTAATTTGGAAATGTGGGACGCCTAAGCGGCTATTACTGTGTAGACTGTAGTGTTGGCAAAAGTGATTTGTAGTTTAAGTTAAGTTTAAGCTTTATCAGCGAAGTTAAGTCCATGATCTGTTACATCTGATAGCATGGTCTACTACGGACTGCAAACTAATCAATAAGTTAATTGCTTAGTTTGCAGTCAGTACAAGAGTAGGAGCTGAGAGCGCTATTTCAACAAAGCTTTGAGATAAATCAATAACTTAAAACTGTCATGCTAGTTATTAATATTGTGTTTATTAATTATGTATATGTTACGGTTAATGTGGATAATGCGGTTATTATGTATAACTAGCTGTGCCAGCGACTTCGTTCGCGTTTTCCCCCGTTTTTTACACATTTTCCATTGTATCTTTGCTCTTATTGGTCACAGCGTGATGTTATATAGCCTAAAGCCTTCCTCGATACATGGTCTACACAACGCAAAAAGATTTTTTCAAATCTAACCAGTAGTTCCTGAGATTAGCGCGTTCAAACAAACAAACAAACAAACAAACTCTTCAGCTTTATTATATTAGTATAGATTACCGGTAACTATGCAAAATTAACAGTGCTCGTGGTAAAGGTGGTAAAAATTGTCGAATTAATCACATTTACCAGTAGTTGTATAAAATTACCATGCCCTTTGTGTAAATGTGGTTAATAATAAAATCAAACTGACTTGATTGGATCGGTGAAACAATGGTTTTGTTAGTGACCCTGCCTGGCGGTTCCAAGAGTCCTGGGTTCGATTCCCACCCGGGACAAATATTTGTGAGATGAACATCGGTGTTTGTTCCGTGTCTAGATGTGATTATGTTTTAAGTATGTATTTATAAATAAATATGTATGTTGCCAATAGTACAAGCTGTGCTTATGTGAAATGTCCCAAATATTCCTCAAATATCAAGAGATCAAACTTTCTGTTCGGTTAAGTAAAATATAAAAATTATTCTCATTAAATTAACAAATAAAATATGGGGGCAAGTTTGTATGAAACTCCGTCAATTTTGACCGTTGGCACGTAAAATTTGGAAGGGACGTAGCTCAGATACTGTGAAGTATTCTTAGTGCACAAGAATAGAATTCTAAATTTTAACCCGAACCCGAAATTCTAACAGGAAACAGGAATAAGCGGGAAAATATTAGAACTGCTTAAGTTTGATGCTTGAAATTTGGCATGCTGGTACCTCATTAAACAAAATTCCCTCGGAAATGGGAGTTAGCGGAAAAAAACTTTTGTATGAAAACATCTAAACCGCGTAAGATAGATGGTTGAAATTTGGCATGCAGGTGCCCTAATAGACGTAAAGCTTACTTGCAACGCGATATCGCAAAATTCTTACGGAATCGGTAGTTACTGGGAAAAAAACTTTTGTATGTAAAATCCTGTAGTCCACGCGAACGAAGTCGCGGGCACAACTAGTTATAAAAATAAAGTCAAGTATCTAGAAACCAAACTTCATGTTTGGTTTTTAAAAAAATATAATAGCCCGGGATAGCACTGATAATACAATAATTACTACAGGTACGCACTGCGAACCAACTAGTGTTGTCAAGCGCAATAGTCCTGACAATGTGACGATCCGTGCTAGACCGCATACCAAGACTGCCAATACTTCTGAGACTACTGTTTTAAGGAATATATTAGACGAGATGAAGACGACGTTTTTAATTGAACTACAGAGGAAACATAGCGAATTTGATACTAAATTCACTGATAAAATTAAAACTATCGTAGCCGAGCAGTTCACTGAATTTAGATGTGAGATATTAGGACAAATGGATATGTTATCGAATAAAATTGACCAGGTATTGCAGAGATATGAGTCAGCAGTTGACAGTAGTCGGCCGAGTAAACACGAGCCGCTACTGCCGCTAGTCAATCAACGTAAATCGGCACCAAGTGCGTCCCCTCGCGGCAGGAAAAAGCCTAAATCTGTAAGTGCAACCGCACAACCTACAAATATTTACGGACAGCTGGGGAAAACTAAGTCCAATGTAAGCTCTGCATCATCCTCTATAAATGTTGCTGCACTGGATATTCCATCAGTATCGGTTTCGGCTTCGATTTCGCCGACAAAACAAAACAGTGATGGCTTCACTGACGTCGCTGATCGAGTGGAAGTCAAGCGCAAACGGGCACGACCGTCTATTCCTGGACTGCTACGAGGTACTGCTACACCCGGATCTACTTCGCTACAAGCTGCCGAGCGCTGGAGGTACCTTCATCTCTATTATGTGCAAGAAGGCACGACGGTGCAACAGGTCAGTGATTACCTAAATTCATTATGCGGTAGTGACAAATGCACCGTGGAGGAACTAAAGGCGCGTGGACGATACGCTTCTTTCAAACTGGCGTACCATCAAATGTTGCTGACCTTGTTTTGTGTCCGGATAGCTGGACAGAAGACATATGTGTAAAGCCGTGGCGCCAGAACTTTCGAGTCATCAACAGTAAAAAGTAAAAGAAAACCTTTAACGACCAAATTACACATATACTACCAAAACGTCCGAGGCCTCCGTTCTAAGACTACCCTGTTTTACAATAATATAGTGCAAAGTGAAGCGAAAATAATTGCTCTGACCGAAACATTTCTCACCAGCTCAGTGTGCGACGGAGAACTATTTCCTCCCGGATACAGAGTGGTACGCAAGGACAGAGAAGGCGACACCGGATGGGGTGGGGTTCTGCTCGCTGTCCAAGACTGCGTGTCATTGCGTCTAGTGCGAGACGTAGAGACACTAACCGCTGACAAAGAGCTTATATTTGCTATTATTACTTTTATAAATACTAAACTTTTAATATGTGTTGTGTATTTACCACCTAATTACAATGACGAACAATATTTAAATGTATTGGAATGTATTGAAAACGTAGTATGTATGTATCCTGACTTAGATGTATTGATTATTGGAGATTTTAACTTGAACTCGTGCAGTGTTAATGTAAAAACGTATTTTAATTATTTTTGTGACTTTTGTTCATTGACACAACATAACAAAGTACTTAATAGTCGAGGTGGCATGCTTGATCTTGTGCTAAGCGATCACGTACCTACTGGTATAACAGTTAGTATAAATGAAGACCCCTTGGTCTGTATTGATGAGTATCACCCGGCACTAGATGTGGAGGTTGAAGTCCCTCGTGGGAGGCAAACGGTGGCGCCAGTTACACTGACTCAATTATCCTCTCCGGAATACAACTGGCGTAAAGGTGATTTACAAGGTTTGTATACGGCTATAGCTGATATAGACTGGTCGGATTTGTTAACCGTGAATAATGTTGACGTCGCCGTCGACCAATTCTATGATATATTATACGAGTGCATTGCACGTTTTGTTCCCCCTAAAAAGCGGTCCCCAATTAACCCGAAGCACACGTATCCTAATTGGTTTACGGCGGAAATAATTAGGCTTATTAAACAAAAATACTTTCATTTGAAGAGATACAAGAGTGAAGGCAAAGTATTTAATAAGGAGCTTTTTAAATATTATCGAGAGCGAGTTAAAAAAAAAAAAAAAAAAAAAAAAAAATTATGAATGACGAGTATCGGCGACATTTGGCGAATGTGCAAAGTAAAATAATTGACGATCCTCTGTTTTTTTGGGACTTTGTTAAAACAAAGAAAAAAGAAAGGTGTGGAACTGAAACCTTTGTCTGCGATGGTATAGAAGTGCAGGGTCAGGCTGCAGCGGATTCTTTTGCCAAATACTTTGCTTCGGTGTTTCGAGACGACAGCCCATTGCTAGACCATGTTGAGGCTGCCCGTTCTGCGTATACCCATCGTGACGCTACATCCATTTCAATACTCTCTATCGACGGCGATGACCTCAAGCAGGCTGTTAAACGTCTCAAACCTAGATCCTCCGGGGGACCTGATCAAATTCCGGTATTCTTGGCGATAGATTGCGCATCCGTATTAAGAACACCTTTGCTGACATATTTAATTTATCTCTCAGTCAGGGAACTTATCCCGAAAGATGGAAATTATCACGAGTTACCCCTGTTCCTAAGGGTGAGAGTGGACCAGATGTTTCATCTCACAGGCCTATTGCTGTACTTTCGGTTTTTGCCAAAATATATGAAGCAATCCTGAACCAACAAATCAGCAACCAAATCATCCAATTATTAGATGATAGTCAACACGGGTTCCGTAAGGCTCGCTCGACTACTACTAATCTTGTGGAGCATGCTGATTTTGTCCACTCTGTAATGGATATGAAGCTACAAGTTGACATGGCTTATTTTGACTTCAAAAAGGCATTTGATCTTGTTGATAATGATATCTTGCTGCAGAAGCTAGCTTTGATAGGTTTCACGCCAAATCTTCTTAAATTAATGTCCTGTTATCTCCGAAATCGATGCCAGTATGTCAGAATTAACGGGTGTGAGTCCAGTATATACTATACACGATCTGGTTTGAGTCAGGGCAGTACCCTCGGGCCTACCTTGTTCTTGATATTTGTGAACGATTTACCTAAGTTAGTAAAGAAGGCAAACTGTCTATTATTCGCAGACGATCTAAAGCTGAGTTTAGGTATCAGGAATCTGGAGGACACCGTGGCACTTCAAAAGACATAGACTCTGTATGGCATTGGAGTCAGCACTACCATCTACCCCTTAATAGTAGTAAATGCAAAATTATTACCTGTTCTCGGAAAAGGCAACCTATTCATGCGAGTTATAAATTATCTGACGTACCTCTAGAGAGAGTGAATTCTATTCGTGACTTAGGCTTAGAGATAGATATACGATTTGACTTTCATACGCATGTGACAAAAATATGCAAATTGGCTAGTAAAATGTTAGGTTTTGTAATGAGGACTGCGTCACAGTTCGATAACCCAAATGTGGCCACAGTTTTATATAATGCTTACGTCCGTAGCAAATTAGAGTACGGGGCGGTTATATGGGATCCTTTAGAGGATAATTACGTAGTAATGTTAGAGCGTATACAACGTAAATTCGCACGATGGCTCTACAAAAAACGGTATGGTTTTTACCCCTACCTCTACCCGTCGCTGTTCGTAACAGCTATGGTGGATATGGACACCTTAAAGTTTAGGAGATTAATGAGTCTCCTAAAGCACTTCCTGTCTGTGATACATAATCGGACAGACAGCCCGAATTTTATAGGAAATATGCGCCTGTTAGTCCCGGGTAACCTCCCGCGGAACAATGACGGCCTGCTCGCTCCCCGGCGCCGGCCGCGGCTGCTGGCCCGGCCCGTGACGCGCACCAGGCGCGCCGACGCCGCGCCCACCGTCCGTGCACTACGTTGTATCGGTGACGCGATCGCGAGGCACAATGATATTGACATTTTCTTTGATCACCCACAACAAATTATACATAAATTACAATTGTATTTTAATGACATGCACACCTAATTTTTATATTATTTATTTGACTTTTTTTTTTTTATATTATTTGTTTGACTAATTGTATTTGTTTGTATATTTTAATATGTATTACTTTTGACATTATAACTTTATTTGTATTAACTTTAGTTTGTAAGCGACTTGGATCTTTATCTGTAAGCTTGCAAATGTAACTGATGAAATAAATAAATAATCTTTTAAAAATTAAGTTAAATAAAATTAAAAAATTAGCAGGAAATTATCAGCGAAACTTTCTCGTTAATATATTTTTGCAGGTTTGAGATTTGTGACATTTGGAATTGCAGAGTAATTGTGATTTTTGTCAGCGATGTCAACATTTACCACAGTCGCGCGGGAGTTCTATATAATTACCGGTAAATTTGAATAATTCACTACATTAACCATGTGCGTCGGTAATTATCTACAATTACCGGTGATTATAGATAATAACCGATTGCTCACATAGACCGTAACAAATATATTATATAAAAATATGAATATGTCCTTGATATTACAATGTTGTTTTATTTTTGACAAATCTTTATATTTCAGTTACGAATGGTTTTTTCTTAGACATATTCGGTACCACTCGGGATTCTTTATGATTTGAATGTCGCCGTTCCGGAGTGAAATAAACAACTATCTTTGAATTCCCACGGTCAAACCACGTTTATTTTTTTAAACAAAAGTTATTTCCTGTAACTTTCGTTTCAGTTTTCAAGTTTACCAAGGTACCTGCATGCCAAATTTCAAGCTAGACGCTTGAAATTCAAGCGGCTAAGAGTTTTCATACAAACTTACGCCCCTCTTTTTACCTCCCTAAAGACCGAATTTCCAAAAAAGATACATCCTATATGTTAGCGAGGACTAATAACTATATCACAAAAAAAGTTTCATAAAAACCCTCCAGTAGTTTTTGCATGAGAAGCGGACAACAAACAGACAGAAATTTTTTTTGGCTTCTATTGGACTATGAAGATCCCCTATCTTAGTTGTTCTTTTATATCTACAATGTACAGACATGAGGTTGTTATAAATGTATTATATGAATAGATTTAAATACATGCAGTGCTATTTAGTGTCTTGTGCAGCTAGCTACCGCTATTTCATTCACCTATAGTAGTTTAGGAGTGATCCTCAAAGGGAAGATCTTCCGCCGAGCTAGGTGATCGTGCTCGGGGACCATGGTCTGATTATCATCTTGGTTTTTGCTCTATATAATATACTTGGTGGCCCGAATAACTTTAAAGTAAGATGTAGTTTTCATACTTACTCCGTGAGGTAGTGGAGATGGTATGTAAGCGCCATCTGTTGAATGATGTGCGAAGTTCTTTATCGGATGTCGCACAGTAGCATAGGTGAATGAAATAGCGGTATTCCGTATTTTATTTTTTTTTAAGAATTCATCAAAAGATTTCTTGATAAGAAAAAACGTGAAGAACTAGCATACCAACAAACACAATTTCACATTTATAATATTAGTAAGGATTTATTCAAGCTTAAGGCTAATATTGCATGCATCAGAAATGTCTAAATGCCTTTTCGCTGAGCAGAGCATACGTACAACTTTGTTTACGTTTGCTTACACCGTATGATATCGTTGCGAATAGGATCTGGGAGCAACTAGCTTTTCTAACTTTATGCTATGTAATGTTTAACTGGCTCGGTGGAACAGTGGCTAGTGACCCAGGCTTACTACCCACGGTTCCAAGAATCGTGGGTTCGATTCCCACTCGGTACAAATATTTGTGTGACGAACATCGGTGTTTGTTCCATGTCTGGGTGTATTATTAAATATATTTAAGTATATTTGTGTATTGTTGTTTCTGATAGCCGTAATACACGTGCACGATGTACGTCACACAAATATTTGTCAAGGGCGGGAATCGAACCCACGGCTATTGAAACCGAAGCCAGGGTCAGTAACCACTGTTCTACCGAGCCAGTCATAATGACATGCACGTGCCCTATTGATCGGCCCAGTTCATCTGCGGTAAGTCATATCGGCTGTTTCCCCAAAACATTCACCTGCATGCGAATTTAGCGTTTGGATGCCGATAAATCTATTATTTTGTCTATCACAATTGTTTGACATATGCCCTGTACTCTGTACTAAAATTAATCTATTATTTTGTCTATCACAATTGTTTGACATGTGCTCTGTACTCTGTACTAAAGTTAATCTATTATTTTGTCTATCACAATTGTTTGACATGTGCTTTGTACTCTGTACTAAAAGGTTTTTCAATTAATACCTGAATCACACCAGATACTACGACTTATGTTAAACAAATTGATTAAGCATTACAGATTTTTGTAAGGAAATAATAAATTTGATTGCCATAATACATAGAATCGTACTTCTGTAATAAATAATTTCCTTAGTAAAATAATCTCACAAAATTTCCAACGGAAGTCTTCTTAATAAATGGATTTGTTTAATGTGGAAAGTTTACGATGCCATAAATATTTTCATTTATTCGCTCATTTGGCTTGTAGTAATAACATTTAATCAGTTTTGAGAAATAAAAAGCACATCAAAGATCTCTTAAGTCAGATAAAAACAGAAATTGGTATAAAAATCTTTCATATATTTTAGGAATGTTTTACATAAGAGCATTGATGGTAAAATAGAATAGAATAGAATAGAATAATAGTTTATTTGTATCAAGAGACACACATACATACAATATCGGAAATTAAAAAAACAAATAGTAAAATAAAAGAAATAAAAAAACAGAAAATACAAACAAAATTAAAACTAAACCAAATAAAAAAGAAAACACAAACTACAAGCAAAAAATAATACTAAACCAAATTAAAAACAGAAACTACAAAGAAAATTTAAACTTAGTCTACCTACCACAAATGCCAACATCCGTGTGTGTCGCTGTGATACAAAATGGCAATAGCTCAGCGTCAGGTTTACCAGGGGCAAACCGCTGATTTTCAGCTATAGCCATGAGAGGTCAAGCGCAGTCGGTCTTAAAAGCCTAGCGATCGTGATATCATACCATTACATATTTATACAATAATGAGGGAATATAAAATACAAAAGATTAGTACACTTGATTGCATATAAAATAATAATAATACTAATAATAAATTTAAATATAATTGGTCTATGTCAATATGTTTATGTCCGATTTTATTAATTTAATAGAATGTCAATATGAGAAAAAAAAAAAATAATAAACAGTAATTAAAAATAAACAGTAATTAAAACACAATTATTATTATCACGCCTACCGCCACAAAGTCATACAGTGTTCGTATTTTGCCATTCCAGTAATATAGCCTTAAAAAGTTTTTTAAAAGCGAATTTGGATTTAGCGGCTCTTACTGGTGGAGGTATGTTATTCCAACATTTAGTGGCCTGGTAGCGGAAACTGCCCGTAAAACCCACTGTCCTATGCACGTGACAAGCTAAGGGTGCTCGCGTAGATCTAGGCGCGCCTGAATGGAAAGTAGAAAATTTCAGCTTTTCATACAGGTATTCTGGACTTTCTCGCGCCACAATCTCGAACAACAGAGTAGCAAGATGTAGCCGTCTTCGGGACTCCATATTAAGCATAGAGGCTTTGTTTAAAAGGGTGACACATGGGCCCGCGGTGGAATATTAACAGAATCGAGCGCATGCGTTTTGCACTCGTTGTATTTTACGCTTAGATTTATGAAGCAAGCGAGGCCCGTAAACTATATCTGCATAATTAAGTCGAGATAATATTAAAGCTTCACAGAGGGCGATACGTGCTCTCTCGGACAATAGGCTGCGCACTTTGTACATTACCTTCAGCCGATAAAAACAATTTCTTACGAGACCTAAAACGTGATTTTCGAATCTCAAACTACTATCAAAGGTAACGCCAAGATTTTTAGCTTCAGTTACACGCTCTATGTTTTTGCCAAAAATTCTAATAGAATGTCCACCGTCTTTGAATTCCTCGTCAAGTTTTGTTGATCCCAAAATCATGAACTTTGATTTTGTTGGATTAAGTGTCAGAGCATTGTTTGCAGACCAGTTTGCTATGGCGTCCAAATCATCGTTTAATGCCTGCGAGGCAATACAAAGTTCATTAGGTCTGCCAGTAATATAAAGCTGTACGTCGTCCGCATAACTGTGATACCTGCATTTTTTTATTACATTTGCTAAATCCGCACTATATATGATAAAGAGAAGTGGACCTAAAATGGAACCCTGTGGGACTCCTCGCTCAACCAAAGCCGGTTTAGATAAAGCATAGGAGCCGTCCTGTCTCTTTAGCCTAACTGACTGAAAGCGCTCACTCAGATAGCTAGTAAACCATCTAATTGTATGAGGGTCAAAACCATAATAGGTCATCTTTGCGAGAAGCAGCGGAATATTTAGACTTTCAAATGCACGCGAGAAATCAAGTAAGGCCAACAAAGTACCCCGCCCCACATCTTGCTCCGCAAGTATATTGTCAGTGACATCAAGAAGGGCTGTAACAGTGCCACGGCCTTTACGGAAACCAGACTGGTGGGACGGTAGAATTCCATTAAGCTCAACGTATCTCATCAGTTGAGCATGTACTGCTTTTTCTAATAACTTTGAGAGAAATGGTAGTATGCTTATAGGCCTCAGGTCTTTTAAATTTGCGGGATGATCAACTTTAGGTATAGGGGTTATAAGCGCGTTCTTCCATTGATAAGGGAATACACCTGTAAGAATCGACCTGTTAACAATATTTGTAATAACTGACAACGTATGCGGAAGAGTGAGCAAGATCATGTCTCTACTGATACCGTCACTACCAGAAGCATTGGTTTTGATAGTTCTTAAATAGCTTAGACCTCTGTCTCGCTAACTGGGCGGAGCTCCAATAAAGGCATGGACGTGTTGTATTGGTGCTGTGCATAATATGAAAGCTGCGAATCAGGAACTGCGTCATTTCCCGGAACGTTTAAAAAATGATCATTTATGCTATCAGCATCTATAAAATTGTCCGGAAGACAATCGCTCTCAGTGGGACACGTTAATATTTTATCTTTTATATTTTTCCAAAAAGCTTTCCATTTTTCACGTTTTGGTTGATGTAGTGATTAAAATAAGCACGCTTTTCGTAAAAATACTAGTTGCAACTAGAGCTTTATGGTCTTTATAGTACTTCCTATCCACTTGAGTTAGTGCGTCTATATTTATCATAAGCGGCATTACGTAGGTCCATCATAAATTTGATTGTGTCAGTTATCCATGGTAAAGACGGTCTAGTTAACTTTTAGTCACAATTGGCGCGTGAATGTCAAATAAAGTTAGAGCATTGAATTCAATTTGTCCACCATACCCTCCACATTTGCAATACATGAAATGGCCTCCCAGTCCATTGCAAGCAAGTCTGTGTCAAATTTTGCTTGGTCTATATTTTTGATCGCCCTATATGTAATGCGCTTAGGACTGACTTTAGGCTTTTTAAGCTTGAGTTTGATATTGATCATTGAATGACCTAAAGATCCCGTAATATTTGAGACAATGACCTCTCGAACCTCACAATTTGTACAGACCAGATCGATCAGGGTATTAGAGCAAACGGATCGATGAGTCGGTTCCGTCACTACTTGCCTAAGGTCTAAGTATTGCAGAAACTGGTTTATCTCAGATACCTTGATGTCATTGCTTTCAAGCATATTTATATTGAAATCTCCTAACAGTACAATGTAGTCACAGTCAGCAAAAGAAATTATAGACTCCGTTAACGCGTCAATGAATAAATCTGTGTTAATCCATTGAGGTCTATACGCCGTCCCTATGACCAAACGCAATCCATTTCAAAATAAAGCGGAAGTATTTCACTCATCAATATTCGTAGTACCTAAAATATTCAGAGAGTTACTTCCAGCTAGCAAAAAAGCAAAAACGTAAAATAAAAACGTGGGGCCCGTTAACTATTTCTGTATTACTTTTTACTATACCAACAGCGTGTTCACACCTAGCGATTTTTGGGCGATTAGGCGGCGCGAGCTCGCCGCGATCACGCCGCGATTTCGCGGCGGTTACGCCACATCTAACCGACCCCCTTAGCGCATGGGCCGCATTCTACAGCGCAGGTCCGTTCATGTTGGAGATATGAACGCAGCATGCGGCGCTAGGTGTGAACAGGCACTAAGTGTGCATCGACTTACTTAATCGTATCGGAGATTTTGACAATCAATAACCAGCCGTGGCGGCTTCACCAGCGAACGCCGAGCTCATGATCTACCAAAGTATAAAGATATTCTCTGCCATAGGTAGGATTTCAGAGGGGCCCCACGATTTTATTTTAGTCGTAGTAGTTTACCTACCACTACCTTCAGAGATAGTAATGACCGCGACCACCTACGTAGGTTGAAAGGTAAGTTGCAACTTTTTATTTATTTTCTAGTTTTCAGTAAAAATAAATACCATCAAAAACAATACTTGTCAAAAAAACCAAGTCTCGCAACTCAGTTGTTCTACGATAAAAAGTTGTGAGATGCATGTTATACCAAGTCGGTTTTTAAGTGACGCGGCAATCGCAACGAAAGGATATCCTTCCTTTTTGTATGTTTGTATAAAGACAGTCTAAATTTTTCTTTTCCGGTTTGCTCGAATTGGGCAAGGGCACTACCGTGCACCTATATTTATATGGAATTACAAAGTTATTTAAGCAGTTATGTATCCAGAAAACTGGACCAAAATTTAAAAAAAAAAATACTCGAATTGGCGGGGGCACTACCGTGCGCCTTTATATTGTTAAGGAGTTACAAAGTTTTTTACAAAAATTTATAAAATTGGGAGGAAATTGAGAAAAATTGTTAAACTTAGCGGTTGCACTACCGTGCCCCCAAATATTTTAGTTTATCAAATTTCAAATGTGAACATGCACTAGATGGACCCAACCATTATATCCGGTTTTACAAACCTCAATTCCTCGTGAAAGAGCAACGTTTTGTCCCTATGATGCTGAGAGAAGCTATTGAGATTAAAAAACATCCTAATTTCAATAGAGAAGATGGTTGGAGTGTACCACCTGCTTGGGATCCTATCATGAAGACCATAATATCCCAAACCCGTCAAAAACAACAACATATTGCAAGACCTAACAATGTTGTGAGTTCTGTATGCGTGAACCGGAACACACAAAATATCATACCAAATGACGGTAGTAATTAAACTCACTTATGAAGACACCTGTCAACTTTAGTCTTGCCCGTGACCACGAGCGCTGTAAAGAGCTCGAAACGTCGGATCTCTAAATAATGTTTAGAATATCAATACACGCGAGTTTAATCCGTAAAATTAGTTTTATTTCAAATGTGTTTGTTTTTTTTTTACCCATAATGAGAGACCGTAACGTAAGTAATTTTGAAGCCCTTATAAATCCCTAATTAAAAACAGAAAAGTATGGATGACTTATAAGTCACGCCTCGTACAAGGGCTTTGAATTAATTAAATCGCCTGCAGTTAATGATTTTAATCTTTCTACAAACATCATTAATGTATGTCTCTGTAGGTCTGTTTTAAATGATAAATTCTAAGAACAAAATTAATTAAACCGTTGCTATCCATTTGAGGAAAATTAGCTCTTTCGTCAGTTATATTTTAATAACTAGCTGTGCCCGCGACTCCGTTCATGTTGGAGCTAGAATATAATTAGCCTATCCTGTGTCCCAGATGTGTATGTGTTTTTATACCAAATTTCATCAAATTCGGATAATTGGTTTAAGAGTTATGGAGGAACATGTATAATACATACATACACACATACAGAAAAAAAATCGTCCGCGGCTTTGTACGCATCTATATTTGCACGCTACTATGTTAAATGCAGTTCCTTAAAATTTTCTTATTGTTCTTGGCGATTACACTCTATGTCGAACCTACTTGCCAAATATTATGTTTGCAGGTGCTATAGTTTCTGAGATTACATTTAATGAGTGTATTTCCCTTTTTATATAGACAGCTTTGCCCGTGACTTACTTGTGGAATAGTCTATTATAGGCTAGCGCTAATGTGAACCGTGTATGAGGAAAGTGGTCAACTGCAGGAGAAAAAAACGTGATATGGGGCTACAGTTTTATTACTCGTATACATATGTAACTATTGTTTTTCATTCTTTCTATATTTAGCGATTTCAGCAGTTTCACAACTTCATCAGCGTGGAAATGACTTTGGCAAGAATAATTTTTAATTAAATAACCTTATACCTTGTAAAATTTGCTTTTTATAAGTGAGCGCCCTGTCAATATTGGTAAAACGATTTCTCAGACATATTTCCTTCTCTTGTAGATTACATAAAAAACTCCCCACATATGCAGACAAATTAAATCATTTTAAAATGGATAGCCTTTTGCTTCGGAGACAGCTTCACGACATGGTGTTTCTGTTCAAATTATTGACGAATTATTATAATTGTCCACCGCTTTTGCAATCTGTCAACCTGCGTATTCCTCGACATGTGCCTAGACGCACGCAGCTAGGTAAAGGACTGTTACACCAACCACCTGCCAGAACCAATCTGAAACAGTTCTCCATGATCTCACGAATGTCGAAATCATACAATTCCCTAAGTGAGGAAATTGACGTATTCCACGACACATTGTTTGGTTTCAAGAAAAATGTACTGTTAAATTTAAGAAGTGTAGTTTAAGTTTATCTTTATAAGTGTTATAGAGAATGTAAATTATGTTTAAATTATGTTTATGTTTTGTTTAGCTTTTTTCCAATAAGTGTTGTCAGTATGACTTTTGTGTGCATGATGTGACACCTTTAAAAGCTTTGCATTGTACCACATTATTTTAATTGTTCATGTTACTTAGATATATAATTGAAATGTAAAAGCTACTGGATGTCCAAATAAATAAATAAATAAACAGACAGAGGGACAACAAAATCCAAAAGTATTTTATTATTGTTATATTTTTATTATGGGTCACTCCCCGAGGGCCTCGATCCCGGAGGGTCTCGTCCCGGAGGGTCTCGAATGCGAGAAAAGTGTTAACATGTACTTATGTGGTTTTTTGTAACGTTTATAACTCGTAAGTACCGTTAACAAAAAATCAATTTGTTAATTTATATGTAACTAGCTGACCCGGCGAACTTCGTACCGCCTGAACGTATCTTTTGATGACTTAAAAAAAAGGAGGGGGTCTCTCAATTCGACCGTATATGTGTTTTTTATAGCTGACAGTTGTCCCATCTCAGGTATGAGTAAGTACCTATTCAATTTGAACTGGAATCCGTAATATCCTCCATATAAAATTTTATCCTCATTTTCCTGGTCTCGCCATAACTGAGAAGAACTTCACTAATCTCATATTTTTACTCATATCCAGCAACACAAAAATAGCTTTCAAATAAATTCATTTGGCGCAACAAAATTTATTCGAGACAGTATTTTGCCTACTTTCAAGGTAAATAAGGATAATGGCAAATACTATGAGTTAAATATCAGAACGCATATACAAACTTCGCATAGCTTATTTAGTGATCTGTGGTAATTTAACCGCGCCAACAATAATTTTATTAAAGTTCTTGATAAAATTTGTTTTGTTTTAAAGACTAAGAAGTTTTTTGTTTGGTAATAAGTGTTTGTTAATCATATCAAGTTCACAGCTTAATATCGATTTTTGGTAACTCTTCTACCCAATATTACAATAGGCCTATTTGATATAGCTGGATGAAGAAGGTATACTGTTAAAAGATTGCTTTGATATTTGGAAAGCTCCCCGTGATATTACAGTTTCAATAGTACATCATTTGGGCGAGTTCAAAACGCTTCATACAAATGTCGCAGCACACTATGACGTCACAAAGTATAATACTGTATGCATATCGTAAGAACTTTGTTCAGCAGCTATATCAAATGTTGCGTTTACGAATATATTTTCAAAATGAATGTTACCACTAATTTTGTATTTAATATGATGGCATATCATTTTTGAACAGCGGCTAACAGCAGCAGTTTTAAAATTGACTTTCCCACCCAACTTCAAATGTCTATCGTTTTCATTTCGTCAGAAATTTTAATTTCGATTTGACTAATGTTATTAATTTACCTATATATTACTATTAATTGTGGAATCGCATGTAACATTTGACTTAGGAAACTACCCTATTGTGTTGATGGAAAAATTGTTGTTCCACAATAGATCTTCACCAAATTGTTATGAAAACGCTGATCAACTCCTTTTGCTGAATTGCCCATAAAATATATTTGCAAAAATTTCATGTTTAAGAGAGGTATATCTACTTATCCATTTGATACAGGTATGAACCATATTTATTGTAATGCGATCAGTTCGTCTTTTCTTCTGAACCAAAAATGTGATGATTGAAAAATGTTTCTTTAATTTGGTCACTATAGACATCGAAATACTTGTCAATAGACGAACATGTCAATTAGATGTCAGTATTGTGCTAAATGAAAATCTCTGGAATAGACAATAGTTGAATAATATAGATGTAGTTTGTCGATTCAAAACCCTTATAATAATCTGAGGTATTATTTTTGGAAATTAATAATCAAAAAACTAATTTACACAAATAAATGTCTAAAACAAACTAACAGAACCTAAACTGTCGAGACATTTTACAAAAAAAAAAAAATTCTGAACGCACAAATGAATAGTTGTTACAGTATTTGACAGGATTGGACAACTAATGTTTGACATAATGACTGACATTTCATGTCAAGTCCCACGGGAACTCTGTTGAACGGGATAAAAATAAAAGTCCTATGTCCGTCTCCTGGCTCTAAGCTACCTCCCCACCAATTTTCAGCCAAATCTGTTCGGCCGTTCTTGAGTTATAAGTAGTGTAACTAACACGCCTTTTTTATATTATATAGATTATTATTGCTATTTGATATAAATGTTAGATTATAATTTAAAAAAACACTATTTAGCTATCAATCAAAAATCAACAAATTAGATTTTATGATTTCCGATGATGATGTCTACAATATTTATTTAAAATTGTTAAAACACAGCCGGCTGAGACAGGGTTGTAAAAAACAAAGACAAAAACCAGTTTTAACATAATCTACACTAATATTATAAAGAGGAAAGATTTGTATTTTTGTATTTTTGTATTTTTGTATTTTTGTATTTTTGTATGTTTGTAATGAATAAACTCAAAAACTACTGGACCGATTGCAATAATTTTTTCACCATTAGAAAGCTGCATTATTCAGAAGTTACATAGGCTATATAATATCACGCTAGGTCCTATAGTTGTGGAGCAGTAACCGAAAATGTTTCAAAAACGGGGGAAAGTATCGTTTCTGAGGCCTTCAGTGGCGTGCGCTGAGCATATAGTTAAAGTTATACAAAAATGCTCTATGGATGAATTGTTCATTTTAACATTATCTTTAAAAAAGTCCGCGAGAGCATATGTCTACCTTTTATAGTTTACCCATAACAATCGTTTTAATGATTTAGATGTTTGCTCCAAAGTAATCTTCTATATTAATAATTTTGTCAAGGGGTACGGTAGACTCGATTAAAACCTTACATGAATAATAAAACATCAAAAAATAATGATTTCGAGTCGACAACATATATCCGCAAATTTCGGATTGTCGAGTATTTTGTTAAATTCAAAATGTGTTGACAGACGAATCAAAGTCACCATCTTGCCGGAATTATTGAGTGAATATAGTGTCAAAACTAATTTTCTTCAGTCATTGACGTTTCGCGGAAACATTGTTTTTGACACATTTTTTATGATATACTCTTTCAGGGCGATAATAGATACTGATGAAGAATAAATAGATAATATAATTTTATAAGGACCTTTGCCAAATTCTAGGATTGACTGACCTATCGACGCACAGCCTAAACGGCTAAACGTAAGCACTTGAAATTTGGACCGAACGTAGCTTAGGTACCATAGAGGTGCACTAAGAAAGGAATTCTCGAAATTCTCACGGGAACGGGAATAATCGGGAAAATCCTTTTGTATGAAAAATCTAAACCGCTGAAGTTAGATGCTGTAAATTTGACATGCAGGTACCATAATAAACTTAAAGCTTAGGTGAAACAGGATATTGAAAAATTCTTACGGGAACGAGAGTTAGCAGGATAAACTTTTATATGTTAAATCCTGTAGTCCACGCGAACGAAGTCGCGGGCACAGCTAGTACTCAATATTTTAAAAACGTATTTGTTAATTGTTTAGTTTGAAAATACTGTTTTAGATTAAAAAATAACTGTACGTTGTTAAACATCATACAGTTATCTTGTACAGCCTTCTTGAAAGTCAAATTAGTCATGTTATTTGTACGACACTTTTTGTTTTTTGAAATAGGTTTTTCTATGCATCCTTTTTATTCAACCCTGTCTCGACTGGCTGTGTTTCTAGGATTGGAAATATATTTATGTAGTCGGAAATTTATTTGTATCTAAGTGCAAAGAGTAATTGATGTAAATAGTGATGTTTTTTTTTACATATGTGATTCATAATTAAAGAAATAATATAAATAAATACTTTCATTGAGTTTTTTTTGTCAACGGTACAAATTCAACTCAAAAGAAATAATAACGAAAGATAACATCATCACTTTTTTTGCATTCGAGTCCCTCCGGGACGAGACCCTCCGGGAACGAGGCCCTCGAGGAGTGACCCTTTATTGGGTAGGGTTGGTCGATAAAGATACCCATTAAATAATACCTCGTTATTTTGACAGACACTTAAATTTAATTTTGTTGTATTTATATATCTGCTTAAAGCTCTCAAATATGCAACCATGGCGACGGCAAGACGAGTGCTGAAAGATTTTAATCAGGAATATCATTTTAATATCTTCCTCGAAACGATGAAGTGTCCGATGGATTTTTAGAATTGATTGAGAGACATAAAATAAAATAATAAAATATTTTTTGGATATTGGGCTATCTAAATCAATGTGATTTAGCAACACACTGTTTGTTCTTTGTTAACAATATTGTAGGTCAGCGACATAATAATATATTCATACGATCCTTATCTTAAAAAGAAGTACCAGTTGGTATTACTCTATAGAAAACTCATCTTACAATACGCCTCGCAACACACATATTTCCAGTCACACAAAAAGCGCGATATCTTTTCACCTTTCTTATTATTCAATCAACCAGTATGAAGGTAGACATTATCCGACTTTATGAAACTGTGGAATTTTTATGAATGGCGGCGGGTCGTAAACGTGTAGTATCATAACCGAGCGCGCCAAGTAATAAACGGCAGAGCAATTTGCGATGTATTACTGAGAGAATGTCCTCACCAGGGAGGAAGTACACCAGTACCGATATAGAGCCCCAGACACCTAAGTGCATTGTGAGCATTGTAGAAAGGTATTATCGCGAACAATTTACCTGAAATACCAGTAAACAGCATTTCTTAAAACATCGACTAAGAGTAATACTATTGGAACAGGAATACACGGGTGCAAAAAAATGAAATACGTCATGTTTGGTACTATTTGCAAATGACATCATTTGAAAAGTGACGGTACCAATCGCTTCAGGCTACTAATGAGGCTAGGATACACTTACTATAGTATTTTTCACCTAAGATGATCCCTGAGACAATTCATTGTGTTCTGAATCACGCATTTTACGTTTGACAAACGAAAATAATTTTATTGCACACTTTTTTCATTTTATTGCGGCGTCATTAGGAAAAATATTAAAATAAATATTTTTATACCTTTAAATGACAATAAATTAAACTAAACGATACTGTTTGTTGGAAAAAAACTATAATACCGCAATGCAGTAGGTAGTAAAAGACTGATTGGAATAATGAGAAATGAATGTTTTTTTTCATAACATCTTGATTTCTTGAACAGATATACAGGGTTGTAGGGTATGTCTATCTATGCCCGCTAAGGGCGTATCGTTTACATCGTTTCTGATTGATTCGACTTTGAAACACTATATCCATAATCTAACCGTATTCGAGATTTCAAAAATATTTGTTTTATATAAAAAACCCGAAACCGGATACTTTCTCAGATTTCGAAATTCGTAGGTCTTGTTACAATTATTTAAAAAAAAAATAAGGCGTCCGACCGAATTCAGCCATGGCGGCCGATCTCAATTGAGATCAGCCAAGTGCGCAGCCTTACTCTCATAATTCGGTGAGACGGCAATGCGACATGACCGATGAGAGCCCGATCTCTCATCGGTCAGGACCACCGGCTTAACGTGCTTTCCGATTCCGTTCAACCACCCACTTCCTAACTTCGGGCTGAGTAATTTTATTACAGAAAAACTCACACAAATTAACAATACAATTAGTATTAAGTTTTAAGTAACTCACAGAAACACACATGTGACAAACACAGAGAAGAAAACAAATATTTGTCACACACAAACAAAGACTTTATGAAGATGATCAAAATTGTTACGTGTTACTGGCCAATTTTTTCCCTGAATGACAAGCACCGTGTGATCAATGTCGGTAACAATATCCGTTTCTATAGATAGAGTACAGAGCTCATCGACTAAATAAAGAGAAGGGGAATACCGATGGCACTGCCTTGAGGCATGACAAAAGTAAAGGGTTCTTTGACAATGGTTACTGAAATTATTTTTAGCACGTATCTGACATACAATGTCTACCAGTTGATAGCGACTTATCTACAGGTCCAATTAACACTTGAGCAGTCGTGTTATCACGGGTTCCGTACAAACATAAAAGTAAACACGTTGAATCGACTCGGCTAGTGAAAGATTAGTCAAGTGGAACAAGTACAAAAATTATATTTCTGAAGGGTTTATTATTACATATGCACGGCTCGGATCGGCTGGGGCTATGAAAGAAGAAGAGATAGATCAATGCCGTGTTTATGAAAGCGGTATCCCGCTGCGACCTTTTTTAACCCCTGACGCAAACACGACGGGGTGTTATAAGTTTGACGTGTCTGCGTGTGTGTGTCTGTCTGAGGCGACGTAGCTTACTAACGGATGATCTGATTTAAATGCGGTTTTTTTTGTTTGAACACACAGAACACTCTCGACGAATGTACCTTATATTCGTCGAGAGTGTTCTTAGCTATATTTGGTGGAAATCAGTTCAGGTCTTCAAGGTCATCAGGTCGTTTGTTAGGTGTGATAGGAATGTGAGCGCAAAGTTTGCTTGCAAGCAAATGTGGGATCTGACATTTGAAACACTAATGTGTTCTGGAACCACTGAGTTGGTCTTAGGGCTCGAAGATAGGAGACGAAACCCTGGACTGCCTTTTAGTGAACCCATCGAGTTTGGGCTTGTTGAATTTATCTTGACTGGTTCTCATCATATATTTTTTTAACCAAAAGATATAAATATTTCTACAAAACATACAAGAAATTAAATAAAATAAAATAAAATAAAAATAAAATAGTTTATTGAACAACTTTAACAAATAGCAAAATGGGTTACAATATTATTGGTTCGATACATTTTAGGTAAAGTTGTAGCGAAAAGCGAGTCTTGTGCTCAAGTTGCTATGATTTCTTCACTAGGCTAAGCCTGTCAAGTAGATAATCATTTACTATATAATATGCTAGTTATGAGAAGTGATTATAATTAAACCCACCAATCGTCTCACAAAACAATTTACATCATATTACCTACCTGCATCTGTAACGCAGAAAAATATATAACACAAGCACCTCATCGGATTACCTGTCTGTTTTTACAGACTCAGAGCGATTAATTCAGCTCATTACTCTTTAATGAGTGAAATACCTATAGATTACCCAATACAGGCCAGTATATATATATTTTCTGCAAACACTTGTCCAATTCTGGCCTGAGTGTTTCGGGCAAACGTGTTTATTATTTTACAGTTAAAACTTCTTTTTAGATACATACAAAACATACACAAAATCACTGTTTTTTCCCAGAGGGGGTACGTAGGCAGAGATCATTCCTGCCATGTGCTACTAGTTATTACTAGTACCAAAAATTTCTAGAAGAATTTTAAAACGAAATATTTGAATTTCAGCTAAAACTCTTTGTTATTTAAATTGTTGTTAAAACTAGCACTGGAAAATAATGGAAAGGACAATGGGCAAAAATGTATGGAGCTTGGTCTATTTTTGAAATTGAGTGGCAGTCTCCGGAATCAGTATATCTTGCAAGGCACTATTAAACAACACTATTTAAAAAAAAAATCGTGAGCATATACCGGTTAGTTTAGGAGATATCAAATATTGTTGTCTTTGTATATTTCGATGATTCAATGCAAAAATTGTTTTATTTTTATAGTATTCCTATTGTTAAGTGTATATTATAACTATTAAAAAGTCTAATATTTTTAAAGGTTTACAAGAAAATAAAAAACCGACCATATTTTTAAGATTTTATTATGATAAATACAATCACATACAAAAGGTACAATATAAAAACGTCCAAAGAAGTTTTGTCGACCGGTTGCTGTTACCACCATACAGTTGCGTAAAACCCGCCAAGTGACTCTGGCCTCTCTCGGTCAGGTCGCGTTCCGGGATCAGCACTGTACGAACCGGAGCCAGGGGGGACCATTGTTGCGGCAAGCGCCGGACCAGTGGAGTCTTAGCGGCGGTATTGTGCGGGCGGAGCGGGTCAGGCCGCCGGCCAGGGAGACCCGTAGAAACGGGGGCCCTTCCGTCCGGCGGACTGGCCAACCCGCACAGCTCAAACCAATGCGAGACTCCACGCCTTGTCTCGTTGTTGCCGCAGCAATAGTCTCCTCTTTAAGCGGGCTTTCAGGGTGAGTGCGACAGGCTATTGTGCCTGTCGACCTCATATTTGGATCTCACTACCGCTTATCATCAGGTGGAGTGAGGTTATCTTGTTAGTTTAATATTTAAAAAAATGTTTTTTTTTTATAAAGAACTTACTCGTCTATAATAATAGTGTCTAAAAACGCAGCAGGTAATCGAATTTCATCTTGGTATCGTGCCGTGGCTGGGTGATTCCGTCAGACGAGTTTATACTATAAAAAAAAAAACACTTTTCGTAGGCGTAGGTTTATTGTAATTCTGAATTATCCTATTTAAATAAAAAACCGCTGTTTGCTTTTACACAATTATCAAAATAAAATAGTTATGTAATAATACGTTAATGAAATATAACAATCTTCATCACTCTATATTTCTATATCTAACCATGACTCGAAGTAACTGCCATATAATAAGTTTTTATTTATGACACGAACTATGATATGCAATTGAAATTTGAGACTGCCACGCGATTTTTATTTTAGCCCAAAATGCCCATTGTCCTTTGGGTTTGAAAATAAGAACGAAAAAAAAATTGTAAACAAAAAAAAAAACCGCCTTCAAAAACCCGACTCACTAAAAATTACAAAATAATATAATACGAACATTAATCTGGGTATGAATTTGATATGTTGTTGAAGGCGGTGCCGTTTATATTTCATGCAGTTTTCCTCAAGAATTTTATTGGCACCGCCTTCAACAACATATCAAATTCTTACCCAGATTAATGTTCGTATTATATTATTTTGTAATTTTTAGTGAGTCGGGTTTTTGAAGGCGGTTTTTTTTTTTGTTTACAATTTTTTTTCATCCTTTTTAGTGTTACATTTTTTTACACCCTATTAGTTCAGCTCAACTATAATTCTTCTGATATTATAACTAGTAGTATCAATATGTACACAGATTTGAAAGAATTATCCCTTTACTCCCAACTATTAAGGAGTTGACCTTCCATCATCAGCTCAGCATCATAACATTATGATTGCCAGAAGCAAATGCCAATATAACTTCAGAAAATATGTAAAACGCGGTACATGTGCCTATAAAATTTGAGGGTTGCCCTCGATTTCTCCTGGATTCCATCATCAGATCCTAGACTGGTCAACCTAACAGCTTAGCTCTCCTGTAATGCTACTGATATTATAACTAGTAGTATCAATATGTACACAGATTTGAAAGAATTATCCCTTTACTCCCAACTATTAAGGAGTTGACCTTCCATCATCAGCTCAGCATCATAAGATTATGATAGCCAGAAGCAAATGCCAATATGAATTCAGATAATATGCAAAACGCGGTACATGTCCCTATAAAATTTGAAGGTTGCCCTCGGTTTCTCCTGGATCCCATCATCAGATCCGGGACTGGTGAAAATGGGACCCCCTCGAAAGTGAACTCTCTCCAACCAAAAAAAAAAATTTTGAAATCCGTCTATAATTGACGAAATTATCGGTGAACATACATGAAAAAAAAAAAAAAAAAATATTATACATACAGACGAATTGAGAACCTCCTCCTTTTTTTGAAGTCGGTTAAAAATGACCAAATGTCGTTAAAAATAACTTCATATTTTATTATTATTTCATTCCGGAGAAAGTTAGCTTTGATAACCACAATTCCTTACCAACACAAAACTCGTAGGTATAAAAAATATTTTTTATTATAAAATTAATTATATATAATAAAATTAAGGATTTTCAAATACGGTCAATACAGCCAGGAAAAAAAGTTTTAACTAAAATTGTGACTACAATCAGCAGACCTTAGCCACCTACTACATTTCTTATACCTTTAAGACTCAAAACCTCACTTTTTTATATATATTTTTTTATTTGCTAGAACAAAAGCCCTCATTTCCAGCAGAGATAACCCCTAAAAATATATTTTCCACGACATTAATAATAATCTGTCTGGGTAAAACGTCTAAAAATCTCGCGTAAAATATCCGGGCGACTTAGACAAATCTGACCGTACTTCCACTGAAATAGGTCTATACAAAGCGAATGGCGTGGAAAGAATACGGCGTACGTAAAAATATAAAAGCACCTTCCGAGGAATTCAAAATAAAATATGAACACAAAAATACTTTGACGGACGTATGAAGTAACTTAGACTGCAGTGCAGCAGATGAAATTTCGTAGTTTTGTACTCTTTAGTTTGAGCATAAACAAGTACAGTGTGAATTAAAATTTGTAAAAAATGACCCCGTTCGTGCGGGGTCATAAATTTTCTTAAATTTAGAGCTTCAAATAGCATAAAAATAAACAAATGAAAAATAAGTATAGCGTATCATTGGACTCAACGACTTTATACCCAATAGACACCTAATAGTATGAGATCCCGTTATAGAACGACCTTCACCGAGATGCATATTTAATGAAACGTGTTCTAGATTTAATTTAATATGTTAATAAATATAATCCATATGGTTGTCTAGCAAATTTCAGTCCAGAGTATGTTTAATTAATAATTTAAAAAAAATATTTTTTAAACATTTCACCGGTATTATTATTAGATAAATTCTATACCAATCGAAAGTATGAAGTGAGTATATCATAGAATACAGAAACGTTAGGTTGCCTATTCTTTTCCGGTCACGACTATCGGGTTGCCAGGTATAAACAGGTAAATCTGTAGATACTAGCATTTTGTAACGTTCTGTTTATTGGATGAAATTAAAAGAAAAACAGAAAAACCTTGTTGCCATGACTCCCTGTAGCATAAGATGGTGTGGAAAAGATAGCAAGAGCTCAAATTTTAAAATTGATGGCATTTCGTTTCACCGGTTAGTGTTTTTAATCAATTAAAACTAATATTATTTTGTTTGACCGGAGGCCATCTTTGATGGCCGGTCGGTCGGCGTCATCAACCGCCCATCTCTTAATTTAACATGCAGTTTTATATCCTTTATCCTTATCGTTCTCCGTGTACGTGTACGTAGTGCTGTACCGTACCAAATTCTCAGAATCGATCAATTTAGATTTTCAAATGGATAATTTTAAATTATAGTTTCTAATATAAGAGCTGACTTTAATTTATCATATTTTTAATCTTATTTAGTAATCTTTATCTATATCTAATTAACTATATATATAAACGCGAAAGGTCCCTGATTCACTGACTCACTGACTGATCACGATATCTCAGAAACTCCAAATGCTAGGAGGTGCTAGCTAACTATATAGATAGCTAGTTATTCCACTAATCCCCATGGGAAATCCCCATCAATGAGGATAAGTGAACTTTTTGTCCACGAATCCCTATTGATGCCTTTGATGGGGGTTTGTGAAAAAAGTTGTTGATAAAGTTGACAAATTATTAATCAAACCGACATATTATGTATACCGCCTTTGTAAGCACTTATTTATTATTATTATTATATATTCCAGATAGTAATAATCCATATCCTTAATCAAATCAAATCAAATCCATTAAATGTAGGTAAATATAAATTACATGTTCAATTTATCGATCACCTATTTTCAAAGAAAACTCATGTACCCCATCCCTATGTTTTGTGGTGACTTTGTTGCGACCAATTAGCATACAGCACCCACCCCCTGCGTACCTCACGTAGTTGACTGAAATGTTTGCATTGCGAATTGATAGACATTATATTTGGGTATGAAGTCTATGATTGGACTATAACGGTCCTAACGTTCGGAATTAGAAAATCTATCTCTGTCGCTGTCATTTCCTAAGGTTACGAAATAAATTGAGCGCAGTTTCCGAATTAAAATCCAATCTAGACGCAAATTAATTGTGTTATTTTAAAAAGCCATGCAAAAATTCAAAAACGTTATAAAGTCGTACAGAGATTACGAGCGCCACACAATATTTCATGGAGCGTTCGCGATGGAAATAAATCGCTGACAAACATAGCTAGTATGAAATATAATTATTAAGTTTAAAGAAAAATCAGCCACAATAATTGACAGATAAGTAGGTGTATAAAAATAAACAGTTGAAAAGATAACCTGTATACATCGACTTCATACCCAATAGACACCTAATACAGGACGAGCGTTTTCAGACAACACATAAGATAAATAGATCTTATATTAAACCACGCCCACTGATGCTTCGTCAGTAATGACCAGATCTGAGACCCGTGAACATCTCCGCGCTCGCTTAGAGAAAAAATTAAGAACCTGGTTGCCATGGCTCCTTGTAGCATAAAATGGTGTGGAAAAGATTGCAAGAGCTCAAATTTTAAAATTAATGGCATTTAGTTTCACCGGTTAGTGTTTTTAATCAATTAAAACTAATATTTTTTTGATGACCGGAGGCCATCTTAGATGGCTGGTCGGTCAGCGTCATCAACCACCCATCTCTTTTTGTAACATGCAGTTTTATATCCTTTATCCTTATCGGTCTCCGTGCACGTGTACGTAGTGCTGTACCGTACCAAATACTAAGAATCGATCGATTTAAATTTTCAATTGGATAATTCTAAATTATATTTTGCTAATATAAGAGTTGACTTTAATTTATCATATTTTATTATCTTATTCTGTATGATGTATAGATTTCTAATTTACTATAAATATAAACGCGAAATGTCACTGATTCACTGACTAACTAACTGATATCTCAGAAACTCCAACAGATGCTAGGAGGTGCTAGCTAACCTAGTTAGGGTTATTCCACTAATCTCCATTGGAAATCCCCATCAATGGGGATAAGTGAACTTTTTGTCCACTAATCCCTATAGATGACTCTGATGGGGATTTGTGAAAAAAAGTTGTTGATAAAGTTCACAAATTATTAATTAAACCGACATAATTATATAGCGCATAAAATCGCGGAGTACAGGGATGAGAAGGTGCCCTTGTTTATTTACGTATATATCATCATTCTCCTGCCCTTATCCCACGCTAAGTGGGGTCGGCGCAACATGTGTATTTCTTCCACTCGGGCCTATCATTCGTCAGCTCTGTGTCTACTCCTTTCACTCCCATATCGTCTCTCACGCAATCCATCCATGTCTTCTACGGCCTGCCTCTACCGTTACGTCCATTGACATTCATACTCATCACTCTTCTAGTTACATGGCTTTCTTCCCTCCTCATAACATGCCCGTACCAAGCTAACCTTGCACTTCTCACCTTTTCTAAAATTGGTGCAACTTTCAGACTTCCCCTTATATATTCATTTCTTATCCTATCCAACCTTGTTACTCCACACATCCATCTAAACATACGCATCTCATTTGCATGCACCTTCCTCTCTTCAGTCTTTTTCATTGCCCAGCACTCATCATCATACATTGCGACAGGTCTGATGACCGTTTTGTAAATTTTCCCTTTAAGTTTGAGGGGCATTTGTGGGTCACTAGTTGTTCCCGAGACCTGTCGCCACTTCATCCATCAAAGCAACAATATTGCCGTCGTTTTGGAAATATTGATCGAGACGTTAAATATTTCCAAAACGGCAATATTGAATAATGCAGCATTTTTGTCCAGTAGTTTCTAGTCCCTTTAAAGAAATTACTTTCGATGCCTATTTGTTACTAACATACAAATCTTAACTGTTACTGTAAAATTTTTGTTATTTCACCTTCAGCGAACTTATCATTTTAGGTCTCTCAAAGATAGTGAAGTGAAAGAAAAATAAATCAAAGCTGGCGGGAACACTGGTTACCTTCAGAGTATAGCGTAATTTGCTCTCGACATTTTACTCAAGACCGCTTTATTAATATGAAAACACGTCGGAGACTCCGCACATTTGCCATATCTTCACTGTTTTTATCACTATTGGTGAGATAATTATGTTTACACTAATTAGAGGGTTCCGTACCTAAATAAATTTCACTCGGAAGACACCAATCATGTCGTTGACCTGGCAATGAGTGTGATGCAAAAATATGTATTTTTATCCAAGTCCGTCGATCGCAAGCCCTCTGTCTGGCGAATATTTACAAAATTAATTCATTTTAAAAACGATTAAATAAATTGTTATACGTAAACTACAATATATTCTCTTATTTAACTAATGTAATTCACTCGCAATAGAAATAAATAATCTTTCAAAATTTCACCCAGCTATCAGATACAAATAGTGAGAGACAGACATGGTTTCCATCTATTTGTCTATTACCAAGTTAGGCCTCTACCACGGAAGTTCATCACACGTCCATCAACAAAGGTGGTCTCTCAGGTTTAAGGCCCATTTTTACCGTTTGGGTATGGAATGCAAACAATATAATGTAAAATAAATAAATCAATCATGTATTCCATAGTATTAATCTATTTCTTAAATCAAATCCATTAAATGTAGGTAAATATAAATTACATGTCCAAGCAAAAATTATCTTTTATAATATTTTTAAATTATGTTACGAACTGAATCAATTTATCGATAACCTATTTTCAATGAAAACTTATGTACCCCATCCCTTTGTTTTGTGATGATTTTGTTGCGACCAATTAGCATTCAGCACCCTCCCCCCGCGTACCTCAGGTAGTTGACTGAAATGTTTGCATTGCGATTAATTGACATGAGGTGTCTATTGGGTATGAAGTCGTTGCCTGTATACTATTGTATAGTGCGACAAGGATATTTTGGCGCATGGATGACATTGAAAAGGGGGTGTGAGTGAGATATTAGTGTTACCAGGTGACAAAACCTCCTAGGTTTTTAGGAAATTGTTCAAACTC
The DNA here is from genome assembly GCA_039566165.1 of Maruca vitrata. Taxonomy (NCBI): domain Eukaryota; kingdom Metazoa; phylum Arthropoda; class Insecta; order Lepidoptera; family Crambidae; genus Maruca; species Maruca vitrata. The sequence goes on along the minus strand of CM076914.1, from coordinate 13,250,471 downwards.
TTGTCTCTAGATTCCATAATTCAATTTTATTACTTAGAAAAATTATCCTTGTCGCACTATATACTTGACTGACAACCTAACTGGCTCTGTGGAACAGTGGCGAGCTAACCTGGCTTCGGTTCGTAGACTCGTGGGTACGAACATTTGTGTCTATATCGTGCCTGGGTGGGATTATGTATTTAAGTATGTGCTTATTAATATCATATGTGTGTTCGTCTCAGATATAAACAGTACAAACTCTGCTTTGTTTGGGTTCAGGTGACAGTGTGTGATGATATCCCAAATCATTATAATGAACCCGCTGTGTGCGCGATTACAGCGGACTTGAGATCTGTCAAATCGGTTTCATATGTATCAAAATAACTAAAGTTGTTTCAACTACTGCCAATTCAACTATGCTCGACTCGCCTAATGTTTGAAATACCTAATAATCGTTTCACAGAATTCCATAATAACTAATGCACGCAATCCCTAAAGGAGAATTCGCCTACGCTCGACTCACCTAACCTTTATTCGTCTACGGTTTATTCATCTACGGTTTATTCACCTAACGGTTAAAACACCTTACAGTAAATTCACCTACGGTCTATACTTTGGTAATAGGTATAGGTATAAGCAAACGGCTGCAACCCGACTCCACCTTGTCATGTCTGTCCTGCCCCTAGAGAGTAATCCAAGCCCGCTTAGGCGTGAAGGGGCGAGGCGGCCCGCGAGCTAAGGAGCTGGCAGTTTCAACCCTCGCTGCCGCGGCTGAGGATGGCCAGCAATCCAAATGCCGATTGCGGTGGTGAGCGAAAACCATTCTGCGACGATAAGCTCGCGTGGGAGCGCCGGAGCCCCGCAACGTAGGAGCCGCCACAGAACCTATGCATTCAATATTCAAGATTTCTGTATGGCCAATATTTCTAAACAAATTAATAGATTGAATAATGTACTGCAACTTCCATCACCTTTCAAATTAATCTTATGCGCAGAAGAAAACTGAAAATGTCCGGGACATTTACCATGTTGTTTTGTTTTAATGAGCTCCCGATATTTCGGCACTGTTGAAAGCGCCATGATCACGGGTGAATCCGTGATCTGTCTTTTTAATGTGTGTAACCATGACAGTTTAAATTTCTTGATTGTGTGTGTGTTGTGTAATTCTTAATTTTAATTCATTGAAATAAAACTTTAAAAATTCAAAAGAAACATTTTTATCATTATTTTGTACTGATATTATCAGGTGACTAGGTAACTGCAGGTGTAATAAGAATAATCAACTCCCAAAGAGTTAATTAGAGCTGGATGGACCAGGACTAACGGAGGTTGCCAAAGGTCGATCAGAACCTGAGTGGGAAGATAATTAGCGTCCTAGAATATTTCAGTATTAACTGGCCTAAGTTTGGTATGGATCGGATAGGTAAAATAAGAAACAGGCTGTAAGATTTGAAATCTTCTCAGTAATAAAAAAAATACTCCCATTTTTTATTTAATCTAATCTAAAGAATCAAATACACAGAAATCAATTTTTACCACATATACATATATTACTAGCTATGCTCGCGACTTCGTTCGCGTAGACTACAGGATTTTACATTCAGATCTTTTTTTTCCAATAACTCACGTTTCCTAAGGAATTTTATAATATCCTTTTGCATGCCAAATTTCAAGCGTCTAACTGAAGCAGTTTACATTTTTCATACAAATGTTTTTTCCCGCTTACTCCTGTTTCCGTGGTAATTTCGGGAATACCTTTCTTAACGTATCTCTTAAGTACCTAATCTACGTCCGATCTAAATTTCAAGTGCTGCTCACGTTTAGCCGTTTAGGCTGTGCATCGATATGTCAGTCAGTGAGTCAGTCAGTCAGTTTCTCTGTTTAAATATTTAGATAGAATTCGGCCCGCGACTTCTTACACGTGGAATAGTTATTTACGCGATTTAGATGCTTTCAAACAAAAGTTTTTTCCCGCTCACTCCTGTTTCCATGGGAATTTTACAATAAGTATCCTGTTACATCTTAGCTTAAAGTTTATTTATGTATCTGCATGCTAGATTTCAAGCGGCTAACTCAAGCAGCTTAGATTTTTCATAAAAAAGGATTTTTCCGATTATTCCCGTTCTCGTGAGAAATTCGGGAATTCCTTTCTTAGTGCACAGTGCACTTCTGCGGTACCTAAGCTACGTCCCTTACAAATTTCAAGTGCCTACGTTAAGCCATTTAAGCTGTGCGTCGATATGTCAGTTTGTGAGTCAGTCAGTTTCTCCTTTTATATATTTAGATAAATCTTTAGGTAATAAGCTTTCGTTTAATGCATAACTTTAACCAAAATAAAAAACCGATATCATAATATAGGCACCATAAAAATACACAAAAAATTAACTTTTCACAGTTTTTGTTATATGGCACGCTAAACTCCACAACCGCGCGTTTTACGCGTCGGACGAACTGACATGTCTGCGGGTGGGAGGATATAGATGAACAGCAATATTGCCAACTGTCTAACTGTTTTGAGTTCCAAGAAATCGGTACAATTTCAACTCACCATTGTTTCGAATCCCCTCGGTCTCCCCTACATATACCTACCTTCATTTCAAGGTACAGATATTGTATATTTGTATTAGCTTCATGTGTGCTTACTTATATTGACTGGCTGGCTAGTGACTCAGGTTCAAAACATACGGTTCCAAGAGTCGTGGGTTCGATTTCCACTCGGGACAAATATTTGTGTGACGAACATCGGTGTTTGTTCCGTGTCTGGGTGTATTATTAAAATTATTGAAATTTATTTGTGTATCCACTGTTGATCCTGATTTCCGTAACACAAGTGCTTAAGCTACTTACCACGGGATCAGATCAATCTATGTGATGTTGTGTAATATTTATTATTTTATTTTATATTAAATTATTTTATTGTTTATCTTAATTCCGGATAAATTAATGATGAACGTGTCGTTATTTAAAGTGCAAATGTGTTTATAACCAAAGTGGCAAGTGCAAACGTTGCTGCTTTGATATTATTCATTTTGATGTTGGAAACGAATAAAAATTGCACGGACACATGATGGCCCAGAATTAATTCACATTTCTACCGCATCGTGCGCTTGCGTTCCCCTCCACCCACTCCCCGCATAGCGAATACGTCCCCACTGCTGGGGCGCGGGCCTACCCTTGACTAGCCCTAGGCATCCTAAATACTGTTATAATAATTTACTTGTCTCAGGTCTCCAATGCCTGCGCAACGTGCACGTGGTGGTCCCGGAGTCGGTAGAGCGAGGGTCGAAGGTGGAGATGAAGTGTCTCTACGACCTGGAGAGAGAAGTGCTGTACTCCGTCAAGTGGTACCGCGGCGATCGCGAGTTCTACCGCTACTCGCCCCGGGACGTTCCGCCGCTCAAGATATTCCGAATCCCCGGTATCGAAGTTGATGTGAGTAGTTTCGTCTCATTTTTTCATTTTTTTTTAATAACTGGGCCACACACTATACTACACCTCTTAGTACAGGATCCGTGGAGTATTTTTTCACTTGATTACTATCAAGCTAACTTTCCGTGAGTAGCTTCATTTTGATAAGACGCCCAACAATTTCCTGTGCGAAATTTTTTGATTGTGGTAGCTAACAGAGGTAGCAATGATAAAATATGTCGATTTGATGATTCTTCAATATTTATTACTAACTGAATTGTTTTTATTATATCTTATGATAATTATCTAAATTATCTGAAAAAATATTTGTCCTACAAAATCTATGGTTTCATCAAAGAGTCCTCTCCCTCCGACATGTATTGATAACGAGATCACCAAAAATAATTACTAACCAGCTGATTTCTTTTAATTTATTTAGTTAATATTTATATAATGTAACGGTCATATTGTCCTACAAATTCCGTGGTACGTTGTCCCGGTCCTACGGTCAAAATCTACAAAAAGTCAACATTTTTTTTCTCACGCTTGAGAAATGAATCGATTTTTAATTTCATGACTTTCCAATATATATTGAACTGGTGCACCGCAATAGCGTACCACGCTATTTTTACATAAAGGATCTGTACTACTACTTTTGACCGTAGGACCGGGACAACGTACCACGGAATTTGTAGGACAATATGACCGTTACATTATATAAATATTAACTAAATAAATGTTGGAGGGGGAGGACTCTTTGATGAAACCATAGATTTTGTAGGACAAATATTTTTTCAAATAATTTAGATAATTATCATAAGATATAATAAAAACAATTCAGTTAGTAATAAATATTGAAGAATCATCAAATCGACATATTTTATCATTGCTACCTCTGTTAGCTACCACAATCAAAAATTTTCGCACAGGAAATTGTTGGGCGTCTTATCAAAATGAAGCTACTCACGGAAAGTTAGCTTGATAGTAATCAAGTGAAAAAATACTCCACGGATCCTGTACTATCTGTGGCGTAGGTGTGACGATAAATGCACTGCATATGCTAAATACAGCATTTTCCCGCGCCTACAAACGCTCTGTTCGACATCTTTTAATTAGCATAACAACCTTATTTATGTACCGATTGATATGAAACAAATACTTAATTATAAGTAGAGCTTACCAAAAATATTACTGACAACAAGATCTAGATCGGATAAACAGTTTTTAAGATTAGCGTGCACAAACGCACAGACAAAAATCCTAAATCATTGTTTTTGGTTATCATTGCAATATAGACATATCATTACATTGCATACAGACTGCTATCCGTTACGTTTTTATTATATTTTTATAACTAGCTATGCTCGCGACTTTGTTCGCGTGAGCTACAGGATTTTATATACATAAACTTATCCTAATAACTCCCGTTCCCGTTGATTTTTTTTCCCAATTCAGCTCGATCCGTCTAGTGGTTTGGGCTGTGCGTTGATAGATCACTATGTCAGTCAGTCAGTCACTCACCTTTGAGTTATATATAATACTAGCTATGCTCGCGACTTCGTTCGCGTGGACTACAGGATTTTACATACAAAAGTTTTCCCCCGCTAACTACCGTTCGCAATGTCCTGTTGCAAATAAGCTTTAACTTTACTAAGGTCTCACAAAAGGTTTTTCCCGCTATTCATACCTATTTTCTTAACATCTTAAAATATACTATAATTATAATAAAGAGTTAATACACTATTTTTTTAACTATCATAAAAGTGAATCAATCATAAACGATAGCCATATACCTTCTTTCGTTTAAAGACGTTATTTGAGTAGATACAGACTGAGTCCCTGTACACACACGTTATTTCGGTACATACATTTTAAAACTCTGATATCTTTCGAATAGAATGTCCGAATTGAATAATTTAAAAAGTTTTCCAGAGATATTGAAATATTCTTAATTAAAATGTGATTTATTTTGATAATGTTTTATTTAAAAATACAAATATATAGCTTTTCCTAGCGGCGGCATATAAATTAATTATATTGAAAATGAAAACTGTCACTTATTGTGACATAACTATTATAGTTAGATATATGCTGTCGCAACATTTTTTGTAGATATTAATGTGTTCTACAAAATTGTAGTACATTGTTTATTTCTAAAATAAATACTTTTCGCATCGCAATGTATTTGCTTTTTCCGTACGAATCCCTACTTTTTTTGAAAATGTTATATAGCCTATACTTCCTCGATAAATGGACTATCCAACACTGAAAGAATTTTTGAAATCGGACCAACGAAACGCTCTGAGGTTTATTATTAGCTTTATAAATCTGGAGCATCTCAGAGGATTTTGCAAACTATGTTACGCCTGGGCTTATACGCAAATATTATACCAAATGCCAAATGGGCTACTTGGAACTGAATTTTCCTGATAATTATTGTTTCAACGCTCAAAATGGCCGCCAATCCTGGATTTTGAATTTATGTATAAGTAGCCAATTGCACACTGAATTAATTTTGGATCAGCGAAGTCTGCAACAGCAAATAGATTACCGTAACTACTAGTGTAACAGATCAATATTTAAAAAATATATTATACCTACGTAGGTACAATTGTATGAGTCAATATCCTACATATTGATTCAATTATAAGTAATTGTTACGGTCAATTGAGTACTGAATCCAGTAAGTAACCTTAGCTTTATTTACTCAAATCAATACCAAATTGGTTGTAATTGTTCCATTTCCACAATGTTTTGTAGACTGTCAATTTCTGTTTGATCCCATGTTAAAGTCCAACAGTTAAAGTTAGGGCCATGCCATAATATAATACGTTACATTTATAATATTTCATTTTGGTATGGTTACAAAACGTGTTGTAATGGACGTAAGATTTTATTCACAATTGTTGGAAAGTATAATAATATGCATTAATGGAAACTGGAAGTACCAGTAAGTAAATATTATAATTATATAGCGATATATTTTGCAGTCCAACCTTTGAATTATTTCACAAACTTACGCAATAAATACCGAGATCTATCCATTCTCATCGTTCCTCTGGGAGCTACATAGTTCACATCGTCCGCCCTCGTTCGTTAAAATAAATGTTACTTATTATTCAGTTTTAATTATCACTTTTTGCAGCGTGTGGTTCTGTATAATTTTGTTTGTATGAAATGTGTTTTTAATAAATATCATTCAATATTCAGGGTGAGTCCGACAGGCTCAATATGATGTATTGTGCCTCATATTTGGATCTCACTACCGCTTACCATCAGGTGGAGTGAGATCATCTTGTTTGCCTATTATAAAATAAATATATATTATCACAAACAGTGATCTGCTTTGAAGCATGTGTCACATAAAATGAACACACAGTAATATCTTTTTGTAATACATTTTCTGTGAATGTTGAACTTTTTTCCTGTGTCGTGTAGACGGGTATAACAATAAGGATTCGCATTCCTCTGCACGATGTTCAAATCTTAAAGGTGTTTAGTATTCAGGAAGTTCTTTCGGGTAGTTCGCTCTGTAAGTATATCTAGAGTCCTGTTCTTTATAGTTTTCAAGTCGCGCTGGAATCCACTTAAGTGTAGTGACTATTTATGTTGGATAACAAACCGTCTTGAGAATGTTATAAAATCTGATACATTTCATTTCAGTTTAAAACAATAACAGAATTTATTCTATAACACGGAAAACAATACAATTTCTTATCATTATTCATCATTGTCATACTATAACTTCGTCCACTATTGGACGTAGGCCTGCCTAGAAGTACGCCACTCCCGTCTATCCTCGGCTACTCTCATCCAACTCCTATCACCCGTCCTGCCGTCACTCCGCCTGGCGTTGCAATAACAGGTCTTCAACTTTGTTATTGAGGATTTTTATGCGAGTTATGCAAATTCGTAAAATTGGATGACTGACTTTGACATTACTGTCAAAAACCATGTGATTTGTGACCGGATTGTAAAGGTTAGTTCATAAAGTTATAAAAAATGCACCTAAACTGAATGTAACTTGTACTAACTACTTATAATATATTTACTAATGTTTTATTTTAAAGGGCAAGAACAGATCAATTTGTCCAGACATGGCTGAGCAAATCGTCAAACGTTACGCTTTGAACGATATGGCGGCCATTAGACCGGCAAATCACGATATGCCGGCATATCACGATGTGCCCAGACATATTACAACCGGCCCAATCTAACGATCAGCCCACGACATATAGATCGTAAATGTCATTCGGTACGCTGAGGTATTTGTTAATATAACCCCACCAAAATATTAATCGATTTGTTTCTGCATCATTGAGTTAATTCCTTTGAAACATTTGAATAAAACGAGGTTTTATTGATCTGTTGTAATATAAAGAAATCTACGGTTGATGCTCATTAGGGCTCCCTTGAATTATCCTATTTCAATCAATCTAATGGCACACGTCCTGGCTTACCGTCATTACCGGTTTTAAAAAGAAGTGGAAAGTTAGTTCTACTTGTAAAGAAGACCAGTTTTTTCAAAGCGGGATTTATATGCGGCCAGAAAGATGGGAGAAAGTAATAGCATTTAAGTGAATAACAGAATCATCAATAAATTATCAATAATTCTAAAAAAAAGGGTGTAAGCAAAACACTACTAAATAAAAACGTTAATAATTTATGTGCAACAAGATCTACGAGTATGTACTTTTATTGCAACTGCACAATAGTTCAACTTTGTAACGGCGTGACTTTGTAGAAGTATGCATCTGAATAAAAGAAAACGTGCACTGTTTAAGTTTACCATTACTGGCTGAAATACAAGAGTATAGTATAGTATTGTTTTTGACTCTATGTATTTAAAATAAAACTAATTCAACGAAACGAACGAAATAATGAATTTATTTAGTTAGTTTAGGTTATTTTTACTAAGTTATTTGTAAAAAATGTAATGATGTGTAATTATTTAGTTTGAACAAATAAATCTGGTCATTTAACGAAAAAAACTTGCGTATAGTTAGATTTTACATCTGTCTACAGCATCTGTATACTTAAACGTTATTAGTCATTGATGGAGTAGACGAGGCCAATGCCTTATCTACTAAGATAGCACCGTGAAACGTGCATCTTCCATTATTAGAACAGTAACTATGTTCAAATGCGCTCTGACACGTGGTGAGACTGGGACTCAAGTTTTGTGCAAGCAAGACCATCGTCACATAGTTATTAATCAAATTTATGGAGTAATACACAATCGACCATTATAGTTTCCCGGTCCATTAATTATTAAATTATAAACCATCATCAATCAATCTATCTCCATCTTCAGGAGATGTCGTTCACCAATATTACAAAGATACAATAACTCTACAAACATAAGTATGTATTTACAAAAGATAGAGTTAAGTTCGACCAATGACGGCATCGGGCACTTAACGATTGTGATTAAGAACACAACAAATGGACATAAATTACGTATTTTGATCTGGGGGCAGGGCAGTGCCCCCGCCAAATCGAGAAAAAAATATTATTATTCCCATCATGGAAATCCTTTAAGTCTGTGAAGCCCCTAATAACTGGTGTATTCAACGCCAATGATCACAAAATGCAGCTGCACTGTTAATGTAACTAAAACTGACATAATGTAATTATTGGAACTCCAAACATGAATATAGGTACAAATAGTATAGTGTCTATAAAGTTTGTATGATGAGTCATCGATTTTATCGAAAGTTACATTTACCCCTTTATTTACAAACAACGTCTTTCTAACGTTCGAAAACCCAAAATGTAAGCCGTCCCTGTGAATCGTTTACGTTAAGCAAGACACAAGGCATAGTTGTAAAATTAATAACCGTCAATCTTTTTATTATTCCTGTGGCACAGGTTTTACTACAAAACCTATTTCAGGCACCAGTCCTTTACACTTAAGCTTAAATCTATTGTTTTTAGACTTTAGTTAATATTTGTAATAGCCTAAATTTTGAAGGAAACAAAAATGTATTATTGGGCCAAGTGCGATTAATGTCGAAGTATCAGCATTATTACATCAACGAGTAAATAGTTTATTAAGGGTTATATCGAATATTTTCATTACTGAGTAATATACTTAATACTTATGATACATAGTAAACTAAAAACTATGTGTTATAAATCGTTGGTTTGTGTTTTTACATTTAACAAATAATTACAACTGTCTTTGGAAAACACTGATTTCGTGGTCTATATAAGTATCCCATCAAAAACAATCCTTGTCAAAAAAACCAAGTCTCGCAACTCAATTTTTCTACGATAAAAAGTTGTGACATGCATGAAATACCAAGTCAGTTATTAATTGACGCGGCCATCGCATGGAAACACGTGTAAATTAAATTAATTAGTGCAATGGCCAAGTCAATTCATAACCGACTTGGTATTACATGGATCTCACAACTTTTTACCGGAGTACAACTGAGTTGCGAGATTTGGTTTTTATGACAAGTATTGTTTTTGTTAGGATCTCATTCCTTTTTGTATTTTGTAGACAGTCTACTTTTTTCTTTTTCAGTTTGCTCGATTTGGCAGGGGTACTAACGTAGGCCTTTATATTTATATGGTATTACAAAGTTTTTTAAAGTAGTTAAAATTTATTAAACTGAACGGAAATTAAGAAAAAATGATAGACTTAGCGGTTGTACTACCGTGCCCCCAAATATTTTAGTTTTTCCTGCATTCATACTCCAAACACTACTTATATTCCAAAACTGAAGCTTCTAGGCCTGCTAGAAGTTCCTTAGTATTTTGATAATCGGTGAGTCAGTTAGTGAGTGACAAAATTAAGAAATTTGTACCGTTATAATTCTTAAACGAATGGTCAAATTGAACGAAATTTGAAATATGCCGTGTCTTTACAATGCCTGCATGGCAACTGAAAATTCAGTCTTCTAGTTTTATCCACATCGAAGTTACAAGGGGTCGAAAATGACCTGAATTGCTTCGAGAAAAGGATGTTACGGCCGTGCCGGTTTTTTTCTCGACTTGGCGGGGGTACTGCCGTGCCCCCAGATACAACAGACTCAATTTGTTGACTAGAAGATTTCAGTTCCCCCTGGACAGAAACTGTTTTCCGCAGTGTTCCCCGGACACCAGTTGCCAACGTGAAGTACTATGGTTTCTGAAAGTTATTTGTTCTGTTAAATAAATTGGCATATTCCCCAAGGACACGCTCGAGATTTGTCTACAACTTGTCAGGCACTATTGTAACTTTTAAGATAAGCTGTCGACGTGAACTTTCATCGACTCAAAACAACATAATATACAACACTTTTCGATTTAAGGCCATGAGATAACATTAGTGATTTTTTTCCTGACATTGGATTATGCCTTGGAGTAGCCTAGCCTATTACAAACTATATATATCTAAAGTCCCCATGTAACTCAAATTAGTATTAAAGCTTAAATATCCGTTTTAAGTGTAATTTTATTTCGAAGAAAAAATAAATAATTATCTGTGACGTACCACACACGGTCGTCTGACCCCAAAATAAGCAGAGCTTGTACTTGTAGATATTTATACATACATATTCACACCCAGACACGGAGCAAATACCGATGTTCATTACTATTACTAATATAAGTCCCGAGTGGGAATCGAACCCACGACACTTGGAACCGCCGTAGCAATATTTGTAACCCAAGCTATACAATCTGTGACAAGTAAAATCAATCAAAAATCATCAAGAGTAAACAACACATTACACAACACACATAATTTTAAACTAATAATAACATTACTTTTCACACAATTTCCACAGAAAGAACTTTAAACGAAGAATAATCAAACTTCTGCAACGTATCAAAAATTGTACTAACGCTACCGTCACGAGCCAGCGTCAATATTTTTTTTAAATTAAAACCACCCTTAAGTTTATATATTAAGTATGTATGTATGTATAAGGGTTCCTTTTTTTTAGGTAAGGAAACCAAAACGTTTGGTCACGTTGCTTATTAATCTACTATCGATCTACTTTTATGCGTTAGCTGTGGTTCAGAATGAGAGAGATGTTTTATGATTGGTTTGTGTTTAATGTAAATCACTAAGGAAATAAGAGTTATTATGAATATAACCTACTAGCGGGTACGCGTTGGGACCCACGGAAATTTCCCCTACCAATGAGAGAAAGAAATTCCTTCTCCGTAGAGAGCCACGAAGTATGAAGTCGTAAAGTTGCCTGCACACCATAGCGAGACCGCAGCCTTCATGAGGCGTGGCTACAGCCCACTGAAGTGTGGGACAAACAGCCATGGCGCATCCAGAACCAACCCAGGTACTTCAACTGGCGCTAGATCGCCACCCGGACTCTCCCTGTAGTCCCTCAGAAGTCCTTTCCAAGGACCTGCTCTTTCCGAAAGAAACAACAATCAATGTACACACCGAAATAAGCCAAAGCTTTTTTACTACGAGTATTATTACACTTTTAGACGAGTACAAAAGTTTATTTTTCGCTGAACAAAGGTTTCGAAAATGTCCGTGAAGTTTTTACAAACTCTCTGTTACAAGCGTCCGACAGGGGATTTAACGCTTGACTTCGCGGTGGCATTTTCCCCTTGAGCTGTTTGTGTGTATAAAGCTCTCTTGTGAACACACGTTTGTGTTTTTTTCAACGTCTTTAGACAAAAGTAAATACAAATTCACTGATACCATGCCCGTCGCTACCGAGGCGTTATGCGGATTGTTATCGTCTTTTAATCTCATATGAAACGATTATGTTAACAAGGCGTCGTGTGACTTGTGGAATTTGTTCGAAAATTACGGTTCAAGTCACATTGCCTGTGGATGACATGAAGTATCTTGTTTTTTTCTCGCACGTGAACTTTTGTCTAGTAAACTGGAAAATCGTGAATGTATATAATAAGATATATTCAAACAACTGCTCGATGGATCTTTTCCATGCGGACCAACTACTATTTCTTGACTATATGTAGGTATTTTACTACAAAGACAAAGATTTTATAATAGCCTTACTCGCCTTATTTATTTATTTGATTTTACTAACTGAATGTTCGTATCACACAGACATTCTGCCCTAAAATAGAGCGATCGTTGCCAGACTCCCGCAAGTTACAGTACAAAGCCAAGCTGCATAACTTAAGTCTCCAGTTCAATTTATCAAACACTCAAGTTAAGGTATCACAGATTATCTCTTACCCTTGAGAATTAATTTAACTTGTCACGAGTTTAGAGCATCTAATGTAATTCTTGGGAACTTAACTAAACTTGAGGCTTGATTGAATGTTGGTGGCCTTCTGGTCAAACTACACCATAGGGAGGTAAGATTTTCCTATTAGATACCTCCCAATTTCCTGAAGCTAATAACTTGAGCTCATTTGTATTCATTAAATAGTTATTTCTTCTCTCCGGTATAAGTAGGACAATTAGTAAGCAAACCTAGTTCTTATAGATAGCTAGCTTACCGCCCGCGAAACCGTCCGCGTGAATCGACACTAATATTACAAAGAGGAAAAAATTGTATTTTTGTATGTTTGTAATGAATAAACTCAACAACTACTGGACCGATTGAAATATTTTTTTCACCATTAGAAAGCTTCATTATTCAAAAGTAACGTAGGCTATAATATAATATCACGCTAGGTCCTATAGTTGTGGAGCAGTAACCGAAAATGTTTCAAAAACGGGGGGAAAATATCGTTTCTGAGGCCTTTCGTGGCGTGCGCTGAGCATGTAGTTAAAGCTATACAAAAATGCTCTATGGATAAATTGTTCATCTCAACATTATCTTCAAAAAGTCCGCGAGAGCATATGTCTACCTTTTTTAGCTTACCATTAACAATCGTTTTAATTTTACATTTTAGCCGATATAAGATTTTGATGAAGGTATCTCTTTGCAACAACTTACGAACTCTTAAGTAATATTATATTAATTCCTACAAGTAACAAAGTTGATTGAGTTGGTGTGAAAGTTACTGTCTGTAACGTAATAAACTACTGAACCGATGTAGATGAATTGTTTTAAGTACATAGGTAATTTGGGAGTTTCGATTGTATTCTAAGTAATATTTTAATTTTCTTTGTATTAGAAAATGCCTTAATAGCTAAAATGGTATGTGCATCCCTATACCTAACCCTTAAATGCATGCTGTGTCCAAATGTTAAAATACATACTTTGAACTTTAACCCTTTGTAATAAGATTGAAAACCAATAAAATAATTTTGGTGAATTCATGCAATAAAGGGGTAAGGGAACGGCCGGATTTTGTAATGAAATAACAATATTAAATATAAACTTAGGCACGTTACTTCGAGATCCTTATACTTTCATCTCAAAAATCCGAAAAGCTTTGATACACCAAAAATAGTTTATAAAGGTTTTTTAGGATATAAAGGCGCGCGTGTACGAACCGCGATTCTCTGCAATTATTGGCCCCACAGGACCGTGATTTCATTTCGGGATAAAAAATACCTTGTACGTTACGTTGGTATTTGTAATTTACGGCTCAGATAAGTATCACAGACCCATTACTACGAGGCTACGTGATAATAAAAAGTATATTACCGTAATATTCAGCAGTCTATCCTGTACAGGCTAGTTTTCCAAAATGTGAAATTCGTTAAGTAATAATTTTGTATCTATAATAAAAAATGAATCGCAAAATGTGTTGGTAAGCGCATAACTCAACAACGGCTGGACCAATTTGGCCAATTCTTTCTTTAAAATGTTCGTTGAAGTCCAAGGATGGGTCTTACGGCGAGGCTTAAAAAATCGAATAATTGCCGGGAAATCCCTAAAAAGGGCCCTTTTCTTTTTCACATTTTTTTGACAGGACGAAGTGTGTCGGGTCAGCTAGTTGAATAATAAAATTATAAAGGTTAAGAATTTACAAACAAGATAATGAACTGGTAGCCGATATTTTATTACATAAATGCTTGATAAGTTGTACTAAGTGTAATCATCATTTATCGGAAATAAAGTTTATTATTTATTTATTTATTTATTTATTTATTACATACTTATGGAATATGTTATCTCTTTATGTATAGGGCCATTGCTGTTCCATTTCGTTTGTGTGTTTATTCCCGTTTCTCATAAAACAAGTCAAGTATCATTCCGGTTATGGTCACATAGAACGCGAGTTGTAGAGAACCCTAAATTGCACATTTTATGGTTGGGTGGATACAATTAATTAGGAAAGATGCAATTGTAATTTTTATTTTAATAAGAAAAACATTTTACCGTTTTTATATTGACATAAGATGATGGCTTGGAGGAGCCTCGACATCATCACCGGACTAGCGGACAAAATTTTTCATCCAAATCAAAGGTAATAAAAGTTTGTAGTGGAGTTCCGTAAAACATGAAAATGGTAAAAGCTCGGAATCCAGGGCCAGTCAATGAATGTGTATAGGAAGTGCTTGATTGCATTATTAAAACCTGAAAGAAAAAAGTTAAAAAAAAAATGGCCGATCTCGTTTACAACAATTTTTAACAACAATTTACTGAAAAATTAGAGGCGGAAGGGGGAAAAAAAATTTTTTATGTGATAAATTATGTTTGCTGAGTAATTTCAATGTTAATTTATTAAAGTTTTACATAAAATAATGATTTACAAAAATAATTTTACCATTAATTATATGACACAACGACGGAACGCAGCCCCCGCCGCCGCCATCTCTGCCATCGGCATTGTAAATGCATCTTGTGTATTAATCCTTACCAATATTATAAATGCGAAAGTAACTCTGTCTGTCTGTCTGTTACTCTTTCACGCCTAAACGGCTGAACGGATTTTGATGAAATTTGGTATGGTGATAGATGATAACCTAGAAATGGTTATAGGCAGTAGGCAGAAAACTGAATTGAATTTGTGATTTTTTAATGGTTTTTGCTGGGAGTTTTGCTCTATCATGCTTAAAAACGGCTGAACGGATTTTGATGAAATTTAATTAGGAGATAGATAGTAACCTAGAAAAGGATATAGGCTATTAATATTCATGCTATCGTACTTAAGACGTAGGCAGTAGGCAGAAAACTAATAAAGTTAGTGATTTTTAATCATCATTAAAGTAGCTGATGTTAAGGAGTAACTAAGACTACTTCTAAGTTAAAAAAAAATCAAAATCCTGTAGTCCACGCGAGCGAAGTCGCGGGCACAGCTATATATTATATAGAGATAGAGGTATACCCGAAGCGAAGCGAGGGCGGGTCGCTAGTATTAACATAAAAGTGTTATCAAATGTATATATTCGGAATCCTCATTTCATTAGCTTTAATTTGATATGCATTTTGTTTTATGTTTATTGGTCTATGTTGGTAGAAACATCGAGTAATTGAAAAATAAGATATTTCGTAAATTAAACTTGAATACCACTAAAATCGTTATTGTGGCTAAACCTTAAAGGATAGACATATTCTATCGCAGACTTTTTTATAGAACTTTTTGAGAAGAATAATTAAACTCAAAATACAGAATAACAATGTATGGGGGACATTGTTATTCTGTATTTTGAGTTATTTCAGCAGCGCACGCCATGCAAGCCTCCAAAAAGCTCGTTTTTCTTCCGTCCGTCTGATAACTGTTACGATTACTCTAATAATTTCTGAAGTAGGTACACCTAAATTATACACCTATAGAATCCCTAGAATGTCTCCTTTCCATTATTGAAAACCGCATAGCTGTTGATATAGTACTTTTTGAGATCCTAGGTAACAAACACATTTGGGCGCCCTTCGCAACTTCATTTTATACTATGTATAGAATAATAATTAAAAAATTGAGATCGCTCAAAATATTTTTTTTAACATTTTTTTATATACTTGAGGTGGGATAGCTTTATGATTACACTACTCAACACTTAAAAAATATCTGACCCAATTTATATTATTTCATAATAAGCTGGCCCAATATAAAAATACTGTATGCATTTTATTTCGATATCACATCTGGTTATAGAGATAAATATTTTTTTATTTTTTGACCTACCTACAAAAGTTAAAATGCGGGTAGTCCGGAAACTTATTACTTTTGCAAATGGAACATAGTGCATTTGTTAGTATATTAACTGACTTCTAAAATGTCGCCAGTGTGTGTTAACAGTCCTGATTTATTTTGCTATATTTGTGGCGAGTATACGCCGAAATCGAAAAAAACACATTTCAAAACTTGATATAAAGATTCATCGACTGGCCCTGGATTCCGAGGTATAAACCTTAAGGCGCTCCACTATTAATAGTTTATTTTCCAAACCTTAATAATACAATAATTTACCTAATACATGACACGTATAACCAAAAACATCGTGATAGTTTACAATATGATAGATCACCTGACATTCAAAATAGACAAACCTGGGCTTTGAAAGTGGTTTGTCTATTATTTTCAGTAATTTTTTATAAAAATAAATATTTGAAATGATATTATTTATAGTGTATATTTCAAAATCCTTAATAATATATGGTTACCTTTCGTACACCACATAAAATAATATAAAAACGAGTTTCAATAAACTTAGTGCGACCTCCCCTTGTATATTATTTTTCCGACTAAATTTTACTCGCAACACACTGGCAAAGTATCGGAAATCTGATCCCGAACACAATGTATATTTTATTTCAAATGTAAAATGTTGGCCCTTTACCCTGATCTCACATAGTTTTATACATTCACAGAATGTACAAGAGCGATTTTATTGAAATACTATGTACTACATATATTTGTCGAAGTTCAGTGCATTTCAAGAAGTAACTTTGCTACTTTAAGTTGTATAAAGAGATCCCGGAAACCCTACTAGCAATTGACGCGAGGATAATCGATACCACGTCTGGCGCATTCGTTTCCCGCGACTTTGAAATGATATACCTAATGTATTTCTTTCAAAGTAAATTAATAAAATAGTTTTCTTGGAAGAATATCAGGTTTGAGAGTTCGAGAGGGAGAAAACATTTAGAAACATCAACATCAAAGAAACAATAATGAAAACATCCTCAATCCAGTAATGTAGCTGAAATAGGCAAAACTTGTGCTGCTGATGTCGGAATGCCATGGTGATCAATGATTAATTGAAAATTATTATTATTTTTTATTTAATTTTATTGCAAATTACACTTATCTGCCAGATTGCATAAACACATGTAATATTTAACGTAAATGAGGATTGCATTTTACTAACCGAATCATTTTACTATAAAATAATTTAATATAATTATTTAACGATCTTCTTCCATAAGTATTTAAAGCTACTTCTACTTAACCTCATCATTATTACAACATATTTGTGCTAAGAAATTATTTAAATTAAATTGAATAATTATCTACTTTTGCACATAATTTTCTACCATAACAAGGTTTCATGACATCTTTACACGTAACAAATCATGACAATTGGTTGGAACAGGGCGTTATGATCGACCCATAAACTTGACCCTCCACACCCGAACCCTAATATTAATAAATCTATGAAAATTAAAACCTCGAGAACTCACAATAGCAGGTTGAACGCGGAATCATTCGAGCGAAATTCTTTTTAATGGAAAGCGACCAGTGTGACCTGGCGACACGGACCAAAGGATTAATGGAACCGTTTTATTTTACGGTACATTCCATCAACAAGGGATCCTGATACAAATTTTATGTCACTGGAATCAGTGTTAATAGTGCACAGATTTTGTCTGATATTGTGGCGTTGTAACTTTTTCATGGAAGGTAATGAATTGCATAAGTGAAATCAACTCAGCTAGGAATATTTACGAGTAATCTGTAATGTTACTGGCGGTTTGTCGAATAAGGCAAAGCTTTCTTAGGATCAGAAAATATAATAATGGTGATTTTTACGATTGGACGAGAATTATTGAATAAACAATGCTGAAAATGTTAGAAGGACGAAATGAAAATAACTTTTTTTTAAACGACTTCAATAAAGGAGGAGGTTCTCAATTCGTCGGGATGTTTTTTAAACAGATTGGTCTGAAATTTGGTACACACTTTTTGTTCAGATGACAATTATACAATAATATAAATATCAATTAATGCTAATATCAATAAAAGCTACAAGAAAGAATTTTTTATTGTTTAGAAGAGTTTTTTAAGTAAAGCAATAGACTAGATCTCTAAATTGTTACATAATGTCTAAATTATATCCCACCAAAGACATTCTGCATGTCTGGATGGAGCTGCTTGCTCATCTCTAAAAAATAAAGAAATTTCTACTACTTACTGCGATTTCTTCATTATTATAGTTAGTGTTTAACTGCCTCGTTGGTAGCAAGTGCTACGTCAGGACTGAGAGGACGGTTCGAGTCCGGGGTCGGGCAAGAATTTGTGTGAGTTTTTCTCTAATGAAATTACTCAGCCCGGAGTTAGGAAGTTGGCGGTTGAACGCCCTTGCCTCGGAAACCACTTTAAGCCGGTGGTCCTGCGCCCGATCTCTCATCGGTCATGTCGGATTGCCGTCTCTCCGAATTATGAGAGTAAGGGAATAAAGAGTGCACTTGTGTTTGTGCGCACGCTTGTGCACTATAATATGTCCTGCGCACTTGGCTGATCTCAATTGAGATCAACCGCCATGCCCGAAATCGGTCGGACGCCTTAGTTGTGTTGTTAATGCCAAATAACAACGAACACACAACTGTGCTCTTCTGCACGAAATACAAACGGCACCGCCTTCAAACACATACCAAATTCCTACCCAGGTAATTTTAAATGTTCGTATTATATTATTATGTCATTTTAGTGTGTCGGGTTTTTGAAGGCGGTTTTTATTTTTTGGTCAATTTTTTTTTTCATACTTTTAACTGTTACATTCTTTTTCACCCTATTAGTTCAGCTCACCTGTAATACTACAGATATTATAACTAGTAGTCTGAAAATGTATATGTTACGGTTAATGTGGATAGAGCGGTTATTATGTATAATTACCGGTAACTATGCATAATTATCAGTGCTCGTGGTAAAGGTGGTAAAAACTATCGAATTAATCATATTTACCGTTAATTATATAAAATTACCATACCCTTTATGTAAATGTGGTAAATAATAAAATCAAACTGACTTGACTGGCTCGGTAAAACAATGGTTTTGTTAGTGACCCTGGCTGGCGGTTCCAAGAGTCCTGGGTTCGATTCCCACTCAGGGCAAATAGATATTTGTGATGTACATCGGTGTTTGTTTCGTGTCTAGATGTGATTATGTGTTTAAGTATGTATTTATAAATATTTATGTATGTTTATCAGTCTCTGCCGCCAAAAGTAGGTACAAGCTGTGATTAGTTTGTGGAAATGTTCAAAATATTTATTTATTAATGTAAACATCTGAATCAAATGTTTATTAGGATATAAACAATTCTAGTCCTAATTATAATAAAATTTGTTTACAAACATGGGACAAACAAAAATATTCCTCGAATATCAAGAGACCAAACCTTCTGTTCGGTTAAGCAAAACATAAAATATACTCTCATTAAATTAACAAATAAAATATGGGGGTAAGTTTGTATGAAACTTTGTCAACTTTGAACGAGGAATTAGCAGGAAAATATTAAAACTGCTTAAGTTAGATGCTTGAAATTTGGCATGCAGGTACCTTATTTAACTTAAAGCTTAATCGCAACAGGATATTGCAAAATTTCCACGGGAACGGGAATTAGCGGGAAAAAACTTTTGTTTGAAAACATCTAAACCGCGTACGATAGATGATTGAAATTTGGCATGCAGGTACCCTAATAGACGTAAAGCTTACTTGCAACGCGATATTGCAAAATTCTTACGGGATCGGGAGTTACTGGGAAAAAACTTTTGTTTGTAAAATCCTGTAATCCACGCGAACGAAGTCGCGGGCACAGCTAGTTATAAAATAAACAAGACATATCTAGAAACCAAACTTCAAGTTTGGTTTTAAAAAAAATATAATCTTTTTAGATTTTTGTCAGCAAGGTCAACATTTACCTCAGTCGCGAGGGAGTTTTATATAATTACCGGTAAATTTGAATAATTCACCGCATTTACCATAGATAATTACCGATTGCTCACATTGACCGTAACATATACATACAGTATCGCAAGAATTATACTTTTACTCCTAACTATTAAGGAGTTTACCTTCCATCATCAGCTCAGCATTATAACATTATGATTGCCTGAAGCTAATGCAAATTAAACTTCAGATAATCGTTCAATTTGTTTTATAATCGGCGGAGATATTGCGTATAAAAAAGTTCATCACCAATTTTTATTTTAAAGTTTTAGTTGTTTTTTTATTATTAAATAGCGGCCCGTCCCGGCTTTGCACGGGGGGACTTAAGATTTTTTACATAGTTTTACGTTATATTTATACTTATTTCTAGAGCTAAATTTTATAAGGATTAAACCATTTACTTCGAAATCCCGTCGCCAAAATGACATTACTTTGGAGCAAACATCTAGAAAGAAAGAAAGAAAGAAAACATTTATTGATCACATACATTTACAAAGTTTAACAAACACACATACAGTAGATGTGATCAATAGGTTCTGCCTCAGCATGTAAATCATTAAAACGATTGTTATGGGTAAAAAGTAGACATGTCATATGCTATATGGTAGTTTTTGAAACATTTTCGGTTACTGCTCCACAACTATAGGACCTAGCGTGATATTATATAGCCTATGTTACTTCTGAATAATACAGCTTTCTAATGGTGAAAGAATTATTGCAATCAGTCCAGTAGTTTTTGAGTTTATTCATTAAAATTATTATTTTGAAAATTTGAAAAAAAAAATTTTTTTTTAAGGAATAATTTGCATGATTCGATAGTATTACTTATTCAGGCAAATCATTCTGCCACGGGAAAACAACCACTAAAATTTCACGGTGTATACCTACTTATTATACCTACTTATTTATTTATTATTAGTTCGCTCGCTACCACGATTGGTGCAACCCAGTCGAAACGTCGGGCAGTAAGTAGCTATGTAATTTGCTACTCCTAATAACACGTGTAGACCCATAAAGACTAATATTTAGTGTAATGGAACGCGAAAGTCTAAAATCTTACATAAAAAACCAATATGGGCCGGAGTATACATATACTAAATTTTGCATTAGGGTTCCGTCAGAATAACTTAAGCTATTAAACGGAATTTAACGCGACATTTATGCGCCTTTGTTAGTAGGTAATCATTCAATGAATATGAGTAGATAATATACTGCTGTCAACCCAATAAAGTCAACTGTCAAATACATAACCATGTTCACTGAAGTCTATCAAGATCCATAACACATTATTTGTTACACAACAACTAATCCCTCTTTGATAAAAAAGTTTGCTCCACGTATTTATATCACAGATCGATTTACATTCGACTCACCAAACAACCTTTCCCGGAACATTGTTCATAAGTCAAGACCGCAGAAAAGTATCTAAGTATACTTTACTAACTATACTGTACATGTAACTAACAGAAATATGAAAAAGCTTAACACACCTAAAAACAACTACACACACACGCAAGGCCTATATGATTTCTAATGTATTATTCATCCATAACATAATAACATCTCGATCGAAAATAAACAACGTAAATCCTTAGCTCATTCACAAGAAAACATTTTGCTTTGTTGAAGTCGCTGTGGGACAGGGGGAAACGATAAGAACTCACTATGTACTGCTACTGTATGGTAATAGTAAAGGTAAAAACGGTAACTTCAGAAGTTCAAGGGTTTCAGATACGATCAAGGGCATCAAGCAAGTATTTTGCGGAGCCATCTCAGATATGAGAGAAACTGAAATGGTACAGAAAAAAGGCGTTAAAAAGAATATCAGCCAGTCATACAGCCAGACAGGATAAAATATCCGGATGTTTAGAATACTTGTCTTATTTATTTACTAAGGCACGCCAAGAGTGTAACAATAATATTTAAAAATATTCTATAAATAACATAAATTATTAATAACACCAATATTAGTGTTACACTCTTGGCGTGCCTTAGTAAATAAATAAAACAAGTATCCTAAACATTCGGGTATTTTATTCTTAGAAAATTATATTTTAAGACACTTTAGTTTTCTATTTATTCTTTTAGTGCTAAGGAATCAAGTGAAAAATTCGAAAAAATTGTAAACAAAAAAAAACCGCCTTCAAAAACCCGACTCTACGACTATGTTGTTGAAGGCGGTGCCAATTAAAATTTTGAGGAAAGCTGCATGAAATATAAACGGCACCGCCTTCAACAACAAATCAAATTCATACCCAGATTGATGTTCGTTATATTATTTTGTAATTTTTAGTGAGTCGGGTTTTTGAAGGCGGTTTTTTTTTTGTTTACAATTTTTTTTCATACTTTTTAGTGTTACATTTTTTTTCACCCTATTAGTTCAGCTCACCTATAATTCTACTGAAATTAAAACTAGTAGTCTTAATATGTATACAGTATTGAAAGAAATATCCCTTTACTCCCAACCATTAAGGAGTTGACCTTCCATCATCAGCTAAGCATCATAACATTATGATTGCCAGACGCAAATGCCAATATTACTTCTGAAAACATGTGAAACGGGGTACATGTGCCTATAAAATTTGAGGGTTGCCCTGGATTTCTCCTGGATCCCATCATCAGATCCTAGACTGGTCCCTATTAGTTCAGCTCACCTATAATTCTACTGAAATTAAAACTAGTAGTCTTAATATGTATACAGTATTGAAAGAAATATCCCTTTACTCCCAACCATTAAGGAGTTGACCTTCCATCATCAGCTAAGCATCATAACATTATGATTGCCAGACGCAAATGCCAATATTACTTCTGAAATATGTAAAACGCGGTACATGTGCCTATACAATTTGAGGGTTGCCCTCGATTTCTCCTGGATCCTATCATCAGATCCTAGACTGGACCCTATTAGTGCAGCTCACCTATAATTCTATTGATATTATAACTGATAGTCTTAATTTGTACACAGATTTGAAAGAATTATCCCTTTACTCCCAACTATTAAGGAGTTGACCTTCCATCATCAGCTCAGCATCATAACATTATGATTGCAAGAAGCAATGCCAATATAACTTCAGAAAATATGTAAACGCGGTACATGTGCCTATAAAATTTGAGGGTTGCCCACGATTTCTCCTGGATCCCATCATCAGATCCTAGACTGGTCCACCTAATAGTTTAGCTCACCTGTAATGCTACTGATTTATAACTAATAGTCTTAATATGTATAGAGTATTGAAAGAATTATCCTTTTACTCATAACTATTAAGGAGTTGACCTTCCATCATCAGCTCAGCATCATAAGATTATGATAGCCAGAAGCAAATGCCAATATTACTTTAGATAATTTGCAAAACGCGGTACATGTCCCTATAAAATTTGAGGGTTGCCCTCGATTTCTCCTGGATCCCATCATCAGATCCGGGACTGGTGAAAATGGGACCACCTCGGAAGTAATCTCTATCCAACCAAAAAAAAATTTTTGAAATCCGTCTATAATTGACGAAAATATCGGTGAACATATGGTCCAAGATCCCAGAGCTGCCAGACATCACTTATTTTCTAATGGACAAAATATATACGATTGAGTAGTGTTGGGGTGTACTATCATCATATGACTAGTTGCTACCTTGACCAGACGGCCATTTTTCAGATATCAACCAATCAAGGTACATAGAAACACTGCTCACCTCACTTAAATTCTGATGGCTGATTTTAACATATATTTCACACAATATCATTAAAAATCAGGATTCATTACTCCCAGACACATGCGGTCGGCGGTTTTACCTTACAGACGCTTTAAAGCTATGAAAAAATTTATTAAGTTTACTTATTTTCTGATGCTTGATTTTTATATATGTTATTCAAACAACTGAAAAGTGCTTATCTGACCGCAATAATTATAGAATTGTACCTTACAAACTATTTTATTAGAAAAACTTAACTAAATTCAATAAAAGAAAAAAATCTAGAACAGTTGGGTCTGGTGAATGTTTGGCCCCTTGGATCGGTCTGTCCGTTTGCAAAACGTTTTAAAATAGTTGTTTGAATAACATATATAAAAATCAAGCATCAGAAAATAAGTAAAATTAAGTAAAAGTAAAATTTTTTTCATAGCTTTAAAGCGTCTGTAAGGTAAAACCGCCGACCGCATGTGTCTGGGAGTAATGAATCCTGATTTTTAATGATATTGTGTGAAATATATGTTAAAATCAGCCATCAGAATTTAAGTGAGGTGAGCAGTGTTTCTATGTACCTTGATTGGTTGATATCTGAAAAATGGCCGTCTGGTCAAGGTAGCAACTAGTCATATGATGATAGTACACCCCACCACTACTCAATCGTATATATTTTGTCCATTAGAAAATAAGTGATGTCTGGCGGCTCTGGGATCTTCCTCTAATACATAAAAAAATATTATACATACAGACGAATTGAGAACCTCCTCCTTTTTTTGAAGTCGGTTAAAAAAGAGACTTAACCCGATAATACAGTAACAAATTAGCTACTTAGATTGGCAGGGCCGCAAAACCTTCATCCGAAGAAGGTGATTGATACCAGTCCCGTCAGAAGTTGAGCGCTGCGCTCTAACGCCGTTTTATTTATTTACAGCGTCCTCCTCACAGAGCCAAGTGACGAATGAGACTTCGCCTGAAAACTCGCTTCACGAACACAGAAGGATTAGTTACTTGTTTCCTGCAACCGCACTCGGTTTGCGGGAACTCGATCGAACTTGTAATGGAGAATGCTGTTGTATGTCAATTAATTAACGGGACATTTCGTGTTAAATTCCAAAAAAGGAAACCTTTTAAAATAAAACGTCATAATTCAACGTTTTTTTTTTAAATTTATATCATGTAAAAGGTATCGCGTGACCACGAGCTCGAGAGAAAACAACTGTGAATTGAGAGATTATTAAGAGATTATAAACATTCGAAAATATATGTTACATGATTTATAAGAAGAATTTGGAAGAAATAGTGTGATTTACCGCAAAATATTCACGCACGAATCGTGCATCGTAGGCTGAGCGGCCGGCCGGTGACTATCGGTGACGCACCACATCTGCCTACTGCAGTTGCAATCGCAAGTTACCGACTACAATATTAATAGTGAACTACCCGTTGTAAAATGGACCCTTGAATTTAAACTTACTACGACAGTATGATACGGTCACCGTTTAAATCATCATCCAGTCCGGATTTAAGTACTGATACTGAGATTATGCAAAATGTTTCCCTGCGGACACGAAAATAACCGGATTGTAAGGTTAAGGAGTCTATAAATCAATTTACACAAGTAATACAAGACGCGCCCAAGGAATTTAAAGCTGATATAGCCAACCAAACATCTTAAGTTTGTGAAAACATAGAAAATCTGAGATCCGACCTAGATGCGCTAGCCAAAACCAAGAAAGATATCAAGGAAGAACTAACTTTTCTGCGTCATGAGCTAACCAATATCAAACAACTTAGTAAAACAATTTGACTGCAAGCATACGGATAGCCTGCGGAAAGATGGGAGACATTTTGCTCAGGTGGGAGACATTTTGTTCAGGTGGGAGACATTTTGTTCAGGTGGGAGACATTTTGTCGACCGGTTGCTGTTACCACCATACAGTTGTGTAAAACCCGCCAAGTGACTCTGGCCTCTCGGTCAGGTCGCGTTCCGGGATCAGCACTGTACGAACCGGAGCCAGGGGGGACCATTGCTGCGGCAAGCGCCGGACCAGTGGAGTCTTAGCGGCGGTATTGTGCGGGCGGGGCGGGTCAGCCCGCCGGCGCGGGGGAGACCCGTAGAGACGAGGTGGTGCGGGGATACCCTTCCGTTCGACGAACTGGCCAACTCGACCCGCACAGCTCAATACCAATGCGAGACTCCACGCCTTGTCTCGTTGTTGCCGCAGCAGTGGTCTCCTCTTTCACGGCTTTCAGGGTGAGTGCGACAGGCTCAATATGGTATATTGTGCCTGTCGACCTCATATTTGGATCTCACTACCGCTTACCATCAGGTGGAGTGAGGTCATCTTGTTAGCCTCTTATAAAAAAAAAAAAAAAAAAAAAAAAAAAAGATGTTGTAGACATTCAACACCCTCTAAAATTTGACAGTGACAAATTAAACTAGCAGGTTGATATACTTGATGCAGATTAATAGAACTCACAAGACATTTGACTTTATATTATCTCTTGAATCGAAAATTGAAGCCTTGGAGCAACAAGCCAGCAAATGCAACCTCGAAATATCCCCGAAAAAAGAGGTGAAGACTTAATGGGGATTATGTGGGGTTTCACAAAACGCATTAATTTACCCATTGAACAGGGAGATATCCAGTCCATATATCGTGTATCATAAGCTCAACGATTGATAGATCGGCCTAAAAAGAGTACAAAAGTGACCTCCCGATTGTTAAAACTTAACTGAGATAACATACTAACTATGTGCCTAAAAGTCAAAGATATCACATCTACTGAAATAAGTATCACCGGTAGCCTTAGATACATATATCAACGAGCATGTAACACTAGAAAAAAGGAAGTTATTTCGGGAATCCCGTGAGGCAGCTATACGAGAAAATTACCAGTATGTTTAGATAATGCGTGCCGTTATTGTACGAAAAGGTATTTAACTTCTATTTCGGAATGTCCGTCAAATATCCTATAAAAATATTGTGTGTATAATATGTTATTTTGTTTACCTTTTGTTTTACCGTAATTTATGCGATAAGTACCTATCAACATATCCACTCAAACCATTTAGTCATGCACAGCCCGCTTCACATTCTACATTCTGGGATTGTATCTATTTTGTTTCTGTCTATTTATTATTAAAGCTATTTATGTGACCGCATTTCTAGTAATATTGTTATGTAATTATTTCATCAACAATGGCTTATTAGTCCAGTCAAATTAGGTAAAAATCTCGGAATTCGAGATACCCAGCTGTAAGTCTGTAAATACTTAGATATTGACACCCTAAAAGTGGTCTCAAAACCTACATATTGTAGGGTGTACGCAACTATTAAATTTTCGAGGTCAAATGTCACAAATATCAGTTTTATGAACTTTTGAGCCAAACGGGAAGTTTTATCATAAAAGTGTGTAGGAGAAAATTACTTATCTTCTATTTATCTATAAAAATTGTCTGGACGTTTTATTTCTAAGATTCACCATTTCAGAGATACAGCGATGCAAATAGTTGAAAAAGTTGTATTTTCAAAAGCTTCCAGGCCATGATGTATTTTAGTAGCCTCTATAACATCTAATACTAGAAAAAGCTTAAAAGCAATGTTTTAGTGGGTTCTCATACAAAAACTATGGTTTTTTTTTCTCACACTTGGCCGGTTTTTAACGTGGTTAGGTACCCCAGTAAACCTATTCCAGGCGACACCTTTTATACATGAAGAACACGTTGTTTATAAGGAAGCCTAGTTAAATAATTGTTTTGTGTTGTTTTCAGTATTCAGAAGATTTAAGCTGTCTGCGTTTCATTAAATTAAATTTGGTTAATATGGATCTTCACGTTCATAATAGAGTTAGATGGACAGTTAACATTTTTAAAATGTATTTTTTTCAGTTATACTGCAAACAGTAATTCTAATAATTGGTTATTTCGTACTTTTTGACCCATAATAAGCAGTTTAAATGTACTGAAACTTATATGTATAGTACTAAAAACAACATAAAACAATTATTTAACTAGGCTTCCATATAAACAACGTGTTCTTCACGTATAAAAGGTGTCGTCTGGAATAGGTTTACTGGGGTAACCACGTTAAAAACCGGCCAAGTGTGATAGAAAAAAAACCATATTTTTGTATAAGAACCCACTTAAACATTGGTTTTAAGCTTTTTCTAGTATTAGATGTTATAGAGGCTACTGAAATACATCAGTTATGAAAATTTTAACTGTCTCGCACAATCGCACGGGGGTCTGGAAGCTTTTGAAAATACAACTTTTTCAACTATTTGCATCGCCGTATCTCTAAAATGGTGAATCTTAGGAATAAAACGTAGAGACAATTTTTATAAATAATTAGATGATAAGCAATTTTCTCCAACACACTTTTATGATAAAACTTGCCGTTTCGCTCAAAAGTTCATAAAACTGATATTTGTGACATTTGACATTGAAAATTTAATAGTTGCGTACACTCTACCATATGTAGGTTTTGAGACCACTTTTAGGGTGTCAATAGCTAAGTATTTACAAACTTACAGCTGGGTATCTCGAATTCCGAGATTCTTACCTAATTTAAGCTTAAATGACTGGACTATATATGGTATCTACCCAGATGATGGAGAATCTTCATGATTTTAGGTATAAACAGTATCATTTTGTAATTTCAACTGTGTCGGGTTTTGAAGGCGGTTTTTCTTTTTTGTTAATTTAACTTAATATATTTATTGATAAAAATATACAACTCATCGTGTTTTTGTAACATCTCATTGTACTCGCGACACATACGAATTATGGGGTTATAGTAAGAAGTATTGTTCTTGTAAGTTTATTGTACAAAAAGCTTCTGTCTATTTTGCAAAATGAAACGGGTGTTAAAATTAACCAATCAGATGAGGTTAATTGATGCAGGGTATCAAACTCTGAGTAAATAATTTTGTACAGATGAAAGAGATCCTGCTGTTTACGGCGCGTTTCTAGAGAAACTTCCTTAAAATAACGTCGCCTCTCCGCGTAACTAACAAGCCTGCGACCTAAACCTGAACGATACGCTGTTATTTTGAGAACTCCTTTTTTTGTTTTTGTAAATAGTTACAATAAAATCATGTATGACGGAAATATTCTACATAAAATATTCTAAAAAATATCCTCCAATAGCATATGTCTATCTTTTATAGTTGGCTCACAATAACATGTACGTGTATATTAAAAAATGCTGCCTTAAGTCTCTTTTCCACGTGGGCGAAGGCGCTGCACAGCGAGATTTTTAACACGCTTTTTTAGGTCGTCCTGTATGTAAGTATGTAACTATTGACTCGATTAGTCTAAGAAAACAAATTTAAATTCTAAAGATCGTAGCCTCATCAAAATTGGCAGTTGTATGTGATTTAGATGACAATACAATATGGTACTGTATACATACAGGCACTTGAATTCCGAGATGAAGTATCGTATCATGGCCGTGTTTGGACTTGTTAGAAAAGTCAGGTGGGAGGCGTTTTGTCGACCGGTTGCTGTTACCACCATACAGTTGCGTAAAACCCGCCAAGTGACTCTGGCCTCTCTCGGTCAGGTCGCGGTCGCGTTCAATATGGTCTATTGTGCCTGTCGACCTCATATTTGGATCTCACTACCGCTTACCATCAGGTGGAGTGAGGTCAGTTTGTTAGCTTATTATAAAAAAAAAGTCTTGTAATTAACTTTGAAAACGATTAGTTTTCAAGCTCTGAATACAATAAGTAATATGGTATAATCGGCTGATAATGGAGCCGGAAGATTTCAACTGGAACTTCGTGACGGATGATCGCATCATCCGTCACGAAGTACCAGTTAATAAACAGTCCGTTCAAAGAAGTCAATCAACTGTGGAGACCGCGTCTCGGCAAACGTAGTGTAGGACGCCCGCAGGCAGTGGCCGAGGATAGAGAGAAGTGGCGTGCATGTGGAGAGGCCTATGCCCAGCAGTGGACAGAAATGGGCTGATGATGATGATGATGATGAGAATTCAGCATTAACCGGCTGATTAAAAAGAAATTTTATGCGCTTTAAAAGTTATTATTCCACGCGGATGAGGTCGCGGGCGGCCGCTTGCATATAATAATAATATAATGTTTCAGGAATGTCATGATCTTCAATGAACATCAATCAATTAGCAAAAGACAATGGAGATTGATCATCTCCAAACCATTATATTTTCCCACAAAACTTAAGATCTCTCGTCTGAAAATTAATTGATTTAATTACTCAATTAATTTGTAATAAGAATACTCTGGCACAAAATTAAGCTCAAAAATATATTTGGATACAAAGAGCTCAAGGTGAAATCGCGTTGGTTTTGAGGCACTGACTAAAGACCAATGTGATATCTAATAAACACCCTTCCATCAATTATATATTCGATACCTAGAGGCAACGTGACACACGGACTACGATACCATATTGCTATCCACATAATTTGTTTATGACAACCAAAAAATATTCTTATACTAAAGGTTCCTTTTAGTGAGCATTGAGTTCAATTTGTTTCCAACATGACTACAGCCTCATTTTTTTCAATGTGACACACTTTTGTTAAACTATAAATTTCACGTTTACAAAAGTACCCCATCCCAAATCTAGGGGCACGGCAGTGCAGTTTAATTTATTCAGTCCCTTTAAAATATTTAAAAAGGTGTGAGATCCATGGATCTCACAACTTTTTACAGTAGAACAACAAGTTGCGAGACTTGGGTTTTTGACAAGTATTGTTTTTTATGGGATTAGAGTTTTTAGTACCTACTAGTTTTAACTACAGCTTGGTGTGACAAATTAATTATTTTCTATTCTAAAAAAAACGTGTGTTTAATGAAAACCTACAGGAATCATGTAAGTCAAAGCTAGATTCTGTAGCTTCACTCTAGGTGCAAATAAAAGGAATAAATAGAATTAATATCGTTTCAAAAGATAAATCAAAGGCTTTGAATAAATAGAACGTTACCTACAAAGAAAATTAATCCATAAACAGTCATATAACGATGTTTCTACGGAAAATATTGTGGTTCAAAGATGGTGATATAAGTCTGAATGATTGCTGTAACCCAGTTGATTCGATTTGAATATGCGAGAAAGTAGCTATGTATTTGCTACTCTTAATATCGCGTGTAGGTAGGCCCATGAAGACCATGGATTAAATTGTGCAATATTAGATTATTATGTAATATTGCACAATCAATATACGATATTAATATATAATCTTAAAAAAAGACGTGTGGCACTCGGGGACTGCCGCGGTATAGATATTGCATGGCATCGTCCGATTTCGGAGCAACTCGTCTCGATTCGTGCGAGTTTCGTAGAGTCGTACAATACGTCTAACCGCACGCACACAAACACCGTGCCGTAGTCTACCGAACTGAAACGACGTTAGACGATTGTGAGGTTTTTTTCGTTACGGAATTTCTTGGTTCGGTCGCCGCGCTCAAAGCCCGCGATAAAAGCTATGCAATAGCTTAATTAAGATTTAACTTAATAGAACATAATGTTGATTGTTAATTATAACATTTGTAAGATTATTTGCAGCGCCCTTGCAGGGTGTCACATGTACCTAATTATATATTATTTTCATTGTTATGTAGTGTGACTAGCAAAATGAATAAATAAATAAAGAATAATATTTAATAAAACGTGAAAGCCTAAAATCTTAATTCAGAAGTAGGCTCAGCACTTTTATCCCTTTTGAACGAAGATAAAATTTTATCGGTTAAGACATAACTTCGTGGAAACGGACGCAAAGAGCACAATTTCTAACTACATAATCCGTAATCCGTAATTCGACGGAGCAGTTTGACAGATAGAGTGTTACTGTGTATGAGAAAAATAAAATAGTGATGAGGTAAATGGTAATATTTAATTATCGACAGAATAATCCGGTCTAAGTATAAAATCGTTGATTAATATCTAACAACACCGCTCAATTGATTTGAATAAACTTTACAGGAGAGTGAAAAAAATAAATGTTGGAATTTCAGCTCTGATTGGTAGAATAACGCAAGATCGAGATTGTAGTTTTATGCAGGAAAAAAACTTTATACAGTGATGTTCCAAAAGTGAAAAACCGCCAAAAAATCGACTTTGGCGGTTTTATTAGTTAAACGACGAAATTACAGAGTAGGTACTAAATGAAACGGTATAATTTGATTTATCAGTAACTAGCGACCCGCCCTCGCTTCGCTTCGGGGATATCTCTATCTCTATGTAATATATTTTAACCCCGTAAGAGAAATCTATTTTTTTTATCTAAAAAAAGCCTATGACACTCAGGGACTCATTGTAGCTTTCCAACAGTGAAAGATTTTTTCAAATCGGTGCAGTAGTTTCGGAGCCTATTCGAAACAAACAAACAAACAAAAAATCAAACCTTTCCTCTTTATAATATTATTATATTACATATTACATTGACTCCCCCGTACCCCAGTGACGCTTACATGGAGCCTACATCGCATGCTGGCTAGCTGAGCGCGGTGGCGGCAACCACGCGACTTTTTTCTAATACTTGCATTTTTAAACTCGTGATATCTTCCGAATTGAATGTCCGAATTGAATAATTCAAAAAGGTATAAAAAGGTTGAAGCCGTCTTGAATATAGAGTAACTTATTTTTTTAAGGAATTATACCAAGGTACAAATAAAGAGCCCTTTCAAGCAGCGGCATATAAATTAAATTTTTAGAATAAAAAACCGCTTGCTGTGACATAACTATAATATTTAGACATAATATGCTGTCGCGACACTTTTTGTAGATAATGATGAGTTCTGCAAAGTCTTAGTAAATGGTTTTGTTCATCTTCAATAGTTTTCGCAGCGCAGGCGACGTAAGGAATTTTTCAGGTCTATTTTTTACACCTTGGGTTACATTATTGGAGTTTTAGTAAGGATTCCTAATTTTTAAAAAAATATAACATAGCCTTATAACGTAGTACGTGCACGGTGTCCGGGTGACGAACGATGTGAAGTGACGTCTCCGCCGAAGAAAAGTCAATTTCGACGAAAACAGACTTTTATTAGGTCGTCTGGATACAAAAAAATGCGGTCCCCGCAATGTGTCCCACCAGCGTGGATGCACAAGGCTTGGTGCCTTACAAAAAGTTTATAGCAAGCGAATATTCGGTAGAAGGTCCCAATAAGCTTGGATGCCTAAAACCAATGTACTGCTTGCTATGCGATTCTAAGACAATAATTAAAATGTATGGAGATGCCTTATACTACTGGGAAAACAAAACGATACCGCGATGCAGGATACACGCAGCGCCATCTAGTCACCGCGCGAGTAAACGCCGCTGCACCGATGCAGTTATGTCAAATGCATCTGACGTTTTATTGGTGTGTTACAGTCTCCCCCTTTTAGACTCGAAGTCGTCCCGACGAGAGGTAATTTAGAAATCAGAGTCGAGGATTACTTATTAGTCTTTCGTGGTCTTCCCCGGCCACGTTTCTGTTGCTTCTCCACATTTTCTATATTTGTTATCTTCTTAGGGCGGCCTCTTTTCTTTAGTGGCTTAACAGGTTTAGCAAGTACTGTTTCGGAACCAAAATAAGGCTTCAGAGCTGTACTATGGTACACTCCAAGAGAAACATCAGGGTGATCAACGCTTGCTATTTCGTACGAAGACGGTCCATGTATTCTACTGATTACATATGGTCCGTCACGACGTGTGATTCGATCCATGATGATGATACTATTAATTAATGTATGGAAGCAGTATGCAGATATTCGGTAAGAGGTCCCAATAAACTTGGATGCCAACTACCAAAGTTTTGCTTCTATGCATAATTCGATCATTCAATCTCCTTCGATCTATGATCTAATTAATCGTCGCGAAAATTACTCCATCTTCGGAACCGCTATCTTCACAAGGGTTGTGGTCTTCCGTCCGTATCGCGTAGTTACAAATTTCGGGTTCGTGCTGCTGCTTCGGCCCCGTTGGTCACCAGTTTGCAGCTTTTCGCCCCATTCGCAGATGTACGACAGTTTGTAACGTTTCGCCCCACGACCCACGTCGTGTGCAAGTTGGTTACGTTTGGCCCCACGTTGGGCGCCACTTTGTAACGTCACAATTTTTAATAGTACGGACTTTTACTGAAGTTTTCCGGTTCAAAAAAATTCGGATCGCGCAATGTGTCCCACTAGCGTGGATGCACAAAGCTTGTGGCCATTCAAAAAATGAATAGCAAGCGAATATTCGGTAGAAGGTCCCAATTAGCTTGGATGCCTATAACCAAAGTACTGCTTGCTATGCGATTCTAAGACAATAATTAAAATGTATGGAGATGCCTTATAGTACTGGGAAAACAAAACGATACCGCGATGCAGGATACACGCAGCGCCATCTAAACACCGCGCGAGTAAACGCCGCTGCACCGATGCAGTTATGTCAAATGCATCTGACGTTTTATTGGTGTGTTACAGCCTATGTTACTTCTGATTAATGCAGCTTTCTAATGGTGAAAAAATTATTGCAATCGGTCCAGTAGTTTTTGAGTTTATTCATAACAAACATACAAAAATACAAATCTTTCCTCTTTATAATATTAGTATAGAAGTATAGATATAGATGTATTCAGAATCGTCAATTTCACTTTCGTCATCGTTACTAACATTGATTTTAATAAATCTATCAGATACATAATCAATTTATTGATCATGAACCCTTATTTTATTGTATGTTAATACATTGCTAACATATTCCTACCACTTTTCTGGGGTAACTGTGTTAAGTCCGCCCAGTAATAATTATTTTAATCCTTATTTTTTCATTTTTAACCAAAGTCCAAACAAAAAGCAGAATAAGAGTCCAATAACGCGCTAACATCAACGTAAAAGCAGTATAATCAATAAACGGGAGAAAGCCGGGTCACAATAAATTATATATGTATATGTTATGGACCAAGTGATTAATGCGAGCATTATTAATAATGCCCGAGCATTATGTATAATGTCTAGGCCTTTCGGGCCAAGTGATAAATTATTATTTCAACTTCATTATTTATCACAATGCGCGGTCATTATTATATGGCTATGTGATGATTGGGCAATATGATAATTGTGCGTAATTTGAGGTAAATAATTGTCTTTTGTGCTTTAAAATAATTTGATAATTAAAGAAAACGTAAAATTTCCACTCTGTATTACGCTTTTTACAAAGTTACGCCGTATGACACGTTTTCATAGTGACGTAATGGGTAATACTCACTGCGTAATTTTTAGAATAGGATGAATAATTTTTGTATATGGGAAACTTCACTTATATTTTTACGTAATTCGATTAATTTTATCATTCGTAACCCCCGCTGCTGTGTATTGATCATACATTTATCTATGTATTCAGCCATTTTCGTACTTGTGCGCATAGATTACGTCCCTCCGTGTATTTATTATTTTTTGTGACCGTTACGTTAACTTTGATGCGTTATTGGACGTTGATTTTGCTTTGTTTTTGAACTTTTGATTTAAAATGCAGAAACGAGGAAAAACAATAAATAGCCAATGTCTCCGCAATCTTAGTCCCCCCGCGCATCAATACTAAAAATTAAGGTAAAAAAATCTTTAAAAACAAGCTTTTATTTAAATGCGCTAAAAAGAAAAAAATAAACTTTTACACTATAACTTTACTGTCAACTTATAACATTTCAAATTCAACATATTTGACACAATTTATATGTTTTAAAAGCTTGTCGCGAGATTTAAGTACCTACTCGTAATTTTAAAAGCAAGTTTTAAAATACCTGCCTATTAAACATTTTAAACTAAGAAAGTAAATACAAGTACTTAAATCTCGCGACAAGCTTTTAAAACATATAAATTGTGTCAAATATGTTGAATTTGAAATGTTATAAGTTGACAGTAAAGTTATAGTGTAAAAGTTTATTTTTTTCTTTTTAGCGCATTTAAATAAAAGCTTGTTTTTAAAGATTTTTTTACCTTAATTTATTTTATACTTTTTAGTTTTCACACGAGCCCAAACTCGATGGGGTTGTGTCGTTTAAGTACTGAGTTCCTTTGGCTGTCTTCCGGCTCCATCATCAGACCCTGGTTACCATCTAGCATCTAAGTACCTACTCATCTAGGCGAATCAAACGAGCCCAAACTCGATTTGGTTGTGTCGTTTAAGTACTGAGTTCCTTTGGCTGTCTTCCGGCTCCATCATCAGACCTTGGTTACTATCTAGCACCAAAGTACTCATCTAGTCGAATGAAATGAGCCCAAACTCGATGTGGTTATGTTATTTAATTACTGAGTTGCTATGGCTATCTTCCGACTTCATCATCAGATCAGCTCCATGTCATAATAATATTGCATTGTCATCGGATATACACGTGCATGCAAAATTTCAGCTCAATCGGTTGAGGGCAAGTGCCTTAAAATTGAGTTATAAAATTCCACCCGAACACACAAACATACATACATACATACATTGCAAGTTAAATAAAAGCTTGTAATAATAATGACACTCATGTGTTCAGCGACTTTGGGTGTAAACGCCTTTATTTATATTGCAATTTTGAATAATAGCGTGTCTTACGAGTAACGCCGCCAAATTATGTCCATTACCCCCTTTTGTTATGACATTTTTTTCACGCTACAATATTTTTAGAGGCGTAACTACTTTTTATATTAAACTATTGTATATCAAATAATAATAATGATTTAAGATTTTTCTACACAATATGTTTGTATTACTTTGCCCAAAAGGTGATAAACAATATGTATAATGCCCGGTCAAAGTGATTATTTGAATAATTATTATTGAATTGCACTCTCATATTGGGCATTTTTCATATGGACCGGGCAGTATGAATAATGCCCAATTTATCATTTGGTCCATAACATATACACGAAGGAACGTAATCTATGCGCACAAGTACGGAGGATGTCTAAATGGCTGAATAGACAGCAGCGGGGATATGTCAAAATTAATCGCATTACGTATAAATCTAAGTGAAGTCTCCCATTTAAAAAAATATTTATTTTTAAAATACAATACTTATTAAATCTTTCATCCTATTTAAAAATACCTTGTGAGTATTATATACCCATTACGTCACTATGAAAACGTGTCAAACGGCGTAACCTTGTAAAAGCGTAATACAGAGTGGAAATTTTACGTTTTCTTTTTATAATTAAATTATTTTAAGAAAAAAAAGACAAATAATAAGATAATTAGGTGCCTTTGACATTTTTAAAATAACGTCTTATTTTTAAAAGTTGTTCTTTATGATTCGCTAAATATGTTCCTCTTAACATATATAAAATAAAACTGCCTCGTTGGTCTATTGGTAGCAAGTGCTGCGTTAGGACCGAGAGGTCCCCGGTTCGAGTCCGGGGTCGGGCAAAATTTGTGTGAGTTTTTCTGTAATGAAATTACTCAGCCCGGAGTTAGGAAGTTGGCGGTTGAACGCCCGTGCCTCGGAAAGCACGTTAAGCCGGTGGTCCTGCGCCCGATCTCTCATCGGTCATGTCGGATTGCCGTCTCACCGAATTATAAGAGTAAGGGAATAGAGAGTGCACTTGTGTTTGCGCGCACACTTGTGCACTATAATATGTCCTGCGCACTTGGCTGATCTCAATTGAGATCGGCCGCCATGGCTGAAATCAGTCGGACGCCTTATTATTATAAAATAAAAAGTGTCAAATCAGTCATCTAAGAGCGGCTCCGGTATAGTAAAGTATAGTTTACTGTCAGTTCAGCCTACTTACTCATTAATTATTTTTTGTCAATTTGGCTTTATGCGCTATAACAAGTTTCACCTTCACTTGTTTGTTTGACTTTATTTTATTTTATTCATAAGGACATCCAATGGTTGTTACGTTAAATAATTATCACAATATTGCTTTTATAACTAAGATAAATGTACAACATTTTAAGGTGTCACAACATGCACCTAAAAGTAACACTTAATACTTAAAATAACTTACTAATAATAAGATTAAAATAGTGTGAAGGAAGGAAATATTGCAAATGGGTTTTGAAATTGATTAATTATTCTCATTCGAGATTTAATTATATTACAATAGTGTACTTATATGTGTAGAATATACCACACACTACGGACTGTGCATATAAAGCTTGAAAATATTGTAATGTAATAATCAAATCTCAAATGAGAATAATTAATAAAATTTCAATACCCATTTGCAATTTCGATATCAAGTTTAATTCGATACTGAATACCTACGATTTATTTTGTAATCTATATATATAAAAGGAAGTCGTGTTAGTTACACCACTTATAACTCAAGAACGGCAGAACAGATTTGGCTGAAAATTGGTAGGGAGGTAGCTTATAGCCAGGAGAAGGACATAGGATACTTTTTATCCCGTTTGACAGAGTTCCCGTGGGACTTGACATGAAACGTCAGTCATTTTGTTAAACATTATTCCAATTATGAAGTCATTTTTGACATTTCGAAGAACGTAACTCTGCATGTTTCATTTAAATGCAATGTAATATCTTTTTTTGTGTTTGGTAGAAAAACGTCATTTTAAAAATTTACAATTATACAAAAACACCCTACAATTAATTCACAAGCAAAATTAACTTATTGTTTTTGATTTAACTATTGTTTCTAAATCTGAACTTCAAAATATAATAATATTTTTTTGCGCGAATGCAGTTACGTACTATGGTTTATCTTTTACTTTTAAACATAGTGACGTGCCTCAAGTATTCAGTTAGTTAAAGCGATCATTCGCGAATGAAAATGAATCGGGCGGCAATGGGGCTGCTCATTGACGAGTTTTTTACACGAGAGTATAACTGTTATGGTCCTTTAAACTCAGTATACATTTTTAAAAACTTGACTATAATTATTTACGTCATTATATATCTATATAATTTTATACTAAACATGCAATCGTGTATTTATTTTTTTCGACAAAAAACAACATTAGAAGTTTTGCATGTCTTTTAATATTGTTCTTTCGACAATTTCTTTCAACCTTACAAATCGAGAATCGTTGCCGCTATGTATCGATTTCAAAGGGGTACTTCCCTGGTAGTGTTAAATTCACATCTGTCACAAAAGCTTCATAATTGGAATAAGAGTATCGTCCAGAAATATTTTTTTTGTAAAATGTCTGGAAACTTTAGGTAGGTACTGTTATATTTAGGTATTTGTTTTAGACATTAATTTGGGTAAGTTATTTGTTTGAGTTTTATTTCCGAAAATAATACCTCAGATTATTATAAGGGCCTTGAATCGACAACATGCATCTATATTTTTCAATTATTGTCTATTTCAGAGATTTTCATTTAGCAATAAAGCGACATCTAATTGTCGTGTTCGTTTATTGACAAAATTCGATATCTACAGTGGCCAAATAATAAAGAAGGTTCTTTGACAAACATTTTTCAATCAGCACGTTTTTGGTTCAGAAGAAAAGACGAGCTGATCGCACTACAATAAATACGGTTCATACCTGTATCAAACGGATAAGTAGATATTAAATCTCTACACACGAAATTTATGCAAATATATTTTATGGGCAATTCAGCAAAATAAGTTGGTCAGCGTTTGCACAACAATTTGGTGAAGATCGATTGTGAAGTTGTCACACATTTTTCCATCGACCGACACAATAGGGTAGTTTTCTAAGTCAAATTTTGCATGCGGTTTCACAATTAATAGTAAGATATAGGTAAATTAATAACATTAGTCAAATCGAAATTAAATTTTCTTAATATTTGAGACAATAATAGACATTTGAAGTTGGGTGGGAAAGTCCATTTCAAAAGTGCGAATCTAAAAATGCTATGCCATCGTATAAAATACAAATTAGTAGTAACTTTCACTATGAAAATATATTCGTATAAATAAGCAACATTTGATATAGCTGCTGAACAAAGTTTTTACTATATGCATACAGTATTACACGTTGTGACGTCATAGTGTGCTGCGATATTTGTATGAAGCGTTTTGAGCTCACCCAAATGATGTGCTATTGAAACTGTAATATCTCGGGGAGAATTCCAAATAATATCAAACCATTATTTTAATAGTAAGGTATACTATACTATATATACTTCATCCAGCAGCCAGCAAAATAGGCCTATTGTAATATTGGGTAGAAGAGTTATCAAAAATCGATATTAAGCTGTGAACTAAATTTGATTAACAAATACTATTAGCAATCAGAAAACTTCTTAGTCTTTAAAACAAAACAAACTTTATCAAAAACTTTAAAAAAAATATTGTTGGCGCGGTTAAATTACCACATACCACTAAATAAGCTATGCGAAGTTTGTTGCGTTCTGAAATTTAACTCATAGTTTTTGCCATTATCCTTATTTATCTTG
This sequence comes from Maruca vitrata, assembly GCA_039566165.1. Taxonomy (NCBI): domain Eukaryota; kingdom Metazoa; phylum Arthropoda; class Insecta; order Lepidoptera; family Crambidae; genus Maruca; species Maruca vitrata. The sequence goes on along the minus strand of CM076914.1, from coordinate 13,210,131 downwards.
AAAGTAGGCAAAAATCTGGTTCGAATAAATTTTGTTACGCCAAATGAAGTAATTTGAAAGCAATTATTGTATTGCTGGATATGAGTAAAAATATGAGATTAGTAAAGTTCTCAGTTATGGCGAGACCAGGGAAATAAGGATTAAATTTTATATGGAGGATATTATGGATTCCAGTTCAAATTGAATAGATACTTACTCATACGGCATACCTAAGATGGGACGACTGTCAACTATAAAAAGCATATAAGCGGTCGAATTGAGAGACCCCCTACTTTTTTGAAGTCGGTTAACAAAATAAAGTAGTGCATCAAAGCTACGTTAAGGCGGTACGAAGTTCGCCGGGTCTGCTAGTTGAATACTAAAATGACAATTACATTATGAACAGTAACAAATGATGCAAATAACAATTACTTGAATGCCAAATGTACAGACTACAGAAACAGCAGAATCATATTTTGTTGGTTATATTTTTTCCTATTTAAGCAATAATACATTCTCTAATATATAAAATCCTCGTATCACAGTTTTCGTTGCCATACTCCTCCGAACGGTTTGACCGATTCTCATGAAATTTTGTGAGCATATTGAGTAGGTCTGAGAATCGGCCAACATCTATATTTCATACCCCCGAGTGGTAAGGGTTGTCCACGCGGACGAAGTCGCAGGCACAGCTAGTTAAACTAAAGATATGTTACCTTCAAAATAATTTGCGTTTCAAATGGCACGGCACAATTTTTAGACACTTTACCGACATGTGAAACAAAAACTATATAACAAGGTGGGCACCTTTGTGTCGCACAAAGCTGGCTCTATTTACTTTATTATCATTGTATTTAAGGATATTTATGTACATAACAAAGTACCACTGTTTTTTCCTGGTATTCGTTTGCACTTCTGCTCTGGCGATTGTAGTATTCTTTGTATAGTGACTAAAACAACTGTGTTCACTAATCCGCATCCGGATCATTATCGGTGAACGCGACGCTTAATAACTGAGCTTAAAGCTGAAGCTTATTAACGATAATACTTTACCGCATGGAAAATCTCGAGAATTGCGAAGTAAGATGTACATCATAAAAATAGTTAAGGGAAACAATATTTAATGATTTAAAACTATTTATCAACAAACGTTCCGTTTAAAAAGAATTCAGGCAATCTATAACTTTTTGATAAGCTGGAAAGTGTCGTTCTGTTATAATTGAAACTGAAATACTAAATGAACTCCGATAAAGGACCTTTGACCTTTTTAACGGTGAAGGAAAACATCGTGAGGAAACCTGCACACCTAAGAAGAATTTCTAAGGTCGTGTAGTCGACCAACCCGCACTTGGCCAGCGTGGTCGACTAAGGCCTTATCGCCCTAGTTTAGGGTAGGCCCGTGCCCCAGCAGTGGGGACGTATATGGGCTGATGATGATGAAAGGACCTTTGCTATTATTGACTTTGTTCTGTTTGATTGGGCTATACGTTGCTAAACGACACGAGTAAATATTGGATATACAGGGTTTTACATCTACAATAGATGATTTATGTAGATCTCGCGGTCTACCACTGCAGCTGCGCTCGTGGCTGTACAAGCCGATGCGAGACTGGATCTTACGTACGCATTTACAACAGAAGAATTGAACGTTGCTGGGATTGGGGTTTTCGGAGTAACAGTTGACACATTTTACTGCAAGTTTGTGTAAACAGGCTTCGTCGTGCTTTTTGACGCCTTCCGATATCGGTCCTCCCAACTTGCTGTCGGAATGTGAAAGGTGTTCATATCGAGCTTTGTGCATTCTTTCCAAAGTAACATGGGTCTACCAATAGGTCTTTTGGCATTTCTCCCAGGAGGGCACGTCCAGGCAAGCGTGTGTCATTCATTCGGTGCACGTTCCCTAGCCAACGCAGCCTTCTCTGCTTAAGCAGAGCGGTGATGCTAGGAGGATTTGCAGACTTCAACACGGACGCATTTGTCACAAGATCCCTCCATGAAATGCCTAAAATGGAGCAAAGACAGCGCATGTGGAAACTATTTAGTCTGCGCTCCTGTTTGGCATACGACGTCTAGGTTTCTGCTCCGTACAAAAGGGCGCTTAAGATGCAAGCCTGGTAGACAAGCATATTAGTTCTCGCAGTCAAGTGTCTATTATACATACCAAACGCTCGTACAGAGCTCACTGAAAGCCGTAGATGCTCTATCAATTCGCTGGCCAATTTCCACGTCTAACTAAAGGTTATTTGATAGTTGCGACCCTAAGTAGCAGAATTTTTCGTCTACTTGTATTAGAACTCCCTCGAGCGTGATAACTACATTTTGTGAGCACCTCTGCACCATTACCACCATCTTTCTTGCATTTACTGATATGGAGAATAGTCAACATGCTGCCGAGAATTTGTCAATAAGACTTTGGAGCTCCTCTTCGATGTTTGCTAGGAAAGATGCGTCATCAGTGATTAAAAGACTTTCCAATGTGAGTAGCTCCCGATTACGTCTGGATTTGGGAAGGAATAAGTTGAATAGTTTTCCGTCAGCGCGGGTGTGTAGGTAATACCTTGTTCAGCTACACCGAAGGCAACCTTTAAGAGAAGCAAAAAGAATATGCCGAACAGGGTAGGGGCCAGGACGCAACCTTGACGGAAACCTCCTTTAACTTTTTTCTTCATATTTGACAGTCCCTTTCATGTCCTCATGAAAAGACATGATCAGCCAGCAAGCAATTTCTATGGACATTCTATTTTTGCTAGTGCGGTAATGTAGTATACATTTGAACGAAATATTGGAAAACGTACAGGTATACACCGTAAAATTTTAGTGTTTGTTTTTCCGCATTAAAATGATTCAATTTTAGTAGTTCAATAGATTTGTGGAGTATTTTTTATCTTGCATCAATAAATACCGGCTTTACGAAAGGGATAAACGAAAATCGAAAGCACGCTCGAACTGCTTTATTACTTAGAGCGTAGGGGTTCCTTAGCTTTAATCATCAATTTCATGCGGCAAGCAGTCCCTGATGTCGTCACATCACTTATAAGAACTATGGCTCCTCACGCTTTCGAGGTGGATGATTAATATTTTTTTTAAAAATTCAATAAAAATGTTTTGTTCTTTTTTCACGAAATCGTTCGGCTACGGGAAAATAGCCACTAAAATTTCACAGTTTATAAAATAACGTATCTGTTATTTTTGATACACGTAGCACATGTAAGTTTACGATATTTAATAACATGTGATATATTTTTTTAATTCTTATGTTTTTTTATTGTCAGAAATCAGAGACAGATGGCGAGAAGCTGACCATCATTCCGAAGTCGCCACTCGTGGCGGAAGGGCAATATACATGTGAGGTGTCTGCAGACGCCCCCTCCTTCGTCACAGCGCAAGTCCACACTCATATGTATGTCGTTGGTGAGTATACACTGTGTCTTAATTTAACATCTAGCTATACCCGACGGTTACATCTTGGTTAGAGCTTAAGGATAAATCATCATCATAATCAGCCCATAAGACTGTCCACTGCTGGACGTAGCACACATCTTCGCCATTCCCGCATATTCTCGACCGCTCGCATCCAGGCCTGAAGTCCTTTAGTTAAATATGAATACAAACAATACATAAATAGACATATCATTCACAATTTTTTTCCCTCGGAGAATCCTTTTGTCCTTCCGACAATCAGAGCCTTAGCCAACCACACTGGCCAAGAGCGGGTTGATCGACTTCACACAATGAAATGATTTAATTAAATTTTGTGGATACTAAGAAATCCAGTGTGTCTTTATGTTCCAAACACACTGGATTTCTTTAAATTTATATTATTATATTTGTATTTATATTATTATATGTTCACTTTATTATGAAAATATTCACGTCAAAATATCCGATTTAAAAAAAAAGTTTTTTTTATTGTCATCTCTACTTTCTGATGCTGTGTAAATTAAATCCTTACGTAACTATTTTGAGGATTTTTTTAACTTTATTATTCAAATTTCATGTAACGTTAATATAATAAAGTAAATATTGCAAGTAGGAGTTAAAAAAAATCTTTTTGTTCTCGACTACGACGTTATAAAAATAGAAGTATGAACCGGCCCCGAATACGAAATTAAGATCATGGTAGATTTCATACTTGGCAGCCACCCAAAAGTATATGCAATTGCATTTGTCATTTTACAAAAGCTGAGTTTCATCTATCTTACTTACCAGTTCGGTCTAGCCGGTAGGATAGGTCGTTCATACGAGGGGGGTGTCCACTGTCCGTGGATTTCGGATTTCGAACCGAAATAGACTTTAAATGTGTACGTACGATGCGACGAGACCAGTCAGCTGATGCTTCCTGTTTCCGTTGTCCTGCAATTCCCATCGAAGATTTATTTGCCTTTCCATTCATTTTTACCCGATTTAAAAAGAGGATTTTCAATTTGTATTTATGTTACGCGATAGCTCCGTAAGTTGTCAACCGATTTTAATAATTCTTTTTTTGTAAGAACAGTATCTGGTTGGTCCTATTGTTAAAATGAGCAAGCATATAGATGCTTATAGAGCTAATAACGTGTATTGAATTATCTTTGACAGTATTTATGGGTACATAGTAAGTTAGTACAGCACAGCGGATTCTCACCATTTTAACACCAGAAATAAGCATAGGCTTGCCGTTCCAAACCTCAGGCTTCAAAAGACTTAGGTTTAAACACAAAATTATTTAATAAGATCCCACATAATGTTATTGATTTGCCTTCTTATAATTTCAAATTTTTTGTTAAGTCGTGTCTTGTAAAAAAAGTTTATTACAAAGTTGACTACTTAAATAATAAAAATCCATGGACATGATGAGCTGCTCGCTTGGATAATCAAAGAATTATGTAACTTGTACAATTTTTATGTATTTGTGATTAATTTATTGATAACTTGACGTGCAAAAGTATTTCATGTAAATCTATTTGCAGTATAAACTATTTCATTTCATTTCATTATTTCATTTCATTTCACAGACCGAAGCATTATTTTCGGAGGCCAAGACTTCTTTACGGTCAATACGCGATCTTAGTTCGTTACATAATTAAAATTATTTGTTTTATCAGATTTGCCCAAAGAGGGTCCATCGATGTACGGGCTGAAGCGGCGGTACCGGCCAGGCCTGAAGCTCAAGGTGGAATGCATCAGCCGGGACTCCTTGCCAGCCGCCAACCTCTCCTTCTTTATCAACAGCGAACCGGTAAGCGTCTCATTTGCTCTAAATTACATATTCCTGGAAATGCTTATTTATAGGCACGTCTCATGGTACTTACACGTTTTGCACCCATACAAAATACAAAATCATTTATTTCAATACAGGTTTAACAATGAAATTGATGGTTAAACAAACTTACCTAAAGTGAAGTTTGACCGTAATTGCACGAGATGTTGCATCCGAAGAGATTTATGATAACACTTGTAGTCCATCTTCAATGTACTAGGCATCGAACTTTTATTTATTTTACTTATTATTTATTTTAGGATACTGAAAAAATAAACTATTAAAAAGAAAAAAGTCAAAAATTAAGTTTAATAAAATTAATAAATTGGTAGGCAATTATCAGTGAAACTCTTAAAATTCTTTCTCGTTAAATATTTTTGCAGGTTTGAGATTAGTGACATTTGGAATTGCAGAGTAATTGTGATTTTTGTCAGCAATGTTAACATTTACCTCAGTCGCGTGGGAGTTTTATATAATTACCGGGTAATTTAAATAATTCACTACATTTACCATATGCGTCGGTAATTATCTATAATTACCGGTGATTATAAATAATTACCGATTGCTCACATTGACCGTAACATATACACTTTCACCAGTGGGGTGAGCTTCTGTAGGCTCGCGAAAATGTAAAAAAACAGTTACATGGAAATACTCGAGCGTGTCAGATATTGATAGTGTATATTTCCTACGTATCTTTGATGAGGAGCGTATGCTAATCTGTCAATTTGCATAGTGGGGGCGTGCATACAGAAGTGTTTAAAATGGGAAAAAATTAATTAACTCGTGCGCGTCAGATATTTGGAGGGGATGTTGAGTGAGCCCCAACGAAGTTCCTATTCAAAAGTCTGTCGATTAGGAGGTGACGCAAGCTCGTAGCGGTTTTTTGAAAATGTAAAAAAAAATCGCCATTTTGAAATACTCGAGCGCGTCAGATTTTCATACAGACGATTCAGCTTGATGTCCTTGATGTGCTGATTCATAATCTGACAATTATTTGGGTGAGTTTTCTTAATCTAATGGCTTGAAATAAATTTTTTTTAGGTCTTTTTTAATGATTTCTTTTTATGATTTTTTTTAATTTCTTTTTTATGTATTTATTTATTGTTTCACGTAAAATAATAATTAATAATTTATTATTCAAAACGTTACATGATTGAAAAAAAAATTGTACATAAAAAAATGTTAAAAATAATTTATTTTCAATCTTCATCTTCATTGATGTTATTGACGATTTTTGTTACTTTTACTTATGGTAATCGTCAGATTATATTTTTGCCGTTATCCTTGAATTAATTCCTTCAAAATAAAAAGAAATTCAACCGAGCTCGAGAATGTCCAAGTGTCCTTTTTTTTTCAACTTTGTCACCCTCCCACACTCTTACGTCACGCTCAAATTGTCAGATTATTAATATGCATACTTTTTAGCATGTAATAAACCTACTATACCTTAATCTGACGCGCTCGAGAATTTCCAACTATCGTTTTTTTTTACTATTCTGATGGGCTGCCCCACACGCGTGGCCCTATATAGAGGGCTTTGATATGCTGGAGGTACTCAACAAGGTGCAAGGTATCACCCCGTATGTTAATCTGCCACGCTCGAATAAATCCCAAAATCCCCGCTCGGGCTCCCCTACTAATATCTTATGATTGCAGCAAATATTCAAATATCCTTCACGTTTTACGATTTTCACTCCTAAAAAATACATCGCATATGTATAGAAACACATCTGATCTTCTAAAACTTGTCTTAATTTATTCCAAGCCTCATTTTCCATATTCGACACCAATCTTACTGAAATATCGTGCTCAGTGAATAAGAAAATGGAATTTGATTTTCAGAACAGTTAGTTTTAATCTGGGCACGTACAAAGCTAGACCTGAGACCATATAGCATATTCCGGGGTCGTATAAATGATATTTCAGGTAAAGTTTGGAGGTAATATAGTTACTTGGCTGCAAGAAGCTCTCATATGCAGAACATAAATGGTATAATGCGGGGTGATCATCGTGTATAACATATTGATCTCGACGGGGTACGGTAATGGGAAGCGATTTGACAACCGCAATCTTCTAACATTATTTAATCACCGCTTCTCGTCTTCTGATAATGTGTAAGTATAAAGGATAAAGTATCCTTTGTTATGTCGGCTGTTAGCTGCGACTTGTATTGTTGAACGCTGTACAAAGTGGTCTTAACAACAATTAATTCTGTTGAACTATTTTTAAATGAGGCGCAATTATCTTCTTAGCAGCTTGAACGGTTTGATTTTGATAGATTTCTAAGTAAATCTGGGGGCACGGCAGTGCCCCCGGCAAGTCGAGTGCGAAGCAAACACTGCCGTACCATCCTTTACTGGAACCATTTCGTCACATTTTCAGGCCCCTATTTGAGAACTTCTGGATAAGACTAGAACGCAGAAATTTTCATCATCCAATAAGGTATGATAACATACTTAAAATACAAAATTTCAAGTCTGTGGGACTTATAGTTCCGAAGTTAAGTTGCGAAAGCAAAGTTTTGCATTTACGACACACACACACTCACTCACCTACTCATGATCATCGAAATAGAACTAGTACTTCCCATAAACTCAAAGCGCTGAAATTTGGTACAGAGTTAGGGTTTAATAGTCACATAAAGGGAAAACTTTAAAAACTACGATAATCGAAGATCTGAAGAACCTGGTGACCCTGATTAGAAAACACAACAGCTATAAAATCTTATAAAAAATCGTCTAAATATTAAAAAAACGACATACCGCCTTTACAAAAAATATTTAATTTGGTTAGCTGCTTCTACAAAAAAAAGTGAAATCCCACCAAGAACATCCTGAAAACAAACTAGCCAAGTCTCGATGTAGCAGCATGCTCATCTCTAAAAAGTAATGAAATCTAGACAAAATCGTGCCAAGCCTAAGGTTCCTTACTGCGATTTCTTCATTATTATAGTTAGTGTTGTGTGACTTGGCCGTTGAAGGGTACTCAGGGTACATTTCTAATTTTTATTTCATTTATATGAAAGACGTAATTTATTTAAATTTAAGTGCATATTCTATTTAAATTGACATGAATAAAAATTACTTACTTTTATTAAAACATCCTAAACGAATAAATTTAAAATATTGAAAGAACTTCATAAATCCCTAATATTAAATTCACTATGCAATTTATTTTGATTGCACTTACATTTTTAAAGAGGGTTGCGAGAAAAGGTACGACTTAGCGTGAGCTATTTTAATTTAGCCAGAACCCGCTTAAGCTTCGGTCGGTCGTTAATGACGAAATGAGTTAATAACTAAGCTGGCTTTATCCATACTGTTTATACAAAAATACAGGCTTTTTCTACAACATAGGGATTAATAAAAAAGCCATAGATTTCATTTGGCAAAGGTTTTACCCGAAGACAGGAGTTTTTATAGATAGACGTATCTGTGTAGGAAAGGACGTTAAGTCGTTAGTCATGCGCCTGATCCCTGTTTTGTAAATACTCAATGCTCGTCACACAATTTTTAGTAAAGAATAAACTGGTGTTTTAAAAACTGTAATCCAAATTGGAAAAATAAATAAAAAAAATAGGATAAAGACCTAATCTCTTGGCATGTAAAACAACTACTCTATTGAATGAGCCATCGGACCTGTCACTAGTTAGTAACGTACATTCTTATCACTAACAATAGTTTAGCGGTCAATTAGAATCTTGGGTAGAGCTAGGCTCTCTAGGGGTTTACCTAATCTGAAATCTGTCTGAGCAACAACGATAGACAAAGGTACCGTGGCATCTCACTCTGCCGTAGAAAACTGTAACTGACAGGGATATTTACGATGTTGTTTTGTTTTAATGATCTCCCGATGTTTCGGCACTGTTGCAAGCGCCATGATCACGGGTGGTGAACTGTGTTAAACAGTGTGTGTGTGTGTAAAATATCCCGGACAGTTACAGTTGTCTAATGTGTGTAACCATGACAGTTTAAAATTATATTCTCACTCTGCCGCGTTCACATAATCATTGTGAACATTTAACATTTTACTTAGAATAGATTGTACCACGTAGCCGCGTCTCTTCATTGCACTCCATTTTCTCAGGATAATACAACTATTCTAATGGCCATAATAACTTGTATTACGGTGAAACTTTGTATATCACCCTATTACTACATTATTCAATGGTAAAGATACAAATTCGTGAGGAAACCTGCACATCTAAGAAGGAATTCTAAGGTTGTGTAGTCGACCAACCCGCACTTGGCCAGCGCAGTAGACTAAGGCCTTATCGCCCTTATTTAGGGTAGGTCCGTGCCCCAGCAGTGGGGACGTATATGGGCTGATGATGATGATGATGACCACATTATTTGCTTTGTTGATTGCATTTTAGGAAGGAAGAAAAATACCACGCGTGTATTTGGGGCCATATATTAAGGGAAAAATAATAAAAAATTTTTTTGGAATTTATTTATTTTTTTAAAATAAAAAAAACAGTATGTTGCCAAATGGCTACAATGCGCGTTCCGGCCTACCACAGCTGCATACAGAGTAAATTAAAAAAAATTGAATTTCATGGTTTTTGACTCGGCTAACCGAGTCAAAAACCATGAAATTCACCGAAACAGTTTCTGGTTTTAGTGTGGCACAGAGCCACGTTACATTTCGTACACCCGACACGTGTAAAACCCTTACAATTTGGAAGTTTACAGCGATTTTTTTTCTCACAGCGCCTTTCATGGTGGGCAATTCCGTCGGTTCTAATATCTTTCGGCGGCACATACGATATTTTCCCTCTCTTGGCCTTCAAATCTAATTCTCTTTCTAGACTGCTTCTTGAGGGCCTTCCTCTCTTGTTTCCATCACCATTTACTTTATATTTACATAGGCTTTCGGCCAACTCCGCTCTAAACTCTCCAAGGTTCATGTTCTTCGTATTTCCTGATCTTTCATTAACTTTCTTGTATAATATCCAGGAATTTATTACGCTCAAATCAACCATGTGGTAAAACAACCGTAAGTACCATTTTCTACTTTTTATTCTGATTCTATATCGCCCTAGAAAACTGTCCATCAGATCTACCCTCCCATGTGGGCATTATAATCTTTTATTATCTTAGGACATGGTATTGAAATAGTAGCCCTCTTTTTTTTGTCATAACGAGAGAGGGTAGATATTGGTTCGGAACCAACGTAGGTGGATGCAAGAGTCACCATCTTATTGTCCTTCCAACAAGTCACAGATATGTCTCTTCCTTCGTAATTAGTGACTTGTTCTTCATAAGTGCCTCTTTCAACAGTCTCTTTCATAAAATCTTTTTGGACAGGCAGTTTACAGGTCTTACCCAGTCTGTTCCTCTGTATGGTCCCTAGAGCATAAATTCCCTGACTTGCCAAATAATGTAGGAGTGGTATCGATGTATAATAATTATCAAAATAAATTACGTGGTTTATCATTCTTGGTACATTGCGACAAAGTCGAATCACTGTATTGCCAACTACACCAAGGTCGGGCTCACCAGGCTGGCACTCCTCATTCTTTCCAGAATAAATTTCGAAATTGTACGCATATCCTGATAGGGAGCAAAGCACGTAAAATTTAAAACCCCATTTGTGTGGTTTGTTTGGGAGGTACTGTTTCAAAAAATGTGCCACTTTCGTGGCACACATTTGCTCGTCAAGAGAGAGTCTTTGTTCTAAGGGCACAATGTTTGAAAATAAATGGTTGAGGTGGTCAATTAATGGTCTTATCTTGTGTAGGCGATCATGTTCTGGGTGAGTTACAGGTTTGTGAAGGGAGTTGTCATTGAAGTGAATTACAGTTCTCAACTTTGCAAATCTTTTAGAAGTCATTGTCTCCATTATATGCTGAGAACCGTACTTGCCCCAGTACGCTCTGACATTTGGGTAGTGAAAAACTGTAGTAAAAATTAAAATACCAAAGAATTGACGCAGTTCTAATGGTGTTACTGGTGAGCAGTTAGCAATATTGTTTTGGGTTATATATAAATTGGTTTCATCGACAATCTTTGATATTATTTCATCATTTATAAATCGTGTAAAAAATTGTAGCGGGGTTTCTAATGAAGTTACGTCTTCTGGCAGCGACGTATTTCCCAAAAAGGTGATCCGGTTTTCATCCCACTCTAAATTCTTTTTTTTCCAAATTAAATCTCTATTTCTGGATCTCCAAAGAGCTGTACCTGAAAGGGGCGCAGAAGACAAGGATATCGCCGGCGGATCAGATTCTTCCTCGACCAAAGGTGGATCAGGACTATCTACTTCTAATTCGTCTAAACTTCTCCTATCTTCATCCTCTAAATCATCTAACAATTCTTGAGCACCAGGGTAATAATCTAATTCATTATCATCTCCAATATCCTCCTCATCCTCTGATATTTCACCGGCTTCTAATGCAGACAAATATGCTTCTATTTCTTCAGGCTTCATTATTCAAAAACACTAGAATAGAAAAAACAAAAGCATAATTATCCATGACCCATGGCTAGAAACAAGTTTGGGTGCAAACTTTCCCAACAAAAGCAAATATGAACTAAACGCGCAATGTAGACATTTGGCAACATACCTATTTTTATCAAAATTTTGTGAAAAACTGATTCTAATTACATACATCTACTAAAATATAAATTCCTTACCTGTTTTCCAATATATTGAGAAATAGTTATGCGAAGATTATGTATTTTTTATGTAAAAATCCAGTCAGGAAACTTCGACAAAATCAAAACATCGAAACTTTTTCACCTTGACAGACAACAGCTTAAAAATTTTTTAAATTCGCGCCAAATCAGATATGATACTTTTTTTTTTTTAATTATCAAGAGCTAGAGAAACGTAACGTTGCGTTCGGAAATCAAAAAACTGTTTTTTTTTCTTCTTTTTTACCTTTAAACAGTATGTAGACAATTGTATACAAGGCCCCTTTAAGGGTTAAAGGGAAAATTTACAAAACGGTCATCAGACCTGTCGCGATGTATGGATCTGAGTGCTGGGCAATGAAAAAGACTGAAGAGAGGAAGGTGCATGCAAATGAGATGCGTATGTTAAGATGGATGTGTGGAGTAACAAGGTTGGATAGGATTAGGAATGAATATATAAGGGGAAGTCTGAAAGTTGCACCTATTTTAGAAAAGGTGAGAGGTGCAAGGTTAGCTTGGTACGGGCATGTTATGAGGAGGGAAGAAAGCCATGTAACTAGAAGAGTGATGAGTATGAATGTCAATGGACGTAACGGTAGAGGCAGGCCGAAGAAGACATGGATGGATTGCGTGAGAGATGATATGGGAGTGAAAGGAGTAGACACAGAGCTGACGAATGATAGGCCCGAGTGGAAGAAATACACATGTTGCGCCGACCCCACTTAGCGTGGGATAAGGGCAGGAGAATGATGATGATGATGATGATAAATATGAGGGACATTTCCACACACGGTCATTTGACCCTACTGAACAGAGCTTGTACTATAAGCGTCAGAGACTGATATACATAAATATATATTTATAAATTTATACATAATCACACCCAGACACAGAACAAACACTGGTCATGACGCTGACGATGTTCATCACACAAATATTTCGACAGTGACTATTAACATTGTCGGAACTGCAAAATCTCACTTTTTCGTTTATTTCAGAAAACATGCCCTAATAACTAGATCTACCATCGGGTGAAATAGAAAAAATGTTTCCATGCATAGTTTTTGAAATAATCACATTTAAAAATTCGGATGTTACCTAGAGAGGCCGCTAAAAACGTCGGAAAATAACTTTCGACGTTGTTAGCGGGACGCGGGGCCGGGTGTGCGCGCGCGTTTTCCCAGATCCGTCCATGTTAGCGGGATGAGTGGACGTCGCGTGGCAACTTTGTTTTCAAGAGAGTTTATTTCTTATCCCATATTTTATAACACTATTCACGATGACACCTACAAGATCAGGACGTTTAATCAGTCTAGCAACGAGAAAAGATGATGAGAACCTACCTCGAGTATACCTGCCAATAATAACTCTCAAACAAAAGCAAAACCTACAGTAGTAACATCCATATGTTCTTATTTATTACTTTTATCATAATATTACTCTTAGAATTTTAACAATTTGTTTATTGTTTAGCTTTGTGGCAAAGGAGACGGGAGAACGTCCATACAAAATTGGGCCTGACGTTACAGCAACAATTATTACACTATTTCATTTTGATATTAATGCCATTTAAAATAAATAAACTTTTTTACAACTGCAAAAAGATATAGGGTGTTATTATTTGCTTCATAATAAGTTATTCTTACAAACTCTCAGTGTCCTCGCGTTGTATTTAAAGACTACTACTGACTAGATTTTATCAGATTGTATTTTAGGACATTAACACACTACGGTTTCTAGGAATATTGTTTCCTACTAGCTGTTTCCCTCGGTTTGGGAAACGAAATATCCACTATCGTAAGTTCAAGCCAAACGAAGGGAATGATTTTTTAGATTGACGTTTGATGTGATAAGAGTTCTACTTTGTTGCCAATACAAGAAAAAAAAAACGTGTTGATCAATTTATTTTTACAATGTTTATATAAACGTCGTTTTATAATTAATTATTTAAAACGTTTTTTAAAAGATAATCTAAAGTCAAAAACACTTTATTCACTTTATTTGCTTTTATTTTCTATTTTATATCATTTCTTTATTTATATCATTACTTTATTTCATTTGGCAACATTGTAAAAAAATGACAGTGAAGCTAGGAAGTAACGAAAGTCAATAATATTATGATTATATATTTTATTTAATATCTCATGGTAAAATGGCTTAATATTTCGTGATTAAAAATTAAACATTTAGAAACAATTATTGATAAATATTTTATTTCTGTACACGATAGGCCCAGATTCGCCCGTCTCCTTTATTTATGAATTATGAGTATTTCCTAGTACGGCATTTAACAATGTGAGTTGTACCACATCTGACTTTGTTAATTGGTTTTTCAAATGGCTTAAATGTCGGTAGTACCACATCCGACATTGTTAATTTCCTTTTGAAAAGAGTGAAATGTCGGTAGTACTACATCTGACGTTATTAATTGCTTTCTAAAAGGGTCTTATGACGGTAGTACCACATCCGTCGTAGTGAATTTTTTTTATTTAGAAATCAAATGACGGTAGTGCCACATCCCATTTCATTTAACGCGTTTGAGATTTATAAATATGTCGGTAGTACCACGACAGCAGAAAGGGGCTCTCCAGGTGGTGTGTCGGACTCCCCGATGGCTGGCGAGAAGACGGTAAATGCCAGCCGCAGCTCCTGGGCGGAGTGTAATGCCCAGAGGGTTTATCGACTATTGGCAGTGTCATGGTACCTGGCAGAGCTTTCACTCACAACACCGCCGGTGGATAAGCCTCCATGTCTCCCTCAAGAATCCCCAGAGGGGGGCAACGGGGCGACCCGGTGCACAGGGTCGCTCCCGTCCCTCAACGATGGCCGTTGGTGTAATGCCGATGGGGGTGTCCCCACACCCGCCGACGGCAGGCCGTCGTAGGACTGCGGCATGTGACGCGCATAATCACGCCTTCTGCGCACAGTCGCCTTTTTCACAGTGGTGGCGCGAAGGGGTCATCTTCACGCTCCCTCTCTACCGCCTCCTTTTGAGTCATTACTGACTCGGAGAAGGAGGCAGTCGCCGCCCACACATCTACGTCCTCTACCATCCCTCGCAGAAATTGGGGGAGAGGTCAGCGGGCCGGCCACAAATGTTTGGGCCTACCTCTTTTCGTACCACGACGGACACTGGAAGATAGTGTGGTCCGCCGTGTCCTCCTGTGCGCCGCATTCGTGACAAATGGACGCGTCCTCCCGCTGAATGCGGTGCAGATAGTGGCCGAAGCAACTATGCCCGGTCAGCAAGTGCACCAGACGGAACGACAAGAAACCGCCCGTCCGCTCGAGCCAGCTGTTGAGCACTAACCCGAGCGCATCCAGCAGGTGACGCCCTGCCACCTACTTGGCTAAGCTATATGTCCACGCCGCCACCAATACCTCGCGAGCTCCGTCCGCAAACTCCTCGCGCTCTTTCCTTACTGGACGAAGACCCAGATCTCGTTGCTACTAAAGCCAACCTTAGGAACCTTCCGACCGTGAGACACCGGTCGAAGAGACCCCGGAAAAACTGCTCCAGTTTTGAGCAGGCCAGAGCGACGACTCGGGCCGGGACACCGTCCGGACCTGGGGCGGTCTTCTTCGCCCGGAGAGGGAGGACGGCCGACTCGAACTCCTCTGGAGTGAGCGGCGTTATGGTCTCCAATTCCGGGATAGGTCTCAGACGTAAGGGCATCCGTGGCGGCACATGGTCGGTGTCTATAGGTGGAAAGAGACCCCGAACTGATTTTGGTTAGTTTTATGTGATTTTGATTAATATTTCGTCGATTACTTGTCACATACGACCTAATATTTTTTTATATAATCACTAAACAATGTCGTAAGTACCAGTTCCATCAAACGATGATTTTATACAAGCAAAAATTTCGGTTCTGGTACTTCTGACAATTCAACATTAGTTTAGAGCCGTTAAAAAAGTCGCAACTGACTTTTCTCATGTTTACACATTTAATAACGGCGTCCTATAATATTGGCCTGAAGAAACATTATTTGTATAGCATAACCCTAAAATTTTGTAATCCTGCCTTAAATAAGTAAAAAGATACATTCAAATGAAACTTTGATTTGCTCTCCTATAAAGTTGCTGTTTTTCACATCCGACATTTTTAATAGTCACTGTCGATTTGTCCCGAATGGAATGAATCGAACCCACAATTCTTGGAACATCCGGCCGAGTCAATCAATGCTGAATGCACCGAGTCAATTTTTTTTCTTTCTTTTTTGCGGTTTGATATTTTTAGGCGATAGTTTTAGATTTTCACAAAACATATATTTAAATTATTTGTTTTCACGTAAAAAAACGCAAGCCAGTACGAAGTACATGGAATCTAGCTGATCCATATTTGTCGGAACTGATTTACATGGTCTGTATTTAATAAAAATAGTAATACAATTAATATAACGATGCTTATTATGATTCTAATTGGTTACGCTAGACTGACCTAAATGGACGTTCACAAAAGGTTTGTTTACGGCTGAAGGAAGACTTCAGATAGGACCGACATTTGGTCGGGGCGGCCTATGATATAACGGTTATGTTATATAACAATACCGGCTATGTTAGCCAGTATTCTGCTCATTAGACTGTTGTTGCTAATTCAGTTATGGACCGGCGATCTGGCCAAAACCACAGACACTGAATGCGATCGGGGCATGACCGACCCTTCTGATCATTATGCTTAAATTAAATTCTTCACAATACTTCCCACTACTAAATTAATTATTTACATAAATAGTTGTACTTGTACCTTATTGAAAGTTTAAAAAATATATAATGTAGGTATATAATACATGTGGAGTTAGCAGTAATTGTCAGTTGCATTTAAATTTTGTAATATTGTTTTGATCTATCACTTATAATCATTTATTCATAAATAGTTGACTGGCTCGGTTGAACAGTGGTTAGTGACCCAGGTTTACTACCTACGGTTCCAAGAGTAGTGAGTTCGATTCCCACTCGGGACAAATATTTGTGTGACGAACATCGGTGTTTGTTCCGTGTCTGGGTGTAATATTAAATATATTTAAGGATATTTGTGTATCCACTGTTGATTCTGATACCCGTAACACAAGTGCTTAAGCTACTTACCACGGGATTAGATCAATGTATGTGATGTTGTGAATTATTTATTCATGTAAACAGTTGTTGGTTTGTCAAATAAATAAGTTAGGTAGACATCTTTCGGCTGATATGATTATAATGTGAAATGAGAATACGAGATATATTTTTTTATATACACATATAGATTACAAATCATCTAACAGACATTGGATGATACAGAATTGAATTGACTAGACAGTCATCTACAAAATAACAAAAATAACACATCCATTTCAATATGTAATAAGTAACTCCACTATACCCAGTTTATATAACCAAGAATAACTCGACAGAGAGGATAAATACATAAAAAATATGTTGATAGTACTTATATTTAGAAAAACGGAAAAAATTCAACTGCCTCACCGCGGCCCGGGGATTCGAACACCCGTCCTTCCGGGAATCGCGCCCAGACGTGCATTACCATCACACCAGACCAGCAGCTATTAATTGAAGCCGTCGAATTTTTCCCGTAT
Source organism: Maruca vitrata (assembly GCA_039566165.1). NCBI lineage: Eukaryota > Metazoa > Arthropoda > Insecta > Lepidoptera > Crambidae > Maruca > Maruca vitrata. Next base: position 13,192,695 of record CM076914.1, on the reverse strand, counting down.
ATGACCTGTTAGCCACAGGTGGCGCCATCTACTATCAGTGATACACACTGACAGCCGTAGACATCTCATTGCAGAAATGTAAACTACAGAAAATGATGACACACTGGCAATTAATGTAAATTTAAAATTTTTAAGTGCTAAAGCTTGCACTAGCTGTACTAATATTTAGAAAAACGGAAAAAATTCAACTGCCTCACCGCGGCCCGGGGATTCGAACACCCGTCCGTCGAAAATTTTAAATTTACATTAATTGCCAGTGTGTCATCATTTTCTGTAGTTTACATTTCTGCAATGAGATGTCTACGGCTGTCAGTGTGTATCACTGATAGTAGATGGCGCCACCTGTGGCTAACAGGTCATATACGGGAAAAATTCGACGGCTTCAATTAATAGCTGCTGGTCTGGTGTGATGGTAATGCACGTCTGGGCGCGATTCCCGGAAGGACGGGTGTTCGAATCCCCGGGCCGCGGTGAGGCAGTTGAATTTTTTCCGTTTTTCTAAATATTAGTACAGCTAGTGCAAGCTTTAGCACTTAAAAATTTTAAATTTACATTAATTGCCAGTGTGTCATCATTTTCTGTAGTTTACATTTCTGCAATGAGATGTCTACGGCTGTCAGTGTGTATCACTGATAGTAGATGGCGCCACCTGTGGCTAACAGGTCATATACGGGAAAAATTCGACGGCTTCAATTAATAGCTGCTGGTCTGGTGTGATGGTAATGCACGTCTGGGCGCGATTCCCGGAAGGACGGGTGTTCGAATCCCCGGGCCGCGGTGAGGCAGTTGAATTTTTTCCGTTTTTCTAAATATTAGTACAGCTAGTGCAAGCTTTAGCACTTAAAAATTTTAAATTTACATTAATTGCCAGTGTGTCATCATTTTCTGTAGTTTACATTTCTGCAATGAGATGTCTACGGCTGTCAGTGTGTATCACTGATAGTAGATGGCGCCACCTGTGGCTAACAGGTCATATACGGGAAAAATTCGACGGCTTCAATTAATAGCTGCTGGTCTGGTGTGATGGTAATGCACGTCTGGGCGCGATTCCCGGAAGGACGGGTGTTCGAATCCCCGGGCCGCGGTGAGGCAGTTGAATTTTTTCCGTTTTTCTAAATATTAGTACAGCTAGTGCAAGCTTTAGCACTTAAAAATTTTAAATTTACATTAATTGCCAGTGTGTCATCATTTTCTGTAGTTTACATTTCTGCAATGAGATGTCTACGGCTGTCAGTGTGTATCACTGATAGTAGATGGCGCCACCTGTGGCTAACAGGTCATATACGGGAAAAATTCGACGGCTTCAATTAATAGCTGCTGGTCTGGTGTGATGGTAATGCACGTCTGGGCGCGATTCCCGGAAGGACGGGTGTTCGAATCCCCGGGCCGCGGTGAGGCAGTTGAATTTTTTCCGTTTTTCTAAATATTAGTACAGCTAGTGCAAGCTTTAGCACTTAAAAATTTTAAATTTACATTAATTGCCAGTGTGTCATCATTTTCTGTAGTTTACATTTCTGCAATGAGATGTCTACGGCTGTCAGTGTGTATCACTGATAGTAGATGGCGCCACCTGTGGCTAACAGGTCATATACGGGAAAAATTCGACGGCTTCAATTAATAGCTGCTGGTCTGGTGTGATGGTAATGCACGTCTGGGCGCGATTCCCGGAAGGACGGGTGTTCGAATCCCCGGGCCGCGGTGAGGCAGTTGAATTTTTTCCGTTTTTCTAAATATTAGTACAGCTAGTGCAAGCTTTAGCACTTAAAAATTTTAAATTTACATTGATAGTACTTATTCATGAACCACAAACTCAGATGGAATACCTACGTCTGCAATGGATCAGCCACTGCGGACCATTTATTTTCCCAACTGACATACGATGATGACTCGGAGTAGCCTCGTCATCATCACCGGACTTGCGGGGGAGCGGATGGCACTCACCCCTAAACTGCGGACCATGACGTTATAAGTGCAACATATCCTCACTGTTTTGATCAAGGTAGGAGGTAAGGCTCCGGTCACGCGTATTAGTACTTGGTGTTACAATTAATTGACGAAAGCAAGACAGGGGTCTTGTTGCTTGAATGCATTGTCTTGTTAATTCAAAACAGGTCGTTTCTTTTACGTCGGGCATAAAAATAGATCGCTTCAATAAAAATGGATTGCCCAAACTTCCATCTATAGCACCAAATTGGATGATTTATACAATAGTAGGTTGGCTAAGACTTGTCTTATTTTGTAAACAAACATGACGTCATGTGACCAAAGACTATGGTTAGTGTTAGTAGCGAATGAACGAATGACAAATGAACGAATATATTAAACTGAATGATTTTCGTAATGACGTATATCCGAAAATCTAATTCTGTCAAATATTTGAATAAACGAAAAAGAGACAATATTAGCCGATACACGTACTTCATGTCAGAACCAGACAATTGTTTTTTTAAGCTATTGCATAGCTTTTATCGCGGGCTTTGCGCGCGATAAAAGCTGCGCGGCGACCGATTCAAGAAATTACGTAACGAAAAAAACCTCACAATCGTCTAACGTCGTTTCAGTTCGGTAGACTTCGGCACGGTGTTTGTGTGCGTGCGGTTAGACGTATTGTACGACTCCACGAAACTCGCACGAATCGAGACGAGCTGCTCCGAAATCGGACGATGCTATGCAATAGCTATACCGCGGCTGTCCCCGAGTGCCACTCTTTTTTTTTTATTTAAATACTAATACCTATTTAGTATTTTTAATGAATTTAGCGCTTTAAACATGTACATATATAAACGGTATTTTTAAATAACTAAAAAAATCATAAATTTTTGATAAGAAATAAAAGATGCGTTTCTTTTAATTTATTTAAACAAACTTGACCATGGTACATATAAACATTCACTCACAGTTTTTAATAATTTGATATGTATAATAAAGAAGCAGAGTTGCCAGTAGTCAAAATATACTATTTTATCAAGGTTGTAAATTTATTCAAACATTTTACCGTAGTTGTCTCGTAATATAAGTGGAGATTTAATTATATGAACACTAGGAAATACAAAATGATATAAAGTATTCCTTTTTGGTCTATTTTATTTTAACTAAAAAACTACCGAAATCTCATAACAGCATACATATTTGATCTGTCGATAAATATAAGTCACATTTATTTAATATAACTTTTTTATCAAAAATAAAAAAATACTAGTTCATCGTATTGATTTGGCAACATTTGGCTACCGTTTTTACATTTTGCATGATACGAAACAAAATGTAATTACTTCCAATTAGTCCATAACAACCATTTAATTGTTCAAATTATTTTGTTTATATTTTATGAAAATACTCATTCATTTACTTGCATTTCCATCTCTACGGTCCATAAACAAAGAGTTTTGAAATGTCAAACTCACGTCAACGGCGGTAATGACTCGTGATCGTCATACGATTTTAAAGCTAAATTCAGGCAGTTTTTGGTGTATTTCGTACTATATGCGTTTATTCTAACAATACGCATGTTCATACGGGACTGAAAGGTAATAATTGATGCCGTTTTGCGTAATTTTCGTACTGACAGGTGTTTATTATTGTTTTTGGACAAGTCTGAAAAAACGAAGTATATTTTTTTCACGTTCTTCCACAACTAATTACTTTGAGTGTAGAGGTAGATAGTAGATTTGTATTTGTTTCATCGTCATGCAACAAAAGTACATAAGGAAATAAAATTATTCTGTATAACTTACTTATCGATTTCGCGGAAACCTTCACGAAAACGTTATAAGTTGTTGTAGGTCTGAGTTGTGACGGTTTCTAAGAAGGTCTCTCAAATATTTATCATAACAAATAAGCCAAAGGGAAAAAAATAAAAGTTTCTTTACTTAAAATTTGAAAAAAAAAATCGCATTCATGACCCCGCCTGAACGGGGACTTGAACCACCGGACCTTCCGATATCGCCTCGGATGCTCTTCCAACTGAGCTACTAAGGTGTCGAGTCATCAATGCGATTTTTTTTATCACTTTGCTCGTTAAAACGGTATTTTCTTATTTACTGTTTTTATTTAAATTGAATTGAATACACTAAAATGTATATGGTTGTACCACAATATATTAAATATTACACTTTATGGGTCTACACGTTATTAGGAGTAGCAAATTACATAGCTACTTACTGCCCGACGTTTCGACTGGGTTACACCAATCGTGGTCGCGAGCGAACCACCACAATATATTGCTGAAACTACATCTGGATCGGATAAACTATGTCTGAGATAAGCGTGCAAAAACGCACAGACAAATAAGAGACAGAAAACATTTTGTTATTTGGACGTTTCATTGACGTCTATTTTTTTTAGTTCGTCTCCAAAGTACTTAGTCACCTCGGATTTCGGATATAGAAAATGGTTTATTATAGTCTTAATATGTGAGTGAATACAACGTTCTAAATCCACAAGTGTAAGTATCACATACTTACATTAAACTTGTGGAGTGGAAAATGAAAAAAACGGTAGCCAAATGTTGCCAAATCAATACGATGAACTAGGATTTTTTATTTTTTATTAAAAAGTAATAAATGTGACTTATATTTATCGACATTCACCGTCACGTTGCTAGAAAAAATCACTGTGACTCATACTGAACACAATATTGCATCAGAAAGATAAATAAGAGAGTTAGGGTTTCTGTGACGTGAGCTAAATCACTAAAAGTAGAAAAATACTAGCCGATACAAAATATATTGTTTCAATACCTAGAATCCCTACGTAATTATGTATATTATAATTCATCAAATTAATTATTAATCTAACGCTTAATCGTTCCCTGTCACATGGACGTATGCATAAGCCGATTGGACAGGAAATGTATTAATTCATTAGCTACATCTACTATTAGGTCATCACCAGTCATTGAAATTCAAATTCTAACCTACCCAACATAATATGGAAATGTCTGTTTGAACATGACCGGCCGTTTAAATACGTTGGAACTTGGTTACGTATCAAAATAACTAAAGTTGTTTCGACTACTGCCGATTCAACTATGCTCGACTCACCTAATGTTTGAAATACCTAATGATCGTTTCACATAATTTCATAATAACTAATGCACGCAATCTCTAATGGACAATTCGGCTACGCTCGACTCACCTAACCTTTTTTCGTCTACGCTTTATTCACCTACGCTTTATTCCCCTAACGCTTTACTCACCTAAGAGCGAATTCACCTACGGCCTATACTTTGGTATTTGGTATCTGCCACGTTGATCCATAGGTAGCAAGCACTGCGTAAGGACCGAGAGGTCCCCGGTTCGAGTCCGGGGTCAGGCAAAGTTTGTGTTGAGTTTTCCTGCAATGAAATTACTCAGCCCGAAGTTCAGAAGTTGGCGGTTTAACGCCCGTGCCTCGGAAAGCACGTTAAGCCGATGGTCCTGCGTCCGATCTCTCATCGGTCATGTCGGATTGCCGTCTCTCCGAATTATGAGAGTAAGGGAATAGAGAGTGCACTTGTATTTGCGCGCACACTTGTGCACTATAATATGGCCTGCGCACTTGGCTGATCTATATTGAAGCTGCGATGGTGAGCGAAACCATTCTGCGACGACAAGCTTGCGTGGAACCGCCGGAGCCCCGCAACGCCAGAGCCGTGATAGAGCCCAAACCGCGCGGCGCGCAGTAATGATAAATAGTAGGCGAGTTGTTGATTAGGTATTTCAAACATATTCGAAACATGTATTATGTTAAAAAAGCATTAGATTAAAAAAGCATTAGATTAATTGGTCCTTAGTGCAAATAATTTTAGTTGAAACAAAATTATATGAGTTAAGCATTAGGCGAGTCGTGCATTAGGCATAATGATTTTAGGTGAGTCGAGCATAGTTGAATCGGCAGTAGTCGAATCAACTTTAGTTATTTTGATACGTAACCTTGGAACTTGGATCACGCTAAATATTTATTCCAATTGTAATATGCAAATGGATTTTAATGACAGGTGCGTTTAATACACGCTACTACATAATGCACGTAAGTACATTTATTGTTATCGAACATCCTATTTTATATTTTTATTTGTTGTTTTTAATGCTATTAAAACTCAATGTAAATTTAAAATTGGAAAAAAAATATCCTATTTTATTATGTACTCTTTATGTTCCAATAAAAACTTTTTGATTTTTGATTTTGAATTAAAAAACTTAAAAAAATGGTGCTGTTTTGAGTATTTCCGTATTTTTTTTTTTTGACGCGGTGAAAGCTTTTTTATTCATACTTTTTTTATTACTAAACACTGAGCTCATAACAGTTAATGATCATAATTTTTTTATTCAAATTGTTTCTACCAAGAATAATTTTAAATACGAATTTTTTTTTCAGAATTTTTTTCTTCATAATAGTTAATGATCATATTATTATTGCTTTAATTAATAATGTTGTTACTAAGAACATACTTTAAATCATAATGTCGTTGTTCAGAATAACTTCCTTTATTACAGACAATCATCATAATTTTTGTATGAAGAAAGGCAATACTCAGAAAATGTTTTGACACAAAATGTCAATTCCCATAATAAAAAATAAAAAAAAATATTGCTTATTGTAAAATCCAATTCATACAATATGGGTTAATCAAGTAAATAATCATTATGCATCCATGCATTAGTATCTCCTCGTCTCCGGCGCTGCGAAAAGTGCAACCCTTCCGCACTTGCGTAACGAGACAAGGAAGAATGAGCATGGGTGGCCCCATGCTCGCTTCCGCAGCTTCGGCTTTTTGGATTGCCATCGGCGCTTTCAGCGCCTCGGCGACCAGCCTCAGCCGCTCCAGCTCGCCCGGGCGCCTAAGCCTCGTTACAGCGAACGAGGGCTGCGCCCACCCTCCGCGCCTCCGGCTTTGGAATTACACTTTTCAGTCACATTAGTTTTGTAGCAAAATATTGCCTATTTTGGACCATTTCAAAACAACCATTTAATTTATTTATACCAAGTTCTTAAGGCGTAACTCGCATTTTTACCTTAACCTTTTTATGATTCAGAAGAGTATGATTAGTGATATTATGAATTTCAATGATTATGATTAGTGATATTATGAATTTTAATGATTATGATTAGAGATATTATGAATTTCAATGATTATGATTTTCAAAATGTAAATATTTTTTTTTATGAAGAATAATCATTATGGTTTTAAATTTTATGAGAAACATTTTCGGACTTCCAATGTTATGACTCAAAAAATTATGTAAGAAAATGCGCCCCCGGCCCAACTACTACGACTTTTGTTACGATGGCTATTCGCTGGTAATAGCACCAAAGAGCTCCACTCAAGCCCCCTGCGAGGGGTGCTTTGCCATTAGCAAACTAAAATCAACCTACGACTTGATTTTAGTTTGCTAATGTGAGTAACAATGAAAGTTTGATGTAAATATCAATTCAAATTCCAATAATTTTACTAAAATCTAACTCTTTAAGGGGTCACTCAAATTGCGGTTAAAAGTGGCCACAGATGACATAAGTGCAAATCAGTCCAGAAAATTTTATATCAAATATGCGCTATCCCAATGCAGCGCCAAAAGTATCCTAGGGATTTTATTGATAGACGGGACATGCACCTACTTAAAAAATGGGTAACATTCATACAATAAAAAAAACAAAATAACATTAGTTCATTAGTGAAATTGTTACTAACTTTATATGGATTATTCCTAAAATAAACTCATGCTAGTTGCAGTATTATGTTTTTGGGTCAAAATTTTAAATTGAAATTTAACCACCCTCCTGTTGTCAGATTGATCTGAAATTTGGTACTCTTTTTTTATTCTGGTGACAATACAATATAATAAAATCAAAATTATTTTAGGCGTACCTTCCATTACCATCAGAGATAATAATGACCGGGACCTACGTAGGTTGATTGTTACCAAGTTGTAACTATTTATTTATTTTCTAGCGCAAATAAAATAAAACCCTTTAACTTCAAAGCTTTTTTTATCGTTTTTTTCTTTTGGCAAGTACGGCGCAAGGAACATGCCAAATGATCCCGCTGGATACGCCAGGAACTCCACCAGAAAATTGGAATAGACCTAATAGGCGCTTCGTTTGTCGTGAAATGGCAAGCGACTGTTACATTTTAGCTGTTACATTAATAAATAAATATTATGATCTGATCCTGTGGTAAGAAGCTTTAACCTACTTTTGTCTGATCTTTGAAGTTAAAAGTGGTTTTGTCTGATTGAAGGTTCATACTATCGGTCAAAATTCATAAAAAGTTAAGGAGGTCAGGGAAACTTACCCGGAAATGCATCAAAAAGTGTTTTAAAACAATTTAAAGTTGTAATGTTTTTAAAACACAACCAGAAGGAGAAGAATTTTGCCTTCGACCACGAACAGCGGTGGCATTTTAACATCTTTTCGCCAGTCGCCGGAAAGCACACCGCCCCATTTCCCACGGAGTGGAAGAAGGCGCCGTTCACCGCGATAAAAAAAAAAGCATCTGATATAACAAATATCCTGTAGAGCCGGCGTTAGGGTAGGGCGCGGTTGGGCGACCGCCCAGGGTACTGCACACACTGAAGGGATTATGGCCGCTTGCATATTTCACCCGGGGCAACATGGGAAAAAAACACGACCAGTCGACCAAGTGCGAGCCGGACTAGCGCACGGAGGGTTCCGTACTATTGTTATTAATAGAAAATTACGTTTGTTGTACGTATTTATTAAGACCAAGTAAAAATTTTAAATATGCAAGTGAATATTCTGTGCATATGTTAAGCGTCTATCTCTTACCGTTATTAATATTGAGCAAAAAATTACCTCCCTTAATATTTTATATTTTTTAATATAATTAGTATTTCCTTTTATAGTGGCAACGGAAATACATTATTTGTGAAAATTTCAGCTTTCTATCTATCACGGCTTATGAGATAGAGTTTGGAGACAGACAGACGAATATCGGCGGCTTAGTAATAAGGTCCTATTTTTACCTTTAACAAGTTTGTTGTATGAAAACTGCCCTTAAAATATTTTTTCACTTTATGTAGGTATTTCTTGTTACAGTATGTGTATAATATACATCATTTAACGAAATTGATCATCTGTAAAAAGCCTGAAAATGGCGCCTATTTTTAACCGACTTCAAAAAAGGAGGAGGTTCTCAATTCGTCTGTATGTATAATATTTTTTTTTTTTTTTTTTTTTTATGTATGTTCACCGATATTTTCGTAAATTATAGACGGATTTCAAAATTTTTTTTTTGGTTGGGTAGAGTTCACTTCCGAGGTGGTCCCATTTTCACCAGTCCCGGATCTGATGATGGGATCCAGGAGAAATCGAGGGCAACCCTCAAATTTTATAGGGACATGTACCGCGTTTTGCATATTATCTGAAGTTATATTGGCATTTGCTTCTGGAAATCATAATCTTATGATGCTGAGCTGATGATGGAAGGTCAACTCCTTAATACTTAGGAGTAAAAGGATAATTCTTTCAATACTGTATACATATTAAGACTACTAGTTATAATATCAGTAGCATTATAGGTGAGCTGAACTAATAGGGTGATCAGTCTAGGATCTGATGATGAGATCCAGGAGAAATCGAGGGCAACCCTCAAATTTTATAGGGACATGTACCGCGTTTTGCATATTATCTGAAGTTATATTGGCATTTGCTTCTGGAAATCATAATCTTATGATGCTGAGCTGATTATGGAAGGTCAACTTCTTAATACTTAGGAGTAAAAGGATAATTCTTTCAATACTGTATACATATTAAGACTACTAGTTATAATATCAGTAGCATTATAGGTGAGCTGAACTAATAGGGTGACCAGTCTAGGATCTGATGATGGGATCCAGGAGAAATCGAGGGCAACCCTCAAATTTTATAGGCACATGTACCGCGTTTTATATATTTTCTGAAGTGATATTGGCATTGCTTCTTGCAATCATAATGTTATGATGCTGAGCTGATGATGGAAGGTCAACTCCTTAATTGTTTGGAGTAAAAGAATAATTCTTTCAATACTGTATACATATTAAGACTACTAGTTATAATATCAGTAGTATTACAGGTGAGCTGAACTAATAGGGTAACAAAAGATTTAACACTAAAAAGTATTAAAAAAATTGTAAACAAAAAAAAACCGCCTTCAAAAACCCGACTCACTAAAAATTACAAAATAATATAATACGAACATTTATAATCATCTGGGTATGAATTTTATATGTTTTTGAAGGCGGTGCCAATCAAAATTTTGAGAAAAAAGAAGCACTCTGTGCTTGTCTGTTTGAAATATAAACGGCACCGCCTTCAACAACATATTATAAAATTCATACCCAGATGATTATAAATGTTCGTATTATATTATTTTGTAATTTTTAGTGAGTCGGGTTTTTGAAGGCGGTTTTTTTTTTGTTTACAATTTTTTTTCTAGCTATCGCCGTTCTTAAGACAGACAGACAGTGAAATCTTAGTAATATTATTCCGTTGGATACGGAAACCTAAAAACAACAGCGAATCGGAAAGAGAGAGGACACGCCTCTCTTCTTGCTTCAGTAAATTTTGAATTTCAGCAACAATTTTACAAGCTTGCCGACGTTCACTTCGCCATGACCATCGAGCTACTAACACCAATATTTTTTTTTCCTAACTGACTTACGATGATGGCTTGGAGTAGCCTTGTCATCATCACCGGACTTGCGGGGGAGCGGATGGCTCTCACCCCTAATAGCCCCAATAGTTTAAAGCAAAAAGTAAAGTCAGTTTGATGTATAAGATGGCGGATGAGGCTGTCACCGTGGTGAAAAATGTAACACTAAAAAGTATGAAATAAAATAAATATTATTAAAGCGATTCTCTCTTTGTTTAAACACCTACTATACTTATTCTGATTAGGAATAAACTGAAAGGGTATACTATTATATACTATTTTTTTTTTGCAATTTTGCAATATTTTGCAATATCCTGTTACTATTATTAGAAAATGTTCTTTTCTAGTTGTAAATATCTATTTTGTTTGACATTCTTCTATCCAACCTTCCAAGAACGAATAAATCTTGCTATAACGACTTCATGGAACACACTCAGCATTATACACGTTTTAATATTCATTTCTAAGTTATATATGTCACTGCTTCAGGCAAGGCCAATTTTACACCTTCGTAGACCTACATCCAATTAAGGTGCGTAAATGAAAATTAGACATGTTAATTAAGTTTAATACTTGCGAGAACCTGTAACAATCTGAAGTTTAATTGTTTAGGGTTGGGAACTTCTGTAAATCAGAAGCAGTGGTTACGTTTCGGTTCATGTTTGTGATTGTTTCGTACAGTTACGATTTCAAATAGCTTTATGTATCGGCCGGCGTTTATGATGTTCTCGGCTCAACTTTTTTAACAAAACTTACTTCACAAATATTCAGGCATCTAAACAGGCCTTCATGGTATGTATGGTGTTTTTATAATTAGAGCTTGTAATAAATTTAATATTAACTACAACCATATCGACATTTTTTATGAAAATATCACAAGGTTCAAAAAGGCTATCATAAATAGATAGTTCAATTACCTACTAATTTTATATCCTAATATTTCCTTTCGCGTTATTTCGTCACACAACACTAAATGTATGAACTTGTAGTGGAAAATGTTAATTGCTGATGTATTATTTTAAGTTATTTAAAGTCAAATGTATTAAGAAACAGTTGTATTTTTTCCTAAATAAATAAATAAATGACAGGCTCAAAAGGGATAATAGTGTCCGTGGACCTCATATGTGGCCGACGTAGACCTCAGTAAGCGGCCACGCTTACTAAAAAAGTTAACCCCTTCGCAAACATCGCCCCTTTTACGCTTTCTAAATATACATCTATACTAATATTATAAAGCTGAAGAGTTTGTTTGTTTGTTTGTTTGTTTGAACGCGCTAATCTCAGGAACTACTGGTTCGATCTGAAAAAATCTTTTTGCGTCGTATAGACCATTTATCGAGGAAGGCTTTAGGCTATATAACATCACGCTGCGTCCAATAGGAGCAAAGATACAATGGAAAATGTGTAAAAAACGGGGGAAACGCGAACGAAGTCGCTGGCACAGCTAGTACTTAGATAAAACTTAATCCTCTCTATTCACAATCTACAAAAACTCACATGTCTTTATTGTGGTATTTTGAAGTAATTAAATATACTGGCCGGAGTGGGGAACGTCGGCCATTACTCGCTAAGCCGTTGCGACGAGCGGACGTTCCTTACGCTGGGCGCATAAATAATAAAACCATGTTTTATTTCTTTAAGTCCAAATCATAAAGTATAAGTGGGACACCACATTTATAAAACAACATCCGATTGTCTGTCGGTATGTCTCTTTCAGGTTTTTTAAATGTTGAACAAATGAAAATGAATAGTCTGTAATATTTGTACTACAATACCTATATCTGCTCTACTAGTACTCACGAAACTAACCCATTAAAAGCAATTCTAACTACTAATTTTAAACTGTCATGGTTACATACATTAGAAAACTGTAACTGTCCGGAATAATTACCATGTTGCTTATTAAAACAAAATAACATGGTAATTATCCCGGACAGTTACAGTTTTCTAACAACTAAGCTCTCATTTTACCATAATGAGAGTAATTATGACAAAAAAATCATAATTATATAGGTTCGTTGTTTTCATAGTTTAATACATAATATTACATGAGACGTGTTGTAAGTAATTTCATGAAACTGTAATTAATTGATTTACATGCTCAAACCGACAACCATACAAAGAAACAGACAAAAATTCTGAAAATGATTGTTTAGGTACCATGTATACGATAAAGGCCTATAATTATTCTATTATATAACATCTACTAATATTAGCTGAAGAGTTTGTTTGTGTGAACGCGGTAATCTCAGGAACCGCTGGTCCGATTTAAAAAAATCTTTCAGCGTTGAATAGTCCATTTCTCGATGAAGGTGATAGGATATATCACATTTTCAAAAAACGTAGGGATCCGTACGAAAAACCCAAATAATAATATGTCTCCGAGTGGTAATGGGTTCTGTCGGAAATTGGACGATTGAATGCTGACGTAATATGCACATCATTACAAAAAGTTGCCGCACAGTCAGTACCTCTGCTGACAGGTACAATTGAACAGTTGGGAAGAGTCGGGGATTAAATAAGCAAACCTTTAGTATCAGCCTCTGCGCTCTTTCCAACTCTATAAGATTTGATTTGGGCGCTCCTCCCCATGTAGTTATGCAGTAGGTCAGTATCGACTGAACTAAGGCCAAGTAAATGGTTTTGACAGTACGTCTGTCCGCGACGTGTCTCAATTGTTTGAACACAAATGTGAGTTTCCTGACTCTTTGTGCAAGTTGATGAATGTGTTCAGCAAACGACAGGTTCTGGTCAAGCATTATCCCTTAATATTTTATGTTATTAGTTCTATCGATAGAAGGACAGAGGCATTTTTGCGTCGGAGGAAACGTGCATCTGTGGGCAAACAACTGTAGTCCCCCAGGGGCAGAACTCTGAGAGTTTCTCAAAGAATATGTCTCGTTGCTTGCCATGCGAGAGGTCGCCGGTTCAAACCCTGCCAGGTACCAATGTGTTTTTCAAATTTGAAATTCATATGTACCATCATTCAGGTGAAGGAAAACATCGTGAGGAAACCTGCACTCCTAAGAAGAAATTCTTAGGTTGTGTAGTCGACCAACCCGCACTTGGCCAGCGTGGTCGACTAAGACCTTATCGCCCTAGTTTAGGGTAGGCTCGTGCCCCAGCAGTGGGGACGTATATGGGCTGATGATGATGATGATGTCATATATTTCGTTTTACTGCAATTTAAGTTTAAAGAGTGCAGAGCAAGCCAATGTAGAACTGTATCAAATCCTTTTTGGGCGTAGTGGAAGACCTCCTCTCAGGAATCCCCAGAAAAGGTCAGTGCCGTATCGTCAGCGTAACAGGTAATTTTACAATTTTCAAGTTCCAGTCGACCGCTGCTTTGAAAGAATACTGTGGTAACTCAAAATGAGTGAATTTTTCAGTAGAGCACTTTAAAGTTTTTTAAAATTTTCAAATGCCATAATTTTTTATTTATTGCGCAAATATTGGCGAGAATTGAATTAAAACATTAAAAATATATTGAAGATTATATTAAATAAAGGTTTTTCAGAAAAAAATACTTGTTAAGTACTCAAAATTCAAAGCAACTACTAAGTCTCAGACTTACAACAAAATAACATAGACAAAATTTTGAAGATTACTGCCGCATTACAAAAAATACTAGAAAAAAATTAGGTTATTTTTAATAACACAGGTGTTTTTCGAAATAATACAAAATATTTATTATATTCTTCTCAGTGACACTGATACATTTTGAGTTGTGACATCTTAGCTTAATTTAATTTTAAATAAATAGTGTTACGATACCAATTCGGTCATTGTTATATAAAAATGCTTGCTGTGTTAAACATGTTTTATGGAAAAGTAAAGTATTAACTGGTTTTACAGCAAGTAATGAACATACTAAAATAGGAAAAATAGAAGTTTAACATCTTTTAAAATAGCTAACACTTAAGTTTTAAGTAACTTTAACGGTGAAGGAAAACATCGTGAGGAAACCTGCACGCCTATGAAGAAATTCTAAGGTTGTGTAGTCGACCAACCCGCACTTGGCCAGCGTGGTAAACTAAGGCCTGATCGCCCTCGTTTAGGGTAGGCCCGTGCCCCAGCAGTAGGGACGTTACTTAAGCCCATATGGCTGATAATGATGATGAAGTATTAACTAACTGTTGTAGCTTAGATTCTTACTTAAAATAAGGAGAATCTCATAAATTCTAAACATTAGCAAAGCTTAGAATTTATGAGATTCCTAATTTTAAGTTGATAAAAGTTACAGATAAAAGACACCTTATACAAGTCTCTATTTTTTAACAGCCTTTTTAAAAAGTTAGTTTAGTTTCTAGTGATTTGAGATTATAATAAACAGATCACATAACGCATTACTAATACGCAAAAAAAAAATGTGTCATATTATAATTACCTATGATTTCTGCGAAGACCTAATTAATATAATATTGATATAACGACGTAAACGTTTACCGTTAAACGTTACGCTGATGATTATGATGATGATACAAAAAATAGATGGAAGTGTGTGGTTACTGAAAGAAATAATTATTATAATCTTTCTTTTTTTTTTTTTTTTTTATAATGAGCTAACAAGATGACCTCACTGCACCTGGTGGTAAGCGGTAGTGAGATCCAAATATGAGGTCGACAGGCACAATATACCATATTGAGCCTGTCGCACTCACCCTGAAAGCCGTTTCACCCCTCCCTCCCGGAACATCGATATGAGAGGGAAAGGGGGACATGAAAGAGGAGACCACTGCTGCGGCAACAACAAGGCGTTGAGTCTCCCATTGGTATTGAGCTGTGCGGGTCGGAGTTGGCCAGTCCGCCGAACGGAAGGCACTACCGTTTCTACGGGTCTCCCTGACCGGCGGGCTGACCCGCTCCGCCCGCACAATACCGCCGCTAAGACTCCACTGGTCCGGCGCTTGCCGCAACAATGGTCCCCCCTGGCTCCGGTTCGTACAGTGCTGATCCCGGAACGCGACCTGACCGAGAGAGGTCAGAGTCACTTGGCGGGTTTTACGCAACTGTATGGTGGTAACAGCAACCGGTCGACAAAATGTCTCCCACCTGAGGCGGGTTTTACGCAACTGTATGGTGGTAACAGCAACCGGTCGACAAAATGTCTCCCACCTGAATGTCTCCTTCTTCCAGTAACCATAACGCCGTATTGTAAAAAACCCTACAGATTCTCATAGACTAATGTCTGTGAGAATCTGTAGGGTTTTTTAATTGTTACTCATTAGAGTAAGAATTTGGAATTGTATTCCTAGGTAGTAAACATAATAATCCTCGTTTCTTCTTTTTACTCTTGTTTTTGTATCAACATCATCAGCCTACTTCTATCCACTGCTAGACATAGGCCTCCCCA
Source organism: Maruca vitrata (assembly GCA_039566165.1). Lineage (NCBI taxonomy): Eukaryota > Metazoa > Arthropoda > Insecta > Lepidoptera > Crambidae > Maruca > Maruca vitrata. The sequence goes on along the minus strand of CM076914.1, from coordinate 13,176,712 downwards.
AATGCACGCTACTTCTGACGTTCGCATCTAGCTCCTACAAGCCGTCCTGCGACAACCTGGCCTGAGGGCGTCATACACTACGTTTGCCGAGACGCGTTCTCCGCTCTAGAACTCGTTTACCCTGGCGGTTGTCGGTTCTACGGATAATGTGCCCAGCCCACTGCCACTTCAGCTTGCTTAACGATGAGCTAAGTTGATGACTTTCGTTCTCAGTCGGATCGCCTCATTTTTGATTCGATCCCGCAGAGACAAACCGAGCATAGCTCTTTCAATAGCTCGCTGAGCGATTTAGAACTTGTGGACCAGGCGTGCCGTCAGTGTCCACGTTTTGGCACTGATTAAAACTTTCATCTGCAGGCTTTGTGGGATTGACGATAAGAAGACTCGGCGTAGTTTGCCAAATGCTGCCTTACCCAGCTAAATTCTTCTATTCACCTTGTCCTCAAAGTTGTTTCGATCCAACTGCATAGAGGACGGTGCCGTGAATCGCAATCGGTCCCAGTAGTACATGTTCATTGAACATGACCTGCATGCATGCATAAGAATCAGCCAGGTCATTCAGCGTCTGTTGTACATCCTGCAGCGTCTCTTCCCGAACGACGATGTCATTTGCAAATCGCAGGTGAGAGATTAATTTACTATTTAAGTTAATAAGCTACGTCCTTTCCAGTTTTGCGTCTTGAACAAATCCTCCATTGCATTTGTGAAGAAGTTTGGGGAGTTGACATCCCCTTGTTTCACTCCTCGATGCAATGGTATGGGTTTTGTTTGCTGATTCTGTACTTGGACGGACATGGTCGTGGCTTGGTAGAGACATCTCATTACCTGAATGTATCATCAATCTACTTGGTATTGCTGCAGGGACTCCAGAGCTGACCAGATTTCAACCGAGTCAAAGGCTTTTTCATAGGCCACAAATGCTAGGCACAGGGTCTGATTATACTCCTCAGTCCTCTGTATAATCTTCCACAGTGTGAATGCGGTCTAAGGTGCCTTATTCTCTCCGACATATCCAGACTGTTCCAGTGGTTGTATTCGCCGAGTATTCGCTGAAGACAGTTCGTTCGTTACTCTAGAAAATAGCTTGTAGATGTGGCTTAAAAGGAAAATGGGTCGATAGTTCTTCAAAAAGGTTTTGTCACCTTTTCTGAAGAACTGGATGACCACTCTCTTACTTCACGCCTCCGGAGATTGCCTTTCGAACAGAACAGCGTTAAATAGCCTTTGAGGACGAGATGAATAGAAGAATTCAGCTGGGTTGGGTTTGCAGGGTGGCAGTATTTGAAAAACTACGCTGAGTCTTGTTATCGTCAATCCCACAAAGCCTGAAGACGAAAGTCTTTAATCAGTGCCTCCTACCCGTAGGTATTGAGCCAAAACGTGGACATTGATGGCATGGCTGGTCCACAAGTGCAAAATCGCGGGATGTGGAAAGAGCTATTCTTAGTGTTTCTATTCGGAATCGAATCAGATATGAGGCGATCTGGCAGATAACGAAAGTGATCGACATAGCTCATCGCATCAGCAAGCTGAATTGGCAGTGGGCTGGCCACATTAGCCGTGGAACCGACAACCGCTGGGGTAGCTTCCTAGTATGGAGCTAACTAGTAACTACTTGCTTAGCTTTCTATAAAAAATTAATAGTTAAAAATAATAGAAGATACCTACTGGAACATTAGGTTCTTTATGCTCATTACAATTAGTTAGGTAGGTGTCTGACATTTAAAAAATAAATGCGTTTTTAAGTTACTTTTTATCTGAAATACTGTGTCAAGTACTACAATACGACAGATTGTTTATCAGATAAAGTCTTAATACGAAAAACACAATCACAGTCACGAAAGATTTTGATCTAGAAAAACGTCCTAATTTTAATTGTGCAAATACTATCCTCCCTATCTGTTATAAAAAACAGTAATATCTTATTTTATTACATTCAAGTTATACTTACTTTTTGCAGAACAATGCTGTTATTCCAAATGATACTTTGTTCATGAGAAGTGTCTAAACGTTCCTGTAGATTATTTTAAATAATAGTGTCACTTCCCGAAATAACACAGTGTCCTCGATAATTGCGCACTGAAAATCTGTATTATTTTGTAATATGACCAAATTCCAGAAAGGTAACCGAGTGTTCACTTCAAAAAACAAGTTGTAACTGGCGATACAACGATATATAAAAAAAATGGCGGCCGAAATGACCAATAGGAAACAGTCTTTCGATGGCGCCACGCGAGCAATTGTTGTTATAGAAATACGATCTTTACTGAGTATATAAAACAGATCATTTTACGTTGAATGGTGTTGAAAACTCAATTTTGTAGTATTTGGCAATAATACGTTATTCTTCCAAAGCAGCGATAGTTGGTCGATATAATACAAAAATGGGGTGGGTTAAATAATACTTCCTTGAGGAATTCCATAGTTGATGAATGTTTCTTTGCTTATATATTCACCAATCTTAGGCCGTTGTGTACGATTTGACATATAGTCTTTGAAAAGGTCCAATTGTTTGCCACGCACTCCGAGCCCCTCCAACCTGTCAATCAGTAAGGGGACTGAGACAGAGTCGAAGGCCTTTTTAAGATCTAGAAATATTGTTAAGCTCTTTTTATTTTTATCCAGGCTTTTAACCAAGTGGTCAACCAGATCGTGACCAGCGGTGTCCGTCGATTTTCCGGGGCGAAAGCCATATTGGTTTTCCGACAGGGTTAAACACAACAGGGTCCATACCTATTCTGATTAATAGGTATATGAAACCCAAATTATGAGAACACATTTTTTATTCTCTAAAGTACTGTATAAAACACAAAACACTCAACTAAATAGTTCCATTCATACTATACCCAAAAACATAACACTTCATAGTGTTACAATAACAATCTTAATTATAGTATCTTAAGTATTTTGACTGGACTATTGATATAAATACTATCGTATGAAAACTATTCCGAAATATTATATTTTTCAAAGCTGCTACTCGAAAAAATGTGCTTTCATAAAATTTACGATAAAAGAGTGTCGAGTACAATAGGAATTATCCTATTAGTCCAGTCATTTAAGCTTAAATTAGGTAAGAATCTCGGAATTCGAGATACCCAGCTGTAAGCCTGTAAATACTTAGATATTGACACCCTAAAGGTGGTCTCAAAACCTACATTATGGTAGGGTGTACGCAACTTTTAAACTTTCAAGGTCAAATGTCACAAATAGCAGTTTTAAGCACTTTTGAGAGAAACGGGAAGTTTTATCATAAAAGTGTGCAAGAGGAAATTACTTATCATCTATTTATCTATAAGAATTGTCTGTACGCTTTATTCCTAAGATTCACCATTTCAGAGATAAAGCGATGCAAATAGTTGAAAATGTTGTATTTTCAAAAGCTTCCAGGCCCATGTGCGATTGTGCTAGACAGTTAAAATTTTCATGAATGATGTATTTCAATAGCTTCTTAATATCTAATACTAGAAAAAGCTTAAAACCAATGTTTAAGTGGGTTCTCATACAAAAATTATGGTTTTTTTTTCTTACACTTGGCCAATTTTTAATGTGGTTACCTCAGTATAAGTATTCCAGTCAACACCATTTCTACATGAAGTACACGTTCTTCTTATGGTAGCCCCTTAAATAATCGTTTTATGTTGTTTTTAGTATTATAAGTCTTTCGCGTTTCAGTGCATTAAAACAGCTTATTATGGGTCAAAAAGTACGAAATAACCAATTATTAGAATTTCTGATTGAAGTATAACTGAAAAAAAGAAACATTTTAAAAATGGTAACTGTCCATCTAACTCTATTATGAACGTGAAGTCCATATTAACCAAATTTCAATTTAATGAAATCTTAAATCTTCTGAATACTGAAAACAACACAAAACAATTATTTAACTAGGCTTCCTTATAAACAACGTGTTCTTCATGTATAAAAGGTAACTACGTTAAAAACCGGCCAAGTGTAAGAAAAAAAAAACACATTTTTTGTATGAGAACCCACTTAAACTTTGGTTTTAAGATTTTTCTAGTATAAGATGTTATAGAGGCTACTAAACTACATCATTTGTAAAAATTTTAACTGTCTAGCACAATCGCACGTGGGCCTGGAAGCTTTTGAAAATACAACTTTTTCAACTATTTGCATCGCTGTATCTCTGAAATGGTGGATCTTAGGAATAAAACGTACAGACAATTTTTATACATAAATAGAAGATAAGTAATTTTCTCCTACACACTTTTATGATAAAACTTCGCTCAAAAGTTCATAAAACTGATATTTGTGACATTTGACCTTGAAAATTTAATAGTTGCGTACACCCTACAATATGTAGGTTTTGAGACAACTTTTAGGACGTCAATATACAAGTATTTACAGACTTACAGCTGGGTTTCTCGAATTCCGAGACTTTCACCTAATCTGACTGGACTATATACCTATCTACAACTAAATTGAAAAGTAGTGTCAGTTTTTAATATTAAAACAACGGCTTTTTATTCAATGGGTATGAATCTATACCTAACAGGTACCAATAACATAAACATAACTAAACACTGTCTGTCTGCCTGTCTGTCTGTTTATTTCCACTAATATCCGGAACGGCTGGACCAATTTCGACAGGACTTTCACTAATACATAGCCAGTTTTATAACATTATAGGCTATCTGGGGGCACGGCAGTGCCCCCGCCAAGTCGAGCGCGAAGCAAACACTGCCGTACCATCCTTTACTGGAACCATTTCGCCGCATTTTCAGGCCCCTATTTGAGAACCTCTGGGATTTTTATCATCTAGTAATCTATAATAACATACTTAAAACCCAAAATTTCAAGTCTGTGGGACTTATAGTTCCGAAGTTAAGCGAAAGCAAAGTTTCGCATTTATGACACTCACTCACACACTCACCTACTCATGATCATCAAAATAGAATTAGTACTTCCCATAAACTCAAAGCGCTGAAATTTGGTACAGAGTTAGGGTTTAATAGTCACATAAGGGGAATCGGTCATGTCGGATTGCCGTCTCACCGAATTATGAGAGTAAGGGAATAGAGAGTGCACTTGTGTTTGCGCGTACACTTGTGCACTATAATATGTCCTGCGCACTTGGATGATCTCAATTGAGATCGGCCGCCATGGCTGAAATCGGTCGGACGCCTAATAATAAGGGGAAAACTATAAAAACTACGATAATCGAAGATCTGGAGTACCTGGTGATCCTGATTAGAAAACAACAGCCCAAAATTACAAAGTCGTCTAAAATATTAAAAAACGTCATACCGCCTTTACAAAAAATATTTAATTTGGTTAGCTGCTTCTACAAAAAGAAATGAAATCCCATCAAAAACATCCTGTAAAAAAATTAGCCAAGTCTCGATGGAGCAGATTGCTCATCTCAAAAAAGTAATGAAATCTAGACCAAATCGTGCCAAGCCTAAGGTTCCTTACTGCGATTTCTTCATTATTATAGTTAGTGTTGTGTGACTTGGCCGTTGAAGGGTACTCAAGGGTTACTTACTACTTACTTTTTAGAGATGAGCAATCTGCTCCATCGAGACTTGGCTAGTTTTTTTACAGGATGTTTTTGATGGGATTTTAATTTTCACATATCCACGCGGACGAAGTCGTGGGCGGCCGATAGTCCTTACTTAATATTATGAATCCGAAAGTAACTCTGTATGTCTGTCTGTTACGCTTTACGCATAGAGTATTGAACCGATTTAAATAAAATTTGGTACTAATATAGTCCAGAGCCTGAGAAAGGACATAGGCTACTTTTTAACCGACTGCACTATAAAGAATAATGTTGTACCCGTTAAACGTCTCTACGCGGACGAAATCACGGGCGGAAAGCTAGTCATTTATTTAAAAAATTATAAAATCGATGATAAAAAAACCGGCCAATTGCGATTCGGACTCGCTCATGAAGGGATCCGTACTATCATCATTAATAGAAAATCAATCAATTAATCATTTGCTGTATGTATTTATTAAGTCCGAGTAAAAATAGGTTAAAAATTACGTTTGTTGTATTTAATTTAGTAATATCAAATCGAACTACAGGCCAATCTAAAATCAACGAGATTGGTATTTATGGGTATTTATTGGTATTGGTATTGATCGGCTAAGTCTCTGTATCGGATTCTGGATAAGCACCTAACTAGGCACCTGCAGTTTCATGACGCGCAGTTTGGGTTCAGGCCTGGGCTGTCTACCGAGAGTGCTATACTGAGCTTTAAACAGACAGTTAGGTATTATGTGGATAGACGGACGCCCATCTACACTTGCTTTTTAGACTTATCGCGAGCTTTTGACACAATTTCTTATGAAATGCTGATACAAAAGCTGCGTGCTACCACATTGCCTAAAGAAATAATTTCTGTTTTTGAGTATTGATACGCGAACCAAAAAAATAATGTAAGATGGTCTGGTGCGCTCTCTGACTCGTATGGGCTGGAGTGTGGGGTAAGACAAGAGCGGGCGTCTTCCCTCAATTTTTAACCATTATGTGAATGGGCTGATATACGGTCTCATTAGTAAAGCAATAGGCAGTTATATTGATGGGACACCTATCAATAACATTAGTTATGCAGACGATATGGTGCTGTTGGCACCGTCTGTAAGTGAATTGAGGGAGCTTAGAGAAACATGGGCTCAAATATAATGTTATAAAGAGTGAATGTATGGTACTCGCACCAAAGGGTAAGAAAATGGTGAATGTGCCAACTATTCTTTTAAATGGTACACCCTTGAAGCGAGTGTCACAATTCAAATACTTGGGCCTTGTTGTAAGTGACACTCTGAGTGACGCTGACATAGAGAGGGAGCGGAGAGAGTTGGCGGTGAGGACTAAATGTTAACCCGAAGGTTTGTCCGTAGTTCACGTGATGTCAAAATCACATTATTTAAGGCTTACTGACAGACTTTTTACACGGGCAGCCTGTGGTCAGTATGTACCCAAAAACCGTCAACGCACTCCGCGTTCAATATAACAACGCTTTTAGGATGTTGATGGGGTTATCTATTGTTTGCCCGAAAGATATTTGCCTTAATATTCAAATGCCCGAATTTCATTTGTCCGAATTTCAATTGCCCGAATGTTTTGTTTACCATAAAAGACATGTGACATACTTTTAATTTCCCGAACATTAGATTCCATAATGATTTGAATGCCATACGTATGGTTATCCATATTTTAATTGCAATAATATTATGTAACAGAATTTTCAAACGCCATACTCTAACGCCAAATCTTTGTCCTAAAAAGCGATTGGCTTTCTGGCAGTTCGCCGGCCGCTGTCGCTGCACGCTCGCTTCGCTCGCTCGGCTCGCCTTTCATGTTTCCAACCTAACCTAACCAATTTTTTTTATCATTCTTTTAACCTATTTTACAGCTATTTCGTTGCGAAATAATGTAATGGCACGTGATAATTTAGGCTTACAATGATTATAATATGATATTATGCAAATTGATGTTATGGGAAACAGTAATTATAACAAATTGTTTCATGGAAATTAACTTTATGGGAAACAAAGTTTCTAGCACGTGACATATATAGTAAACAATGAGTATGACATATAAAATTATGAGAAACAATAATATGTCTGGTGACTATTATAGCAAACAAAATTCGGGCAAATGAAATTCTGGCAAGTGGAGGTATACCTGTTGATGGGGCTTCCACTGATTTGTAGTGCCTCTGGCATGTTGGCAGAGGCACGTACGGACGGGTTTCATGCTTGCCAGCGCAAAAAAATTGCGTCCTTACTTAGCCCCCATTTAATGATTTTTTTTTGATTGCGAGCGAGCACCAACAAAATCGTGAAAACACTAGTTAGTAAGCTTGATAGCCCCTTTTTGAGGCACTGCGTCAGGGTGATGACAGATTAAAATTCGTCTTAGCTTCGACGTAAGATGATAAATGGTCAAATACTATTCTAATACTAACATAGCATAAGTTTTACTAACAAACTATGGATCAATGGTCTGAAATAAAGATTAAAATATATTATAATATACATGTAATTTTTTTTTTACAATAACAAATTACATGTAAATATTTTGTGATTCTGTTCTGTGTCAAAGCGTCTAACTGTTACCGTTATTAATATGAGCAAAAAATGTATAAAAAAACGGTTTATTGTATGGGGACCCCCTATGGGGAGTTTTTAGTGTTTGTTTTTATAGCAGCAACAGAAGTACATCATTTGTGAAAAATTCAGTTTTTTAGCTACCACAGTTTATGTAATGACAGGACAGACGACAGACGGACAGACGGACGGCGGAGCCTTAGTAATAGGAAACCTAAAACTGTACACCTTAATACTATTTGGTCATACTTCTGATTTTTAAGGTTATGTTTTACCTAGTTATTATCGCCGTACCTACATACATAAGAAAAGTCGGAACGCATTCGCTTAACGGTTTCTACTCCGTAATGAACAATGAATATGAACAATGTCTTCACTAAATTACCTTTTCCTTCTTAATATTCTTAACCCTTAACAACCCACAAGTGTCTCGCGGACACATTTTTGCGTTTAAGTTTTGATAAAAACTAAAGTATTCATTTTTATGAATCGGCCTTATACCTATTTGATCTCCAATGTTTTAAGATTCTAAAAGTGCTTTTAGAATATTTATAACATGTAAGATTTATTAGATATTTTAAATATACAAAAATACTACTTCATCAACCCACAAGTGTCCAATAGACACAATAACATTTTGTATGAGAATGTGAACAAAGATTGTTTTTTATTTATATTAACGTATAACTTATGATGACGGGTGGGTCATAACGATTAATATTTTACAGCCATAATAATCTGACACCACTTTTTTGCGTTATAATTGTCGTCTTTTTTTTCATGTCGCATATCAGTGATTAGACACACAAGACACCACATAATAGTCCACTTATTCAGTATTATTCAGATAAATAGATAAAGGGTAACCAATAAGACTTAAACTTCAACTTGAACATGTGTACAGTAACGATGAAAATACTTTTGTGCATACTGAGTCGAGATTGAAAAAAATGTGACAGAACCAGCAACTGTAAGTGGTGTAAATTATAGTTATAATTCTTGGAGTGAGGGTGATGATTATGACTCATGAGTGTAGATAGTAGAGTTCAGTATAAAACGAAAACCTAGCAAATTTAAAATATATTTATATTAGATGTTATTATGTAACGTAGTGTAGGACGATCTGCGCAGGACGGCTGGTAGGAGCTGGATGCGAGTGGCCGAGGAGAGAGAGAAGTGCATTTGGGGAGGCTTATGTCCATCAGTGGACAGAAATGGGCTGATGATGATGATGAGATGTTATTGTATTGGAACACACGCAAAATAAAATACAAAAGAACTATTTATGCGTGAAATTTCAACAGTATTGGTAACACCTCATACACGGAGACAAAGTAAGGAAAGTCCATCAAGTAAGCAATTAGCAGCCATAAACCATGTAGGAGCTAACCATAGGTACTGCTGACCAATTGGTCAGCAGTATGGTCAGCAGATTCAGATAATTATCTTAATCTGCTGTGAAAAGTATAAAGCGTTGTTAGTTTACTCTTCGATATTAACAGCGTTTCTATCAAGTGCTGTGATGAGTGCAATCATATAATGACTGCTACAAATTATGAAAAAATATACATCTGTAACTCCACAAGTGCAAAAATACATTACTGAAGTTCATTCCAATATCTGTTTCATTTAAATAACTTGTTTTTCACTTATCACACCTTATATTTATCAAATGTGTCTGTTGGACACTACTGGTCAGTTATGTTACAAAAGCTTACTGGGTAGTTAAGGGTTAATATCCTGAACGACGCGTGACTTTCAGGATTTAATTAAGGGCTTAATTGTGGCGTGGGCTTCAGTAATGTTGTTAATTAAAATTCAAGCCATGTATTATGCCTACGACCTGCTAGATTGCAATGACGCTAATTTGACTAAAATCTTGTATTTAATGTAAGAGTTTAAGTTGTTGTTTTTACAGTTCCGTACGTACTAAAATTTCTGTCACCAAGCTGTATCTCAATAATAAAATGAAACAAATATTCAAGGGGCGACTTTATACATTTGTTGTTACAGTAATTGGAAACAAAAAGTAACGTCAGTTTGACGGATAAGATTCACGACGGATAGAGCTGTTATAGCGAGGAAAATGTAACACGAAAAAAAAAACATTCCAAAACCGTACTTCCAAAGACTTACTGACAATTTTAAAATACTGCACCGTCTGTATTTCAAAAGCAACTATAAAACATTTGGAAAACATAGCCCATTTTTTCCAATTTTTTTTACAACCTGGGGGTACGGTAGTGCCCCCGCCAAGTCGAGTGCGAAGCAAACACTGCCGGACCATCCTTTACTGGAACCATTTCGCCGCATTTTCGGGTCCCTATTTGAGAACCTCTGGATGATACTAGAACACAGAAATTTTCATCATCCATTAAGGTATGATAACATACTTAAAATCCAAAATTTCAAGGCTGTGGAACTTATAGTTCCGATGTTAAGGGAAAGCAAACTCGATGGGGTTGCGTCGTTTAATTACGGAGTTCCTATGGCCACCTTCCAGCTCCATCATCAGACCCTGGTTACCATATAGTATCAAAGTACTCGTCAAGACTAATCCAATGAGCCCAAACTCGATGGGGTTGCGTCGTTTAATTACGGAGTTCCTATGGCCACCTTCCGGCTCCATCATCAGATCAACTCTATGACTTTCAATCTCAATAACATTTCATTGTCATCCGATTTATACATGCATTCCAATTTTCAGCTCAATCGGAAACCGGTAAGTGGATCAAATTTAAGTTGCAAGATTTGATTACAGACAACGGGACAGGTGAAAGTAAAAAAAAGCTTGTAAGAATGACATACCACCTTTACAAAAAATATTTAATTTGGGTTGCTTAGAAGCAGAAAAATGAAATAAAATCACACCAAATACCTCCAGTAAAAAAACTAGCCATCACGATGGAGCAGCTTGCTCATCTCTAAAAAGTGATAAAATCTAGACAAAATCGTGCCAAGCCTAAGGTTCCTTACTGCGATTTCTTCAGTATTATAGTAAGTGTTATGTGACTTGGCCGTTGAAGGGTACTCAAGGGTACAAAACCAGTATGAAGCCTTAATTTTCACTTGTTATTCATTCAACGTTGTCCAATTGGCAATTTTTTATCGTCAATAGGTAGCGGTTCTGGCGACAGATTGGTATAATTAATATTGTTACGGAGCTACTGGTTCTGTACCCTTGTGTTCCCTTCAACGGCCAAGTCACACAACACTAACTATAATAATGAAGAAATCGCAGTAAGGAACCTTAGGCTTGGCACTATTTTGTCTAGATTTCATTACTTTTTAGAGCAAGCAGCTCCATCGAGACTTGGCTAGTTTTTTTACAGGATGTTTTTGGTGGGATTATCTTTACGGAACCCTTCGTGCTCGTGTAGACTCGCATTTGACCGGTTTATTTTTTATTTATATTTTTTTAGTACACATATGTGTCTAAAACTGTGGGTATCAATCGTGTACAGAGTGACATATTCAGGCAGACATAAAGAAAAAGAAATGAATATTTCTTGCGTTTGATTTACGCAAATCAAATATAATCCAAAACGAATGATTGATGAAGCCCATTCGAAATATTCCATATTATTATGATAAAAATATTTAAAAATGTAATAACAACTCTGATCATATTCTTTTGATTGCTACTCGATAATATTTTAATTGTGTTTTGAGTACTACATACTCTGATCATTACCGATTTGTTAAAAGCGTGGTTAAACTTATTCAAAAACAAGCGGTCATATGAGTTTCAAAAAAGTGGTGGGTAAATTCGTATAATTAATGAAATTCGGCTAACACTCTATTCAGCGAAAAAGCTCTCGATACTTTGGGAATGGAGGCACGCATTGCAAACTTCACTCAACGATATTATTTTGCAACACACCTTTAACCAGGGACACGTAGTCTCACAGGCTACTCATGTCTTGCAAATTCTTCAATTAGCCAACTTCCCTCCGCTTGCTGCCAACCTGCGTCTTGGCTTTTGTTTTTGTTCTAAAATTAAATTGTAAGAAGATTTTTTATGCCATTAGTAACCTAACACGCAAGTAATACTATACTCTTTTTCAGCTAAGATGATCCCTGTGACACTTCATTGTGTTCTGAATCACGCATTTTACGTTCGACAAACGAAAATAATGTTGCACACTTTTTTCATTTTATTGCGGCGTCATTAGGAAAAATATTAAAATAAATATTTTTAAACTTTTAAAAGGGAAACGTAAAATGCGTGATTCAGAACACAATGAAGTGTCACAGGGATCATCTTAGGTGAAAAATACTATAGTTTAAAAATATGTCGTAGCCTGTCATCAAAATATTTCCCATGGCAAAGTCGGTGGTAAAATTTTAAATAATTTTTAATATATATAATTAGATGTACGAAGCCCATTCACTAATGCTACCCCATATGCAAAGACATTCAGTCAACAGTCAATTATCAATGGCGGGGTGGCAAGTGATAAACTGAGGTGATTATGGTTGAAGAAGAAAAAAAAAGAAAGAAAACATTAATTGATAACATTCATTTACAAGGTTAACAAACACACATACAGTAGATGTGATCAACAGGTTCTGCCTCAGCATGTGCTGCAGCGGCTGCTAGGACGCTACAGCGCTGATATTCTGGCAGAACCTTTGATTAACTAAAAAAAAAATACAAATACAAGAACATAGAAATAAAAGTCAAGAACAAGAAGTTATAGTCTAACAATACAAATAATGTAATACTACGTTCATATACACCGTGAAATTTTAGTGGTTGTTTTCCCGTGGCAGAACGACTTGCCTTTAGTAATACTATCGAATCATGCAAATTATTCCGCGAAAAAAAAAATTTTTTTTTTTCGATTTTTCAGAATAATAATTTTCCAACTCGAAAACGAGAGAAGCTATCGTTGTTTTTGAAGATGTGACGTATTCAGGTACTGCTTGCCGCATGAAATCGATGCTTAAGTCTAAAGAAGCTCTTCACCCTAAGTCATAAAGCGGTTCGAACGTGTTTTCGAGTTACGGTTAAACCTTTCGTAAAACCGGCATTTTTTGATTTTACCAAAAAAGAACTGCACACATCTTTTGTACTACTAAGATAGAATCATTTTACTGCGGGAAAACAACCACTAAAATTTCACGGTGTATAAGAAGGTGTCGATAGCATAAATATAGTTATGGCAAGTGAAGGGCATAATGTGGTATTTGTCTGGTTCAACTACACGGAACGACAGTACACACGTTTGTTGCTCATACAGATACTGATTTGTAAAATTATTATGAAGATTTTTTTTTTATTTGACTTATTTCACTATTGAATTACTTCCAGAAAAAAAACATGCAAGCAGGTCCAGTAGTTAAGCTACAGTAAAGACTTTTATCCGGATTTTAACTTAAATTTCACCATTGAAAATCGCGGAACATACATGGGGGTTATATGGATAGGTATTGAAGTCCCCCATCGTTGACTTACGATGATCCACCCTCCCGTTACACTCTGTAGATTCGTTATTAAATAACAAGTGTTTAATTTCAAACTCGTTTATATAAAATGAATAAGTAATGTATGCTCCGTCACAATAATTTATGACGAAGCATACATTATTCATTGTTATGATCTGAATATAAATAAAAATCGGTGAAGTGCGAGTCGATTTCGATGGGTTCCGGACAAAATTTATGTTAAGATCTTACTCTAGCAACATTAAGAATAGAATAGAATAATATCCATCGTCCATGTAAGACCTTGCGTATACCATTAATAAATCAAAAAAGAAGGTTTAAAGTCCCCATCGATACCAAGTGTGTTACGAAAGTAACTTTCTTGGGACCAAAGTTTCTTGGTTTTTATTTTTGTAATCTGCAAGTTTTACTTATACCGATACTAGCTTATTTATTTACTTTTACTTAACCATGTACTTTCTTATTAAGCTATTACATAACTTTTATCGCGGGCTTTGAGCGCGGCGACCGAACCAAGAAATTCCGTAACGAAAAAAACCTCACAATCGTCTAACGTCGTTTCAGTTCGGTAGACTTCGGCACGGTGTTTGTGTGCGTGCGGTTAGACGTATTGTACGACTCTACGAAACTCGCACGAATCGAGACGAGCTGCTCCGAAATCGGACGATGCTATGCAATAGCTATACCGCGGCAGTCCCCGAGTGCCACACGTTTTTTTTATTTACTTACTAGCTTAACTTAGTTCGCGTTTTTCCCCGTTTTTTAAACATTTCCTACTGGTTCTTTGCTCCTATTAGTCGCAGCGTGTTTTTATATAGCCTTTAAAGGAAGACTTTGGTCTTTCTCGACAAATGGTCTATCTGACACAAAAATATTTTTTCAAACCGAACCATTAGTTCCTAAGATTACCGCGTTCAAACAAACAAACAAACTTTTCAGCTTTATAATATTAGTACAGATATACTAAGTGTCGCCATTCCTAGGAAAATCCTCACATTTTCATAGGATTTGAAATAATTTACCCTACACTGTTTATTTCGAGGCTGCTCCTTGCAGTAATCTTCTGACAACAACTCTATAGAGAACGATATTGCGGTCTGAAGATTAAATGACAATTTGGATTAGAGCTGTTGGACAATCCGAATTGCAGGCGTGAGAATCGACTGGTGTATGAGGGTTCGCTTGCGACTAAGCCGGGTTATGCTCAACGATTCCAATGTAACAATGTAAACAAATACACAAACAAGAGCTCTACATTTTGCCACTGTTGACTGGTACTTTGAACAGAATTGAAAAAAGTTAAATTATTTTTGTAGATATTTTGAAGATCTGCAGTTAGTTAGAACATTTTATGGTTCCATCTTTTATATTTCTCGCAGCGACTACAGCATACTCCGAAAAACCCAATATTTTACGGAACTATGTCACTCAGGGATAGTGTAGCTTTCCAACCGTGGAGGAATATTTCAGATCGGTGCCGTTGTTTGGGAGCCGATTCACAAATAATCAAACCTTTACTATCTATTATATTATTATAAAGATAGATAGTTATAGATTTAACAGATGGTTAGTAATAGAAGTGTTTTTAAGGTAAAATACAAATAAAATCTTTAAAGGGTCTTTAAACGTCATGATTTGCAAATCATTTATTCGGTTTCACAAGTTTTGAAAATAAATAAATATCTGGGACGTTTCCACACACGGTCATCTGACTCCAAACTAAGCAGAGGTTGTACTATGGGCGTCAGAGACTGATATACATACATATATAATTATAAATACATAATCAAACCCACGGAACAAACACCGATGTTCACCACACACAAATATTTGTCCCGAGTGGGAATCGAACCCTCTCGTAACTAATCACTGTTCCACCGAGCCAGTCAAAAACTTTCAAAATCATGCCAAATGAAATTTAGTCGAGCTTAAACTCTTCTCGAAAACTTTGAGATCGTTGAACATTCTCTCTGACCACTTTATGTGAAGAATTATCCAATAAAATTTAATTTATTTATATAACTCGAACCGAAAACGATCTGGGTTGAAAATGAAATCCTTAACAAGTGCCATTAAGGCAGTAAATTTGTAGTAACTCTGATTGCTGGTCCAACAAACTTGCCGAAGCTCGCGAATGTTTTACGATTATTCTCGGCCCTGTAATTTTTCCATTATGGCCAGTAATAAACTGTACTTCTAGAGTATGTTACATACAATGTTAGATATTTCAACAATGAAACTGTATCACTAAGATAATACATATTATGTCCATAATATAAATAAATTCTTTGTGATGCTAAAGTATTTCACTGTCGTAAAGGTTGTTATGATCACGGTATCGTAATTTCGGCAACTCGTTTCAAAAACTCTTAAGTGCATTATTACTTGTATACTCGTAGTGTCAAGTTATATTACGTAAAATTTATTATAATTTATATAACTTTATAACTATAATATCAATTAACACGCGTGGATGATTTTTAAGCAATCATTTGTAATCGAACGTCGTCTCTGGTGCTTCGGTCTTATTAGTAGCCAACAGAGACAGGCTTATTGGAGGAAGGAAGGATGCCGACCGCATTCGGGCTATCAATCAATAAAGGTGTGAAATTACGTAAACCAACCCTTGTCATGTGGTTAACAGTGCCTAGCTATTACCAAAAGGATGTTATTTCACTTGTTTAATTATTCATTGTTAATTATAATAATGTACCCATTTAAATTTCTAATTGCACATTACGTTATGCGTGGTTAAGTGCTAAAATGATAATGTATTGAATTGTGTTACTCCATACTAATTGGTCAAATAAAAATAAATCTGCTGGATTCTCTTAATAGAATAGAATAGAATTATCGGTTATTTAGCATATACATGTATAAGATTATTTTAAGTACGAAACAAAATTACTTTTTTATTCCCTTATTTATATTGCACTATTTTTTCAAAAGCGACTGCGTTTGATTCCCTGTGCAATGGATTTTTTTAATCGCGCAATTTAAAATACACTACTCGATATCTATGAACAAAACACCGGTTTTTCGCAAATCCCATATTTTTTCGAGATGAAAGGTACACCTGTCCTTTTTTTACTCTTTTACCGTACATGCGAAATATTTAAAGAAGATCTTTTGAGTAGATTAAAGCGTAAAGTATTAACATAAGACTAATTAAACAACTTCAAAAAAGGAGGCCCTTCTCAATTCATCTGAATCAATATTTTTTAATAATTTTTAATTTCCAAAATATGAAAGAGTGTTTTTATTAGAAACAGTTCCCTTAGAATAAACAAACTCATACAAACGATTAATGGCTTTGTAAGTTTACTTATGGTCAGAGTGAACGAGGTGCCCAAGCACACCTAGAAATAATGGTTACGTTGGATTCGTTTGCTTGTAAGAGTACACTTCAAAAGTTCCCAGTGATTGAATTAAGCTTTGGAGAACTTCAAAGTTACATATTTACATAATCTTGTAGGCAGTTTACACATCACAATGGAAATGGCCTTATTTGTTACATGGTCATTGTCTTTAATTCGAGTCTATGATTACGTGTGTGACGAACATCGGTGTTTGTTCCGTGTCTGGGTGTATTATTAAATATATTTAAGTTTATTTGTGTATTCACTGTTGATCCTGATTTCCGTAACACAAGTGCTTAAGCTACTTACCACGGGATCAGATCAATGTATGTGATGTTGTAAAAAAAAAAACAATCTGCGTAATAACGGGGAACGTTTGACCGGAACACCGTAATCATAGACAATGAAAATGTATCAATTAAGACTATTTCCATTGTGATGTGTAAACTGCCTGCAAGATTCTGCCTGGAAGGTATCACCTACATCTGAAATAGCTCCTTTCACCTTTTACCCTTTACCACTTTTAAAAAAATCTGTTCATGGTTTCGGCTGTTCTTGAAAAAGGTTACCATTATTATTACAGTTATTAAGCCCGAAAGAAAGTTTCCAAGAACAATGTTCTTTTTATATTGGATTATAAAAATAATACCAACTTTTGATCTACAGTACAAATATTTGATTATTCTTAATGTTTTATTCACGACAACTTACATTTGAATAGTTATAATAATCTAGACACGCGGTAGCGTGTCAAGCCAAGGTTCAAGAAACAGAACTGGCGAGCCGCACCGTGTGTAATATTACACGAACCATTTGGAACCACTTTTGAACCCCTCATAAATCAAAAACTATTTCACATAAACGTATCAAATTATTGTGCTCATATATTGTGACTTGCGAGATAAATATGTGTTCTAAATTTCATAAGCTTATCTCAAACAGTTATTTAGATATTAATGTCCAAAAATCCTCATTTTTATCATTGACTGACTGACAGATCAAAATTCTAACCCAGTTCCAAATGACCTAGAGAGTTAAAATTTGGTATGCAGATAGGTAATTACATGAATACAAAGGAAAAAATAAAAAAACTGGCAATTTTTTAATAATTAGGTTTTTTTTTATTTTTTTTTATTTTTATAAGAGGCTAACAAGATGACCTCACTCCACCTGATGGTAAGCGGTAGTGAGATCCACATATGAGGTCGACAGGCAAAATAGACCATGTTGAGCCTGTCGCACTCACCCTGAAAGCCGTGAAAAAGGAGACCACTGCTGCGGTTAGGTTCTATTATGAACGCTTAACATAAATACCTAATTAGTGCCTAATCACGCCTATATACCGGGGAAGGCAGAGCACTAAGTATATATTTAGGTATACATACTTACTTATTTACAATTAAGAGTAGGTACTTATAGTCGGTTTTCATTTTTATTACTTAGGGTTATACCCCGTAAACGTAGGAAAATACAGTAACTGATTCAATTGTTTTATATTTATAAAGTCTAGTTTTAGTTTTGAATTTGTCCTTTTCAAAGGACCTACGGCGTTACGATGATATATACTTTTCTACAAAAAGTAATGATATCCAATCAAAAACATAAATGTGAAATGAGAGCCAAGTTCAATATTATGATAATTGCCTTGGTTGTTGACGTCAACGACAAAAGAAGTGAGATCTAAATGGGTGCCAAGTTCAATGGTCAACCCTGAAATTTATTTATAAGTAACACTATAACATACCTATCATATCTTCTTATAACATAAGATAATGTATGGTTATAGCCTATGAAGGTCTGTCTTGGCTAGTTTTCTTTAGTTAGTTAGTTAGTAGTCTAGTTAGTTGTCTTGGTTAGTTTGGTATTTGTCGGTATTTATTTTATAATTCCGAAAATTTAGATTGTTGGTTGAAACTAGCGAGCGGACATAATAATACGTTGGTAGGTTTATAGATACTAGCCAAGATAGACCTTCATATCTCTCATTTCACATTTATGTTTTTGATTGGATGTACATTACCCTATAAGCAACAAAACCTTCTTTTTAAATTATGTATTTTGTAATTGTAACGCCAGCTAAGTATTTTTTGGTGAAGTGTTAATCTACAATAGTAATGAAGAATGATACTGTGTCTCAATATCACAATGGGACATCATTATTTTCCACGTTGAGTGTATTTGTAAAACGAATTTATATTCTAGAACGTAAAACTACGAAAAAATCTTTTTTGCAATGTACTGGATGTCGTGATATGTCACAACGTTCATTTTGTATGAAAAGTGCAGTAACCAGTATATTGATTGGCACCTAATGCTGACTTTTGTCTTTGGCTTCAAAAATTCAATTGGACTAACGTTAGTTACAGATTTATTTAGCATTATACCAGAGCCGCTCTAAGTTGGCCGATTTGACACTTTTTATTTTATATTTTGCATTTATCCTTGTTAAGAGGAACATATTTAGCGAATCATAAAGAACAACTTTTAAAAATAAGACTTTGTTTCAAAATGTCAAATGCACCTAATTATCTAATTATTTGTCTTTTATTACTTAAAATAATGGAATTATAAAAAGAAAATGCAAAATTTCCATTCTGTATTACGCTTTTACAAGGTTACGCCGTTTGACACGTTTTCATAGTGACGTAATGGATAATACTCACCAGGTATTTTTTTAAATAGGATGAAGGATTTATAGTATTTTTCACCTAAGATGATCCCTGTGACACTTTATTGTGTTCTGTATCACGCATTTACGTTTGACAAACGAAAATAATTTTTTTGTACACTTTTTTAATTTTATGGCGGCGTCATTAGGAAAAATATTAAAATAAATATTTTTATACTTTTAAATGACAAACAGTATCGTTTAGTTTAGTTTAATGTAATAGAACATTTAAAAAAAATACCTATGCAGTTCGTATACGTAGAATGGAATGTAGTAAATTCCATTCTACGTATACAAACTGCACTAGGGCGCTACATAGGGCTTGAAAATGAAGAGAAAATTTAAATTTTAAATTTTCTATTACATTAAATTAAACTAAACGATACTGTTTCCCTTTTAAAACTTTAAAATGATTTATTTTAATATTTTTCTTAATGACGCCGCATTAAAATGAAAAAAGTGTGCAATGAAATTATTTTCGTTTGTCAAACGTAAAATGCGTGATTCAGAACACAATGAAGTGCTCTAAATCAAGCCCTATGTAGCGCCCTAGTGCAGTTTGTACGTATACGAACTGCATAGGTATTTTTTTTAAATGTTCTATTACATTAAACTAAACTAAACGATACTGTTTGTCATTTAAAAGTATAAAAATATTTATTTTAATATTTTTCCTAATGACGCCGCCATAAAATTAAAAAAGTGTACAAAAAAATTATTTTCGTTTGTCAAACGTAAATGCGTGATACAGAACACAATAAAGTGTCACAGGGATCATCTTAGGTGAAAAATACTATAAATCCTTCATCCTATTTAAAAAAATACCTGGTGAGTATTATCCATTACCTATTTAAAGTACCTATGCAGTTTGTATACGTAGAATGGAATTTACTACATTCCATTCTACGTATACGAACACCAACAACACGAAAAAAGTGTGCAATGAAATTATTTTCGTTTTTCAAACGTAAAATGCGTGATTTAGAACACAATGAAGTGTCACAGGGATCATCTTGGCTGAAAAAAACTATAATAAGTATTGTATTTCAAAATAAATATATTTTTAAATAAGAAACTTCAATTCAATCTTCTGGATGTAAATAAATGTTTTTAATAAATTTGTTATAATTAGACCTTGCTTGGTTATAAAGTGGAAATAACTGTTACTTATATACTTCGGCAATTTTACCGTTGACCCTCACTAGTGCAGTCAGTCTGACATTGTCAAATCGGCCAACTTAGAGCGGCTCTGGTATAGTGGATTTTTAGATACAAACTGATTCCTAAAATGATACTACAATTTAAAAATGTATCCTTATTTATTGTACAAAAACACAAAATAATAGACAGTCACATAAATGTATAGTGATTGGCACTATGGTGCAGTGATTTACACTGTAACTTAGTACAATCATTGGCATTCACAATGGCATTGCAATTATTAGCATAGTGCCAACCTAGTTACTACAATCATTTAATTAATGCTTAATTTGAATCAGCCTTGTGATCAATTAATGAAAATACTGGTTATCTTCATTATTGCATCGTCTAATAATCAAATCATCGACTTGTTGACGGAGCGTAATCAAAAGGTGGTTGTATAGAAGTGGTAAGATGAGGTCCCGCGTCATATGCAGCAGTCCAACGATGCCGGTGGTGGGTGTGGGGACACTTCCGTCAGCATTGCACCAACGGCTGTCGTTGAGGGATGGGAGCGACCTTGCGTACCAGGTCGCCCGTCCCTCCCCGCCGGGGAGATTTTGGAGAGCCCGTGCCTTTTCCATCTCAGCACCCTCAGCCAGAAGTCCCACAAACCACCTTGGGTAAACCCCTGCCCAAGGTGAAGGTGCATCAAGCATACTCCGCGTCAAAAAAAAAATAGGATTATAGGATTCAGAAGTATAGCGATTGGCAAGTCTGCCAATATATATTTCAATGCAATTATTGGCATAGCAAAAACTGCGTGAACACAAATCTTTTTTCTCCGAAAAAGTTCAAAATCATATTCCTAACACATAATATCATGACGTAAAGCTAAAATAACCTTCAAATGGTTACCTGAAATCGTATATAATTCACTTCCAACGCACGCCTCACCAAACTTTTTCAGGTTGAAATTGCCACGAACTTTCACTGTTGATGTTGTCCAACAGAAAAACAATTAAGACGTCATTTTGGCGTCGTGTAAAGTATTTCTATATGTAAATGTAGAAATTTGCCGCTAAATAGCTGTTTTTTCATATAAAAAATGTATTTACGAAAATAAATATTTGAAATGAGAGGCAAAAGTGCCAATCACTGGGGGGTGCCAAGAATGGTACAGTTTACCCTATTACTTTTTCAATTTTGGTTGCATATCGAAACTAATAATAAATGTCAATTCAGATTATCAAACAATCAAAGATCATGAACATTCTCCATTGGCAATCGGAACTACCTGAAATACCGTGTATCAATTGGAGACTGAAAATGGACAACTCAGAACGTATTACACGAATTCTAATTAAAACTGCAGCAGCAGACGGCATAAAAAACGTGGGGCCCTTGTGAAATCCTGCCAATGGCAGAGCATATCTTTATACTTTGGTAGATTATCGTGTAAACTTTCATTTAAATAATATAAAAAAATTCATCGTGAGGAAACCTGCACACCTAAGAAGAAATTCTAAGGTTGTGTAGTCGACCAACCCGCACTTGGCCAGCGTGGTCGACTAAGGCCTTATCGCCCTAGTTTAGGGTAGGCCCGTGCCCCAGCAGTGGGGACGTATATGGGCTGATGATGATGATGATTTCATTTAAATAAAATTGGTTCAGCCGTATAGGAGGTCAGTCGAAACAAACAGACAGAGATACATTTTTTTTAAGGAAATGTTTTCTATTACTCGCATAACATGCCCATGACTCGGTTTTTTGCATTTTTGACTCATAATTTTTATTATAGTATAGATAGATTGATTAGGTATATTCATTCGCTAGCATTTTTGGTCACTCTTATTACTTTAAAATTACATATATTTAAAGATTGATGGATACTGTAGAAGCAACAGCGATGTAGGACCGTAGCACATGTCAGGAAGTGTTCTTTGCGTCTGGAAAAATAGCGTGATTGTATGTATTTTTTATTTTTATTTTTTATTTTATTTTATTTTATTGGTTCGCCAACAACTTATGTACTACTACATTGCAACAAGAAACATCAGTAAACATATATTATTTAAGTACACAGTCAATTATAGGTGAACACCACATGCATTTTTTATCACAAGACAAAGGTGAAATTTGTGAAAAATATTAAGCATAGATACTATGTTATACTAAGTTGTACAAAGTTAATTTAACAATTCATAAATTCTCTTTTTAAATACTTGCAATGAAACACGGTTGATGTCTACCTTATTGCTGATTCCATTATAGAGCTTTGACATTATTTATGTATTACTAGCTTTCCGCCCGCAACTTCGTGCGCGTAGAGACGTTTAACTGGTAAAACATTACTTCTTTATGGCGCAGTCGGTTAAAATGTAGCCTATGTCCTTTCTCAGGCTCTGGACTATATCTGTACCAAATTTCATTTAAATCGGTTCAGTACTCTGCGTGAAAGCGTAATGGACGGACAGGCAGACAGAGTTACTTTCGGATTTATAATATTAGTAAAGTGTATAATAGTAGTAAGGATTATGGTGCAAACAATGTTGATAAATAAATACGTTTAACACCCTTTTTGACATTGAAACGTAGGGATGAGCTCGTTACGTGCCACCTTTTATAATTTCCACAAGTTGCTATCTTATTCAATACATCAACCTTATTACGGGAAAACATACCTACCTAATTATATTCTGAAGCTTATTAGCAAGCATTGAAGAAATTTATGAAGGTACTAAGGAGCTCGTTATATGCTCGTTTATCACGTATGCGGTTATAATTCGATGGATAAAAATAAAAAACAACCCCATGAATTTTTCCAATTTTTAATTTACATTAGAGCTCTGTGTAGGACTAAAAATCACAATTAAAATATAAAAAACAATATTAAAATGATTGGAGTATTTTTATATAAAATTAGAGAATAATTTGAGGATTCGTTCAGATTGAGTGGTGAAACGATCGTACATGGTGGACTCTGTAGTGGTCGGCGGCCGGTTCAGCATCTCAGGTACAGCTGGGAGGACGAGGTCGTGAAGGATCTATGCGAGATTCACGTGGACAACCGCCAGGACTAAAAAGCGTCGATGGCCGAGTGGTTAAGGTCGTTGCTTGCCATGCGAGATGTCACCAGTTCAAACCCCGCCAGGTACCAATGTGTTTTTCGAGATTCATATGTACCATCATTCGACGCTTTAACGGTGAAGGAAAACCCAACTACGACAAAAAACGACGCTGAAAAAGTATAAAACAAGACTTTTAGAACACTGAACTGAACAAAGTTGCTTATGTAGTTCCAAGTAAATGGACACAGTAGACTCTACCAAAATGCTTATGTTGAAAATTGACAATAATGTCATACAATACTATTTTGAAGTATGCAATATTCACTATGTAGAGATAGGTTTTCATGTTTGGAAAACCGCAGTCACACGTTGTCAAAGTGCTACGGTAGGTAGGTACTTGTGTATGGAACGTGTGACTACGCCTTTCCAAACATGAAAACTTATCTCTACATAGTAAATATTGCATACTTCAAAATAGTATTGTATGACATTATTGTCAATTTTCAACATAAGCATTTTGGTAGAGTCTACTGTGTCCATTTACTTGGAACTACATAAGCAACTTTGTTCAGTTCAGTGTTCTAAAAGTCTTGTTTTATACTTTTTCAGCGTCGTTTTTTGTCGTAGTTGGGTTTTAGTTTTTAACTTTTTATTATTTGTACTATTTTGGTGTTAAAGTGTATTTGTGGCGCATAATATTATCAAAAGTTAAATTGATGAACCAACATGTTTTATATTTTAAGGGGACGTAGTAAAGAAGCTATGAACGAAAAGATGTGAACTATATGCAATCAGTCCATGAATATACGTAAAGTCACATGCAAATGCTAGTAATATATATATATTTAAAATGTACAAGTAAAGCGCTTTCCAATGATACCAAACACGGCGTATTTATCTTAACTTTATTTTTTTACTCTGTATGTTTTGTCCGCTAGTGGGCGCCACATTAGATTTTGTGAAACCCTATATAGCCTATAACCAGCGGACAATTAAGACGCTTCTAATGATATGTCATTTGTCGAATTCTGACAAGCAATTTAGAAGTTATGTGGAAACAGATGAACATACATACATACATACAAACATACATACATACATACATACATACATACATACATAGCCTGTCAAAATCATAACCCTCCTTTTGCTTTGCCGTAGTCGGGTAAAAATATCCGTGAGGTAACCTGCACACCTACGAAGAAATTCTTAGGTTGAGTAGTCGACCAACCCGCACTTGGCCAGTGGGGTCGACTAAGGCCTTATCGCTCTAGTTTAGCGTAGGTGGGGACGTATGTATGTATAGTATAGGCTAAGGATGATGATGATGATTATTCGACGCTTTAACGGTAAAGGAAAATATCGTGAGGAAACCTGCACACCTATGAAGAAATTCTTAGGTTGTGTAGTCAACTAACCCGCACTTGGCCAGTGTCGTTGACTAGGGCCTTATCGCCCTAGTTTAGCGTAGGAGTGGGGACGTATGTATAGGCTGAGGATGTGAGGAGGAAGTAAGGCACGCCCGGCCTAGATGGAAGCGCTTATTGGACGCCAAGGCTAATTTTGGGTCACTTTTTTTTTTTTTAAATAAATATTTCACAACATCACATACATTGATCTGATCCCGTGGTAAGTAGCTTAAGCACTTGTGTTACAGGTATCAGAATCAACAGTGGATACACAAATATACTTAAATATATTTAATAATACACCCAGACACGGAACAAACACCGATGTTCGTCACACAAATATTTGTCCCGAGTGGGAATCGAACCCACGACTCTTGGAACCGTAGGTAAACCTGGGTCACTAACCACTGTTCCACCGAGCCAGTCCAGTTGTCAGTTGGGTCACTGCGCCAAACGTATTAGTTAGTTAATGTATGACACAAGCTTAGAGAGTGAAAGTGTTTTATTTTTAAGGAACAATTAGCACGATTTTATAGTACTACTAAAGGCAAACCGCTCTGCTACGGGAAAACCACTTAAATTTCACGATGTATAACTATCTTTACAACTAAATAAAATAGAAGTCTCTGTTTGTAACATTAAAATAACGAATGGGAATTTGTTCCCACTAATCTCCAAAACGGCTCGACCAATTTCGACGGGACTTTCACTAATCCGTATCCATTTTTACAAGGTACATTATAGGCTATTTAAATTTCCAAGTGGACGAAGTCGTGGGCGGCCGCTAGTAGATAATATTACCGTGCTGATACTATAGTGTCGTCCATGTGTTGACTGGCTCGGTGGAACAGTGGTTAGTGACTCAGGTTCATAAGCTGCGGTTCAAAGGGGTTCGATTCCCACTCGGGAAAAATATTTGTGTGACAAAAATCGGTGTTTGTTCCGTGTCTGGTTGTATTATTAAATATATTTAAGTTTATTTGTGTATCTGTCACCGTAAAATTGCAAATAAGGATAGATTGCAATCTATCTCGCGAGATTGTGAACTGTCGAATAATTGTGAACTATAGTTCACGGTTGACTTTAAGGCAGACCAATCAGGGACAGCCTTCGGACGGCTGTCCTAAGGCTGTCCCTGATTGGTCGGCTATAGGCTATGCCTATAACTGACCAATCAGGCATTGACATCATTGACAAGTGACATCTTTAAGATCGCAATTTATCAGTTTCACTTCGATAGATTGCAATCAGATGAATAATCACACGATAAATTGTAAGCATCATGTTATGGTTCACAATTATTCGACAGTTCACAATTTCGCGAGATAGATTGCAATCTATCCTTATTTGCAATTTTACGGTGACATATCCACTGTTGATCCTGATTTCCGTAACACAAGTGCTTAAGCGACGGGATTAGATCAATTTATTAAATGCCTTAACATTGACCTACTTTAATAAAAACAACCTTACCCATGCAGAAATAAATATAGTTATAAATACAAAGTAAAAATAATCTTAATATTTTAAGCTTGTTGTAATTAAAATAAAATTAACCTTTAACTAGGGACGTGACAAATTGAGAACAGTATAAGGGACATGTAGTCTCACAGGCTACAACTTTAAAATTTAATCTTTGTCATAAAATTGCATTTTAATGATTTAATATTCGTTGATATTTATTTGTTGGAATTTAATAAAACAAATATAAATTAATTCAATCAGTTTTTATAATTACTTAAAACACAGATGATAATTAACACTTACTAGTACTTTTCAGCCTTAATTGACATGAGATCCTTATTTTAACATTTTAATAGACCTTACATAAATGATATGACAAATGTAACTCTTTTTATAAAAAATTAAACAATACAAAGATAAAAAAAACATAAAAGCTACTTCTGAAAACAAAACATAAAAATTCTGACACATACTCTATTTGGCATAAATCATTGGCAATTTTTACACAAGGGTCGAGAACATTGCAAACATACGAGAATGCAACACCCGACACATGTGTACACAGTCATTCTATGAAGTTTAGGCAGACAAATACTGCATGCCCTTCGTTTGCCTTGACTAGTTTCAGGAGTTTGGACATCTTCTTCAACCATATCTTCAGCCAGAACTCGTTTCATCACTAGGCGTAACTCCCTTGGTAATTGCCTGCACACAACACGTCTTTGCAAGTGGGGTAGCACTAGTGAACGGGCTAATGACTTAAAAAAATCTCCTCTATCTATTCTAAAATGTTCTCCTCTAGATCTTCATCTTGGTCACTTTCACGTAACTGCAGAAGTTCACGGTCGGAAACCAAAAACTCTTCAATATCACCTTCACTGTCTGATTGGTCTGAAGCTAGCAAGAGGGCATTGAATTCCTCTTCAAATGATGGACTATCCACTCGTAATACTTTTCTTTTTGATAAAGTCGTCGGCTGAAGTTCACGTTTCCTAGCGTTTTCTGCCATTTTGCACTAGAAACAAAAATAAATCGAAATAATATTTATTTGACAACTAGGGACATGTAGCCTCACAGGCTACAATCAAATTTCAAATTAAAATTACGAACCTGTTATATATCCGGCGCCACGTCTGCTCCCTTCTATGGTCGTTTTGGCACTAAAACAAAAGCTACTGAGACGCGGGGTCGCGGCAAGTGGGGGGAAATCATCAATTCTAAGAATTCACCAATCACACGACGCCTGTGAGACTACACGTCACTAGTTAAAGGTTAAGGTAAAAAAATCTTTAAAAACAAGCTTTTATTTAAATGCGCTAAAAAGAAAAAAATAAACTTTTACACTATAACTTTACTGTCAACTTATAACATTTCAAATTCAACATATTTGACACAATTTATATTTTTTAAAAGCTTGTCGCGAGATTTAAGTACCTCGTAATTTAAAAAGCAAGTTTTAAAAGGCTAAAATTTTTAATAGGCAGGTATTGCCTATTAAAAATTTTAAACTAAGAAAGTAAATACGAGTACTTAAATCTCGCGACAAGCTTTTAAAACATATAAATTGTGTCAAATATGTTGAATTTGAAATGTTATAAGTTGACAGTAAAGTTATAGTGTAAAAGTTTATTTTTTTCTTTTTAGCGCATTTAAATAAAAGCTTGTTTTTAAAGATTTTTTTACCTTAATTTATTTTATACTTTTTAGTTTTCACCTTGTAATCAAACGAGCCCAAACTCGATGGGGTTGTGTCGTTTAAGTACTGAGTTCGTTTGGCTATCTTCCGGCTCCACCATCGAACCCTGGTTACCATCTAGCTCCAAAGTACTCATCTAGGCGAATCAAACGAGCCCAAACTCGATGGGGTTGTGTCGTTTAAGTACTGAGTTCCTTTGGCTGTCTTCCGGCTCCATCATCAGACCCTGGTTACCATCTAGCATCTAAGTACTCATCTAGGCGAATCAAACGAGCCCAAACTCGATGGGGTTGTGTCGTTTAAGTACTGAGTTCCTTTGGCTGTCTTCCGGCTCCATCATCAGACCCTGGTTACCATCTAGCATCTAAGTACTCATCTAGGCGAATCAAACGAGCCCAAACTCGATTTGGTTGTGTCGTTTAAGTACTGAGTTCCTTTGGCTGTCTTCCGGCTCCATCATCAGACCTTGGTTACTATCTAGCACCAAAGTACTCATCTAGTCGAATGAAATGAGCCCAAACTCGATGTGGTTATGTTATTTAATTACTGAGTTGCTATGGCTATCTTCCGACTTCATCATCAGATCAGCTCCATGTCATAATAATATTGCATTGTCATCGGATATACACGTGCATGCAAAATTTCAGCTCAATCGGTTGAGGGCAAGTGCCTTAAAATTGAGTTATAAAATTCCACCCGAACACACAAACATACATACATACATACATACATACATTGCAAGTTAAATAAAAGCTTGTAATAATACAATAAGTTATAATAATATAGTATAAAAAGATATATGGGAATTTCTTATGTACTTTTATTTGTTTAAAAGTTAACATAAAAATACAGCGTTCTCTCTTCAATTTTGCAGTGCCCTAGCAGGGTCTATAATGTATCTATAATTATAACACTTATAGAAGCAATAAAGTATTGAGTATTGAATGTAAGTGATTTTGTACTAATATTTATTTATTTATTTTAAATAAAGAAACAAAATAAATATTACACAACATTACATACATTGATATGATCCCGTGGTAAGTAGCTTAAGCACTTGTGTTACAGATATCAGAATCAACAGTGGATACACAAATATACTTACATACAAATATTTAATAACACACACAGACACGGAACAATTACCGATGTTCGTCACACAAATATTTGTCCCGAGTGGGAATCGAACCCACGACTCTTGGAACCGTAGGTAGTAAACCTGAGTCACTAACCACTGTTCCACCGAGCCGGTCAAAATTATACATACATAAAAATCACGCCTTTTTTCCCAGAGGGGTAGGCAGAGATCACTTCCAGCGATCCACTTTTCACGTCTGTGGGAAACGTGACGTGTCGGGTTGTGAACCACGTCGCCGCCATTCTGCCTTGTAGGATATATGACGGGGGAAGGAAAAGGGGAGGAAGGATACTATCGCCTCGGATGATTTGGACTGAGTTGATAGTAGCTCGAGGAGCCGGGTTCGCTTACCCGTATACCGTTCACCAACCACCGGACAGATAGTTGTGACTGGTATCCTCTGACCTGTCAAAATTATGATTATTTTATATCAATATTTTATTTGTGTAATCTCGTTTGTGTTTGTTGACAGGCGCACGCGCAGCACGTGCTACACCGAGTGGACGGCAAGGCGCCGGGCGGGCTCATGACCGCCTACAGCACCATCCAGTTCGTCGTGCAGCCTCACCACTTCATCGAGGGCAAGATGAAGGTATGACTGGCACATCAGAACAGTGGCCAGTGACCCTGGCTACGGTTCCAAGAGTCGTGGGTTCAATTCCCACCCGGGACAAATATTTATGTGACGAACATAGATTTTTGTTCCATGCCTCTCTAGCCTTTTTCAACCGCGAGGGTGTAGGCCTCAGGTTTTGCCATTTCTGTCGGTCTTGGGCAACTTCCATCCACTTCACTTGTTCTATGCCATTATATGTTTAATACCACACCTAGGTGTGCATTGGTAGAGCCCCTATCCTTGCAAAGTGATAGCGGCGCTACAAAATAGCCAAATATTTTGTGTGATGAACATCTAACCACCACTGTTGCATCTGATATCCATATTCAATTTAGCATAAAATCACAACTATGCATGTGATTTTGTGTAAAATATTTTTATTCATCATAAAAGCATACACGGTTTTTATTAACAGCAATAAATCATCTTTTCCAAACTCATTCAAAAAAAAATCAAAAAAAATATTTGTTAACAATCATTTACAATATTTGTGGTGACATACCTATTAAGTAAATATATACCTGTATCAGGCAGTCACCGCCCATTCTGACAGTGTTAATAAAGGCTAGCGTAACAGGTAGTATTTAAAGAATGTAAAGTAAATATGTTTGAATATCTCTCTCATTGCTCGAGTGTGTGTGGTGGTTGTGTTTGTGTGTGTATGTGTTTGTATGTGTGTGTATGTGTTTGTATGTGTGTGTGTGAGAGTACGTATGTAATTGTGTAAGCGCGGTCATGTTTGTCTATAAAGTGTTATTTATTCCTTTAACATTGTTTCTGTATCCAAGTAGCTGAGCGACTTTAACCATGGTACAAGTTTCTTTTTACATGAGTGAGTTGTTAACGGGTATATGTTTAGTGATTTGTTTATTTTGTTATATAATAGGCTAGCTTGTCTAGTAAATTGCCTATCAGCGAAAACTGTTTTAGCCGGTATAGTAGGAGCAACCTTGTGCTTTCTTCTTTTGTCACAGATATTGGGGTCATAGTGTAATTTTTTGTGTAGTTTCAATGTGGTACATAAAATGTACAGTTGTCTGACAGTAAGAAGATCACCGTGTCGATAAAGTTCTTCAGTGGGATGCCTAAAAGGAAGGGAATACATAACTTTAAGCAAGCGTCTTTGCGTTCTTTCTACTTCCTCTCTCTATTTTTGTAAAACCTCCCCATACTGTAATTCCATAGCAAAAGACTGATTGAGCTAGGGCAATGTAGACTTTATTTAAGAGTTCTTTGGTAGTAACATGCATGAGTTTTTAAATATCCATGAAATTTTCCGAATTCATGTGTAAGGTCAGTGTTATATTACTTGTATTTATTCGAAGAGAATATTTCTTCTGTAGACGTGGATTTTACGTTATCGGATCTAAATCCAGTTCACCGACAAACAATTTTATGAAACTCGAACTCTCAATTTATTTTATGAAATTTTTCAAGAAAATTCATAAACCTTCCACAAGAACTGCGAGCACGAGCACATAGTCGATTTTAGTTCGTTTTAGAAACAAAAGTAAAGGTATAGGTAGACTTTTTTGCATGTTTCTCTTGGAAATAACTAAGCGTAACGGAATATATTGAGTTTATTGGCAGAAGATAAAAAGAATTATGGTTGTTATGACAAAGTATTTTTGAATATGAAATAAAATAGGTTAGCACAAATTTAGATTATAAGTTTCATAAGATGAACATTACATTTTTTTTTTTAAATTTTATCCGAGGTTTTCATGTATTTAACGCCCCGCTAGTAAAATAAGAAGCAAAATTTGAAATAAATTTATTTTACGGATTAAACTTATGTGTATTGTTATTCTAAAAATATTATTAGTGATCCGACATTTCAAGCTCTTTACAGCGCTCGTGGTGACCACGAGGGCATGAATTTCCCGAGTTTAGAATAACAATATATATCATATGAATATTAATAGTTTTATCTTAAGTAAAATGTTGACAAACGCCTAAATAAATTATAAGAGCCAAAAAATTATAACTGACTGAGAGATACTTTTTCTTTAGGCAGTTTCAAATGTCAAAGTATAAATACTTATTTCTTATTGAAATAACCGTTTTAAAGGTATAATATGGTTTTAATGTAGTCGTACTAAATCTTATTAAAATGTAGTGTGTTCAGTTTAAGATAATATCCTGTGTGGTATACCCCCACTTGCCATAATTTCAGTTGCCCGAATTTCATTTGCCATAATATTCAAATGCCCGAATTTCATTTGCCATAATTTCATTTGCCCGAATGTTATGTTTGCCATAAAATACAAGTGACATAATTTTAACTGCCCGAACATCAGATTCCATAATGATTCGAATGCCATACGTATTGTTATCCATATTTTAATTGCAATAATTTATGCAACAGAATTTTCAAACGCCATATATGTCATACTCATTGTTTACTTTATTAGTTACGTGTTAGAAACGTTGTTTCCGTGCCATTACATCATTTCCCACCGAAAAAGCTTGTAAAATAGGTTAAAAGAATGATAAAAAAAATAGGTTAGGTTAGGTTAGAAACATGAAAGACAAC
Source organism: Maruca vitrata (assembly GCA_039566165.1). Lineage (NCBI taxonomy): Eukaryota > Metazoa > Arthropoda > Insecta > Lepidoptera > Crambidae > Maruca > Maruca vitrata. Next base: position 13,144,085 of record CM076914.1, on the reverse strand, counting down.
GCACGAGCCGAGCGAGCGAAGCGAGCGTGCCGCGGCAGCGGCCGGCGAAGTGCCAGAAAGCCAATCGCTTTTTAGGACAAATATTTGGCGTTAGGAGTATGGCGCTTAAAAATTCTGTTGCATAATATTATTGCAATTAAAAATATGGATAACAATACGTATGGCATTCGAATCATTATGGAATCTGATTTTCGGGCAATTAAAATTATGTCATTTGTATTTTATGGCAAACATAACATTCGGGCAAATGAAATTATGGCAAATGAAATTCGGGCATATGAATATTATGGCATATATCTTTCGGGCAAACAATAGATAACCATCCTGTGTCTTTGATTGAATTGTGGTCCCGCCATTTTGACGTCATAATGGCGGTACCACTTTCTCCGTCGAATAATTTAAAATCCATTGGGTGTAGAATTTTTCTAAGAAGGTATAAATTGGTAGAATTACTGTATTAAATCCTGGTGGCATCATTTCCTGAATAACTGACGTGGTCCCGCCATCTTGACGCTCACCGCTTAGCGCATGCGTCGCATTCTACAGCACAGGTCCGTTTATGTTGGAAATATGAACGCAGCACGCGGCGATATCGCGGCGTGATCGCGGCGAGCTCGCGGAGATTATTTAATCGCGGCGATATCGCCGGGTTATCTATTGTTTACCCGAAAGATATATGCCATAATATTCATATGCCCGAATTTCATTTGCCATAATTTCATTTGCCCGAATGTTATGTTTGCCATAAAATACAAATGACATAATTTTAATTGCCCGAACTTCAGATTCCATAATGATTCGAATGCCATACGTATTGTTATCCATATTTTTAATTTGTCTTCATGTTTCTAACCTAACCTAACCTATTTTTTTATCATTCTTTTAACCTATTTTACAAGCTTTTTCGGTGGGAAATGATGTAATGGCACGAAAACAAAGTTTCTAACACGTAACTAATATAGTAAACAATGAGCATAATATTATTGCAATTAAAATATGGATAACAATACGTATGGAATTCGAATCATTATGGAATCTGATGTTCGGGCAATTAAAATTATGTCATTTGTATTTTATGGCAAACATAACATTCGGGCAAATGAAATTATGGCAAATGAAATTCGGGCATATGAATATCATGGCAAATAAAATTCGGGCAAATGAAATTATGGCAAATAAAATTCGGGCAAATGAAATTATGGCAAGTGGGGGTATACCATATCGCCGCGATCGAAATCGCCCAAAAATCGCTAAGTGTGAACAGGCTCTTAGTGTTTACTAAGGATGCTCGCCCACTTCCGATAATCGGTGACAGATATTTTTATAGGTGAAAAATCTAACATACTAATAGCAATGGAGCAACACACACATCCTATAAGTACATCAAAAATATCATACAAATTAATCGGAACGGTCCTTCTAAAAGTCGAACGTGGGCGGGTACGGTAAGCGAAATCAAACCCACGATTTTTAGCGCAGTCATTATTTATTATTTTAGTTTATTATTTTTAATTAGATATGCCAGGTAGGTATGTTGTTTCCGATATCGATGTCGCAAAAATAACTAAATTTCAAACACTTGACTTATTTTACGTCCACTCTGTTCAAAGTGCTATGTTACAATCCGCTAATTACTTGGACATTGAGTGACGCTTGTACAATCAACGTTCGGTCTTGTCATACAATTAAACGTCGTCATTCAATGAACGCGCTAGTCATTCAACTAAATACCAGATTTAGCCAGATGACTGTGAAATATATAACATATTAGTAACAATCGATATGTTTGTTCTAGATCCGATGCACAGCGAATATATACTCGATATATCTCAAAAGCCTCGAAAAGAGCACGGAGGCGGAGCGCGTGCGCACTACGCCGGCCAGCCCGCCCGAGATACATGAAGCCATCGTCTACTCCATACACCGTCTGCCGGAGTCGAGTAAGTTTAAACTTGCAACACGAAGTAATTAGATCACACAGCCCGGCCAGCCCACCCGAGATAAACGAAGCCGTCGTCTACTCCATACATCGCCTTCCGGAGTCGAGTAAGTCCAAACTTGCAACACGAAGTAATTAGAGCACACAGCCCGGCCAGCCCGCCCGAGATACACGAAGAAATCGTCTACTCCATACATCGCCTTCCGGAGTCGAGTAAGTCCAAACTTGCAACACGAAGTAATTAGAGCATACAGCCCGGCCAGCCCGCCCGAGATACACGAAGCCATCGTCCACTCCATACACCGCCTGCCGGAGTCGAGTAAGTTCAAACTTGCAACACGAAGTAATTAGATCCCACAGCCCGGCCAGCCCACCCGAGATACACGAAGCCATCGTCCACTCCATACACCGCCTGCCGGAGTTGAGTAAGTTCAAACTTGCAACACGAAGTAATTAGATCCCACAGCCCGGCCAGCCCACCCGAGATACACGAAGCCATCGTCTACTCCATAAACCGCCTTCCGGAGTCGAGTAAGTTTAAACTTGCAACACGAAGTAATTGGATCACACAAGCGGAGCGCGTGTGCTCGAGCCTTCGAGTTGGACGTAATTTTTAGGGTTCAGTAGCTAAATGTCAAAAAACGGAACCCTTATAGCTTCTTCATGTCTGTCCGTCCGTATGTCACAGCCAGCATACCACACGTATGTGTATCTATGTATCTATGTCGATATGTCTTTAAAAAAACGAAAATTGTTTTGGGCGAGATCTAGAAAGTTGTTTTTTTAGTGTTCAATTTCATAAATTACCCAATATCGTCCATCACTTGCCACTCTGGCATAGATGTTGAAAGTAAATAGAGAAACACAGCAACGCTGACAGATGGTGCGCGATTCACGAAAGTCGATGAACTACGTGACTATGAAACGCTTTTACCACGAGTAATAATCTAGTGTTTATTCAAATCATCGTGCAATTCATATAGTTTCTACTGGGAGTAACGTAGCTCCAAACAATTGCAAGGCGAAGGTTCAAGGTCAATGTAGTCCTCTCATTGGGACTCGTGTGTCACGTAAAAGCCTCAGGCCTTCGTTGTACCTTTTTTAGTGTTCCGTACCCAAAAGGTTAAAACGGGGCCCTAATATTAAGACTTCGCTGTCCGTCTGTCTCATCTAGCTGTATCTGAAGAAGGTGACAGCTAGCCGGTTGAAATCTTCACAGATTATCTATTACTATTGCTGTTATAACAAAAAAAAACGAGTATTTGATTGGGGCTCCCATACGTGTTTTTTTTTTATAATATTGATACGAATCCCTTTGTGCGCGATTCTGACACGCAAATGGCCGGTTTCCTGACTTATGCGTTCATTCATTGAGTACCTATACTTTCCCTAAGTTATACCTAACTCTTGCCAAAGGCCATTTGAGGTCAGTTACTTAAATATTTAGAAGCGGTGAGAGCTTTTCGTTCTTCTATTATTTATTCAGTAATTACAAACCAAACGAGGTTATCGTTATTATACATGTTATAGGGTAAATCATAAATATTAAATACTAGCGGCCGCCCGCGACTTTGTCCGCGTATTAATGGGTTTTAGTAGCAATGATGTATTAAAATAACCAGCTCCCTCCATACTACGTATTATAAAAATCTATAAACGTAAAAGTTCTCCCATACAAATGTTCACTTCCCTAATGACCGTCATGGGGGTCAAATTAAAAATAAATAGCGCTGGTGTCTCTCCGGAGTACCAGCTACCTCCATACCAAGTTTTATAAAAATCGACAAACGTAAAAATTCTTCCATACAAATTTTCACCCCCCCAATGAACCACATGGGGGTTGAATTTAAAAAAAAAGTACCTATTTGTTATTCCAGAGTGCCAGCTACCATCATACCAAATTTCATGAAAATCGGTTCAGAAGTTTGAGCGTGAAAGAGTAACAAACATCCATACATCCATACTTACATACATACATACATACATACAATCACGCCTTTTTCCCAGAGGGGTAGGCAGAGATCACTTCCTGCCATGTGCTACGGTCCTGGCACACCACTTTCGCTTCATCCACATTCATCAACCTCTTCATGCACGCTCGTCGATTACGGGTACTTTTGATTTGACCTTTCTTTAAGATTTGACCTATTTGGTCATGAAAGGTCTTTCTTGGTCTTCCCCTGTCGACATCTCCAATCACACCCTCTCTATATATACTCTTCGTTAATCGTCTTTCACTCATCCTCTCAATATGACCAAACCATCTAAGCATACCTTTCTCAACCTTAGTCACTACATCTTCTTTCACACCACAACGTTCTCTAATTATTTATATACTTTTTTTTTTTATATACTTACAAACTTTCACGTTTATAATATTAGTACGGATTAATTTGCTAGTAGTTAATACGTAATCCAATCAAAAACATGAATGTGAAATGAGGGCCAAGTTCAATATTATGATAATTGCCTTGGTTGTGTAAATGGGTGCCAATTTCAATGGACAGTCCTGAAATTTATTTATAAGTAACAGTATGTCATACCAATCATATCTTCTTATAACATTTTTTGTCGTTGAAGGTTTGTTTGTCGTTGAAGTCAACAACCAAGGCAATTATCATACGTTGTTGAACTTGACTCTCATTCCACATTTATATTTTTGATTGGATATCATTATTTTTTGTAGGTATTTACATATCCTCATAACGCCGTTTGATTGCTTACTGATTCTTACATCTATAGGTACAGGCATTAATTAGGTATTTATGTTAAGCGTTCATAATAGAATTTTATTATTTCTGACTGGCTCGGTGGAACAGTGGTTAGTTTTCCTGGCTGACGCTTTCAAGGGTCGTGGATTCGATTCCCACTCTGGACAAATATTTATGTGATGAACTAATTATCTATGTATGTATTTCAGTCTCTGACGCCCATAGTACAAGCTCTGCTTAGTTTGGGGTCAGAATCAGATGACTGTGTGTGAAAATGTCCTGATAAAGAAAAATCTATTTTGTCAGTTTTTTATTTTGCCTTTGTATTCATCTTATTACCTATCTGCATGCATGCACACATGTCATCTGGAACTGGGTTTGAGTTTTGATCTGTCAATCAGTCAGTCAGTCAATGATAAAAATGAGGATTTTTGGACATTAATATCTAAATAACGGTTTGAGATAAGCTTATGAAATTTAATCGTCAGTCGCAATATACACCGTGAAATTTTAGTGGTTGTTTCCCCGTGGCAGAACGATTTACCTTTAGTAATACTATCGGATCATGCAAAATATTCCTTGAAAAAAAAAAGTTTTAAATAATTATTTTCCAATTCGAAAACGAGAGAAGCTATCGTAATCAGGTACTGCTTGCCGCATGAAATTGATGCTTAAAGCTAAAGAAGCTCTACGCCCTAAGTAATAAAGCGGTTCGAACGTGCTTTCGAGTTTAAGTTAAACCTTTCGTAAAACCGGCATTTATTGATTTTACGAAAAAAGAACTGCACAAATCTATTGTGCTACTAAGATCACTTCACTGCGGGAAAACAACCACTAAAATTTCACGGTGTATAAGCCAAATTTGATACGTTTATGTGATTGGTATTTTTTGATTTATGAGGGGTTCAAAAATGGCTCCAAATGGTAAGTGTAAGAACAAGGTGCGGCTCGCCTATTCTATTCTTGAACTTGGCTTGACACGCTACCGCGTATCTAGATTTAATACATCTTCCTATTTTACGAAAGAAACTTTTTGTTTGAGAATTACATAAATACCCAATTATTTGAAGTCATTTCAATTTATACCTGCGTAATAGCTATTCAGAGACACGATACAAATTACAGTTATTATAATTTCATCCACTATTGGGGTTATCGCCATAATTACTGAATAAATTGTGGGGAAATTAATAGGTCTCTCCCTCTTCTAAATATTAAATTAAAGGATGCATTAAAATATATCACGGGGCGAGTTTGATAAGGATCTAGTAAAAAAATAAATTTGTTGTCAAATTTGTCGAACCTAACCCGCGACGCGTCGTTAGATAAAATTGGTTGGAAAAATCGCTGCTACGCGGTCTTAAGCATTTAACGGATAAAGACCAAAACACCACAGAACTTTTCTTTGACACGGATTTAAGCCCAAAAATTTACTGTCGGACGTTTTTCCAATAGCGCAGCCTAAAGTTAGTTTATTTCAGCTATTTTCATAGTGTTATAACTTACGGTCTTCTGAAGGAAAAAAGGCTAAGAATATGACCTCACTCCACCTGATGGTAAGCGGTAGTGAGATCCAAATATGAGCTCGACAGGCACAATAGATCGTATTGAGGCTGTTGCACTCACTCTGAAGGCCTGCTTAAATGCCCCGCCTGAAGAGCCCGGGATCATAGGAGGGAGGGAAAACATGAGCTGGAAGGGCATTCCATGCCTTAATGGCACGGGGCAGAAATGAGGAGCTAAACCTCTTAGTCCGAGCCACCAGCGCCTGCATTGTATGTGGATGCTTCTGACATACAAACCATATTTGTACTACAAAAGAGGGCTATCCGATGCATATATGGCATAAGACCGATATGTTTTTACAGATATAGATATTTTAACCGTAGCGTCCAAATACATTTTAGACTGTATCTTATATGTTTATAAGAACATGCAAACATTCAATAAGAAATCGCATACAAGATGGTGACATCTTAACACCAGAAATAAACATAGACTTGCCGTTCCAAGCCTTAGACTTAAAAAAACTGGAAAGTCGTTCTTAGGTTTAAGCACAAAATTATTTAATAAGATGACACAGAATGTTTATAATGCCTTTTAATAGTTACAAACTTATTAATAAGATCTGTCTTTTGAAAAAATGATATTATAAAGTAGGTCTTCTACTTTATAACACCAATTTTACTTAAATGATAACAATCCATGGACATGATTAGCTTGGACATCAATGAATTATGTAACTTGTTGAAATTTTGTGTAACTTTTGATTAATTTATTTAAAACTTGACGTGCAAAAGTATTTCATGAAAATCGATTTGTAGAATAAATTATTAAATTTCATTTCATTTCAAATTATTTCATTTCATATATGCACGCTGCCGCAGTTCGGCTGCAATCAACTTCAACCCATTTCCGTCTTAACTGCTGGATAAGCCATTAGTCAACCACGCTGACCAAGTGCGGGTGGGTTGACTACACAACCTTAGAATTTCTTCATAGCTGTGCAGGTTCCCTTAAGATGTTTACATTCAAAGTTAAAGCGTCGAATAATGGCGATTTCTCGCATGGCAAGAAACGACCTTAACTACTCGGCCATCGACGCTTTTTCGACTGCAATGCTTCGACACAATCCAAACTGATTGATTCAAATTGACGTTTGTAGTCCAAGAAGGGCGGCGCTAGTAAGAATACACCATTCTTCCATCCAGTCATAAAGTCAGGCAGTTAGTAGCTATAAAATTTGTACATACGTATGTAATACATAAAATCACGCCTTTTTCCGAGAGGGGTAGGCAGACATCACTTTCTGCCTTGTGCTAGGATCCTGGCACACCACTTTCGCTTCTTTCACATACATCAATCCCTTCATGCATGTTCGTCGATTACGGGTACAAAATATTTGTAACATTTTTTTTTGGATTGGTTTTTTGTTAAATTATAATTTTGATTGGCAAACCTTTTAAATATCGTATTTACGACGACGCTAAACAAAAAAAAACGACCTAAGAACCAAAGCCTTTTTTCTTATAACAATCACTTAGAAGAATTGTAAACACTTCATTAATCTGTTTCACAAGAAATTTCCTCTCCTTCGGGGAAATAGAACGGTCAGGTCGGTAACGAGGCGAACCGTAAAGTACACTTTTTTATTTAAACTTCGTTCTTTAATAGGTTAATATTGACCAACATATTTTGTTAGAACATAAGCTTGACGTGGCATTTTAATAATAGGTATAAGGTAGTAGGTTTCACTGCCTCGTTAGTCGATTGGTAGCAAGCGCTCCGTAAGGACAGGGAGGTCCCCGGTTCAAGTCCGGGGCAGGCAAAATTTGTGTGAGTTTTTCATTAAAAAAATTATTCAGCTCGGAATCAGAAAGTTGGCGGTTGCACGTCCGTGCCTCGGAAAGCACGTGAAGCCGATCCTGCGTCCGATCTCTCATCGGTCATGTCGGATTGCCGTCTCACCGAATTATGCGAGTAAGGGAACAGAGAGTGCTCTTGTGTGCGCGCGCATTACTGGGCACTGTAATATGTCCTGCGCTGGCAGACCTTAATTGAGATCAGCCGCCATGGCCAAATCGGTCGGACGCCTTATTTTAAAAGGTAGTACTGTTGGTGACGACAAAATATTAAAAGTAAAAGTTTCAAGGACGATTCAGTCTCGTGCTTTGAGAGTTCGGGACATTTATATAGGCACAATTATCGTTTTACCGACTTTAACCAGATATAACCCAAATGTATAGGTTAAGGAAAATAAATGTATGAATAAAATCATTAACATTTATTATTTTAAATTAAAAAACTGAAAAACACTTCTTTTCATGCATTTTATTTCATGCATTTTAATATAATTTAAAAAAATGCTCCTAAATCGTGTATATTAGACACTATATGTCAATCTCGAAGACAGCCTCAACTGAGAAATGTTTCAAAGTAATAAAGCGCAGAAGGCGTGAAAAGTTTTCGGTCTTTCTCAAACATAAAACACTTTTTATTTCTGTACTTAAGAACAAAAAAGTGAAAAATAATACGAAGCAGATACATAAAGTTGGGCGATAAGCTTCTTAATTGTTTTGGGTTCAAATCAAGCTTTGTTCGGTCAAGTTTTTGTACATTTGCATAAACTGGTGTTTCGTGTAGCTTATCATAAAAATATTATTCATTTCAAATTACGTTATAAAATAGCTCACCTCTAGTTTCGTGCCGAACCAACCTAAATATTATTACCCTACCAAAATTCGCATATTATCTATTCATTTCGAACATTAAACGGGACATAATAATCAGGCACGACCCACATATCTACCATCTACCAGATAAATCTTATTCTGATTTAGCATAAAGCTGTCCACTTTATCATGTTTATTCCAAAACTAGCGGTAGCCCACTGTTTCGTCCGCGTGGAAATGGTTTTGGCAGCAATGATTTATTAAAAAGCCTATATTAAACCTTATTATAACCTATATTATACCTTATTATTACCTATATTATACCTTATTATTACCTATAATTTTACCTTTTATTAGTGAAAGTCCCGAAAAAAATATTCCAGTCGTTTCGGAGATTGGCGGGAATAAACAGACAGACATTTTTTTTAAATTGTGTTTTTGTTGCTGTTATCTTATACAGATTCATGCCCGTTTTATATCACAAACAGACACTTCAATTTTATTTAGTTGTATAAAATATAAGCTTAAGTACATTTTAACTCACAAGTGATTCACGGATCAAGTTCTAATTGAAAGAAGCTTTTCGCTACACGCTGAATTTTTTATATAAGTCTCTCTAGTACGTTTTGCTCTACTTACAGTCTTATAAATAAATAACCTAATTGAAGAGGACGAGACGCCTATTGAAAACTCTCAAGATTAACGATTCTTCTCTCGTATAGTTTATTTTAGGGTTACCTTTTATTTTATTTCGAATGGTAAATTTCGACATTGTTTAAGATTTTCGCAAACATGACATGAAACCGTTATTTCACCTTATTGGTTGTTTCGAAGTAGTTCCTAATGCGACTTATACACCGTGAAATTTTAGTGGTTGTTTTCCCGTGGCAGAATGACTTGCCTTTAGTAATACTATCGAATCATGCAAATTATTCCCCGGAAAAAAAAATTTTTTTTTTCGATTTTTCAGAATAATAATTTTCCAACTCGAAAACGAGAGAAGCTATCGTTGTTTTTGAAGATGTGACGTATTCAGGTACTGCTTGCTGCATGAAATCGATGCTCAAAGCTAAAGAAGCTCTACACCCTAAGTCATAAAGCGGTTCGAACGTATTTTCGAGTTACGGTTAAACCTTTCGTAAAACCGGCATTTATTGATTTTACCAAAAAAGAACTGCACACATCTTTTGTACTACTAAGATAGAATCATTTTACTGCGGGAAAACAACCACAAAAATTTCACGGTGTATAGATAATAAATAAAATTTAAGTGTCTATTTGTAATCAATTTTTTTACGGCTGGACCGATTGAGACGAGACTTTCACTAATACATAGCTAATTATTAAGGGTATAAAATAGGGATATACATTATTTTCCTGATTGACATACGATCATGGCTTGGAGTAGGCTCGTCATCATCACCCAACTTGCAGGGGAGCGGCTCCCACCCCGAAATACTACATTATACCAGTTACAAAACGATTACTACCAAAACATATTTCAACTTTGGGTATTTACATTAGGAGGAAAGCTTTTGAGCTATAAATATCTCTAGTTTTCATATGGCCGCTCACATTTAGGCAAAATAAACCTCCCGATTAGGAATAATTGAACAAAGGGTCACGTTTACATCCAGTGAGGAAGTGATTAAAATGTTTATCAAATTTACACGATCACCAGCAGCAGTAGATTCTAATTTGGATCGGCAGTATTTATTTTTATCTTTAAAAAAATATTAATTTAGGTATAATAAGTTTCCAATATTAATTTTGTACTACTACCTATAATAAGTAAATAAGTTTCCTACCGATTTCTGCCGTGGCGACTGATCTCAATGGAGATCAGCCAAGTGCATAAATAATAATCTTGTACAATTGGCTTATAAGGTGTGCGCGCAAAATACTATTTAATTATGAATCTAGTTCCTTGCTGCTAATGTCACTAGTGTCTATACAATACTATTTCGATATGATAACTGCCTCGTTGGTCTTTTGTAGCAAGCGCTGCGTAAGGACCAAGAGGTCCCTGGTTCGAGTCCGTCATCAAAATCGGACGGGCAAAATTTGTGTGAGTTTTTCTGTAATGAAATTACTCAGCCAGGAGATAGGAAGTTGGTGGTTAAACGCCCGTGGCTCGAAAATCACGTTAAGCCGGTGGTCCTGCGCCCGATCTCTCATCGGTCATGTCGGATTTCCGTCTCGCCGAATTATGAGAGTAAGGGAATAGAGAGTGCACTTGTGCACTATATTTTGCGCACTTGGCTGATCTCAATTGATATCGGCCGCCATGGCTGAAATCGGTCGGACGCCTTATTATTTCGATATGAATTAATTACAAAAACAAACCAGCACCTACGAAAGTGAAGCGATCGAGTAGCGCAATGAAAATTTTGATCGCTTGTTTCTTCACCTTGAAGGGGTATCTGATTTCAAATACATGTGCACTCTCTGTTCCCTTCCTCTCATAGTTCTGCGAAACTACAATCGGACAGGACCGATAACAGATCGGGCGCTGGAACACCGGCTTAACTTACTTCCCGAGGCACTTGTTTGCATCCGTTAACTTTCTGACTCCAGGATGAGTTATTTTTAACACAATTTTTTACCGTCCCCAGACTCCAACCGGATGGATGTTTGAAATGGATGTTCCATATAGAATAGGTTTTTGTATATTCGTCACAAAATAAATTCATCACATTTTTACTGCCAGTAAATTCGTCACGAAAATGTATATACCCAGGCCTTTACATCTATAATAGATGGTTATGTAGCATCTCGCGGTCTATCACGGCAGCTACGCTCGTGGCTGTACAAGTCGATGCGAGACTGGATTTTTCGTCCGCATTTGCAGCAGGAGAACTGAGCGTTGCTCGGGTTGGTTTTTTTTGAGTGACGGTTGACACGTTTTACTGCAAGTGTGTGTAACCAGGCTTTGTCGTGCTTTTTGACGCCTTCCGATATCGTTCCTCGCCAACTCAAACGATCCGAAGCGAGTTCCTCCCAACTTGCTGTCGGAATGTGAAAGGTTTTCATATCGCGCTTTGTGCAGTCTTTCCAACTTACCTAACACGGGTCTTTTGGCGTTTGCGTTTCTCCCAGGAGGGTACGTCTAGGCAAGCGTGAATATAACGAAACTGCAAATACTTAACTCCACGCGCTCGAAGTGGCGGACGCTAGTATATTATCAAATTCTGCTAATAATTACTAACTTCATGAAATTCTTAATTGATTGCGAGTCTGACTCGCACTATGCCAGTTTCCTTTTTTCATGGCCATCTCTTTTTTTGGAGTGCCACAATTATTTCTACACCAAAATAAACCAAATCGAACCGCTGTCGTTGAACTTGAGCTTAGCGACACTAAAGAATAACAATATATACGTAAGGATGGAAAATAATGTACTTAATTAAAAACGCGGGTAAATTCCTAGTATCTGGGGGCACGGCCCGTAACATCCTTTTCTCGAAGCAATTCCTGTAACTTCGTTGTGGATAAAACTAGAAGACTGAATTTTCAGTAACCATGCAGGCATTGTAATGACACGGTATATTTCAAATTTCATTAAATTTGAGCCAGTAGTTTAAGAATTAAAACTGGTCAATTAAGTATCTTAATTTTGTCACTCACTGACTGACTGACTCACCGATCATCAAAATTCTAAGGCACTTCTAGCAGACCTAGAAGCTTCAAATTTGGAATATAAGTAGTGTTTAGTGTATGAACCAAGAAAAAACTAAAACATTTGGGGGCACGGTAGTGCAACCGCTAAGTCTAGCATTTTTTTCAACTTCCGTCCGGTTTTATAAATTTTAACTGTAAATAATTAAACAGTCACAACTATCTGTCCGGTGGTTGGTAAACGGTATACGTGTAAACGACCCCGGCTCCTCGAGCTACTATTGACTCAATCCAAATCATCCGAGGCGCTAGTATCCTTCCTCCCCTTTTCCTTCCCCCGTCATATTATATCCTTGCTACTCGTGGGAACGCAATGACCTTGTTAAAACAATGCACAAGGCAGAATGGCGGCGACGTGGTCCACAACCCATCACGTCACGTTTCCCACAGAGGTGAAAAGTGGATCGCTGAAAGTGATTTCCGCCTACCCCTCTGGGAAAAAGGCGTGATTTTATATATGTATATAAATAGTTAAATAACGTTGTAATCCCATATAAATATAGCCACACGGTAGTAGCCAGTAGAAATATAGCCCCTGCCAAATCGAGCAAACCGAAAAAGAAAAAAGTAGACTGTCTACAAAATACAAAAAGGAATGAGATAACCGACTTGGTTTTACATGGACCTCACAACTTTTTACCGTAGAACAACTAAGTTGCGAGACTTGGTTTTTTTGACAAGTATTGTTTTTTTATGGGATTTATTTATTAATTTATTGTACTCCATAGTTAAAAAAAGATCTTTAATGTAGTTTCTTCGAACCAAGAGATCTATATGAACCCTGTTAGCCACGGCAAGAAAAAAGAGGGTAGAACGCGCTTATCTCAGTATATTACTAGCACTTATCTCACTTATCTTAGTGATGAACCCATAAAAATAACTTGTATTAGTAATCATAACTCAGGCAGTTACAGGTGCGAAGCGATATTCGCAACTAGTTCAAAGCAAAATGTGACATTTCCCATTAAATTAGGTTCCGTTGTGATATGTTAATGTTCTGTCGATGATTAATTAACGACAACCGCTATTGTGGCAGGATTCCGAGTCTCGGGTCGATTCCCAGCTTTTGTTTCCTGAATAGGCACTTTAAACTGAAGCGATGTGAAATATAATGAGCCGTGGAGATGGGTTTCGACGGGTAATGGTAACGGTGAATTAGTGTCTTGTATCTCCATTTGAAGGACATTTTTTGTTTACGAATGACAATACAAAAATGTATTCAGATTTTCGTACTCCTAATTATCTTCTTATGTCTGTTTGTATTGGCCATTTTTCATTACATCAGCCATTGTATAAAGAATTAAAACATATTTAATTTTTCGTAGTTGCCAACGATATCGTCTCAATCCCATCATCAGATCCTAACCTAGGAACCACCTAAAACTGAACTCTATCGAATAAAATATTTTTTGTAATCCGTCTATAATAACAATATTAAGTGACGCAGATATTGATGAACATACTTAAAAAAAATCAGTAAATTATTTTTTTAAGTTAAATGGTTTCATTTTATGTGCACTGAAAACTAGAAAATAAATAAATAATTACACCTTAGTTACCTAACAACCTTCGTCCGTGGTCCCGGACATTACTATTTCTGATGGTAGTGGACTAAAATAAAAACCAATTTTAGATCAATCTGACAACAGGAAGTTAATTAATTTTTTTTTGTTTTACCGTACCCGGTTCGAGCTAAATAAAACCGTTTATATAACTAAGGTACAGCCAAAAAAAGAACCTCGTACAATTTTATTCGTCTTCTAAAAATAAAACTGGCTGGCTTCCCAACTTAAGATTCCGAATTTAGAACTAAGCGGCCAATATCACCGATCTAAATGGCTATAATTCACGAGAATAATCCGAACGCGTGTCGTTATACAACGCGATTAAAGATCTCCAAAGTAGACCATTCCCCAAGCTAATCCAACTACATCCGTTTTCAACGTCACAAAATAACCGCAGTATATAAAGGGAATCTTTATATTGGCATTATTCAATAGAGGTATGAAATTCATATGTACCATCATTCGACGCTTTAACGGTGAAGGAAAACATCGTGAGGAAACCAGCACACCTGAGAGATTTTTCAACGGTGTGTGAAGCCATGTCGGAGGCCTACATGCGGGCGGCTTAAACTCTGACACCAGGTTGTTCATCAACCACACGATAAGAAGAAAAATAGAGGTATTCTTCAAAGCGCTCCCATTTGGAAACGCTACTTAAATATTCCTCGAAACGCTCCCTTAGCTTAGCTTACGCTTCAAATAGAAAATATAAATATTAACTTTTAAATAGAGCTGGACTAATACGAACTGAAACTATCGATATAATCAACGATTTAAAAAGAAATAAGAATCCTGGCTAGAAAATATTAACCGTCAATGTTGATAGGAAAAACTTTGTAGGACTTATGAACGAATTTATGTAGTTCCTGTAACAATCTGAATCATAAATTACTGCTTTCGCAACAAGTCTATAATATTTGGTTTTAATTGAATCCAGCATAATGCGCCTCATTTTGGTAGGCTCTGGGAGGCTGCTTTCAAATTATGCAACTATAATTTGCTAAGCACCATTGTAATTATTACAAATCAGACTGATCTAATACCAACTAATATTTTAAATAACCTTAACCAAAATTTCATAATAATTTTGCAGTGCCTTTGAAAACCACGAAATAATTTGTGCATATTGAACATATATTATTTATATAGATGTTATAGGCAATGTGTATAATGCAGGCATTCTATACAATGCCTAGGAAATGTATAGAATGCCGAGGTTGCTTAGGCAATGTATGAAATGATACCCAATGTTTGAAGTATTTTACACCTAGGAAATGTATAGAATACCTAGGCATTGTATAGAATGCCGGTTGAAGCTTAGGTAATGTATTTAAATAATAATTTTAATATAATTTTCTTCTTCGTAATTTGGTTAGTTAGATAGCTAACTGCCTCGTTGGTCTATTGGTAGCAAGCGCTGCGTAACCCGGTCCCTGGTTCGAGTCCGGGTTCGGGCAAAATTTGTGTGAGTTTTTCTGTAATGAAATTACTCAGCCCGGAGTTAGGAAGTTGGCGGTTGAACGCCCGTGCCTCGGAAAGCACGTTAAGCCCGTTAAGCCGGTGGTCCTGCGCCCGATCTTTCATCGGTCATGTCGGATTGCCGTCTCACCGAACTAAGACAGTAAGGGAACAGAGAGTGCACTTGTGTTTGCACACTTGTGCACTATAATATGTCCTGCGCACTTGGCTGATCTTAATTGAGACCGGCCGCCATGGCTGAAATCGGTCGGACGCTTTATTTATAGTTAGATAGGTACCTACTGATCTTTTAGGAGCTTATCCTAATTTTAACTGTCACAAGCAGATTAAGCAAGAGAGAGAAGCTGATTAAACATATTGCATTTTATCGGTTGGTATGCCGTGTTTTTTGCGTAGAGAGCATTTGTCACATAGGAGTTCCAGGAAAAACTAGTTCGGCCTAAACTAAAATAGTACTTCCGTCACAGGTATATATATGGGTGGTTTAAAAAAATTAAACACAAAGAGGACTCTTTTTTAACTCAGTCTGAGGTGCCAGGAAGTTTAGAGCTCGCAAGTACTACATAGTCCGGTAACATGTATGTATATGATCAAAAAATTGCAACTACATATCTAGCTATCACTGTTCTTGAGTTAAAGCCTGTTGACAGATGGACAGACGGATTCATGGGTTAACGGATGGACTCAAAACCAATGCTACCTAACCCCTCTACGCAAAGCAACATATTATTATTCAAAATATACCGAGGTTAAATTTTATTAACCCGTTCAAAATCAACATTTTGAACTTGACATTAACAAGAACATTACTCTGTCTGAATAATAAATAAAATAAAAATGTTTAAGGTCGTTCATTATACACATTACCTGATGCACTTCGGGCATTTTATACAATACCTAGGCAATGTGTGAAATTAATCGTATTATACACATTTCCTGAACGTTTTAGGCATTGTATAGAATACCTAGGTAATCTATACAATACCGGATTATACACATTGCCTATAACATATATATGTTATAGGCAATGTGTATAATGCAGGCATTCTATACAATGCCTAGGAAATGTATAGAATGCCGAGGTTGCTTAGGCAATATATGAAATGATACTCAATGTTTGAAGTATTTCACACTTTACCTAGGAAATGTATAGAATACCTAGGCATTGTATAGAATGCCGGTTGAAGCTTAGGTAATGTATTTAATCGATTTGTCTTCTCCGTAATTTGGTTAGTTAGATTGGTACCTACTGATGTTTTGAGAGCTTATCCTAATTTACTAGTCACAAGCAGATAGCGCTGATTAAACATATTGCATTTTATCGGTTGGTATGCCGTGTTTTTTGCGTATTGAGCGTTTGTCACATAGGAGTTATAGGACAAACTAGTTTGGCTTAAGCTAAACTAGTTTTCCGTCACAGGTATATATGGGTGGTTTAAAAAAAAATTTACACAAATAGGACTCTTTTTTTAACTCAGTCTATGGTGCCAGGAAGTCCTGAGCTCGCAAGTACTACATAGTTTATCCAAGGCCAAACTGAAATCGGGTTTGCCCGGTAATATAAAAAGAGAAACTGACTGACTGATTGACTGACTGACTGAAATATCGACGCACAGCCTAAACGGCTTAACGTAGGCACTTGAAATTGGGAAATAACATAGCGAACGGGAATTAGCGGGAAAATCTTTTTGTATGAAAAATCTAAACCACTTAAGTTAGATGCTTTAAATTTGGCATGCAGGTACCATAGTAAACTTAAAGCTTAGTTGGAACAGGATATTGAAAAATTCTGACGGGAACGGGAGTTGCAGGAAAAAACTTATGTATGAAAAAATCTAAACCGCGAAAGAAAGATGATTGAAATTTGGCATGAAAGTACCTTAATAAACGAAAAGCTTACGCAAAGCAATAACATATTATTCAAAATATACTGAGGTTAAGGTTGATTAACTGTCTGAATAATAAATAAATAAAAATGTTTAAGGTCCTACCCGTGGTCGTTCATTATACACATTACCTGATGCACTTCGGGAATTTTATACAATACCTAGGCAATGTGTGAAATCAATCGTATTATACACATTGCCTGAACGTTTTAGGCATTATATAGAATACCTAGGTAATCTATACAATACCGGATTATACACATTGCCTATAACATATACACCGTAAAATTTTAGTGGTTGTTTTACCGCAGTAAAATGATTCTATCTAAGAAGCACAATAGATTTGTGCAGTTCTTTTTTATTTAAATCAATAAATGCCGGTTTAACGAAAGGTTTAACTGAAACTCGAAGGAACGTTCGATCCGCTTTATTACTTAGGGCGTAGAGCTTCTTTAGCTTTAAGCGTCGATTTCATGCGGCAAGCAGTACCTGATTACGTCACATCTTAAAAAACAACGATAGCTTCTCTCGTTTTCGAGTTGGAAAATTATTATGTTGAAAATTTGAAAAAAAAAAATTATTCATGAAATAATTTGCATGGTTCGATAGTATTACTAAAGGCAAATCGTTCTGCCACGGGAAAACAACCACTCAAATTTAACGGGGTTGGTGTTTTATTTATTATTATGCCTTATTTTTTTAATAAACAAGACTTAAATGCTTTAGGTAAGACATTAATGCTTTAGGTAAGATGATACTTTTGACTAAAAACATTTTTGGTAATTGTTTCAAAAATCATCTAAATTCATCTATTAAGTTGACTTCATGCTCTTCTCTATTTTTAAAGCAGGCGAGCTGCGATGATTAGAATGGGAGCGCTTCGAGGAATACCTCAGTCTTTAGTGGGTTGAAATTAAAAATACCCGTGCATGAAGAGGTTGATGAATGTGGATGAAGCGAAAATGGCAGGAAGTGATCTCTGCCTACCCCTCTGGGAAAAAGTCGTGATTTTATGTATGTATGTAAATTTTTAAGAGCACCTGTTAAGACGTAGACTTTTTTAGCCGTGGGCAAAGTCAGAGAACAATTTAGCGGGAGTGAATCCACGCCTCGCCACAGCTTCAGTTTGCTTTCGTTCGCTTAACAATCAATAAAGCAAAAATAAATCTTTTCATGTTCTACAAATGAATTTTCAAAACGAATTGTGTAGCAGCGGCCTCACGGTCATTGATGCAAACAGAAATGACTTAAGTAATTTTTCCATTACCTATATTTTTTTTATAATAGTCTAACAAGATGACCTTACTCCACCTGATAATAAGCGGTAGTGAGATTCAAATATGAGGTCGACAGACACGGCCAAGTCACACAACACTTACTATAATAATGAAGAAATCGCAATAAGGAAACTTAGGCTTGGCACGATTTTGTCTAGATTTCAGTACTTTTTAGAGATGAGCAAGCTGCTCCATCCAGACTTGGCTAGTTTTTTTACAGGATGTTTTTGGTAGGATTTAGCTTTTCACAATTTGGAATAATAGGTATAGGTGTAATTCTGGGAATATCTAGCGGAAAATAACACGTAAATTGGACCAGTTTCAATGTGCCAAACATGAAAACCACGATAAAATTGATATATGTAATTATTTGTTTCGTTTCATAAAAAAAAAATTTGACTTTCTACCTATACAATTTGATGTCAGCCAGCTACAATCTAGTTTACTTAGCCACATTTTAAACAGTGATAAACAAATATTTTTTACAGGGCACATGCGAAATGACAGGCTCGGTGGAACAGTGGTTAGTGACCCTGGCTTGCGGTTCCGAGAGTCGTGGGTTCGATTCCCACTCGGGACAAATATTTGTGTGATGAACATCGGTGTTTGTTCCGTGTCTGGGTGTTATTATGTATATAAGTATGTTTTTTAAAAATATATATGTACGTATGACATGCGTCAAGAGACTGACGTCTCTTGACGCCCATTGTACAAGCTCTGCTAAGTTTAGGGTCAGTTGACCGTGTGTGGAAATGTCCCAGATATTACAAAAAAATTAAGGTTATTTTTTGTTTACAGATAGCGCGTCCCTAAGCTCGTTACCGGGAAAAATCATCAGGATGCTGTCCTTCATCACCGCTCTTGTTCCAAATGTGCTCAGATAATTCTTCGACTAGACTAGGTAGCTACAATAATTATTATTAACGAATGTTTTCTACAGTGTATATAATGCGAAAAAATATATCAACCCGCGAAGTGGGCACTTCAGCACGAACAAAAGCTAAGCTAACTTATAACTTTTATTACATAAAATTATTATAAATCGTTTAAATAGTAAATCTGAATAGTGTAAGTAACGTTATTTCATTGGAAAACATATTTAAGTATAATATTAAAATGTTAACAACATGTAAATGTTTTTACTATAAAGGGTATGGCATGATTCTGTCTGATTGTTTAAAACGTGCCGCCTTGTATATAAGCCGTGTTGTGTATCTTAGCTCTTTGAGAACCCAGAAATAATTGTTAGTTATACTTACAAACACAACTCGACTGCCTCGTTGGTCTATTGGTAGCAAGTGCTGCGTTAGGATCGAGAGGTCCCCGGTTCGAGTCTGGGGTCGGGCAAAATTTGTGTGAGTTTTTCTGTAATGAAAGTACTCAGCCCGGAGTTAGGCAGTTGGCGGTTGAACGCCCGTGCCTCGCACGTTAAGCCGGGTCCTGCGCCCGATCTCTCATCGGTCATGTCGGATTGCCGTCTCACCGAATTTTAAGAGTAAGGGAATAGAGAGTGCACTTGTGTTTGCGCGCACACTTGTGCACTATAATATGTCCTGCGCACTTGGCTGATCTCAATTGAGATCGGCCGCCATGGCTGAAATCGGACGTTTTATTTATGCTTACAAAGTGCAAAGATCATTAATATTTATCTGATTAACCCGAGAGTTTACGCCTAATAGTATAGTGTGGTTACAGAGATAATAATATTATGTTTAATTTCTAGCTTATAAATTGAACGTAGTCCCTAGTGACAGCGTTCATTGTTGTCTATGCATCAAATCAAATCAAATCAAAAGTTTGAATTGGAACATAAAGAGTAAATAATATAATAGGATGTTCGATAACAACTGCGGTAGCTTATAAAAACTGTGGTGCAGATGCTAAGGTCCATCTCTGAGTGAAAAGGCATACATGCATAAATGTTCAAAACATACTTAGTATTCTTTCAGTCCATAGATTTAAAATAATCCTTGTAATGTGGGTTTTACAGATCCGGAAAGTGGTCTATGTGAATCCAAGCTATACTAGGAAGTCATGTGAATAGTATTTTTAAAATCATTAAGTTCGCCAAACGGATATCTGATTGTTTTAATATTCGCCAAGTTTTATAATTAAATCATTGTAATTAATAAAAGTAAACAATTTCCAATAAATGTTCGTCTCGAAAATGCCATATCAATACATTTAATAACACAAATAGGCTTTACCTTGTTACTTGAATTCTTCACTAGCAGTTTCAAGATTCAATTTTTATGCATTTAAAATAAACAAAAAGTAATTATTTATTTTCAGGGATTTGCTCAATTGTACATTTGTGATAATGTAATATGATGAATTTGTTTTATAATTTTAAAAACTTTAATTAATATTATTTTAAAAGTAGCTGTACCAGCGAGCCCGTCCATATGAAAATGTGACATTCATCACCATTTTTAAATATGGGATGTTTAATGGGCGCCTACAAACGCTAAGGAAGACAGAATTCAGTATCAGCATAGGTAAACTGGTGTAACAAAATACAACTATGTCGGTTAATAAATCTCTGAGTACACATTGTAAACCTATCTGTAATCCTATTAGTTGAAATAAATATTTTTGTATTTTTTTTATATGTACATCGGATGAGCCGTTTCTGGGAAAAGCGTGCACAAAGGCACAGAGGAACAGATCAATGGACTGAAATTCCTAAAATATTTTATTTGACAATAAAAAATATAACATAAGTCATGTGAATCAAATTGTAATTTCACAGTGTTATATTCGAGCTTAGGTGGCATGTACGTACACTGCATGCGTGTACACTGAAAATAAAGGATTTTAATCATTTTTGAGAAAATTTTGACTATAAAGGATAACTCGTAGCCGACGTATCTTTTGCAACATTCGTTTTTGTTTTTTTTTTCATGAAACTATCTGGAAGACAAAATTCTCGTCCCTACAAAGCGTTTCAATATAACTACATAAAAAAATGTATATAAAATTGCACTAAAATACTCGTACATAGAAACCTTGTATCGCAAGTGTCCTGTGTGACGTCGGCTCAAACTGCTATCATTCATATCGTATAAAGGACCAACTTAAAGTTTGTGGAAACGGCTAAATATCAGTTAACATTATTTTAACAACTTTACATTATTTTTAAATGAATGTTTAACTTTTTTTATTGATGATTAGTATCATCATGACGTTTTTGACAGTTTGAAATACATCTTTACGCAACGAACTATTCAAAGATTAAATATTAATTGAATTACCTTTATAGTCGCAGGATTCACTTCACGTCAGGAAATTCGTTTGGATTTAAAACTTTTTTTTAATAACTAAAATCGTAGGTAATCAAAACTCTACTGTGTTATAATATTATTATAAATAAGGTATTTTTAATTAAATATTATATTACTTTACAACGGCACCGGTGTGTTATAAAGGAGGTAGCTTTGTTGTTGAACAAATATCAGAATAAATACCTCCTTTTAATTTACCTAGGCTTTAAATAAGTAGGATAAGCACTTGTTAAACAGAATTCAGTATCAGCAGTGGCATAATGTTATAAAATATTATATTAAAATATGATACGCAATTATTATAACACATGACGCTATCACACGAATTACAGAGAAAGTAAAACGCACCGAAATGAAAACTCTGACAAAGCGGCACACGAAGTGCAATTTAACTCTTATGTTATTCAACAGTTTTGTATACAATACCTATTCACATTATATATGTTTATATTGCAGTCCAAACTAAACCAACAATGGTAGGTATGACCAGAAAAATAAAAACTACTTTTGACTAAATAGGTTGGTTAAAACTGGTTTTGACCGAAAATCATTGGTTATTTAGCTTTTGACTGCATTAGCACGTTTAAACGTTGATTTGACACGATCATAGTAATAATTACTTTTGACTGCTAAAATATAAATCAAAAGTATACTCTTAACTACTTATCTAATGTACATTGTACATTAAGATATTTTTCAAATGTTGCATATAAAACGTGTATCACTTATTATGAAAACTGTTCAAAATCATAAAAGTAATGTTGTGTCTTTAGGTTTTTTTTCCTTTTCACATATTATGATATTTTTAATTATGCAAGTAATGTTTCTCTACGAATGGAAACAGAGAAGAATTTTGGGTAAAAGTGGAATTTGGAGCATTTAGCGCTTTTTATGTTTTATTAATTTTTTAAGCTTACTTATAATATTTAGTATTTACGAGTTCATTGCGTGTTTTGCTGGGTTCTGTAGCGGTACCATGAGTTGGCTATCGAAAACTTACGTACGTTAAAAACCTATCGAGTTGTTTTTTTCATATGACCGATTTTAGTTCTTAGCGTCACCACCAGGGGCGCTGTACAAGTTTTTCATAGACATTTACGTAGGCGATATCGAGTCCGTAACTTTTAAACTCATGGTAGCGCTACTGTTCTAGAGGTTACATGCTGAATGTCATACGAATCTATGTTAAAGTTGTTACTATAGTGTGCTTGTGCCTTTCGAGGCCAAATATAAGGCAATTTTGTATCAAGTGAAATGTCATGGAAAAAAATTCTGCCACCGACAGGTGCTCTTAAATAACACTGAATGAACCTCAACTTAATATTCTTTAAAAATAACATGAAAAATAAAAAAAAACTTTGATCTGCTTTTACTTTTAAGAGTTCTGACCAATAAAACTAGTCAAAATTACTTTTGACCAGCTACAAAGGGCAAAACTACTTTCAAATGCTATTTCAGTCAAAACTATTCTGCTACTATCTACTATCGATTATGCTTGTCAAAAGAGCTTTTGACTGGTTAAGAGTTTTGAGTGCAACATAATATTTACGTCTCTCTCTCTGTCTGCTACCGATCTATTCCTTTATAATATCAATATCAAACGAATATATAAGGGTTTTCGTTTTGTTATTTGCCATTTGACTACGAAACCCAAAAAAAATCGAATACTAATGGTTTTTATTTGTGGTATTCGTTTTTGGTAGATATTGGGAAGGAGTAGATCTAATTACCGTACATAATTAATGGAAAGAAGATCTCGTTGTTATGGGTTCCGACGATATTGCTAATGTTACTCAAAGAATCGTCATCTTTAGGTAATATAGAAGTGCCTATGATAAGGGTTGTAATATTTTTTTTCTTCTGTGGATCCATGACCCTGGTGTTTCTATGACTGAAAAATTCTTCTCTATATTTTCACTGTTAATACTTTGTAGTTGTGCCAACCCGAATTTATGTGTTTCATTAAATGGAATACACGAATACCCAGTTGTTTTATTTTGTGAAGTGGCTGCCCCGCCCTTTTTTATAGTAAAACATATTATTTTGATTACTCTCAGCTGAAATAAACTATTTCTTTTCTCGTGATCTAGATTAAAATAATAACGTTTAATAAGTGAAAACTAAAATAACTTATACTAATAATATTAAAATAAATGAAAAAAAAATTAAGAATTTGAGTTACGTCAACGAGTTATATTTCCAATTGTTAGTTGCGCTGCGTTGCGTGGCGTCGTCACAACGGAACAACATATTGTATGCCCCACCTGCATTGCTTTGATGCAACAAAGCAACGCAAGACAGCCCGCACGCCGTCTCAATTCAACCTGCGCAATGACCGTACCATGAGTTAGCTATCGAAAACTTACGTACGTTAAAAACCTATCGAATTGTTTTTTTCATACTACCGATTTTCGTTATTAGCGTTACCGCTAGGGGCGCTGTACAAGTTTTTCATAGACATATTTACATAGGCGATATCGAGTCTGTCACTTTTGAACTCATGGTAGCGCCACAGACCTACCTCCCTCCCGCATCGTGTTTAGTCCACCGGTCTCTCGACGGTGTAATGGAGCACGTTATAAAAATTATAATGAAAACGACCCAACGACGACACTGCGACGACGTAACGACGACGCAACGCAGCGCAACGCACAAATGCTGCTGCTGCTGATGTACTATTTGTTGATCTTCTTGAAGCTTAAGAAGTTAAGCTTCAAGAAGATCAACAAATAGTTTAACTTCTTAAACACTTGTAATCATCCACGTCCGGTGATCATAACAACAGTCAAGAAAAAAAAACATTATCGGCTTTGACATCTCAAAATAACGATTAGGTTTACTTCTTAACTTAAGACAAGCACTGCAGTCTCCTCCAGGGGCTACGAGCAAGCAGGTGACTGAAGACGGAATACGTAATATTGTTCAGGAGGTGATGCAGCAAGAACTAGATCGTTTTACAGCTAGTCTTAAAGCTATGATTAATTCGGAACTAACACCCATACGAGAGGAAATGAATGATGTTAGAAACTCAGTTGACTTTATGAATAGCCAATTTGAAGATGTGCTCAAACAAAATAGAGAATCTAAAGAAAAAATAAAAGAATTGGAGGATCAAAATAATAAATTGACCACAATTGTGAATAATATGGCAGGACGTATTAATACAATGGAACAACAAGCACGTGCATGCAACATCGAAATACAGTGCATTCCGCAGAAGAATAACGAAAACCTTGTGACGATCGTAACGCAAATAGGAAAAGTCGTAAATTGTGAGGTCAAAGAGGAAAATATTGCATATTGCTCACGAGTGATGAAAGTAAACAATAACAGCACTCGTCCGAAATCTATAATTGTCCAATTCAATACCCCCCGCCTGCGTGATACTTTTTTAGCCGCATGTATTAACTACAATAGATCTAAAATTATGGCTGACAAACTAAACACATCACATATTGGATTAGGAGGCGGAAAAACCCCCATTTACATAACCGAACACTTGAGTCCATCCAACAAGATGTTACATGCGGCAGTCCGTCTGCGAGCAAAAGAGAAAGGATATAAGCATGTATGGGTAAGAAGTGGTCGTGTTTATGTAAGGAAAACAGACGAATCTCAATATATTTTTATAAAAGACATGGATATGCTTCATAGAATAGAATAATTTGTTTGTATTAGTATTAATTTTTTACCCTGTTTTTAATATTTTGATATATTGTAAAAAAATTACACATTCCATATTTACTATCAAAATACTCGAGGCCTACGCTCCAAAAACACAAGAATTTTACGTAAAACTTGCGTGTAGTACTTTTGATGCTATAGTTCTTACAGAAACTTGGTTACATAATGGCATTCTAAGCAGCGAGCTTTTTGATAATAGATATATCGTATTCAGAAGAGATAGGGAATCTTCTGGTATTCGCAATAAAAAGCGGGAGGAGGTGTGTTAATAGCCGTTCTTAAGAAATATACTGCTCAACGTGTAAAAGTATGGGAAAGTGATTGTGAAGACCTATGGGTAACTGTGAATACTAACTGTGGGCTTACTATAGCATTATGTGCGGTCTACCTGCCTCCGCCAGTTCTAAAAACAACAGTTAAGCATTTCATAGACAATTTTAATACAGTCACTGATAAAAAACTCCAACTTAAATTTAATATTACTGGGCGATTTCAATATGAGTATGATTGACTGGGGCAGGTAGCTAGTGCCGGGAGTACTTACACTCACTTATACAATCAGCAGTGTAGGGATTTAATAGATTTTCCCCACATAAACAACTTGCGACAATGTAATGAGGTAACAAATAAGAATAATAAGATTCTTGATTTGGTACTCGTCGATGAGCCTTTCTGTAGTGTTTCAAAAAGCGTTGACCAACTGTCTAGAGTCGATCCGTATCATCCCCCTCTTGAAATAATCTTGCTAAGCAATCCAAAAAGCTCTCTCAAGCCAAACACAGTATTGAAATTAAACTTCAATAAAGCCGATCATGACACAATCAAATTTGAACTGAAAAATTGACTGGAACGTCGAATTTGCGATTACAAACCATCCTAATGAAATGCTTGACATTTTTTATTTATTATTAAACCGTATTATTAAGCGGTCAGTCCCAACTACCACTACAAAACCTACTTCAAAACCTCCGTGGATTACTAAGGACTTGCGCAAAATGTTAAGTGAAAGAAACCGGTACAGAAAAAGATACATGGCGTATAATAATCCACTTGATAAAATTGCTTTTCGTCTATTAAGTCGGAGATGTGAGAAGTATTCAAAGAAATGCTTCAATTCATATCTTGCTGACATTGAACAAAAAGTCACTATTAACTCAAAGTTCCTGTGGTCATATATTAAAAGTAAAAGTAAAGGGACAAGTAAGTATCCATCAATCTTAAAGCATGGTAACTTAGTTGCAAATAACGGGTATGATATGTGTAACATGTTTGGATCTTACTTTGAATCGGTTTATTCTCCTGTTGATGGATCTTGCGAAATAGTTGAGACGTCTACATATCTAAGTAATTTAACTAAAACTAATTCAGACAGCTTCATTGATTTAAATTTTGATTTTAAGACTGTTAATAAATATTTAAAAACGTTAGACGTCACTAAAGGATCTGGTTCAGATGGAATACCGCCATTATTTGTAGTAAATTGTGCAGACGAGCTCGCCTATCCACTTTTACTTATCTTCAACAAGTCTCTTAAGGTTGGAGTCTTTCCTCAGCAGTGGAAAGTTGCTAAAGTGGTTCCGATTCACAAAAGTGATGATGCAGAAATTGTTGATAATTACAGACCAATATCTATTTTGTCAACTATGGCAAAAACATTTGAAGCACTAATATGTCCCAAAATACATCATTATTTCACAAAATACTTAGCACCACATCAACATGGATTTACTTTGGCAAGATCCACTTGCAGTAACCTTTTGACTTTTATAGAGGACACTATATCGAATGTTGATTCGAACAAACAAATCGATGTCATATATACTGATTTCAGTAAGGCATTCGATAAAGTTTCCCATAATATACTTTTTCAAAAACTGAGTGTTTATGGATTTTCTGGCTCATTTTTGACTTGGCTGAAATCTTATTTGACAAACAGGTCATTTTACGTTGTGGCAGATGGTTACCAGTCTTGCACTTTTAGAATCTCTTCAGGAGTACCGCAAGGATCTCACCTAGGACCCATCCTATTTAACATTTTTATAAACGACCTTCCATTTGGCTTTTTATACTCAACTCCTTATATGTTTGCCGATGATCTTAAGTTAGCTCGATGTGTTAATACCCATAGTGAAGCTCAGCTATTTCAAAACGATATAGATTACCTCTCTAAATGGTGCACTAACAACAATATGAAATTAAATGTAAAGAAATGCTCCCAGATAAGTTTTACTCGAAAATTGTTACCTTTAGAGCACAACTACCATATACAGGGAGTAAAGCTTAACAGAGTAGAGGCTATTAGAGATCTTGGAATATTGATAGATCGTAAATTAACGTTTATCCCTCATATTGAAAATATTATTAAAAGATCCTCTTCTATGCTTGGCTTTATTTTAAGAAACGCAAAGCCCTTCAAATTTGAAACAAAAATCTCACTTTACAATTGTTTGGTACGTAGTATACTTGAATACGGCGTTTCGGTTTGGCGTCCTCATTTTTCTACTCACTGCTTGCGAATAGAACGGATACAAAAACGCTTCTTGAATCACTTGGCATACTCTATTGGTGTTTCTAAAAAAATTCCGAGTTACTCTAAACGACTTCTCAGGTTCCGAATGAAATCCTTAGAATCACGAAGAAATATATACGACCTAGTGTCTCTTTTCAAAATACTGAACAACCATATAGATTGCCCGGACCTACTATCAAAAGTTTCGTTTAAAGTACCACATAAATATCCTAGATCTCAAGTTAAACTACTATCGCCCCCATTCCGAAAAACTGTATTAGGTTGCAATTCCCCTATTTCAAGGTTTTGTAAATTGTATAATCTCTGTTCCTCAAAAATTGAAGTATTTGGTATCTCCCTATGTAAATTCAAGTGTAATGTGCATAAGATGACTACTTTGTAATCTAATCGCTGTTTTTTTTTCCATTTATGAAATGTAGATATACAAACCTTTCAGAAAGTAATGTTAACAACATTAAGTTAAGTTACTAATTTATTATTATATTTCCTGCATGCTGTGTTTACTTTAAGAAAATTATACATTTAGAATGATATTTATAGCCTATTTTTAAATGTATGTAAAGTGTATAATTGTAGTGTAAACCAAATAAATAAATAAATAAATAAATTAACGAATTAGTCACATATCAACACACAACGTCGACACACAATCACATCTTTTGTCTATACAGAAAAAGCTTACTGTTACTGAAGAAGTCATGGGTGGGTTAGGGCCGGTTTTAGGGGTATGTCCCCAAAAAAAAACGGGAGAACGAGACCCAAAAAATTAAATACATCAAATGTCCCATGTGTGTGTCACCACTTTCGCTTCTTCCACATCCATATACGAGTATCAAGTGCAGAGTGTAAACGCAAAGGTCGGTGACTAGGAGCAGCTCTGCAGGCAGCAATCCAGGTCAGTTTACATTATTAATATTTCTTATTTATATTTATACAGGGTGTAACAGGAGGGGTGGATCATCGTAAGTCAATCGATGGGGGACTTCAATACCTATCGATATAACCCCCATGTATGTTCAGCGATTTTCAATAGTTCCAAAGTTATTGAGATTTTTGTGCAATTTTTGTAAGAAGCCGGAATTCAGTATAAAAGTCTTCACTGTAGCTTAACTACTGGACCTGCTTGTATGATTATTTTTCTAAAAGCAGTTCAATAGTGGGTCTTTATAATTACGATACCGATTTGAGTCATAACCCTATCATATTGGAATAAAAAAATAATTCTTCACAAAAGTTTCACGAATCGAATTGTGTCTACCAACTTTCAAAGCCTCCAGTGAAAAAAAAGTGCCTGTGTTTTTTTTCTAGAACTTATTTTAAAAACTACCTACATTCATGGATAGTATACCCTGAAAATTTCATACCGCTACTGCCAGAGCATCAAAACGAAAATTGAACGCGAATGGCACAGGTGCCATAAATCAGTGTTTTTATTTTTCATGTAAAACTTTAATTTAAAAAATAAATCGATATGTTTCAGCAAATTTATGCTATGTTAGTAACATGTAGCAGTAATTTTACAGAATTGCAAATTGAAGGGGTGAAAATCAAACAAAGAAAATTTACATAATTTTTGTTAATATTTTTTTTTATAGTAAGTGTTCATAATGGGCATTATTATCTCAATAACTTTGGAACTATTGAAAATCGCTGAACATACATGGGGGTTATATCGATAGGTATTGAAGTCCCCGATCGCTTGACTTACGATGATCCACCCCCCCTGTTACACCCTGTATATACATTGTGCGTGTTTTTTTTTGCTTGAGTTTTGTGTTGTACGTGTAAACCCTGAAAGCTAAGCAGTTCGGAGCATTGGAGCAAAAAGACAGAAGGAAATGTGTAAAAAACGGAGGAAAACGCGGACACAGCTAGTGAAACATAAGAATCGAAAAGCACACAAAACGCGCTCTTATATCATTATCTGACTCTTGTTTATTACAATATCTTTGTGTATACTAAAAATCAGGCATTGTGCTCGGAGATAACTAGCCATTGATCACGACTGAACACACATTTTCCTATCTTATGGTGTCAGTTTGGTCGCTTCACTTCATGGCACGTTTATTTATTTATTTATTGCGAAAACCAACAGCGATTGTGAAATATAACTTATAATAAGGCCAATAACGGGCATTCCTTAAATAAAATGAACATTATGGTCATTAGATATAAAACAAGAAATTTAGATATAAAAAAAAATTATAAAAGCGATCAGTAGTCGTCAAGAACTTTTTACTTCAGATTCGAACAAATTGCCAATTTTATTAGGTAGGAAAGAGGAAATATTGAGAAAAAAAATAATTGTATATGAAATTCTTGCAATTATGTAAGAAATATTGTTATATTTGTGAGTAATAAATAAATATATAAAAATTTATTCTAGTGCATCCTTGTCCCGCTAAAGCACAAGCTGATGCATCCCGCATATAGTTATTAAATCTCACAGGAAAACATTTCTGTGTTTAGTGTCGGCGACACGTACGGTAACAACGTACTTGTCTCGGCTCTCGGGAATCACTCACGGCACGGTAATTACACACAGTTGTTCCGGACCTCTATCGTCATAAACTTGCTAAATTAAACATAAGTCATTTCAAATTTTCTATTGTCTTAAACTTGGACTCTGTCGTAGACTGATATCCTGTAATAGTAATAGTGTACCTATTTATTAATCATACGTTATATTCTTACCCGTGTAAAATTATTTTATTACAATACTAGATGAAAACACGGATTTGCTCGAGTAAAATGTCACTAATAATATACATCTAGGTATTAAATGTATAAAAATATTCCTGCACACACCCGGTAAGAACCTATATTTATTTATTTCCTTACTAACATACGATGATGGCTTGAAGTAGCCTAGTCATCAACCCCGGATTTGTGGGGGAAGTCCAGTGATGAAGAAAGGAAAAAAAAGGATTTACCTACATAATATATTGAGCTGTGATATTCCAAACCGTTTAGAATGCTACTATCCTGAGTGAGTAGTCCGTAGCCGTTGAGGGTTGATAGTGAAGTTTAATTTATGCATGAAAACATTATTTTATTTTCCTACCCTACATACGTTGCGTACAAACGTTGTGTTTCAATCACACAACCAACAGTTAATAAACAACAGTAAAGAGGCAGGTATTTTACAAATAACGATGGGCACTGAGTAAACATGGATCGGTTTGTAGTACATGGAGTCGCGATCGATAGGTCATAAGTACCGTGATATACTCGTAGTAGGAACTTATGCATTCTCGTCGTGTCCTTGTTTACATTTAACTTGTTTTTAACCCTTTTTTCACGGTTGTTTGTGGTTATGCGTTTTAATTAAAATTAGCATTCAAAATTTTAAAAAATTAAATGTACATACGAAAATATTTCCTGTGTATGTGGTTTATGCAAATAAATGAATTTAGTTCTGACTATTCACTTGGAACTACAATTACAAATATAATAATATTTGCGAGTGTAGCGCTGCGATGCTCAATTTCACTACATATTATTATAGAACAAAGTAGTTTTCTCTGCCTTTTACTACTCCGCATTGGATTTTGATGCGGTTTAGTAGATATTGGGATTCAATAGGAAGATTTTTATGTAAAATTCACCCGACTCGAAGCGAGTGCTACTAGTCACTTGTTAATTGTAGAGGTATTATACTGGTGAATGATAGTAATTGAATTACAATCTTCACAATAATTAAGTAACAGAGATATGTATTAATAGTTACAAAGAGAAAGCTAGAAAATATTTTTATAAATAAATAAGAGGAAGCTAGTAAAGTTTAATAACAATTGGTTAAGTGAATAGAAAAGAAATTACTCTGAATTAATAAATTGTTGTAGGCATTTTAACGTAACATTCGATTTTGAGGAAAAAAGTACTTTCCTTTTTACGAGATGATTTCAATACAATAGTGACTTTAACGATTTCAAATAAATGCTATGGCGGTAGCGGTGGCGATCGCAGTAGGATAGACGGCTCGCGCGACACGGAACATGGTGATAAATATTACCGTAGAAGTAGTACTTGAGTTTGGGGCGGCCTAGGTCCAGCAGTGGACGAAACTGGGCCGATGATGATAATGAATGCTTGAATTTGTATGAGCCGTCTGCACCACAGTCGACAGAACCGCCGCGTCCGTCCAGTACAGGCTGCATACCTACCTAAAAACGGTCAAGCCCTACCCAAAAAAGTGAATTCTACCGGTAACAAGAAATGGCGATTGGTAGTAAATTACCATTTTTAATGTACCGACCTGATAATAAAGCCAATATTGAGTTGCCTGAATAGTCAATTACCTACATTGATAAGACCAAATCGTGAGTATACGCCTCTCAATATTGCTATCTCTCACCTACCAAGCCGAAGTAAACTTAGTGAGAAAGGGACATAACAATGTCCAGGGAAATCTATGCCGGGATAAACCATAGAATAACTCAAGCCGTGAGCAGCATAATAACATATACATATAGCCCGGTCAAAATAGACAATTAAGCTCCTTACGGTTGGCGTGGAAACACAACTTTTTGCACCGCTTTATCTCTGAAATGTTATTTTCTAGGGATAAAAATTCTATACATAATTGCATGCAATGTTTTGTTTCATTTGCTTATGATAGTTTTAGCTTGAAACAGCAAAAAAGAAACAATTTGGCCTAATTTTTTTTTGCGCGTGTCGCATCGAGGGATTCTTTTGTCAGATTGTTTGTAATTTCAGTTCAAGCTTTAAGCGAAATTACATAATTTCGCACTTAACCCCTATTTTTAAGCTAATATTATTTAAACCGGACCAATATTATTTCTTACTAGCGGCCGCCCGCGACTTTGTCCGCGTATTAATGGGTTTTAGTAGCAATGATGTATCAAAGCCAGCTACCTCCATACCACACGTTTTATAAAAATCTATAAACGTAAAAGTAAATTAGTAGTATAAACGTAAATTTTTACATTTTTTTTTTCAAATTTTCAAATAATACTTTTCCAACTCGAAAACGAGAGAAGCTATCTTTATTTTATAAGATGTGACGCAATCAGATACTGCTTCCAGCATGAAATTGATGCTTATAGCTAAAGAAGCTCTACGCCCTAAGTAATAAAGCGGTTCGAACGTGCTTTCGGTTTCGGTTATACCTTTCGTAAAACCGGTATTTATTAATTTCAATAAAAAAGAACTGCACAAATCTATTGTGCTACTAAGATAGAATCATTTTACTGCGGGAAAACAACCAATAAAATTTCACGATGTATACTGTTTGGTATTTAGTTTGTGGTTGGACCTATCCTCTTTGAATGTTGAGAACGCCACCAGACTAATGCGCGGAAGAATAAAACAGTCCCTTGACAGTCGGTGTCAAACGATTCACAATAAAGGATTGCTACGAATTTTTCTTCTCTATAAAGTGATTTGGACAGAGTGGTGTGTGCATTGAGGTAATAAGTAGAACACCACTCATCACTACTATGTTCCATTGAATTGCGGCGATATCGCCGCACTTCAATTAGTCGCTTGCTAGCACTGACAGGTTCACCATACAGACGATTTTATTAAAAAATAATTATAAAACACATCAAAAATGCCGTGGTGTGTGTTACGATATTGCACAAATAATTCCAGGAATACGGCAAAATGCAAAGGGATAACTTTTCAGTGGTGAGTAATTAGATATATTCGTTATAAAATTAAATACGATGAAAATTATTTGTCAGACGCCATTTTACGCATTCGACATAGAATAAAATTAACAGAAGTCAAAATGTAGGAAATTGTTAAATACCTACCTAGCTATCGTTTTCATTCATTATTTTCTTTTGGCAGCTTGAGTACAAACTAATCCATTATTAATGATGTCCTAACGATTTGTTTGTAAAGAATCTTTTATCAATATTTTATTGTCGCCCAACATTTTGTATTTTTTTAAATTTGTGTTAGGTACAGTTTCAAGTGTTATTGTTTTATTCATAAAATAATTATTTGAATTTTTGATACCTTTTCTTTAGAAAACCAGCCAAGTCTTACATCGCCCCTAACAATAGAAAATCAATTGAGTTTAAATTTCCGTAGGTACTTGAAATGTACTCCTCGCTATGAATATTTAACAAAACACAGAAACATTTGAAGGAAGTTTTAATATTTGTACCTACTCTTACAACGCAAATAATAGATAATAGGATTCTTGTTAAGTATAAAACTCGCAGATATAGAAAAAGAATAGTCCCTTCTGTAATGAAAATCACGCGCTTTAGTCGCGAACAAATTAAATCCTACAAGCAATAAAGCGCTTCGTAAATTCGGCATGCTTAGACGATGAATATGTTTCAGCGCTGCAGCGAACATAAAGTTCAAGGTTTCAAAATGGAACATGACTTTTGCATGCGATAGCTTCTCTAGTTCTACATTTATCTCAATGGGTGTGTGTGGTGCGGCATATCCTCAATTACCCGGAGGCCTCCGTGAGGGACTGGGAATCTGCCGTGCAGAGGAAAGGTGAGTCGTACTCTCCAACCGGACAACCACACCGAATACCGACCTACTCCCATTTCTCTTTCGTCTATTTTATTATACAGTCCATTCTTTATCCCACATATACCTACTTAATCGATAAAGCAAAAATACATCCAAATCACGTACAGCTGATTAGAAATCTCCGGTTTAGATTGTATAAACCGTGACACTCCGAAATGATTTCAATTTGCGTCATAAACAGTAAACTAGAGGTGACTTCCGTCGCCGTTAGGAACAACAAGGATCGTGTGCCACACTGCGATGTCGATACGGACAGAAACTTCGGCAATAAACGCCACCTGGCCACCAAAGCGGGTACTACCCGTAATTACCGTTTAATCCGCGTCTGAGCCGGGGTGACGCTGTGTATTTAGTGTCATAATAAATCTTAGCAGACTATTCCAACTTGGATATCAAATTACTGCGATGAGAGTTATAAGAGCCGAAGTACCGTGCCCGAACTTCGACTGCCAATAAAATCAGGTGGGAGCGTAACTTATGATAGTATTTTTTATTGATAATCAGGATTACCTACACGTTTTATAATATAATTCACAATAACTTCAAATTCAAACCAAAATATAATTGCCAGTTATCCTAATTAGCATAACAAGAAGAGAGTGATATGTCCCGTATGTAAAAAACTTCGTGAACAAACTAACTAATTCGGCAACACGTGTATCTGCTATCTACATACTGTGAAAGTTAAAGTTAAAAAATTTACTGAATCGTAGTAAATACCTTTGCTACTACGTATAACGTAGGAACATTACGAGCGCTGTTACCTTATGTAGGGCGACATTAGTTGTTTTTTTTGCATTGCGTTTCACGGACTAATGTTAATGTGGGAGGGAAATATCCCTGGCCTGCGTCAGTAGCTGCGACCATGCGCCTGCATTGCGACAGACGCAGCTGCATCGTACAGGTTAACGGTATTGGGAAACCCATTGATGTGAGCGTAATAGGAATTCACAAGACGCCATTACAAACTAGATAATGTGTTGCAACAACGAAAGACAACCGCGTCGGCCACGCGCACTGAGGGTTCCGAAGATAATTTTTTTTTTAAATCAGCTCAGATATATATTTTTTTTATATTCCTTGCTATAGAAATAATTTCGATGTAAATTTTAACTTTCTTGCTACTGCATACAGTTTGATCAATATCAGACAGGTGATACATACGGACAGACAGAGAAGTCTAAGGCTGATTTTAGAGTCGCGATGACGATAAGCTGATTTTTAACCGACTTCAAAAAAAGAGGAGGTTCTCAATTCGTCTGTATGTATAATATATATCCCATCAAAAACATCCTGTAAAAAACCTAGCCAAGTCTCGATGGAGCAGATTGCTCATCTCTAAAAAGTAATGAAATCTAGACAAAATCGTGTCAAGCCTAAGGTTCCTTACTGCGATTTCTTCATTATTATAGTTAGTGTTGTGTGACTTGGTCGTTGTCGTCCTATATCTCTATGCATACTAGTCCTTCAGCTCTGACGGGCAGCGTGCGGCCAACGCGAATCTAACTTCAGCCTTGATAATAGGTTCCTGTATTTACCCTTCGGATACGGAACCGTACAAAATCTACTTCCTAAAACCTACTTTTATCTGCACCTCCCAATATGAAAAATATTTTATAATATCAGGTTCCATTAGCACAAGCACAAAGTACAATACTTATTCTATCTCTAATCTGATTTTACTTGTCGAACCATACATTAACTGTACGATAAGTCAAGTGCGAGTCGGACTAAAGCCTTGAAGGTAAAAAGATTCTAAATCGCAGTTTCTTTAATTAAGGTGGACTGAGAAGCTTTTAACAACATTCTGTGTAAATTTAATTTTTTTAAGTGCTAAAGCTTGTATTACAGTTGTCCTACTTATTTTAGAAAAACGGAAAAAAAATCAACTTCCTCACACCAGACCAGCAGCAATCTATTGAAGCGGTCGAATTTTTCCCGTATAATATGACCTGTTAATCCACAGGTGGCGCCATCTACTATCAGTGATACAAGCTCTGCTCAGTGAGGGGTCATATGATCGTGTGTGGAAATGTGTGTGCCATTTCCACACACATGGTCATCTGACCCATTTTAATCAACAGACATGACATGATATTATTTTATAATATTTTTACCACAGTTGGGTAAAAAGATAATACGCTACAGTAATATTTGACGCGTCAAAAAACCTCACACCTACGAAGTACCGGGCGGAAAGCTAGTGCTAATATCTGCATGCGGTATTTTATCAACTGATAATGGTATATGGTTAGAGCCTTAATATGGCTAACAGATATACATTATTAAATGGAACAAGAGATCCCAGATCCGTGCCTGCATATTGCGATTAATTAACAATGTTCATTTAGCAGATTGCTGACCAACTAAGGCTAACGCTCGGTAATGCCGAATGAGTAATCAAATGAGCTGGAAAACTCGCATCGCCAACGCGAATCTCCAATGTTTGCGGTCTCAATAATGTGGTTCAGGTCGTAAAAATATCTTTGTGGATACAGCTTAACAAGATTGGATCCGGCGTTGGACGATGGCTGT
Source organism: Maruca vitrata (assembly GCA_039566165.1). NCBI lineage: Eukaryota > Metazoa > Arthropoda > Insecta > Lepidoptera > Crambidae > Maruca > Maruca vitrata. Next base: position 13,106,820 of record CM076914.1, on the reverse strand, counting down.
TTGTTTAGGGCCGTTTACCGGCTTGTCATCTATGGCGTATTACTAAGCTTCGCTGACAATAACCTATGTACACATTGAAGGTACTTTGTCACAGTTTAATCGCCCAGACATTGATTCTGTCTTGAGTATGTTTACGGCGTAGATACCTAAGGGATTTCTTCGTGTCTCTCATAGTTTATTGCGTGCCCTATAATATACCTTGGCGTCGTACTGTTTTCTTCTTTACCTAGTTATGTATTACACAACGAATTGTACTACTGCGTAAATAATGTTTGAAATTTGATCTTAGCGTTATTAAGTGTTCAGTTTAAAGTAAAAACCTACAATCCTACATATTGCAACAATAACAAAATTTTATTCCAGTTTTTATCATCCTGCAATCGTAATTCAGTTTGAGCTATTTAGTAGTTTGTCTTTAGTTCGAATATTGACAAAATCCTTACTAATACAAGTAGGTACCTATACTGTATTATAAATCAAAAGTGTCTTTCGCACTTTCACAACAAAGTTACCGATTTAAATGAAATTTGGTGTACATATAGTCTGGGAAACTGAACATGTCCGGGTTTGAAACTGTCATGGTTACAACACACATTAAAAAACTGAAAGTGTCCGGGATATTTACTAAGTTGTTTTGTTTTTATGTGCTCCCGATATTTCGGCACTGTTGCAAGCACCATGATCCTCCAACCTCCCAAACTGTATGGACTACCAAAGGTTCATAAGCCTAGTGTACCTTTGCGGTCAATAGTGAGTCAGATTGATTCTCCGACTTATGAATTGGCGATGCATGTAGCCGGTATCCTACAGCCTTTGGTGGGTGGCACCACATCGTACGTGAAAGATTCCAGGCATTTTATAGACATTCTGCGACTTAATAAGATCAATAAGAACGAAGTGATGGTCAGTTTTGACGTAAAATCACTGTTCACAAACGTTCTCATTACTGACTGCATTGAAGTCATTAAGCGTAGAATGGAAGAGAATGATATTCCTATGAAAAATGCCAAATTGGTGCAACATTGCCTTTCTACTAATTACTTTATATACAAACTAGCTTTTCGCCCGCGACTTCGTCCGCGTAGAGCCGTTTAACGGGTAAAACATTACATCCTTATAGCGCAGTCGGTTAAAAAGTAGCCTTTAACCTTTTCTAGGCTCTGGACTATATCTGTACCAAATTTCATTTAAATCGGTCTAGACAGACGGACGGACGGACGGACGGACGTAAGAATTATCCTTTTACTCCTAACTATTAAGGAGTTGACCTTCCATCATCAGCTCAGCATCATAACATTATGATTTCCAAAAGCAAATGTCAATATAACTTCAGAAAGTATGTAAAACGCGGTCCATGTGCTCATAAAATTTGAGGGTTGCCCTCGATTTCCCTCGTATTCCAACATCAGGTCAAGATAATTATGCTGACAATTGGACCACTGGAAACTATATCCTTTAAGACAAAACAAAAATTCCAAATCCCGAAAAAAAAATAATGAATTGAGAACCCGGGACCCGGCAAATTGAGAACCTCCTCCTGTTTTGAAGTCGGTTAAAAACAAATTAATATCCATAAAACAATGTTTTTATCAGAGTTTAAAATACATAATAATTGATGAAAAAAATAAAGCAAGTACTGCGTTGACCCAAATTACTCAGAAAAAAACATTAATAATCATCTCTTACGTAACATTATATCGAGTCTTAATTATATTGAACAACTTTATACAATTCATGATTAATGAGGGCCACAGTAATATTGGAAAATGATTAATTTATATCTATAACACTGTCCTTTATGAGGACTACTATTTATACAGATCTACGATTTGAATTATTCAGTTTGATGAATTGATCAGTAAGACGGGTAATTCCCGTTTATCCCTTCTTTGTTTTAGCTTTGTTCGCTTAGAGGCCATAGAGAGTTTTTCTTAAAACATTACACTTACGATATCCAAGGTGCTTTCTGCTTCACCGATTCTGTCTACCGTATAGTCAGTTCAATTTAGACCAAAAAATGAGAGTGAAGTTACATAAGGTCCCAACAAGCGGAATTTCAGTGAAATTGTTCAAAATATAATTATTATAAACAATGTCTAGAAGTTCCCCATCATTCCCCTGTAAGTAAAAAAAATAATTCAAGGTCAAAGGTAAGAAAAGGAGTTTTTCATAATTTTCAGCAAAACGGTAAGTTTTTAACCGACTTCAAAAAAAGGAGGAGGTTCTCAATTCGTCTGTATGTATAATTTTTTTTTTTTTTTTTTATGTATGTTCACCGATATTTTCGTCAATTATAGACGGATTTCAAAAATATTTTTTTGGTTGGATACAGTTCACTTCCGTGGTGGTCCCATTTTCACCAGTCCCGGATCTGATGATGGGATCCAGGAGAAATCGAGGGCAACCCTCAAATTTTATAGGGACATGCACCGCGTTTTGCATATTATCTAAAGTTATATTGGCATTTGCTTCTGGAAATCATAATCGTATGATGCTGAGCTGATGATGGAAGGTCAACTCCTTAATACTTAGGAGTAAAAGGATAATTCTTTCAATACTGTATACATATTAAGACTACTAGTTATAATATCAGTAGCATTATAGGTGAGCTGAACTAATAGGGTGACCAGTCTAGGATCTGATGATGGGATCCAGGAGAAATCGAGGGCAACCCTCAAATTTTATAGGCACATGTACCGCGTTTTATATATTTTCTGAAGTGATATTGGCATTGCTTCTTGCAATCATAATGTTATGGTGCTGAGCTGATGATGGAAGGTCAACTCCTTAATTGTTTGGAGTAAAAGGATAATTCTTTCAATACTGTATACATATTAAGACTACTAGTTATAATATCAGTAGTACTACAGGTGAGCTGAACTAATAGGGTAACAAAAAACTTAACACTAAAAAGTATGAAAAAAAATTGTAAACAAAAAAAAACCGCCTTCAAAAACCCGACTCACTAAAAATTACAAAATAATATAATACGAACATTTATAATCATCTGGGTATGAATTTTATATGTTTTTGAAGGCGGTGCCAATCAAAATTTTGAGGAAAAAGAAGCACTCTGTGCTTGTCTGTTTGAAATATAAACGGCACCGCCTTCAACAACATATAAAATTCATACCCAGATGATTATAAATGTTCGTATTATATTATTTTGTAATTTTTAGTGAGTCGGGTTTTTGAAGGCGGTTTTTTTTTTGTTTACAATTTTTATCATAAAAGTTTATGTGACAAAATTGTAGAACATAAAATTATCTATAAAAAATTTATCAATACTTTTTTTCTTACGAGCCACCGTTTCTGAGATATAACGATTCAAAAATTTACAAAAGTTGTTATCGTCATGCATGAGTACGACACGTATATACATCTAGAGTTGTAATATTTTATATAATATATATGTTGCAGCCGGATTGTATAATCCGCTGTATTACATTACGGCTAGCCGTTATCAAAAACAGGGCCGTTATGACATAAGTATTACGGCGAATCATCGATTAGCCGGATTGAATAAGGCTGAATGAAATTGCGACGGAATGTGTTCGACGCTATGCGTTCTTTAATACGGCTAGCCGTAATGTCAAAGAGCGGGTCGTTTACAGCCTCTTTGACAGTTTTTAGTTCCCATGTTAATCACGTGCGGCGCTGCCTGTCATAACAACAACAATGGCGTCCAATACAGAAAGTGACTATGGGTTCTAAGTTCGGCGGAACCCTACACAATATTATTGGTGCAAAAAATATAACCTTATGAATGTTGCTGATGGAGATTTTGAATTCCGTGTTCTACATAAGTACTCGGAAAAACTCTCTCTCATTTCTAAATGTGAGCCGCCAAAATGTAGATCGTATCGCAATGACAATCTGGCTAATCGTTGATTCGCCGTTATACATAACGGCCCTGTAGCGCTACCATGAGTTTAAAAGTTACGGACTCGATATCGCCTACGTAAATATGTCTATGAAAAACTTATACAGCGCCACTGGTGGTTACGCTAAGAACTAAAATCGGTCGTATGAAAAAAACAACTCGATAGGCTTTTAACGTGCGTAAGTTTTCGATAGCCAACTCATGCTACTGCTACTGTTTTTGATAACGGCTAGCCGTAATGTAATACGGCGGATTATACAATCCGACTGCAACATATATGTATGTATATCGTCATGTTATGTCTCGTTTTAGCACGCGCAAATGTACTAGGAAATAATTCCTAGTACATTTATATATAACTTTTTGAATGGTTATTTTCTCAGAAACGGTGGCTCGTAAGAAAAAAAGTATTGATACATTTTTTAAAAGATAATTTTATGATCTACAATTTAGACTAAGGTAATTTTATGATAAAAGTTACCGTTTTGCTAAAAATCGCGAAAAGCACTTTTTTTTACCATTTACCTTGAATTATTTTTTTTCCTTACAGGGGAATGATGGGGAACTTCTAGACATTGTTAATAATTATATTTTGAACAATTTCACTGAAATTCAGCTTGTTGGGACTTTATGTAACTTCGAATGTCTAAATTGGCCGGACTAGTAGCGGAGATTATATTAATTATAGGCACAATAGGTAATACGAACATAATAATGCAGTAATCAGCTTCTCAATCGAGTTGTCACGACCCGGCGCGCGGCCAATATCCAGGTTGATTATACGGAACTGTGTGGTAATACATAAGCCACGTTTACAATTACCAACTCAAATTACACACTGTCCAAGGACTAGTTATGTGGTAAACAAAGATTTGACTGGCTCGGCGGAACAATGTTTAGACCCAGGTTCACTATCTGTTCAAGAGTCGTGGATTCAATTCACACTCGGTACAAATATTTTTGTGACGAACAACGGTGTTTGGGGTTAGTTGCGTTTATTCCCCAGTTGCGATTTCACCCGAAGATTTTGTTTGAAGACCAGTTGCGATTTATAGGTAAAACTACAAGAGGTCGATTTCGGGTGAAATCGCAACTGGGGAATAACGCAACTAGCCCGGTGTTCGAAGAAATTCGCATTCTTGACCCAGCGTGAACGGGGATTTAAACCACCGGACCTTCCGATATCGCGTCGGATGCTCTAACCAACCGAGCTATATAGGTGTTCAGCCAAAAATGCGGTTAAAGTAAAGACGAACATTAACGTCTGCGCTAGTTTACGTAGAAACTGTGTGACAGACGCCAATCATTCTTCCACAGTTACACTGTTGTAAATTAACGAGGCCAAAAATCATCATCATCATCATCATCAGCCCATACTTGTCCACTGCTGGACATAGGCCTCTCCAAATGCACGCCACTTCTTTCTATCCTCGGCCACTCGCATCCAGCTCCTACCAGCCGTCCTGCGCAGATCGTCACACCACCTGGCCTGCGGGCGTCCTACACTACGTTTGCCGAGACGCGGTATCCACTCCAGAACTCGTCTACCCCAGCGGTTGTCGGTTCTACGGCTGATGTGGCCAGCCCACTGCCACTTCAACTTGCTAATGCGCTGAGCTATCTATGTCGATGACTTTGGTTCTCATTCTGATTCGATCCCGCAGAGAAACACCGAGCATAGCTCAAAACCAAACACTTTTGTTTTAATAATCAATGTTCTAAAGAAATAATAAAAATTTATTACAGTAATTTGTGTGTGTGTGTGTGTGCGCGCGCACGGGAGTGTGTGTGAAGTGTGAGTGTTTGTGATTGTTTTTATGTACGATATGTGAATAATAGTGACCACATTATTGTATTTAACTTGTCTTCAGAAGATCCTCAGTTTCAATGTAGGTAAGGTTCTGTAACCAAGTTATAAGGATCTGCTTGACTTTTTTTTATTGGATGTGTATAAATGTCCAGGTTTTTATTTATTTTGTTTATCTATACTAATATTATAAAGAGGAAAGATTTGTTGGTTGTGTAATTTAATTTTAATGAAGTATATTAATATTAATTTCTTTTGAAATACAATTGATTTATGTAGACCTATGTAGAACGATATAAGAGCATAAAATAATAAGATTCAGCATTATGCCGTCACTTGTAAGCTGTCCAACTGAGTGCAGGTGAGAAAAGAGGGGGTTGCAACCCTCTGTTTTCCCCCTTGTCGCATGATTTTTGTACGGCGCGGCGTTGCGGAATAATGTATTAGAAGCAGTATTGAAATAGTATGAAACTAATGCCGTTCAAAAATGGTGCACCAAAAAGTCGGAATTTATTTTTGATTTTCCGACAATTTTGATTTGATTTTCCGTGAATCTGGTCATTTAATTTTGAACGGCATTATTTTCATACTATTTCAATACAGCTTCTAATACATTATTCCGCAACGCCGTACAAAAATCATGCGTCAAGGGGGAAAACTGAGGGTTGCAACCCCCTCTTCTCACCTGCACTCAGTTGGACAGCTTACAAGTGACGGCATAATGCTGAATCTTATTATTTTATGCTCTTATATCGTTCTACATAGGTCATCTGGTGGTTCAAATGACCCAAATTTTTTTCAACACGGGCCTGTAGTCTATCAAGTAGACCTCTCTTTCCAATTTCTCATAGTGGTGAGTTTTAAAAATAATAATGTTTTTTATTAGTGTGTAAGTGTTTCTTTTTCAATTTTAATTTCTGCACTTGTGCGAATAACCGTGCATGCTGTGTTTATCAGTAAATCTATAGTGCAATATTTTTAGATCCCATAAACATGTATTATTAGACCTAAGAAGCATTGTAACAATAGTTGATAGACAAAATAATAAAAAAAAAACATAGGCTATATTACATTTTTTTAAATTTAGGGATCCTTATTAAAACTTCAACAATGTAACCCAAGGTCTAAAAAAATACCACATTTACAAAAAGGATATGGTAATTTTATATAATTACCGGTAGATGTGATTAATTCGATAGTTTTCACCACCTTTACCATGAACACTAGTAATTATGCATAGTTACCGGTAATTATACATAATAACCACTCTATCCACTTTTACCGTAACAGATACACAAATATACTAAAACTAGTGACCCGCCGTCGCTTCGCTTCGGGGATATCTATATCTATACTTATAATGAATCTGTAGACAGGTCAATTCTGTACATCAAATATATTTTCAAAATAACTATCTGACCATTACTATTTACCAATGAACTATTAAAAAAACCGCATCAAAATCCATTGTTTTAAAGATTTAAACATTCATAGGGACAGACAGATGCGGAAAGCGACTTTGCTTTGTACTATGTAGTGATGTTGAAATTTTTGGATGAGTCTGTAACAGAAACCTTTTAACTAACTTTAGGGATTCAGGTATCGCATTTATTATAGCTGGAACACCTTTACAAAAAAAAGCCATTTAAAAGTTTAGTTGAAGAATGTCATTTGTTTTTCCGGGTGTTGTAATTATTTAGTATTAATTATAATTCATTACATTGACTCCCCCCCCCCCCGTACCCCAGTTACGCTTACGTGGAGCCTACATCGCATGCTGGCTAGCTGAGTGCGTTGAGCGGCAACCACGCGACTTTTTTGCATTTTTAAACTCGTGATATCTTCCGAATGAAATTGAATAATATAAAAAAATTATTAAAAAGTTTTGAAGCCGTCTTGAATATAAAGTAATTTATTTTGATAAGGATTAATACCAAGGTACAAATAAAGAGCCTTTTCAAGCGGCGGCATATAAATTAAAATAAAATCCGCTTACTGTAACATAACTAAGACATATGCTGTTGCGACAGTTTTTGTAGATAATGATGAGTTCTGCAAAGTCGCAGTAAATAATTTTGTTCTATCATCAATAGTTTTCGCAGCGCACGCGATGTAAGGAATATTCCAGAACATTTTTTTAGACCTTGGGTTACATTGTTGAAGTTTTAATAAGGATCCCTAAATTTAAAAAAATGTAATATAGCCTATGTTTTTTTTTTATTATTTTGTCTATCAACTATTGTTACAATGCTTCTTAGGTCTAATAATACATGTTTATGGGATCTAAAAATATTGCACTATAGATTTACTGATAAACACAGCATGCACGGTTATTCGCACAAGTGCAGAAATTAAAATTGAAAAAGAAACACTTACACACTAATAAAAAACATTATTATTTTTAAAACTCACCACTATGAGAAATTGGAAAGAGAGGTCTACTTGATAGACTACAGGCCCGTGTTGAAAAAAATTTGGGTCATTTGAACCACCAGATGACCTATGTAGACCAAAAATGGTGCACCAAAAAGTCGGAATTTATTTTTGATTTTCCGACAATTTTGATTTGATTTTCCGTGAATCTGGTCATTTAATTTTGAACGGCATTATTTTCATACTATTTCAATACTGCTTCTAATACATTATTCCGCAACGCCGTACAAAAATCATGCGACAAGGGGGAAAACCCCCTCTTTTCTCACCTGCACTCAGTTGGACAGCTTACAAGTGACGGCATAATGCTGAATCTTATTATTTTATGCTCTTATATCGTTCTACATAGGTCATCTGGTGGTTCAAATGACCCAAATTTTTTTCAACACGGGCCTGTAGTCTATCAAGTAGACCTCTCTTTCCAATTTCTCATAGTGGTGAGTTTTAAAAATAATAATGTTTTTTATTAGTGTGTAAGTGTTTCTTTTTCAATTTTAATTTCTGCACTTGTGCGAATAACCGTGCATGCTGTGTTTATCAGTAAATCTATAGTGCAATATTTTTAGATCCCATAAACATGTATTATTAGACCTAAGAAGCATTGTAACAATAGTTGATAGACAAAATAATAAAAAAAAAACATAGGCTATATTACATTTTTTTAAATTTAGGGATCCTTATTAAAACTTCAACAATGTAACCCAAGGTCTAAAAAAATGTTCTGGAATATTCCTTACATCGCGTGCGCTGCGAAAACTATTGATGATAGAACAAAATTATTTACTGCGACTTTGCAGAACTCATCATTATCTACAAAAACTGTCGCAACAGCATATGTCTTAGTTATGTTACAGTAAGCGGATTTTATTTTAATTTATATGCCGCCGCTTGAAAAGGCTCTTTATTTGTACCTTGGTATTAATCCTTATCAAAATAAATTACTTTATATTCAAGACGGCTTCAAAACTTTTTAATAATTTTTTTATATTATTCAATTTCATTCGGAAGATATCACGAGTTTAAAAATGCAAAAAAGTCGCGTGGTTGCCGCTCAACGCACTCAGCTAGCCAGCATGCGATGTAGGCTCCACGTAAGCGTAACTGGGGTACGGGGGGGGGGGGAGTCAATGTAATGAATTATAATTAATACTAAATAATTACAACACCCGGAAAAACAAATGACATTCTTCAACTAAACTTTTAAATGGCTTTTTTTTGTAAAGGTGTTCCAGCTATAATAAATGCGATACCTGAATCCCTAAAGTTAGTTAAAAGGTTTCTGTTACAGACTCATCCAAAAATTTCAACATCACTACATAGTACAAAGCAAAGTCGCTTTCCGCATCTGTCTGTCCCTATGAATGTTTAAATCTTTAAAACAATGGATTTTGATGCGGTTTTTTTAATAGTTCATTGGTAAATAGTAATGGTCAGATAGTTATTTTGAAAATATATTTGATGTACAGAATTGACCTGTCTACAGATTCATTATAAGTATAGATATAGATATCCCCGAAGCGAAGCGACGGCGGGTCACTAGTTTTAGTATATTTGTGTATCTGTTACGGTAAAAGTGGATAGAGTGGTTATTATGTATAATTACCGGTAACTATGCATAATTACTAGTGTTCATGGTAAAGGTGGTGAAAACTATCGAATTAATCACATCTACCGGTAATTATATAAAATTACCATATCCTTTTTGTAAATGTGGTAAATAATAAAATAAAACTGACTTGACTGGCTTGGTGCAACAATTGTTTTATTAGTGACCCTGGCTGGCGATTCCAAGAGTCGTGGGTTCGAATCCCACTCGGGACTAACATTTGTGTGATGAATATCGGTGTTTGTTCCGTGTCTAGGTGTGATTATGTAGTTAAGTATGTATTTATAAATAACTTTTCTGAAAATATTTAAACCGCGTCAGATAGATGATTGAAATTTGGCATGCAGGTACCCTAATAGACTTACTTGCGACGCGATATTGCAAAATTCGTAAGGTAAAAACTTTTGTATGTAAAATCCTGTAGTCCACGCGAACGAAGTCACGGGCACAGCTAGTTATAAAATAAACCAGTCAAGTATCTAGAAACCAAACTTCATGTTTGGTTTATAAAAAAATATTATCTTATAAAAATAAAGTTAAATAAAATTAACACAATGGCAGGGAATTTTCAGTGGAACTCTTAAAATTCTTTTTCGTCAATATATTTTTGCCGGTTTGAGATTGTTACATTTGGAATTGCAGAGTACTTGTGATATTTTTCAGCAATGTCAACATTTACCACAGTCGAGCGGGAGTTTTATATAATTACCGGTAAATTTGAATAATTCACTACATTTACCATGTGCGTCGGGAATTATCTATATTTACCGGTGATTATAGATAATTACCGATTGCTAACATTGACCGTAACATATCCACTGTTGATTCTGCTATCCGTAACACAAGTGCTTAAGCTACTTACCACGGTATCAGGTATGTATGTATGCTGAGGCAGAACCTTTTGATCATAAATATATTTGTATGTTTTGTATTAGTTTTGTATTTTTTTTTTAAATTTATGATCAATAAATGTTTTCTTTCTTTCTATGTTAGTTGTGTAATATATTAATGATCAACCGTGATCAGCCGTTAGGACCAACTTATTGATTGCTTTGCGCACGGGCTTAACTTCTAAGGCCAAACCTGGATAAGTGATTTGATGTCATTAAACCTAACCAGGTTCCAACTGGAAAACGAAAGTAAAATTGGTTACTGTAAAAATAACATCACCTGCCAGGTTGCAATATACCCGGTCGGTATTATAAATCTGTCTGGAGGCAATCGTCGGGTATGAAAATGTAACACAGCACAGCGCACAGTGTATGTCACATATCTTTAACCCATTTCATTCAGGCTCTGTAAGAAACTAGTCAAATTGTTATTACCTTTCTTTGATCCACATCAACCATGAAACTCATAAGGTCTACTCAGATAGTCAAAGTGATCTTCACTTACCCAATCAAGACATTCATCAAAGCTACACGGATCCTTTGTCTGTAGCATTTAACAAACAACCCCAGTCTGGCCAAAGACAGTTGTTACAGTTACATTCAATTGTAACACATTCCAATATCCAAAAAGCTATCATAATGGAAATCGGATAAAGGTAGCCTGGTACGGACCTACACTCATTCATTCATATCTAAATATAAGGAGGAGGATTGAAATTTGGAAGGGACGTAGCTTAGGTACCGCAGAGGTGCACTAAGAAAGGAATTCCCGAAATTCTCACGGGCACGGGAATAATCGGGAAAGTCCTTTTGTATATAAAATCTAAACCGCTTGGGCTATACGCTTGAAATTTGGCTAGCAAGTTCATTAGTAAACTTTAAGCTTAGTTATAACAGGATATTGTAAAATTCCCACGGGAGCAGGTGTAAGCGGGGAAAATTTTTTGTATGAATAAATCTAAGCCGCGTAAGATAGATGATTGAAATTTGGTATGCACCTTTATAAACGTAAAGATTACTTGCAAGGCGATATTGCAAAATTCCCGTGGGAACAGGAGTAGCTGGGAAAAAACTTTTGTATGTAATGAAATTTGGAACGGACGTAGCTTAGGTATCGTCAAGGTGCACTATTAAAGGAATTCCTAAAATTCATTCGGGAACGGGAAAATCCTTTTGTATGAAAAATATAAACCGCTTAAGTTAGACGCTTGAAATTGAAATTTGGCATGCAGCTACCCCTAATTAACGCTAAGCTTACTGTCAACGCGAACTTTGAAAAATTCCCACGGGAACAGGAGTAACAGGTAAAAAACTTTTGTATGTAATGAAATTTGGAAGGGACGTAGCTTTGGTATCGTAAAAGTGCATTAAGAAACGAATTCTAAAAATTAATATTAAGGTTTTTAACGCCCCAGGAACTCTACTAATAGTAAACATAAAGATTTCATACCAAGCGCACTCCAGAGCCATTTCCATAACACACGTATTGCATTATTTGGTGCAGTATGCACTATGCAAGTAGGTTGCTTTGCAGCGTTCCAGATATCGCAATTCGCATTGAAAACTAATTCAAGAGCGTATGCAATACTTGTGCTCTATTTACTGCTGTTAGTGTAGGTACATGTCTAACTTCGATAGCATAGTAAGTAGCTATAATGAGCCACATACATTTACCGTGGAAAATGTGGTTTAAAACTGGCCACATAGACAAAGTAACAATATTATATAAACCGAAAAGATTTAGGACAAATTTGGGTCATTTTTCAACCATGAATAGAATTCAGTCCCAGTTCAGTCAATTGTCACGTTTGTGTAAACTCAAATGTATCCTATTCGCTACCTAAATTTAAATCTAAACTAGTAGCATTAGCTGCCAGCTCAACGTAGTTTGTCTGTTTTGTAAGCTTCATATACTAGTATAGTTTTGGTGGGTTGGCAGGTCCTGAGGTCGCATTTTCCTAGGATCTGTCAACACTCCTATTTTTTCTACTAAGTGCAGCACTTGCGTTGTTCTCATTTCTTTTATTTAATTGCTTTCTAATGTATAACTTCAACTGTTTGCATGCCGTGGTAGCCTTTAATTAAGGCAGCACTTAAAAATGTATTTTATACTACTAAGATCTCATTGGAATGGTGTATGCTTTGTTGGCTATTCTTAAATAAATAAATATTGAAACGATAACGAAGTTCGAAAATTATAAAATGTATGGGATTGACATTAGACGTGATAAATCACGTGGTCAATCCCATACATTTAAATACTACATGCTACGAACGTAATAGCTACTGCGTGTCGTGCTCCGTCAGTATAGACCCGGCGTAACAATGCTACGAGATGCAGTACTTACTTACGTACAGTTATGTAATGTATTTTATTCCTTGCACGAGCTTATTCCATTTAATATTTATACATACAATAAAAATGTAACGGACTGCTATTTGTACATGGATGACACATAATAAAAAAAAATATAGGTATCTTGCGCGTATTGTACGTACGGGTTTAAAACAACGGGTAACAAATTAAATTAACGTAATGCAACATTATATTTTACACACAAATTTTAAACTATATCGAAAGAACTTTACGTAAGTTTAAAATGACAAAAATAACTGTACGAAGAGTATATACCTACAGTTATGACATTAAACACTAGGTCACGTTCATTCAATATCAGATTAAAGTTATTTTTTATATCTGTAATAGTTTCGAATTATCGTCTGGGCATACTTATAAGTATATTATAGTATTAGATTCAGCATCAAAGTTAATCTAGAATGCACATGAGACAAGTCATACGCATTCTAGATTAACTTCCTTAGATTACCAATGTGACACGTATTGTTGTTCACATCAGCGAAGCAGCGTGTTCGGGCTAGACAGCACGTGTATGTCTTAAGGTGAGGATAAACTCGTGTATTTCCTCGAGCGTTTCGGCGTAAGTGTTGCTCTTACGAAAGATACATAACAGGCAAAAGCTCAGTTACAGCGTGTTCACACCTAGCGATTTTTGGGCGATTTCACGGCGAGGCGTGGTAAGGTGATGATAAAGATGGTCATAAACTAGGGACTCGAGAACTTTAGCGAGACAAGACAGGATACTGATTGGCCTGTAATTTGTGCAGTCACTTGCATCCTCGGACTTGAGAATAGGTTTTATGTGTGCTGTTTTCATCATCAGGAAAAACTCCATCCCGTAAGGACTTATTAAAGATGAAATAGAGTGGCTTAACCAGTGCCTTAGCACATTGCTGCCGTCCTTTAGCTATAATGCCGTTATGTGACAAAACCGCATTCGGAGAAAAACGGGTTTAAAGAGCGCGAAAGAAAAAAAAATCGCTAAACGAAAAGGAAAAGGTTAATATACAAGTGATATATATCATTACACAGGTATTTACAAGAGCTTTAATATGCTCAAACTCTCATAATTCTATGTGTTATATATTTTAAAATATTTTAATTTAAACGTTTTAAATCAGGATTGCTTTAGATTTACTTAATAGAAAACATAGCTAAAATGCCGCTATAGATACCTTAACGGCATTTAAGTGTTTGATTTTGAATAACTTTGATAAATTTGTAAAATGAGTTTCTTTCTAATATATTTACTTAACTAAAATGCCGTTAAATAGATTAACGGCGTTTTAGCTCGGTAATCTTATTCTTGTGTCTTGTGCATTACTTACCAATAGTGCAGCTAACTGTTCATAACGGCATTTAAGTCGAGCATTTCCAACATAAATTACATAAGTTTTACTATGCATCTTTTACTAATGTTTATTACTAGACTAAAATGCAGCTAAAATCAAAACCTTTTGCCGTAACGGCATTTTAACTAAGCATTCATAACTTGATAATTTAGAAATTACAATGTAGTGCATTTATGTAATAAGTAATAAAACCGTTTTAAATCACTATTTAATTTAAAAATCAACTGTTTCACATTTTTAAAATAAATTGAGATCAATTTGTATCAATTAATCATCAATTTAACTGAGACTGAAACGATTTCATTCAATCTTGGGCCGTAAAAAATTATAACTTGTAATAAGACGAAATCGGTATTAATCGATAGGCAGGATACCTTATCAGCTTTAAGAGAAAATTTTGCAAGTATTGACATACGAGAAATGAGATAATGGAATCGGAAAACACGAAAAGAGTGAGCTAATTCCACCGGCCGGCACAACGCCCGTCAACTGTCAATGTCAGTTATAAAGACAGTCGGGTAAATAGACCATAGATCCATTTATTGGAATTGAAATCAATTAATTATATTATCATCATTGTACCGATATTATTGTTTTTTTGCAATTGATACGACACATCACTATGTTTGAACTGTGTTGTGTAACGTTTAACGTGCATTTACTCACAATTTGGGTTTACTTTATATTGCAAAATACTTTTTTCCTGTAAATAAATCGATTAATATGAATAATCGTTTTTTTTACGAAAAGTAGAATCTTTTTCAAATTTCTCAGCACGCAGAAACTAATTTTTTAGACCATATACCAATCCATTACAATTGCGGCCCACCATTTTCAGTCTCCTTTAAAAGGTTATCAATATAAAAAGCCAATTTTTATTCTGAGAACTGCAATTATCTAACCATTAATGTATATTTGGAACATCTCAATGGAAGAGAAGCAAAAAATTATAGAAAGCTGACTATATAATTTTGTTTTTTTACAGCAATTGCGTCGTGCCAAATAACTGTCAATAGTTTAAAGTGAGAAGTGGTTTTCCCAACAGGAACAAAAGTTTCATTAAAAACAGTAAACAGTAAAAGGATATATTTAAAGGTTTCCATTTTATGGTAACATTATGGCTTTTTCAAGATTTACACTAAAATATTTCTCATAATCATTGTTGATTGATTTGTGTTCATTGTACACGTACAGTTCCCTTGCTTTTTTATATTTTTCGCGTTGTTTAGCCCAGTCAACACAAACAGCACATTCATAAACAATACATTATAAAATTTAGCATCATGTTTGGATTACTTTTTTGTACCCTATAGGCTTCGCACAATTCACTCTCTTCGTTCCTGAGCTGAGTTAGACTTATTTTCATATTTTTTAACGTGTTTTCTATTAGATTCATAAGATACTTTTTATCTGGGTAAGTTTAAATAAAATGCAAATGCGTTTTTTACATTAAAATCGTTCTGTAAACAGCGTGGTTGATGTTCGTTGGCGTCTGTAATGAGGTGCCAATGGGTATACCCCCACTTGCCATAATTTCATTTGCCCGAATTTTATTTGCCATAATATTCATTTGCCCGAATTTCATTTGCCATAATTTCATTTGCCCGAATGTTATGTTTGCCATAAAATACAAATGACATAATTTTAATTGCCCGAACATCAGATTCCATAATGATTCGAATGCCATACGTATTGTTATCCATATTTTAAGTGCAATAATATTATGCTCATTGTTTACTATATTAGTTACGTGTTAAAAACTTTGTTTCCGTGCCATTACATCATTTCCCACCGAAAAAGCTTGTAAAATAGGTTAAAAGAATGATAAAAAAAATTGGTTAGGTTAGGTTAGAAACATGAAAGACAAATTAAAAATATAGATATCAATACGTATGGCATTCGAATCATTATGGAATCTGAAGTTCGGGCAATTAAAATTATGTCATTTGTATTTTATGGCAAACATAACATTCGGGCAAATGAAATTATGGCAAATGAAATTCGGGCATATGAATATTATGGCATATATCTTTCGGGCAAACAATAGATAACCGTGCCAATGGGTTAAATGTTACTATATATTTGTTAATAAATCCCGGTCAAATGGAAGCGATGTTTGATGCTTGCTGCGCTAATCTTTCGATTTTTCGGTAAAATTATCATGCAAAGGTTTGTCATTCGTTTTTTCACAGACTGAAGATGTTTGTTATTTCTTTAGGCATTTTCTTGATAATTTTACAGAAAAATCGAAAGACGCGGCAAGCATCAACAATCGCTTCCTTTTGACCGGGATTTATTAACGCACATATAGAAACATTTCACCCATTGGCACCTCATTACAGAGGCGAACATGATCCATTGCGACGCTGTTTACAGAACGATATTTACCAACCCCCAACTTACCCTGATAAAAAAGTATCTTTTTAAACTTATAGAAATCACGTAAAAATATGAATCTAAAAGGGAGTGAATTGTGCGAAGCCTGGGTTACATAAAAAGTAATCCAAACATGATGCTAACCTTAATACTGTTCATGAATGCGCTGTTTGTGTTGACTGGGCTAAACAACGCAAAAAATATAAAAAAGCAAGGGCACTGTACAATGAACACAAAACAATTTAAAATGATTGAGAAATATTTTAATGTCGATCTTGCAAAAGTCATAATCTATAATATAAAAATGAATCGCAAAATGTGTTGGTAAGCGCATAACTCAACAACGCATGAACCAATTTGGCCAATTCTTTTTTTTAAATGTTCGTTGAAGTCCAAGGATGGTTCTTACGGCGAGAAAAAATTTAATAATTGCCGGGAAAACCCTAGAAACAGCCCTTTTCTTTTTCTCATTTTTTTGACAGGACGAAGTCTGTTGGGTCAGCTAGTTTTACCATAAAATGGAAACCTTTAAATCTATCATAATATTATGTCAACGACTTGCTGTTTAAATGAAACGTTTGCTCCTGTTGGGAAAATCACCTCTCACTTTAAACCATTGATAGTTATTTGGCACGACGCAATAAAATTGCTGTAAGAAAACAAAATGATATATATGTAGTTAGCTTATTATAATTTTTTTCTTCTCATCCGTAGCATCTCCACGTACTTCCATATTTATATTTATGGTTAAAGAATTGCTGTTCCCACAATAAAATTAGGTTTGGTTTCATAAAAAAGAATCCGAAAATATGATGCTAAACTTTATAGCGTTCATGAATGTGCTGTTTGCATCACAAGTTTTGCGAGTTCATGTGCTCTGTGATACATCCTCTCTTTCATGCCCTTGGACTGAGACTGCGACTTCTTTCAACGTTTGGTACATAGTCGCATTATAGTTAAGTAATGTGGGTTAACCGCATTTAAGACGTGCAAATTGAATGACAGCAAATTTATTAAACAAATTTAAAACGCCGTTATTGGACTTTAACGGCGTTTTTGTTTAATAATTTTACTTAACGGCGTTTTAGTCTTGAAATGCCATATAAACGCTTTCCGAAGAACAGCAAAACAATATTGCCGTTAAAGTACTTTAACGGCCTTATTGAGAAGGAAATTCAAATAACGGCAATTTAGTTATGTAATTTCAGTAAATTTTTAAGATTTTCAGAAGTTAAAATCCTTTAACCGCGTTTTAGTTAAGAATCTTAAGGTAACTGCATTATAGCTATGTAACCTCGCAAAAACGGGGCACTCACTCGTACTTAACGGCATACTATCTCAGAAACTACTCAAGATATAAAAAATTGGGAAAGATGGTTAGATTCCGCATATTTTTCTTATTCGGATAGTATTCAAAAGTCAAAAATGACCAAATGTTAGTTAACGGCATTATAGCTAGAGGACGGCAGATTGTTTGTCAAAGCATGGTGGTATACCATCCACGCCCAGAACCCTAGTTTGGATCTAAGGACACAGAAATAGGATTTTCAGATATGTGTACCGCAAATAATATGTAATTAATGTAGTTTTCAGCAGATGAAGATATAGTTAAGTTGTCAGGTTGAAAGACAGATGAGAAGTATTCTAAGAAGAGCTCAGCAGCCTCCTCTTCCCTTGTAGCCATTAAATTTAACAACATCAGGTATAGTCGGACCGGATCTTTTACTTTTCATAAAGGAGAAGTTTCGTTGAATTAGCAAGAGTCTGTTCAACACTTGTCAGAAATGAGTCATGGCACGCTTTAATGAGAGATTTACTTCTTGCACGCAACAATTGGAACTCGTCGTAGTATCCCGGGTTCTTATATTTTTTAAATCTCTTATAAATAAGGTTTTTCTCCTCGATACATGCCTTTAACGGTTCCGAGAACTAAACAGAGGGCCTACCATGAGTTGGCTATCGAAAACTTCGTTAAAAACCTATTTGTTTTTTTCATACGGCCGATTTTAGTTCTTTGCGTAACCACCAGCGGCGCTGTACAAGTTTTTCATAGACATATTCACGTAGGCGATATCGAGTGCGTAAGTTTTAAACTCATGGTAGCCACACTGGATACCTTGATTTACCTAGACGCTTACGTGTCGTGTTTTTTCTAATGATTTCATTAATTATTCTGTAAAAAATTATATTATACATTAAAAAATATTAATTATGTTGACTCTCATGAAATTATCATAACTTTGATTGTTCTAAACTGAATGGTTTGTGCGAGAGTCACTTCCAAAGTATTAAAATGTGTCCTCTCTCTGTAAGCTGTTCCAAAATAAGATAATATTAAAACTAAAAAATATATTTGATGTGCAATGCAATTGAGTTGAACGATATCTAGTAAGTATAGTATTGTCTATTTTTATTTGCGCGAGCACTACACATTTGAAATAAAACTAATTTTACGGATTAAACTCGCGTGTATTGGTATTCTAAACATAATTTAGGATCTCAAATAATGTAGTCTAGTAAGTTATTTGATTTAATACGTCATAAATTGTACGGCGGAACCCCCGATGCGCGAGTCCGAGACGCACTTGGTATGATTGTTATAGCTCGTTGTTAGTATAATATTGACATTACAGAATTATGCTCCAATTAAAATCTACGGACTTTACTATGTCAAAATCTTTATTTTTTACGATTTATTAATTCTCCAAGGTCTTACCTCCTTACCTCCTTACCTCCTTTTGGAATTAGGCTCATATTTCCTTTAACTTCAAAAGTGAAAATGATCTGTACTCCGCCTATTATTTTTAAGGGGTGTAAATGACCCCTTAGTGGAAATATTGATATTGAGCCATTTTATCGTAAGAAAACATGTCTAATAGTAAATGGTGAAATTTTAAAGTGTTTTCTAACACAATTACCTTATATTAAAATAATTTTCAACCCCTTGAAAATCTTACAACCCTTGTAAACAACCCCTCAGCTAAAATTTTGTACTTCGTAAAGTTTTCGGTAAAACGTTTATTTTTGGAGATATTTGCTAAAATCCGAAAAAAAATTGCGTTTTTTCAATTGCCAATTACTTGAAAATTATTGGGTTTTTCTAAAAAAATCATAAATTATTTTTGCTTAAAATTAGACCTTCTATCGGCATCTGAGGTTATTAAAAAAAACTATGCACCCCCGAGAAGGGGTGGCCACCAACCACCCGCTGGGTGGTTGCGGAGTTCAAATAATATTCACTTTTGAAGTTAAAGGTAAGATGAAACTAATTCCAAAATTGTTTGCAATTCGGTTCACAGTAAAAAAACTCGGACCCATAATGCTTCAATGACTGCACTATGATGTAATTCCTTTTTCCGCTGAACTAAATCCTGATAAATCCAGGAATATTCATATTAAATCACTAACAATTTGTACGGGTTCGTAACAACAAGGTATCCAATAATGATATAATAATAATAATTATTTATTGAGTTTCCCACAATGTTGCACTTAAAACTACTTATGAGTATAGCAAGGCAGTAAAAAGAATGTAGCAACAGTGCCTAAACTAGGGGAACCCTGTGTCTTAGGTCACCAGGACCCTGCCCTACATAATAATATTGGTCTAATATAATTTTAACCGACAATAATGTATTTATTCAGAAATGACAAATCATTGAAAACAATCAAGTAACAATAAATTACTCTACATATTTTTGACGGGTACTAAAATTCTTACACAGACAAGAGACCCTCCGTATCCTCGTAATCCAAAGACAGAAGCCAGCTTTGCACAACTTTTTTACAATCTCGCCTCGTCATTTCATAGATATTTAAGAATTAATTGACGCTGTTGTATAATCTGCCTCCTTGGTAATAAAAGAATCTCTTACAAAAAGTAATTCTCTCAGATGCAGTTTCACATATTTTATACGGTGTCCTAGAATTAGCCAAAGGATGATTGTTTGAAAACTCAATCGTAGAGTGCTGTTTAGTGATAGGGGCTAATATACACCGTGAAATTTGAGTGGTTGTTTTCCCATGGCAGAACGATTTGCCTTAATTTATAATTTATTTATTTATTTAGGAAAAAAATACAGCTATTTCTGAATACATTTGACTTAAAATAATAATACATCAGCAATTAACATTTTCCACTACAAGTTCATACATTTAGTGTTGTGTGACGAAATAACGCGAAAGGAAAGATTAGGGTATAAAATTAGTAGGTAATTGAACTATCTATTTATGATTGCCTTTTTGAACCTTGTGATATTTACATAAAAAATGTCGATATGGTTATAGTTACTATTAAATTTATTACATGCTCTAATTATAAAACTATTTTTCTTATAGTTAGTTTACATATAGGAGTAGCAAATGTATCCTTGTGCCGCGCACTAAGTCTGGAACATTTATAAAATATCTTGCTCAGCAAGTAAGGGGAGTCGACTACGTTGTTAATAATTTTGTACAGTAGTAACTGATCTCTGTGCTCTCTTCGAGTGACCAACGAGACAATTTTATTCGTGTCAAAGTTTGTGAATCTATACTTTAGACGTTTTAAAAACTTATTCTGAATTCCTTTAATCAGATTAACATATTTCGAATACATAGGATTCCATACAGTAGAAGCATATTCCAACTGAGATCGAACATAAGCGTTGTATAGTAAAACCAATGTGGTTGCATTTTTAAAATCAGTACTTTGTCGAAAAATAAACCCAAGCAGTTTGTATGCCCTAGCTAGGGCCTTATTAACATGGTTTTTGAAATTCAATCCACTGTCGAGCTGCACCCCCAGATCCCTAATCTCATGGACTCTTCCTAAAGTTTTCCCACCAAGCGCATAATTAAAATTAATAAAATGTTTTTTTCGTGTAAAAGTAATAATACTACCGAATACTTAATACTTTAGTAATACTATCGAATCATGCAAATTATTCCTTGAAAAAAAATTTTTTTTTCGTATTTTCAAAATAATAATTTTCAAACTAGAAAACGCGCTATCGTTGTTTTTTAAAACGTGATAGTTACAGAGCCCACGACCAAAATTTTTGTCTCATAGCAATACAGCCAAAACCGCATCAAATCGATAGATAAGATTATTCTGAACTCGAAAATACCAATATCAGACATTTTTCGCGTAGCGTTTGATCGGACCGAATTTTCAAAATTTTCAAAGAATTTTACCGAACTGCATCATAGCAATATGTCTGATTTGCAGAATGTAGTTGAATGATGGTTCTGAGATACCGGGAAACATATTTTTCAGACGTTAGTGGTGTAGCGTAAACCCGTAAAATCATTTAAAAAGATTAAAAATGAGACAAAAAAAATGTCTCATAGCAATACGTCTGAAAAACTTTTTTATTAGTAAATTTTGGTTATTTGATGCGAACAAAATAATTTTCAGACGGAAATGTGGACGCATAAAATTTTGAGACCGTTTTGAAAATGTTAACTAATTTTACCGATTTGATTGAGCGGCTATGTGCTACGCACAAAATGTCTGAAAACAAACTTTTTCGTAATACAATTATCAAATCTATGTACATTTTCACTATCAGACGTATTGCTATAATACCGACTGCCTTTTTTTTTGACACAGCAGAAATGGCCTCCCACGCAGTTGCTACACTTTCGACCGTTACTATATACCTAGTCGGGTTCAGAATCATACAATCTAACGATTTTATAGGGTTTTTGGCGTATTGCTATATAACATGGTTTTGGTCGTGGGCTCTGTAACTATGACGTATTCAGGTACTGCTTGCCGCATGAAAACGATGCTTAAAGCTAAAGAAGCTCTACACCCTAAGTGATAAAGTGGTTCGAACGTACTTTAAAGTTTCGGTTATACCTTTCATAAAACCGGCATTTATAGATTTAAAAAAATAAAAATAACTGCACAAATCTATTGCGCTACTAAGGTCGAATCATTTTGCTGCGGGAAAACAACCACTAAAATTTCACGGTGTATGTATGTATATGTTTGTCGGACTGTCAGAACGTTACACAACTAAGTCGTTATACAACTTTTTGGTGGTGTGGAGTCGAGGTTTCATGTAACGACCTTTGAGTATAAGCCTTTGTGCTCTTTCAAGCGTTATATGGTGGGTTTTAGCAGCCCCGCCCCAGGTTATGGTTAGGTATGATGTAGCATACTACATAAGATAATTGAATGTCACAAAGCTAGGTAAAAGTTTTTCATTATTGGATTGTCAATTACGTATCTAAGTTGTTTGAATACGTACGTAAGTTTCCTTACCTTCTGAGCTAGATTATTTATGTGTGCGTCAAAATTTAGCCTACTATACACTATAACGCCGAGGTATCCAATATTTAATTTATTTTATTTTAAGTCATTTTATTTTATACTAGCTTTCCGCCCGCGACTTCGTCCGCGTACGTTTAACAGGTAAAACATTACTTCTTTATAGCGCAGTCGGTTAAAAAGTAGCCTATGTCCTTACTCAGGCTCTGGACTATATCTTTACCAAATTTCATGTCAATCGGTTCAGTACTCTCTGCGTGAAAGCGTAACAGACAGACAGACAGACAGAGTTACTTTCGCATTTATAATTAGTAACGATAAGGAATTATGTGCATGTTTTAATATCTTTTATCGTGTATGATCGTGTCAAATAAGAGATTTTCCATCTAGTAATTAGTAACCCCTTAATACTGATTAACTAAAAGCTTTTACGAAATTCGATCCTCAAATAGGGAACAAAATTATCACAAAGTGTTGTTTCATTCCGATGCACAATTGGTGTGGTCAGCTCGTCTGGCGAATGAATTACGGGCGCGCCCGTCTATCAGAAGTGGCCGTTTAGCCCGCGCTATAAACGTTTAAACATTCAAAAAAATTTAACACCGTTATCCCTCACATTTGTCTCGACGTAATGCGTTGCGAAAAAAGGCACAAATTCAACGCCGAATGTTTAAAGCGTATCTCGTTACATGCCGTATATTCTAAGCTTTGGCGGGAACTTATTTATGGTGGGGTGCCAAACTCCCCTTGGAGAGAAAAATGTTTCCAATGCGGGCCCGGTTCGCAGTTACGATATATTAAATTAAAGCAATTTATAAGTCGGCTTACGGCTCCCCAGTCGGCCGCAATGCGGAGGGCGCGGGACTGGTGCGTAGGGAGCCTAGGACCGATGGCATCGTCGCTGCCATCGCTGATTTATGACTATTACTGCAATCTATCTTCGTTCATATCAGCGAGCAACAACTTGGAAAATCAAACAAGTTTTTTTTTCTTATCACAAGTTTTATCGATTTTGGCAGACATAAAAGTAAAATATTAGTTGCACTAGCCCTGCGTTCGAGTTCTCAAAATATACTTATAATACATGAAGATAAAGCTCGTTTAAAGTACAGCAGACGTATTTTTAAGATAAGTGCTTTACATTACATACTCGTATAAGTTGTTGACCTTATCCAGCAACCATACCAAACCTTAATTTTATACATTTAGAAGAAGAAACAAAACGTACGACATAATTTCTTCTGATACGTAAGTGTATTACATAAGAAAGTACAAAAGAAAGTGGATTGCTCAAATATCATCTTGATCTCTAACTTTTTTATTTGAGGAAGGCAATGGAAAAACATCCGGATAATTGTAATTCTTTGAGTACAAATTTCTCTGGATGGTAACGGTGTGTGAATAAAATATCATTTGCACAGAAATTTATTCGCCACCCCGAGGCCTGACTCGCACTTGACATTTTATTTTGTTAAAAATTGCCACTCAGTTCAGCAAAACCTTATCCAATCCATTTCGTCCCCCAAATGAAGTGGCAATTAATTAAAACTTCCACAGAACTTATCCTTAGTACTAATCATCATGATAAGCCTACCTAATATTAAATTAAAATGGAACTTTTGCGCTCCTCCCGAGTTTTAGCTGAATGTATTAAACTATATAATTTAAAGTTGTACAGGAGAGTCAGTTGAGATTTTCGCCAATGCATTCTCATATTTCATCGACAAAATGAATTCAGTACATCAGCTCGACTCGATATAAACCTTTTGTATTTGTGAAAGAGAACAATTTATTTATTTATTTGTTTATTCAAAATCCACAGCTCTTAAATAAAAATTACAAATAATCTTCTAAATCATAAAGCAAATGACGGATTTTATATACATAGTTTTAAATAATATTAGGCTATTACAATCAGAGAAGGGGCAAAGTGCAGAATATAACACTTTTATACACACAGGCGAACAATTAAAATTAAATTAATTAAAAATACATATACTTTAAAGACTCAGACTCAGCTCAACTAAAACCCTCAAATCTACATCTTACGTTTTTATATTTATTCTGAAACAACAACAACATTGCTGTGGAGTGCATTATGTAATTATAATAATTTAATATGATAATTCCTATAATAATAACAACGATATGTTTACTCTCGTACCTGTTACATCTAAAATTAAAAAAGTTTCATACACAAATCACTGTCAGAAGTAATAAATCTTCATGTCAAGACTTTTCTTTATTGCCTTGCCATGTCGTAGACGTATAACATGCCACATAATCATATTATCTTAACTGTTAAAATGACCACAACGTGGTATTAGTGCTATATCCCGTATTGTCTAGCTCCTCTGATCTATTGGTCGCAAGTGTCGCGAAGAAGCAAGGCGATTAGCTGGTCGAGTTAAATACTACCAGCTACTAGGACCAACTGGTTTACATTTTATGTCTGATTTTGGTCTCACCTGCACGAGAATGCGGGAACTGAGCCTGTACATGCACATACACTATAAACTTTAGGTAAATGTCCGGCGCAGTTCATTAATCTTAATTAAAGTAGGCCGCCATAACTGAAACCGCTTGCACAACATTATTATAATGTACATGGTGTACTGTTTGACCTTGTTAAAACAATGCACAAGGCAGAATGGCGGCGACGTGGTCCACAACCCGTCACGTCACGTTTCCCACAGAGGTGAAAAGTGGATCGCTGGAAGTGATCTCTGCCTACCCCTCTGGGAAAAAGGCGTGATTGTATGTATGTATGTATGTATGTGTACTGTTTGCGGGGATTAATTTCGTGGTTCATTTATTGGGAGTGTTCATCGATTTGTTGTTACGGAGCGCAGCGTATAGCTGTGTAGCTTTACGCAGAGGTCCCTATCTAATACACAGTCACATTGAATATACAGCTATCTTGACAATAAGTGACAACTGTCAAGACTTAGATAGCCAACAGTCATTTGCTCACTGTTTCCCCAACAGCCTTCCTAATTGTTATGTCACTTTGTCACGCGCAATCATTGAAAATAACTTTTACAGCGTGTTCACACCTAGCGATTTAGATTGAGGCGATAACGCCGCGATTAAATAATCGCCGCGAGCTCGCAGCGTGCACGCGCGTTCTCTACGATATCGCCGCGATTAAATATTCGCCGTGAGCTCGCCGCGATCACGCCGCGATAGCGCCACGATTTCGCGGCAGTTACGCCTCATCCAACCTACCCGCTTAGCGCATGCGCCGCATTCTACAGCGCAGGTCCGTTCATGTTGGAAATATGAACGCAGCACGCGGCGAAATCGCGGCGAGATCGCAGCGTGATCGCGGCGAGCTAGCGGCGATTATTTAATCGCGGCAATATCGCAGCGAGCGCACGCGTGCACGCTGCGAGCTCGTGGCAAAATCGCGGCGATATCGCCGCGATCGCAATCGCTAGGTGTGAACAGGCACTTCAGTAAAAACAGTTTAACGGACTTCCAAAAGGGACCAACTGACCATACAATTTCGGCCTAGTATGTGTGTCGTCTATTATGTAAGTATTATACACCGTGAAATTTTAGTGGTTGTTTTCTCGTGGCAAAACTATTTGCCTTTAGTAATACTATCGAATCATGTAAATTATTATCTGAAAAAAATTTTCTTTTTCGAATTTTTAAAATAATAATTTTTAAACTCGAAAACGAGAGAAGCTAATGTTCTTTTATAAATTGTGCCGTAATCAGGGACTGCTTGACGCATGAAATTTATGCTAAAAGCTAAAGAAGCTCTACGCCCTAAGTAATAAAGAGGTTCGAACGTGCTATCGAGTTTCGGTTATACCTTTCGTAAATCCGGCATTTTTTGATTTTAATAAAAAAAACTGCACAAAATAAATATTTTGTGCTACTAAGATAGAATCATTTTACTGCAGGAAAACAACCACTAAAATTTCACGGTGTATAGGGAAATGAAAATGACTGCCTCGTTGGTGTATATGTAGCCAGTGCTGCGTTACGAAATCGTCCAAAATTTTTGAGATTTTTTTGTGAAAATATTACAGCCGTGGCTCGGGAAGCACGTTGAAGCCTAATCTCTCATCGGTTATTTCGAATTGCCGACTCACCGAACTATGAGATTAAGGGGAACATAGAGTGCACTTCTTGTGTTTGCGTGTTTATTTGTGTTATGACCTGCTCAGTTGGCTTATCTCCATTGAGGTCGGCCGCCATGGCCGAAATCGGTGGGACGCCTTATTCTTATTTACATTTATAGGCAAATTAATTACAAATACCTAACTTGTAACTAAGTCACTTTTTGAAGACGGTCTTTTTAAAAGTCATTTTGTTTCTCGATTTTTGGTTAAATTAATATGTTTTTAATGCATCCTAAATCCTATATTTCCAAAAAAATATAAAATAATTGACGGAAATAACGGTGGTCCATGTGGACACTAGACGGACGGACATACTTAAAAATATACAAACAGACAGGCAAATAGAGAACCTCTTTTGAAATAAAACTAATTTTACGGATTAAACTCGCGTGTATTGATATTCTAAACAATGTTTGTTTCAAATGTGTAGTGCTCGCGCAAATAAAAATAGACAATACTAAGAGAACCTCTTCTTTTCGTCGGTTAAAAATAAAGGACACAAAATGTTTCTGCTTAAAAATAAAATATTTCCAGGAAAATCCAGTTTCTGAAATATATAATATATTTCAGATTCCTACGGGAACGGGAAAAAAAAATTTTTATGAAAAATCTATACCGCTTAAGTCAGAAGTTTGGCATGCAGGTACCCTAATGAACGTGAAGCTTACTTGCAACCCGATATTGCAAAATTTCTTACGGAAATGGGAGTTATTGGGAAAAAACTTTTGTATATAAAATCCTGTAGTTCACGCGAACGAAGTCGCGGGCATACGTAGTAACTTCATTTAACAAGTGTTGACGTAGATATGCAAAAATGACGTTCCAATCCACAGGTCACGCGAAATTGAGTTAATATGCTTAAATACCTTTCATAATAATATCAGCATAAAAATTTCATTATATTTTTCGTTTTATGTTCCAATCCACATTTCTTTCAGACAAGGGATTTCCATCAAAAATGAAACATAATAATATGAGTAATGGAACAATTAATTTATTTTACATTTCATTTATGTTAAAATGTTTCAAAAATGTTGAAATTGTTGTATAGTCAATTCAAATATTAAATAAAATTACTTGGAGTCTATGTAGGTACATTGCCTTCAATTCTAGAAGGAAGATATAACTTTATTTGCTGTTACCACCACCATACAGTTGTGTAAAACCCGCCAAGTGACTCTGACCTCTCTCGGTCAGGTCGCGTTCCGGGATCAGCACTGTACGAACCGGAGCCAGGGGGGACCATTGCTGCGGCAAGCGCCGGACCAGTGGAGTCTTAGCGGCGGTATTGTGCGGGCGGAGCGGGTCAGCCCACAGGCCTGGGAGACCCGTAGAAGCGGGGGCCCTTCCGTCCAGCGGACTGGCCAACTCGGACCCGCACAGCTCAATACCAATGCGAGACTCCACGCCTTGTCTCGTTGTTGCCGCAGCAGTGGTCTCCTTTTTCACGGCTTTCAGGGTGAGTGCGACAGGCTCAATATGGTCTATTGTGCCTGTCGACCTCATATTTGGATCTCACTACCGCTTACTATCAGGTGGAGTGAGGTCATCTTGTTAGCCTCTTATATAAGAAAAAATAAATAAAAAATAATTGATGATGTACGGTCGGCAATTTTGGCGGTAGTACACTTTTCAAATAGATTTCTTTAAACGCCATTAGCCCCGCCCACTGGCCAATAGAAGAGCACTGAAAGAAAATCTGTCAAAATCCAAGCAAAAACGTTCCAATAGTAGGAGAGCTAGCAAGAATTTTTTGGTAGGTATTTGAGGCAAGCTGAAAACTTATCCTGTACCTCTCCTATTATATCCCAGCACGACACTGCTGACCTGCCTGGTGAGTAGCAGGGCTAAAGCAAACCCAAAAAATATTTTTCATCTTTTTATTTATAACTAAAAAATAAGACTCACGTTGTAAGACAAATTATTTCGATGGAACTTCTACCTGTCAGGTGAACTGACAAATTATATTTTTTGGATTATAAAATATATTTTAAAATAAGAAAAATTGGGGGTTTGGTTTAGCCTCGGTACTCAGCCAGGTCTGCGGTTTTGTGTTGAGTTATAATATTAAAGGTATAGGACAAGTTGTCAGCTTGCCTCATATACCTACCGAAAAATTCTTGCAGGCTCTCGAACCACAATTTGGGCGGGGCTTGCTCTGACAGACGTATAAGCGCCAAGCGATTTTCACCTTAGAGGTGGTCGACCGCCAAGTACTCCGATAGTACATAGATGGGTTCGGTGGAGAGCCAGACGTTGACCTTCAAGAAGAACAGGAAAATAATTGGAATTTTGCTAATATTTAATAAAAAAGTTTATTTCTTATTCTTCTTTTATTTTATAATTCCTATATGCAACAAAACAAAAAATACGCATCTAATTATTAGTTAAATTATTTGAAATACTGTTCGGAACATTTCTGCAAAACTACCTAACTTGAGCGTCCAATATAAAAAAATTGTAAACAAAAAAAAAACCGCCTTCAAAAACCCGACTCACTAAAAATTACAAAATAATATAATACGAACATTAATCTGGGTATGAATTTGATATGTTGTTGAAGGCGGTGCCGTTTATATTTCATGCAGTTTTCCTCAAAAATTTAATTGGCACCGCCTTCAACAACATATCAAATTCATACCCAGATTAATGTTCGTATTATATTATTTTGTAATTTTTAGTGAGTCGGGTTTTT
Organism: Maruca vitrata; assembly: GCA_039566165.1. Taxonomy (NCBI): domain Eukaryota; kingdom Metazoa; phylum Arthropoda; class Insecta; order Lepidoptera; family Crambidae; genus Maruca; species Maruca vitrata. The sequence continues at coordinate 13,077,024 of CM076914.1, read as the reverse complement.
GAAGGCGGTTTTTTTTTTTTGTTTACAATTTTTTTCATCCTTTTTAGTGTTACATTTTTTAGCACCCTATTAGTTCAGCTCACCTATAATTCTACTGATATTATAACTAGTAGTCTTAATATGTATACAGTATTGAAAGAATTATCCTTTTACTCCAAACAATTAAGGAGTTGACCTTCCATCATCAGCTCAACATTATAACATTATGATTACAAGAAGCAATGCCAATATAACTTCAGAAAATATGTGAAACGTGGTACATGTGCCTATAAAATTTAAGGGTTGCCCTCGATTTCTCCTGGATCCCATAATCAGATCCTAGATTGGACACTATTAGTTCAGCTCACCTATAATTCTAGTGGTATTATAACTAGTAGTATTAATATGTACACAGATTTGAAAGAATTATCCCTTTACTCCCAACTATTAAGGAGTTGACCTTCCATCATCAGCTCAGCATCATAACATTATGATTGCCAGAAGCAAATGCCAATATAACTTCAGGAAATATGTAAAACGCGGTACATGTGCCTATAAAATTTGAGGGTTGCCCTCGATTTCTCCTGGATCCCATCATCAGATCCTAGACTGGTCAACCTAATAGTTTAGCTCACCTGTAATGCTACTGATATTATAACTAGTAGTCTTAATATGTATTCAGTATTGAAATAATTATTCTTTTACTCATAACTATTAAGGAGTTGACCTTCCATCATCAGCTCAGCATCATAAGATTATGATAGCCAGAAGCAAATGCCAATATGACTTCAGATAATATGCAAAACGCGGTACATGTCCCTATAAAATTTGAAGGTTGCCCTCGATTTCTCCTGGATCCCATCATCAGATCCGAGACTGGTGAAAATGGGACCACCTCGGAAGTGAACTCTATCCAACCAAAAAAAAATTTTTGAAATCCGTTTATAATTGACGAAAATATCGGTGAACATACATAAAAAAAAAAAAAAAAAAAAAATATTATACATACAGACGAATTGAGAACCTCCTCCTTTTTTTGAAGTCGGTTAAAAAGCGAAAACGTTCCAAAACGATTTTTTCTTGATTATTTACTGTTTTAACGCGAATAGAATATAAATATTTACTTTTTATCAGACCGATTCCGGAAAAAAGTGTACCGCTAAAACCTTAAATTACGATTACCTCAAAATCAAGTCAGTGTGGATTGGAACGTTACTGCATATCTACGTCCTAATCGGATATGACGTAATTACCGAATCATCATTTTCACATACGGCTATCTGACCCAAAACTAATCAGAGCTTGTACTACGGGTGTTTAGAGACTAATATTCATAAATACATACTTAAAAAAATATTATTCATACCCAAGGGACAAAAAACCAATATTCATCGTATATTAGTCCCGGGTGAGAATCAGCTCTTGGAATGGATAATGTTCATCATTTTAGCTACTTAGGTAACTTTGAAGTATTTGATAATCTGAATCGACATTACATGTACAAGTCGTTTCGACATACGACCAAAATTAAAAAAGTTATTCGTGTTTAAAGTTCTGACCGTTCCGTTTGCAATTTTTATAAAAAAGAACGTAGTGATATGACGTCACACCACAACATGCAGTACATTGTATAATGAAATTGTTCGTATTTTCACGTTCCTAGAAATATATTTACCATGTCAATATATAATATTCCATTGTGAAATTGGGACACAGTAACATTCTCCATTATAACCACTAACCATGGTTCCATCGTGCCAACCAATAGAGATACGTATTGCTAATCCATTATTTAGGTAAATATTCAATACGGATAGCGTCAAATTCTCATTTACTTCAATAAATTGATTGAGTCCGGATTTAATTATGAAAGGCATTCAGTGAAAAGAGTCAACTATAGAAGGGGGAGGAGCGTGGTATAGCCCCCCCACGGGTGTTATAACGAGTATGCTAATTATAACGAGTATGCTAATTAAAACTATACAAGCCAATTTTTTAACCCTGTCAAAATTCCTACTCTACATTTACGTACTAGGTACTAAGTCCAGTCAAATATTTTTTGTAGAAGCACTTACTATGAATAAACCTTTTTGAAAACGCACACGCCGGCTAATAGACTGCAACATGCAAGAAAAAAATAATTCAAATGTACGGACGGACAAACGCTCCCGCATGCGAGCTCCGAACGTTATCCACAAAATCCCTTGTGCGGTATTAATAATTGTAAATAGAAAACTTTTTTCGCCGTAAATCTGACAAAGAAAGACGAAATTTGTTCGATATTTGTAACGGCAGCTGGTAGACTCTTAAAATATTACGTTGTAGCTAAAGGAGGACAGGCAAAATGTATGGGTCACGTACCCATTGACTAATAACGACCAGACGTAAAACGAATTCTAAAAGGAATAACAAGGCATAGATTCGCCCATCGTAGTTCATTGCCTTTCAATAATTTTTTGTTAAATAAAAACTGAAAAGTTTTAACACTGATAATTTCAATTTAAAATTGCAGTCAAAATATGAACGAAACTGACTATTTTCTTAAAACTTTTATATTCTGTAAACCGTAACCGTTCCTCTGTTTTAAGCGCTCAGTAGGTACTTATACTTCTGAAAATAAAATGAAAATTATTTACGTACATACAAAGAGATACGTAAAGGTTTCAATTTTGCAATGAGTCTTCCACAGACAATTTGGCTACGGTACGAGTACTTATTAAGAATATAAACACGGATTTTATTACGAGATATAATAAAATCCGAAACATTCACACGAAACTCGTACATATCAAACTATATAGAGCACGTACAGTAGTTAAGGCAACACGCCGCACAGGTCGGCTAATTATTTAATTATTCCAAGAATCGCGAAATTTACATTTAAATTTTAAATTTTTACGTTATAATATTAAAACAGCTAGTGTAAGGTTCACACTTAATTTTTTTAAATTTAATTGCCAGTGTGTCGTCAATTCTGTACTTTATATTTCTGCAATGAAATGTCTACGGGCGTTGATGTGTATCATTAACCGATGATGGCGCCACCTGTGGCTAACAGGTAATATGCGAAAAAATTCGGCTTCAATAAGCTGTTAATTGGTGTAATGGTTTCGTACGTCTGGGCGCGAACCCTGAAAGGACGGGTGTTAATATCTCTAGTCTACAATAGAGCATGTGTTGAATGTTTTCCTTTTTGACAATATTAATAGTTGTCACCCTTTTTGGGGAAGGTTTTTGTATTTTAACCGACCCCAAAAAAAGGAAGTTCTCCGTTCAATCCGTTGCCATTGCTATGAAAGTTGTCATGGCTGCAGTAAGAATAACAATCAAAAACAGTCCTAAGCAAAAAATAACACATACAAAAAGTTACTAAACAATAGAACGTTAATAACCAATTGGGTAAGAATTAGATTCGACACGTTCACTCTAGCGTCTTCATTAAAGCGTTCCAAAAGTCACCCCGCTAACTTATTTATAAATAAAGTTCCATTTAAATAGTCGACTCAGTCTTACGTACGCCGGACGGTATTTATTATTTACGCCGCTTATTTGGATTCAGTAAATGCTATTTACATTAAACTGTATAACGAACATACCAACAGAGGGCCTACTATGAGTTGGCTATCGAAAACTTACTTACGTTAAAAACCTATCGAGTTGTTTTTTTCATACGGCCGATTTTAGTTCTTCGCGTAACCACCAGCGGCGCTGTACAAGTTTTTCATAGACATATTTACGTAGGCGATATCGAGTGCGTAAGTTTTAAACTCATGGTAGCCCCACAGGTCTTTTGTTGAACAAACAAGCTGCTTGCATAATTCACGCGCCGCATCATCCCTCATTGAATGTATGACGAATTACGCTGAGTCAGCGAAAAGCGACAAAGCAGCTGTTTTGCCAAAGTTCGTTCGCAAACCGAGGCGCCGTCTAGGCGGAGGCTGGGGCGGCCGCCCGCCCCGGCCCCCCCTAATAGTTCAACTATTCACGAACAATACCAAACGTAAGAGATAAATCGCCGGGCCTGGCTCAACTTGATTTGAACGGGGACTTGTTTATTTTTATCCCTCTGCTTGGGGTTGCGGGCAAGAGGGTCGCCAAGAGGGATAATGTCAAATATTTTGAAGCAAGAGGAACTAGTTATTGATTTTCGGTTGTTATGATACAAAGGTTAATGGTTAGTATTATAAAATTTTGGTACACAATAACAGTATTTGATAGCGTAGGTACAAAATTAAATGCTAGGACTTAAAAACTAGACTTATCGATAAGTTGTGCCAGCGACTTCGTCCGAGTGGAATAGGGACTTTAGGCTACATTTTTAACTTACTCGAACTTACTAACGGCCAGAACCTATTTAAGTTCCGATTGATATTAACTAACCGCAAAATTTTAGTTGAGTTTACATCAATATATTACTAAAAAGTAGGTACATGTAGATTGAATGAGCTCCGAACGGTATTCAGAAAATCTCTTGAGCGATATAATTGTAAATACAATACTCTGTTCGCCGTACATCGGTACAAATAATTTTTTTTGGCCGATGCATTTATTTACCGATAGCTCGTTTAATAGCGTGTCTCGCTACGCCCTCCACCCCGCGCTGCAGCTGCAGATGCTGTGAGTCCTGAGTGTGACGCGGGGAAGGACGGAAGGCGTGGCGGGACACGCATCTAAGTTTTATCCAACAGGGATTCTCTGAACCTAGTATTTGCCGACATGGTATCGGATAGACCTAGTTTTATCCAACAGGGAATGGCTGGACCTAGTTGTAGCCGGCATGATGAAGGCTAGACCTAGTTTTATCCGAAAACAATCGGCTACACCTAGGTTTAGCCAAGAGTAAGTGGCTACACCTAGTTCTAGCCGGCTAAACCTAGGTGTAGCCGCACTTCGGGTATTAGCCGTAACATATACACATACATGCTTCATAATAGTAAATTTAAATTTTCGTCAAAAAAAGCGTCGATGACCTAGTGGTTTAGGTCGTTGCTTACCATGCAAGAGGTCGCCAGTTCAAATCCCGCCACGTACAATGTGTTTATCAAATTTGAAATTCATATGTACAATTATTTGAGGCTTTAACGGTGAAGGAAAACATCGTTGGAAAACCTGCACACCTACGAAGAAATTCTTAGGTTGTGTAGTCAACCAACCTGCACTTGGCCACGGTGGTTGAATAAGGCCTTATCACCCTAGTTCACGGTAGGCCCGTGCCCCAGCAGTGGAGACGTATATAGGCTGATGATAATAATGAATTTTCGTCAATCTACATATTTTTGATAGTGCATCAGAATCGCAACGTGTATGAGGTACATTCTGTGTGTAAAATAAATAAATAATTCATAAATAAATATTTCACAACATCACATACATTGATCTGATCCCGTGATAAGTCGCTTAAGCACTTGTGCTACAGGTATCAGAATGAACAGTGGACACACAAATATACTTATATATATTTAATAATACACCCAGACACGGAAAAAAACCCCGATGTTCGTCACACAAATATTTGTCCCGAGTGGGAATCGAACCCACGATTCTTGGAACCATAGGTAGTAAAGCTGGGCCATTAACCACTGTTCCACCGAGCCAGTCAGTTCTAAAGGGATTTTAACCAAACTTGGTACGATTGTATTTCGTATTTCTGGGTAGAACATGGCGTTAGCAGCCGAACAGTAAAACCACTGTTCCACCGAGCCAGTCAGTTCTAAAGGGATTTTTACCAAACTTAGTACGATTGTATTTCGTATTTCTGGGTACGACATGATATCAACAGCCGAACAGTAATGATAAATCTAAAGCAAGTCTGATGAAAATGCGCTTTCCAGCTCCTATAAAATCGCATGCGTTCATAATTAAAGACAAAACACACACAGACACTTTCAAATAAGCACAAAAGTTTCACAGGGACGAACACACGCACATTAAAACTGCATATTATGGGCCTAAAACGACAAATAACCAATTATTAAAATTTGTGTTTGAAGCATAACTGAAAAAAATCATTCTTAAAATGTTAACTGTCCATCTGACTCTATTATGAACGCGAAGACCAGTACGCGTCCAGTACGCGAGTAACCAGATTTAATGTAATGAAACGCAAAAATCATAAATCTTCTAAACACTGAAAACAACATAAAACAAATTATTTAACTAGGCTCTCATATGAACAACGTATTCTTCATGTATAAAAGGTGTCATCTGGATCTGGAATAAGTACGTGGGTAACCACGTTAAAAACCGGCCAAGTGTGAAAAAAAAACATACCTAGCTTTTGTATAAACGTTGGTTTTATGTTATTTCTAGTATGAGATGTTATAGTAGCAACTACAATACATCATTCGTGATTGAAAAACTGAAATTTTAGCTGTCTAGCACAATCGCACTTTTCTATTATGATAAAACTTACCGTTTCGCTGAATAGGCGTAAAACTGATATTTGTAACATTTGACCTTAAATAAGTTAAAGTAAAGTGGTTAAGGTCGTTGCTTGCCATGCGAGAGGTCGCCAGTTCAAACCCCACCACGTACCAATGTGTTTATCAAGTTTGAAATTCATATATACGATTATTCGACGCTTTAACGGTGAAGGAAAACATCGTTAGAAAACCTGCACACCTACGAAGAAATTCTTAGGTTGTGTAGTCAACCAACCCGCACTGGGCCAGCGTGGTTGACTAAGGCCTTATCGCCCTCTGGGTTGGCTTCTTCCAAATCTGAGAGGGCCTAGGGCCAAATGCCGGCGGCTATATGCCGGCATTCTTCGTAGCATGGCCCTATATGGAGCACCTATATGGGCGGATTCCCTTCATTTTAGAGGAAATGCCGCCCTACTCCGTAGACCTCAGCGAGCAATTGCTTGTCGTGTGGCGCGCGCGTACCGGACTGTAGGGTTTGCAGCGGCCATTGCCCTGGCAGAGACACCACCATGGGAACTAGAGGCCCACGTAATGGCCCAAACTTACTGTTCGCAGGCTGACTTAAAGGATCGAGGTCTTCGCCCTGCTCCTGAGGAGCGTGGGGCATTTGTTAAAGAGGCGCGCGACGATCTTGTGTGCGCATGGTCAGTGCAAATAGCAAATGCACCGTCAGGACGCCGTCTGCTGGATGCACTCGGGCCAATACTAGAACATTGGCTCGAGCGGGGGCACGGATTTTTGACATATCGCCTGGTGCAGGTTTTGACTGACCATGGCTGTTTCGGTAAATTCCTGCATCGCATCCAGCGGGAGGACTTACCTATCTGCCGACCATGTGGAGCGGACGTGGATACGGCGGACCATACGCTTTTTGAGTGCCGTCGTGGTCCCAGGAGAGGTCGGCCCTTACATCTGTGGTCGGCCAAGTACTGTCTCTTCCCCAACTACTTAGTGGGATGGTAGAGAGACGAGAAGTTTGGATGGCAACTGCTTCCTTCTGTGAGTCCGTCATGTTGCAGAAGGAGGCGGCGGAGCGTGAGAGGGAGAATGACCCCTCAGCTCCAGCGATCAGAAGGCGTAGACCGGGGCGCGCGCGGCGCATTTACCAGCGCCAGACAGCGCACTCCAGCGGAGACCAGCAGGCGGCAGGCGTGGGGACGCCGCCGCCTGCATTGCACAGGCCTCCGTCGAGGGACGGGACGGGTCGCCCTGTCACCCCCTTCAGCGGGGGACTTGGGTGGAGCCCGTTAAAGGGCGGAACGCTGGCGGCGTTGTGGTAGTTGGGCTATGCTAGGAACCATGACGCCGCCAAAGCGATGAGGTATACCGCGGAGTTTAGTGGGTACACCCCTGGGCATTGCACCTTAGCCCAGGAGCAGCTGCCGGTTTTCCATCTCAGCATCGGCAGCCGGGAGTCCCACACACCACCTTGGGTAAACCCCTGCCCAAGGTGAAGGTGCATCAAGCATTCTCCGCGTTAAAAAAAAAAAAAGGCCTTATCGCCCTGGTTTAGGATAGGCCCGTACCCCAGCAGTGGGGACGTATATGGGCTGATAATGATGATGATGACCTTGAATTTTTTTTGCACATGTCTAATCGATGGGGTCTTTTGTAAGATTATTTGTTATTGTATAGTGTTCCCAACGTTCATGCCAATTTTCAACTATATAGTGAGTGAAAATAACAATATATTATTAACATAAATACTATCCCATAGACTGTAGCAAGTATATAGCTAGTTTTTTTAAATAAACCGAAGCTCTTAGAAAAAAATAATTGATTGAAGTGGTTGTTGAATATGTCTAACCACCTTGTAAATGGGGCGCGCTGGCCGGCACATGTTCTGCAGCTTTCGGTGAAACAAGTAGGTAATGGCCCACACGCCTGCTATTGCAATCTCTGGGAACTGTAAAGCGTAGATATTATATAAGATTTATTTGTAAAATGTCAGCCAATCACTCTAATTTAGCTCTCACATAGCATCCCTGAGAGCCGCACATACAGACACAGACAGACAAAATGTATGTCTATAAGTATGTATGTTTTAGTTGTGTTTTGTTATTGATATCAGATATACATTCGTTATTTTAATATCACAAACGGACACTTCAATTTTAAAATACTAGAACAAAAGATTTTTTTTCTTATTAGAATAGAATAGAATAATTGTTTAGTAATAATAGTACCTAAATACAAAATTTAATGCTTTTATCATCAAAAATCTCCATACAACTCCATGCAACCTTTCAGCCCCAATGGGGAAGGGGAAAAACAATTTTAATACATTAATTAACGTTTTGAAAACGTAACCAAATTGTCTTAAAGAAAATAAAAGTAAATTGCACCAATAAAAATGTTCACTTATTGTTGCACGTCAACGAACTGTGGCACCTGGAGTTACAAAGAACATTGGCTTTTTTGCAATTACTCTTATTGGAAACGTACCTATTGTCTATTTTCTCGCAATTCTTGAAGTGCATTTATATTATTTGTCGGACACTGTGTTTTATTAGTAACTCTATGGACACAAATCGGTCAACTGTAAGGCCGACCAGTGGGGCTACCATGAGTTTAAAACTTACGCGCTCGATATCGCCTAGGTAAATATGTCTATGAAAAACTTGTACAGCGCCGCCTGGTGGTTACGCGAAGAACTACAATCGGCCATATGAAAAAAACAACTCGATAGGTTTTTAACGTACGTAAGTTTACGATAGCCAACTCATGGTAGGCCCTCAGTACAGTATCAACGGTGTATTCGTTTACGGCAGTATTCCTACATAACTTTTCATTAAATACAAAATTGAAAAAATATTGCATAATACTAGAAAAAAAATACTTTACAAAATAAAACCAACAAAGAGTGTCTTCGTTTACGGCAGTATTCCTACATAACTTTTCATTAAATACAAAATTGAAAAAATATTGCATAATACTTGAAAAAAAAAACTTTACAAAATAAAACCAACAAAGAATTAATGTGCCTATCAAAATCGATGAGGCGACTCCAATACTTTCCACGTGGCTGGCAGAGTAAGTAAAAACGGGACATTAAAAATATTCTGTGTCATAATTCGTCGACGGCTCCCTCTTAAGCGAACGACATCTCAGCGAAACATTTTTACGATTTAAAAGAGAAACAGGGATGGCTGCGGAGCAGTAAAAAAACAGTTGAACCGTTACTCACGACTCGTAAAACGGACAAATTGACTTTCTTCTTACGTCGCTGACGACTGAGTTATTTCAGTTTGTAAATCACCACCGAACTCGCAGTTTTATTTTCTTTTCACCGTGCTAAAGTTTGCAATTCAACAATTACTAAATTATTTCCAAGTGGCTTTTCATGTGGAATTTTAAACGAGCTTTTTAAAGCAAGCTACGCTGCATTTTCGTAGAAACTTAAGTGCACTTGAGTTGCGTGAGAGAATTGGACATATTTGACATTTGTTACCCGAGTTCACGCTCTAACATGAAAAGTGGAAGCCTCAAATAAACTTCTTTAAGTTCAATTAAAAACACGATTGCCATCCATTTCATTTAAGTGAGTAATTCGCTGCTAAGAAAGTCCCTCATAAGAAAAAAATATTTCTTGGTTGTTTATGATTTCAATTCTTACCTAAAATACTACACACCTACATCCAGCGTTACTGTCGTTTCTAATGCTACGCTACGCATAAATGCAAAAGTAACACGCTGTCTGTCGTGTTGTCACGCCAGAATCAAATACAACAGTTTAAATAAAATTTGTAGGTACACAGTCAACTGCCTCGTTGGCATGGCAGTATGGCAACAAGTGCTGCGTAAGGTCAAGGGGTTCGAGTCGGGTGTCGGGCAATATTAGTTTTTCTGTAACGAAATTACTCAGCCCTCAGTCAGGATGTAGGCGGTAGCACGCCCTTGCCTCGGAAATCACGTTAAGCCGGTAATCCTGCGCCCGAACGCTCATAGATTATCTCGGATTGCCCTCTGACTGAACTATGAGAGTAAGGAAACAGAAAGTGCACTTGTGGTTGCCCGCACTCTTGTGCAATATATTATGTTCTGCGCACTTGGCTGATCTTAATTGAGATGAGCCGCCATGGCCGAAATCGGTCGGACGCCTTACAGTCTAGACCCAAGAAAGTACACACCATTTAACCAACTGCGCTAAAGGGAGTAATATTATACGGTATAAATGCGTATAGTGCATCATATCAGACCTAGCCAAATTTAAAATTAATTGTAAGAAAGAATCACTGTATCATGCATATGTGCACACAACATAATAATATATTTGAAAAAGGAACGACAAACATAAATAAATCGCAAAAAGTTACTTTGCATTCGAATTTTTCTAAAACTTCACAAACAACCTTACTAAGCAAAAAATATATTCAAATAGCTAGAAGCACTAAGTAACAGAATAAGGATTATCCACTTTGCCCCCGCAAGCCTCCCACAGCTTTTATCAAATTCAATCATTAAGTTCTTGAAATTAAAGAACAAGGTAACATCGCGGGCACAGCTAGTTTGAAATAAAATTAATTTTATGGACTAAACTCGCGTGTATTGTTATTCTAAACATTATTTAGAGATCCGATACACACGAGTTTTATCCGTAAAATTAGTTTTATGTGAAATGTGTAGTGCTGCAAATAACATCAACGATTCTGAATGTATTAGATAGAACGTAATATTTTTTTACGCCATCTCTGGAAATTTCATCAGTCTATTTGCCTCGCCCCGGACGGATCGTCAATATGATTTTTTGGGCTGCAGCCCTAGTAATAGGGTAATACTAGTTTTAACGTTTTAACGAAACTTAAAAAGTATACGCGCACATTTTTTTGTCTTTTGGTAGTTGATAGCGCAAGGTGCAGATGAAACAGACTGCAGTATGACATTTTAGAATTCACCTTTTTCCTCCTCAGTGGGGCAACTTGGTGAGGCAAAGAGGAATAATGCAGAAAATTGTATATGATAATAAATTCAGCGGCACCTAGTCTAATGTATGGTACATTTGTAAAAACAGCGATAGCAACTCTGCTCGCACTGCACGAACTAGGTCACTCCGTAAACATAATATGAGATTTTGAAAAAATGACATATTATTTTTAAATATGTAATCTCCTTCCTTTAAAACGCAGCATATGATTAAGCTTACTGCAAATTATTATTCATTTGCTTTTGGTATTAGCTCTCTCTACTTACCTATAATGTTTTCTATAATCTTCACAGTCATAGTCCAAGCTTATTAGATCAAAAGCGTCGATGGCCGAGTGGTTAAGATCGTTACTTGCCATGCGAGAGGTCGCCAGTTCAAACCCCGCCAGGTACCAATGTGTTTTTCTAATTTGAAATTCATATGTACCATCATTCAATGCTTTAACGGTGAAGGAACACATCGTGAGGAAACCAGCACACCTGAGAGATTTTTCAACGGTGTGTGAAGCCATGTCAGAGGCCTACGGGCGGTTTAAAAACTCTGACACCAGGTTGTTTATCAACCATACGATAAGAAAGAAGAAGAGCTCATTAGATTTACTAAACTATAAATATTAATTTGGAATTCCACATAATCATCATCATCATCATCATCATCGGCCCATTACAGTCCACTGCTGGACATAGGCCTCCCCAAATGCACGCCACTTCTCTCTCTCCGCGGCCACATAATATCTGTCTACAATTCAGACACCAGAACACCATGATGATCATTAAAACGAATACCTTACATAACATACATATCTACCATAAATTAACTCTTAATGGAAATTGTTTTATCATTTGAAAGCGAAATTAGTACCAAGTCTAATTATGCTAATTACTTGACATGAAAATGCTCACTCATTATAAACTCTCGTCGAGTTCTGACTTGTATTTGAAGTATCTTTTACCAGGGTGAAACATATTTATTGCAGAAAAGGAAAATGATAACTTACTTCACGCCTCATTAAGGAAAAGGGCTAAAAGCTTTTTACCGTAGGTTCATCCGTTATGCATACGTTATACGTACAGTTCACACGTCAAGTACAAACAATACAAAAAGAACTTAACGATTAAAACAATGCTACGTATTTGTTATACAAATGCCATTACATGTAAAGCTATTGTGACAATATTGTACTGTCAAAAAAGTTTTACACATTGAATATTAGAAAACTGAAACTGTCCGGGGTATTTACCATGTTGTTTTGTTTTAATGAGCTCCCGATATTTCGGCACTGTTGCAAGCGCCATGATCACGGGTGAACTGTAGGATTGCGTGAATGTAGGTCTAAGGGCAGACATGTCGGTCTACCCTCTTTCTAAGTCTTTCATTACGAAACAAAACAACATGGTAAATATCCCGGACAGTTTCAGTTTTCAAATGTGTGTAACCATGACAGTTTAATTATTAATCAAAGAATAATTTAAATAATACACAGAAAATAGTCGAGTGTATAGTTTATTTATCTAGACCTTTTCGGATGTTCTTCAGAGAGTGCACTATAACATGTCATGCGCGCTAGGCTGATCTCAATTGAGATCGGCCGCCATGGGCGAAATCGGCCGTCCGCTTATTTTTTATTTACATAATTATTCAATATTATTTAATGATAGGTACTATATTAATAGAAAAGAAAACAGGCACTGTACCTACTACACTACAGAAAGATTTCACAAAACGCGTTGTGACAAATATACTCTGGATTCTTGTCCTTTAAGAATACAGAGTCGCTTTTTGTATTGACTGTACATGTAAATAGGCTGGGACAAAAATCCGGTCGTGCTTTAGCTTAATGCGACGAAGGCAATTTTCATAATGCGCAAATTACGACGTTCACTCTTGACCCACCGGCCTGAGTGGCGCCTAAACAACTAGTTTAGCCCTGAAAGCGCAGATGCCTGAATGTAAGCTAGTAAGTATTATAAATATTACACTTAAATAATAACGCGAAAGTGGTGTGCCAGCACCGTAGCACATGGCAGGAAGTGATCTCTGCCTACCCCTCTGGGGAAAAGGCGTGATTTTATGTATGTATGTATGTTAAAGAATACAACTTCCCTCTCCTCTCTACCCCCGAACAACACGTGCTGGACCAATTAAAACAAAATAATAACAATAAACCTAACAAGAAGATGACATTTTTGTACATAATAATCGACATGCCTGAGTAAGATCCCAGGGCCCCCAGACGTTACTTATTTTTGAGGATTTCGGCCATGGCAGGCGATCTAAATTCAAATTAGCCAAGAGCGGAAAACATTTATATAGATGATGGCTTGGAGTAGCCTCGTCATCATCACCGGACTTGCGGTGGAGCGGATGGCTCTCCAAATGGCTCTCCAAAGTGTCGATGGCCGAGTGGTTAAGGTCGTTGCTTGCCATGCGAGAGGTCGCCAGTTCAAACCCCACCAGGTACCAATGTGTTTTTTCAAATTTGAAATTCATATGTACCAATCATTCGACGCTTTTACGGTGAAGGAAAACATCGTGAGGAAACCTGCACACCTAAGAAGAAATTCTAAGGGTGTGTAGTCGACCAACCCGCACTTGGCCAGCGTGGTCGACTAAGGCCTTATCGCCCTAGTTTAGGGTAGGCTCGTGCCCCAGCAGTGGGGACGTATATGGGCTGATGATGATGATGATGGATGGCTCTCAACCGGAGCACCGAAGGACCGGGAGTCTTACGCAGCGACTGCATAATTCTGTCACCCTCGTACGCTTACAGCGGATCTTTGATTGTGTCTGGGAGAATCTTTGGACCTTCGGATTGGTCTGGCTGTACACAAAAGATATTAAAATAGTCCCATAAGCGTCATTATACAATGTAAAAAGTTGAAGATTTTTTTTATTATGTTAAAGCGTCTGAAAGGAATTACCGCCCACGGAAACGGTCTGTCAATGTGAAATATTTATTTTTAATAATATTCTATGTTACATACAAAAAACAGGGTTTCGAATTTAATTTAAAAAAAAGTAAGTTATGATTTACTGAACCTTTTCTACCGGCTACCTGTGAACGGGCCGCAAGCCAAACTAGCGAGAATACACACTCTTAGACACTCAGAGTGTCTATATCGAAAAATTCGTTACTTCAAAAATAAGTAACGTCTCTGGGATCTTAGATTGTTAATATTTAAAGAAACAATTTAACATTTTCTTAGGAATCCGTTAAATTATCCTTACTTCTAAAGTTTATCTAACAGATCAAAAATTAATTAAGAATTAAAAATAAAGAACTTGAATATCTTAAAATTATATATTATACTTGTACTGTTTTGAATTACTTCCAAAAGGTTTCTTATTAAGGTTCTGGCTTTAAATTTTCAGTTCGAGTACAATAGTACCTACTGTCTTTGATTAGACACACTGAGTTACATCACACACAACTAGAAAAATAACTTCCACATCACCTAATGAGATTCACAAGATATGTATTAGGTGACGGAAAACTCGGATTTCCTTAATTTACTTTTACATCGTCAGAGGAGCAAAGCACGTAGTTCTAAGTAAGTGGTTTAGCCATCCAAATTGGAATTAATGTTAGTAATTAAACGAAATTACTAGCGCGCTCGGAGTGTTCCCACATCACTGAGTGGTATGTATAGGAATGTTAGCAAACCAAGTCATTAAGAGAATTTTTTACCCTTATATCATACTGACTTATCTATGTATTAGAAAGAAAAAAAGAAGAAATATTTATTTTGTGTCTTAAACACATGAAATTACAAAATAATAAGATCAATTAAAGTCTAAATTAAAAACTAAAACAAAATTTTACAAATAAAAAAAATATATACCAAAATGGATGGAATGGATTTTGATGAAACTTCACAATAATAAAGCTATATACCTACCAAAAAACATAAGAACATTGAGTTATCTGGATAAAGGAAATTAATCAAAAAAACTTTTTGAAACTGAACACATTATTCTAACAAAAAACTTTCGAAACCACTGATCCAGCATTTATCGTGGCTCCGATAACTAAATTTTCCCTCAGCTCGTAACACCACCCAATCTTTTAGCGTTGATTGGCCAATCCTTTTACCACGGCGTAATCAAAAATTTTCATCAGCACGCTCTAAAGACTAAAGAGTAAAGTTGCTAAAGCCGTCGTAGTCAGGTATTAAGGTTTAAAGGTTTCCAACAGTCGTTTATTTTTCGCGTAATAACAGTCCTGCCAGGAAGCATTATTTCATAAACCTGTTTCTGCTTTACGGCTAAAGTTACGTACGTTTGGAAAAAAGTTATCAGCCCCTGTGAGAGCGGAGTTTGCGCGGCCCGAGCACCTGAATACCACGAAAAAAATTGTTCATAATTTTCACATCTTATTTTATAAACGGTATAATGATAATGTTGTACAGCCGCCTTCAGCTTTGGCAGCCAATCTCAATGAAAATCATTCATATTATAGCACACTAGTATCCAATTAGTGATCAGACGAAGGACCAACCGCTTAACGTGCCTACCGAGGCATAGCTAATAAGTAGCATAGTAGTATACCTACCTATGTTCCCTTGCAGCAGACCATTCTGCTGCATGGGAACATAGGTATCCCATGAGTGATCAGACGAAGGACCAACCGCTTAACGTGCCTACCGAGGCATAGCTAATAAGTGGCATAGTAGTATACCTACCTATGTTCCCATGCAGCAGACCATTCTGCTGCATGGGAACATAGGTATCCCATGAGTGATCAGACGAAGGACCAACCGCTTAACGTGCCTACCGAGGCATAGCTAATAAGTGGCATAGTAGTATACCTACCTATGTTCCCATGCAGCAGACCATTCTGCTGCATGGGAACATAGGTATCCCATGAGTGATCAGACGAAGGACCAACCGCTTAACGTGCCTACCGAGGCATAGCTAATAAGTGGCATAGTAGTATACCTACCTATGTTCCCATGCAGCAGACCATTCTGCTGCATGGGAACATAGGTAGACCTTTCTAGCAGACCATTCTAGCTCCATAGCTATGCACAATTTATTCCACAGGGTCGAGAATGTCGTGTGCACTAAAGTTACCGAACTTGCTAATAACGTTTGCCACCAGAAGGGTACCTGTTGAGCGCTGCAATATGTCAAAAAGGTCTTCTATACCACAGCAAATAAACGCACGGTATAGACAAAAATATGGTAGTATGTGAAACAGGACAGGGGGACCTGAGGGAGGTCCCCATCTGCAGGTATCCACTAAATGTATGTATATGAATCTTTATGGAATACGTCACTAAATGCACAACACTCTTTCCTGCCACAGGCATGGTTCAATCGCTAGTTGACAGAATAATCAATTGTCGCCTCGATTCGCAGCTCAAAACGCTCCATACAAAAAGTGACTCAAGCGTGACGTCACGCTTTTGTTATTTGTATGCAACGCGTCAGAAATTTGTTCGGCAAGTATACTAAATATTGCGTTTATGAAAATGGTCTCATAGCAAAAGTTGTTATTTATTATGTACTTTGAAATATGGTATTGTTTATATTAATAATTTTTGAGATTTTATAATGGACTCGCCCACCTATCTTCAAATGTATATTATTGTATTATTATTCTCATTTCGTCATTCCTATTAACTGTGAAATCGTATGTAAAATTTTACTTAGGAATCGACCCTATTGAAGTAATTCCATATGTACGGCATGACATACGATGGTGGCCTAGAATGTGCCTTTAAAGGCTTTGTGTTGCCAGGTGACGAATTATTTAGTATTTGCTTTGCTACTTTATTGCTCGTAGATTGTGTTGTATTTGTAATAAAACAATTAGATAATTACGTGAAAACGCAAGTTTAATAAATATAACTTATTACTTTTAGTATTTGAAGCAATATCGCGAAGTAATAGAGCACAGTGACCTCTCTTGAACTAACCAACAACTAAACAGTCATGTCATATCAAATCTGACAGCATTTGACATGACTTGCCAGCGTAAAGCGTGATAGTTGGGAAGCCCGACGGGGTTTTTGCAGTCTCTATCAGACTCAGACTCCATCTTGTAAGACGCTTAAATGGAAGACTCCTTGCAACCTTTAATGTATCTCTATCATGTACGAACACTTCATATAGATAGGAGGGACAGGGTAGGGAGGTGCGTTATTCTTAATAGGATAGTTGCTTATACTAATTACAAAGACACTGTTAAAATAAGTAGGAAGAACTAATAAATGACTGGCTTGGTGAAACAGTGGTTAGTGGCCCAGGTTCACTACCTACGGTTCCAGGAGTCGTGGGTTTGATTCCCACCCGGGAGCATTGTGTGACGAACATCGGTGTTTGTTCCGTTCCGTGTCTGGGTGTGTTATTTAATATTTTTAAGTATATTTGTGTATCCACTGTTGATTCTGGTATCAGTAACACAAGTGCTTAAGCTATATACCATGGGATCAGACCAATGTATGTGATGTTGTGCAATATTTATTTATTTAGGTACCTACTTTAATAATCTCTGACGGTTTCCATGGGGCTATGACTGTAAAATCGCGCCCATAACAATAAATGCCTTAAACCACACCCACAGAAAATATTCAAGGGGGCACTTGACCAGTTTTCTAATAAATAGGTACGATTTTATTTGTGACAATCTCTATATACGGCAAAAATAATGAATTTTATGTTATCCACCATTTATTAGTGAATGTTTCTAAATTTTCCTTTTAATGCGATATCCCTCCATAAAGATAATACCGAACAGCCTTTCAATTGGAACAACACCAACCACCAAAGCAAGCCGGATTCCGCTCGCATTATTGAACGACTGACCATATTCATACCGTAAACCAGAAATTTACTAAACCTTTGTACTGGTCTTTGTAGATTATTCAAAGGTCTTTAATGGTATCACCAACAGTGCCATTTTTAATTAATGGCATGGCATTAATAATTCTCTTCATTAGTTAAACGTCGAACTCACATACATAAAACTTCTGCAAATCATTTACCATCAAAGCACAGCCGATTTAAAACTGCACACAAAAGGCCCTAGATTAAAATACAAAAAATAATGAATGCGATTTTTTTAAAATTTTAAAAAATACAAAAATGAATTAAACAGGGTGGCAGTGGCCCTATCACCAAATCTTTTCAGTAGCACGCTCCAAGAAGTCTTCATGTCACTATGAGATTTTTGGACAACAAAAGGTATAAGGGTAGGGGATAAGCGACTGATAAACTTTCGAATTGCAGATTACATTTTCTTCTTCGCAAATACGTATACATCGACAGAACTTGAGTTGATGCTCGAACAAAATGAGCGCAGAAAGACCTCAAAGGTTAGACTGACGATGAATAGGTTCAAAACCAAGCAAAGTATGTAGAGGAGTATATACTTGGGTTAGGTCAGTCTCCTTCGAAAACAGGCAGGAGAAAGAAATACTCCGTAGAGCAGACAACGCCTGGAGCTTCTGGTCCGTGAATGGGAATATGAAGAGTGGCCTTCTAACGTAACTGAAATGCAAACATCGACATTTTCATACTGCCTATCCTAACATCCATAATGTTAACCAGAGTGCCCTATGGTACTCTTGATCTATCACCGAAAATCAGAAGTTCAAGCTCAATGCTTTTCAAAGGGCTATGGAGCGGAGTATCATAGGTTATTAGATGAAAAATAATCCTCACATCCTCACAAGATTAAACAACTAACGAAACCAAAGTTCCGAGATAAGAGATTTTGTGTTTTTTTACGTTAATACGGTGATAGATTTCAAAGGTGAAGAAAATTTACTGTAGAGATTTTTATATGTTGTAAAACCAGTACAACTCGATAATTTAAATAATCCGACACAATGCTACCTTTTCCTTCACGTCTGCCTCGAAACCCTATCCAACTCCTGTCACTGCCACTCAGAAGAACAGCTTTGGGCTTAAACTCGCCCATATGTAGGTTAAGCTATTCAACAAATGCAATGTGCTGCTTGATGTAGATGTTCATTCCATGTCACTTGGCACGTACCGTTACACACTTTTAAATAATATTAGTAAGTTATTGTAGTAAATTGTTAGTAATAAAATATATATTTTTTTTTCATGTTTGCATTCTTACCATCGATAGATCCATGAAAAATAAGACAACGCGTAGTGCAGTAAAAAAATGGTGCGCCAAAAAGTCTGTATTTATATAAATATGTAGTTGGGTTCTGTGCGATTGTCTTAAGACACTGCCCTTTGGTACCCAAAACGAAAAAATGCGATTTAGTGGGATTCAGAACCAGATTGTTTCTAATGGATCACAGGATTTAATGGGGCACATAAAATAAAATTTATTTTACTTTTAGAAAAACTTACTTTTGAAAATAATTTGAAAGTGTTACTTCATTGGTACAGTTATGGTACGAAAAAAGCTTCAGAGACAACACATATTAAACTTATGCACAAGTTCCACAGGCACACAATGATATTTATCATTCTAGATATGAATAAATAAAATAAATAAATAAATATTTCACAACATCACTTACATCGATCTGATCCCGTGGTAAGAAGCTTAAGCACTTGTATTGCGGAAATCAGAAACGACAGTGGATACTTACACAAATATACTTAAATATATTTAACTAGCTTTCCGCCCGCGACTCCGTCCGCGTAGAGATGTTTAACGGGTAAAACATTACTTCTTTATAGCGCAGTCGGTTAAAAAGTAGCCTTTAACCTTTTCTAGGCTCTGGACTATATCTGTACCAAATTTCGTTTAAATCGGTTCTGTACTCTATGCGTGAAAGCGTAACAGACAGACAGACAGAGTTACTTTCGCATTTATAATATTGGTAAGGATAACACACCCAGACACGGAACAAACACCGATGTTCGTCACACAAATATTTGTCCCGAGTGGGAATCGAACCCACGACTCTTGGAACCGTCGGTAGTAAACCTGGGTCCCTAACCACTGTTCCACCGAGCCTGTTACTATAAGTACTAACTTTTAAAAAAACATTTCATTCTGTTAAATGATCGGCCAGTATTTTTGCAGCCAGCTCTCGCTCTGTCTAAAAATAAAAAATCAAAGCCTTAAAAGGTCAGTCAGTCAGTCGAAACTAACAAACAAACAAACAGTCAGAGAATAATGTTTATTTTTTTAAGGTATGGAGATGTGTTCTATTACTCTCATAACATGCCCCGACTCCGTTTTTTGCGTTTCTATTCAAAGTAAAATAATTTTTGCCTAGCTACATTTTTATTATAGTATAGATCTCAGAACTTCTGGGAACTCTAAATTAAAATAAATCCTTTCTCTCAGATAGAAATCAATCGTTTTAGGTAGGTAGGGTGGGGTGGGTGGGAAGTGAGTACTTCAGTGAAATATAATTTATCAGGTACAACTCAGGTATGACCACTGCGTGGAAAATCTACGCGTTCTTGGGAAAAATATCTGTATCCCATCAAAAACAATAATTATCAAAAAAACCAAGTCTCGCTACTCAGTTGTTCTGTAACGGTAAAAAGTTTTGAGATCCATGTAATACCAAGTCGGTTATTAATTGACTTGGCCATCGCATGAAAACACGTGTAAATTAAATTAATAAGTGCAATTGCCAAGTCAATTAATAACCGACTTGGTATTACATGGATTTCAAAACTTTTTACCGTTACAGACCAACTGAGTAGCGAGACTCGGTTTTTTTGAAAAGTATTCTTTTTGAACCGTGCGCCTATAAGTTTTTTAAGCAGTTATGTATCTAGAAAACGGGACCAAAATTTTGAAATAAAATTCTCGACTTGGCGGCGGCACTACCGTCCGCCTTTATATTTATTTGGTATTACAAAGCTATTTGAAAAGTAAGTAGTTAAAATTTATAAAACCGGACGGAAATTAAAATAAATTGCTAGTATGAGCGGTTGCACTACCGTGCCCCCAAATATTTGAATTTTTCCTTGATTCATACACCAAACACTACTTATATTCCAAATTTAAAGCCGCTAGTCCTGCTAGAAGTGCCTTACAATTTTGATGATCGGTGATCAGTCAGTCAGTGACAAAATTTAGAAATTTGACCAGTTATAAGTCTTAAACTTCTGGTTCAAATTTAATGAAATTTTAAATATACCGTGTCTTAACAATTATTGCATGGTTACTGAAAATTCAGTCTTCTAGTTTTATCTACAACGAAGTTACAGGGGGTCGAAAATGGCTTGAATCGCTTCGAGAAAAGGATGGTATACGGCCGTGCCGCTTTTTTGCTCGACTTGACGGGGGCACTGCCGTGCCCCCAGATATTATGTATAGAAAATAAATAACACAATTGATGTACAGTAATAAAGGACCTATAACCTATTTCAATCTAGACATTCAATCTCTAGATGACTTAGAAGCAATACAGGTCGAATGTGTAATTAATTTTGTGTACATATACGTAACACGACCTGCAAGTACGAGTATGTGTTTGCTAGATAAACCAAATCATACCATAATAAAAAACGACTTCTCATCATATTTTAAATTATACTTCATTGTAGACGAATTTCGTATCAGACAACACAATGTGATCTTATCTATCTTTCTCCATCTCGAATATTATGCTTTTCAAAATAACCGGCCGACTGCGAGTCGGACTTGCGCACAAAGTGTTCCATACTGTCTTCTATAATAGAAAATCACGTTTGTATTAATACATACAGTATTAAGTTTTTATTTTAAGCCTTTAATTTTTTATTTTTAGTTATAGCGCTGTTATTGCGGGAACGGATATACATCATTTGTGTAAATTTCAGCTTTCGAGCTATCACAATACTGCTTGGAGACAGACAGACGGACGGTGGAGGCTTAGTAATAGGGTCTCGTTTTTACCTTTTAGGTGCGAAACTCTAAAATTTATACCAAGCAAAATACGGCAGATCTGGGAAACAAAAAAGTATATTGCGGTAAAAATATGAATATTCCTTAGAAATATTATAACCAAATAAATTTCACGAAACATTACTCCACCTTGTGGCAGGGATAGGGATTCGTATATCAGAGTCGCGGGAAAGCTAAGCCTCGCGGTATATTTATATTTATATATTTTCTTTGACATTTACATCGCAAAACTTTTCAACTTGTATGTGAAGCGAGCGAAGACATGGATAGGCCTACGTCCAGCAGTTGTCGGACTTGTAAGCTGACGATGATGATTATCATTTTATACTTTCTTATCCATGGTGAAAAATGACCACATTTATTATTTAACTGCCAATCATTTAAGAACACACGACAATTCTAATGTTCACAAAGAGTATTAAGTGTTAAAAATCGTAGGCATAATATCTAATGAACTTTTACGTTATTAAAATTCGCGATTCAAACAAAACAATAAATATACACCGTAAAATTTTAGTGGTAGTTTTCCCGTGGCAGAACGATTTGCCTTTAGTAATACTATCGAATCATGCAAATTATTTATTTATTAAGAAAAAAAAATTTTTTTTTTTGATTTTTCAGAATAATAATTTTCCAACTCGAAAACGAGAGAAGCTATCGTTGTTTTTGAAGATGTGACGTATTCAGGTACTGTTTCCCGCATGAAATCGATGCTTAAATCTAAAAAAGCTCTACACCCTAAGTCATAAAGCGGTTCGAACGTGCTTTCGAGTTACGGTTAAACCTTTCGTAAAACCGGCATTTATTGATTTTACCAAAAAAGAACTGCACACATCTTTTGTACTACTAAGAAAGAATCATTTTACTGCGGGAAAACAACCACTAAAATTTCACGGTGTATAGCTGGTAATATGCTGCAAATGTTGAAAGTACTAAATGAGGGTAAGTGACAAACAGAGAAGGGTTCGTTTTTTACGTCTGTCACTTTTTGGCAGATCCCATTATTTGTGTTCAGCTTCGCTGGCAAAAATTACAAAAATTACGTGAGTTAGACCAGAACAAACTGATAGCAGTGAATTTTAAAAGGTTAAAAGGATAATTTAATTAATTTTTTTGACAATTATTCGTCAATATTCAAATTTTTATATTCTTTATTATTGTTTTAGACTGAGGAAAATTGGTAAGTGACCCTAGGTCACTATCAGAGCTTCCAAGAGTCGTGGGTACGATTCCCACTCGAGACAAATATTTGGGTGACGAACATCGGTGTTTGTTCCGTGTCTGTTGATTCTGATATATGTTACACTGTAGGTATACTGTTGATCAGAGGGCCTACCATGAGTTGGCTATCGAAAACTTACTTACGTTAAAAGCCTATCGAGTTGTTTTTTTCATACGGCCGATTTTAGTTCTTCGCTTAACCACCAGTGGCGCTGTACAAGTTTTTCATAGATATATTTACGTAGGCGATATCGAGTGCGTAAGTTTTAAACTCATGGTAGCCCCACTGATCAATGCATGTGATGTTGTGTATTTATAGTATAATATTTATAGTTGCTGGTCGCCAAAATTGGTTCAAGTAACTGGTCGCAAGTGACTGGCTCGGTGGAACAGTGGTTAGTGACTCAGGTTCCTAAACCACGATTCCAAGATTCGTGGGTTCGATTCCCACTCGGGACAAATATTTGTGTGACGAACATCGGTGTTTGTTCCATCTCTGGGTGTATTATTGAATATATTTAAGTTTATTTGTGTATCCACTGTTGATTCTGATTTTCTGATCCACGGGATCAGATCAATGTGTGTGATGTTGTGTAATATTTATTAAAATTTTGTGCCGTACACCTTTTGATAGCTTTTAATTAATCAAAGATCCAGGATTTAATAATGAAATTTGTCACTGTCACCCCAAATATGAAGCTTGTCGGAGTTACTTCGCCCCAGCGTCTGATCCAGCAGGTGGTAAAAGTAGGAAAAACCTTTGAAGTAACATTATGGCGTCTTGCCGCTGGAGAGTCATTGCGATATCCAACTTTACGAGAAAAGTAACTTTTTGTAACGTACGATCCCGTTGCACAGGACCGTCATATATTTTTGTCGGAAACTCTCTGAGCTACTAAACTCCTTTATAAATTGAGATAAGCTCGTAACTTGAGCATTTTTTTTATTTTATCGAGCGTTGATGGTCACTGGGGGTAGACAGTAAAGGTTACTTTAGTCAAGATTTTGAATAGACAGGAGAATGTGGGCAATTCCTTTCAACGTCGGACCCCAATTCAAACAGATATACACCGTGAAATTTTAGTGGTTGTTTTCCTGTGGCAGAACGATTTGCCTTTAGTAATACTATCGAATCATGCAAATTATTCGGCAAAAAAAAATTTCTTTTTCAAATCTTCAAAATAATAATTTTCCAACTCGAAAACGAGAGAAGCTATCGTTCTTTTATACGATGTGACGTAATCAGGTACTGCTTGCCGCTTGAAATCGATGCTTAAAGCTACAGAAGCTCGACGCCCTAAGTCATCGACTCGAACGTGCTTTCGAGTTTCGGTTTAACCTTTCGTAAAACCGGCGTTTATTGATTTTAACAAAAAAGAACTGCATAAATCTATTGTACTACTAAGATAAAATCATTTTACTGCGGGGAAAAAACCACTAAAAGCCCTCGGTTCGTTTCGGATGAATTTTATATAAAAATTATCTCCTCTTGAATCCGTTCCGTAGTTTTAAAGACTTAAGCGTATACATAGGGACAGAGAAAACGACTATGTTTAATAAAAAAATAAATCGTCCGACCGATTTCAGCCATGGCGGCCGCTCTCAACTGAGATCAGCCAAGTGCGCAGGACATATTATATATTATAGTGCACAAGTGCACTCTCTATTCCCATACTCTCATAATTCGGTGAGACGGCAATCCGAAATGACCGATGAGAGATCGGGTGCAGGACCATCGGCTTGACGTGCTTTCCGAGGCACGGGCGTTCAACCGCCAACTGCCTGACTCCGGGCTGAGTTATTTCATTACAGAAAAACTCACACAAAATTGGCCTGACCTCGGATTCGAACCGGGGACCTCTCGGTCCTAACGCAGCGCTTGCTACCAATAGACCAACGAGGCAGTAAAGTATGTTTAATACTATGTATGTATGTATGATAAATGAAAACTAGGTAAAGCACTCTTAGTTAAGTTTCGTAAGACTATTCTAAATGTAGGTATTACTTATGCGAATGCTATCAAAGTTGACTTTAGAATATGCTTCACGATAGAACTTTGTACTTGGTTCTATATTCAGCCAATTATAGTAGAAAATCAACTATTCATTCCAGTTCAAGTCCAGTCATTATAGTAAGTTCACCTCGGAATTTGAGATACCCAGCTGTAAGTCTGTAAATACTTGTAGGTATATTGACACCCTGAAAGTTGTCTCAAAACCTACATATGGTAGGGTGTACGCAACTATTAAATTTTCAAGATCAAATGTCACAAATATACGAAACGGGAAGTTTTATCATGAAAGTGTGTAGGAAAAAATAACTTATAATTTATTTATCTATTAAAATTGTCTGTACATTTTATTCCTAAGATTCAGCATTTCAGAGATACAGCGATGCAAATAGTTGAAAAAGTTGTATTTTTAAAAGCTTTCAGGCCCACGTGCGATTGTGCTAGACAGTTAAAATTTTCTCGACTGATGTATTTCAGTAGCCTCTATAACATCTAATACTAGAAAAAGCTTAAAACCAATATTTAAGTGGGTTCTCATACAAAAATTTTGTTTTTATTTCTAACACTTTATCGTGGTTACCTCAGTAAACTTATTCCAGACAACACCATTTCTACATGAAGTACACGTTGTTTATATGGAAGCCTAGTTAAATAATTGTTTGCTAATTCTAGTATTAGATGATTTTGATTGTAATGCTGTTTCTAGTATCTAGATGTTATAGAGGCTACTGAAATACATCATTCGTGAAAATTTTTACTGTCTAGCACAATCGCACGGAGGTCTGGAAGCTTTTGAAAATACAACTTTTTCAACTATTTGCATTGCTGTATCTCTGAAAGGGTAAATTTTACATAAAAACCTTCCTTAAGAATCACTCTATCTATTAAAAAAAACCGCAATAAAATCCGTTCCGTAGTTTTAAAGATCTAAGCATACATACGGACATACAGCGAAAGCGACTTTGTTTTATACTATGTATTGATTAAATGATAAGTTATTTTCTCCTTCACACTTTTATGATAAAACTTCCCGTTTCGCTCAAAAGTGCTTAAAACAGCTATTTGGGACATTTGACCTTGAAAATTAATAGTTGCTTACACCCTATCATAATATGATAGGGTGTAAGCAACTATTATTTAAATCTCAAATGGCGTAACCACCAAAACACTACTTTTCAGGAGAGCAGAAAAACAAAAAAAAAATGTTTTTTTAATTCATAACTTTATCAATTTTAATACAATGAAAATGTTTTATACATCAAATTTCTTAGAATTTTGAGATAAAGGCTTCAGTAGGAACTCTTTGTAAATAAATCTTATATTTAAGAAACTAGAAGTCGGTTACGACTTGTGAAAATATTACAAAAAGGCATTTACGCCCCATAAAAATCACGATTTTTAAGAGGTGAAGGTCGTATCTCCAATAAAAAAATGTTTCTTGTGCTTTAAACTCATTTAATAATAAAAGAAAACGAAATAAATATTCACTCTGTATTACGCTTTTACAAAGTTACGCCGTTTGACACTTTTTCATAGTGACTCAACGCGTAATTTTTAGAATTGGATGAAAAATTTTGGAATATGGGAAACTTCACTAAGATTTTTACGTATCTAAATCGATTAATTTTGTCATTTGAAACCCCCGCTGATGTGTATTCACCATACATTTATCTATGTATTCAGCCATTTGCGTACTTGTGCGCATAGATTACGTTCCTCGGTGTATTTATTATTTTTTGTGACCGTTATGTTGACTTTGGCGCGTTAATGGTCTTTGATCCTGATTTGTGTTTGGACATTGATTTAAAATGCCGAAACAAGGAAAAGCAATAAGTAAATAGCCAATGTCTCCGCAATCTTAATCCCCCCGCGCATCAATACTAACAATAGTAATGACAATCATGTGTTCAGCGATGTTGGGTGTAAACGCCTTTCTTTTGTATTGCAATTTCGAAAAATAGCGTGTCTTACGAGTTACGCCAGAAAATTATGTCACTTACACCCTTTTTTTTGAAATTTTTTTCACGTCACAATAATTTCTAGGGGCGTAAACACCAAGTAAATTAGACTAAGCCTTTTACGACCTGTTTACCTTATGAAAAGTGTTCAAATCTATAAAAAACATTGGGTCGTAATAACCTTTTTTTTGCGAATTTGAGGATTTTAAATATACAGATCGATAGAGAGAAAAAAACTGAATAAAACTGCATTAAAAAGTCATTTTGACCAAATTGGCGGTTACGCCATTTGAGATTTAAGGTAGCGTATTATGTTGTAGGTTTTGAGACTACTTTTAGGGTGACAATATCCAAGTATTTACAGACTTACAGCTGGGTATCTCGAATTCCGAGATTCTCACCTAATTTAGGCTTAAATGACTGAACTAATTCTCGATAGTGAAAGTTTTGTTTGATCTGTCATTGGATTCTGGTGTGGACAGAAATAGTGGACTCCTAGTATATGGGAACTGCGTGAATTCGGCACGGATAATTATGATATTGTGCACTTTAAACAAAATTTTAAAGAAGACTAATAGAGATAATAATTTTTGTTTTGTACCAATACGAATACGTTTAAAACGGGTTTTGTATATTAATAACATTTTTACCTTAAAGTTAGTCCTTCAAAACGAATCATCTGCAGTTTCCTTTGCACAGATTTTAAACAAGTATAAAGAGTAGATATTAAGCAAGAATCAGTAAAGGGAAATTGTTCATAAAGAGATTAACAGTAAACAAAGTTACCTCAATTTAACTTGAACAAAGCCGCAGTCAAAGGAAAGCGATAGCAAAACTTTTCCTTAAAGTTGCGTTTAGGATAAGCACATTAAACGCTAATTTCACTGAAACCTGTTGCTATTTTTTTTTATCAATAAACACTCACTCGTCACGCACATTTGCCTCGTCGGTATCCGTTTAGGAATCTGCTTACATGAGGCGATTTTCTTTAAGACTTAATTACCTACCCATTGTAAATCCACCAATTTGGCACCTCTTGTTGGCAACTCCGCGTGACGTCACGCCTTTGTCCGAGCTGGTCCGAGCGCACGGGGAGGACGGGGCCTCTTTGGTTCGAGCAACGGAATGTGACGGATCCCCAGCTTGCTTTTGTGTTTATTTTGCTTAATCAGTTTACTTTCGCTTTTAATTTTACTTGTTTATGTTGATCGTACTTTAATATTCTAAACATATTATTAAGAGGGGTCTTCTTTATACGTAACTAGCTGTGCCAGCGATTTCGTTCGCGTTTCCCCCGTTTTTTACACATTTTCCATTGTATCTTTGCTCCTATTGGTCGCAGCGTGATGTTATATAGCCTAAAGCCTTCCTCGATAAATGGTCTATACAACGCAAAAAGATTTTTTCAAATCGAACCAGTTGTTCCTGAGATAAGCGCGTTCAAACAAACAAACAAACTCTTCAGCTTAATAATATTAGTATAGATAAAAGTAGTTTACACTCTATTGGATATCAAGAGCCAGAACGTCATCATAGGATCATGAATCTTTAAAGGGAATTGGGTAAATTTGGCGTAGTTTTCAATTTTTTCGAAAAAATAATTTTCATGAGGTGCCACTAATGAAAGTTATAAATTTAGAAAGAGCAATATAAAACCAACTTCTATTGTTATGAGGTAAATACACCGTGAAATTTTAGTGGTGGTTTTCCCGTGGCTGAACGATTTGCTTTTAGTAATACTATCGAATCATGTAAATTATTCCTTGAAAAAAAAAATAATTTTCCAAATTTTCAAAACAATAATTTTATAATTCCAAAACGAGAGAAGCTATCGTTATTTTATAAGATGTGACGTATTGATGTACTGCTTGCCGCATGAAATCGATGCTTAAAGCTAAAAAAGTAATAAAGCGGGTCGAAAGTGCTTTCGAGTTTTATACCTTTCGTAAAACCAGCATTTATTGATTTCAATTAAAAAGTACTGCACAAATCTATTGTGCTAATAAGATAGAATCATTTTACTGCGGCAAAACAACCACTAAAATTTCACTGTGTACTTATAGCTAAATAATAATCAGGGCCGAGATAACGATAAGGCTCAAAGTGAAATCAATAATTCTTGTTAAAATGGTGGATTATATTATAAATAACAACCTCTTATGTTGTTACTAGGTAAGTTAACACCTTACGATCATTTTGGCATAATCATTAACATCTTATTTGAAGTGGTTATCATGAAGACGCTATTGACCGAAAATAAACTTTTTCAGAAAGCCAATAGTAGCCTAAAGCCTAATTAATCCATTAGAGTTAGCAACACGCTAAAGCATTCACTGACACTTTGGACTTTGTGCCGCTTTTGTTACGACGAAATAAGCGCTAGAAGTAATAAGAAATAGAACTTTAAGTGGTTATCAGTGGAGTATTTAAAAGGCCATAACTTGGCTCCGATATTACTTGGGGCAGAACTTATTTTTGTTATAATATGTTACAAAAAGGTAGTGCTACAAATAGTAGCAGAAAGATCATGGCCGCTCAAAAAAAAAATGACGCCACCGGTCCATATAAAATTACACAACCCCCTTTAATAAATTTTATAGGCTGCTTGCGCGAGCTATGTGGAGCACAGTAAAATTGAGGACATCAAGTGAAACCGCTATTTTTTATACTTAACTCACGAAGTGGTAAGGAAATCCTTTATAATTTCCACGGCATATTTAGAGTGGAACTACTACGACTATATTGACTAATTAACTACAAAATATAGTCCGAATAGCCCAGATATAAGAATGTGAACTGGAAAAAATTGTGTTAAAAATTTATCAAAAAATTCTATCGAGCGTGAAGTTAAAAGTAAAACGATTATAAACTTCATCGGAAACTTTGTGAATCAGTTAGCAATTCATAGCTTTTGTTTCTCATTGAAAATTCAGTTTTTTGTTGCGGCACAAGAAAGTTTGACGGTGTCAGTCGACGACTCTTTGTCACGGGACACAAGTCGCCAGCTTCAGAAATAAACTTCCGAATTTTCTTCTCAGGTATTTATGGTATTAGAATCGTTTTGACCAATGTTATATTGTGAAGTTATGTCCGTGATATTCATTCAAGCAACCATTTTACATTATAGAATGGAGATAAGGAGAATTATTTGTTGTTTAGCAGCGAAAATTCACCCCCAGGTGACTAGACTTAACATGGAGAAATAAAATCGTCATTCCAATCATATCCACTAATTAAACATAATCTTTAAACATATTGTAAAAATACTGTTTTGCGAAGACTTTTCTTCAGAAAATTTTCTGACCTGCTGATATATTAGGTAACCCTTTCAGGTCGGTGATATTGCGCATATGTCATATCATATACCTTTTTTCCTTCATTATCTTTTAATTAATATTAATAAACCGCTGGGGTAGACGAGTTCTGGAGTGGGGACAGCGTCTCGGCAAACGTAGTGTAGGACGCCCGCAGGCCAGGTGGAGTGACGATCTGCGCAGGACGGCTGGTAGGAGCTGGATGCGAGTGGCCGCGGAGAGAGAGAAGTGGCGTGCATTTGGGGAGGCCTATGTCCAGCAGTGGACAGGAATGGGCTGATGTTGATGATGATGATGATGATGATGATGATCTATTAATTTACATACAATCAAACTGTAGTGGGAAAATTCGGTCAGCCGTTCAGGCGTGACGTGAAGTTAGAGGAAAATTGTTTTTTTTTACAAAATTTATTCATAGACTTAACACCAACCCTAAAACTGAATGAGCAGAACCGAATTACACCAAAAGCAAAGTTTTAATGACCAATTTCAATATTGAACAGTGATTTTGATCACCCTGATCCAAATAATACTTGACTGAAAATGTATTTCATTCTTATCGTTTTCTTACGGTGTAATGGGAAAAGTTCAAAAACCATTGAGTCGTTGCTATCACATTTCCATACAAGTAGGTACGTCCGTTAAAACTTTCTCAAGTCTAAGTTAATTTAGGTAGAAGTTTTCATTTTACCTAATGCTAAGTTTAGTGCCGCACTTTACATATTTTGAATTCTTAACTTGAATTCTTTAAAAGGTGGGTACTTAAGTACTTTAACTAATTAGGAGAAGGTACATTCAAGCAATACCTGTAGTATAAGTATTGGTTTTTATGTGTTGAAAATGTGTATCAAAGGGAAAATAGTTCTTTCTGACATACCACACACGGTCATGTGACCCCAAACGAATGAAACAGACGGTTTCACAGACTGATATATTATTATAAACTAGCTGTGCCCGCGACTTCGTTCGCGTGAATTACAGGATTTTTCATTCAAAAGTTTTTAAGCTATTGCATAGCTTTTATCGCGGGCTTTGAGCGCGGCGACCGAACCAAGAAATTCCGTAACGAAAAAAACCTCACACTCGTCTAACGTCGTTTCAGTTCGGTAGACTTCGGCACGGTGTTTGTGTGCGTGCGGTTAGACGTATTGTACGACTCTACGAAACTCGCACGAATCGAGACGAGCTGCTCCAAAATCGGACGTTGCTATGCAATAGCTATACCGCGGCAGTCCCCGAGTGCCACACGTCTTTTTCTCAATAACTCTCGTTCCCGAAGGAATTTTGCAATATCCTGTTGCAACTAAGCTTTAAGTTTAGTAAGGTACCATAATGCCAAATTTCACTCTCACGTCTAACTTAAGCGGTTTAGATTTTTCTTAAAAATGTTTATTCCCGCTAACTCCTGTTTCCGTGAGAATTTTGGAAATTTATTTCTAAGTGCACCTCTTAAGTACCTAAGCTACGTCCTATCTAGATAGGTATAGTTATCGTAGATATAGTTATATTATAGATAGATATTTATAAATTCATACTTTAATACGTTTTCACACCTAAACGGGACCTTTTTTGTATTTTTAAGATTAGATTAAGACAATTGTTACTACATTTTAAGATACCTGTACCAAATAAACAACTATTCAAACACAGAACAAACACACATGTTCATCATATTAATGTTTATCCCGGGTAAAAATAATTATATCTGTCTGAACCAAGGAAAAAGACAACCGCGAGCTGCTGTTTTGTACATTGAACTCTAGAAAAAGATGCATAACTGTGTATGAACGCTAACAGCTAATACGCTTTAAGTCTGCACTTATACAAAGCTTAGCTTTAGCCATGTGGGTACCCATAAAGCGACACGTACTTTACGTTTATTGCGAAATTTCAGCACCACGCTTACCTACTGTGGATATTTTCTATGATAAAAAAGCTGGTTAAGTCCAAGTCGGCTCGTGCCCAGAGGGTTTCGTCCCCGAAAAACCTGAATGTATAAATCTATACCACGATAAATTCCAACAACATTTTCAAACAAAGAAGATAGTTTCACATTAAGTAGTCGCTGTAGTTCTTATTGTTTGAGATGGCAGGATGATGCCATTTGAAATATGAAAAACTTAAGTGTAATGAATAAATCTGTAGAGAGGTCAATTCTGTACATGAAATATATTTTCAAAATAACTATCAGGGGGTGATTATTAGTGATCGATGCTGATGCCAAAAATGCAATTAGTAAAATTGTTGTCTGTCTGCCTATCTGTATGTATGTTCTTTATAGAAACAAAAACTACTCGGTGGATTTTAACTTACAATTATTCTTCATAATCCTGTGTAGGTTAAAGTATAGTATTCATCACGCTCCAATCAATAGGAACAGAGTAGTGAAGGGAAATATTACTCCACAATGGAGTAACTTACCTTATGGCAGCCTTAATGGTTAAAATTACATAGAAATCATGTATGATGGAAATATTCAAAATGGTCTAAAAAATATACCGCATCAACATATTTTATGGTTGACTCACAATAACACGTGTAACTCCTGAAAGCTTAGCAGTTCGGAGCATAGGAGCGGTAAATGCGGACGACGTCGCTGACACAGCTAGTTTTTATTATCGAGAGAAAAACAAATATCAGCCAAAATAAATATCTGAAAAATAAATTACCGCAGTATTTTTTTCGTGAAAATTGAACAGTTCACTGAATTCGTAATAATTTTTAGCTTTTACAAAAAAGCTAATGTAAATTTAAAATGTGAATAAAAAAACGCATTTATGACCCCGCCTGAAGGGGTACCCCGTTCGGATGAATGCGATTTTTTTCAATTTTCTTTTTCAAATTTGAAATTTACATTATTTTACGTTTTAACACTTATTATAGTATATTCCATACGACTTAAGCAACCAATTAAACACAAAATCTATATGGCAGTAAGAACCAATGTTTATGTGAATAGTGAACGTTGTTTTTTTAAAACAATAGGTAAGTTTTTAAAGAAAAATGAGTATATGGTCCGTTTTTCTTCTCGAGTTCACGTACCCTAACTCAATTTACTAACTCAATTTAGTTATCTGCCTACTGCCTACCCCCTAAGAACGATAGCGCGATTATTTATAGCCTATAACCATTTCTAGGTTATCATCTATCACACTACCAAATTTCATCAAAATCCGTTCAGCCGTTTAGGCGTGAAAGAGTAACAGACAGACAGACAGACAGACAGACAGACAGGGTTACTTTCGCATTTATAATATTAATAATTAAATAATAATTAATTAGTAAGGAAGTAAGGATTCTATACGACTTAAGCAACCAATCAAACACAAAATCTATAAGGGAGTGAGAACCAATGTGTATGTGAATAGTGAACGTGTTAAGATCAACATTATAATACTGTCTAAAAAGACATAGATCCCATGAGTGTATAAAAAGTTATTTGGGGACAAAAGGAAAAACTAAAGGTTTTTTAGGTAACACAATAGGTAAGTTTTAAAAGAAAAATGATTTTATGGTTCGTTTTTCTTCTTGAGTTCACGTACCCTATAAACGCGACCAATTTTCCCGCGTTGAATATGGAGGGAAAAATAAATATCTGCGCACAATTTGCAGGCGCGAGGCAACATTCCGATAAATGGGTAACGTTATAAAAGCGTGATTGGCTGAATACGTGATCGGCCGGCATGTGCGTGAAAATTGAGACGATTTATACAAAACCTGTTTTAATTTGGCCTTATCTCATTACGGTGAAAATTAAATTTGAATCCTGTGATCACGCACGGGGCGAGCGCTCGTGCTCCATAATCCAATCGGCCAAGTTTTTCGCTTCGTACGTGTTTATTTGCTACCACTCACCACTTCAGCCATTCGTACTGTTTTTTTATTGTAACGACGTTTTTAACATACATTCTCGCTTTATGAACACATACGATACGTGTCGCATTGTTAGTACGCATTGCAAAATGATTTTCTGGATTGGAGCGAACAATTCATTTATGTATCCTTTACGCATGTTTTCCTTTGTCGTATGAATGCTTGTTGTACAATATAAAAAGAAGTATTCATTAAAATGACACTGATTTTGTATGTATCTACTATTCTGAATGTATTTAATTATAACGTTTAGTTATGTAAATGATACATTTTTACCACAATAAAAACACTCGTTGTACTGATTCAAAATTTAGCACTTGGGTAACAGATATCAGAATCAACATACATAACTAAATATCTCAAAAGCACACATATGTCGGCCTTAGTAGCTCTGTGTAACATGTTTGAGCCGTTTGGGGTAGAAACAATAGGCCCGTGGAGACCAGCAGCGCATCGTATTTACCAAGACCTCGCCAAGCGGCTGATTGAGATTTCAGGTGACCGAAGGGCGGGCTTGTTCCTGGGTCAGCGGATGAGCCTCGCCATCCAAAGAGGAAACTCGGCCAGACTCCTGGGCACGATGCCTATGGACAGCGATCTGGGATATATTTTTCATTTATAAGACTGAATTTATTTAGTTAGGATAGGTTAATTTAACTAATGTAGTTATTTTTATAATACCACACCGTGAAATTTGAGTGGTTGTTTTCAAAGTAATACTATCGAATCATGCAAATTATTCAGCGAAAAAAGTTTTTTTTTTGTTTAAAATTTTCAAATGAATGGTTTTCCAACTCGAAAACGAGAGAAGCTATCGTTTTTTTTATAATATGTAACGTAATCAGGTACTGCTTGCCGCATGAAAACGATGCTTAAAACTAAAGAAGCTCCACGCCCTAAGTAATAAAGCGGTTCGAAAATGCTTTCAAGTTTTAGTTGTACCTTTCGTAAAACCGGCATTTATTGATTTTAATAAAATAGAACTGCACAAATCTATTGTGCTACTAAGATAGAATTATTTTACTGCAGGAAAACAACCACTAAAATTTCACGGTGTATAATACCTTTAGGGGAGACTGGGGAGACTTGATCCCTGGGGAGACTTGATCACCCAGTGACAAATCAAAAACTAAACGCGTTTTCTAGTTTTTATATTGACAACATTAATCTTTGTTTTCTATGGTGAACAAAAAACGTCATTTTGACATCTTTTTGTAGGCAACTTCAGAGCAGTGCAGCCGTTTTTATTTTCCTGTGCCAGAATTTGTTTCGGAAAGTTTTTCATTTGTGTTTTCTAAATAACTGAATGAATAATAACCTGAGTATGTCTAAGTAGTCAAAATCAATAAAAGCAGGTTATTAAAATTTGCATTTTCATGTATTTTATTTAATTACCGTTTTCTCTTGACATGAAAAATCATTTTATTTATAAGAGCACTCCTGGGTACACTCTGATCCCTGCAAGACGGGGTACACTTGATCCCGTGTCCGTTACATACAATTTACCAATTTTCTTTTTTTGTTTGTTTTAAATAAATTATAAAATATAAAAGAAAAAAGAGGGTGCAAAACCGCGTAACTGTTAACTAGGTATTGGAGGGTAACACGATCAAAGGTACTGCCAAAGAGTATCGACCAGCTTCAATAAACATAACATAAACGTAAATTTGAAAATTCACTAAAACTATTAGTTAAGTATCATTTTGGACCGCAAGCTATCTGGAATATTGACGAGACGGGGCTGTCCTGTACATAAACCTAAGAAAATCCCCTATGATCAAGTCTACCCGTTACTGGGATCAAGTCTCCCAGAATATGTTTACTTCCACCTTTAGGAAAGCTTTCAGAAAATGCAAAAAAAATAAATGTAGCACTCATAAATATAATAATCAAATAATGGGGAACAATAATAAACAATATTTACTACATATATATGTATTATTTTCATAGAACTAAATTTGATAAAAATATAAGCATAAAACCAAAATGGGGATCAAGTGTCCCCAGTTTCCCATACTGACTGAATTAACTGCACAATGAAACCTTATATTTAGCTCAGTGCAATTAGGTAAAAATAGGACTCTACCTCAGAATGATAGATAATAAGCTGGAAAATGGTAGAAACTTTTGTTTTGTCGCCCTAAATATTGTCTCAAATGTCACAAAAGCTATCGTGTCCTCGTCTTAACATATTTAAGGTCAAAGTGCACAAAAAAACGATGTTTTGAATATCTCAGTTCCTAGTGCTTAAATGATACCTTTTATGAAAGTTGTAGAGCATAAAATTCTCTATAACTTTTGTCTAATCTCTTTTTTCATACTATTAACCGTTTCGGGGATAGAGCGCGAAGCGCTTTTTGTGAAATTTGACCTTCAATATCTTAAGACGCGGACACGATAGCATTTGAGACTTTTGAGACAATATTTAAGGCGGCAAAACAAAGGTTTGTACCAATTTCCAGCTTCTTTTTCTTCTTATTGTATGGTTGATCAACAACCTGGTGTCAGAGTTTAAACCGCCCGTAGGCCTCCGACATGGCTTCACACACCGTTGAAAAATCTCTCAGGTGTGCTGGTTTCCTCACGATATTTTCCTTCACCGTTAAAGCGTCTAATGAAGGTACATATGAATTTCAAATTTGAAAATACACATTTGTACCTGGCGGGGTTTGACCTGGCGACCAGAACTTCCAGCTTATTATCTTTTATTCCGAGGTGTAACCCCTAATATGACTCGTCTAATTCGCACCTATCGCAAAGGAATTAAATATGTAGGATAACTTTCTACAGACCTGGAATCATGAAATCAGGCAAGAAGGACTATGAGAAATCATTTAAATAAAGAACATTAGATTTTCGCTAATGAAGTAACTTTTACAAAACTCGCGGATCTAACCGCGAATTTTGTAAAAGTTACTACTTACCTATTCTTAAAGGGTGAATAATGCCATCACGGTATTCTTAGCCGGACAAAGGAATGAGGGTAATGTTTTTTTAAAGGCCTGTTAGTAAAATAATCCCCCATAGATGGTTTGCTTTTATCTCAAACGGATATTAATCTGTACCCTCCGTGAACAGTGATATAAGTCGACTTATATCACTTATCATTTTATTGCATCAATTTAAAGAGAAAAATATGGGCTATTTTTCTGTCCAATCGGTGTAGCTCTAGCCCTAATAGAACGGGAGATAAGTTTTGTGACTAATGATACAACTGTGTTTTTGAGATACATCCAATGGTTTCATAAATGTATAGTGATTTAACTCAACTTTATTAAAATACATTTACTTTTTTTTATTTTACAAAAGTGTATAATGATACAATTAGCATGTAGATCTTTTGGCAATAAAATATTTTAAATGCAATTGTGTGTAAAATGATATAATTTAAGATGTATTGGTAGTCACAAAGGTCTTGTGATTTATACGATTTGTGAAAATTGATATAACTGCTATCGTATCATTTGACACCTATCACAAATTTACAAATATTCGTGTATTTTGATACAATTTCAGGTATATCAAAATTTATATTTATTTTTTACAATTTCAAATTCGTGTAAAGTAATACAACTTAAGTTAAAGCAAAATTATATAGCCAAAGGCGAGCGTACAAAATACTTCCGCATTGTGTAAAATGATACAAGAAGAAATCCTTACCTCCCAAAATCTGTGTATCTTTGTCTAATAAGGCGTGATAGTAGTGCATCCTTTGTTTAAGAAGGACTTCTGAATCTCCATTTTTATAGGCTGCTGCAGAAGCACTAGCTATTTTTATTTTGAAAAATTTAGTTGAAGCTAAGGAACATTGCTTAGACACAGACAGAAACCTGTGTTTATCCTACGATTCTGCGTTTAACATGGTAAATATTTCATTTTTTTAACATAAAGATGAAAAAAAATAAAAGTGGGATTTAAAAGATAAAAGGAAAGATGATGTATGATGAAGATGGAAATAAAGAAAAGAAAAATGCAAATACAGATGACATAAACCGTCTTAATATCGAATCGCAGCATGAAAATGAAGCAAACTTTGAAGTTAACTCAAAAAAATAAGTCAACCAAAACGCTATTACATCGCAGAATAAGAACATACTCGTATTAGTATAACAGATAAACAAACCAATTAAATAAATGTTTGAGAAGAATGTTATGAAAACGTTAGTGGAAGAAAGGGTAATAAATGCGACAAACGCTGATTTGGAAGTTTATATGATTCCTACATATGAAATTGGCATTTTTGTATGTTAGGAGCAAAAAAGTCGAATATTTTTAAACATAATATTTTTAATTAATCAAAGTTTGAACCATTGTTTTCTATGCACTTTTGCCATCTCATAGGAAGTTCGTTGATCACTTTACTAAAAAACTAGTTGGACGGGAATTAATAAAATCTTTGAAAGCGATTTGGACTGCCCCATCAGAGTTGAATTTTTTCACTTGCAAGAAGTTATCCAAATTTCGAAAAATATGTAAATCTGTTAGAGCAAGGTTCGGGGAGTACGGAGGATGTCTAAGACATTACAATTAAAGCCCTTTTAATTTGGTAGTCATCCGTTGTGCAGTGTGTGGTCTAGCATTGTCGTGAAGCAGCAGTGGCGTGCAGCGATTAACCAGCCTAGTTTGTTTAGCCGCTAGCTTTTTCATCATGGATTGAAATTTTTCACAGTAGACATCAGCCGTAATAGTCCGGCCAGATTTGAGAAAACTGTTATGAACAATGGCGGCACTGGGCCGCCAAACGCTTACTAACTTTTTTAGGGTTAAATTTCGCTTGGGGCAGGATTTGGCTGGCTGGTCAGGTTCCAACCATTGCGCTGATCGCTTCTGATTGTCGTAAAGAATCCGTTTTTTATCACAGGTAGTGATTCGGTTTTAAATACCTTCATTATTGTACCCTTTCAGTAATGTAACGCGTTTGCCGGTTTGCTTCAGTCAATTCGTGAAGTACTCACCTTTTAAGCTTTTTAATCTGCCTAATTTGCTTTAAGGGAATTAAAACCATTTTATCACTAACATCGAAGCCTGCAGCTAACTCGGACATGGTTTGCGTCGGATCCTCTTCACGATAGCCTTCAATTCTTCATGATCAACTTGGGTTTCCGGCCCTCCACGGGACTTGTTCTGCAGGTCAGTATTTTCAGAACGAAAATGTTGGAACCAAAAATGAACTGTGTTTTCTTTTGCAACACGACAAAAAAAAATAGAAAAAAAAAACAAATAAATGCCAGTCATCAAAGGTCAAATACATGATTAAATAGCTGTACAAATTTATATTTCGAATTCCTTACCCAAGTGGAGAAAATCGTGACTAAAGTGGCCAGAACGAAAACCGCCAATTTCATATTTAAGAACCTAATATTAACTACGATATATTCTAATACTAGTGACCCGCCCTCGCTTCACTTCGGGTAAATTTTACATAAAAACCTTCCTCTTGAATCACTCTATATATTGGAAAAAACCGCATCAAAATCCGTTGCGTAGATTTAAAGATTTTAGCGCACATAGGGATATAGGGACAGAAAAGGCAACTTTGTTTTATACTTTATAGTGATATGATACAAGGAAAATAACAATGCGGATGACTTAAAATTAATAGAAAACTAAAAATATTGTAACGGTTTAGATATGGATGAAAGTACAGTAATAAAAGTATTGATGAAGAATGTGAAACAGATATATAATGGAAGATATAAACAATTTAGAAACTGAAGCCAAACAATTTTTACTAACATGATGTTGGAGGATGCAAAGGAAATAGTATTTATTTCCTTATGATAATAAAAAACAAAACGAAACGCTGAACCAAATATTATTAACGAAAAGCCCATAACAATCGGAAGCTATTCATCTGATGCACCAAATACATACCTACAAAATTTGTAGTTATATTACTTTACACGTATATTTATGTGATATAAGTTAACATGAATCATTATACACATTTTTATTTGCGTATAACTGCGGTGTATTTTAATATAAGTATTTTAAAACAAATATTTTTTAAAAAAAGATTGGGGTACTGCAACCAGGACATTTGAATGGAAATATTTTGTTCCGGACTTTTTTTGTTTCATTCTTTCTACTACTTTTAATCAAGTAAAAAAAGAATATGTATCATTAAACACATTTGCGTTACAAATTGTGTATAGTAATGTAAATTAACTTATATCATTTTACACAATTCACTGGTTTTGTGGTCATTGATACAAATTATAGTTTATTATTATTTTTTAAATATGTAAACAAATTATTAAGAAAAAAAATATGTTTTCAGATAATTCTTTTTATAATATAATAAAAATGCTTTTATTAGGAACTCTACATTTGATAAGGAGACGACAGTAATTTTTCAAAATTTCTAAAACTTTGAAGTCGATTTTCTCAAAACATGATTTTTTGACTTATATCACTTTTCACGGAGGATACATTGTACTGCAGACTGCAGAGAATTTCATAATAAAATGCCCTAGTAAACAAACAAGCCAACACAAATTGTAGGTACTACCAAGATATAAAATTATAACTCCTCGAGAATTATTTCATTACTGATGAAACTTAATGTAAAGTATCTGTTGTGGCCTGAGCTTTGGGGTTTGTTGTTAGAATGATCCAATCAAAAACATAAATGTGAAATGAGAGCCAAGTTCAATATTATGATAATTGCCTTGGTTGTTGACTTCAACGACAAAAGAAGTGAGATCTAAATGGGTGCCGAGTTCAATGGTCAACCCAGAAATTTATTTATAAGTAACATTATAACATACCTATCATATCTTCTTATAACATAAGATAATGTATGGTGGTAGCCTATGAAGGTCTGTCTTGGCTAGTTTCTATAAACCTACCAACGTATTATTATGTTCGCTCGCTAGTTTCTACCAAGTCCAACAATCCAAATTTTCGAATTATAAAATAAAAACCGACAAAAACTTGTAGGCTTAGAACTTGCGACGGCTATAATTCATACATAAAAACTAGCCAAGACAGACCTTCATAGGCTACCACCATACATTATCTTATGTTATAAGAAGATATGATAGGTATGTTATAGTGTTACTTATAAATAAATATCTGGGTTGACCATTGAACTTGGCACCCATTTAGATCTCACTTCTTTTGTCGTTGAAGTCAACAACCAAGGCAATTATCATAATATTGAACTTGGCTCTCATTTCACATTTATGTTTTTGATTGGATATCATTACTTTTTGTAGAAAAGTATATATCATCGTAACGCCGTGAGTCCTTTAAAAAGGACAAATTAAAAACTAAAACTAGACTTTATGTAGGTACCTACCCTAAGTAATAAATATGAAAACCGACTATAAGTACCTACTCTTGATTGTAAATAAGTAAGTATACCTATTATAAAATAAAAATCGACAAAAACTTGTAGGCTTAGAACTTGCGACGGCTATAATTCATATATAAAAACTAGCCAAGACAGACCTTCATAGGCTACCACCATACATTATCTTATGTTATAAGAAGATATGATAGGTATGTTATAGTGTTACTTATAAATAAATTTCTGGGTTGACCATTGAACTTGGCACCCATTTAGATCTCACTTCTGTTGTCGTTGAAGTCAACAACCAAGGCAATTATCATAATATTGAACTTGGCTCTCATTTCACATTTATGTTTTTGATTGGATATCATTACTTTTTGTAGAAAAGTATATATCATCGTAACGCCGTGGGTCCTTTGAAAAGGACAAATTAAAAACTAAAACTAGACTTTATGTAGGTACCTACCCTAAGTAATAAATATGAAAACCGACTATAAGTACCTACTCTTAATTGTAAATAAGTAAGTATACCTAATACATACTTAGTGCTCTGCCTTCCCCGGTATATAGGCGTGATTAGGCACTAATTAGGTATTTATGTTAAGCGTTCATAATAGAAC
Source organism: Maruca vitrata (assembly GCA_039566165.1). NCBI lineage: Eukaryota > Metazoa > Arthropoda > Insecta > Lepidoptera > Crambidae > Maruca > Maruca vitrata. The sequence goes on along the minus strand of CM076914.1, from coordinate 13,034,562 downwards.
CTAACCTAATTATTAAAAAAATGCCAGTTTTTTATTTATTCCTTTGAATTCATGTAATTACCTATCTGCATACCAAATTTTAACTCTCTAGGTAATTTGGAACTGGGTTAGAATTTTGATCTGTCAGTCAGTCAATGATAAAAATGAGGATTTTTGGACATTAATATCTAAATAACTGTTTGAGATAAGCTTATGAAATTTAGAACACATATTTATCTCGCAAGTCACAATATATGAGCCAAATTTGATACGTTTATGTGAAATAGTTTTTGATTTATCAGGGGTTCAAAAGTGGTTCCAAATGGTTCGTGTAATATTACACACGGTGCGGCTCGCCAGTTCTGTTTCTTGAACTTGGCTTGACACGCTACCGCGTGTCTAGATAGAGTTTGTTAAGTTATATGAAATGTATTAAAAGTACAGCAAATGATGTTAAGTGTTAAATTAATGTGCGCTTAACTGTTAGTACAGTCTGTGGGGACATATAAAAGCCTCTGGTCTGCAAAAGGTGGAGTAGAAAATGTTTTGGCGTTATATTGCTAACGTATGGCAGTTTAACCCATTCTTGGTTGCTGTGCCAATTTGGGAACACTTAATTTTTGAGGGTATGTGAAAAAAGTATTGACTTTAGTTAATAAACTCTAACATTATTATATAAATAAAAGTGTAATAATTACATACAACAATAAAAACAATTGTTACATAAGATAGATTTTTGGAATTTTCAAATTGAATTTAGCTATTAAAGTACCTGTTGAGGTAAGTGGCTGTTTGTAATTATTATATTTTACACATCAAGTAAATTATCGTGAATGGTTATAATTATTCAAATAAAATAAATAGCCTAGCCTATTATGAACACATTTTAAAAAATCTTCAATGTATTTTTTACCATTTTATAGTACCTAAAATATTACTGTGCCAATTTGGGTACACTGGCCACAAGTGAACTAGGATTTTACTTTTTGCAAACTATTGAAATGAACCACCAACGATGCTATATTGTTATAGTAACAACTATTACAGTTTAGAGGAGTAGTAAATAACATTCTTGAAGATGATGATGGCAGCTTGGAGTATATTTTGACTATAATTCCTCCAGAATCTTCTTTTGTTACTGACGAAGAAAGGATTTTTATAATGTTTCAGCTACAAAAAGTGGGTTGATTCTTACCACTGGTTATCATTTTTTCTTTGACGTTTATTGTGACAAATCAAGTATGCCTGGAGCAAAGCCATAAGGCACAACAGTTGTAAAAATGGTGCAAAAAGTGAACACTAACCCAGCTAATCAGCTTTTTTGATAACTTCTCAATGAATCATTCTGAAAGTATCAAATAGTAATATTTGAGAGATCTACTGAATTATTGATTTACGTCTATAGGCTACTGTCCTACCGGTAGCATGGTATCATTTGTGACAATTGACTAAATAATGTCCATTACCAAATGCGAAGGAAATGATGAAAAAATTCAAAGCAGAGTTTGAATACAGATTCGATATTTTGGATTGCTGAAAATACAACACTAATTGTATGAATGACTTTTTTATGATTCATATGAACTAATAGGGACTGATTGTGGGTAAATATGGTGTCCAGAAAAAAAAACACGAAAGAATGATATGGAAATTCTCTACTAGTTCCATAAAGCTAACTAAGGTATGTGTGACACGATCAACTCTTTGGTGCCGATTACTTTCTAAAAAAGCTTCCAAATCACGTTAGTTGTGTTATTTGTCTATAAGGAGCCGAAATACTTGAAAAAAATGTAAAAAATCACTTAGAAATGAGAAGACATGGTTTACAGAATAATACTCACAGGTGGCCACTGTGCCAATTTGGGCACACCCCTATAATTTCAAAATTATATATTTTTTTTATCTTTTTTAACATTTCCTCACTTATTTGTGTTCCCAACTATGATTAAATAAAGAAAATTCTAAATTTATTTTTTCCGTATAGGTTTGACCATTAATGGGTTAATAGAAATCCAAGTTTTCGACCTCGGCGGGCGCAAGCGCGAGCCGCCATCTTGAATTAAAGGTGCCGAAATTCGTTTTTTTCTAAATTACGTCTAAACAGTTAGCTGTATGACTAAAGTGTCTATGAAAAGCATAAAGAAGACAAAATTACTTACATTTCCTTCATACATATTTATTCTGTAAGTCTTATAGGTAAAAGTTTACAAGCGATGGAAAAAAAACGAAAAACTTATTTAAATCTCCAAGTTCAAAAATGTTATGGCATAAAAAAAAATCCCAGAAGACTGGGGCTGGAGATATAACACCAATGGGCTCAGTCCAATAACAACAACTGAGAAAGCTGCACCCCCAACGCTTTTAAAAGTAATTTCTTGCCACTGTAAAAAGGATGCAGTAGAGCATGTAGTTGCAGAAAAGCTGGATTACAATGCTCTATTGTATGTGGGTTCTGTAGTGGTCAGTCCTGTGGAAATGTGGTAGAGATTCGGATAGATAACGAGGACAACGATGACGACGAAATTTCATTGCTGGAAACCCAGTTTTTTAAAAACAGCGACATTGAAACTGAAAATTCTAGCGAGATTAATGAAGATGTCGACATTCACCTACCTGGGCCATCAAAAAGGTTTAAAAAATAATTGGTAAATTTTTTAACCAAAACTTTAATTAAATTGATGATTTTTGTAACTTTTTATTTTTCAACTGCTTTTATGTTTTTACCTATAAGACTTACAGAATAAATATGTATGAAGGAAATGTAAGTAATTTTGTCTTCTTTATGCTTTTCATAGACACTTTAGTCATACAGTTAACTGTTTAGACGTAATTTAGAAAAAAACGAATTTCAGCACCTTTAATTCAAGATGGCGGCTCGCGCATGCGCCCGCCGAGGTCGAAAACTTGGATTTCTATTAAACTGCCATACGTAAGCAATATAACGCCAAAACATTTTCTACTCCACCTTTTGCAGAGCAAAAATACCTGCGGACTGGATTATGTACCGACGGCGAAATATGCACTAACTATTAGTTTAAAACTTTAAAGTGTCGTACGACGCAAAGGTTGCTGACCTCATTAGCGTGCGTACCTAATATCGTAATCGGTTCGCAAACCAAAAGAGTGTTCGTTCCGAACAGTATCCACGTAGTCATCTTTAAGAATATGAAGATGTTATGTAGAATTATTTTATGGATGGATGGTTTATCCAATATCCCGAAACACTTTTTGCTAACAAGCAACTCATTATCTTGGCTATAAATGTTAATTTCTGTTATAAATGATATGAAATAAAATAAATTATTCTGCAAATAGATTTCCATGAAATAATTTGCACGTCAAGTTATCTACAAATTAATCACAAATTATAATAATAAGTAGTCTTACTTAAATGATGAAAATCCATGGACATGATGAGCTGCTCGCTTGGATATAAAATAATTATGTAACTTGTACAATTTTTATTTATTTGTGATTAATTTGTAGATATCATGAATCCATCCTATCGATTATTATAAGGTTACTAGACAGTAACTTTATAATAATCGATATTCCCAGGAAACGACTTAATAAAAATTCTGTGGGATCTTATTAAACAATTTTGTGCTTAAAACTTTAAATAACTTTAAATAAATAAATATCTGGGACATTTCCACACACGGTTATCTGACCCCAAACTAAGCAGAGCTTGTACTATGGGCACCAGAGACTGATATACATACATATATATTTATAAATACATACTTAAATACATAATCACACCCAGACACGGAACAAACACCGATGTTCATCACACAAATATTTGTTTTGAGTGGGAATCGTACCCACGACTCTTTGAACCGCCAGCCAGGGTCACTAACCACTGTTCCACCGAGCCAGTCAAAACTAAGAACGACTTTCCAGTCCTTTTGAAGCCTGAGGCTTGGAACGGCAAGCCTATGCTTATTTCTGGTGTTATAATGGTGTGTATCCGATTTCTTATTAAATTGCAATCATTTATTTATTATAGGGTTCTTATAAACATATAAGATACAGTCCAAAATGTATTGAGAGGCTACGATCAAAATATCTATGTGATTAAAAATATCTCTAAGGGAGACACGTGGTCTTATACCATATATGGATCGGATAGCCCTTTTCTCAAATACAACAATGGTTTGTATATCAGAAACAGACCCCCGCAGCAAAAGATCGTATGACATAACACTATGGAAATAGCTGAAATAAGCTAACCTTGCCGTTTTAACGTCAGTTTATTTTCTGATTTTTCTAACTGCACACGCAGGTGAACTAAGTCTACCCGCCAAAACGGAGATATGAGGTCCCCAGTGTAACTTAGCATCTATAGTGATAGGTACCTAAAATTTTTGTAGATTCGGTCAATTCTACAAGTTCGTTATTTACAATAATGTTAGTTGTCTGTAACTTGTCGTTCATTTGGCATTGTAAATCCATACATATACATTTAGTTTTTTTTGCATTTAAAAATATTTTTTTCGTTTTAAACCATCGACGAACTTGTAAAAGGGTACTATTTACCTCCTCGTCGTTATTATTTTTACCTTTGCCAACCTTAAAAATCAAAGATGTATCATCATCAAACAGTACCGCCTGACATAGGTCTGAAGTGAAGTAAGGAAGGTCATTTATTAAGTCAGGAAGGTCATTTAAGGAAACAGTAAAGGTCCCAGAATTGAGCGCCGACCAAATCAATCCCATTGACATTCACTGTTTGCACCCTATCTTTGATATATGATTTTAATAAATCAATCGCTACTTGCACTAATGATGCAATTTTAATAGAAATATCACATGATTTACACAATCAAAGGCTTTGGCTATTGCATCCTGGTTATTCTCCCAAGCTTCAAAGATATAAGATATGCTTGACAAGTGCCACTCCTGTTAGAAAAAAATTCCTCAGATAGTCAGGTGGTATAGATGTGACTTGTTTGATCGTCCCTCCGTCGACGGTAGTAATATTGTGAACATGAGGTCGGCAGACAGTAATACGGTTCTCTAGTGTACAGTTCTATGTTTGTTACAAGAATGATATCAGTCCGTCTGGCTTGTCGCTTTATAAACCACTAGCAGCGACTTCGTTCGCGTTTCCCCCGTTTTTTACACATTTTCCATTGTATCTTTGCTCCTATTGGACGCAGCGTGATGTTATATAGCCTAAAGCCTTCCTCGATAAATGGTCTATACAACGCAAAGATTTTTTCAAATCGAACCAGTAGTTCCTGAGATTAGCGCGTTCAAACAAACAAACAAATTCTTCAGCTTTATAATATTAGTATAGATTCTCCTCGCCACTCACTCCTCAATGCGCCCGTGCACGCATGTGAGCGCGGAGGTGCTAGCACATGCGATTTTGCAGCAAACCTTACGACCAGTTTTTATCGTACCTACTAAGATTTGATTTCAAAAAAAATATTGTATATCAATGTAATGTAAATTAAATTTCAAGTTCTTCTAAAGTTGCAAATAAGTAACCATCGACCAGTAAAATGAACCAAGAATAAATAATCCATAGCTGTGCTATCATTACTTACCGCTAAAACGCTTACAGATCTGCAAATGACATTATTTCCCTGAGAACGAACACACAAAAGAAGCAGGTATGTAAAGCGAGCAATAATATAAATGGATTCCTATCAAAAGATTCAAATGAACCTTCAAACGACAAAACAAATGACGAATATTACAAACAATTAAATTAATATAATTGAAGTATAGGTATGTAATACGCAGGAGAATTACAAAGGGCGAGGCCGTGGAACCACCGGGGGCTCGCCGTACCTTTGTATCGGGTATTGGGCAAAAACATAATATCGTCAATGAATCGTTCCCTTTCAATAGGGACATAATTGAATTTCAGGACTGTTCCGGTGATTTGCAGTATTGCTGCCAAAATTGATACAAGGAGCTGAGTGACGCCATCCCCTTTCAATAACTCGTTTCTATGAACAGTCAAATCGCTTGATTACATAAAGTTATCGACGACCGACTTATGGATTCAATATATTGCCAGTATTTGTAGTTATTCCAGTTTTTTTTGTATAATTATAGGTGAGGCAGTTTCAAAAGTTTCTTATATTAAGGACACCTATTACAATAAAGTTACAGCTGTGGTTACCCAGTTGCTTATAAAGTAGTGAACATCAATATAAAAAAGATCAATATATGAATTTTCAACTATACCACAAATGAATCTATAGAAGTAAATAAAATTTAAGTGTCCATTTGTATAATAATCTATATCGGGCACCAATAACAATATATAACATTTTTGTCTATCTGTCTGTTTTTTCCCGATAATCTGCGAAACGGCTTTACCAATTTTGACGGGACTTTCACCAATACATAGGTAATTTTACAAGGTATGATGCACCTTATTTTATATTTTAATTTTCACATTTCGACGCGGACGAAGTCGTGGGCGGCAGCTAGTATACCAATATAGTAGTGGCAATTTGTCCTTCGTTGTACTAATTAAATCTACTTGCACGTGTCTGTTTACACGTGTGAAAGTAGAGCTTTGTTCGTAAATAATGGATCAACTGGAAGTGGTACTTAGCACGCTTGATCACCTACAACTTATTTTAATAGCTTTTTTAAAATACTTCAGGGTTGTCGAGAAAAAAAACTTTATCATTATTATATGTGGTGCCATGATTGCCAATGATTAAATTTATCAAGTAGATCTTTTTTCTTATCATGTTTTAAATAACATTTGTAATACACCATAAAACGTTTACTCGTGCGGTGACTAAATAGGGCTGCGTGTATGTATCGTTTCGTTTTCCCATTAGTATTAGACAGCTCCATACATTTTAATTGGTATCGTTTAAGGCGTCCGACCGATTTCAGCCATGGCGGCCGATCTCAACTGAGATCAGCCAAGTGCGCAGGACATATTATAGTGCACAAGTGCTATATCCCTTACTCTCATAATTCGGTGAGATGGCAATCCAACATGACCGATGAGAGATCAGGCGCAGGACCACTTGCTTGGCTTAGCTTGCTTGGCTTAACGTGCTTTCCGAGGCACGGGCGTTCAACCGCCAACTTCCTTACTTCGGGCTGAGTAATTTCATTATAGAAAACTCACACAAAATTTGCTCGACCCCGGACTCGAACCGGGGACCTCTCGGTCCTTACGCAGCGCTTGCTACCAATAGACCATCGAGGCAGTATCGAATTACACAATGATATCAATATTTCAGTAATCGGCTTCCAAGCTTATTGGGACCACTTGCCGAATATCTGCATACGGCACGTTTTTATAAAGCTTTTGTGCTTCTACGCGTAAGACACACTGCGGGGTCCGACACTGTTTTTTTCCTAACCGACTTATGATGATGGCTTGGAGTAGCCTTGTATCATCACCGGACTTGCGGGGGAGCGGATGGCTCTCACCCCTAAAGGTCCTACACTGGGTTAAGACAGACGCAATACAAGTCTCGACCTTCAACAATAGGGTAGTTGCCTATATTTTGATTGTGATATACAGGGTGTAACAGGAGGGGTGGATCATTGTAAGTCAATCGATGGGGGACTTCAATACCGCGATTTTCAATGGTTCTAAAGTTATTAAGACTTTTGTGAAATTTATGGCACATATATATAATAAATCGGTGTTTTTATTTTTCATGTAAAACTTTAATTTAAAAATAAATCGATATGTTTCAGCACATTTATGCTATGTTATTAACATTCTTCTTCTTCTTATCGTATGGTTGATGAACAACCTGGTGTCAGAGTTTTGAACCGCCCGTAGGCCTCTGATATGGCTAACATTAGTAGCAGTAATTTTACAGAATTGCAATCAAAGGGGTGAAAATCATTCAAAGAAAATTTTAGGAAGACACAAATTGTTTTAGTTCAGTCATGTTCCTTCCTTCACAACGTCGAGATAGACTGCAGCAGATTAGGGCATTCTACCCACAAAGGACGGTTACCACTCTCCACGCTCTTTGTTTTCGCTGATATGTTGGCAACATGTTGTGCAGGGCTATCTCTAATAAAGAAAACCTTTCAGTCTAATTGACCATCGACTCCTTCTTTTTTGAAGTCGGTCGAAATACTAACAGGGACAGAGACTGGCATTTGGTAATATGGGATTTTTGGCTCAAACCAATGAACACTTACTGTAAAAAAAATAATTAACAAAAATTATGTAAATTTTCTTTGTTTGATTTTCGCCCCTAATTTGCAATACTGTAAAATTACTGCTACTAATGTTACTAGCACATAGCATAAATTAGCTGAAACATATCGATTTATTTTTTAAATTAAAGTTATACATGAAAAATAAAAACACTGATTTCTGGCACCTGTGCCATTTTTCGTTTTGATGCTCTGGCAGTTGCGTTATGAAATTTTCAGGGTATACTATCCATGAATGTGAGTAGTTTTTAAAATAAGTTCTACAAAAAAAACAAAAGTATTTTTTTTTCACTAGAGGCTTTGAAAGTTAGTAAACACAATTCGATTCGTAAAACTTTTGTGAAGAATTATTTTTTTATTCCAATATGATAGGGCTATGACTCAAATCGGTATCGTAATTATAAAGACCCACTATTCAACTACTTGTAGAAAAAAAATCATGCAAGCAGGTCCAGCAGTTAAGCTACAGTGAAGACTTTTATACTGAATTCCGGCTTCTTACTAAAATTTCACAAAAATCTTAATTACTTTGGAACCATTGAAAATCGCTGAACATACATGGGGGTTATATCGATAGGTATTGACGTACCCCATCGATTGACTTACGATGATCCACCCCTCCTGTTACACCCTGTATATGGACCAACCCGCACTTGGTCAGCGTGGTCGACTAAGGCCTTATCGCCCTAGTTTAGGGTAGGCCCGTGCCCTAGCAGTGGGGACGTATATGGGCTGATTATGATGATGATATGGATGGACAACACAATTAAAAAGTTGCTGTTAAAAGAATGGTTTGATATTTGGAAAACGCCCCGAGGTATTAAAGTTTTAATAGCACATCATTTGGGCGAGCTCAATACGCTTCATACAAATGTCGCATCGAACTATGATGTCACCACCCGATATACTATCATATCGTATCATATAGTATGCATATCGTAAGAACTTTGGTCAACAACTTTATCAAATGTTGCATTTACGAATTTGTTTTCATAGTGAAAGTAACTACTAATTCTGTAATTTGTAATTGAATTTCCGCACTTTAGAAATGGACTTTGCCACCTAACTTCAAACGCCTAATATTGTCTCATTTCGTAAGAAATTTTAATTTCGATTTCATTTTTGTTATTGATTTACCCATATGTTGCTGTTAATTGTTAAATGATGTAAAATCCGAATTTGGAAACTACCCTATTGACTTTCCATCGGCGGAGACATCGGTCCACACGGGCCCTCACGGCCCTTACGGTCACCGTGCACGTGCTACCTTACACATTTCATTGCCTTCTCAATAAAAATAAGTACATAAGTGATATTTAACAAAAAATTACATGGATGGTAAAAAAATACTTATTATATGTAAGAAATGGGTACAAAAGTGAACCATTATTTCCAATAAGGTTTGTTATCGGTACGAAATATATAGATACCTACACAAATTACAAAAACTAAAACCCAACTACGACAAAAAACGACGCTGAAAAAGTATAAAACAAGACTTTTAGAACATACAATACTATTTTTTTGAAGTATGCAATATTTACTATGTAGAGATAAGTTTTCATGTTTGGAAAACCGCAGTCACACGTTGTCAAAGTGCTACGGTAGGTAGGTACTTGTGTATGGAACGTGTGACTACGCCTTTCCAAACATGAAAACTTATCTCTACATAGTAAATATTGCATACTTCAAAAAAATAGTATTGTATGTTCTAAAAGTCTTGTTTTATACTTTTTCAGCGTCGTTTTTGTCGTAGTTGGGTTTTAGTTTTTAACTTTTTATTATTTGTACTATTTTGGTGTTAGTAAGTAGTAAAAGAAGCTATGAACGAAAAGATGTGAACTATATGCAATCAGTCCATGAATATACATTGTAAAGTCACATGCAAATGCTAGTAATATATATATATTTAAAATGTACAAGTAAAGCGCTTTCCAATGATACCAAACACGGCGTATTTATCTTAACTTTATTTTTTTACTCTGTATGTTTTGTCCGCTAGTGGGCGCCACATTAGATTTTGTGAAACCCTATATAGCCTATAACCAGCGGACAATTAAGACGCTTCTAATGATATGTCATTTGTCGAATTCTGACAAGCAATTTAGAAGTTATGTGGAAACAGATGAACATACATACATACATACATACAAACATACATACAAACATACATACATACATACATACATACATACATAGCCTGTCAAAATCATAACCCTCCTTTTGCTTTGCCGTAGTCGGGTAAAAAATAATGCTACGTATCTAAAGAAAGGGTCAATATCACAAAAATAGGAACTGCCCAAGTGCGAATCGGATTCGCGCACAATGGGTTCGATACGAATCTTGTAAAAAAAAACATTTGTCACATTGATGCGGCAATAGAAAAACAGTATGTCACTCCGTGGACACATTATTGAAGATTTCTCCGCAAGACGCAAATGATTGTCATGTATTCATCAATTGAGAATGTTACTGTTTCTCAATTTCACAATGGGGCATTATATATTGGCACATTGAATGTATTTGTATCTTTTTAACCGACTTCAAAAAAAGGAGGAGGTTCTCAATTCGTCTGTATGTATAATATTTTTTATTTATGTATGTTCACCGATATTTTCGTCAATTATAGACGGATTTCAAAAATTTTTTTTTGCTTGGATAAAGTTTACTTCAGAGGTGGTCCCATTTTCATCAGTCCCGGATCTGATGATGGGATCCAGGAGAAATCGAGAGCAACCCTCAAATTTTATAGGGACATGTACCGCGTTTTGCATATTAACTGAAGTTATGTTGGCATTTGCTTCTGGCAATCATAATCTTATGATGCTGAGCTGATGATGGAAGGTCAACTCCTTAAAAGTTAGGATAATTCTTTAAATACTGTATACATATTAAGACTACTAGTTATAATACCAGTAGCATTATAGGTGAGCTAAACTAATGGGGTGACCAGTCTAGGATCTGATGATGGGATCTAGGGGAAATCGAGGGCAACCCTCAAATTTTATAGGCACATGTACCTCGTTTTACATATTTTCTGAAATTATATTGGCATTGCTTCTTGCAATCATAATGTTATGATGCTGAGCTGATGATGGAAGGTCAACTCCTTAATTGATTGGAGTAAAAGGATAATTCTTTCAATACTGTATACATATTAAGACTACTAGTTATAATATCAGTAGTATTACAGGTGAGCTAAACTAATAGGGTGACCAGTCTAGGATCTGATGATGGGATCTAGGGGAAATCGAGGGCAACCCTCAAATTTTATAGGCACATGTACCTCGTTTTACATATTTTCTGAAATTATATTGGCATTGCTTCTTGCTATCATAATGTTATGATGCTGAGCTGATGATGGAAGGTCAACTCCTTAATTGTTTGGAGTAAAAGGATAATTCTTTCAATACTGTATACATATTAAGACTACTAGTTATAATATCAGTAGTATTACAGGTGAGCTGAACTAATAGGGTGAAAAAAAATGTTACACTAAAAAGTATGAAAAAAAATTGTAAACAAAAAAAAAACCGCCTTCAAAAACCCGACTCACTAAAAATTACAAAATAATATAATTCGAACATTAATAATCATCTGGGTATGAATTTTATATGTTTTTGAAGGCGGTGCCAATCAAATTTTCTGAGGAAAACGAAGCACTCTGTGCTTGTCTGTATGGAATATAAACGGCACCGCCTTCAACAACATATAAAATTCATACCCAGATGATTATTAATGTTCGAATTATATTATTTTGTAATTTTTAGTGTGTCGGGTTTTTGAAGGCGGTTTTTTTTTTGTTTACAATTTTTTCACATTTATATTCTAGAACGTAAAATTATGAAAAAAATTTTTTTGCAAAGTACTGGATGTTGTGGTGTGACGTCATATCACAACGTTAATTTTGTATGAAAAGTGCAAACGATCAGAACTTTAAACACGTTTCACTTTTTCAATTTTGGTTGTACGTCGAAACTAATACACATGTCTATTCAGATTGTCAAACACTTCAAAGACCTAATTATCTAAAATCATGAACATTCTCTATTGTCGAAAGCGTACGCAATCACGCATAGAGTGCGGTTAAGTGGACAATAGGCCTTACACTTTAGTTTCTATAACCATAAAAAGTAATAATAATAAGAGTACGGCGTTTCACCTTTCTTAGACAGAATATTAAGCTAAAAACAAAATCGCCAAGGGACAGTATAGGTTAAAAATCAAAAACGATTGAATATTTATTTCTAGAGCTTAGAAGCATTAGGGCGGATGTCGATTTTGCCAACTTTACAGGAGAGAGTAAAATATAAATTCAATTTTATCGTCAAATATTTTATTAAGTACAAACAACACGTAAATTATTTCTTCGCATTTATTCAGCTAACCAAGAAGATTTTCTAACTGTAAAATTAAAATTTAAAAACAATGTTTCTAAACAGTGAAAAATTAACTTTTTTTCAATAAATGATCACATCCGCCTTTATGCCATTAAAATAACTGAAATTATTTGTTCAACTGATAAGTATGTGCCCATACAGCTTTATGCCTCCAATTTTTGTAAACTAATGTTAAGGTGTTTGTCCGAATGCAACGTAATGCCTTCAAAAATAATAATCAATATCTAGTAAAACTTAATAAGACGAAATTGCAAATGCGACTTTATGGTGTTCATTTATTAACTTTGGTTGTATTGGCAAAAAGTCGGACATCACTTAAAAAATACTACACACATTAAAACTAGGGATCGAGTATGTTTAGGAGTATTGCTGCAATCAGGGTTAAATAATAACTTTTTTGTATCGCTATTGTCACATTTTAGTGAGTTTTAAACATTTAAATATTAATTAAATATTGTTTAAAATTCGATAATAAGAAGAAAATTGACTGTCAATGTGGATTTCTATAAAACTGAGTACTAGTTTATAAAAGTACCGTTTTGAGAAAATCATTAAAATGTCTGCATCGGAACTGAAACAATTGAACTGAAAAAACCCGAGAAGAGATGATGCGAGCCGTCGGAATGTTGGAAGCCGGTTTCAGGCAAAGTGCTGTAGCTTTCGCTCTTAACACTACACAGAACGTCATGAGTCTTCTCTGGACGCGCAATCGCATGACGGGCAGCGTGGCCGAGCGACATGGGGGACGATCTCGCATCACGACACGCAGCAGGACCGGTATATCCAAAATACTGCTCGACGGAATCGTACCATGACCGCCATGATGTTTGTTACGAGGCACAACATCTCCCAAGAGTTGCTAATAAGCGATCAAACAACCCGAAATAGTTTACATGAAGTGGATCTGCGATCCCGAAGGCCGCTGAGAGTTTCACCTATTGCACCCTGCAATCGCAGGACCCGTTTACGATGGGCTCGCGAACACAGAAACTGGGAGGAAGAAGACCGGCGCTTTGTGTGCTTTTCGAAGGATTCCCGCTTCGCTATGAGACCGAATACAAGACGTACTCGAGTTTAGAGAACATCTGGAAGTCAAGAACGTTTGAGATATTGTCAGGAAGTTCATCCGTAAGGTGGACGAACAATAATGATTTGGGCCGGTATTTGGATCGGCGGAAGAACCGATCTCATTTTTTGTATCAGAGGTAACCTCAATACTCAAGTTTACGCAGAAAGAATTGTTTCAGATATAATCATCCCTTTGCGAGGCCAGTTAGGTGAATTATTTCAACTAATGCATGACACCGCACGTCCACACACGGCTAGAATCGTAACACGCATTCTTGCCGAAGCTCGTATCAACGTTCTGCCGTGGCCAGCTCAATCGCCAGAACTCAATCCAATTGAGCACGCATGGGTTATGCTTAAAAAAAGAGCTCCGCCGAGTATGCATACCATACATACTGCACAACAACATTTTGACTTGTTACAAAACACATAGGCGGCCATTTTTCAAAGTGATTATGATGAACTCATCTTAAGCATGCCTTGCCCAAGCGTGTTTATGGTGGAAGTAGAGATTATTATTAATTTTCGTAGTTTTTAAAAACATTATTTTTGCCATTTTGTGTCACTTAATTGACTTATCTCTATTCTAATTTAATTGACTCCGTTAATTTGAGATTTTCCCATAATTTTCAAAAACATAAATTTGAGTTTATTATTATTTAATATAGGGGTAAGCGGTTTAATAAAAACATAGGCTTTAAAGTAAGAAGTCGCCCGAAAGACTATAGTAAAAGGCACTCTCTTAAGAATAGGAGCGCCACACGAATTAACTCCATTGACATTCATTGTTTGCACCCTATTTTTGAGATATGAGTTTAATACATCAATCGCTTTATCTGCATAATGATGCAATTTTAATAGCAATATCTCATGATTTACACAATCAAAGGCTATTGAAGATTCGAAGAAGATACCTATTGCATCCTGCTTATTTTATCAAGCGTCAAAGATATGCTTGCCAAGTGCCACACTTGCGTCAGTGGTGGATCTTATTTCGGTGAAGTCAAATTGCTTATTTTCACTAAAATGAGACATTAATTGAGATAATATTTTTTTTTCAAAAATTATACTAAGTGCAGGTAGTATTGAAACAAAGCGGAAATTAGATGATTCACTTATATAACGGAATTTCTTGAATAAAGAAATTATTTTACTAAACTTCATTAAATTTGGGAAATGAAATACCTGTATACACATGTTAAATATAATAAATATAAGGCGTCCGACCGATTTCAGCCATGGCGGCCGATCTCAATTGAGATCAGCCAAGTGCGCAGAACATATTATAGTGCACAAGTGTGCGCGCAAACACAAGTGCACTCTCTATTCCCTTACTCTCATAATTCGGTGAGACGGCAATCCGACATGACCGATGAGAGATCGGGCGCAGGACCACCGGCTTAACGTGCTTTCCGAGGCACGGGCGTTCAACCGCCAACTTCCTAACTCCGGGCTGAGTAATTTCATTACAGAAAAACTCACACAAATTTTGCCCGACCCCGGACTCGAACCGGGGACCTCTCGGTCCTAACGCAGCACTTGCTACCAATAGACCAACGAGGCAGTTAAATATAATAGCCAAATGTCGTCAGTCTTTTTAAAATTTAACTCTTTAAAGGATTGCAAAGCTACATTTTGGTTTACTTGGTTAAATTTAAAAGATACTAGACATTTTCTACAGTCCTAACAATAGAAAAACTAACTTTAAGGATTCCATGTATATTAGTATTGGTCTATTGGTCACGGGCCACGGCGTGTATAATGCCCTATGTCGCTAATTTTTTGACGCCATATTTGAATAGTTCACATCCATAACGACTTATTTTCAAATTGGCCCACCATTGCGTTCACAAAGTTAGTAAAACAAAATGCATAAAGCCGTATATCTGCAACCGTTTAAATGTTTCTAAAGGAAACTTAGAAGCATAATGTCGGAAGTTTAGTTATGATGAATATTTTAAATCACTGTTCAGACCATAAAGGCGTGACTCCTTTTACGTAGCCTTTGTGAGAATATTTTTTTAGGCATAAGGGCCAAACTTATAATCCACCAAAATAAATAATCAGCATTGTACACGCAGAGAGATGGAAGTGAAAATAAAACCTTAAGGTTCTAATGATTTTGGAAAACCTGTCAGAACCGACATTATGCACGAAATTATCTCAGCCCAGAAAAGGGATAGAAATATAGCTGTCAGTGGTATAGATAGAGAAAGAAGTGTATTTCTTTGCTACCCAATAAAAACATAATGCCCTATCTGCACATCCGCCCATATGCTTCTGAGCTCTAGATTTATATTTATTTATTATCATCAATAATTTATCTGTATAGTAAACATTTATTTAGATGTAAGCTACATAATTAAGTTGAGTCCAGAGCCCCCTAAAAATTCTAATGGTGGATGTAAACTAGACGAGTCAAACACTGAGTAACTAGTAAAATAAACTTACTGACTAACTGTGGCTAACAGGTAATATGCGGGAATATTTCGACGGCTTCAATGAGCTATTGGTTGGTGTAATGGTTTCATACACGTCTGAGCGCGATTCTGGAATAACGGGTGTTCAATCCCCAGTCAACAATGGAGCAAAATTTTTTTTCCGTTTTTCAAAATAGTATAGAATTTAAATATATCGAAACTAGGTATCTATCTGACACCAAACTAAGCGGAGTTTGTAGTTTTGTACTAAGAGATCAATAACATACCTATATTTGTAAAAATATTTTACATATTCGCACGTGGACGCGGAATAAAACAAAAAATTTCATTACATGAATATTTGTCCCGGGGATCAAACCATTGTTACTAACCGTTCTGTTCCACCGAGTCTAATAAACAGTAAAACATCTCGTAGTCTGGTCTGACATCACTTGACACTCTGAACAGAGTAGCTCGGCTCTAGCATTGACCCACCTTCTTGAGACTGGTTCTAGACTCACCGGCCGCACCCAATTTTTGCGTACAGAATAACCTTACAGCAGATTTTTGTATCGGGCGTTAGCGATGACTGGTCAGCGTAACTGAAAGGTCCCATATCTATCCCGGTCTTTAAATGCATACGGATCAGCGTCAGAGTCACTCCTCGTGACCAGGCTTAAGCAAGCATAATGCAGAAAATCATAGAGTTCACGTCAATTGTCAGATTCCGCCACGAGTTTCTCCAAGAGGTGGGAGTTGGGCGGCAACCACTCGCAACTGGTTGACTCCGACGAGCACACCTGAAACCAAATCAAAGACCAGGTCAAGTACGGCTCGAACTCGCGCTCCGTAGGTTCCGTACAAACCTCAAAGTAAACACTGGGATTGGAAACGTGTTTGGTTTTATTTACCTATTCAAGTACATTGATGTTGTTAATTCCACTGTGGTTTCAAATACTCGTAACGCAAGTCTTTAAGGTATAATATTCTAAAGGTTCTTCTCGAACAGAGTTCAATCAAAGACTAATGCCTGATTTGGGATGTTTATATTTGAAAACCTTACAACTATATATTAAAAAACAAACGAAAATAAATTACAAAATTTTACTGTCTAACATAAATAAAATCCAATTAAAATACTTTAATAACTACCAATAGGAAAGATATACGAGGGTGACACTGAAAGTTCTTAGAAAATCAAAAAATACTCAAATATTAGTCTTTATGGGTCTACACGCGTTATTAGGAGTTACGACCATGATTGGTGCAACCCAGTCGAAACGTCAGGCAGTAAGTAGCTATGTAATTTGCTACTCCTAATAACGCGTGTAGACCCATAAAGACTAATATTTTAGTGTAATGGAACGCGAAAGTCTAAAATCTTGCATAGTAAGTTATTATTTTTATTATAACGCTGGCACTGCTTGACGTCGTCAAGATTGATATTGGAATTTGTCTGAGCAATTGCTTGGCTTCCCAAGACAATGAACTTTTCAAGTAGTGCATTTATTGCACATATCAATGATTGAATTGTTATGGATCGAAGATGTGAATAAATCCCGATAAGTGATCCATCATATGTAATTACCAGAGAACTTCGGTATTACGATTTAAGGCTACTGGAATAGATCAGACCTCTCAGAACTCTGACCTCTACCACTACCTCACCATGAGACTCTTTTTATTTTTGTATCCTGTTTAGCAAGTGTGTTAATTCTAGATTTTAATTCAGATTTATATTACGTGTAAACGTATTCGGTGATATCGTAAATGTAAGAAAGAAAGAAAGAAAAGATATATTGGGCATCTAAAACACATTGTGATGGTATGTGAATCTTGTCAATCACGACCTTACGTGATCGATAAAGATAACTCAGCACGATAGAGTATTGCTACCCTGAACACGTATATAAGATAACATTAGTATATAAGGTGATTAGTTTAAGTCAATATATGAATTCCACAACGGACAGTCTTTAATTCAAGTCCCACCATTTTATAATATTATCTAGACACGCGGTAGCGTGTCAAGCCAAGGTTCAAGAAACAGAACTGGCGAGCCGCACCGTGTGTAATATTACACGAACCATTTGGAACCACTTTTGAACCCCTCATAAATCAAAAACTATTTCACATAAACATATCAAATTTGGCTCATTTATTGTGACTTGCGAGATAAATATGTGTTCTAAATATCATAAGCTTATCTCAAACAGTTATTTAGATATTAATGTCCAAAAATTATCATTTTTATCATTGACTGACTGACAGATCAAAATTCTAACCCAGTTCCAAATGACCTAGAGAGTTAAAATTTGGTATGCAGATAGGTAATTACATGAATACAAAGGAATAAATATAAAACTGGCAATTTTTTAATAATTAGGTTAGGTTCTAGTATGAACGCTTAACATAAATACCTAATTAGTGCCTAATCACGCCTATATACCGGGGAAGGCAGAGTACTAAGTATATATTTAGGTATACTTACTTATTTACAATTAAGAGTAGGTACTTATAGTCGGTTTTCATATTTATTACTTAGGGTAGGTACCTACTTTATTAACTGGGATTAATTATTATTTTTATATTTAGCGCCCATCAATAGTATAAAATTATTACCTACTCATAATATTTCAAAGGTACAAGAAAATATAGAAAATAACACTCAGAAGAAAATTATACCCCGTAAACGTAGGAAAATACAGTAACTGATTCAATTGTTTTATATTTATAAAGTCTAGTTTTAGTTTTGAATTTGTCCTTTTCAAAGGACCCACGGCGTTACGATGATATTATGTACTTTTCTACAAAAAGTAATGATATCCAATCAAAAACATAAATGTGAAATGAGAGCCAAGTTCAATATTATGGTAATCGCCTTGGTTGTTGACTTCAACGACAAAAGAAGTGAGATCTAAATGGGTGCCAAGTTCAATGGTCAACCCTGAAATTTATTTATAAGTAACACTATAACATACCTATCAAATCTTCTTATAACATAAGATAATGTATGGTGGTAGCCTATGAAGGTCTGTCTTGGCTAGTTTCTATAAACCTACCAACGTATTATTATGTTCGCTCGCTAGTTTCTACCAACAATCCAAATTTTCGGAATTATAAAATAAAAACCGGCAAATACTTGTAGGCTTAGAACTTGCGACGGCTTTAATTCATATATGAAAACTAGCCAAGACAGACCTTCATAGGCTACCACCATACATTATCTTATGTTATAAGAAGATTTGATAGGTATGTTATAGTGTTACTTATAAATAAATTTCAGGGTTGACCATTGAACTTGGCACCCATTTAGATCTCACTTCTTTTGTCGTTGAAGTCAACAACCAAGGCGATTATCATAATATTGAACTTGGCTCTCATTTCACATTTATGTTTTTGATTGGATAACATATTTCTCACAATACTCGTTATTCTTTAGTGCTTCACCATAGTTTTTCACAAGAGTTCTATGAGTTTCACAAAAACATTTCTACAATGTCTCTAATGATTCTAATTTCTCTTCACAATATACTTCAGTAAGGGTGCATTTACATAAATCGAGCGAATGCTCATACTATCCCCACTACATCAAATTCTTCTAGTGTAAACAGGCGTAGAGCATTCTTTCGTTGTTCTTAGAATGCTCTTGTTCTCAAGAATGCTCTTGTTGAGCATTCGCTCGTTTAATGTAAATGCACCTTAATACGATCCTTTGGTGACTTTTTATAATTTACTCTCGCTTTATAATTTTCTTCGTAGTCTATAATTTGCAAATTAATTTCTGAATCCATCGTTAATGATAATTAAAATTCAATACGTACATTCAATTGAATATAATAAAAACTTTAACAAAATGTACATGTTTTATTTGTTGTTTTTAATGCTTTTAAAGCTCAATGTTATTTTTTTTTTAAATTTTAAATTTTCATTGAGCTTTAATAGCATTAAAAACAACAAATAAAATATAATTGACGAGTGCAACCATTCTGTATAACATTTCTGTAAAGAAATGTTTGCTGACCGATAGTGTTTGATCACTACCGGTGGTGGCGCCACCCGTGGCTAACGGGTAAAAGGTGATGGAAAAATTCGCATTGATGACTAATTGCCTGGATAGCTCAGAGGTTTGAGCAACCGACGCGATATCGGGAGGTTCGGTGGTTCAAGTATCCGTTCAGGCGGGGTCATGAATACGAAATTTTTCAAATTTTAAAAATGTAGGTATATAAGTAAATAAATTAATCGAAAACCAAAGGCTTCAGTTTGGACTACATGAACATTTTTAAAATTATAAGTGTTTTGAAACACTTGAAGTCGAACCAAAATCGGGCATAGGTTCCCCGTCGGAACCAATTTTCTTAAAATTAGGCTAAGTTAATGTAAACAAACCGAATTCCTGTAAGCTAAAATTCACTCACAAATAAGGTTCAAATTTCAACACCACACTACTATAATGGGGTCATTAGGCGTTTCGTACCGCAAGAGATTCGAACCGCGGTGCGAATCGCCCAAGAGCCCCTTTTGAATGGGTCTTTTCGCACCACGGTGCGAATAGCCCAAAATTATTTTTGATAACTCTTTTAGATGAGATGTGTGATTAAAATACATTTGATTTGTTAGAATTCACCTATTTGAAAGAAAACTGCTTTGTTAGTAATTGCGGATCGAATCGTATAATTTTGGGCTATTCGCACCGTGGTACGAAAAGACCCATTCAAAAGGGGCTCTTGGGCGATTCGCACCGCGGTTCTATAACTATCACGTAAACACAAAGTTCAATTTCGCTTGACTTGTAGAAGACGTAATAATAAATAAAAAACACACACAGTTTTTTGTCCCTTTCACTCACTCGTGATGTCACTGTACCATTGCTGTTTCCTGACGGCACCTCCTCAGCATCAGCACCGTCCCGAAGTCCAAATCCGGATTCTCCACCAAGCCTGGACCACTGCTGCAGCTCCAACTCCTCAGGATGCTGCTCCTCAATCAGCACGGCAGCACCACTTCAAAACTACGTCACCACTAGAACGACTTTCGGTTTCGGTCTGGCAGAACCTTACCGACCTCGAAGGACCATAAACGAGCGAGAGCTAGATCGCTTTGCTAATAAAAGCTAACTTAGCAGTCACTATACTTTATTGATGGATAGCCTCGATACGCGGTCTTACAATTGTTTGCCTATAAATGAGGTCGGAGACAAATGTTGATACCGCGATTCAATTATGCACAGTGTTTACATTATTGAACTACTAACTAGATACTTTCACTGTCATTTGCGATACGACCTTACACAAGTAGTCGATTGTTTGATTGGCATTGTGTGACGAGGTTTTGTCGTGGTGAAGGAGGATCCTACTACGAGGTCGTTTCTCCCGAACTTTTTCTAAGACGAGTGGCAAACAATTGTTAGTGTACCACTCTGCAGTTACTGTTCTACGATCCTCTAAAGTAATTGCTGCGTAACCTGTCTTTCCAAAAAACGAGGCCACCATCTTCTTCCCACGCTTCAACCTCTCTTAGTTGGCAACTCATCGGAAGGAAACACCCAAACAGCAGACTGTCTCTTAGTTTCGGGATCATAAAAATAAATCCAGCTTTCGTCATCTGGGAGTATGTCGAACACAGCATTCGAGTCACCTCCATTAAATGTTTTAACCATTTCACGTTATCAAACAACACGACGAAGTTTTTGGGCCTCTGTCAAATTATGAGGTATCCATCAGGCACAAAGTTTCCTGACGGCTAAATGTTCATGAAGGATTTTGTGCACTTGACTCATACCTACGCCTAAGTGCCTGTTCACACCTAGCGATTTTTGGGCGATTTCGATCGCCCAAAAATCGCTGCAAATTTCGCTGCGAGCTCGCAGCGTGTACGCGCGCGCTCGCTGCGATATCGCCGCGATTAAATAATCGCCGCGAGCTCGCTGCGATATCGCCGCGATTAAATAATCGCCGCGAGCTCGCTGCGATCACGCCGCGATTTCGCCGCGTACTGCGTTCATATTTCCAACATTAACGAACCTGCGCTGTAGAATGCGGCGCATGCGCTAAGCGGGTAGGTTGGATGAGGCGTAACCGCCGCGAAACCGCGGCGAGCTCGCGGCGATTATTTAATCGCGGCGATGTCGCCGCGATCGAAATCGCTAGCTGTGAACACGCTGTGAGCGTGTCTGAATCTGCCGGTAAGTCACTCTTTAGTCAGTCTCTATCATATTATGCCGCATAACACTGATGTTATCTTCAGTCGTCACCGTAGAAGGCCGTCCTTCACGCAGATCATCGGGGAGATTGGTGCGACAGCGTTTAAACTCATTAAACCATTTGTAAAAAGTGGCACGAAAATAACTTTCTCGTTGACTTAAATGACATCGAAAGTCATAAAAAATCATTGACCGAAAATTTTCTCGCCCTTAATTCATGCTGACATGACGAAGACAATTTTTAATTTGCCGCCAAATCGTAAACAAATGCCAAATGAATAAAACACATTATTGATTATACAATAATATTTAGCAAAAAGTACCTAAAATCTAAACTAGTTTATTGTTCGAAAAATTTACAATTTTACACCGCCAATAACAGCGTTTTAAATACTTATTTTTATTTATCGTTTAATTATTAAGTTTGAGACGGTTTGCCTTTGTGCTTTAATGACACGGAAGCATAATGAACTCCTGTGATTTACAGGACCAGCGTGCAGCGCACCGAAAAGAAATCATGCAAGCAAGTCCAGTAGTTAAGCTACAGTGAAGACGTCTATACTGAATTCCGGCTTCTTACAAAAATTTCACAAAAATCTCAATAACTTTTTAATCATTGGAAATCGCTGAACATACATGGGGGTTATATCGATAGGTATTGAAGTCCCCCATCGATTGACTTACAATGATCCACCCCCCTGTTACACCCTGTATATTTAGATTATAATAAAAAGTTAATACACCATTTTTTTACTATCATAAAAGTGAATCAATCTTAAAAGATATCCATATACCTTCTTTGGTTTAAAGACGTTATTTTACCTGCACACCAAAGAAGAAATTCTAAGGTTGTGTAGTCGACCAACCCGCACTTGGCCAGCGTGGTCGACTAAGGCCTTATCGCCCTAGTTTAGGGTAGGCCCGTGCCCCAGCAGTGGGGACGTATATGGGCTGATGATGATGATAATGACGTTATTTTAGTAGGTACTGACTGAGTCCCCGTACCAAAGCGTGATGCCTTACCGAACGGGCTGGTTTATTTCGGTACTTACATTTTTAAACTCTTAATACCTTACGAATGGAATGTCCGAATTGAATAATTTAAATACTTTTCGCAGCGCATGTGATATAAGTATTTTTTTTTATATCTTGGGTGACTTATTTGGGTTTTCCGTACGGATCCCTACTTTTTTTGAAAATGTTATATAGCCTATATAACCTTTCTTAATAAATGGACTATCCAACACTGAATGATTTTTTTAAATCGGACCAGCGGTTCCTGAGACGGTATACGGGTAAGCGACCCCGGCTCCTCGAGCTACTATCGACTCAGTCCCAGTTATCCGAGGCGATAGTATCCTTCCTCCCCTTTTCCTCCCCCGTCATATATCCTTGCTACTCGTGGGAACGCAAAGACCTTGTTAAAACAATGCACAAGGTAGAATGGCGGCGACGTGGTCCACAACCCGTCACGTCACGTTTCCCACAGTGGTGAAAAGTGGATCGCTGGAAGTGATCTCTGCCTACCCCTCTGGGAAAAAGGCGTGATTGTATGTATGTATGTATGGTTCCTGAGATTAGCGCGTTCAAACAAACAAACAAACTCTTTAGCTTTATAATATTAGTATACTTAGATAGTAAATAGTATTATAGTATAGATTTCTCCGAAATATCACGGTTATTTACGGTGTTTGCCCGAAAGTTATATGCCATAATATTCATATGCCCAAATTTCAATTGCCCGAATTTTTTGTTTACCATAGAAGACATGTGACATACTTTTAATTGCCCGAACATTAGATTCCATAATGATTCGAATGCCAAACGTATTGTTATCCATATTTTTAATTGCAAAAATATTATGTTACAGAATTTTCAAACGCCATACCTACTCTAACGCCAAATCTTTGTCCTAAAAAGCGATTGGCTTTCTGGAACTTCGCCGGCCGCTGCCGCGGCACATTTTAGCCAGGCGCCAAAAGGAGTGGCTACCCGTGGTGGGATGCTTTATAAGGTAGTGGCCAACACGTGCAACTCGCTGGGCATCTGCTCTGTTGTAGGTTCTTTAGGTGGCCTTGGTGGCTTTGTTATGGGCTGTTTTAATCCAAGTGCAATAATTATGCGTGAGAGGTTTTTTGTTAATTGGCGTCCAAGTTTCCAGACAAATAGGGTTTATAGAATATGTATTTTTTCAAACACTTTGTGCACGGTAACACTAATGTGGCGCAGAAGTGGACGTGCGCGGCGCAATTTTGTGCGCCAGACGCGTGACGTCACGATTCAGTCACTTTTTGTAGCGTTTTGAGCTTGCCTAAATGATGTACTATTGAAACAGTAATATCTCGGCGAGTTTTAAATTTATGACAATAATTCTTTAAGCATTTTTTTTAATGTTGTGTGGTCCATCCATCTACATCAAAATAAAAAAATAGGCAACTACTCTATTCACAAACGTCCCTATCATGATTGACGGCACGTCTAAAGGCACATCTAAAGGCTTCACTAGTAGAATACTATTATTATGTTACATTTAAAATCCAAAATTGCAGAATTATTTGATTTGCACTGAAAACTAGAAAATAAAATAAATAGAACACAACTTACCAACCTACGTAGGTGGTCCCGGTCATTTTTATCTCTGATGGTAGGTACGACTAAAATAAAAAACGTGGGGCCCCTCTGAAATCCTACTTTTGGCAGAGCATATCATTATACTTTAGTAGATCATGAGCTCGAAGTTCGCTGGAGAAGCTTAGTGTAGCAAAATCCACACTTAGTATATCTGTTACGGTAAAAGTGTATAGAGTGGTTATTATGTATAATTACCGGTAACTATGCATAATTACTATAGTTGTGTCAAACACTCGCTGCCCGCGGGGCAATAAAATGTGGGACTACAACAGCGAATATTCATCTCTCTGTCGCACTTACAGATCTTATGGGGAGGCGTAGTGTTGCACCAGTGCAGTGTCGATATTAATACTATAACAATTTTGTACAGTAATAAAAGTTATGGAGTGAATAACTATACAATTATTTTTAATAATGAATATTTGTATGTTAATTCTAGTTTATCGTTATTAGTGAATTAATTCGTAAATTACCTACTCTTTAAAACATTTATAAGTTGAGTTTCTGACAATTTAATTTACTCATTAATTATCATTGCCAGCTCAAATACCCAGTAAACAATCACGATGCGCACATAACAACGTATGTACAATTTTCTGGAAGAATGCATTTGACGATAACTGTCCATCGACAAGTGCGCGATGCGCATGGGCCGCCCTAGCATACAGATGATTTATGGCATCGCGGGCAGCGAGTCTTTGACACAACTATAGTGTTCGTGGTAAAGGTGGTGAAAACTATTGAATTAATTACATTTGCCGGTAATTATATAAAATTACCATACCCTTTGTGTAAATGTGGTAAATAATAAAATAAAACTGACTTGACTGGCTCGGTGAAACAATTGTTTTGTTAGTGACCCAGGCTGGCGATTCCAAGAGTCGTGGGTTCGATTCCCACTCGGGACTAACATTTGTGTGATGAATATCGGTGTTTGTTCCGTGTCTAGGTGTGATTATGTATTAAAAATAACTTTTCTGAAAAAATTTAAACCGCGTCAGATAGATGATTGAAATTTGGCATGCAGGTACCCTAATAGACTTACTTGCTACGCGATATTGCAAAATTCGTAAGGTAAAAACTTTTGTATTTAAAATCCTGTAGTCCACGCGAACGAAGTCACGGGCACAGCTAGTTATAAAATAAACCAGTCAAGTATCTAGAAAAATATTATCTTATAAAAATATAGTTATATAAAATTAACACAATGGCAGGGAATTTTCAGTGGAACTCTTAAAATTCTTTCTCGTCAATATATTTTTGCCGGTTTGAGATTTGTGACATTTGGAATTGCAGAGTACTTGTGATATTTGTCAGCAATGTCAACATTTACACAGTCGAGCGGGAGTTTTATATAATTACCGGATTTGAATAATTCACTACATTTACCATGTGCGTCGGGAATTATCTATATTTACCGGTGATTATAGATAATTACCGATTGCTCACATTGACCGTAACATAGCAAAAAATAATACAGGATTGGTAAATGGGCCACACGTTTTTATTTTAGTCGCACCTGCCACTGCCATCAGAGATAAAAATGTCCGACCTCCTACGTAGGTTGATTAGTAAGTTGTGTTTTATTTATTATTTTCTAGTTTTCAGTGCACATCAAGTAAATCCGTTTTAACTTAAAAGTTATTTTTTGTTATCATGGAAATGGACAGTGTCGTGTGGCTGCACTGCGACTGCAACGAGCAGCCGCTCAACTGCGACGAAACGTTCCTATTTTCTGTTTTAGTCGTTGAGGTCGAAGTTTTAAAGACAACATGGACTAGAGCGGCGCAGAAGCTGCCAGTTGCCAACAGTTTTTGCAAACTTCGATCCTCGATCAGCGGTGTTTTTGTTTGTTCTTTGGAATTCACTTCCGCCTTTAAGTGTGTGATCCAGAGAACTTAATCGCAACTCCCGAACAATAAGACCCTTGCTTGTTATACTTATTACTTAACGATGGGTGTTCGGTCTGCTTGAGGCCCAGGGATACTGATGCATTGGGTTTATTCAGATGGAAACTACATACATATAACATTTCTTATTATAGAGTTGTACATATAATATTTTATACTTTTGCGATCCATTACATTAGAAAGTGTATTTTTATGGAACATCATCAACATCGGACAGTTAGTAGCTATGTATTTGCTACTCCTAATATCGCGTGTAAACCATTAAAGATCACTTTATAATGAGAAATGAAAACATTTTAATACGGCTACAAAATGACCTAACGCCGACAGGTTAGGAAGGTATCGGGTGGAACAGAATAGGTTTAATAAAAAATTAAGAGTTAACATTGTGCTCATGGTTTTCTTTTGTCTTATCAATGCTTTTTTATCGCACAGTTTTGTTTAATATTCTATACTAATATTATAAAGCTGAAGAGTTTGTTTGTTTGTTTGTTTGAACGCGCTAATCTCAGGAACTACTGGATCGATTTGAAAAAATATTTTTGCGTTGTATAGACCATTTATCGAGGAAGGCTTTAGGCTATATAACATCACGCTGCGACTAATAGGAGCAAAGATACAATGGAAAATGTGTAAAAAACGGGGGAAACGCGAACGAAGTCGCTGGCACAGCTAGTTAGAAATAATATCCAAAGATGCGGAGCCTAGCAGTGCGCCATAGTGACGTCACATGGCCCGATAGGAATGCTGGGGCCCGGGCGTCTGGGGCGCGGCGCGGGGCACTCGCTCTCTTGGACGGCGGCAGTCTGGTTTCCAACAATATTTTAATTTTAATTCCATAAAAATTTTATTCTACATAGGGTGTATCATTTCATTTGTTGCTTAAATAATAATATTGGTTATTTTCGGAATATTTACCCTAATCCATTATTTAGTTTAATTTAGGTGCAGTTCGGTCATGGGTACCTTTTATTTGCATCTATCACGTAAATAGAGAGTATATGTCACCGGAAAAAGACAAGCACCGTAAATTTATAATTTTCCTAGGAAAATTATAAACTTACGTAGGATTCTACACGAGAGATAAAATGTATTATTTTTCGCCTAAATTTTAGGAAGTTTATCAATTTGCGACGTCGTGTGGTAAATTTATAAACTGACGGATATTCATTTGTAAGATTCTAAGCGGTTCGGCCAGTCACAGCAGCACTCTGCTGTGATTGGCCGAACCGCTTAGAATAAATTTTACGCTTCTTATAAAACGGAAAATAACACGCTTTCTTGTTATTTTCCGGTGACTTATATATGTTAACGGAAATGTATGTAATCCGTCATTGTATAAAATTCCTAGGACAGGATTGGCGTACGTTTATGTATCATCATCATCATCATCATCATCAGCCCATTTCTGTCCACTGCTGGACATAGGCCTCTCCAAATGCACGCCACTTCTCTCTATCCTCGGCCACTCGCATCCAGCTCCTACCAGCCGTCCTGCGCAGATCGTCACACCACCTGGCCTGCGGGCGTCCTACACTACGTTTGCCGAGACGCGGTATCCACTCCAGAATCCGTCTGCCCCAACGGTTGTCGGTTCTACGGCTGATGTGGCCAGCCCACTGCCACTTCAACTTGCTAATGCGATGAGCTATGTCGATGACTTTGGTTCTCTGACGGATCGCCTCATTCCTGATTCGATCCCGCAGAGAAACACCGAGCATAGCTCTTTCCATAGCCCGCTGAGCGACTTTTAACTTGTGGACCAGCCGTGCCGTCAGTGTCCACGTTTCGGCTCCATACGTCATGACGGGTAGGACGCACTGATTAAAGACTTTCGTCTTTAGGCTTTGTGGGATTGACGATGAGAAGACTCGACGTAGTTTCCCAAACGCTGCCCAACCCAGCTGAATTCTTCTATTCACCTCGTCCTCAAAGTTGTTTCGACCCAACTGCATAGTCTGCCCAAGGTACACATATTTTTGAACAACTTCGAGGACGGTGCCGTGAATCGCAATCGGTTCCGGTAGTACATGTTCATTGAACATGACCTTGGTTTTGTCCAAGTTCATCCGTAGGCCGATGCGCGCAGAATTGCCAGCCAGGTCATTCAGCATCTGTTGTAGGTCCTGCACCGTCTCTGCCAGAATGACGATGTCATCTGCAAATCGCAGGTGAGAGATGTGTTCACCATTTACGTTAATGCCACGTCCTTTCCAGTTCAGCGTCTTGAACAAATCCTCCATTGCATTTGTGAACAACTTCGGGGAGATGACGTCCCCTTGTCTCACTCCTCTATGCAATGGTATGGGTTTTGTCTGCTGATTCTGTACTTGGACGGACATAGTCGCGGCTTGGTAGAGACATTTCATCACCTGGATGTATCGCCAATCTACTTGGCATCGCTGCAGGGATTCCAGAACTGACCAGATTTCAACCGAGTCAAAGGCTTTCTCATAGTCCACAAATGCTAGGCACAGGGGCTGATCATACCCCTCAGTCTTCTGTATAATCCGCATTGTGTGGATGTGGTCTATGATGCCGTATCCGCTCCGAAATCCAGCCTGTTCCGGTGGTTGGAATTCGTCGAGTCTTCGTGCAAGATGGTTCGTGATTACTCTTGAGAAAAGCGTATAGACGTGGCTTAAAAGGGAAATAGGTTTTGTCACCCTTTTTGAAGAACAGGACGACCACACTCTTACTCCACGCCTCCGGAGTTCTCCCTCTAAACAGGACAGCGTTAAAAGCCTTTGAAGCTCCCTCAGTACGGGTTTGCCTCCAGCCTTTAGCAGCTCTGTTGTAACGCCGTCCTCTCCAGGGGCTTTTCCATTTTTAAGCTGCCCAAGAGCAATCTCAATTTCGTTATTGCTAACTTCTGGTAGGTCTTCGGTATAGTGGCGTGTCAATATGGCTCTAGTGTCCTCATTGCCGGGATCAGGGCGAGACGCATGCGAGGCGTATAACCGGCCATAGAAGTCCTCTATCTCCGAGAGGACTGCCGGCTTTGAGGCAGCAATGTCCCCATTCGCTGTGGTCAGCTTCGTTAGGTGGCTTCTTCCGAGAGATTGTACAAACACCTTTGACCCCCGATTCTGTTCAATAGCTCTTTCAATCAGAAGAGTATTGTAGCACCGGAGGTCGCGTCGCACACATTTATTGATCTCCCGGTTGAGAGCCCGAGCTTCCAGTGCAGTAGCGGGTGGGTCTTCACGTCGCTGCCTCATTAGCCTTAAGGTCTTCTCGGAAAGTTTAGACTTCCTACCTCCGCGCCTTCTGCTGCACAATCTCGATCCTTCCTCCCTGAGGACACGAACCATATTTTCAAGTTTCTGGTTAACGTCAATCGAGGTTTCCATAGCTGCAAATCGGTTCTCCAGATTTGACTGGAACGTTTCGGATCCTGTTATGGTCTGGAGCAGAGTAGGTCGGAGACTCGACCTCACTAAGCGAACACGTTCGGCTTTAAAATCGATATTCAGAGTGCCTCGAACAAGACGGTGATCACTGCCGGTGTTAAACCTGTTGAGCACGGAGACATCTCTGAATATGTGCCGCCTATCCGCTATGATGAAGTGGAATTCGTCGAGTCTTCGCGCAAGACGGTTTGTGATTACTCTTGAGAAAAGCTTATAGACGTGGCTTAAAAGGGAAATAGGTCGATAGTTCTTCAAAAGGGTTTTGTCACCCTTTTTGAAGAACAGGACGACCACACTCTTACTCCACGCCTCCGGAGTTCTCCCTTCAAACAGGACAGCGTTAAAAAGCCTTTGAAGCTCCCTCAGTACGGGTTTGCCTCCAGCCTTTAGCAGCTCTGTTGTAACGCCGTCCTCTCCAGGGGCTTTTCCATTTTTAAGCTGCCCAAGAGCAATCTCAATTTCGTTATTGCTAACTTCTGGTAGGTCTTCGGTATAGTGGCGTGTCAATATGGCTCTAGTGTCCTCATTGCCGGGATCAGGGCGAGACGCATGCGAGGCGTATAACCGGCCATAGAAGTCCTCTATCTCCGAGAGGACTGCCGGCTTTGAGGCAGCAATGTCCCCATTCGCTGTGGTCAGCTTCGTTAGGTGGCTTCTTCCGAGAGATTGTACAAACACCTTTGACCCCCGATTCTGTTCAATAGCTCTTTCAATCAGAAGAGTATTGTAGCACCGGAGGTCGCGTCGCACACATTTATTGATCTCCCGGTTGAGAGCCCGAGCTTCCAGTGCAGTAGCGGGTGGGTCTTCACGTCGCTGCCTCATTAGCCTTAAGGTCTTCTCGGAAAGTTTAGACTTCCTACCTCCGCGCCTTCTGCTGCACAATCTCGATCCTTCCTCCCTGAGGACACGAACCATATTTTCAAGTTTCTGGTTAACGTCAATCGAGGTTTCCATAGCTGCAAATCGGTTCTCCAGATTTGACTGGAACGTTTCGGATCCTGTTATGGTCTGGAGCAGAGTAGGTCGGAGACTCGACCTCACTAAGCGAACACGTTCGGCTTTAAAATCGATATTCAGAGTGCCTCGAACAAGACGGTGATCACTGCCGGTGTTAAACCTGTTGAGCACGGAGACATCTCTGAATATGTGCCGCCTATCCGCTATGATGAAGTCGATCTCGTTCCTAGTCACAGTATCGGGACTTTGCCACGTCCACTTCCTTTGAGGCTGCTTCTTAAAGAAAGAGTTCATCAAGAAGAGCCCCTCCCGTTCGAGGAAGTTGACAAGCATTTGCCCCCTGTGATTTCTAGCTCCAAAACCGTGGGACCCTACTACCGATTCACTGCAAAATTGTACTCCCACTTTAGCGTTGAAGTCCCCCATCACAACATTGTAGTGGGTCTTAGTGGTGGAGTGGAGGGCCTTCGATATGTCATCGAACATTTTCTCCACTTCATCGTCTGAGTGTGAAGAGGTCGGTGCGTACACTTGCACCACTTTGAGGCTAAGCCTCTTGGTGAGCTTAATGATGAGGTACGCTACCCTGCTCGAAACACTAGACATTTCCACCACGTTGTCAGAGAGGGACTTATTGACCAGAAAACCGACGCCACCTTGAGAATGTTTGTCTCCCTCGCGGAAGTACAGCAGGTGGCCTGATTCTAGGGTTATGGTGTCCTCTCCCGCTCTTCGGACTTCGCACAACCCCAGAATGTGCCACCTAATTTTCTCAAGCTCTACCTCAAGTTGCGCCAGATGCGAGTCGAGCCGTAGCGTGCGTCCGTTATACGTCGCCAGAGTCAGTGTGTTTTGGTGGCCTCTCGTAGCCCGGGGATTCTTAGCACCCCCCGCTCCGCCGTTACCATGGTCGCCACCGTGACCAGGAATAGCGGGGCTGCCGGGAACTGGGGGCCGTGGCCTTATGTACACCATTTAGAGGGTTTGCCCATAATCACCACGCTGGGCAGGCGGGTTGGTGATCGCAGTTTTCATGTTCGAGGTGATGCGGAGAGCGCTGCTGCCCGATCTCCGATCATGTTCCATACCTTGCAGTAGTCCCTCTGTCGCCTTCTACGACACCCGCGGGAAGATTTGGGGAGGTGCTATTCTATTCTGCCGGCACCCCACGGCATGTATCAACGTGCCATTTTCTTCTGAAAATGTTTGAATCGTGTCATTGACGTGCCATCAAATAATTTTGACTTTCTGATTATTTGGAAAATATAGATAACGGCAACGTTCGATCGTCACAAAATACCTACTTAACACATATTTTACATATGTTTTAGGATCGGCGACGTGCCCAAAATAATATTATGTTGTATGCCATCTGTGGCACGCGTGCCATTGAATTTGGTTCGCCTACCCTGTCCCAGGAAATGTATGTAATCCCTAAAACCGGGATTTCTAAACTTGTACGGGTAATGTATATTCATAGCATTCGGAAATGGGTTAGTTGCGTTTTCACCCGAAATCGAACAGTTACAGTTTTACCCGAAAATTGTAACTTGTCTATTTAAAGACTACATTTTGTTTATAAACAAAATGTTCGGGTGAAATCGCAACTGGAGAATAACGCAACTATACTAGAGCCGCTGTAAGATGACCGATTTGACACATGTCAGACTGACTGCACTAGTGAGGGACAACGGTAAAATTGCCGAAGCATATAAATAACAGTTATTTCCACTTTATAACCAAGCAAGGTCTAATTATAACATTTTTTTATTAAAAACATTTATTCACATCCAGAAGATTGAATTAAAGTTTCTCATTTTAAAATATATTTATTTTTAAAATACTTAAGAATAAAATAAGATTAAAATAATTATTAAATCCTTCATCCTATTTTCAAAAAATCCGTGGTGAGTATTACCCATTACTGCTGTTGAGTTTATAATGACATAATGTGTTTTATAATATTTAATATTCTTTGTAACTTTGTATTGTAAACTTGTTTTATGGTTCTAAAATAAATAAAAAAAAAATTACGTCACTATGAAAACGTGTCAAACGGCGTAACCTTGTAAAAGCGGTATACACAGTGGAAATTTTACGTTTTCCTTTTAACAGTTCAATTATTAGTAATATATAAGTAATACAAGACAAATAATTAGATAATTAGGGAGCATTTTGAAATAACATCTTATTTTTAAAAGTTGTTCTTTATGATTCGCTAAATAGGTATGTTCCTCTTAACAAGGATAAATGCAAAATATAAAATAAAAAGTGTCAAATCGGGCCTTTTAAAATGGCTCTAGATGTCTAGATTTAATTACTTTTTAGAGATGAGCAATCTGCTCCATCGAGACTTGGCTAGTTTTTTACAGGATGTTTTTGTAAAGGCGGTATGTCGTTTTTAAATATTTTTAGTCGATTTTATAATATTGGGCTGTTGTTCTCTAATCAGGGTCACCAGGTACTCCAGATCTTCAATTATCGTAGTTATTATAGTTTTCCCTTTATGTGACTATTAAACCCTAACTCTGTACCAAATTTCAGCGCTCTGAGTTTATAAGAAGTACTAGTTCTATTTTGATGATCATGAGTAGGTGAGTGTGTGAGTGTGTGTCGTAGATGCGAAACTTTGCTTTCGCTTAACTTCGGAACTATAAGTACCACAGACTTGAAATTTTGGATTTTAAGTATGTTATCATACCTTAATGAATGATGAAAATTTCTGCGTTCTGGTCTTATCCAGAGGTTCTCAAATAGGGCCCCGAAAATGCGGCGAAATGGTTCTAGTAAAGGATGGTACGGCAGTGTTTATTTATTTATTTATTTATTTAGGAAAAAATACAGCTGTTTCTTAATACATTTGACTTAGGATAACTTAAAATAATACATCAGCAATTAACATTTTCCACTACAAGTTCATACATTTAGTGTTGTGTGACGAAATAACGCGAAAGGAAAGATTAGGATATAAAATTAGTAGGTAATTGAACTATCTATTTATGATAGCCCTTTTGAACCTTGTGATGTGTTTGCTTCGCACTCGACTTGGCGCCAGATATTCTTATGCTTATGTCGTAAGTTCATTAAGTCGTCACCATTTACAACGTCAATTGCCGAAAAAATCACTATCACTGAAATTTCGTAATGTAGTTTAGGTATTTTTAAGCTATTGCATAGCTTTTATCGCGGGCTTTGAGCGCGGCGACCGAACCAAGAAATTCCGTAACGAAAAAAACCTCACAATCGTCTAACATCGTTTCAGTTCGATAGAATTCGGCACGGTGTTTGTGTGCGTGCGGTTAGACGTATTGTACGACTCTATGAAACTCGCACGAATCGAGACGAGCTGCTCTGAAATCGGACGATGCTATGCACTAGCTATACCGCGGCAGTCCCCGAGTGCCACAATTTTTTTAACATTATTTAATAGAGTTGTTTTAAATAAAAATTTAGTACCGTTACACTACTACACCTTCCGTTTCAAGCATCACGTTAACCCTACATGCTGTTTAGTATTTTTCATCGACCTATTCCAGTACCGTCCCCAAACTCCTCATGAAGTCATTCTCATGATAAAAAGTTAGAACTGAAACTATTTTCTTATCTGCTTACAGTACTTAGTATCACAAGAAAAACTTAGACAAGCTTTTCAAGCTGAAATTCGGTGGAGACAATGAAAAGAACACGGTTTTCAAGCTTACCTTTATAATAATTAGCATTAAAAAAACTAGACTTTTATTTAATACTAGCTATGCCAGCGACGTCGTCCGCGTTTTCCCCCGTTTTATACAAATACCTACCTACCGTCCTTTTGCTTCTATGCCCCGAACTGCCGAAGCTTTCAAGAGTAACTCGTGTTATTGTGAGTCAACCATAAAAGATCTATCTTTTATATGTCTACTAGCTGTGTCCGCGACTCCGTTCGCGTGGACTACCGGACATATATTTACATACAAAAGTTGTTTCTTAATAACTCCCGTTCCCCTGGGAATTATGTAATATCGCGTTGCAAGTAAGCTTTTCATTAATTAGGGTACCCGCATGCCAAATCTCAATCATCTATCTTACGCGGTTTAGATTTTTCATACAAAAGTTTTTTCCCTATTACTCCCGTTCCCGTGGAAATTGAAGGGGAATGGGAAAAACAATATCCTGTTTCAACTAAGCTGTAAATTAATTAAGGTGCTGCCTGCCAAATTTCAAGCGTCTAACTTATGCGGTTAATATTTTTCATACAACAGGAATTTCCCGTTAATCCCCGTTCCCGTGGGAATT
The DNA here is from genome assembly GCA_039566165.1 of Maruca vitrata. Lineage (NCBI taxonomy): Eukaryota > Metazoa > Arthropoda > Insecta > Lepidoptera > Crambidae > Maruca > Maruca vitrata. The sequence continues at coordinate 12,999,129 of CM076914.1, read as the reverse complement.
TCGGGAAATCCTTTCTTAAAAATCGCCTACGTTATAACATCTACCTGCATGCCAAATTTCATCTCGATTTCATCCGCGTAGAGATGTTTAACGGGTAAAACATTACTTCTTTATAGCGCAGTCGGTTAAAAAGTAGCCTTTATCCTTTCCTAGGCTCTGGATTATATCTGTACCAAATTTCGTTTAAATCGGTTCAGTACTCTACGCGTGAAAGCGTAACAGACAGACAAACAGACAGAGTTACTTTCGCATTTATAATATTAGTAAGGATAGTCATAATTGTTGTTCCGGGATATTTTTTAGACAATTTTATGTAGAATATTACATACATGACCTCTATGTAACTTTAACTTTTAAGACTGCCCATGCGACGGAAGCTTAAAAAAAATGATTAACTTCTCTCTTTTTCCCAATACTTCCCTTCACTACTCTGCTCCTATTGATTGTAGCGTGATGAAAAGTATAATGTAATTTGCCTAGGAGTATGAAGAATAATGGTACCACGTTTCGTTGTAATCCGTCGAGTAGTTTTTGTTCCTATAAGGAACATACAGACAGACAGACATACAAACAGACAATAATTTTATTGATTGGCATCAGTATCGATCACTAGTCACCCCCTGATAGTTATTTTGAAAATATATTTCATGTACAGAATTGACCTCTACAGATTTATTATTAAGTATAGATCCCATCAAAAACAATACTTGTCAAAAAACCAAGTCTCGCAACTCAAAACTCAAAACTCTAAAAAGTTGTAAGATCCATGTAATAAATACCAAGTCGGTTATCAATTGACGTGGCCATTGTATTAAAACACGAACTGCAGCGCCTTAAAGACCTCGACGCCAAGCGCCAAGTACGGAAGATTCGGCCGAAACCCTCCTACACTTACACAGTCAACAGTGCTGGCCAGCTCTACTGCGTATCCTGCCAGCGTATTTTTAAAGCAAAATTTGGTTTCACAAGCCACATTCGAGCGTTCCATAATTATTAAAAACTACATTATTTGACATGCTTGAAGTCGCCGTTACCGAAAACGGTACGGAAATGATGATGATGATGATTAAAACACGAGTAAATGTTATTAATAAGTGCAATGGCCACGTTTGTTTTGCTTCAAAATATTGATTACACATTTTGTATTTATTATTTACCCAAAAAAAATCTTTACATTTCAATTACGTGTATTTAACTTATAAATAACAAATAATACCTAGCAGCAGTTATAAAGTTTGCTGTTAGTGTGAATAATTATTAATGTAGCGAATTTATTCTAAGGGTAAATATGAGTTATATTCGGTGTACTCCCACTTGCCAGAATTTTATTTGCTATAATAGACATATTATTGTTTCTCATAATTTTATATGTCATACTACATACAAGCGAGCGTGCCGCGACAGCGGCCGGCGAAGTGCCAGAAAGCCAATCGCTTTTCAGGAAAAAGATTTGGCGTTAGAGTATGGCGTTTGAAAATTCTGTTACGTAATATTATTGCAATTAAAAATATGGATAACAATACGTATGGCATTCGTATCATTATGAAAGATTTAATTTGACTTTAATTGCCCGAACATTAGGTTCGGGCAATTAAAAGTATGTCCCATGTCTTTTATGGTAAACAAAACATTCGGGCAATTGAAATTCGGGCAAATGAAATTCGGGCATATGAATATTATGGCATATAACTTTCGGGCAAACAATAGATAACCGTGGCTAACAGGTAATAAGTATGCGGAAAAATTCAACGGCTTTAATAATCTGTTGGTTGGTGTAATAGATTCGCACGTCTGGGTGCGATTCTGGAAGGACGGGTTTTCAAATCCCCGGTCAACAGTGGAGCTGTGTGTGTGTGTGTGGATTTTTTCCATTTTTCAAATAGCAATTATAGTGTAATTTTCATCCAAATTTCTAAATCATTCTAGAAAAATCATGGATAATAAAAATAACTGGCTCAGCTTGGAAACTCTCTCCTAGCAGGTAAAGTTTGAAGTTCGTTGCTCAATTTTGTTTTGATGAAAAATTCGTTAAAAGTACCTTGTTCTTCTCTGTAGTTTTCCCTAATAAGGAAAACGTGAAATTTTAAGTTATGAAGTCTAATTAATCTTCACTTTAAAATTTTAAAATAACCTCTGAAGGGTTGAAGTTCTAAAGGGTTGGGTAACGTTATACATACCTTATAATATGTATACTAAATTGCCTGGTAATACTTATAACCATTGTGCGAGCCCATTAATAATAGCAATTACAGTTCATTGGCACCTTTGGTGGCAACTGGTATCGTATAAATAAAACACTTCCACCATATTTATCGTCATTTTTATTTCAATAATGGCTCGTAATCTACTATCAAAAAAGTGAATAATGAACTCTAATGTATGTTACCATTTTCGTATCTCAATCGACATATCCACAATTTTCATTTAACAAAACGTTTTGCCTATACATAGATAATCGGCTGTCCTGCTTTATTTGTTTACATGTTCGATCTATTAATTAATTCTAATCATCATCATCATCATCATCAGCCCATATACGTCCCCACCGCTGGGGCACGGGCCTACCCTAAACTAGGGCGATAAGGCCTTAGTCGACCACGCTGGCAAGTGCGGGTTGGTCGACTACCCAACCTTAGAAATTCTTCTTAGGTGTGCAGGTTTCCTCACGATGTTTTCCTTCACCGTTAAAGCGTCGAATGATGGTACATATGGATTTCAAATTTGAAAAACACATTGGTACCTGGCGGGTAATCCTAATACTCGAGTGAAATTTATGTAAGGATACCTCGAGAAGGTAGTCTTCTGAAATACTAAACTACAACAGTATTGGCAATTTTAACAGACTATTATCGAAAGAAATAAACCGAGCCAGTCTTCATTATAATTTCCACTTTAGGTACCTAACGTTTTATGAAATCAAATAAATAGTTATCATTTTTGAACTCTGAGGCAACGATCACGAAACGAATGCATACATATCGTCTTGTGTACTTTACACAAGGCGGTATACCCCTCTTTAGGGGTCTTATCCTTACTAATATTATAAAAGCGAAAGTAACTCTCTCTGTCTGTCTGTTACGCTTTCACGCATAGAGAATTGAACTGATTTAAATGAAATTTGGTACAGATATAGAAAAGCGTCGATGGCCGAGTGGTTAAGGTCGTTGCTTGCCGTGCGAGAGGTCGCCAGTTCAAACCCCGCCAGGTACCAATGTGTTTTTCTAATTTGAAATTCATATGTACCATCATTCGACGCTTTAACGGTGAAGGAAAACATCGTGAGGAAACCTGCACTCCTAAGAAGAAATTCTTAGGTTGTGTAGTCGACCAACCCGCACTAGGCCAGCGTGGTCGACTAAGGCCTTATCGCCCTAGTTTAGGGTAGGCTCGTGCCCCAGCAGTGGGGACGTATATGGGCTTATGATGTGTGTGTGTGGTACAGATATAGTCCAGAGCCCGAGAAAGGACATACTTTTTAACTGACTGCGCTATAAACAAGTAATATTTTACATATATAAATAATAGATCGAACGATCTACGTTTAAAAGGTTCTGCCTCAGCGTGTGCCATAGCAGCCGCAAGGACGCGACGGCGCTGATATTGTGGTAGAACCTTTGAGTGACGCAACTGAAGAAAAAATAGGAAGTTTAATTCAATTGAAAAGAAAGAACATGAATGTAATACAAAAAAAATATCATTAAAATACTAATACAGTTTTTTCTTGTTTTTTTTTTACTCAAGTGTAGGTAATTAGAATAAATACAACTGTGTTCACAAACCTTTCGAATTCGAAAAATCCATACCTTTGACACTTTTAATCGCTAAAGATATGAATAAGACGCGACAAGGATATTTATGTCACACCCACGCCCCCTGTCAGTGTCATCCACGCGTCAAAATATCCTTGTCGCACTATAGTTTCCAAATTTGGAAACTTTACTATAGCGTCATAAAACATCTACTGACAAGACGGGAATAAGTAGGCTAAAAGGTTAAACGGTCCATCTTTAGCCTGCCTACACCCATGTCCAATAATTGGTGACCGATTTTTCTTCGGTAAAAATGGAACATACTGATTGCAACGGAGCAACCAACGCACGCGCACGTCCTGTAAAAAGCCGGTCAAATCTATACTAATATTATAAAGCTGAAGAGTTTGTTTGTTTGTTTGTTTGTTGTTGTTGAACTACTGGTTCGAATTGAAAAAATCTTTTTGTGTTGCATAGACCATTTATCCAGGAAGGCTTTAGGCTATAACATCACGCTGCGACCAATAGGAGCAAAGACACAATGGAAAATGTGTAAAAAACGGGGGAAAACGCGAACGAAGTCGCTGGCACAGCTAGTATTTCATACAAATTCAAATCGGCCCGACTATCCGTCCTCATATCATACGTGGGCACTGTGGGCAGGCAGCCTTATGAACAACGGAACTTACCTCACACCGGCACTCTGTGGCCGAAACATATTGGAATATATCTGTGCCGGTCGCAACGCCCTCGTCACAGTGACGCAGGCGAGCCTCCACCGGCCGCCATGACGAGAACATGCACACCGGGTGACGGGACTCCTTGAACGGGAACATCCAGTCCGAAACCTGGGGGAGACAGCCTTAGTCAACACTAGAAACATCCTTACTAATCCTTACTAATATTATAAATCCGAAAGTAACTCTGTCCGTCTGTCTGTTACGCTTTCCGATTGAAATAAAATTTGGTACAAATATAGTCCAGAGCCTGAAAAAGGACATAGGCAATTTTTTAACCGACGGCGCTATAAAGAAGTAATGTTTTAAACCTCTCTACGCGGACGAAGTCGCGGGCGGAAAGCTAGTAAGCAATAAAAAATCATAATAGACCATATTAAAACTGTCGCACTCAGCCTGCTTAAATGCTGTTTCACGCCCCGCCAGAGTCCAGGATCATAGAAGGGAGGAAAAACATGATTTGGAAGGACATTCCATGACCTAATGATACGTGGCAGAAAAGGGGAATAAAACCTCATGGTCCGGTCCTCCAACGCCTGCATTTTATGTGGGTTGCAGCGCTGTCCAGCACCTGTCATTCGGGAGTAAAAAGGGGCGGGAGGGACAAGCTTAAATAGATATAAGAACATTCCTCATTATAGAGATGGTCGAGAACACTTAGACCGGCAATGTCTCTACGTAATTGTAGAGGCTCCAATGGTTTGTACACCTCTAAACCAACCGACAATATGGATTGCTCGTCGCTGCAACCTATCGAGGGCATCAAGCAAGTATTTTGCGGAGCCACCCCAGAGGTGAGAGCAATATTCCACAATTGTTGTTTTTATCTGTTTTTATCTGATCCTACTCTTTTCCATTATTTTTCCCCGTTAAAACCTACCCTGGATTATCACGAATATTTTCAAGACTATAGTACTCTAAGCCGTTCAGCCGTTCTCGAGTTTTAGTGAGACTAACGAACAGCAAGTTTTTTTTATATATAGAGATTCTGTTTTCGCTGTAGACATGGAGCAAACACAGGCATAACATCACGGGTTTTATTTAGGCCCTCGCTTTAAAATAAATAAATAAATATACACAACATGACATACATTGATCTTATCCCGTGGTAAGTAGCTTAAGCACTTGTATTACAGATATCAGAATCAACAGTGGATACACAAATATACTTAATACACACCCAGACACGGTACAAACACCGATGTTCCTCACACAAATATTTGTCCCGAGTGGGAATCGAACCCACGACTAAACGAACCGTAGGTAGTGAACCTGGGTCACTAACTACTATTCCACCGAGCTAGTCAAATTAATAGTTAATTTGTCATGTTAGGTTGTGAATTTGAAAATGAATTATAATAAACATTAAATTTCAAGCGTCTACCTGGTATAGGTAATACGTACCCAAAACGGAACCCTTGCTTACCCTTTGGTTTTGAATTCCACTAAATCCCTTTTCCGACAGTTTCAGTAAGCACCTACGTCCGGAAAGGAAACCCCATGCAAGTTTTGAAATTTCTAGCATAGTTATTGATCTTTCACTTTTAAAAGCCTATAATTTAATTTTGATACATGCGTTCTAGTGACCCGCCCTAGCATTGCTTCGGAAATTCTTTCTTAACGGATTTCTTAACATAATGAAATGAAATGAAATGAAATGAAATAGTGAAATGAAATGAAATAGTTTATTCTGCAAATAGATTTACATGAAATACTTTTGCACGTCAAGTTATCAATAAATTAATCACAAATAAATAAAATAAAAATTGTACAAGTTACATAATTCTTTGATTATCCAAGCGAGCAGCTCATCATGTCCATGGATTTTTATCATTTAAGTAGTCTTCTACTTTATAATAACCTTTTTTCACAAGACACGACTTAACAAAAAGTTTGAAATTATAAAAAGGCAATTCAATAACATTATGTGGGATCTTATTAAATAATTTTGTGCTTAAACCTAAGAACGACTTTCCAGTCTTTTGAAGCCTGAGGCTTGGAACGGCAAGCCTATGTTTATTTCTGGTGTTAAAATGGTGAGTATCTGATTTTTTACTAAATGATTGCATGTTCTTATACACATACAAGACACAGTCCAAAATGTATTGAGAAGCTACGGTTAAAATATCTATGTGTTTAAAAATATCTCTAAGGGAGTCACGCGGTCTTATGCCATATATGGATCGGATAGCCCTTTTCTGCAATACAAAAATGGTTTGAATATCAGAAGCAGACCCCCACAGCAGAAGACCGTATGACATAACACTATGGAAATAGCTGAAATAAACTAACCTTGCCGTTTCAACGTCAGTTAAATTTCTGATTTTTCTAACTGCATACGCAGCTGAACTAAGTCTACCCGCCAAAGCAGAGATATGTGGTCCCCAGTGTAACTTAGCATCTATAGTGATACCTAAAAATTTTGTAGATTCGGCCAGTTCTACAAGTTCGTTATTTACAATAATGTTAGTATCAACTTGTCGTACATTTGGCATTGTAAATCTTAAACATTTAGTTTTTTTCGCATTTAACAATAAATTATTTGTATTAAACCATCGAAGAACTTGTGAAAGGGTACTATTTACCTCGTCGTAATTATTTTTACCTCTGTCAACCTTAAAAATCAAAGATGTATCATCAGCAAACAGTACCGTCTCACATAGGTCTGAAGTGAAGTAAGGAAGGTCATTTATATAAATCAGAAACAGTAAAGGTCCCAGAATTGAGCCCTGAGGCACTCCCATGAGAATAGGAGCACCACACGAATCAACTCCATTGACATTCACCGTTTGCACCCTATCTTTGAGGTATGATTTCAATAAATCAATCGCTTTATCTGAGACACCGTAATGATGCAGTTTTAATAGCAATATCTCATGGTTTACACAATCAAAGGCTTTGGAAAGGTCACAGAAGATGCCTATTGCATCCTGTTTATTCTCCCAAGCATCAAAGATATGCTTGACAAGTGCCACACCTGCGTCAGTGGTGGATCTTCCTTTGGTGAAGCCAAATTGCTTATCATGTAGCAGCTTATTTTCATTAAAATGAGACATTAATTGAGAGAATATAATTTTTTCAAAAATTTTACTGAGTGCAGGTAGTATTGAGACTGGGCGAAAATTAGATAGGTCACTTTTACTGCCTGTCTTGAATAAAGGAATGATTTTACTAAGCTTCATTAAATTTGGGAAGTGACCTACCTCTATACACATATTAAATATGATAGCTAAGTGTGGAGCTATTGTTGTTATAATTGTTTTTAATAGTTCCACAGAGATACCCCATAAATCTTCAGTCTTTTTAAAATTTAAGTCTTTAAAGGCTCGCAAAACTATATTATGGTTTACTTGGTTAAATTTAAAAGATACAAGACATTTTTCTACAGTCCCTATAAGGAGGGTTTGAGCTTGGTGAGGGCATGAGTTTAGGTTTTTTGTAGTAATTATAGGTATGTTAGAAAAATAGGTTTCAAAAACATTTGCAACCTCCCTATCAGAATCAATATGCTTATCATCAACTACAAGAGAGATCTTGCGGTCTTGTGTTTTATTTTACAAGTCTCTTTGTTAATAATTTTCCAAGTGGCATTTATCTTATTATTTGATTTTCTAATTTTATCTTTCAAGTAATTTGACTTGGCAATTGCACAAACTTTTTTAAATAGCTTTGAATAATTTCTAACATAATTGATAAAATTAATATCATTTGATTGTGATTTAATGTCATATAATTCATATAATCTAATTCTACTTTTGTAAATGCCTTTAGTTGCCCAATCACTGAATTTGGACTTGGGATCTTTGACTGTTATTGTCTTTTTAGTAAAAATCCTATTAAATTCCTTTAAAATTAAATCAAATAAGTTTTTATAAGATTCATCTATGTTTTGATTCAGATGGTATTGAAATTGAAAATGAGAAAATTTATCATTAATGTTTTTCTTAAAAGTTTCTGTGCGCCTTGTAGTAATAGGTCGGTGTGTGAAATGCAGTGGAGGATTGTTGTGGTTGTATTCAAATATAGCCATCTGACCACTGTGGTCAGAGTTAATAAAATTAACAATAGATTTATCCTGCATACCAAATTTCAGCCCGATCCGATCAGTGGTTGGACCTGTGCATTGTTAGATCACTATGAGTCTGTCAGTCACCTTTAAGTTGTTGTTGTTGTTGTAGTTACAATTTAACTTATTACTATTCGTCAGATCGCAATCTATCGAAGTGAAACTGTTAAATTGCAATCTTACAATTGTCATTTTGTGAACTATGCAATTTTGTCACCATTCTTGAAGTGCATTTATTTTATTTGAATGACACCTGTGTTTTATTTCTAACTCTATGGACACAGAACGGTTAACCGTAAGGCCGACCAATCAGGGACCGCCTTTGGACAGTTGACAATTTGACAGTATCACTTCAATAGATTGTAATCTAACGAATAATAACACGTTAAATTGTGAGCAGTATGTTATGGTTCACAATTTTTCGACAGTTCACAATCTCGCGAGATAGATTGCAATCTAGCGTTATTTACAATTTTACGGTGACATATATATTTAGGTTTATCATGAAGCCATCTACATTAATTGGCAATATAGATAACATTCAGTGATCTGGTTGTAGTGTACCAGTGTTTCTCTTGTTGGCTGTTCTAATCCTTACTTCCTTACTAATATTATAAATCCGAAAGTAACTCTGTCTGTCTGTCTGTCTGTCTGTCTGTTACGCTTTCACGCATAGAGTACTGGACCGATTTAAATAAAATTTGGTACAGATATAGACCAGAGCCTTGGAAAGGTTATAAGCTACTTTTTAACCGACTGCGCTATAAGGAAGTAATGTTTTACCCGTTAAACGTCTCTACGCGGACGAAGTCGCGGGCGGAAAGCTAGTAATAAATAAATACTGTGCGGTCGTTGAATACACATGCAACATGCTTTCCGAAACACGGTCGTAAGTACATCTGCGAACTTCCTGACTTCGGGCCGAGTTAATCAAAAGAATAAAAAATAAAACTTATACTTTGACCCGATCCGAGGCTCTTTATGAGGCGCCTGCCGCCAACAGACTAACAGAGCACACACACACGTAACATAAACTGTAACAGTGTTTGTGTGAGTGTATTGTGAAATATTTAAACTGGTATACACCGTGAAATTTTAGTGGTTGTTTTCCCGTGGCAGAACGATTTGCCTTTAGTAATACTATCGAAACATGCAAATTATTCTGCGAAAAAAAAATTTTTTTTTTTCAGATTTTCAAAATAATTATTTTCCAACTCGAAAACGAGAGAAGCTATCGTTCTTTTATAAGATGTGACGTAATAAGGTACTGCTTGCCGCATGAAATCGATGCTTAAAGCTACAGAAGCTCGACAACCTATGTCATAAAGCGGCTCTAACGTGCTTTCGAGTTTCGGTTAAACCTTTCGTAAAACCGGTATTTATTGATTTTAACAAAAAATAACTGCACAGATCTATTGTACTACTAAGATAGAATAATTTTACTGCGGGAAAACAACCACTAAAATTTCACGGTGTAGATAAAAGCCGAGCATTAATACAGAACTAGATTATTCGAATTAATTGGGACCAGGGTCGATTTGGATAGTTGAAAATTCGGATAATCATTCATCGACCAACATAGACAAATAAAGAAAAATTAACTTCACAGATAGAATACACAGTTAAATAGAAAACAAAGCAAAAATTACTTCGTTAGATGAGGTTTTATATTGAGCTTAATACCGTTACGGATAATGAAGAATGCTCACTAATTTTGTATTTTAGCTTAATGTATTATCTCTGTCAAAAATAAAAAATACTTGTGAAAGAATTATTTTGATACGTTACTTGATTTCATTAGACATTACGACCTTTTTTGGAAAAAAGGTCTCGCGAAATTATTATTATTATTATTTTTCCGTGATAATAAGTACCCTATAGCAGTCTCCCGGTTCTAACTTACATCCCACCAATTTTCAGGAAAATCGATTCAGCCGTTCTAGAGTTATAAATGGTGTAATTAACACGACTTTCTCTGACATTTTAAAGATAAAAAGCACACTAAGACCGATACAAGCATCCATAGTCCGGGACATAAATGTTCGCACCGCAACGTTTCCAAAGCAACGTTCCTAAACCAAACTGTTCGTCAAATTAATAAAAAAGGTGTAGCACATCTGTTCTCTATCTTCTTCTTCTTCTTTCTTATAAATAAAAATGAATTGCTGTTCGTTAGTCTGACTTAAACTCGAGAACGTCCGGACCGATTTATGTAATTTTGGTTAAAAATGTTCGTCGTAGTCCAGGGAAGGTTTCAATGAGAAAATATAGAAAAAGAATCAGTATTGGCGGTACCTATACAATTCGCCGGGACCACTAGTTTGGAATAAAAAACATCATCCTATCATTATTCCGGTCGCGATGACCAATACTATTAGGCTATACTACTGTTCCTCATTTGGAGACGTATTTTTTATCTAGATACGTCTTTAACATTAATTTGCCTCCTACCTAGTCTTCCTAGTTTATCCTAGTTTTTGTAGGTAATAAGGCGTTCAAAAAATACCTGGCTAACATAGCTAGTAATGTACCTAACTATTTAAATAAACAGAACAAATATTACGTATTTTCGAATGTAATACTTATAATAATAAGAGAAGGTAAAACTTACCATTGTATTTTTACACCTCGCATTTCGACGGCGAAGAAATCATTATTTATCGCTAAATAATGAGCCACCACAAGTCCATCTATTCTCGGTAGGTTATCCGAGTGTCATCATCAAATATTAAAATACGAAAAACGATACAAAACACTGCTCGGGAACTATTATTTGCATACAGCTCAGCGCGGACTGTTGCGGGCTGACGTCATCCAGGGTCACGTGACCAATAGCGGGAATACAAATTTACGCGAACTTTGAACGCTTTTCAATCAATACTACTTGGTATTTTTAAATGAAACAAAAACTGATGTATTTTAATACATAAAGGCTACTGTAATGAAGTTGTAATTTCATATGATTTTGCATACATATGAACATTCTTCATTGGCGATTCAATTAATCAGCCTTCTAGGTACTATAAAAAATATTTTCAATTCGTATAAAAGTACCTTTAAAATTGAGGCATGATTTTTCAAATACATGCTACATAGCATGCCATAAATGCTGTCATGTTTGATATAACATAAGTAGGTACGTGATATATTTTTTGGTAGTTCAAAAGATGGTACTGTGCTCTATCGCTGTGTGCGCGATGCTAACGCCCCTAGTGGCCACAACTATTCAGGATTCGAGATCAGTCAAATTATGGCAACTAGATGTTTTAAAACGATTTTCGACTAGTTTTTTGACGAAATTAAATGAAAATTGTAAAAAATTACAGTGTATTTATACCTATTGATTTTCTTACTTCACAAAAATATGAATATTATTATACGTACGGGATTTTCATCGATAAAACATGATGAAAATTCTAAACCTCAAACAGTGCAAAAAGGGAAGAAATTAGTATTAGCACAGCATTTGAGAGAAGTTTAAGAGCTTAGAACGAACGGACAAAGCTTCATAATAAAAGCTTTGATCAAAGTCAAATATCTGTGATAGAAACTCCCTATCAAACATAATTAAATGTGAGAACATACCTAACAATACATCAAGTTACAGAAATTTTATATTTGAGTTAGCTTCATGTCAGCTTAATTATAATTATTTTATTGTTTATTTCAATTCCAGACAAATGATGAACGTGTCGTTCATCATTGTACAACAGTGAAGCCATCATCTGTTACCATCCTTGGATACGCGTGGCACGCTGCACATAAACACATACGGACTATCGCGCAAGCGCCCTGTGCTGCCTAAATGATCTTACGCTTTTCCGATCAGCATCACGTGACCCTGACGCGAGTTGGATACTCAGCGCCGCTAGAGACGTTTTCACTTCACAAACTACATAAAAAATGGCTTAAAATACTACCTGTCTTGATTCGCACCGACCCCCACAGGAGGAGACGCTGACGTGGTCCCAGCACCGCAGCCCGTTCTGGTCGCTCTGCTCGGCCTTAGCCAGGAACACGAACTTGCTGCAGCCGCCGTCGTCTGCGCCTGCAGCGCCCGCCGCGCCCGCGCACCACGTCGCCAGCAGCAGCCAAAGTTTCAGGGACCCCATGATGACCACTGACGACCAATGACCTTTTTACTTGCCGAGTCGAGTAACGTGCGAGACGTTATTATTACACTTTGTTCGGGAAATAGGTTATTTTTTATTATTTTACTAGCTGCCCGCGACTTCGTTCGCGTGGACAGCAATCCGGATTCGACATACAAAAGTTTTTTCCCAATAACTCCTGTTCCCGTATGAATTTTGCAATATCGCGTTTCAAGTAAGCTTAACGTTCGTTATCGTACCTGCATGCCAAATTTCAGTCAACTATCTTACGGGGTATAGTTTTTTTTTTCATACAAAAGCTTAATCCCGATAACTTCCGTTTCCGTGGGAATTTGGCAATATCCTGTTGCAACTAAGCTTTAAGTTAACTAAGAAACCTGCTGCAGGCCGAATTTCAAGGGTCTAACTTAAGCGGTTTCGATTTTTCATACAAAGGATGTTCCCACTAATTCCCGTCCCCGTGGTAATTTCGGGAATCCCTTTCGTAGTGCTCTTCTTTTTCGAACCAAATAGCAAAATATCAATTAAATTTAATCGAAATAGCTTGAAAACTGACGGAGTTTCATACAATTTTACCCCCTTTTTTACACTCCCTAAAAGAGCGAATTTCCATAAAAAAAAAAAGAAGTCTTGATAGATAGTTAGCGAGGACTAATCTTAATATATAAAGGAGAAACTGACTGACTGACATATCGACACACAGGCTAAATGACTAAACGTAGGCAATTGTAATTTGGAAGGGATATAGCTTAGGTACCGTAGAGGTGCACTAAGAAAGGAAAACAAGAGTCATTGAGAAAAAACTTTTCAATGTTTAATCCTGTAGTCCAAACGAAGTCGCGGGCACAGCTAGTAGCTATATAAATTCTTAAAGAAACGATACCAATTATAATGATTACTTTAAAATGTAACACATTCATTATTCAATAATATACAATTCTTAGACCGACAGGTGGTTACAACGTTATTAAATTATTAATAGAATCCAAAGTTTGTTTACCAATACCAATATAAATTTAAGAAGATCCGCTTGATATTTCTCTCTGATTTATTTTGCGTGATAGAATCGCCTAACGACCCCCATTTAACTGCACAGCTGCGTTCACCGCGGCCGTATGCGGAACCTCAAGCGAGTCGCTTTGAAGTGTACCTACAAATCAGAATAATGCTTCAGGAAAATGAGGTAACGGAGTCTTTTCAATCAATATTATATTACTATTAGCCGTCAAGGAAAAGGCTTTACTTAATTACTTGAAGACTTATGAAGAATGCTTGAACTCATAACAAAATTAAAATGAAATCTCATCCTTACTTAATATTATAAATGCGAAAGTAACTCTGTCTGTCTGTCTGTCTGTCTGTTACTCTTTCACGCCTAGACGGCTGAACGGATTTTGATGAAATTTGGTAAGGTGATAGATGATAACCTAGAAAGGGTGATAGGCTATAAATAATCACGCCATCGTTCTTAGGGGGTAGGCAGTAGGCAGATAACTAAATTGAGTTAGTGATTTTTAGTCGTTTATGTTAAAACTATTGCTCTTTGACGTCTAAACGGCTGAACGGATTTTGATGAAATTTGGTAAGGTGATAGATGATAACCTAGAAATGGTTACAGGCTATAAATAATCACGCCATTTTTCTTAAGGGGTAGGCGGTAGGCAGATAACTAAATTGAGTTAGTGATTTTTAGTCGTTTTTGCTAGGACTTTTGCTCTTTGACGTCTAAACGGCTGAACGGATTATGATGAAATTTGGTATGGTGATAGATGGTAACCTAGAAATAGTTACAGGCTATAAATAATCACGCCATTTTTCTTAGGGGGTAGGCAGTAGCCAGATAACTATATTGAGTTAGTGATTTTTAGTCGTTTTTGCTAGGACTTTTGCTCTTTGACGTCTAAACGGCTGAACGGATTATGATGAAATTTGGTATTGTGATAGATGATAACCTAGAAATGGTTACAGGCTATAAATAATCACGCCATTTTTCTTAGGCGGTAGGCGGTAGGCAGATAACTAAATTGAGTTAGTGATTTTTAGTCGTTTTTGCTAGAACTTTTGCTCTTTGACGTCTAAACGGCTGAACGGATTTTGATGAAATTTGGTATGGTGATAGATGGTAACCTAGAAATGGTTACAGGCTATAAATAATCACGCCATTTTTCTTAGGGGGTAGGCAGTAGCCAGTTAACTATATTGAGTTAGTGATTTTTAGTCGTTTTTGCTAGGACTTTTGCTCTTTGACGTCTAAACGGCTGAACGGATTATGATGAAATTTGGTATTGTGATAGATGATAACCTATAAATGGTTATAGGCTATAAATAATCACGTCATCGTACCTAGGGGGTAGGAAGTAGGCAGAAAACTGTATTGAATTTGTGATTTTTTAATGGTTTTTGCTCTATCATGCTTAAACGGCTGAACGGATTTTGATGAAATTTAGTTAGGAGATAGGTAGTTACCTAGAAAAGGATAAAGCCTATTAATATTCATGCTATCGTACTTAAGGCGTAGGCAGTAGGCAGAAAACCAATAAAGTTAGTGGTTTTTAATCATTTGTTTTAATAGTTTACCTCATTCACGCCTTCTTATAAGACTTGGTTAATTTAAAAATAGGATTCTAGACAAGGACACAGGCTACTTTTTACGGCGGGGAAATTCCTCATTTCTGCGGAAATCTAGCGTGATCGTGTCAAGAAGCGTAGGCGCCATAATTTAGGGAATATATGATAAAATTTTGATGCAACTGTCTTTATTTGTCAGTTTTACTCGGATCGAAACTTAGCGACATTCCATCACCCTACTTAACTTATATGGTGGCAGGTAGCTGACGTTAAGGAGTAACTAAGACTACTTTTAAGTTTAAAAAAAATCAAAATCCTGTAGTCCACGAGAACGAAGTCGCGAGCACAGCTATATATTATATAGAGATACAGGTACACCCGAAGCCAAGCGAGGGCGGGTCGCTAGTCTAAATATATAAAAGGAGAAACTGACTGACATATCAACGCACAGCCTAATCGGCTAAATATAGGCACTTGAAATTTGATAGGTACGTAGTTGGGTACCGTATAGGTGCACTAAGAAATTAAAATAGATTATTGAAATTTGGTATGCAGGTATCCTAATGAACTTTAAGCTTGAACTTGAACTTTAATTGCAAAATTCTAACGGAAACGTGAGTTATTGGGTAAAACTTTTGTGTGTAAAATCCAGTAGTCCACGCGAACGATGACGCGGGCACAGTCTGCCGTGCTAATTAAAAATGCAGTAAGTAGGGTTTCCGGTATTCCGAGATAATGGCGCTCAAAGTTTTTTTTTTATAATCACATTTTTTGGTTAATATTTTAACGATGATCAAACATGTTGCGTATTTAAAATATAGCTCAATACTCATACTTTTATAAAAACTAACAAAATCTGCTGTAAGTTTAGTATATTCAGAGAAAAACGAAAAAAACAACTTATGCTTAGCATGTTCCTACTAGGCAACACTAAGGTTTACAAACCAAAACTGCAGTAAAGTTGGAGTTACTGCTCTTTTCATTAGCAATCACAGGTTACTGCGTTTATGCCTTGTAGTGAAGTTATACCTTATATTTTCTTGTCACAAATTATAAATGCAGTGCTATAGAAACGCTCCGTTTCTAAAAGTTGGTAATTAAAGAGAAAATAACGCACGAACTTAAATTTTTTTTATGATTATTGCTTTAATATACTATAATCTTTATTAAATTTTTACAATTGTGTAAATTTTTGCAGTATTAGGGACTAAATATTGAAGTTATCTTTATTATTGGTACTTACTGCGTTCTTTTTTAGTGAAACATTTTTTTCTTGTAACATTTCTTGTACTAGCTACAAACGATAAATGCAATAGGTAGTGGGAAATAGTTTCAAAAATTGAGTGTAAATAATTTACTATTGCCTTGTAAATTATTTAAACTATCTATTATTACGAAGGAATAGTTAATACAACTATTTCAATACTTGAAATGATTAATAAAATAAGGAATTTCCAATTTGTCACAACTTAAAAAAAATATCTTCAAAAACTTAACAATTTCAGTACCTTAAAAAAATTATGACGTGAATATGACGTTAATACGGGTGTTTAAACCTTTTAAAATACAAAATAATCAAGTTCGGCAACATGACACTAGGTGGCTTTATTACGTTTATTGAATTATATAATCTGTAAGCTCAGTAATAAAGTTGTGATCAAGTAAGTTGATGTTTGCAGCACGAATTATTGACACTTGATTAGAAATGTTACATAGTAGACTATATTTTTTCCATACATTTTAAACTACAGAAATACTGATCTTAATGTTTTAATTGAAATAATGGTTAATGATTTAGTGGAAAATTGCTTGTTACTGTTTAAAATAAAACAACCACATAATTTTATTGTAAATAACATCACATACATATTTGTTTTACTGATACGAAACACATCCAGATCCTTAATCCAATAGCCATGTAGGTGTACTATTTTATATTTTTATTTCCCTTACGGAGGAAACAAAAATACCTACATAGTTTACAATTAAATACATCTATTGAACTGTAAAAATCATTCTGTATGATTCATGCACGAACAAGAAATCGATTTTTAAAGTAATTCGTTTTAAATGTGGGAACAGAAAAAATCAGCTTGAGAACGAGCAGTCAGCCTCGGGCACTTAAAATAAATACGACTAAGAAGATATGGAGAATCTATTGTATTATTTAAAATTTTAAAGTGATATAATAATTGATCCCTATGCTCACGCCGCAATCGTTATGTCCGTAGTTGCGTGTCTGAATTCCTGAATCTGTAATAGGTTACAGATCTTTTGAGAAACTTATTCTGAATTATTTCTACTTGTTCAATACAAGTGGTATATAGAGGATTACATATGGTGAATGGACGCATTTTCTAAATGGCTTGTTACTAAGGAGTTATAAAACATGTATGTAGCGATATTTTCAAAATCTTCACATTGACGGAACACAAATCCCAGCATTCTGTATGCTCTGGATGTCACATTATTTACGTGAGATGCAAGGTTTAATTGGCAGTCACAATACACACCCAGATCCCTTACCTTAAGGGTGACAGGCACCCTTCTATTCGATACACAATTGAAACAATTATCAAATTTTATTGGCCGTTTTTTACGGGAGTAAGTAATTGTGGGACATTTCTTAATATTTAGTTTAAGCTCATTCAGTGAAAAGTATTCACAAAAAATGTTTAGGTCATTCTGGAACTGACTACAGTGATCAATAGATTTAACAAGGGCAAATATTTTAGCATCGTTTGCATAAAGAAGCGCATATAAACGGCAGAAACAACGCATTCTATCATTAATAAATATTAAAAAGGAGGGGCCCCTGGTGAGAATCCTGCGCGACCACTGATGTTATCTGATGAAACCAGAACTGTACCCTTGAACTGCTGCTGCTTGGGATCTATATGCAATTAACCAGATGGTTAACTCTAACTTTAAACTTTTTTCAGATCAGAAACTCTTTAAAGATCAGAAGATGTTGAATACCGACGTTGTCGAGTTTAGCAATTAACAAGTTGTGCGAAATTTTGTCAAATGCTTTCGAAAATTCTTTATTCATGGCGTCAACTTGAAAACTATTTTCCATGGTTTCAAAAGTAATGTCCATAAACTCGCATAAATTTGATTCAGTAGATCTGCCACTATTAAAGCCATGTTGGTTTGATATTATTAAAGGTTTTACCCTAGGAAAAACATAATTATATTTTATCTTTTCAAAAAGTTTAAGTATTAAGGATGGTTTAGACGTGCAGCGATAGTAAGCAATATTATGTATATCACCGTTCTTGAGAATGGGAACAATAATATATTGTATCCAGACCAAGGGCATTACCTCTTTTATTTAAAGAAATATAAAATAATAACGAAATAGGAACCGTCAACTGCCGGCAACACTGCTTAAGAAATACTGAGACTGAGACATCCAGATTTCTCAAATATTTTTCAATCACCGTGCTATTTATGTAAACATAATCAATCACACAATTATTACTCGCGGTTCCATAGTTCGAGACGCTACCAGACGGAGATTCAAAAACAGACTAAAAAAAAACACTTAAATAAGTCAGCAATTCTTCGACTGTCCGACGCGTGAATATTACTCAGATATAAAGAATCAGGAATCAAAACTTCGAGCTCTTTAACCTCACGACGGGTAAGACAGGAGAGCTTATTTATTTTAGTTAGGCTAAAAATAATGCAAAGCTTTGGTAAGTTAATTTGATGAAAAAAGAAACACATCTGTATATATACATTTATTGCCCTTTAGAAATTAAAAATATGTTTTTGTAAAATGCTCAGAATGTGTGGTGTTTAATTTTAAGGGCATTCAATTGGCTCTTCCCGTTGCCTTTATCCATTATTCTTTTTGACCCATCTCGAGGAAATCGGAAACAAAATTTAAGTAACTTTGTTCATTTTGTATAGTATAAGTATCTTTTAAAATGTTCATTTTCATTTATACAACCAACACCCAGTTGATACAAAAACTACAAACAATTTGACAATTGACAATTTTAAATCAACCTTATTGTCATTATATTAGGTTGTTCTTATACAATATTTTTTATTAAACTCCCATGTCACTCAATCTCACATTTTATTAGATAAAATGATAAAATTACAATAAAATATACTCGCAGATGGCATGAAATACCTCCATTTAAAAGGTTTTTGTGTCAGCTATGGTCTTTGCACTCGTGTACCAAAAAGTTATTATGATTATTTTATTTATATACTTACTTACAAGCAAACAACTTCTCGTCGAGGACGAGCAGTGCGTGCGATTGGCACCTATCACCCCTGCATCCTTCCCCGATCCCCACTAGCTCCTGCTACTAATCAAAAGCGCAGTAAAGTCCAACGATACTGCGATCTTTCTTTGTAGTTTCCAAAAGCGTAAAATTGTCTTCTGTCAATTAATACCGCAGTCTACATTATTGCTGCTATTATTTTATGCATAATCAAGAAGGTTACCCGAAGGAGATATCAATGAATAGTGCAGCAAATGAACTTACTGCATTTTTAACTTGCACCTTATATTAAACTCATTTAAAAAAGAGGGCTTAGTAAAAGCGCAGTATCCGATTTCACTGCGTTTAAAAGTAGCGTCTGAAATTATTAACTGTAAAGATAGTACAAAGCATAATAGCATGAATTCTTTTCACTGCGATTATAACTAGTGAAAACTAATTGAGGCCATAGAAATACCGGAGCGCAAAGAGCAGTATCGTCTTTTACGGCAGTTTTCCTAAGCAAAATGCTTCTGATGAAATGCTTTACTGCGTTTTACCTTAATAAAAGTCCTACTTCCCGAATAGCTACAAAAAAATGGAAAAAAGTACCAAATAGAGCTCATTGTGAGGATTCCGAATATGTATGTAACTCAATTTTGGGGCATTCCATGCCAAGCGGACAGGTAAAAAATGTTGATGCTTCAGATTTCAATAATATTTTACTATGTTATACCTATATAGGTCCTCAACATATATTATGAATATTTTTACTCTGTGATATATAGTTATAGATTTAGAGGCTAATGAAGTTTTGACTCTACAGCAGGAATGCACTATTTGTAGTCCCAAAAAACAATATTTATTATGTAAAAAAATTAAACTTAATACATGAATTTTATAGCTTAGTTATTGAGCTTACTTTTGACATTTTTAGAAAATGTTTTTTTTTATTTTTTTGAATAAAAAAATTGGTTTTTATTTTTTATCCTCGATTTTCTCAAACTTGGACCACTTTAATTTTTATAATTTTTTTTCCTAAAATAGCTCATAGTATGTAAATAATCCTTGCCAAGTCTCATAATGGGCCCGGGAGTAGTTTAGGAGCTAGACCAGTTACAAGGCCGGAGCGCAGCGGTAGGCGCCGTGCCGCGCCTGCCGCCCGTTAGTAACAGTTTGCAGAAACATTTGATTTTATAATTAATTAATTGATTTTTCTTAAAAACATGAATAATTCAATAAACAACAGGTTTATTTACATATTTTAACAAGGTTATGAGTCTTAGCATTGCTATTTGCTGGTGCGTTTTATAATAACACCCTGAGCTGGACAAAAAAACTATAGTTGTCGGCAAAACCGCACTGAGTAATGATGTTACCTTCTGTAATACTCTCTTTTAACTGTCTGAAATATTGAGCTTGCTGGTCTGCGATATACGCATGTGGCTTCAGCAGTTCCAAGGCTGTGCAAAGGCTGACGAAATCATCGGAAGGAAGGACTTGAGTGGCGATGGTGAAACGATCTGTTTGCGACTTCTGTGACAATACCCGGTACAATATATGGGTGTTTAGTGTTTACCCGTGGCCCCATTGGGTCGGCCCATTAACGGGTCCACGGGTAATTTTGATTCCCCGTGGTCCCATTGCGTTAGGGATTGCTCTCTGGTCTTATAATTTATCGATAAAAAATGTAAACCATTAACTAAACATAAGTTTACTTGTTCACATTAAATTATTGCATTCTTAAAAACAAATACATATTTACACCCTAGAAACAATAGAGAAGTAATGATGAATTATCTTAACATTTCTAATGCGTATTCGACTGATATTTCACCAGTTATTCATTCCATTAATAAAACGTTGAATTCATAACTGATACATGAATGGAATTCGAAGAAGTAAACTTATATTTAATCAAAATGTGAATCAAAATTACCCGTGGACCCGTTAATGGGTCGACCCAATGGGGCCACGGGTAAACACTAAACACCCATATATTGTACCGGGTATTGTCACAGAAGTCGCAAACAGATCGTTTCACCATCGCCACTCAAGTCCTTCCTTCCGATGATTTCGTCAGCCTTTGCACAGCCTTGGAACTGCTGAAGCCACATGCGTATATCGCAGACCAGCAAGCTCAATATTTCAGACAGTTAAAAGAGAGTATTACAGAAGGTAACATCATTACTCAGTGCGGTTTTGCCGACAACTATAGTTTTTTTGTCCAGCTCAGGGTGTTATTATAAAACGCACCAGCAAATAGCAATGCTAAGACTCATAACCTTGTTAAAATATGTAAATAAACCTGTTGTTTATTGAATTATTCATGTTTTTAAGAAAAATCAATTAATTAATTATAAAATCAAATGTTTCTGCAAACTGTTACTAACGGGCGGCAGGCGCGGCACGGCGCCTACCGCTGCGCTCCGGCCTTGTAACTGGTCTAGCTCCTAAACTACTCCCGGGCCCATTATGAGACTTGGCAAGGATTATTTACATACTATGAGCTATTTTAGGAAAAAAAATTATAAAAATTAAAGTGGTCCAAGTTTGAGAAAATCGAGGATAAAAAATAAAAACCAATTTTTTTATTCAAAAAAATAAAAAAAAACATTTTCTAAAAATGTCAAAAGTAAGCTCAATAACTAAGCTATAAAATTCATGTATTAAGTTTAATTTTTTTACATAATAAATATTGTTTTTTGGGACTACAAATAGTGCATTCCTGCTGTAGAGTCAAAACTTCATTAGCCTCTAAATCTATAACTATATATCACAGAGTAAAAATATTCATAATATATGTTGAGGACCTATATAGGTATAACATAGTAAAATATTATTGAAATCTGAAGCATCAACATTTTTTACCTGTCCGCTTGGCATGGAATGCCCCTTTTGCCAAAAACCTTCCTTACTGCGTTCTTAGTTAGCACGGCAGAGCTAGTCTTAAATATATTACTCGTATTCGTGGGCGATGGGGATTGTAGAATATTTTTAACTTACGTACATATATATTTTATTTGTTGTTTTTTATGCTATTAAAGCTTAATGTAAATTTAAAATTTGAAAAAAAAATAATCAAATTTTAAATTAACGTACATATTTCACAATTCCCTTGCAACAATGATATTGCGTCGACAGCGTGAGACAAGAGCATGAGAATGATGAATTCATTATTTTTTCACAATTTTAAATAAATAAATAAAATCATATGCAGCATACGTAACGCTGCAACTTTTGTGTTGCGGGTTTGCCAACCACACTGGTCCGAGTACATGATTAGCCAATGGCAAAAAACGGAACCCTTATAAATTCGTCATGTCTGTCTGTCCGTCTGTCTGTCCGTCCGTATGTCACAGCCATTTTTTTCCGAAACTATAAGAGCTGTACTGTTGAAACTTGGTATGTAGATGTATACTGTAAATCGCATTAAGATTTTGATGCAAAAATAAAACTTAAATATTTACAGGTAAATATCAAAGACCAGAGTGGCCCAAGTTACATAAGCCGAAATGGCGGCCGATGCCATAGTGGCCCAAGTGACCTGGGCCGCTATGCTCTTTTAATGTGGAATAAGAATAAAAATGCCACAATTTTATTTTATCCATATCTACGATGATTTACTGATTTTACCTTTGAGTCATTCTGGCTACGAATTTAGGGGTTTGAAAGGGGACATTTCCGTAGTAAATTAAATATATGACAAATTGTGGTTTGGGCCACTCTGGTTCTGGTGGCCTGAATTTATTCGACCCTTGAACGGTGAAGGAAAACATCGTGAGTAAAACCTGCACACCTACGAAGACATTCTAAGGTTGTGTAGTCCACCAACTCGCACTTGACCAGCGTGGTTGACTAAGGCCTTATCGCCCCAGTTTAGGGTAGGCCCGTGCCCCAGCAGTGGGAACGTATATGGGCTGATGACGATGATGATGATAGTTGGATATACTGTGCGCTTGAATCATGTTCTTTGTTAATCCCCGGCCAAACCCACATTATACCCCTCGTTTTCTCCTTTCGAATTTAATGCTGATTTTCATATTATTTGTTGGACTCGATATTGAATTTATTTTATTTGATTCAATATTTAATATCCGGTTGGTACATAATGCATTGTATTTATCATATTGTGAAATCTCATCCTTTGTTCAGATACCAAACACTTGAGTATTAAATCAATGAATTGTTTGACAACCAACCTTCTTCAATTCGGTAATTATGGAAATTCGAATGCACTCGTAAATACTGACAGCATTAAAAATATGTTATTTATTAATACGTAGTAATACGTACGAAGTAATACGTAGATCCTATGCTCTACGTACTACTTCGATATTTTATTATAGTGCCATCATTTTAACTACCAAAAAACTTATTACGTATTTATGTTATATCAAACTTGACAACATTTATGGCATGCTGTACAAACATCGACTTCATACCCAATAGACACCTAATGTCTAATAATTCGCAATTCAAACATTTCAGTCAACTACCTGAGGTACGCGGGGGGAGTGTGCTGAATGCTAATTGGTCGCAACAAAGTCACCACAAAACATAGGGATGGGGTACATGTTTTCTTTGAAAATAGGTAAGCGATAAATTGATGCAGTTCGTAACATAATTTAAAAATATTATAAAAGATAATTACCATTTTCTTGGACTTGTAATTTATATTTACCTACGTTAAATATTCACCTAAATTAAATGGATTTGATTTGATTTCTTTATTTTAGATTATGTTGTTTATATTTCATACTCAAACCACCTGGTTTAAAAAAATGATTTTTTTTACCTAAAAATGGGATAAAAATGCAAGTCTTGTTGATACATATATATATTTGCATCACACTCATTGCCAGGTCAACGATATGATTGGTGTCTTCCGAGTGAAATTTATGCATTTTTATATCTTCAAATAGTTGTTCCCCAAGGAATCTTGCCAAGGTTTTATTAACTAAAAAATCTGTTGTTTTTTTGTCATTGGTATACCTTTTCATGACTAATTCGCATCTGCGACAAATCTGTGTCACAGATTTAGAGGGATAAATTAATCCACCCAGATCTCGTATGCTATCAGACTGTTTTTGTTTTCATTCAGTGAAATTAATGCACCAATGCATGTCTTGCAACGTATTTTTTTATTAATGTGCTGGCTACGAAACCGGCAATATATTCAATTGCACTTTCTGCAAACAGTGATAACTCGAATGTAAAATACTCTTCTTGTAAACTATCTTTCTCAAATGCTGATACGACTTCTTCCGTTGTAGTTGTAAAATTAATTCATTTTACAGCGGACGAACAATTTAAAATAGATATGCGTTCTAACGGAACGCAATTGCCCGTTGATGGTTCATTTAATTAAGTATGAATCAAAAATTTTTTTGTAAATGAACTCAAATAATCTAGGCGTGGAGTTATCATTACTACCCCCATCCCATGTGACCGCATGGTAGCAAAAAACAACTCAATATGGTCTTGTGATATTTTATGAAAAGGTATATACTTTATACAAGAATCAGGAATTGAGATTAAGTCGTTGTACATGTGCGTCACATTTTCAATTGCTACGCAAAAGCCTAGAAATGCAGTGTAACGTGGTGAATTTATTATTTGATATCTCTGTTTTGTTTGTTTTTTGTAGTAACTGTAAGTAGAAACTGTTTGCATGTTTCTAATCGGTTCAATACATTTATCACGTTATCCTGATTAAGGGCCCGTTTGAATCCGTAGCCGTGAACTTTTGAGTCTAGTACATCAAAAAGATCGTTTATTAATAGAATCATTTGAGCTGTAGCATCTACGTCGTGAAATTCTGTAAGTTTAAGTTCATTTTTACAAAACTGCAATGCTGTAGCCACACTACGGCTAAACAATTGCGATGCTAGTTTTACTTTCATCACATTTTGCTTAAACTGTATGTGTGAAATACGCAGTTTGTTAGCCAAATGAAATTGCTCCTTATCTTGCAGCTCTTGTAGAGTTTTAATGAAATTCCATTTATTAGAATTACCCTTATCGTCAGTGAATTCCTTATAAAATTCAAATGCGTTCCTAAACAATTTTAACATATGGACTGGGTCTAGGAAAACAAATATGTTCTCATTAGTGGATGGATGTCTGAAATTAGTTTTTAAATTTTCTGGTTCTAAGATGCAACCCAGTAATTTAGCCATTGTGATATTGGCCGGACATCCGTCGAAAGTTATAGCCTTTATTTTGACGCTATTCTCATGGCACAAGTGTAATGCTTGTAATACCAAGTTAGTTTTTTGTTCTGCATTAGTGCCATTTGTCAAAAAATACCCAATGGGTACTTTGAATCGTCTATTTAATGACACTACCAGTAGCACTAACGCTTCTGTGCACTCATGATTTGTGTCACTTTCAATTTTCCCACCAAAATCTATATAAGTACGGAACCCTCAAAATAGTGTAGACACAATTATCTCACCAATAGTGGTAATAACAGTGAAGGTATGGCAGATGTGAGGAGTCTCCGACGAATTTTCATATTAATGAAGCAGTCTTGAGTAAAATGTCGAGAGCAAATTACACTATACTCTGATGGTAACCAGTTTTCCCGCCTGGTAGCTTTAATATCTCTAATATCTCTAATATGTAATATCTTTGGGATACCTAAAATGATAAGTTCGTTGAAGATGACATAGCGAAAATTTTAACAGTTAAGATTTCTATGTTAGTAACAAATAGGCATCGAAAGTAATTCCTTTAAAAGGACTAAAAACTACTGGGCAAAAGTGCTGCATTATATACCTAAATGAACAAGGGCAGCTTCTCATCCCTTATCATAATTTGTGAACTTTATAAACAACTTTTTTTCACGAATCCCCATCAGAGGCATCAATTAAAAAATATGATAAATTAAAGTCAACTCTTATATTAGAAAATATAATTTAGATTTGTCCAATTGAAAATCTAAATCGATTGATTCTGAGTATTTGGTACGGTACAGCACTACGTATACGTGCACGGAGAACGATAAGGATAAAGGATATAAAACTGCATGTTAAAGAAAGAGATGGGCGGTTGATGACACCGACCGACCGGCCATCTAAGATGGCCTCCGGTTATACAAAAAAATATTCGTTTTAATTTATTAAAAACACTAACCGGTGAAACGTTATACCATCAATTTTTAAATTTGAACTTTTGCTATCTTTTCCACACCATCTTATGCTACAAGGAGCCATGACAACAAGGTTTTTAATTTTTTCTGTAAGCGAGCGCAGAGATGTTGACGGGTCTCAGATCTGGTCGTTACTGACGAAGCATCAGTGGGCGTGGTTTAATATAAGATCTATTTATCTGATGTGTTGTCTGAAAATTCTCGTCCTTTATTAGGTGTCTATTGGGTATGAAGTCGTTGTGTACAAAGCACGATGCCATCTATGTGCAATTATATGAACAATCAATTTTAAAGATACATTTTATACGAATCAATCTTTTTAAATTCACCTGCATCGCATGACTTCATGATTTTCAAATAAAAAAGGGTGAAGCAAAAAATATCAGTTTGAAAATGTGGTCTCGCCAAGTTTTGAACTAAGGATACTGACTTAATCGCGATGAAACATCTATTCATTGCAATAGCCCGATACATTTAGCTCTAAAATATCTAATTACTTGATAGCTGACAACATGACCTTTTCATTTATTAAGTAGTCCTTATTTTCTTGAACAGAAGGTTCATATTGGTGGATACTTTGTTTTCTTGTGGGTATCCATATTTTATATTATCTGCGTAGCTCCTGTTCCCGTAGGAATTTGGAGATGTTTTATAGCTCAAACGCTTTATCACTAAATGAATTTTCCTACGTTGAAATAATTTTTGAAAGCCGATAAGTAATTTGCGAGATATTACATGTACTATTTACAACGGCTGAACCGATTTTGATAAAAGTAGCCTATGTGTAACCTTTAATAATTATCTTCATACAAGTGAAAGTTCCATCACATTCGATCCAGCCGTTTCGGATATTAGCGATAAGAAACAGACATCACACACAAAAAAATTTTAAGTTGTATTTTTGGTATTGGTATCCGATATACATTCATCCCTATTTAGTAAAAAAAATTGTATTTGAACATTGCAAACAGACACTTCAATTTTATTTATCTGCATATATGTATAGACTAACTAGTCCAGTCAAATAAGGAAAAAATCTCGGAATTTGAGATACCCAGCTGTAAGTCTGTAAATACTTAGATATTGACACCCTAAAAGTGTTCTCAAAACCTACATATTGTAGGGTGTACGCAACTATTAAATTTTCAAGGTCAAATGTCACAAATATCAGTTTTATGAACTTTTGAGCGAAACGGGAAGTTTTATTATAAAAGTGTGTAGGAGAAAATTACTTATCTTCTATTTATGTATAAAAATTGTCTGTACGTTTTATTTCTAAGATTCACCATTTCAGAGATACAGCGATGCAAATAGTTGAAAAAGTTGTATTTTCAAAAGCTTCCAGGCCCACGTGCGATTGTGCTAGACAGTTAAAATTTTCACGAATGATGTATTTTAGTAGCCTCTATAACATCTAATACTAGAAAAAGCTTAAAACCAATGTTTTAGTGGGTTCTCATACAAGAACTATGGTTTTTTTTTTCTCACACTTGGCCGGTTTTTAACGTGGTTACCCCAGTAAACCTATTCCAGACGACACCTTTTATACATGAAGAACACGTTGTATATAAGGAAGCCTAGTTAAATAATTGTTTTGTGTTGTTTTCAGTATTCAGAAGATTTAAGATTTCTGCGTTTCATTAAATTAAATTTGGTTAATATGGATCTTCACGTTCATAATCGAGTTAGATGGACAGTTAACATTTTTAAAATGTATTTTTTTTTCAGTTATACTTCAAACAGAAATTCTAATAATTGGTTATTTCGTACTTTTTGACCCATAATAAGCAGTTTAAATGTACTGAAACGTATATGTATAGTACTAAAAACAACATAAAACAATTATTTAACTAGGCTTCCATATAAACAACGTGTTCTTCACGTATAAAAGGTGTCGTCTGGAATAGGTTTACTGGGGTAACCACGTTAAAAACCGGCCAAGTGTGAGAAAAAAAAAACTATAGTTTTGTATAAGAACCCACTTAAACATTTAGGTTTTAAGCTTTTTCTAGTATTAGATGTTATAGAGGCTACTGAAATACATCAGTTGTGAAAATTTTAACTGTCTAGCACAATCGCACGGGGGTCTGGAAGATTTTGAAAATACAACTTTTTCAACTATTTGCATCGCTGTATCTCTGAAATGGTGAATCTTAGGAATAAAACGTAGAGACAATTTTTATAGATAATTAGATGATAAGCAATTTTCTCCTACACACTTTGATGATAAAACTTGCCGTTTCGCTCAAAAGTTCATAAAACTAATATTTGTGACATTTGACATTGAAAATTTAATAGTTGCGTACACCCTACCATTATGTAGGTTTTGAGACCACTTTTAGGGTGTCAATATCTAAATATTTACAGACTTACAGCTGGGTATCTCGAATTCCGAGATTCTTACCTAATTTAAGCTTAAATGACTGGACTATAACTTACATATGAAAACAAAGCCCTCTCTGCACTAGGAACGAACCGGACCGGGAGTCGCCCGTAAGCAAATTAAGCTTACGTCCTATCTCGAGTACGTAGTAATTATCATTTCCTTCCTCTACTTAGTTTAGAATACCGTTTTGTTAATGAAAAATTCAACAAAGGTTAACTTATGAGTTTTATTTATTTTATTTTACTTATTAATATATAACGGTAAAACTATGAAAACTCATTAGTGGCCAGTCAACCTGACGTCAGAAAAGCAAATATTTCATGACTGGTATCAAATAGTAGAAAAAAGGTATTTAATAGTGCACATGGTCCCATCCAAATGTTTTGTTTGGTCCAGAGATTCAGACGGACACTAATATTGATGTAAGCTTGAACATAGAAGAGCAGTGTTCTAAGAATAGTTGCCCTACTAAGTGAATTGCGACGTTTGGTTATTCCGTTTTATGTCAACGCAATTAATTGTAATTATGAGTATAAAAAATTACATCAGTCCCATAATCTCTCACACGTCATACGGACTCCAGAACGGTTGTCAATTTTTTCCACAATTATGATACCAACATATTTCATGTGCTTCAAAAGAGCACTCCGACATAAATAACATAAGAGTAATCACGATAAACAAAGTCTGTCGGGGAACCGCAAGATCACTCGCCAAAATACGGAGGGGACAAAGATAAAGATCGCAATCGCCGATAACTGGAAGAACTCATTCGTCCCTACATAATAGAATTAACCGATAGGTTAGGGCCATGTTCCCTGTAATTGTCCCTTCCCCCTCCTTCACAGCGGAAACGGCTTCGTATTCAAAATCTGTATGTATATTTTTTAACGTTAAATATTGACAGAGACCGGACATAGATTTTCCCAATCTGAACGGCGGCTTTGTCAATCTTTATTCTACAGAAGCTGCAGGCTCGCAATCTCGCAAGCTGCAGAAAACCGCATTGTGAGTTTTGACTCTAAGAAGGCTGGACGCTTTTACACTCACTCGACGCTAGTATAGGTCTACTTAGAAGACATTTAACAACTACGTTTACTATGATGATAGTAAACGTGGTTGTTAGATGCCTTCTTCCCAATCATGAACTTAATTCGAATTTCCATCCGATTCGATTTAACGTTCATAAATTCAATGTATTGATAATATGTTGACATGATATATTTTCCATATAATGAGGTTTATTAAGACAGAATGTTTTTTATACAGTTTCTGAGTAGCCATACACATACAGGCTGTGAAAATCTGTAGTGATTGATGATTTGATTACATTTACTGAGAAATAAATAAAGAGACAACGTACAGTAACCTTATATAATACTCTGTGAACAACATTCACCTGTATAAACCAGAAAATATCCAAATATAATGTATTTTCATACGAGCCAACAGGACTCACAAAAAGCGTAATTATATTCTCCTCTGGCCCATCGAAAACTAATAAAAACATAATGTCTTTAATGCTGGTCGTGCAGCAGCCCATTCGGAATGAACTTCCACGTTTTAATTGTATAGTATACATTTTAATTGTAAACAGAAACGGCCAATGAAAAAGACACATTACGACAAGTAACACGGTACCAAGTTAAACTTTGTATGCGGCGTTAAAAAAGCTGTGTTTCACGAGATACAGGTACCTAGCACAAACCAAGAGCCCTCGCTTGAGATCATACTCTTCACTGCAATGGTTATTACTTCGTAAAACTAGCAGTCAAGTCCTAACATGAGCGAGCTGTACATATGTTTAAATGCAATTCTGTTGAATTAACAATTTACCTCAATAAAACCATATTTATGGAAAATAAATACCTTCAATATTTTCGTACCAAAAGTTTTGTTTCAAAACCATCTATCTATCTACATCAAAGCGTGTAGTCACTTATGGCGTAATACATTACTCATTTTTATTAAAGGCGATTAAAAATAACCTCTGTCCTTTCTCAAACACTTCAACTATCGGGGGACATACCAAACATAATTTTATTCGTTCCAATAGTTCGGTAAAATTAAAAGAAGAAACGATTTCTTTACCTCTCTATCTTATTCCTAAAGTAACAAATAGGTACGGCAAGCATTAACGACTTGACGTATGCTTGTTATGCGACGAGTAGAACTAAAAACACATTATAATAAAATTTATCTTACACTCCAGGGGTGTTAAAGTACTCTTTTATGATAATTTTATCCGCATTTCCACCTAAGCTATTTTTTTTTCACCTAAGCTATTTCCGCCTGGCACTTTCGTGATGAGAAGGACTTGGATGTCGCTTACCTTTGGTGTTTTAAAAGCTAAATTGAGTTAAGTCATTCAAAAGTTAAATCCTACCCTCAAAAATTATATTAAATGACAGAATAAGTAGATAAAATGTATAAACACGGACAATATCTAGCTACGCGGGAGCGTGTCAAACCAAGTTAAAGCAAAGGAACTGGCTAAACACTGTGGTGCCAATTGTGACCCTTATTAAACTCAAATCCTTTAAAGACATAAAACTATTTGTGTTTAATTAATATAAATTATATGTTGAATGTGTATAGTGGAGGCATTCTATACAATGCCAACGAAATCTATAGAGTGCCGGAGTCTAAATGATATTCAAAGATTAAACAATTTTATACTTTACCTAAGAAATTTATTTGATACTAGGATTAGAATGCCGGTTTAAGTATTTTCTACGTGCTACGTACTAAAATGTACAACTCAAGTTTCAACGATATTGATATTTTTTTTTTTGGTTTAGGCACAAAACGCAGAACATGTTAATAACATTCATAAGGATACCTGCATGCCAAATTTCAAGCGTCTAACTTAAGCAGTTTCGATTTTTCATACAAAATGATTTACCCTTTAATTCCCGTTCCCGAAGGAATTTTGGGAATTTTTGCACT
This sequence comes from Maruca vitrata, assembly GCA_039566165.1. NCBI lineage: Eukaryota > Metazoa > Arthropoda > Insecta > Lepidoptera > Crambidae > Maruca > Maruca vitrata. The sequence goes on along the minus strand of CM076914.1, from coordinate 12,967,183 downwards.
TTCATAGTGCACATTTACGGTACCTAAGCTACGTCGCTTTCAAATTTCATCACTTACAAAAGTTTTTTCCCAGTTACTCCTGTCCGTGGAAATTTCGCAATATCGCGTTGCAAGTAATCTTAACGTTTATAAGGGTATCAGTATGCCAAATTTCAATCATCTATCTTACCCGGCTTAGATTTAAACAATTTTATACTTTACCTAAGAAATTTATTTGATACTAGGATTAGAATGCCGGTTGAAGCATAGGAAATGTATGTAATCGTAAATGTATTTCACTTCTCTATGATAAAGTTAATAGGTAGGTACTGCACTATTGAGAGCTAATTCTAATTTCTAATAAGAACATTCTCACAAGAACTATTTCCACTCCTCTTGCAAGCTTTGCTTTCCAAAGGGAGCTTTTGAGTGAGCGTAAAAAAAACCTTTTTAAAAACAAGCTTTTAAGCTATTGCATAGCTTTTATCGCGGGCTTTGAGAAAAGAAATTCCGTAACGAAAAAAACCTCACAATCGTCTAACGTCGTTTCAGTTCGGTAAACTTCGGCACGGTGTTTGTGAACACGAAAACTCGCACGAATCGAGACGAGCTGCTCCGAAATCGGACGATGCTATGCAATAGCTATACCGCGGCAGTCCCCGAGTGCCACACGTCTTTTTTATTATTTGTTTATAAAATGAACTAAAAAGTTAAAAATAAATTAACTCTAAAAAGAAATATAACACTTTGTAACTTGATTGTAACCTTTAACGACAAATAAGCGTCTTCGTCTAGGACAAAATAATTCCATATTGTACAAATTTATTTAATTTTAACACTAAAACTTTTCGCCATACATAATTATTCAATCTCGTCCCCCCTCTTTATCATAGTCCCCATTTATAAATGATAGCGTGTTACATTGTGATAGCTTGAGGAAAATCATCATCATCATCATCATCAGCCCATATACGTCCCCACTGCTGGGGCACGGGCCTACCCTAAATTAGGGCGATGAGGTCTTAGTCGTTAGGTCGTTTGTAGTAAGGAAAATATTGTGTTGTATTAAATGTAACACGCTTTTTGTAACAAAATTGTAACAAGCAACAAGCTCGTTTTCTCAGAACATATTGAAGCAACAGTAGACAAAGCGTGCAAGAATTTAGGGTTCGTTATGAGAGTTTGCAAATCGTTTACGGATACTGCTTGTCTCAAGGTAGTGTACTACGCTTACGTCATAAGCCTCTTGGAATTTGCCAGTATAATCTAGAATCCCCAATATAACATATTATTATACAAAATAAAGATAGAACGCATTCAGAGAATTTTTGTTAAGTATCTTAATTTTAAGGTAAATAAGAGGTTTTCATCATATGAATATAAATAAATATTTATATGATGAAAACCTCTTGCTTGATCAGTCTTTTTTGCACGATATTGTAAACTCTAATTTAGATTGCTCAGTACTTTTATCATTCGTTAATTACCACATATCGAACCGCCCCCCAGACAATGCACAGCTAGACTTATCTATATCCCGTTCTGCCGTACCAACTATAGGAAAAATCACTATTTTCTACGTGCTACTAAAATGTACAACTCAAGTTTCAATGATATTGATATTTATTATTTTTTGGTTTAGGCGCAAAACGCAGAATATGTTAATAACATGCATTTATTTTTGTTTCTGGTCTTTTCTAGCAAGCAGAGATAACAGTGGGCATTTCGCGAAAGATACATTATGAGAAGTGGACGTTTTGAGAAAAATACTTTTTGCGAATGGGCATTCTGAGAAATAGACGTTTTGAGAAAGAGTCATTCAGCGAAGTGGACCTTTTGACAAAGAGGCCTACTGCGAAATGGACCTTTTGCGACCAGTAGACATTTTGAGAAGTGGACGTGGACGTGGATATACAGGGTGTCCCAAAAAGTAGTGTCAAGCGGAAGTCCTGAGATAGAACACCCCGTGGGGCATCCGAAACACCCCCATGTATGTTCCGCGATTTTTTATAGTTTTCGAGTTATGATATTTTTTCTAAAATTTTGGGAACAACTGACCTAACCGACTAAAAATATTGTAGAGAAAAAAGTATTTGACTTTTTTGAGTAATTCTTTTTGCAAATCAATTTTCATGAGTTTTTCTTTAATGCCTAAAACATTTGTCTCCATAACTTATATGGAAGTATTCAAAATTATGGTACAAACTGAAAAGTTACGTTCTGTAAATAATGTCTTACAATTTCAACGTTAAATTTAAAATATTAGGAGGTAGCTGCATGGCTCGTAAGTAACTTTAAAAACTGCGCTAGACTCTCTGCTTTCATAATCAGTAATAAAAACTGGTACTTAATGGGCTACTTTTGCTGAAATCGGACTACAAAGACAGAGAGGTGGAAAAATCATAAAATTAGCCATTTGATGAACAAGCATTATTTGGACATTTTATTATTCCGAAAGTTAGTCAGTTTATTAACAAACCTAAATTTAATACAGGAGCACTCAGTAGCAAACATTTGGATGCTTTTTTTTGTTTAATTTAAGTTTCATTGCGCTAACACTGTTTTCACATGCAATACCTTTGTTATAACGAACTTGACGAACTTTGCTTTCTTTACGGACTTTAATAAACTTTTACTTATAAATTTTTTACAAAAAATAATCAAAAACGATAATTTTTCTTTTCAATAAAGTTCCCATTTTTAAACTTAATTAACTTTTTAAGTATCACAAATTAAACTTTCAAGTGGTTTTTTCTTAGCATTTCTGGTATAATTTTCATTGTTAACAATCTTATTAACTTTAGAAATAATAAAATGTCCAAATAATACTTCGTATTCAAATGGCAAATTTTATGATGTTTCCACCTCTCTGTCTTTGAAGTCCGATTTTAGCAAAAGTAGCCCATTAAGTACCAGTTTTTATTAATGATGATGAAAGCTGAGAGTCTAGCTCAGTTTTTAAAGTTACTTAGGAGCCATGCAGCTACCTCCTAATATTTTAAATTTAACGTTGAAATTGTAAGAGTTTATTTACAGAACGTAACTTTTCAGTTTGTACCATAATTTTGATAATTTCCATATAAGTTATGGAGACAAATATTTTAGGCATTAAAGAAAAACTCATGAAAATTGATTTGCAAAAAGAATTACTCAAAAAAGTCAAATACTTTTTTCTTTACAATATTTTTAGTCGGTTAGGTCAGTTATTCTCAAAATTTTAGAAAAAAAATCATATCTCGAAAACTATAAAAAATCGCGGAACATACATAGGGGTGTTTCGGATGCCCCACAGGGTGTTCTATCTCAGGACTTCCGCTTGACACTACTTTTTGGGACACCCTGTTTATGTGTATTTATAACTGTGGGGCTACCATGAGTTTAAAACTTACGCGCTCGATATCGACTACGTAAATATGTCTATGAAAAACATGTACAGCGCCGGCTGGTGGTTACGCGAAGAATTACAATCGGCCATATGAAAAAAACAACTCGATAGGTTTTTAATGTACGTAAGTTTACGATAGCCAACTGATGGTAGGCCCTCTGCATGCTGTATTTTCTTGTCGTAGTTTACTTGTATGTAATTATGTTTCTAGATTATCTATTATTTGCCCGAAAGATATATGCCATAATATTCATATGCATTTTTTCCGAATTTCATTTGCCATAATTTCATTTGCCCGAATGTTATGTTTGCCATAAAATACAAATGACATAATTTTAATTGCCCGAAAATCAGATTCCATAATGATTCGAATGCCATACGTATTATTATCCATATTTTTAATTGCAATAACTAATTAAAAATAAATAACTAATATTATTAATCAGATGATTATAACTAGCCAATGACAGGATATCACAAGATTGTGATATCCTGTTATTATCCTGTTATTGGCTAAGTTATATGTATTTATCATGCGTTTGTAAAACTTTATCTTTGTAATTTTACAGTTGGATATCCGAATAAAAAAAATAAAAAAATATTCTGTCACTGTTACTTTACACAGGTAAAATGCTGGATGCCAATGTAATCCAGGCGTTTACTACGTCGGACCTGATATTCGCCAGCTGTATCCTTATTCGCGGATGATGATGTGACTCCGCATGTATGAGTGATGATGATGATGATCTGATGGATGGCCAAAAGAACTGTCCCCACGAAATTTAACAAGCACATCTAAATAGGAAACGCTCCTGCCTCTTTCTAATTCGTACGTTAAATTCATCTTCCTGTGGATATTATTTAAGTATGCCAAGTAGTTTTCCTTCAATTATATCAAAAAAATCCGGGTCATGGCATGGCTGCTTTCATGTTCCATGCATAAGATGTAGTGAAGGCAATGTCGCACCAATTTGGAAATTCCATAGGAATATCCATTATCTTCCATGCACTAATGACGTCTATGCAGTAAGTAATGGGAACGTTTCCAAAAAGTGAAAACTAACCATCACTTCGTTCTGATTGATATTTTAAAGTCGCAAAATTTCAATAATATGCCCAGAATCTTTCACATACGATGTTCCACCAAATTGTTGAATGCATGGGTCGCTGAATCAATTTGACTCACTATTGACCGTAGAGGTACAATTGAATTTTAGTATGCCAAATATTCCTCTGGGTAAATAGTAGCGTCGAAACCTTTATAAGCAGATATTTTAAACTATCCCAATATTATGTAGTAATAATCTCACCCAGCCAAGCATAATTTTCGTATTGAACCTGGCTCTCGTCTTAGTTCTAACACACGCCATGTACATTTATGTTTTTGGTGTGTTAATCGCAGAAACTGGCTCACAACAGAGTCGGTTTGAAATTAAATGGCTTTTTAAATAAAACCATAGAAGCTTCCGTTCGCAACTACTTGAGTTTGGAAAGCAACTTCCTGGGATTCCTTTGAAATTGACCTTACATTAAGAAAAATAATTCTCTTTATGGCAATATCACATGCAACTAGCTATGTTTTTTAAAATTCTAATGGAATTTATAATAGCGTTTCGTAAGTCACGATTCTTAAGAACCGGAATATAAATTTCTTTTCTTGTATGCATATTAAGTAATGTGTTATTTCAGGTTTTTTAGGGTTCCGTTCTTATAGATTCGTCATGTCTGTCTGTCCATCCACATTATTTCACAGCCACTTTTATCCGAAACTATAAGATCTTTTCATGATGGTTTGTTTTATGTGGTGGAAAAGAAGTTTCTTACGCAGTCTTGCCCGACCTTTACAATATTCGTCGATATAAATAAATCTAACTCAAAACAATTGAATATGGCACTGATCTTAACGAATTGACATTTTGGGGAATACGCGGTTGGTTCGCAAGGCTATGGCTATACACCTCCGTTCAATATCTCTGTATCCACCAATGTTGTTGTCTTTATACAAGCTTTTATTTACTTTCACCCGTCCCGTTGTCTTTAATCAAATCTTGCAATTTGATCCACTTCCCGGTTTCCGATTGAGCTGAAATTTGGAATGCATGTATAAATCGGATGAAAATGCAATGTTATTGTGACATAGAGTTGATCTGATGATGGAGCCGGAAGGTGACCATAGGAACTCCGTAATTAAACGACGCAACCCCATCGAGTTTGGGCTCATTGGATTAGTCTTGACGAGTACTTTGATACTATATGGTAACCAGGGTCTGATGATGGAGCCGGAAGCTGGCCATAGGAACTCCGTAATTAAAGGACGCAACCCCATCGAGTTTGGTCTCGTTTGATTCGTATTGTCGGGTCTCTTGCTTTCGTCCCATATTAATTATATATGATTGATTGGATGGATGACCCAATGCCAATGTGAGCACGTGCCGAGAACGTGAACATAACATATTCCTCAAGCTATCACAATGTAACACGCTTTCATTTATAAAAGGTTACAATCAAGTTACAAAGTGGTATTTCTTTTTAGAGTTAATTTATTTTTAACTTTTTAGTTCATTTTATAAACAAATAATAAAAGCTTGTTATTAAAAAGGTTTTTTTTAAGTCGTTGCTTTTGTAATGCTAGGACTAACCTTAACGTGATCGCAACTCTCCGTCAACAATCTATAATCGATACAACATAATGCCATAGCTGTACCGACCCCACCCAAGCTGAAAAGATTGACAGCCATTGAGATTAACCCATAGAGCATACTAATTCATCGGGTATTCTCTCACCATGTATGCGTTGCCCCACACCCTTGATAAATATAAAAAACTTAGACTTTTATTACGGATGTTCTTGTTCTCCAACATATGTTTAAATAAAAGGAGAAACTGACTGCCCGACTGGGTAGGGCCTAAACTATAGCTAGAAACTTACAAATATGCAAAAGGATTTCTTTTGTGGCGTAGGGGAGCACTAAGATAGTAGGGTTTTTGAAAATTCACCCCACCAAGTGGGTAAAACGGTGGGTGCAAAGTTAGTATAAAACTTTAGCATTTTTGGGGATACTCGAATTTAATTTGGTGTTTCATCAAAATTCATAATGTAAAAGGGGGATGCAACGTCAGTAAATTATCTCTTTAAACGAAATATTTTGTTGTTAGTAGGTATTTTTCAATGTCAGTGCTCGGAATACAATTTTACGCGACAAACAACTTAACCTGACCTAACCTACGCGTACAATGTCGCGCGCGGCCGCTAGCGAATCATAAAGGGAAGTCAAAGAAAAAATCAATTTAAATTTTGACGCTCCCAAATCAACGCTCTCAATACCTCTGACAAAGCAAATATAACTTTATTTCAACGACGAAAACACCCACCTTGGCATGAGGAATTTCACCAAAATCGTAATTACAGAAGTTTTCTCATTATACCACTTCAACTTCTGTCGCAGATCTAACAAGTTTTCTATCCGCACTCGCCTGTCGGAGTTAATTTCGCAAAATTAGTGATTGCTTAAATATTCTACGTGTCAGCACTATCCGCTTGGTCTTTTTGCTGCCGGATCGCCGAATTCGCTTTGTTTGCCGTGTCATTCGGGAGTGAAAAGGGGAGGGAGGGACTAGCTGAAATAGCTCTTCAGAGCATTCCCCATTATAGAGACGGTAGAGAACACTTTGACCGGCAATGTCGACGTAAGGGTTTCGGACACCTCTACATCACCGACAATACAGATAGCACGTCGCTGCAACCTATAGAGGGCATTGAGCAAGTATTTTGCGGAGCCATCCCAGAGGTGAGAACAATATTATACATATGGGTGAACTTGTGCCTGATAGAGAAGGCAGAGCTGCACCGCTGTGAAAATTGCCGCACTCTGTTCAGGATCCCCAGTTTGCAGGAGGCTGTTCTAATGATGCTCTCGATGTAATCCCGCTGTTTCGGGTCGCGGCGAACATCTATGCAAAGCATGCTAAGGTTATCCTGTATTGGTAAGGGGGCGCTCTAAAGAATAGGATGGTAAAGGAAAGGAGACACTTTACCAGAAAAAACACACCTGTGTCTTCTTGGCATTGAACTCGACAAGATTGCATGAGCCCCATTAGTGACAACATGTCATTGATATGCAGCAGAAACAAAGTCGGCGACAGAACGGAACCTTGAGGTATACCGGAATTTAAAGGGTGGAAACAAGAAGTGGGTCCGTCACAAAGGACACGAACCCTGCGCTTTTCCAAAAATCCCGCAGCAGCAGACCGTTTGCCGGGAGCTTGAAGAGAAGCGAACGATGACACACATGTTCTTCAATTTAGTGGCGACATAATAATAACGAAATTCAAAAAGCGATAAATAACATAACAAATTTGGGTATGGTCATCATCAGCCTATATACGTCCCCACTGCTGCGGCATGGGCCCACCCTAAACTAGGGCCTTAGTCAACCACGCTGGCCAAGTGCGGGTTGATCGACTACACAAGCTTAGAATTTCTTTGTAGGTGTGCAGGTTTCCTCACGATGTTATTCCTTCACCGTTAAAGCTTCGAATAATCGTACCTACATATGAATTTCAAATTTAAAAAACCCAGTGGTACGAGGCGGGGTTGTTTTTGTCAGATAGTCATCAATGGAGTCCGCAATCTAATTCAAGTTTTTGTGCACATGAAAACTGTGTCAAAATAATCGTATTTTATTGTAAGTAGTATTTTATGTTAATTTCCGGCACTGATTATAAGTAAACAACACTAAAATTGACCAAATAATATCATATTAATATTTATATATTAGAAAGAAAACGTAATTGTCTTTATCTACTACTATTTTATGTATGAAAGGTACATAATTAGGTCGATCTTTGATGTCAAATTCTGTGATGCTCTTGGAGGAACTCTTTATTTATTTGGGCGTTACTTTAGTACGTACCTAATGCCTTTTAACGAGAAACTTTGATTATCAAGTTTTGTGACTATGTGTGTATGTGTTGGCTAAATTTACGGTGTATTCAAGTAGGCATATGTACGGCATATACATATATATTAAAGGTCTGGGATGCGTTCATCTTCAAAGCCCTTTTAGTTAAGTCGACATCTGCTGCTACTGCAGGTAGTAATTACAGTCGCCTATCTCAGGACATATTCTATCGGCTTTTATATAAATGACATCTTTAAATAGTAGTTTCGCTTTTTTACCGTTTATAAAAATACTGGAACTAGTTTCAAAACGTCCTTACCTGTGTTGCGACGATCCCGGGGGAAGAACGATGTCACACTGAGCTTTCGACTTCTAGTTATTTCTTCTATCTCGTTTCACTTTATCTTCTTTTAACGCCCATTTAACAGGAGCGACCATTCCGACCAATAAAAAACATATAAAATAACAGGCAGATAAAATGCTACATCCGTTAACTCGTATATATGCTAATTTCTGTTTACAGTACTAAATCGTGCAGACTTGGGGTAACTTTTGGAATGTTGCGAGTAAAGTGAATGTGCGGTGACGTAGATAAATGTAGCCAGCCAGCTTCAGTGCTGTAAGTGATAAAACGTATGGATACGAGCAGGTATTTGTTACTACTCGGCTTGTTCACTGTATTTTGTTCCAACATCGCTTTTAGTTAACAGGTACGTACCTACAACAATAATAAAAGCTTCAGCTCACTATCTTTACATTTTATGTCTTATTATTGTTTAGATACTTTTGAGTTCAGTGAAATTGTTTATGTTGCTTTGTCATTCTTTAATTAACTGATAGGAATCACTTTTGTTTCCCTGAAAAAGACTTGTCTATATGTCTGTGCATGAAATGATCGGCAATTTCAATTTTTCAATAATTTTCACATTTGAAATGGTTGCATTTCATGAAAGATTTCATTGTCCATTGGCCATATCATGATGTGCCACTGCCCAGGTCAAATCAATGATAAGAAATCGTTTGACGATGGGGCCAGATGCACTGCTATTTCATGAAACGATCAATCTCAATCGATCATATCGTGGAATAGGGTATTTGACTTTGATATAGTTTTTTTTATTTTGATATAGTTGGATGGACTACTCGAACACAAAGACACTGTTGAAAGTATCACTTTGCTATCTCGATAGGTCGACGAGATATTATAATTTTAATTGCACATTTTTTTGGCGAGCTCAAAAACGCTCCTTACAAACGGCCCCTGGAGTGTGACGTCACACGCTAGTTCTTTGTATGCAGCGCCTAGAAAGTTTGTTCGGCAGGTTCATAAAAGTTGCGTTTATGGATATGTTTTGAAACGAAAAAATGAAAGATGTTACTAATTCTGTGATTTATAAGATGACTACGAAATTTTAAATGATTTTCGCAATTTTGAAATGGACTTGCCCACCCAATTTTAATTGTCTTTTGCTGTCTCATTTCGCCAAAATTTTAAGTTTTGATTTCATTAATAATATTGTTCTGCTTAAATCTTACTGATTATCATAAAAATGGCAAACATAACAACCACAGTCAAATACTCTATTGTTTCATTGACTACCAGTAGAGGTGCTGTAAGCGACAGTGTTCTAAATTGCTGACTCTGAACTAAAGTGTGTTCTAAATTCAGAACTCACAACATTGTTAGGCCTTGCAAAATGTTGTTGTTTTTGACGGGCTTGGGATATTATATTGTATGCGTGAACCGGAACACACTAAATATCACACCAAATGACGGTAGTAATTAAACTATTTTATGGAGACACCTGTCAACTTTAGTCTTGCCCGTGACCACGAGCGCTGTAAAGAGCTCGAAACGTCGGATCTCTAAATAATGTTTAGAATACCAATACACGAGTTTAATCGTACCAATACACGAGTAGAACGTGCCAATCTATAGATAAGCTTCTGCCCCTCAGACGATTCCAGCCTTTCGTAGAGCGGTTGTAGGTGGGCTCGCCTGGCTCTGGCCACAGCTTTCTTAGTTGCACGTTTTGCGGATCTGTATGCGTCGCGATCTTCGGGAGAGTTGGACGCTTGCCACTTTTTAAAGAGGGCTTTCTTCACCCTAGTCTCCCTCTGCGTCGTTCCACCACCAAGTCTCCTTGTCAAATTTGCGTCCACCCTTAGACGTGCCAAGCACTGACTTCGCCGCTTCGGTTATGGCTGCCTGAATCCTGTCCCAGTGGTTCTGAACTGGTTCGCTCTCAGCCTCAGCGCACTTGTCGCCGATAGCTGAGACGAACACCTGGGATTTGTCTTCGTCAAGCCGCCACCACCTTATTTGACGCCGACAGCGCTCAAAGCTTTTGGCTTTGGGCTTCACGCAGAGATCCATGACAAGAACGGTGTTGTGCAGTGAGACTCTCTCCGGGTATGACCTTGCAGTTGACTACTTTGCCGATGTGGTGCCTCCTAGTGAGTAGGAAGTCGATCTGGGTAGCGTGCCGCCCACTCCTGTAGGTGATTAAATGTTCAGGCCTCTTTTGGAAAAACGTGTTCACAATAGCCAGGTCGGCAGCCGAACACAACTGGAGGATGTTCTCCCCTTCAGTGTTGCGTCTGCCGAACCCATAGCCACCATGTACACGCTCGAACTCCTCAGGCTCCTCACCCACATGACCGTTCAGATCGCCCCCCAGAACGACTCCCTGAGATGGTGGGATTCCACGCAGCACCTCTCCATGTCTATTCCAGAATGAAGTCTTTTCGGTGTCGCTGCAACCAGCCTGTGGAGCGTATGCTCTTATCAAGTGGGTCGTAACCCCTTCGATAAGCACCGTTACGTCCATTAAGCGGTCGCTGTAGCGTTTCACCTCAAACACGTCGTCCTGCAACTCCCCGGACGGCACTACCGCAACCCCGTTCTCTCCACTAGGTGCTCCTGTGTAGATCAGCTTGTAGTCATTCCCAATGGCCCGGGATCTGCTGCCTTTCCACCGAGTCTCCTGCAGGAACGCCACTGCCACCCTCCGCCTTGTGAGTACGTCGGCCAGCTCTCTCGCGCGACCGGTAAGCGTGCCCACGTTCCACGTCGCGAAGCGGAGTTTCCGTGGGGTTGGGGCTAACTTCTTTAGCCGCGTCCGTCCCCAACGCGGTAGCCCTAGCCCACTTGCCATAGGAGTCGGGCGAAACTCCTGCGCGCCGTTTAGCGGCGGCGCCCTATCTCTGGCACTTTTCTTAACTTTTCTTTCCACGAAATGTGGCGTGTTTCGCTTTTACGGGAGCGACTGCCGTCCGACCACCCAACCCCGAAGGGAAAGCTGGTGCCAGAGCCTCGTTCGTTGGTCAGCAGGGGTACGCACTTGCACGTGAGGTTGACTTGGGCCCAAAGATCTTGGTAGGGCCCCATCCCCCCCCTCTCAATTATAACTATGTTGTGTATTTAACTTTGTATGTTTTATTGTACAATTGTTGGTAAACCAATAAAAAAAATAGAATACAGGAGTCAGATTTTAAAAGCGAAGTTGTTTTCTAAAAATTGCACAGATATCGCATGTACCACGTATGAATGAGAGAAGCACAATTAAATACCTGAACACACATTTTTTTCTGAGAACATGCAGTTTTATTAAACTGACTATTTAACCTTTTTGGATAGCTAGATAAAGGTAGATATTTGTTAAATAATCTGCACGTAAAAAGGTAAAGTAATATTTTTGGGAAAATACCTACTATAAAAGTAATTGTCAAAAATTAGTCCAGAAATTCAGCGTAAAAAGCTATTCGCTATTCCTAATGTCCTTTGTGATTTGTACAGTTTTATGGTTTGTTATTGTGAATTGACTCATCTTCTATCCAAAAACACTAAAAAACGTGACTTTTAACTAATAATAAAAATTTGTACGTGTACCTAGACGACTTTTGAAGAAAAAATCTTGAAATTCGATTATCTTGAAAAGGGTCAACTTTTTCCCAGTGTATCCCCCGGTCAAATTTGTCCGTATTGAGCTCATGAAAGGATGCGCACTACTCACAAGTAAGCCTAATTTTGTTTTCATTTACAAGCCTCCACGCAAATGTCAAAGTCAGATAAATGTATATTCAGTTCGTATTTCAATAAAGGCAGGTGAATGATGTTATCTTAATGCAAAGACTGGTTTCTGTCCCATTTATTATTAAATGTAACATTTTCTTATAAATCTTATTTCTATCCAAAAAACCTTTACCAGATTTCTATTTACGTCTAAAATATAATATCAAACGAATCGGAGTAACCCAAAAACAAAGGGTCGAATATTCGTGGCTGATCCCTGGCGCGATACTGTCATAAAAGTCATGTACAAAGCCCAGCCTTGAAAACTTGACGCAATTAGAGTCGCAGCGAGCTCGCTCGAGACGCCAACTCGACCCAAGTTTGTCAGTCGACGGAATCAATATCCAATATTGCCCTTGTTTACGATGAAAACTTTCAAGTTTTCAAATAAAAGTTCACGAGCGGTGACATTATTAAAAGCCGGCGAATTGCAAATCGAACTCGCTCATCGAGAGTCCTCGACAAACATCTATAGGTAAATTACATATTACTCAAACACAGAATATTTTTAATGATACCACCACATTTAAATGGTTTTACTATTGTAGTTGTAAGTAGGTATTCGATATTAATTTCAATTTTATTCCTGCATGAGTTGAAAACGTTGACAAACGACATATTGATCTATAAAGGTATCTAACGTTTGCTTGTATTAAGAGATACAGATGAGTAAAAACTTAACTTTTTATTTTAATGATAAATGATTTACCAAATGTAATCAACAGCTGCAAAACTTAATTGATGATGCGCTGATGATTTAAAATTAGTTTGTGTCATGTGTATCCCACTTTGTTCTTGCTAGGCATGGTGGGATACTACAAGTTAGAAGGGAAGTTGCTCTAGCTGTCTACTTGGTGAAGGCATGGAGGGGTATTATACACAACCCTCGGTTATTAGAGAGCATGAGTATCTGTGTGCCGGACGAGTACTCGTCGCGCCGGCGGCGGCCCCCGCTGCTGCAGGAGCCGCGCGCGCGCACCGCGCTGCTGCAGCGGGCTCCGCGCGTGCGGGCGCTTCGACTGCTCGATGCCATGGCGGAGAAACTAGATTTGTTTTGCCAAGTGGGGTCAAGAGTGGCCAAGTGAGGTCGTAAGATTGGCTATTGATATAGCATCAAAAACAACATAATTGTATTAGGTTAGCCTGTAAGGATGTATTGTATTTAAACAAATAAATAAAAATAAAAAAAAAAATCAGTGCTACACTTTATTGTTTGCAATGATTTGATATTTTTATGGATTTTATCGCTTTTAGCCTTTGTCGTTCTTCGTTTCACGTTCGCACTCAATGGCAACCACGCCACGGTCATCCAAAAAGAGGAAGGACGAAGAAGAGTTGGCGTGGCGATATGGAACTGGAGGGCAATGGCCGAAAATCGACAGCTTTGGAGTGAGTTAGGGCAGGCCAGCAGTGGGACAGAACAGGCTAAATAAAAAAAAAGTACTTATAATTTCTTCGGCAGACGTGTTCTGCCGGAAGTTAAATGCCCGCCTACAGGATTTTTCGTAGGCGAGTTTATTTCTTTGTAATTACCCACTCGATTATGTTTATTTTCCTTGATTCGTAGAATAGCTTACATTTCTGATTTCCAAAGGCTCAATAACTGTCGCAGACATCTTGAGTATTCGAAGCCGGGGAGGGCAGAATATTTCCTTTTCCTTTTAAATCCATGACAACGAGCACTCATAAAAAGTTTGCGCTTTTGATGTCAGAAATATTTGATATCGAGTTTAAATCTTCTAGAATACCATGTAATTTTTAACAGTTTTTTAAAAAAGAGGAAGTTTTCAATTCGTCTGTATGTATATTTTATTTTTATATTTTTCACAGATATTTTCGTCAATTATAGACGGATTTAATTTTTTTTTTAAGAGAGTTCATTTTTGAAGTTGTCCCGTTTTCACCAGTGATCACCAGGATCTGATGATGGGATCCAAGAGAAATCGAGGGCAACCCTCAAATTTTATAGGCACATGGATCTACAACATATCAAATTCATACCTAGATAATTATAAATGTTCGTATTATACACCGTGAAATTTTAGTGTTTGTTTTCCCGCAGTAAAATGATTCTATCTTAGTAGCACAATAGATCTGTACAGTTATTTTTACCCGACTCTGGCAGTCGGGTTATGTGTTTAGCGCGTATCTTGTATGTATATAATATTCTTTATTACCTTGTATCTCTAGAATCGTTGAATGGATTTTCACATTTGAGGTATCGTTAGATTTGTCCTAATAGCCCGAGTGTTCTTAGGTAGGTGAAATATAAAATTATTATTGGTATCATACTAAAAAGACATAAATTAAATAATAATTTAAAAAACAAAAAAACCCGCCTGCATGGATAACTACAATTAAAAATCAACTGAAAAGACTGAAACAAGATAAAAATTCAATGATAAGGTAAGTATAAACAGAATTGCAGTCGGAGGCATGAAATTAAGTGCTTCTATATGATAAATTATTATCTCTTTGCGCATGCCTCCGACATCTTGTTTCAGTCTTTTCAGTTGATTTTTAATTGTAGTTATCCAAGCAGGCGGGTTTTTTGTTTTTTTATTAAAATCAATAAATGCCGGTTTAACGAAAAGTTTAACCGAAACTCAAAAGCACGTTCGAACCGCTTTATTACTTAGGGCGTAGAGCTAATTTAGCTTTAAACATCGATTTTGTGAGGCAAGCAGTACCTGATTACGTACCATCTTATAAAATAACGATAGTTTCACTTGCAGTTTTTTTTTCAAGTAATAATTTGCATTATTCGATAGTATTACTAAAGGTACTGGTTTGTACCCTCGTGTTTCCTTCAACGGCCAAGACACACAACACTAACTATAATAATGAAGAAATCGCAGTAAGGAACCTTAGGCTTGGCACGATTTTGTCTAGATTTCATTACTTTTAAGAGATGAGAAAGCTGCTCCATCGAGACTTTTTTACAGAATGTTTTTGGTGGGATACGCTTTACAATGCCTTATGTACGAAAAGTTGATACTAACATTATTGTAAATAACAAACTTGCCTAATTGACTGAAGCTACCAAATCTTTAGAAATCATTATTGATGCTAAGTTACATTGGGGACCTCATATTTCTGTTCTGGCAGGTAGACTTAGTTCAGCTGCGTATGCAGTCAGAAAAATGAGGATGTTGACTGACATTGAAACGGATTAATTTATTTCAGCTATTTTCATACTGCTATGTCATACGTCTTCTGCTGAGGGAATGTGCTTCAGACTTAGAAACCATTTATGAACTACAAAAAGGGCTATCAGATCCATATATGGCATAAGACCGCGCGGCTCACTTAGATTTATTTTTATAGATATGGATATTTTAACCGTAGCTTCTCATAAGAACATGCATTTATTCAATAAGAAGTCGGATTGTCACAATTTTAACACCACAAATAAACATATGCTTTCCGTTCCGAGACCCAGGCTTCAAAAAGTTAGAAAATCATTTATAGGTTTAAGTGTAATATCGTTAAATAAGATTCCAAAATACATTATTGAATTGCCTTTGTATAAATTTGAAGTGTTTATTAAATCGTGTCTTATGAAAAAAGGGTACTATAAAGTTCAAGACTATTTGAATGATAAGAATTCATGGACATGATGAGCTGATCGCTTGGACATCCAAGAATTATGTAACTTGTACATATTATTATTATTTATTTGTAATTAGTTAACCCGTGATTTGACGAAATCTACTTGCAGAATAAATTATTTCATTTCATTTCATTAGATACGCAGAATAGAATCGTCGTGCTGCCGAGATGCATAAGCATCTTAATTGTAATTGCTAAATATTACATTCCCATGGTTCGCCTAATTTCGTCAAACGTGCAGATCGTACATACCAACGTTTCATAAATTACTATTCATAATCACTAAAGAATGAGTTAATAGGATCTTCTGTATTAGTCATCGTCGAAACGAACTTATTATAAAAGTGGAGTACTACAAGTTTTTTACTACTTGTTTTATAACTATACTTATAAAACTCTAATTGAAACACCAAACTGGCATTCGAAGTCATAATAAAGTGGCGTTGGTATAAAATGTAAGGTAGATTACTATCGAGACCTCGTGTAGTATTTTGTACGAAATCTATTAGGCGGCTTTATGAGGTTGTTCCAGAGCTATATACAGGGTAGTTATCATAACTGTAGTTTTTTGTCTTAAATTTTTTTATTATATATTCTTTATAAATTTTTATAATGTGAAGAATCGTTTTCAGACACAGTTATATTATCAAGAGTACATATTACCGTGTGCATATGTGTGCACTATAAAGACGGCAATCGACAATTTGACCGATGAGAGATGAGGTGTAGGACCACCGGCTTAAATTGCGTTCCGAGGCACGGGTGTGCATTTACCATTCATTAATTTTTAATAGAAAAGGAATTGGCAAAGGCGGAAACTGGACTCGAACCTGTGCCAATAGACTATAGTACACCAATAGCTTCAGGTTTCTGGTGTAGAAGTTGGTTCAAACTCTACAAGTACATAGTTTAAAGAAGTACGTACAAGGAACGCATTATACTACCAAAATATTTATGTTTGATGATATTTTGTCATCAGAATTTCGTCGGAAAATTTAAATCCATGTCCCATTATCAAATGCAGCGTCACAATTGCGCTGAATAACCGCTAAAACCAATTTAATACAGACTGATTAGTTTAGGGGACATTACTGGATTAAAAGGTATATTACTGTTTCAGTATATTGGCGGTAATTCAAGAATTTATTAAATGTGTGTGCATAGTTTTCTTTTTTATAACAAGTTTTTATTGACCTCTATTACTTACTGTAAAAAATACATGCCCTTAATGAATATCAGGATTCCGAATGTTTAATAAACGAGGTAGTCATCGATGGCCTTTTGACCTTTGAGCTACTGAAAAGCAATAGCCTCTTGTACTCATAGTCTGGTAAAAATACGCAAAAAATGGAAACCGGTGTTTTGTTTTAAATATGCATCAGCATTGATTAAGCCTTGTTTCGGTGGCAATTTGAAAATTGTTACATTAATAATATTATGAAATACCCTGTATCGATGGCGCTAATCAGGGGCTCGCGTGTGCGCGCGGCAATTAGCCGCGTTTGATTGAGCGCGCTAAGTGCTGCCAAGCTACCTCGGGTGAGCTTTATGCCGTGGTCGATCGCTGCACGGAAAAAAATGCCCTATAATCAATATTCCTACAGTACACCATACAACGAATTATAGACAGACACGCAAACACAACGAAAATCATCATCAGCCCATATACGTGACCACCAAAGGGCACGAGCTAACACCAATCGAGAGCGATTATACCTTAGTCAATGACTTAACGACCTTATAAGTTATCCACAGACTTACATACATATGTACATACATACAATCACGCCTTTTTCCCTGAGGGGTAGGCAGAGATCACTTCCAGCGATCCACTTTTCACCTCTGTGGGAAACGTGACGTGACGGGTTGTGGACCACGTCGCCGCCATTCTGCCTCGTGCATTTTTTTTAACAAGGTCATTGCGTTCCCACGAGTAGCAAGGATATATGACGGGGGAAGGAAAAGGGGAGGAAGGATACTATCGCCTCGGATGATTTGGACTGAGTCGATAGTAGCTCGCGCCGGGGTCGCTTACCCGCATACCGTTCACCAACCACCGGACAGATAGTTGTGACTGGTATCTCCTGACTTCCACAGACTTATACAGGTTTACTCTCGATATTTTCCTTCACTACTGTTAGAGCGCTGATTAAACGGACATATGAATACTACAACAATGATGACCCTTTTCATGCCAAGTAACACAAAGCACGCGTTGTTATGTTTCACGATTATGTCATTAAAGCTAATTCTAATAAAGAAAAAAAAAACCTTTTTAACAAAAGCTTGTAAGTGAACCAAACGCCACGATGGTTGTTACAGCGAATATTTGGTTCGACGAAATCTACTTGCAAGAACGTGAATAATGAAAGCATTTGCCAGGGCAATCAGCAGATCGCGTAGAAAACACTAAACGGTTTCATCAGACGAACACAAGGCATTTAATGAATCAAATACTGAAACTTGCATAACGCGGAAAATCGAAGTTTCAATACTTTTATACATCTACCTAGAGCTTTGAAACACTGGAACCCTGATGCAATGCAAATAAAACATATTATTATCGTTTTCATATAATGTATTTTGTTCAATTTTTTATTACTCTATCTAGAAATAGACTATTGCTTCTAACGCCGTGATCTAATTCGTAGCATCGATCGGGTAAACCGAAAATATCCCAATAGAAAAAAAACAATTCAATAAAAATCGGTCAAAAAAACTTTTAAGTTAAATGGTTTTATTTTATTTGCACTGAAAACTAGAAAATAAATGAATAGTTACAACTTACCAATCAGCCTACGAAGGTGGTCCCAGTCCATTATTATTCCTAATAGTAGTGGTAGGTACGACTAAAATAAAAACGTGGGGCCTCTCTGAAATCCTACCTATGGCAGAGCATATCTTTATACTTTGGTAGATCATAACAAAGATAATATAATCACTACGTGGATCATAACTCGTAGTTCGCTGGGCCTCACGTTTTTATTTTACCACTACCATCAGAAATAATAATGACTGGGACCACCTTTATATTGGTAAGTTGTAACTATTTATTTATTTTCTAGTTTCAGTGCAAATAAAATAAAACCGTTTAATTTTAAAGGAAGGTACTTAAATTTGAATTATTCTTGATCCAAGAATAAACAAAACAAACGGGGTGAGCTAAATAAAACCGTTTAATAACAAATGAGTTAAAATTACGTATTTGTTTACAGCTACAGTATATAAAGCTTTAAAAGCATTTATGTATAGATACATCTTGGATAAGGCACATTACACCCGCAATAAATGTATGTATACCTAATGCTCGCCCAACTTCACCATACGATAATAGGAAATAGATTATACGAAAAGATTTAATAATTAGGTGTTTGTATGAACATTAGAGTTATGTTAATCTTATCAATAATTATAAATGGGACTATTCTGGATTAAATCCCGTAATTAGTAAACTGCCCATATTATTTGCTTGCCCAAAAAACTGCTTTTCTCTGTATGTAATCAATAAAACCATATTTAATAATCCTTACAAGGAGGATTGTTAAAAAAAATGGAATCTGAATTTACAGTCAGTTGGATCTGAGTAGGATTTATAGAGCTTGCGATATTTATAATAGTTAAAATAATTCGGTCACTTTGTGACCTGGACAATGCTACATTTATGGCACAATACAAATTATAAAAATAATTTGATTTGGGTGAGGGTTACTAGTTTTTCGAGACACTTGTTCTGTCATTCTGTGCGCTTCATGATGTATGATTTGATTTTCCCTATCTTATTTCTTCAGGATACCTTGTCCTGGAAATACAGTCTTTTTTTTTATAATAGGCAAACAAGATGACCACACTCCACCTGATGGTAAGCGGTAGTGAGATCCAAATATGAGGTCGACAGGCACAATAGATCATATTGCGCCTGTCGCACTCACCCTGAAGGCCTGCTTAAATGCCGTTTCACGCCCCGCCTGAAGAGCCCGGGATCATAGGAGGGAGGGAAAACATGAGCTGGAAGGGCATTCCATGCCTTAATGGCACGGGGCAGAAATGAAGAGCTGAACCTCTTAGTTCGAGCCACCAGCGCCTGCATTGTATGTGGATGTCAGCGCTGTCCTGCACGTGTCGTTCGGGAGTGGAAAGGGGTGGGAGGGATTAGCTGAAATAGCTCTTCAGAGCATTCCCTATTAAAGAGATATTAAGATGTAAACCTGGCAACACCACTCAGCCCCGAAACAAGTTTGAAAAGGCGGGGATGAGTAGTGGGGGGCCGGTTTGAGGAGTCACTTGCTCGGCTCAGTCGGGCAGTCATCTTCTGCTCGTCGAAGAGAACAGTACTATCTTAGCTCTGTAAATCTAGTTGTAATTCGGTTATTAAAGTGTGTTCATAGAGGTTGAAGTTTTCTTTATACAGGGTGTCCCAAAAAGTAGTGTCAAGCGGAAGTCCTGAGATAGAACACCCCGTGGGGCATCCGAAACACCCCCATGTATGTTCCGCGATTTTTTATAGTTTTCGAGCTATGATTATTTTTCTAAAATTTTGAGAACAACTGACCTAACCGACTAAAATTATTTTAGAGAAAAAAGTATTTGATTTTTTTGAGTAATTCTTTTTGCAAATCAATTTTCATGAGTTTTTCTTTAATGCCTAAAATATTTGTCTCCATAACTTATATGGAAAATGTCAAAATTATGTTACAAACTGAAAAGTTACGTTCTGTAAATAATCTCTTACAATTTCAACGTTAAATTTAAAATATAAGAAGGTAGTTGCATGGCTTCTAAATAACTTTAAAAACTGCGCTAGACTCTCAGCTTTCAAAATCATTAATAAAAACTGGTACTTAATGGGCTACTTTTGCTGAAATCGGACTACAAAGACAGAGAGGTGGAAAAATCATAAAATTAGCCATTTGAATACGAAGTATTATTTGGACATTTTATTATTCCGAAAGTTAGTCAGTTTGTTAAATGTTAATAAATTAAAATAATAAAATGTCCAAATAATTCTTCGTATTCAAATGGCAAATTTTATGATTTTTCCACCCCTCTGTCTTTGAAGTCCGATTTCAGCAAAAGAAGCCCATTAAGTACCAGTTTTTATTAATGATTTTGAAAGCTGAGAGTCTAGCTCAGTTTTTAAAGTTACTTAGGAGCCATGCAGCTACCTCCTAATATTTTAAATTTAACGTTGAAATTGTAAGACATTATTTACAGAACGTAACTTTTCAGTTTGTACCATTATTTTGATATTTTCCATATAAGTTACGGAGACAAATATTTTAGGCATTAAAGAAAAACTCATGAAAATTGATTTGCAAAAAGAATTACTCAAAAAAGTCAAATACTTTTTTCTCTAAAATAATTTTAGTCGGTTAGGTCAGTTGTTCTCAAAATTTTTGAAAAATAATCATAGCTCGAAAACTATAAAAAATCGCGGAACATATATGGGGGTGTTTCGGATGCCCCACGGGGTGTTCTATCTCAGGACTTCCGCTTGACACTACTTTTTGGGATACCCTGTATACCTGTACCCGCGATCGCGTGGACTACCGGAATTTACATTCAAAGTTTTTTCCCAATAACGTTCTTGAAAGAAATTTGCAATATATGTTTGCAACTAAGCTTTA
The DNA here is from genome assembly GCA_039566165.1 of Maruca vitrata. Taxonomy (NCBI): domain Eukaryota; kingdom Metazoa; phylum Arthropoda; class Insecta; order Lepidoptera; family Crambidae; genus Maruca; species Maruca vitrata. The sequence goes on along the minus strand of CM076914.1, from coordinate 12,945,607 downwards.
AGTTTACTAAGAAACCTGCATGCCCTGTTTCAAACGTCTAACTTAAGCGGTTTAGATTTTTCATAAATTTTTTTTTATCGCTATCTCCTGTTTTCGTGGTAATTTCGGGAATTCCTTTCTTAGCCTTTCACCTCTAAAGTACCTAAGCAACATCTCTTCCAAATTTCAAGTGTCCCTTAGCCGTTCAGGCCGTGCCTTGATATGTCAGTCAGTCAGTCAGGTTCTCCTTTTAAATATTTAGATAGAATTCCGCCCGCGACATCGACCGCGTGGAATAGGTTATTTACGCGGTTTAGATGTTTTCATACAAAAGCTTTTTTTCCTGCTAACTTCCGTTCCCGTGGGAATTTTGCAGTTTACTGTTGCAACTAAGTCATAAGTTTACTAAAGTATCTGCATGCCAAATATCAAGCATCTATAAGCAGTTTAGATTTTTCATATAAATGGATTTTCCCGCTTATTTCCGTTCCCGTGGGAATTCCCTCTACGGTACCTAAGCTACGTCCCTTCCAAATTTCAAGGGCCTACGTTTAGCCGTTTAGGCTGTGCGTCGATATGTCAGTCAGTGAGTCAGTCAGTCAGTCAGTTTTTTTTATTTTTTATAAAGAGGCTAACAAGATGACCTCACTCCACCTGATGGTAAGCGGTAGTGAGATCCAAATATGAGGTCGACAGGCACAATAGACCATATTGAGCCTGTCGCACTCACCCTGAAAGCCCGCTTAAAGAGGAGACCACTGCTGCGGCAACAACGAGACAAGGCGTGGAGTCTCGCATTGGTATTGAGCTGTGCGGGTCGGAGTTGGCCAGTCCGCCGGACGGAAGGGCCCCCGTTTCTACGGGGCTCCCTGGCCGGCGGGCTGACCCGCACCGCCCGCACAATACCGCCGCTAAGACTCCACTGGTCCAGCGCTTGCCGCAACAATGGTCCCCCCTGACTCCGGTTCGTACAGTGCTGATCCCGGAACGCGACCTGACCAAGAGAGGTCAGAGTCACTTGGCGGGTTTTACACAACTGTATGGTGGTAACAGCAACCGGTCGACAAAATGTCTCCCACCTGAAACCCTGGACCTGGTTTCTCCTTTTATATATTTAGATTATAATTTTAAGACATTCTGAAAATAATTATAAAATAATTATCATGAGACTGCGTAAGATTATTGATAAACATAAATGCATTATTTAGTTAACTTACGTAGGTATACCAAATGGTAACCACCACGCAATATAATTTATTTATAAATACATCCATTTTGTATTGATAAAAAAAGGAAGCATTGCGTTTAAGCTGCGAGTCGCGATAGGCAACGAGTATCGCCTGTTAACTTGATTTGTGACCTCTTAAAGCATTCTTTTATGTACCTCACGCGGTATTTGTATTCTGAAGTGCCCTCTCGAGCATTGTCGCAGAGCCATTCAAAACAAACGCCAAAAGGTTTTTTACAAAAATGTCTTTCACGCCGTAATTCTCCGAATACCAACGGAGCTTTCACGGCGCAGCGTGCAGGGCCGGTGTACTTTTCCTGCGTTACTGGACACCGTAATACTTTAAGCATGCCCTCGTACTTTAATCCTGCTCTTAATACTTAAGAGGTCGTGCTAGAAAAGTGCACAATAAAATATCTGCAACACTGACACATTTCTTTTTCTTGTTTTCATCTAAAAGCAGTACTAGTTCACAAACGTGTCCCTTATAACATTACAATTTTACTTATCTACGTATATGTGATTGCTGGTGTGGTGTTGTTTAGTTTAAATCTTTTTAAAATTGTCACCATGCGGAATATATTTTTTTTTACTTATCCTCTCAGAATTATTTTTCTTTCAGACAAACAAACGTGTGTCAACGTCCTTATTATATATTGAGGGGAACTTAGTAAGATAGAAATATTAGTATTCTTTATCTATATGTTACCGGCCAAACCCGATTTCAGGACAAACTAGTTTAGCCTAGGCCAAACTAGTTTGTCCTAAGCCTGTCAGGATAAACCGGTATAGCCTAGTCCAAACTAGTTTGTCCTAAGCCCGTTAGGATAAACCAGTTTAGACTAGGCCAAACTAGTTGATCTTAATATAGATACGCATTATCTAGGATATACTGTCATGGCCTTTTCCATACATTGTAATATGTCAAGAAAGTCAAAATAAATAGATTATCCAAATAAAATCCTCCGCAATAGGAAAAATAATAATTTTTATTATACTACTAGTGGTCCCGGCGAATTTCATACCGCCAATACTATAAACCTTCCCTGGACTATCACGAACATTTTAAAACCAAAATTACCTAAATCGGTCCGGGCGTTCTCGAGTTTTAGTCAGACTAACAAACAGCAATTCATTTTTATTTATAAGAAAGACTAGTGGTCCCGGCGAATTTCATACCGCCAATACTGATTCTTTTTCTATATTTTCTCATTGAAACCTTCCCTGGACTACGACGAACATTTTAAAACCAAAAATACCTAAATCGGTCCGGGCGTTCTCGAGTTTTAGTCAGACTAACGAACAGCAATTCATTTTTATTTATAAGATAATCTTATTTCTTGTTTCTTATAAAGATAGGATAAACAGGTATGACCTTCTGTTTACAAAAATTAAATTTAAAAATTGTGATAGCATGAAAATTAAAGGAGTTATAGTCAAAAACATATTTTATTTTTCTCTACTCCGTAACTGAAAATTTCGGCATGTGATTATTTGGAGCAATGTGAGAGTACGCAGTATAATACAGATACCCAAAACTATTGTATTGTGTATAAATATACATAACTATCTGTGCCCGCGACTTCGTTCGCGTGGACTATGAGATTTTACAATCAAAAGTTTTTGCCCAATAACTCCCGTTCCCGTGCGAATTTTGCAATATCGCGTTGCAAGTAAACTTAAAAAAAATACAGGGTTTCAAGGGTTGAAAGGGGGGGGGGGGGTTAAAACTTGAAAATTATTATAGAAAATATAAAATATTACTTACTCTATATTTACACACTAATGTATTTCTTTGTGTTTTTTCAATTTAGGGGTTGTTTGCAAGGGTTGTAAGATTTTCAAGGGTTGAAATTATTTTAATATGAGGTCATTGTGTTAGAAAACACTTCACGACTTCATCACTCACTATTAGACATGTTTTTTATCGATTAAAGTTTTTCGATTAAGGTTTTGTTTACACCCTTTAAAAAGAATAGGCGCAGTTCAGATCATTTTCACTTTTGAAGTTATGGGGTACAAAATACTCATAATGATTATTTCTTTTTATTATTATTTGTTAAAGTATGATTGTTGGTATTATCATTTATTATCCACTAGCGGCCGCCCGCGACTTTGTCCGCGTATTAATGGGTTTAAGTAGCAATGATGTATTAAAATAGCCAGCTACCTCCATACCACGTAATTAAGACATTATTGCTTACATAACAAAAAACATTCATTTCTTGCCAAATATAGTATGATTGCACGAATGAAAACTTAACGACGAATCATTATAAGAAGTAAGAAATAAGATTATAGTATAATAAAAATTATAATTTTTCCAATTACGAAGGATTTTATTTGGATAATCTATTTATTTTGACTTTCTTGACATATTACAATGTCTGGAAAAGGCCATACCAGTTTATCCTAGATAATGCGTATCTATATCAAGATCACCTAGTTTGGCCTAGTCTAAACTGGTTTATCCTAACGGGCTTAGGACATACTAGTTTGGACTAGGCTATACCGGTTTATCCTAACGGGCTTAGGACAAACTAGTTTGGCCTAGGCTAAACTAGTTTGTCCTGAAATCGGGTTTGGCCGGTAACACAAATCCCAGGAAATGTGTACCATTCCGATAATATTTAGGAAATATATGAAATATAGTTCGAAAACTATTTAATGCTTAGATTTTCCATAACTCGAAATTGTATCTAATTCTAATATTGTATTAGGAAATGTGTAAAGTAAATGCTTTCTGTATTAAAACACGTATTTATTTACTTATATTTTGATTTGTTTAACACGCTTTTATTAGGTCGTGTATGTATGTAGCTATGTAATCAAATCCAAGAAAACTGATTTTACCATCTTAAGATCGTTATGAAAATTGACCGTTGTATGAAATTAAATGAAAATCAATAATGGACCAAGATCCCAGGGCCGCCAGACCTACGTCATTTTAGCAAAGCTAGAATTTCCATGACTTATAGTCTAGTATGTACTTAGAAGAGTACGCGTACTCACTTGCTCGAAAGCGGGGCCGTTTCACAGGTAGCGCGAACTAAAGGTGTCCCAAAACAGAGGCAACCTACGTCATTTTTGAAAGCCTAAATTTGACATATATAACTACGTGGTACTATTTCCAGACGAATTGTAAAGCTGCCAGACCAATCCGATGGGCCAATTATTCAACCAGACGCTTCAAAGGTTCCCTGTGAGTGGAAGCTTGAGGGTGTATCGACGCACAGCCTAAACGGCTAAAGTTATGCACTTGAAATTTGGAAGAGACGTAGCTTAGATACCGTAGAGGTGCATTAAGAAAGGGATTCCCGAAATTCTTACAGGAACGGGAATTATCGGGAAAATCCTTTTGTATGAAAAATTCAAATCCCTTAAGTTAGACGCTTAAAATTCGGCATGCAGGTACCTTGGTAAACTTAAAGCTTAGTTGCAACAGGATATTGCAATTTTTTTACTAGGGAAGGGACTTAGCAGGAAAAAACTTTTGTATGAGAAAATCGAAACTGCATAAGATAGATGATTGAAATTTGGCATACAGGTACCCTAATGAACGTAAAGCTTACTTGCAACGCGATATTGCAAAATTCTAACGCTATAATTTGGTAATAGTTAAAATGTATAGACAAAAGCAAATAGCTCCAAACCCGACTCCACGTAGTCTTGTCTGATTAGATTAATATGTCTTTAGTCCAATTAATTTTAGTTTAAACAGAATTATATGAGTTAATAATTATATAGATAATATTATAGATATAGAATGACCTGAATAATGATAGTAAAGTTATTTAAAATTAACACTGAGTTTAAGGGATTATAACAGTTATAGTCTCGTGTCAATGATTCGTTAATGAATGGCACCGAATGTTTGACACCGTTTGCTGCCAGGAGTGTTTGCACCGAGTATAGTTGCAACACTTAATTAATTATATGAATTGTATCGCGCGTAGCCTGGAAGGCAATGGGTGGTCGTGGTGTGGGCATCCTTACTGACCTTTATAACCACATACTCAGCACCGGCGGGATTCCTCGCCAATGGAGACTGAGTGTTATCACCCCGGTCTTCAAGGGCAAGGGATCAGTGCAAGAGTGCGGTAGTTATCGCGGTATAAAGGTCATGTCCCACACCATGAAACTATTCGAGCGGATAGTAGACTCTCGAATCCGTCAGGAGTGCACTGTCTCTGGATGTCAGTATGGTTTCCGCCCCGGTCACGGGACTATGGACCCCGTTTTTGCCCTAAGAATCATCATGGAGAAATACAGGACGAAGAACACGCCTCTCCACTTCCTATTTCTGGACATGGAGAAGGCCTTCGACTGTGTTCCGCGTGCGATGATTTGGTGGGCCCTGAGGTCCAAAGGAGTGCCAGAAACGTATGTTGATATCATTAGAGACATGTACTGTGATTCCGATTCTGTAGTTAGGACCGCTGTTGGCGACACTTTCCCCTTCCGTATAACCGTCGGAGTACACCAAGGCTCCGTCCTGAGTCCGTTCCTCTTCAGCCTGATATTAGACGTATTGTCAGACAGCATCAGAGACCACCATGAGCAGCCACCATGGCTACTTATGTATGCTGACGATATCGCGCTGGTAGACTCGGACAGGGGACGGCTGGTGAGACGTGTTAACACGTGGAAGGAATCGCTTGAGAACGGGGGTCTGAAACTCAACGTGGCGAAGACAGAGTACTTGGCCTGCAACACTACAGATCCCATGTCCGTCCGCATGGGCGAAGACACGGTCGAGCGCACGGACCGGTTCAAGTATCTGGGATCTGTACTCCACGCGAACGGCGACATCGACTCCGACGTCAAGGCACGCATTGCTGCTGCTTGGGATAAATAGCTGAAGGGACAGGCTATAAATCCATCATTAGACCTGTTCTCTTATATGGTAGTGAAGCATGGCCATTACTTGAGCGGCACAAGCAGGAACTGCGGGTCACGGAGATGAAGATGCTGCGCTGGATGTCGGGAGTTACGCGAGCTGATCGCGTAAAGAACTCCCGTATTCGCGGCAGCCTTCATGTCCGAGACATCGCTGATAAACTGCAAGAGTGCCGCCTACGTTGGTACGGTCATGTTTTACGGAAACCGGCAAACTACGTAGGGAACAAGTGTCTAGCCATGTCGCTACCGCCGGGTCCCGGCAGAAGGGGAAGGCCCAAGAAGGCCTGGCTTGACGTCGTAGTGGATGACATGCGTGCTAACAAACTCTCCGTAAAGGATGCCGGAGACCGTGCGAAGTGGAGAGTTAGGAGTAGGAAAGCGGACCCCGGGCTCCGCAAGGATGCAACCGGGAAAACGCGAAGATGATGATGATGATGAATTGTATCGCGTAATGGAGTAACTCAACAGTTACTATGAGCATCAGATTAAAATAAAAACAAACAATTCTTTTTTTTTTTTTTTATATTGAGGCTAACAAGATGACCTCACTCCACCTGATGGTAAGCGGTAGTGAGATCCAAATATGAGGTCGACAGGCACAATAGACCATATTGAGCCTGTCGCACTCACCCTGAAAGCCGTGAAAAAGGAGACCACTGCTGCGGCAACAACGAGACAAGGCGTGGAGTCTCGTATTGGTATTGAGCTGTGCGGGTCGGAGTTGGCCAGTCCGCCAGACGGAAGGGCCCCCGTTTCTACGGGTCTCCCTGGCCGGCGGGCTGACCCGCTCCGCCCGCACAATACCGCCGCTAAGACTCCACTGGTCCGGCGCTTGCCGCAACAATGGTCCCCCCTGGCTCCGGTTCGTACAGTGCTGATCCCGGAACGCAACCTGACCAAGAGAGGTCAGAATCACTTGGCGGGTTTTACACAACTGTATGGTGGTAACAGCAACCGGTCGACAAATTCATTTAAGTTTTAATAGGTATTTGATTTTATAGTTATTTCATTAATCATCACTGCTTGATTTATTAATTTATTTTGTTATTTAATCAAAGTTCACATATTACCTGCAAATGACTGCACTTTTTACAAGCTTTTATTTAGTGTCACCTGTCCGTTGTCGTTCTGTAATCAAATCTTGCAACTTAAATTTGATCCACTTCCCGGTTTCCGATTGAGCTGAAATTTGGAATGCATGTATAAATCGGATGACAATGCAATGTTATTGTGACATAGAGTTGATCTGATGATGGAGCCGGAAGGTGGCCATAGGAACTCCGTAATTAAACGACGCAACCCCATCGAGTTTGGGCTCATTGGATTAGTCTTGACGAGTACTTTGATACTATATGGTAACCAGGGTCTGATGATGGAGCCGGAAGGTGGCCATAGGAACTCCGTAATTAAACGACGCAACCCCATCGAGTTTGGGCTTATTGGATTAGTCTTGACGAATACTTTGATACTATATGGTAACCAGGGTCTGATGTTGGAGCCGGAAGGTGGCCATAGGAACTCCGTAATTAAACGACGCAACCCCATCGAGTTGGGGCTCATTGGATTAGTCTTGACGAGTACTTTGATACTATATGGTAACCAGGGTCTGATGTTGGAGCCGGAAGGTGGCCATAGGAACTCCGTAATTAAACGACGCAACCACATCGAGTTTGGTCTCGTTTAACTCGTCTTGACGAGTTTCTTGCTTTCGTCCCATATTAATTATATATGATTGATTGAATGGATGACCCAATGCCATTGTGAGCACGTGCCGAAGGCTGAATGGTATGAGGGTGTATAAACATGTCTTGCCGCTAACGTTGCGCCTCAGGGTACCAGGGCGAACCCTGTTGTATTGTAGAACTAGAAGAGGTACTAAAAAGTTAAAAATAAAATTAAAGAAAAAAAAACCTTTTTAAAAACAAGCTTTTATTATTTGTTTATAAAATGAACTAAAAAGTTAAAAATAAATTAACTCTAAAAAGAAATATACCACTTTGTAACTTGATTGTAACCTTTTATAAATGAAAATGCGTGTTACATTTAATACAACATAACATATTCCTCAAGCTATCACAATGCATTATTACGTTTTATTGTAAAATGCATTAAAGTTATAAGCAGTCCCATTGCCACCAGATTAATTTTCATTTGCTAATGATCGGTTTATAGTCCAGTCAAAATAGACATTTAACCTAGGAAAAATTCGCATAGAGCTGAAAATTGGCATGAATGTTGGAAACACTATTACAAATAATCTGTCAAAAGTCCCCATCGATCCCACGTCTGCAAAAAAAAATAATCAAGGTCAAATGTCACAAATATCAGTTTTATGCACTTTTGAGCGAAACGGTAAGTTTAATCATAAAAGTATGTATGACAAAATTACTTATCACGTAATTATCTATAAAAAATGTCTAAACACATTGTTCCTAAGATTCACCATTTCAGAGATATAGCGATGCACAAAGTTGAAAAAGTTGTATTTTCAAACGCTTCCAGGCCCCCATGGGATTGTGCTAGACAGTTAAAATTTTAACGAATGATGTATCTCAGTTGCCTCTATAACATCTAATACTAGAAACAACATGAAACCAACGTGTAAAGTGGGTTCTCATACAAAACCTATGTTTTTTTTTTCTCACACTTGGGCGGTTTTTAACGTGGTTACCCTAGTGAACCTACTCCAGGTCATATATCGATCAAAAACGATATCAACAGATGAATGCATATTATGTAAAATATGAATTTTCTAATGATTAAAACCACGATATCTCGCGAATGGTGAGTCGAAAAAGAAAAAGTGACTGGACCATTTTTGTAGAAAATTGTATGATCTACAACTTTTGTTTGACCTATTTTTACGATAATACTTACTATTTTCGAGAAAAATGGAAAAATCCTTAATTTTATACTTTTGACCTTGAATAAATTTTTTTGCAGAAGTAGGATTGATGGGGATTTTTGATATTTCATTTATTATGATGTATTTAACGTCTCTGGCAATTTTCAGCTCTATGCGAATTTTGTCTAAGTTAGCACTTATTTTTGTCTATTTTGACTGGACTATTAACTAACCGAATACTTGAGGCACGTCACTATGTTTAAAATATATGTATAGTACGTAACTGCATTCGCGCAAAAAAAGATTATTGTATTTTGAAGTTCAGATATAGAAACAATTAATTGTAGGGTGTTTTTGCATAATTGTATATTTTTAAAATTACGATTTACTACTAAACACAAAAAGTGATATTAAATTGGATTTATTTGAAACGTGCAGAGTTACATTCTTCGAAATGTCAAAAAGGACTTCATAATTGGAATAGAGTATAGAACGACTCGTAAATTATTTTAAACTTTTACGTGCACAATAGAAGACAATACAAGCGTGTTTTAGTGTTTAGGAATTCCCGAAATTTCCACGGGAACGGGAATTAGCGGAAAAAATGTTTCGTATGTCAAATTTATGAATGTTAAATGTTATTATTATGTAGCATGTAAGTCATATGTAATGCAAATATTTTAAATAAATCTATCTATACTATAATAAAAACGTAGAGGTAAAAATTCTTGTACTTTTTTGAAAAACGCTAAAAAAACGAGTCAGGGATATGTTTTGAGAGTAGTAGAACACATCCCCATACTCAAAAAAAATTTTTTTCTCTGTCTGTTTGTTTGTTTGTTTCGACTGACCGCCTAAACGGCTGAACCAATTTAAATGAAAGTTTGCACGAAGGTAACTTAAATTCCGGAAAAATACATAGGATGCTTGAAATCACTGACAGTTAACTGGTTCCCGTGGGATATTAAAAAAACCCAAATATTTGACTGATCTCTGGAACTGTTACACCGATTTTAATGAAATTTTGCATGGTGGTACCTTACATCCCCGGTCAAGATCTTAAATACTTTTAGTCACAGTAATTTCTGTAGGATCGTTAAAAATCTAACTTTATTAGATCACGTACAAAAATAGTAAAAGTATATCGACCAAAATCAACCTTCTGACTAGGACTATACGGACTACTTTATTAAGAAAAACGTCATAGTAGGGGAGGTAAATAGCTGGATTTGCACTTACTTAAACGACATGGAATCTGAATAAAAAGATAACGCTAAATCAAAAAAAAGTTTATTACACTTTCTTTATAAGTGGGGGGTCAGCGATTAATACAAGAGGGCTGCCTGGTAACAAGCGGTAGAAAGAAAAAAGTTTTTTGATCGTGTCAGTCATTCAAAGTGCATGTTAAATAATCCCTAAAAAAATTGTAACGATTTGGATATCGCATAAAGTCATAATTAATGTCATAATTCTGTTGAAAAACACAAAATCATAATCTTGAGATACTTTAGCGCGTTACAATTTTATGCAGGAGGTTCAAGTTGATATCAAAGTCCTCCTGTCCTCCTGTCTCATCTCACTGCTGGGCAAAGGTCTCCTTCAAACCCATCCATTGCTCTCATCCAAGCCTAGGACTTGCCAGTTCTTTGATACATGGACCAGATCTTCATACCACCTTTTCTTGGGTCTTCCTCTTCGGTGAAAATCGTCTTCAGGCACGCGAATTCTGGTCCATCTATTGTTCTTTATCCTCCAGACATTCCGCGCCCATTGCCACATCAGTTTTGACCAAAAACAACAGCAGTACGGAAGTGATGGTGGTATATTTTATTTTATCTTTTTACCTAATATCTATGAGTTTGGATTTCTGATTTTCGGTGAAGGACCAAGATTCTGCCCCAAATGTTAGGATAGGCAGTATGAAAATGTCGATGAGTTTGCGGTTCAGTGATATAAGAAGGTCGCCCTTGATATACCCATTCATAGACCAGAAGCTTTTCCAGGCGTTGTCTGCTCTACGGCTTATTTCTTTGTCCTGCCTGTATTCGAAGGAGACTGCCTAGCCCAAGTTTATACTCCTGTACATATTGCTTTACCTGCCTGTTGACTGCTATCTTATCATTGGTGCTGTTGGTCGCGACCTTGGTTTTGGGTCTATTCATCGTCAGTCTAACCTCAAAGCTTTCTGCGCTTAGTTGTTCGAGAATCAACTCAAGTTCTGTCGAGGTATACTTATTTGCGATGAGGAAAATGTCATCTGCTAGGCGAAAGTTTGTGAGTCATCTATCCCATACACCAATTTCTTTTGTTGCCTATAATATCATAGTGACGACTTCTTAAAGCGTGCTACTGAAAAGCTTTGGTGTTAGGGAGTCACCCTGCTTAACTTTTTTTTTTTGTATTTTGAATGTCAGGCGTTCAGTGTGCAGTTTGATATCGGCTGTGCTTTGTTGGTAAATGATTTGGAGAAGTTTTATGTATGTGGTTTCGACGTTTTGCTGAATACCAGGTAGAAAAGTTTATGAAATTCGCTACATTTCTCTTTTATCTGGTTTTCGGTATGGAGGTGGTCAGTTGTCCAATATTTGCTTACTGGCTTGCATTGTTGGTTTGATTTTTTTTAAATTGGTAGGCTGTTTGGTATTATCTGAATGTTCAAATAGAGGGATATCGCTATTCTAAGCATATAAAGGGGAATTTATAAACATTCACGTAAAATTGTTGGATATTATAAAATTCCATTTAAAAATCTTACAAGACAGAGTCTGTGTCTGATCAAGACTGCAAAACCCCCGTTGGGCTCCCCAACTATCACGTTTTTAGCTGGCAAGTCATGTCAAATATTGTCAGATTTGATATGAGTGTTTAGTTCATCGTTAGTTCAAGAGATGTCACTGTGCTCTATTACTTTGCAATATTGCTTCAAATACTAAAAGTAATTAAAAGTTTCCATTTCATTAAACTTACGATGATGAAACAATGAGATAATAACGATAAAATTTATTATCATCTCATTGTTTCATTACGAATACAATACAATCTACAAAAGTGGCACATAACAAACTAGCAAAGCAAATACTAATGTAATTCGTCACATGGCGACACACGTCCTTTATAGATACCTTAAGGCAGTGGATCGGTAGTTTGTATTTTTTACTTTTTGAAGTCATCCTGATATCAGTTTTGTGTACTATCTACATAGGTACAGTACGCTGTTTGCAACTATTGAAACCTGTTTCTGTCAAATCAAATACATTTTAACGTGGTTTTATAGTTCTAAAATGTGAAAAATAATTTTGTGAGTCCTAGCTACCACTCTCCTCATTTTGCTAGAGCATTTTTTTTTGTCTAAGCAGACAAAAAAAAATTGGGCGAGTGAATCCTCTTTTAGTTGGCCGATTTGTAATGAAAAATGTTGAATGTTGTTTATCACCTATTAATCAGTAAACAATTTAAGGTTCTTTCCTGGATATTAATCTAATCAATAACTAAGTTTAATTATATTTTATTTTCTAATAGTCCTGTAATTACTTTAAAAAATGCTTCCTAAAATCAAAATGCTGGCGAAAGATACGATTCCACGCAGACGAAGTTGCGGGCACAGCTAGTAAATAAATAAATTTAAACCGCTTAAATTAGACGCTTGAAATTTGACATGCAGGTACCATAGTAAACTTAAAGCTTAGTTGCAACAGGATATTTCAAAATTCCCTCGGGAACGGGAGTTATTAAGAAAAAACTTTTGTATGTAAAATCCTGTAGCTCACGTGAACGAAGCGGGCACAGCTAGTTGCACATAAAAACAGAAATTCCAATAAAGATTGTAGATATTCAGTTAATAGTTTTCATGCAGCTTGACATTAAGGAACTTAATGGCCTTTTAGCGGCCTTGTTTCAACAGTAAGAGGCTTGGCGCATTACAGAAGGAAGAGGATTTCCGGCGGAGAAGAGCCCCCGGCTGCCCATCAAAGCAATATCCTGAGCACGGACAGCTCATTTTTCTCAACATCGACTTACAAAATGGCAGTCAAATGATTACCGGGTCTTCAGGTTCTGTTCAAGAGGGACGTAATTACCACGTTAAGAGATAATTAGCAACATTATTTCTCGGCGTCATTTCTTGTCTATCTTTAGCTTTTTCCGCATCGTAATAAGGTGCGCCGTCCATAATGAACCAGAATCAATTTCTGGAATACGGTTACAAGACCACTTCAGCAATATTATCTATGTGAGAAAGAAAACAAAAAAGACAACTTTTAATCAAATAAGAAAAGCGTTGATGGCCGAGTGGTTAAGGTCGTTGCTTGCCATGCGAGAGGTCGCTAGTTCTAACCACGCTAGGTACCAATATGTTAAAAACCAAATTTGAAATCCATATGTACCATCATTCGACGATTTAACGGTGAAGGAAAACATCGTGAGGAAACCAGCACACCAGAGATTTTTAAACGGTGTGTGAAGCCATGTCAGAGGCCTACGGGCGGTTTGAACTCTGACACCAGGTGGTTCATCAACCATACGATAAGAAGATCAAATATGAAGCATAGTGAAATGGATACTTTTTTCTGTTTACATAACATTTTTTGTTTTAGCAGTCTAAGCGCCAAGGAGCGGCTTATATCGCATGTAATAATTATCTTCACAATTAAATTCTCATCTTGACGGGCTCGGTGGAACAGTGGTCAGTTACCCTCGCTGGCGGTTCCAAGAGTCGTCGGTTCGATTTATATCCCACTCGGGACAAAATATATTTGTGTGATGAACATCGGTGTTTGTTCCGAGTCTGGGTGTGATTATGTATTTATAAATGTATGCAAAACAGTCTCTGACGCCCATAGTACAAGCTCTGCTTAGTTTGGTGTCAGAGGGCCGAGTGTGGAAATGTCCCAGATTTATCTTCGAAGTAAACCCACCTAAATAAAATAACAAAATACTTAGAAAACTGAAAATGACGGGGATATGAACTCTCAGTTCACCCGTGATCATGGCGCTTGCAACAGTGCCGAAATATCGGGAGCTCATTAAAACAAAACAACATGGTAAATATTCCGGTCATTTTCAGTTTTCTAATGTGTGTAACCGTGACAGTTTAAAACATTATACATGTTAAAAAAAATTTCATACTTTTTAGTGTTCCATTTGATATTATAACTAGTAGTCTGAATATGCATACAGTTTTGAAAGAATTATCCTTTAACTCCTAACCATCAAAAAAGGAGTTAACCTTCCATCATTCATGGATGCCATTGTCAGAACTGGACCAAATTGCTATGGGACCAAACGGGAAGCACCAGCTTTCAAATGAAACATAAAACATCCAAATCGGTTCACCCAGGCGGAAGTTTTGAGGTAACAAACATAAAAAAAAATACGTACGAATTGAGAACCTCCTCCTTTTTTTACCCGACTGCCAGGAGGGTTATGTGTTTAGTGCGTATCTTGTATGTATGTAATATTCTTTATTACCTTGTATCTCTAGAACCGTTGAATGGATTTTCACATTTGAGGTATCGTTAGATTTGTTTTAATAGCCCGAGTGTTCTTAGGTAGGTGAAATATAAAATTATTGTTGGTATCATACTAAAAAGACATAAGTGAAATAATAATTTCAAAAACAAAAAACCCGCCTGCATGGATAACTACAATTAAAAATCAACTGAAAAGACTGAAACAAGATGAAAATTCAATGATAAGGTAAGTATAAAACAGAATTGCAGTCGGAGGCATGAAATTAAGTGCTTCTATATGATAAATTATTATCTCTTTGCGCATGCCTCCGACTGCAATTCTGTTTATACTTACTCTTTTCAGTTGATTTTTAATTGTAGTTATTGAAGTCGGTTAAAAATACTTAATCAATGCAGTGATCGCTCGCGGTGCGTAAACTCTAGTTCGCGTGACTTCGGACAAACGACATAATTTAATCAATCTTGCATCCCGATACTCATCGCGCCCGCGCGATGGGCTGATCGCACCCTTCATATTTCGATTAAGAGCACGGAACGCCAAACGGGGTCAAGCTTTCAACGTTTTGTGTAAAGAACGGCACGATATCCGTATTTCTGCCCGTTTGAAGTCACGTCCAAAGGAAGATACCCGATTTCCTTCATTTTTGCTTTTCCGAATGAATCGACTCAACTGTTTAAAACTCCGCGTTTGTAGGTCATTTTAGGATTAAAATGAAGCAATCTACCTCTCTCGGTCGAAAAAGAAAAACAAGTTTTATACCGTAACAAAAATACCTATTGGGATGGTTCTAAATATTGAGGAATTGTCCACTTGAATTTTCAGAAACATTTCAAAACTGATAAATATTTATTATTATTAGTCTCATGAGCACTTTACAGTGAAATTGTTACAGATGGAGTACCTAGTAAAGTATTTTCAGAGAAACCGATTAATGTATACCGTGAAGTTTTAGTGGTTGTTTTCCCGCAGTAAAATGATTATATCTTAGTAGTACAATAGATTTGTGCAGTTCTTTTTTGTTAAAATCAATAAATGCCGGTTTTACGAAAGGTTTAAACGAAACTCGAAAGCACGTTCGAACCGCTTTATGACTTAGGGTGTCGAGCTTCTTCAGCTTTAAGCATCGATTTCATGCGGCAAGCAGTACCTAATTACGTCACATCTTAAAAAAGAACGATAGCTTCTCATGTATTCGAGTTAGAAAATTATTATTTTGAAAATTAAAAAAAAACATTTTTTTTTTCGAAGAATTATTTGCATGAGTCGATAGTATTACTAAAGCCAAATCGTTCTGCCACGGAAAACAACCACTAAAATTTTACGGTGTATATGTTACGGCTAATACCCGAAGTGCGGCTACACCTAGGTTTAGCCGGCTAGAACTAGGTGTAGCCACTTACTCTTGGCTAAACCTAGATGTAGCCGATTGTTTTCGGCTAAAACTAGGTCTAGCCTTCATCATGCCGGCTACAACTAGGTCCAGCCATTCCATGTCGGCTAATACTAGATTCAGAGAATCCCTGTTGGATAAAACTTAGATGCGAGTCCCGCCAAGCCTTCCGTCCTTCCCCGCATCACACTCAGGACTCACAGCATCTGCAGCAGCAGCGCGGGGTGGAGGGCGTAGCGAGACACGCGCCTCTGCAGGTTGTGAGCGCCAAGTGCTGCTGATCTATTGCAGGTCTACTAGCGAGTGTGACTCATAGCGTCTATACATAGTTGTAACTGCCTCGTTGGTCTATTGGCAGCAAGCGCTGCGTAAGGGCCGAGAGGTCCCCGGTTCGAGTCTGCGGTCGGTGAAAATTTGTGTGAGTTTTTCTGTAATGAAATTACTTAGCCCGGAGTTAGGAAGTTGGCGGTTGAACGCCCGTGCCTCGGAAAGCACGTTAAGCCGGTGGTCCTGCGCCCGATCTCTCATCGATCCTGTCGGATTGCCGACTCACCAAATTATGAGAGTAGGGGAAAAGAGAGTGCACTTGTGTTTGCGCGCACACTTGTGCACTATAATATGTCTTGCGCACTTTTCTGATCTCAATTGAGATCGGCTGCCATGGCTGAAATCGGTCGGACGATAGATAAGTAACGATAGATAAGACGGAAGATAAGGATCTTACATAGTTATAGCCGGCATGCTATCGGCAGAGCTTTTTTAGATATTACAAAAACATCCATTAATTAGAAAACATGCAACTACAAAACCAAATGTGGCAACATAAAGTGCCTCTGCAAAGCTGTTGGTATTATGTGCAACTCAAAATGTCACTCAAGTATAGATTGTTCTAAATAGTTTATGTTACTTTATAAACCTGTGATTTATAATTATATTCTTTAAAATTATAATATGCAACTATTGTCTGTTGTTAAAAAAAATGTTCCTGATTGTTCCTATTGTACTTAACAATTTACTCCTAACAATATGTGTTATTTATTACAATTTGATTTGAAAAGAATGAAAAACTACCTTGGTTTCTAATTATTGGATGTTTTGTAATATCTAAAAAAGCTCTGCCGAAAGCATGCCGGCTATAACTAAGTATGTAAGATAAGGCGTCCGACCGATTTCAGCCATGGCAGCCGATCTCAATTAAGATCAGCCAAGTGCGTAGGTCATATTATAGTGCACAAGTGTGCGCGCAAACACAAGTGCACTCTCTTTTCCCCTACTCTCATAATTTGGTAAGTCGGCAATCCGACATGACCGATGAGAGATCGGGCGCTGGACCACCGGCTTAACGTGCTTTCCGAGGCACGGGCGTTCAACCGCCAACTTCCTAACTCCGGGCTAAGTCATTTCATTACAGAAAAACTCACACAAATTTTCACCGACCGCAGACTCGAACCGGGGACCTCCCGGTCCTTACGCAGCGCTTGCTGCCAATAGACCAACGAGGCAGTTACAACTATGTACAGACGCTATGAGTCACACTCGCTAGTAGACCTGCAGTAGATCAGCAGCACTTGGCGCTCACAACCTGCAGAGGCGCGTGTCTCGCTACGCCCTCCACCCCGCGCTGCTGCTGCAGATGCTGTGAGTCCTGAGTGTGACGCGGGGAAGGACGGAAGGCTTGGCGGGACTCGCATCTAAGTTTTATCCAACAGGGATTCTCTGAACCTAGTATTAGCCGACATGGAATGGCTGGACCTAGTTGTAGCCGGCATGATGAAGGCTAGACCTAGTTTTAGCCGAAAACAATCGGCTACACCTAGGTTTAGCCAAGAGTAAGTGGCTACACCTAGTTCTAGCCGGCTAAACCTAGGTGTAGCCGCACTTCGGGTATTAGCCGTAACATATACATTAATCGGTTTCTCTGAAAATACTTTATAACATACATATTTATAGTTATAATAATAAATATTTATAGTTAGTAGCTATTTATTAGGTGTATTTTAGATTATTGTTCAAAATTATGAACAAAGGCTTTCAAAGTACAGGGCGTTTTCCCTGAGAACCCGACGTGTGAAGTATGATCTTCTGTGCCTTCATAAGATCTTACATTATTTTATCGACGCGCCTAATCTTCTCTCGTCCCTTACCATCAACACTCGACATTAAATAAGATCGTTAAAACATGTACAATTAAAGTTTATAAAAACAATACGTCCTATTGCAACCCTAAGGTTCGTAGGTGCAGGAGTTACAACGAGGAGACATGTAATGGCGGGGACACAGGTGCAGATGTTTTTGATGACAAGTTTCCGACGTATAAAAGAGCTATAACTAAATATCTCCAACATGATATCCTCTCTCCTTTGTAGTTGTGTCATTTATATAAAGCATATTTTTTATGTTTAAATTGTATTTAATTGAGTCTTAAATTTTAATCATTGCTATTGTATTTTTTTACTTAATTTTATAATCTTTATTTTGATACTTTATTCCTCATGTTGTGTATACTATTTTATGGATTGCTGTCGAGTATATGTGATATGATTGTTATTTTTTGTACTGTTGCCAAGATATGACTGTAATCTGTCAGTATTCCCTGGATTTGATAAAATAAATAATAATAATATGGCGTCCGACTGATTTCAGCCATGGCAGCCGATCTCAATTGAGATCAGTTAAGTACGCAGGACATATTATAGTGCACAAGTGTGCGCGCACACAAGTGCACTCTCTATTTCCTTACTCTCATAATTCGGTGAGGCGGTAATCCGACATGACCGATGAGAGATCGGGCGCAGGACCACCGGCTTAACGTGCTTTCCGAGACACGGGCGTTCAACCGCCAACTTCCTAACTCCGGGCTGCGTAATTTAATTACAGAAAAACTCACACAAATTTTGTCCGACCTCGGACTCGAACCGGGGACCTCTCGGTCCTAACGCAGCACTTGCTACCAATAGACCAACGAGGCAGTCACTCAAACTACTGAGTTACTGAGTAGTTAGTGCGCGGGTACTCAAAATAAATAAATATTTTGAGTAACTCAGTAGCCGCGCTCTGACGGGATTGAAAACATCGCTGTATTGAACAAAGGAGCATTGTGTTGAAGTTAACTCAATACGGGAGAACAAGAGAACACCCATGAGTGGAGTGCCTGGGGGTTTTGACCTAGGACTTTTGCTGCAGTGAATGAATTTTAATGCTTGAAGTGGAATTTTATTTCTTAAACTGTAAATTGCAATGTATACCATTGTATTTTTTATGCTTTTATACAAATATAAATTTGAATTTCATAAAATATTTTTTATGTATACGTCTCATTTGACTAAATTTCTGACTGACATATCGACGCACAGCCTAAACGTCTAAACGTAGGCACTTGAAATTTTGAAGGGACGTAGCTTAAGTACCGTAGAGGTGCACCAAGAAAGGAATTCCCGAAATTCTCACGGGAACGGGAATAATCGGGAAAATCCTTTTGTATTAAAAAATCAAAACCGATTGAGCAAGACGCTTGAAATTTTGCATGCAGGTACATTAGTAAACTTTAAGCTTCGTTGTAACAGGATATTGTAAAATTCCCACGGGAACAGGAGTGAGCGGAAAAACTTTGGTATCTAAAAATTTTGAAGGGACACAGCTTAGGTACCGTAGAGGTGCACTAAGAAAGGAATTCCAAAAATTCTCACAGGAACGGGAATAATCGGGAAAATCCTTTTGTATGAAAAATCTAAACCGCATGAGTTAGACACTTGAAATTTTGCATGCTGGTACATTAGTGAACTTTAAGCTTAGTTGTAACAGGATATTGTAAAATTCCCACGAAAACAGGAGTGAACGGGAAAAACTTTTCTATGAAAAAATCTAAACCACGTAAGATAAATGATTGAAATTTGGCATGTTGGTACCTTAGTAAACTTAGAGCTTAGTCGCAACAGGATGTTGCGAAATTCCCACGACATCGGGAGTAAGCGAGAAAAATCGTTTGTATGAATAAATCTAAACTACGTAAGATAGATAAACGGGAGTTATTATGAAAAGACTTTTGTATGTAAAATCCTGTAGCTCACGCGAACGAAGTCGCGGGCACAGCTAGTATAGATATATATTAGTAGCTAAACATTGCATTTAAATTGTTTAAATTTCATTCACTGTAGCTCAAGTCTAAGGTTTTAAGGTTTTTAACGCCACAGGAACTCCACTAAAAACAAAATTAAGTTCTTGAAAGATTCCGATATAATTGTTTTTAACCGACTTCAAAAAAAGGAGGAGGTTCTCAATTCGTCTGTATGTATAATATTTTTTTTTTTTATTTTTTTTTTTTATGTATGTTCACCGATATTTTCGTCAATTATAGACAGATTTCAAAAATTTTTTTTTGGTTGGATAGAGTTCACTTCCGAGGTGGTCCCATTTCCACCAGTCTTGGATCTGATGATGGGATCCTGGAGAAATCGAGGGCAACCTTCAAATTTTATAGGGACATGTACCGCGTTTTGCATATTATCTGAAGTCATATTGGCATTTGCTTCTGGCTATCATAATTTTATGATGCTGAGCTGATGATGGAAGGTCAACTCCTTAATAGTTATGAGTAAAAGAATAATTATTTTAATACTGTATACATATTAAGACTACTAGTTATAATATCAGTAGCATTACAGGTGAGCTAAACTATTAGGTTGACCAGTCTAGGATCTGATGATGGGATCCAGGAGAAATCGAGGGCAACCCTCAAATTTTATAGGCACATGTACCGCGTTTTACATATTTTCTGAAGTTATATTGGCATTTGCTTCTGGCAATCATAATGTTATGATGCTGAACTGATGATGGAAGGTCAACTCCTTAATAGTTGGGAGTAAAGGAATTATTCTTTCAAATCTGTGTACATATTGATACTACTGGTTATAATATCAGTAGAATTATAGGTGAGCTTAACTAATAGGGTGTAAAAAAAATTAACACTAAAAAGGATGAAAAAAAATTGTAAACAAAAAAAAAAACCGCCTTCAAAAACACGACTCACTAAAAATTACAAAATAATATAATACGAACATTAATCTGGGTATGAATTTGATATGTTGTTGAAGGCGGTGCCAATTAAATTTTTGAGGAAAACTGCATGAAATATAAACGGCACCGCCTTCAACAACATATCAAATTCATACCCAGATTAATGTTCGTATTATATTATTTTGTAATTTTTAGTGAGTCGTGTTTTTGAAGGCGGTTTTTTTTTTGTTTACATTTTTTTTTAAAGTTACATTTATGATGTTAAGCATTTTTTTGAATAACGAATGTTTTGTTTTTAAAGTTTATTAATTGAGCTTTCAAATGACATCACTATATATGGGATCACATGCGTGTGTTAAGGGTTGTTACCGATTGAAAGTAATTTTTCTTCTTCTTCTTATCCTATGGTTGATAAACAACCTGGTGTCAGAGTTTAGACCGCCCGTAGGCCTCTGACATGGCTTCACACACCGTTGAAAAAACTTTCAGGTGTGCAGGTTTCCTCACGATTATTTCCTGCACCGTTAAAGCGTCGAATGATGGTACATATGAATTTCAAATTTGAAAAACACATTGCTACCTGGCGGGGTTTGAACTGGCGACCTGACGCAAAGTTATTTTTGCGGAGATGCGATTTTTTTAAAGCTGAGTGTATTGTTCAGAGAATGTTCGTGTAATTAAAGTTTTTTGATTCTCCTGTACCTAAACTAATCACCCCTTCGACCCGATTCTACCAAGAAATCCAATTACCCGATTTTAGCTACCCACATATTTACTTAAAAGCGATTGGTTTCCAGTAATAAAAATATATTTCAGTGGGTGTCTACCCAATTACAAAAACTCGTATTCCAATTTATATGTATCGATGTTATAGTCAATGTGTATAATCCGGTATTGTATAGAATACCTAGGTATTCTACACAATGCCTAAAACGTTCGGGCAATGTATATAATACGATCAATTTCACACATTGCCTAGGTATTGTATAAAATGCCCAAAGTGCATCAGGTAATGTGTATAATGAACTATCACGGGTAGGACCTTAAACATTTTTATTTTATTTACTAGCGACCCGCCCTCGCTTCGCTTCGGGTATATCTCTATCTCTATATAATATATTTCAACCCCGTAAGGGATTTTACATACAGAAGTTATTTCCCAATAACTCCCGTTCCCATGGGAATTTTGTAATATCGCGTTGGAAGTAAGCTTAACGTTCATTAGGGTACCTGCATGCCAAATCTCAATCGTCTATCTATATCGCGGTTTAGATTTTTTCATACAAAAGTTTTTTTCTTATTACTCCCGTTCCCGTGGGAATTTTATAATATCCTGTTGCAACTAAGCTTTTAATTTATTAAGGTACCTGCATGTCAAATTTCAAGCGTCTAACTTATGCGGTTAGTATTTTTCATACAAAAGGTTTTTCCCATTATTTCCCGTTCCCGTGGGAATTTCGGGAAATCCTTTCCTAACGGATGCCTACGTCATAACATCTACCTGCATGCTAAATTTCATCTCGATCCGTCCAGTACCTGTGACTTCGTCCGCGTAGAGATGTTTAACGGCTAAAACATTACTTCTTTATAGCGCAGTCGGTTAAAAAGTAGCCTATAACCGTTTCTAGGCTCTGGACTATGTCTGTACCAAATTTCGTTTAAATCGGTTCAGTACTTTATGCGTGAAAGCGTAACAGACAGACAGACAGACAGACAGACAGACAGAGTTACTTTCGCATTTATAATATTAGTAAGGATTATTCAGACAAAGTAATGTTCCTGTTAATGTCAAGTTCTAAATATTAATTTTGACCGGGTTAATCAAATTTAACCTCGGTATATTTTTAATAATATGTTATTGCTTGTAGAGGGGTAGCATTGGTTTTGAGTCCATCCGTTAACCCATGAATGGTCCGTCCGTCCATCTGTCACCAGGCTTTAACTCAAGTACAGTGATAGCTAGATATGTAGTTGCAATTTGTTGATCACATACATACTATCAGCAACGCCGGCGGTCGACCACCGATAAGGTGAAAATCGCTTGGCGCTTACGCGTCTGTCAGAGCAAGCCCCGCCAAATTGTGGTCCGAGAGCCTGCAAGAATTGTTCGGTAGGTATATGAGGCAAGCTGAAAACTTGTCCTATACCTTTAATATTATAACCCAACACAAAACCGCAGACCTGGCTGAGTAGCGGGGCCAAACCAAACCCCCAATTTAGTTTATTTAAAAATATATTTTATAATCCAAAAAAATATAATTTGTCAGCTCACCTGACAGGTAGAAGTTCCATCGAAATGATTTGTCTTAGTGAGTCTTATTTTTTAGTTATAAATAAAAAGATGAAAAATATTTTTGGGGGTTTGCTTTAACCCCGCTACTCACCAGACAGGTCTGCAGTTTCGTACTGGGATATAATAGGAGAGGTACAGGATAAGTTTTCAGCTTGCCTCAAATACCTACCAAAAAATTCTTGCTAGCTCTCCTACTATTGGAACGTTTTTGCTTGGATTTTGACAGATTTTGTTCAAGTGCTCTTCTATTGGCCAGTGGGCGGGGCTAATGGCGTTTAAAGAAATCTGTTTGAAAAGTGTACTACCGCCAAAATTTCCGGTTGTACATTCAGCAACGCTGGCGGTCGACCACCTATAAGGTGAAAATCGCTTGGCAATTTCGCGTCTGTCAGAGCAAGCCCCGCCCAATTGTGGTCAAGGAGCTGGCAATAATTTTTTGGTAGATATTTGAGGCATGCTGAAAACTTGTCCTGTACCTCTCCTATTATATCCCAACACAAATCCGCAGACTTGGCTGAGTACCGGGGCTAAACCAAACCACAATTTTTTTTATTTAAAAATATATTTTATAATCCAAAAAATATAATTTGTCAGTCACCTGACAGGTAGAAGTTCCATCGAAATGATTTGTCTTAGTGAGTCTTATTTTTTAGTTATAAATAAAAAGATGAAAAATATTTTTGGGGGTTTGCTTTAGCCCCGCTACTCACCAGCCAGGTCTGCAGTTTCGTACTGGGATATAATAGGAGAGGTACCTACAGGATAAGTTTTCAGCTTGCCTCAAATACCTACCAAAAAATTCTTGCTAGCTCTCCTACTATTGGAACGTTTTTGCTTGGATTTTGACAGATTTTCTTCAAGTGCTCTTCTTTTGGCCAGTGGGCGGGGCTAATGGCGTTTAAAGAAATTTGTTTGAAAAGTGTACTACCGCGAAAATTTCCGGTTGTACATGTTACCGGACAAACCCGATTTCAGGACAATCCTGATTTCAGGACAAACTCGTTTAGCCTTGGATAAACTATGTAGTACTTGCGGGCTCGGGACTTCACGAGACCTTAGACTGAGTTAAAAAAGAGTCCCCTTTGTGTTAAATTTTTTTTAACCACCCATATACACCGTGAAATTTTAGTGGTTGTTTTCCCGCAGTAAAATGATTCTATCTTAGTAGTACAAAAGATGTGTGCAGTTCTTTTTTGGTAAAATCAATAAATGTCGGTTTTTTTTGTTTTCGAGGAATAATTTTCATGATTCGATATTATTACTAAAGGCAAATCATTCTGCCACGGGAAAACAACCACTAAAATTTCACGGTGTATACCTTTGACGGAAAAACTATTTTGGCTTAGGCCGAACTAGTCTTTCCTAGAACTCCTATGTGACAAACGCTCTCTTCGTAAAAAACACGGCATACCAACCGATAAAATGCAATATGTTTAATCAGCTTCTCTCTCTCTCTCTTGTTTAATCTGCTTGTGAAAGTTAAAATTAGGATAAGCTCTCAAAAGATCAGTACCTATCTAACTATAAATAAGGCGTCCGACCGATTTCAGCCATGGCGGCCGGTCTCAATTGAGATCAGCCAAGTGCGCAGGACATATTATAGTGCACAAGTGTGCGCGCAAACACAAGTGCACTCACTGTTCCCTTACTCTCATAGTTCGGTGAGACGGCAATCCGACATGACCGATGAGAGATCAGGCGCAGGACCACCGGCTTAACGTGCTTTCCGAGGCACGGGCGTTCAACCGCCAACTTTCTAACTCCGGGCTGAGTAATTTAATTACAGAAAAACTGTACAAATTTTGCCCGACCCCGGACTCGAACCGAGGACCGGGTCGTTACGCAGCGCTTGCTACCAATAGACCAACGAGGCAGTTGGCTATCTAACTAACCAAATTACGGAGAAGAAAAATCTATTAAATACATTACCTAAGCTTCAACCGCCATTCTATACAATGCCTAGGTATTCTATACATTTTCCTAGGTAAAGTGTGAAATACTTCAAACATTGAGTATCATTTCATACATTGCCTAAGCAACCTCGGCATTCTATACATTTCCTAGGCATTGTATAGAATGCCTGAATTATACACATTGCCTGTAACATCGATACTTTCATGAGACTTCTTTGAAGTGAATTTTTATGTATATTTTCAGTTACGTTGATTGATCTCAACGGGCATTCAAGTAATAAGTAAGATCCTACCCTTAACTAAGGCGATTGGCCTTTATTATTTACTTACTACTATATTGAGTCAATCAATGTAGTAGTAAGTAAATAATAAAGGCCAATCGCCTTAGTTAAGGGTAGGATCTTACTTTCCTATCTCAATTGAGACCGGCCGCCATGGCTGAAATCGGTCGGACGCCTTATTTATAGTTAGATAGGTACTGATCTTTTGAGAGCTTATCCTAATTTTAACTTTCACAAGCAGATTAAACAAGAGAGAGAGAGAGAAGCTGATTAAACATATTGCATTTTATCGGTTGGTATGCCGTGTTTTTTACGTAGAGAGCGTTTGTCACATAGGAGTTCTAGGAAAGACTAGTTCGGCCTAAGCCAAAATAGTTTTTCCGTCAACGGTATATATGGGTGGTTAAAAAAAATTTAACACAAAGGGGACTCTTTTTTAACTCAGTCTAAGGTCTCGTGAAGTCCCGAGCCCGCAAGTACTACATAGTTTATCCAAGGCTAAACTAGTTTGTCCTGAAATCGGGTTTGTCCGGTAACATGTATGTATGTGATCAACAAATTGCAACTACATATCACTTGTAAACACTATACAGAAAATAATAAATCATTAAACAACGGGACATTACTAAGAGTTACTATTATTAGTAGACTCTAGGTAATCTCAGTAATAGATAAGGTAGATCTAAATTACAACTCACATTCATATCAGCCATGCGAGAGGTCGCCAGTTCAAACCCCGTCACGTACCAATGTGTTTTTCAATTTGAAATTCATATGTACGATCATTCGACGTTTTTACGGTGAAGGAAAAAGTCGTGAAGAAACCTGCACACCTACGAATAAATTCTAAAGTGGACCAACCCGCACTTGGCCAGCATGGTCTACTACGGCCTTATTGCCCTTATTTAGGGTAGGCCCGTGCCCCAGCAGTGGAGCTGAATATGGACTGATGATGTATTTCTGATCCTCCTGAATCCATCTACTGTTAGGTTAATCTTTAAATAATGATACAACTTCCTGTTGTAGACTAGAAGGTATTTCGAACTGTAATATTTTAATTTAATAATAATACAATTAACTATGATAACTGATGATATAATATAATTTTATAAGTGTAATTCTAAAATATTAAAACGAATAATATTACTAAGTAACTTCCTGTTATGGATATTTAATTCGTGTTGATCATTCTATTTAATTTTACATAGTATGAAATAATATTAAAACCAATTGTTTTAATATTATTTACTTAAATATTGTACGAAAGTATATTTGTAATTTAAATTATTATTTCATAAATTATTATGCTTGTCGTTTCCGGTTCACTGTTAAACCGGAAACGACAGAATGAGTTCTGTCTGTAAATTAAAATAATACTAATAGGCATTATTTATTTAATCCTTAATTTGTTAATAGTTTTAAAAAAAATCAGAGCCCTCTTTGATGTTTAGATTAATCAATAAAATATATTTCTAAATGTTAACTAATATAATCATGATTGGCGTTTCGGTTTCCGGTAACTTGCATTATAATAAAGGCGACGTTTTGCGAACGGAGGGTATTCCTGCTTGATATAAGAAACAGTGTTAATGTTAATTGTGTCTTTTTGTGAAAAGTGTGTCATTTTTATAAAGTGTATTACTTGCAAAGTGTGTAATTGTGAATAAAATATTAAATAATTGAAATTTGTGTCTGAACTTTGGCTAACGCCAACAATAATATGTCCTCCGCAGTTGGCTGATCTCAATTGAGATATTTCCGAAGCCAGTACTAAATTTCAGTACTCATAGTTATGAGTAATGAGTAGACTTGTACTTGAGTTGTGAGCAAATAAAGGTTGCCTTATCACGACCAAAATGGTTCAACATGTTTTTGTAGGTACTTCAAGTACTCCAGTTAATTATATCATTGATGTTGTTTACGTACAACATATTATTATTTAACAGTAGAAAAGAAAAGAAATATTTATTCATTTATTTAAAACATGCATACATAATTCTTACAGGCTAACCTAATACAATTATGTAGTTTTTGGTGCTATATCAATAGCCAATCATACGACCTCACTTGGCCACTCTTGACCCCACTTGGCAAAACAAATCTAGTTTCTCCGCCATGGCATCGAGCAGTCGAACCGTCCGCACGAGCGGCGCCCGCTGCAGCAGCGCGGTGCGCGCGCGGCTCCTGCAGCAGCGGGGGCCGCCGCCGGCGCGACGAGTACTCGTCCGGCACACAGATGGGCTGATGATGTATTTCTGATCCTCCTGATCTAATTATCCATCTACGCAAAATACTTTATTAGGCAGTTAGGCACGTAAAGGTAATTATCGACGATTACTTACAATGCTAAACTATAGACATCGTGCTCAAAACATGTATACGCAAAAACACAGGAGTGTCATTTTTTGTTAGAGGTAATCTTTGTAGTTTAGAACATAAAAGTGTAAAAACGTTTTCGAGTACTGCAAGTTAGCACAGAATTTAGATTACTGGAATATTAGTTCCTAATGACGTATCAAACATGCAGGACTTTTACCCGTTTGCTTGCTCTGATGTAATATTATATGACCGGACTACATAGTTAAGTGAGACGGAATATCTTGCCTCTAGACTAGTAGGTAGGCTACTGAATAATTACGTGACTCGAAGGCAATACGCAAATCGAATCAATTAAATTGGATAATCAGTAAAAAATTAGAATGATTTTATTTGTTGCCTGCATGCTTTTTTTTTTCTTATCCTGTATCGTCCCATTGCTGGGCAAATGTCTCGACCAAACCCATCTTCTGACCTACACACACATCTACCTCCTACCTACCTACCTGTGGAAAAGAAATTAAATAATTTATTCTACAAATAGATTTAAAAAAATACTTTTGCACGTCAAATAAATTATGTAATCAAGAATAATATTTTTATTTGTGGAAATTATTTCCAAGTAGGCATTTATTGATTTTTTGACAAAGAGACTCTTTTTGTCAAAACAACAATAGTCTTTATAAAAAATATCCATTCCGTCTCTTTTCCCTTTTAAGATCCCACTAATGACCTATTTAAACTTATTCTTTTCCACATTCTATTGTTAGAGAAGAAAGCGTATTACCGCAAACATAACAGTATTTCGCATAAAACGGCACGGGTTGCGAGCGGCGTACCTTCCGGCTTTTTACGACAATTGAGACAATTATGAATAAGTTCATTTGAATATCGCTGTCTCGACGCCCCGAGGGACGGCCGGGTGACTCCGGATCTCCTTACGAAGGAAACCTTTTCACGGCCGCCCTCATAATCGACCCAGGAGTTTGCGTAATTGTTAAATTAGGTAACCGTTACGAGATAAAAGCTTGAAACGGCAACAGAATCTGCTGGTTAGGGCTCGGCACACCGAAAGCGGTAGCTTTATTAGAAGTTCATTTTCTCTTTATAAGAAGAGAATGTTAATCATAATAAGTATAACGTGCTTTTGACTTTTCATTGGCATCCGAGTTTAATGTGGTTAGAATAAGTAGGAAATCACCAAGGGAAAAAGTATCAAGACTAAGTATGTATGTACGTTTAAACAAGTAGCACAACTTGGTGAAAGTTGTGCACGCACAAAGTGGACAAAATTATGATAAAAGTAATAGTTTATATAAACACGACATTCATACATTGAATAGCATAGGTGTCGGCCTATACCTATATATCGGGTGGCTAGCTAGTATGTATAGTACATATCTACCCAAGGGCAATATGTACCCACTTATTTCGAATGACTTACAAAAATCTATCAATAACTGTTATCGGTTTAACTCAGTATTTAGGTCAAAAACCCAAAGGATATGAACACGTAAATCAGCGATAATATCTGATAGCATTTAAGCTCACCGACGGTCACTTTTTTTAAATCAATAATAAATTTGTTTAGTACCGTGCTCTTAGAGAGTCGCTCTAGACCATTCATTCAAACATCCCTCATTGAGTTGCAACCTGACGATCAAACGGGCATTAGAAAACACTAAAGTTCTTAGAAAAATCGAGTCCCGTCCAACGCTATCGCGCTCAACCAAATGTAGATTTGCCTAATATTCCAATAAGATTGTCTACAATGGAAATATTACCTACCTTAGTGCTCGTATTACAACCCACGTAGTACTTACTAAGAATCTTTTGATTCAGCCACTCTGTATAAAATAATTAATCCCGAATATATTATTATAAAGATATTACAAGTACTATTACAAAATACCAAATTTTATTAAGTGCTCAAATATCAAATTCTTACACATTATTGAAAAAGTAGCTGTCGTAGCTTATAAACCAAAAATAACCCTCCTGGGCTTAAACCTGATTACGCCCGTGTTGTTATAATATACATACATATACAAGCACATAATATTCGTCGTAAGAATGAACGTCTTATCTCATAAACGTTACCGAAACTTAATACAGGAAAAATAAGAAATCGTGTCTATTCTTCTACACGTAATACTCGTATTCCTTATTTGTATGGAGAAGGTATATACCCTTATCACTTTATCCCATGGAGATAAGATGTCACACAATATAAATAACATCTGGCAATGTGTAGGTTACAATGCCTTGCTTTGTATTGGGCAATATCATATCTATTGTTATGTTATTTAATAAATTTTGGTAATATATACGTATTAATCTGAAAAAAACCGCAGTTGAATATTATTTCGGCGTATTATTTTGAACGGAAAATCGAAAAGATTGGTGAGATTGGAAGGAAGGTTGAGAGGTTTTTGAACAGCAGTTGGATACGAGGAGATTTTAATATGAGTGTATGTAACATTATCATTGTACCCCAATCAAGTAAATAACAAGACTAAATCCTTGACTATTCAAGCTACATGGCGTACAAAAGCTCATACTTCTCTTATGAGAAAAATGATTATGATGTTATTTTACCTAAAAATCAATGTTTTAAGGTATTCACTTCAGTGTGTCAACACCTTATGCTCTTATACTGATGTTGAAGCTACAGAACTCCTTAACGATTAAAAGCAGGGAGACGATGGTGCAATATGTCGAAGGAAACTTCTAAGCAGTATCCAGGGCTAACGTGATGCTAATCTAATGCTGCTGTGCTGATGGCAGTGGCGTAACTACAGGGTGGCAAGTCGGAAAAATGCCACGGGCCCCCACCGGGTAGGGGGCCCCAGCCAAAAGGGGCCCCCGGTCATAGCAGAATCTCAACTGCCAACACACATACACATTAAGATAAAAAAAAAGAACATGGTGTGCACGGGGCCCCATCCGATGAATTTTGCCACGGATATCAACGGGTATAGTTACGCCACTGGCTGATGGTGACGCTACATAACTCTTTGAGTATTAGGAGTTGGGGGACAGTAACAGTACTTTACAGTAAAGTGGCGATGGAAACTACTAAGTAATATATTGGGCTAACGCGATTTTTGTGAGGTGTGCTTGAAACAACATCTGTTGCTTGATGATAAAGCTACAGAACTCTTAATGATTAGGAGTTGGAAGACAGATTCATTTCTGAGTGTTAACATCTGATACTACAGACTGGCTCGGTGATTGGTGACTGGCTTAGTGACCCAGGTTCACTACCTACGGTTCCAACAGTCGTGGGTTCGATTCCCACTTGTGACAAATATTTGTGTGACGAACATCGGTGTTGGTTCCGTGTCTGGGTGTGTTATTAAATATACACCGTGAAATTTGAGTGGTTGTTTTCCCGCAGCAAAATGATTCTACTTTAGTAGGACAATAGATTGGTGCAGTTATTTTTTATTAAAATCAATAAATGCCGGTTTTACGAAAGGTATAACAGAAACTTTAAAGTACTTTCGAACTTCGAACCGCTTTATTACTTAGGGCGTAGAGCATCTTTAGGTTTAAGCAACGATTTCATGCGGCAAGCAGTACCTGAATAGTGAATACCTCACATCTTAAAAAACAACGATAGCTCTTATCATTTTCGAGTTGGAAAATTATTATTTTGAGAAATCTAAAAAAAAATGATTTTTTTTCACGGAATAATTTGCATGATTCGATAGTATATCGTTTATTACTAAAGGCAAATCGTTTTGCCACGGGAAAACAACCACTCAAATTTCACGGTGTATTTAAGTACTAGCTTTCCGCCCGCGACTTCGTCCACGTAGAGACGTTTAACGGGTAAAACATTACTTCTTTATAGCGCAGTCGGTTAAAAAGTAGCCTTTGTCCTTTCTCAAGCTCTGGACTATATCTGTACCAAATTTCATTTAAATCGGTTCAGTACTCTATGCGTGAAAGCGTAACAGACAGACAGACAGACAGAGTTACTTTCGGATTTATAATATTAGTAAGGATTATTAGTGTATCTGTCGTGGCCTTTTTTTTTTTTTTTTTTTTTCCTAACTGACTAACGATGATGGCTTGGAGGAGCCTTGTCATCATCACCGGGCTTGCGGGGGAGCGTGGCCACATCGTAGAATTGCCCATTTCATGAAATGATAGGCCATTTCATGAAATGGTTGCATTTCATGAAATATTTCACTGTCCATTGGCCATTTCATGATATGGCCAGGTCAGATCAATGATAAGAAATCGTTTGACGATTGGGCCAGCTAGATGCACGGCCATTTCATGAAACGATCAATCTTAATCGATCATATCGTGGAATTGTTTCGTTGACTTTACCGGTAGAGTTGCCATACCAATTTAGCACTTTGTGCAAATATGCTAAATTTGCACAAAGTGCCAAATTTGGTATATTATTTTCTTCCAATTCCATTATTTTATCTTTTATTTTAGAATAGCATATTTTTAACATAAAATATTTTTTATAAAATTCATGTAATTTTGAAAGTAGGTACATATATTTATTTGGCAACACTGGTTGTTTTTGAACGAATAACAACAACGAACGAAAAACAAAGACGAATTTTCTGTTAGAAAAAATGCGAATAATTCTTTATTAAACACAGAATAAAGTTAAAATGAAGGATGAAGAATTCGATGAAAACGTATTAGAGTATGCAAGTCATGCAAGTTCCGAGCAAAATGTGAAATAACCGTGGAGTTTGGAATGTATTTCACTAACAGGTTAGTAATATTTTACTTACTTCATATTATAATTTATGCACCTAACTATATAAATAACGTGTTTTATCAAAATATTTTTTTATTTATCTGTTATTATATTGATTGTCAAAAGACTGATAGCTAATAATTTTAATTTGGGGTGACCACGAAAAATAAATCCATGGACTACTACTCGTTATCGAAATATGATACATATTATGGAAACTGTCGAAGAGGGAGGAATATCTTATATTCAAGAAAAAAGCGCCGACGATCCTATGATTTTTGCTGTTCATCTTGCGCTAGCAAGTGACTGTTATCTTGTTTAATTTTTTTATTGTTTACGTGACTTTTATACTTTTTGTTACTAAAATACTTGCAAATTTCACTATATGTAAAATTTTTATAACAATTAAAAA
This sequence comes from Maruca vitrata, assembly GCA_039566165.1. Taxonomy (NCBI): domain Eukaryota; kingdom Metazoa; phylum Arthropoda; class Insecta; order Lepidoptera; family Crambidae; genus Maruca; species Maruca vitrata. The sequence continues at coordinate 12,912,831 of CM076914.1, read as the reverse complement.
AATCACTAAATGAACCTTTATATTTTGAAAGTATGTAACAACTAAATAAACAAGTAGGTACGTATCAAAATTGATCCTGGTTTTCATTAAATATTTTATAGTCGCCCTCTTTTTACGATATGGCCAAACGTGGGTGACCAAATCGTTAAACGTTTATCGTTTAATGATTTGGTCACCATTGGTTGGCCACTTCATGAAACATGAACACTTCACGAAATGGCCAACCATTTCATGAAATGATCAATTCATCGATTTGGCCACGACATATCCACTGTCGTTTCTGATTTCCGTAACACAAGTGCTTTAAGCTACTTACCACGGGATCAGATCGATATATGTGATGTTGTGTAATATGTATTTATTTATTATTATTTACAGTGCTCATGGTGTGGCTGGCTCAGTTTCAATACTGTTCGCGAACTTTGAGGTACCGGGTCAAAGCCGCCCGATGTCCTTAAGAACACTAAAAGAAATTCAAAAATTCGATGTAGGTTTAAAATTACGTAGTTTTACAAAAAAAAAGCTTCTGAAACATTTATGATTTTAAATAACAAATCTCTGAAAAACATCATCCAAATCGGAGCTATATCTCAAAATCTAGGAGGACTTCCTAAAATAACCTGTTCCTCGTATATATGTCGCAGTCGGATTGTATAATCCGCCGTATTACATTGCGGCTAGACGTTATCAAAAACAGTAGCGCTACCATGAGTTTAAAAGTTACGGACTCGATATCGCCTACGTAAATATGTCTATGAAAAACTTGTACAGCGTCCCTGAATCAGAATCAGAATCAGAATATTATTTATTCTCTAGTTCTAAATTACAAATCACTTAAAAAATCTCATTTTACATGTGTTTGTTTCATTTTGTCCGTAGGGTAGGAGCTTTTGAAACCTGTCCTAATTATTTCCTCAATTGCTAGTGCTTATATAATTTAACTTGAGGATAATTGTAAAGCAAGGGGAGTAGCCCCAGCGGCAAGCCGCTTATTACTTAAGTGACTCTAAAGTCAGAGCCTACGCTGTCGAAAGGGCGCCAGTCGTTTGAAGAGCGGCTTGTCCCTATTCTTTTTATTGATGTACTCAATTTCACCTATTCTACTTGCGAGAAGAAAGGGATTGTGTTGTCCGTAGCGCGAGTACTCAGGGTCTTGTTCTTGTAACCCTTCGATTGACAGGGATTTGATATGCTCAATCATGTCGCCGTGGAGATCATGGGCGCGAATATGCCATGGGTCTAGTTGCAGTAGTTCCCAGAGTAAGTCGGTATCAGTGCGTCTGGGTAACTGTGCGGCGCTCTTTAACGCCATTTTATACTGTCTCTCAAGTTTGAGCAGGTTCGTTTTACAGTACCTTGGTAAAAGTTGTATTACTCCGTAGTCTATTACTGGCAGCAAGCATGCTTGAATGATAAGTAGCTTAACTTCGATGCTTAGCTTGGATCGATAGCCGATGATTGGAAACAGTGCTCCCCTTACCCTCTTGGCCTTTTCAATGTTTTCTTTGGCATGCTTGTTCATCGAGAGCCTTTTGTCTAGCCATACTCCAAGGTATTTTATTTCCGACTTGAATGCTATGCGTTCGCCACGTATTTGGACATAATTGCGATACCCTGTGTTGAGATTGTTAAGTCTTGGACGCTTGTGCGTAAACATTATGCACTCCGTTTTGTCAACATTGCATTTAAGTCCCCATTTCCTGTAGTAATCAATTATATCGGTGGCAGCCCACTCTGCTCGGCGCGTGGCGTGGTCCGGTTTTTCTGCTGCATTTAGTATGCATAGGTCGTCGGCGTACTGTGACAGCATCTGTCCTGCTATTCTTTCGTTCGGTAGGTCAGCTACATAGAGGTTAAAGATTGCCGGACCGAGTATCGATCCCTGAGGCACCCCGTGTGGCACTAATCGTTCCGTTCCCAGAGTGGTTCTAAAGCTGCCTCTTATTGTTCTGTCGCTCAGATAATTCTCGATCATCTTAACCATATTGTTGCGTGCTCCGGCGTCGATTAGTTTTCGAAAGAGTCCCTTATGATTAATTGAATCGAACGCTTTGCTTAGGTCGGTCGATATAATGGCGACGCTATGGCCCTTAGCCAGCGCGTCAGCGATGTATTTTCCAGTGCGGAGGATTTGGGTAGCGGTCCCTCTGTCTTTCGTGAACCCGTGCTGGTGACAGGGTATCATTTCGCTTAATTCTGTCTGAATGCGATTGAGTATAATTCTCTCGGCCCATTTGCCCATGATGCTGAGTAGGCTAATTGGTCTATATGATTTGGGATCACTGTGATCTTTACCAGCCTTATGTAGAAATATGCATGTACTAGTTTTCCATCTTTTAGGAAAGTAACCCGTCTCAAGTATGTAGTCCATGATACGCTTGAATATCGCGATCATGGTATCACCGCCTAATTTGAGTATGTCGGCTTTGATGCCGTCAGGCCCAGGGGCTTTTCCGTTCTTAAAGCGTCTTAGGGCTAGTTTTATCTCTTGCTTTGAAGTTCGATCGAGTGGTGCGAAAGGTGTAAAAGATTCTGTACATTCGTCACTTGCATCAATAGTAGCTTCTTTTACTATGGCTGTATCCACCATTCTATCGATTATTTCCAGTTCATTTTTGCAGTCACTGAAATGAGGCAGTTTCGTGACGGCCATTTTCATTGCTCTTTGTATGGCCCACATGCGTTTTCTATTATCTTTAGTATTTTCGAGTACCTTAGTCAGTTCGGCTTCCTTATGTTGGATTATTTCTTTAGCCAATTGATGTTTACAGGCATTGTATTGTCTTCTTGCCGCTGTTCTGAGATCAGTGTGTCTTAGTCGCCATGCACGCTGCTTCTTAGCGTTTCGCTCAGCTATTCTTTCTCTGATGTGTATAGGGAGCGTGTCTTTGGGGTCGACAATTCTCAGCGGTGCCAATTCATCAAGTGTTTTGACAACGGCTGTTTCTACTTCTGTGATATATATTTCGCAAATGTCGTTTGAGGCAATATGTAGTTCCGAGTTCATGTTTCTAGCAAGTAACTCTTCGAAAGCTTGTCTACCTTTTCGTGTGCTTTTAATCCGTGTCAAATCTCGTCTCATTGGTTTTTCGTAGTCACTTGCGATGATTACATCCAATGTCCATGGGAGGTGATCTGAGGAAATGCATTCTCTCTGCTGGCACTTAAAGTCCAATAGTGTGTGGTCGTGGTTAACAATTGCTGTATCCAGTATACTGTTTCCTTGACTTGTGGGTCGGGATGGTTGACCTGTGTTAACTAGCATGACTGATCCGCGTTGGATTGCGTCTCGAAGTACGACCCCTAGGCCTACGTCCCTGCTATGATTAAGTTGCCTCATGCGTAAGTTTGAGTCGCCTATAATGATAGCGCTTTCGCCGAGTATCAATGTCTCGAACTCGTCGACGAGGTCTCCCTGTCTCGGTATCGGTATGTAGATGCCTTTAATTGTGATTTTGTCATTTGCTGTGTGTTTGGTGTAGAGGTTGATACTGCATCCCTCGATGCGTCTGTCCGTGTCGTCGATACTGTCTATCAGCTGAGTTTGTGCCCACTTCAGGCCTTGTTTGATGTACATAACAGTGCCTAGATGTTGCTCTTTTCTTTCGTGTATTTTGTCATAGCCGGGTATATTATACTTTTGTTCATCCAGATTCACCTTTATCTCGTTGAGTATGAGGATGTCAACGTTGTACTTCTTTACGGTATGCTTGATCTCAGTGAATTTGCCACGAAGACCTTGCACGTTAATATGCATTATTCGCACTTGTTTCTTAGTTCCAGTTGCAGTTAAGGATGGCATCGCGTAATTCTCTAAAGCAACGTTCGAATATATCGAGGAAGTCTTGTTTTGAGAGTTTATTGCTAGGTCTTGTTGTCTCTCGTTTTTGAGTATTAGCGGTAACGTTAGCATAATTATTTTCAGGTCTTTCACTTCTAGTTATTCTATCCCGTGGGCGGGATTTATGTTCGCATGGAGTCAGCGGCTGTTGTGGGAGTTGTTGTTGTTGCTTGTTAGAATGTTTCTCCTCCTCACGGAGAATTGCCTTTTCACGTTTTGTTTTTTGCTTGCTCATTTCTCGCTGAAACCGCGGGCAAATGCGCTGTGTCGCCGTATGTTGTTCGGGTTTCACGTCTCTACAGTTCGCGCACACCTTGATCGTTTCACCATGACTGTTCATGATATCGATTGTTGGGTTGCGTTTTTGAGCATGGCAGGCACTTGTTGCGTGGTTGAAAAGAAGACAATTCTTGCATTGCATTATTCTATCGCTGCTCGTTATGTAGCGCTCCGGTTTAATTTTGTGGGCGCAGAAAAATGCCTCGGTGGAATTCTTCATTTTTTCCGCTAGTTCCATATAGGAGAAAGAGCCGTCGAAGATGCAGAGTTGTACATCTGACGTAATGCGTTTAATATTTAGTGGGTGAATGCCTATGCACCGCTCCATTTCGTTTATCTGTTCTTCGTGGGTGTAGTCGTGTGTCATGTTCCTGATTATCAATTTGGTGGTTCGCACTTGCTCTGAGCGAGGTTTGGGAGCGATAAATGCCAGGTCTGGTTTAAGCTTCTTTATTTCTTCGATACACATGGTGCGTTTATTAAGGTCCGTTACCGTGATGAGAATATTCTTACTTTTATCATTACGGCTGACTCTTGCTTTGTGCTTTAGGAGTATGCGTGATAGGTCGCTGATAAGTTTGTCTGACATCAATTTCTTATTGTCCTTCGCGTTGCTGAATTTGTAACGTATATCGTTGATAAGTATCGGAGGAACGTATCCACTCTTATTATCTGTAGTTTCTTTGGTGCGCTTCCCTGGGGGGCTGTTAATTTGCGCTGCTATTCTCTTTGGTTGTGGGACGTTCGTATTCCCAATCTCGGTTAGCGTTCGCTTACGTGACAAACTGCGCGAGCTAGTCGAGTTCGATCGCAACGACGATGTTGTTGACAGCGAGCGCGCATATGCCGGCTCGTATGTCTTTGATGATTGGCCTAATAGTGGTTCGAATCGGTTTGAGGTGGTGACCGCTGGCGTGCGTGCCCCGACTCCTATCGCTTCTTGGCGTTGTCTATTTGGTGCACTTGTACTCGTTAAACTTGTAACACATTTGGTCGACCGTTGACTGGGTTTATTATTTCGTCGTAGGTTTAGTTCGTTGCTGTGAATGAACACCGTATTCACTTTTTTACAATTGCATACTATTGTTTCACTTGCTATGAATTCGTCTTGTGGGATGGCTCTCACTATTAGTTGTTTATTACAACTCTGGCAGTTGTGAAATAAGCTTTTGCACACCGTATTTGCGCAGCTTAATATTTGATACGATACTTCGGTCACAAATTTATTGTCCATTAGTTTTTGTGTAGTGTGTACGTAAATTTTTACGGCACTTTGTTTATTACAGTTTTTGCACTTGAGGGTTTTTATTTTAGATTGTCCATTTTTAAACTCCACAAAGTTTTTTACATTATTAACGAAATTGCAGCAGTTGCATTTAACTGAGAAAGAACCATCCTCATTATTGAAAAGGTCTTTACGAGTCTCGCACAACACTTCGTTACTGTTTTTAATATCTAATATTTCCTTAAAACTATTTGTAAAGTCCATCTCCATTGTTGGGGAATCGCTTGTTAGTTCATTTGTCACACTCATGTTTACATTTTATTAGATAGTCCAATATTTTTTCACAAATTAAGTCACTGTTCACTATTAGGAGTTCACAAATTTAGTCATTATTTATTTGTTACTCACAATCGTACAATTATGACACAATTTATTTGACCGGCGGTCACTTTAATTTTTTCCAAAGTAACCATTGAAACGAGACACCGAGCGCCCGGGTTGGACGCCATAAGGCAGAGATCTTGATAACTGGTCGACTCGTGCGCCGCGTCCAGCGTGATAGACACGGAGACTCCGTGTTAAGCGCCGTATCTCAGGGGTCTAGATCACTGGTTTTGCGTAAGGGACTCGCGTGGATGCGTGTTACTACCACGGCGACTGGCTCGCCACTCCAGCGTCCCTGGTGGTTACGCTAAGAACTAAAATCGGTCGTATGAAAAAAAACAACTCTATAGGTTTTTAACGTACGTAAGTTTTCGATAGCCAACTCATGGTACCGCTACAGGGCCGTTTGCCGCCGGCCGGGTTGAAAAAGGCTGAATGAAATTGCGCCAGCATGTGTTTGGCATAATGCGTTCTTTAATGCGGCTAGCCGTAATGTCAAAGAGCGGGTCGTCTACAGCCTCATTGACAGTTTTTAGTTTCTATATTTAACACGCGCGGCGCTGCCTGTCATAATAACAACAATGGCGTCGAATACAGAAAGAGGCTTGGCTATAGATTCTGGTATTAGGCGGAATCCTACACAATATCATAGGTGCAAAAAATATGACCATATGAATGACGCTGGTAGGGTTTTTAAATTCCATGTTCTCCATAAGTACTCGGAAAAACTAAAGCCAAATATTATATTTAGTATTTTACTTAGTTTCTACTTAATTTCTTCTTAATTACTTAAAAAATAAATATCAAGTTTATATATCATTATACTTTCGCACCTACGCAACGCAAAGTACAAAGCTATTTCCAAGAAGGTACATAACCTTTATTTTTCTCATTAATATTGATTTTCAATTAAACCCAGTTTTATTTTGTTATCACATCACATGGTCACCCTACAATGTTACATAAAGTGCAATACGGTACAATATATACTAGTGAGTAGTGGTCATAGTACACCCCACCACTACTCACTAGTATATATTTTGTCCATTAGAAAATAAGTGACGTCTGGCAGCTCTGGGATCTTGGACCTGAACGTGAGCCGCCGCTTGATCCGCCGTAATACATAACGGCACTGTTTTTTAAACGGCTAGCCGTAATGTAATATGGTGGATTATATATACAATTCGACTGCGGCATATACATAAGTAATCTTATAGATCGGAGAACCAATCAACCCTAATAAGTAAGACGAGAAGTGTCCAAAAACCGTACAGAAATCAAACGCAATATACCTACATAACAACAAAATCATTATTTAGATAGTAATAGATTTCATATTTGGTTTCAATTTATAAAGTGCTATAAGACGAGATCCTACTACTACTAAACGGTTTTAGGAATAAAATTCCTTACTAAAACGGTCTTGAGTTTGGGTAAAGATTTATTATTTCAGTGCTCCCTGAGCAACGCAAAAATATGAAAATGTAATATAAGTGTAATAATGTAACGCAAAAATATGAAAATGTAATATAAAATATGTATGTGTAAATAAATAATATTAATGTAATTGTTATGATTATTAGAGAAAAACCAACACAAATGTTGCAGATCAGCCAAGCCCGCACCACATTTACTGTGTCTGTGTGTGATGCACTCTCTGATCCCTCACTCTCAAAGTTCGATGAGATATCAGGCAAAGGACTAACGGATTAAAATGTTTTCCAGGATCATCACTTCGGACTGAATAGTAGAGTTCATAGCACACAACAAAAAAATCTAAAAACCCGGCTGCTTGAAAAAACCTGAAAAGAAGAAAACTAAGTAGGCCCAGGAGTCCATTGGTCTAGAATTGTATTTTATCGAATGAATAATAAAAAATATATATCTGTCACCGGAAAATAACAAGAACCGTAAATTTATAACTTTCCTAGGAAAATTATAAATTTTCGTAGGATTCTACACGAGAGATAAAATGTATTATTTTACGCATAAATTCTAGGAAGTTTATCAATTTGCGACGTCGTTTCGTAAATTTATAAACTTACGGATATTCATTCGTAAGATTCTAAGCGGTTCGGCCAATCACAGAAGAGTGTTTAATTTTACGCTTCTTATGAAACGGAAAATAACACACAGCTCTCTGATTGGTTGACGCTAGCAGTGGCAATGCTTAAGTCCATAGACTTGGGTAAAATCAGACATGCCAAATTAGGAAAAAAAACAAAGAACTATTAGGGTCCTAAAAAGTGTTTTTATTTTAAAATAAATTTTACCAGTTACTAAACTAATACTCTTCAAAATAGAAGAACAGAAATCGTATCCTTACTAATATTATAAACGTGAAAGTTTGTGAGTATGGATGTATGGATAAATGGATGGATGATGGATGAAAATTAGTATGGGAGTATTTTTACGTGTTTATAGATTTTTATAAAACGTGGTATGGAGGGAGGATTACGTTTGCGAGGACAGCGGGAATACACGATCAGGTTCTACAATCAAAATACATCTTATATCAGATTTTACGCATACGAAGTCGCGAGCGTCCTCTAGTTCTAAAATATACAAACATTTAACAAATCAAACGTAATAAGTAGATTCCTGAATTTGTCTACTTATTGCAACATGTCAAAGATTACCTAAGTCTATGGACATAAGTATTGCCTGCCACTGCTTGCGTCAACCAATCAGAGAGCTGTGTGTTATTTTCCGTTTCATAAGAAGCGTAAAATTAAACACTCTTCTGTGATTTTCCGAATCGCTTAGAATCTTACGAATGAATATCCGTAAGTTTATAAATTTACCACACGACGTCGCAAATTGATAAACTTCCTAGAATTTAGGCGTAAAATAATACATTTTATGTCTAGTGTAGAATCCTACGAAAGTTTATAATTTTCCTAGGAAAGTTATAAATTTACGGTTCTTGTTATTTTCCGGTGACACATACACTTGTGCAATGCGATATGTTCCCCGTAGGTAAATAGTACACACATAAGAGTATATGATCTTCGTTGGATTAAGTCTCAGTGATCATAGCGAGTTGACATAATCGAATGAGTATTTAGGCTCTATACACCGTGAAATTTTAGTGGTTGTTTTCTAGTCATTTATAGAATTCCTTTTTTTTTAACATTTTCAAAAAAAATCTTTTCCAATTGGAAAGCATGGGAAGCTATCGATCTTTTAAAAGATGTGACGTAATCAGGTACTGCTTGCCAAATGAAATCGATGCTTAAAGCTAAAGAAGTTCTACGCCCTAAGTAATTAAGCAGTTCGAACGTGCTTTCGAGTTTCGGTTATACGTTTCAAAAAAAGAACTGCACAAATCTACTGTGCTACTAAGATGGAATCATTTATTGTTGGAAAACACCACTAACATTTCACGGTGTATTCGTAATGTGTGAGTACCTCGTTGTAAGTACACCGACAGTGTCGGTACACCGTAAAGCATATCGTTTCAGATATAATATCTAGCAGTACAAAATGGAAAACTGCAATATCATTGAGCGAATTACAAGCTTCGCGTTAACTCAATCGTGACTTGCTCATTTTGAGGCATGAAATAAATCCAAGCCAAGAAAGTAGATGAAATTATGACGGGCAATATAAGTAAGTTTCATACTCACCAACTGTTAGGTGACTAAGCATTTGGCGTGATATTGGAAATAAGAAACAGTTTATTAATATATCTGTGTCAGTGTTGTTGATAATGTTGTTTTGGAGGTACTATTGCTATGCGTAAGTACAAAATAAGCTCAAGGCATAAGTAAAACACCTTCAGCACAACTTTATTGCAGGTTTTCAGCTTCAATATTTTTATCAATTTTCACCACATTGAAAAGAAATACCAGATACCGTTATAGATACATAAAAAAACATTTTAAATGAAAAAAATCATCATCATCATCAGCCCATATACGTCCCCACTGCTGGGGCACGGGCCTACCCTAAACTAGGGTGATAAGGCCTGAGTCGACCACGCTGGCCAAGTGCGGGTTGGTCGACCTTAGAATTTCTTCTTAGGTGTGCAGGTTTCCTCACGATGTTTTCCTTCACCGTCAAAGCGTCTAATAGGGTAGTTTCCTATTTTTTTATTTTTTGATAAATGGATGGACCACACAATTGCAAAGGTGCTTTTAAAAGAATGGTTTGATATTTAGAAAACTCTCGGAGATATTGCGGTTTCAACAGCACATCATTTGGGCGAGCTCAAAACGCTTCATACAAATGTCGCACAGAGCTATGACGTCACCGCTCTGTATACTGTACGCATATCGTAAGAACTTTGTTCAGCAGCTATATCAAATGTTGCGTTTACGAATATGTTTTCATAGTGAAAGTTACTACTAATTCTGTAATTAATAATATGACATAGTTTTTTAATTGAATTTTCGCACTTTAGAAATGGACTTTCCCACCTAACTTCAAATGCCTATTATTGTCCCATTTCATAAGAAATTTTATTTTCGATTTCACTTATGTTATTAATTTACCTATATGTTACTGTTAATTGTGAAATTGTATGTAAAATCAGACTTAGGAAACTACCCTATTATGGTACATATTATGAATTTCAAATTTGAAAAACACATTGTACCTGGCGGGGTTTGAACTGGCGACTTCTCGCATGGCAAGCAACGACCTTAACCATCGACGCTTTTTGAAATGAAAAAAATATTCCTGTAGATTCGAAGTATGAAATTGAATCTTAACCAAAGTTGATCGTCGGGTTCATGGTACGTCCTGTAGATTTCACCGCTGAAATCACAATATCTGTGAACCCTTGCGTCTGGCCTTGCTATTGTGTTAAGAATAGGCTTGTGAAAGTGTAATGAATATTTTAGGGTTGAGCCTCTTACTTTCCGAATAAAGTGTAACAAAATATTGCTTTATTGCTCAAAATGTAAAGTTAACATTAATAATAAATTAGTAACTTTGTATGTTAACAATATTCTTGTAATTGACATATTATATTGAGGATTACTATTAATTTGACTGGCTCGGTGGAACAGTGGTTAGTGACCCTGGCTGGCGGTTCCAAGAGTCGTGGTTTCGATTCCCACTCGGGACAAATATTTGTGTGATGAACATCGGTGTTTGTTCCGTGTCTGGGTGTGATTATGTATTTATTTAAAAATATATATGTATGTATATCAGTCTCTGACGCCCATAGTACAAGCTCTGCTTAGTTTGGGGTTAGATGACCGTGTGTGGAAATGTTCCAGATATTTATTTATTATTTATTAATTATTTAAAATAGAGATTAAATTTAAGAGTAAAGTTTTTTATGATTAATAGGTACAAAATCCAAACACAGATCCATCCTAGGTGATTTATTGCAGTTCACAACAGACAATTTTTAATGCCAATCAACACAGTTTCATTGACTGGCTCAGTGGAACAGTGGTTAGTGACCCAGGTTCACTACCTACGGTTCCAAGAGCCGTGGGTTCGCTTCCCACTCGGGACAAATATTTGCGTGACGAACATGATTGGTGGTGTTTGTTCCGTGTCTGGTGTGTTATTAAATTTATATTTAGGTCTATTTGTGTATCCACTGTCGTTTCTGATTTTCGTAACACAAGTGCTTAAGCTACTTACCACGGGATCAGATCGATGTATGTGATTTTGGGAAATATTTATTATTATTATTTATAGTTTACATTAAGTACATAATATAAATAAACAAATTACAACCCTATATAATGTTACGATCCACCTGGAGACATAAATTAATAAAATAACACAGTAGTAGCCCACCACTTTTGGCAACAAAGGGGCTATTTCAACAATGACTAGTTCCCAGTTGTTGTTTCGTCCTTCGGGGATAACTTTAGGGTTAGCGTACCTACTTTCTATTCGTTTGATATAGGTCCTCTTTGTTATCAATTTGTTAACGTCCAGTCAATGACCTGTTCAGACTTACCTTGTGATCTTCTTTGAAAATCAATTCGTGTTTCATCACGAGTATCGTATATTATATAATAATTATATTATTGGATAAATCTACGAGTCCTTTCACTGACATGCTCGCAGATGGTCACAAATTTAAGGTGATTTTAGCACTTATACAAACTTCAACCAATATTCCTTTTGCGCATCCTATCGGCGCCGTCAGATCAATATGCATGAAGGATTTAAGGAGAACATTATTAGTGTTCCGTAGCCAAATGGAAGTAAATAGAACCCTTATAGATTCGTGATATCTCTGTTTCTATCTGTCCGTATTTCTTAGCTCATAAATATAATTATTTATTATATTTATTACTACTTAAACATCCACCGAAGATTAGTTCGAACGATATCTAATAAATAGTTTTTTTTAATACGTCATAAATCACAACTTTTGGAACTCCTTAGCCCGTACCCTTCTTGCAAAGATTAAATCAATAAAGAATTAGATCAATTAAACATTTTAAAAGTCGTTTTAACAACTGCGCTGTGAAGTCTTCTTGAAAATTAAGATTGATTCTAATGAATTTTAATGACCTGCCGTCTAATCAACGGACAATTTATATTTCACCCAGTGATTGACCAATTATGACTGTTATCAAAGAATAATCTTACTTAACTCAATTAAAACGAGCCAATAAACTGAATAATTAAAGGTCTTTAATTATTGTATAGTCTAATTCTTTGTAGGGTTCCGTACCTCAAAAGGAAAAAAACGGAACCCTTATAGGATCACTTTGTTGTCCGTCTGTCTGTCTGTCTGTCTGTGAAGACCCTTTATCTCAAGAACATGTGGACGTATCAAGCTGAAATTCACATGAAATACTCAGGTCTTACTTTAAGCTGTGAAAATTTACGTTAACGCGATCAAAAGATACAGCGGTTTATACCAACACCTTAGATGAATTTCCGTCACACGCTAGGGAATCAAAACCTACAGGGTACTTCCCCTCCCTTGAACTCAGAATCTTGAAATTTGGCACGAAGCAAATAATAAATTTAAAGTTACAAATAGATTGTATCTAACGAAAATCCAGGTTGGGGATCTATCGCATATTTTTTATCTAATTATCGTCTTGTTTAACAAACATTAGCAGGCAGCACTAGGCTGCTTTATTGTAGGTGCTGAAAGTAGACTAAAATGTAAAAATACATTTGTGTCCACTTTCAGCACCTGCCAAAAATATCAATTGGTGCTGTAAGTAGACTAGGCTAGGTGTTGAATAACTGGGTGCTGAGAGTGGACTACCTCCCAAAATCAAAGTTAAACTCTGGTTCAATTATCATTTCAGTAACTGAGTAATAGATTTGCAAGGGATTTCTACATAATATTTACTTCTTTAGGTATGTTAACGAGTAATTATTGCTGATTGTTAAAGCACAACCCTTAGTTCGGAGCACGTAGTTGAAGTTGACATAGTTGTCAAGAGATGTCGTTATCCTTTTTCTAAATCGCGGTATCAATATTTTTCTCGGGCTCTATAAGTACCGGAGACTCTAAGGGGTGAGAGTATTCCGCTTCCCCGCAAGTCCGGTGATGATGATGAGGCTACCATCATCCATCATCGTTAGTCAGTTAGGAAAAAAAAATCCGTAATGTGTCCACTAACTAACCATTATTTTAATTCAATTGGGGTCATACCCTAAACAACATTACTTGGCAAGCATTACTCACCTACGACAGTAACGGAACGATAATGTGTAGGGATTAACCGTACGTCTAATTAATTAGTCAAGGCACAAAGCTCATTTTGGATACATCTACTAATAAAAACCATAATGTTATACTAGTCGTATAATCACATTAACTAGGAGGAATTATCCTGCTCAATCTCCGAGATTAGCTTCCCAATAACGCACGTATTGGGTTATAACATGGTATTTCACATGAAATTTAAATTATGGAAAATTTTACATTCGAATTGCCTATAACAGGGCTGTTTTTTTATGCAAAAGTTTGGAACTTTACTACCAATTTCGCTGCGGTCCATATTCTGTGTTTCACATGGGCCCTCCCAGCCCCCAAAAGCTACCTTGAGCAATAATTACGTTCGCCACAGGTCGACGCAACCTGATCAACAAATCCAATTGAAAGTTGGAAACATCTGCACACTTACAAACGTTTCGTCGCACTTCAAAGTATGATATTCGCCATGTGCGGAGTGGGTGGTGCGGGAAGGCAAATCGATCGAAGCGCACGATGTGTGACAGAAATGTGATATAATTCTGAGCTTTCATGTGTCAAATTGCTTTAATTTCAAAAATTCCCTTGTATTTGTAAGTTAAAACGTTACGTACGTAAAGTAAACGATGCAAATTCAATACTTATAATAATATTCAATTCATATTTTTTTTAAGTTAGAAAATCACTTGGTACTCACTTTATACAATTTTTATTTATTTTGTGTTGAAAAACTAGTCGAAAATCTTTATCAAAACATCTAGTTGCTATGATATGACATATCAAAACATCTAGTTGCTATGATATGACAGATCTCAACTCCAGAATAGTTGTCGCCACTAGGGGCGCTATCATCGCGCACATAGCGAATAGTTATAAGAATAGTTTTTTTTTTAATGCTATTAAAGCTTAATGTAAATTTTAAATTTGAAAAAATTCGCATTCTTTTCATTCTGTATAAAATTTTCTGTAAAGAAATGTTTGCGGACCGATAGTGTTTGATCACTACCGGTGGGGGCGCCACCCGTGGCTAACGGGCAAACTGATAGAAAAATTCGCATTGATGACTCAACACCTGTGTAGCTCAGTTGGAAGAGCCAAAGAAAATATAATCACTACGTTTTGGAAGAGCATCCAACGCGATAATGGAAGGTCCGGTGGTTGAAGTCCCCGTTCAGGCGGGGTCATGAATGCGATTTTTTTCAAATTTTAAATTTACACATAAAGTACTTATAACGAAGATTACTTAACTTCAATAAAATCCCGTCCAAGTGCAAGTCGGAGACGTGCACGGAGGGTTCCACACCAATATTTTAGAAATTGCAAACAAAAAAAAACCGCCTTCAAAAAACCGACTCACTAAAAATTACAAAATAATATAATACGAACATATTTATTTCTAGGTATAAATTTGATATGTTGTTTTTGTATTAGAAATTGAGAACCTCCTCCTTTTTTGAAGTCTGTTTAAAAATACGTTTGTTTTATGGGAGCTCTCTTTGAATGTTTGTTTTTTATTAGGATTTTTGTTACACCGGCAATATAAAAAAGAAGCTTATTCTAAAACCAAATTCAAGGTATTCATTCAATAGATATTATATGTCATTCGTCGAAATCCGACAAGTATCTCTTCAATGGCAATAAATCCCGGGAACCTTAACATTTACTTTACTCACTAGAGACAGAGACGGATTTGGAAATACGAATTCTATTTTAAGACTCGGGTTCAATATGTATATCGAGGGATCGACATTCATAATTATGAAAAGTACGTATTGACATTATTAATTACTGATTATTTATTTATTGATTAATGAAATATAATATTTGCACTCACCAATACGAAGTACGCATTTTGCATAACGCTCGCTCATTCTGCTAAATGCACATTTTGAGAGGTAAGTACCTACTTAATAAGTAAGTTAGTTCTGAACATGTTCATCACGAACTGTGTCAACGGTTTGGATGTCCAAAGTTTCCGAAAAGAACCCACACGCTCTCAAAGTCAAATCCAAGCCTGCTCAGGAACGGAAGAATGTAGAATGAAAATAAATGGCCCTAATTCCGGCAAAATCGGTAAGATGAAATTGAAATTGAGATTGGTAGGTAATGGCTGAATAGGTGATTCCAGTGTTCCTTACCCGCCGTACGCAATTAATGCCCGAAGTAATAAAAGTAATAGAGGGCCCTACACTTTCACTTCTTACACCGACTCTTTTATATTGTGAGTAACGTCAAAGCATAATTAATTTCGCCTTGAATGGAAAACTGAGGGGTACAAAAGGTACCTTATTTTGGGACTTTTCTCACAATTGTTCTCCGGGTTCTAAACTAGGCACTTATTGCGAATTATAATTTCTAAACTTATAATATTTACCTTACAATTTGAGCCCAATCGCAGTTCTATTTGCTACATACGAGTACGAGCCAAGATATAGAAGTTTAAAAATGACCAATTATTCTCGAAAAATTAAGAACTACATCATCACACTTTGTTAATTTGAATTCTAATTCTACTAGAGCTTTGCTTTGTAATAATTGAGTTTGCAGGTAACTGGCTCCAATTCCTTCAATTCCAATTGAAGGAATTTAAACTTTCAATAACCTGTTGGTTGAAAATCTGTTAACTTCGATCGACCTCACCCCGTCAGCGGCTCAATTGAGAAACTTTCGTTAGTTGTGCTAAAATATTCCACTAATTGAACAAAAGTTGGAATTTATCCACTTAGCTGGCCCACTTATTGAACACGTATTGAATTTATTTACATTTTTTTTTATTTATTTATTAGGTATACCAACGATTACAACAATAATACAAGCAAATAATACATGACAGGGTGATAGATAATTGCATAATCACTTATAGGTATACACCACATGCATATTGTTAGTTATGCAACATTACTTATACAACTACTTACTTATATCTACAATAAAATTTACATTACAATTAAGTTGTTATTAATTACTTGCTAAAATTTAACTTTATTTAAGAAATATAGTCTAATTATGTTATGAGTTATTTAAATTAGAGTTTACAGATAGCTTCAAGAGCTTTGTTGCGGAATGTAGCTAATGACATAGAGTGAACATCTAATGATCCACTAAACTTATTATAGAGGTTACTAATCCTGGAGACCGGTGAATTTGTGCCTAGTACAGTTTTGCGAGTTGGGCGGGATAGAGGTTCAATTTGTTTGCGTGGAATTCGTGAAGGAACTCTGAACCTGAAACTGCTCAGTAGGGTTGAGCAGCGGAGTTTGTACCTAACAATTTTATAAAAGAAGGAGAGATCCAGTAATTTAATGTTGTTAATATAATATATAGATCTAAGTTTATCGATATTTTTTAAATTGATAGAATGGTTAAATCCTGTTATTGTGGCTTCAAGCTACCTATAATGACGGTAAACAATACTGTGCTATAATGAAGATGTGAGATAAGTAAGGGAAACTGGGGACACTTGATCCCCATTTTGGTTTCATGCTTATATTTTTATCAAATTTAGTTCTATGAAAATAATATACAGGGTGTCCCAAAAAGTAGTGTCAAGCGGAAGTCCTGAGATAGAACGCCCCGTGGGGCATCCGAAACACCCCCATGTATGTTCCGCGATTTTTTATAGTTTTCGAGTTATGATTTTTTTTCTAAACTTTTGAGAATAATTGACTTAACCGACTAAAAATATTCTAAAGAAAAAAGTATTTGAATTTTTTGAGAATATTTTTTTGCAAATCAATTATCATGAGTTTTTCTTTAATGCCTAAAATATTTGTCTCCATAACTTATATGAAAGTTCTCAAAATGATGGTACAAACTGAGAAATTACGTTCTGTAAATAATGTCTTACAATTTCAACTTTAAATTGAAAATATTAGGAGGTGGCAGCATGGCTCCTAAGTAACTTTAAAAACTGCGCCACATTTTCAGCTTTCATAATCATTAATAAAAAGTGGTACCCAATGGGCTACTTTTTCTGAAATCGGACTTCAAACACAGAAAGGTGGGAAAAATCATAAAATTAGCCATTCGATTACAAAGTATTATTTGGACATTTTATCATTTCTAAAGTTAAAAAGTTTGTTAACAATTTAA
The DNA here is from genome assembly GCA_039566165.1 of Maruca vitrata. Classification (NCBI taxonomy): domain Eukaryota; kingdom Metazoa; phylum Arthropoda; class Insecta; order Lepidoptera; family Crambidae; genus Maruca; species Maruca vitrata. Next base: position 12,895,371 of record CM076914.1, on the reverse strand, counting down.
ATTATCACAGAAATGCTAAGATTGAACCATTTGGAAGTATAGTTTGTGATACTTTGAAAATAAATTAAGTTTTAAAAATGGGACCTTAAATGAAAAAGAAGGAAATATTTTTGATTATTTATTATTAAAAGTTTATTAGTAATCGCACTGAAAGTCCGTAAAGAAAGCAAAGTTCGTCAAGTTTGTCGTAACAACAGGATTCGTTTGGCATGCGAAAACAGTGTTAGCGCAATGAAACTTAAATTAAACAAAAAAAATATGACAACCAAATGTTTGCATATGAGTGCTCCTGTATTATAATAAGGTTTGTTAACTAACTCATTAACTATAGAAATGATAAAATGTCCAAATAATACTTCGTAATCGAATGGCCAATTTTATGATTTTTCCACCTCTCTGTCTTTGTAGTCCGATTTCAGAAAAAGTAGCCCATTGAGTACCAGTTTCTATTAATGTTTATAAAAGCTGAGAGTCTGGCGCAGTTTTTAAAGTTACTTAGGAGCCACGCAGCTACCTCCTAATATTTTCAATTTAAAGTTGAAATTGTAAGACATTATTTACAGAACGTAATTTCTCAGTTTGTACCATCATTTTGAGAACTTCCATATAAGTTATGGAGACAAATATTTTAAGCATTAAAGAAAAACTCATGATGATTGATTTGCAAAAAAAAATTCTCAAAAAATTGAAATACTTTTTTCTTTAGAATATTTTTAGTCGGTTAAGTCAATTATTCTCAAAAGTTTAGAAAAAAAATCATAACTCGAAAACTATAAAAAATCGCGGAACATACATGGGGGTGTTTCGGATGCCCCACGGGGTGTTCTATCTCAGGACTTCCGCTTGACACTACTTTTTGGGACACCCTGTATATACACCGTGAAATTTTAGTGGTTGTTTTCCCGTGGCAGAACGATTTGCCTTTAGTAATACTATCGAGGCATGCAAATAATTCCTCGAAATAATTTTTTTGTTTTCAAATTTTCAAAATAATAATTTTCCAACTCGAAAACGAGAGAAGCTATCGTTCTTTTATAAGATGTGACGTAATCAGGTACTGCTTGCCGCATGAAATCGATGCTTAAAGCTGAAGAATCCCGACACCCTAAGTCATAAAGCGGTTCGAACGTGCTTGCGAGTTTTGGTTAAACCTTTCGTAAAACCGGCAATTATTGATTTTAACAAAAAAAAACTGCACAAATCTATTGTACTACTAAGATAGAATCATTTTACTGCGGGAAAACAACCACTTAAATTTCACGGTGTATAGGTAGTAAATATTGTTTATTATTGTTCCCCATTATTTGTTTATTATATTTATGAGTGCTACATTTTTTTTTTTGCATTTTTTGAAAGCTTTCCAAAAGGAAGAAGTTAACATATTCTGGGAGACTTGATCCCAGTAACGGGTAGACTTGATCATAGGGGATTTTCTTAGGTTTATGTACAGGACAGCCCCGTCTCGAAAATATTCCACATAGCTTGCGGTCCAAAATGATACTTAACCAATAGTTTTTGTAAATTTTCAAAGAAACAGCTAATGTTATGTTTATTGAAGCTAGTCGATACTCTTTGGCAGTACCTTTGATCGTGTTACCCTCCAATACCTAGTTAACAGCTTCTTTAAGAATTTGTGGGTCAATACGTGTACGCGGTTTTGCACCCTCTTTTTTCTTTTATATTTTATAATTCATTTAAAACAAACTAAAAAAGAAAATTGGCAAATTGTATGTAACGGACCCGGGATCAAGTGTACCCCGTCTTGCCGGGATCAAGTGTACCCGGGACCCGGGAGTGCTCTTATAAAAAAAAAATATTTTTCATGTCAAGAGAAAACGGTAATTAAATAAAATACATGTAAATGCAAATTTTAATAACCTGCTTTTATTGATTTTGACACATACTCAGGTTAATAACCTGTTTCATTCATAGTGGAGCGCCTTAAGGTCCACAAGGGTAATGACCTCGGAATCCAGGGCCAGTCGATGAATCTTTATATCAAGTTTTGAAATGTGTTTAGAATAGTATATAAAACAATGTAAAAAAAAAATATTTTGTGCGATCTCAATTTTTTAATTATTATTATAAATAATTATCAATTTTTTGGAATTTTCATTCATTTATATTAGTTAAACGTTATTATTTTAAAAAGAAGAATTATTATAAACTTGATCGTGGGTCACAAGGGACTGCAGGATACCGATGAAGGGCGGGGAGGGGAATAGAGGGGATAACAGCAGCTGTTGGGTGCTGTTAGCGCAGGCCCTACTATACTCTTTTTCAGCTACAAGCAACCACCCCCACAATTTTTTCAAAATTAAATGTTCTCTGGATGTACCTAAAATTCAAAACTAATAATGACTTCCCGGGGTGGAACGGATTTATGAATCTTTTAACTAGTACACATAGTTTTGACATTTCGTCAATAATATTCTTATCATTCATAAACGCATCTCCAAGTGATTATAATACTTTGTATACGGCGATGAAAACATCAGTAGAAAACGCAAAGTCGTTAAATATGAAGACATGCATTGTAACTTGCGATCAACCTTTATATATAAAATCGCGAGATATAACTTCAGCGATATGTTTATCAGATGAAATGTTTACTGTTGTCAGATTGGGTTCTTTTCATACGCTGATGTCCTACATGGGATCTATTGGTTACATAATGGCCGGAAGTGGAATTACAGAAGCTCTCTCTACGGTTTATGCCAAAAATACAATCGATCATATCATGTCTGGACGTGCATATGCTAGAGCGGTACGTGCACATATACTTCTGCAGCAAGCTTTATCAAGATTAATATTCAAAAATCTATTAGAAAATAATTCAGAATTTAAAACTTTAATTGCTGATGAAACGAGTGCAAATATTTTTGAAATGTTTAATTATGATGAAATAACGGAAAATATGGGATTTCGAAGCTTAAAAGAAATTTTTGAAAAAAAATTACATGATCTAGAGAGTAAAAATGAAACATCCAGATTATGGATCAGTTATTTTCGAATGGTATCAGTGCTGAAAGATTTTATTGCAGCTGAGCGAGAGAATGATTCCATACTTTCATGCATCAGGACACTTTCCCTATGCAAAGTCCGCACAACTGTACTTGCAAAATATGCAGGAATTATCTATCCAAATGGACCCAGAAGAGAAGGATATTTTACTGCTAGACGTTCCAATGTTTTTTTTCTCAGGTATTTCCACAGATCAAACCATAGAACAAACTTTAATGAAATCTATGAGTGTTGAAGGAGGACCTTTTAAACGTGGTGTAACGGAAAGTATCGTCTATAAATGGATAAGGGGTGTGACTTTTTCCAAAGATATAATAGAAGGTATAGAAAAATTTTGTCATATTTCTTTTAAAAAAAGTTATCAACACGCTGATTCAACTGATGCACGAATCAAAAGGGACGACATAGATGTGAAAAAATTGGAAGAATATTTTATTCAACATTCTCCATTTCCTGATGTTGGTGTCATTATGTCTATCGCAACTGGAATAACTGGACAAGAAAACGTAAATTGCTACGCAGCTTTTGAGGAAGGTCTAAAAATAATGAAAAAAAATAATGGAAAAAATTTTAAAGACATTGCTTTAGTGTCCGAAGATGTAGATGTTTTAATTTTATTGACTGAGCTCTCACCAGCAGACCGAGAAATTTATTTTCGAAAACCATCTAAAGGCAAAATACCGCAAAAAACGTACTCTTCGAAGAGCTTAGAGAAAATATTACAGAAGCTTGAAAGCAACAGCTAAAAATACTTGCGTGAAACTGCCCTCTTTACCACCTATAGTTCCACCACCTAGTTCAATCATGGCTCGGAAGAGAAATATCACCAGAAGAATGGGGTTGGAAAAATAAATGCGGAATATTGATACCCCAAACAATGACACAGCGACCAGCTCCAGAATCTTTGCTCAAAATTATTTTTTGTGCATGCAAAACAGGATGCGGAGCATCTTGTGGGTGCAGGAAAAGTGGATTAAATTGCACTGCAGCTTGCTTAGAATGCAATGGTGACAGCTGCACTAATCCTTCACCTACAATCCATATAAATGAAATCGACGACGACGACAATAATGTAATCTATCTATCTATCTATCTATCTATCTTCTATCTATCTATCTATACTATAATAAAAACGTAGATGCAAAAATTCTTGTACTTTTCTGAAAAACGCAAAAAAAACCAGTCAGGGATATGTTTTGAGAGTAGTAGAACACATCCCCATTATTCCCCATACTTAAAAAAAATTGTATCTCTGTCTGTTTGTTTGTTTGTTTCGACTGACCTCCTAAACGGCTGAACCAATTTAAATGAAAGTTTACACGAAGGTATTTTAAATTCCGGAAAAATGCATAGGATACTTTAAATCACTGACAGTTAACTGGTTCCCGTGGGATATTCAAAAAACCTAAATAAATGACTGATCTCTGAAACTATTACACCGATTTAAATGAAATTTTGCATGGTGGTACCATACATCCCCGGTCAAGATCTTAAATACTTTTAGTCAGAGAAATTCCTGTAGGATAGTTAAAAATCTAACTTTATTAGATCACGTACAAAAATGGTAAAAGTATATCGACCAGAATGAACCTTCTGACTAGGACTATACGGACTACTTTATTGAGCAAAACGTCATAGTAGGGGTGGTAAATAGCTAGATTTGCAGGTACTCGAACGACATGGAATCGGAATGGAAAGATTACGCTAAATAAGAAAAAAGTTTATTACACTTTCTTTATAAGTGGGGGGACAGCGATTAATACAGGAGAGCTACTTGGTAACAAGCTGTTGAAAGAAAAAAGTTATTTGACTTTGATTTGTTATAATTAATCTTTGTGTCTGTTGAAAAACACATAATCTTGAGATACTTCAGCGCGTTACATTTTTATGCAGGAGGTTCAAGTTGATATCAAAGTCCAGCTGTATAATAATCTGTCATTTTTTATTCTTAACCTGTATCACCTCACTGCTGGGCAAAGTATCCTTCAAACTGATCTACTGCTCTCTGTCCAATGCTAGGACTTGCCAGTTCTTTGATACATGGACAAGATCGTCATCAAACATCAATTTTGTGTACTAACTACATAGGTACGGTATGCTGTTTGCAACCATTAAAACCTGTTCCAGTCAAATAAATTTTAGTTTTTATCGTGGTTTTGGTGCTAAAATGAGAAAAGTAATTTTGTGAGTCCAAGCTACCACTCTCCTCTCAGGCTAGATCATTGCTTAGACAATAAAACATATTGTGCGAGTGAAATATCTTTTAGTTGGCCGATTTGTAATAATAATGTGATATGTTGTTTATCACCCATTAATCTGTAAACAATTTCAGGTTCTTTAATGGATATTAATCTAATTAATTACTATGTTTAATTATATTTTATTTTGTAATAGCTTTTATAATTTATGTAGCTTTATTTATTTTTTCTGTAATTTCTTTAAAAAATGCTTCCTGAAATTAAAAATGCAGGCAAAAGTAACTATTCTACGCAGACGAAGTTGCGGGCACAGCTAGTTTAAATAATAAAAACAATAATATCATAAGTAATAGCTACAATTTAAATATATTATAAAAAGACCATCCACACATTATACACCATTAGCATATACACCCACTCTCACACATACACATACTCACATTACATAATCATACTCACTCTATCACACTTACACACGCATAATACATACATAGATACGATGATGAAATTCCATTAATTTGTTAAGTTTCAATGTTAGGCAGCGAATAACATAAAATACTGTACAGTTATTGGGTACCACCAATAGCTTTCTTCTGTCACTCCATTTATGATATTTTTCGTATTTATTTTCTCTTTTTTAATAGATTGTATCTCAACAAACCACTTATATTGTGTCAATGATAGGAAAGTACTGGCTTCTGTAACACAGGTTCTCCTATTTCAGAAGTCAGGGCTACATTAATATTTGTATTGGTTTTTGTTTCAATAAAAAACTTTTTCATTTTCATTTTTTCATTTTCATACCAGTGAACCTGTATAGGTCTACTTTAACAATGGTACTGCAGTGGTTCATCAAAAGTCTTATCTTTAGCCAATGACTATAGAGTAAGATCCTAAGGCCGCCAGACCTCACATATTTTCTGACGAATGAAATGTGAACGATTAAGTAGTGTTAATATGTACCTACTAACTAAGAATTCATGCCTACCCGCTAGCTTGCTTAGCCGGCCAATTTTCAGATATCAGGCAGGTAATCAATGTACGTAAAAATATTACTTACCTCACGTAAATTCTCCAAACTGATTTTGACGTATATTCTAGGCAAATCCTTAAAAATAAGTCGCCAATACTCCCAGACACTTCCTGTAGGCCGTATTGCTTTGCAGACGCTTTAAAGCTCCCAACATAATTGCTTAACTTCACGTAATTCTGATGCTCCATTTTTATACAGGGTGTCCCAAAAAGTAGAACACCCTGTGGGGCATCCGAAACACCCCCATGTATGTTCCGCGATTTTTTATAGTTTTCGAGTTATGATTATTTTTCTAAATTTTTGAGAACAACTGACCCAACCGACTAAAAATATTCTGAAGAATAAAGTATTTGACTTTTTTGAGTAATTCTTTTTGCAAATCAATTTTCATGAGTTTTTCTTTAATGCCTAAAATATTTGTTTCCATAACTTATATGGAGGTTTTCAAAATTATGGTACAAACTGAGAAATTATGTTCTCTAAATAATGTCTTACAATTTCAACGTTAAATTAAAAATATTAGGAGGTAGCTGCATGGCTCCTAAGTAATGGACTAATAAATAATTCAAACATTAAAGAAAAACTCATGGAAATTGATTTGCAAAAAGAATTACTCAAAAAAGTCAAATACTTTTTTCTTCAGAATATTTTTAGTCGGTTAGGTCAGTTGTTCTCAAAAATTTAGAAAAATAATCATAACTCGAGAACTATAAAAAATCGCGGAACATTTATGGGGGTGTTTCGGATGCCCCACAGGGTGTTCTATCTCAGGACTTCCGCTTGACACTACTTTTTGGGACACCCTGTATATGTCCAAGCTTACACCGGGCGTGTAGTGTCCTGTGTATTGCACTATACCACTGACTAAGCATGCCTAATATTGGCTCGACAACGCACCATCACTACCGTCCTGGCGACCGGTCGGACACAGACTGACTGACACGAGACAAGTTCGTGCTTGTCAATACTTTTGAGCACGTTATGTCGTTGATCTTGCGCTTGATCTCTCATTATTGCCCATTTTGACTTACAGCCTTACATAAATAGGAGATTGAAGGAAGAAAGAGAAGAGTTACTTGTTGCACATACTATTCAGTTGAATCAGTTATGACACAATATTAGGATTGGTCCTCCGCACCACCACAGCGCAGAAGGAGACTGGGGCGCAGAAGGCGTGAATATGCACGCCACATGCCGCAGTCCAACGATGGCCGGCCGGCATGGCGGTGGGTGTGGGGACACTCCCGTCGGCATTGCACCGACGGCCGTCGTTGAGAAGGAGAGTTACCCAGGAGCAGCTGTTTTTCATTTCATCTCTACACCGGCAGCCGGGTGTCCCACACACACACCACCTTGGGCAAACCCCTGCCCAAGGTGACGGTACATACATAAAATCACGCCTTTTTCCCAGAGGAGTAGTAGGCAGAGATCACTATTTGTATTACTCAATAAAAAAAAAAGACTATTGCGTGAATGCCATGCAGAAAACTGCATGGCTATTCATTTTTGGCAGCAGCTGACAGGGCTGTATAGACTAGTATTTCTTTGAATTATATCAAATTGATAAAACTATTTGTAAAAAAAAAACTTTTGACAGCTGCCAAGTATTTCTGCTCTTCTTGTAGGTTATGTTTTTTTAATACAGAGTTTAGTTTATTTCTGTATTGAAGATTAATGCAGTTTTTAATAATATCAAATTAAGATCAATATTAAAAATGGCTTCCTCATTAATTACCGCCTTGAAAAGACTTCATATATCTACTGTGCAATTACGTGTATTTTCATCCGCCACCAACCCTCTCGTAACAACATCTAATAATTCAATAGAAGTCACAAAAAAGGAATGGTTGTTCTCCCCTACATATACAAAACCGCGTGAAGTATGGATAGAAAACATAGATTCAATAGAAGAAAAGAAATTGGGCTTGTTTGAACTTCATCCATCGGTGTTTGCAACTGTGCCTAGGATTGATATGATATCTCGGAATGTCACCTGGCAGAAAAATTACAGATTTGTTTCGTGGGCTCATACAAAGACTCGCGCTGAAGTACGCGGAGGCGGCAAGAAGCCCTGGCCGCAGAAAGGCTTAGGCAGGGCGCGCCATGGTTCTATCAGGTCTCCCTTGTTTAGAGGCGGTGGCGTAGTTCACGGGCCCCGCTCTGGAAACTCGCATTTCTACATGTTGCCATTTCATCAAAGAATACAAGGACTTACATCAACTTTGTCAGCAAAGTTGGCTCAAGATGATTTACACATAATCAAAGATTTAGAATTGCCAACTGATGAATCAAACTACTTAGCAGACTTGATTGAAAATAGAAATTGGGGTCCATCTGTGTTAATTGTTGATGAGTAAGGAATTTTTTATGTATATTAACATATTTAATACCAGTCAGATTTTAACAATCAACATTCTCCTGCCCTTGTTCCATACGGCACAACATGTATATTTCTTCCACGCTGGCCTGTCATTTGTCAGCACTGTGTCTACTCCTCTACTATTAAGTCCATTGACATTCATACTCATCACTCTTCTAGTCACATGACTTTCTTCCCTCCTCATAACATCATCATCATCATCAGCCCTATACATCCCCACTGCTGGGGCCCAGGCCTACTCTTAACTAGGGTGGTAAGACTTATGACAACCACGCTGACCAAGTGCGGACTGGTTGACTACACAACCTAAGAATTTATTTGTATGTGTGCAGGTTACCTCACGATGTTTTCCTTCACCATTAAAGCTCTCAATTTTAAAAAGCTAATGGTATGTGGCGGGGTTTGAACTGGCGACCCTTCGCATGGCAAGCAACGACCTTAACCACTTGGCCTTTGACGCTTTTTTAACATGCCCATACCAAACCAACCTTGCACTTTTTTTTCTAAAATTGTTGCAACTTTCAGTATTCATTCCTAATCCTGTCCAACCTTGTTACTCCACACATCCATCTCAGCCTATGCATCTCATTTGCATGCACCTTCCTCTATTCAGTCTTTTTCATTGCCCAGCACTCTGATCCATCATTGCGACAGGTCTGATGACAGTTTTGTAAATTATCCCCTTAAGTTAGAGGGGTATTTGTGGGTCACAAGTTGTTCCCAAGACCTGTCACCATTTCAGCCATCCAGCATTCATTCTTTAATAAACATCTTGATCAATATTAACAATGTAGTAATAAAATATTTTTTTATTTTCAGTACTGATATAGCTCCTCGGAATATAACAGTAGCAACAGAGGCTCTACCGCATGTGAACATCATGCCAGTGTATGGGCTCAATGTGTATTCAATGCTTAAGCATAACACCTTGGTCCTCACTTTGTCCGCAGCAGAGAAAATTGAAGAAAGAATATTAGTCCACCTCAATTCTATTACAACAGATAAAGAAGCAGCATTTAAACTCGATCAGGTGTAAAATGTCATTACTTGATATTATGTAATTATTTGTTTTTCTGTAGTTTAAATTATTAATAAAACACATTATTCAAGAATATGATTTTACTTTTAATTAAATACTGTTAAAAATTTATACAGTGGCATAACTATATCATGTGGGGCCTTAAAACAGTAAATCCGGATTCTCCTAACATAGTGTCTTGCTAGCTTGTCATAATGTTATTTTTAATCATGCTGCCTCTTGGCCGGCACCCCTTGGGTTGGGGCCTCATAGCATTTTGCCAGGACTGCCACCTAATAATAACGCCACTAACCTTCAGCTTTGCTAAAATAATGCTACTTGGTAATAACCAGGGTCATTTCTTGCTTTTACCAGGCATTTTTGGATTCTCAGGAATCTGAAATTTATAAATAAATTATGTTGGTTTGACTTTAATTCACTCATCACATTATTAAAACTAAAAAATCTTTTACAATTCCTTTGAAATAGTTATACATTTCAACATCACATAGATTTATCTGATCCTGTGGTAAGTAGCAGATATCTGAATCAACAGTGGATACACAAATATATTTAACCCTTTGAACGCCAAGGACGTCTTAAAGCGTCATTAGCAAACTACACTGAGACGCCAAGGACGCCTTAAAGCGTCACATTTTGGTCAGAAGTTCAGGTGCAAATATTAGTAATAAATCCTTCGTGAACGATTATTTTATTTATACATGCGAATAGAACAACTTATGATCAACAATACCCGTCACATTGAATCAATTCAATTATCAAATTTACAAAGAACAAAGCAAATTGCTAAACATTAACTTATACGATATTAAAAGTATATCCCCCAGCGCCAAAGACGCTTTTATGCGTCATGTAGTGATGTAAATAAAATAAAAAAGCAGGCAAGTGGTAATTTAAGAACCATTATTTCGATTTTACATTTACAGCCGACTTGGGTTTAGAACATCGTTTTGTTTTGGTCAATTAGTTTATTTATATTGTGTGTGTATCGCTATGGATAAAAATTAAGATTTCAATTAAACTTTAAAGTCGGTAAGGATATGATGTCGTCGTTATTAAGCATCATATCTAATTCTATTATCGAAAAAAATATAATTAAAAAAAACCTGATTTGCTTCCCCCCTGGCCCACAACTTAAAATTTGATTTGCCCCCTCCTGGCCAAAAACCTGGATGCACCCATGAATCATTCCATTTGCTATGATCTCGGCACATACTTTTCACTTCTTTCACACGATTTATAAAGAATTAACTAGTATTGTATTAAAAGCCAATCTTTTTTTTTACATTCATAGAATTAAAAAGCTTCAATCTTTAAATCAAGATATAAAAATGAGGGTAAATATATTTTTATCGATAAATCAGGGTACTTCACTATCTAATATCTAAATATCATACTCAGGAACGCCAAAGACGCTTTAAGTCGTCCGCTTGTGACGTCACAAGCCATGACCGTATCTCTGATAGTGATGGGACTTGTGGGAAGATAGAATTATATTATACCTCTTGAATAATAATTTTCGCTGTATTCAACAGATCTTTTTTTTTTTTTTTTTTTTTTTTTTTTTTTTTCCTAACTGACTAACGATGATGGCTTGGAGGAGCCTTGTCATCATCACCGGGCTTGCGGGGGAGCGGATGGCTCTCACCCCTAAGTCAACAGATCATTTCAATTTGTTGTGTGTGAACATATTAGCATTAATAACCTAATTACGTATTCTAAAAAAGTCAAAATTGTATCCCAGCCGACCAAACCCTGGTGCCTGTTCACAAGCACAGTCATGCTAATTGCTTTACAATTTTAGTTCAGTTCATAAAGCATATACACCGTGAAAATTTTAGTGGTTGTTTTCCCGTGGCAGAGCGATTTGCCCTTATAGTAACAGAGCCCACGACCAAAATTTTTGTCTCATAGCAATACAGTCAAAACCGCATCAAATCGATAGATAAGATTATTCTGAATTCGAAAATACCAATATCAGACATTTTCCGCGTAGCGTTTGATCTGACCGAATTTTCAAAATTGTCAAAGAATTTTACCGAACTGCATCATAGCAATATGTCTGATTTGCAGACTGTAGTTGAATGATGGTTCTGAGATACCGGAAACATATTTTTCAGACGTTAGTGGTGTAGCGCAAACCCGTAAAAACACTTAAAAAGATTAAAAATGAGACAAAACAATGTCTCATAGCAATACGTCTGAAAATCTTTTTTATTAGTAAATTTTAGTCATTTAATGCGAACAAAACAATTTTCAGACAGAAATATGGACGCATAAAATTTTGAGACCGTTTTGAAAATGTAAACTAATTTTACCGATCGGTATCATAGCAATATGTCTGAAAATTGTTAGACATGATAGAATAAGTTGTCCACATGTGCAAAAAAATTATATCAGACAAATGAAGTGTAGCATCTTCTCTATCAGACAACTTTTCGATACTCAGATATCATTTAAGACACTTGTTATTTTCGTTTTTGGGAGTATATGCTACACTTAAAGTGTCTGAAAACAGGTTTTTGGTAATCATGGCAGCAATACGAAGAGTAAAAAAAAAAAAATATCGGTATTGCTATAATACAGGTCGGCAAAATTTTTTGACATTTTCAAAAATGCCCTCAGGCTATATGCTACGCACAAAATGTCTGAAAACAAACTTTTTCGTAATACAATTATAAAATCTATGTACATTTTCACTATCAGACGTATTGCTATAATACCGACTGCCTTTTTTTTTTGACACAGCAGAAATGGCCTCCCACGCAGTTGCTACACTTTCGACCGTTACTATATACCTAGTCGGGTTCAGAATCATACATACTAACGATTTTATAGGGTTTTTGCCGTATTGCTATGAGACATGGTTTTGGTCGTGGGCTCTGTAACTATTAGTAATACTAGCAAATCATGATAATTACTCTCTGAAAAAAACATTAATATAATAATTTTTCAAACTCGAGAACAAGAGAATCTATCGTTCTTTTACAAGATGTCACGTAATCAGGTACTGATTACCGCATGAAATCGATGCTTAAAGCTAAAGAACCTCTACGCCCTAAGTAATAAAGCGGTTCGAACGTGCTTCCGAGTTTCGGTTATACCTTTTGTAAAACCGGCATTAATTGATTTTAATAAAAAAAAAAACTGCACAATTTTTTTGTGCTACTGAGATAGAATCATTTTACTGCGGTAAAACAACCACTAAAATTTCACGGAGTACACAGTTAAAATTAAAGCTGGATTGACACTTTTTTGTTTTGAATAAATAATAATATGTAGAATATATGTTTTTACATTTTTATCCTAATAATTCATCATCGACAAATGTTATTACTTCACTATTTTTGTCATGAAAATTGAGAATAGTGACACTTCTGAGACGCCACGGACGCTTTAAGACGTGACTAGTGACGCCGAAAGATGCTAACTTATTGTACTATTTCATATGAATTTGTTGAAATATTCTGAATTCTATGAGTAAATATAACCTTGTTTTTATTTTATCGTTTACGTAATATGATTTCATATACAAACAATACGTGAGGTAATAAAGATTTGAAACAAAATCGTCATTTACAATTAATTTATTTTATACCAATGCACATCACTACTGAATAGAGGCAAAATAATAGCTAAAAATACGCTTGGCGTCTGAGGTAAGGATTGCGTTAATGCGCCTGGCGGTCTAAGGGTTAATAACACACCTAGATACAGACAAACTGATGTTCATCACACAAATATTTGACCCAGGTAGGAATCAAACTCTTGTACCCCATAGGACTGTACTTATAAACTTACCAGCGACTTCGTTCGCGTTTCGCCCCGTTTTTTACACATTTTCCACTGTATCTTTGCTCCTATTGGTTGCAGCGTGATGTTATATAGCCTAAAGCCTTCCTCGAGTAATGGTCTATACAACGCAAAAAGATTTTTTCAAATCGAACCAGTAGTTCCTGAGATTAGCGCGTTCAAACAAACAAACAAACAAACTCTTCAGCTTTATAATATTAGTATAGATGTACACTACTACTATACAGGCCTTTAAATCTAAATAGATGATTTATGTAGGATATCGCGGTCTATCATGGCAGCTGCGCTCGTGGCTGTACAAGCCGATGCCAATGCTTATGCATACCACCTCAAAAAAACATAAAAAAATTTAGCTTATATTTTGAAAATTAGGACCCATTTTACTTTAACATCCCATATATATTTATTAAATTAGATCCACACTATCTTACTTTGCTCAATGAAGGTTTGAGTACATTTCCAGCCATTTTCTGCCTAACATGCCACCGAAGATCAGCCCAGTCATTTTCTCCTGGCACATTTGGCTTATACTTAGCCCACAATGAAGTATAATAATGGTACAAGGACACTGGATCACACTTCCTTTTTACTTGCTGCTTAGGAAGTTTAATCACTGAAATTTAAAAATGACATCTAAAATTTTTATTATAACTTGAGGACCGGAAATACATAGACCAAAACGGAAAACCGCCATTATATTTACACTTGTCTTATGATAAATTAAATTAAACATTACATAAAATATGTTTAATTATGTAGTATTTGAATGAAAAAAAAGAGAATAAAATGAACTGAACACTCACAATTTGTGCTGGATGATGGAACTCTTTCTTTTGACACTACATTATCATCTTTCTTCTCAACTCTAACACAGGAACATGCTCTCTTTATAAGCTTATCTGTTACATCACTTTCTATCTTCTGTTGCCCCAATATAGGTGCAGAGTGAATATTCCTAGCCCTCAGTGGCTTAGACTTCTGGCATTCACGGTTGCATGTAGTTGGGGCACTTTGCTGGCATCTTGACCTTATCCTCGAAGAGAATGTGCTAGCACTGTGCAACCTCTCAGGTCCCGTAGGTTCTGGTCTAACACCACTGTAATTTTGCTTCTGTTGTAAGTCATATTTTATAAGTTTCTTCAGATCTGTAATGTGTTAACATTAAATTATTTTTTTTACAATTATCACTTTCTTAAATCTATGTCATAGATAATTAATCAGGGTACAGTAACATGTTCCATATTTATTTTATTACTAAATACGTACCCGTAATGAAATATTTTAAAACTTCCCCACTTATGTTTTGAATACCCAAGTTGTTAAGATAGCGTAATATTTCTCTTGCATCTAATTCTGATGTCATGTCATAGTAATTAACTTCCATAATAAGTTTATACGGATCACAAGTTTTCACAGAACAAGCTAAACTCACTTAAATTAACGAACAAATTAAATTTACACGATGACGCAAACCAACGCAGATATTTTGACAACAATACATAAACAAAGATAATCACTAGCGCCATCTGTATTTTGGTTCTATTCGCTATGTGCGGAGTGGGTGGTGGGGGACGGCAAATCACGATGTGGCAGAAATGTGATATAATTCTGAGCTTTCATGTGTCAAATTGCTTTAATTTCATAAATTCCCTTGTATTTGTAAGTAAAAACGTTACGTACGTAACGTAAACGATGCAAATTCAATACTTATAATAATATTCATATTTTTGTGAAGTAAGAAAATCACTTGGTATAATATACACACTCACTTTATACAATTTTTATTTATTTTGTGTTGAAAAACTAGTCGAAAATCTTTATCAAAACATCTAGTTGCTATGATATGACATATCAAAACATCTGGTTGCTATGATATGACAGCTATCTCAAGTCCAGAATAGTTGTCGCCACTAGGGGCGCTATCATCGCGCACATAGCGAATATTAAATTGTGTACTTACATATTTCTTATAATTTTCTAACCTCGTTACTGGGACCTTAATGCCAACTGAGTGATAAATGTGTAAAATATTATGGCCTATTTTTAATATTGGCTATGCAAAGATCTTATATTATCTAAACCAAATTATGAAGTTCTTAAGAACGATACTATTGCATAAAATAATGACGTTACATTTAAAATATTTCATGTATTTGTATCGAAATTTGCCGTAATTTCATTTTTTGACAATTCCTAAATTTCACTGCTAGAGTTGCTTTGAGGATAGTTATAGTTTTGTCAATTGTTTTTATATAAGTATGAACAATATAGTGGTACTGGTAGGTACACTACAGCATGTATTGAGTAATTTCTAGATATCAAGTGCCCTTAGAAATGCTCTACTTCAAAAGAAAAAAAAAGTCAGTTGACTATTTGACAGATCAGGTTGGCGTTTTTGTTGTGTACCAAATATATTTTTTAGATTGTTGGAAGTAATTTGATAGCTCAAAATACAACAGTTAAGCGATAAATATTACCTTCCATCATGGTGAGTAATTTTCTTAAACAACTTCGAATAACTATCGATAAATATTTAATTTATGAAACATACTAACCTATACCGGTACCAATATCTACCATACATTTTGGTTCTCATGTTGTTTCTTCAATAAATGTAGGCTTTTTATTTCTTTATTACTTACATTAAATATCTGTTTCTTAACGTTGTACCAGATGCGTCTGTTAGCACTTGTACTCCGTTAAGGTTTCCACACATATTTCCGCCAGTTTTTGAAAGGGAATGTAATCATGTTCCACAACATTAATATTTTCTTACCACTTATACTTAAAGTTATTTTTTAGGAGCCCCCTACAGCAGGGACCAGTTCCCCCGGTCTCATAGGCGCGCCGCCGCTGCTGCCGCCGCCGATGATGGCGGGGCTGGCGCCGGCGATGCCCCCGGCGGTGGCCATGCCACCCGTGCCCGGGCTGCCGCCCAACATGGCCGGGCTGCCACCACCGATGGCCTTCCCACCCATGATACCACCGTTTACAATGCCTCCGCCTGGGTTTCCTACTTTTAAGCCGGTGTGTTGCAAATATATATACTAACATGTGCTACTCATGCTATGGAACCAAAGTTGCAATTATTATCTTGTTAACATAAATATTTAGTACCTGCTGTTAGCATTTTCTCAGTAATAATTTTTACAAGAGTATCTGATACATTTATACTGCCTTATTAGTACTATAGAACAGAAAGTGATGAAAATAGTACTTGGTACTATTATGATAACGTTTTTTCCCACAACTAAATACAAGACTTTTCCAGTGTGGTGAAACATGGTTAAATATCAGTAGGCAATCGTAATGGAGATGGAATGATTTAGTGCATTGTAGGTACTTAATACAGTATAAATTATTGGTTTTTGTTTTTCTTGCAACTCAGGATGCAAAGAATGAGGATGATGTAGAAGTGGTAAAAAAGCCTACATCTTTTAATATGCTTTGTACTTCTTACCTACTTAATTACCTATTACATAATAAACCTTAATCAAAACTTGTCTAGCTATTATTGCTCAAATGAATAGTGGTATTCCTATGAATAAGTATTACAATAAAGGATAATGTATGTTAGTTTGTAGTTAGTCAGACATTTTAGCATTGGTAGTACTTTTCATATATCATTATATGACTTGCTTTAACTACTGCTTTTACATATTAATCATTTTGCTTTCAATGTATATTTTTTTAATGAATACATACATAATTAGTATAATACATTGTGTATGTATTGTATCTATCATGTGATATAAGATAGATGTGTTCTTCTAGGATCTAAATGCACCTGCACCAGATGTGGCCCCAATAGCTAATCAGAGCAGCCCATGGTCTGAGCATAAGGCACCAGATGGCCGCACATATTATTACAACTCAGTGTCCAAACAGAGTCTATGGGAAAAGCCAGATGATTTGAAGACTGCTGCTGAAGTATGTATAGACTTTTTAATTTATTTAGGTACTCAATCTTTATTTGTTGTTAAGGAACCAACTCATCAATCATCTGTCCTTATAAAATTTTAACAAAATCAAAAAGTTCCTTTGCTGTTTAATTATGTAGATGTATGTATTAAATTGCATTGTAAATGTATTATAGTAAAAGTGTTAGTGAACATGTAAATAATAACAATTTTCATTAATGTACACTTAATTCATTTCAGAAACTGCTTTCATCTTGTGTCTGGAAGGAATACACGACAGACGCAGGTCGGGTGTACTACCACAATATTGAGACCAAGGAATCAAGTTGGGTTGTCCCGAAAGAACTCCAAGAAATCAAGGACAAGATATCTGCCGAGGAAGTTGCACAGTTAGTACATTAAATTAAATTATCTGTCAATAAAAAAAATAGGAGTACTGGTGGTATGCAGCTAGTACACATGTTTTCTCAATAATGTTAATTAAAAAACTGAAACTGTCCGAGATATTTACCATGATGTTTTGTTTTAATGAGCTCCCAATATTGTCAGTTTCAGTTTTCTAATGTTCCCTGACAGTTTCGGTTTTCTAAATTGTGTAACCGTGACAGTTTAAAATTATATAATGTAAATTAAACTCTCATAATATCTCCTTGCATAGTTCTGTCACATTAAGTTCTGTATATTTTGGTATCGTTACAAGTGCTACGAATAGGGGTCAACGATTCAGAAAGGAATGTGGAATGTACCCGGTCAAGGCAGACATGAGATGGAATTTGTGGAACCAAAACCGTTCTTTTCAGCAATCGGTTAATAGATATGTTTCTGTACAGCGTGGAGGTGGTGGGCTCCGTGCCGCTGCCGGGCTCGCCGGCGCCGGGCGCGGGGGCGGGCGGGGGCAGCTCGGCGCTGGACGAGGCGATGGCCAAGACCCTCGCCGCCATCGACCCCGCGCTCGCTACGCACATACCCATCCCCGACGAGAGTGAGCCTACCATCTTGTTTTTTTTCATAACTGACTATGATGATGGCTTGGAGTAGCCTTGTCATCATCACCGGAGTTGCTTTAATGATACACTTTAATTTTTTTTATATGTTTGTATATCTTGTGATCTGTCGGTCACACATTTCTCTAAAATTATGAAAGCAGTCAAGAGCAATAAGGCCTAATATTGTGCAGCCTTAGCCTAGTTTAGGGTATGCCTGTGCCCCAGCAGTGGGAGTGTATATAGGCTGATGATAATGATGAAGAAAGTAGTAATACAGAGTGTATAACCACCTTACTAAAAGAAAAAGAGACTTAATTTTTTATCCAATGATGTCAATCGATTCAAATCTAGATTCTCACCCTGAGCACTCGATCACTACATCAATATTATATAAATAATTCACTAACCTCCAGCTTTGTTTTGACTGAATGCATTTACCTGATTCACAGTTAAGCCAGAAGAGATAATAGCCCCACCATCTAATTCATCAGACAGCAATGAACAAGTGCCAGAGACACAATACAAAGACAAGAAGGAAGCGATTGAGGCATTCAAAGAGTTGCTGAAAGACCGAGTAAGTACCTGCACATTTGGCTAGACTATTCATATTTTCCTTAAAAAAACGATGTAATGGGTAACTCAAAAACTACTAGATCATTTTCATAAATTCTTTAACCATTTGAATGCAACTTTACCTCAATATGGTGATAAATCATCACTGGTTGGTTTGTGTCACATGTACATTTCTTAATTTACTCTAAAATGCTTATCCCAAAATGTTATATGTGTATTTGTTTTCAGAATGTGCCCTCTAATGCTACATGGGAGCAATGTGTGAAAATTATATCGAAGGATCCTCGCTACGCCACTTTCAAGAAGCTTAATGAGAAGAAACAAGCATTCAATGCTTACAAAACTCAGAAACTAAAAGATGAGAGAGAAGAGCAAAGGTACAATTTTATTAGTCAACATAAAATGTTTGTAACAAATACTTGGCTGAACTTACACATCATTTTATTTTTAGGCTGAAAACAAAAAAGAATCGGGAAAATTTGGAAGAGTTCCTGCTAAGCTGTGATAGAGTAACATCTCTTACTAAATATTATAAATGTGAAGAGATGTTTAGTAATCTTGAGGTATGTATGATCCAAATTGTATTATTATAACATGGAAATTAATTATCTATTTGTGAGGTGGGGACTGTGTATCTCGATATGATGGAGTGTACATATAAAATTCGTGTCTGTTTAATTCAGATTAATTATTTATTGTTTCAGTTATGGCGGTGTGTTCCGGAATCAGATAGGAGAGATATTTTTGAGGACAGTTTATTTACAATCACGAAACGTGAAAAGGAAGAGGCAAAAGCTCTTAAAAAAAGGAACATGAAGATTTTAGCACAGGTAAAGAAAAAAATATTTTTTTTAGTTATTATTTGCAATTGAACTCAATATTTTTTATATTAATGTTTTTTCACATATTTATTTTAGGTATTAGAAAATATGAATGAAATAACTTATAGTAGTACATGGAGCGAGGCTCAAGTGTTACTTCTAGAGAATTCGTCCTTCAAAAATGATGTCAGCCTGTTAGGAATGGACAAGGAGGATGCTCTTATTGGTAAATATGCATTACAATTTATCCGTCTTATATTCTCAACATTAATATCAATAGTACTAATTTGTATTGGTTTATAATTTTCAGTATTTGAACAGCATATTAGAAATTTAGAAACAGAATATTTGCAAGAAAGAGAACAAGTTAAAAAGAGAAATAAAAGACAGCAAAGGAAAAATCGTGACAATTTTCTGGTAAGATTTGGTGCAATAATTTTATATCTACATTTTGAGAATGTTTACTCAGGAATCATGCTGATGTAAGGACATTAGTGTGATTCCTGTGGTTAATTAGAACATAGACCAATTGGTGATCACAGGTCTGTTGTGTTCATATTACATCAACACTTACATCTTACGAAATTGATTAAATTGGTGAGTAGCTGGTATTATTTTACAAAAAATATATCATAATTGCAGGATACTTGGTAAGAATTTTAACTGTCCTTATAAATACATTATATCTATTGTTAATAACACAAGTAGATGTTAGTCAAATAAAGACTAGCAAAAAATTTAGAATAACACAAATTTTCGCGTTTAGTTATGCAATGTTAGTGTAAAAACTGTAACTATATGAATCCTAAGATGTCAATTCTTATTAGCTACATAAATGTTATTATGATGTTTTTATACATTGTGACATTTTAGTGGTTGTTTTCCCGCAGTAAAATTATTCTTAAAATGGATTTGTGCAGTTTTTTAACTTATGTTATTTTAGTTAATAAATTCCGCTTAGGGTTAAACGAAACTCGAAAGTACGCTCGAACCGCTTTATTACTTAGAGCGTTGGGCTTATTTAGATTTAATCATCAGTTTCATTCGGCAAGCAGTACCTATTAGGTCACATCACCTACTATCGCTTCTGTCGCTTCCGAGCTGGATGATTTTTTTTTAAATTGAAAGAGAAAATGTTTATTTTTTTCACGAAATAACTCGCCTGATTCGATAGTACTACTAAGGATAAATCGTTCTGCTACGGGAAACCAACCTCTCAAATTACACGGTGTATCTTAAGAATTGAATTGATACACATCCAGCCATCGTATCAAACCCGCATTGTCCGCAGGCGCTGCTGGAGAGCCTGCACGAGGAGGGCAAGCTCACGTCCATGTCGCTGTGGGTGGAGCTGTACCCGGTCATCTCGGCCGACATGCGCTTCTCCGCCATGCTCGGTGAGAACTACTTAACATTTAAATAAATATAAATAAATAAATATCTGGGACATTTCCACACACGGTCATCTGACCCCAAACTAAGCAGAGCTTGTACTATGGGCGTCAGAGACTGATATACATACATATATATTTTTTTAAATACATACTTAATTACATAATCACACCCAGACACGGCACAAACACCGATGTTCATCACACAAATATTTGTCCCGAGTGGGAATCGAACCCACGACTCTTGGAACCGCCAGCCAGGGTCACTAACCACTGTTCCACCGAGCCAGTCAATTATTAATTTAAGATTTTACACTTTCGCGTTCCATTAGGGTCTGACGCATACCGTCCCATTCGCATTCTCGGTCACGAATTCAAAAATGGTACCATTCGCTTTTCGGTCCCATTCGCGAAGTAATCAAAATCCTATTTAAGTTGTTTTAACATTTTCAACTTTGGTATTGTTTCAAAAAATGTAGGGTTAAAATTAAAAACATGGCTTTGAATAATTAATTATGTTTTATTTTCATTAGCCCATATTTGACTGGCTCGGTGGAATAGTGATTAGTGACCCAGAATCAATACCTACGGTTCTAAGAGTCGTGGACTCGATTCTTACCCGGGACGAATATTTGTGCGACGAACATCGGTGTTTGTTCCGTGTCGAGGTGTGATATTTAATCAATTTAAGTATATTTGAGTATCCGTAACACAAGTGCTTAAGCTACTTACCACGGGGTCAGGTCAATGTATGTTATTAATATTTATTTATTTTAATATTATTTACACACAACAGGGCAAAGCGGTTCGACACCGTTGGACTTGTTCAAGTTCTACGTGGAGAATCTGAAGGCGCGCTTCCACGATGAGAAGAAGGTGATCAAGGAGATACTGAAGGAGAAGGCGTTCGAGGTGAAGCCCGACACCAGCTTCGAGGAGTTCGCCACCGTCGTGTGCGAGGACAGCAAGTCCGCGTCGCTGGACGCGGGCAACGTCAAGCTCACCTACAACTCGCTGCTGGAGAAGGTGACTGGCATACATATTTCGTGTGTGTTGTGCAGTGGGCTGGCCATATCAGCCGTAGAACCGACACTAGATTACGAACGTAGAACTGCCTCGTTGGTCTATTGGTAGCAAGTGCTGTAAGCACCGAGAGGTTCGAGTTCCCCGGTTCGAGTCCGGGGTCGGGCAAAATTTGTGTGAGTTTTTCTGTAATGAAATTACTCAGCCCGGAGTTAGGAAGTTGGCGGTTAAACGCCCGTGCCTCGGAAAGCACGTTAAGCCGGTGGTCCTGCGCCCGATCTCTTATCGGTCATGTCGGATTGCCGTCTCACCGAATTATGAGAGTAAGGGGATGGAGAGTGCACTTTTGTTTGCGCCCACACTTGTGCACTATAATATGTCCTGCGCACTTGGCTGATCTCAATTGAAATCGGCCGCCATGGCTGGAATCGGTCGGACGCCTTTATTTTAGAACTGACATTCGGTGGGGTGGACGAGGTCTGGAGTGGAGACTGCGTCTCGGCAAACGTAGTGTAGGACGCCCGCAGGCCAGGTGGACAGGAATGGGCTGATGATGATGATGATACATATTTCGATGTTCTGTTTATTTTACTTAATGAAAACATATTGAAATGATCGCTACTTTATAATGTAGCTGTGGCAAGTTGCAACCATCACGATATTCGTTTTCATAGTTAATGTATGAAAAGTATGAAATTTTACTAATTGCTCCCAAATAATATTATGATGATATTATCACAAACAACAGCCTTTGTATAATTAGTAGATAAAATAATTTAAAAAATTAGGTCTCCAACTTTGGGACTAATAGGTAGACTTATGGAACCTGTATCGAGTCTGCTTACTAGCTTCTTGAAATATCTGAAACTGGGCTGAACAGTTTTTTTAAACCAGTAATGAACTAGTTGAGTCGTGCCATGTCGTCGTAAGTACAAGAGTACTTCCGAAAATTCCGATCGTCCGATAATAATCCTGTTTACGTCCCATCCAGGCCGAAGCCAGGAACAAAGAGAAGATAAAAGAGGAGTCCAAAGCGCAAAAGAAGATAGAGAGCGCGTTCAAGTGGGCGCTGACGGACGCGAACGTCGACCACGCGCTGGCGTGGGCCGACGCGCGCGAGAAGCTCGACCTCGCCGCGCCCGAGTTCGCCGCCGTGCCTAGCGAGGAAGACCGCGCCAGGATATACAAGGTACACCTACCTATTATCTAAGTATTTTTAGTATTTGTGCCTGTCGACCTCATATTTTAGGTGGGAGACATTTGGGAGGCGAAAAAACCACCAAGTGACTCTGACCTCTCTCGGTCAGGTCGCGTTTCGGGATCAGCACTGAACGAACCGGAGCCAGGGGGGACCATTGCTGAGGCAAGCGCCGGACCAGTGGAGTCTTAGCGGCGGTATTGTGCGGGCGGAGCGGGTCAGCCCGCCGGCCAGGGAGACCCGTAGACACGGTGGTGTGGGGGCCCTTCCGTACAGGCCGGACGGAAGAGCCCCCACAACCGGAATACCAATGCGAGACTCCACGCCTTGTCTCGTTGTTGCCGCAGCAATGGTCTCCTCTTTCACTTCCCCCTTTCCCTCTAATATCGAGGGGGGGGGGGGGGGGAAACGGCATTTAAACGGGCTCTTTCAGGGTGAGTGCGACAGACTCAATATGGTCTATTGTGCGTGTCGACCTCATATTTGGATCTCACTACCGCTTAACATCAGTAGCGGTACCATGAGCTTGCTATCGAAAACTTACGTACGTTAAAAACCCTATCGAATTGTTTTTTCATACTGCCGATTTTTTCTTTTTTCTTAGCGTTACAACTAGGAGCGCTGTACAAGTTTTTCATAGACATATTATACATACACAACTTTTAAACTCATGGTAGCGGTACAGGTGGAGTGAGGTCATCTTGTTAGCCTATTATAAAAAAATAAAAAAGTTACTGTCTCGTCGGTCTATTGGTAGAAAGGCCAAGCGATGAGTAGGACCGAGAGATCCTCGGCTCGAGTCCATGGTCAGGCAAAGTTTTTCTTGAGTTTTCTGTAAAGAGTTGCTCAGCCCGGAGTTAGGGAGTTGGCGGTTGCACGCCCGTGCCCCGGAAAGCACGTTAAGCCGGTGGTCCCGTGCCCGATATCTCATCAGTCATGACGGATAGCTGTCTCACCGGACTATGAGAGTAAGGGAAAAGAGTGTGCACCTGTGTTTGCGCACATACTTGTGCATCCTGCGCACTTGGCTGATGTCAATTGAGATCGGCCGTCATGACCGAAATCGGTCGGACGCATTATTATATTTAAGTCTTTCGAAGGTACAGAGTTTCAAGTAAAATACAATCCAGGGGACAACAGGGCAATAAAATAGCACACATTTCTACTGGCCCTCTTTACTGATTAAAACAGTTGTCACAAATTTACTTATACATAATCTATTCCAGGATTACCAACAAGAACAAGAAGAGAGTTGTATGCACTATCACCACCCGAAGCCGAAGAAGGCGAAACGGTCCAAAAAGAAGAAGCGGTCGCACTCCGCTTCCTTGGTGAGTTTGCCTGCCTTTCGAAATACAGGATTGATGATTTTAATTAGTATATAACACCCGCATATGTAAGATAACATGTTGAGCCACATGAAATATCAACAATATATTATGATGTAGTATTTTCGAAACGAGTTCCTGATGTTTCGGCACCGTCGTTTACATTCTTCCTAGTTTCTTAATACGCTCTACACCCCTAACAACGAATTTTATTGTATTAAAAAAGTAAACATTATACATTCACATTCGCGATAATTATGTGAGGATGATCAGGAGAAAAAGTGGAAGCTCCCGGCGCTTGCGACGGATTTATGTCACTCTGACGTTAGTGTTGTGCAGTAATCAGATGCAAAATCTAATTAGTGACGTTTCATATAGTAATTGTTTTGGCAGATTTGATACTTATCGGTTTTTATCGATTAAAATAGATATTGAAATTAAATAAGTAAAATTATTATAAGAATAACGTACTACAGTGGGTCAATAAATGTTTTTATTTCTTTCTTTCAGTCGAAGTCCCGGTCGCGCTCGCCGACGCCGGCGCCGCGCTCGCCGTCGCCCGCGCCCAGCGCCGCCTCCGCCTCGTCGGACGACGCGCGCAAGCACAAGAAGACCAAGAAGAAGCACCGCAAGCACGACCCCGCTCCGGTCAGTCAACTGCTTTTGATATGTTTCTTTTTTATGGTGTCAGTAACCGAACGTATAGGTAAAAGACCCATATTAAGGCTATGGAAGAGCGAGGCTGCTAAATTAATAAATAATGGATGCAAGTAACTGAGATTTGGTGAAATTTTGCCCGACACCGGATTCGAACCGGGGACCTCTCGGTCCTTACACAGCACTTGCTACCAATAGACAGTTTGTTCAGCTTTAATATGTAATACCTGTATTCTCGTGCAGAAGTCGGCGAGCCCGGCGGAGGGCGGCGCGTCGGACGCGGAGCCGCGGCGGCGCAAGCGCAGCGCGCCCTCCTCGCCCGACCCCGAGCCCGACCACAAGCCCAAGCGCAAGAAGGACAAGAAGGACAAGAAGGAGAAGGAGAGGTAAGCACTACGCGCACTTTGACCACTCAATTTTTTTTTCTAACTTCTTCTTATCATCCTCTTCAGGTGGGAGACATTTTGTCGACCGGTTGCTGTTACCACCATACAGTTGTGTAAAACCCGCCAAGTGACTCTGACCTCTCTCGGTCAGGTCGCGTTCCGGGATCAGCACTGTACGAACCGGAGCCAGGGGGGACCATTGGTGCAGCAAGCGCCGGACCAGTGGAGTCTTAGCGGCGGTATTGTGCGGGCGGAGCGGGTCAGCCCGGCGGTGCGGGGGCCCTTCCGTCCGGCGGACTGGCCAACTCCGACCCGCACAGCTCAATACCAATGCGAGACTCCACGCCTTGTCTCGTTGTTGCCGCAGCAGTGGTCTCCTTTTTTACGGCTTTCAGGGTGAGTGCGACAGGCTCAATATGGTCTATTGTGCCTGTCGACCTCATATTTGGATCTCACTACCGCTTACCATCAGGTGGAGTGAGGTCATCTTGTTAGCCTCTTTATAAAAAAAAAAAAAAAAATCATATGATGTCAGAGTTTTTAAACCGCCCGTAAGCCTCTGACATGGCTTCACACACCGTTGGAAAATCTCTCAGGTATGCTGGTTTCCTCACGATGTTTTCCTTCACCGCTAAAGCGTCGAATGATGGTACATATGAATTTCAAATTTGAAAATTTGTACCTGGCGGGGTTTGAACTGGCGACCTCTCGCATGGCAAGCAACGACCTTAACCACTCGGCCATCGACGCTTTTTTCTTAACTGACTTACGATGATGGCTTGGAGTAGCCTTGTCATCATCACCGGACTTGCGGGGTAGCGGATGGCTCTCACCCCTATTTGACCAATCTAGTGCACGCCCGTAGTATGCGTGAGTGAAGACTTTGTCTTAGCAGGTTAACTCACTATGTGTAATTGTGCATACTTGTACTATAGCTTATAACCAACTAACATAATAATTAAGTGGACCATTATTATGTTAACCGCTGTAACAGTGCAGAATTATTAGAACTACAAAACATCACACTGTTTCAATGATAAGACATAACCTACAACGAAGGTTCTGTTACATTGTCTATTCGACTACAACGAAGGTTCTGTTAGGTTCTGTCGAAGGTCTATTCGTCTATGATAATATCGCTTCTGATATCCGTAACACGAGCTACTCGTAGTCGTCACTGAATCAGATCAACGTATGCGATGTCGTAATATTTATTAATGAACTCGATTATTCTCCAGGGCCGGGTCCGGCTCGGCGGCGTGGAGCGACGCGGAGCTGGAGTCGCGGCGCGCGGCGCTGCTCGCGCAGCTGCACGAGCACGAGGCGGACTGACGTCGCGTCACGCACATCCACATCTTCAACGACTACCCGCGCCCGCCGCCGCGCGCCGCCGGCCCGCCCGAGCCGCCCTCGCCCTCGCCGCCCTCGCCCACGCCCTCCTTCGACCTGGCGCTCTCCCCCGCGCTCGCCTCGCGCGCCTCGCCGCCCTCTCCCGCGCCCGCCACGCCGCCCGCGCTCGTGCCCCCCGGCGAGCCTGCGCCGCCCACCCTCGAGCCCCTCCCCGCCCCCGCCCCCGTCATGCCCGCCCCCCCGTGCCCGCTCCGCCCGGGCGCGCTGCGGGCGCGGCCGGTCCCGGTGCGCGCGCGCCGCGACTCGCTGTCGGCGCAGCCGCCGCCGCCCGGTGTCGACTTCGGCGAAAACTACTAGCGTGCCGGAGGTGCGCCGGTTTGACGGAGCCCGATGGGTCGGTCCCGGCCGCCCCCGATGTTTACCCCCACGGGTGTCGGCTGGGATATTTGTTCAAAAATTATCAAGTATGTGCAGTAATTTTTGATGTCGCATTCTCGACCATTCGAGCGACTGAAATACCCGGCCGACCCCGAGGGGGCGAGGCTCGGACCGGGCCCCCGGGCCCGACCCCGTCGGGCACATCTCTAGACCGGCCCCCGCATTTACGACGAGTCAGAGACGGATTAGAATCCGAAAACTGCCCTCTGTCTCTTTCTTACGCTCGGCGATCGACGGTGTCGGAGTGCAGATTTTCCGAATCTGAACGACTCAGAGAAACGTCGTATGTCGGGGACCGGACCGCGATACCGGTCATGCGAAATCATAATTGTCGGGGGAGACGAGTCGAAACATTATTAATTCACCAAAAATGGGGCCGCTTAAAGCTACATCCGATTTCTTAGAAATATGTATGTCGAACGATTGAATCCTTCCTCGGAAGACTTTTGCGCGCTCGGTGTTAATTTTGTGAACATACCTGAAGGAACTGTCTACGTCATGTTTATGCGAACAGTGGAAGTGGTTTTGGTTCGGATATTGGTACTCTGCGCTCATTCGAACATTAATCATTTTGTGTGGTTACTAGTGGTTACTTTAATTGTGCATCTATGTTGTAATATCTTTGCATTTTGACTTATGTATTATAAATTAAGTTAGTCATGGATCTGTTATAGCAAACTGGGTTTTGTACAACTAGAAACATTGTAAAGTAAAAATATTCATGCAATATAACATGTTGCAATAACTTATACCATAAGTATATCATATTAATTAAAGTTTCAGATTGTAGAAATCCCATTTAGCTAGTGAATACCAAGAAGGTAGACATCAGCCCTGAACAGAAAACTGTCGGCTTTTATGGATTTCAAATAATAATTTCCAAAGCCTGATAGCTTTCTTAATTTTAAATTAAGTTACAGCAATCAGCAAATCTAATAATACCTATGTGTATTTTTATATTTTTCTGAAATTGGTAGATGATTAATAATTACATATCTGTACTAAAGATATTCCACTCTATTTAGTATTACAAAAATTTTTATACACAATTAATTATAAACCTATTCGTTTTAGAGTATTTGCAAATAGTATTGTGTTATAATATTGTGGTTATTCACACAAGATAGTTTTGTCAGCCACATGGACTTATCATGTTATTACAGCGTAAAAAGAGCAGTTTTAGTAGCGACACGATATAAAAATATTCTATAGTATTAGCGCATAATTCTTCTACTTTAATAGCATAACGGTCCCTCACAGACCTTTTTTAACCATAATGTAACTATTCTGTGTGAACTATTTAATCGATTCCAAAGTTGTAGTTAGTCAAAGGAATTAGTCATTCCTCTTCATACATTACCTAGCTTGACCCCATGTATTACATCCCCCAGAACATTGATTGTCCCAGAAAAGCCATTAGTCGGAACATATTACTCTGAATGTCATACAAATAGTGAAAATAAAAAATTGTAAAAGGAATGGTGTTTAATTTTTTTTTAAATCAATTTAGTTCCAAATCTTAAATTCATTCAAGGACCAGGAAAATATTGCGATGATAATTGAATCTTGTATTAAATTATTTCATAAACTCTACATAGCAGTAAAAGTCTATATCTACTCTATTGAGAGCATGAACTACTAAAAAGTAGAAGTCAAACATTTTACTATCGTTTCAGTATTCAGCCGTTGACTATCAACCAGCTATGTATTTTGCTATCAATAGTCATTTCAATTTACTTCATGTTGTAGATTCATCATCCCGCTTCCACATTCTATCATCAATGAAATAAGAACTTTAAAAACATATATTTATTGTGATATAATATAATTATATAATTCAGTACACACACATTAGATAACTATGTTGCAATAATTATTTAACAACATAAAGAACAAAATAATCTATAGAAAAAAATAAATTCAAAGCGCTACATAATTAATATATTCTTATTTTATTTTATGTCTTGTGAAAAGAGATACAATTTACATTCTTTACGAACAATCACGTAGTGATTATATTCTCTTTGCGAACGATGTTTTGGCAGGCGATGCCTTGCAGTATTATTTCCTATTATAAGACTTTTAACATACTCAGATTATTTTATTACAATACATCAAAAACATGTTTGAACAAAATATAAATTCATTGGAATGTAAAGCTTATTCATGAATGTTATGTGTTTTGTAATCCTCTATTTTTAAATGATAATCAGCTCTGTTAGTCATTATCACAGCCAAATTTTTGATCCATAAAAGATGAGAAAACAATTATTGTAACACTTATAACTAGTTATAAAATAATATTAAAAGCACATAAACATCTATAACAAGCAACTTTTAACTTAGTAATTACAATGGCAGTTTATAATGTTTAGTATAAAATATAACAGTTATATATTCCAACATGTATGTGGTTGCAGACTGTATTTTACAGATTCTCAAAATACCTACATGTTCTCTTTGTTCTTTACAGCAGACATATTTTCTGTGGACTACAATCTGAATTGTTTAGATAAAAGAAATGCAACAATGGTCGATAAAACACATAAATGATTGCTACTTCCTACATAAAATAAAGTCAGGGTAGGTATTCTCAAATGATTTTGTACTTATCTAAAGAATATCCTTGCACTTGTAAGGCTGTAGTACAAAAGCTTGAATTCTTCTTCAATGGTCTTAATCTTCTTTTCAGTAAGAGCCAGCGCTTGCTGCAACTGGAGGGACCCTTTCATTTTTTGTTCTTCAATCGATTTCCTTTCAACAGCTATGTGCCGCCAAACGGAATCAAACCAGTGCAATGATTCGAAATCGGAGTCCTAAAATATTATTTATATATATTAGATATTAACATCGACGACGACGAATCGTAGGCTACAATTATTAAACCAAGAATATGCTCGTAGTACAGCTACCCGTACGGCGCGAGCGGCAGCCGTACGAGGTGGCAAAGTTGAAATTTGGCAAGAGCATACCAAAATCCAATTGCCAAATTTCAAAACTCCCGGAAAACTTTCCAGGTAAAAATACCAAATGCCCGTTCTATTGCCAGAAACAAGGAAAAAAAATTACAACTGCAGGTAAGTATATTTTGATCTAATGATCAAGGTAATCCTTGCAAAGTAATCCCTTACCTGATCCAACAACTTCAAGATGTACGCGATTCCCATCGCGAATCCGTCGTCGGTGAAGGCTGCTCCGACCTTATTCTTCTTTGTCATTTTGTCCTTCGACAGTATCATGTGCTCCACGAAATTGAGAGTCAGTGGAGGGACGATGATGAAGAAGTTTTTGAGGTGCACGTTTTTGGGGTTTCGGAACACCGGCGCGAACACGTCCACCAGTAATTTGAAATATTCTGTGCCCTGTATAAAGTTAGACACTAAACCGTTAATCATGCTGTCCAAGTTTTCGGAGGAGTTCAACGTTTGAGGGCCCAGGTCGCATTCAACACACATTTCTTTAAATGTGCTCGCAGTGTCCAGACTCGGCAAAAACACAGTGGCGTCCGAGCAACAATGCCGGCCGCCCGATCTTATCATCCTCACATACCCCATGGCATTCCCGATCTGGCTGATCAGATCCCGGAACAAATCGAGGTAGCTTTGCCCGTCATCATCGGTCCCCAAAACTTTTATACCTTTGTTGAATTTCTCGGCAATTTTATAATGATACATATTGCCATTAGCGGGCCCGTTCTCTTTGAAATATCTTAGATCTTTAATAAGCCTTGATTTGATGTGTTCGTCGTACATGAATTGAGAGAATGTGAAAAATTTCTTCTTTAAAAATTGATATGTGAAATTCACTGTTGTATTCATAATACCGGTGCCGTGAGTTCGTATCGAGTTAGCGACGTGTCTTATATTGATCGAGTTCAAATGTTTATTATTACTGCTCTTCTCAACAAATATTTGATTGTTCAAATTGTACAAGTACTTCGACACAAATATGTGTATGTTCCGCATGATTTCTAATACATCCAAACCTTGTTCTAGGGTTTGCGTAGGCAGATTATCCTGCACAGTGTTGATATTGAATTTGAATTTTGCCATTTGTCGCATCTCCCCATAAGTTTTCCAATCCGATAGTACGACAGTGGTCAAATTGTAATACATAGTGGACAAGTAGTGCTCCACAGACGGCACAACACACATGTACAAATTGTGAATTCGGAAACTATCTATGGCTAATAACAGCTTTTTGGTCATGTCAGTTGTAAACGGATTTATAACATCCAGCTGCAAGTGAGAATGAATGTGCAGCCGCAAATTAGTCTCTATGTTCTGACTAGTTGTCTTCAGTATCCTTTCATCAATTAATTTTTTCATATCATTAAGAAACTCTTGAGATTTATCTACTTTATACAGTCTATCAGTCTTATTCAGCAATTTCGAGCAGTCTTCCAACACCATAAGAAAATACTTCACCTTTAGTGCATTCAATTGGATGTTAAAGTTTTGTTCAAAATAAATTGGTATCACATTCTGATGCCACAAGAGCCAGGCACAGTTGCATAAGCTTTCAAACGTTTTCATGAAGCTAGGCAAAGCTTGAACTTTTTCTAGCAAAACTCCCAATCTGGAATATGTGTCTTCTAAATATGTTGTGTCAGGTACAAAGCTGAGGGCTATGTTGGCAGCGATATTTCTTTCTGTTGTTGTCGTCCCTTTCAAGGCTTGTTCGGCAATCACAATGCATGTCAGTTCATCTAACCTTTTGTTTGCATAGTTTTTATCTGTCATCAATGTCTTTTTAACATCTTGAACAGAAAGTGTCGCTTGGTAAATCAAATGTTGAATGATCATATTGATAGAGCTTGTTATTTGATATTGGTTGCGCAAAACAACATTCTGTAAACTCTTCAGCATGTCTATGATTTCAAATAATGACATAAGAACTCCTTTTGAGAGTGGAATCCCAAGAGAGAGATGCAAATTGATGAGGGTTAGGACTGAATAATTTATGTTAGATGTAATGTCTAGGCCTTCCATAAGGATTTTGGCATGCAGAGTCATTTCTGCTGCACAAAGCTTGTTGTGGCTGGTAGAAAATGTATCTTCTACTGTCAAGGCCCATTGCAAACAGACAGATTTCAACAAAGCTATCTCACGTGCGAGAGATGCTTTCTTGGTTGTCAAGTGTGATTGTCGAGCTTTTAACATTGTCTGGGATATTTTACCATGACTTGCACATTGTGCAGCCAAATGTCTTTGCAGAAATGGTTCAGGAAACCATATTGTTGTTCCAGTTAAATGTATACTGTGTGCCTGGAAAAAAAAAAATTTAACATTTTTTATATATGATTAGATTAACTATTTAAGACAAACTACAAAATAACTAAGTAAGAAATAAGATTGCATTCAACAAACCTTTGTGTTTAGATCTATCAAAGCTTTAAAAATCTTCTTATCATGGTTTCCAAATAAATGCGAACTCAAAACAAATAAAGCATTCATTTTCACACATTTGTACATGTTCTGCACATTGGGCTTGTCCTGAACTAACTTATCAAGATTTGATATGGCTTGTCGGAGATATTGTGTAAACTCAATAGACACATTAGAACAATTCTTGTCTACTAAGCTCTTTCTTAAAGTTAGTAAGTTGAGTAGTGAATTCTGAACTAGGTCATCATTCATAATCTTTGATGTGATTTTATCTGTAGCTCCCAATAATGCTTTGAAACCTTCTTCGGTGACATCTAAACTGTCAGGATTTTGAGAGTATGTGAGGAGGTATTTGCAATATTTACTCCATTTTGTTGCCAAAGATGTATTTGATATTAGGAGCTCTAATAAAACAATGAGTGTAAATAATTCACCAATGTGATTAATAACATAGTGTAATTGAATTCCATCTGTAAAAAAAAACATAGCAACCTTAACAAAATTATACATAAACAAACTTAGAAAGTAGACCATATATCCAGACCAGATATATCTAGTAGTAGTAGTATCAGATAGTTCTATAGAAAGAACTAACATTATTTTTAAATGGATATGGGCAATAATAGGATGTATGTTTAAGTAGTTGAGTATTTTCAACTTCAAAATTATCTTAAATAAAACTTACTCAAATTAACAATTCCCTCAGTAAATACTGCAAAAACTTGAGAGCATATGTTGCGAAGAGTGTCATCACACCGGACAAAAAATGAGTTCAATGCACATATTGTTTCCATTTGAGAACTTACTTCACTGTTTGTGTATTCCTCATACACTGCAAGGAAGGGGAAATGACTGAAATAATAGAATCAATTATTATTTGATTT
This sequence comes from Maruca vitrata, assembly GCA_039566165.1. NCBI lineage: Eukaryota > Metazoa > Arthropoda > Insecta > Lepidoptera > Crambidae > Maruca > Maruca vitrata. The sequence goes on along the minus strand of CM076914.1, from coordinate 12,861,542 downwards.
TAATACATTGAGCACAACACACACAATTTCATCTGTTTGAGCAATTATCTTTTAGTTTTTAACAATCTTTTAGTAGCCAACTTGTAATTTATTATTTTATTGTTTTATCATTTATTTCATCTGATTGAGCTTTATAATGTTAATATGCCTATTGTAGTCACAAAAGCAGGAATAAAGTTTTTTTTCCATAAATATCTTTATTCAAATTGATAAAAAAAATATGGAATAAGTCAGATACAGACCTTTCAAACGCCTCTTTTTTCAATTCCGTGACCTCAATGCATAATGATGATAAAACTCCCAAAACTTTAGTCATCAAAGTGTTATCAGATGATACCAATTTAGTTATAGGAATGTGTTCAAAAGGTTCCATTACGACTTGTATCGGTAAATAAGTTTTGTTCTCGTCCCATTGTTCGTTTTTGGTGAGTGCTGCAAGATCTTGATGTTGTTTTTTGAAAAATTCTCCATAACTTTTTAATATAAATGAGCCGGCTTCTTTTTCAAAGTCCGTCCCCATTGTGGATATACAACTGTTTATATAGAAATTTTATATAAAACATTAAAACATGTAAATTAATTGCAAATAAGAATTTTCACACAAGAAAAAGAATACATTTTTGTTGGTTTTACTTATTGACATTGAGTGACAGTTCATACTTTTAATTAAAAAAACAATTTTCTTGGCTACGGGACCATACCACTTCTTAATGTATAAAAAAAGGACACATTTAAGTAGTAAGTAGTTACATGCATGATTAATATAATAATAATACAAAAATAATACATACATTGATCTGATCCCGTGACAAGTAGCTTAAGCACTTGAGCTACAGAATCAACTGTGAATACACAAATATACTTAAATATATTTAATAACAAACACACCATATATATTGCAACCACTCATAATAAGAGTTTTGTTTTATTTTAGGAAATATCAACTTATATTATTATTTAGGACCAATACTATTGTAATAATAATTGTCTGCATGCCTGGATACTCAAAGACATAATAATAATTAAAAACTTACTTCTGATCTGACAGTGACAGCCCATTGTTGACAGTGACAGTTGTGCCTTATTTCGTTCGTTGTCGTTTCGTTTGGCAAGCGAAAATAATTTGTTTTTCTCGAACTAATCTAAAAGTGGGTATTTGGAATACCGTAGTCAACATTGTATATTTGATCTATTTGGTTCAGTTTTAACACCGTTCCAAGATGGATCAAATGCTGCCAAGTCCGTACAATATACCGGGAATCGGTACACCCTTGCATCAACCAGAAGAGGATCAACAAATCTCGCCAAATGCTATGCAACAGCAGCAACTACAGCAACAGCAGCAGCAGCAACAGCAGTCGCACGGGCTGGCGACCATGGCGTCGCCGCTGGTCGGCTTCGGGCTGGGCACTCCTCATAGGACGATGCACACCTATGCGCCCACTGCCAGCTACGCCACTCCACAGCAGATGATGCAGCCGCAGACACCGGTAAGATGGTCTCGCATTTTACTTAGTTCCAACCGACAGTTGCCTCCATAATACTCTTTGTGGTGAACACACAAAACATTTAACTTGAAATTAGGCTAAACTTACCAATCAATAGATCACGGTTGTGCTGCATTAAAATTTAGTCATTGATATGCTCTTAGTTACTATGTCATGTTAAAGTAGAACATAAATTAATTATTTGAGTTATTAATTTCCCTATGACAACAAAAAAAAAATGAATATTGTATGGGCTGCTATCTTTCTGGGATTCCTTAGATTTGTCTTATTTTCTATACTAATATTATAAAGCTGAAGAGTTTGTTTGTTTGTTTGTTTGAACGCGCTAATCTCAGGAACTACTGGTTCGATTTGAAAAAATCTTTTTGCATTATATAGACCATTTATCGAGGAAGGCTTTAGGCTATATAACATCACGCTGCGACCAATAGGAGCAAAGATACAATGGAAAATGTGTAAAAAACGGGGGAAATGCGAATGAAGTCGCTGGCACAGCTAGTGTAGGATATCTGGGGGCTGTCCGGTAGGGGTTAGCATAAAGTACATTTTTTTTACAAGGTAATATTTTTGTTCTTTGAATATGGAAGAAATCTTATTTTGACTTGCTGTCACGGATTACTATCAAATTATGTGATAGAAATCTGTAATTTGTATGTAAAATGAAAATAAATATTTCGAAAATTATTGGCATTAGTCAAATATGTAGGTATAAATTGTATTTCTTCTTTATGGACTTTTGTTTAACATAATGTAAGCCTTAATTCATGATTCCAGCAAAACATGATGTCACCAATGATTACCAGCGGCAGTCTGGTGGGTCAGCAGATGCTCAGCCAGGCCAGCCCGGCGCCTATGACGCCAATGACCCCACACTCAGCTGATCCCGGCATTCTTCCTCAGTTACAGTAAGATAATCTTATTGTTTTTATGTATTTAAATTAATGGGAAGCAAAAGATCCTCATCCTTTATTTCAACACTATGTACTAGAACAAGATTCATAAATTGTATTGCAGGCAACAGAAGCGAACTAGATATATAAAACAAGTTAACAAATATTAAGAATAAAAACTCTCAAGTTTAATCAACATAATGTTAAGAAAAAGTGCACTCTGCAACATTTTAATAGGTTCTATATTGAATTATTTTTTATTTTCAACTACCATTAGGTTTTATTAACATGTTAACAATATTTAAGTCTGTATATATAATTATCTGGTGATATGAGTTATCCTTTTTTAATAATAATAATAATAAATACCTGGGACATTTCCACACACAGTCATCTGACCCAAAACTAAGCAGAGCTTGTACTATGGGCGTCAGAGACTGATATACATACATAGATATTTTTAAATACATACTTAAATACATAATCACACCCAGACATGGAACAAACACCGAAGTTCATCACATAAATATTTGTCCCGAGTGGGAATCGAACCCACGACTCTTGGAACCGCCAGCCAGGGTCACTAACCACTGTTCCACCGAGCCAGTCATTTTAATGATTTGACATTTTAATTTTATTTTAATGATTGAAATTTTCTTTTCAGAAACATTGTATCTACTGTAAATCTTAATTGTAAACTGGATCTCAAAAAGATTGCATTGCATGCCCGTAATGCAGAATACAACCCCAAGAGATTTGCTGCTGTTATCATGAGAATACGAGAACCCAGGACTACAGCCCTTATATTCTCATCTGGCAAAATGGTGTGCACAGGCGCCAAAAGTGAGGAGGATTCACGATTAGCTGCCAGAAAATATGCTAGGATTATACAAAAACTTGGATTTACTGTAAGTATAATATTATTAGTTTTTTTAGTTAAATATTTGCTAAATGTATTTATTACTTTGTTATTTTTTTTTTTTTTTTTTTTTTTTTTTAAATGTTACTAATGGTACCAGTTTAGGCACCAAAATTACCTTAATGTTTGTTGATGACACTGACAGTCTTGCTGTAACTGAGTGGGTTCATATACAGGGTGTCCCAAAAAGTAGTGTCAAGCGGAAGTCCTGAGATAGAACACCCCGTGGGGCATCCGAAACACCCCCATGTATGTACCGCGATTTTTTGTAGTTTTCGAGTTATGATTTTTTTTCCAAATTTTTGAGAACAACTGACCTAACCGACTAAAAATATTGTAGAGAAAAAAGTATTTAACTTTTTCGAGTGATTCTTTTTGGAAATTAATTTCCATGAGTTTTTCTTTAATGCCTAACATATTTGTCTCCATAACTTATATGGAAGTTATCAAAATTATGGTATAAACTGAAAAGTTACGTTCTGTAAATAATGTCTTACAATTTTAACGTTAAATTTAAAATATTAGGAGGTAGCTGCATGGCTCCTAATTAACTTTAAAAACTGCGCCAGACTCTCAGCTTTCATAATCATTAATAAAAATTGGTACATAATGGGCTAATTTTGCTGAAATCGGACTACAAAGACAGACAGGTGGAAAAATCCACAAAATTAGCCATTTATGAACAAGTATTATTTGGACATTTTATTATTTCGAAAGTTAGTCAGTTTGTTTACAAACCCTTATCTAATACAGGAGCACTCAGATGCAAACATTTGGATGCTTTTTTTTTTGTTTAATTTGATTTTTATTGCGCTAACACTGTTTTCACATGCAATACGTATGTATACCGTTGTTACGACGAACTTGACGAATTTTGCTTTCTTTACGGACTTTAATAAACTTTTATTTATTAACTTTTAACAATAAATAAGAAAAAAAATAACTTTCTTTTTTTAATAAAGTTCCCATTTTTAAACGTCATTTATTTTTTAAGTGTCACAAATTAAACTTTCAAGTGGTTATTTCTTAGCATTTCTGGTATTGTTATAATTTTTAACAATCTTATTAACTTTAGAAATAATAAAATGTCCAAATAATACTTTGTAATCAAATGGCTAATTTTATGATTTTTCCACCTCTCTGTCTTTGAAGTCCGATTTCAACAAAAGTAGCCCATTAAGTACCAGTTTTTATTAATGAATATGAAAGCTGAGAGTCTGGCGCAGTTTTTAAAGTTAATTAGGAGCCATGCAGCTACCTCCTAATATTTTAAATTTAACGTTGAAATTGTAAGACATTATTTACAGAACGTAATTTTTCAGTTTGTACCATAATTTTGATAACTTCCTTATAAGTTATGGAGACAAATATGTTAGGCATTAAAGAAAAACTCATGGAAATTAATTTCCAAAAAGAATTACTCGAAAAAGTTAAATACTTTTTTCTCTACAATATTTTTAGTCGGTTAGGTCAGTTGTTCTCAAAAATTTGGAAAAAAAATCGTAACTCGAAAACTACAAAAAATCGCGGAACATACATGGGGGTGTTTCGGATGCCCCACGGGGTGTTCTATCTCAGGACTTCCGCTTGACATTACTTTTTGGGACACCCTGTATATGTTACGGCTAATACCCGAAGTGCGGCTACACCTAGGTTTAGCCGGCTAGAACTAGGTGTAGCCACTTACTCTTGGCTAAACCTAGGTGTAGCCGATTGTTTTCGGCTAAAACTAGGTCTAGCCTTCATCATGCCGGCTACAACTAGGTCCAGCCATTCCATGTCGGCTAATACTAGGTTCAGAGAATCCCTGTTGGATAAAACTTAGATGCGAGTCCCGCCAAGCCTTCCGTCCTTCCCCGCGTCACACTCAGGACTCACAGCATCTGCAGCAGCAGCGCGGGGTGGAGGGCGTAGCGAGACACGCGCCTCTGCAGGTTGTGAGCACCAAGTGCTGCTGATCTACTGCAGGTCTACTAGCGAGTGTGACTCATAGCGTCTGTACATAGTTGTAACTGCCTCGTTGGTCTATTGCCGATAGACCAACGAGGCAGTTACAACAACGCAACGCAAGCGCTGCGTAAGGACCGAGAGGTCCCCGGTTCGAGTCTGCGGTCGGTGAAAATTTGTGTGAGTTTTTCTGTAATGAAATTACTTAGCCCGGAGTTAGGAAGTTGGCGGTTGAACGCCCGTGCCTCGGAAAGCACGTTAAGCCGGTGGTCCTGCGCCCGATCTCTCATCGGTCATGTCGGATTGCCGACTCACCAAATTATGGGAGTAGGGGAAAAGAGAGTGCACTTGTGTTTGCGCGCACACTTGTGCACTATAATATGACCTACGCACTTGGCTGATCTTAATGAGATCGGCTGCCATGGCTGAAATCGGTCGGACGCCTTATCTTACATACTCAGTTATAGCCGGCTTTCGGCAGAGCTTTTTTAGATATTACAAAAACATCCAATAATTAGAAACCAAGGTAGTTTTTCATTCTTTTAAATCAAATTGTAATAAATAACACATATTGTTAGGAGTAAATTGTTAAGTACAATAGGAACAATCAGGAACTTTTTTTTAACAACAGACAATAGTTGCAGAGGCACTTTATGTTGCCACATTTGGTTTTGTAGTTGCATGTTTTCTAATTAATGGATGTTTTTGTAATATCTAAAAAAGCTCTGCCGATAGCATGCCGGCTATAACTATGTAAGATAAGGCGTCCGACCGATTTCAGCCATGGCAGCCGATCTCAATTGAGATCAGCCAAGTGCGCAGGACATATTATAGTGCACAAGTGTGCGCGCAAACACAAGTGCACTCTCTTTTCCCCTACTCTCATAATTTGGTGAGTCGGCAATCCGACATGACCGATGAGAGATCGGGCGCAGGACCACCGGCTTAACGTGCTTTCCGAGGCACGGGCGTTCAACCGCCAACTTCCTAACTCCGGGCTATGTAATTTCATTACAGAAAAACTCACACAAATTTTCACCGACCGCAGACTCGAACCGGGGACCTCTCGGTCCTTATGCAGCGCTTGCTGCCAATAGACCAACGAGGCAGTTACAACTATGTACAGACGCTATGAGTCACACTCGCTAGTAGACCTGCAGTAGATCAGCAGCACTTGGTGCTCACAACCTGCAGAGGCGCGTGTCTCGCTACGCCCTCCACCCCGCGCTGCTGCTGCAGATGCTGTGAGTCCTAAGTGTGACGCGGGGAAGGACGGAAGGCTTGGCGGGACTCGCATCTAAGTTTTATCCAACAGGGATTCTCTGAACCTAGTATTAGCCGACATGGAATGGCTGGACCTAGTTGTAGCCGGCATGATGAAGGCTAGACCTAGTTTTAGCCGAAAACAATCGGCTACACCTAGGTTTAGCCAAGAGTAAGTGGCTACACCTAGTTCTAGCCGGCTAAACCTAGGTGTAGCCGCACTTCGGGTATTAGCCGTAACATATATTCCAGAAAATTTACATGTAAAAAAAAATATTTTCAAATGAATGGGTAATCCTGTGATTTACTTAAATGTATTTTAAATATTATAATGCTGCATAACTAACTATACTTTTTACTTTATACAGGCCAAATTCTTGGACTTCAAAATACAGAACATGGTGGGCAGTTGTGATGTCAAATTCCCAATCAGATTGGAAGGTTTGGTTCTGACACATGGTCAGTTTAGTTCTTATGAGCCAGAGTTATTTCCTGGACTTATATACAGAATGGTGAAACCTAGAATAGTATTACTTATTTTCGTGTCAGGTAAAGTTGTGCTAACTGGTGCCAAAGTGCGACAAGAGATTTATGAAGCGTTCGATAATATTTATCCTATACTTAAGAGTTTTAAGAAACAGTAAAATATTAAGTGTTTTGTTTGACAGTGTTCACCTAATTTAAGTTATTTTTGTAAGGAATATAATTTACTAAGATTAATATAATACATTTTGTTTTATTTCAATGATACTGATGATGGTGAGGTACTTACGGTACGCGACTTGATAGTATCTCACTGGCGCGCGATCTCAAAACGCCGTCTTACGCCAACGACATTTAGGCGAGACTTTTCCTGTACAGTACAGTAGCGCTACCATGAGTTTTTAAAGTGACAGACTCGATATCGCCTATGTAAAGATGTCTATGAAAAACTTGTACAGCGCCCCTAGCGGTTACGCTAAGAACTAAAATCGGTCGTATGAAAAAAAAACAATTCGATCGGTTTTTAACGTACGTAAGCTACAGTAGTGGTACCATGAGTTAGATATCGAAAACTTATGTACGTTAAAAACCTATCGAATTGTTTTTTTATACTAGAAAAGAATAGAAACATTTTTATTCTGTACAGATATCTAGCTGCAAAGCAAACTAAGCAGAGCTTGTACTATGGGCGTTGGAGACTGATATACATACATATCCTTACTAATATTATAATATATATACAGGGTGTCCCAAAAAGTAGTGTCAAGCGGAAGTCCAGAGATAGAACACCCCGTGGAGCACCCGAAACACCCCCATGTATGTTCCGCGATTTTTTATAGTTTTCAAGTTATGATGTTTTTTCTAAACTTTTCAGAATAACTGACCTAACCGACTAAAAATATTGTAAAGAAAAAAGTATTTGACTTTTTTGAGAAATTCTTTTTGCAAATCAATTTTCATGAGTTTTTCTTTGATTCCTAAAATATTTATCTCCATAACTTATACGGAAGATTTCAAAATTACGGTACAAACTGAAAAATTACGTTCTGTAAATAATGTCTTACAATTTCAACTTTAAATTAAAAATATTTGGAGGTAGCTGCATGGCTCCCAAGTAACTTTAAAAACTGCGCCAAACTCTCAGCTTTCGTAATCATTAATAAAAACGGGTACTTAATGGGCTACTTTTGCTGAAATTAGGCTTCAAAGACAGAGAGGTGGAAAAATCATAAAATTAGTCATTTGATTGCGAAGTATTATTTGGACATTTTATTGTTTCTGAAGTTAATAAGATTGTTAACAATCTAAATTATTACAGAAATACTAAGAAATAACCACTTGAAAGTTTAATTTGTGATACTAAAAAAATAAATTAAGTTTTAAAAATGGAAACCCAAATGAAAAAAAAGTAATTGTTTTTGATTATTTCTTTTCAAAAGTGTATTGGTGATGTCACTTAAAGTACGTAAAGAAAACAAACTTCGTCAAGTTTGTCGTATCAAAGGGATTCGGGAAAAGAGTGTAAGCGCAATGAAACTAAAATTAAACAAAAAATATGACATCCAAATGTTTGCATCTGAGTGCTCCTGTATTCAATTTAGGTTTGTTAACAAACTAATTAATTATAGAAATAATAAAATGTCCAAATAATACTTTGTAATCAAATGACTAATTTTATGATTTTTCTACCTCTCTGTCTTTGAAGCCTAATTTCAGCAAAAGTAGCCCATTAGGTACCAGTTTTTTTTAATGATTACAAAGGCTGAGAGTTTGTCGCAGTTTTTAAAGTTACTTGGGAGCCATGCAGCTACCTCCAAATATTTTGAATTTAAAGTTGAAATTGTAAGACATTATTTACAGAACGTAATTTTTCAGTTTGTACCATGATTTTGAAATCTTCCGTATAAGTTATGGAGACAAATATTTTAGGTATCAAAGAAAAACTCATGAAAATTGATTTGCAAAAATAATTTCTCAAAAAAGTCAAATACTTTTTTCTTCACAATATTTTTAGTCGGTTAGGTCAATTATTCTGAAAAGTTTGGAAAAAACATCATAACTCGAAAACTATAAAAAATCGCGGAACATACATGGGGGTGTTTCAGATGCCCCACGGGGTGTTCTATCTCAGGACTTCCGCTTGACACTACTTTTTGGGACACCCTGTATAGATAGCTGGCACTCTGAAATAACATATAGGCTACTTTTTTACAATTTTTAAACTTTCGCGTTCCATTACACTAAAATAAGTCTTTATGGGTCTACACAGTAAGTAGCTATGTAATTTTGCTACTCCTAATATCGCGTGTAGACCCATAAAGACTTATTTTAGTACTTTTTTACAAGCTTTTATTAGACTCACTCTGTTAGTTTTTCTGTATGGGTGGATTTTTGTAATCGATTTTTCGACCACTTCCTATTATCCGATCGAACTGAAATTTTGTATGCACGTTCAGTTCGGATGACAATGCATGATAGAATACTAAAAAGTAAAAAAAACTTTTTAAAAACAAGCTTTTATTTAAATGCTCTAAAAAGAAAAAAATAAACTTTTACACTAAAACTTTTGCTGTTAACTTATAAAGTCAATTCAAATTGAACACATTTGACACAATTTATATAAAATAAAAGCTTGTCGCGATATTTAAGTAGGTACTCGTATTTCCTCAGTTAGAAAATTTTAATAGGCAGCAAATAAATACGAGTACTTGAATATCGCGACAAGCTTTTATATTATATAAATTGTGTCAAATGTGTTCAATTTGAATTGACTTTATAAGTTAACAGCAAAAGTTTTAGTGTAAAAGTTTATTTTTTTCTTTTTAGAGCATTTAAATAAAAGCTTGTTTTTAAAAAGTCTTTTTTACTTTTATTTTTTTAATTCAACCCCCATGTGGTTCATTGGGGGGGTGAAAATTAGTATGGGAGAATTTTTACGTGTTTGTCGATTTTTACAAAACTTGGCATGGAGATAGCTGGCACACTGGAAAGACACCAGCGCTACTTTTTTTTCAAAATTCGACCGGGGGGGGGACGTACTATGGGAGAACGTTGACGGAACTTTCACTAATAAATAACAAATTTTACAAGGCATATAGGCTATTTTAATACATCATTGAACACGGAACAAACACCGATGTTCATCACACAAATATTTGTCCCGAGTGGGAATCGAACCCACGACTCTTGGAACCGCCGGCCAGGGTCACTAACCACTGATCCACCGGGCCAGTCAAATATAAGCTATCTATGCTACAAGGTGTCCGAGTTAAGGTGAGATCGCACATTTGTCAGTAACCTAAGCACCGCACGCGCCAATTTTAGAATTTGTTCTATGCAATGTTATGAATGAAACCTCGTATATTTATCCGCACCGTACGCGTCGCATTTCAGTATAAAGTGGCGCGTTCGGCGCGTGCGATGCGTACGTTACTGACAAATGTGCGATCACTTTTAGGGCACCTGTGTGGGCTGTGTGTTGCACATAGCGCGCGCTTATTTATTTATTATAACACATCTGCTACTTATCTTGTAAGCATAATTAATATAATTGAAAACAACACAGTTATATATTCAAACAGCTTATTTAAAAGCATTTGATTTACCTAATTACCTTTGTGCCTAAACCGTGAAAGTTTTGTTTATGGTTGACAGTTTTGACACTGACAGAATAGATTGATGAACGTTAAAATATTTTGGCTGACAGCAGGCAAGCTATCGGAGCCACGCACCACAATTGAAATAAATTTTACTAAAACTAAATAGTTTTATTAGGTCGTGGGAGTCTCAAATATATATTTATCATCATGGCTGAAACTATGAAACAAACTGTAGCGGGCATACTCAAAAGTATCGAAAGGTAAGAAGCAACACAAGAGGTTATGATGATGCCACTGGGTTCCCTTAGGCGTATTTTTATGTTGTTCTTATTAATTTTTAGATACAATCCGGCCAATCTGCAGACCTTGGAGAGATATGTGGAGATGCAGTCGCGCGAGAATACGTACGACTTGGAGGCCAACTTGGCGGTGCTGAAACTGTACCAATTCAACCCCGAGAAGTTCAACCCCGACATTACGTGCCAAATACTGCTGAAGGCTCTGACCAACTTCCCTCACACCGACTTCACTCTCTGCAAGTGTTTGCTGCTTGAATCTGTGGTGAGTTTTTCAACTTAGAAATAGAAATAGAAATATGTTTATTTGTTAGAAATATGGTATAAACAGGTGTTACATTTTTAAGGGACCGCTTATTAGTACTTGATACTTGCAAATGCAAATGAAAATAATACAATGAAGTGTTTCATGAACCATGAAAATGTATTTCCATTATTGCTTTGTTTCAAATTAAATTCTTGTAATGTTTTTAAATAGAGTTAGATTTGGGTATAACATACAATTTATGTAGATTATGCCCATTTTTAATTTTTCATTGACATTATTTCTAATGTACCATATTACTATATTTCAAACTTTTTAACCATTAAAATTGAATAAGTATGTATATAAATATAAATATTGCAGGTTGAGAATGAAACAATTTCACAAATCAAATATTTGGCTGATATCTTGGAGCAGTGTGACTTCGCCCAGTTCTGGAACAGGGTGCACCAGATGCCTGAGCTGTGCAGTCGCATCAGTGGCTTCCACGATTCGATACGCAAGTTCGTCTGTCATGTTGTAGGAATCACCTTCCAGACCATTGATAAGAACAACTTGGCCAACCTTCTCGGAGGAATTGATGGTAATTATTGTTATTTGATTTGAACATGATGGGTAAAATATGTTATAAAGTAAGAATTTATGCTGAATCTATCTAAATGGCCATATTATTGCCATGCTTTGCATGTTGCAGTATAAATAATTGAAATGACTGAAGTATAATTTTGCTGTATGTGCAAACAATATATTAAATATATTTCACAACATCACATACATCAAACTGATCCGGTGGTATGAAGTACTTGTCCTATGGTTATCAGAAATGTTAGTGGACACACTAAAAAATTTAAACATATGAAAAACTCACCAAGACACAGAACAAACACTGAAGTTCATCACATTTTTGTTTGTCTTTGTGGGAAATGAACCCACAAGTTTTGGAAGCTACAGCCAGTGTAACCACTGTTCCACCGAGCCACTCAGCAGTGATAATCATAAGACACATCTGATAATGTTCATCATTGACAAATAAGATCCTTCATTATATTTATAGTTTGTGTCCATTCCAGTCATTTTCATCTGATTCTTTTTTTCAGATGTCACATTGAAACACTGGGTCAAGAAGTATGGCTGGAGAGATGACGGCAACCTGATCTTCATCGCTAACCAGGACGAAAACATCAAGACCAAGAACATCACTGAGAAGATTGAGTTTGATCATTTGGCTCCACTGATGGCACTTTTGTAGATATCATAATATAGTATTATTTTTAATAAACATTGTGGTACCTACTATGTCTTAATTGTTTTAATAATAAACACTGTTATTTACCTTCATATGTTATGAGTTTCTGTATATAGGAATTTGGTTTGCTTGAAATAATGTTTGTTTCTTATAAGGCAAAAAGTTGATAAGTTGATGTTTGACTTGCACCCTTGCAATTCCAAATGAGTTGAATTCAAATATCAAAATGATGTTTTATTCAAACTATTAACCAATCTTCAAGCTATTACCAAAGAAAGTAGAAAATTAAACCGCATGTGGGCCAAATCACAGGACAGGTTAAACAAAGTTTAGCGTTGGCTGTGAGGTATGTATGCCTGTCAAGCACAATAGATTCTATTGAACCTGTTGCGCTAGCCCTGAAAGACTGCTCTTACCTGAAGGCCTGCTAAAACCAACATTAAACCGTCACTACTGAGAACATGTGTTATAATGGTATAGAAATTTAGTGTTAATTTCAATTACAATTTTAAATGTTTATGCTTTGTGTCTAGTGGTAGTTACATAATATCTGCCCCAACAGTCATTTTAACAACGTAAATAGGCATGTATAATAGATAGGTATAGTAAAAAAGAGCAAAATGAATTACAAAAATAAATTACATAGCAAGTAAGTGGATTGTGTAATAGTTAAATTAGTATGACTCAAATTCAGTTTAGGTATTGGTTATTGTCGCTTTGCGGCTTAGGTTACCTACAAAAATATTATAAACATCGTTAAAAACGCTTTGTCTATCTTTTGGTCTGATAAAAAGCAATTGGTGGATAGGTACCTTATACTAAGTACCTAATTTTGACACAATACCTATGCAGGAAATGGCATGAGGCGCTATCATCATCATCAGCCTATAAGTCCGTCCACTGCTGGACGTAGATCTCCCCACTCCTCCTCGCCACTCCCGCCTATTCTCGGCTACTCGCATCCAGATCATACCAGCCGTCCTGCGCAGATCGTTACTCCACCTTGCCTGAGGGCGCTCCACACTACGTTTCCCTAGAAACGGTGTCCACTCCAGAGGGCCTACCATGAGTTGGCTATCGAAAACTAACTTACGTTAAAAACCTATCGAGTTGTTTTTTTCATACGGCCGATTTTAGTTCTTCGCGTAACCACCAGCGGCGCTGAACAAGTTTATCATAGACATATTTACGTAGGCGATATCGAGTGCGTAAGTTTTAAACTCATGGTAGCCCCACAGAACGTTTACCTCAAAGAGGCGCTAACTATGTTGATATAGATAGTGACAGGCAAATGCCAGTGCCATCATGGAAATGTAATAAAATGAATAATGAAAACAACATCATATTTTATTATGATTTATAAAACAATTTTATCACATAGTTTTCTCGATATATTTGATTTTTTTGGCTTAAAACTTAATTTTAAAAATCACTATCTAATGTTTAAATTAAATAATGTACTTAAAAAAGTTAGTTAACAAAATGACTCGTTTCGAACAATAACAAATAACAACAAAGCATGGTAACAAATGAGCAGTGGTGGTGTGCGTCGGGATCAGGCCTTCTTGCCGTGGCTGTAGCCGTGCTCCTTGCCGCCCGCGTGGCCGCCCTTCTTGCCGTGCTCCTCGTGGTGCGCGTGGTGCTCCTCGTGCCCGTGGTGGCCCTTGTGCCCCTTGTGGTCCTCGTCGTAGTGGCCCTTGTCGTGGTGGCCCTTCTTCCCGTGGTGCTTCTCGTGGTGGCCCTTCTCGTGGTGGCCGCCCTTCTTGTGGTGGCCGTCCTTCTTGTCGTGGTGCCCGTGGAAGTCCCCGTGCTTGTGATGGTGGCCGCCCTTGTGGAAGTCGTCGTAGAACTTGTGCTCCTTATGGTACTCGTCCTTGTGGGACTTGTGGTGGTAGCCGGTGGTCTTGGAGCCCTTCTTGTGGCCCTTCTTGTGGCCGAACTTCCCGCCCTTGTGTCCGTGGGCGGCCTCGTGGTGCTCACCGTGGTGGTCGTGCTCGTCGTGGTGCTTCTTCTTGTGGCCGCCGTGCTCGTCGTGGTGGCCCTCGTGGTGGTGTTTGTCGTGGTGGCCGTGCTCGCCCTTGTCGTGGTGGTGGTGGGACTTGTACCCCTTGCTGCCCTTTTCTTCTTCGTCCTTGTGGTGGTGCGCGTGGTGTTCGTGGCCGCCGCCCGCCTCGTGGTGGCTGTCTTTGTGGGCCTTCTTGTGCTCGGTGCCGGCGGCTGCGAGGTCGAGCTGCGTGCCCGCCGCGGCGAGGTCGCCTGCTGTAGGCGCGTCCGCGAGCGCTTCGCCTGCGTCGCCCTTCACTACGGCCACATTGCGAGCACGCGTCGATGTTAGTGCGCAGGCTAACAGCCCTATTAAAATCGGGAGTCTCATCTGTGAACAAAGACGAGGTTTTAGTCGACAGTCTATAACGCCCGAAGTACTTACAAGGTAGATCATGTGTTCAAAACTTACCGCGTCTTGTTTGTCCAGAAGCGTGGATGCCTGGGGAGTCACGACCGAAGTGACACAAGTGTACCTGAACCTCGATTTTATAGATAACAGCGCTTTCATCTGTCGTCGATTACAGACCGATCTTTGGCAATAGTTGCTGTTGGTTTCTGGGCGAGTGACTGCGACGCAGTGACGACATCTGGACACGCTTCAACACTATTAGTTCCGTTAGAAATGCCTAATAGCAACCATGATTGATTTGTTTTCATATAATATATTTGTTTATTCTAAATTAGTTTCATGGTTTTTATTACAATGGTACCATTGGGTGCTTTGTTAATTAATAAAAAAATTGCTATGATGATAATAAAAACTACTTTTTGCCACACCGTTTGTAAAAGTAGGTATCTACCAAGTTTTTTCATTACGACATCACTTGGTACAATTGCTAGCCTGGACCTAGGTGACCTACTGTTGATACTTCAGTTATTCGCATGAAATTGAAAGTTGTATACTAATACAACTAATGATTGATAAGTATGAGTAAGGTTTAGAGTGCAGATTATAGTTATAATATTTCGAATATAGTCAGCCCATTAGAAATTGTAGGAAACTGCACTCAGAACCATACTCATACTTATCAATCCATTATTATTTAATATAAGCCTAGGTTGTAAATAACATCCTGAATTCAGTCAATGTTCATTTTATTTACAAGGAGGTAACGTAAAAAATAACAAAACAGACATAACAAATAGCTTAACGGTATCAGTGTTTGCCGTGGTGGAAGCCCCAGTGCTTGTGGTCCTCGTGGCCGCCCTTCTTGCCGTGGTCGTGGTGGTGGTGGTGGTGTTCCTCGTGCCCGTGGTGTCCCTTGTGTCCCTTGTGGTCCTCGTCGTAGTGGTGCTTGTCGTGGTGTCCCTTGTGGCCGTGGTGCTTCTCGTGGTGTCCGTGGTGGTGGTGGCCGCCCTTCTTGTGGTGTCCGCCCTTCTTCTCGTGGTGTCCGTGGTGGTCGCCGTGCTTGTGGTGCTTGCCCTCCTTGTGGTGGTCGTCGTAGAAGTGGTGGTCCTTGTGGTACTCGTCCTTGTGGTACTTCTTGTGGTAGCCCTCGACCTCCTCGCCCTTGTCGTGGTGCTTCTTGTGGCCGTGCTTCCCGCCCTTGTGGTGGTGGCCGTGCTCGTGGTGGTGTCCGTGGTGGTCGTCCTCGTCCCAGTGCTTCTTGTGGTGTCCGCCGTGCTCGTGGTGGTGGCCCTTGTGGTGGTGCTTGTGGTGGTCGCCGTGCTCGCCCTTGTGGTGGTGGTGGTGGCTCTTGTGGCCCTTGTGGCCCTTCTCGCCGTGCTCGTGGTGGTGGTGGGCGTGGTGCTCCTTGCCGCCGCCCTCCTCGTGGTGGTGGTCCTTATGGTGGCTGGCGGCCACCGCTAGGTCGGCATCCTTCTGCCCTATCTCGCGGCCGGAGCACGCGACCGCTACGCATCCCAGTACTGCTAGGGCGACGAGCGTCCTCATTGTGTTAGACGCCCACTTGTTCTGAGTTTGGAAACTAGGGTCGAACTGATTTGGCATGAGTTGAGTGGGCATTTATATCGGTGGTCGGCAGCAGCGGGTGAAACCGGCGCACAAGGACGCCGTGGCGGCGCGCGGCGCGACTAATCGTGGAGCCACCCATTGCGACACCACTAGGCCTACGCGGGGTTGCTCATTCACTAAATCTTACTTGAAAAACAGTGATAGAGTACCTTTAGAATGAGTAAGTGTTGTACTAAACAATATTCTTGTATTATCTAAGCCAAGGGTCAAGATTAGTATGTAAGCTACGAACGTTACGATGCTGAATTATTTCCTAAACAATTAATGTTGATTATTACATAGATAATTTAAATAATGCCGATACTAATGCTAGATATCTCCTTCGTTCAAGAGGTCCTATCCTTACTAATATTATAAATGCGAAAGTAACTCTGTCTGTCTGTCTGTCTGTCTGTCTGTCTGTTACGCTTTCACGCATAAAGTACTGAACCGATTTAAACGAAATTTGGTACAGATATAGTCCAAAGCCTAGAAACGGTTATAGGCTACTTTTTAACCGACTGCGCTATAAAGAAGTAATGTTTTAGCCGTTAAACATCTCTACGCAGACGAAGTCTTCACAGCCACTGGACGGATCGAGATGAAATTTAGCATGCAGGTAGATGTTACGACGTAGGCATCCGTTAGGACAGGATTTCCCGAAATTCCCACGGGAACGGGAAATAACGGGAAAATCCTTTTGTATGAAAAATACTAACCGCATAAGTTAGACGCCTGAAATTTGACATGGAGGTACCTTAATAAATTAAAAGCTTAGTTGCAACAGGATATTGTAAAATTCCCACGGGAACGGGAGTAATAGGAAAAAAACTTTTGTATGAAAAAATTTAAACCGCGATATAGATAGACGATTGAGATTTGGCATGCAGGTACCCTAATGAACGTAAAGCTTACTTCCAACGCGATATTACAAAATTCCCATGGGAACGGGAGTTATTGGGAAATAACTTCTGTATGTAAAATCCCTTACGGGGTTGAAATATATTATATAGAGATAGAGATATACCCGAAGCGAAGCGAGGGCGGGTCGCTAGTATATTAATAACCCTCTAAAAGCACTCACGACCAAGCTAAGATATGTAGATATATAGCTTTAGTATCCATTTGACTTTAGGTACATACATATGTGACACAAAAAGTTACATTTATTTCTGTTAAAATCCATTCCAAACAAATCATCGCGCATTGAAGCAACGTAAACACCAGGACGCAAATTGTTTTCGAACAAACTAATTAATGTAGCTTCTCTGATTAATAGAACTAAGTGTAGCTAAACAATAATAAAATAAATACGAACATCATGAGCGAGGGAAAATATCAAGTTTTCCGCCCGCTCGGCCCGTCCGCGTGGCGTCGACTATTGAAATACCTAAATATTTTCTTTAGGAACAGATTGAGATGAAACATAGGTACCTGCACAAAATTTAGTTGATTGAGTAATTTTAATTAAGTTGAGCTAACCGCAACGTATTAGTTAGGTAAAACGTATTTAAAGTTTGAAAAAAAAAGCGTTCATGGCCGAGTGGTTTAGGTCTTTGCTTGCCATTCGAGAGGTCGCCAGTTCAAACCCCTGCACTTACGAGTATGTTACAGATATCAGAATCGACAGTGGTTACACAAATATATTTTCAATAGAACACCCAGACACGGGACAAACACCGATGCTCGTCTCACAAATATTTGGCCCAGATAGGAATCTAACCCACGACTCTTGGAACTGTAGATAGCTAGCTACCATGGGTCACTAACCACTGTTCCACCGAACCAGTCATAATATAAGTGCACTCTCTATTCCCGCACGGCAATCCGCCAAAACCAATATTAAGAGATTAGGACTAGTGGCGTAGGACCACCGGCTTAACGTGCTTTCCGAATCAGGTGCGTGTATCGGCCATCTGTCTTCGGACGGAGTGAGAATAATTTCTTTACAGAAACACTTACACAAATCCCGGACTCGAATCTGGGACCTCACGGTCTTTACTTACGTAGCGCTTGCTAGTAATAGGCCAACCATCACACGTCACATTCATGCCCTGCGCCGCGCTCTGCACCTCACGTTTTGAACGAGAGATACGACCAGTAGCGGTACCATGAGTTGGCTATCGAAAACTTACGTACGTTAAAAACCTATCGAGTTGTTTTTTTTTTTATAAGAGGCTAACAAGATGACCTCACTCCACCTGATGGTAAGCGGTAGTGAGATCCACATATGAGGTCGACAGGCACAATAGACCATGTTGAGCCTGTCGCACTCACCCTGAAAGCCGTGAAAAAGGAGACCACTGCTGCGGCAACAACGAGACAAGGCGTGGATTCTCGCATTGGTATTGAGCTGTGCGGGTCCGAGTTGGCCAGTCCGCCGGACGGAAGGGCCCCCGTTTCTACGGGTGTCCCTGGCCGGCGGGCTCCACTGGTCCGGCGCTTGCTGCACCAATGGTCCCCCCTGGCTCCGGTTCGTACAGTGCTGATCCCGGAACGCGACCTGACCGAGAGAGGTCAGAGTCACTAGGCGGGTTTTACACAACTGTATGGTGGTAACAGCAACCGGTCGACAAAATGTCTCCCACCTGAACAAAATAAAATGTCTCCCACCTGAAAAACCTGTTTTTTTTCATACGACCGATTTTAGTTCTTAGCGTAACCAGGGGCGCTGTACAAGTTTTTGATAGAAATCGGTTGTATGAAAAAAACAAATCGATAGGTTTTTAACGTACGAACGTTTTCGACAGCCAACTCATGGTACCGCTACTGATATTACAGATATTACAGGGTTCAGATCGTGGGTTCAAGTTCCCGTCCAGCTAGGCATGAATGTGAATTTAGTCATTTTAAAATTTATTTATTTATTTGTTTATTCAAAATCCACAGCTCTTAAATAAAAATTACAGATAATCTTCTAAATCACAAATTTACGTAGGTATAAAGCGTAGCATTAAAAACAAAAACCAGAGGGCCTACCATGAGTTGGCTATCGAAAACTTACGTACGTTAAAAACCTATCGAGTTGTTTTTTCATATGGCCGATTTTAGTTCTTCGCATAACCACCAGCGGCGCTGTACAAGTTTTTCATAGACATATTTACGTAGGCGATATCGAGTGCGTAAGTTTTAAACTCATGGTAGCCCTACTGTACCTACAATCAATACTGATATGTACGAGTTTGTAAATAATTTAATCTGTCAAAGGTTTTACAACAATGGATTGGCCATTCATTGTTATTGTTAATTTACATCACAACAACAAATATTTACTTTCATTATATTTTGATATGAGATTCGATTCGATTTATATGATTGTATTTATAATATAATGAATTAATTTCAGTTGTTGTAACTGAAACTGGCCGGCAACCCATTGTTAATATCCGTAGCATGTTGAAAACCTTTCACAATAAACCTGTCCAGTAAAACCTTATTATTTATCTTTGGCTTTCGTATTTTGGGCTGGGAAATTAAGACATTAATTAATTAAAACATAATTAATATTATTTGTAAGTAACCTAAATTATTCAAGACTTTATACATAAACAGTCAGTTAACTTTTGTCATTGAATTTGTGAAGTTTTAATTGTAAAGCATAATTCTTGAGGAAACGCCTGGTGACACACATCACAGATAGACAGACTGCAAAGTAGTATTACAGCTTCTTAGTAAATTTCTGTTCTAGTAAAACAATATATTTGGTGGTTTCTCCTTTTCCTAATTTCCTATACTGGTTGCAACAGTGAATACCGGGCCGGTTGTGATCGGTCGGCTTCGGCTTGCCGATCTCCCTTCCTCATCCCGAAGCATTCATCTTTCCTCCATAAATTTGTGCCCCCTAATTTGCCGGTTTGATAGAACTCGTGTATAATGCCATCACCGGGTATGGTGAGTCTTATCATATGTTTAAATAGTCACATTTTTTTTTCAATTTTAGTGATTTGGAAGCATGAAAAAAATATATATTTCACAACATCACATACAATTCCTAACTGACAAACGATGATGGCTTGGAGTAGCCTCGTCATCATCACCGGACTTGTCGGAGAGCGGATGGTTCACACCCCTAAATCGCATACATTGATCTGATCACGTGGTAAAGTAACTTAAGCACTTGTGTCATGGCTATCAGAATCAACAGTGAATACACAAATATACTTAAATAATGTTTAATTTATAACACAGACACGGAATAAACACCGATGTTCGTCATACAAATATTTGTCCCGAGTGGGAATCGAACCCACGACTCTTGGTTGTTAGTTAGTGACCCAAACTCACTACCTACAGTACTATATGTAGGTAGTGAGTCTGGATCACTGGCCACTGTTCCGCCGAGCCAGCCTCTTGATTTGTAATATCTATTGAAACATTTTCGTTTTTTTTATAACGCGTATAGTAATTCGTCATGCAGGGATGGGTGTGTGTCATGGATATTGTGAACTATTAATTTAATTAAAAATGTTCTACTGTTTTTTTTAACATAATTTACTTAATTTTTTTTTGTTTAAATGAATTAATTGTAGGATTCGAATATGTCAGCTCAGTTTCAGTGCAGTGGAAATTAATATCTCGTAGTATTATCTCGTATCATCTCACGTTAATTTCGAATTAATTTTGATAATATGTAACTTTGCCCAGCTGTGGCACAGAACAGGCTAAATAAAAAAAATGACATAAAATATTAATAAAAATCAAAAATAAGAATATTCGAAAAAGGTATCTTTTATCAGAATAAAATTAGCAACATGTAATTATTTCAATTATTTACTTCGTATAAAAATGTGAAAAACAACAATAAAAACATTCATTCTCAATAACAACAAATTGTAACAATGTGTAGGCATAATTAGCGGCAGCAGCGTTAGTGTTTGCCGTGGTGGAAGCCCCAGTGCTTGTGGTCCTCGTGGCCGCCCTTCTTGCCGTGGTCGCCGTGGTGGTGGTGGTGCTCCTCGTGGCCGTGGTGGCCCTTGTGTCCCTTGTGGTCCTCGTCGTAGTGGTGCTTGTCGTGGTGCCCGTGGTGGCCGTGGTGCTTCTCGTGGTGGCCGGACTCATGGTGACCGCCCTTCTTGTGGTGACCGTGGCCCTTGTCGTAGTGTCCGTGGTGGTGGTCGTGCTTGTGGTGCTTGCCCTCGTGGTGGTGGCCGTCGTGGAAGTGGTGGTCCTTGTGGAAGTGGTCCTTGTGGTGCTTCTTGTGGTAGCCGTCGACGTGTTCGCCCTTGTCGTGGTGTTCGTGGTGGCCGTGCTTCCCGCCCTTGTGGTGGTGGCCGTGCTCGTGGTGCTCGCCGTGGTGGTCGTGCTCGTCCCAGTGCTTCTTGTGGTCGCCGCCGTGCTCGTGGTGGTGGCCCTCGTGGTGGTGCTTCCCGTAGTGGCCCTCGTCGCCCTTGTGGTGGTGGTGGTGGCCGTGGTGTCCCTTGTGGCCCTTGTGCCCGTGGTCGTGGTGGTGGTCGCTGTGGTGGTGGTGGCCGCCCCCGTGTTCGTGGTGGTGGCCCTTGCTGGCCGCCACGGCCTGGTCGTCGTCCGCGGCGCACATCGCCACCAGGCAGATCACCGCCGCTGCGAAAAGCCACTTCATGCTGAGCTGATACGAGAGGAAGTCCGGTTGTAACTGACTTCGGATACGTTCATTGCCTATTTATATTAGTCACTAGTTAGTGCAGGTCTGGGCGATGGAGAAACATTCCGCAAGCGTTCAGCGCACTAGTTCATGGACGAAGCAGAAAAAAGTAGCATCGTTTCATTTGAGCTGTGGTTCCGAACCCAATTAACGGAACTTAGATGTAGTTACACCATAAGAAAACTGCTGTGTAGCTGGTTTAAACTAAAAAATATTAACTGAATGTGCTTAGGTACACCAGGTGCGCAACTACCTACACCAACTGGGCAAATCCAACTAAGTACCTATCTAAAAACGAATATTTTTTATCTTACGTACGGGTACACCTACCACAAATAAATACCATGTTTGAAGTGTAAGGATGGGAACTAGGCGTATGTAAAGGAAAAACCTTCACGTGTCGACAAATGCATAGACATTGTGTCCCAAATTAAGCTTATCCTAACTTATTTGTTAATCCTTTAGTGAAATATTTCATTTGCCTACATCCAGAAATTTTCGAAATGGTAACTGCAACCTTTGCTTCAGGATTGAGGAAATACCTCAGAAAGCCCTTCCTGGTCCCTCATGCATGAGTCATGCCGGATTGCCTTTTCATCATACCATGACTTGTGAGATTGGTCGCCATATCTGAAAATTTTTTACAAGAATACCTATCAGGTAAGTGTTTTATGAATAAATTATTTGTGACTTCATACTTACTTATCTCTTATGTGGATGTGGAAACATTATGCTTACTATTATTTTGCATGTGCCTTTATTTTAACATTTAGTGGAACGGGTAGACTTGGAACTAGGTTACTGCACTTGTCTCTAAGAGTAATTACCAATTTATTATGAGACATCATAAATTCCAAAGTATTTTTCATTCGCACAGTTTACTCGCTTCGCAGTTAGTTTAAACGCAATTTTCATTCATCTTTATTTTTCATAAATATTTAATTATACTGCCGATAGGTAACCTATGTACCATGGATCCTTTTATTATTTTACAAACGGATACTACCTACTATAAGAAATCACATTACGAGTAGACCATTAAATTATATCATTCATATAATTTACTAGTGACCCGCCCTCGCTTCGCTTCGGGTAAATTTTACATACAAACCTTCCTTAAGAATCACTCTATCTATTTAAAAAAACCGCATCAAAATCCGTTGCGTAGTTTTAAAGATCTAAGCATACATACGGACATACAGCGAAAGCGACTTTATTTTATACTATGTATTGATAGCAACATTTATTGTAAGTCAGAATTATTTTAACTAATCCAAAACATCTTGAATGATATCTTGAGTACGAAAGTAACCTAATTTAAGCCAAAGTCTCTAGATTACAATGATTACTATAAATCTAAATAAATAAATAAATATCTGGGACATTTCCACACACTGTCATCTGACCGCAAACTAAGCAGAGCTTGTGTTAGAAATATGCATGCATACAATATATTTTAAAATATATATACTTAAATGCATATTCACACCCAGATATTTGTCCCGAGTGGGAATCGAACCCACGATTGTTGGAACCGCCAGCCTGGGCCACTAATCACTGTTCCACCGAGCCAGTATATCTTTCAGCAATATCTTCTGATAAGATGAAGATGTTAAGTGTTTTGTAAAGGCGATTTGGTCAATCGTCGAGGCACGGTCGGTTTCTTCACGCAGCCAGGCATGCCCGCAGTGGAGGCATTGTCCTCCCGGGTGTACCATTCAACACAACACACTTGATTGACAGCTTATAAGCTTGGATCGATCGGAAATTATCTGCTTAGCGGAGCCTTACGTTTCGAAAACGCCGCTATTTAGATAGCGCTAAACAATATTTCCGAGCGAGTAGGCATGGGTAATCCCGGGTCCCTCGTTGGCCCATACTTTCTTGTTTGGGTACTCGGCTTGATTATTCACGCTTATAAGTTCATCACGGTTTGAATTTAATAACATTATTGTAGTTGTACGCACAGCGTTAATGTTGCACATTATTTATTTAGGCAACATCGGGATTTGGTTCTTAAGGGCCGCAAAATATAATTTAGAATTTTTCTCTTACAAATAGATTTTTTATTATATCAGGATCATACGCTATACCTTAAGAATTATAACAGGTATTTGTGTATTTATATGCGACTAACACATCAAATGATATATCTCTTTGATTATATGCAGTTTAAAATTTTCCAAGCCAATTCCTATTATACTATACCTAATAAACCAGAGTTCTAAATTATAGTTATATGTAGCTTAGTTTCGGTTCTTAAACGTTAAAGCGACGTAACGTAAAGTTACGTTAAATACATATCTATGTGTTTAATTTAATTGAAATAAATTAGAGATCAAACAAATACATTCAAATAACACCAATGACGAAATACTGAAATATGTCAACTTCTTCTATTGACCATTGTATATTTCCCCAAGCGTGT
The DNA here is from genome assembly GCA_039566165.1 of Maruca vitrata. NCBI lineage: Eukaryota > Metazoa > Arthropoda > Insecta > Lepidoptera > Crambidae > Maruca > Maruca vitrata. The sequence continues at coordinate 12,837,078 of CM076914.1, read as the reverse complement.
GGCAATTGGCTCAGTTATCGTGGGTCAAGTACACGAATGCTTTTTTGTGGTGTTTTTTATTTTCATTCGGCTTTCGGTGTTTACTTCTGATCTACGTATAGTACTAGGTACGGTACGTACAAAGACGTTCACTGGCTTTCAGTAGTTTTGGTGGTGCATTTGGTAGTCTGATACGCCCGAGTCGGTCCTCTTTGATGTTAGCTCCTAATTAATTTATTGAAGCCAGTTTGCAACGCTGAATGGAATGCTTACGTGCTTGCGTAGTGCAAAATTGTGTCAATATAAGAAATATTACACAACATCACAGACATTGATCTGATCCCATGGTAAGTAGCTTAAGCACTTGTGTAACAAACACCGATGTTTGTCACACAAATATGTGTCCCGAGTGGGAATCGAACCCACCGCTCTTGTTTGTAACCGTAGGTAGGTGAACATGGGTCACTAACCACTATTCCACCGAGCCAGTCGAATTTAATGATATTGATGTTCACAGAGAAGTGAAATCCCACCAAAAACATCCTGTAAAAAAACTATCCAAGCCTCGTTAGAGCAGCTTGCTCATCTCTAAAAAGTAATGAAATCTAGACAAAATCGTGCCAAGCCTAAAGTTCCTTACTGCGATTTCTTCATTATTGTATGCAGAGATATCTGGACTGATGCCTAACCTCGCTGACTTGTTGTCATCATCTGCCTTAACGCCGTCAGCGGGAGCCGCGCCGCCACAATAAGTTCACGACCGTCGCGGTCTGGTGCGCGCGCATTTCTAAGGTTCGCTTTCGAAAGACCAAAGAGAGTTTCAAGGCCGCAGACAAATTTGTATCTATTTTAACGTACATCATAATGTTAAAATTGTACTAAGCATTAAGTATTTTCAGCTTTTTGTAAGGGTATACAAACAAGAAGTAGTAAGTAGGTAAATTACTTATAGATACTTTATATAAGGCCAATGTAAATAGCAACCTAGAGCCTAATAAGTATAAAGCTATTTCTGTCGGACTGAATTTAATTGAAGGGGTAAAACTGTCTCACAAATGCAAAAGCAAATTGATATCGACATTACTAACTAGATTGAAAGCACGTCATATCGCCTATCGCCGGGTAGACTAATTTGACTACATATCCATATCCATGCATGCAGTTGGAATAACTGCCTCGTTAGTCTATTGGTAGGACCGAGAGGTCCCAGGTTCAAATCCGGAGTCGGGCAAAATTCGTTTGAGTTTTTCTGTGATGAAATTACTCAGCCCGACGCGGAGTTAGGAAGTTGGCGGTTGAACGCCCGTGCCTCGGAAAGCACGTTAAGCCGGTTGTCCTGCGCCCGATCTCTCATCGGTCATGTCGGATTGCCGTCTCACCGAATTATGAGAGTAAGGGAATAGAGAGTGCACTTGTGTTTGCGCGCACACTTGTGCATATGTCCTGCGCACTTGGCTGATCTCAATTGAGATCGGCCGCCAAGGCTGAAATCGGTGGGACGCCCTTATTTGGAATAACAAGGAATTTAAATGTTATCGTAACTTTAGCTGTTTCCATTCAAAAGTTATAAAAGTCATGACCTTAAATAGCATTAATTTGGTTGCATATGCAATATAGCATGCTATAATTTGGTTTACTCCTCTGAATATGATATACAGCTCAGCTTATAAAAAAAGGGTTGTAACAAGACAATTTATCCGTAGAATTTCTTATTCATTCTCTTCATTTTATAATTTCGTTTTGTTTTCAATCCAACCCTTCCATTCATATGTATAAATTAAGGATTAATGAACGGGATCAACTACCAGAATATGCCGTATGTGGCGACCCTTATGCTTAATTCAGCTACTCACACATTCCCGAATGGGAACACAGGATAGTTCGTTTAAATCTGAATTAAATGTAGGCCACTAGAATATACTGTTTACTTAGTACGAATCATTCAACTAATTTTAGGTAACCGAACTTCTTACTAAACAGACGAAACTTTAGTTGGCCTAAGCCAATTGACCAGATTTTAATTAGCGTCTACTGTATTTATTGGTAGGATAAATATTTAGTCTCGACTACGGTGAAACCGATATTTGGTACCTATATTGATGGGTACAATATTTTTATTGTATACCATAACACAAATAATTAGAAATAATTTACCAGAGTGAATGAAATATTGATTGTTTGTTTAACGTATGCTCCTAATTTTCATATTCACTAAGTTAATGGTTGCGAATTCCAATATTGCCGACATCAGTGGTTACGGCTGTCAAAATCAGAATAAATATTAATAATTTTTCGAATTACTACTGACCACTGGACCGGGTCAGGTTCCAAATAAATGTTAATATCGGGTACGTACACATGCGGTGCCCGCTACAGTCGGTAGCTAAACAGCTAATGTTCTTAGCACAACCAGGGCGTCTTAGTTACGCCTTAGCGCTAAGAAGCCTATCCCTACACGAACAATCTCGTTACCTGCATTATCTCACTAATGCTATTACTGCCCGCTGTAATATTATCCTTTTGCTCCGCATCTCACCGCGCGTTGATAAACTGATTAAAATACGTGGGCGACCTACTGTTTTCAATGCTAAATTGCTTATGGATGTAACTAGATACAAATTGGTGTTCTGATAAATTCGAATTGGAACCAACTGGGAAATTAACCCGAGTTCATTTTGCGTCATATTGCACTTATAACTATATTATAAACTAAAATATCATTACTGAACTAAAGTAGGTTACAGGTATTTTAATGTATCGAATTGCCTCCATAGTTATCCAAAGACCAATTATTAATACCCAATTGCACGATCAGAAATCATCTATTTCTGATAGCAATGGAAATTGGCGTCTATATGTTTTGCAATAAAGTCGTAAATTCGAAATTGTCCGATGAACCCAAACATGTGTGCGACATATCACATAATGTAGGCCAGGCGTGGTTTGGTATAATGTCGGCGTTCGGAGGTTAGCCGGGATAATCCGCGCTATTGTTACCTATTTTAATGCTTACGCTCTTTGTCCAGGGAATGTATTAAGTCATACGCGGATAATCGCTCTATTATGCCGGTTTAATTTTGCATTAGTCGTACGAGGAGATTGGCAGCTGCTTAGCGTCGCGCCGAGACAAATCGGCGACAGTTTGCATTTGTAAACACGACGGCGACAATAGCGAGTGTTGTATGAAATCGATACGCTCGCCATGTAATGGGAATTATGGGAATAACAATTTGTATTTTTTTTTTTTTCGAGTCGGTTCTATATTTACAAACAACAGTGACATTTTTATATTTTACACAACGTGTTTTGGATCTCTGGCAACATAATTGACAAGCCTATGTGTAATATTAAATTCAAATCGCCCTCCTTCAATGATTTTCATAGTTTAAATTAATAAGTCATTTATGCATAGACCGTACATAGCTTAGTCTTATATTGTATATATGATTAAGCTCATTAAAATAGCCGCGAAAAAATATTATTTATACATTATGTAAGTATGATAATAACACATGTTTTACACTTGATTGATTAAAAAAATAATTAAATAAAACAACTTTTTAACCAACCAACTTCCAAAAGGAGGAAATTTTACGGATTAAACTCTCGTTTAATGTTTATTCAAAATAATATGTTTAGAATAACAATAGACGCGAATTTAATCCGTAAAATTAGTTTTATTTCAAATGCGCAAATACTGGACAATAAAAAAATACTGTATAAATGATGTAGAAGAAAAAAATACATGCGAATACAAATCACTTCCTTTGGGGAACCAATCGATAATCATAAGTTCAGAGATATTTACAGAAGTTAAGTACAATTATGAGACCGTCTGTATCGATATACCAGTTTTTGTGTATTTGTGTTAGGGCTCCAGTCGCCCAAGCGCCTTAGCGGCCGTGTCGTCGCGCATCATCGAGAGCGCCCAATATTTGCCATGCCGTCCCCGCTCAGGAGTTTCCGGCCCGTGGAAGTATCATATGAACGCAAACATTGGATCGGAGGTTTTACGAGGCAGCTGGCCGACACGACTAATTACATCAATTACAGGCAAACAGTGGCGCGCTCGGGTTTCTGCCCACCTTTGTCAATATTTGCGGACGCGCCCGCGGCGCCCGCGCGCGCACTGACCGTGGTATACTTACGTGAATCCTGAAGACTTCTGCTGCGACTTTTTATGTGTTAGTGATCCCAGTGAAACGTAAAAGTTAAGAAAATAAACCTGCAAAATATACTTAACATAATAAATTAAAGAAATTTACTTAAATTTACATATCTAGTACAATATGTATCTACCTACAATTAACTGTCTACTGTGTTGAGAATAATAAAAAAAACTAATTGAATTTACGCACCTATTAGTTATTTAAAAATTGACTGCGTTTTACTAAACATAAATTGTTGTTCACAATAAAAAAATTGTACGAATACGTATTTGAACAATATCCTGTTAGTAGGGCACGCCTTCGTACCTCATTGTTTTCATTAGATACCAATTTAAAAAGTACTCAAACTTTGCCTCACACCTAAAAATATATAACCTGAAGTGAAAAAAAAGGTGTATTCTACTGAAACAATAAGTACCTCCTACTACAGAAGACAGTAATTTTGAACATTTGGTTTGGTATATCTTCCAGGGGTTCAACTCTTCTCACAATATCTTTTACGTGTCTTATCTGAAAATGAAATGAAATTTCATGTTCGTCCATAGTTGGTTCCTAGGTAGGTAATCGAAAAAAAAACGAAAATAATGTCTTTATCATAAATACAGTTTTTTTATCGAGATTGAACGTACATCTACATATCTACAAAAGGAAACCTTTTTGAACGAATGGGAAGATACTCGCATTTATTTCAAGCTTGTTTTTGTGCCTATTTCTTTCCTTTGTTCGATTTTGCGAAAAGGCTACCGCTTATTTACAGATTACAATACCATAAAAACGTCACGACAATCCACGAAATGATCAAAACATGTGCCACCCTCTACTTTATTAAAAAGTGGATTTTTTTTTCTCGTCACCGTTGTATTGTGGCGTGAGCTTACGCTGAAAAAGGCTGCGCGTCGCCGCGGGCTAAGCTCTAAAGACAACTCGTCCAATTCGTGTGCTATCACATGGCAGTTAATCTGCCATCTTTGACATTGCAGCGACAAAAGACGAGTGGAGGGGGGGGGGGGGGTAATTCAGGGGGATGGGCGACGTTGGTGGCACGTCATCCTTGTGTGATCGCTTCAGGGGTTACACGAATTCACGGATAATTTGGGCTAGAGATGGATTACTTTCAGTTACTATATGTTTAACGAGGTGGGTTTTGTTTTACGTAAAGATAAGAAAGGATGAAATGAGGAGGGATGTGACTATATTATTATGTGGTGTATCTATCCTGTCTGATTAAAATATTCACGATCTTCTGATTTATGATTATTAAATAAACATAATGAATTCAACCAATCCTTTAACGTTCGTACACGAGTGGTAATCGGAGTCAATCAACATGAATGACCTCCATGTATCCATCCATCCATCATATCCATATTGTGTATTAGCGATATTCACTTACAAACTAAAATCGTCCAGTATCAAAGTCGACAATTGACAACCCTTATACCTACATAACTTACAATTCTAAAATTCTAAATCTAAAAAGAGCCAGTATTAGTCTTACTCCGTTAAAACATTAAAAAAACTAAATTTTTACTAAAAATATTATCCTAAATAAACAGTTTTTTTCTGAAGAAGCCAAAGTGTGGATAAAAATTAAAATAATTTCCCTAATTAAGTACAATAATCCGCATAATCACGTTCGAGTGCTCCGGGCCTGCAAAACAGTTTTTGCTAGTGATTTCGACATAACGAGATTGACTAATAGCGAGGGATAGAGATTAATGTTGTTTGGGAGCGTCGTCGTATTGACACATCCATTAAGCTCCCCGGAGGCGGGGAATTTGAGGCCACGCCCCGCGCCGCCCCGCGCGGCCGCCGCGAGCCGCCGCGCCGCTACTCGCTAAGGAGATTTGGTGGCAATCGCATCACGGGTGTTCGTGACAGTGATGTGGATACGATGAGTGCGGTCTCCCGGAGGTGAAGGTTCCGCCAGCGTGGCTCGGCCGGAGGGCATGGGCGGCGCGGGCGGCGCGTGGCGCGAGGCGCCGGCGCTGCTGAGTACGGCGCTGCTGCTGGGCGGCGCGCTGCCAGAGCGCCCGCCGGCGCCGCTCTTCACCATCGACAGCATTCTGGCGCCGCGGCCGCCGCCGCCGCCGCTGCAGCTGCACCTGCCGCCCTTCCACAGGCCGCCCGAACTGTTCGGTACGTCCGCTAAGATGTTCATGATGGGTGAGACACACATTTTACTAATGCATGTTACGCACTCTCGCTAATTGATTTCAATACTTAATACGTTAAAAATTAATAACGGTGTCTCCATCAACTCAGACATCTGAACCCTTCTTGTTGATATTGCTAGGTAGTCAGGTAAAAAAAAATAGTAAATGAAGACATTAGGATTAATAATTTCGGACTGACTCCTCATCATTATTAAAAAATCTTTTCCTAACTTATTTACTCGGATTAAATTTACAGATTATAGTAATCTGATTTGTAAACTTTTATTAGGAAGTAGATATGTTTTATCGTTTTATTGTTGTAGAAAATCGTTGAGTAATTTTTCATGCATGAACAAGAAACTAAAATCTGTACCTAACATAATGTCAAAGTTTTCTCCAGACGCAAACATTCCTAATATGTGTAAGTAGTAAGTAATATAGGTAATTTAGATAAACATAAGAAATTGTTAATTTAACCGCAAATTTTTTATCTGCTGTGTCGTTTGCACAACAAGAAACTAAACTGGAAGGAAGGAAGGAATAAAGCGGTTAAGACACAAGTTTAATGACTTATGAACGTAAAGTACTGAGAAATAGATTATTAACACCTTTTTTAATGAAAAGCCAATGCAATTTAAATACTATGGGAAATGAGGGGCAAATAATTAAATAATAAATATAATTTCGGTAAATAACACTTGGCAATCTTTCATCAAACCTTATAAACGTGTAGTAGGTACGATTGGATATGACTGTTACTTTGTTTTGTATAACGTGACTGTCAATTAAGTCAGGCCAGTCGATTACTAGTCAGTAATCTATCTCTTCTTTTCTCTCTTAGCCTGTAAATGAACTTAATAATTTATTTAATGTATTATAATACTTAGTACATAGTTATTTATCTATATGTTAACTATAAAAAAATATAATAATAAGGCGTCCGACCGATTTCGGCCACGGCGGCCAATCTCAAGGGAGAATTTGAGATCAGCTAAGTGTGCAGGACATATTATAATGCACAAATGTGCGCGCAAACACAAGTGCACTCTCTACTCCCTTACTCTCATAGTTCGTTGAGACGGCAATCCGAAATAACCGGAGAGAGATCGGGCGCAGTACCACCGGCATAACGTGCTTTCCGAGGCACGGGCATGCAACCGCCAATCTTCTGACTCCGGCTGAGTAACTTCTTTACAGAAATACTCACTGACCGGACTCCTACCGGGGACCTCTCGGTCTTAACGCAGCGCTTGCCAACAATAGACTGAGGCAATGTAAACTAATGATCTACGATGCGATTCAAAAGACAAGATCTATCAGGATTCTCCAATCTAATAGATTTGAACAGAAAATCGTTTATTTGGTACAAGTATCTAAAATCACGATATCTAAATATATTTAAAAAACAAATATGAAGATAACAAATATTATTTAGAATTTAAATGCGTTGCCAATAAATAAATCAATTTACTAATCAGATCATATTAAGCATTCATAAGCAATCAAAGGAGGTCGGGCAAAAATATATGGGACGGGTACCCACGACCAAAAACAACCAGACGTACTATTAGCAACGCTGGCGGTCGACCACCTATAAGGTGAAAATCGCTTGGCGCTTACGCGTCTGTCAGAACAAGCCCCGCCCCATTATGGTCAAGGAGCTGGCAAGAATTTTTGGGTAGATATTTGAAGCGAGCTGAAAACTTGTCCTGTACCTCTCCTATTATATCCCAACACAAAACCGCAGACCTGGCTGAGTAGCGGGGCTAAACCAACCCCCAATAAACAATTATTTAAAAATATATTTTTATAATCCAAAAAAATATAATTTGTCAGCTCACCTGACAGGTAGAAGTTCCATCGAAATGATTTGTCTTAGTGAGTCTTATTTTTTAGTTATAAATAAAAAGATGAAAAATATTTTTGGGGGTTTGCTTTAGCCCCGCTACTCACCAGCCAGGTCTGCAGTTTCGTACTGGGATATAATAGGAGAGGTACAGGATAAGTTTTGAGCTTGCCTCAAATACCTACCAAAAAATTCTTGCTAGCTCTCCTACTATTGGAACGTTTTTGCTTGGATTTTGACAGATTTTTTTTATGTGCTCTTCTATTGGCCAGTGGGCAGGGCTAATGGCGTTTAAAGAAATTTGTTTGAAAAGTGTACTACCGCCAAAATTTCCGGTTGTACATATGTAGTTGGGAAGCTCTTTTCAAGACCATCTTCAACGATATTTTAACTTCATATACGTTTTAAATTTTAAGTTTCGTTTTTCACCATTCACTAACCTCATACTTAACATTATAACGCTGAAAGTTTATCAATTTGTTTAGTGAAAATCCATACAAAAGGAAATAAATTATTTTTAAATATCTAGATTTTTTTTCCATACGTAGATATCATTTAAGTTTAATTGTAACTTTTTTCCCACTACGAATTGAGTCTAGGCACGACAATAAATAATGGTAGTCATGAAAAGAGCTTTCCAACGACATACGTTTGGTCGTTATTGGTCGGTAGGCCTAACCTAACCTTTATTCGTCTACGGTTTATTCATCTAGGCTTTATTCACCTAACAGTTATTTCACCTAACGCTCAATTCACCTAACGCTTAATTCACCTAAGAGTTAATTTAAATTTAAAAGTGATTGGTAAAGATAGAAGCAAATAGATGCAAACCCGACTTCACGTAGTCATGTCTGTCCTACCCCTAGAGTGTAATTCAAGCCCGCGTAGGCGTGAAGGGGCGAGGCGGCCCGCGAGCTAAGGAGCTGGTGGTTTCAGCCCTCGCTGCCCAGGCTAAGGATGGCCAGCAAGCCGAATGCGGTGGTGAGCCAAAACCATTCTGCGACGATAAGCTCGCGTGGGACCGTCGGAGCCCCGCAACGTCGGAGCCGCCACAGAACCCATTCATGCAATATTCAAGATTTCTGTACGGACAAATATTTCTAAACAAATTAATAAATTGAATAATGTACTGTAACTCCCATCACTAATGAATAATTCGTAAGTACTACCCTTGTTTTAGCTAACTGAACCGCGCGGCTCGCAGTAATGATAAATAGGCTAGTTGTTGATTAGATATTTCAAACATATTTAAAAAATAGATACGTTATGTTAAAGAAACATTAGATTAAAAAACCATTAGATTAATTGGTCTTTAGTCCAATCAATTTTAGTTAAACAGAATTATATGAGTTATGCATTAGGCGAGTCGTGTATTAGGCATAATAATTTTAAGAGAGTCGAGCATAGTTGAATCGGCAGTAATTGAAACAACTTTAGTTTATTTGATACGTAACCCTAGGCAGAGATACCTGCATATATTTTGGACTATACATACCTAAGCCTCCCTCATAAAATTGAAACATTTAGTAAAATTTATTATATTACATATATCGCTTACAGTTCCAAAATTAAACGTAACATTTTGATCGGCGACATAAACAGAAGTTATACATTGCTGCATCTGTCCTACATAGGCTTTATTTGTATAGAATGTAGATAGTATACTTTAGAAAGATTATTCATACATTTTCTGAATTGTATTAGTGTAACAACAAATACAAAATTCAAATTTTGGTGTTGCCAGTAATTTCAAAAGCCGAACAACAGGTTCAAGTTTTATTTTCTCAACACAGTCCGCTAAATGGAGTTGGTATTTTAAGATAATGTCTTCTTCTCCATATAATCCTAATACCTATGAATTAAGGTACTAGGAAAATATAGTGCCTTGATTGATAGCGATAATGGCATATTTATAGCTTTAGGCTTAGCTGCAGTAAAATAAACAGCTCGGTCCTCATTTTTCAACACAAACTTATCCTGACAGGTATGTCCTATGACATTGAACCTATTAAATGCAACAAACTCACACATTTAAATAAATAAATATTAAAATTATGGACTTAAAGTCTCTCTTAAGGTCTGGGGGGCCTGGGATCTTACTCTAATAGTAAGATCCCAGGCCCGCTAAAAAAACATAACTTACTTTTTGTTAAATTTACCACCTAGAGGTGGCATATATAAAATTCAGAGATTTAAATTTAATTATTTATTATTATTATTATTTATTTTAATAATCTATCTATCTACACCATTAAATTTTAGTGGTTGTTTTCCCGTGGCAGAACGATTTGCCTTTAGTAATACTATCGAATCATGCAAATTATTCCTCGAAGAAAAAAATATTTTTATTTTCGATTTTTTAGAATAATATTTTCCAACTCGAAAACGAGAGAAGCTATTGTTGTTTTTGAAGATGTGACGTATTCAGGTAATGCTTGCCGCATGAAATCGATGCTTAAAGCTAAGCTCTACACCCTAAGTCATAAAGCGATTCGAACGTGCTTTTGAGTTACGGTTAAACTTTTCGTAAAACCGGCATTTATTGATTTTACCAAAAAAGAACTGCACACATCTTTTGTACCACTAAGATAGAATCATTTTACTGCGGGAAAACAACCACTAAAATTTCACGGTGTATAAATAAAAATGAATTGCTGTTCGTTAGTCTGAATAAAACTCGAGAACGGCTGAACGGATTTATCTTATCTTAGTCTTGAAATGTTCGTGGAAGTCTAGGGAAGGTTTACACGGTGAGAAATAATGGAAACGTTGCGAAAAATAAAGTGAAACAACAATTTCATTTTCCGAATATAAAACCGTTCTATGAAACATTACTGTCAATGTTTTGACATATTTTGATGGTTGGCATTGTTGATTCGTTTCCATGGTTATAAGTCATAATGTTGTAGTAAACCCTTTCAGTTTGTTCCAAATCGCCGGGATGAAATTCGCCGGGACCACTAGTATTCTAATATAATTGAAAATTAATATATCATATTGACAGACCGTTTCTGTGGGCGGTAATTCCTCCCAGACGCTTTAAGTCTAATAAAAAAATTCGTTATTCCAAAAATAAGTAAGGTCTGGGGGGCCCAATCTTAGACTATATGTATGTGCGTGTCGTGATGAACAAATACTTTGTCGAAGTCCAGTTCTATAACAATATCTACATATTATTATACTGCCTCGTTGGTCTATTGGTATTGCTATGCTAGCAAGCGCTGCGTAAGGTCCGAGAGGTCCCCGGTTCCAGTCCAGTCGAAAATTTGTGAGTGAGTTGTTCTGTTAAGAAATTAGTCAGCCCAGAAATAGAAATACTTATTATGTCCTGCGCACTTGGATGATATCAATTAAGATTGGCCGCCATGAAACTTCTACATAGTTACACTTTATTGTAAAACCACAAACTTTTGTAAAATTAAGAATTTCTTAAAAATAATCCTCAGGATTAATTGTCTCACAAATGTTGAAGCACATATTAAGAAAACAAACTCAAAGAAGAATACCTGATGTGCAACAGCATCGGTACCCTATGTTCAAACTGTTTATGCTAAGAGACAATTCAATCAAAGGTCGCACATATTTATAATACAATAAATAAGACCCTAAATTATTATCCAAAAACATCACAAACATGTAAAAACCTCTTTATTGGCTTTTAAATAAAAATTACGACTACATAGAATCACTCGCAAAATAATTTTTAAACTCGTACCTACTTATCATTCCTTTAATATATAAGAAGGTGCGGGGTCTTCTATTTTATACTTAAGGGAGATCCCAGCCACTAGTTCTTTAATGTATTGTAAGATACTGAATTAAATATTTTCATTATATTTATCTTAGTATAAAAGTAGGTATACCTATGCCGTGATAGCTTTTTCAATTAAGGCAATTATGAAGGGAAGTATGTAGGTAGGTGTCTTTTTATGTTTAATTGTATTAAGCATGTTTAACTGTTCTTGAATATATAAATGTTTGTCAGCAGACAATATTATGATTGCTTTATTTTTAGAGCAGTTAAATTATATATTTTAGCACAAAAATAGCTATTAGGAATACAAAATAAAAATATGAACTGTCTATCGTACTCCTCAATTTTGTTTTTTACGATTTTTGTTTACGAACATTAAATGCATTTTAAAATTACGGCTACCTAGAGCTTTAAGATCGCGCCCCGCGGCGAGGAAACCCGAGCCGCCCCCGAGCCCCGAGACTTATCCCAATTTATAAGAATTTCCCTCGCACCAAGCCGACATTTAAAAATTTCAAAACAGCTCAAGGGTATAATGATTGCTCCGATAGAAATAACATGAAAAATTCAAACGTTATGGTTAAGTTGTCGATGGCCGTCCACCGCCGCTAGGGAAACTTTCGGATATCTGTGGAGAACAAAGAAACGTTGCTGCTTACGGAATAATTTGAAATTTCAGTTTTACTACGAATACAAATCGTTTGATTTCTCTCATGGCTTATATTTTGCATAACTATATTGTATTACTCAAAAATACCAAGAAAAATCTTTACTCTATATAATTCATAATTTTCATAGAAGTCGTATCATCTATACAAATAATGTTGAATTAAAGGGGGTATTAAAAATTGAGTAAATTGAGGCTGAAATTTTATACCAGACACCGCAAACTAAAGCCACAAATGTGCAAACAGCACTAATAATACAGATACATCTGACACTGAACCAACATGACATGTATTTTAAAAATCAATACGGCTTACGACGATCGGTCGGGCGAGCCGCGCCGCACCAAGTTAAGCATAGCGCCTTAGCCCGCCCGCGGCTTTAAAAGCTTTTACATTTCTTTAAAAATAATACGCCGTAATACTCCGGGAAAGTATGCAAAAATATTCAATTTTTTTTTAACGTCCTGTATCTGAGCCGGGATCATCACGGTCGGTGCACTGCGGAGGTGCCGCGGGTACTCGGCTCGATCTCTCCTCTCTCCATTCTTCCTTTTGTTCGAGTTCGTGGTGTGTGATTAATCGTAGTGCTTCGAGTTGGCGGCTACTTAATGTTTTTAACTGGCAGGGGAAATGTAAATCTGGACGTCCAAACGCAGTTACTTGTAGGTAGATAAATCATCATCAGCCCATATACGACCCACTGCTGGGGCACGGGCCTACCCTGTAGAGCGATCAGTCCTTAGTTGACTAGCCGCTTACCAAGTGCGGGTTGGTTGACTACACAACCTTAGCATTTCTTCATGGGTGCAGGTTTCCTCACGATGCTTTTCCTTTAAAAAGCGTCTAGTAACCGTACATGAATTTCAAATTTGAAAGCACTGTGGTACGTGGACGGGTTTGAACTGGCGATCTCACAAAGATAAACAATACACTTCACCTTATATGTATGTATTAAATCTCACGTGAATTTGTCCTCATCCACGTTATGTTAAGTAAAATGTTTTCTATAATGATATGAGAATATCTTAGATAAAAACAAAATGCTTACGTTGCAGGAGATATCAATCTTACTAACACAATCCGCTATAACAATAATCACGTTTGGCGCCCAACATGGGATTGATATTTTTTCCTGGCTTGATTTTTTATTTATACAAACAATAGAGACTATTTTTTTAAAGTATTTTTTGAACCAATTTATTCAAGAGCACTAGACACATTTGCAGTCAAAAATCTCTTTAATTGAAACCTTTGAAAATAATAATGAATAAATCGGGTTCAAGTAAAGTGCTTCAAGTATCGAAGAGTAAGAAAGAAAACTATTGATTCAGACATATCTACAGATGCACATGCAGTTTTCACGTACTCACGTACCTAGAGAAAACATAAAACAGAAACCGACGTCTCCCGACGGCGTATCTTACCTGTACCCTGTACATTTAGTGAAAACGTTACAAACTCTTTAAAATAGATCTTCTACTTTTAGCTGTTACGGAATTCTAATCGCGTATAAGACGTGTTATTAAGTATTTAGAATGCGATGTTACGAACAGCACCCGGCCATGGGAAAACTAACTACTGACAGAGCCGAATTATCTCATTAGTATCAATAAGCCAGAAGTACCAGTACCAGTATTACAAAATATTTTTTTTAAGTTCACCACATAGTATATTTTATGAGGGGATTCAAGAGGAAGTTGTTCGTGTATTATACAGCCGAAGCGAAGCGAGGTCAAATCACTAGTTAAAATTCAAAATCATGATAGCTACTCACCGCGTTACCAACTAAGAAGGGTTAATAAGCGCATTCCTAGGTTCTGCATTCACCGTGCTCTTTATATTTATTCCACGTGTCAACATCGACAGAGCTTAACAATGTTTCCGTCCGGCAGGCGTAGGGGGCGTGGGCGGGTCGCCGGCGGGCGCGTACGCCGGGCTCTACGGCGGGTACGCGGCGGCGGCGCTGGCGGGCCTCGCGGGGCCCCCGCCCAAGCGCAAGCGCAGACACCGGACCATCTTCACCGAAGAACAGCTGGAACAGCTCGAGAGCACCTTCGACAAGACGCACTACCCCGACGTGGTGCTGCGGGAACAGCTCGCTTTGAGAGTCGACCTGAAGGAAGAGAGAGTCGAGGTATGTCACCGATACAGTCATATGGCAGTAGGTACTCGCAAAATTGAATTTACATCCAAATAAAATGGAATTCTTATCTTCGGTAATTTTACATGAAATCATGGGATCTATATCTTTCCAAGAATAAAAACTTCCTACATTTATTTTCTTACGTTTACCCCGTTTTAACATATTACCATTGTTTCTTTGCACGTATTGTGTCTCAGGGTAATGTGTATACCCTAAACTTCCTTGATATATGGTCTATCCAACATAAAAATATTTTTCAATTAGAACCAGTAGTTCCTAAGATTAAAACAAACCAACCAATAAACAAACAAACTCTGTAGCTTTATAATATTAGTTTAGATTTGTACCTAGAGTAAGTAACGTAGTGTCCTGTTAGCGCTCCCATCCAATCAGTAGACAACTTTGTAGTTGTGGTCTTTCAACACATGAATTATAAAAAAAAACATGATCAAGTTGTTCGAGTTGAGATATTATTTTTGTGTTCTATAAACCCCTAGCTGTGCCCGCGACTTCGTTCGCGTCGACTACAGGATTTTACATACAGAAGTTGTTTCCCAATAACTCCCGTTCCCCTGGGAAATTTTAAATATCGCGTTGCAAGTAAGCTTTACGTTCATTAGGGTACCCGCATGCCCATCTCAATTATGCGGTTTAGATTTTTTCATACAAATGTTTTTTCCCTATTACTCCCGTTACCGTGAGAATTTTACAATATCCTGTTGCAACTAAGCTAGACTAAAACTAATTTTACGGATTAAACTCGCGTGTATTGGTATTCTAAACATCACATCTAGTGCATGTTCACATACTGCAGACTTGAACATGCACTAGACGGACCCAACCATTATATCCGGTTTGACAAACCTCAAATCCTCGTGAAAGAGCAACGTTTTGTCCCTGGGATGCTGAGAGAAGCTATTGAGATTAAAAAACATCCTAATTTCAATAAAGAAGATGGTTGGAGTGTACCACCTGCTTGGGATCCTATCATGAAGACCATAATATCCCAAGCCCGTCAAAAACAACAACATATTGCAAGACCTAACAATGTTGTGGGTTCTGTATGCGTGAACCGGAACACACAAAATATCACACCAAATGACGGTAGTAATTAAACTCACTTATGAAGACACCTGTCAACTTTAGTCTTGCTCTTGACCACGAGCGCTGTAAAGAGCTCGAAACGATCTCGAAAGATCTCTAAATAATGTTTAGAATACCAATACAGGCGAGTTTAATCCGTAAAATTAGTTTTATTTGAAATGTGTAGTGCTCGCGCAAATAAAAATAGACAATACCATAAGCTAGACTAATTAACCTGCATGCCAAATTTCAAGCGTCTAACTTATGCGGTTAATATTTTTCATACAACAGGATTTTCCCGTTAATTCCCGTTCCCGTAGGAATTTCGGGAAATCCTTTCTTAACGGATGCCTTAGTCATAACATCTACCTGCATGCCAAATTTCATCTCGATCCATCCAGTGGTTTGGGCTTTGACGACATCGTCCGCGTAGAGATGTTTAACGGGTAAAACATTACTTCTTTATAGCGCAGTCGGTTAAAAAGTATGTCCTATGTCCTTTCTCAGGTTCTGGACTATATCTGTACCAAATTTCGTTTATATCGGTTCAGTATTCTATTCGTGAAAGCGTAACAGACAGACAGACAGACAGAGTTACTTTCGCATTTATAATATTAGTAAGGATTTATCGATAAGGCTTTAGGCTATATAACATCACGCTGCGACCAATAAGAGCAAAGAAACGATGGCAAATGTGAAAAAACGGACGAAGTCGCTGGCACAGCTAGTGAATTATAAAAATCGGCACAGGCGTTTAGTCTCTGTATTGTTTCAAAGGAATATATCTATACACCGTGAAATTTTAGTGGTTGTTTTCCCGCAGTAAAATGATTCTATCTTAGTAGTACAAAAGATGTGTGCAGTTCTTTTTTGGTAAAATCAATAAATGCCGGTTTTACGAAAGGTTTAACGGTAACTCGAAAGCACGTTCGAACCGCTTTATGACTTAGGGTGTAAAGCTTCTTTAGCTTTAAGCATCGATTTCATGCGGCAAGCAGTACCTGAATACGTCACATCTTCAAAAACAACGATAGCTTCTCTCGTTTTCGAGTTGGAAAATTATTATTCTGAAAAATCGAAAAAAAAATTTTTTTTTTTCGAGGAATAATTTGCATCATTCGATAGTATTACTCAAGGCAAATCGTTCTGCCACGGGAAAACAACCACTAAAATTGCACGGTGTATACATGCATGCAAAGGCTGATAAAGACATTACCATACCATTGCATCGCGCAGTCGGTTTAAAAATTACCTACTGGTTTAAAAATTGGTATACCTACCTTCCTATACCTTAAGTTGTTGTTGTTTGAAATAAGAAGTCATAAAAATCAAACATTTAAACCATTACAATAAACACTTTCTATATACAGGGAGCAATAGTCAGTACCCATAAAGTTTGGGAGGACTTTCTAAAGCTTAATAAACAATTTGCTTTTAAAAAACTTTCGACAAAAGTATTGGAAACGACATCGTAATGGCCATTCTGTCGAATGAACTTTGAATGAAATGAACATTGTTGTGGCCACACAACAGCGATTTATTTCTAACCATTGGTTCTGATATACACCGTGAAATTTAAGTGGTTGTTTTCCCGTGGCAGAACGATTTACCTTCAGTAATACTATAGAATAATGGAAATTAATAATTGAAAAAAATATTTTTTTCGAATTTTCAAAATAATTATTTTCGAACTCGTTAACAATAGAAGCTATCGGTGTTTTTTAAGATGTGACGTATTCAGTGTGGCTACCATGAGTTTAAAACTTACGCACTCGATATCGCCTACGTGAATATGTCTATGAAAAACTTGTACAGCGCCGCTGGTGGTTACGCGAAGAACTAAAATCGGCCGTATGAAAAATCAACTCGATAGGTTTTTAACGTACGTAAGTTTTCGATGGCCAACTCATGGTAGGCCCTCAGGTACTGCTCGCCGCATGAAATCGATGCTTAAAGCTAAAGAAGCTCTACGCCCTAAGTAATAAAGTGGTTCGAACGTACTTTAAAGTTTCACTTATACCTTTCGTAAAACCGGAATTTATTGATTTTAATAAAAAATAACTGCACAAATCTATTGAGCTATTAAGGTAGAATCATTTTGCTGCGGGGAAAACAACCACTCAAATTTCACGGTGTATATTGCTGCCTCGTTGGTCTATAGGTAGCAAGCGCTGCGTAAGGACCATGAGGTCCCGGGTTCAAGTCCGGGGTCGGGCAAAATTTGTGTGAGTTTTTCTGTAAAGTAATTACTCAGCCCGGAGTTAGGAAGTTGGCGGTTGCGCGCCCGTGCCTCGGAAAACACTTTGAACCGGTGGTCCTGCGCCTGATCTCTCATCGGTCATATGGGATTGCCGTCTCACCGAACTGGAACAGAGAGTGCACTTGTGTTTGCGCGCACACTTGTGCACTATAATATGTCTTTTGCACTTGACTGACCTCAATTGAGATCGGACGCCTTATAGTTCTCTCAAGCAAGATTCTACCCTCCGCGTTCAGAATCGCTGTCTGAAAAAATATAATGGGTGACCTTTATCAACGCAATAGTACCCAAAACAATGAATTTTGGAATTTGTCTGTTTGTCGGTTTGTCTGTGCATTTGTGCACGCTAATCTCGGAAACGGCATATGCTATCTAGATTTAGTTTTTTGCAATATATTGTGGTAAACTCTACACAACATAATTTTGTATATTAAAAAAATGACGTGTGGCACTCGGGGACTGCCGCGGTATAGCTATTGCATAGCATCGTCCGATTTCGGAGCAACTCGTCTCGATTCGTGCGAGTTTAGTAGAGTCGTACAATACGTCTAACCGCACGCACACAAACACCGTGCCGAAGTCTACCGAACTGAAACGATGTTAGACGATTGTGAGGTTTTTTTTGTTACGGAATTTCTTGGTTCGGTCGCCGCGCTCAAAGCCCGCGATAAAAGCTATGCAATAGCCTAAAAGTGTTGGCTCATATCAATCGATCATTATTAAAAAAAGTTTGCTAATGAAAGAATCACATAGTAGGAACTTTGATATGAGAAGTCTTTACCAAGCGGGCGGAGTCGCTGGCATAGCTAATCTACAAATAAATTCTTAGACTGACTAAATTCTGTCATAACTAGTTTGTTACTCTTTTACATAAAAGTTTTCTTTTTCGTGATTTTATACAAAGTTTTTATCAATGACTTGTCAAATCCACTTATTTCATTTTGAGAAAAACAACAAATCCAGCTTTCAGTTGAATTCCTCATTGTTGTAGGGGCAGTGCAAGGCTTCACTATTGTGTTGAAAGCACTTGGTATAGAAAATGTTTACCTCAACGATTTATCGAATAAGCAAGATTTCGCCAGATTGGCTGCTATTAGGTTTCTTTGGTCGCTGATGAGATGTGATGAACCTATTTGACGATGCCAGTCAATGGAAAATGCCTAAACTTAAATTACTACTAATGATAAACTGAATCGATGTGTTCGTTTTTCGCCATACAGCCAAAATTGTGAAGTTATAAGTACATGCTGAAATTTTAAATAAAACTAATTTTACGGATTAAACTCGCGTGTATTGGTATTCTAAACATTATTTAGAGATCCGACGTTTCGAGCTCTTTACAGCGCTCGTGGTCACGGGTAAGACAACATGCTGAAAGTTTTGACTGTTTGCACTGGTCATACTAAATCAATGTTGTGATATGACGTTACACTACAACGTGCAGTACATTGATAATTTTTTTTTCGCATTTCACGTCCAAAAGTATAAATAAATTTTACTAATATATTCAACGTGCCAATAAATAATGTACCGTTGTGAAATTGTGACAGAGTAACATTCTCCATTGCGCAAAAACTCGTGGGTTCGATCTGCTCCTAGGCCAAATATTGTGCTCCTTGTTTGTTTCAAACAAAATCAATTTGACCCTAATTCAGATCACTGTATACTTACAGTAGATTAGCTACTGTTCTATGATCCTTATTATTTCTCTTTATACAAAAACCAAGCCAATCTGCAGCGTACTTGTCAACTAATTCCCGTTTGTGTTGTGTGTATTTTACGGAACGATTAAGTTCACCAAGCGTAACTTATAAGTAGCTACCGTTGGACCCGAGGGCAAATAGTGACGTGACATTTTTTCATGAAGAACGTCTATGTGGGTGGCCCAGGAGATATCGCGATAGCCAATAGCATTGGTCCAGTTTTGTTGTTATTAATGTTTATAATTTCTGGGACAATTGATTTTTATTAAGGTGTTACAAAGTTTATTTTATTTATTTCAGGGTTGACAATTTTTTTTACACTACAGCATAAAATTTGTCTAAAAACAAACATAGTGAGAAAACTTACGTAACTTGCGTACACAAAAATTATTGGCATATCAACATTAATTTAGCAATCATCACTATCATTGATGTGTGTCATTAGCTAAAATAACATTTCCAATTGTAACATTCACGCGTCGGAGACAGTTGACCTCAAACTATTGAATCAACATTTACTCGTATAATGTAAATTTTTAAAATTGGAAATATAAATATTCTTGAACCTGCCTGGACGGGGTCATGAATGTAGTTCTACTTACGTTTGATACATGCTATCACTGTTAATTATCGCGAACCGATCATCTAAGACCTTAACCGTCGCCCCGAGTCTCTTATTGGCTGCGTGGCATGCGTGCCCATTCCGATGTTCCCCTAATGACAAAAGTGGTGATATAGACCGAAGCGGACAAGTCAAGTGTGCAGAATGAGGCTTCTTGCGGTGAGCGGGCGCAAACAGCGTTCTGGGTGGCGCGGCGAGTGGTCGGCACACACTCGTAACACCGGTAGCCCAAACACCGGACACTTTCTAACACAGATTCGGGCTGAGAGCCCTCGGCGGCGGCCTCGCCCGCACTTGCCACTCGCCACTCGCTGGACTAAAGCTTTGTGGATTTACTGATTCTTGTCGAGAAATCCCGAGTCGATAGTCACGGATGTGCTTTGAACGATGTTTGTTGGCTTGATTATTTACTAAATATCTAGGACGTATCCACACACGGTGTTCACACATCTGACCCCAAACTAAGCAGAGCTTGTACTATGGGCGTCAGAAACGAATATAAATACAAATATATTTTTAAATACATACATAAATACATAATCACACCCAGACACGGAACAAACACCGATATTTGTTCATCACACAAATATTTGTTTCGAGTGGGAATCGAACCCCCGACTCCTGGAACCGCCAGCCAGGGTCACTAACCACTGTTCCATCAAATCTTTCAAAACAAACAAATATTTCTTTTTTTATCATACCTACTTTTGTGTTAAATCCGCATTGTTAAAATTATATCTACTGACAGAGTGTTTTATTTAATTACTTACATACAAAATACAAAATAGATAAGAGTGTAAAGTAGATAGTTATACTTGTTGAGTTTCACATGTGTCACGAATAACGGATCTATAAACACTAAACAGGGTACAAAATCCCTAAAATTTTCGAGTGTATGCTACAAAATTAGATTTAAAGAAAAGTCATAGTACTAAAGAAATTGCGAACAAAACAAATGTCTTTAAAAGATAAATGTGATAAAGTTAAATAAGCTTTGATTAGGAGCTCGATGCCGGCAGAAAAAACATGATTTAGTGTAAAGTTTTTATTAAGGAATCCATAGTAACTCAGTCCAAATGGAGTTTCGAAGCGGGCTCTAATTTAGCTATGGGCGAATAAAAGGGCGAGACGCGGAGCGAAAATTAATCTGAGTTAATTAAATTTGATTTATTTATGTTGCCGGCCGAGGGGCGATAAAAGCATAACAATACGGATAATTATTATAATTACGGTCACTTTTTTCGGCTTTCTCGGATAATAAACAGGGCTTGCCCGAATTTTTAAGAGTTAAGACTTTCTTTTTCGTTTTAATTTGAGTTAAGTAATTAAAAAAAAAGTCAATTTTAACATTAATTAAGTTTCTTTATTTTTGATTCTTGATATTTTTATTTAACCACTTCAATCTACTGTCCATACCACAGCCAATATGAATTCGAAATATTATCTTGAACTGTTAAATTAAATGTACTTTCATGTAGGTACTATATTATTCAGTATAGAAATTGTACCTATAATCGGGCGGGCTATGTTCATTGCAGAATGTTAAAATGATCGGTAACAATACAGACACAGTTTTGCAATGATATATTATCTATAGTCTTTTTCAGCTATGATGATCCCTGTGACACTTCATTGTGTTCTGAATCACGCATTTTACGTTTGGCAAACGAAAATAATTTTATTGCACACTTTTTTCATTTTATTGCGGCGTCATTAGGAAAAATATTAAAATACATCATTTTAAACTTTTAAAAGGGAAATAGTATCGTTTAGTTTAAATTAATGTAATACAAAATTTTAAAAAAGTACTTACCTATGCAGTTCGTATACGTAGAATGGAACTTACTACATTCCGTCCTACGTATACGAACTGCATAGGTATTTTTTTAAAATGTTCTATTACAATAAATTAAACTAAACGATACTGTTTATCATTTAAAAGTATAAAAATATTTATTTTAATATTTTTCCTAATGACGCCACAATAAAATGAAAAAAGTGTGCAATAAAATTATTTTCGTTTGTCAAACGTAAAATGCGTGATTCAGAACACAATGAAGTGTCACAGGGATCATCTTAGGTGAAAGAGAGTTTAGTAGATGTGCATTTCTATGTTGTTCTGTAACTGACACGAGCACCGGTGAACGAGCACACACACACAATAAATCATAGTTGTAATGGAAAATGCTCTTAATAAATTATTCCTCAACTATTTGGCAAACAGCCACAGCTCAGTGAGACAGCGTACAAAACGCGAGTTTTCACGGGCGCACTCGTTGTTTCCCGCACCGCCCGTATTTGCTCTGCGCCGATTGGACGGTGCATTATTAACCAACCTTGTTTAGCGCGTACGCACGCCGCAACACTTGCACACAATACTCTGGCCACAGATAACATAACTATACTCTGGCTAGCCGAATCAGGTTGTTAAAACAAAATAATACTTTTTTTTTACAACATCGATCTAACTCTACTTTGACACTAAAGAATTTCGTTTTAATTAAAAATAATATTTACAAATCTTTACATATATTACAAATAACTAAGTAAAATTAAACTAACTAAATAAATTACTTTGACACTTGTGTTACGGATATCAGAAACAGCGGTGTACACGAATACACCTATACATATGTAGTACATATAATATAATTCGGCCGAATACGAATAGTGGATATAATGCCAAATATGCCGAATACCGAATACCAACCGAATATTCGGCGCATAATAATAATAATATAATAAATTTAGTTTATTTTCTCTTCTCAATACATTACAAAATTTAGTCTATAGATAACATTTAAACACAAGCATAATTATATTGACGTAGATTATTTATAGTAGATATTATGTAGACTAATAATAATACTAATCATTGCACATTGCATCTCTAATATGTGCGTATAGATAACAGGCTCAGGAAATAAACACCAATATTTATAACACAAATATTCGTCCCGAGTGACGCTAGAGACTGGGGAACTAAATCGAACCAGTTTTATTGTAATTGGAATGGCTCGCTAACAATCTGCACTGTAAATATACACCAAAGTCACTTTATGACTAAGAACAGCCTGTTTAAGTAGTACGAGTAGTCGTAGTACTTTTTTCTTTTGTTCAATAAGTACAAAAAATCTTATTACAAGAAAAACAAAGAATTGAGAAAACCAAACTGCAATATGTGTGTAATCACAACATATAAATTATAGAAATAGGTAGATCTTAAATTGGTAGGAAGGTGTACGTGTATGATGACAAGGTAACTCCAACCCATAATCATAGTCAGTTGGGAATAAAAAGGTAGATTGGTAATTATAATGGAGTGCTATTAATTTTATTGTTGCACGCATGTTAAGTCAATCACATCTCGTCAGCAACGCATTAATTGAAAAGCTCCCTCGTTGGCAGCGGCTACCGCGCATTTTGTCGTTTCCCGCGTTTGTAAAACATTCTATTAATTCGTACATTTGACGGTCTTCAAGCGATTAAAAAATCACACTCAAGGCTTCCTAGCGCGGGACGCCGCATCGTTGAGTTTATTCTAATAAAATTTGGTGAACTGCCTTTCTAAGGATTCCTTTCTTCGCGTTTAATTATAAGGGAAATTGTTGTTACATACACGCGCGCGCTTTGTTGGAAATTAACAACGGAGTAGGTAATTTTTATTAACACCGTACGTTATTTTGTTATGCACAACTAGAGCATTTTCTTTTCAATAGTTTGTTTACGTAGAGTACGAAACGTGACTTTTTAACCAGCAATTTTCGTTTCAAAAGAATATAATATGTTCTCTACTGTAAAAATACCTTGATACTTGAATATATTTATAATGCTTCGCTGTTATTGACCCCTGACTGTATTATGGTTTAAATTTTTAAGTACAGTTCATACGAAGTTCGTAGGAACTCATACGAAGTTCGTAGGAACTTCGTATGAACTGTACTTTTAAAAATACATGATCCATAAATCTTGGATTGTAAGACAACACACGAAATAAAAACCAGAACAGCGCATTCTTGCTCCCACAATATTTGACTCGACAACAATGCCTTCATTCAATTAGAAAGAAGGAAATATCCTCAGGAGATATTTTAATGACAAAAACTTGGGGTTGAGTAAATATTTTATATGAAGACGGTTGTGTAAACGAGAGACTTGGGGAAAATTCCATTGTCGGAGACGCTCAACTCTTTACACAATTAAATATTAAAACAGAGCAGACGCTCTCACCCACAGCGCGTAGGCATACAGTCCGCGTACAGTTCGGCATCTGACAGCTACCGAAGTACGCAAAAGTTGAGATACTTAGATTACTAATGAATTACGAGATTTAATACTCATTTGATACCGTGAAGTTCACTAGGTCCACCAGACAACGATCTAAGTCGACTAATCACAAAAACGGCCTATACAATCTAGATATTGTGGTTTTCAGTAATATATACAGCTTGGCTTAAAAAATATAATTATTCATAAACATGTATTCATGTCAATTGGCTCACACATAAAAAAAGTTATAAATATTGTATTTAGTGACCCGTCAAAATTAGTTTTATTACAAACGTGTAGTGTTCGAGCAAATAATAGACAATACATAAAAAGTTATGCTGATTTAAAGAATCTTCATTCTCCACTTTCAACATTATTGCAGAACGTAATCTAATTTGATTATGAAGTGTTCACATCCCGGCATACATATTTGATACGGCGGCCGGGGTGCCCGGCCTGACGCCGCGCCGGGCCTCAGGCTCCATTCTGTCAATGTTGATCTTATTGTAAACGTTGTCTGATTAAATCTCTGCGGCTTATTTCATTCTGCGTGTAGCTTGTTTTCCTTTGACATCCCTAATTAAAACATAATAGAGTGTTAATTTAAGTCAGCGGCGTATATTGGCGGCTTCGAGGAGAGGATAACAAAACGGGGAGGCTTTTGTACCTACCTATAGATAACCTCACAATCTCGAGCTTTAATTTTCTGATGAGAATGCTGTACAGACGGGTCTAGCTTTGCTTTTTTATTAATGTTGTGTTTCAATTGGTTGTCACTTTTATTGTTCATTTATCATATATATTTTTAGTACTTACTAAGCAATTATAAAATACCATAAACCGATCCCAACCATTTACATCAATTTAAAACAAAATCCTCAAAAGTATTTTGTTGCTGTTAGAACTTGTAATTTCTTTGAACTTTGGTCTGCAACGCGCCCTTTAATTCAGTTCAGAGGCACACTTTTCAGTACTAACTGTTGGTGTCGCGTTTTCGCACGGCTTCGTAAAAATAATTGGATGGACTAGCGCCGGTGTCGACGGGGTGATGTTATAACGCAGATGAAAAATGCTGCGGAATTCCTTTTTCAAACGACATCGTTAGAATTACGTACAGTCTATTTATCTTTTTAGGGCGCATTTCGCAAGTTAATGTTGCATTTTTCTTCTACTTGTAAAATGTTCAATAGATAAAGTAAATATTGGTACATATTTTTCAGAGTTGAATACTCTGAAGTTCCCTTTTACCTGGTAATACTTACCTACGCAGTAAAAACAAACTGATGATTACATCACAAAAAAATGTTCATCAAATTTTTTTACTGAGAAGATTTTCAAATGTTAAATGTCGAGTTAGACTAATGTATGGTAACCATAAAACCTTTTTATAGATACTTTTAATTACTTTTTATATTTAAAAATACACTTGACATACAAACTACAAAGTGATCCTACAATCTTCCATATATTAAAATTTGTTTTAGAACATTCACATTCGTGCATGTTCTTGGGGTGTGCAAAACGTATCCTATCCAACTGGCATCCTGCCGTTTGGAAATTCCTAAAAACGCGCCATGCAGCAAACTCTAGTCGGTACACACAAATAAAATGACATAGTGCCAGCACCAGACACGCCAAAGCGAAAAGAAAAGGGGGCGTGTCGCTCCGCCCAGCGCGCTGTCATCCGCCACCCCCAGGACTTCATCTGGTAATAGGTAGCTATAATAAAACAGATACATTCACGTGTCACTAAGTAATAAAGCGCGGCGCCATTTTGTCTTCGCTTCCTCAACGCAATAACGCCTTTATGAGCCGAGCACCGATACGGCATGAAGTGATCAAAGGCTGGCGCTGTTTCATTTCACGCTTGTTGCTCCTCTTTATAATCAAACGAGACGTATAACGCAATCTTTTCATTTCGCTGTTATTTGTATGGAAGCTACTTTTACCTAATGAAAACGAACAACTGTATTGTATCAGTACAATACTGAGTGTCGTAATTGTTTCAGGATTTCGAAATTGTAGTTAGGTTTAGGTACGTTACGTACCTACGAGTGTGAAAATGTGGGTTATTCATTTTTTATTATTGGTATAGAGTTATTGGTAGTTCATTAAACCTTAACAATAACCAATTTATTTGCTATAATATTACCTTCCTCTTAATAACTGACATATTAATCTAATAATTAAAATAAGTACGTACCAAGTAGCTACAAAGAACTCAACCGTTTAGAAGTTCATATTCTTATTTAATTTATCAGTGCGATTGCCGAGGCAATATATTTATTTAAAACGTTAAATATTTAGAAAGGGACTGAATAAATTAATAACCAACTTGGTATTACATAGATATAACAGCTTTTTACGGTAGAACAACGAGTTGCGAGACTTATTTTTTATTTTTTTTTATAATAGGCAAACAAGTGAGAACCAAATATGAGGTCAACAGGCACAATACATCATATTGAGCCTGGCGCACTCACCCTGAAGGCCTGCTTAAAGTTTGTTTTTTTTGACAAGTATTATTTTTTATGGGATAACTAACTTACACATACTTACAAAATAATAAATCTTCTTCCCTAATCAAACATATTAAAATAACTTATCGACATAATGTAAAACTAACTCTCTCTGGCGCTTTCACTCAAAAACTACAGAACCGAATGATCTGAATTCAATGATATTTGGTAACAGATAGTCTAGAAGACTGAGAAAGGACATCTATAGACTACTTTTAAGTGGCTGTGTTATATAGCAGCAAAGACGCGCGCGAAATCGGAGCCAGGCGGTGAACTAGTTTACTATATTTAGCATATTTCAAACGGCGTCGCTCATACCTTTGATAATGAAGGAGTAATTTTAAAGTTACAATAATAATCACTCATTTCCATTTTCCACAATAGCTCGCTCATTTAACCATCAATTATGGATTTTATATGTAAAATCGCACTTTTGTTTGCGTTATTGGGATTTGCATTTAGTTTAATATTACATTTATACTGCTAAAAATACTACGTTAACGTGAAATGTAATTTTTATTTTCCTCTACCTATAATTAGCCCCTCATAAGCCCCGGTCAAAGTTTTCAAATGATAAAACACAATGACATATAATATCTTTGTACAAAAGAATTAGTTTGAGAAATCTGAACGTCGCGTCGCGTTAGCTTCGGGACGATAATCCTACTATCCTACTAATATTATAAACGTTTGTATGTGTGGATGGCGGTTTGTTACTCTTTCAAACAAATACTTCTGAACCGATAACGATGAAAGTTGGTATGCAGGTAGCTGAAGACAAAGAATAACACATAGGCTACTTTTTATCCCGGAGGTCCCGCGGGAATAGGGTTTCCACGCGGACGAGGACGCAGGCGGAAAGCTAGTGAAAAATATGTGCTACGTGCTACAAACTGCTGCTACGGACAAAGTGCTACGAGATCTATGTAAATACATTTACGAATTACGAATGAACGAATGTATCGAATCCTGCCAGTATGAGGTATAGGACATAAAATGATACAACAATCATAATTTAATTTAGATGTTATAAACAATAATATTATTAATACAATTTTAGAGACCAGCAGTTATCTTCTAATCAGCACAGCAGTGCCGCTATCCGTACATTGAAGATATAAGAGACTATTACAGGGGCATAGCATTTTAGATAATAAGTTTAAAACCCTCAGTTTAATAATTTGTTATTGGTCCTTTGTTATTCCATTAATGATCAAGTCTGTATCGAAAGCCTCCTGAGCACTGTGTGGAGCCCCAGTTGGCACAACATAGCAATGTTGATGGTGCAAAGGGAACCGCAGCCGGGAGTATCACTCTATTATTTATCGACGCGTTCGATACGCAATACAAATTATTGTTTTCAAAGTATAACGTTTAGGGGAGCGCGTTGTTTGCAGAAAGACCCTCGGGCTTGCTCCCCCACTGAGCTTTCAAATTTGACGCTTACGTGTGTAGCTTTAAGTGTTATTTTAGCAGGATTCCGACCGATAAAATGCTTTTTCGGTTTACGACGAAATCGTGGTACTATAAAGAAATCTTATGACAATTGAATTTCGATTCGACTGGCGCATTGTGCGCAGATAGGACTTTGTGGAGCGCGCCTCATGGGTGTTTGCGTGCGGTAATTGATACGAAGCGACAGCGAGGGGATACACTCGCAGCCTCACTCGAGAGGAGTGATGTTTTGACATTAACGAAAAAGAGATGGGTGTGATTTGAAGTGCCCTTTGTGGAATTAGAGTCGCGGCCGGCGTCTTTAATATTGACTAATGCATATCTGCTAATGGGGCGACGGAACCCGACAGGTGTGACGGCTTAGGGAAGGCGTAGGCGCTCAATAATTGTAATTGGTGGGCGCTTTATTACTTTCTGTTACGTTAATTGACTCGTCTACCTGTCGTTTGAATTAATTTTGGGCAACAACGTGTGAAGCATTTCGTTTTGACGGCATGTTTATCACACAACATGTTTGCGGAATAATTGCGTTTTCTCTTGATTATGTTAAAATCAAAAGTTTGCAGATACTTTTGATCAAATTAAGTGGTTAAGGGGAAACGTAACATGAATTTAAGCAATAGCAAAAAAGCAAACACTTTGATAGCTTAATATTTAATATTTTAAACACAAAATAAAAATGTTATATCTCCTCTCCCATTTATTCGGATTAAAGTACCTATCTACAATCCATGGAAAATCAGGTATTCCCCGTTCAGGCGGGGTCATGAATGCGATTTATTTTCAAGTTATAAATTTACATTGGGCTTACATTAAAAACAACAAATAAAAATTTGGTCTTATTTGAAAGTAGGTATCATTATACCTGTCATTATGTCCTTACCTATCTAGAATACATATTTACTTTATTATGTAGGTAGGTGCTGCGGGACTTGCGAATATCAGACGGCTTATTGTCACCTTAGTACAGTCATGCTCTATTGAAATTATTTCCAAGAGCGCCAACATCGTATGTCTTGGCAATTGTGTCCCTAAGTATTACATTTTAGACACAAGCAAACGTGCTGGAAGAAAGAGCATCATTCACATTGAAAACGGACTGACAATGATCTAACAATTAGCAAAGCAAACGGGATCGGTTTCAAGAACGTTCATGATGCAAATTAAATAGACATTAAAGTATCAGCGGTCGGATCAGGCGGTCCATTAATAAATCAGTTCGCCAAAGCCGTAATTGTAATCTCAAACAAGCGGAGGGCGGCGTGTTTGGAGTAACAACATCATTACAATAAGTTCGGGCGCTCGCTGCGCGGGCTGCCGCTATTCGCACGCTCAATCCAAGTTTCCTGCTACCCGTGTATTGCCCCGTTTGAATATGTGAAACAGACAACTTTGTCTGACAAATTTAAATACTATTAGTGTTCGCTTGCGACTTTGTAAACGGCGATATGCAGAACTAAAATTGTTTCAATCGAACACGCCGCTTTTCTCCAAGTTATCAGTTAGGTCGTTTGACAAATTATTCTAGATGTAGAAAAATTACCACCCAAGCCAGCGAACTGGACGTTAACTAAACAAACTGCACAGAATTGTATAACATAATAATGTATATGCTGATATCTATACAACTAAATATAGTTAAGTGTCTGTAATATCAAAATAACGAGTTTTTACTAAACGGGTACGAATCTATATAGAACACCAATAACAAAAAACCTTTTGGATTTTTTTTGTCGTCTGTCTATTTGTTCACGCTTATCTTCGAAACGGCTGCACGATATACCGATAGCTAATTTTACAAATATTAAAGGCTATTTAATAAATCATTGTTGCCAAAACGATTTCTACGCGGACGAAGCCGTGGACGGCCGCTAGTCGCTAATAAGTCTCTTTAGTAAAGTAGATACTTGCTACTGCCTCGTTGGTCT
The DNA here is from genome assembly GCA_039566165.1 of Maruca vitrata. NCBI lineage: Eukaryota > Metazoa > Arthropoda > Insecta > Lepidoptera > Crambidae > Maruca > Maruca vitrata. Next base: position 12,806,524 of record CM076914.1, on the reverse strand, counting down.
ATTGGTAGCAAGTGCTGCATAAGGACCGAGAGGTCCCCGGTTCGAGTCCGGGGTCGGCAATATTTGTGTGAGTTTTTCTGTAATGAAATTACTCAGCCCGGAGTTAGGAAGTTGGCGGTTGCCGTCTCACCGAATTATGAGAGTAAGGGAATAGAGAGAGCACTTGTGTTTGCGTGCACACTTGTGCACAATAATATGTCCTGCGCACTTTTTTGATCTCAATTGAGATCGGCCTCCATGGCCGAAATCGGTCAGACGCCTTACTTGCCTTACTAGAAAATAAGATTGTCCTTTCGTGGGTTTCGCTCTCGAATCCGTTTTGCGACAAATTTGATATGAGGTCATTTACAAGACGCTTTTATCATGGATTTCAATACCTCTAATAAACTATTCGTAGAAAAATTATCACAGAAACATTTGCAAGATTAAACTTTGTACTACTTTTGATAATTATAACAAAAGTTTAGAATTATGTTGTGACCTTTTCGAAACGACGGGAAAATTTATGGTAATTACGGCTATTCCTACAGCTAACTACGTTGGAATGTTATTAATAACAATCTGTCAATGGAATAGAATATAATAGGATAAATGGTGTTACTATAACATTTAAAAATACTATACATAGGTGAAATCCCGTATTGCATTGATTTTCCAAATATGTATTTGATTTTCTTACTATTTTTATTTGGCATAGCTGTTTTGCATCCGCAGCGCTAGTATTCTGACAGACATTTTGACTCTTGAAAAATAAGAAGAAGATCGATTTCAAGCAATCAGTTTTTAATAAATCAAATTTTGGTACACATTAAATAACAAACAAGAGACAGATACGTTAGGAGTCAGCGCTTTGTGCCACACAAAGGGGCACCTTGTGATGTAACTATCTCATTAAGTTGCATGCTTTTCCGAGTTATGTGGTTAAGTCAGTAAGTTTCAAAGCGCAAATTAGGAACAAAGTCAAAGTCAACATTTATTTATTTATTTAGGCATTTACACGCACTTATAAATCGTCATTACAGTAAATAGATAATTAAAAGATAAGTGATTCTACCACTGATTCCAGCTGATTCTATCGAGAAGACACCGGCAAGAAACTCGATAGTTAGTCTTTCTACATGAAAACATATCTACAGTTTATTAAATCATTGGTCAAACCAAATAATGTTTACACTATTGTTGTGTTGTGTAGTCGCAGTGTAATCGTGCAGTGGTCTCCGGCAGGCGTCGAGGCGTGGTGCGGAGGCCGCGGGCGCCGCCCCGCGCATCCGCCTGTCTTACACCCGCCCCACCCCACGCGCCCGCCCTAACCTCCCCCGGCTACTTCACTAAAACAATAACTAGATTAGCATCAATCAGCCTAACCGTTTAATAAACACCTCTGAATCTGCGCCTCATTGTAATTGTTGTTTTGGTTTAGTTATCATCGTCACGGTAATAGAAACGGCATAGCAGAACTATATTTACAAACCCACATGATAAAAGTCACTGAATTGTTATCATACATTTTCAAATATTAAAACGACGAAACCGTTACTGTTACCAGATTTTTTTTTAAAGATGAATATAATTTTATATATTAAAAAGTATCAACTATGCGATTATACTTTATACATTTGTATGTATTAAAATAAACCTAATCAGTACAAGTAAATAGAAAATCTCAGTTTAATTGTAACTGTTGCAATATAAACTTAGGTACCATAAACTAATAAATACTGTATTACGTTTCTGTAATAACAATCTATGAAACGGTAAAGTTGATAATATTAACATGGTCTTATTACCTTCCCTAATGAAAGTCAATCAAAATCCTAAAGTTTCGGTCTAATACTTAGTTGGAATTACTTAATCTGTTTAACGATTCTCAGCGCAAACAGCCAAGAAACTCATAACACAAATTTACAATAGGGTTTAGCCTTCAATAAAAGAGCATGTTTGTGTTCAATAGGGGCCGTGATTACGTATGCGCGATACGGGCATATGCCGTGAGCGGGTACAATGGATTTGGGAATTCGCCGACGGTTTTAAAACAATGGCCCCGCGCCAGCCGCCCGGCCAGCTCGACGCCACCGATCGAACTCGCTTAGTGGATTAATTTAGACTCCATGTCAATGTGTGTGTATGTTAGAGAATTACGTGGGCAAGCACATACATTTATAATCTATGGGGCATAATTGTTACATTTCCGGGATTATTAATGATAAACTCGCATTTGGCGATATCGACATACTGACCATACTGACAAAATTTTGCTACATTGTATCATAAAATAACATTTTACTTTAATTATTATATTATAAACACAGAAATGAATTACATATGTGTTTAATTGCACTGTGGGGCTACCATGAGTTTAAAACTTACGCGCTCGATATCGACTACGTAAATATGTGTATAAAAAACATGTACAGCGCCGGCTGGTGGTTACGCGAAGAACTACAATCGGCCATATGAAAAAAACAACTCGATAGGTTTTTAACGTACGTAAGTTTACGATAGCCAACTCATGGTAGGCCCTCTGGTATACCATGATGGTTGAATCCATATTTATTAGCATAATTGTATCTGTTTTTGAATGCTATCAAACGGTTACTATTTATATTATTCAGATTGCAACATTAATTTGGTGGTGAAACATAATTGTTTTCCATTGAATTATTCATGATGATATTAACACCCCATTTTATTACATAGGCGCGATATGAATCAGTCATTGACTGGTCCTTTCATTGAGTCTTGTTCCATTGAGGTCTTCGGTGATTGCCTTGCCTCCGCAGCAAACCAGTTAAGCCAAATACAATAAGGCACACAAAAGACCGAGGGCTAATCTTATTGCGGGCGAACAATTGGGAAGTAGGGTTGGCAGCCGGCAATCGACTCGGGTAGACTATGTGGCGACAGCCGGGAATATATTCACACGTAATTACCACTATGTGACAGGAAAACGTAAACACTATTTGGTGTTAAGAGGGAAAAAATTCACACGCAATAATTATAATTGATAATTATCTTGCAAATTAATCAACAAATCAAATAGAACAACAAGAAAATTAAATTCACGCATTGAGAATGTGGGAACGGATATTTTCTCGAATTTCTGATAAAATCAATTGCCATTTACATAACAACAAGTACAACAACTGAGATCAATGAAATACTAATTAAAACTTATGATTTACCTTTAAACTTCTCTAAACGAAATTTTTACTTTAATGAGTTATCATCATCAGCCCGTAGGTCCCCCCATCCCCACCACACTGGGGCACGGGCCTACCCTAAACTAGGGCAATCAGGTCATAATCATATTTCACTTTAATTAGTTATACGTCAGACAAAATCTGAATTCAATGCAAGGTGCAGCCCTGTGGCCCGCACAGGAGCCGCCTAGTCTGCCACTGGCGGCCATATTTCGCGCTCGAGTGCCACAAAATGGGCGAGGCAAGTGAGAAAAGCTCGTCATTCGTTTAGCGAAAGTTAATAGGACTTTTGTGGGCCGCTGCCTCTTGTAATGCAATTAACTCCGACAATGGTCGTATCGTTAACGAATTAATTTTAAAGCCAGCAATAATACGGGCGGGCTGGAAGTGACAATGGGTCGTGGGATGAAATGAGCCGACTTGTGAAGTGCTGGTTAGTCGGTGCGATTGCATTTTTCTATAGATCTATGGCTCGTAGTCGGTGAAAAGGAATAACTTAGAAATGAATTAGGTACAAATAAAGATAGGTACGATGCCTAAAGATTATTCTTAATGTATCTGATTCTCAAACAAAAAGTTTAAAGCATCTTTTGTTTACACCTTACAAAATTGAATAAATCGACAGGTACCTACAGCGTATACACACTTTTGTGATGGGTAGGCATTTAGGCAATAATTTCGTTCGTTTATTATTAATAAATAATGTAGGTACTCCAAATCCACTTTGTAATATTTCCTGGCATTCACATCATTCATATCTATGTGTACCAAAGTGCAATTTTATAGACTAAACTTAATTAGATATACGAATTATGTACTCACACGGAACTCCTTTGACTGTTCCTCTATCGAACGAAACCTATTTAAAATATTGCCTTTTACTTATTCGAACTGAAAATTCGTGGTAGCCCGGCTTCTCAAATGAATTCATTGAATGCAAAATATTAATATTAAATTGCAATTATGTAGTTTACAAATACGAAGTTGACCGTGACAAGCTCATGAATGAACTAAGGACTATAAAGGATGCCGTCAGTCCGCATTGTGGTAGTTTCAGTTACTGCCACAGTATCCACTGTCAACGGAATACTGGAGAACTAGCTATGTATCTTAAGAGGCTGAAAATAGATGTCAGTTTAGAGTGTCCGGTGGCGACCACCCGCAGCGGCCGAGTCCACTTGTGTCCGGCCACTCGAGTGGAAGCGCGGCCTACCCAGAAACATCAATGATTACTCTAACACACACAATGACTTTTTTTTGCTCCTTGTATTGATCCGGAGCCAGTAGCCAGGTCGCGGCCCGTAACTGGGCCGATTCGATTGTTCGCCGTACTCGCCTATGCACATAATCTGCCGTTTGTGGCTACTGAAGCGCTCAATGCACTACTGTTGCATCTTTTGAGGTGCGATTTCACACCGATCCTTACCTACAGTCTGCACAATCGATGATGATTTGTTTGTATTGTACCAACATTATAAGTACCTATCAATAGTATCAATAGTCAGGATATTGTACCAGCTACTATTGAAAATAATAATAATACGGAGTATTCAAAATCTGCGCACGCATGGTTGATGAATGAATTCATCTGTTCAATATTGAAAGTTTGGTATTAAAATGTGATTGTTACGATGAATCGTTACAAATAGCGAAGGGATTTGTTTGACTTTACTTAATCGATTATTTCCTAAGAAAAGACATCAACGACATCTTATACTCCATTTCAGCTAAGATGATCCCTGTGACACATCGATTTTGACAATTGCAGAGATGTCCTACAATGAAATAATTTCGATTAATACTGGTAATCGATAATATTTAATATGTAAATGAAATCAATTTTATTAAACTACCAAAAATTAAAGCAAGATTTGTCTTTATGTATTATATTGAAAGTTTATTGTTTATATATGTATGTTTTACAAAGTGCTATTCGGTAAAGTGAAATTATAAGAATAGAGTAAATTTTTTATTCAGTATCTGAAAAATCACTGTCAGAACAATCGCTTGATGAGTCGCCATCCCCGACATTGACTATAAGTTGGTCTTTCCAGTCCTCTAATAAGGTACTTTTGTCTTTTCGACTACTTTCGTCCAATTTTAATGAGTGGACAACGGAATCAAAAAAATAACATCCTGCTATAACTATAGGTAGTTTGAATGTTCCTCCAATATAATCACAGAACCTTCCATCCCCAGGTTTGGTTCAAGAACCGCAGGGCGAAATGGCGGAAGCAGAAACGCGAGGAACAGGAGAGGCTACGGAAGCTGCAGGAGGAGCGGGCGTGCGGCCGGCCTCCGCTGCTGCCCCGAGGGCTGTCTCCGGCGCACTCGCCCGCCGAGCGCGCGCGCGCGCCGCCCACGCCGCGCGCCTACAGCGAGGACTCCGAGTCCGACCTGGAAGTCGCCTGAACCACACCCTTGGCGACGGCCAACAACACTAGGAATCGAAACGCACAGATAGTGCTAAAGATCGTAACGACGCAAGGGCACTTTTCTGGAAGTAGTTGTAAACTGCCAACATTTTCCGTCATCAGAATCACACGCCATGCAGATAAATGACTGACTGGAGTCATTGTGAACGTGACAGAAGGACTGAATTGTTGCTATTGAAAAGCAGAAAAGTTCTTTCAGAGGAAGAACGATGTTCCAACGCATATGTTGTACGGAGTATCATGCTTTTAAACCAACTTTAGCGATGTATGAAGAATTACTATTGAATGACACCTGCAGTAGTGGTTGTGCTGTTTGTCTTTTCTTGTCTGACGTCAATCGTGTAACAACTGATTTTCGTAGCATCTGCAATTACCAGCATGAGGATATTCGCCTGTAACCATGATGATAATACTTAACTACGAGGCACTGTGACGAAAAATGTTGGCAATGTGGTCGAGAGAACTTACCGGGAATCTACGGAACTAAACATTCGCAATATATGAAAACAACATAATACATACGAAATAGCAACTTAATTTCAAGGCCTTTTTTACAGTAAATACAAGTGGCGTAGATATATGTTTATTAATTAAAGTGGGTGGGGGATGGCCTGGCAACTTTTTAACCCTAAAATATTCCAGTACCCCTGATATTTCAGCTAAGTAGTTAGCTAGATAGACCAATCAGTCTCGTCGGACAAGAAAGTCGACTAGAAAGACGGAATACTCGGAATAGATTCGTCTACCAATGAGGGTCTTCGCGTATGAGAAATCCACAAGATGACAAGACGTAGATGTGGTCTAACTGATGATTATAATATTAGAGAAATAAATATTGACAACAATGTCACGTCAAAAACGTATACGCGGCTTAGTAGTCGTCGATTCGCACGAAATTCATACGCCCAAACGTGCAAAATTAATATTATTTTAATAAGCGTTTTGCACGGATGAATTTCTTCATTGAATTTCTTCAACCTAATCAAGAGCAAATCGCATACTACTGGTTCTTATAGAGGTTGGTTCGCAAGCGATTAAAATTCATCCGTTTGAAACGCCTACTAAAAAAATGTTAATTTTGAAAGTAGACTTTTCGCACGTTCGGGCGAATGAATTTCGTGCGAATCTACTACTAAGCAGTATATACGCTACGTATGGCCACCTAGTGGATTTTTCATACGCGAAAACCCTCATTGTAACCGGGGGCTGATATATACCTACCATTTCTTATGTCACAATTAACAAACTACAGTTGAGTCACTGTTGCGACTCAATATCTTTTGGCTTCATTTCAACGACACACATTACAACTGCCTTTATTCGCCGAGAATCATCGGAATGACTGTGCTTCCTGCACAATGCTTATTATGTTTTTTCATACTAACATAATAATATTGTTATAGTGAAAGTGATAATACGGTAGAAATCGCGAGTGACGTGCTTTTACATTAACTTGTTATGTATGTACAAGCAAAAAGTGCTATGGACGACAATTTGAACTACCTACCTATTAGACGCATGTAGGTATATCTGATTTTTAGGAAAGTAACTAATATGCAATATTATTAAATTCCTCTGCAGTAAACTCCTATACAATGATTTGGCAAGGGTTTGAAATACTAATTATAAATTATATTATTACTAATAAATATTATTTTGAAATAAAATTAGCAGAAATCCTGAAATAATTTAGCCCAAGCCTTTTCAACTTTTGAGATTTTGCTGTAGGTGGTCAAAGTAGCTTTATAAGATTTTCAATGTTTATGTAAGTAGGTATTGATTTTAATTGCTATTCTCTCTTCATCTAATATTTTTTTTTTATAAAATCAGGTTAAAATATAGCATATACTTAATATGACGTATATGTACTTACTTAGACGTCTTTCATGCAATGAATTGTAAATCATTAACTAACCTACGACATAAACACTTATTAATTGCACAGTCATTATTTATTTTACCATAATGCTGTATTCCTAGGTTAGAAAATTAATAAATTAATTTATCTTATTATTAGATTGTATCTATAAATGTTTAGAAATAATAATATACTTAAGTGTAATTTTCTATACAAATCATATTGTATTGTTATGCTTCACCATGTAGGTAAGTATATGGCATATAAGTATATGGCCATGCCTGTGATGACGACACATTCATCGAAGTACAGAGGTACAAAGAGAAGAAAGGATCATTGCTATAATATGGGTTACGTATCAAAATAACTAAAGTTGTTTCAACTACTGCCGATTCAACTATGCTCGACTCACCTAAAATCATTATGCCTAATGCACGACTCGCCTAATGCTTAACTCATATAATTTCATTTCAACTAAAACTGTTTGCACTAAAGACCAATTAATCTAATGCTTTTTTAATCTAATGCTTTTTTGACATAATACATGTTTCGAATATGTTTGAAATACCTAATCAACAACTCGCCTACTATTTATCATTACTGCGCGCCGCGCGGTTTGGGCTCTGTCACGGCTCTGGCGTTGCGGGGCTCCGGCGGTCCCACGCAAGCTTATCGTCGCAGAATGGTTTCGCTCACCACCGCAGCTTCAATATAGATCAGCCAAGTGCGCAGGCCATATTATAGTGCACAAGTGTGCGAGCAAACACAAGTGCACTCTCTATTCCCTTACTCTAATAATTCGGTGAGACGGCAATCCGACATGACCGATGAGAGATCGGACGCAGGACCATCGGCTTAACGTGCTTCCCGAGGCACGGGCGTTAAACCGCCAACTTCTGAACTTCGGGCTGAGTAATTTCATTGCAGAAAAACTCAACACAAATTTTGCCTGACGCCGGACTCGAACCGGGGCCCTCTCGATCCTTACTGCTTATCCTAGGTGCTTGCTACCAATAGATCAACGTGGCAGTTACCAAATACCAAAGTATAGGCCGTAGGTGAATTCGCTCTTAGGTGAATAAAGCGTTAGGGGAATAAAGAGTAGATGAATAAAGCGTAGACGAAAAAAGGTTAGGTGAGTCGAGCGTAGGCGAATTGTCCATTAGGGATTGCGTGCATTAGTTATTATGAAATTATGTGAAACGATCATTAGGTATTTCAAACATTAGGTGAGTCGAGCATAGTTGAATCGGCAGTAGTCGAAACAACTTTAGTTATTTTGATACGTAACCATAATATGGGGTCATTGATTAATAATTAACAATTTCAATAAGTAACAATACAACTATGAAAAACTTAATCCGGAAGGTACATTTTAAAATTCAGGGCCTTTACTACTTCGTACCTACTTTATTTTTTCTTTAGAAATTTTCAACACTTCCTCCAGTTAAAACTACAAAGCTATTTCAAACAAATGTGTCGTCATAAGTGCCGCGAATATTGGTGCCTAGATACCTACTGTGTTTAAAAATATTTTCGGTTAACTATTCCATACCTACCTATTACTACCAACGTAGGGAAAATCCCGCAATTTCATTAATTACCAAACATTACACTGTTAAAGTTTTGTAGCAAATAATTAGTTAATGGCTTGCTTTGTAAATAATGGACATAACGTTTTGACGCTTGTCGGGTGCACAATTTGTATAATTCAGTTCACTAAATTGTGAAATTTGAAAGTCATTAAAATTATCAACGTAACAAACTATCGATGTACTTAAATAATAAACATTCTGTAATAATACAGTACCTAACCTACATATATGACTTTGATGTTTCCATTTTCGGTTCCCATCCCTACATATGCACCTACTAGGAATTTAGCTAGCCACATAATATTAGTGTAAAGGTCGACTAAACTAAATACAGATTAAGACTGACATTTCCATAGATTATTGTCCTGTCACTTTAGTTGCCGGCATACAAATTAGGGGGAAAACCAACAGCGAGACCTCGCGAATACCTTATGGGCTATGTCATATTACATGATCGTATGTCATCCCTGGCCGTAATACAGTGAGCTCGTGGCTTACGGCTAAATATAGAATAGCCAATGTGCTCGCTATGATACAAGATTATACAGACCTACTTACTCAAATCAATGGACTATCATCATTTAAATAAGGTTTATCTTTTAATGTCACCCATATCTATAAAATCTCCCTCATCACGGAATCTAAGAAACTACAAGAGTCAGGAGTGAAGAGTCAAAATAAGTCTTAGCTGATCACTAATACAGAATTACGTAAGTACAAGAAACCGTGGCAGGATATCAGTCTAAAATTATATCAGAAAAGAAATAACCAGATATTATATATCAGGCACAAGTGCCTTTAATGGGAATTAGATACATTTCGTTGGCTGCTTTCTCGCCCTCGGGGACTTGAGCCAAACGTGCTTAGTTTAATACCAAAGATAAAGAAATTGTAACAGTCCCTTTGAAATTTCTTTTCTCCGTATTTATTCTTCCGCACAAACAACGAGATAAGTATCAGAAATTATTTTATTTAAAGCTGTAATGAGCTTTTGAAATGGAAAGTGAGTCGGACTGAAACTAGATTTGAACGCTTAAGTTTTAAGTTTTAAATTTTGATGACAGGATATTTTCAGATAGTTAGCAACATTTAGATGCCGATCCCAAATTTATTTTCAAATCTGAAATGAGGAATGGGTCCCTAGCATTAGGTACCTTTGTAGAAAGTGTTTGCTTATAGTTACAGAGCCCACGACCAAAACCATGTCTCATAGCAATACGGCAAAAACCCTATAAAATCGTTAGATTGTATGATTCTGAACCCGACTAGGTATATAGTAATGGTCGAAAGTGTAGCAACTGCGTGGGAGGCCATTTCTGCTGTGTCAAAAAAAAAAGGCAGTCGGTATTATAGCAATACGTCTGATAGTGAAAATGTACATAGATTTTATAATTGTATTACGAAAAAGTTTGTTTTCAGACATTTTGTGCGTAGCACATAGCCTGAGGGCATTTTTGAAAATGTCAAAAATTTAGCCGACCTGTATTATAGCAATACGGATAATTTTTTTTTTAACTTTTCGTATTGCTGCCATGATTACCAAAAACCTGTTTCAGACACTTTAAGTGTAGCATATACTCCCAAAAACGAAAATAACAAGTGTGCTTTAAATAAAACCAAAACTATCAAATCAATCAGTATTTAATTTCAACTGCCTCAGCGCTTGTTCCCCTGCCCCTTTCTTACTATTATTCATTGGTTTGTAACAGAGAATTCAAGATGCCTCAATACGATTCTTAAATGATATCCGAGTATCGAAAAGTTGTCTGATAGAGAAAATGCTACACTTCATTTGTCTGATATAATTTTTTTGCCCATGTGGACAACTTATTCTATCATGTGTAACAATTTTCAGACATATTGCTATGATACCGATCGGTAAAATTAGTTTACATTTTCAAAACGGTCTCAAAATTTTATGCGTCCACATTTCCGTCTGAAAATTGTTTTGTTCGCATCAAATAACCAAAATTTACTAATAAAAAAGATTTTCAGACGTATTGCTAGGAGACATTTTTTTGGCTCATTTTTAATCTTTTAAAGTGATTCTACGGGTTTGCGCTACACCACTAACGTCTGAAAAATATGTTTCCGGTATCTCAGAACCATCATTCAACTACAGTCTGCAAATCAGACATATTGCTATGATGCAGTTCGGTAAAATTCTTTGACAATTTTGAAAATTCTGTCAGATCAAACGCTACTTACGCGGAAAATGTCTGATATTGGTATTTTCGAGTTCAGAATAATCTTATCTATCGATTTGATGCGGTTTTGACTGTATTGCTATGAGACAAAAATTTTGGTCGTGGGCTCTGTAACTATTATGGTTAGACAAAATTAATAAATACAATACAAAAATATATTAATCATTTACTTAAATATTACTTACATTCTACTACATTGATACATTTCGTGTTTTCGTAGATGATAATTAATCATAGAAATCCTATGAAGTTATAGTCAATAAATTCGTGGAAACTGCAGTTAACTAACTAGCAAGTATTTTTATAAGAAGAGATTTTATTGTCAAGAGTAATTAATATCAAGTACACAATTTAAAATCTACTTTATAATACTAAATTTTATGTAGGCATCTTAGAATTGTGTACTATCAATGATAAACAGTATAATAATGTGCAATACATAGTATCGTACCTGTGTAAATAGTCATTTAAATAGTCTTTGGGACTTACAATTACAAGAGATTCAAGTATCTACATGCAACGAAAATCTACTTGTAGTAGAAGGGGTATGAGTAAGCATAGGCGTATGGGTAAGAGTAGGTGACAGGTGCGGAGTAGTAGGCGGGCGCGTAGTAAGCGTCCACTAGGACCTGCGGCTTCGCCAGGGCCGGCGCCAGGATCACCGCCGCGAGCGCTAAGAACACCACCTGAGGACCGAAAGAAGTCTAAATTATTTTCTTTTTAAAAAAACACGCACGAAAGACAGCTAACCAGTCCGTACTATCAATACCAAAAAGCTAAGGGGTGAGTGCCATCAGTTCCCCCGCAAGTCCGATGAAGTTGACAAGGCTACCGACCAAGCCATCATCTTAGTCAATCAGCGAAAAAAACAATAGCAAGAGACATATGAGAACAGGATATACATACATACCTACGTTGAAGTATATATATTTTATTGTGTAGGTAAGTACTTACTTTGTCTCTATTTTTTTCTATTTCAGTGGATTACCTATTAGTGCGCTAAAAATATAATTAACAGAATTGTGTGTGTGTGCATTGACTACCTGATTATACACTAAACACAATATCTAAGCATCATGTATTAATGACGCTATAAAGTTGATAACTCACCAGTTTGTACATGTTGAATTATATTGACACTTCCAAGCTTGGACCACAATCACTCACAGGACCGTCGCCAGCTAGCCACCACCGAGGATTGCGGCCCTCTGCTCCCGTCGCTTCTTATATTCGATCCCGAGGCCCCGATCGTGATTTGGAAAACTAATCGGCTCGTCCTCAACTCCCAGTGCCGGACTCGACGTGAACAATGTCGCATTATCTGTTAATAGCATATCATTTCCATATAGAGCCGGATCACGAATCCGCCGGCCGTAATTTGTAAGGCGACAATAATATGTGCGACGTAGATAAATACTCGTAAAAACGCGTTAAGATGTATTACGGTCATTCGTCTAATGTTAACTTTTAAAAACGTAGGTAAGTAGCAAAATATATTTATATAATAACTATATATTTATATGTATAATATATTATTTGTATACATTTATTTTTCATATTTATTATTATTATTTTTTCTTTTTATTTGATACCTAGTAGTCGCAGTAGCCGAAAACGGTTAAGAGTCATCATTTCATCAAGTAGCAGAAGCACCTATACACCGCGAAATTTTAGTGGTTGTTTTCCCGCAGCAAAATTATTCTATCTTAGTAGAACAATATATTTGTGCAGTTCTTTTTTATTCAAATCAATAAATGCCTGTTTTACGAAAGGTATAACCGAAACTCGAAAGCACGTTCGAACCGCTTTATTAATTAGGGCGTAGAGCTTCTTTAGCATTAAGCATCGATTTCATGCGGCAAGCAGAACCTGATTACGTCACATCTTATAAAAGAACGATAGCTTCTCTCGTTTTCGAGTTGGAAAACTATTATTTAAAAAAATTAAAAAAAAATTTTTTTTTCAAGGAATAATTTGCATGATTCGATAGTAGGGGAACCTGTTGTACCTTGGACAGTGTTGTACCTTGGACAATTGTAATTTTTCGTAAACTCCCGCGCTTTAGAAAAATATTGTATATGGCAGTCGAAGCCTGCTTTGATAAGACTCACGTGAAGTTAGTTGTGATTCGCCGGCGCTGCGTCAATGCAGTTAAAAAATGAAATTTATTATTTTTTGCCTTAAAAGTTCGTTTTTTGGAATTGACCTATGGCCTCTTAATTTGTCACGATATGTATTTATAAAATATCTTTTACTTCTGATATAATCTCAGTTTATTAAGGTTTTAGATAGTATAGTTTTGAGAACCCAACCTCAATTAAAAGTGTGTTTAAACAAGTTGTAACCTAAAATTGTAATGACGTTGTACCTTGGCCCCCCAACTGAGTATGTACCTTGGACATAGATAATAGATAGATAATTTTGATATAGATAATATAACCTTATAAAAACATATTTTTTATTACATTTTTATTCTATTTATACAAAACAAAAAATAAATATTTAAATATGTAAACATTTGTTATTTTATTGTCACAAAATAAAGAGACAAGAGACTATTAATTAAGATAACTGTTAATTAGCTATTTACATTAATGTTTTTGTTGATTACAGGTATAAGCATTATTGTTGTACTTACCCATATTAAAAATAAAACTCCCTTCTGCAATTGCTAGTGTTTATCTTCATTCTACCCTGGAATGTCCAAAGTACAACTGGAACGGTCCAAGGTACATCAGGGCTGTTGTACCTTGGACAGTTTTCCCTTTTTTTTTCAAGTTGCTTTTGTTTCCAGCTTTACCGAAAATCCTCATATTTTATGAATTTATTATATAGTTGAGTAACTGATCTTTCCATTATTCCATATTTGACGGATCTTATTCTTACCATTTATTTTTAAAAAATAAAAATATCAAAAACTGGCCTAGGTACAACAGGTTCCCCTATTACTAAAGGCAAATCGTTCTGCCACGGGAAAACAACCACTAAAATTTCACGGTGTATACCCTATGTAAAAAGTACATTTGTAGGTTGAATTAAATTGTAAGGTAGGTAGTCATTTTAAATTAATGTTAACGTAACATTGTCTAGGTTTACAAACGCGTTTTATTAAGATATATATAAATTACTACTTATATAAATTCAATGTTATGTATATTGATGGTACCTAATGAAGTTTTCGCAACTTTAATGTGTAATAATAAAAATAGTAATGTTTAAACATCGATAGATATTGTTTATGGACGGCTTCGGCAGTTACGATTTGCAAAGCTAATAAGAAGCCTGTAGTGGGAGAGCTACAAGAGTAGCATTCTTAGAAAAGTATGGACTGAAAATAATTTTACTAAGAAGGGAGGCAAGGCCTACTTACTTGCCTCCCTTTCCCTAGCCAATATCAGGATTTATTTAGTTTTTTTGATCGTAATGAAAATGCGTATTTATTATGAGTTTCACTTGAGATAACGTAAGTATGTTCCATAATTAGATACTATTATGCCATTATACTTATATTAAAAACCGGTCCGAGAGAACAACGGACATGCACGCAAACCCATAGGTAACTAACTAAATACCTAAGTTAAATACAACCCAAGTGAATGAATCATGAAGCTCCAAGGGGAGAAAGAAAGTGTAATAATTAATTATCTGTTAAGGTTCCGCTTTATCACTAAGAATATAGGGAATATAGGAAATATATAGATATATAATAACTAAGAATATTGGGAACGTGCACAACAAAGGAGCTGCCGACTGATGACCACGCCAATATGAATCTTGTACCTACTCTATGATAGTTGACATTGACATTTAAGAAAATAAACTAAAAGTACCTACATACCTAAACTATCATCTAATTATATTAAAGAACATTATTATCGTAGCTTATCATATTGCATTGTTGCATTTTTGAATGTACCAATACATCCACCACATTGGATATTTTTGTTTGTGCGACAATTATACTAGTTATCAGACACTGACAGGCACATTATTTATATTATTTATTATCTTTTGTATCTCCAAAACATGACCGACCTCGAAGAGTTTTTGACCTTAGACATTTTTTCACGCTGACAATCATTTTTAAAAATTTTGTTTAATACGTAACTACTTACTTGAAAACTTGAAAGCACGATGGCGGCTCTGTCAGACAAGTTTACTTTTGTCCACATAGTCTCTTTTCTCGATTTAGTGCTGCTACCTACAGTTCCCGCACGTTCCCTATCAACATACTTATATTTGACGTTCTGTGCTTTTTTTTGCGCACTAAGTTCAAGGTTTCAAACTGGAGATGGCGTTAATATAATACAGACAGATCAAGGACCATCAAAATTCAAAAGCTACAGGGCTTTCTATCTACACTAATATTATAAAGAGGAAAGATTTGTATTTTTGTATTTTTGTATGTTTGTAATGAATAAACTCAAAAACTACTGGACCGATTGCAATAATTTTTTCACCATTAGAAAGCTGCATTATTCAGAAGTTACATAGGCTATATAATATCACGCTAGGTCCTATAGTTGTGGAGCAGTAACCGAAAATGTTTCAAAAACGGGGGAAAGTATCGTTTCTGAGACCTTCCGTGGCGTGCGCTGAGCATATAGTTAAAGTTATACAAAAATGCTCTATGGATGAATTGTTCATTTTAACATTATCTTTAAAAAAGTCCGCGAGAGCATATGTCTAACTTTTATAGTTTACCCATAACAATCGTTTTAATGATTTAGATGTTTGCTCCAAAGTAATCTTCTATATTAATAATTTTGTCAAGGGGTACGGTAGACTCGATTAAAACCTTACATGAATAATAAAACATCAAAAAATAATGATTTCGAGTCGACAACATATATCCGCAAATTTCGGATTGTCGAGTATTTTGTTAAATTCAAAATGTGTTGACAGACGAATCACAGTCACCATCTTGCCGGAATTATGGAGTGAATATTGTGTCAAAACTAATTTTTGTCAGTCATTGACGTTTCGCGGAAACATTGTTTTTGACACATTTTTTATGATATAGTCTTTCAGGGCGATAACAGATACTGATGAAGAATAGATAATATAATTTTATAAGGACAATGCACTAAGAAAGGAATTCTCGAAATTCTCACGGGAACGGGAATAATCGGGAAAATCCTTTTGTATGAAAAATCTAAACCGCTGAAGTTAGATGCTGTAAATTTGACATGCAGGTACCATAATAAACTTAAAGCTTAGGTGAAACAGGATATTGAAAAATTCTTACGGGAACGAGAGTTAGCAGGATAAACTTTTATATGTTAAATCCTGTAGTCCAAGCGAACGAAGTCACGGGCACAGCTATATGTACTATAATAATATTATAAAGAGGATTTTTTGTTTGTTTTTTTTTGTTTCGAATAGGCTCCGAAACTAATGCACTGATTGGAAAAAATCTTTCACTGTTGGAAAGCTACACTATCCCTGAGTGTCATAGGCTTTTTTTAGATAAAAAAAAATAGATTTCTCTTACGGGGTTAAAATATATTACATAGAGATAGAGATATCCCCGAAGCGAAGCGAGGGCGGGTCGCTAGTGGGTGTATATTTTTTAGGTAGGTAAGTACGGTAAGCAAAAGCCCCAGAATGTAAAAAACCTAAATTTTTTTAAAAAATAAACCTCATGTATTCGGCTACCAGGCCTCATAATACTAATCATTAGTAAATACATGCTTAGGTGAAACAGGATATTGAAAAATTCTTACGGGAACGAGAGTTAGCAGGATAAACTTTTATATGTTAAATCCTGTAGTCTAAGCGAACGAAGTCGCGGGCACAGCTATATGTACTATAATAATATTATAAAGAGGATTTTTTGTTTGTTTTTTTTTGTTTCGAATAGGCTCCGAAACTAATGCACTGATTGGAAAAAATCTTTCACTGTTGGAAAGCTACACTATCCCTGAGTGTCATAGGCTTTTTTTAGATAAAAAAAAATAGATTTCTCTTACGGGGTTAAAATATATTACATAGAGATAGAGATATCCCCGAAGCGAAGCGAGGGCGGGTCGCTAGTGGGTGTATATTTTTTAGGTAGGTAAGTACGGTAAGCAAAAGCCCCAGAATGTAAAAAACCTAAATTTTTTTAAAAAATAAACCTCATGTATTCGGCTACCAGGCCTCATAATACTAATCATTAGTAAATACATGCTTAGGTGAAACAGGATATTGAAAAATTCTTACGGGAACGAGAGTTAGCAGGATAAACTTTTATATGTTAAATCCTGTAGTCTAAGCGAACGAAGTCGCGGGCACAGCTATATGTACTATAATAATATTATAAAGAGGATTTTTTGTTTGTTTTTTTTTGTTTCGAATAGGCTCCGAAACTAATGCACTGATTGGAAAAAATCTTTCACTGTTGGAAAGCTACACTATCCCTGAGTGTCATAGGCTTTTTTTAGATAAAAAAAAATAGATTTCTCTTACGGGGTTAAAATATATTACATAGAGATAGAGATATCCCCGAAGCGAAGCGAGGGCGGGTCGCTAGTGGGTGTATATTTTTTAGGTAGGTAAGTACGGTAAGCAAAAGCCCCAGAATGTAAAAAACCTAAATTTTTTTAAAAAATAAACCTCATGTATTCGGCTACCAGGCCTCATAATACTAATCATTAGTAAATACATGTAGATGTAAATCTATACTAATATTATAAAGCTGAAGAGTTTGTTTGTTTGTTTGTTTGAACGCGCTAATCTCAGGAACTACTGGTTCGATTTGAAAAAATATTTTTGCGTTGATTTTACGGTGACATATAGACCATTTATCGAGGAAGGCTTTAGGCTATATAACATCACGCTGCGACCAATAGGAGCAAAGATACAATGGAAAATGTGTAAAAAATGGGGGAAAACGCGAACGAAGTCGCTGGCACAGCTAGTTAATAATAATATTGAAAGTGTATAAGTCGTATTAATGAAATGGAAACGCGAGTCTTAAAAAACCATAGCACATTATTGGTAACGCTCCCTACCGCTTACCATCAGGTGGAGTGAGGTCATCTTGTTCTCAGTTCTTTATCTGAGATCTTGATAGCCTTTTATTAAAAAAAACGAAAAACTTACTTCGAAAAGCAACAAAAAATAAGTGTTAAACAGATTTTCGCAATATTATTACCATTGATTTCCGCGCAAAAAAAAAACTTTGTTTTCGGCTTTTAACCTCTACTTGTCTTTTAGGCCTTATAAATCCAGGTTTTTACAGAAGAAAAAAAAAAGGTTTATCTCCGCGATAACAAGTTAACATTTCGCATTGATGTATTAGAAATGAAATAATCGAATTCGCGCGCAGGCTAGATGAGGTGTATAAATCGCCGTAAAATCACCCAAAACGAAAGCATTTTCATCATATCACCAGTGTAAAATAGAAATATGTTTATTTGTTAGAAATATGGTATAAACAGGTATTACATTTTTAAAGGTCCGCATATTTCACCATTTGTGGTACCTATACAAATTTAGTATTTCTTTAGTATGTCTAATACAATCAACTTTTCCTCATTTTCAACCAATTAGATCAGAGAGCAGAAAGGTTTGTTTTAAATGAAACAACATGATAGCCTAGTATGTACAATTTATTCGTCATCGGTCTTCTGTCGCGCGTGGTGTCGCGCCCCGCCGAGGCGGCGCCGCTTGAACTCGACGGGCCCGTCGCCCAGCGCCGCCGCGCGCCGCTCCCCGAACCGCACCTCCTCGCGCTCCACCACCACGGGCGGCGGCGTGCGCTCCCGCGTCTTCGGCAACTGGAGGTCGATGTTCTCGACTGGCCTGCAATGGTTATGTAAATGTCAGCCCGTATCACTAATTGCTCTTTTAGTTACGCTTCAGAGTCGGGACACAGCACTACTGCTACCTTGAGTACTCACAATTTATGAAAAGAAAATTGTATACGTTGAACTTGACTTGAGTCGATTTATTTACTTTGTCTAGATATAAATTTTGGGTCAGTAAACATATTGCATTTTGTGTGACAAATAATAATATAAGTTAAAAATTCTTAATTTCATATTTTACTCTTCCCTTGTCTATTTATAAAATATGGTAATAGTCACATACTGGTGAACCACAGGCGTCCAGGAGCCGAAGGGCTTGGCAGCGCGCGGGGCCGGCCCGAAGGTGGGCGCGGCGGCGGGCGGGGGGTCCTTCTTCGCCGCTAGCTCCTTCATTTGCTCACGAGCCATATGCGCGTTCACTTCTTT
Organism: Maruca vitrata; assembly: GCA_039566165.1. Classification (NCBI taxonomy): domain Eukaryota; kingdom Metazoa; phylum Arthropoda; class Insecta; order Lepidoptera; family Crambidae; genus Maruca; species Maruca vitrata. The sequence continues at coordinate 12,787,010 of CM076914.1, read as the reverse complement.
CATCACCTCCTTATGCTTCTCTTTCCTATACAATAAAACATAATGTATTCAAATAATTATGGAACTAATAGCAGAGTGTAGCTTGTTGGTCTCTATCAACTATTAAAAAAAATTGGGTTAACATTATGAAGGAAAAAATAAGAACTATGTCTAGTTCAAAAGGAGACCTACAAACAGGAAAAATTATGTGAAATTCCTAAATACATCAGAAGACTTACTTCTGTTTTTCTTTAGCTTTTTCTACTTTTTTGCCTTTCAGTTTTTCTTTTTCTTGATCTGCTAATGACAAGTACTCATCAGGAGGGTCCCATGTTGTTTCTGAAAATAATTTATTTAATTGACTGACAGCATTGTTAGTACATGATGTCGATTTTAGGGCATCACTACACATTCAGGATAGTTCCTTGTTAATTTATGATAGCAATTTGACATAAACACTGTAGTATCTTGTTGACTGATGGAAAATGGAAATCTAAAAAAATATTATATGTGAACAACCACCTACTGTTCTTCTGCTAATATTACATGTAGTACTTAGTAGTTACTAATCAACTTAAAAAATGATCTAAAACAATAGTTATGTAGATTTGATCCCATAGTAAAAATAATCAGGGTGACTTCCCCTATAACAAAGACACATTTTTTTGTCTTGGTTGGCACTTTGAGTTCTGGACCCAAAATTGTATGAAACATTAATGACCTCCTTTATATGTATAAGAGCTCATCAGCCAAAAACTGAAAAGACAATCAATTAATATTAAACCGTTTTAAAAATGTTACCGAAACCAGACATAGTAAATGTATTGTTTATTACATACTTAGCGAAGAGTTTTGAGGCAACCAATGTAAAATATTGAGTCAAATAGGTATCTTATCATCATTTCAGTATTCAGCCATCAGTAGCACTTAACAACAAATAAAGTGTGATTTTATTATACCTATGATATAAAACTACTTTTTCCTTGAGTTACAGTAAAAATAAGTAATTTTTTTGTTTACATACCATTGGTAACAGTATTCCAAAAGTAAGAGCCATCATCACTTTTAATTTCATTCCACACAGGGGGCTTTTTGGAAGGTGCAGCATCAGCCACCACAATATTGACATTTGAACTCTCACCGCTTTGACCCAACATGTTATTGATATTCTAAAATAGAAAAGACACATTATTACCTATTTATTTTGTAACAAATCAGAAATATATTATTATTTTGTTATAATATAATAAATAATTTATTATTGAAGACAGCTACAAAAATGGTATCAAGAGGAGAACGGGTAATTATGGAAGTGTGTCAATGTGACTGAATATTGCACAATCAAAAAGTTAATCGCAAATATGGGCACAATGAAGGAATTTAAAAGTAAGTCCTATATTTAATTCCAGACAATGACCAAATAACCAATAATAACTCCACCTGCGAGGTCAAGTCAGCATTATTCTGTACATCCTTCAAATATGCAGCCATCGCTGCTGCTTCCATCTTTTTCATATCATCATCAATTTTTTCTTGTTGTTTAAATTCTTTTGCACTCTTCTTGCTAAGCTGTGATATGTGTTTCTGAACATTTTCTTTATGTCGTTTACCATTTTCATGAAATGATATTGACTGAAATAAAGGTCACATTACTTACAAATCGATATGTTCCAAAAATGTTTACAAATGATATCCATTTGTAAAAATTACACTTACAACTTTATTGTCAGCGAACCAACACTTGCAAAAGTCACAGTACTTCCGTGCTTGCGATTTCCAATATTCAGTCCTAGAAATAACATTATTTACAAACAAATTAGGAATTTGACGAATTTTAGATAATAGATATCAACTAACATGATGTAACTTACATGATTGCTAGCTTGATATACAAGATTATCTTAATCAATTTATAGGTTATAAATAAAAATTAATATGACACCCTTTTTTCTAAATTATATTAAATTATTTATTTACCAAAATTACACTTTTAGGTTATGTGTACTTTGTTTTTTTTTTTTAGAGACAATAATAAACTTTAGGGCAAAGAAAGCGATAATATGCCTTGAAAGTCCTTTTTAATAGACAACCAGCTAAACCAGCGCTACCTGCATTTTGGCCTCGGAACAAGAGTCATTCGGTAAATAATCCTTATGCCTAAAAAAGACAGTTTCTTTAACTTTATTACTATTGACTGCCTCTTTGGTCTATTGGTACCTAATAAATGTTACGTCAGGACCAAGATGTCCCCGGTTCGAGTCGAGCCGGTTTTTGGGCAGGGCAAATTTTGTAAGTTTTTCTGTTATGAAATTACTCAGCTCTGAGTCAGGAGGAGTAAGGGAACAGAAAGGCTTGGAAATAACTCAATATTTAAACACAACACAACACACTGCCAGTGTGTTTTTTGTTGTTTGTGTGGTTGTTAATTATCTTATTTCGAAATGCGGTGACACGGTTCAATTTAAAAAATAAAATTACATATAGGCTATTAATGGCTTATTACACACTATAAAATAAAATAGGTGCCGCAAGTTTTCCATTCCAGTTGCAAAATTAAATTGAACAACAAAAACGTTTTAAAAATACAGGGTTTTCGAACTGTAAGTCAAGTATGGTGTGGTGCGGAGTGGAGCATGAAAAAAAAAACTTTATTGTCTTCGGTTACTTTGTGATGTCGTCGTCGAGTATCGAGTGTCGTCTTTTGTAAAGTTTTATCAAGGTATTTGATGTTTATTTATTGATCTTTGATAGATAACAAGATTTAATTCATTAACACTAATAAATTATTAAGTTTCATGACCATCTCTGATGATTATCAACTGTATCATAATAATTCTCTTTGCGACCTAAGCCGAGGCAGCCATATTAAATTTTGGAAGTTGAAATCTACGATTTTGTATCCGCTGTTATCCAATTAATCATTTGTTTGCCGGTTACCTAAGTTAATATTAGGAGTTTAAACGGTAATAATCTTGCCATTGTTTAAATTAGTTGTCGTAATACTTCTTATTTATTTTCATTTTGTCTCTGCGAACTATGTATATTTATATCGGATTTGGTTGTTGACGCGTCTCGTTTATCTGCTGGAATAAGTACCGTTGATGTTAGCTATAACATGCTTCTCTGTTTCAGATATTCCCGGACTAAGTTGGTGAACGTGATAAACTTTTCTAGTAGCTTATGTCTCTAAAAGTGACTTCTCGTAAAATTTGTTTAGTGTTTGACTTGGACAAAGATTTGTGATTATAAGTTTCTAATTTTAGTCATCCCTAGTGGGATTATTTGGCAAAATGATGACCGAAAATAGGATTAGTTCAAGTAATCACGTCGGAAATAGTATGAGCAATCAGAACAAGGGGTATGTACCGCTTATGTTGTTTTTTTTTTTATGTAGGTAAATGCCTTTTTATTTTTATTGATTTTCATTGTACTTTTCAAACAGAGACGTCGATAAAAGTATCGACGACATCGGTTGGAAATCAAAATTAAAAATACCCCCAAAGGACAGAAGGATAAAGACTAGTGTAAGTTTTACAAATACCCTCATTTAAAAAATTAATAAAATTTTAATTAGAAAGTGTAATACTAATAAGTGGTGTTTCTTTAGGATGTAACAGATACTAGAGGTAATGAGTTTGAAGAGTTCTGCCTAAAGCGTGAGCTGTTGATGGGTATTTTTGAAAAGGGTTGGGAGAAACCTTCCCCTATTCAAGAGGCTTCAATTCCCATTGCACTTAGCGGTAAGGATGTTCTCGCAAGAGCCAAGAATGGTACTGGCAAAACTGGCGCTTATTGTATTCCAGTCTTAGAACAGGTAATATTTTGAAAATATTTTAATTTCATACTTATTTATGCTGGTGACCCTCTGTCTCTGCTATCTCTTATTGGTCTGGTAGGATTGTCATATCACTTAACAATGAAGTGTGGAGACATAGTGTGTGTGAGTGAGCACATGTGTTTACACACATAGTTTTGCATTTTAATTTGCATAGTGGAAGAGCAACATTGAGATATGATATGATTTTGTTTATCATTGCATCATAATAATAAATATTTGTATTCTTTTAGGTTGATCCAAAAAAAGATGCTATACAAGCTTTAATTGTGGTACCAACTAGAGAGTTAGCACTTCAAACATCACAAATTTGCATTGAACTGGCAAAGCACACAGACATACGCGTAATGGTTACTACAGGGGGTACCAATCTCCGGGATGATATTATGCGTATCTATCAAAATGGTAAGTCTTTCATAATTAGTTTTATTAGTAATGTTAAATATTATGATCATGTTTGGCCATTGCTGGAATGGATTTCAGTGTAAGTGCTTGTAGTAAGTTAATGATGAGATATATTGGATTCCCCTTCACTTTTGATAAGTGATAACTCCAATTCTGAAAACAATTATTTATTTATGAAAGTATTTCAAAATTTTGAGAACATAGTTACATTTTATTTCTTTCAATAGGTTTATCGTTCAACATCTAACTTCAAAAATAAATACTCTGTAAATTTTCAAGCCATTTGTTTTGAATAAAATTTTACTTATTTGTTATCTTATCATGAGTTTTATGGCTTATCATTGTAATGTGGATACACAGTGTGTTTACAAATTTGGTGTCCTTAGTATAACATCTTTTATGTGCATTTCATAATTTTAATGATGTGCTGTTTTTTACGCATTTCTTGGAATTAATTTTTACTAGCTTTCTGCAATTACATTCGCTTTGTGAAGTTTAACGGGTAAAACTTTACTTCTTTATAGCGTAGTGGGGTAAAAAGTAGCATATGTCTTTTCTCAGGCTCTGGACTATATCTGTACCAAATTTAATTTAAGTCGGTTCAGAATTTAATGTGTGAAAGCGTAACAGACAGACAGACAGACAGTTACTTTCACATTTATAATATTAGTAAGGATTTTAAAAATCTGCTGGTATAATAAAAGATGTACACAAGTAAAGTACATTTTTATTTTTGCCTTTTTATTAGGTCATTTAAAATATGGTTTGTTACAGTTCAAGTGATAATTGCTACGCCAGGACGTATGATTGATCTCATGGATAAGCAAGTGGCTAAGATGGACCAGTGCAGGATGCTGGTTCTTGATGAGGCAGATAAACTTCTTTCCCAAGACTTTAAGGGCATGTTAGACATGGTTATTTCACGGTATGTATGTTTTTAAATTTTTTATTTTGTGTTAGTAGTAAGTTTATGATGAGATATATTGGATTCCCCTTCACTTTTGATAAGTGATAACTCCAATTCTGAATAAATGTTATGTATTTACAAAAATAAATATGAAGTAATATTATGGATTTTGAACTGAGATGTATTGTTTCAGATTACCCAAAGAACGCCAGATCTTGCTATTTTCTGCTACCTTCCCATTGAGTGTGAAGCAGTTCATGGAAAAGCATCTAAGGGAACCCTACGAAATTAACCTCATGGAAGAGTTAACACTGAAAGGAGTAACACAATACTATGCATTTGTTCAAGAGAGACAGAAAGTCCATTGCTTAAATACACTATTTTCAAAGGTAACTATTGTTTTCTAGATAGTTATTTTAAGTTTCTACAAACTTCGCATAGATTCTTATGTTATGAGTAAATAATAAAATAACATCATTTATTAAAACACTCCCAAATATTATAATTTTCCATTTAACAATATTTATTTTACCCCAATTATTGTGTTTCCTTTATTTCCAATTATATTTTGATGACTTCATTAATCATGTTTTTCTTGTCAACGGTGGCGAGATTTTTGGCATTAATCATGATTTGAAAATAATAAAGTGTGTTTGTGTTGTTTCAGTTACAAATAAACCAGTCTATAATATTCTGCAATTCCACTCAACGCGTGGAGCTGCTGGCCAAGAAGATCACGGAGCTGGGCTACTGCTGCTACTACATCCACGCGCGCATGGCGCAGGCGCACCGCAACCGCGTGTTCCACGACTTCCGCGCGGGGCTCTGCCGCAACCTGGTCTGCTCCGACCTGTTCACGCGCGGCATCGACGTGCAGGCCGTCAACGTCGTCATCAACTTCGACTTCCCGCGCATGGCCGAGACCTACCTGCACCGCATCGGCCGCTCGGGCCGCTTCGGCCACCTCGGTATCGCCATCAACCTCATCACCTACGAGGACCGCTTCGCCCTGCACCGCATCGAGCAGGAGCTGGGCACGGAGATCAAGCCCATCCCCAAGGTCATCGACCCCGCGCTGTACGTGTCGCGGCCGGACGACGACGACTCGGCCGACAAGTAACGCGCCCGCCCCGCCCGCATACTGGACTCGCTGACTGGTGAATGGATTTAGATTAAAAATACAAAAACAAAAAACTTATTTGTAAAAAGTGTAATGAATTTATTATAACAAAATGTGAGTGTAAATAGTTATTGTGAAATAAGACTTTAACCTGAAATGGTTACTTTTTTAAAGTGTATATAAAACGAAACATCGGGACTTACAGAGGCGTTTTTGCGCACTTTGTCCATATTGGATACTGCGCGCAGATCCCTCCATTGTTGAAAACGTAAAATATTTATCTGAGTACCAGCTGTGAGAGTCTACCTAGATTTGTCATTGATCTTAACATAAATTGTGGTAGACTTTCTACAGATAATTTTGAACACCTACCCATATGATGTAGATGTTGAGCTAGCACCATTTTATTTTAACCTTTTCAAAAAAAATTGTGATCATTCTGTAATATGGGTAGGTTTATAGTCTAGCTCAAGTAAAGAAATTCGAAAAATTGTGTCTAAAGTCAGTGTCACAGGTGCTGTTCTTGGTCGCTTGGAACAGTGTCTTAATTAACTTCAAGCCGGCACCTCATCTTGGTTGGGTGATATGAGTATAATTAGAGGGAACAAAGGGCTATGATAATGGCTCATATTAATATTGTTTCTGCGTGAATCTAAATCATGAAAAAGCAGTAGATTTTCAGAATTTATTATAATGATGTTTTCGTCTAAGTAAATTCATTGAATCCACACCAAGATTGCCAGTAAATGTCATTTAACTATTAATTGGAGATAAAGCGGCGAAAGTCACATGGCTAAGTGTAACATTTCATGGGCTTGGCGGGCAACACTAGGAGACAATGAAAGGAAAAATATATTTTATACTTAATTTTTCTTCATATTTCAAGTCATGCACTTCAGATTCAAATTAATAAGTGATTTGCCCGTCATGTTCTAAACTAAAGAAATTTTGTTCTTCTAGACTAGAAGAACATGCCAACTGTGACTCTTAACGAGACAGGGGAATGAACTGTTCTGTTACGGCTTGCAGATACGGTACATTGCTCTGCCTGAGGGGTTTTTTGTTAGAGAGCATTTGAGTTTCTATTACATAATAAACATTTTTCGCTCTCTGGGGGATAAAATCAATTTGGGATGTCAAGTGAAGAGTTGAGGTCTCATAGTAAAACTTGTTAAATTGGTCAAAATTAAATTCTCAATTCATGACCACTGCCTATTGTATTTGAAATGCTGCTGTGCAGCTAGTACTAGTATTCAGGTATGATGGTCTTGATATCATCGCATGATATGATCTCCACTATTTTGAAACTTTATTTACTAAGAAAAAAGAATGTGTTTTGAGTCAATGTCTAAATTCTGCAATCACTCTAGATTTGGTTTGTCTCTTAACAAAAACATAAGCAATATGAAAAATAATGGACTGATGGAGTATCAATTTTCCGGTCAAATGTGTTTTCAGGCAAATCTGTGATATTCATTCAGTATGATTTCAGCAATTAAGTAGAAGCCTTTAGGAAGCTGTGTTAAGATGAGATATTCTATTTTTATTGGTGTTTCTATGACGGTATTGTAATGAATGGAATGAATTGATTGCCTTAGCTATTATTGTTAAAGAAATGGGTGATATAAGAAGGAAAGCACATGGATATTTTGTGATGTGACAAAGATGATAAGTATGAAATTAAAACTGATATGTAATAAATAAGAGAACATTTTGAAATTAAGAAGTCATAAATTGAACACAAATTCGGAACTTGAAAGTCTCATCTTTACCAGAAAGGGCTCAATTGAAGGCATATCAAATAGAATTATAATAGTTATTGCAAGTTCAATAAAAATCGTGCTCTTATTGTGTATGTACATAATGAAAGTGTAATTTATATTTTTATTATTAGATACTCCATGGATCTATCTACCATTTGGCAGTCATATTATCTGTATTTATAATTTATCTTGTTTTAAATCTATTGAAAACATATTGTTACAAAATGGGCCAAAAAATAAAACTCTTCACGCCATATACAGTTTTTCATCTTGTGTTTTTCCCAAATACACCTTCCTATTAGGGGTAAATCTCACTAGTTCTACTATGCAATTCCACAGCAGTAACATCAATTAGGTACTTGATGTTACTGCTGGTTATTAATAATTTAGTTTTACTCCACCACCAGGTGGTGGAGTAAAACTAAATTATTCAGTGCGTAGCGTTGTAGAACTAGTGGAAATGTACTTTGCCTGCCCGCTCAACAGGGCAAAGTGGAATAAACACCCAACTAGCTGACGCTGCAGGAGAACCACTAGGAGAGCTAGAGGGGGACGCATACGGTCTTATGCAGTAGCGATCTAGATTTTTACTACACATCTGGCAGTCCACATATTCTATCTGCATAGTATAAATGCTTGAAATCAATACACACATGTTCGGAAATACATTATATTTTGTACATATCTATAGAGGCACATAGGTACTCGTTGAGAGGCGAACGAGGGAATCAGGGGTGATAGCCATCCGTTCCCCCGCAAGTCCGGTGATGATGACAAGGCAACTCCAAGCTATCATCGTAAGTCAGTTGGTAAAATAAAAATCTAATTATTATTAATGACCACTTGTACATATTTATTTATTTATTATCGTGAAGATTCCATCCTGTCGTCGACTTTAATAGGGTTAGTGTCCTAAGTCTGATTTTACTTACAATTTAACAGTAAGATATGAGTAGGTAAATCAAAAAAAATTGTTAAATCGAAATTAAAATTCCTTCCGAAATAAGACAATAACAGACATTTTCAAGTTAGATAAGAAAGTCCATTTCACAAGTGCGAAAATTCAATGTAAATACTACCATTTTATAAATTACAGAATAAGTAGTAACTTTCATGAAAACATATTCGTAAACGCAACATTTGATATAGCCGCTAAACAAAATTCTTACATACTGTACCTATTACACAGTGTGACGACATAATGTGCTGCGACATTTGTATGAAGCGTTTTGAGCTCGCCCAAATGATGTGCTATTGAAACTGTAATATCTCGGGGGGTCTTCCAAATATCAAACCATTCTTTTAACAGTACCTTTACAATTGTCTGGTCCATCCATCTACATCAAAATAAAAAAATAGGCAACTACCCTATTCTACTACATATCAATGACATGTTAGCATGACAGAACTAACTGTCCACGCACGGTAAATCGCATGACCTGGGACAAAACGGGCAACCGAGAATTATGACGTCTTGGTTCGCATTTCCAAATGGGGTACGTGCAATCTCCTTGTTGGTCTATTGGTGACAAGAGCTGCGTAAGGACCGAAAGGTCCCCGGTTTGAACAAAATTTGTGTGTAAAGGTTACTCAGCTCGTGATAAGGAAATTGATGAGTGCACGCCCGTGCCCCGGAAAGCAGGTTAAGGCAGAGGACCTGCGCCCTATCTTCTCATCAGTCATGTCGGATTGCCGTCTCACCGTATTATGAGAGTAAGGCAACCTTTGTTGCCTTACGTTACAACTTTTGTTGTCTGTGTGCGTTACCCTAGCGGGAAAGTAGATTTTGAGTGGTAGGTACCAATAAATTGATGCTTCATCTTTTATAGATGTGACGATCCGATACGAAAGCCACGCCCACCTGAGTGCCAAAGCCCAAAGGCAATGGTGGGCGTAGCCAGAAAGTAAGTAAGCCAAATTAAACACAATATTATATGAAAATTATTTATTAAAATCAGTCATAATGATAATTAAGTACATTTAATGTATGACACTGAACCAGTACCTACAATAGTAAAATGTGTCGACAAATAACTGATTTTTACAGTTTTATTTGCAAGCTAACACTCCTAAACCAATTATTCAAATAAATAAATAAATTAATAAAAATATAGATACATAGTTCATTCCTTTATTTTGATAAGTGTAACTAGCATTCCCGAGTAAAGTTCATAATCATATTTTATTGTCTTCTCAGCTCTTGCCTCTGGGATTGCTGTGTGTGCGTAAAATATTACACTTTCACTATAGCCAGATAAACTTTTCTCTACTAGATATAGTAGGTGTAGAATCAATATGAGATACATATTATGTCAAATATATACACAGGTGTAATTTTTTTAAGTGCTGAAGTTTGAATGAGCTTTACAAAAAATTCAACTTTTATAAAGTTATATCAAATCAGATGGATGGCAGAGCTCAGTGTGTATAAGCATTGAACAATTCACAAGTTATATTATGTAATGTTAATGGCACTCTATGCTTAGTACATAACATAAAATAATAGTATACACAATAATGCACATCTGGCTTGGATGTCTATGCCCTTTTTTCTGCTTCATTTATACGGTTTAGCCGTCTTATGCGAACAAATGCATAAAGTACGCCTTTGCATGTATATTGGTGGGTATTGGAATATTTTAGTTTCATCTCAGGTACCCTACAACTTTAATTGCACTATAAAAGTGACCAAAGTAATGGCAGTGACTAAATAATTGTTAAAAATAAACTTATCATTATTATTTTAACATAATGATTACACAATATAAAAAAAATATGTTAAAATGTATAAGTACCATTAACTTGTTGGTGTCATCCACTCCAGAGATCATTAATGAATAAAAAAACAAATCAAAAATAATTACTATTAATCACAAACTTTTTACACTTGTATGAACACAGAGCGTCATGATTACTTCAAAATAATATTTTAAAAATTCAATTTTATTTTAATCTCCATGCAAAAAAAAACCTCACATTCCTTATTACTACCTAACCTACGAAGTATATAACATACAATCATATTATATTAATAAATTTTAGTACCTGGTGACTTATAACTATTGGCCGGCTACACTACTAAGTACAAAATTAGATTTCCCGAATACGCCATGTTGCATTGATGAATACATCGGTATGGAGGGCGAATCCATTTGAATTAAAGTAAAGACAAATGTTATTAATTATAATATATGTCATGATGAGCAACACTTACCCTATCGTTAACGGAAGATTGTTTGATGTGTATATGTATAATCATGATATTTTTAAATAGCATTGCGTTTTGATTTGCATTAACAATTCTTATCATTTATTGCGATAAATGGACAACATAATAATATATTTTAACTTTGAGCCTCTATAAAAACGATAAAGCTAGACTGTCTCCTACTTTAATATAAGTTTTGAAACCATGTAAAAATAAAGTGACAAAATAGTAAGAATAATTAAGTTGATAATCGTCATATCGTGATAATAAGTGCATAACTAGCCTATCGGTATGCATCGGCTACAATGCTTGCGTAACACGTCGCAGAAATGTCCCAACATCCAATTTTTTTTTATTTTTAAACATCTCTTCTTAGACCACAAGGGAATAACGGCGTAATAAATGGTTTGTTTCTTAATATTTTTAGCGCTGATATACCTACAATGATTCATAAGTAGGCAATAAGGATCGGTGGACTTATTTATATTTTTTGATTTTATAAGCAATTAAGCTTGCAACTGACTAGTTTTCTTTTCAAGCTGCCAAAATGCAAACGAGTATAAAAAAAATATATCACTGCTTGTGATAAAATTTACAAGTTGACAACACGTCATATTATTAGATTGCTTAAAAATTTATTTTAGGCTCCACAATTATAATACCTTAGCTGCGTCTGGAATACTTCGTACAAAAAAAAAAAGGTCAAATCGAGAACCTCCTCCTTCATTTGAAGTCGGTTAAAAACACAAAAGAAAAACATCGTGAGGAAACCTGAACCTATGAAGAAATTGTAAGGTTGTAGTCGACCGACCCGCATTGTTCGCGGTGGTCGACTGAGGCCAGCTGAGCTGAGGCTGATCACTTTAATTTAGGGCCAACACTACGTTACGCGGGTGCGGTTTCATACAAAATAGGGGTGTAAACAATTGTTTCTTCTGTCAGATTATTTATTTTAAATTTTTTTGGAACCATAACATGAATCATTACACAGAAGAGTTCAAATGTCGTCACAAGTTAGTACATTTTATGCACACTAGCGACTTTGTAGATAGTCATGCCCAAATACATTATGTTGTATCTCAACCATTTCATGTTTAATTCGACAGAAATATACATACCTGTCTGATATCTTGCCACTATATGTAAATAAATATGATTTTTTTACCTAAATTTGTTTTTTTTAAATCTTGGATAGTTCATTATTCCCCGCTCTGATTCAAGTTTGAATGATCCGTGTAACGCAGCGTTGGCCCTTGCCCTATGCGAATTCTATGCGCGTCGAATCTTCTTGTATATTTTATATTCTAATATAAGTTGTCTCTCATTAGGGTGGGCTGTCTCTTCTTGGTGGGGTCGAAGTTATGTGGGGTGGTGTGGTTGCCCTCCCCCCACCCTCGCTAGCATCTTCAAACAACTAGAAACCGTCCGTCTGTTGCCGTTGCCCCCTGCTACGTTTCACTGATGGTGTGGGTCGGTCACTCGATGGAGAGCTGGTCGAGGAGCAGCTCGGGCGGCGGCGCCAGGCCCGGCTGCAGCGTGACGGCCACGCCGCGGTTCAGCGACACGGCCGGGTAGAACGCGCCGCGCAGCCCCGTGAACGCGATGTCTCCCTGGACACATGCAGATATCTCTTTATATTAGGGAATTATCGGTGATCGGTGGCCACGCACCACTGTGTTTTTCAAATTTGAAATTCATATTATGCATGATCATTCTACGCTTAAACAGTGAAGGAAAACATTTAGAGGTAACCTGCACACCTATGAAGAAATTCTTAGGTTGTGTAGTCAACGTACCCGCACTTGGCCAGCGTGATTGACTAAGGTCTAATCGCCTTAATTTAGGGCAGGCCCGTGGTCGCGCAGTGGGGTCCGATATGGGCTGATGATGATGATGATGAAATCGGTGATGTGTGTGTGTGTGTACCTGCGGCCGGTCGTCCACGGTGAAGCGCAGCGTGCCGCGCGCCAGGTCCAGCAGCACGCCCACGGTGCTGCCGCGCCCACGTGAGTGCGTGTGTGTGTACCTGCGGCCGGTCGTCCACGGTGAAGCGCAGCGTGCCGCGCGCCAGGTCCAGCAGCACGCCCACGGTGCTGCCGCGCCCACGTGAGTGCGTGTGTGTGTACCTGCGGCCGGTCGTCCACGGTGAAGCGCAGCGTGCCGCGCGCCAGGTCCAGCAGCACGCCCACGGTGCTGCCGCGCCCACGTGAGTGTGTGTGTGTACCTGCGGCCGGTCGTCCACGGTGAAGCGCAGCGTGCCGCGCGCCAGGTCCAGCAGCACGCCCACGGTGCTGCCGCGCCCACGTGAGTGCGTGTGTGTGTACCTGCGGCCGGTCGTCCACGGTGAAGCGCAGCGTGCCGCGCGCCAGGTCCAGCAGCACGCCCACGGTGCTGCCGCGCCCACGTGAGTGCGTGTGTGTGTACCTGCGGCCGGTCGTCCACGGTGAAGCGCAGCGTGCCGCGCGCCAGGTCCAGCAGCACGCCCACGGTGCTGCCGCGCCCACGTGAGTGCGTGTGTGTGTACCTGCGGCCGGTCGTCCACGGTGAAGCGCAGCGTGCCGCGCGCCAGGTCCAGCAGCACGCCCACGGTGCTGCCGCGCGCGACGCCGCCGGCCGCGCGCCCGCCGTGCGCGCCGCCGTGCACGAACCACGAGCGCGACCCGTCGATGTACATCGCCCAGCCCAGCGCGTCGCTGCCTACAATGGATAGATGAGACATGAGTTATGCTGACGTGGGGTTTAGCTACCGCCGTATTAGTCGTATCAATTGAGGGGTGCCAAACCATAACGTTTCAAGTGCCAGAACAGTTCGTATGGCATTTAAAACGTTATGGTTTGGCACCCCTCAATTATACAGGATTCTTTGGTTATAGGGCTCTAAGCAAAACTAGTAAAATGTTATTCATCTCATTTGGGCCCACCAAATGAATTAAATTGTACTCGTTCTCTTAACTACATACATACAGGATACAGGGCTCAAAGCTAAGGAAACGTGGATAAAATATAGTTTATTTATTTATTATTAATTTGATTTATAAAAAAGACCAGAACTTTTCATCAGCTGGTGGCCCAAAGGGTATCCATAAATCAGTTTAAATTACATACATTTTTTTATTTCTTTAATTTTTTTTTTATAATAAGCTAACAAGATGACCTCACTCCACCTGATGGTAAGCAGTAGTGAGATCCAAATTCATATTTGGGACCTCATGGTCGACAGGCACAATAGACCATATTGAGCCTGTCGCACTCACCCTGAAAGCCCGCTTAAAGAGGAGACCACTGCTGCGGCAACAACGCATTTTTTAATTTTAAATTAGTATCCTCACGCTCACCCAGCATCTTGTCGCGGGCGACGTCGGCGCGCGCCACCCCGAAGGCGGGGTCGGCGTCCCCGTCGTAGCGGTCGAGGCGCAGGCGCCAGTAGTGCGTGCCGCGCGCCAGCGGCTGGTCCGCCAGCGCCACGCGCGGCTCCCAGCCCGCCGCCGCCGCGCCCAGCCCGTCCGCGCTCAGCGCCGCGCCGCCCGCGCCGCCCGCGCAGCGCGCGTCCCACGTGAACCACGCCACTGCGGACAAGTGGGAACTCATTAAATATAAGGCGTCCGACCGATTTTAGCGGCCGATCTCAATTGAGATCAGCCAAGTGCGCAGGACATATTATAGTGCACAAGTGTGCGCGCAAACACAAGTGCACTCTCTATTCCCTTACTCTCATAATTCAGTGAGACGGCAATCCGACATGACCGATGAGAGATCGGGCGCAGGACCACCGGCTTAACGTGCTTTCCGAGGCACGGGCGTTCAACCGCCAACTTCCTAACTCCGGGCTGAGTAATTTCATTACAGAAAAACTCACACAAATTTTGCCCGACCCCGGACTCTAACCGGGGACTTCTTGGTCCTAACGCAGCACTTGCTACCAATAGACCAACGAGGCAGTAACTCATTAGAACGCCACTGAAGACAAGTGGGAACTCATTAGAACGCCACTTTTTTTTCCTAACTGACTAACGATGATGGCTTGGAATAGCCTAGTCATCATCACCGGACATGCGGGGTAGCGGACGGCTCTCACCCCTAATTAGAACGCCACTGAAGAGAAGTGACGACTCATTAGAACGCCATTGCTACCACGCCACTGGGGACACCACAGGGTAAGGTTAAAGTAAGGGACCCCAAGCGCCACGAGCCGCTTGGAACTACGCCTACACTCCAGCGCGAGTCTTACGTGAACCACGCGACTGAGCACAAGTGGGAACCCATTAGAACACCATTGCTATCACACCACTGAAGACAAGTGGGAACACATTGGAACACCATTGCTACCCCGCCATTAGACACTGACATTACTATTTAACAATAATTTAAGACATCATTCCTGTTAACCGTTGCTTAAATCGGTTCTCCTACAACAGTATCTAGATTTCTTTATTTATCAAAACCGATGAAACCTGTAACTACAGGCTCGCCTTTCCAATTGGAAGTTTTATTGGAACCTTCATAGTGGGGGAAGAGAGTTTTTGCAAATACGAGTCTCTGATCTTCATGATTCTTGATCAGTCCCCCCACCAGATCCGGAGCTGCAATTGCTATTTACTAATTGTAAAAAAAAAAAAAATGGTTGCCTGTAAAGTCGGTTTTACGGGCGAAGATTTTACGTGACAACGTCTAATTCTCTAGTGCTGCGCGCGCGGCAGACCGATCATAGTTGAGTGGGAGAGAGACGCAAGGCATTCGGCGGGCCTCTCTCTCGTTCGGTGACTCATCGTAACGTTACCGAGCGTTACACTTTTTCATAAGTGACTCCCAGCCGCAACCTAATTTAAGACGTTGTCACGTCAAAAAAATCTATCCTTGATGTGTACCTGGCGAGGTCTGCAGGCCGATGACCTCGCTGTAGGGCCCCTCGCCGGCGCCGTTGAACGCCTTCACGCGCGCGCTGTACAGCGACGCGTAGTGCAGTCCGTCGATCGTGCACACCGTCTCGCGCCCGCAGTACACCTCCTGGGCACGTGGAGAGCCACGTTAGTAGGGCGGGTTTAGGGGTGAAATAATTTGACAGTTGATGTATGTATATATGTACTACCGATTAGATTCATTAAACACAAGTTTAAGTTAGTGTCTAAACACACTATGCCGAAAATACGCGGCTAATTTTACGTTCCGACGTATCCGGCTAATATGACACACCATAAGCGCCGAACTTACGCGGCAGAAATTTAATTGCGCAACTTTATGTGTATTTTAAGTAATGTGTGCTCCACAAAGCATTGCCCCCGAATAGCAGCCGAACTTAGGCCCGGCCGAAGTTTGGCCGTACGGAATAACGCGACGTAATTTCGGTATGGTGTGTCATCAGTAATTTAAAATACATTGCAGGCGTAGTCACGCCGAACTTCACCTATGTTTTCTAGCGGGTGGGTTTAAACGGTAAAGGCTCGCTAGTTTGGCGGCAGACAGCGTTACAGAGTGACGCGCACATTCGCTACGCATCGCTCCGCTTTGAAAACCTTCGCAATCTGTCAGTGTCAGTTTCTCCATGACGTCGATGACAAAAAAAAACTCTTCGCAGCGATCAGCTGTTCATGCGCGAATTGAACTCTGAAATGAATGAAAGGGGACATTCTCGTAGTCAACTAAGTACAAATTGTGGTTTGGGCCACTCTGGTTCTAAATAAACTAACTAGCCGCATCGACCCAAAATGAGTCTTGGCCTCCGATAATAAGCTCCTCCACCTAGGCCGGTCCTGGGCCACTCTGGTTGCGGTGGCTTCAATCATCAGTGTTTGTGTGGGGTGTGACTCACTCGGAAGGGCCCGGTGCACGTAGCCACGCCAGCGTGCACGAGCAGCCCTGGGTCTGGTGGCCTCACCATCGGTCGACGTGTGGGGTGTGACTCACCCGGAAGGGCCCGGCGAGCCCGTCGTCCAGCTCGAGCACGTAGCCGCGCACGGCGGCGGGCGCGGCGGGCGCGCGCCACGCCAGCGTGCACGAGCAGCCGCGCGCCGCGCACGCCTCCACCGCCATCGTCGGCGCGCCCGGCGCTGGACCATAACAACAATAGTTAAGCAAGTCTTTTAACCCTCAAACGGGCACGGACCTTATGTCAAGTGTAATTCAAATTATGGTGTCAACATATAAGACAGAGCCCTATAAAGTTATTTATCCATGAGGAAATATGTAACATAAAAAAATTACTTGTACAACGCCATTATGTTATGGGCGATGGGCAGACGCAGTAATGCAACTGTTTTATTTTCCCAACTGACTTACGATGATGGCTTGGAGTAGCCTCGTCATTGTCACCGGACTTACGGGCGAGCAGATGGCTTTCACCCCTAAAGATGCTACTGTGACGCCGCAGAGGCGCTATGTCGTGCGCGGCAATATACCACAACTATAGAACTATGGCGTTCTCGGCGATAGGTGTCGCCGCAGTGATTGCACCGTGTTACAACAGTGACGGACTAAGACGGCAACGACAAAGTATGGATATAGAATACCGCACTGTGACGACGCGCGAGACATTATTAGGGCCAGTGGCGTAACTATACCCGTTGAAGTCCGTGGCAAAATTCATCGGTTGGAGCCTCGTGCACCCCCCGTTCTTTTTTTTTTTATCTTAATGTGTATGTGGGTTGGCAGATGAGAATCTCCTATGACCGGGGACCCCTTTCGGCTGGGGCCCCCTACCGGGTGGGGGCCCGTGGCATTTTGCCGACTTGCCACCCTGTAGTTACGCCACTGATTAGGGCTAATGGAGCGCCCTAACGATGATAGCTGACACAGCAATGACGTCAGAGTAAGGCGCATGAAAGCTTGAGGCTTTATAGCGCCATCCGCCCAAAGTATACTCGTGTTATAGTACCTAAATAATAAAGGTAATTGGTATGTGGGGTAACAATCAATGTTCTCAAAGTATGGATGGTGACATAGGACACTATCACTCCTACAACTGATACTACTTCATGCATTTCAATAAAAAAAATTATTACCTGATGACTTCATTTGCTGTTCTATTGCTGCATTCCAATATGAAATCAAATACTATTTAGTTGGATGATAAAATTTCGACGCCGATAAAAAAACGGTCCTTTAAGATGATTTGATTATTACAACATTTAATCCAAATCATATTTCACCACATTAACAATGGACCACTTAAGTATGTTCTAGTTAAAACTGTGTAGTATGTAAGTACTATTAATTATTTTTCTAAAATTTAAAATTGGAAAAATGCACATTGCTGCTCAGCTAATTCCCACTCATTCACGGTCGGCGACCTGAATCCAGAATCTCGCAACATGTGCAAGATCAATTTGCGGCACGATGAAATCCGAGCAGTTAGCGGCACGATGAAATCTCAAGCATTCGCCAGGCATAAGCTGTTGACTATGACTGCAAGAGCGGTACGTGTATGTTGATCACTGGCTAACTGCTCGAGCGGTTCCGTGTATGGCGGGCCTCACTTGTAAAGTGCGTTTTGGAATAATGCATGATCTTGCACAAGTTGAAAGATTCTGGATTCAGATCGTCTGTGAATGTGTGAGCTGAGCAGGAATGTACGTAGAATCTGTAGTTTACTATGCAGCCGCAGCTTCAAGCGGTCCGTCCTGACTGTTTTAAGCGGCCCTAAGTAGTGATAAGTATACATACGTATGCACTCGATGAAGTTCATTGTTCGCACGGTGCGCAAGACGGGCTCGGTGTCGAGGGTCAGCGCGGGCGGCGCGGGCGGCGCGCCCAGCGACGCGCACAGCCCCACCGCCGTCTGCTGCGCGCGCGCAGACAAGATGCTGCCCACCTGCGTACATGGATATATATTATTTATAGCTATTGCCAGCGGCAGTCAGGGAATACCAGTCACAACTATCTGTCCGGTGGTTGGTGAACGGTATACGGGTAAGCGACCCGGCTCCTCGAGCTACTGTCGACTCAGTCGACCAAATCATCCGAGGCGATAGTATCCTTTCTCCCCTTTTCTTTCCCCCGTCATATATCCTTGCTACTCGTGGGAACGCAATGACCTTGTTAAAACAATGCAAAAGGCAGAGTGGCGGCGACGTGGTCCACAACCTGTCACGTCACGTTTCCCACAGAGGTGAAAAGTGGATCGCTGGAAGTGATCTCTGCCTACCCCTCTGGGAAAAAGGCGTGATTGTATGTATGTATGTATGAATTTCCAGCGGCTTCGTCCGCGGTTTCGCCCGTTTTTTACACAATATGTTCCATTGTTTCTTTGCTCTTATTGGTCGCAGCGTGATGTTATACATATAGTCTTAAGCCTTCCGCGATAAATGGTCTATTCAAATTTTTTTTTAATTCGTACCTCTTGTTCCTGAGATTAGCACATTCAAACAAACAAATTCTTCAGCTTTAAAATAGGACTAGTATAACTTTAGCCCATATTATGTAAACACCGATTGGCTAAACTAGATTGATAAGGCCCACCAACAACCCAGGTCAAGCGAGCGGGCAAGTCTGGTTGACTTCATTAAAGCCTCAGAATATCTTCTCAGGTTTCTATACAGTGTTTTCCTTCACACTAAGAGCATCGAATTAACGTACATATGAATTATAAATTTAACATATTGGTATGGAGTTTGAACTGGCTCTCACATGCAAAGCGTCTGCCGCTGTATAGTATTTGTAGAGTACAAATATTTACTATAGACCATAATATGTAGCCCCAGCATAATCTTAGAAGGTTGTGGTGTATTGCAATGTAGTGTATAAATGTAGCGACAGGTAAACTGACTGGACAGTTGATTCCATTGTTTTAGCTGGGTAGTAGTACAGTCATTTAGTATTTTTACCTGGATAGTTTTCCGGGAGTTTTGAAATTTGGCAATTTTATAGATTTTGGTATGCTCTTGCCAAATTTCAACTTTGCCACCTCGTATGACTGCCGCTCGCGCCGCCATATTGAAAAAATGGCGTCCAAAAGCAGTTTCTGGATAATAACTCCTTTCTGGCGCCTTTTACAGGAAAAACATATTATTCAAAATAAAAGTAGAAAACATTTCCTACAATTTATGTCTTGACCTTTTCTTTCCTAAAATCAATAGTTTCGGCGTAGGAGCGTCGTAAAGTGTAACGTTGGACGTGTAGATCTTAGTTGTACTTGAGAAGTTGTACCATCACTTCCTCTACGCAAAGCTGCAGCGATTAACTTCTCATTATTATATCGTTTTCGACACGCATCGTGGACTACTATTTCCGATTTTAATCCCACCAAAAGTTTGAATTTATTGTCTTTCTTTTTATACTTGACTTACGAAAAGTTTCCAATCCTTTTTCCTTCACTTCAATAACTTCACTTTCTTGCAGTATATCACCACAAATAAAACAGTTTAATTCATTAGAAGCCATGGCTCTGTAAATGCAAACGATACTGCGAAAGAAGGGATATTGATATTAAATATTGCCTGACACAGAAGGGACGCATTCCTTTATACCTGCGGAGACATAACAGACTAGCTAGACATGGTAGACTAGTAGTAAGCTAGGTTTTAATTCTATGGAACAATATTTAACCGAGAAGTTTAAAGTAAACATTACATGTTAGTTTGGATGTTTACGGTGCTCGTACGCCGAAACTATTGATTTTAGGAAAGAAAACGTAAAGACATAAATTGTAGGAAATTTTTTCTTCTTTTATTTTGTGTCATATGTTTTTTCTGTAAAATGCGCCAGAAAGGAGTTATTATCAAAAAACTACTTTTGGGCGCCATTTTTTCAAAATGGCGCCGCGAGCGGCCATACGAGGTGGCAAAGTTGAAATTTGGCAAGAGCATACCAAAATCAATAAAATTGCTAAATTTCAAAACTCCCGGAAAACTTTCCAGGTAAACTCTATTTTTTCGACCAAATGACTGTACTATAAGTACAATGTGCCTTAGACCTAATGGTCTAGTAGGTATTAAGTATTTATCAAAATAAGTCTTATTTATTTGTGTGTATTTGAGCTAATAATAACAAAGTTTCGTAGATAAGCACACCCACTCATTGCTCACAATAATATTATGTCAACATTATCAGTTTCACTACACCTTTAAATAGCGTGGCCTATTTATTATCTGATATGATATCGCACCAAAATGATACATCACGCCCCTTTGATGTCTTGCATAATGAATGTATTTGAAATTAGAGGAGTTTAACAGTTGAACATTGTGTAGTTGGAATGTTTAATTGATACAAATGGGAAGGAAGCGATCCTTGTAATGCTAATTCAATCAGGTAATTACCTACACATGTATAACCAACATATTCAAGCATATTAGGATGTGTTGTAATTTGTAAAAGGCCTTGTAAGTCTGAAAGTAAGTCAGTGTCATTACAGGCTACCTCTTGTAAATGCTTGAACCACTGAACAAAATCATGATGTGAAAATCAATTTTAGGCTGCTCACTCCAAGCTCACAAGTTTTTTTAAGACAGATAGTTTGGCCGATTTGAATTTGTATGAAATATTCCACCCAATTTTTGTTTGTCATGTATGTCCCTCCATTGACATCAGTATGTTCTGTTTTTCTCAGATTAAAATCGGTCACCGATTATAAGATGTATGTGGGTAGCCTTAGTGTATGATAGTAATTATTTTTTTACAATGAACATGACAAATAGAAATTTATTTAATCACATCCTACTAATCTGATAATTGTGAAAGTTTGTGTGTGTGGATGGATGTTTGTTACTTTTTCAAGCAAATACTACTGAACTGATAATGATGAAATTTGGTATGCAGGTAGCTGAAGACCCAGAATAACACATAGGCTACTTTTAATCCTGGAGTTCCCGTGGGAATAGGGTTTCCACGCGGACGAAGTCGCGGGCGGAAAGCTAGTATCTAATATAAAGTTTTACATTAAAAAAAAGCTTAATTTAATATGAACATTATAATAACCTGTAAGAAGGCCGCATGATCAGCTTCCTTCAGGGCCTCTATTGAGAAGTGCAGTAGTGCTGTGGCTTCCCGGAGCTTCTGTGCAGCCTGGGAGGTGAGCGAGCGCATGCCGGCCACGGCCTGGGAGCGCGTCTGCCGCGCCGCGCGGACCAGCTCGTCGCGCCGGAGCTCTATGGCGCGGGTCACCTCCATACAAGCACTGTCTATTTGCCTCTCTAACTCTTCACAGGATTCCTGGAGAATATTCACAATGATTTTTGTAGATGGCAATTACTTTAAGTTACTAGATGTTATGGTGAACCAAAACAACAGGGTACATGGTGCCCTTGTGAATTTGAACATACTTGTGCATGTTCTGCCATGATTGGCTGCCATTGACTTAGGTATGGCATATATGTACAATATTATGCTGTACCATTTCAATAAGTATTATTCATATATGATAGTTTTTGAATCTCAACAACATTCTGCATTATGTCGCTTTAATAACTGTAATAATAAATAAATAAACAAATATTACAATTACATTGATTTTCTCTCCTGATCCTTTGACTAGTTGAATATACTCAGTCATAGCTTTGGCCTGTTCTGATAGTTGCTGTAGTGATTGGGATAGTTCAGTCTGAAATCAATTGATGATTTTAAAAACATTATTCATACAAAATAGCGATATTAAATTCAATTACTGAAGAACGATACCCACCTTATGGGCTCTAGCAGCACTAGACAATTGTTGTGTTTCATGTGTCGAGTGTCTTTCGGCAATGCAACGCTGACAAATAGGGACTAGGCATGTGTTACAATACAATACTGGGGGAGTGCCATGGTCGGTGCAGGTGGTGCCGAGCGCCCGCAGCTCGTGTTGCGCCAGCGGGCCGCGCGTGGGGTGCCAGGCGTCGCGGCAGCCCGCGCAGTACCGCACCGAGCACTGTTCGCACCGCACCACCGCCGCTCGCCTCTCCCCTTCGCACATCTGACAGGCCTCCTCCGCCGGCGGCGCTCCCGAGACGCCCCCGAAACGCTCCACAATCGTCCGCATAACCCGGAACGGAGGCAGACCCTCGGCACCATTGTCGTCCAGGTACACCTGCTTGCTGCATAGAGGACATGTCAGGCTGAACGCAGCCGACGCGTACACAGGCGCGGCCGGGGTTCCCGCGTAACTGTTAGGCCTTGATCCACATACCACACCGCTGTCAGTTTCACTAGATACAGAGGCCTTGTCTGCTTCATGGTAATCTGTTGACGCTGCCGAATTGTCGGCTTCGTGGACGTGACTCTGGAGGGTTACCGCACAAGCACGACACAAAGCATGCCCACAAGGCAATAGCACTGGTTCTCGATAGAATTCCTTGCATACAAAACATCTAAGTTCTTCTTCCATGTTTATTACATCTACTGCACCTACATATAAAGCACCATGGTTTTGAGACTTAGTCCGAAACTTAAAAGTAACGTGTTAGTTATTGATAGTTAATTTAAATTTAATATTAATTAATTATCCAAACAAGAGCAATACTCCGATTGCATGTTTTCACTAGCCTACCAAACCAACCAACCAATTTTTTTTTTAAATCTGGTTTGGTTCAACAATGGACGTAATACAATACCAGGATGGTAAGCACTGTTGTTGCCAGAAAATAAAAGCAGTACTTGCAGACTTTGACAATCTTCTAAGAGCGTGTCTCTTTCTAAAATGGAGATAATAATGAGGAGTGAGCGAGACCCACTTCTCCTAACACAAAATTCTCAACACAACACGGATACAGTTTATGGTCAACAGTGCTTACCTCAGTCTAGAAAATATATTACGCCCATACCGCTAAATGTCAGAAATGAAACCGAATCGTAGAAGCCGAATACATAAATTATGTGAATAAAAAAAGTTAATGTCACAAACTTGTTTTGAATAAAGCCCATTATTTTGTTTTTATAGAATTTGCTCTAAAATTACTATCAGTTCGATAAGGTTCGTATTAAAAATCTGAAGTACAAATTAACATACCGATTTATCTTGAATAAGTAAATATTATTTGATTCTACATCAAAGCCTCTGTTATTGGTTTCTAGAATATAGAGCGATGGAGCAGGATCCTTCAGTCTCATCCGATGATAGTTGCGACTCAGAAATGAAGAGTATGAAAAATGAACTTACAGGTATGCGTTGCAGTTGATGACATAAATCATGTGTGTAGTTGTTGATAACATTTTGACTTCAAAATATAAAGTAACTATACTAGTTTATGATTACAATTTTTGTAGAATTCGGCCTGAACGAAGAAAATCTAAGTAAAGAAGAGATGGTAGATCTTTTGAAGGCCTTGAGGAATTCCAAAACCTCTGCTAAGGAGGACGAGTTATTACGTCAGAAGGTGAATTAATTGCCTATTGTTTTATTAGACTTTACTTTTTACAATGTTATTGGCTTGACTCTAATTTTTCTTCTAATTCGTCAACAGTCAGATGATTCTCCTGCCACATCTTCAAAGAAAACTATGAAGAGGCGCTACTTGAATGTGAAAGATAGGAGAATGCCATGGAGCCTGCTACCTAGCACTATCACTCCAGCTGAGAAAGCCCGTACTCTGGCTGTTTACATTAAGCTCATGTCTATCAACAGCTATCGTCAAGCCAGGCAGTCTGCTACATTCACATCTTGGCCACCACCAATTCAAATAGTTGAAGAATCAACCAGGATCCAGCCCCACCGGTCCACGAGGAGTGGTAGATCAGTGCCGATTTATGCCGGCTTTGATGATGATTCTTCTGATCTAGACTTTGTCATTACTAAAACTAAGAAGCGGAAGGTATCTAACAGTGATACTGGTAATGAAGGTGTGTATTCAAACAAAGTGGTCAGCCTAAAGCGAAAGTCACCAAAAGATGATTTTGCTGCAAGGCCAGTAAAAGAGTCAAAAATTAATGCAGATGCCAATGACTATGAAACCATAGCATTGGGGAATAATCACAAACCAAAAAGAAATCTTTTCGCACTAATTGAAGACTGAATCACATAAGACTCATGTTTGATTGATATAATTGAAATTCCAAATCTATCTTGTAGATTTGATGCTATTGTGGTTGAATGTGTACCCATTTCTAGTTGTATAATATTTATTTGTTTTGTTTACAATAGAAGTGGTATGTAATGAAAATGAGTGATCATGGAGAAACAGAATGAAGAAATTATGTTTGCAATGATTGGCATGATTAGGTTGAATAGTTAGTTTTATTTCAAATGGTTTGCATTTTGAATTATTTGTGTAAGATAATGTTTATTGCAGTGACCATTAGTTATGGCACTTCTGAACTTCTGGTATGTTTGAATAAATTAAATACCTACCTATATAATTATTATAAAAATATTTAATTATCTTTAGTTTGTATGAAAGATGCTGTTGTGATAGAAAGTGTGCAATTGAATACATATTTTAAGATATTGTGAGATATGAAGCATTTTTTATTTTCTAATTTTAATTCAATTGAACATACTTTTGCCAGTATGTGTGTATGGTGCGAAACATCTCATTAGTTATGGTTAAAAGTACAAGTATACATACAAAGGTTATTTAAATTGTGTGACCTGTAGTTTACTTCAAAAACAGTCTATATAGAGGTTACTAAATAATAATATCATTCTTACTGGTTCAGATAAATTTTGGTGTATAAAAATTTATATTTACTGTACTTATATTTTTGTCAGGTAGATATTGAAACAAAAAGTAAAAATGTGCTAGATTTCACATTATCTGCAGGTAACAATGCTGGTTCAAACTTCAAAAGCATGCTAATCCAAATATGTTTGCACTTTCGGTAATCCAAACTTGTGCCTTTAATTAACACCATATTATTATTATCCACCATTGTGAGACTTGGCGTATTGTATGTATATTCTATGATTCGAGAAAATAAGCTATATTTAAGGTGTAACTATTTGATTCGGAAATTTGTTGTGTAAAGCAAGTCATGCTGTAATATAAAATTATGCTTTAGCTCTCTCCTGCATATTGAGAGAAATGAAGATTCGTGGCTAGGTAGGTAGTGTACCTACATAAGGATTGTAGGTACCTACAAACACTGACACTATTGATTATGTTTTTTTTTGTGTTCTTTGTAAAATACTGGCCATTAAACGTTTACATTAGCAATGCATTATTTATGGTATATTTTAACAGTTTTAATGTTTGTTGCACTCAGATAAAAAGAGGATTAAGCACCCATTTTGTGCATATTGTAGGTACTGTGTTCCTACCTACTTAGTAAATATATCTCATCCTTAGATAGCGGTCAAGTGACGCTGATTTGAATATTAAGTATTGTATGTATCGGTATATCACCCGCGTAACCTCAGTCTGAAGAACTTGTCATTGGCCATAATTATTTAAAAACGTCTGAATAAAATTAAATAATTTTAAAACTTTTTGAAAAAATAAGATGTCGTTAAAACTAAACTAGTTATTTTACGTCTTTATCCATCCACTCATTTCGGTTTGAAGAGTAAATATATGTAATAAGTATTTATTTAGAGTAGAATCCAAATTACTTGTAGAATAAACATAGATAATATATTACCGTAATATTATTAATACATAATAAAAATGCTTGTATTTATTTCCTTCGTTTTACTTACATGGTTCCAAAAGTAATTATCAAAATAAAACACCTGTAATAAAAAAAAAAACTTAATTGAAATCGGTTCATTCGTTCGGGAGCTATGATGCCACAGACAGACACGTCAAACTTATAACACCCCTCTTTTTGCGTCGGGGGTTAATCCTACCAAAACCATTCTGTAAAAAAACTAGCCAAGTCTCGATGAAGCTGCTTGCTTATCTCTAAAAAGTAATGAAATCTAGGCAAAATCGTGCCTAGTCTAAGGTTTCTTACTGCGATTTCTTCATTGCAAGCAGCTCCATGGCATGGCTAGTTTTTTTTACAGAATGTTTTTGGTGGGATTTCACTTCTTTTTGTAGAAATCTTCTTATTTAACACATTTTTTATGTACCTACCAATAGTAGAAGGGGACATTGCCATAAAAATCTCTAATTTTTTTTAACGCGGAGAAAGCTTGATGCACCTTCACCTTGGGCAGGATTTTACCCAAGGTGGTATGTGGGACTCCCGGCTGCCGGTGCTGAGATGGAAAAGACCAGCAGCTGCTCCTGGGCTAAGGTGCAATGCCCAGGGATGTACCCACTAAACTCCGCGGCATACCTCATCGCCTCATCAAATAATCATCAAATAATCATCCAAATAAGGCTCGCTTTAAGGCTCTGTCACCTATTGGTGGTGTCGTGGGTACCAACCTGGCAGAGCCTTCACTCACAACACCACCGGCGGACAGCCTCCACGGGCTCCCTCAAGCCTCCCGAGGGGGGCGACGGAGCGATCCGGTACGCAAGGTCGCTCCCGTCCCTTAACGACGGCCGTTGGTGCAATGCCGACGGGAGTGTCCCCACACCCACCACCGGCCATCGTTGGACTGCGGCATGTGGCGCGTATATTCTCGCCTCATGTGCCCCAGTCTCCTTCTGCGCTGTGGTGTCGCGGAGGGGTCGTTTTCACGCTCCCTCTCCGCCTTTCTTCTGAACCATAACGGACTCGCAGAAGGAGGCGGCTGCCGCCCACACATTGGCATCCTCGGCCATCCACCGGAGAAGTTGGGGAGGGAGGTTACCGGGCCGGCCACAGATGTTAGGGCCGACCTCTCTTCGAACCACGACGGACTGAAAAAGAGTGTGGTTCGCACAGCCACAGCTCTAATGCCTACCAAAATGAGGCGCATATGCTGGATTAAAATACAACCAAATATCGTGACTTGTTGCGTAAGCAGTAATTTATGGTTCAGACTGTGACAGGAGCTTCATTCGTTCATAAGTCCTACAAAGTCTTTCCCATCAACATTTGACGGTTAATATTTTCTAGCCAAGATCACCTTTTTTCTTTTTAAATCGTTGATTATATCGATAGTTTCAGTTAATATCAGTAGTCCATCTCTATTAAAAGTTAATATTATTATTTGCAATTTGACGCGTAAGCAAAATGTAGCGCTTCGAGGAATACCTCATACATTTGGCACATATTGCCCACAAGAGAGGAGCGAGGTTGCGGAGCGGAGAAACTAAGAAATATATATATTTTTTTTCCTAACTGACTAACGATGATGGCTTGGAGGAGCCTTGTCATCATCACCGGGCTTGCGGGGGAGCGGATGGCTCTCACCCCTAGGAACTAAGGAATAGTGATTAATAGGATACAAGGAAGGAACCGACGTTGGTGAAAACCTATTGGACTAGCCTTTGACACCGTCTCGATACCCATACTTATCCATAGGCTAAATGATGCCGGTTTCCGGGGCAATTCTCTCTCCCTCTTAAGCAGTTACCTTTTAAACAGAAAGCAAGGGGTAAAAATAGATGGGTACCTGAGTGACGAAGAGGGCATTACATTCGGTGTCCCTCAGGGGAGCGTTCTCGGCCCAACGCTCTTTCTAATATACATAAATAACCTCTGCAAACTTCGTGGCGTTGGGGGGAGGATACTATCCTATGCAGACGACACTGCTATCACTTTTACCGACAAGACCTGGGATAAGGTTAGGTTGAGAGCTGAAATAGGACTAGCCAAAGTGGGTCACTGGCTTAACGAAAATCTCCTCACCCTTAACACGCAAAAAACCAACTACGTATGCTTCGGACCATACATAAACTCACAGCCCCCACCAAATTTTGAAATAAGGATTCATTCCTGCCATACCCTCTTTGGTAACTCCTGTAATTGCCCAAAAATTGCAAAAGTATATAGCGTAAAATACCTCGGAATCCTTGTAGACCAAAGGTTAAGTTGGTACCCACATATAGAGCTAACCATAGGAAGGATAAGAAAGCTTATGTGGGTCTTCAAAACTCTGAGAAATGCTATGAGTAATGACCTCCTAAATAAAATATATGTGGCACTCGCCCAATCTGTCATAACATACTGTATCCCGACATGGGGTGGGACAGCTAAATCTCGTTTCATAGATCTTGAACGGGCGCAAAGATCCTTGCTAAAGGTTATGTACTCTAAACCCTTTAGATTCCCAACGGAAAAACTATATAAAATAACCAATTTACTCTCCGTTAGGAAACTTTATGTGTTGCATACTATATCAGGTCAGCACGAAAAGTTGTACTTCGAGCCGACTAAACTTCATAAGAGACGGCACGATATAATAGCTCCTACCTACCCAACACGCACAGACTTTGCTTGCCGTCAAAATTTAGCTCAAGCCCCTCGCGCCTATAATATAATAAATCGCAAACTAAATATATACCCAATGCAATTATATGAGTGTAAGAAGGCTGTGACTGAGTGGCTCTCCACTCTCAGTTACGCCGAGGTTGAAGACATTTTATTAAGGTCAACTTAATAATACTTCCCTTAATATAAAACAACAGACACACACACACATACACAAACACACACACACAAGCACACACACCCACACACACACACACCCACACACTCACACACACACACACACACACACACACACACACACACACACACACACACACACACACACACACACACACACACACACACACACACACACACACACACACACACTCACACACGCACACATACACACAGCAGCATATTACTCTTTTTTATTTTGTTACAAACTTTTATTTAATTTTATTCCCTTATCAAGTTACTTTAAAAATATTTTAATAAATGAAGTAGTAATGTATATCTGTAATAATCTAAATTGAAATGAAATTTATATGTTGTAAATCCAATTTGTTAAGTCTACTACGCAAGAGCGAGGCTTTCCCTCCACAAGTATCTTCTGATTACTTTCTGGGAAGCCCCGGCATTTTTATTGTAAATGATTTACAGAAATAAATACATTTTATTTTTATTTTTTTTTTTTTTTTCTTCTCTTCGGTCCGATCGCGATAGCTCGCTGCGTACCGGACCCGGTGGACAGGCGGCTTTAGCCTTCCTTTTATTACATACCTATTGGCTTATTTAGGACGTGTGCGTTACCCCAGCAAAATGTTGTCGAAAATCGACATTCTAGTTCATCAGATAATTAGTCGGTTAGCTCCTGTAAATGTCTATGTAGTTTTTGGAATTAGTCCAGTCGTAATTTTCGAGATATTTGAAAAAAACAGATTCTGCTGGGATAACGTTACCGCAGCAGAATGTTTTGCGAATTAATGACTTTTTTTTTAAAAGCTTTAGTTACATAATTAGACTTTTGGACCAAGTAAATGTTTCGATATAATTTGGGTTTCTAAGTTTTAAGGTTACGAAGATATTCCGTTTTTTGCTGCAGTAACGTTTGGCTGTTTGCTGGATCTTCGAAACGGTAAAGTGTATTGTTCTAATTTTTTATACACAACTTTGCCTTAATTAGTCTGAATTAGTCCAGCAATAAAAATGTTATCTTAATACACCGTTTGCAAGTTATTCACAATGATATAAATTGCCTCTTATAGGCCCTAACTTTCTAAATATGTGCTCTAGAGCCTTATTTGAATGATTATTTTGTAGCAACTAGACACAAGTATGTGAAGTTTCATTCGAGTCCATTAAGTAATTAATAAATTATCACGAAATTAAGTTCAGTTTGGGCCCGCACATGCAGCGTGTTTCTTTGGCCGCCGATTATTTGCGTTTCTTAATGTTTTTCTTGCTGGTTTTTTGTAAATAATTAGACCTTTTTGTAAACTTTAAACCTGCAAAATTTAAGCCGAATCCACTTAATAGTTACAGAGATAAACGAAAAAGAGTCAATAAGGTACTCATGATTGCGATAACCCGACCAAGTTCAGATGGTCACAAAAAGCGGCACGTAGTACAAAGTGCTAGTCTTCTGAAATCTATGACATAGTAGTCTGACAATTTCTATACAGACGCGTACATAATTGAATACAGTAAATTTTACCATTACCTACTGTTTTTGTATAGTAAACAACCCAGTTAAAGACAATTTTCGCATTCGTGATTTTTTTGTTCTTATTTGATATTGCTACTGCTTTGTGTGTAAGATATAAATAAGGCGTCCGACCGATTTCAATCATGGCGGCCGATCTCAATTGAGATCAGCCAAGTGCGCAGGACATGTTATAGTGCACGAGTGTGCGCGCAAACACCACTGCACTCTCTATTCCCTTACTCTCATAATTCGGTGAGACGGCAATCCGACATGACCGATGAAAGATCGGGCGCAGGACCACCGGCTTAACGTTCTTTCCGAGCCACGGGTGTTCAACCGCCAACTTCCTAAGTCCGGACTGAGTAATTTCGTTACAGAAAAACTCACGCAAATTTTGCCCGACCCCGGATTCGAACCGGGGACCTCTCGGTCCTTACGCAGCGCTTCCTACCAATAGACCAACGAGGCTGTTGTGTGTAAGATACTGCAACGTTAGTTGTAATTTAATTAACAAATAAAAACATCTAGTTTTATACTGTGTAATGGGCATCTGGTACCTAACGCACTTGAAACGTTTCATTTAATTTTTCGAAGACCCTCTCTTTAATGGGGAATGCTCTGAAGAGCTATTTCAGCTAGTCCCTCACTCTCCTTGGTTACATATCAAAACAACTAAAGTTGTTTCAACTACTGCCGATTCAACTATGCTCGACTCACCTAATGTTTGAAATACCTAATAATCGTTTCGCATAATTTCATAATAACTACTGCACGCAATCCCTAAAGGACAATTCGCCTACGCTCGACTCACCTAACCTTTATTCAACTACGCTTTATTCATCTACGCTTTATTCACCTAACGGTTAATTCACCTAACAGTTAATTCACCTATGACTGCCTCGTTGGTTTATTGGTAGCAAGCGCTGCTAAGGACCGAGAGGACCCCGGTGCGAGTCCGGGGTCGGGCCAAATTTGTGTGAGTTTTTCTGTTAAAAAATTACTCACCCCAGAGTTAGGTTGTAGGCGGTTGCACGCCCTTGCCTCGATAAGCACGTTAAGCCGGTGGTCCTGCGCCCGATCTCTCATCGGTCATGTCGGATTGCCGTCTAACCGAAGTATGAGAGTAAGAGAAAGAGAGTG
Source organism: Maruca vitrata (assembly GCA_039566165.1). Lineage (NCBI taxonomy): Eukaryota > Metazoa > Arthropoda > Insecta > Lepidoptera > Crambidae > Maruca > Maruca vitrata. The sequence goes on along the minus strand of CM076914.1, from coordinate 12,754,816 downwards.
CAATTGTGTTTGCGCGTACACTTGTGCACTATAATATGTCCTGCGCACTTGACTGATCTCAATTAATTGAGATCGGACGCCTTGGCCGAAATCGGTCGGACGCCTTTTAAATTCACCTGACGCTTCATTCACCTACGGTCTCTACTTTGGTAATAGGAAACTGGTATAGACAGAAGCAAAATGCTGCAAACCCGACTCCACGTCTGTCCTACCCCTAGAGTGTAATTCAAGCCTGCATAGGCGTGGAGGGGCGAGGCGACCCGCGATCTAAGGGCCAGGTGGTGGTTAAATACATAATCACACCCAAACACAGAACAAATACCGATATTCACACAATTATTTGTCCCGGGTCGGAATCGAACCCACGACCCTTGGAATATTATAGTAGGCAAGTTGTTGATTAGATATTCCAAACATATTTGAAACATACATTAGGTCAAAAAAACATTAGGTTAAATAACCATTAGATTAAACGGGCTTTAGTCCAATCGATTTTAGTTTAAACAGAATTATATGAGTTAAGCATTAGGCGAGTCGTGCATTAGGCGTAGTGATTTTAGGTGAGTCGAGCATAGTTGAATCGGCAGTAGTTGAAATAGCTTTAGTTATTTTGATACGTAACCCTCTCCTTTCCACTCCCGAACGACACGTGCTGGGCAGCGCAGCCATCCACATACAATGCAGGCGCTGGTGCAGCCAAATTAAGCGGTTTAGATTTTTCATTCAAATGCTTTTTCCCGCTAACTCCTGTTTCCATCAAAATTTCGGGAATTCTTTTTTTAGTGCACCTCTAAAGTACCTAAGCTACGTCCCTTCCAAAATTCAAGGTCTAAGTTTACTAAGGTACCTACATGCCCAATTTCAAGCATCTATAAGCGGTTCAGATTTTTCATACAAATGTATTCAATCGATCAAAATTACAACGGAATATTTATAGGTTAGTTACTTGCTACTACGGAACCCTTAATTGGCGAGTCCCAACTTACTTTTATTTAAATTAGATTCAACAATATTTTATTTGTACCTTAAATTAAGTAAGCTGTTTAGATATTAAGCAATGATTTATTAGATAGTTTATTATGTAAGCATTATGAAGTAATGTAAAATAAAAATGATGAAATAAACTAATGTATTTTTTTAACCATTTTTGTACGCAACTGTAACAAAATGATAATTACTGTCCTTGACATTTCAGTAGGCCTGCATTATATACTACACTAGCTGACCCGGCGAACTTCGTACCGCCTTAACGTAGCTTTGATGCACTACTTTATTTTGTAAACCGACTTCAAAAAAAGGGTCTCTCAATTCGACCGTTTATATGCTTTTTATAGTTGACAGTTCAAGATGGGACATCTTAGGTATGCCGTATGAGTAATTACCTATTCAATTTGAACTGGAACCCATAATATCCTCCATATAAAATTTCATCCTTATTTCCCTGGTCTCGCCATAACTGAGAACTTTACTAATCTCATATTTTTACTCATATCCAGCAATACAATAATTGCTTTCAAATTACTTCATTTGGCGTAACACAATTTATTCGAACCAGTTTTTTGCCTACTTTCAAGGTAAATAAGGATAATGGCAAAAACTATGAGTTAAATTTCAGAACGCGTATACAAACTTCGCATAGCTTATTTAGTGATCTGTGGTAATTTAACCGCGCCAACAATAATTTTATGAAAGTTTTTGATAAAGTTTGTTTTATTTTAAAGACTAAGAAGTTTTCTGTTTGCTAATAAGTATTTGTTAATCAAATTTAGTCCACAGCTTAATATTGATTTTTGATAACTCTTCTACCCAATATTACAATAGGCCTATTTTGCTGGCTGCTAGATTAAGGAGGTATACTATTGAAATAATGGTTTGATATTTGGAAAACTCCCCAAAATATTACAGTTTCAATAGCTCATTATTTGGGCGAGCTCAAAACGCTTCATACAAATGTCGCAGCACACTATGACGTCACCACAACGTGTAATACTCTATGCATATCGTAAGAACTTTGGACAGCAGCTATATCAAATGTTGCTTATACGAATATATTTTCATAGTGCTGATCAACTTCTTTTGCTGAATCGCCCATAAAATATATTTGCAATAATTTCGTGTGTAGAGATTTAATATCTTACTAATCTACTTATCCGTTTGATACAGGTATGAACCGTATTTATTGAAGTGCGATCAGCTCGTCTTTTCTTCTGAACCAAAAACGTGATGATTGAAAAATGTTTGTCAAAGAACCTTCTTTATTATTTAGTCACTATAGATATCGAATTCTGTCAATAAACGAACATGACAATTAGATGTCACTATATTGCTAAATGAAAATCTCTGAAATAGACAATAATTGAATAATATAGATGCATGTTGTCGATTCAAGGCCCTTGTAATAATCTGAGGTATTATTTTCGGAAATAAAAACTCAAACAAATAACTTTCACAAATTAATGTCTAAAACAAATACCTTAATATAACAGTACCTAAAGTTTCGAGAGAATTTAATACTACCATGGAAGTACCCCTTAGAAATCGATACTCAGCGGCAACGATTCTCGATTTGTAACTAATTTTAATCGAATTAACTTTCAAAAACAAAGGTTAATAGAAATTGTCGAAAGAACAATTTCAGACATGCAAAACTTCCAATCGTGTTTTTTGTCGAAAAAAGAAATATTCGATTGCATATTTAGTATAATAATTATATAGATATATAATGACGTGAATAATGATAGTCGAGTTTTAAAAAAATTACACTGTGTCTAAAGGACCATAACAGTTATACTCCCGTGTAAAAAACTCGTCAATGAAGCAGCCCTATTGAGTAATATTTGAGGCATGTCACTATGTTTAAAAGTAAAACATAGTACGTAACTGCATTCGCGCAAAAAAATATTATTAAATTTTGAAGTTCAGATTTAGAAACAATAGTTTGATCAAAAACAATAAGTTAATTTTGCTTGTGAATTAATTGTAGAGTGTTTTTGTACAATTGTAAATTTTTCAAATGACGATTTACGACCAAACACAAAAAAAGATATTACATTGCATTTAAATGAAACGTGCACAGTTACGTTGTTCGAAATGTCAAAAAAGACTTCATAAATGGAATAATGTTTAACATAATGACTGACGTTTCATGTCAAGTCCCACGGGAACTCTGTAAAACGGGATAAAAAGTATCCTATGTCCTTCTCCTGGCTCTAAGCTACCTCCCTACCAATTTTCAGCCAAATCTGTTCAGCCGATCTCGAGTTATAAGTGGTGTAACTAACACGACTTCCTTTTATATATATAGATTTCCGCTTTTTTGTGACCATCTGAACTTGGTCGGGTTATCGCAATCATGAGTACCTTATTGACCCTTTTTCGTTTATCTCTGTAACTATTAAGTGGATTCGGCTTAAATTTTGCAAGTCAAAAGTTTACAAAAAGGTCTAATTATTTGCAAAAAACCAGCAAGAAAAACATTAAGAAAGGCAAATAATCGGCGGCCAAAGAAACACGCTGCATGTGCGGGCCCAAACTGAACTTAATTTCGTGATAATTTATTAATTACTTAATGGACTCGAATGAAACTTCACACATACCTGTGTCTAGTTGTAAGCTACAAAATAATATTTCAAATAAGCCTCTAGAGTACATATTTAGAAAGTTAGGGCCTATAAGAGGCAATTTATATCATTGTGAATAACTTGCAAACGGTGTATTAAGATAACATTTTTATTGCTGGACTAATTTAGACTAATTAAGACAAAGTTGTGTATAAAAAATTAGAACAATACACTTTACCGTTTCGAAGATCCAGCAAACAGCCAAACGTTACTGCAGCAAAAAACGGAATATCTTCGCAACCTTAAAACTTAGAAACCCAAATTATATCGAAACATTTACTTCGTCCAAAAGTCTAATTATGTAACTAAAGCTTTTAAAAAAAAGTCATTAATTCGCAAAACATTCTGCTGCGGTAACGTTATCCCAGCAGAATCTGTTTTTTTCAAATATCTCGAAAATTACGACTGGACTAATTCCAAAAACTACATAGACATTTACAGGAGCTAACCGACTAATTATCTGATGAACTAGAATGTCGATTTTCGACAACATTTTGCTGGGGTAACGCACACATTTAGGACTAGCTTTCCGCCCGCGTAGAGACGTTTAACGGGTAAAACATTACTTCTTTATAGTGCAGTCGGTTAAAAAGAAGCCTATATCCTTTCCTAGGACTATATCAGACAGAGTTACTTTCACATTTATAATATTAGTAAGGATGGGAAGGTAGAGAGGATGGGTCGAAGTTAAATTAAACCACTATTGTTTTATGTTATCATAAAATTTTATACAAAAGTAAGAAAATACATTACCTCTATTAATAATCTTTATACACTATTACTGTTTTTACAGACTTCACAGTTTATACCTATATTAATACCTAAGCTTGCATTTCTAATAAATGTCAACACTTTATACCTTCATAGTTACGTAGGTAATTCGTTCATATTTCAAGTGAATTTTGCTTTATCTCGCAAAAACACCTTTTTTATAAGCTTTTATTTACCCGAGTAAGATTAAACCATTTATCCCTTTGACTGTAGACAGGCCTAAATAATGTGTCCCACACATGTGTGGATTTTTCAATAAGAAATTGATCGGATTTATTTCTTTGATCTTACGGACTATCTTTACCTTTACCGATTATCCCCATGTATCACTATACAGACGATTCTTATACTGACAGCGACATCTACCTACAACTTGACAATAAATTCATTTGTCACAATGGGACATTGTTTCGCTGTAGATAGACGCAATTACTGGTACTGTTTCCCTTTATATTTTCCGAAACTCGACGTTTTGTGCTGTGCTACTTGCGATAACTCTTAACCTAACCCAAACCAAATTTATATAACTTTATTAATTGAGCGTATTATGTAGGCTTTCGTGGTAAAATTTTGTCTAGCCAGATCAATTAAGTAATGGTCTGTAGGTAGGCAGGTACGACGTCTAAAGTGGGTGCTAGAAATTGTCCTCAATAATGTTCAAATATGGCGTCTATTTGGTGGTATAATTATAGCTGATGCATTTTGAGTGCGTCAGGGTCTCCTTTGTTCTTAGCCACGGTCTGGATCAGGGAAGGCGAAGCTACTTTGAGGTCGTAGGCCCAGCCGATCTTGGCGAACATGTCTATAAGATTGGCGGTGATGTTCTTGGGGTACGGCAACTCGGCCGCCTTGTAGTCCCAGGGGAAGGTGTGGTGGTAGTTGTGCCAGCCTTCTCCCATCGAGATTATGGACACGGCCTTATTCTCTGTAGGCATGATGCGGCTGCAATTACAATAATAGGTAAATAAATTAGGTGTCCGATTTTGGCTATGGCGGCTTACAGCCTATCTTACTAGATAATTTATCAACGCGAAAGTTTACGCGGATGTGCCTGTATGTACATATGTTTGTTGCTCTTTCACACAAAACGAATTAATGGATTGTAATTAAACTTCTTAACAATATACCTATTTAGTATAGCGGACACAACTTACTGGTCATATGGCTTAGTGCCCCAGATGTGAGCGAAGCTGTTGACAGACCATGTGAAGTTCAGGCTCAGCATGTACCGCAAGCCTTGCGAGAAGAAGCAGACCAGCCAGGTCTCGTTCCAAAGGAGCGCCGGGATGAGCACCGGGATCACGAAGCAGCACAGCCCTTTGAACACTGCGAAGTACCTGGAAAGTACGCCGTTTTAGTTAATAATTTATTTTTTTAGTAAATCACTTCTGGTTAGGGTAGAAATTACGAGCAATAAAGGGAAAAGTGGCTGGTGTAAACACAGGTTTTGCAGTATTCGCGGCCCCGCCTGCGTCACTTGCGAATAATCTTTGTACCTACGTTCTATGTCACCATCGCAGCAGAGAGATTAATAAATTATGTTTTTCTTTGCAGATAGGTACTATTAGTTACCGACTGTGTCCTATTACTTATTTAACAGCAATATTGTGATAATTATTTACCTAATGTAACAACCATTGGATGTCCTTATCCTTACTAGTCCTTACTAATATTATAAATGCGAAAGTAACTCTGTCTGTCTGTCTGTCTGTCTGTCTGTCTGTCTGTCTGTCTGTTACGCTTTCACGCATAGAGTACTGAACCGATTTAAACGAAATTTGGTACAGATATAGTCCAAAGCCTAGAAACGGTTATAGGCTACTTTTTAACCGACTGCGCTATAAAGAAGTAATGTTTTAGCCGTTAAACATCTCTACGCGGACGAAGTCGTCACAGCCACTGGACGGATCGAAATGAAATTTAGCATGCAGGTAGATGTTATGACGTAGGCATCTGTTAGGCCAGGATTTCCCGAAATTCCCACGGGAACGGGAAATAACGGGAAAATCCTTTTGTATGAAAAATACTAACCGCATAAGTTAGACGCTTGAAATTTGACATGGAGGTACCTTAATAAATTATAAGCTTAGTTGCAACAGGATATTGTAAAATTCTCACGGGAACGGGAGTAATAAGAAAAAAACTTTTGTATGAAAAAATCTAAACCGCGATATAGATAGACGATTGAGATTTGGCATGCAGGTACCCTAATGAACGTAAAGCTTACTTCCAACGCGATATTACAAAATTCCCATGGGAACGGGAGTTATTGGGAAATAACTTCTGTATGTAAAATCCCTTACGGGGTTGAAATATATTATATAGAGATAGAGATATACCCGAAGCGAAGCGAGGGCGGGTCGCTAGTAAATAAATAAATAAACAGTCTACCAACAAGCCAACAACCACTGAACCTTGCGCGCGGTACAACGCGCATTTGAACGGTTTTACAGGACTACCTTCGTTCGGGGCGTGCGAAGTTTCGTCCTCTAGGGTTAACAACTTACTTTCTGTGAAACTGGATAAGCGGGTCCTCGTAAATATCGCTCATGTCTACTTTGGCGCCCTCGCGCACCACATCAGGGTGTTTCTTCATCATCAGCCAGCCGACGTGGGCGAAGAAGAATCCTCGCTTCGCGTCGTGGGGGTCGGCTGAAGTTTCCGAGAATTTGTGGTGCACGCGGTGGTCTCGAACCCATTGGAATAAGTCGTTCTGTAAGGATGGCAAATGAATATAATAAAAAAAAAAAATAATAAAGAAATTACTTTACACCCTTAAGCCGGATTACCTACATCATCAGCAAAAAGGAATCTAATAAGATTTATATCGCCCTATATTATATTGAGATATTATATCCTTTCTCTATACATATTTTGCAGCATTTTGGCTGAAGAGAGCTTTTGGCTCTACCTCTTACTGCAAAAAAGAATATAGAAATTGTCTAAAAAATGTTGAACATTAGTGAGGTTACAGTGGCTGGTACTAATCGTTTTTCGTGCCTAGATGAAGCCGAAAAGAAATACCTAGCTGAGTAAGTTGAGTAGGTAAGCCTCTGTAGTTGTTCTTCTCAACAGTCATAATGTAGCTTGTGTACAACTTATGATGCAACTTACTTGTCCAGCCACAGAGTAACACAGCAGAAGGATGATCTGCAGAGGCCACTTGGCCTTGTAGGAGCGGTGGCACCAAAGCCGGTGCGCTCCACCCGTCACTCCGAAACCAGCCACTTGGCCCGCTAAGTACGCTGCAAATGTAACTATGCAAATGTAGTAATATCTTATCATATCTTATCTTATAGTGGGGACCGGTTCACAACCGTCTAACCGGTTCACGTCGACCCTCAGGGATCGATCCTGAAGATCAACTACATTAATGCAATAATGTCCTTGGGTCTGAGGTGCCTGTATTCTTCTGGTTTCGGATAAGCCGTTCCCAGCAGTTTGAGCTTGTGTCGGGCCAGTGAATGACATTAACATAAGAGATGTTTCATGTCTTCCATTTCTTCCTTGCAGGCTCTAAAATCGCTCTTTGATGACAGTCACATTTTCATCAGTAATGAGTTAGTGACGTAGTGTCCTGTTAGCGCTCCCATGAGTAGACGACTTTGAAGTCTGCTTCCACCCATCATGGTTTTGTACCACTTTTTTTTATAGTAATATAGTAAGAATTGTCTATTATTTGCGCGAGCACTACACATTTGAAATAGAACTAATTTTACAGTGACCGAGCGCTGTAACGTCGGATCTCTAAATAATGTTTAGAATAACAATACACGCAAGTTTAATCCGTAAAATTATTTAATTATGTGTTTGTTTTTAGGGTATTGGTTGTTTTTTTTTAATTAGGACACAACGTATTATTTTTTATAACACTTTGTTCTGATTCCGAAGTAGGTAAGTTACTTAGGCACTGGTGTTACGAACATCAGAAACAACAGAGGCATATAATTAAATTAAATATACAATTCATACACACCCAGACAGGGAAAAAACACCAATGTTTATCGTTATCGTCATCATCATCATCACACAAATATTTGTACCGAATGGGTATCGAACTCACGACTCTTTGTGAGTGATATGAATTTATTTAATGGTTGCATTATAAACAACAAATAAAATATAAAGTGGCTAAAACATTTTGAGAAGATGGTGTTATATTGTTTCATATCATACAACTTTCCATACGCGATTCAATAACTAGGAAAACTTACCGAAGAGTATTGTCTGCCACTTGGGAATAAATCTCTTGCGCAGTAAGAAATAGATAACGCCCCCGATTACAACAGCATGCATCATGACGATGGCAGCAGCGTCGATCCAGCGTATTGGCGTCACGAACCCCATACTCTTCTCCCACTGTCTGACGGAGGACATAAATTTAAATTCATTCTTAGGCACCAATTGGTCATAGACGTCCGTTGTTTGAGCGTTACTGCTTTTGTGCGGCTGTTTCGGTTTGTGGTCTATTGTGTATTCCACACGACTGGTTTCAAATTTTTCTAATACAGTTGTCTGCGTCGTTACAGCAGCCGCCATGATTCTATCTGGAACAACGGTAAAATAAAATATATTTTTTTGATATTTATAATAACATTACGAAAAATATTCTGTTTCGTCTGTCTGTAAATGATAGATACCTGTGACGAAGCATATTTACTTAGCATCATAATTATGTTAAAGTTATCCGAATGTCAGAAAGATTTTGAGAATAAGAATGGGGGCTAGTAAGTAAGACTCGATGAGAAGAAGTATATTTTTTAATTCCAACCAAAGATAACTATTTACCTACTCATTACAAAACTGAAAAATTATTGTTATTTGTGATAGTAAAAATATATAGAAAGAAATAGAATAAGTAGGTAAACTTAATAATAAATGGATTATGCAATGTATAAATATTCAATTATTTATGGTGATTTAATGTAGCTCACACTACACAAATCTGGGGTCAAGGCAGTGCCCCCGCCAAGTCGAGCATAAAGCGGAATGGGATGGTACGGCCGGTATCATCCTTTACTCGAAGCAATTCAGGCTATTTTCGACTCCCCTATAATTTCGTTGTGAACAAGAAGCCCAAATTTTCAGTAACTAATCAGGCATTGTATACCTAAACACGGAATAGGTATTTAAACAGTCAATTTGAAATGTCACCGCCCGTGGGTGGTTTACAACCCGCGATGTCACAATGACCTGCGACAACGCGCGGCAATTAATAATAATAAATGCTTTACTGGCTAATAATTTAAACCTATTCTAACTTTTTCAGTGACTTCTGCACTAGGTTCGGAAGCCTGTGTCGCAGAAGTCGATGAGCGAGTACAGTAAAAATAAAACAATGTAGCTTAAAGCATTAGTTAATTTATGCCAAGTAACTAGGAAGGAAATAGCAAACCAATCCAAAATCCTTATCAAAAAAAAAATATTTATTTTATTTATATCTCTAAGAGAAAAAATAAGGCATTTGTGAATGTGTGTTTGGGTGTTGTGGTTGTTTAAGTCTGTGTGTGTGTGTATGTATAAATGTGTGTGGTACCTACCAATAATAATAATGTGGTAATAATTGTAAGTATTGTAAGTAACGAGATTTTTAACCGACTTCAAAAAGGAGGAGGTTATTAATTCGTCTGAATGTTGATTTTTGAAATGTCTATAAAACATAAACTAATTGTTTTTTTGGCATGAAACAAAAAACGTGTACTTATTTCATATAGGCTTTACTGTGACGAACTGCCTCGTTGGTCTATTGGTAGCAAGTGCTGCGTTAGGACCGAGAGGTCCCCGGTTCGAGTCCGGGGTCGGGCAAAATTTGTGTGAGTTTTTCTGTAATGAAATTACTCAGCCCGGAGTTAGGAAGTTGGCGGTTGAACGCCCGTGCCTCGGAAAGCACGTTAAGCCGGTGGTCCTGCGCCCGATCTCTCATCGGTCATGTCGGATTGCCGTCTCACCGAATTATGAGAGTAAGGGAATAGAGAGTGCACTTGTGTTTGCGCGCACACTTGTGCACTATAATATGTCCAGCGCACTTGGCTAATCTCAATTTAGATCGGCCGCCATGGCTGAAATCGGTCGGACGCCATTAATTAATTACTGTGACAAAGTTTCAATCAATTAAGCATACCCATTAACATTCTCCATGTAGCTTGGAAATCATTTGGCATGGAATTTCATTTAAATTGGCCCATTGGAATTACTGCTCTGTGACTGACTAATAAGATTTATATTCGTAGCTGTTCGGCGCGTCGACCATACAATCCTTACTATCCTTACCTACTAATATTATAAATGCGAAAGTAACTCTCTCTGTCTGTCTGTCTGTCTGTTACGTTTTCACGCATAGAGTACTGAACCGATTTAAACGAAATTTGGTACAGATATAGTCCAGAGCCTAGAAAAGGCTATAGGCTACTTTTTAACCGACTGCGCTATAAAGAAGTAATGTTTTACCCGTTAAACATCTCTACGCGGACGAAGGCGTCACAGCCACTGGACGGATCGAGATGAAATTTAGCATGCAGGTAGATGTTATGACGTAGGCATCCGTTAAGAAAGGATTTCCCGAAATTCCCACGGGAACGGGAATTAACGGGAAAATCCTTTTGTATGAAAAATATTACCCGCATAAGTTAGACGCTTAAAATTCCCACGGTAACGGGAGTAATAGGGAAAAAACTTTTGTATGAAAAAATCTAAACCGCGTAAGATAGATGATTGAGATTTGGCATGCAGGTACCCTAATGAACGTTAGGCTTACTTCCAACGCGATATTACAAAATTCCCATGGGAACGGGAGTTATTGGGAAGCAACATATTATGTATGTAAAATCCCTTACGGAGTTGAAATATATTATGTAGAGATAGAGATATACCCGAAGCGAAGCGAGGGCGGGTCGCTAGTAGGTAATAAATAAATAAATTGTTTTGCCCTTCCCCATTTGTGACCTATCACTATTTGTCAAATGACAGCGTCCATTTGATTGCATTACGAATAATAGTTGACATGAAAATTAATTTGGTGGTCCGCTTTTAGTTTCTGATAACGCTTTGTGTTAAATTACACATTCTTTGTTTACTGAAATTGAAACTCGTGTCAGGCACTGAATAAGGTATGAATGATGAATCAGTGAGAGATACCCCTAAGTATTTCGTTATTAGGGGAAGTTCAGAGCAGGGCGGCGAGCGGGATACCACAAATCTACGGCCCGTATATGATATGCCCCGGTGGTTTTGCGATGCTACGACATAGAGGTAGATCTAAATCGAAAATGTGTGCGACCCTATGAAACGCGACACGGGTTGATGAAATGTATGGCTAGTAATGTGGCTCACTCGGCAATGTTTTTACAGCTTAATGAATATTTTGATTATAAAATGTGACATAATATTGTACATATTATTTGGACTACTGTTTTATACTTCGAATTTTGGACTATAAATTTACATGTGTTGTGTATTGTATTAATGTTAATTAGTTGTAATTGAGCTTGTATGTTCATAAGTCTTAATAATTATGTAATTCGCCACTTTGACTTTAAGAATTGACATAAAATTTTGCATGCCCTGAATGTGTCTTGCACGAACCTTTGTATTTGACACCTTTATATGTACCACATTCTGGCAAATAAAAAATATATTCTAAACTATTCTATAGTATATCTATAGTTATAAATGTCGGAACGGCAAAGACCTAGTAAGCGGTCCACAACGAGCGGACTGCGGTACGGATCCTTACTGCGAGGGGTCGGATTCCGGACCGCGAACGGTCTGAGCTCAGACGGCGAAATATTGGACCTAATGCATTATAAATGTCCATTTATACGATTAATTACCATAATAAGGATCTACCCAGCACTTTCAACTTCTGGGTGCGCTATGATGACGCTTTCTGGACTACTGTATCCAGACCATAATACCTTAAACTACTTGCCGACCCCGGACCTAGTTATTCAATGTAAATTCTTTATTCTGTCTGCTCCCGCGCTATCCGCTATTATTGTCGACACACCCTAATGAAAGTGAACACGCAATATAGGATCCTTACAAACGTTTCGACCAGTTCCATTTGGAGTATATTGAAGAGTCCGATAGATTTCAGTTATTTAGTGATCGTGCAGTGTTAGCAAGTTAGGTGAATGCAACTCTGTGAATGTGGCCTCTAACTACGACAGGAAGATAAAGTACTTAAACAAATTTCGCGTATCTTACAAAACTTGCGTGTTTTTATTAAATTCTTAACCAAAGAACATGGGAGGGAGGTCACTCAATTTACTAAAAAAGTCGCTCAAATAAAAAAAGCGTCGAGGCATTTTCACAATGACCATTTGTTGAAAGGAAGTAGACCAACCCGCATTTGGCCAGCGTGGTTGACTTAGTCCTGATCGCCCTAGTTTAGGTTAGGCTCATGCCTCAGCATTGGGGAATGAGCTGATGATGAAAGAAACGAAACCTGTCTACTTCTCTCTAACGTCTTTGTCTTGTATATTTGCTATTTATTTTATCACGTTGCACAGACAAAGTTTTATTTAACATTTTTCTTTCTTTGCCCAGCATTGGGATGGTACAGCTTCTTCAGATGTGGTTAGTGGCGTGTGTGGCAGCGTTGGCGCTGGGCGGCGGGGCGGCGCGCTGCCCGCCCAGCGCGCTCGCGCCCCTGCCCTTTGTCCTGGAGTACGCGGTGTGGCGAGGGTGGAACCAGGTGCTCATCTTTACGCCGCACTTGGAAGAAGGTTCGTATCTTGCGTCGGAACTACAGGATGGCATATCTGGCAAAATGCCTCCTGACTTACATATTGGGCTTTGGACCAAGGGACCACGTGTTAAGAAATGACAACTGAGATCCTGGAGTTGCTATTTTTAGAGCACCATGAAAAGAATTTGCCACGAGCCCCAGATGGTATAGTTACACCACTGTTTTTTTATCGGACGAACGTACCTGGTAGCCTCTGACGGCTTCTGCAGCTTCAGGGTTGAAAGGACGACTCAATGGTTAAGTCTCTCTCACATTTAGAAGAATAAAAAAATGCCGGGCTTGGCTGCTAGATCATAAATGAAAAAAATAGTCAGTGATTCAAGACTAATTATTAATCAACATATCTTTTCCGGATAATGTGTAAGGTTTCTGGGGTTAAAATGAGCAATGACAGGCAGTTGCTCCCGGGTGAAAGAGCAATGCAAGGGAGTAAGTATAAAACCTATTCTATCATACTTTTTACTCGTAAAATGCGAGGATGGTTTATGTTCGTTTCAATGCACACATGAGGTTTACGCGGGGATCCATCAGGATTGATGACGCATGCGGCCTGCTTTATTTTTCACTTGAGTGAGTAGATGATGGCCAAAAGACGTCTCCAAGCCATTATCATTTCTAAGTATAAAAAAAATGTTGAAGAACCCATCTCTGGCCGAGCATAAATGAGCATTTTCCCAATTTAAAAATGTACATACTGCTGTTTATTTATTGGTAGTTACTAGTACGTAGCATAAGTAGCAGATACTTATTTATGTATTTAGAGGGATGTTCTGTGTTACTCATTTTAAAAAATCCTTCTGTTCAATATATCTGTAATCACTGGACAACAATATTATTGCCAAACACTTGTATTGATTGACTCTCGGATAATCTTAGCCGGCGTAGAGCCTCAGGGTTTATTGACTTTAGGCCTTTGGGTAATCATCAACCATCGTTCGAATAAATGAAAAAAAATCTATTTCAGGTCAAATACTAAGTAATTGTTAGGTTAACCTAAATATTTACTCTTATTGATATTTACTCGCGCTTATTGAAATTTACGCTTTATCAAAAAAGCCGATCTCTAAGTACATTAAGCTAGCTAGCTAGTTAGCTAGGTATAAGAAAATTTCAATTTATTTCCTCTATCTAAGTATAATCGATTGATAACTATTCGCAAAAACTCACCTGATTCCACTAAAACACTGAATAATCCGACACAAGTATCCAATTTTGTAAAAACAGCAACTTGTGCTGATGAGCAAATAACGTGGTAGGTAAGTTTGTCAATCAAACAAGAATGGTACCTAACTGTTGTCTCTCTGAGAGATTAAATTGAAAAACAATGTATATAATATTCATTTACTCATGAATAATTCAGGCGCAGGGGTGGGTGAGAATCTTGTTAAGGTATTTTGGATAGAGATAATAATAAAACATTAGTATAACTCCAGCAAAGAGCTTAAATACCTTTTGCTTTCAGAATTAATTAGTTATTATTTGTCTGTCACTATTTGCGTTTGGCTTATCCGATTAATGTATGTCATTTATGACAATTGGATGATGAATAAAATGTGCTAATTTAAAGAACCACGTCAAACTTACTGGGTGTTTGTAGGAGCGGGTAATCTAAAAAGGGGGTTCGTAGTCGATTCGCACGAAATTCATTCGCCCGAACGTGCAAATCGTCCACTTTCAATAATAATATATTTTTAGTAGGCGTTTCGCAGGGATGAAGTTAAATCGCTTGCGAACCGCGACCTCTTCAAGAACTAGTAGTATGCGATTTACTTCATCCATGCTAAACGCCTACTAAAAAAGATCTTGTTATTGAAAGTGGACGTTTCGCACGTTCGGGCGAATGAGTTTCGTGCGAATGAGTTTCGTGCGAATCGACTACAAAGCCAAAAAAGTGCCGCCTAAAGTATCTTTTCCTGGCACAGTTAGTCTAATAATATGTATTTGAAAATCTATTTGACAAAAATATATTAAAAATATTCGATTTATCTTGATAAGTATTATGAGAAATATATAATGGCAAAAGTTTTCTTATGGTGTAGCCACCTTCGTTCCGGCACAAGTTTCAGCTAAACCGGTTCAATAGTTAAAACGTGAACGAGTAGACAGATATTTTCGCATTTTTTAATATGTACGAGTATTATGGTAAACCTATACGTAGCAGGGATTCGCAGAGTTAATAATCAAGATAATTTTATTTGTACCTGCGAATCCCGCTTATACTTATAAGTTGGTCGTAGTTACGTATTATCAAAAATATTCAAGCCAAATATTATTGACTGAAGAAAATGCATTTGATCGTGGAAGAAATACATATCGTTACAATATAAGGGGTAACCCTGTATTTTATTTTTACACAGTTGAAGTAGGTAACTAAAAAAAATGTCATATTTTGTTATTCTCGTAATTACCAAAGTGAAATCGTCTGAGCCCATCGTCAAGTGCCAAGCTGAAAAAAGTTAAAATTTGAAAGGAGTTCTGTAAGAGTTTTCTTCTTCCTCTGTCGGGTATGTAGTACGTGCTTGTTGCAATACACATTTATACCAAAGCCGCTCTAAGTTGGCCGATTTGTCACTTTTTATTTTATATTTTGCATTTATCCTTGTTAAGAGGAACATATTTAGCGAATCATAAAGAACAACTTTTAAAAATAAGACGTTATTTCAAAATGTCAAATGCACCTAATTATCTAATTATTTGTCTTTTATTACTTAAAATAATTGAATTATAAAACGAAAACGTACAATTTCCACTCTGTATTACGCTTTTACAAGGTTACGCCGTTTGACACGTTTTCATAGTGACGTAATGGGTAATACTCACTAGGTATTTTTTAGAAATAGGATGAAGGATTTAATAATTATTGTTTTTAATAATAATTTTAAATAAGAAACTTCAATTCAATCTTCTGGATGTGAATAAATGTTTTTAATAAAAAATTGTTATAATAGGGTATTTGACAATTTTTTTATTTTGATATAGTTGGATGGACCACTCGAACACAAAGACACTGTTGAAAGTATCACTTTGATATCTGGATAACTCAACGAGATATTACAATTTTAATTGCACATTAATTGGTCGAGCTTAAAAATGCTCCATACAAACGTCGACTGGCGTGTGACGTCACACGCTAGTTTGTTGTATGCAGCGCCTAAGAAGTTTGTTCGGTAGGTTCATCAAAAGTTGCGTTTATTGATATGTTTTCATAATGAAAGATGTGACTAATTCTGTTATTAATAAGATGAAAAAGAAATTTTAAATGTTTTTCGCAATTTTGGAATGGACTTGCCCACCCAACTTTAAATTGTTTTTTGTAGTCTCATTTCGCTAAAAATTTAAGTTTCGTTTTCATTAATAATATTGATTTACATAAATCTTACTGATTTTCATAAAAATGGCAAGCATAACAACCACAGTCGAATACCCTATTAGACCTTGCTTGGTTATAAAGTGGAAATAACTGTTACTTATATACTTCGGCAATTTTACCGTCGTCCCTCACTAGTGCAGTCAGTCTGACATGTGTCAAATCGGCTAACTTAGAGCGGCTCTGGTATAGCGTATTAACGTATGTCGACACATGACTAATGAGACAGGCGTCATATTATCATGTCAATATGCCTACTCATTGAGTTTATCGTGTCCTTGATTAATATTAACTTTGTCTAGATACGTTTTATTGAAAATCCGTGTTTAAATATTGTTTTTCGTCTACTTTAAAGTAATAATTTTCATGACAGCTGGTGTCAAAGGCGGAAACTCAACAAATATGAAGACACAAACAGTGTCTTCATATTATTATTTACATTTACATATTGTAATAAATTATCGAGTATTTAAAAATAAAGACTGGGGAAACTTAAAGTTATTATTAGTTAGGTGCGAAAATTTTGTTCTTAGTGCTGTTAAAAACCTACCTACGTAGTAACTTCAACGTACCTTTAGGTATACTTACTAGGATTTTTACAGCCCTAAGAAGAAAAAGAAGGCGATGCTAGTATATAATTTAGGGTGGAGAGGAACTATTTTTTTTTCTGTTACTTATCGATGATACGTTATATTAAAAGACTTTATGCGAAATTTCAACAATTTTAGTCATCAGCTTCAGGTAGCGCTAGGCTTAAATGAAAATAAAAGCAGTAATTTTCGGCTTATTTAAAAACACAATATTTTAGGTAGTAACTGCCTTTACTACAATATAAATACTTAAAATAACTGAAGGCATAAATAACTACGGAAATAATTTATATAATACCATAAATAAATCGTTTTCATATATTAAGCCTAATGTTCAAGAAGAGTCTTTTTGATAAAATACTGATATTTCGTATCGAAAAGCGGTATCTTTCCTGACCTTTATCCACGTTCGAATGAAACCATTTCTTGTTGCTGGTCAACAGAGAATGAAGCCTCACTTACGAGCTTCACACACCTTTCTACTGCTCGAGTGCGTCAGGGATACTTTTCAATTTCAAGCAAAGTGTCTCCTGAGGAATCGTTTAAAAGTTCTGTGTTAGTTGATTTTAATGTCAACAGTGGTTTAGTTATCTTTTCTTTTTCTCCCAATCAATTAAACCACAATATTTTAATGCATCAAGTCTAAGTTCTGGAAGATTGTTAAGGGGTGTGAGCCATCCGCTCCCCCGCAAGTTCGGTAATGATAATAAGGCTACTCCAAGAAATCATCGTAAGTCGGTTAGGAAAAAAAATTATATTGTATTAGCGAATTCCTTCTCTTAACACTGGATTCGTGCCTTAAAAACTTTCTCAATGGCCAGTTTTTCTTACGTGTAACTCATTAGCTTTTAACATACTTAATTAGCAATACGTTTTCTGGATATCATCAATTAGTAACACAGGAGTATAAAAATTAAAAAAAAATCTCTCCACCCTAGTGTACCTACATACGTCATACATGTTATGAGGGAAAATATGAAAGCCAAATATCATGTATTTCGCGGTTGCGGTATAATTACATTAAAATTACAGGATAAGTAAATATGCACGCTTTTTCTTACTTAGATATTAAGCCAACTTTCAAAGTTGTAAAGCTCTAAAGATAAAAGTTATGATTAAATTAAGATAAACAGTTGCGAAACAACGGAAGTTCTATCGTGTTGTGGATTTGATAAAATAAAAAAAAAGCATAGAAAAGAAATGAAAAATTTGTTTAAAAAAAATTATAAATAAATATCTTGGACATTTCCACACACGGTCATCTGACCCCAAACTAAGCAGATCTTGTACTATGGGTGACAGAAACTGATATACATACATATATATTTATAAACACAAATTAAAATACATATTCACACCCAGACACGGAACAAACACCGATGTTCATCACACAAATATTTGTCCTGAGTGGTAATGGAACCCACGACTTTTGGAACCGCTAGCCAGGGTCACTAACCATTGTTCCACCGAGCCAGTCATATCAATAGTCAATATCTTCTGAAGTATATTCACGTCAATTTATATTTTATTGAAATTGAAAATAAAAAAATATATGTATTCATTTGAAATTGCTCGCGTTCCCGTTAAACATAGCCTTAAACATACATACAGGCATACAGACAGACGGATAATAATATTACCCTAAAATGGGTCCCTTTCCATTTTGAGGTCTGGAACTCAAAAAATTACCTTTAAACAGGTAGTATTTAACGAAAACCTGGCCACCGCTATATAAATATATCAAGATGCTCACCTGAATTTACTGGGAGATATCACTTTCACCGATTAAAATAGTAAACATAACACCGCGAACATGTACAATGGACTCTTCACACTCCGCGAATAATGCCAAAAATGCGTTTTGCGCTCGAGAGAGCCTCCTGTCCGTCACGTGCTGCCGCTCTACGTGTCTTTCAGCACGTACCAGTAACTTATTATAGTAAAATACCGAGACTGATCAATGATAACATTTCTCAAAACAATCAATGAGTCAGTTAAAAGTGTTAAGATTAAATATTTCACAGATCAAAAACAAGTATATGCAAGTAAAGGAACCTTTTAGAGATTGGTAGGTATTTGGTTCATCAACACATGGAGTCAACTCAAATCACTACGTTTGGTGTTATAAGTTTAACGAACTATAATATATTTTGAAATTGCTATAGTCGGTTTAAATTGTTTTTAACCGAATGCTCTTGTTTTATGTGCTCATTTCTGATGTGTTTCGGTTAATTCGGTCCTGTAGTTAAGGAGGCTAACGCGACGCGACGCGAATGCAACAATCGAACCTTCTCTAATAGGTATTCTATTGTGTGATTGGTGCCGACTTAAGATTACTTAGGTATACGTACATTCATTTTTGAGAAATCATTTATTAAGGTTAAATAAAAAAGATTTATTCT
Organism: Maruca vitrata; assembly: GCA_039566165.1. Taxonomy (NCBI): domain Eukaryota; kingdom Metazoa; phylum Arthropoda; class Insecta; order Lepidoptera; family Crambidae; genus Maruca; species Maruca vitrata. The sequence goes on along the minus strand of CM076914.1, from coordinate 12,735,317 downwards.
TATCTTTTGCTTTTAAATTTTTTCGGCGGTTTTGTTTTTGTCAACAAGTTTTTATTTCATTTTTTATGTGGTACCAGTCAGTGCGTAATCATTATCTACATTTATTTCTTGTTTTCCTACCCTTAGGCAGAGGCGTAGCTAGGTAACCAAGGGCCCTGGGTTAAATTAAAAATAGAAGCAACTACTATGTAAATTGGTCTGTTTGTCTGTATCTAAATTGGTAGATAATCGGTTGAAATTTGGTCCCACCTTCCATTGGAAGGTGGGATCAAATTTCATACAAACTCTGGCATCATCCTTTCCAAAAGTTCAGTTCGATCGATATTTCTGGTAAGGACTCGAGTGCCCCCTGATCTTTAGAGCCCCGGGGCGCTGCCCCGACTAGCCCCTTGGTAGCTACGCCACTTCCCTTAGAGTAGGATGTTTGTATATGGGACTATTTAAAAATGTATATGGAACCAACTTTGGTGTTTCTTTCTTTTCTAATAAAAATAGATTATGCGTAATCAGACTTTTCTGTAAAAAGTGTGCGGTCATTCATAAAAAATATACAATTTAAAAAGTGTCTACTTTAGGTAGGTAGCCCAGGTTACGGTGACCCCAGATGACGGCACATCATTGTGTTCATATCTTTAAATAAAAAAAGGTTCGGAATTAAGATTCGTGAGTTCAGAAAATTCAAACACTGTCTTATATACCTACACACAAATTCTCAAAATCGTTGAATTAAAAAAAGTATAATCTCCTCTCTCTTGATTCACAGGAGTATGGCTGATATAATTAAAAAAAATATTAAACGTAGATTTTTAGTTCCAGAATGGAAATTGGTGATTGGCGACATCACATACTTGTGTCTACCTACTTATGCCAGTGCGATTGAATGTTCTCTGATATAAGACATTCATAGGTAGTAAATACATTACAATTTACATCACATTGTATTAATTACTGATTGTTGTGTTGTATTTGAATTACTTAAATCTTTTAAAATGTTAAGTATAGTATATATTTATAAGTGGAATATTTAATCGTACCTACCTAAATGCAATTAAGAATATCTGACTAATGCACTGGGCGTTTGTGATATGCCTAGTAGAGAATGGTAACTCGCCTCGTTGGTCTATTGGTAGCAAGCGCTGCGTAAGGACCGAGAGGTCTCCGGTTCGAGTCCAGGGACGGGCAAAATTTGTGTGAGTTTTTCTGTGAAGAAATAACTCAGCCCGGAGTTAGGAAAGTTGGCGGTTGGACGCCCGTGCCTCGGAAAGCACTTTAAGCCGGTGGTCCTGCGCTCGATCTCTCATCGGTCATGTCGGATTGCCGTCTCACCGAACTATGAGAGTAAGGGAATAGAGAGTGCACTTGTGTTTGCGCGCACACTTGTGCACTATAATATGTCCTACGCACTTGATCTCAATTGAGATCGGCCGCCATGACCGAAATCGGTCGGACGCCTTATTATTTTTTATAGTAGAGAATGGCTAACAGATCTGTTTCTAGGTTGTGACTGGGCAAAGGTTAGGTTGGCGAAGTGCCTGAGCGTTAACGGGGTGGCGTCTGCCTTCGACGTGGCGGAGCGGGCCGACGTGCGCGCGCGCATAGGGCTCGTCGTGCTCATGCCGAGGTTGAGGGGCAACGGTTCGGTGGCCATCAGCGAGCTCCTTGACAAGGTACCAGGGTCATAGAGCTTTTAGAAGGAATAATAGGCATTGTGGGATTTACGATGAGAATAAATAAATATTTCACAACATCACATACATTGATCTGATCCCGTGGTAAGTAGCTTAAGCACTTGTGTTACGGGTATCAGAATCAACAGTGGATACACAAATATACTTAAATATATTTAATAATACACCCAGTCACGGAACAAACACCGATGTTCGTCACACATATATTTGTCCCGAGTGGGAATCGAACCCACGACTCTTGGAACCGTAGGTAGTAAACCTGGGTCACTAGCCACTGTTCCACCGAGCCAGTCAATAATATATAATGTATATAAATATTTTTATGAAAAATATAATAAAATTATGTAGAGTATTCTAATTGATGATTGAATACAACCAATTAATTATTGAAATTCCATTTCATTTCAGTTGAACGACTTGGAAATGAATTTTGCATCATACGATTGGTTACTTCCAATTAGGTCAGATGAGGATTTCAACCATTTGAATGCGATATTGAATTCTACTTCGCTTCGCTTTGATCAAAATGTCGTTGTAGGATATTACCGCGCCGTTCGTGGCCGGAACCATCAGGCTCTCGATTTGTGCGATAGTAATTTTGTTTACAAAAGAAATCAAGGTGGAGATGGCTGGGACAGACGCGACATACACTTCAACAAAGAAACCAATTGCAGACCTAGCAAAGAGAATTGCAAATCAGTATATGAAAGAAATTACTACCGTACCACTGGGCGGTTCAAGAATATAACGAGGAAGACAACGTACAAAAGTCTGGGCCGAGAATTTAATTTGTTCCAGGCGGGAATGTTGTACTACAACAACTCGCGAACGTTCGCGATGACGAATATTAGCAAATTTCACTTAGAACAGAAGTTTAATAAATGGAGGAGATCGTTTCGTTTGACCAGAGACACGGGTGTCCATGTTGTGCAGTACTTTAAAGTACGAGCTAATTCGACGCTCTACGCATATTATTTAGGTTGGTATGGTATATTTTATTTATATGGGTATTTAATATGTTATTTCACCGCAAAGTAGATTTTGAGTTTTCAAATTTGAAATTCACACGTAAGATTATTCGGCCCCTTAACTGCGAAGGAAAATATCGTAAGGTAACTTGCACATCTAAGAAAAAATTTTTAGCTTGTGTAATGTGTAGTCACTTGGCCGGCGGTTGACTAAGGTCTTATCGTGCCCCAGCAGTGGGGACGTATATGGGCTGATGATGATGGTCATGATATTGTTAAAGGTTTTTGGAGTCGTGATCTTTCTATGGGGGGAGTGGAGAGTCCGTTTCCTGTAGATGCTCGGAACTTCCTGGGAGAGGAGCTGGTGGTGGGGCGCTGCAACTCCTCGGCCGACGGGACCCCGTCCTTGGATGAAGAGGCTCCTTCGGCCCCAGCGCTATTGGACGACGTTCTTCATTTCTTGTCCAGCAAATTGAATACGACGTGAGTAGCAGTTGCGTAGCGTGGGTGTTTGAACCTCGGAAATATGTTCAAATCATAATGAACCTTACTGAATAATAAAAAAAAAGGGTTTTTATACTGTCCATTCATTTTAACGAAGTGAAGTTTTTATGTTAAAAATTTCAATGCAATGGAACAAAAAAACACAGGTATTAACCGCCTACATTCACCTACAGACGGCCCCTCATATTGACACGTGCCGCCCTTTCTCAGTTCGGTGACCCGCTACTACAGCAAGTTGGGCTTCCGAACATACGAGGGCACGTGGACAGGCCTACTCGGAGCGTTGATGGATCAGTCGGTTGACCTAGCGCTGGAGCCCGTCACTGCACACCCGTCACGACACCAGGACATGGACTTCATGTTCCCGATAGCTGAGACTATGTAAGTAAAATAATATTAAAAATAAACACATTATGTAAGCACTATGATGTAGCTTATATGTTAATTTACCTAACAAATAGAAAATCATATTCAAATTTTATTACTCAGTTCGTGGTCTTATGACTCAGTACTATACTATAATAAAACGAAATATATTTTCAAATTTACTTTTTATTTCTGAGCCTTATTAATGGTCTAAGAAGAAGGAAAACGTATTATAGTTTCAATATAAATAAATCAAAACAAGTACCACAGGTAGGTATAAGTATTGACAACAAGTGAATAACAAAAAACAATGTTTCAAAAGTTTGCTTCCGATAATAAGCTCCTCCACCTAGGCCGGCCCTGCGCTTAGCTTATTATCGGAGTCCAAGACTCATTTTGGGTCGCTGCGCCAACCTAGTTAGTTTGCTTCCAGTTTGCTTACCTATATTTTTAAAGCGCGCTTTTATTCTTTTGTTCGTATCAAGCGCATACGAAATAAGTCGGCGAATCGAATCATCGCAAACTGTGAGCCGCAAACTGTTCAACTAAGAGCGAGGCCCCATTTGTGCCTTGTGTTGCCTTCTGCCCGCTTCGACTCTTGTTCGCCGTCCTATCATCATCATCGTCGTCAGCCCACTTTCGTCCACTGCTCGACATAGGCCTCTCGAATGGCCCTATTCGATAGGACGGCGAACTAAAGCAACCTCATCTCATTCACTTGCAGGTTGTAATATTAGGATGCCTAGGAGTAAAGTTAAACACTGTCCATTGTGGAATCATGGCTTTACTTGGAATATAGTTCATCTTATATACTACTTTTACACTATCTAACAATATCAGTAGTACGTGTTTAGGGTAGTGATGTTTAATCGCGCTGAGTTAGTAGAACTAATCGATGTTGTTAGGGTTGTCACTTGATAATATTCACATATCACCACAAGGTGCAACATCTACATCCGCCAGCAAGAGACGTCCACAGTCCGGGACATCTTCATGGCGCCCTTCAGCGGCAGGCTGGTGGCGTGCGTGGGGGGCATAGCCCTGCTGGCAGCGTCGGCCGTAGTCGTCATCAGCCGGTTGGCTCCCGCGGCGCGCGGGACAGACCGCCCCATGGGCTATGCCGAAGCCCTAATCTGGTCCACCGGGATACTGTGTCAACAAGGTGGTATCAATTTATTAATACTTATGCAGATTTCTGCAAGTAATCGTTGTTCGTACTTCGTACTATTAGCGTAAAAAATCGACTATTGATCATGCGAATCCCTAGTGCGATGACAAAGACACTTCCCTATTTTCGCGCAATTGCTCTAATGCGTCTCTGTACTGTATTACAGTTTTATTTCCTATTAAAACGAAATATAGAGTTTAATAGTAGGTACATTGAAGATATATAGGAATAACTATTCTAGGGGGATTTATTTGAATTTTCGTCTGTTTGCATGTTTGTTTGTCCAATCTCAGAAACGGCTCATTTGATTTCACTAATGCGTTGCGGTTAGCTGAACTTCAAATGTATTAGTCTTTGTTTCATCTTAATCAGTCCATAAATATAAAAGTTAGTTCAATCAACGACTTCAGAAGGAGTTATAGGCGGAAAGCTTTTTATTATATTATAGCGGTTCGCCCTGATTTCGCATCTATACATTTTTACTTGCTAATAATATCTGCTAACTTTCCAGAGAAGAATATAATGATAAAATGCATTGATAATGGTGTAAGACTTACACTTGCATATTAAACTGTGGTTTTTCTTTGTATTGAACAAACAAATAAATCTGTCCCCTGCTATACAGATAGAAGGCGATAGATATGTAGAATATATTTCAATACATGTTGCCTTTTGTTGGCGACGCTAGCGGCGTTATTAATCACAATAATTGCCCCTGCTGCGAGGCAAGGGTTTCTAAAGACTGTCTTGATAGTTATTAATTGCTACCGTCTATCAATGAACCTGGAAATTATGATTAAGACTAATTTAATTCATGCTTGTGGCCGTATTTTTCTTTTTTGGAATCAAGTATGTATAAGTAAATAGTAAACCAATCAAAAACATAAATGTGAAATGAGAGCCAAGTTCAATATTACAATTGCCTTGGTTGTTGACTTCAACGACAAAAGAAGTGAGATCTAAATGGGTGCCAAGTTCAATGGTCAACCCAGAAATTTATTTATAAGTAACACTATAACATACCTATCATATCTTCTTATAACATAAGATAATATATGGTGGTAGCCTATGAAGGTCTGTCAAATTTGATACGTTTATGTGAAATAGTTTTTGATTTATGAGGGGTTCAAAAGTGGTTCCAAATGGTTCGTGTAATATTACACACGGTGCGGCTCGCCAGTTCTGTTTCTTGAACTTGGCTTGACACGCTACCGCGTGTCTAGATAATGCGTGTCTTCATCTTAAATGTTAGAATCTTTTTTCTATATAAATTAATTTCGTGATATGAACAGCATTATAAGTACTTCTAAAAATGATTTACTACTTATTAGAGACACTTTTTTCATAATGATATCACCAGTAACATGCCCAAAATATTGATTCGCTTGCCGTCTGGCGCTGGCGACAGGTTAGAACATCCGGCTCGCGCGGCACGTAAAGGTGCATTTAATTAAACGAGCGAATGCTCAACAAGAGCATTCTTGAGAAGAAGAGCATTCTTTAGTGTTCTTTTAGTACGTATATTCTACACTAAGAACAACGAAAGAATGCTCTACGCCTGTTTACACTAGAAGAATTTGATGTAGTGGGGATAGAATGAGCATTCGCTCGTTTGATGTAAATGCACCCTTAGAAATGCTTCAGTTTGTATGAGCCGACCGCACCGCGCGAGCCACCGCCACCGTGTGTCACTTGCAGTCTGACAGAAAGAAAGAAAGAAAAATATTCAGAGCAGAGCCCATATCACACCTTTTCTCAACCGGGACGGTCTCTTAAACATGAAGTCTCGCCTAAAGCTTCATTTTGCCACTCTTCTGTTTGGAATAATTCACGAAAAAACCCCATCGTACCTGTACGAAAAATTAAGGTTTTCCCAGAGACCAGTTCGTTCAGCTATCCAACTGGCATACACAAGACACACTACGGCAGCATTTCGTGGTAGCTTTCGTCACGCAGCCACGAAGTGCTGGAACGATATACCTCCACCTATTAGAAACTGTCAGAGTAAGTGCACATTCAAAACTAAATTCAAAAATTATCTTTTACAGGAGCAAAATCTATAGTGTGTCTTGTGTATTTCCCACTGAGTAGGTATTTCTGTAATAGGAATGTTTGGGTCTTATACTTGTATTATTGTATTTCTTTATAGTGTGTGATTATTATTTTAATGTAACTGTAGTGTCTTAATGTTCCATTGTTTTTTTGCTTTTTGTTCTTTTTCACTATGTTTAATTATTATTATTTTTTTTGCCTTTTGTCTCTTTCTTAGTTAGTAGATATATTTGTAATTTTTTTTTTTTGCAAACCTAAGTGTCCCTCCCAATCGCCGGGCTAACACTGAAAATCAGCGTCGTGGTTCCGTAGGGCCGCGACATAATGCTGAGTGAAAGCCTTTTTGGCACATTCTACTCTAGTTTTAAGTTATTTTGTGTTTCTATTTTTGTGACTGTGTGAGAATGTGTTAAATAAAGATTTTTCTTTCTTTCTTTCTTTTTTTCATTAAAGGTAGATACAGTACATAAAAGATACATATGAAACAAAATATAATTTAATGCCACTGAAATGGACGACACACAGCTTATGCCACGACATCGAATGCCATGACGCTGATTTTCAGTGACACCAGTACAGTGAGAGAGACTGCTTTAGAAGGTATGGCGAACTGGTGTAGGAATGGTAGTTGAACGCTCTTTGTCGTCCCGAGATCTGACGCCATCAATATCTTCTATCTATCTATCTATCGTAGGGGATTCTGGATGCCCCTGCCACTAAATTTTGTACGCAGCTGTGCTGCACTGGCCCCTTGTCTGGGTCAGATCCGGCCCGCGAAACATTGTAATGCATTACTTATGACAATTAAGCCAGTACTTATATATTTTACTGGCTTGGGGGTACGAAAACGCTATCTAAACCTGGTTCCGATTTTCGCACAATTTTTGGTAAAAGCGATGATAGCCGATTGGATAAGGTCGTTGCTTACCATGCGAGAGGACGCCATTTCAAACCCCGCCAAGCACCACATGTGTTTTTAAATTTTGTACGATTATTCGACGCTTTAACGGTGAAGGAAAACATCGTGAGAAAATCTGCACACCTTTTGAAAAAATTCTGAGGTTGTGTAGTCGACCAACCCGCACTTGGCCAGCGTGGTTGACTCGCGGCCTTATCGCGCTAGTTTAGGGTAGGCGCATGCCCCATTGGGGACATATGATGATCTGGACCCTGAAACTACTTACGGTTTTAGACTTTCCATTACACTAAATATTTGTCTTCATGGGTCTACACGCGTTAATAGGAGTAGCAAATTACATAGCTACTTACTGCCCGACGTTTCGACTGGGTTACACCAATCGTGGTCGCGAGCGAACTGGCGCTGCCCGTCTTCGTCTGCCATTGCGGATGTGAATATCTTGATCCACCCCCGAACCAGCACTAATGTCATTAGTACAGCTACCCACATTAGTCCGACACACAACACTCACTGCATCCGGGTTGATTTTAGACGTAACATTCCGCGGTATGCACTTATTAATCACTGGATTCCATGCCGACGATAATTTAAATCCATCTTCCCTTCCTTCCTGAAACTACTTGCTGACTCCTACCCTAGGAGGAGCCTGGACGCCCCCGAGCCCGGCGGCCAGCGTGCTGCTGCTGGCGTGCCTGCTGTTCGCGGTGGTCACTTACAACGCGTACGCTGCCTTCATCACATCCGTGCTGTCGGTGCGCGTCGCCAGCCTAGACACCGTCGCTGCGGTCCTCCACTCGCCCACCTTCAAGATCGGATACATCAAGAACGGCGCCGATCAGATGTACTTGATGGTACGTACTGATGTACTGTTGTACTATTAGGTTTACAGGTTTATGGGTATTTTTACAAGCTTTTATTAGACTCACTCTGTTAGTTTTTCTGTATGGGTGGATATTTGTAATCGATTTTTCGACCACTTCCTATTATCCGATCGAACTGAAATTTTGTATGCACGTTCAGATCGGATGACAATGCATGATAGAATACTAAAAAGTAAAAAATAAAATTAAAAGTAAAAAAAACTTTTTAAAAACAAGCTTTTATTTAAATGCTCAAAAAAGAAAAAAATAAACTTTTACACTAAAACTTTTGCTGTTAACTTATAAAGTCAATTCAAATTGAACACATTTGACACAATTTATATAACATAAAAGCTTGTCGCGATATTTAAGTAGGTACTCGTATTTCCTCAGTTAGAAAATTTTAATAGGCAGCAAATAAATACGAGTACTTGAATATCGCGACAAGCTTTTATATTATATAAATTGTGTCAAATGTGTTCAATTTGAATTGACTTTATAAGTTAACAGCAAAAGTTTTAGTGTAAAAGTTTATTTTTTTCTTTTTAGAGCATTTAAATAATTTTATTTACATTTATTGGAATTAATTTAATTCAATTGATAATCTCATTAACTAAAATAATGATTCTAAGGATTCGTTGGGGTATTTAGACCAATATTAACGATTATTAAATAAGATTTAAGATTTAGTTATTTTAAGTATTATGTGTTACTTTTAGGTGCATGTTGTGACACCTTAAAATGTTGTACATTTATCCTAGTTATAAAAGCAATATTGTGATAATTATTTAATGTAACAACCATTGGATGTCCTTATAATAATAATAAATAATAAATAAATAAATATCAAGTTTTTTAATGCGATATAAAATACACAATATTCATCAGTTATCAAATATTATATAATATACATCTAATTGTCGTAAAATCACCGGATGAAATGTTTGGTGTGATATTGCAACATGCACTGTATCGAATTCGAAATATTTAGTTAGAATTCTATTGCGGTACCGAACGGTTGGTATGCGCATACGGATTCTATTCTATAAAACGTCCCCCGCATGTTTTCGATAAAAAGTTTCAACATTTTGTATTTTTTTTAATATTCCTTTATCAGTCCACTAAGGACACGCAGCTGAACGCGTTCTACATTCGCGGGTACTCTGATGCTGAGAACCTGGTCTCGTCTGCTGAGGAAGGCCTGGCGCGTGCGGCGAGACAAGATTATGCATTCTTCGCTGGACAGCGGGCTGCGAGATCCACATTGCGGTATTCAGAGACAATAAGGCGTCCGACCGATTTAAGCCATGGTGGCCGATCTCAATTGAGATCAGCCAAGTGCGCAGGACAATTTAGGACATTTTATGGTGCACAAGTGTGCGCGCAAACACAAGTGCACTCTCTATTACCTTACTCTCATAATTCAGTGAGACGGCAATCCGACATGCCATGAGAGATCGGCCCGGACTCGAACCGGGGACCTCTCGGTCCTAATGCGATAGACCAACGAGGCAGTTGGTCAGTGACAATAATATTATTATAATCTAATCTATACAACTTTTTTACCAACTTACTTATTAATACGGCTACAACATACTTACTGGCAGGAAAGGGAGAGAAATGAAATCGGTTTGAACTACTATGAGAGAAGGTTTTGTAATGTATATCGTTTGAGAAATAATAATCCTGACATTGAAGGTTTTATCTCCGGGAAATTCAGAGGTGTTGAATTTTTACGCGCCTTTGTTACGACGTTCCAAAGAAGATATGAAAAAACGACATTGATATCATGTCGACTAAAAATATTAAAACAATGTCTGCATCAGAATGACTGGTTACATGTGGCGGTGGTCGAAGAGAGTTGATTCAAAAATCCTTACAATTACCAATAAAATCCATCGATATGTCTATCAATTGCCTCTAAGTATTTTATTCCCGTGTGTTAATTTCGGTGTGGCCTACGTACAAAACGGTCTAGAAAGCACCAAGAGGTGGTTGAAGAGTTAGATGTAATATCGGTCTGGCGTGCACCAACTTCTAAAATAATTGATAATTGAAAAAGTTAAATAGGTAACTACCGTGCGCCAACCACTACTTCGTCCGCGTGGAAATGGTTTTGGCAGCAATATTTTACTGAAGTAGCCTATAACGTACCTACGTTGTACAATTAGCTATTTAGGTATTAGTGAAAGTCCCGTCAAATCCAGCCGTTTCGGGGATTAGCGAGAATAAACAGACAGACAAAAATATTTTAATTGTGTTTTTGTGATTAGTACCCGATATATAATCATAATTATTAAGTAAAAAGTGGATATTTTAATATTATAAACAGACACTTCATTATATTTAGTTTTAAAGTAAATTAGTGAAGTCATTTATCGCCTTTTGAAGACGGTTTAACGTACTTTAAATAAGACATTAATACAAAAAAATCAAAAATACAAAAATATTTATTTTATAGTCGGTGTTACAGGGTAGGTATGGATCTCATCCTTTTAAGTTTAAAAAACCTGTGTTAGGATGAGACCGCTCTTCCTAAAACAATTTGTCATTTTCAGTATGACTTGTCTGCAAAAGTAGTGCAGCTAACATAATATTATAATAACGCTTAAAATTAAAAATTAAAGTAACCGCTAAAGTAAACTATCAAGGAAAAATTAACATCACATAAATAAATGATGTTGGAGTGTTTATATTAGCTGTGTGTGTATGCTTCCACATTGACAGCTGTCGACAGCGCACACTGCTCTTCTCTGCTGTTAAGTGTCAATTAGCTGTCTCATTTGTTTCGTTGCTCGCTTAATTTGTAGTTCTTTAAAAATAACATTGACACTTATTTCCTTGTTATAGATAAAGTTAATTTTAGGGTATTTTTAAAACTTCATAACTACTCGAAAATAGTTTTTGTAATGTTCGACGATTGTTTCCGATATTTTCTGATGCCCATTAATTACACGCCTACTCAAGCCTAAACTAGTAAACCAAGCAGATTCACATTACATTGTGATTGCTTTTGTATTTTGTCAGGCACTTTCCCTTTTAATAATTGAAATGATTTATATTTCCTTGACTTAATATATATTTGAAGTTACAACTAATTACATAAATTTAGCAATAATTATAACTTATTGAGCAATTGTTAACAATTAGGTAGCAAATTTTGATTCAACTCTTTAATCCACCGCCACAGGCATCCAGCCATTCTGACGCAGTCAAAACGTTGCAAATATCAGATTTTCACGACATAGCTTGGGGTCGATAGAGGTCATAGTCATAATGATTTTCTTATGATCAATGACAAGATGACCTCACTCTACCTGATGGTAAGCGGTATTGAGTGAGAGTTACGTACGATTCACCATTTTGTAGTATGTATACTATTGACCTCATAATTCCAGTAATATCACGAGACCTGTTCGAGATAATAATAATTTTATAGTACATATTTCATGTAGTCATGGAAATACAAAGATTTTTCGTAAAACGAAACAGAGAATAATGTTAGATCGTAGAAGTGTTCTGCAAGCCATATAAAAGGTTTTGTAGACCAAAAGTTCAATCGGAATCTGAAATCCAATATTTCGAAACAGCGAATCCAAACTGCGGAATTGAAATTGCATTCGATAGCAAGCAATAAAAAGTTGGTAAATTGAGTACCTACTAGCCCAAGGCTGCCTGGATTTGTCTACCGACTTCAAAAATACCATTGAATATATGTGATATGTCAATGAACATATGTGATGTTTCCAAAAATCCCATGCGTCTGGAAGCCACAATTATATTTTATCAGTTATGTATTTTGGTCATGTCGCACGCAGAGATGCCAACAACCTAGAACGGCTTGTCGTGACCGGAAAAATCGAGGGAAAAAGGCCTAGGGGTAGAAGTCCCAAACGATGGTCTGACCAAATAAAGGAGGAACTAGAAATGCCTGTCAGCGACGCACTACACCAGGCCACAGAACGGGACCGATGGCGACAACTAGTTGACGGAATCAAACGGAGTCACGATCCTCAGCAGTGAGGGAACGATTAAAGAGAGATGTATTTTTTTATTAATAGAGGCCACAGAAATAAATGAACCTCGAAATCTTAGGGCCCCCGCTGCGTTATGCGAACGTCGGACCATAGTAATAGGGTCCCGTTTTACAATGAAGTTATGGAATCCTAAAAAGGAATAGCTCCTTAAGTCTTGTCTAAAGTAGCTAAGATTGATCATTACAATTCTTTTTGTAGCAAGCCTAGTTAGGCCGGTTGTCGTGGGCTTGATTTTTCACCTATCCGTAAGAGTGAGGCCGTAGAGTGCATTTACTCACACTTGTCCACAATAATGCGTCCTGCGCATTTGGCTTTGAAGACGGTTGGACACTTTACCGGTACGAAATGCTTAAAGATTGATAGGATGTCATTTTGATATGATGATTTCTCATGTTTCCTGTATCTTTGTTGCTAATTTCTTTACTTAATAGGAAACATAATATGTCCGAGATATTTACCATGTTGTTTTATTTTAATGAGATCCCTATGTTTCGGTACTATTGTCGTTTGTTAGTCAGTTGACCCATGAACATGGCGCCTGCATGGTAAGTATCCCGGACCTATTCAGTTTTCTAGTGTATATGAAACCATGACAGTTATAAGTTCTTTGGTGTTTTTATTTTTGTTGTTGTTTTTCTGTTTTGTGGTCAATAAATATATTACGTGGGAACGAATGACCTTGTTAAAACACGTGGTCCACAACCCGTCACGTCACGTTTCCCACAGAGGTGAAAAGTGGATCGCTGGAAGTGATCTATGCCTATCCTTCTGGGAATAAGGCGTGATTTAATGTATGTATGTATGTGTTGTGTATGTAACATTCTGTGGGGCTACCATGAGTTTAAAACTTACGCGCTCGATATCGCCAACGTAAATATGTCTATGAAAAACTTGTACAGCGCCGCCTGGTGGTTACGCGAAGAACTACAATCGGCCATATGAAAAAAACAACTCGATAGGTTTTTAACGTACGTAAGTTTACGATAGCCAACTCATGGTAGGCCCTCTGGTTGATGTTTACCAGGAACCTGAGCCAGGCGCGCGGGCGCTGCGCCGTGCGCGAGCTCCCCGTGCACTCGACGCGCGCGCAGCTCGCGTTCCCGCTGCCCCACCGGTCGCCCTACGCCCGCCCCACACTTATCAGGTCAATCTACGGGACCGTGCGAAGTGTTAGGGTTAAGAGCCTTCCGCTCACCCGACAGTCCGGTGAAGCTGAACAGGCCTCAGACGGCCATCAGCGAATGAGTCCCTTCCGAAAAAAAAAACCCGTGCGAAGTGGGTGGAGGGAGAAATGGCGCTGATTGTCAAAAACGCATGTTATCTTATGAGATGTCCGTTGTTATTGCTAGCGGCTGCCGCTGGTACTAATTTCACTCCATAAGATTTAACGAAAGAAACGCCACCAAATTGAGGGCAGCACCGCCGTGCACGCTCCCAATAGGGTATTTGACTGTGGTTGTTTTGCTTGCCATATTTATGATAAGCAGTAAGATTTAAGTAAATCAAAATTTTTAATGAAGTCATTTAAAGTTGGGTGGGCAAGTCCATTTCAAAAGTGTAAGTTTAGTGTTATTTATAAGATGAAAATTTCGTTTTCATCTTATAAATAACAGAGTTAGTAAATCTTTCATTATAAAAAAAATATCCATACGCAACTTTTGATGAACCTGCCGAACAAACTTCCTAGGCGCTGCATACAAAAAACTAGCGTGTGACGTCCCACGCCAGTGGGAGCGTTTTTTAAACTCGCCCAAATAATGTGCAATTAAAATTGTAATATATCGTCGAGTTATCATACTTTCAACTCACGATGTTTTCCTTCATTGTTAAAGCGTCCAATAATCGTACATATGAATTTCAAATTGTTACCCCAAGGACTTTGGGCGCGTGAACAACTAAACGTAGCATTGTGCCTTAATTTTATAAGAGATAGATATGTTACGGCTAATACCCGAAGTGCGGCTACACCTAGGTTTAGCCGGCTAGAACTAGGTGTAGCCACTTACTCTTGGCTAAACCTAGGTGTAGCCGATTGTTTTCGGCTAAAACTAGGTCTAGCCTTCATCATGCCGGCTACAACTAGGTCCAGCCATTCCATGTCGGCTAATACTAGGTTCAGAGAATCCCTGTTGGATAAAACTTAGATGCGAGTCCCACCAAGCCTTCCGTCCTTCCCCGCGTCACACTCAGGACACAGCATCTGCAGCAGCAGCGCGGGGTGGAGGGCGTAGCGAGACACGCGCCTCTGCAGGTTGTGAGCACCAAGTGCTGCTGATCTACTGCAGGTCTACTAGCGAGTGTGACTCATAGCGTCTATACATAGTTGTAACTGCCTCGTTGGTCTATTGGCAGCAAGCGCTGCGTAAGGACCGAGAGGTCCCCGGTTCGAGTCTGCGGTCGGTGAAAATTTGTGTGAGTTTTTCTGTAATGAAATTACTTAGCCCGGAGTTAGGAAGTTGGCGGTTGAACGCCCGTGCCTCGAAAAGCACGTTAAGCCGGTGGTCCAGCGCCCGATCTCTCATCGGTCATGTCGGATTGCCGACTCACCAAATTATGAGAGTAGGGGAAAAGAGAGTGCACTTGTGTTTGCGCGCACACTTGTGCACTATAATATGACCTACGCACTTGGCTGATCTTAATTGAGATCGGCTGCCATGGCTGAAATCGGTCGGACGCCTTATCTTACATACTTAGTTATAGCCGGCATGCTTTCGGCAGAGCTTTTTTAGATATTACAAAAACATCCAATAATTAGAAACCAAGGTAGTTTTTCATTCTTTTAAATCAAATTGTAATAAATAACACATATTGTTAGGAGTAAATTGTTAAGTACAATAGGAACAATCAGGAACATTTTTTTTTAACAACAGACAATAGTTGCATATTATAATTTTAAAGAATATAATTATAAATCACAGGTTTATAAAGTAACATAAACTATTTAGAACAATCTATACTTGAGTGACATTTTGAGTTGCACATAATACCAACAGCTTTGCAGAGGCACTTTATGTTGCCACATTTGGTTTTGTAGTTGCATGTTTTCTAATTAATGGATGTTTTTGTAATATCTAAAAAAGCTCTGCCGATAGCATGCCGGCTATAACTATGTAAGATAAGGCGTCCGACCGATTTCAGTCATGGCAGCCGATCTCAATTGAGATCAGCCAAGTGCGCAGGACATATTATAGTGCACAAGTGTGCACGCAAACACAAGTGCACTCTCTTTTCCCCTACTCTCATAATTTGGTGAGTCGGCAATCCGACATGACCGATGAGAGATCGGGCGCAGGACCACCGGCTTAACGTGCTTTCCGAGGCACGGGCGTTCAACCGCCAACTTCCTAACTCCGGGCTAAGTAATTTCATTACAGAAAAACTCACACAAATTTTCACCGACCGCAGACTCGAACCGGGGACCTCTCGGTCCTTACGCAGCGCTTGCTGCCAATAGACCAACGAGGCAGTTACAACTATGTACAGACGCTATGAGTCACACTCGCTAGTAGACCTGCAGTAGATCAGCAGCACTTGGTGCTCACAACCTGCAGAGGCGCGTGTCTCGCTACGCCCTCCACCCCGCGCTGCTGCTGCAGATGCTGTGAGTCCTGAGTGTGACGCGGGGAAGGACGGAAGGCTTGGCGGGACTCGCATCTAAGTTTTATCCAACAGGGATTCTCTGAACCTAGTATTAGCCGACATGGAATGGCTGGACCTAGTTGTAGCCGGCATGATGAAGGCTAGACCTAGTTTTAGCCGAAAACAATCGGCTACACCTAGGTTTAGCCAAGAGTAAGTGGCTACACCTAGTTCTAGCCGGCTAAACCTAGGTGTAGCCGCACTTCGGGTATTAGCCGTAACAGATATACCACTGAGGACTTTTTTGAAAACCATCGACTTTGATCAACGTATGGGAGGGTATGGGCATGTCCTATGTGTCTAAGCATTCACCCCGCGCTCATACACTTAGGTATCAGTAAGGTTGGGTGTCCGACCTTTTTACCAAAAGACTGGACAGAAGTCCAGGTATTCGTTCTGGCGGCCCTGGCAAACATAACGAGCCACCATCGTTAATCAGTTAGAAAAAGAAGTGCGTTTTGTTAAGTCTCCGCCCAGCCTATGGTCATGCGATCTGGCAACCTCGCTGAGGCATCATCCTAAGCCAGTTAGATAAAAAATAAATAAAAATGCTTTGTGCATTATCAGCCTGCTCCAACTGCACAACACGGGCGCCCTGGCGCGGCTGGAGGCGGCCCTGGTGCCGGCGATGCCCGAGTGCGTCCCGCCGGCCGGCTTCGCGTCCGCGCGCGCCGCCGACGTACGCTCCGCACTAATACTCATCGTGGCCGGCCTGTTCGCTGCTCTGCTGCTGGGCAAGTGATCCTCCTGCTAGCGGTGCCGTTCGATGGTCTATTGCCGATAGTTAACTGCCTCATTGGACCGACAGGTCCCTGGTTCGAGACCGGGGTCGAGAAAAAATTGTGTGGGTTTTTCAGTTGGCAGTTGAACGCACGTGTCTCGGAAAGTACGGTAAGCCGGCGGTCCTGCGCCCGATCTCTCATCGGTCATGTCGGATTGCCATCTCACCGAATTATGAGAGTAAGGGAATAGAGAGTGCACTTGTTGATCTACTTGTATTTGCGCGCACACCTGTGCATTATAATATGTCTGTGCACTTGGCTGATCTCAATTGAGATCGGCCGCCACGGCTCAAATCGGTCGAACGCCTCATTATTATTGATAGAGTCTATCATTAGGCGAATACAGGTTGGTTCACGAAGGATGACCAAAACGCAGAAAGCGATTTTTAGGTCCCTGTTGAGGGGCGGGCGGAATGCGTCAAGACTGGAGCGACGCTATTGGTGCGTGCGCGCCGCGTGATGGACTGCAGCAGGCCGCTCAATCGCTATTCGTCAATTGCGGCATCGACACGCTGTCAGCGCAGTCAAGTGCAATTGAAAAGAAAAGTGTTTTGCTTTAAGATATTTGTTTCATATTTTTTGTGACTTGTTAAGTTTTCGTTGTTTTGTTAAGTTATCGTTGTTTTTGTTAAAGTTAATAAGTTAAATAAGTGTACCTACAATAATTACGAGTATATTAAGTATATTATAAGTTTAGGCAATTAATTATACTATTTCAATTACAATAAAATATTTTTTTGTATTAAGTATTTTCTTCATGAATGCACATATGCGCATCGGCCGCCATTTGTGGTCAACTTCCATGAATCGACCTTTAACACACGGTACCGCGTACCGCCGCGGTTTGCGGTGAAGCGGATATGAAGTTGCATTCATTAGGTTCTATTATCCGTTGATTCCAAACACACGAACAATGTTCGACCGCGTGGTCGGCGTCGTGTGTACAGTTGGGCAACATCGATACTATCGACACCATCGATAGTATCGACAGACCTCTCGATATTATCGATGATTTCCTAGGATCGGCACTAACTCCTGCTACCATTGTCCAATGAAACCCTCTAACAGCGCGCTCACACTGCAGTTACTTTTTGTTGATCAACGTTTCCAAAGATACTCAAAAAATATTACTGTCAAAAGAATATTACCTAATTTATCGTATTACATTATAATATTGCTCCACAGAGTAACTGCGGTTTGGATGCACCGTAATGGACACAGCGGCATGTGTAATTCTTTACTGGTTTGATCAATTGAAGTCAACATTTTCGATGTAATTGGTCTACCTGTCCGATAAAGAGTTAACAATGTACATCTCCAATTAGGCCCAGAGGTTAAAATGCGATACTCATCGACACTGCAAGAGCTCTAGTGGCATATCAGACCCCTGGCGAAAAGATGGTAAATGGCTTAGTAGTCGATTCGCACGAAATTCATATTTTTTAGTAGGTATTTCGCACGGATGCTGTTAAATCGCTTGTGAACCGCGACCACGGATTTACTTCATCAGTCCGAAACGCCTGCTAAAAAAAAACTTATTATTTAAAGTGGACGTTTCGCACGTTCGGGCGAATGAATTTCGTGCGAATCAACTACTAAGCCTGGTAAGTGGTAAGGCTATGCCGGCCAAATCGTGCCCTGGTCACCACGTTGGCTAAGTTCGGGTGATTGCACGAAACCTCGGAAACACTTCTTTGGTGGACAGGGAGGAAGGGTTCCGTTACCGATATTTTAATAAAATCCCCTTTTTTGTATGGGAGCCCTTAAAATTTTATTTGTATTTATTATTACTGCGGCATTTGAAATATGAAGTTGCATTCATAATACATCATCAGTAAAAATTTTAACTGTCTAGCTACCTATCACCGTTCTTGAGACAAAGCCAAAGACGATCGGACCGCCGAGTTTTATAAATAGGATCCTGTTTTTGCCCTTTGGGTACGGAACCTTAATATAAAAGAAGCGAACATGAAGTGAGTCCTTGTAAAATTATGAATTAATTATTTTGTTTCAGGTCTCGCTGAATATTCCTGGAAAAATCGCAAACAACTTCAAAATATTTTATTGTCTGTTTGGCGACGGCTCGTCAGTCTTTTCCTACATGATGAGTGTATGGGCACATGATAGAATTATAATATAAATGCTTTATTTATCACACATAACAATAAATTACGTGATGTTAGACTATATCTTAAAAGATAATAATTTTAATATTCCGACCGCGTGTGGCTTGTTCAAAAACTAATTTAGGCCAGAGCCTTAGCTAGAAATGTAAAAATAATAAGGCGTCCGACCGATTTCAGCCATGGCGGCCGATCTCAATTGAGATCAGCCAATTGCGCAGGACATATTATAGTGCACAAGTGTGCGCGCAAACACAAGTGCACTCTCTATTCCCTTACTCTCATAATTTGGTGAGACGGCAATCCGACATGACCGATGAGAGATCGGGCGCAGGACCACCGGCTTAACGTGCTTTCCGAGGCACGGGCGTTCAACCGCCAACTTCCTAACTCCGGGCTGAGTAATTTCATTACAGAAAAACTCACACAAATTTTGCCCGACCCCGGATTCGAACCGGGGACCTCTCGGTCCTAACGCAGCACTTGCTACCAATAGACCAACGAGGCAGCTAGAAATGTAACATTTATTTATAAGCCTTTTTTTGTGCCTACTCACTACTGTATAATTGTTCAATTTCTGTACAATTTTTTTAATTTCCTTAGTAATATTTTTTATTAGTGAAGATTATAATTTATATGCCGTTGAATATTTAAAATTTAACACTGTATCTTATGTTAATATCCCATAAATAAATAAATAAGATAGGTCTTTCGTCCCTACCTACAAGAGACAACGGAGTAGTAATATACACCGTGAAATTTTAGTGGTTGTTTTCCCGCAAAGTCAACGACTAAAATGTCACGGTGTATATGAAGCAGCGGATAGCCGACGGAACTGTTGTGTAGCTGCTAGCTATTATAAATGCACGTTATTGCTAGGGGTGAGAGCCATCCGCTCCCCCGTAAGCCCGGTGACGATGACAAGGCTCCTCCAAGCCATCATCGTTAGTCAGTCAGGAAAAAAAGAAAATGCACGTTTGTGGGCCATCCAAAATTTGGCACACAGCTTGGGAAATTTCAAAATAAACAGGTACCTAACTATTTGGTGAGAATTTAAAAGTCAGATGTAGTATTTGAGGCTATTAGGTGAGAATGTAAAAGTTAGATGTGGCACTTTAGGGACACAAAGTTAGGAAAACAAAAAGATGTCGAAATTGAAGTTTAATAAAACAATAGATTGTACTAAAAAGTGTTTACTTCTATCAATAAATACACACAGCACAAATTATGTATTATCCTCTCTTCAGATAGTGGTCTCTCGGCAGAGTCTGCTGGCTCGCCTCCTTCTCCAAGCACTCAGTGACTGGCTCTTTGGATCTGAAAAAAAAATATTATTATGATTCCCGAGTTATTCTTGTGACAACTGTATTGTTTACAATATTCGGACTATGTAATATCATGTATTACATTACTAGATGTGCCAGCGACTTCGCCCGCGTGGAAAAGAGACTTAAGGTAGCATTTTTGAATATACACGTTAACACGTGTATTGTGGGTCAACTATAAAAGACAGACATATGCTGTTGCAGAATATTTTTTAGAAAATTTTACACACCCTGACACGAAATAACCACCTATGTTCGTCACACAAATATTTGTCCCGAGTGGGAATCGAACCCACGACTCATGGAACCGTCGGTAGTGAACCTGTGTCACTAAACACTGTTCCACCGATCCAGTCAACAGTAATGTTAGTAGCATATAACATTTTACAATAAAATTATGGTAATGGTACCTATGGAATATATATATGTTAGTACTAGGTCAGTCAGGAGATACCAGTCACAACTATCTGTCCGGTTAAGCGACCCCGGCTCCTCGAGCTACTATCGACTCAGTCCAAATCTTCCGAGGCGATAGTATCCTTCCTCCCCTTGTCTTTCCCCCGTCATAAATATCCTTGCTACCCGTGGGAACGCAATGACCTTGTTAAAACAATGCACAAGGCAGAATGGCGGCGACGTGGTCCACAACCCATCACGTCACGTTTCCCACAGAGGCGAAAAGTGGATCGCTGGAAGTAATCTCTGCCTACCCCTCTGGGAAAAAGGCGTGATTTTATGTATGTATGTATATGTATATGTTAGTAGTACAAATTTGTATTATCTACTATGTCTACTGGGATCTGGTCCCAGATGTTTAAATTTCAGAGACTGGAATGTATGTGTGTGTCACTTCCCTAATTCGGGTCAAAATACACGTGTCAATTGGAATCAATTGAGCTAACAGTCAGAGCGAGTAGAGAATACGACAATAGATCAAGTTACCTGGCCGCTTCGGTTAATGCCTTTTGTACGGTGGCCGTCTCCACAGTTTGCAGGTCTGTGGCGAGCCCAAGGGCCGCCCACACTCTGATAAACGCTGTAGTGCACCCAGCGTCTGTAAACGGGAAAATATTCAAAGTATTATGGAAACGTTAAATAAAATATCACAAACAGTATCACACAACATCACACACATTTTTCTGATTACGAAATAAGTTGCTTATTGCACTTGTGTAACGGATATCAGAAACAACAGGGATATACACATATACTTAAATATATTTAATAACACGTCCAGATACGGAACAAACACCGATATTTGTAGCCGTAGCCAGGGCCACTATTCACAAGTGTGCTCAATTTAGCGGCAGATTGACAGAGCTCGAGTAGTGATTTTGAATGACGAATTATTGTTGTTTTGTACAAACTATTGCGGCTTATTTGAGGTTGTAATGTAGATAATAATTTGTGAATTATTTATTTATTTGTGCAAAATGATAGTATTGTCAATTATTTGCGCAAACACTTGAAATAATTATTTATTTCAAATACAGTATGCAAAATAATACTTCGATTGATTACGATTTAGAGATTCGATTTGAATCATTAATTCAAAACAATTTATCGGTTATCGGTTCAATTGTGAAATTGCACACGCAAAATGTTTACAAAGTAATATCGAATTTAGCATCGTTGTAAATATTATGAAAAACTTCCTTGCTCAACTTACCGTACGAGCCAAATTCAGTCGCCTTGTAGTCTTTTGGCATCAAGTAATGATAATGAGGCCAAAACGACTTGTCCACCAAAAACACCCAGATGGTGTCCGGTGGGCATCTGTAAAATACGAAATTTAAGTTATCTAAGTATATTACGTATTTGTAGCTAAGTGTCCTATTGATTGCTTCGTTGGTGTATTGTGAATGAAGATTTTTGATCCTTGATCAAATCTTAGGTCAGGTAAGGTCAGTCAGCTAATCCTCACTCCATGATAAGTTCGTGAGGTTGACAAACATTGGTTATAAGAAAATATTTTTACTCAATTTGAGATTTTTGTACATACGAGATATTAGGTCAAAATCACGATTACGAGTATTCGTAATGTAAGTAGGTAGTTAAGTATAATTAATTTAGTTCAAGTGCAGAACTAACTGATCAAGGCGCTACATTGCAACGAAATGATTGATGAACACTGAATTGAGGTTAGCCTTACAAATTGATTAGCCAAGTATTTGGAATCGTGTTTCGATTGTGTATTTCCTACATTATGCCTATTGTTAGTACGGGTTAAAGAAATAGGTATCGGGTATTTTTCAGTGTTCGAGTCTTTTAAACCTGC
This sequence comes from Maruca vitrata, assembly GCA_039566165.1. Taxonomy (NCBI): domain Eukaryota; kingdom Metazoa; phylum Arthropoda; class Insecta; order Lepidoptera; family Crambidae; genus Maruca; species Maruca vitrata. The sequence continues at coordinate 12,712,608 of CM076914.1, read as the reverse complement.
CTGATGCGTAAAATGTTTATCATTTCAGTGTAGATTCGAATGGGTTATTTCACTTCGCTCAATTAGGTCGCGCCACTGAAAGAGAAAGGAAATCATTTCCCCTTCAGTAGGGCGGCTCCTAGGATCGAAGTGGAATAATTATTCGACTCGGATTTATCTGGCAGGCAAATAAAACAAAATACTGCTTCATATACTCGGTGTATATGTTATAGGCAATGTGTATAATGCAGGCATTCTATACAATGCCTAGGAAATGTATAGAATGCCGAGGTTGCTTAGGCAATGTATGAAATGATACTCAATGTTTGAACTATTTCACACTTTACCTAGGAAATGTATAGAATACCTAGGCATTGTATAGAATGCCGGTTGAAGCTTAGGTAATGTATTTAATCGATTTGTCTTCTCCGTAATTTGGTTAGTTAGATAGGTACCTACTGATCTTTTGAGAGATTATCCTAATTTTAACTGTCACAAGCAGATAGCGCTGATTAAACATTTGCATTTTATCGGTTGGTATGCCGTGTTTTTTGCGTATTGAGCGTTTCTCACATAGGAGTTCTAGGACAAACTAGTTTGGCCTAAGCTAAACTAGTTTTTCCGTCACAGCTATATATGGGTGATTTAAAAAAATTTAACACAAAGGGGACTCTTTTTTTTAACTCAGTCTAGGGTGCCAGGAAGTCCCGAGAAGTACTACATAGTTTATCCAGGGCCAAACGAGTTTGTCCTGAAATCGGGTTTGTCCGGTAACATCTAAATATATAAAAGGAGAAACTGACTGACTGATTGACATATCGACGCACAGCCTTAACGGCTTAACGTAGGCATTTACAATTTGAAAATGACGTAGCTAAGGTACCGTAGAGGTGCACTAAGAAATTAATTCCCGAAATTCTTGCGGGATCGGGAATTAGCGAGAAAATCTTTTTTGTATGAAAAATCTAAACCACTTAAGTTAGATGCTTTAAATTTGGCATGCAGGTACAATAGTAAACTTCAAGCTTAGTTGGAACAGGATATTGAACCATTCTTACGGGAACGGGAGTTAGCAGGAAAAAACTTTTGTATGAAAAAATCTAAACCACGAAAGAAAGATGACTGAAATTTGGCATGTAAGTACCCTAATAAACGAAAAGCTTACTTGCAACGCGATATTGAAAAATTCTCACGGCAATAGGAGTAATTGTGAAAAACCTTTTAAATGTAATATCTGTATTTCACGCGAACAAAGCGAAGCGAAGCGGGCACAGCTAGTGTATGTATATGATCAACAAATTGCAACTACATATCTAGATATCACTGTTCTTGAGTTAAAGCCTGGTAACAGATGGACGGATGGACCACTTATGGGTTAATGGACGGACTCAAAACCAATGCTACCTAACCCCTCTACGCAAAGCAATAACATATTCAAAATATACCGAGGTTAAGGTTGATTAACTCTGTCTGAATAATAAATAAATAAAAATGTATAAGGTCCTACCCGTGGTCGTTCATTATACACATTACCTGATGCACTTCGGGCTTTTTATACAATACCTAGGCAATGTGTGAAATTAATCGGATTATACACATTGCCTGAACGTTTTAGGCTTTGTATAGAATACCTAGGTAATCTATACAATACCGGATTATATACATTGCCTATAACATATATAACAAACTTACTTTTCTCCTGGGTAGAGGCCCCAAACGCAAAGGCTGCTCTCGATCAACCAAGAGGCGTGAAGGATGATGGCGTATCGAAGGAACCCGATGATGAACACCGTGCTCAGGATCGACTCGTTCCAGTACTCCAGAGGGGCGTTCAGTGGCAGCAACAAAAATATAATCACGTACAGGACCCAGTACAATCTGGAACATACAATGATTAAATAGTTACTGTAACCTTATATTTTATTACTCGCCCACCCAACTTCTCTCACACTTTCACTAATAGTTCTAACTAAGTATATGTTTGCCTTGGTAAACAAGATATCCCATACAAAATTAAACACTGTGACCATCCCTATTTGATGTTTTAGACTCCTTATCAATTACGAAAGATCTGCGAGATGTGCTCATTTAACTAAAAGCATTAGTCGATGGTATATTCTCTATTCGCAGCACGTGAGCGTCCAAAAAGTGATTGCGGTGTGGATGCGCCGTGGAATTGTCTTTATCCAATTTAAAATTTAAAAAAAAACTCACTTGTTTTGCACAGTAATGACGGGGTCGTCGAGGAGGTCGGACATGTCGACCTGCGCCTTGAGCTGCTCCTGGTGCGGGCTGAGCTTGCGCAGGCGCGACAGCACGTGCGCGTGCAGCAGACCACGCCGATAGTCGTAGGGGTCGTCCGCCGTCGCGAATTGCGCGTGGTGGAACCGATGCGTCTGCACCCAGTCGTATATGGTGCCCTGGTACAACAGCAAAGGATCAATCTAGGGGTCAGAGCCATCCGCTCCCCAGCAAGTCCGGTGATGATAACAAGGCTACTCCAAGCCATCATCGTTAGTCAGTTAGGAAAAAAAAGTAAAGAATCAATGGAGAATTCCTATAATTCTGTTAAACCGTTGTCAAACTGATGTACGACTATATGGTGCCCTGGTACAACAGCAAATGATCAATGGACAATTCCTGTAAAGTACTGATGTGCGACTACACACTGATGTACGACTAGACCCGGTTGTACCTATATCCTGCCCTGATACATCAGCTAAGGATGAATGGAGAATTTGTATAAATAAAGTACAGTACGACCGTTGTCACACTGTGTACGAGTGATTCAATTCGGGCGTTCGTACATGCTGCCCTGTGCTTTGAAGAGCACGAGATAAATAAGGGTTCGAAGCACCACTGGCTTAACGTGCTTTCCGAGGCACGGGCGTATGCACCAACTTTACAATTCCGCGCTGTTCTTTAACAGAAAATCTCAAAAAAAAAATGGCCCACTCCCGAACTTTTTGGTCTTTATGCTACACTTGCTATCAGTAGACCAACGAGTTATTAAAACTTACAACATCTTTAAGAAAAAACTTTATTATGTACCACCTCTACATGCAGTGTAGTAGGCTAGTTAGTTGGTAACTCTCAGCTTAATTAACAGAAAGTTACACATTAGTTTACCGACCGTCACAACTACTTAATCGAATTTGATATACATAATATCGAATAGCAGCAGAGTCAGTGAATGCCCATTTATGAGTTTTAGTCATTAACAACGCGTTCACCCGAGTCCCAAGCGATATTTTGTTCTTACTGAGCAGTTTTGAATGCCCTCATTTTATAAGATTAAAAGTCAGCAAATTCTCAAGATTCTCCGTCACTAGGTAATAATACATTTTATTTTATTTCACGAAATAATATCATTTCAATAAGTTAAAATGTTGTTAGCATGTTCACAGTTTGTGAACCAAACTTTCCTTATGGTTACGGTTTATTTCAAGATGAGAATGATTCGAATTAGAATTTAGACCAGTTAAAATATTTTAATAATGAGATTAGAATCTATATATATAAAAGGAAGTCGTGTTAGTTACACCACTTATAACTCGAGATCGGCAGAACAGATTTGGCTGAAAATTGGTAGGGAGGTAGCTTAGAGCCAGGAGAAGGACATAGGATACTTTTTATCCCGTTTTACAGAGTTCCCGTGGGACTTGACATGAAACGTCAGTCATTATGTTAAAAATTATTCCATTTATGAAGTCTTTTTTGACATTTCGAAGAACGTAACTCTGCACGTTTCATTTAAATGCAATGTAATATCTTTTTTTGTGCTTGGTCGTAAATCGTCATTTGAAAAATTTACAATTGTACAAAAACACTCTACAATTAATTCACAAGCAAAATTAACTTATTGTTTTTGATCAAACTATTGTTTCTAAATCTGAACTTCAAAATAAAATAATATTTTTTGCGCGAATGCAGTTACGTACTATGTTTTACTTTTAAACATAGTGACATGCCTCAAATATTCCTCAATAGGGCTGCTTCATTGACGAGTTTTTTAAACGGGAGTATAACTGTTATGGTCCTTTAAATACAGTGTAAATTTTTAAAAACTCGACTATCATTATTCACGTCATTCTATATCTATATAATTATTATACTAAACATGCAATCGTGTATTTCTTTTTCCGACAAAAAACAAGATTGCATGTCTCAAATTTTTCTTTCGACAATTTCTATTAACCTTAGTTTTTGAAAGTTAATTCGATAAAATTAGTTACAAATCGAGAATCGTTGCCGCTGAGTATCGATTTCTAAGGGGTATTATTTATTTATTTATTTATTATTAAACAGAATGAGTTAAACAACTATTTTACATTCTGTCCCACAAGACAATTTACACTGTCTGTCTGCGGGACTGGTTGAAGTGATTCTATATAAAAATAAATATGAAGCGCTAAAAGTAGGGGTTTAATTACAGTAATGGTAGTGTTAAATTCACATCTGTCAAAAAAGACTTCATATTTGAAATAGAGTATAATTGTCCAATCCTGTCAAATACTGTAACAACTATTCATGTGTGCGTCCAAAAATATTTTTTTTTTAAATGTCTCGAAACTTTAGGTAAGTGTTTTTGTTGTGTGTGTAAGTTATTTGTTTGAGTTTTTATTTCCGAAAATAATACCTCAGATTATTATAAGGGTCTTGAATCGACAACATGCATCTATATTATTCAATTATTGTCTATTTCAGAGATTTTCATTTAGCAATATAGTGACATCTAATTGTCATGTTCGTTTATTGACAAAATTCGATATCTTTTAGTGACTAAATAATAAAGAAGGTTCTTTGGCCAAACTTTTTTAATCATCATGTTTTTGGTTCAGAAGAAAAGACGAGCTGATCGCACTACAATAAATACGGTTCATACCTGTATCAAACGGATAAGTAGATATTAAATTTTTGCAAATATATTTTATGGGTAATTCAGCAAAAGAAGTTGATCGGCGTTTGTACAACAATTTGGTAAAGATCGATTGTCGAACAACTTCACACATTTTTCCATCGACTGACAGAATAGGGTAGTTTCCTAAGTCAAATTTTGCATGCGATTTCACAATTAATATTAAGATATAGGTAAATTAATAACATTAGTCAAATCGAAATTAAAATTTCTTAGGATTTGAGACAATAATAGACATTTGAAGTTGGGTGGGAAAGTCCATTTCCACGTGCGAATTTAAAAATGCTATGTCATCGTATAAAATACAAAATTAGTAGTAACTTTCACTATAAAAATATATTCGTATAAGCAACGTTTGATATAGCTGCTGAACAAAGTTCTTACGATATGCATACAGTATTACACGTTGTGACGTCATAGTGTGCTGCGACATTTGTATGAAACGTTTTGAGCTCGCCCAAATGATGTGCTATTGAAACTGTAATATCTCGGAGAGTTTTTCAAATATCAAACCATTATTTTAATAGTATACCTTCTTCATCCAGCAGCCAGCTAAATAGGCCTATTGTAATATTGGGTAGAAGAGTTATCAAAAATCGATATTAAGCTGTGAACTAAATTTGATTAACAAACAAACAAACTTAATCAAAAACGTTAATAAAACTATTGTTGGCGCGGTTAAATTACCACAGATCACTAAATAAGCTATGCTAAGTTTGTATATGCGTTCTGAAATTTAACTCATAGTTTTTGCTATTATCCTTATTTACCTTGAGAGTAGGCAAAAAACTGGCTCGAATAAATTTTGTTACGCCAAATGAAGTCATTTGAAAGCAATTATTGTATTTCTGGATATGTATGAGTAAAAATATGAGATTAGTAAAGTTCTCAGTTATGGCGAGACCAGGGAAATAAGGATTAAATTTTATATGGAGGATATTATGGATTCCAGTTCAAATTGAATATGTACCTACTTAGTTTACTCATACGGCATACCTAAGATGGGACGACTGTCAACTATAAAAAGCATATAAACGGTCGAATTGAGAGACCCCCTCCTTTTTTTGTGAAGTCGGTTAACAAAATAAAGTAGTGCATCAAAGCTACGTTAAGGCGGTACGAAGTTCGCCGGGTCAGCTAGTAATAAATAAAAAAGAATATAAAATTAAGATCACATATTGGTACTTTCTTTGTAGGTATTGATTATCTTGTGGATGATATAATTATTATGTTTTTAGCGATATGATCGTCTTATAAATAAATGAGTTGCTGTTCGTCAGTCTCACTAAAACACGAGAACGCCGGGACCGATTTAGGTAATTTTGGTTTTAAAATTTTAATTTCATGTTCGTGATAGTCCAGGGAAGGTTTATAGTATTGGCGGTCTGAAATTCGCCGGGACCACTAGTTGATAATATAAATTGCTTAGGTAATATTAATCTACCTAGCTTTTAGCAATAATTACAATCTAAATTATGACACACACGTAACTGACACTAACAAGAAACGAAACAATAATGTTAAGAACTTTCCTCAAGCCTTAAATTATTCCCCAAGAGCAAAATCAGTGGTATGTACAAAATTAAAACAACATGAATACTAACTAGACTTGTCTCAAGTTTGAGATGTTTACTAAAAGACTTGTTTCCAAGCTAAATATTTTCCCTTGTTCATGACCATAAAGTGACTCTTTTGGTTTTAAATTATAAAAGAAAAAGGTTTTATTAATGAATTCAAATCGAGCATTGAACTATCTTAATTTTGAAACCACAGCAGCGCTTTTATTTAGAGACCTTAAACGTAAGATTTATAAATTAATATATCCCAGAAAACTTCTTCCAAGTTAAATTAAGTCGGAAAAAGGAACAATTAAGCAAAGTATAATTATTATCCCTTGACGGTGAAAAAGTCTGTTATTCAGTAAGAACCATTCATATCAACCATTCTCTACTTCCTATTTCGTTTCTCTCACTTAAGTAAGTAGACACCGTCCAAGAAACTTAGACGCAAGATTTACTCGTGATCTGAGTAGGTATATAATTTTAAACTGTCATGTTTACACAGATTAGAAAACTGAAACTGTCCGGGGTATTTACCTTGTTGTTTCGTTTGTGTAAACAAAACAACATGGTAAATATCCCGGACAGTTTCAGTTTTCTGAGTAGAGTAGGTATGACTATGTCAAAGAGAGCTAGGAAATGGTGAAGTATAAGGAATTTAGCGCTATTATTTTATTCAGAAACTGTCGTTAAAGGAAATGTCGTTATAAAGTAACAGTTTGTTGCCAGATATTAGTATTCCTCGATAGTAGTAGTAGTTTTATAAGCACTTAAGTACAAAGTAAGTAACATACCACAATTTTCGATTTGGTATGATTTATAAGATTCGACTCATACGTGTAAGTAGTATATTGTTTTGGAGTGTAAAATATCGTAAGGAAACCTGCACCCCAATGATGTACCAATTCTAAGGTTGTGGAAAGTCGCCCACCCCTCCGCAAGAGTGGTTGACTACGGTCTTACTGTACATACATAATTATAATGTGAGCTTTTTATGTATAATTACGCGTTCCATTAGCTTTGATATTATTATTTTATACATGGGTCTTCGCACGCTGAAAAGAAGTAGCAATTTCTACACTACTGCCCGCGTTTCGGCTGGGCTACACCACTCATGGTCGCGGGCGAACATGGTCGTATATCCTTATCCTTACTAATATTATAAATCCGAAAGTAACTCTGTCTGTCTGTCTGTTACGCTTTCACGCATAAAGTACTGGACCGATTTAAATGAAATTTATATTTATATAAAGGTACTACCGGCAACGCTGGCGGTCGACCACCTATAAGATGAAAATCGCTTGGCGCTTACGCGTCTGTCAGAACAAGCCCCGCCCAAATTGTGGTCAAGGAGCTGGCAATAATTTTTTGGTAGAGGTTTGATTGGCATGCTGAAAACTTGTCCTGTACCTCTCCTATTATATCCCAACACAAACCCGCAGACCTGGCTAGGTACCGGGGCTAAACCAAACCCCTAATTTTTTTTATTTTAAAATATATTTTATAATCCAAAAAAATATAATTTGTCAGTTCACCTGACAGGTAGAAGTTCCATCGAAATAATTTGTCTTAGTGAGTCTTATTTTTTAGTTATAAATAAAAAGATGAAAAATATTTTTGGGGGTTTGCTTTAGCCCTGCTACTCACCAGCCAGGTCTGCAGTGTCGTGCTGGAATATAATAGGAGAGGTACAGGATAAGTTTTCAGCTTGCCTCAAATACCTACCAAAAAAATCTTGCTAGCTCTCCTACTATTGAAACGTATTCGTAAACAAAGTTTCGAAGTGCTCTTCTATTGACTAGTGGGCGGGGCTAATGGAGTTTAAAGAAATCTGTTTGAAAAGTGTACTACCGCCAAAATTCCCGACTGTACATATATAGTCCAGAGCCTAGGAACGGTTATAGGCTACTTTTTAATCGACTGCGCTATAAGGAAGTTATGTTTTACCCGTTAAACGTCTCTACGCGGACGAAGTCGCGGGCGGAAAGCTAGTTATCTATAAAAGAGGCTATGTATTGGCAACTGCTTTTTGCTGCTGAGCTGTTTCGAATATTAGTGTAAGTGAATGATGGATTTATGCGATGCAGGCTTTATTTGCACATTGCGTACCTTCCCTGCCATCGTTTGCGCCAGCATGAGCGCCACACGGAGCCCGGTGCTAGCCTTGTACTGCCGGTGGGCCCACAGCCGGTGCGCGCCCGCCGTCATGCCCAGGATTCCCACTGACGTCAGCACCACCACTGCGAAACAAAAAAAAAGGTCAAGTTCGAGTCAATCTGGTTCAAGGCTCTCGCCCTAAGGATTCTAAACACCATTGATAATGTTCTATGCAGCATAGACTATGCTTATAGTTTTTTTTCATAAGAAAACCATAATTTCATTAAATAAACTCGCTATTGTTTATGTGTCTGAAGCATTTAAAAAAAAAAGTGATAGTACCCTCAAATTGGACCTTTGAGAAATCTCAAAAGCTCCCGAGTACCCAGAGAGAAGAGACATGAACGTTCAAAAATAAAAAATGAAATGTATAAAATTACCATTTATATCTTAAGTATTATTTTTATTTACAAATTAGTGACCTGCCCTCGCTTTGCTTCGGGTACATCATACATAAAAACCTTCCTCTTGAAAGTCTCTATCTATTAAAAAGACCGCATCAAAATTCATTGTGTAGTTTTAAAGATTTAAGCATTCATACATAGGGACAGATAGACGCGAGAAGCGACTTTGCTTCGTACTATGTAGTGATTATGGTAACCGTTACAATAAATGTGATTCAAGGTCAATTATAAACATTTGCGGTTTATTAGAGGTTACTTCATCTAAGTAACATTATTGTATGGTTTGTGAGGTAAAACCGCGCTCACCGCTAGCAGATCATCGGCGTTGACATACAAATTGTATCGGGAATCGACGCATAAAAGTCATCATTCAATAAATAAATAAATAAGTTGTGTTGGTGTGCCTTGTTAAATAAATTAAGATTGATTCTGAGTCTGATCGAGACTGCAAAAACCCCCGTTGAGCTCCCCAACCAGCACTATCGTATTTAGCTAGCAAGTCATGTCAAATGCTGTCATATCAAGACATTAGAGTTAGTTCAAGAGATGTCACTGTGCTCTATTGCTTCAAATACAAAATAAGTAATGTATAAGATCTTTAATAATACACCCAGACACGGAACAAACACCGATGTTCGTCACACAAATATTTGTCCCGAGTGGGAATCGAACCCACGACTTTTGGAACCGTAGGTAGTAAACCTGGGTCACTAACCACGGTAAGACTTTCGCGTTCCATTACACTAAAATATGTCTCTATGGGTCTACACGCGATATTAGGAGTAGCAAATTACATAGCTACTTACTGCCCGACGTTTCGACTGGGCTACACCAATCGTGGTCGCTCGCGACCACGATTGGTGTATTTAGGTGTATTTATCCCATAGAGACATATTTTACACTAACCACTGTTCCACCGAGCCAGTCATCAAAATATCAATGTTGTGTACTAACAACGTAGGTACAGTAATTTATTTGACAGAAACAGGTTTCAATGGTTGCAAACTAACAGTAAACAGTAGTTTGCAACCATTGAAACCTGTTTCTGTCAAATAAATTAATGTTTTTATCGTTGTTTTATAATACTTAAAAGTAAAAAATAATATTGTGAGTCCTAGCTACCACCCTAATAGGTTAGGGATTTTATGTCATAGTATTAATAGGTGAAGTAGGTTACGTAAAAGCGTAATGGAACCGGGCAGCCCGGAACTTTTTAATTTGATTGGACCTTTTACCAGGAAGCCTAACTGTGTTCGGCTTCCTGGTAAAAAGGTCCAATCATTGGCTGGTTTTTGTATGAATTTCCTTGACTATCTTAATATTTTGTCTAAGTGGTCGGTACAAGGCAGAAATTATCTGGACAGGTAGCCGGTATTAGAGATTACCTACCCGGTGTCAGATATTTTTCCGTGACAAGGAAGTGTAGGTACTTAGGAACTTTTATGTTTCATCCATACATAGGTATACACCGTGAAATTTTAGTGGTGGTTTTTCCGCAGTCGAATGATTCTATCTTAGTAGTAAAATAGATTTGTTCAGTTTTTTTTCATTAAAATCAATAAATACCGGGTTTTACGAAAGGGATAAACGAACCCCGAAAGCACGCTCCATCCGCTTTATTACTTAGGGGGTAGAGCTTCTTAAGCTTTAATCATCAATTTCATGCGGCAATCAGTACCTGATTACGTCACATCTCTTAAAAGAAGCTTCTCACGCTTTCGAGATGGAAAATTATTTTTTTGAAAAGTTGAAAAAACAAATATGTTTTTTTCATGAACTAAGTAGCATGATTTGGTAGTAAACCTAAAGGCAAATCGTTCTACCACGGGAAAACAACCACTAAAATGTCACGGTGTATTTATTAAGAAATACCTTGGTAAGTTTACAAGGATTTAATGGGATAGGTACGAGACTTGAATACTGTCGCCTAGTTTCCAGTTAGCACAGGGTAGTTCGTACTTAGTGTTTGCGGTGCTGTGGAACAACAACCACATGGACAACAACTACGATCTAAGTAGGTATTGCTAAAGAAAATGTTTGCTAGACAAATTGATTACGTAAATTAAATTAGTTGTAAATTATATGTAAGGGATGAGTGACAACTGACAATTATTTAGTGACTGAATAATTAATTTTTAAAATACTTACATAACCCTAGGGTCATCCATTGTGCTTCGAAAAACAATAGCCACAGCCCGTACAAGGACAGTAGTTGGATGTGAATGAAGAACAGCACCGCCGGCCAATCGGCGTCTCTGGACTTCGACAATGTTTCGTCCTTCTTTATCTCCATACTGGTTTCTTGTGGCTTCTTACTGGAAAACGACAAATTTCTTTACAATACGACACTTATTTGTTACTAGTGGTCCCGGCGAATTTCATACCGCCAATAATACTGATTATTTTTCTATATTTTCTCATTGAAACCTTCCCTGGACTACGACGAACATTTTAAAACCAAAATTACCTAAATTAGTCGGGGCGTTCTCGAGTTTTAGTCAGAATAACGAACAGCAATTCATTTTTATTTATAAGAAAGAAGATAGGGTTGACATCCAACGGGTAACAACGAGCCTATTTCTTTGTCTGTCGCCTGGCTTTATGTCAAAAACCGCGATAACTAGACGGTAGACGTTTTTACACAATATCATGTGACAACAAATACTAATAACAAATGAAAATAAATATTTAATAGGGCTTCCACACAAGAAACCCTTTAATATAAAGCTACGGAACCCATCGTGCGCGAGTCTGACTTCGTTTTTCAACACCAGATCCTACGCGCGGGTTTTTTTTAGTATTTCACGTGTAGTATTGTTGAGGACACACCCCACATGTGCAAGCTAGAATCGAATAAATTTATCCTAAAACTATATATTGATATACTACACTACAAAACCCGGTTTTTTGAAAGAAAGAAATAAAGAAAAGAAAGAACTTAATGCATTTAAATAAGAAATAATCTATACAGTTACTATTCAGACCGTAAGGAACGTTTGAATGCCTTCTTTAATTAAACATGGAAGAAAAGAAATGCGGAACGCATGGCGCTAGAGACATGAAATTAAAAATGCAGTGAAGAGTTTACCTACCCTTAATAAGAAAAATAACATCAAAGTCGGTTCGAAAACGACGATGTTATCCACGACCTATACGCAAACCTACGAGATGGCAGGCGTAAATTGAAAGCTTACTATATCGAGTAGATTGAAAGGGGCAATTTCGGAGCTGATCTTTTTAAACGGTTTTTGTTAGAGCTTATTGAGTTATGACTGAATTATACTCAACTCGTATAGAGTATACATAAATACAGGGCGTAGGTAACAAAAAATTGTGTCAAGCAAAAGTCCTGAGATAGACTAGCCCGTGGGGTATGCGAAACACCCCCATTTATGTTCCGCGATTTTTTAAAGTTTTCGAGTTATAATTTTTTTCTTAACTTTTGAGAATATTTAATTGCAATTCTGTAATAATTTCGATTGTTAATAATCTTATTGACTTTAGAAAAAAATAAATGTCCAAATAATACTTCGTAATCAAATGGCTACTAATTTTAAGATTTTTCCACCTATCTGTCTTTTAAGTCCGATTTCAGCAAAAGTAGCTCATTAAGTACTACTTTTTATTAATGATTAAGAAAGCTAAGAGTCTTGCGCAGACCTCTAAAGATTTAAAGTTGAGATTTTAAGGCATTATTTACTGAACGTAATCTTTAAGAAGAATTCATGAGAATTGATTTGCAAAAAGAATTTCTGAAAAAGTTAAATACTTTTTTTTAGTCGGTTAATAATTCTCCAAACTCGAAAACTATACAAAATCGCGGAACATACATAGGGGTGTTTTGGATACTCCGCGGGATGTTCTATGTACATTCAGCAACGCTGGCGGTCGACCACCTATAAAGTGAAAATCGCTTGGCAATTTCGCGTCTGTCAGAGCAAGCCCCGCCTAATTGTGGTCAAGGAGCTGGCAATAATTTTTTGGTAGATATTTGAGGCATGCTGAAAACTTGTCCTGTACCTCTCCTATTATATCCCAACACAAATCCGCAGACATGGCTGAGTACCGGGGCTAAACCAAACCCCCAATTCTTTTTTATTTAAAAATATATTTTATAATCCAAAAAATATAATTTGTCAGTCACCTGACAGGTAAAAGTTCCATCGTAATAATTTGTCTTAGTGAGTCTTATTTTTTTTTATAAATAAAAAGATGAAAAATATTTTTGGGGGTTTGCTTTAGCTCCGCTACTCACCAGTAAGGTCTGCAGTTTCGTGCTGGGATATAATAGGAGAGGTACAGGATAAGTTTTCAGCTTGCCTCAAATACCTACCAAAAAATTCTTGCTAGCTCTCCTACTATTGGAACGTTTTTGCTTGGATTTTGACAGATTTTCTTCAAGTGCTCTTCTATTGGCCAGTGGGCGGGGCTAATGGCGTTTAAAGAAATCTGTTTGAAAAGTGTACTACCGCCAAAATTTCCGGTTGTACAGCCGGAAATTTTGGCGGAAAGCAAAAACGTTCCAATAGTAGGAGAGCTAGCAAGAATATTTTGGTAGGTATTTGAGGCAAGCTGAAAACTTATCCTGTACCTCTCCTATTATATCCCAGCACGAAACTGCAGACCTTACTGGTGAGAAGCGGGGCTAAAGCAAACCCCCAAAAATATTTTCATCTTTTTATTTATAACTAAAAAATAAGACTCACTAAGACAAATTATTACGATGGAACTTCTACCTGTCAGGTGACTGACAAATTATATTTTTTGGATTATAAAATATATTTTTAAATAAAAAAGAATTGGGGGTTTGGTTTAGCCCCGTTGCTGAATGTACGCTTTACACATTTTTTTTATACAGGATAGATACACGCCGTTTAGTCAGGGGCACTCGAACCGTTTTAACTAAGTGAAATGCTAATGCGATATCATTCTCGCCAGGGATTAATCCAGGGTGACACGTGAACTCTTCGTCAAGGAATATAGAAGACATACACCGGGAAATGAGTCGGATGAAAAGTAAAACTTAGGGAAGTTAAAAAATACATAAATTTCACACAACTAGGTATCTGATTGTGAGACTTATTGCTTAAGATATTGTGTTACCGATAAAAAAAAGAGTGGTGGACACAAATATATTTAAATTATACACCCAGACACGGAACACCGATGTTCATCACAGATATTGTTTGAGAATCGAACCCACGATTATATGTCTAAGGGATAGGTTCACTACCAAATGCACCGTAGAGACAGTCGTACTATTTAATGTTTATGAAATTAATCGAATTAAATCATACGACAAGGGTCAAACGAAATAATTGCACTCTGACCAATATACTAGCCACATAGTTGGAATAACAATTTAATATTATATGAAAATGGAAATAAAGCATGACCAAACATCAGTATAGATATTCTTGTTGACCTTCGCTTGAACGCAAGATTTACATCGTCTGCGAAATCTGTGATAATGTCAATATTCTTCTTGGTAGAAACAACTTTCCGGAGCTGTAAGTACTTAATAGTGCATTAATATTGTTAGTCATAACAAGACTTTGACATGTTCCTATTTACCTCTAAGTATTTAAGAACAAAAGCGTAATTAAAACAAAATAATAATTATTCTTGTAGTAGTAATAATATAACATAAGTCTAGTATTCCTGCCACCTATGGATCTAATTTCGAATTATGTTGTATGTGGTGAGGTAGTAGGTGAGGTAGCATTTGTATTTATTGCTATAAAATTAGTAATTTTATGTTACTAGTCAAAGCTAATTAGCCACGAGACTTAAAATTATAGATAAAAAAAGAAACAAAAGAATTACCTTATTGTTGACTTGAAATTAGAAATAATAAAATAAACACATAGGTAGCTAGGCACAATGTTTTCTAATGTATTACTTAAGTGGTATTACAAACACTGAATGTTATGACACTTATAACCGCGAGTAGCTGCGAGCGTTGAATACAATTGTATCTCAAGTTAAGTGATCCATTGCGACGATTAAAAGAAAAAAATAATTCTGTATTGTCTTTGGTTGGATAGACGCGCGCGCATTACAGCTGGCTGCTAGCGACTAAACACAACCACTATTAAACATTCGTGCTGTATCATGTTTCCTGGCATTAACCTTACGTGGGCAGAATTAATTACGTTGTAAATAATGCTAAGCAGCTATTTCTTAGCCAATCAAGTCGTGGAGTGATTTGAGTTTTTCTTTTATTTAACTACCTCTTTAGTTTGTTCGGACTATCTGGGAAAACGAATAATAGTGTCAAAAAATTGTAGGTTATCTAACTTTGAATTTTTCACCCCGTCCTCAAAGTTGTTTCGACCCAACTGCATAGTTTGCCCGAGGTACACATATTTTTGAACAACTTCGAGGACGGTGCCGTGAATCGCAATCGGTTCCGGTAGTAAATGTTCATTCAACATGACCTTGGTTTTGTCCAAGTTCATCAGTAGGCCGATGCGCGCAGAAGAGTCAGCCAGGTCATTCAGCATTCGTTGTAGTTCCTGCAAAGTCTCTACCAGACGACAGCGACGTTTAGAATATTAAATTTTTTAGTTAATACCAAATATTAACTACTAAAAAATTATAGTTTCACAGAAGGTTTTAAAAAAAAAACCGCGAAAATAAATGTTTGTCTTATAATTTTCTTTATCTATTCTTTTACTAATTCCTTATTCAAACATATTGTGATTTTTTTGTAATTTGCATTTTCGATATTGGCGACATTGTGGAGTTGTTATTCATAACCAGCCAGATCTCGCCGGAGCCCCAATTTCGCGTGATTTGCATTTCCTGCCTACAAGTGTATATATTTTAAAATGGTATCGAAATTAAAGTATGTTACCTACTTTAATTAAATTAAAAACCTATCAACGTCTAAATGTATTAAATTAAATTTTAACTTGTATAAGTAAGGAAAATTAATAAAATTATTTTCTTCTCCTTCTTATCGTATGGTTGATGAACAACCTGGTGTCAGAATTTTTAAACCGCCCGTAGGCCTCTGACATGGCTTCACACACCGTTGAAAAATTTCTCAGGTGTGCTGGTTTTCTCACGATGTTTTCCTTCACCGTTAAAGCGTCGAATGATGGTACATATGAATTTCAAATTTGAAAAACACATTGGTACCTGGCGGGGTTTGAACTGGCGACCTCTCGCATGGCAAGCAATGACCCCCACTTGTTACTAGCGTCCTTTATAAAGGCGCATCATCTGACAAAAATATTATGGTTAATTCAGGTATTGTAAGCAATTTGTACTAAAAACATTTGAAAGATGAGGTGTTGAAGTATTGTTTGAGTATTTGAAGGGCACTGTACGTGATATTGTTATTTAGTTTCGGAGTGCATGTTTTGAGCTAAATATATCATGCAGAATATGAGGTAAGCAGTGTCGGAACTAGCCTTTTATGCGCCGGGTGCGAGCTTTAAAAAATTACGTCCATGTTAAGGGTCAATCTTGAAAGCCAAAAAAAACACTGTCCGATGGCAAAAACTACCCATAAAGTTTAAGTTTTAATGTAAGATTTTTTTTGCTGTTTCTTTAATGTGTAAATTAAATGGGGCACAACAAAAAAGGTGTTTATTTCAGCTTAAACCACCTGAAAAAAAATTTCGAAGCCTTAATATTTGATTCCCTTGGGCTGTCCCTTTGTCATTTTTTTAACAAACCGTCAACAATTTACCTATTTATAGTCATAATTTTAAGATTTTTTGTGATTTAATAGTTAAAGGGTGAGTTATTTAATGATTTAATAAATACACCAAGTCTGTGCCAGTCACTGTTTTGTGATTACAAATAGTTTTGTGTTTGTCCGAGTGCAACGATTGATTCCCTTGGCGCGTCACAAAATGCCACCTGTCTTGCTTTTATAAAAGTCTACGGCGAAGGTGTGCACATCAGCAAGTAGCTCTAGTCGCGCTCTTAACATCATGAGGAGAGGTTTCCTGCTCGTCGGTTCCAAGCCGGATTTATGAAGGTTTGAATTTGATTCCCCTGGTTTTGTTTCACTAGGTCATTGATTACCCTGACCACTTTTAAAAATATTTTTTGATGATTAGGAATTTCTTAACTAGGATTAATAGTAGGGTATATAGGACTATTAATTGTTTTTATAATAATCATTGGCAAAAATCAATCCATTGAAACAAAATCGAAAAAAGATTAACTTTTCTTGACTCCCCTGGCATTGATTCCCCTGGCAAAATGCCAGGGAAATCAAAGCTTCCTTACATTATCATACTCCCATATTATGATTATAGGTTACGCACCCCAGAAAAGTCAGCCAGGTCATTTAACATCCGTTGTAGGTCCTGCAGCGTCTCTACTGACGATGTTGGTGCCTCGCCCTTTCCAGTACAGTGCCTTGAACAAATCCTCCATTGCATTTGTAAACAACTTCGGGGAGATGACGCCCCCTTGTCTTACTCCTTGCTGCAATGGTATGGGTTTATTTGCTGATTCAATACTTGGACGGATATGGTCGCGGCTTAGTAGAGGCATTTCATCACCAGGTTGTATTGCTAATCAACTTGGCATCGCTGCAGGGACTCAAGAACTGACCAGTCAGAGTCCACAAATGCTAAACATAGGGGCTGACTCTTCGGTCTTCTGTTTATATGTCGCACTGTGTGGATGTGGTCTATGGTGGTGTATCCGCTCCGAAATCCAGCCTGTTTCGATGGTTGAAATTCACCGAGTGTTTGCGCAAGATGGTGCATGATCACTCTTTGAGACTGCCGGCTTTGAAGCAGCAATGTCCCCATTCGCTGTAGTCAGCTTCGTCAGTTGGTTTCCTTCGAGAGATTTTAAGAACACCTTTGACCCCCGATTCTGTTCAATAGCTTTCTCGATTGAGAGAGTATTGTAGCACCGGAGGTCGCGTGGCACAAGTTTGTTGATCTCTCAGTTGAGTATTCGAGCTTGCAATGTAGTAGCGGGTGGGTCTTTACGTCGCTGCCTCATTAGCCTCAAAGTCTCCTCGGAAAGTTAAGACTTCCAGCCCCGGCCCCTCATGCCGTAAATCTCGATCTTTCTTCCCTGAGAACATGCATCATATTTTGATTTGATTTTTTAAGATTCTGGTTAATGTCAGTTGAGGTTTCCACTGCAGCAATTCGGTTCGCCAGGTTTGACAAGAACGTTTCAGATTCTTTTATTTTCTGGAGCGGATTAGGTCGAAGTTTAGACCTCATCAAGCGAACACGTTTGGCTTTGAAGTCGATATACAGAGTGCCTCGAACAAGTCGGTGATCACTGTTGATTTCGGAGACATCTCTGAATATGTGCCGCCTAACCGCCCTGATGAAGTCGATCTCGTTCTTAGTTAAAGTATCGGGACTTTCAAAATCAAAATCAAAATCAAAATGTCTTTATTCATATAGGCAATTTGCATGCACTTATAAATCGTCAAATTAGTAATAATAAGATTCTACCACCGGTTCGGAAAGCCGTATCTATCGAGAAGATTCCGGCAAGAAACTCGATAGTCGCTCTTTTTAAACATGTCATACATTGTAAATGAGCCAAGTCATACAGTCCGGGTGTGCCATAGTAAAAGGTACCATATACTTTATTTACTTACTCTTTATTTACTTACTTTGCCACGTCCACTTCCTTTGAGACTGCTTCTTAAAGAATGAGTTCATCAAGAAGAGCCCCTCACGTTAGAGGAAATTGACAAGTATTGTAGGGGGCCTTGGTGGTAAAGTAGAGGGCCTTCGATATGTCATCGAACATTTTCTTCTCAAGCTCTACCTCAAGTTGCGCCAGATGCGAGTCGAGCCGTAGCGTGCGTCCGTTATACGTCGCCAGGGTCAGTGTGTGTTGGTAGCCTCTCGTAGCCCGGGGATTCTTAGCACCCGCCGTCCAGCCGTAACCATGTTCGCCACCATGACCAGGAATAGTGGCACTGCCGGGAACTAGGGGCCGTGGCCTTTAAGTATAATTTGATAGTTTTTAGATAATTATGTTGATTTGTTATAGTAGATTGATAGTTCCTTAAAGATAGATATTGTTGTTTTGTTTTTTATAATACTTCTTTTAAAATCAATAATGACTCTAAAGAACCAAAATGAAACCAAAATACTGGTAAGTTTAATTAAAATAAACGATTATTCTACACAAAATGTTTTTATTTTGATTACCCTGGCATCTTGTATTGATTCCCCTGGCACCAAAATTTTAAAGTCATATATCTTTTTATCTAAACATGTGACAGTGATGCCTATTAGAGAAATATGTTCACAATGAGGTGTTATTTAGCCTTATGATAGTAAAAGTTTAAACTCTTATGTTTTAAAAAGTGCCAGGGGAATCAACCAAATACGTCCAATTTCAAGATTGACCCTTAAATAAGACTAGATAAAGGTCTGGCCATTTCTGCGCCCCTCCAGGGTCTACGCCCTGTGCATGGGCACCGCTGGCACCGCTGGCACCGCCCTAGTTATGGCACTGGAGGTAAGATATTCTATTACTGTTATGATTAAAACTTTTTTCAATTAGGCGTTATATAAGTTCGGACTATATTTTATAGGAACTGAATGTAGTACAATTGATTATTTGTGTTTTTATGACTTTTGGGGACAAATTTGTTCTTTATAAAGGACAATAGCAATATAAACTACTTCTTACTACACTTTTGATAGGAAAGTGTATGGCACAAATTGGGAATCCAGGCTCAATGACAATTTCTTGGACCTGGAAAATAATGAAGATGCACTAGTACCTGATAGCATTACATTTCTACCGCCGGAAAATTTCGATGTAAACGTGACTGACGAAGATTCTGGTGATGAAAATAATATATCAATTCAAAATTTACCAGGGAATCAGTTGATGGTCCCAGCACAGATTCATTATGATGTTTCGTCAAGTGAAAATGATAGCGAAGAAAATACACCTTTAGCTGAATTAGTAAAACAAAAACGCTTCAGTAACAGCAGTATAACATTGAAAAGTGAGTCGTTACAAATACCATCTTCTCCAAATGTCTTAATGGGTCTACACGCGATATTAGGAGTAGCAAATACAATCATCTTCTCCGTCAACGTCTCAAAGAGTCAGCATCCCTAAAACGAAAAGTTATCACTGGAAATCACAACATCGTGAGGAAACCTGCACACCTACGAAGGATTTCTAAGGTTGTGTAGTCGACCAACCCGTAGGTTATTGGCCAGCGTGGTCGACTAAGGCCTTATTGCCCTAGTTTAGGGTAGGCCCGCCAGAGAGAAAACAGAGAGTCAGGTCGTGCTTCAGAGAGTTTTCGTTGCAGCTCACGTTATGATGATAATAGACATCTCATAAACTATCAAGAAAATCAACTAAGGTATGTTGTTTGCCACAAAAAAGGAAATTTCTGATGAATACATCAGAAATTACACCCAAAAGATTTTTTTAAATGTTATTACACAGATATGTAATTTTAAGCCCTTTTTACTTTATAAATAGAATAATAAAGAATGCTTTTAGATCTTTGTCGTTTTCTTTCCGAGACATCATTAAGTAGTACATATTGCTAGCGTCCTTTTAAAAGAACACCATTTTCGTTTTCCATGGGCAGAATTTTTTATTAAGCATTTTTCCTAGTGGCATGATCTTAAAAGAATAAACATATATAAATTTCATTATAATCTGATCGAAAAAGTGAATTCCGTAACAAGTGGGTTAACCACTCGGTCATCGCCACTTTTTTAAAATTATTTTTAGCATCACCAAAATCGTGTCCTTAATATAAAGGTGCGAAAAGGTTAAATCTACATAGATTGTATGCAAATGTATGATTTTGCTTTGTAACGTTACCTTTATTTAGGAAAAAATAACTGATTATCTACATAATGTAATTAATATTATACAAGCTACAAATATTGCAGGAATATGAAATTACAAGGAACTAAGAACAAAATCTTAAATAAAATATTGATTGATTTGTATAAGGTTAAAATATCACAAAGAATGTCATAGTTAGATTTTTTAAATGCCTTTTAAGATAATAACAAGTTTTAAATAAAATATCATAATTTTCAAGTTGTCCATATTTACTAAAACAAGAATAACATTATTAAAACAACATGCTAAATATCCCGGAAATTAAAAAAAATGGGATTCACATTCGTCACGAAATTGATGAATTACCTATTGTTATGTTAATTACCTATCAATAAAAGTCATTTTCAATAGCCAACCATATTTTGGGGCCATCCATAAATTGCGTCATATGTTTTTATTTTATTATTAACCTCCCCTCCCATCAGACGAATAGACAAAAGATCCTAAAACCGTTGTTTTGGATACTGCGCAGATAAAAGTCTACAATAATATTTTTTATAAATCATCTATATTGGTCCGTTCTATTTTTATTATAAAGTACGGATGTAGATGTTTTTTTAAATGCACATTGTTTTTGTTACCTAGGTTTTCCGTATGTTAGATAAAAATTGTAATGAACGATACTCAAACGACGGCTACAACTAGTGAATAGCCCGCAACAAGAAGTTTAATTTACCTATTAATAACGAGTAAGTAGTAGGAATGGTATTTTCTAAATATATGTGTAGTTGGATTAACTCAAAATAAATTCATGTCTATTTTTTAGGTACACGTAAATACTCGCTTCGTTTCAGCAAGACAGATGTGACTAGTATCATAAGCTATGTAACTTATAATATTCATTGTAAGGTTCAGTCAACTTGCTCCTGACCGTAATTTGATTTCAGGAATATACCAAAAAAGATTAATCGGCCCCACATAGGTTAATTAAAGTTTGATACAGATTTGTTTAGTTATGATGAGAATAAATTTGTTTAACCTTTTGTTTAATTAATTCGTAGAAATGATGCTCTGACTCTGTTGAAATGTTACAAAGGAGCTACTTGCTTCTTTGTTGGTCAAATTTGCAAACGCTTATGGATTATATCGATCTACAATCCATTGCATGGTTCGTTCTGTATTGTTTCAATTATTTAACGTTATTTTGACGGTTATCTTCTAATGGATCATAACATAACATATTATGTTAGGCGGTACCATGAGTTGGCTATCGAAAACTTACGTACGTTAAAAACCTATCGAGTTGTTTTTTTCATACGACCGATTTTGGTTCTTAGCGTAACCACCATGGGCGCTGTACAAATTTTTCATAGACATATTTACGTAGGAGATACCTGTCGAGTCCGTAACTTTTAAATTCATGGTAGCGCTAATGGACGCATGGCGGTAGCGACCGCGGTAGAACAAAACCGCGCACGGTAGAAATGCAAATGAATTGCAAACGTAAAGGGGCCCATATACGGTACGATTTGTCTGTCCGATGCGTCGCTTAAGCCCAAACGAAACGACGACTCGATAAAATATCAAGATCGTTAACGATTTACTTCATCGTAGACGATATTGGAAACCGCAACAAAATCCTATACAAACATAAATATCGTAACGATGAATTACGACATAATTCACATTTTTCTAGGTTTTCTTTTTTTATTTTGTAGCCGAAAGTTACCGCTTTTCATTCATTTTCCATTTTATCAGGCACGTATTTAATTGTTAGAACACGTTTTTATACTTTAGTTTCAAATAAATAAAAGATCGATCGTTACGACCAATCGTTTCGTGTATGAGCGTCATTTGCGATGCGATCAATCGATACGATTTTCATCAGATCCATCGTACAGACGAATCGTACCGTATATGGGCCCCTTTATAGTCCTTTTCGGCTAAGATGATCCCTATGACACATGGATTTTGACAATTGTAGAGATGTCCTACAATGAAATAATTTCGATTATTTCTGGTAATCGATAATATTTTATAAGGAAATGAAATCGATTTCATTAAACTACCAAAATTAAAAGCAAGATTTGTTTTTATGTATTATAGTGAAAGTTTATTGTACATATATGTATACTTTACATAGTGCTATTCGGTAAAGTGAAATAATAAGAAGAGAGTAAATTTTACATTCAGTATTTGAAAAATCACTGTCAGAAGAAACATTTGATGAGTTACCATCCCCGTCATTTATTGTAACTTGGTCTTTCCAGTCCTCAATACGGTAATTTTTGTCTTTTGGACTACTTTCATCCAATTTTCACGAGTGACTGAAGCGATTGTCAAGTGATTGCAATATTGCCCCCGATTATATTAGTCCCAGCTCTATGATCTTACTATGTTCCGTTCTACGTATAGGAACTGCATAGGTATGTTTTTTTAAATTTTCTATTACATTAAATTAAACTAAACGATACTGTTTGTCTTTGAAATAAATAAAATAATTTATTTTAGAATTGTTTCTAATGACGCCGCAATAAAATTAAAAAAGTATGTGATAAAATTATTTTCGTTTGTCAAACGCAACATGAGTGATTCAGAACACAATGAAGTGTCACAGGGATCATCTTAGCTGAAAAAGACATAGTTTGTATGAGCCGCCCGCACCGCGATTGCCACCGCTACAGCAGCATGCGTCCAGTTTGCAGCCATTAAACACGGTTATATTATTAATATTACCGAACTTAGGATCCTTCAACACAGGGCCGGACTGCGGCCTTAGTCAAACAGGTATTTATCAACTGGCGATGCTGCGGTTTGACCCGCGAGCCCTTGCTTCCGGCACTTTGTATTTAGGTTATAATTTAAGGAATATTTTGTTCTAGTTTCCTGAGATATCCAGCAATCGTTGCCTTATTCCACGGATGTATGGGTAAAAAAAAACAAAAAAATATTACACAACATCACATATTGATCTGATCCCGTGGTAAGTAGCTTAAGCACTTGTGTTAAGGATATCAGAATCAACAGTGTAAATAACACACCCAGACACGGAACAAACCGATGTACCGGTACGTCACACAAATATTTGTCCCCGGTGGGAATCGAACCCACGACTCTTGGAACCGTGGGTAGTGGGTAGCCTGGGTCATTAATCACTGTTCCACCAAGCCAGCGTAAACAAAATATCATTATAAAAACTCATTTATATTTTTAAAAAAATACGTATATGGGTATTTTAAAAAAATAAATGAGTTTTTTGTTCGTAAGAGTAAACATGTAATGACTTACCAATATAATTATATTATAGTATTGACTTTAAATTTTCTTCACGACGAGTGTCCACCGCCGCCGACCAACTGACGCCCGCGCAGTCAGACGATGACTATTCAAATGAAATCGGCGACCCACAGGTTAACTCCCGCACCACTTCATGTCCGGTCCGAATAAAGAGAAGCGGGGTTAAATAAAATCATTGTTTAGTACTAATTATTTTAAAATCCTGAATTTTAGAATAAGAATCAAGTCACACTGCTAATTACACACGGTTAAGGTTAATGAAGTCTATCATTAAATAAAAATGTCTGTTATCAAACGACAGTTCCTTTGATTTTTCTATAGCTATACCACTGACTTACCAAAAATATAAATTGATTCATGAGATCAATATGTATTCATCACATAGGTACATTTCTTAAGCACTTGTGTTACGGATATCAATAGTGGTAGACATAAATATACTTCACTACATAGTATAAAACAAAGTCGCCTTTTCTGTCCCTGTATCCCTATGTGCGCTTAAATCTTTAAAACTACGCAACGGATTTTGATGCGGTTTTTTTCCAATAGATAGAGTGATTCAAGAGGAAGGTTTTTATGTAAAATTTACCCAAAGCGAAGCGAGGGCGGGTCACTAGTAAATGTATAAATAACACATCTAGATATGGGAACGAATCAAATACCAAAGTTCATCACACAAAAAACTGTCCTGATTGGGAATCGAACCCATAATGACTCCTAGCGCAAAAAATATGAGCACTTCCAAATGCTCCATTGAGCATCTGCATTTTGGTAATTAAAATCCCACCAAAAACAATCTGTAAAAAAAACTAGCCAAGTCTCGATGGAGCTGCTTGCTCATCTCTAAAAAGTAATGAAATCTAGACAAAATACTGCGATTTCTTCATTATTATAGTGAGTGTTGTGTGACTTGGCCGTGGCAGGGAACACAAGGGCATTACTTAATTACTGACGCCAGATAAACACTGCAAAAATCTCGGATATTTGGTTGACATTAGATTTAGAGATATTTTTTTTTCCCTGGACACAAACAACCTCCAACAAATACAAAAGTTCCGGTTTGACCCGGACGCTTTCAAACTTAGAAACATCTGATGAATGCCGGACGGATGGCCGCCCTAGAAAATGCATACCTATTTAATTGTTTAAGCTAAAAGCTTTTTCATCATTTGCAGCTTGACATCTAATTAGGCTGTAAAAATGGGTCCCGTATTTTATCCCTTTAAAAATTAATAGGTTTATTTATTTCAGTAAAAATAAAACAATTTTTTATGAGTAGTACTTACCTGTTATGACACGGCTTTTAGGTACACTAGACTATAAAATAAACTTCACAGAATTCTATTTGATTTATTATCGTCAATTAGGTTTGATACTAGATAGACACAAATATTATAATCGAATTATTCCATTTAGGTATTGAAACTTTATTATTTAGAACCATTGAAACAGATCAAAATGTTATTCAATATTATACTGTTGTTTAGAACTATTATTACAAATTCAAACCAATGTTTAATTTGACAAACTTGAATACATGTAGTTAGGGACCTTAGATCATAATCTTCTAATTTCTAAGAGATAAACTCACAGAAAAAGCTCGTTTTTTTTTCAAATACATTGTAGTAACGGATTACAATAGTTTACTTTTATGTTGTAAAATCTTAACGAACAGATTGATTATTCACAATTATTAGTCTTATACTTAGAACATTACTAAATATCCTGCTTATTCCGAAATCACTCTTTGCGGTTATTCCATAACTTTAATCTCTGACAAGTAAATGTATTTTTCTATTTATATTTCAAAGTATAATTATTAGTATATTTTATTTAATTATGACTATATAGGTAATATTACCTACATTGAAATGCCTAGGCATACATCAATAAACGATTTGTCACGTTATTTTATACCTATTGGAATGCGTTAAGTCGCTACTGGCTTACATAATTACGTATTTCGGGTAAATTACTATTACTTCTCAATACCGAATATATTTAAATATCATCATGCCAAATTTCAGCCCGATCCGTCCAGTGGTTTGGGCTGTGCGTACCTTTGAGTTATAATTATAATATACGATGTTACGACGGAGGCATCCGTTAAGAAAGGAATTCCACGGGAACGGGAATTGGCGGGAAAATCCTTTTGTGTATAAAATCTAAACGGATTGAGTTGGACGCTTGAAATTTGACATGAAGATACCTCAGTAAACTTAAAGCTTAGTTGCAACAGGATATTGAAAAAAATCCCACGAGAATGAGAGTGAGCGGGCAAAAACGTTTATATGAAAAAATCTAAACCATGTAAGATACATAGATAGTTGAAATTAGGATATTGTAAAATTCCCATGGGGACGGTAGTTATTGTCTAAATATAAATAACTCAAAGGTGACTGAATGACATTGTGATCTATCAACGTATAGCCCAAACCACTGTATGGATCGGGCTGGAATTTGGCATACAGGTAGATGTTACGACTGACGGCCCGGGGAAGAGATTTTACGGAGGCGTCTCGGCGTGCGTCCATAGGAGACAGTCTAGTCGCAGAGAGGTTTGAGCGGCTAGGGCTTTAAGGCCGCCTTGAATAAGATCCAGGCCATTTTTATCACGGGGCCGCGTCAACGTTTCCCTCCCGACGCGCACATCCTTGTCAGGGGAGTTAGAGTGGATATTAGGCCCACGATCAAGTACTTGAGGTTAACTCTGGACGCGCGGTAGCAATTTGGCCCATACTTTAGCGGGTTGTCTTCGCGCCTCATTAGAGCAGCAGACACTCTAGGGTGGTTAATGCCAAAACTTGAGGGGTCCGAGGGACAGGTGTCGACGACTCTACGCCGGCATTTTAAAATCTATGGCCCTTTATGGGGCCCCGATCTGGGCAGATGCATTACATCGGCTAAGGAATGTGGCGTATTTACAAAGGCCGCAGAGGGCGATAGCACAAAGAGTAGCCAGATGCTACAGGACGGTCTCGTTTGAAGCCGCCTGCGCGGTCGCTGGGAATCCACCCTGGGAGCTGCTCGCGTGCAGGCCAAAGTCTACATGTGGCGCGCTGGTCAACGAGCGCAGGGACTGCGCCGCGCCCCCGAAGATCTCGGGGCGGTAAAGCGAGAGGTTTAGGTACTTATGAGCATAAATGCCTGCGAAGAGAGGCTTGCCACTGCCCCATTTGGGAGACGAACCCTAGACGCCCTGGGTCCGGTCCTAAGACAGTGGCTAGAGAGGCGCAGTGGGTATCTCTCATACCGTCTTGTTCAGATCCTAACTGGGCACGGTTGCTTCGGGCGGTTCCTGTACCGAATTCAGAGGGAAGAGACGTCACTGTGCCACTCATGTCTGTCTGCACAGGATACGGTGGAGCACACAATAACGTCGTGCCCATCGTGGTCATCAGCCAGGTTGACCCTGGTCAACGTCATTGGTTCGGGCCTTTCGCTGCCTTGTGTTTTAAGGCGTATGCTGGATAGGGAGATTGCCTGGAGAGCCGTCACCTCCTTCTGCGAGGTCGTCATGTCCCAGAAGGGGGCGGCCGAGAGGGAGCGGGAAAATGATCCTTCTGCTCCCCCTCAGAGGAGAAGAAGGACCGGGCGTGTGCGCGGCGGACGATTGCTCGCGCTTTAGCGCCAGAGTCCTGCGGGAACCAGCCGACGGCGGGTGTGGGGACACTCCCGTTGGCATTGCACCAACGGTCACCGCTGAGGGATGGGAGGTCTCGTGTACCGGATCCCCCGTCAGCCCCCCATTAGTGGGGGCCCCATTAGTCTGTAGGGCCTATTCTGGGCAACCGCCGGTGGCGTCGTGGCAGTAGAAGACTAGGTCAGAGTCCCATGACGCCAGTGAGGTACGCCGCGGTGTTTTAGTCGGTAAACCCCCTAGGCATTGCACCCCGCCCACGAGCCGTGGCTGGAATTTACCATCTCTTCGCCAGCCGCTAGGGAGTCCCACACACCACTGGGAGAAAACCCCCTCTCCCCGTGACGGTGCGAAAAGCATTTCACCACGATAAAAAAAAAGGTAAATGTTACGACGGAGGCTAAGAAAACAATTCCCGAAATTCATACGGGACCGGCAATTAGCTTGACAATCCTATAGTATGTAAAATCAAAACCGCTAATGTTAGACGCTTGAAATTTGACATGCAGGTATCCTAATAAACGTAAAGCTAAGTTGCAATAGGATATTGCAAAATTCTCAAGCGGACGGGAGTTATAGGGAAAAAACTTTTCTATGTAAAATCCTGTAGCTCACGCGAGCGAAATTGCGGGCACAGCTAGTTTGAGATAAAACTATTTTTACGGGTTAAGTATACCCATATTACCCATTGTTACTTTAGAGGAAGATCCCAGAGCCGCCAGACATCACTTATTTTCTAATGGACAAAATATATACGATTGAGTAGTGGTGGGGTGTACTATCATCATATGACTAGTTGCTACCTTGACCAGACGGCCATTTTTCAGATATCAACCAATCAAGGTACATAGAAACACTGCTCACCTCACTTAAATTCTGATGGCTGATTTTAACATATATTTCACACAATATCATTAAAAATCAGGATTCATTACTCCCAGACACATGCGGTCGGCGGTTTTACCTTACAGACGCTTTAAAGCTATGAAAAAAATTTTACTTTTACTTATTTTCTGATGCCTGATTTTTATATATGTTATTCAAACAACTATTTTAAAACGTTTTGCAAACGGACAGACTGATCCAAGGGGCCAAACATTCACCAGACCCAACTGTTTTAGTTTTTTTTTTAAAAATTGAATTTAGTTAAGTTTTTCTAATAAAATAGTTTGTAAGGTACAATTCTATAATTATTGCGGTCAGATGAGCACTTTTTAGTTGTTTGAATAACATATATAAAAATCAAGCATCAGAAAATAAGTAAAACTAAGTAAAAGTAAAATTTTTTTCATAGCTTTAAAGCGTCTGTAAGGTAAAACCGCCGACCGCATGTGTCTGGGAGTAATGAATCCTGATTTTTAATGATATTGTGTGAAATATATGTTAAAATCAGCCATCAGAATTTAAGTGAGGTGAGCAGTGTTTCTATGTACCTTGATTGGTTGATATCTGAAAAATGGCCGTCTGGTCAAGGTAGCAACTAGTCATATGATGATAGTACACCCCAACACTACTCAATCGTATATATTTTGTCCATTAGAAAATAAGTGATGTCTGGCAGCTCTGGGATCTTGGACCACTTTAAACATATTATTTAGAGACCATCTTCACTATTAAAATTAGAATGTTTTTTTTAAATTTCAATAGCTTCTCTCAGCATCCTATATACATAATATGTTTAGATTAACAATAAACGTGAGGTTAATCCGTAAAATTATTTAAATTTCAAACATATTTTCAGTAAGGTACGAGTATTTTGTTAAAGCAAATATTCACCAATTAGCTGTGCCCAATTATGTCGCAACACGTGCATCATCGGGGATAGTACACTAATCCCTATTGGAATTCCCCATCAATGGGGAAAAGTGAACTAATCCCCATTGATGCCTCTGATAGCGTAAAAATAAAGTTTACAAATCCCCATTGTCTCATAAATTAAATAAAAGAACAACTGAACCTATATTAATGAAGCCTTTATTTGGTCAGGTCGCCTTTATTTGTTACTGTTAGGTAATGTTAATCTTAGCTTTACACTCATCACTAAAATCACATTGCTTTTCACTTCAATTATTCAATCAAATTCCTCTTAACTTTTATTCGTATATACCTCACATCTGTTCCCCAATTCTTAAACGTCAAAAAGTTCTGTTGCTTCACCATCAACACAACAGCATTAGTTCAGCCTCACGTTAGCCCTACTGCTTAGTAGTTTTCATCGACCTGATGCAGTTCTCTCTTCCAACTCCTAACTGCTAAAGAGTTTTTTCTTGTATTTTTAACCAACATCACAATACATCAGATGGTGACACTCTGAAGTGAATACTTAACTAAGTCCACATTACGGATCAAAAATCACTACGGGTAAACTATTTTCGGTGCTTGCCCTCGATTTTTCCAGGATCAGATCATCAGATCCTGACTTGGTGAAAATGGGACAGCGAAAAGTGAACTCTATCCAATTTATTTACTGACGATTTGATCAAAGTACCTTCATAATGTATTACTCACAGGTTTCGATAAATAATTGACGACAGAATCAAAGCGTATCTATGAAGGTATTTATAAAAGTGTACACAACATTGCTACAATTTAAACAGTCAAAGGTTACGCCGAGGTAACTCGGATAGACGCGCTTAATTATTTATTAATTAGTTCTGTTATCTATGTATATAATTATTATATTAAATTTGATTTAAAATTGTTTTAAGAAAATTCAACAAGATGAAAGTTGCCACCAAATTGTAGTAGCGGTAGTGTAATCGTTATGGTAAAGTACTACGACAAGTCAAAACACATTTTTTTTTATATTTCAATTATCTTAGGTACATATTGGATGTATTAATTAACTAGCGTAATATTGTTTTCTATTGTAATTTGATACGTATGTCGCTATAAAGTTAGTTCACTAACTAACTTTTTCGTCGTACGCTACTCGAGTCGTAAACATCTGTATTTCTTTGCTCCGTTTAATTTATTGATATCAGTGGTAAAAAGTTGTGGACGGTGATAGTATTTATAATCATTTTCGAGCTTGTGACACCGAGCTTCAAGTGGTGAAAACAGAAACAAAATCCCTCCAGAAATATCAAAGATATCATCAAAACAATTTTGGAATTTTGAGTTCGGCCGTTAAAAACCTGACCTACGACAACCCGCAAGCCGCTCGCTGCTGTTAGTCATCACGCGCTGCTTTGCTGAGCGTCCGCCCGCCCCGCCCGCCCCGCGCCCGCTGCGCGCGACTGCACGATGGCGTCGAGGACTACTCGCTGTGCGGGGTGCCCAGAGATAGTAAGTGAAGACGGCCCTTATATGCGATGTGCGCGATGTAAGAAAATATTCGATTTATTGTGTGCTAATATTAGTCACAACTCATATAGCACGATGTCACTTGAATATAGGAATACCTGGATTTGTGTCGAGTGCCTCAGTAAACAACCTAAAGGCGATAACTCTTCTACGCCGATCCGTCAGCGTCCAAACCTTGACGCGCATATAGCCCGGGATAGCACTGATAATACAATAATTACTACAGGTACGCACTGCGAACCAACTAGTGTTGTCAAGCGCAATAGTCCTGACAATGTGACGATCCGTGCTAGACCGCATACCAAGACTGCCAATAATTCTGAGACTACTGTTTTAAGGAATATATTAGACGAGATGAAGACGACGTTTTTAATTGAACTACAGAGGAAACATAGCGAATTTGATACTAAATTCACTGATAAAATTAAAACTATCGTAGCCGAGCAGTTCACTGAATTTAGATGTGAGATATTAGGACAAATGGATATGTTATCGAATAAAATTGACCAGGTATTGCAGAGATATGAGTCAGCAGTTGACAGTAGTCGGCTGAGTAAACACGAGCCGCTACTGCCGCTAGTCAATCAACGTAAATCGGCACCAAGTGCGTCCCCTCGCGGCAGGAAAAAGCCTAAATCTGTAAGTGCAACCGCACAACCTACAAATATTTACGGACAGCTGGGGAAAACTAAGTCCAATGTAAGCTCTGCATCATCCTCTATAAATGTTGCTGCACTGGATATTCCATCAGTATCGGTTTCGGCTTCGATTTCGCCGACAAAACAAAACAGTGATGGCTTCACTGACGTCGCTGATCGAGTGGAAGTCAAGCGCAAACGGGCACGACCGTCTATTCCTGGACTGCTACGAGGTACTGCTACACCCGGATCTACTTCGCTACAAGCTGCCGAGCGCTGGAGGTACCTTCATCTCTATTATGTGCAAGAAGGCACGACGGTGCAACAGGTCAGTGATTACCTAAATTCATTATGCGGTAGTGACAAATGCACCGTGGAGGAACTAAAGGCGCGTGGACGATACGCTTCTTTCAAACTGGGCGTACCATCAAATGTTGCTGACCTTGTTTTGTGTCCGGATAGCTGGACAGAAGACATATGTGTAAAGCCGTGGCGCCAGAACTTTCGAGTCATCAACAGTAAAAAGTAAAAGAAAACCTTTAACGACCAAATTACACATATACTACCAAAACGTCCGAGGCCTCCGTTCTAAGACTACTCCTGTTTTACAATAATATAGTGCAAAGTGAAGCGAAAATAATTGCTCTGACCGAAACATTTCTCACCAGCTCAGTGTGCGACGGAGAACTATTTCCTCCCGGATACAGAGTGGTACGCAAGGACAGAGAAGGCGACACCGGATGGGGTGGGGTTCTGCTCGCTGTCCAAGACTGCGTGTCATTGCGTCTAGTGCGAGACGTAGAGACACTAACCGCTGACAAAGAGCTTATATTTGCTATTATTACTTTTATAAATACTAAACTTTTAATATGTGTTGTGTATTTACCACCTAATTACAATGACGAACAATATTTAAATGTATTGGAATGTATTGAAAACGTAGTATGTATGTATCCTGACTTAGATGTATTGATTATTGGAGATTTTAACTTGAACTCGTGCAGTGTTAATGTAAAAACGTATTTTAATTATTTTTGTGACTTTTGTTCATTGACACAACATAACAAAGTACTTAATAGTCGAGGTGGCATGCTTGATCTTGTGCTAAGCGATCACGTACCTACTGGTATAACAGTTAGTATAAATGAAGACCCCTTGGTCTGTATTGATGAGTATCACCCGGCACTAGATGTGGAGGTTGAAGTCCCTCGTGGGAGGCAAACGGTGGCGCCAGTTACACTGACTCAATTATCCTCTCCGGAATACAACTGGCGTAAAGGTGATTTACAAGGTTTGTATACGGCTATAGCTGATATAGACTGGTCGGATTTGTTAACCGTGAATAATGTTGACGTCGCCGTCGACCAATTCTATGATATATTATACGAGTGCATTGCACGTTTTGTTCCCCTCTAAAAAGCGGTCCCCAATTAACCTGAAGCACACGTATCCTAATTGGTTTACGGCGGAAATAATTAGGCTTATTAAACAAAAATACTTTCATTTGAAGAGATACAAGAGTGAAGGCAAAGTATTTAATAAGGAGCTTTTTAAATATTATCGAGAGCGAGTTAAAAAAATTATGAATGACGAGTATCGGCGACATTTGGCGAATGTGCAAAGTAAAATAATTGACGATCCTCTGTTTTTTTGGGACTTTGTTAAAACAAAGAAAAAAGAAAGGTGTGGAACTGAAACCTTTGTCTGCGATGGTATAGAAGTGCAGGGTCAGGCTGCAGCGGATTCTTTTGCCAAATACTTTGCTTCGGTGTTTCGAGACGACAGCCCATTGCTAGACCATGTTGAGGCTGCCCGTTCAGCGTATACCCATCGTGACGCTACATCCATTTCAATAGTCTCTATCGACGGCGATGACCTCAAGCAGGCTGTTAAACGTCTCAAACCTAGATCCTCCGGGGGACCTGATCAAATTCCGGTATTCTTGGCGATAGATTGCGCATCCGTATTGAGAACACCTTTGCTGTACATATTTAATTTATCTCTCAGTCAGGGAACTTATCCCGAAAGATGGAAATTATCACGAGTTACCCCTGTTCCTAAGGGTGAGAGTGGACCAGATGTTTCATCTCACAGGCCTATTGCTGTACTTTCGGTTTTTGCCAAAATATATGAAGCAATCCTGAACCAACAAATCAGCAACCAAATCATCCAATTATTAGATGATAGTCAACACGGGTTCCGTAAGGCTCGCTCGACTACTACTAATCTTGTGGAGCATGCTGATTTTGTCCACTCTGTAATGGATATGAAGCTACAAGTTGACATGGCTTATTTTGACTTCAAAAAGGCATTTGATCTTGTTGATAATGATATCTTGCTGCAGAAGCTAGCTTTGATAGGTTTCACGCCAAATCTTCTTAAATTAATGTCCTGTTATCTCCGAAATCGATGCCAGTATGTCAGAATTAACGGGTGTGAGTCCAGTATATACTATACACGATCTGGTTGGAGTCAGGGCAGTACCCTCGGGCCTACCTTGTTCTTGATATTTGTGAACGATTTACCTAAGTTAGTAAAGAAGGCAAACTGTCTATTATTCGCAGACGATCTAAAGCTGAGTTTAGGTATCAGGAATCTGGAGGACACCGTGGCACTTCAAAAAGACATAGACTCTGTATGGCATTGGAGTCAGCACTACCATCTACCCCTTAATAGTAGTAAATGCAAAATTATTACCTGTTCTCGGAAAAGGCAACCTATTCATGCGAGTTATAAATTATCTGACGTACCTCTAGAGAGAGTAAATACTATTCGTGACTTAGGCTTAGAGATAGATATACGATTTGACTTTCATACGCATGTGACAAAAATATGCAAATTGGCTAGTAAAATGTTAGGTTTTGTAATGAGGACTGCGTCACAGTTCGATAACCCAAATGTGGCCACAGTTTTATATAATGCTTACGTCCGTAGCAAATTAGAGTATGGGGCGGTTATATGGGATCCTTTAGAGGATAATTACGTAGTAATGTTAGAGCGTATACAACGTAAATTCGCACGATGGCTCTACAAAAACGGTGTGGCTTTTACCCCTACCTCTACCCGTCGCTGTTCGTAACAGCTATGGTGGATATGGACACCTTAAAGTTTAGGAGATTAATGAGTCTCCTAAAGCACTTCCTGTCTGTGATACATAATCGGACAGACAGCCCGAATTTTATAGGAAATATGCGCCTGTTAGTCCCGGGTAACCTCCCGCGGAACAATGACGGCCTGCTCGCTCCCCGGCGCCGGCCGCGGCTGCTGGCCCGGCCCGTGACGCGCACCAGGCGCGCCGACGCCGCGCCCACCGTCCGTGCACTACGTTGTATCGGTGACGCGATCGCGAGGCACAATGATATTGACATTTTCTTTGATCACCCACAACAAATTATACATAAATTACAATTGTATTTTAATGACATGCACACCTAATTTTTACATTATTTATTTGACATTTTTTTTTTATATTATTTGTTTGACTAATTGTATTTGTTTGTATATTTTAATATGTATTACTTTTGACATTATAACTTTGACTATTTGTATTAACTTTAGTTTGTAAGCGACTTGGATCTTTATCTGTAAGCTTGCAAATGTAACTGATGAAATGAAATAAATAAATATAAGAATTATCTGTATGTTGAAAAACACCTAGGAAATTATTTTCTTGTTTATACAGAAAACTATGTTTGGGACGTATCCATACATGACCATATGACTTCAAACTAAGCAGAGCTTGAACTATGAACGTTAGAGATTGATATACAATATTCATACATAGATATTCAATTGGGAATCAAACCCACGACTCTTGAAACCGTAGCCAGGGTTACGAACTACTGTTCCACTAAGATATAAGGTACTTAAGTTTTCAAAACATGGAATGCATTGTTGTATGTGTTTGATCAATTAGGATTATTATAATAATTGATTGCACTATAGTACATATTAAAATGCGTAAATAGTAATTTCTAAACAAAAAAGTAACTTCAAACAGTTGAATTCGTTTAATCTAATACTCTATCATTTACATCTTAAAAGGTACTTGTAGGTGAAATACTCTAAATATAATAAAAGTAGTTTACAGTGTCGCAGCACTGAACTACAAAAAATATGATTCTTTCATGAACAAGCGTCAACAGTTTGGTAAAATCCACACTATATTATAATTAAATATAAGTACAGTCGGGAATTTTGGCGGTAGTACACATTTCAAACAGATTTCTTTAAACGCCATTAGCCCCGCCCACTAGCCAATAGAAGAGCACTTCGAAACTTTCTTCACGAATACGTTCCAATAGTAGGAGAGCTAGCAAGAATTTTTTGGTAGGTATTTGAGGCAAGCTGAAAACTTATCCTTTACCTCTCCTATTATATCCCGGCACGAAACTGCAGACCTGGCTGAGTAGCGGGGCTAAAGCAAACCCCCAAAAATATTTTTCATCTTTTTATTTATAACTAAAAAATAAGACTCACTAAGACAAATTATTTCGATGGAACTTCTACCTGTCAGGTGAACTGACAAATTATATCTTTTTGGATTTTAAAATATATTTTTAAATAAAAAAAATGGGGGTTTGGTTTAGCCCCGGTACTCAGCCATGTCTGCGGGTTTGTGTTGGGATATAATAGGAGAGGTACAGGACAAGTTTTTAGCATGCCTCAAATATCTACCAAAAAATTATTGCCAGCTCCTTGACCACAATTGGGCGGGGCTTGCTCTGACAGACGCGAAATTGCCAAGCGATTTTCACCTTATAGGTGGTCGACCGCCAGCGTTGCCGATAGTACTTATGTTCAAGTCTTACTATATTTCATGTATATGTTGCAGCCAAAATGACGAAATAGATATATACAAAATGACTGTGTTTCATCATCATCATATCGGCCCACACTATACATACATACAGGTCCCCATTGCTGCGGACGGGCGTACCTTAAACTAGGGCGATAATAATGACCGTTTATTATACAATCCTATTATTTTTTGGATGTAACATATTTAACATTTATATAAAATACTTTTATCCTATTAAAGTTACCTAAAAATCTAAAAATCTTTGAGAAATCGCAAATCACGTTCAGTCAGTAGGTATATGTTATACCTCAATTTTGTGGTATCTACAGTATAGTATAATCTAATAGTTCTCAGGCAAGAACGAATTCAGTTTTAAAGCTGAATTATTCGGAACACATCTCTTCGATCACAATCCATTTTCTGGAACACGCTACGAGAGCTCTGTGCCTTTCCTAATTGACAAGGTGGCCGAGGAACCAAGAAAGGTTCCCATCAACTTAAAAGGGTGCTAAAGGGTACGCCTTGGGTACGTTTGGGTCCTTCCAGTTGGGCACGGAGGTTTCGGCGAAGTGCACGTCGCTTGAGCTGAACCAACAAGCTGAGTTATTTTTCTTCAACCCTCGCTGGTGTACTGCCTAAAGTTATTGTCAGGGACCACGACCCTCTCGTTGGTATACATATACTTGCTCAACGATGCTGTTTCCTTCTGATCTGCACAGGCGTGCCGGCATTTCGCGTGCACAGCTTTTTTGCAAGCTTCGCAGGAAAGTTTATTGTTCTCCTTATCAATATCTCCACCATGTTTCCTTTTCATTTGCGTCATCTCGCTTTTGGTGTGTTTGTCTGTAAAAAAAAAGGAAATTAATAAATAACAAGGTAAGGTTGTACGTACAAAAGCATGAAATTGAGAGAATTTGTCTTAAACCATGAAACAATAAAAAATTTAAAAAACTGTATTTTCAGTACTATCAGTAGTATATGTGGGTGCGCGATGTGCCTTCGTTAACTTTTATTTCTAAAAAAGTTCAGACCATGAAATAATACATATAAATAAACAAAAATGACTTGTCTTAGATCATAAGTAATTTCATCATCAGCAGCCTATGACCACTGTTGGACATAGAACTCCCCAAATGCACGCCACTTCCACTTAGTAAATTATTAGGAGTAAAGTAAGTCCTTACTACAATGTAAAATTATTTGACACAAATGTAGGCCTAAAGACGATGTAATTCAAAAAATCCTTTAGAAAACAGATTCCAAGAAATATACCCACGAAAACACTCTATTAAATTAAAAAAGTGAATAAAATTAGGTAAGGTATTAAAGCATTCAGCCGCAAGTTTTAAAACTCTCTTCAAAATGTTTATTATATTTATTTAATTCTTAAAAAAGACTTAGATAGGTTTTGTACTTTATGTTTGAACTAGCTGTGCCCGCAACTTCATCTGCGTGAAATAGTAACTTTCGCCAGCATTTTGATTAGTAGGCATTTTTTAAGAAATGACAGGTAAAATAAATAAAGCTTTATCAAGTAAATAAAATTAAAGTGGCTATATGATCTGGCTCAATTTTCAGATTCTTTCCTAGATATTAATCTAAACTTAGGTGATAAAAAACATGTTATACTTATTTTTTATGACAAAGCGACCAACTAAAAGCGGATTCACTCGCCCAATAACTTTATTTTTGGTCCAAACAATGCTCTTGCCCCAGGAGGAGAGTGGTAGATAGGACTAACAAAATATTTAGTGCTTCATAGCACCACCACCAACCACGATAAAAACGAAAGAAAGAAAAGAAAGAAAGAAAAAACTTTTATTGACCACGACTTGAGGTAACAATGTCACATAGATACATACACAAGACACAAAACGCACACAAAGAAATAGAACACATATGTGGGTGTATAAGGACTTTATGAGTGGTCAACGAGGTACAGGCCTCAGCATATGCCGCATCAGCCCGAGAGCCGCTGCAGCGCTATAAAACGTTAATTTATTTGACTGAAACTGGTTTCAATGCTTGCAAATAGCATACTGTGCGTACGTATATAGTTAGTGCACAAAATTGATGTTTGATATCATAATGATTTCAATAGGTTATAAATTCAAACTACCGATTCACGGAATTTACTCGTAAGTATCTATAAATGCTGTGTGTCGCCATGTGACGGATTAATCAGTATTTGCTTTGCTACTTTATTATGTGCCACATTTGCGCATTATTTTTGTTTATTGCTCAAATATTGTATTGTATTCGTAATGAAACAATTAGATAACAACGTAAAATCGCAAGTTTCATAAAATAACTTTTTCATTACTTTTACAGCGTGATCACACCTAGCGATTTTTGTGTGATTTCGATCGCGGCGATATCTGGCAAGTCATGTCAGATTTGATATGACATGAGTGTTTAGTTGTTTGTTAGTTCAAGAGATGTCACTGTGCTGTTGCTTCGCAATATTGCTTTAAATACGTGCCTGTTCACACCAAGCGATTTTTAGGCGATTTCGATCGCGTAAAAATCGCCGCGATTTCGCCGCGTGCTGCGTTCATATTTTCAACATGAACGGACCTGCGCTATAGAATGCAGCGCATGCGCTAAGCGGGTGGTAGGTTAGATGAGGCGTAACCGCTGCGATATCGCGGCGAGATCGCAGCGTATACGCGCGCGCTCGCTGCGATATCGCCACGATTAAATAATCGCCGCGAGCGATATCGCCGCGATCGAAATCTCCCAAAAATCGCTAGGTTTGAACAGGCACTTAGTATTTAAAGCAATATTGCGAAGCAATCAGCGTCGGGGCTTCCCTACGGGAACTTCGACACAATGCTGAGTGGAAGCCCTTTTAGCACATAAGTTAGTACAGAATTGTATGTTTGGTTTGTTATTATTTTCTTTTTTGTATGTTTGGTTTGTTTCTATTTGTGTGCTAAATAAAATATTATTCTCTTCTATATTATTTTATTATTCAATAGAGCACCCATAACCCATGTCATATCAAATCTGACATGACTTGCCGGCTAAAAACTTGATAGTTGGGGAGCCCAACGGGGGTTTTTGCAGTCTCGATCAGACTCAGACTCGATCTTGTAAGGTTTTAAAATGGGAGACTCCTTGCACCCTTTATTGTACCTCTATCGTCTATCGATCTTAAATAGAACAGTTGCTAATGCTAAATACAAAGACACTAAGAATAATTTGGTAGGATTATAAACGAACTAATCTCTGACGGTTTCTATGATGCGATGACCGTAGAATCGCGCCCATAACAACAAATACTAAACCTTTGATACAAAAAATATTCAAAGGGCACTTGACCAGTTTTCTTATGATCTATACGATTTTATTTGTAACAATCTTTAGATAACCTTATTTAATTTTGAGGACCATAGTACATAGCAGAAAGTGATCTCTGGTCAGGCAGACCAGAACGCCTTTTTCCTACCCCTCTAGGAAAAAGGCGTGATTTTATGTAGGTATGAACTATCAGCAACGCTGGCGGTCGACCACCTATAAGGTGAAAATCGCTTGGCGCTTACGCGTCTGTCAGAACAAGCCCCGCCCCATTGTGGTCAAGGAGCTGGCAAGAATTTTTAGGTAGATATTTGAAGCAAGCTGAAAACTTGTCCTGTACCTCTCCTATTATATCCCAAAACAATACTGCAGACCTGGCTGAGTAGCGGGGCTAAACCAACCCCCAATTTTGTTTATTTAAAAATATATAAATAAGTAAATAAATAATAAATAAATAAATATTACACAACATCACATACATTGATCTGATCCCGTGTAAAGTAGCTTAAGCACTTGTGTTACGGAAATCAGGATCAACAGTGGATACACAAATAAACTTAAATATATTTAATAATGCACCCAGACACGGAACAAACACCGATGTTCGTCACACAAATATTTGTCCCGAGTGGGAATCGAACCCACGACTCTTGGAACTGCAGCTTATGAACCTGAGTCACTAACCACTGTTCCACCGAGCCAGTCAATTATATTTTTATAATCCAAAAAAATATAATTTGTCAGTTCACCTGACAGGTAGAAGTTCCATCGAAATGATTTTTCTATGTGAGTCGTACTTTTTACTTATAAATAAAATGATGAAAAATATTCTTGGGGGTTTGCTTTAGCTCCGCTACTCACCGGCCAGGTCTGCAGTTTCGTGCTGGGATATAATAGGAGAGGTACAAGATAAGTTTTCAGGTTGCCTCAAATACCTACCAAAAAATTCTTGCTAGCTCTCCTGCTATTGGAACGTATTCGTAAACAAAGGGTCGAAGTGCTCTTCTATTGGCGGAAATAACTAGTGGGCGGGGCCAATGGCGTTTAAAGAAATCTGTTTGAAAAGTGTACTACCGCCAAAATTCCCGACCGTATGTATGTTACGGTCAATGTGAGCAATCGGTAATTATCTATAATCACCGGTAATTGTAGATAATTACCGACGCACATGGTTAATGTAGTGAATTATTCAAATTTACCGGTAATTATATAAAACTCCCGCGCGACTGAGGTAAATGTTGACATTGCTGACAAAAATCACAATTACTCTGCAATTCCAAATGTCACAAATCTCAAACCTGCAAAAATATATTAACGAGAAAGTTTCACTGATAATTTCCTGCCAATTTTTTAATTTTATTTAACTTAATTTTTAAAAGATTATATTTTTTTAAAAACCAAACATGAAGTTTGGTTTCTAGATACTTGACTTTATTTTTATAACTAGTTGTGCCCGCGACTTCGTTTGCGTGGACGTGGACGTGGACAAAAGGTTTTTTCCCAGTAACTACCGATTCCGTAAGAATTTTGCGATATCGCGTTGCAAGTAAGCTTTACGTCTATTAGCCCGCATGCCAAATTTCAATCATCCATCTTAAGCGGTTTAGATGTTTTTATACAAAAGATTTTTCCCGCTAACTCCCGTTTCCGAGGGAATTTTGTTTAATGAGGTACCAGAATGCCAAATTTCAAGCATCAAACTTAAACAGTTCTAATATTTTCCCGCTAATTCCTGTTTGCTGTTAGAATTTCGGGTTCGGGTAAAAATTTAGAATTCTATTCTTAGTGCACCTTTACAGTATCTGAGCTAGGTCCCTTCCAAATTTTACGTGCCAACGGTCAAAATTGACGGAGTTTCATACAAACTTACCCCCATATTTTATTTGTTGATTTAATGAGAATATGTTTTATATTTTACTTAACCGAACAGAAAGTTTGATCTCTTGATATTTGAGGAATATTTGGGACATTTCACATAAGCACAGTTGTACTATTGGCAACATACATATTTATTTATAAATACTTACTTAAAACATAATCACATCTAGACACGGAACAAACACCGATGTTCATCACACAAATTTTATTATTAACCACATTTACACAAAGGGCATGGTAATTTTATATAACTACCGGTAAATGTGATTAATTCGACAATTTTTACCACCTTTACCACGAGCACTGTTAATTTTGCATTGTTACCGGTAATTATACATAATAACCGCACTATCCACATTAACCGTAACATGTATATTTAATTTTATATTATCCATCATATATACGTGATTTTTTCTAAATTTCCCTTAATTGCTTTGAAAGAAAGAAAGAAAGAAAGAAAGAAAGAGTATTTATTTGCAACGATGTGGTAACAAATTGGTCTTAAAAATAGTTTTATGGATCACACATTTTACCTATTACTGGTATGCAAATATTAGTCTTAAATCTAGGTTAGTCTATTAAAAGCTTCTATATATTAACATACAATATTATATTCTTTACATATTATATATACCTATTATTTATACCTACTCCCAGTCCATGAATTCCTTCACAGAGTAGAAACAATTTGACATTAGCCATGCCTGAAGGTCTTTTTTAAATTGTTTCTTTGGAAGTACTTTGATATGTTCAGGGAGTTTATTGAACAGTTCTATGCTCATATTATAGGCATTCCTTTTATATAAATCAGAATGACTTGGTGGTTTGTATAGTAAATTAATGAATTTAGTTCTAGGCTTACGAAGAGTAACATCGGAATATTTTTTGAAATAATTTGGCTGTGATTTAATTAACATGCAGGCTTTTAGGATGTACATGCAAGGAAGAGGTAACACGTTCAGCCATTTAAATAGAGGTCTACAGCTATCAGTGGGCTTTACGCGAGTTAGCAACATCTCTCCAGATAATATCGAACAGCCTATCAATAGGAACAACACGAACTACCAAAGCAAATCACCAAAAGATTCCACTGCAATATCGGACAACTGACCACCTCCATACCTCAAACCAGATAATAGAGAAATATAGCGAGTTAGTTAGAAGCCTTTGTATCCGGCCTTTGTGGATTATTCAAAGGTCTTCGACGGTCTCACCCAGTGCCTTATTTAATTCTCTTCTTCAGCAAAACGTCGAATCCACATACATAAAACTTCTCCAAATCATTTACCAACAAAGCACAGCCGATATCAAACTGCACACTAAAGGCCCAACATTCAAAATACAAAAAGGATTCAAACAGGGTTCAACAAAACTTTTAAGAAGAACGCTCGAAGAAGTCTTCAGGTCACTATGATATTCTTAATTATTCAAAAGAAAGAATTGGTGTAGGGGATAAGCACCATGTATACCTCCTTCCTCAGAGGT
This sequence comes from Maruca vitrata, assembly GCA_039566165.1. Lineage (NCBI taxonomy): Eukaryota > Metazoa > Arthropoda > Insecta > Lepidoptera > Crambidae > Maruca > Maruca vitrata. The sequence continues at coordinate 12,669,462 of CM076914.1, read as the reverse complement.
GGGCGTTGGTTATCTATTGTTTGCCCGAAAGATATATGCCATAATATTCATATGCCCGAATTTCATTTGCCATAATTTCATTTGCCCGAATGTTATGTTTGCCATAAAATACAAATGACATAATTTTAATTGCCCGAAAATCAGATTCCATAATGATTCGAATGCCATACGTATTGTTATCCATATTTTTAATTGCAATAATATTATGCAACAGAATTTTTAAGCGCCATACTCCTAACGCCAAATATTTGTCCTAAAAAGCGATTGGCTTTCTGGCACTTCGCCGGCCGCTGCCGCATATCGCTCGCTTCGCTCGCTCGGCTCGTGCGTGGTCTTTCATGTTTCTAACCTAACCTAACCTATTTTTTTTATCATTCTTTTAACCTATTTTACAAGCTTTTTCGGTGGGAAATGATGTAATGGCACGGAAACAACGTTTCTAACACGTAACTAATAAAGTAAACAATGAGTATGACATATATGGCGTTTGAAAATTCTGTTGCATAAATTATTGCAATTAAAATATGGATAACAATACGTATGGCATTCGAATCATTATGGAATCTGATGTTCGGGCAGTTAAAATTATGTCACTTGTATTTTATGGCAAACATAACATTCGGGCAAATGAAATTATGGCAAATGAAATTCGGGCATTTGAATATTATGGCAAATGAAATTCGGGCAACTGAAATTATGGCAAGTGGGGGTATACCGTGGGCGTTAGCACCTGCACCACAGTTTTACAAACTACCGCAGTTGTTAACGAACATCCTATTTTATTATGTACTCTTTATGTTCCAGTAAAAACTTTTTGATTTTTTTTTTGATTTTGACTGACAAGCTTTCACCTTGCAGATGACATTTTCCACTTCGCAAACATGTCTACATCATTGAGGTAATAAGTAGAACTAGAGAAGACACTATAATATACTCATCACTACTATGTTCCATTGAATTGCGGCGATATCGCCGCACTTCAATCAGTCGCTTGCTAGCACTGACAGGTTCACCATACAGACGATTTTATTAAAAAATAATTATAAAACACATCAAAAATGCCGTGGTGTGTGTTACGATATTGCACAAATAATTCCAGGAATACGGCAAAATGCAAAGGGATAACTTTTCACTGGTGAATAATTAGATATTTTCGTTATAAAATTAAATACGATGACAATTATTTGTCAGACGCCATTTTACGCATTCGACATAGAATAAAATTAACAGAAGTGAAAATGTAGGAAATTGTTAAATACCTACCTAGCTATCGTTTTCATTCATTATTTTCGGTATACCCCCACTTGCCATAATTTCATTTGCCCGAATTTTATTTGCCATAATATTCATATGCCCGAATTTCATTTGCCATAATTTCATTTGCCCGAATGTTATGTTTGCCATAAAATACAAATGACATAATTTTAATTGCCCGAACATCAGATTCCATAATGATTCGAATGCCATACGTATTGTTATCCATATTTTAATTGCAATAATATTATGCTCATTGTTTACTATATTAGTTACGTGTTAGAAACTTTGTTTCCGTGCCATTACATCATTTCCCACCGAAAAAGCTTGTAAAATAGGTCTAAAGAATGATAAAAAAAATTGGTTAGGTTAGGTTAGAAACATGAAAGACAAATTAAAAATATGGATAACAATACGTATGGCATTCGAATCATTATGGAATCTGAAGTTCGGGCAATTAAAATTATGTCATTTGTATTTTATGGCAAACATATCATTCGGGCAAATGAAATTATGGCAAATGAAATTCGGGCATATGAATATTATGGCATATATCTTTCGGGCAAACAATAGATAACCATTATTTTCTTTTGGCAGCTTGAGCACAAACTAATGCATTATTAATGTTGTCCAAACGATTTTGTTTGTAAGGAATCTTTAATCAATATTTTATTGTCGCCCAACATTTTGTATTTTTTTTTTTATTTGTGTTATGTACAGTTTCATGTGTTATTATTTTTGATACCTTGTCTTTATAAGGTTCCCACGTCCGAGCCAAGAAAACCAACCAAGTCTTACATCGCCCCTAACAATAGAAAATCAATTGTGTTTGAATTTCCGTAGGTACTTGAAATGTACTCCTCGCTATGAATATTTAACAAAATACAGAAACATTTGAAGGAAGTTTTAATATTTGTTCCTACTCTTACAACGCAAATAATAGATAATAGGATTCTTGTTAGGTATAAAACTCCCAGAAACGAATAGTCCCTTCTGTAATGAAAATCACGCGCTTTAGTCGCGAACAAATTAAATCCTACAAGCAATAAAGCGCTTCGTAAATTCCGCATGCTTAGACGATGAATATGTTTCAGCGCTGCAGCGAACATAAAGTTCAAGTTTTCAAAATGGAACATGACTTTTGCATGCGATAGCTTCTCTAGTTCTACATTTATCTCAATGGTCTACATCGACAGAACTTGAGTTGATGCTCGAACAACTGAGCGCGAAAAGATTTGAGGTGAGACGGACGATGAAAAGGTCTAAAACCAATGTCATGACCAACATTGATAGGATAGCAGTAAACGGGCAGGTAAAGCAATATGTAGAGGAGTATATACTTGGGTTAGGTAGTCGAAAACAGGCAGGACAAAGAAATACTCAGACAACGCCTGGAAGAGGTTTTGGTTCTCTCATCGACATTTTCATAATGCCTATCCTAACATATGGGGCACAATCTCACACTGAAAATCAGTAGTCCAAACTCAAGGTTTTAAAAAGGGCTATGGAGCGAAGTATCATAGGTATTAAGTTTAAGGATAAAATAAAATATACCACCATCCGCTCCGAAACTGGTATTGTTGATTTAGGGGTCAAAACTGAACTGGAAATGAGCGGGGAATGTCTGCAGGATAAAGGACAATAGACGGACCAGAATCGTTTTTCGCAGACGATTTTTGCCGTCAAACTGGCCTTTGATAGAGAGTAGATATGAGTTCGTTCAATGCATTAATTCATTTTATTTACACGTGTTTTCATGCGATGGCCGCGTCAATTAATAACCGACTTGGTATCACATGGATCTCACAACTGTTTACCGTAGAACAACTGTGTGCTTTTTACCGTAGAACAACATTAAAACACACAATTAGCACTGTGCTTGTACCGTGAATAGGGAACTTCGACCAAATCAACAGACAATATTGTATGCTAAATATGTAGTGGGTGGTGCTATAAAGACTACATTTATAAATGTGGAACGCGCACAAAGAAATTTAATTAAGACTATGTTTTTTTAAAAGAGAAGATTCCCCATTGACCATCTGTACCAATTATGTAAACTTTCAAAGGTTAGGATTATGTTAGTTAGCTATATTTAAGGTACACAGAACCTCGATTTTTCCTTCTTCCTTCATTTATATTTGGCTCATAACCAAATATAAATGAAGGAAGAAGGAAAAATCCTTTATTTATAGGTATAGGTATTTATACGGACTTGTAAATCTTCGGTACAGTAAATAAATAACTAATAGATGATTCTACCTGTTGAATTGTGTAGCTATAACAGAAACAAACACTATACACCGTGAAATTTTAGTGGTTGTTTTCCCGCAGCAAAATGATTCTACCAAAGTAGTACAATAGATTTGTGCAGTTCTTTTTTATTAAAATCAATAAAAGCCGGTTTAACGAAAGGTATAACCGAAACTAGAAAATACTTTCAAACTACTTTATTACTTAGGGCGTAGAACTTCTTTAGCTTTAAGCATCGATTTCATGCGGCAAGCAGTACCAGATAACGTCGCATCGATAGCTTCTCTCGTTTTCGAGTTGGAAAATTATTATATTGAAAATTTGAAAAAAATATTTTTTTTTTCAAGGAATAATTTGCATAATTCGATGGTATTACTAAAGGCAAATCGTTCTGCCACGGGAAAACAACCACTCAAATTTCACGGTGTATTTGCGGATAGAGGCAGTTTTAAAAATACCGTCCGTGATTGGTTGAAGACAAAGAACTATGATGAAATCGAGGTGTTACTGGCTGGCTCTCATGTGCATAGTGGGAGCTAGCAGTCGATGGAGCTAGCAAACAAACACACACACAAACACAAACACACCCTCTCTCTCACACACACACACACTGACGACCGTATCCGTGTATCGTGTAACAGCGTAAATATGTAAAAGAGACTGAAAAGTGGAGTCGCCTGACACAAGCTCATTAGCTTAAAAGTCGGCTCCGATCCCTAAAATGATAAGTTTGTTAATATTTAAAAAAAAATCTTTTTAGTGTGTTTACTGACATATACTTACCTATAAATATTATGTAGTAATAATGAGTTAAAAATATTGATTACTCTATCATCTGTATAAAAATACTTTAATGAACAAGCTTCATTAAAATTTCTCCCTTTATAATACAAAATTCCCCCGTTTTCCCTTTGAGAACATGGGTAGGCAGGACACAATTAAAAATCTGAGCACAACTAAAATGGTGAGTTTTATTTTTCTTTAACAAGTAACAGTTTAAAATATGTGTACAGAATAATTAAAATCACAGTTTCAGATACTAGGTATGACATGACAATGCATGCAGATTACAAACTACTCTACACATGCAATATGGTCTACCGACTGTGAATGTATACTTAAGATATAAAATTTTATTACGCGCAAAATAAAGATGCCAAGTCCTAAGATTATAGTAGGTATACCTATTTACCGCCAGTGCTGACAGATCAACTTGCAAGTACAAATGTAATAGGAAACGTGTATGAGCGACGCTGACCAGTCAACGACGATGCTTGACTCAAAAATCTGTCAGCCACTACCGATGATCTGCATGCGGACAGCGTGAGTTAAGAATCGAAATGGCTAACAAGCGCGCAGGATGTACAATATCAGTTATACAAGTACGGATTATTCCCATTTGTCTTTTCCAACCTTTGTCCCCTAGAGGTCATTGAAAGTTTAACTTGTAAGGTCTGGACCCTAGAGGTCATTAGAAATGTCACTTCCAACGTCAAGTAAAGGAGTATTTTCAAGTAGAGGAATATGGGACAGTTAAAGATTAACACAAACATGGGGCTTATTGACTATTTTTTAGACAAGAGCCATGTCAGAGGCCTACGGGCGGTTTACAAACTCTGACACCAGGTTGTTCATCAACCATACGATAAGAAGAAGAAGACAAGAGTCGTAAAGGACCTCTAAAGGGACAAAGTCTAGAAGGGACATATGGGAATAACCCGCAAAGACATATGTTTTGGTGACCTGTCACCGTCGGTGACTGATATTTTTTCTATTCTGCGTATTCTAGTATGATAAGCTACGCGTATTCGCGCCAGTAACCTCAAACCATCTTTTGATAGAAACAGCACCCACTTCATTTTGCGGAGGTCCAAAAGCCATTAGGGATTACCATAACGATTAATGTGCAGTCAACTGTGTTCATATCTTTCGGGTAAACACCTTCGTAGCTATACCCCTACCTATGATTATTTTGTTTAAACGCATTTTTTTATCTTTATCGCATACACAATCAGTCTGGAGACATTTAAAGGAACATATACATAGGAACTAAAGGTACGTTAGCGAGAAAATGTTGACTAACTACAAGGTGAAATCCAATACATAATAATATAACGTGGATACTTATAAATAATGAATAAAGTGGTGAATAAATCCAAAATAAAGAGCTTAATTCATTCATTGTGCAACAACTTTTAATGTAATAACAATTTCCTATGATATAATCAAAAATGCAGGGTATCACTTAAATTGGAAAAGTTATTTACATTATAAGTAGGTATACCAATAAAACTGCAATGAAATACAAGCGTACTTTTTAAAATTAGAATGATGTTTCTTAAAACGTTTTGTGACAGTAGTTACACAACCCAAATTGTTGATTTGCACAAAATTAAATGCTGAAAAACGTCCTTGCCGTATTGTTCGAGTATTGAATCGATTAAACTCAACAATTAAGTTAAATTCAATTATCAAATTGTTGTCCATCAGCGGCGACGTGGTCCACAACCCGTCACGTCACGTTTCCAACAGAGGTGAAAAGTGGATCGCTGGAAGTGATCTTTGCCTACCCCTCTGGGAAAAAGGCGTAATTGTATGTATGTATGTATGTCCATCAGCAATCAAACCATACTCTTTGCGTCTTCGCTTCGAGTGGTTAACACCTTTATTTATTAAATAATATTTTTAAAAGCAATACGCCTTTCACTAAGAGTGGTATACGGGTACCAATGTATTTTGATCGTATTTAGCCGAAAGTTCTAAATCATTTTCATTACACAGAATTTCATGAAACGTATATAATCAAATAATACCTAATAGGTACATACCTATGTTCTTTATTGTTCATAATTATGTTATTAAAGAAACGATGAGGTAATTAGTATTTGTTGAACAGAAATCTTCCTGAAATCTCACCGCAAATGTTTCATGAATATTCAAAAATAAGTATAAAGAAAAATCAATATAATATGTATCTCCTAATTTTGTATCTCACTCCACTCATACCTATTGCTGTAGATATATGTCTCAGATACGCGAACTGTAGCGCTAATATGAGTTAGCTAACGAAAAATGACGTTAAAAACCTATAAAATTGTTTTTTTCATACTACTGATTTTAGTTCTTAGCGTAACCGCTAAGGGGCGCTGCACAAGTTTTAGTAGTGAGCTGCGTCTACAGTATTACAATGAGCATCACGTATGCATTAGCTAGAAACAATAATCAAATTAAGAAATTGATAATCATGCATGAGGAGGTATATTTTCCAATTAAACAATTTTGCTCTCAATTTTGGTATTTTTATTGTAAATTCTTGGTAGGCACGTTAAAGCTGGCTCAAAAGTAACAGAGTGTTGTTCTCTTGTTGTTGTGTCTAGTAGCGGATTCGAAAGTTGAATTTAAATGTACGTATTAAACCGTAGAAACAAAACATCAAAGTTTTAATTTTTTCCGAACCTGACCCGGACCGGTGGTCAGTAGTACCTAATTTGAAAAAATAATTAATGTTCATTCCGAATTGAACACCCGCAACCTGACACGGTCTTTGGTCGGGTCAGCCCGGAACCCGGAAAAACCTACGATCAGGTTAGGTTATCGGGTCAGGCTCAGAATAAACCGATCAAACGTTACACATCTAGATATGTTTTTTTTTGGTAGGAATTAAGTTAAAGTAATGGGGTGAAATGCTTCGATTTCAGGTCGATCTTAAAATTGTACAAGTGTAGGTGGTATCGTAAAGTTCGCATTAGGTACTTTGATAAGATTTAAATTGTTAACATGACTTTACGTGAATACTCGTACGTTCATGAATGTGTTATTTTTGATTTTGGGTGTTTTTATGGCAGGTGTATTGTATTGTTTATTATTTGCACGAATATTACACACTAGCTTTCCGCCCGCGACTTCGTCCGCGTAGAGACGTTTAACGGGTAAAACATTACTTCTTTATAGCGCAGTCGGTTAAAAGGTAGCCTATAACCTTTCCTAGGCTCTGGACTATATCTGTACCAAATTTCATTGAAACCGGTCCAGTACTCTATGCGTGAAAGCGTAACAGACAGACAGACAGAGTTACTTTCGGATTTATAATATTAGTAAGGATTTATGGAGAGTCTACTCTGTCTACTTTGTTACAATCAATGTTTAGGTTGAGATGGTGACATAGCATATTATCCAAATGCAAATGTTTTCAATGCTTTGTTTTTTTTTTATATAATAGGCTAATAAGATGGCCAAAATATGAGGTCGACAGGCACAATAGAACTTTGTAGTACTATTGCTACGTTTGCTAGAGTAAGCATAATTGTTTAATGGTTTGTTTATATCAACATCAACATTAATAGGCGAATTATTGTTATTAAGTTAACAGCGGTTTCAGATAGGTTTATTTGTATTTAGAGTGTTCTATTTAAATTTATACAAAACTAGAGAACTAAATCTAGCTGACTTACATAGCAAGGTAAGGATCTAAAATGAATCTATTTGGACGCAGAACAAACAAACTGAAATAAAAAAAAACCTAATAAGTTAGTATTGTAAACTCAAAATATTATTGTCAAGTTGAAAACGTGTACCTATTTTTGATTATGTAGATTTTGGAGATTTTATATTTAATATAAGTGTATGAATGAGCAATATAACTTGTGTTTACGTTGTGTACGACGTACAATGATTTTCCATTGTACGTACTACAACATATAATTCGTAATTTTTTCTGTACATTTTCGACATAATAGTAAATATTATATTTTTAAGCAACTTAACTTCCAAGTCATTTGTTTAAACAAAAGCCAACTTAAGCCAGAACAGGCGTATTTTCGAGAGGCCTTGGTTCATTTGAGTTCACTTGGTTGGTTTGAGCAGTGGACAGAGTTGTATTATATTTCTACCTTTATTTATTTATTTAAATATGGTTCGCAGTGTATCGTATACACCGTGAAATTTGAGTGGTTGTTTTCCCGTGGCAAAAAAAATAATTATTTTCCAACACGAAAACGAGAGAAGCTATCGTTGTTTTATAAGATGTGACGTAATCAGGTACTGTTTGCCGCATGAAATCTATGCTTAAGATATAGAAGCTTTACGCCTTAATTAATAAAGCGGTTCGAACGTGCTTTCGAGTTTCGGTCAAACCTTTCGTTAAACTGGCATTTATTGATTTTAATAAAAAAGAACTGCACAAATCTATTGTGCTACTGAGATAGAATCATTAAACTGCGGGAAAACAACCACTTAAATTTCACGCTGTACATCTACGTAGTACTAGTAATGATTCAATGTTTGTGGGTTAGGCTGCGGGTTAATAAGCAGGCTTTAATGAAGTTTGATTGTCTAGCCAATATTCGTACCAATTCTACTTTAAAAGATGTAGACTGAGAGACAATTAAAAACTTGGCCGTAGTGCTAACGTAGCCGCAGCTTTAGGCCGGGACTCCACCAAACCAGAGATAAATAAATAAATAATAAATAAATATCTGGGACATTTCCACACCGGTCATCTGACCCCAAACTAAGCAGAGCTTGCACTATGGGCGTCAGAGACTGATATATATACATATATATTTTTAAAAACATACTTAAATACATAATCACTACCAGACACGGAACAAACACCGATGTTCATTTCATAAATATTCGTCCCGAGTGGGAATCGAACCCACAACTCTTGGAACCGCCAGCCAGGGTCACTAACCACTGTTCCACCGAGTCAGTCGAGTCGGTCAGTCAGATGTGTGCTGTGTGCCGTGCGAGTAGAGTTATTTTTCAGCTAATGGGGGACTCCAATAAAGCGGAAATGTTTCTCTTCTCTCTACTCTACATCTCATATCTCCGCTTCCATCATGCCATACAAATATGACACATCCCGCATAGCGATCTCCACTGATGCGCTGAGCCAAGATGACATGTGCCAATTACAATACAGTTCAGTTCTGTTGGTGGTTTAAAAATATTTATCTGCTCGTGTCCCTTTGGTGGAGTCCCGGTCTTCTAATATCTCATCTACAAAAAAATTAGCGATTGCTGCCTGAAGGTGCCCCTAATGGGCTAGGACCTCGGTTATGGGCGTCACGGAAAGATGCCCTACGAACGTACGTTTGGGGAGAAAAACGACCAGTAGCGCTACCATGAGTTAGCTACTGAAAACTTGCAAAAAACCTATCGAATTGTTGTTTTCATTTACCGATTTTAGTTCTTAGCGTTACCGCTAGGGGCGCTGTACATTTTTTACATCTATAGGCGATATCGAGTCTGTCACTTTTAAACTCATGGTAGCGCTACATTCCCGTAGCGTTATTGAGTAGTAAGGAGAGACGCGGAAGCTTTCGCAGCTTTCGAAGGTTCGCGGCGTTGTTGTGTTGGGTGTCGCGAGTTGTTCGGCCGCTGCCATTGTAGGCGTCATTGGGTCGTCTGGGTCCAGTAGAACGTTTATGGGTCTGAGTTTCTGCGCAAACTACTGAAGAAACAAAAGTGATCGAGCCCTATCTCACCAACATTGTGCGTAAGCTACCTGTGCCGGAGGAGGTGGGCGGCTTCACGAAGCCCATGGCCCTGTAGGAGCAGCGCTTGCCTTCAGCGCCCTTCGTCGACTGGCAGCACCATTGCCGGAAAGTGTTCTGGAAGATAGATCAGTTGCTTTATTTGAAATTTGAAAAAAATCGCATTCATGACCCCGCCTGAACGGGGACTTGAACCACCGGACCTTCCGATATCGCGTCGGTTGCTCTAACCTCTGAGCTATCCAGGCAATTAGTCATCAATGCGAATTTTTCCATCACCTTTTACCCGTTAGCCACGGGTTTTCAAATTTTAAATTTAAATTGAGCTTTAATAGCATTAAAAACAACATATAAAAGATCAGTTGCTGTTCATAAGTAAGCCCACCAAAAACATAGATGTTAATAAGGAGAGCCGAGTTCAATACAAAATGTATGCTTGGCTTTGCGGCAAAAAGAATGGAGATCAAGTTGTATGCTGAATCTAAAAATGTAGTTAAAGGAACAAAATAATATTATTCTAAACAGTTTCTTTGCTTGAACGTTCCTTAACTCGCTGCCGTATGTCTAGATAGTCACTGGGACTTCACGCGATAACTAATACAGTCGCTACTGAGTTATTTTAGGTACCTACAAACGAAAAGAGTTCGCTCGCGATGGAAACGACTAGCGGTATGTAGCTGCGTACGTATTATACTCTAGTCCATTTATGAAGTCCTTTTTGACATTTCCAAGAACGTTACTCTGCACGTTTCAAATAAATCCAATTTAATATCACTTTTTGTGTTTAGTAGGAAATCGTTATTTAAAAAATATACAATTATGCAAAAACACCCTACAATTAATTTACAAGCAAAATTAACTTATTGTTTTTTATCTAACTATTGTTTCTATATCTGAACTTCAAAATGAAATAATATTTTTTTGCGCGTATGCAGTTACGTACTATGGTTTATGTTTTACTTTTAAACGTAGTGACGTGCCTCAAGTATTCGGTTAGTTAAACCGATCATTCGCGAATGAAAATGAATCTAGCGGCAATGGGACTGCTTATAACTTTAATGCATTTTACAATAAAACGTAATAATTAGTGCAATCCTTTGCAGGTAATATGTAAACTGATTAAATAACAAAATAAATTAATAAATCAAGCAGTGATCTATACTAATCTATACTAATATTATAAAGAGGAAAGATTTGTATTTTTGTATGTTTGTTATGAATGAACTCAAAAACTAGTGGACCGATTGCAATAATTTTTTCACCATTAGAAAGCTGCATTATTCAGAAGTAACATAGGCTATATTATATTTTTTTAAAAATTAGGGATCCTTACTAAAACTCCAATAATGTAACCCAAGGTGTAAAAAATAGACCTGAAAAATTCCTTACGTTGCCTGCGCTGCGAAAACTATTGAAGATAGAACAAAACCATTTACTAAGACTTTGCAGAACTCATCATTATCTGCAAAAAGTGTCGCGACAGCATATGTCTAAATATTATAGTTATGTCACAGCAAGCGGTTTTTTATTCTAAAAATTTAATTCATATGCCGCTGCTTGAACGGGCTCTTTATTTGTACCTTGGTATTAATCCTTAAAAAAATAAGTTACTTTATATTCAAGACGGCTTCAATACCTTTTTATAACTTTTTGAATTATTCAATTCGGACATTTGATTCGGAAGATATCACGAGTTTAAAAATGCAAGTATTAGAAAAAAGTCGCGTGGTTGCCGCCACCGCGCTCAGCTAGCCAGCGTGCGATGTAGGCTCCATGTAAGCGTCACTGGGGTACGGGGGAGTCAATGTAATATGTAATATAATAATAATATAAAGAGGAAAGGTTTGATTTTTTGTTTGTTTGTTTCGAATAGGCTCCGAAACTACTGCACCGATTTGAAAAAATCTTTCACTGTTGGAAAGCTACAATGAGTCCCTGAGTGTCATAGGCTTTTTTTAGATAAAAAAAAATAGATTTCTCTTACGGGGTTAAAATATATTACATAGAGATAGAGATATCCCCGAAGCGAAGCGAGGGCGGGTCGCTAGTGATTAATAACTATAAAATCAAATATAAAAACTTAAATGAATTGTTTGTTTTTATTTTAATCTGATGCTCATAGTAACTGTTGAGTTACTCCATTACGCGATACAATTCGTATTCGTATTCGGTGCAAACACTCCTGGCAGCAAACGGTGTCAAACATTCGGTGCCATTAATTAACAAGTCTTTGACACGAGCCTATAACTGTTATGATCCTTTAAACTCAGTGTAAATTTTAAATAACTTAACTATAACTATTCATTATTATTATACTAAACATCCAATCGTGTATTTCTTTTTCGACAAAAGATAAGTTTGGAAGTTTTGCATGTCTAAAATTGTTCTTTCGATAATTTTTATTAACCTTAGTTTTTGAAAGTTAGTTCGATTTAAATTTGTTACAAACCGAGAATCGTTGCCGCTGAATATCGATTTCTAAGGGTACTTCCCTAGTACTGAACTATTGACATCTGTCAAAAAGGACTTCATAATTGGAATAGAGTATATAACTATACTCTATTCCAATTGTGAAGTCCTTTTTGATTTCGGGTGAATAGATGAATATTATTAAAATTCATTCTATTGAAACGTGATGGTCTTTAGCCATATTATTGATCACTTAGTATTTTGACTTGTTTTTTATGCTAAAGCTGACGTGAAAGAACTTCCAATACCAACTGTTCTTTGATGTCTTACAGTAAGCGCGCAGGGTGACTTTTGTCGCCGTAACATGTATATAAACCGTGAAATTTTAGTGGTTGTTTTCCCGGAGTAAAATGATTCTTTCTTAGTAGCAAGAAGAAGAAGTACAAATCTATTGTATTTGTGCAGTTCTTTTTTCTGTTTTTCCTACTATAGAGTAGGTACATAGTTACTCAGTATTCAAGATCACGCGGAATCGATACCAACTAAGTGATTCCAAACTTTTGCTCGCGAGTGTAGTTTTGAAATTAAATTACTGCGTCAAAGCTCTTAAATAGCTGTTTATATGCTCAATGTTAGACATTAAATAATAAATACTGAAACAATACATTGAATTATAATACAACACAAGTAACATGAGGTATGTTAGCTACTTACTTCGTAAGCTGAACAATGTAGGTAGGTGTCTGATTTGAGATTTATATTTTTTTTTCAACGTGCAGGAGCCAAAAGGTCAATTCTCTAAGAAATAGACGTAGGTAGGTTTCTGTATTAGCAGGATTAACTTTCAGGTTTTTATTCTTGGAATCCGCTCTCTACATAAATGAGAATTTCGCTCCCTTTTTTTTATACTAAGCTAACAAGATGACCTCACTCCACCTGATGGTAAGAGGTAGTGAGATCAAAATATGAGGTCGACAGGCACAATAGACCACATTGAGCCTGTCGCACTCACCCTGAAAGCCCGCTTAAAGAGGAGACCACTGCTGCGGCAACAACGAGACAAGGCGTGGAGTCTCGCATTGGTATTGAGATGTGCGGGTCCGAGTTGGCCAGTCCGCCGGACGGAAGGGCTCCCGCTTTTACGGGTCTCCCTGGCCGGCGGGCTGACACGCTCCGCCCGCACAATACCGCCGCTAAGACTCCACTGGTCCGGCGCTTGCCGCAACTATGGTCCCCCCAGGCTCTGGTTCGTACAGTGCTGATCCCGGAACGCGACCTGACCGGGAGAGGCCAGATTCACTTGGCGGGTTTTACGCAACTGTATGGTGGTAACAGCAACCGGTCGACAAAACGTCTCCCACCTCTCCCTTCAGTTAATACTATTTTTGTAAAAAGGTTTCTTCGCTACTGTCATTTTGCTATACATACAAATATAACGCCGTTACAAAAAGTGCTCTTTGAAGAACCTGTCGTTGAAAGAAGTAAAGGTATAAAGGGCCAAATCCTTATTTATTCCCGATTACAACGACACGGAATCATTGATACCAAGCAGATAAATTCCAAACCTAGGATTTTTATGATTCCCTTCCTAAAAGTCCTTGAAGACAAAGAGTCCTACACCCCGACTCACATGCATACTCAGATTTAGACACTGTACAAATACACCAAAACAAGTATACAAGCAAAAGAAACAAAAAACACGATATAGCGCCTCATTTAACTCATAATCGAGAAACTTGTATGGTTTTCCAAAATGCACACTAAGCCTGGTTTAGGAACTTCAGTAACGATACCATGATTTTAAAAGTGACTCGATATCGCCTATGTATAAACATGTTCATGAAAAAATATACAGCGCCCCTATTGGTAACGCTAAGAACTAAAATCGATAGTATGAAAAAAAAACAATTCGATAGGTTTTTAACGCACGTAAGTTGTCGATAGCTAACTCATGGTACCGCTACTGATAATAAGTTTTAAGAACCTTCATAAATATTCTTAAGTTTACTAGTTTGTAATTTTATTTATATTGAACAAGATCATGAAACGAAAATGGGAAATAAAGAAAATCGCTAGCAAATTACTTAAGAGAAAAAATAAATCGTTATAAAAAACGATATTATTGTGAAACAACTCAGTTAGGTAATCTACCGTAATTTTATAAGTAAAGCCTAGTTGCGTTTTTTTTTTGCTGGACTTGACTACAGATTATCTTTCCTTGCGGCCGCTTTAATAGATTATACCTTGGAATATAATTTAAGTCGTGTTGATAATTGTTCCAAACTGAAACGTTTTTAAAATAATTGGTAGGAAAACGATTTTCCACCAATCGGTATGTCTATTGCTATCACTTTGTCGCAGTTGCCATGACTAAATAAACTCCTGTGGTTTTTGTAACTAGCAAATATTTGTACACTTGTGTTTCGTATATTGAAAATAAATAGTTAAATAAATAGATAGTTCAATTACTAATTTTATATCCTAATCTTTCCTTTCGCGTTATTTCGTTACACAACACTAAATGTATTCACTTGTAGTGGTAAATGTTAATTGCTGATGTATTATTTTAAGTGAAATGTAATATCGAGCAGAATGGCCCTCTACGGAGCTCCAAGCTGGGCGGATTCACTCCACCACAGGGGGAACTCCGCCCTACTCCGTAGGCCCCAGTGGGTGATAGCGTGCCGGGTGGCGCGAGCCTACCGGTCGGTGAGCTTCCCGGCGGCGTGTGCATTGGCTGGCACCCCGCCGTGGGAACTGGTGGCCGTATCAATGGCCATAACTCACATCTGGCAGGCCGAATACAAGAATAGGGGACTCCGCCCCTCACTGGAAGAGCGAGCGGCGTTTGCGCGAGAGGAACGGGGCGAATTGGTTCGGCAGTGGTCGCGTGATATGGCGACCGCACCATCTGGTCGCAACCTGATGGATGAGCTTGGGCCCATGCTGGAACAGTGGCTCGAGCAGGCGCATGGATTTTTATCATACCGCCTGGTGCAGGTGCTGACCGGGCACGGCTGCTTCGGCCAGTTCCTGCACCGCATGTAAGGTGGACGCAGACACAGCGGACCACACACTCTTTGTGTGCCCGTCGTGGTCTGCCCTCTACACCGTGGCCTGCCAGATCGACTCCCTTCCCCAACTTTTGACGGGGATGGTCCAAAAAAGGGAGGTCTGGGTGGCGGTCGCCTCGTTCTGCGAAACAGTTATTTCGCGGAAGGAGGAGGCCGAACGAGCGCGGGAGAATGATCCCTCCGCGCCGGCGAATCGAAGGCGCAGAAGTGGACGTGCGCGGCGCAATTTTGTGCGCCAGTTCGCGCACTACAGCGAAGGCCCGTCGGCGGTGAGCGTGGGGACCCTCCCGTCGGCATTGCACCAACGGCCGACGCTTAGGGACGGGAGCGACCCCATGTACCGGGTTACTCCGTCGACCCCCTCGGGGGAGGCTTGAATGGAGCCCCTTTGGGGCTGATCGCCGGTGGCGTCGTGGTAGTTGGGCTGTGCCAGGAACCATGACGTCGCCAAGGCCATGGAAGTACATCGCGGTGTTTTAGTCGGTAGACCCGGTGGGCATTGCACTTCGCCCAGGAGCAGCGGCTGGCATTTACCATCTTCTCGCCAGCCGCCGGGGAGTCCGACACACCACCGGAAGAGAACCCCCTCTCCCGGTGAAGGTGCGTAACGCATTTAACCGCGTCAAAAAAAAAAGGGTGTCGGGGTATACTTGATTTATATTGTTAGGAACGTAAATTTCCTATAATTATTGCTACAATTTGAAACTGCCAAAGGTGGGCCAACTCGTGTGAAATGTTGACTAAAAATATCTGCCTAAAATCCGAATCAGGCAATGTGATGTACGTGCTGAGTTGCAGACATTTGATTTAAGAAAGCTAGTGGCCCAGACGGTATTCCAGCGTTGTACTTCAAATTCTTCAAATCAGATTTATTTTTTCTGCAACTCTGTCTCGGAATTATATCATGTTTCAAAAGAAAATCAAATATTTTTAAGATACTCGATGATAGATTAGCATATTTAAATATGAGACATTGTAGTGCAAGTTCTATGCTATTATGTTGCGACAGTATCTAATGACAGAGGGAATAATGAAAGTATTACAATATATAGGTACATAAATTATAGATAATTCTTTTACAATTTTAGGTGGAAGTAATCTAAATAACTAATCATTCATTACACATACATCCTCTTGCCTTAGCAAGTCGGAGAAAAAAAAAAACATGAATATAAAAAAAGTAATTATTTTTAAAATACATTTCGAAGTGTTCAGCAAGCAAGCGAAAAGCATGGATTCTATGGCTTAAAAATGCGGCTAAAGACGGTAAATTGGTGTAGTGGCCATGGTGACGAATAAATGTTGATGCTGCTATATATTTTCTATTGCATCTATGTTGATCAAAGCTACCACGTGTTGCAGTGTGGCGGACGAACCTGCTGAGGGTTCCTGTCGGGCGCGTAGAGTGAGGGTCTGAGCTGGACCGAGCTGATGTGCGCGGCCGCTGCCAGCGTGCGGGGTACGAAGGATATTTGCGTCCTCTGGACACAGTTACAGCGCGAGAAACATTAGTTTATGAATATGGAGCACCAAATTTAAGTGAGAATCACTAAGGATAACTTAGGGCCACTACAAACCAAACCCACCGGCCCAAACCGTACGACGATTAAAACAAGACAAGGGCAACGTCACGTCGGGGGTTGTGTCTGTAGAGGCCTTTATAAGATAAATTGCTGACATAAATTTTTCATGTTTCTTTTTGAAAGACACAAGACAAAACTTAGGAAAAAATTGTTAGAAATAATTTCCCGCTTAACAGGTAAATGAAGAAAAAAAAAATCTACGGCTGTAGTACATAGTATAGGGTTTTGGAATGTATTGGAACCCAATTTTCAGTAGGTCGTAGGTTCGAATCCCCGAGCCACAAATGAGAAATAGTATTTCCAAATTTCTAAATATTTAGTGAGCACATGCTATGAAAGCCTTGTAACAAACATTCATGCATCACACTAATTTTTACATTTTGATTATAAGAATGAAATGATTGCATGCTTTATTTTCATTTCAGCCTATTAATATAATTATAATTTACATATTCATTTAACTAAATTGTATCAAATTGACCTAAAATTAAACATCGTTTGTAATTTAAGGGAAACCTATTATTAGCCTTCCTATTGGTGTAATGTAATGTGTATGTATCTTTATTTGTTTCGCTGTTGGTTTCTGAATAAATACATAAATAAATAAACAATTCGAGGTAAACGTAGATACGTACATGTGTGGGAGTACGCCTTTGCGGCGCGGTAGAGAAATAGAAGACTTAAAATTTGGTTTTTCTACAAATTTTGATCAAGCCTTTTAAATATTTTATGAAGGCTTTACTGGGACCTTTATTATCTATACTAATATTATAAAGCTGAAGAGTTTGTTTGTTTGTTTGTTTGTTTGTTTGTTTGTTTTGTTTGTTTGAACGCGCTAATCTCAGGAACCGCTGGTCTGATTTAAAATAGATTATAATAGACAGAGAATAATTGTTCATTCGGTACAGATATATATCTATATTGTAATAAAACTGTAGAGGTAAAAATTCTTACCCTTTTAATAAAAAAGGTAAGAGACGAGAGAGAATAGAACACATCTCTATACCTACTTACATTAAAAAAAAAAATTGTTTCGACTGACCTCCTAAACCGCTGAACCCATTTAAATGAAAGTTTGCACGATGATTTTTACAATTATATATTAAACTGAAAGCCGGATGCGGAAAGGGGAAATAAATATTTGACTTGTACGACTGTATGTTTCAGATTGCAAAATTACTTCGAAGTCTTTCGTCTTTCTGTCTTGGCTACTTTTTTAACCGACTTCAAAAAAAGGAGGAGGTTCTCAATTCGTCTGTATGTATAATATTTTTTTTATGTATGTTCACCGATATTTTCGTCAATTATAGTCGGACTAAAAAAAATTTTTTTTCGTTGGATAGAGTTCACTTCTGTGGTGGTCCCATTTTCACCAGTCCAGGATCTGATGATGGGATCCAGGAGAAATGGAAGGCAACCCTCAAATAGTGCTAGCTCAATAGTAATAGTGCTATATGGAGGTATCCATACCCCCCCCCCCCCTAATGAACCCCAAGCTACCACCATACCAAATTTCATGAAAATCGGTTCAGATGTTAGAGCGTGAAACATCCATCCATACATCCATACTCACATACTTTCACGTTTATAATATTAGTAAGGATGTTCAATGGAATAGATTACTTAGATGCATGAATGGATTAGAATAAGCTACTGCTTAATCGATTTAAAATTGCTAAAATGGTGAAGCATAAAGCTTTTCAACACGGTACAAATATTGAAATAAAAAATCTGGACCATCAAATTGTGTTATGTAAATTGATCAAGCACTGCAAGACAGCGATTAGACAGACAGCCTTCGTCCCATTTTGATTACATTTGTCCTCTTGAAGTTCGGGTGTGGGTGGACTCTAAGACACTGGACCGACATACTTACAAATAATAAATCATTACATAGGTCAAATTGAGATACCTCGTCCTTTTTGAAGTCGGTTAAGAAGACGCGAGGCGCAGACGGGGCGCGGACATACATTTAGTATGAATGGATCTGTCCACTAGTGACAAAGAAAATTAATAGTTTGACTATGTCTTTTTTTTTGTTCAAATAATTTAAAGGAGCATTAGCGCTACATACTACCTGATGTTTAAAGTTTAAAATTTAAGCCACCATTTTTTTTTTCATAATAAAAACCTTCTCCTGAACACACCAAAAATAGGAATCGGTTCAACTGTTTCGAGATTTGCCCTGAGCAACACATTCAAGGATCCTTTATTTTTATATTACATATAACATTCTCCACTTGTTCGGTGTGTTGATTAAGAGTAAACATTTTTAAGTATAATTACCCTGAAAGCCTCTCTGAACTTGTTCGACATGATGTGGTAGAAGATGGGGTTGATGCAGGTGGACAGGTAGTAGAAGATGCCCGAGGAGTAGGTGAGGAACGAGTAGACTTGCAGCAGGATCTCGGAGCGGGCCGTGTGGTGCTCAGTGGTTCCGTATATGGCCACCAGGCGCTGCGCGTGGAACGGCGCCCAGCAAATGAAGAACGCCACCACCACAGCAACTGGATAGAAAAAATAAATAAGAAAAAAAAACTTGCAATATCAACAGAGTGGCAAAGCAGTAAGTGGGCAGCACCAGCTTAATCTACATAAACGGGTGCTCTCTTCTTGAGTATACCCCCACTTGCCAGAATTTCATTTGCCCGAATTTTATTTGCTATAATAGTCACCAGATTATTGTTTCTCATAATTTTATATGTCATACTCATTGTTTACTATATTAGTCACGTGCTAGAGAAACTTTGTTTCCCATAAAGTTAATTTCCATAACATCATTTGTTATAATCATTGTTTCCCATAAAATCAATTTCCATAATATCATATTAATCATCATATTATAATCATTGTAAGCCTAAATTATCACGTCCCACTACATCATTTCTCACCGAAATAGCTTGTAAAATAGGTTAAAAGAATGATAAAAAAATTTGGTTAGGTTAGGTTAGAAACATGAAAGACAACGCACAAGCCGAGCGAGCGAAGCGAGCGTGCCGCGGCAGCGGCCGGCGAAGTGGCAGAAAGCAAATCGCTTTTTAGGACAAAGATTTGGCGTTAGATTAAGGCGTTTGAAAATTATGTTACATAATATTATTGCAATTAAAAATATGGATAAGAAAAATATGGAGAAGCATTCGAATCATTATGGAATCCAATGTTCGGGCAATTAAAAGTATGTCACATGTCTTTTATGGTAAACAAAACATTCGGGCAATTGAAATTCGGGCAAATGAAATTCGGGCATATGAATATTATGGCATACCAGTTTCTATTAATGATTATGAAAACTGAGAGTCTGGCGCAGTTTTTAAAGTTACTTAGGACCCACGCAGCTACCTACTAATATTTTCAATTTAAAGTTGAAATTTTAAGACATTATTTACAGAACGTAATTTTTCAGAGAGAACTTCCATATAAGTTACGGTGACAAATATTTTAAGCATAAGAAAAACTCATGAAAATTGATTTGTAAAAAGAATTTCTCAAAAATGTCAAATACTTTTTTCTTTAGAATATTTTTAGTCGGTTAGGTCAATTATTCTCAAAAGTTTAGAAAAAAAATCATAACTCGAAAACTATAAAAAATCGCGGAACATACATGGGGGTGTTTCGGATGCCCCACGGGGTGTTCTATCTCAGGACTTCCGCTTGACACTACTTTTTGGGACACCTGTATTCGCTATGTGCGGAGTGGGTGGTGGGGGACGGCAAATCGATCGAAGCGCACGATGTGACAGAAATGTGATATAATTCTGAGCTTTCATGTGTCAAATTGCTTTAATTTCAAAAATTCCCTTGTATTTGTAAGTTAAAACGTTACGTACGTTAAGTAAACGATAAAAAATTCAATACTTATAATAATATTCATATTTTTTTGAAGTTAGAAAATCACTTGGTACTCACTTTATACAATTTTTATTTATTTTGTGTTGAAAAACTAGTCGAAAATCTTTATCAAAACATCTAGTTGCTATGATATGACATATCAAAACATCTAGTTGCTATGATATGACAGATCTCAACTCCAGAATAGTTGTCGGCACTAGGGGCGCTATCATCGCGCACATAGCGAATAAAGATTTTCTCTATTATACGTCACTGACTATTATCGCAAGCGACCCGATCTCAGACCAAAGAGTATAAAACATAAAAAAGTGTCAAAAACAATATTTTCGCGAAACGTCAATGACCTGAGAAAAAAAGATAATTTGTTTTGAAAAGTCCTAACACTTTTATATATTCTGTGGTTTTTATGATATTTTCTCAACAACTCCGGCAAGATGGTGACTATGATTCGGCTGTCAACACATTTAGAATTTAACAAAATACTCGACAATCAGAATTTTGCGGATATAATGTTGTCGACTCGAAATCATTATTTTTTTATGTTTTATTATTCAAGTAAGGCTTTAATCGAGTCTACCGTACCCCTTGACGAAATTATTAATATAGATATCTTTCGGGCAAACAATAAATAACCCTCCCCTTGTATTTGTGGTGATTGGGAATATTGTTCTTTAAAGTTGTAGGGATTTTAAAAAACAAAACTTCATAGGCATGTGCTGTCAAAAAGAATTAAAAATTTTATGTCCATGTTGTTTACCGAATCATACAAGATACCGTTAAAAGTAAGATAAGAACTGTGTTATTTTTAAAATTAGAAAATGCATGTCTAGGTCGTTAATATTCATAATTTTAATGAGGAGTGAAAACAGTTTACAGAAATATAAAAAAAAATTGTATTTAAAACTAAGAACGATGTGTTGTTGTGGTGTTACGAGAATAACAAGGCTAGCAGACAACAATACAACATAGTTAGGTACTTGCATCGGTAATAATAAAAATGAATACTTATGTTTTTTTTGGTCAGGACAGTCTAGTTCTTGGGACTCGATTAGGCAACTAAAATTATGTAAATTACTTTACAAGTAATTTACTCTATTGTCAGTCGAACCAGGTAATACAGATAAATACAATTATTTAGGTAGATAAAATTGTGGATGAATGTTATTCACAAGGACTCACATTTTCTCAAAACACACGCACATCACAGGTACTTTTTTCATTAATCTTATATAGGTACGTACCTATTTGATAGGTGTGCGTCTAGGTAGCTACATTTATGTACGTAGTTGTTTACACAAACAGTATTATTGTGAGAGTTCCTTGACAAATTTCGCAATCAATCCTTTCCTGCCGAAGATAAATGAATAAAGTAATGACTTAGCTACTTACACCTATTCGTTCGTGTTCACCAATACTCATTTGTTTACTTCGGCAAAAGTCAAGTAGAGGTGCAATGAATATTTAAAAAGGTATTTCTGTTTATAAGAAAAAAAATCGAAAATGCGATGCATGTTATGCGATTGTGTGTTGTTGTAGACAAGAATAACACATATTACACTCTACACGCACTCACATGTAAAAGCCTTGCAGTAATTTAAAACAAATTTAAAAGTTTAGACTTATGATTTGAACACGGTTTGCCTTATCATACCTAGATGTTTAAATGATTGAAAGTGAAATATCGACTGTTGCTGCTGTAAGAAGCTGCACCATCGTCGTTAACTCTGTTCATTAATTATTGCACAATTATTACTCATTATTTAGTGCACAAACATCAATTCTAGACTTAACTTGTTCACATTAGTTCTAAGTCGTCCATAGGGGCTTATATACCACTTTTGATGACCTGGTGATAACTTTCATCAAACCACCTTAATAAAAAAAAAACAAATTGAAAACATAGAATATCTTCAGGCTAGTTGGGCATCACATTACTACTCGAAGATTTTACAACTCAGAGAACACAAACACAGCAATACCTTTAAGAAAACCTGTTTTATTTAGCTGGTAGGTAAAAGATAACGTTACTAAGTAATTATTTTCTAAATTCGCGTACCTAATACGCGCATTTCTGTAAATTTCGATAAGTATGTTTCAAAAGATCAACAAAGTTAAAAATAATCAATAATTTCACTTTGTTTGTTTCTACAGCGTAAAGTTTTCGAGTATTTGTCTGCGCATTGTCAATATAATTTTAAGTATTAATTATGGTTCTACATCTACATGCGATGGAAGGAGTAGCAAATACATGGCTACTAACTGCCCGATGTTTCGACTGGGTTGCACTAAACATGGTCCAAAATGGTAACAATAATTAGATTTGCGTAAGTCTAAAATCGTATATAGATGTTAAGTGAACTCACCCAGCATTTTGACGACGCGGCGCGTGGACTGGCCGGGCCGCCGGTGCGCGCGGTGCGACGAGCTCAGGCTCCTCTCAAAGAGCTTCGGGTTCTCCGAGTCCTTGCTCAAGCTGGTCTCTTTCAGCTTCAGACCGATCAGCGAGTACAGCACCGTGATCAACACCATGGGCGCGAAGAAGAAGAAGAACGTCGATATCTCAAACGAGTGCTCTATGATCACTCGCGTCTGCAGACACAGGGTCACCCCTCGGTGCGTCCGCAGCCCGAATTGCAAGGCTTGTGGGAGAGCAAGGATCAAGGCTAGAATCCACAGCATCAACACGTGCTTCATCGCTCGGGACAGCGTCGACATTTTATGCGAGACAAAGGGATGACAAATCGCCAGGTATCGCTCCACAGTGAACAATGTGATCGTCATGATACTAGCGTTGGTCGACATCTCGGCTGCCAGTCCGCGGATGACGCAGAACGCCTGTCCGAACACGTACGGCCATTTTGACCATATCGAATACATTTCTTGCGGCATCCCGCTGACTAGGAGCAGTAGGTCGGACACCGCCAGGCTGAATAGGTAGTAGTTGGTGGCGGTGTGCATGCTCTTATTGCGCACGATCACGAGGCAGGTGAACACATTCCCGAATACTCCAGTAATGAAAATCAATGAGTATATTATAGTGATGGGCAGCACTATGTACAAGGAATCCCTTTGAGGCCCGAATATAGGTATAGGATCCACTTCACTTGACGCGTTGACCGTCGCGTTGACTGCTTGCGTGATGGTACTCATTACGACAGTTTCTTCTTAACTTCAATCACAAGATGTCGGTTATCTTTTTCCTATTGAAGGTGCTTAGGCATTCCATCATCTCCTGTGCGATCACCTGAAACAAAAAAAAGGTTAATAATAGTAATAATACCACTGGAATAGGTATTATGTGATAATTGCCGTGCTTGAACCCAAAAGACCTTGCAGTTCACGTGGTTCTTACACAATATAATCAATGAGGCAGTCAATACAAACTCATGTCGATAAATCTATGTATATTAATTGTAATCGAGGACGATAGATGTAACAGATCATATCGATCGGTGCTCAGACGACATGATGCATTAGAATCATTTTTATTTTCTGGTTAAGCTGCTCAAAGATTGATACTCGCAACGTCTCGACGAGATCACTTTATTATACGAACCATATCTAAGTAAGTAGGCTATATGAGTAATATTGGGGAGTCTGTTTCTTTTCCGAATATCGTTCGTCCGAAAATCTAAATCCCTAACACGTTTGCCATAATCATCAAATCCATAATGTTTGAATATACGAAATTTCATAATGTCTAATTGTCTTTAATTCTTATTAATTTGTGTCATAATATCGGGTTCTATAATTAATCAATTCATTTAATTCCACTCTGTAATGAAGTGTCGCACTCTACAGAGTTACTACAACGTTTAAGGATAAGTATGTTTGAACTCGTTTTTACGGATACTTTAGTTCATTGTAATACCGAGCTGAAAAATATGGACGTATATTCGTCTAATGTAAGGGTTTTATTTGTTTACGCAATGTAATGTACTCAAAGTGTGATTGGATTGAAATCTTATCTCTTGTGTGTAGTATTATATGAGAAATGGGTCCTTGGTATAATAAAGATGCATAATGGATAAAATGAAAGCGTTGTTATGGCTTACCTATTCGTTTCGTGTTTGTTTACTTAGGAGTCGGATTTTGGATAAATTTGTTTTTATTTTACCTACAAATATATAGGTATCAGATAAACTGTTTTTGAATAAACAGTAAAATATTGTAAATGGAAGAAAATTTGAATGAAACTCGGCACGGTTTTAGTCCATTCTCTGGGCTATATAACGCTAAGACACATAGCAGCTGAGTAGTGACAATACATTTGAAGCAAGTCGGGTGAAAATGAGTTTTTGAGCTCTCATCTAGCACAAAGATAAATTATCCTCACGTAAGTTGATCCTACTTATACAATAATGTTCTTTATTTTCTTCAAAAGATGAACAAAAAAGTTCTTTGTAGTAAATATCTACTACAAACAAATTAGCCACAATAACACGTTTAATCGTTAATTCACCGCGGCACCTTCAGGAGCGCTACAATGAGTTTAAAAGCGACAGACTCGATATCGCTTATGTTAATATGTCTATGAAATTCTTGTACAGCGCCTCTAGCGGTTGCGCTAAGAACTAACATTCTTAGTATGAAAAAAACAATTCGTAAGTTTTCGATAGCTAACTTATGGTACCGGGACAGAAGACGGGGGAGTGTCGCGCCGACAAGGGTGTCTTAGGGGTGAGTCGTCCGCTCCTCCGCAAATCCGATTATGATGACAAGGCTACTCCAAGCCGTCATCGTAGTCAGTCAGAAATAAAAGCTTGTAAAAAAAGCGCCAACGTCAGTTATTACACACGACCAGGGCAGAAAGTTCGACGTAATCATTTCAGTTATCATAACTTTTTACTTAAGAACCGATTGACATAAACCAAACATTATTTTAAGTTTAGCTTACCGCAATATATTACTGAAAACCACATGTAGATCGCATATGCCGTTACTGAGAGAGACTGCAGGCTATTGTTTTGGGTACTATTGCGTTGATAAAGAGAATCTCATATAATTAAAAAAAAAATAATAGGAGATTTTTTTTTCATACATCATCCATGTACAGGCGTATATGAGTAACGTATACGCAACAGGTAGGTATGGTAAAGTTATCATGTTATAACATTACCGAGGAACAGCTATGAAGTGAGTTTAAAAAGGTAGTTTAAAATACCCTGTAGTTTTAAAATTTGAAATTTGAAAAAAACAACGTATTCTTGACCCCGCCTGAACGGGGACTTGAACCATCGGGCCTTCCGATATCGCGTCGGATTCTCTAACTAACTGAGCTATCCAGGTGTGGAGTCACCGGAAGGTCCGGCGGTTCAAGTCCCTGTTCAAGCGGAGTCATGAATGCGAATTTGGAAAATTTGTTTTTTAATTTTAAATTTACATTGAGCTTTAATAGCATTGACAACAACTAATAAAAATACCCTGTAGTTTTTCCGATAGTCCCACTTTGTGGGCTGCCGTTTCAGAACGCTGGCAGAGAGGACTTTGTTTATTTATGTTTAGACTCTACTGTACTGACGAACAATATCCGAGAGAATTCAATACTGTACAGAAATACACACATGATACAGTTTCTCGAAATTCGTATCTGACTGATATTGATGAAAAATGTCATGCTTTATGAAACTCAGTTTGTACCTGTGATGTTGTATGAATTGCAATAGTTTGTATTCCGGGTATTCCGTCCGGGTATTCCGTGTATTAATCGGTTATTCAGACAAGTCAGGACCATAATCAAAATGAACAATAAACCCATTGAAGTCCTAAACTCAACGGTGTTCCTTGGAATCAATCTAGATTCTAAATTGCAATGGGGACCCCATATTGGTACCCTGGCAGGAAGACTTAGCTCTGCGGCATATGCTGTTAGAAAAATTCGACGATTAACTGATGTTGAAACGGCAAGATTAGTTTATTTCAGTTACTCGTACTTTCACAGCGTTTTGTCCTATGGTTTGCTTTTATGGGGATCAGCTGCTGAGTGCTGATATCTATAGAATATTTGTATTGCAAAAAAGAGCAGTAAGAGCCATATATAACCTCAAACGACGTGATTCTCTCAGAGATCGGTTCAAAGAGTATAAATAAATATCTGGGACATTTCGACACACGGCCATCTGACCCCAAACTCAGCAGAGCTTATTATGGGCGTCAGAGACTGATATACATACATATATATTTGTAAATACATACTGAAATACATAAGCACACCCAGACACGGAACAAACACCGTATAGTATAATATTCTCACAGTGGCATCCCAATACATTCTTGACTGCTTAATGTATGTGTATAAAAATATACAATACATTCCAAAAAAATCTGATAATCACCAATTCAATACAAGAAATAAACATAAACTTGCTTTTTCACATTTTAGACTAAGTAAAGTTAAAAGCTCCTTTGTTGAACTAGGTGTAAAAATGTTTAATAAGTTGATTATACAGTAGAGATTGCAACCCGGTATGTTTTTTCGGTATGGCGGGTTGGGTCCAGGATATTGTGTAGGGCAAATAATAATCAGTCCTACATTGTAGTTCATGGACAGAAGGTAGAAAACGTCCTGGAATACCCCTACCTTGGTCAAGTCATCTCATTCGCAGTCAACCGTCACGAAAGGATAGTTGACAAAAGTATCCAACTAGGTTGGGAAGCGTTTGGCAAGCTCGCCGACGTCCTGAAGAGCAAACGAATGCCTGTCTTCCTCAAAAGACGCGTTTATGAACAATGTGTCCTGTCCGCAATGACTTATGGCGCTGAGACCTGGACACTGACGATGAAAGTTGTCATAAACTCCAAGTTGCCCAAAGAGAGATGGAACAATTCTGGGAATATCAATCGCAGACCGAATCCGATGATATCGCCGATGATATCGCAAAATTATTGGGCAAGACCTGGATGCGTTCAGCAAAAGACCGAAGTGAAGAAATCACAGGAAGAGGCGTATACCCAACAATGGGTGATACAGGGCTGAGGAAGAAAGAAGAAGAATCAGTCTCTAAATCACGAGTTCTTAATACAGAATTAGTTAGTTTCACTTATGAACAGAGTACTATACAGAGTAAAGAGAAAGTCCTGCTTACTTAAAGTTAATTACTAATACTAATGTAGCTATTTGAAAACATAGTATTAGAACAGCAACCTCACGGTTCGCAGCGCTTACTATGCCAATTTTGTTCAAGTTAGGGCTTCCGTGCCGCAGTTTTCGTACCTACCGGGCCCGGTCACCGGGCCCGGTGTAAATGCCCGGGCCCGGTTTGCAATCTCTATTATACAGCAATTCAAATCATGTATTAAGAATGGTCTTCTTAAAAAAGGCTACTATAAAGTAGAAGATTATCTCATTGATAAATATGCATGGGCTAATAGTTTAAATTAAATTTTTGACATGCTCTTTTGGGTTCAGGTCAGGACTTCGAGCTGGCTAAGGTAATCGCTGAATACTGATGGCATCCAAGTACTCGCTAACAACTCTCGCAGTGTGCGCACGGGCATTGTCGTGCATTAAACAAAATTAAAGGCGCAAAAAGTACTAATTGTGGTTCTAGGACTTCTGTCATTTGTGAGCATTAATACTGTCTCCTTCAAAGATTACCAGCTCTGTACGGGCAGTGTAAGATATGCCACCCTATACCGTTATAGAGCCTCCTGGTATCCTACGGTTCCGACCACAGTACATTCAGCAAACCTTTCTCCGCAGCGTCTAAAGACGCGCTGGCGACTTAATGGACCGCGTAGAAAGATTCTTGACTCATCCATTATTCCGAAGTCCAATTAGCATGTTCTTGGGCAAATCTTAGTCTCGCTCTTCTGTGCGCTGCAGTCAATTCTGGGACTCGAGCTGGTCTAAATGCTCTCAGAGTCCGTTCTGCTAATCTCGTAAATAAATTAAAAAAATGACTTCTTCTTCTTATCGTATGGTTGATGAACAACCTGGTGTCAGAGTTTTTAAACCGCCCGTAGGCCTCTGACATGGCTTCACACACCGTTGAAAAATTTCTCAGGTGTGCTGGTTTCCTCACGATGTTTTTCTTCACCGTTAAAGCGTCGAATGATGGTACATATGAATTTCAAATTTGAAAAACACATTGGTACCTGGCGGGGTTTGAACTGGTACCTCTCGCATGGCAAGCAACGACCATAACCACTTGGCCATCGACGCTTTTAAAACATGGCATGGCAAAACAAATATTCTTCAAATTGAGAATACAGTAAGCAACATTCTCCTTACATGTCTGCGAGTCGCATGATAATGCAACTTATCGGATAAATGCACCGTAATTGCATTCGGTAGGTACAAGGTTTATAAGCAATTTTGCTGCGACATTATAACAACTCGTTTGTCACACACTGTGCACACTGGTTTCTTAAGGCTCATCGACATTATATTTGAACTTACACGTTCCATAACATAATATGTATTTTGGGACATTTTCCACATACGGCCGTCGAACACTAAACTAAGCAGAGCGTGTACTATTGGTGCCAGAGACTGATATAAATCCTTACTAATATTATAAATCCGAAAGTAACTCTGACTGTCTGTCTGTCTGTTACGCTTTCATGCATAGAGTACTGGACCGATTTAAATGAAATTTGGTACAGATATAGTCCAGAGCCTAGGAAAGGTTATAGGCTACCTTTTAGCCGACTGAGCTATAAGGAAGTAATGTTTTACCCGTTAAACGTCTCTACGCGGACGAAGTCGCGGGCGGAAAGCTAGTACATAAATATTTATAAATACTTACTTAAATACGCATTTACAGCCAGACACGAAACAATCACAAATGTTCATCACAAGAATGTTTGATCCGGGTGGGGCTCGAATCCACGACTCTCGGAACTCTAGCCAGGGTCACTAACCACTGTTCCACTGTTCTTAGATCTAGGCGTCCTGTGGGAATTACCGAAGTAAGTACGTATAAAATATAAATATTTCGTTATTTTACAGAAATAATTGGTCTCTAGGGCACTAGTACTAAAGAACATAGTGCTTGTGGTCCTTAAACCCTGATTATGAAATCAGCTCAGCTCAGCCTAAACGAATAAATAAATAAATATCTGGGACGTTTCCACACACGGTCATCTGACCCCAAACTAAGCAGAGCTTGTGCTATGGGCGTCAGACACTGATATACATACATATATATTTATAAATGCATACTTAAATACATAATCACACCCAGACACGGAACAAACACCGATGTTCATCACACAAATATTTGTCCCGGGTGGGAATCGAACCCACGACTCTTGGAACCGCCAGCCGCCAGCCAGGGTCACTAACCACTGTTCCACCGAGCCAGTAATGCCCGTTTAAGCTGTAATGAACTATCTTAGCAATCGCATTAAAAGGAACATTATGTATAAGGGCTCTTACATAGAATTAATATCGTTAACAATAAATACAAAATTGCAATTCGCATAAAAAACTCCTTCAATGCATGAAGCGGACGTTGCATAATCGCGTGCATACACATTTAGTCCGTCTAAGTGCATCTACCTTAGCTAGCAAGAAACTAGAATGTTAATTTACTTGTCTACAGTTAATACTAAGTATACTCGACGCATTACTAGTTGACTTCTTTGTCTATTTTAATATCATATGGGCCTGTTCAATGTTATTCATGACCACTTGTATAACTTAATCCATACCGTGTATTTAAACATAGTCGTGGATACTAATACTAATTTGTGGGATTTTTTTATGCAACTAATTGAAATTGATTTGTGCTTAAGTATCATAATTCAAAATGGATTTAGTTCATATATCGCATCTCATGAATATTACCTATTTTACGATTACCTTATCAACATTTTGACTTTCTCATTAGGTACGCACGGCCTAATATTCCCTCATTAGTAAGAAAGAATATACTTACTATGTTGTATAATGATATTTAATCAAATCGAATGTTTTGTAATTTTAATACTGGCTCGGTGGAACAGTGGTTAGTGACCCAGGTTTACTACCTACGGTTCCAAGAGTCGTGGGTTCGATTCCCACTCGGGAAAAATATTTGTGTGACGAACATCGGTGTTTGTTCCGTGTCTGGTTGTATTATTAAATATATTTAAGTATATTCGTGTATCCACTGTTGATTCTGATACCTGTAACACAAGTGCTTAAGCTACTTACCACGGGATCAGATCAATGTATGTGATGTTGTGAAATCTAGACACGCGGTAGCGTGTCAAGCCAAGTTCAAGAAACAGAACTGGCGAGCCGCACCGTGTGTAATTACACGAACCATTTGGAACCACTTTTGAACCCCTCATAAATCAAAAACTATTTCACATAAACGTATCAAATTTGGCTCATATATTGTGACTTGCGAGATAAATATGTGTTCTAAATTTCATAAGCTTATCTCAAACAGTTATTTAGATATTAATGTCCAAAAATCCTCATTTTTATCATTGACTGACTGACAGATCAAAATTCTAACCCAGTTCCAAATGACCTAGAGAGTTAAAATTTGGTATGCAGATAGGTAATTACATGAATACAAAGGAAAAAATAAAAAACTGGCTATTTTTTAATAATTAGGTTAGGTTCTATTATGAACGCTTAACTTAAATACCTAATTAGTGCCTAATCACGCCTATACACCGGGGAAGGCAGAGCACTAAGTATATATTTAGGTATACTTACTTATTTACAATTAAGAGTAGGTACTTGTAGTCGGTTTTCATATTTATTACTTAGGGTAGGTACCTACATAAAGTCTAGTTTTAGTTTTGCTATAGCTATAATTCATATATGAAAACTAGCCAAGACAGACCTTCATAGGCTACCACCATACATTATCTCATGTTATAAGAAGATATGATAGGTATGTTATAGTGTTACTTATAAATAAATTTCTGGGTTGACCATTGAACTTGGCACCCATTTAGATCTCACTTCTTTTGTCGTTGAAGTCAACAACCAAGGCAATATCATAATATTGAACTTGGCTCTCATTTCACATTTATGTTTTTGATTGGATATTAATAAACATGGAACATTCAATAAATCTTACATTTCGCTCAGCTCAGCGATCTTTTTTGTAATATATACCTTGATATAAAACTGCTTAATATTTTGCGATTGAATAACCAGCTTGTCAATTAGACTAGCTTGTTCGCGTTACTTCTCATTATCGTTATTTATTGCTTTTGTTTTTATCAAGTATGGCTCAATGTAAGCATTTTGTGGTGTACACCGACAGTTTACAACTCACGATTCGCCAAAACTGTGTCGTGAGCGATATATTTCAGCGCCGTTTTACTGCCAATAAAGTGTAATGACTTTTAGAATAGTTTCGCTCCGGGTCACTTTTAACGTTTTTGTGGGTCAAAACAAAAGATACATGTGCTTGTATTTTTCACGGCCGAAAACATAATATAGGTACAGTAGCGGTACCATGAGTTGGCTATCGAAAACTTAAGTACGTTAAAAACCTATCGAGTTGTTTTTTTCATATGACCGATTTTAGTTCTTAGCGTAACCACCAGGGGCGTTGCACAAGTTTTTCATAGACATATTTACGTAGGCGATATTGAGTCCGTAACTTTAAAACTCATGGTGGCGCTACTGAATTGTCTTAATGGAAAGTCACATTTTGGTGAGTTCATTTCGCAAGGCAGTGGGCTTTGGTTTGGGTTATTTATTTTGAGTATTTTACTCTCGCTTATATTTTGACATACCGATGTCTCAAAAAGGTCGTTCGCATTGAGACCTAGACAATTTAAAAAAAAAACACATGTAGGTATTAAGTTTTATTTAACACAAATATTCACTAAGTATAATGTGTCATGCATACAATGTTCTGCCTTGGTTACCTAACTAACTCGTTGTTTTATGAAGGCAAGCACCACGTAAAGTAATACTAATAATAGAAATTAATCATATTAATACTAGATTTGTTCAATTCATGGATTAAACGTTTGCTTACTAGAGTTCTAGTATATTAGAGATAGAGTAAAGATAATACGGCGTAAAATTCTGTAGTTAAAAAGTCAGTACGGAAGCAGATAGTAATTTGTCAAAAAAAAATTTGTAAAATATTTTACAAACTCTCGTTGCAGTGTCAAGTTAAAAACAAAAATTGCAATTATATGTTCCTAGGAACATAAGACCGATAATCATTATACTTATAGTATTAAGTCACACTTTATTAATACAGTTTCCCATTATATCTGTCTCAATCAAACCCGCGCACCGGCTCATCCTTTATCACTTTCGCTCATACACGACATTACGACAACATCGCATATAAGATGGCAATTAACATTTTGAACCATAATCGCACTTATTAGAAACGGCATTAGATGACATATTGTTTCACTCAAAGTGACATCGCTTTCCGGTCGGCAGTCGGCGGGTGATCGGGTCACGCTGGGGCGGGCTCGTGGCAATCGGTCCGGGCGGAGTTGTACAAGCGGTCGGACATGTTAGAACATGTGAACATGTTTAGCGCGGCACCTCGGATCGGAACTGTACAGGTCCGCCGGGTTCGGTATCGGACATGGTTCCTGGAACTATTTTAGGTCCGGAACTACACATGTCTACTAGCTACACGACGTCATAATCTCTTATCAAAAATGAAATAAAATGAAATGAAATTTATTTCATCATCATCATCAGCCCAGATACGTCCCCACTGCTGGGGCACGGGCCTACCCTAAACTAGGGCGATAAGGCCTTAGTCGACCACGCTGACCAAGTGCGGGTTGGTCGACTACACAACCTTAGAATTACTTCTTAGGTGTGCAGGTTTCCTCACGATGTTTTCCTTCACCGTCAAAGCGTCGAATGATGGTACATATGAATTTCAATTTTGAAAAACACATTGGTACCTGGCGGGGTTTGAACTGGCGACCTCTCGCATGACAAGCAACGGCCTTAACCACTCGGCCTTCGACGCTTCGAAATTTATTTGAAAAAAGAAAATAAATCAAGAATACACAAGCGTTATAAACAATTTACAAGAATTCCTTGTTTCAATTTAATCCAGCATGTTACGTTTAAGCCAAATATTGTTATTAAAAATGTATTTTTGGTCAATTTGTAACTTTTCTTGTATAGTCAAAGTTAGAGATCTTCTAAAAATCAGTTTTAGCAGAAAATATACTTTAATGAGTTTGAATATAGGAAAATTGAAGATGGTAGAAACCTTTGGAAACTCTTAACACAAAAATACGTAAAACTTAGCAGTACTTAACCGTGTCATGACAGTCGCATCCTTACTCCTTACTAATATTTTAAATCCGAAAGTAACTCTGTCTGTCTGTCTGTTACGCTTTCACGCATAGAGTGCTGAACCGGTTTGAATGAAATTTGGAACAGATATAGTCCAGAGCCTGAGAAAGGACATTGGCTACTTTTTAACCGACTGCGCTTTAAAGAAGTTATGTTTTACCCTTTAAACGTCTCTACGCGGACAAAGTCGCGGGCGGAAAGCGAGTTAAATATAAATAAGAGTTTCTTGTTGACAGTAATTGAAAGTTAGCTAACAAGATGACCTCACTCCACCTGTGTGGCTACCATGAGTTTAAAACTTACGCACTCGATATCGCCTACGTAAATATGTCTATAAAAAACTTGTACAGCGCCGCTGGTGGTTACGCGAAGAACAAAAAACGGCCTTATGAAAAAAACAACTCGATAGGTTTTTAACGTAAGTAAGTTTTCGATAGCCAACTCATGGTAGGCCCTCTGATGGTAAGCGGTAGAGATCCAAATATGAGGGCGACAGGCACAATTGACCATATTATTGAGCCTGTCGCACTCACCCTGAAAGCCCGATTAAATGCCGTTTCAACAGTAAATATATTTTCAAAATAACTAGCAGGGGGAGATTAGTTATCGATACTGATGCCAAAAATGCAATCAGTTAAATTTTTGTCTGTCTGTATGTTCCTTATAGAAACAAAAATTACTCGACGGATTTTAACGAAACTTGGTTCAATTATTGTTCATTTAGTTCATACTCCTGGGCAGGTTATAGTATACTTTTCATCATCCTAGAATTAATAGGAGCAGAGTAGTGAAGAAAAATGTGGGGAAAACGGGAGAAGTTACTCCATTTTTTAAGCTTACGTCGCGTGTTCAGCCTTATTGGTTAAAGTTACATAGTAGTAGTAGTATGACGGTAATATTTTGCATAAGAATGCCTACAAATAATCCCTGAACAGCATATGTCTATCTTTTATGGTTGAATCACAATGAGCTTAGCAGTTCAGAGCATTCTGATTATATTTGTTTACTCTTACATTTATATTATGAAGCTGAATTGAAACATTATTTTTGTGTTCGATAGACCATTTATCGAGGAAGGATTTGGGCTATATAACATCACGCTGCAACCAATAGGAGCGAGGAAACAGTAGAAAATGTGTAAAAAACGGGGGGAAAATGACGGGCACGCAGGCTGACCACGCGTCATTCAGCGCTTGCTGGGCATTTTGTAGGCGCGGAAATATTAAAAATGCTGGCTTAAGTCTCTTTTCCACGCAGACGAAGTTTCTGGCACAGCTAGTTATAATTACAAATTAATATGTCATTATCTTAACGGTACAAGTTTA
The DNA here is from genome assembly GCA_039566165.1 of Maruca vitrata. NCBI lineage: Eukaryota > Metazoa > Arthropoda > Insecta > Lepidoptera > Crambidae > Maruca > Maruca vitrata. The sequence goes on along the minus strand of CM076914.1, from coordinate 12,633,969 downwards.
ACACTTAAAAAAACAACACGAGTACACGAGATCCTCGGGGAATGAGACCCTCAGGGAATAACCCCGATAATCGCAGACCAAATACTTAGCATGCGAAAAATGGAACATACTGATTGCAATTAAAAACAACGCAAGAAAAAAAAAGTCGGTCTAATATATCATACAAAATAAAGTCGGCCCGACTATCGGTCCCACAAAAAGGCGGAAGTGAGCGAGCTGTCTAAATCCGTGTGGGCCTTGACTATGCTCTTAGAAATTTTGTTGAGTTTCGATAATTAAAATTTCATTGAAGCAACGTCGGTTTTGTCCACATGTAGAGTAAAAAAGTGCGCTCGACACCTTTTTCTCGTATTGGGCACAGTTTTAGGCACACGAATTTTCAAAGTATTCAATTAAATTGATTGCCTTTATTTGATTATTTTAGTCAGCACATTTGTGTGGCGATATATTAGATTAATAGTTATACGTAGTGTTATGTGTAATACCCAGAAGCCTTATTACTTGTCGCTGAATAATTCACATGTTTTTAGAAATTAATTGTTTCTTTTTGCTCAGCTCCATATGACCGTTCAATTATTTATATATAGTTTTATTTATGTAACTAAAGATAAATACATATGAGTTTCACACTATGACCATGTAAGTCCCTCTTTTGCCTGAAACACAGGAACATCCTAGTTCAGTCACACATATTGTTACACGGAACTCTAAATGTAATGAAGACTTTAAGATCTAATATTGTGAGCTAAGTTTTCTAATAAAGGTTTTATTTATTTATATTTATTTACTTCGGCTTAAACTGACTTTTGTGGGCAAGAGTTCATTCTCATGGCACAAGATTTCATCATAAACTCGCTTTTGAGTAGAATAGAGCAATAATGTAGGTATTCGGTTTTTGGAATTTCACATAGAAATAAGAAAGAAAGTCAAGATAGATGTGTTCATCAAATCAATGTTATTGATGTTTGTGCTTTAAGTTATTTAGATAGTACAAAATTTGTTTGCGAAAAACGAGTTTAAGTTCATTGACTTTTTACATTTAACGTTTTTAACTTTTGAAATTCTTTACCGTCAACTCTTAACGTTAAAAAAACTATTTGACTCAGAAATTTCAAAAAATATTAATGGTCGACCCAAGGTTACATGAAATCTCAATCAGCCGCTTGGCGAGGCCATGGTAAACACGATGCGCTGTCTGTGGTCTCAACGGGCCCATTATCTTTACCCCAAACAGCTCAAGAGGAAAGAGTTAGAGCCTACTAAGGCCACATATGAGTATACATAGGCTATACTAGGCATAGACTTCGCAGCACATGCGGCGGCTCCGGCCTCCAACGAAGTTCCTGTTAGATGCGAAGGGGCAAGAGTGTCGACGCAAGTTGCATCCCGATTAAGGGCCTTCCTGTCTTCCAGGGCACCAAGGTCAGACCGTTCGGTTCGAGCTCAATTGGAACCGAAGCGCTAGCTAGAGCCCGACGGATGATCGTTGAGTCCGCAGTGCCGGGGTAGTCTCCCGGCGCTTCTGCTGCATGAAAGCCCGTATTGACCTCTCGACCATTTCGCAGCGGCAGCGATGTGGGACATTATAGGAGGACCCGAAACGAAGAGATGTAGCCAGACGGTAAGCATGGTTGTCCAAAAGAGTTCCTATACATATATGAAGGCAGTCAGGCTTGGCACAGCAAGGAATATATATATTTCATATAGACAAGGACAGCAGAGTGCTTCGTTGTCCTTAAAATGACTGGCTCGGTGACTAGTGACCCAGGTTTACTACCTACGGTTCCAAGAGTCGCGGGTTCGTTTCCCACTCGGGACAAATATTTGTGTGACGAACATCGGTGTTTGTTCCGTGTCTGGGTGTATATTATAATTAAGTATATTTGTGTATCCACTGTTGATTCTGATACCCGTAACACAAGTGCTTAAGCTACTTACCACGGGATCAGATCAATGTATGTGAAAAAAAAAATATTGTCACCGCCTTCAAAAACATATCAAATTTATACCTAAATAATTATAAATGTACGTATTATATTATTTTGTAATTTTTAGTGAGGCGGGTTTTTGAAGGCGGTAATTTTTTTGTTAAAATTTTTTATAGCGTACCTACTAAGAGTGTACGATCGTGTTATAAAGAAATTTCCGAATTTACGAATACCTAATGGACATAAATGTATGGAAAAGGGTTGTCGAATCTACCTTGCAATTGAACTTTTATGATCGTCCTTCAGCATGACTTCACTCCATCTGATGTTAAGCGACTGTGAGGTCCACATAATATTATATGAGGTCGACAGGTACAACAGAATCTATTGAGCCTGTCAAAAAAACGTCGATGGCCGTGTGGTCAAGGGCGTTGCTTGCCATGCGAGAGGTCGCCGGTTCAAACCCTGCCACGTACCACTGTGTTTTAAATTTAAAATTCATATCTATGATTATTCGACGTTTTGACAGTGATGAAAAACATTGTGAGGAAACCTGCAGACCTACGAATAAATTCTAAGTGTAGTCGACCAACCTGCACTGGGCGTGGTTGTCTAAGGCCTTACCGCCCTTTAGGGTAGGCCCGTGCCCCAGTTAAGGCCGCCGTATGCAAGGAGACTCCTCACTGTCCAGTGTGCGCAGAAAGCGGCCGACCACCTGGCCATAATATGGGAGGTAGAAAATGTGACCCCCCTCATCGGAAAGGAAAGCCACGGGCACAGATCCAGCCCACAGCTCTTACCGCGTCGAATGTGTGGGACGGCGCGGCTGAACAGGCGGAACAAATGGAGACGACGTGATGCTTAGATAACCATCTGTCAAGTTCCTGCAAGCGAACATCAACCGCTGCCGGTCTGCTCAGGATATGTTTTCTCAAACAATGACCGAGCGGTTAATTGACATCGCTATTGTAGCAAAGCCATATTTTGTTCCTACCCATTGGCTGGGGGACTCTGAAGGTGTGGTCGCAATAGCGATGCGGCCTTCAATCAGTTCTCCCCCTTTGACTCTTGTAGAAAGGGAGCAGGGGTACTTGGCTGTTTGCCGTCTTGGGAAGTTTGCCGTCCTAGGTACATACTTCTCGCCAAATCGACCCTTTGCCGAGTTTTCAGCTTTCCTGGACGGTCTTACAGCAGTTATTGGTCGTCTTACTCGCTGTCAGATAATAGTAGCGGGTGATTTCAATGCCAAGTCGGTGATGTGGGGAAACCGCGCTGCCGCTTGCAATAGGCGTGGCCAAGCGATGGAGGACTGGTCAATTGCATCCGGCTTCTCGCTGCTCAACATTGGCAGCACTCACACGTGCGTGCGGCAACGGGGCGGATCAGTAGTGGATTTTTTATTCGCCGCCGCCGCCAGCATGTGTGAGAGCTCACAGAAACACTCTCCGACCACAGATATGTATGTTGGGAGGTCTCCGTGCCAAGTAACGTCAGTGCACCCAGTTCGGGCACAGTTTCGCCGGTGGGCGTTGTCCCGCTTAGACCTTGACCTGGCCAAAGAATCGGCATTTGTACAGGGCTGGTTCGCCCCGCCCATGGACGGACCGGATGTGGACTCCTCGGCCACCATTTTCCGCGAATCTTTGACAGAGGTATGCAATTCTCGTTATCTGTACCTCTATCACCGCAGAAGAGTTCGAGGCGGCGACGCTTGGTCAGCGCGGCAAGAAAACTGCGCCGGGCCCCGATGGAGTACCCGCCAAGATCCTCACTCTCGTTTTAGGCGAGATGGAGTTGCAAAGCAGGGGTCTCCTGGATCGTTGTCTACAGACAGGAAGATTCCCTCGCATTTGGAAGAGTGGTCGACTCTGCCTACTTCGAAAGGAGGGAAGACCGGCGGACTCTCCATCAGCTTACCGGCCCATTGTACTTCTGGATGAGGCCGGTAAGATGTTCGAGAGAGTTATTGTGGCCAGGCTAAAAACATATCTGAGGGAGGTTGGGCCCGACCTATCAGACGCCCAATACGGCTTTCGGGCTCGACGCTGCTCGACGCTCGATGCCTTGTCCCGGCTACAGCGCCTTGTCCGGGAAACGACCGCCAATGGGGTTGGTGTGTTAGCTGTATCTTTTGAAATAGCAAACGCTTTTAACTCCATACCCCACCTAACGATTTTAGCGGCCTTGCCTGGTGAACGTCGTTGGTTCTGATCTTTCGCTGCCTTGTGTTCTAAGGCGTATGTTGGACAGAGAGATAGCCTGGAAAGCCGTCGCCTCCTTTTGTGAGGACGTCATGTCGCGAAAGAAAACGATCCTCCCGTTCCCCCTCAGAGGAGAAAGAGGACCGGGCGTACGCGGCGAGCGTTTGCTCGCTCTTTAGCGCCAGAGTCCGGCGGAGGCCAGCTAACAGCGGGTGTGGGGACACTCCCATCGGCATTGCACCAACGGTCACCGCTGAGGGATGGAGGTCTCGTGTATCGGATCCCCCGTCAGCCCCCCATTAATAGGGAGCCCGTTGGGAAATCGCCGGTGGCGTCATGGCAGTAGAAGACTGGGTCAGAGTCCCATGATGCCGCCAAACGGCGATGAGGTACACCGCGGTGTTTTAGTCGGTAAACCCCCCGGGCATTGCACCACGCCCAGGAGCCGCGGCTGGCATTTACCATCTCCTCGCCAGCCGCTGGGGAGTCTGACACACCACTGGGAGAGAACCCCCTCTCCTAGTGACGGTGCGAAAGGCATTTCACCGCAAAAAAAAAAGTGCCGTGCCCCAGCAGTGACAATGGTTAAATGACAATGGGTAGGGCACATTGCACTGAAAAAAAATAGAAAACATTCATATTTATTTTGAATTGTTTGTATGTAAAACTGTATACATTTGTTTGGGATTCAATAAACTGTCGGTGGTACTGTACTACGTCGCATTTAAACCCTGTAGTTTTATTTTTACTTTAGTATAGTAACAACACAAAACAAATCGAAGGTGTACACATTACAAATTTTCAGCAGAATAAAAAGAGGGTCAAAGGTGTATTTAAAACATTCGTGTGGGTATGTTAGAGTAAATGGAACATGTTATAATATATTTAAATAAAATAGACGGTAGGTAATTTCAGCGTTTTTGTACAAAATTTGCATGAGGAAAAATCAAGGAAGTAAACTGAACAAAAGTAAGGTATCTTGAAATAATGACGAGGCTGTCGTCTTTTTGAGACGCAGTTCGTTTTTTTCAAAATCAAAAAAAAAAATTTAAAAAAAATATTCTCTTGTTGTAAATAAGGTAGGTTACGCTATGTGTGTAGATGAAAATTAAAAAATAAAGTAGCTTAAAGCCTATTTAGCTATCAATATAGCATGATATACATTCTCTTCACTCTCATAGTTCGGTGAGATGGGAATGCCACACGACCAATGAAACATTACCCGCAGGGCTAACGGCTTTTAAAAAGAACAGAAGATGGATCTCTGTAAACTTGACAAATAAATCAGTTCGCTCGCGACTACGATTGGTGCAACCCAGTCGAAACGTCGGGAAGTAAGTAGCTATGTAATTTGCTACTCCTAATAAGGCGTGTAGACCCATAAAGACTAATATTTAGTTGACAAATAAATGTTTTTTAACATTATCAGTCACTTCCATTTTCTCGGGGCTACAGATTCCCAGATATTTGCAGGCGTGCATAGGGCCAACACGTAGAGGTCCTTTAATGACTTGAATAATCTTAATTTGTAAATTGGCCCCGGATGATTGTCCCTCTATATACTATAAAATACAACCTAAGACAACCCCCGGTTAGTGCAGGACTATGGCAAATGGAAAGTGAGAAAGTAGGCTATTAGGTTGAGGACGTTGAAGTGCTAGTGGACTGGGTATCCGGGACTATGGAAAGGACTATGGCACCTGCCCCGATCTTTGTTTAAAAACACGAATGGCGGGGCAGGTGGTGACTCCCCACTCACAGTCATGTGCGTGGTGCATGATTACGAGACAATTATAGAATGTTTATGATAAAATAATATACACCGTCAAATTTTTAGTGGTTGTTTTCCCGTGGCAGAACGATTTGCCTTTAGTAATACAATCGAATCATGCAAATTATTTCTTGAACAAAATTTTTTTTTTCAAATTTATCAAAATAATATTTTTCCAACTCGAAAACGAGAGAAGTTATCGTTGTTTTTTAAGATGTGACGTAATCAGGTAAGTACTACTTGCCGCATAAAATCGATGCTAAAAGCTAAAGAAGCTCTACGCCCTAAGTAATAAAGTGGTTCGAACGTACTTTTGAGTTCCGGTTATACCTTTCGTAAAACCGGCATTTATTGATTTTAATAAAAAATAACTGCACAAATCTATTGTGCTACTTAGGTAGAATCATTACATTATTAATTTTACTAATTAAACTCACGTTACCTACTACTATTTTAAATATCTCATGGTTACGGGCAAGAGATGAATTCATTTGCATTCATTTATTTGGATTGCCATGACAGACACTGCCAACATTTTTATTCCGGGTCAAGTAATATATTTACCGTCAATCTCACCGTCAATCTCACAATGCCTAAAGATGAAAGTCTTTAACCAGTGCGTCCTACCCGTCATGACGTATGGAGCCGAAACGTGGACACTGACGGCACGGCTGGTCCACAAGTTAAAAGTCGTTAAGCGGGCTATGGAAAGAGTTATGCTAGGTGTTTCTCTGCGGGATCGAATCAGAAATGAGGCGATCCGTCAGAGAACCAAAGTTATCGACATAGCTCATCGCATTAGCAAGCTGAAGTGGCAGTTGGCTGGCCACATCAGCCGTAGAACCGACAACCGCTGGGGTAGACGAATTCTGGAGTGGAGACCGCGTCTCGGCAAACGTAGTGTAGGACGCCCGCAGGCCAGGTGGTGTGACGATCTGCGCAGGACGGCTGGTAGGAGCTGGATGCGAGTGGCCGAGGATAGAGAGAAGTGGCGTGCATTTGGAGTGGCCTATGTCCAGCAGTGGGCAGAAATGGGCTGATGATGGTGATGATGATGATGAATATGGGTGAATTTCCCGACACCAAATCGTAAACGGCACGGCTGAAACTGCTAGTGCAGGATGGCACTTTTAACTTGTAATATTTTTTTTTAGATAAAAGGTGTTGTCTCCTATAGGTGACTATAAATATTTTTAAATTATGATTATCGCTAATTAGGTAAAAAAAATCTTAAACCCCCAATTGTATCATATCGGTGACGCGGCACAATTTGTTTTTCAGTATACTTTTAATCATATTTTAAAAACAGTTGATTTTTAGGGATTTACCTTTTTTATTTAAATCCTTAATAATGACAGTACCTTATTGCGGAAAGTTCAATACAAAATCTGTTATATTTAATGAATGGTAAGTACAAATTCACGTGTCCAAATGAGATATGTCATCGCGGTGAATTTTCGTTGTACGCGAATATCTAGGCATCGAAAAACACTAGCTTCTTGCCACTGCGCAGTAAATCTGCGCATCAGTGCCGCCTAAGCGCTTAACGTAAGAGGACGTGTGTTGCTGTTTGCAGTTCCCGCCAAAAACGTAAGTAAGTCGGTTTCGGTGACTGCGTACCGTTTTTTTTGTCATTCACGTGAATGGATATAAGTTGTGATCCAATCATTCGGTATGTCTATAAAATCTATGTACTATTACTAAATGTCGCTCAATTAAGTAGGTCGTATCAATTTATTTCTTTTATTTATATTTTCCTTGTTGTGCTTATTTTTATGGGCTGTATATAATATCGGTGACCTCATTCCGGTGAATTCGGTGACCTAAATTGACCACCGGAATGAGAAAAAATATCATTCCAGTGACTTTTTTCATTTCGGTGAGAATTTGGTAATTTCGGTGATTATTATCTTCATTTCGGTGATTTCTTTTGTCATTCCGGTGTCAAATTACTTCATTTCGGTGAATAAAGACCTTAATTTATTTTGTTACATTGTAATTTCGAAAGGAATATATTTTTATTTTTATTGTTGATAATTACAATATATTTGTTGATTTATTCTTACATGTTCCCAAATGAATTTCAGATTAAATTATTAAAATCTATGTGTGGTTGTAATCAATACCTTTATTTTTCACTAGCTGTGCCCGCGTCTTCGTTTGCGTGGGCGATTTTTCATACAAAAGGATTTTCCGGATTATTCCCGTTCCCGTGAGAATTTCGGGAATTCCTTTCTTAATGCACCTCTACGGTACCTAAACTACGTCCTTACCAAATTTCAAGTGCCTACGTTTAGCCGTTTAGACTGTGCATCGATATGTCAGTCAGTGATTCTTCTTTTATGACTCTGGATTAAAGTAATAACAGATTAACTTGAAATGTTTGTCAACAGCATCTAAAGTCAAATGATGAAGTTCAAAATGGTAAGTTATTCTTCTTCTTCTTTTCGTGTCGATGGCAAAACACTTAAAATTATTTTGGATAATTCAGCCACCCGGACCGCGGTTGTTGACCCTTCTATAAGCTCAATTTGTGTACAGGAGTCGGGACAGGCGGGGCATGAAGTGAGGTGAGCCATGGACAATGGTGAGAGACCACATAGGCACGCGATATCCTCCTGTCCAGGAAACCCCCACCTAAACATATTATCTTTGCATTGGCCAACCTGGCTACGGAGTCTGTCCAGGGACCTTCAGGTTAACCATGGCAAATCGTGTCCTGTTGGAAGGCTTTCTGAAGGTAGAACCAAGGGGACGGGTGGAGCAAACGTGTTAGACCAGAGGTTAAGACGAGCAGAAGGTGGATCTGTGTCAAGATTCGGTACTTTCTAAATCTAAATATAAAGCTATGCCGACTTTAACTTCTGTGGTTGTCCCTGCCATGTTATATTTAGTCTGAGAGTGTCTGAACCCTAAGGCTGAAGTGAGGTTTATTTCTATGTTTTCACAGGATTGTGTTTGTGATATGAGCGCCAGGTCATCGGCAACATGGTCGGTCTTTTGTGTAGATGTTGAAAAGTAGTGATTCCAACAAAACGGTCATCCCCAGGGTAGAGACCCTGGGGATTACCGTTTTTTGGGATCGCCATCTGCTTATTTCTTCAGACAAATGGACCTGAAAGCTACGGTTGCGGAGCAGCTCACCAAGTATTTTTATAAATTTCTAGTCATTGACCATCGAGTAGACTTTCCACAAGAGATGCTTCAGGTTCACTGTATCATAAGCTGCTGTCAGATCCACGCATACAGCGCTGTAATCATTCCCATTTCAAAACTATCCTCTTTGTGTTATTTATTTTGTTTCACAAAACAGAATAACATCAGTGTAGCTTCTGAATTACAAATACAAATCTTATGGACTAGACGTTTATGATAAAATGGCATGTGTTGGGTGAGGTTTAACGTCTGGTTACAACATGATTTTTTAGGTCTGAATCCTACCTGTTCTGGAATTAAGTGCTGATCTAATAGGTGATAGGCGGTTAAGCAAAAGTCGTTGAGGTAATTTGTATGTGTGACTGAGCAAGGATAATGGGCGGAAGGTTTTTAGGGTCATCTAGAACTTTTCCCGGTTTTGGAATGGCAATATCAAGATCCATAGACGTGATAATTTCGCAGATTGTAGACAATCATTGAACTTCGGTTGTAACCAGCAAATAGTCATAGGATCCAAGTTTTTAAGTTGTTCTGTGGAAATGTTATCAACACTCGATGCTTTACCAGATTTCAAGTATCTAACACTAAAAATGATATCGTCAAAAGGCTGGCTCAGTAAATTCTCTTTCGGAAGGCATTGTACAAGTTGAATTCTGGGAAGGCGAGTGTACGATTTCTTATTCAGCAACAGTTGATGAGCAATTTTGTTTGCAGTAACTTTACTTGGAACTTTGGAGGAGAGGGCTCACCGGTCCATTTACGGATTGTGGTCTAGGCCTTTTTACTATTGTGGGTCATGTCAATGCTGGTGACTGTATTAATCCATTTGGTTCGCTGGTTTGCATGGATAGACAGCATTAAGATTTCACAAGCATCACATGTGTCTTGTGAAAATGGATCGGCATTATAGGCGGATTCATAATTTTTAAACGGCGCAGATGACTCTTGAGTCAAACCCGGGACGTTGGAAGTACGACAGCCTCTTGGGATATGTTGGCACGACGATTTCCAGATGATACCTACGAATCGTTCGTAGTTCGGTAATGAAGCTAGCTTTATAATGGCTTTGTCAATTGTTTAACGAATTATTGCACTACTGCATATTGCACTTAATCGGTCTATGTAAGGTTAGGGGTATTGATTGGCAGATGGACTTTATGCATTGAGAGCTGAATCTGGAACTGACAAAGATCAAGACTGGGTTGTATCCACGTTTCCATCGACCACTGTTAAACGATTAACGGAGATGCATTTTTATTGATAAGGCCGAAGTTTTAATTTTAGTAAGAAAAAATCTGTTACTGTGTGATGAACACACTCTTCAAAACGTAGGTTGTAGGCTGTATACTTGGTAACAGTTTACTTTTTTTCGGTGACTACATAAGTAATTTCATTTCGGTGTATTGCGTTTCTCATTTCGGTGATGAGAAGTTTCATTTCGGTGAACTCTTCTTTCATTTCGGTGACACCAAAATTTCAAAGTACTATATCTCTTAAGTATATCAATTTAATTTAATGTCGTGTTAAAATTAAATATAACGATAGCGTAAATAACAATTCTACATGGTCGTATTTTCAAAAAAGTAACAAATAAAAAAGTTCACCGAAATGTTAAAAAATATGGACTTGTTGAAATTGACCCATATATTTACACAGAAAATTACTTAATCTGAAACAAGGATCCCAGAGCTTTAGGATTTCACCAAAGACAATATTCAGTCATAGGATATAAAATAAAATAGGATATAAGTAGGCGTAACGTAAAAGTCGTCATATTTTGACAGACAATGGTAGAAATCCCAAGATTCCAAGGATTCTCAATGTGATTTAAAAAAAAAAATTGATTGACAGTTCGGTTCATACATTCTTGGGCTTGGGTCTTTCCCATTTATCATAACATAAAGGAATGTCTTGTTACTAAATTAAGTATTATTATATTTTTCGATACTGTATTTACTACTGTTTTTAACGTTCGGGTAGGGTTTAGGAAATATGTTTACGTATTTTAATTATTCATATTTTTTGTAATGAAATACAAACAAGGATGTGTTAAGTTAACCTTTGCTAGCAAGGTGCGTTTTTTCACTACTTAAATGAGAGATGAGATGTCATAGAAAATTGAAGATGTTCGGTATTTTCCGTGTTTCACTGTTTTATCGATAAATATCGGGAACTTTGTAAAACAATGAAACATAATTTTGTACCCAACATATTCAGTTTTCTGACACACTAGCTAAGTTCATACTATCCGACGACGGGGGCTCCTTGGTTCTCTTACGCAACGAACAGCTTTATATTGACTTGAAACTGTCTAACTATCGCGCAGTTCTTTAGCAATATTCCACTCGGTCATCCGATTCTGGGATTCATCCGCTAGAAGAATGCTCCCCCGCAAGTCCGGTGTTGATGACAAAGCTACTCCAAACTATCATCGTAGTAAGTTAAAGAAAAAAGGATGTAAATGGTAAGGATAAAATAATGAACACTTTCTCGTAACGTCATACCTTATCATCATCAGCCCATATAAGACCCCACTAGTTGGGCCTATCCTAACTTAAGGCGATAAGGCCTTAGTCAACCACAATGGTCAAGGTCGGGTTGGTTCTTGGTTGACTACACAACCTAAGAATACCTAATACCGTATAAAAGTAACATAATAATATTATGATGGTAATCTGTTTATGAACCAATCAATATATCGGCGTCGGGGTGGCCGGCGGCGACATCAGAGGGTTAACACTATCGTTAGGTTCACTACTCTTCACTCTGTGGGCTGCGTAGGGTCTTCAGGCAATGAATAACACCACATACAATAGTTACAGTTTTATTCTTGTTCGGCGATCGTAAGTTAACATCAACGAAATAACATTATGGTCGATATAATCACGATAACCAATACTGCCCGGTCACTAGACAAGTCCCAGGGACGACCTAATCGAATCTGAATCTAAATCGTAACCGTCTTCACAACTCCATCATTTCAACTCAAACTAAATGTGACGGGCCATGTCCAAACGAAATCGACTGTCACCTTTTTGACAGTCGCGTTTGAGTAACCGGCCAGTATTATTCGAATGCAACAAACATCATTTAATCAAGTAATCATTGTTAATGACTTCCTAAAATCAAGTTAGGATTTACAATAATGTTACAACATTAATTAGCACTACATAATACAATTTCATAAATCAACCGAAACTTCGTGCTACCAAGCGCCATCTAGCGGAGATCATAGACACTTAATCAAAAGTGCCGCTCCCGCTACCCGCTATCCTACACGGCCATTCTGACGTTTCACCCGTCCTCGGGTGTTGTACCTGAGAACAAAATGAAACCAAAAGAGTAAACCGTTCGGCCATCCCGGCTAAAACTTATTCAAGAGCTTCTGAGCTTACAAAATTTCACTTTACTTAACATTGATACGTTTGACCGACAAGTTCCCAAGTTCAAATCTGCAACTAAGGCATTACTCAGCATATCCAATTCATTAATAACACAAGTCTAGACACACACCACCCCTGAAGATTACAATACTCTATTCCGTGTCTCAATCTCATATCTCTCTATTCAAAGTCCGGACAAATGTTCGATCAGCATGCAGTGATCAATTAAGACCAGCCTACTGCATCGAGCAACACCGTCCCTCCCACTTTGAAATAAGTCTCATAGATTCCAACCAAGTGCGTCCCTTCTACCAGTCATGTAAGCAACTCACAGTGACCGTACAACACCAGTGTGTCCCTTCGACCAGGTTGGACCGGACGACATCTGTGTCCCTTCGACCAGACTGGACCGGACGACATCTGTGTCCCTTCGACCAACCCGGACCGGACGACACTTTCCTCTCAACCATTTCTAACACATGACCATCAGTCGGACCAAACGAGCGTGTCCCCTCAACCAGCCGCCTACAGCTGCATGGCCCGGACGACGCTGTCTCTTCAACCACAATTACAACAACTACTATCCAGTCCATCGGATACCCGTACCATCAACATGTGTCATTAAACAAACCAACAACCATCATCATCATCAAAGTAATTATCATTAGCATTGTCCAACTATTTGGGAACCTATCGTTCAATTAGAATTCAAAGATTTCAAAATCATCTATCGCATTTGCATAGGGCGAACCAAAACCTCAATTACTTTAATAGGGCCTTAAAACTTAGGGTCTAACTTGGTCTGATTTCTTTCCTCATTTTCATGCTGTATGTACATAAAAATCACGCCTTTTTTCCAGAGGGGTAGGCAGAGATCACTTCCTGCCATGTGCTACGGTCCTGGCACACCACTTTCGCTTCATCCACATTCATCAACCTCTTCATGCACGCTCGTCGATTACGGGTACTTTTGATTTGACCTTTCTTTAAGATTTGACCTATTTGGTCATGAAAGGTCTTTCTTGGTCTTCCCCTGTCGACATTTCCCATTACACCCTCATATACCCTTCGTTAATCGTCTTTCACTCATCCTCTCAACATGACCAAACCATCTAAGCATACCTATCTCAACCTTAGTCACTACATCTTCTTTCACACCACAACATTCTCTAATTATTTCGTTTCTTATTCTATAACTTAGTTTTACTTCTAGCATACTTCGAAGTGCTCGCATCTCCACTGCATTTATCCTACTCGTGCTGCTTCTGCCATACCTATCTTTCACTTCCGTATATTAGTGTCGGGACCAACACTCCCCCTATGAACCGCCAGACGTACCTTTTTGGACACTTTCTGACTGCTCACAAAGGTGTGCAGCGCTCCGTTCACCATGTTACCAGCATTCACTCTGCTTTCAATATCGCTATCACACTTACCAACTTTTGTGAGTTTCATTCATATAGAACAGTCATCATATCCTGCAACTCCGCAGCCGATGAAGCGAGAAGGACTTGATCATCAGCGTAACGGAGACACTGGACGATTGACTCATTTATTCTCAAACCTTTCTCAGACTCTCTCAGACTAATCAAGCAACTATCTAAGAATAGGTCGAACAGCCATGGTGACGCTACACATCCCTATCTAACACCTTTTTCGTGTTCATGTTAAACCAATCAGTGCATGCCCCATTCATTCCCCCCGTTTATTCCCGTTTATATTCCTTTCTTGCTTCACTCATATCATCATTCGTCGCTTTTTGCATTCGGTGATTAGCTTTGATTGCTAACCAGTCTTGCCAAGCCTTTCTTTCTATTTACAACATCTTATCCTACACGGCTTATCCTATACGGATCACATCTTGTACGCTTTTATCCATCCATACCTTTCTATTACTCTTTCCATTTCTCATTTTAGATTTTCCACACGCTTCTGTGGCAACATTGTCTCATTTTCAAGGACAGACATTATGTTCAGAGACCACTACATACTGTGACTCAACATCACACTACCGTTTATCGACCACAATGAATGTCTGAAGTCCAAACATAAAAACAATGCACCTGAAGTAAGATATCCTTTCAGCATCTGTCTTGCGTTCATGGTATAAGGAGTTTGTTGCTCCCCTTGCCTCCCTCCCTCCGTAGTAGCCGTCTGTTGTCCTGCAGCTCAATTCCCAGTTATTTCCACAGATATCTGGAGTACAAGGCATGACATCTGAAACAAAGATTTCTCACAGTAGACAACTGACTGGTAAAGCGTTAAGAATCACCGTTCAATTACCTATCTTCATTGAAGTGAAACCAACAATTAATTTACTTGTTTGAGAGACTAAAATTATTAATTGCTTTCTAATGACAAGCAAGCTTTTTTTTTTTGCTCTGACATTTTTTATTGTCTCATATTGGTTTAACGGCCTTGACAAAGATCATACAGCCAAATCTTCAGTTTTATGATTTATTTTTACTAGTTTTAACCAACACACACCCACACACCCACACACACACAGATTCACACTCCCTGTTTTTCTAAGCTGTCAGTAGCCACCACAAGTTGCCTGAGGTCTAAAACTTCAGCACTTAGTGGCATCAGGCACATAATAGGTAGGCATTTCACATAATCTTTCACACTTTTCATGTGGCTACTAGTAATTTACCAAAACACTATTTTAGCCGTTACTATAATGAGAGATATCTGCATTGAAACCGACAATAAGGCGTCTGACTGATTTCAGTGCGCAGGACATATTATAGTGCACAAGTGTGCGCGCAAACACAAGTGCACTCTCCATTCCCTTACTCTTATAATTCGGTGAGACAGCAATCCGACATGACCGATGAGAGATCGGGCGCAGGACCACCAGCTTAACTTTCCGAGGCACAGGCGTTCAACCGCCAATTTCCTAACTCCGGGCTGAGTAATTTCATTACAGAAAAACTCACACAAATTTTGCCCAACTCCGGACTCGAACCGGGGACCTCTCGGTCCCAACGCAGCACTACACATACATACACACACGCAGGCAGTTGAAACCGACTATATTGACTCATCAATAAAATCACGACAGTATGAAAAAGACTCACAATTATTCAGCGAATGATCCCATGGTTTGCTTACAAAGCAATATCCTCTCGACGATGGCTGGGCACGTTGGTTGAGGCACCGTTGCTTGCCAATCCCTTGCCGCCGTTGGTTGCACGACGACGACTTGATGCGTAGTGTCCCTTGCCACCACATTTGAAGCATGTCACATCCTGCTTTTCACGTCCGGTGGTAGTTGCAGGCTCCGTCGAGGGGCCACGGTTGGTACGCTTCTTATCAGGTCGCTTCTATTCAATTCGCCGATAGTGAAGTCATCAGACAAGAAAAGCAAACGGCGAAACATTCGCCCTCCTTTAGACGGTCATTTTGCAGGTTAATAAGTGTAGCAGCTGACGTCTCAATGCAGCGATACAGAGGTCAACGGTGTCATACTAAGCACGCAGGTCGTTGTTAGACTTGTCCGGGTCAAATTCGGGCAGTGAAATCTCATCCACCGATGTAGTAGGCTTGATTGCATCGATCAGGCTCATCATATTGCGGTTCTACGACTCCAAGTACACGCAGGAAAGATTCATCTAATCCGGGTACACTAGTGGTGTTTCTTCTAGCCCGAAGTGAATCCCACTTCTGATATCGGCGTCGGGGTGGCCGGCGGCGACATCAGAGGGTTAACACTATCGTTAGGTTCACTACTCTTCACTCTGTGGGCTGCGTAGGGTCTTCAGGCAATGAATAACACCACATACAATAGTTACAGTTTTATTCTTGTTCGGCGATCGTAAGTTAACATCAACGAAATAACATTATGGTCGATATAATCACGATAACCAATACTGCCCGGTCACTAGACAAGTCCCAGGGACGACCTAATCGAATCTGAATCTAAATCGTAACCGTCTTCACAACTCCATCATTTCAACTCAAACTAAATGTGACGGGCCATGTCCAAACGAAATCGACTGTCACCTTTTTGACAGTCGCGTTTGAGTAACCGGCCAGTATTATTCGAATGCAACAAACATCATTTAATCAAGTAATCATTGTTAATGACTTCCTAAAATCAAGTTAGGATTTACAATAATGTTACAACATTAATTAGCACTACATAATACAATTTCATAAATCAACCGAAACTTCGTGCTACCAAGCGCCATCTAGCGGAGATCATAGACACTTAATCAAAAGTGCCGCTCCCGCTACCCGCTATCCTACAAATAAATAAATGTACATTGTATATACCTAAGTGGGCACGCCCTCAGATTCTTGAAATTTGGTACAAAGTATTTGGGATTTTGTTATACGGAATCCGGGGTGTGAGAGTCCGCACAGTCGCAAAACGGGCTCTACTATTTCTTTTCCTATGATGAGAAATAGATTTTGTAAATCTCATAGTGATTGTAGCCGTACGACATTACGACTTTACTTACACAAAAATAAACAAACTATTTGGTTTTCAAACTAAATTGTAAGTGCATTGCAGTAGTCCGACGCATTGACGGTTTTAAAATATAATTAAGCACCCTATATAAAATGTTTATGGCTAACATAGTTACATACACTTTCGGTTCTAATAGGAAATCTATAGATACTCGTAGATGGATAAATTAAGTTTTTTTACTAAGTTATCTTGTAACCTATCTTGCAACCTATGAGTATGAGGTTTGTAGGTATTTCCATATTGATTTTACTAAAAAGGTATACTGACGTTATATAATTACTGATATTGGTAACGTATTGATAAATAAGTACTTAAGCCTTACACACACTTTTAGTTTCAGTAACGAACGAGGTAGGTATCTGATAAAACATTCGGTCTTAGTTAACATATATTTACATTCTCAATGCGAGTTCTCAAACTAGGCATTATTTACCTCCTTTAAATTAGATATTGCACTCTATTTCTCTAAATTAAAGTAGTACTTGCTGTAGCTATATTATATCTTCTTCTTGTCCTAATTAAACTTAATTAAATCTGTCACTACCTGAAGGCCTATTGTTTGACTTATCTGTAATCCAACATTGAATTGGTTACACTAACCAAAACTTGAGCGACCCTATTTATACCCCGTGAAATTTTAGTGGTTGTTTTCCCGCAGTGAAATGATTCTATCTTAGTAGTAGGTACAATATGTTTGTGCAGTTCTTTTTTATTAAAATAAATAAATGCCGGTCTTACAAAGGGTTTAACCGAAACTCGAAAGCACATTTGAACAGCTTTATTACTTAGGGCGTAAAGCTTCTTTAGCTTTAAGCATCGATTTCGTGCGCAAGCAGTACCTGATTACGTTACATTTTATAAAAGAACGATAGCTTCTCTCGTTTTCGAGATGGAAAATTATTATTTTGAAAATTTGAAAATATATTGTTTTTTTTTTTACGGAATTGTTGAGTTGTTGTCTAGTTCAAGCAAAGGAATAGGCCAGCGCCGTGTGTAAAATTATACGAACCATTTGGTGACATTTTTGACCCTTCTACATCTTCGACAAATTTAACGTGAAAACATAAAACTACGTGCGTTTACTTTGGATTCCGGAAACACGGCTAAGCGGAAATGCGAAATTGATAATATGTTTGTTACATGAGAGAAGTTCTCAGCTTTTTTAGCTTTTCGCACTACTCTGGTAACGTTAAATCTATACGTATAATAAATATGTAATGGATTGCAGACTGTACATTACTTTTTTCAACGCAATAGCAACCAAAACAATATTTTTTGGATTTTTGTCTATTTGTCTATGCACGCTAATCTAGATGTGCTTATTCGATCTAAATGTGGTTTCCAATAATATTTGTTGGTGAGCTCTGTTTAATATTAAGTCATCGTATCATGTCAATCGCTTAATAAATAAAAAATGTATGCTAATTTAAAGAATCAAAAATGCTGCTTTAATATAGTTACTACTGCTTTAGTATCTTATCCATGCGAATGAAGTCGCTGGCACAACTGGTTGTGAATAAGTATCATTTCATTTTCATCTACAGCAGGGTAGGCGAACCAATGGCACGCGTGCCACAGATGGCACGGGACATAATATTTTGGGCACGTCGCCGATCCTAAAACATATGTAAAATATGTATTAAGTAGATATTTTGTGACGATCGAACGTTGCCGTTATCTATATTTTCCAAATAATCAGAAAGTAAAAATTATTTGATGGCACGTCAATGACACAATTCAAACATTTTCAGAAGAAAATGGCACGTTGATACATAAAGGTTCGCCAACCCTGATCTACAGTGTATTCAATAGTAGGACCTAGAATTCAATACTTCTATTTTAAGATTCGACCTATTTAATCTCGAATGCCTGGAAAGGATTTGCGTTGGTAAAATGTCCTGTACGTCTGAAATGCGGCATCCAATAATTCAAATAGAATCAGCGCTATTCCCAGAGTCACGTTGTCGTCAAAGTTAAATCGATACGAAGTTACACTTTCGAAACGTTTCCATATTATTAGTATTGTTTGGCAGAAACATCAAATATTGCGTTTATGTTACTAATTCTGTTATTTATAAGATGACATCGACATTTTAAATGAAGTCTATGATCGAGAGGTATCCGAAACCCTTGAGCATCTGCAAATACGTCGGACTAAGTATTCTCTACCGTTTAACGGGAAATGCTAAGAAAAAGAAGCGCTATTTCATCTAGTTTCTCCCTCCCCTTTCCACTTCCCAATGACACGTGCTGGACAGTGCTGCCATCCATAATGTAGGCACTGGTGGCTGGGACCAAGAGGTTCAGTTCCTCGTTTCTGTACGGCACGGAAAGCCCTTCCAGCTAATGTTTTCCCTCATTCCTGTGATCCCGGGCTCTTCAGGTAGGTATTGAAACGGCATTTAAGCAAACCTTCAGAGTGAGTACGACAGGTGGTCTATTGTCCCTGTCGACCTTTTTTTTAACCCGGTGATATGCGTTGCGCACCGTCACCCAGAGAGGGGGTTCTCCCCGGGTGGTGTGTCGGACTCCCCAGCGACTGGCGAAGAGATGATAAATGCCAGCCGCGACTCCTGGGCGGACTGCAATGCCCAGGGGGTCTACCGACTAAAACACCGGGGTGTACCTCGTCGCCTATAGGCGGTGTCGTGGTACCTGGCATAGCCTCCACTCACAACACTGCCGGCGGTCAGCCTTCATGGGCTCCACTCAATCTCACTACCAATCTACCAATCTCGATCTCACTACCGCTTACCATCAGGTGGAGTAAGGAGGTCATCCCGTTAGCCTATTTGTATAAAAAAAACAAAGACATTTAAGGAAATGATGAAGTGAAACTTTTTAGGCCAGACCTTCTAAAATAATACTAAATTTAAAAAAAATTTAAGTATACGGAATATTAAAATCCCACAGCAATGTAAATTAAGCCAGTACTTATTCTTAAAGCTAGTAACTGTATGAGTTCCTATTTTTTTTTGCACGTGAGGGAATGACAGCTAAACAAAAGAAAAATTTACTTGAATGTTGAAACGACCACACTGCCCACAGCAGACACTAGCGTAGCTCATGTTTTCATCTAATAACGCCTTCACAAATCGATTCTAATGAAAGGTGTGAGGATACAATAAAATATTGAAAAACAATTTTTAAGCAATTTGATTTTTTATATTACCTACATAACAGTCGACGCTTTTTAATAGAACAGATTTGATTTTATCTGCATCAATTTATTAAAAAGTCATTTAATTCATTAGCACTGTCCTGCTAGGTAATTTATTGAACATTTTCAACTAAACGAAACTACCTTTACAACAATTCAAATCATGTATTAAGAATGGACTTCTTAAAAAAGGCTACTATAAAGTAGAAGATTATCTCAATGATAAATATGCATAGGGCAAATAGTTAAATTGACATTTATCTTCAACATTCTATTGTCATTAATTTATTATGCAGTTTGACATTATTGATGAACTTTTTGTTCCTTTTATTATTATATTAGTCTAATTTATAACAAGGCAATGGCTGTAAATCTACTGTCAATTATTAAAATTATATTCTATGTAAGTTTTGTCATGCGGGTTGGATTTGTTATAGTATTCTGAACATTGTTATCTTGGCTCTCTTTCTTTTGATTTTAATTATCGTCATTTTTAATAAGTGTAAATAAATGATGTAGTACTTTTTGCTATAGCACACCCAGACTGTATGACTTGGCTCATAATGTTATAACATGATAGTTCGTTTAAAAAGAGCAACTACTAGGCTTACATATCATAAAATGCACAAAATTAAGTTATATGAATGTTATTATTATGTTATTATGTTTATATTTTCTTGTCTATTCTATTTACGAAGAAGTTCTTGTTAAATAAAGGCTATTGTGTAATTAAGTATATAATAATGGGTATTCAATTTTGTTCGTGTTTAAAATTGTCAAACAATCCTATTGTTTGCAAATCAGTTATTGAAGTCACGAACTTGGCCCTCCAGAAATAATCTTTGTAATTCTACAAAAATGACTTTTTTTTTAAATATAACACTGACTTCAAAAGGCGATAAATCATTGAATAATTTGCCAGTTTAGATATTGTTAATCTATTTACTATAATAAAAATGTAGAGGCCAAAATTCTTGTACTTTGAATAAAAACGCAAAATGCCTTGTCAGATGCATGTTATGCTCTCATAATAGAACACATCTCGAGTTGAACCAATTTAAATGAAAGTTTACACGATAGTCCCTTAAATTCCGGAAAAATGCATAGGATACTTGAAATCACAATCAGTTCACGGGTTCCCGTGAGCTAAATAAAAAATGTGGGATGGATATATAAAGAGCTGATTTCTGAAGCAGTTACACCAATTTGAATGAATTTTTGGATGGTGGTACCTCACAAACCCGGTCAAGATCATGAATAGGTACAGCTGGCAAATTTGGCGGTAGTACACTTTTCAAACAGATTTCTTTAAACTGCATTAGCCCCGCCCACTTTTTGTTTCCGCCAATTGAAAAGATTAGCACTCAAAAAAAAACTGTGTGTAGGGTAATTCTCAAATATCGAAATTGACGAAAAATATTTAATAATAAATATGAGTAACAAGGGAAATTGCAATTTGTATGAACATCTTTTAAATTTTAATATTTTAGTCACCGTTTTTAATAGAATTGACACAACCGATTTGACTTTACCTGCATCATTAAATTAAAAAATCAATCAAATGTAATGAAAGATCACAAGATCGAGTCTGTGTCAGCTCGAGAATGCAAAAACCCCCGTTCGGCTTCCCAACTGTCAGATTTGATACGACATGAGTGTTTAGTTATTCGTTGGTTCAAGAGATGTCACTGTGCTCTATTACTTTCAATATTGCTTCAAGTACTCAAAGTAATAATTAAGTTATATTTTATTAAACATGCGTATTTACGTTTTTATCTAATTGTTTTATTACGAATACAATACAATCTATGAACAATTAACAAAAATAATGCGCAAAAGTGGCACATAAAAAAGTAGCAAAGCAGCTGATTAATTCGTCACAATAATTATGGTGACACCTTTATAGATACTTAATAAAGGCATTGGATCGGTAGATTGAATTTTTTTACCTTTTGAAGTCATGGTGATTTATCAAACATTAATTGTGTACTAACTACGTACGCACAGTATGCTATTTGCAACCATTGAAACGTGTTTCTGTCAAATCAACGTTTTTATTGTGGTTTTACAGTACTAAAATGTAAAAAATAATTGTGAGTCCTAGCTACCACTCTCCTCATCATTCTAGAGAATTGCTTAGACCAAAAATAAAATCATTGGGCTAGTGAATCCCCTTTTAGTTGGCAGCTTTGTCATGAAAAATATAACATGTTGTTTATCACCTATTCATCTGTATCAATTTTCAGGTTCATCATCATCATCATCATCAGCCCATATACGTCCCCACTGCTGGGGCACGGGCCTAACCCTAAACTAGGGCGATAAGACCTTAGTCGACCACGCTGGTCAAGTGCGGGTTGGTCGACTACACAACCTTAGAATTTCTTCATAGGCGTGCAGGTTTCCTCACGATGTTTTCCTTCACCGTTAAAGCGTCGAATGATGGTACATATGAATTTCTAATTTGAAAAACACATTGGTACCTGGCGGGGTTTGAACTGGCGACCTCTCGCATGGCAAGCAACGACCTTAACCACTCAGTCATCGACGCTAAGTTTCATTCCCACCTTTTTGTATAAAAGGCAGCCTTTTGTACTACAAACTTACAAGAACAATACTTCTTACTAGAACCCGAACTATGTTCGGATGTGTCGCGAGTACAATGAGATGTTAGAAAAACACGAGTTGGATATTTTTGTCAATAAATATAATTATTAAGCTTAGGCATAAAGAGAAAAGTATCCTCACCTGAGCTATCCTTAATGTTCTCAAAATATCTTTCTTTGTTTATTGGTTTGTATTAAAATTTTAATGTAAGTTGACGCGCTATTGACGATGTGTGTACACATTGGGTCATAATCTAGATCTGTAAATTTTTTTATTTTTTTATACAAATTAATTTATGATTGTAACCTGGTGTGTATGCCATAATAATAAATAAATTTTAGTTTCTTATAAAAAAAATTCAAAATTTATAAAGCTTCATTTATTTTAGCTGTTATTGTTAAAAAAATGCTTCCTAAAATCAAAATGCTTCCGAAAGTTACTATTTCACGCAGACAAAGTTGCGGGCACAGCTAGTATTTACTAAATAGGTACTTTGGTTTATGGAGCTTAGTAGTTTACCTACGCTTACATCGACCTATTGCAGTACCGTCTCTTAGCTCCTAAGCGTCAAAGAGTTCTGATACTTCATCACA
Source organism: Maruca vitrata (assembly GCA_039566165.1). Taxonomy (NCBI): domain Eukaryota; kingdom Metazoa; phylum Arthropoda; class Insecta; order Lepidoptera; family Crambidae; genus Maruca; species Maruca vitrata. The sequence continues at coordinate 12,610,690 of CM076914.1, read as the reverse complement.
TCATCAGTACAAGAGCATCAGATGTTCACACCCTGAAGTGCATTCTTCCATACGAGCGTACAATTTTCAGGGGTAGCCCCAGGGGGATCCCAACATTAGATCCTCCCATTTTCAAATGGGACCACCTCATAAGTGAACTCTATCAAACAAAATAAAAATCTTTCGAAATCCGTCCATAATTAACGGATATTGATGGACATTGAATTGAGAACCACCTTTTCGTCGGTTAAAAATTATAACAATGATAACGACAGACTGGATTTGTTATGGTATTCTGAACATTGTTATCTTTGCTCTGTGTCTTTTTATTTTAATTATCGTTATTTTTAAAGGTAGTAAATATTGAACTGGTACATTTTTACTATGGCACACCCAGACTGTATGACTAGGCTCATTTACATTTTGTAACATGATTGTCGTTAAAAAGAGCAACTATCGAGTTTCTTGCCGGAGTCTTCTTGGTAGAATCGGCGTTCCGAACCGGTGGTAGAATCTTATTATTAGTAATGTGACGATTTATAAGTGCATGTAATTGCCTATATGAATAAAGACATTTTTGATTTTGATTTTGACACCGACACCGACTTAGCAATAATTTCAGTTTTAATGATCATTGTGTTTTACGTTTTCAGACCTTGAGACCCAAAAACGAACTGGATGTCTGACTCGTGCATGAAGGGATCTGTTCTGTATGATTATATGTATTAAAATATTTAAATTTGAATTATTTCTTCGAAATTAGTACTGCCAGTCTACATAGCTATTACCTGCATGCACTAAACTCTGTAGATAACTAGAATCAGGAGCAAAATCATCATTCTCCTGCCCTTGTCCCACGCTAAGTGTAGAGTTGGCACAACATGTATACTTCTTCCACTCGGGCTTGTCATTCGTCAGCTCTGTGTCTACTCCTTTTACTCCAATATATATCATGCAAGCCAAGCCATCCATATCTTCTTCGGCCTTCCTCTACTATTACGTCCATTGACATTCATACTCATCACTCTTCTAGTCACATGGTTTTCTTTCCTCCTCACAATATGCACTGACCAAGCTAACTTGCACTTCTTACCTTTTCTAAATCTAGGTATAAAATGTTGAGAAGTCAAAGTATGGAATAATAGCACATTCATTACTGAGAATATGTTATTATGTTGTTTCATACAACACCAATCAATGTTTCAGGAAATAAAGTTAGAAGGCGCACTTAATTGGCAAAGGGTTTTGCTTTTGTGTGTTCAGTGTAGAATGCTAACCTGACAAAGCTTTTGGTGTTTTATTTATGATCATCATCATCATCTTTAGCCCATATACGTAGCCACTTCATTTTATCTTCACCGTTAAAGCGTCGAATAATCGTACATTGGTACGTGGCGGGGTTCGAACCGGCAAGCAATGACCAAACCACTCGGCCATCGACGCTTTTTTTTATGAACACTTTTGTTTTAATGACCTTTGTGGGAAAAGCTCGAGTAACAAATAATATAACATCTTAAACTTCATATTATTACAACAACAGACTGTATTCAAGTTATGGTCCAAGAGCTAGTGAACCCTGGGAGTAACGGTCTCCCTGTAAGGTTGAAAATTTGTATGCTTACAGTTTTTGGCATGCTAAGAGCAATAGGCAAGACCTGGAAGGACCGTCAGCCCTGCACCTCATCAGCCCCTTTATTTTTAGAACTGCTAAGAAAATTTAATTTCAAAACTTGTTTCTGTAAACTTGAAAATTTAATATGATAATGTTTTGTACATCTTAAAAAATAATTGACAGGCGATTACAATAAATAAGCAGAAATATATGACTATAAGTAAATGTAAGTATACAAATTTCTAACCTTACAGGGAGACCTTTACTCCCAGAGTTCACTAGCTCTCCAGCTATTATAATTACATTACATTATCTTATGCGTTTACCTTACTTTCTATTAGATGGTTAGATGGTATGGTTTGAAAGACAACACATGAAGTCCATAGATTACGATCAGATAATCAAGAGGATTGATGAATGATGACGATTGATGAGAAGTGATATTTCCTAACAGAGAAAAATACGCAATTCCCGACGTATAGGGATTCAAACCGCAGTCCACTTGGACCGGTGTTCAGTCTTTACGTGGCACTTGACGCGTCAAACAGAGCTAATGAATAATTATTATACTTTGTACAGAAGTGTCAAGCACTTCTGTACAAAGTATAATAAATTTTAATTGTCTATTCCTCGGTGAATCAATCGGTACACGCTGTCTAAGCATTTTTAATTGATTTCACAAAACAGCTATCAAATTACGACGTACCTATTTAAAATTGTTGATAAAGATGCTAATAATGACACACAATTGGGTTGGCAATTAAATTATTCATAGATACACAATTCAAACAGTATTTAAAAGTATGTCTTTAACATACAAGTACATGATTAGTTAAATATGTTAGATACATAAAGTTTTTTCAAACCCACAAGTACATATTGTAAATGTACCTATATTTCTCAATTAAGTAGTTTTAGAGTGCTTAATTTTTTTTTGTCCCAAACTAAACCGCTTTTTGTTTGTTTGGGTTTTTATTTTAATATTAACATTGACTTTTTGTAGGCCGTGTGCGTAATATCGCATTACAAGAAATCGATAACCGATAGTCCAAATAAACTGTTGAAGTATGTTTTAAAAGAGTTTAAAAATTATAAATTGGTAAGACGTCACTTCAAATGATTAAATGTAAAAACAATATGCACAACTTACTGTATTAGCAATCCAATATGAAAAGAGCACTGTAACCAAAAGTGAACACACAAATAAAAAAAACAATTGACTGTTGACGAGTTATTAGATTACGAATGGTCGTTGGCGCGGCGGTCGAGCGCGGGCGGGAGACGCGACGACGAAGGACTGACTGCGGCCCGCGCGCGATTTCCATCCGACCGGAGACCGTCGGAAAACTGTTTTCCCGCGAATTCTCCGTACCAGCACAAATACATCTCTCACCATAGATTAGTAAATGATTATCTGAAATTTAAACAAGGAACATTTTCTTTTTAAATTGTATCAGTCGCGTAGCCTTAGTACCTACATACCAAGTAAAGTACAGACAGATCTTTTCATACAATATTACCACCTAAATATTTGAGTAAAATTAAACGAAGGCAAACCGTACTTTAACAAAATAAAAGGCCTATTGATAATAGGTATGAATAAAAAATCTTTTTAATTGGGTAGACTTGACTTGACTTCACTTGTAGGTACTTTAGGTAATTTCGTGTTCGTGAAAATATGCAGTTTCAAGAATTTAAATGATTACGAATAAATTAATGAGTCATTAATTTTTATTCGATTTTACAATATAGGTACCTAAATTGAGTCTGCACTTGTGTGTCACATATGAAACTCTACCTATATACACCGTGAAATTTTAGTGGTTGTTTTCCCGTGGCAAAACGATTTGCCTTTAGTAATACTATCGAATCATGCAAATAATTCCTCGAAAAAAAAAAATTTTTTTTTCAAATTTTCAAAATAATAATTTTCCAACTCGAAAACGAGAGAATCTATCGTTCTTTTATAAGGTGTGACGTAATCAGGTACTGCTTGCCGCATGAAATCGATGCTTAAAGCTGAAGAAGCTCGGTACCCTAAGTCATAAAGCGGTTCGAACGTGCTTTCGAGTTTCGGTTAAACCTTTCGTAAAACCGGCATTTATTGATTTTAACAAAAAAGAACTGCACAACTCTATTGTACTACTAGGATAGAATCATTTTACTGCGGGAAAACAACCACTAAAATTTCACGGTGTATAAATAGATATCTATTAAAATAATAAAAATTAATTGTTGAAATGCATGTGGTACCGAACTGTGTTATTGTAACAAATTGAATGGTTTATTGTGTTTGTTAATTTTAGGTTAACTAACTAGACTGGCGCAGCGACCCTAAACCAAATATTAGGTTAGGGTTTTTAGGGTTGTTTTTTTTTATTCTCGGTAAACGGTACTACATTACTACTAAGTTCAATGGGTCGAAATTTTATTTGACGCAGTTGTAATACACAAAATTTTACAACATTTCAGTTTAAACTAAATATTATCAACTTAATTTAGTGTAGCATAAGTATTTGCCATGAATCGAGGAGACACTGATAAAACAAAACTATTTGAATACATTTGCATGTTCGTTTTTCATATTCATTTTTTTTGTCTGTAATTGCGTACTTTATAAATAAAGATGATGTAAAATAAAATAAAAAGTTGGAAGATTTTACCTATCACCATTTTCTGTGGTGACTTAGAAGTTACAGCGCTGATTTTCCGAGAAAATTTTATGGATAAGATTGGACATTGAAGATATAGATTAAGAAAGTAGTAGTTAGTTTGGTATATTTTCATGATGTAACCAATTAATTGCTTACATAATGTTACATGCGACCAATTTGTAGACAAAGTCGAACTAAAAGAAAATCTAATTACACACATTATTCTACTTTACACTTACCTACACTCATTAGCAGCTAATTTCAAGAATCATTTGTATTTTTAATAGTATTGTGATAACGCCGAAACTGGCGTGTTATTATTAGAGCTTCTTACTCAAGCGCGTTCAGTAGGCGCTACCATGAGTTTAAAAGTGACAGACTCGATATCGTTTTTTACATAGGCGATTATCGCCTATGTAAAATATATGAAAAAATGTAGGTTCAGCGGCCCTAGCGGTAAGGCAAAGCACTAAAATCGGTAGTATGAAAAAAACAATTCGATAGGTTTTTAACGTATGTAAGTTTTCGATAGCTAACTCATGGTAGCGCTACAGGACGCTATTACTTCTCTGTCCGTCCGTCCGTCTGTCACCAGTCAGCATCTCAAAAACCGCTATAGCTAGGCATTAAAAAATTCACAAATGATGGTATTTCTGTTACTGTTATTACAACAAATGAAAAAAATGGACTTATACTTAAGAGTGCATTCCATTACAATCCTACTCGTACATGGACGGTTATTTTTAACACTGAGCAATCAGGGGTGTAGGTAGTAGGTAGAGTTGATGTTTTGCAAATTGCACCCCCAGTGCAAAATAGGCGTAAGTGATTTTACGTCAAATCATCGATTAAATAAGATCGATAGATAAAATAAGAATGATTACTTCTTTCTTCTTCAAAATATTTTCATTGCACCGAGACGTAAGATTGTATACAGCGGCGCGAGAGTAGGCAAAGGGGAGATAAGTGTGAATATGTCGGTGCGGGGGAGGGGCCAGACGCAAAACAACAACAAATGAGTGCTTTTTCTTCTTATTTTAAAGTAAAGTAACCTTTTTTTGTTATTTATCTCTTTATTACCCAGAATTCTAGGCTAGAAATTCGGAACCTTGCTCCTCTCTGGTCTGCCAGAATCATATAAGCCCATGATCATTGCAACAGAAAGTTCAGACATGAAGACTAGTGCGGACTCGGTTAAGTCGAAAATACTACAGGATGTCAAAATACCTGAGAGTGACACATCAGCATTTGTAGCAAACTATATGAACATATCAAATCAGGGTCCCACGAAGCCACTTAGGAGGGTCCTCGTTGCTTTAATTACATCAAGCATGGCCATATTGTAGCTGAATATATCAATAAAATAAGAATAAAAATCAAGAGAGTTCCAGCTACGTAGCTGCTTTTATGGCGTCCATATTAAACTCTGAGTGCTGGTGCTTCAGTGCATATAACAAAACACAATAATCTGTTGCAAGATGTGAAGGTGTCACCTATCAAGACAATCAAATTAGCAAACGACAAGTCATTATCAGTTCATAGTACTGGACAGTTGAGTTTGGTGAGCAATGATAAAGGTCAATATAATAAAATACTGTTTCAAAATGTTTTATATGTATCGGGGCTGGCTACAAATTTACTTTCAGTCAGTCAGATCACACAAAATGGCGGACAGGTAAAATTCAACAGACAAGGCTGCTTAATACTCAACAAAAACAACAAGGTTGTTGCAAAGGTAAAATTGGTCAACTATATGTACAGTACTGTACAGGCTGGATGTGAAATGTGAACATGCATATGTCGTGGCCAAATCGATGAATTGATCATTTCATGAAATGGTTGGCCATTTCATGAAGTGTTCACGTTTCATGAAGTGGCCAATCAATGGTGACCAAATCATTAAACCATAAACGTTTAACGATTTGGCCACCCACGTTTGACCATATCGTAAAAAGAGGGCGACTATAAAATATTTAATGAAAACCAGGATAAATTTTGATACGTATTTGTTTATTTTTAGTTGTTACATACTTTCAAAATAAAAAGGTTTAAAATTTTAAATTGAATTTGTGGTTCAAAAAAAAATGTACATTTAGTGAAATTTGCAAGTATTTTAGTACAAGCAGTATAAAAGTCACGTAAACAATAAAAAAATTAAACAAGGTAACAGTCACTTGCTAGCGCAAGACAAATTTATTAATAATAAGGTGCATTAAGGCGATTAAAACACGGCACCGCGCACAAAGTCACATGAACAACAAAAATCATAGGATAGTCGGCGCTTTTTCCTTGAATATAAGATATTCCTCCCTCTTCGACAGTTTCCATAATATCATATTTCGATAACCAGTAGTAGTCCATGGATTTCTTTTTCGTGTCACCCTACTCTCCTTTATTTGCTGTATAACCTGAAAAAGAAATTAAATTAGCTATCAGACTTTTGACAATCAATATAATAACAGATAAATAAAAAAATATTTTGATAAAACACGTTATTTAGTTAGGTGCATATAATATGAAGTAAGTAAAATATTACTAACCTTAGAAATACATTCCAAACTCCACGGTTATTTCACATTTTGCTCGGAACCTTGCATGACTTGCATACTCTAATACGTTTACATCGAATTATTTAACGAATAATTTAACTTTCTTCCGTGTTTAATAAAGAATTATTCGCATTTTTTCTGAGAGAAAATTCGTCTTTGTTTACAAGGGCCGCCATTTTTACACAAACTGCACAAAAACAACCAGTGTTGCCAAATAAGTGTATTAGTGTGAAGTTTGCCTATTTTAGGCAGTAGCCTAAAATAGGCAAACTTCCGACAATTTTGTCCAAATTAAAATTAAATGTACCTACTTTAAAAATAACATTAATTTTATTTAAAAAAAATGTTTTGCTAAAAATATGCTATTCTAAAATAAAAGATAAAATAATATGCTAAACAGGAAGAAAATTTAGCACATTGTGCAAATTTAGCATATTTGCACAAAGTGCTTAATTGGTATGGCAACTCTGGCACTCTACCGGTAAAGTCAACGAAACAATTCCACGATATGATCGATTGAGATTGATCGTTTCATGAAATGGCAGTGCATCTAGTTGGCCCAATCGTCAAACGATTTCTTATCATTGATCTGACCTGGCCACATCATGATATGGCCAATGTGTGATTGGCCATTTCATGAAATGCAACCATTTCATGAAATGGCCAATCATTTCATGAAATGGCCAATACTACGATGTGGCCACGACACATACATATCTCATGTTGACAAACAAGACGTATACCTCTGGCATCATCGCATGGACCATTTGAATTTTCAAGATCTGCAAAAGCTAGTTAATAATACTAAAGGTGCACAGCTTTCAAAGAAAATTGAGAAGTTGATAAAAACAATCTTCTAAATTACTAGAACTGGTGCAATTTGATATACGAGAATGTAATCCAATGGAAACAAGTTCGAAAATATTTTATGACATGAAAGTGTTTGTGTACTTTTTACATAGATGATCTGATGCCCTTGAAAAATTCAAAGATTCAAGAACCAGGTGGAGAAACAATTGGAATGTGATATAAAGTGTCTTCGCTCTGATAAATCGCCAGACGTTCAATAAAAGGGTATGTTTTTATTAAAAGTGCTGCTGCACTGCTGCCACATGGTTATGTCAATGACAGCAGATTGTGGCTCTTGCTCTTGACAACAGAGCCTGAAATCATGGCTGGTTGTGAAGCAACAAAAGAAGCTGTGTGGCTAAGACAGTTTCTAAGTAACATTAATGAGTTCAAACATAAAACTGTAAGTGTAAATTAGGATAGCCCCGTGGCCCAGCAGCGGGGACGTATATAGGCTGATGATGATGTAAACATGTAGATATAAGGTACAATTTTGTTAAAGAAAAAGTTACGAAGGAATTATTTTTTTGAACTATATGCATACCGATAGTCAATGTGATGACATTTTTACTAAAGCGCTGCCTAGAGACAAATTTAGAATTTAAGAAACAATATTGGTTTAACAAGGCTTAGAACCTAATTGTAAACAGTGTAATACTTAATTCTAATTATAATATGTGTGTCATGCTTTTTATATTTTGTTAAATTTAAGAAGGGCCTGTATTTGGTAGGAGCATTAAAACACTATCACCATTTATATTGATAAACATTGTTATGTTATTTTTGAGAAAGGCTTGAGTTTGGTAGGGGTGTTGAATTGTTATTATCTACAAGCTGTGCCAGCGACTTCGTCCGCGTTTCCCCCGTTTTTTACGCATTTTCCATTGTATCATTGCTCATATTGGTCGCAGCGTGATGTTATATAGCCTAAAGCCTTCCTCGATTAATGGTCTATACAACGCAAAAAGATTTTTTCAAATCGAACCAGTAGTTCTTGAGATTAGCGCGTTCAAACAAACAAACAAACAAACTCTTTAGCTTTATAATATTAGTATAGATGGTAAACTTCTAGCCTTATTGCACTTTTTGTCTATGCTCCTTCTTACTCTGTGAACATTACTAAGTGCAGTCGTAATATTGAAAAATTCCCGATATTGATGAATAAAACCTTATTTTCACTAAAACCTTAATTACAAGTCCTAACAAATTATCGTCTGATTATTAAAGAATTTAATAAAATCAATAGTGGTTGTAATCTGAACCGAATCTCCACATTTCTGAATTATTATAGTGCAATTTGATTTTTGATAATACGAACTTTAATTGTTACCAAAACTATAACAAGTATTAGCCTGCTATTTTGCCTTTTAAATAAAAAATTGCGAAAACAAAAAATGCATTTTGTTTTGTCCCTTTAGTCATATATAATAATTTTAAGTAATATATTGTGTTTATAAGCAGGTAACTGTTCTTTAATATGGAATAAGTAATTATTCTTGTTTACTCAGGTTATCTTAACAAGCCCTTCATTTGAAATAGGGGGTAACTATTGCTTATACATATCAAACATATTTTTAAAAAAGGGAAAAAGGCAGTAATCTTACTTATACTAGCAAAAATGTTTGTATTTTCAAGTTCATACAGCTTTAATACAACATACTACATATTTGAAACACATTTTACTTTTTTGGCAAAGTCTGGCATAAATTTTGATACTTAGAATCTTTAATGTGTTCTTGAATGTTTTATTACTTTCTAAAAAATAGCATAATAATTTATTTTTACAATTCCTAATGAACTATAAACATTAGCACTAACTAAAAAACAGCACGCAGTGCAATATTTTTTTCTCCTTTTTTGATATAAGAATAATTCTCCTATGTTTGAGAATAAAGTAAATATGCGCATAAATTCAGTTTTTTCGCCCTACTGAAAAGTCAGCATTTTCGTCTTATGCCTTTTTTCCCCTGAGAGTACGATTAATATCGAAACGAAAATATTAATATTTTTCCTTTACCGATCAATCATCGAAAAGCTCAAAAAAATACACGTTTCTATTTTTTTAAGCAAGCTAGGCAGACTGGCAATTTTCATTTGTATATTTGTTTATACTTCTACAAACATTCATAGAAACTTCTTGTTATAATTTTTTATATTGCCCGTCGTTGCTAATAGTACAGGATCCGTGGACTATTTTTTCACTTGATTACTATCAAGCTAACTTTCCGTGAGTAGCTTCATTTTGATAAGACGCCCAACAATTTCCTGTGCGAAAATTTTTGATTGTGGTAGCTAACAGAGGTAGCAATGATAAAATATGTCGATTTGATGATTCTTCAATATTTATTACTAACTGAATTGTTTTTATTATATCCTATGATCTAAATTATTTGAAAAAATATTTGGCCTACAAAATCTATGGTTTCATCAAAGAGTCCTCCCCCTCCAACATGTATTGATAACGAGATCACCAAAAATGATTACTAACCAGCTGATTTTTTTTTATTTATTTAGTTAGTATTTATATAATGTCATTGTTTGGGTTAATTTGCGGATTAGCTTAGCAAATTCCAAGCGGGCTCTAATGAGCAATACGCATACTCCAAGCCACACGGGTTGGGCAGCCCGAGTGACTTGGAGGATGAATCCACTTGGGAATCTTCATGTCAAAATGCCGCAATTACTTTCAGTATATGTTTCCGAATAAGTGCTGGTTAAATATTAGTCTTTATGGGTCTACACGCGTTATTAGGAGTAGCAAATACAAAGCTACTTACTGCCCGACGTTTCGACTGGGTTACACCAATCGTGGTCGCGAGTGAACTGAGTACTGGTTATTTTAAATACAAAAGAATTTATTGACAGTAATTCTATAAAGTAGGTATTATTAACATTCAAATTATTCAATCATACCTGAGATTCTCGGGCCGTGAACAGAGTAACAAATACAGCTGTGCAAACCTGTTGGCCCTGCGCAAGGAAAATCGTGTATCCCGTATTGTCAAGTGTTACGTTATGAACACTTTATGTGCACATAAGCAAGATAATTAGTCAATAGTTTATTAATATTGAGTACTTTTGAAGATGCACAGAAAATAATGGTCGTATGATTAAATTGCTCTCTTTATTGGTTACAATACCTAACACTTTTAAAGGTAAAGATGGAAGAATTTCAACACTGCATACGCGCTCGTTCAATGTGTCAAATACCCTCTCAATTGCATAAGCAACTATAGGTACGTACATATTTAGTTAGTCACAAATTATTCCACTCTATTTTAACCGCCATTCAGATCCAGACAATATTATTCTTGGAGAGGTGTTGACCTAATAATAATAATTAATAAATAGTCTTCTTGGCGATGGATCTGCAAAATATGGAATCTATTTCTTAGGAAATAGAGACACATTTGTGAATATTTAACTGAGTTTTTATTTTTCTTAAGAGTGTATTGATCTGCATACTAAGGCTAAAATAAACACTCTTTAAGGAAAAGTATTCATGAAAAAGCAAAAGTAGGCAATAAACAAAACTATTATCATAAGTTCATTAGCTCCGCAATGCGATCTGATACAGAAAAAAATATTATGAAAAACACAATCCACGTTTTATTATCATACTAGCGGCCGCCTACAACTTCGTCTGTGTGGAAATGTGGAATTAAAATAGCCAACAATATACCTTGTAAAAAGTCTCATCGATGAATGGAACTGGAACAAACAGACGGACAGACAGCCAGACAAAAATATTTTAGTTATGTTTTTGTTATAAGTACCCGATATAGATATGAATCTATATATGTATGGTACGAACCCATTTAGTAAAAAGTCGTTATATTAATATTACAAACAGACACTTCAATTTTATTAAGTTGTATGATAAAAATCAATTTTTAGATTAAAGCCAGAAAAAGAATAAAGTCTATCTAATAAAAAACCCGCATCGTATTCCGTTGCGTAGTTTTAAAGATTTAAGTATACACATGGACGTATGTCCAGTCTGTATTGACTAGGAAAGCAACTTTGCTTTTACTATGTAGTGATATATTTTTGTCTCTATCAGAATTTAAAAGAAATGTGTTACTTTATAAAATAAATTTATATTTTATCCGTAATAAAACTGGTCTATATTTATCATCTAATGTCAGCGATGTCGGAAGCAGAAAACAATGCTCTGTAAAAAACATGGCTGTCGGTGAAACGCATAACAATAAAGAAATTATTATTGATAGAGAGAAAAATCTTTATAAGAACATTTTAAATGAATAAAATAATGACTTGAAGTTTTACTAAGAACAGTGATTCCATGTCGGCTCTTTATCTATATTACGAGTATTCTTCAGATATACACCGTGAAATTGTGTAGGTGGTTTTCCCGCTCTAAAATGATTCTATCTTAGTGGTAAAATAGATTCGTGCAGTTTTTTTTTATTAAAATCAATAGATACCGGTATTACGAATCATCATCATCATCTTCATCAGCCCATTCCTGTCCACTGCTAGACATAGGCCTCCCCAAATGCAAGCCACTTTTCTCTCTCCTCGGCCACTCGCATCCAGCTCCTACCAGCCGTCCTGCGCAGATCGTCCCACTACCTGGAATGCGGGCGTCCTACACTACGTTTGCCGAGACGCGGTCTCCACTCCAGAACTCGTCTACTCCAGCGGTGTCGGTTCTACGACTGATGTGGCCAACCCACTGCCACTTCAGCTTGCTAGTGCGATGAGCTTTGTCGATGATTTTTGTTCTCTGACGGATCGCCTAATTTCTGATTGACCCTTGTCTCATTCGTCTATGCAATGGTATGGGTTTTGTTAGCTGATTAAGTACTTGGACGGGCATAGCCGCGGCTTGGTAGAGACATTTCATCACCTGGATGTATCGCCAATCTACTTGGCATCGCTGCAGGGACTCCAGAACTGACCAGATTTCAACCTAGTCAAAGGTTTTCTCATAGTCTACAAATGCTAGGCACAATGGCTGATAATAAACCTCAGTCTTCTGTATTTTCTGCCGCACTGTGTGGATTTGGTCTATGGTCAATGGTTTTCCGAATAGGATAAACGAAATTCGCTTTATTACTAAGAGTGTAGAGCTTTTTACCCGACTACGGCAAAGCAAAAGGAGGGTTATGATTTTGACAGGCTATGTATGTATGTATGTATGTATGTATGTATGTATGTATGTATGTTTGTATGTATGTATGTATGTATGTATGTTCATCTGTTTCCACATAACTTCTAAATTGCTTGTCAGAATTCGACAAATGACATATCATTAGAAGCGTCTTAATTGTCCGCTGGTTATAGGCTATATAGGGTTTCACAAAATCTAATGTGGCGCCCACTAGCGGACAAAACGTACAGAGTAAAAAAATAAAGTTAAGATAAATACGCCGTGTTTGGTATCATTGGAAAGCGCTTTACTTGTACATTTTAAATATATATATATATTACTAGCATTTGCATGTGACTTTACGTATATTCATGGACTGATTGCATATAGTTCACATCTTTTCGTTCATAGCTTCTTTACTACTTACTAACACCAAAATAGAACAAATAATAAAAAGTTAAAAACTAAAACCCAACTACGACAAAAAACGACGCTGAAAAAGTATAAAACAAGACATTTAGAACATACAATACTATTTTGAAGTATGCAATATTTACTATGTAGAGATAAGTTTTCATGTTTGGAAAGGCGTAGTCACACGTTCCATACACAAGTACCTACCTACCGTTGCACTTTGACAACGTGTGACTGCGGTTTTCCAAACATGAAAACTTATCTCTACATAGTAAATATTGCATACTTCAAAATAGTATTGTATGTTCTAAATGTCTTGTTTTATACTTTTTCAGCGTCGTTTTTTGTCGTAGTTGGGTTTTAGTTTTTAACTTTTTTTAGCTTGGATGATCAATTTCATGCGACAAGCATTACTTAAATAACTATCGATTCTCACTCTTTCGAATTGGATAATAATTATTTGAAAAATGAAAAAATGTGTGTTAATTTTTATCACGAAATAACTAGCATTATTCGATAGTACTACTAAAAGTAAATCGTTGTGCTACTGGAAAACAACCATTAAAATTTCACGGTTATAACCGACGCAGGCGTAACGACTTACTCGTACTATGTCTCAACAAAATAATGCACTCAGCAATTGACACACCTGCTCTTCTTTTATCGATCCACATTAATACGCTTTTCAGGACACACTAACCTAAGGTATTCGCTCTAAAAATATATTAAGACAACACATCCTTCTAAAACCCACTAACCTCGAATGTGTCGGGGATATTTTATCGAACTTGCAAGCAATGGCAGAAGCATGGATGTGTTTAATCGATCGTTCAACCAATAAATAATATTAGAAAACTGAAACTGTCCGGGATATTTACCTTGTTGTTTTGAGTTCACCCGTGATCATGGTGCTTGCAGCAGTGCCGAAATATCGGGAGCTCATTAAATCTTGGACAGTTTCAGTTATCTAATGTGTGTAACCATGACGGTTTAAAATAATAAATAAATATTACACAACATCACATACATTGATCTGATCCCGTGGTAAGTAGCTTAAGCACTTGTGTTACGGATATCAGAATCAACAGTGGATACAAAAATATACTTAAATATATTTAATAACACACCCAGACACGGAACAAACACCGATGTTCGTCACACAAATATTTGTCCCGAGTGGGAATCGAACCCACGATTCTTGGAACCGTGGGTTATTAACCTGAGTCACTAGCCACTGTTCCACCGAGCCAGTCAACCACCCAGTCAGTCAGTCAGCTTAAGTACCACCCTGGCTAAGTGCGGGTTGATCGACTACACACACAACCTTATAATTTCTTCGTAGGTGTGCAGGTTTTCTCACTATTTTTACATTCACCGTTAAAGCGTCGAATAATCGTACATATTAATTTCAAATTTGAAAAACGCTTACGCACTTATATTCTTTAGTAGCTACACTGGCTCGATGACGCTTTTGATAATGTCTCTGTCTTTTGCGCCAAGAGTGATAGGTGTTCGATTCCCACTCGGGACAAATGTTTGTGTGATGAACGTCGGTGTTTGTTCCGTGTCTGGGCGTATTAATTATACATTTATGGATATTTGTGTATACGTTTGTAATTTTTGATATCCTTAACAAAATAAAACAAGTTAGCTTGTAATTTTGTGTAATATTGTTATATTTATTTTCATCGAATTATTTACTACATTATAAATGAAAAAAAAAAACAATGTGCATGAGTTTGAAGCAAGGCGAACGACACCTGGATGTTCCCGCTCACATGAAGCGAAAGCTGATTATTCCCGTTACATACAAAGTAGGGAAACAACATAACATAGACTATGTGGTACTTCAGTATCGATATAACTGAGCACTCCTGGAGAGTGAGTCGGAATAATTGAATAAATTATCTATACAAAACAAACAACGCAAAATGACAGTGGAATTTTATTATTCATTTTATGAGTTCTTTAAGCTATTACCTATTTACTCTCGCACTGTTGCTTATGTATGAACGAACATCTTTTAGATCTTGGATCCAAGGGTTCAATAGACCAACATCCGGGAATTTAAGCGCGTTTTCCCAATTTATATTCGATACATTTGAATGTATGTGACGCTACAGCAGGATTGGAAGCTTATCCCGAGATCATAAGATTCACTGCTTCTGTAAGATAATGTGTACTAACACCATTTTAGGAACACAAACGAGAAATATATTGGAGCCACTTCAGGACTCTATCTCTATCCAGCTCTCTTTTTAAGTTTTTTTAAGCGTAAAAAAATGTTAGTCACTATTTAGTTCTATTTAAAACAAAGTTTGAAGTATTTGTATTCCCTGCAGATTAAATACAATCATTCTGATCCTTCACTTGGTTCTTTCCAACCAAACTTTACTCACTTTTATTAACTAGTCCACTTTTTAATTAAAATTTAAAAAAATAATCTGGTAAGGAAGAAACAATTTGTGTTTGCAACTTGCGTAAATAGAACAAGGGATATTATTATTAATGATACTTTATAGTTCATATTTTACAAAATAAGACAGAGGTCACACGAAAATCCAAAGTCTATATACAGTGCAGAACAGAGATAGTAGACATTAACAAAGTGATCAAATGAAAATGTCAATGTTTTACCCACATTAATTGGAGTGAATGTTGAATGCATGCTTATGAATTTAGCGATGTAGCAGTTTTGGGTAATCGCAATAAGTTACAAATATATTTTGCTTGATAGAACCAACGATCAGCATTATCTTTTCTATTAAAAACAATAAATATTAATACTTAGCAGTAATAAGTAATATTACGTGATTACTCACTTATTGGCACAATGTGAAGCTAGAGTAAATAAAAGAACATATTGTTATGTTTGTTCCTGGATACTAAGAAGTTCATTTTTGTCAACATCTATTCAGGGAAAAAGTGTCTGTGTTTGCTTTCGAAAGCAAGCTTTATACTAACCATTATCAGCGTATTTTTATTTTTGGATGATACTCTTATTATCAATCCACCTATTATCAAGAGATTTGTATTTTATACAAATCTCACACATGGGCGAACTTATGCCATATACACATGTGTCTTGTGTATAAGGCACAAGTTCGCCCATATGTGGAATAGTGCTGACACCTATGGAATGGCTCCGCAAAATACTTGCTCGATGCCCTCGATAGGTTGCAGCGACGTGCTATCCGTATTGTCGGGGTTGTAGAAGTGTCCGAAACCCTAGAGCCTCTTCAACTACGTAGAGACATTGCCGGTCTAAGTGTTCTCTACCGTCCCTATATCTGAAGAGCTATTTCAGCTAGTCCCTCCCTTACCTTTCCACTCCGGAACGACACGTGCTGGACAGCGCTGCTATCAACATACAATGCAGGCGCTGGTGGCTCGGAATAAGAGGTCTAGACCCTCTTTTCTGCCACGTGTCATTAAGGCATGGAATGCCCTTCCAGCTCATGTTTTCCCTTCCTCTTATGATTCTGGGCTCTTCAGGCGGGACGTGAAACGCCATTTAAGCAGGCCGTCAGGGTGAGTGGGACAGGCTCAATATGATCTATTGTGCCTGTCGACCTCATATTTGGATCTCACTATCGTTTACCATCAGGTGGAGTGAGGCTATCTTGTTAGCCTATAAAAATCTAGGTATTATTTCCATCTTCTTATAGTGATGTTTGTGGCTTCTAAAGGACAATTAATAATAATGAATCAATACCTATCATTAGAATTAAGTAAATGATGAGGAAAAATATAGAGGTAACTTGGAGAATTGGCTTATATAATAATGAAACTCGTTAGTCGGAAAGAAGTGCTTTTTATTTATAGATGTTTTTACAAAACAACAAGCCTAGACAACACACAACAGGCTAACAAATTAGGTTAATTAGTGTTAGATTCATAGGTTAGTTAGGTAAACTAGTCGATGTATACCTACGTAACGTTTAGTATTAAATTGAGTGAGAATTGGTGATGGAATGCTTAACTTTTTATAAATAAAAACACTTATAGTTTATAATACTTATGTATCCAAGATGTTTTGATAAAGAAGGTAATTGCAAGTAAGGAATATGCACAAATCTGCAATCTTAAAAGTTTCAATTATGAAAATAAACTTTTGAATATAATAAAATGTGAAAATAAAATGAAAATCGGTACAAAAGCGAAGGATTCATAATGAATTAAAATTATTTCTTACAAAACAGAGTTTTGTATGGATAGCGTATGTCCACCCGGGAACTTTAAACGGGTATATCTCGGTAGTCGTTGAATTAAATTGAAAAATAAAATTATATTCATATTTAAACATATTTCTTCAATAATTTAAGGAATTAAACTTATTAATTTCCCTTAGTAGTTGAAGCAATATTGCGAATTAAAACAGCACAGTGACATCTATTGAACTGACCAACAATTAAATAATCTAAGAGTACTTGACATGACTTGCTAGCTAAAAACGTGATATGTAAGATTTTAGACTTTCGCGTTCCATTACACTAAATATTAGTCGGGCAGTAAGTAGCCATGTAATTTGCTACTCCTAATAACGCGTGTAGACCCATAAAGACTAATATTTAGTAAAAACGTGATAGCTGGGGAGCCCAACGGAGGTTTTTGCAGTCTCGATCAGGTTCAGTCTCTCTTGTAAGATCTTTAAATGGGAGAGTCCTGGCACCCTAATGTAACTCTACCATGAATGAACACTTCATATGGGAGGAAGGGGGGATTTAATTGTAACAATATTTATATACGATAAATATATTTTGGAAACTAATGAATATTTTTGGGAAAGAAAAGAAATTGGTGTAGGGGATAAGCGACTGGCAAACTTTCGCCTTTGCAGATGAATTCTTCGCAAATACGTATATGTATACGTATACATCGACAGAACTTGAGTTGATGCTCGAACAACTGAGCGCTAAAAGCTTTGAGGTTAGACTGACGATGAAAATATCCAATACCAAGGTCATGACAGCACCAATGGTAGGTTAGCAGTAAACCGCCTGCCGGTTTACTGCTAACCTATCAATTTGTAGTAATAAAGCAATTTGTAGAGGAGTATATAGGTAAGTACCTAGTAGCCCAAGTGGGCTAGGTAGTCTCCTTCGAAAAGAGGCATGACAAGAAATTCTGCGTAAAGTAGATCACTCCTGGAAGAACTTTTGGTCCGTGAAGGCAAATTTGAAGAGTGATCTTCTAATGTCACTGAAACGCAAATTCGTCGACATTTGCATACTGCCTGTCCTAACATTATGGGATATATTCTTGGTTTCTCACCGAATATCAGAAGTCCAAACTGAAGGTTAGTCAAAGGGCTATGGTGCGGAGCGGAGCGGAGTATTTTAGGTTAGGTTAGGTTAGGTAGGTATAATAGATAAAATAAAAAATACTACTATCCGCTCTCATACTGGTATTGTTGATTTAGGGGTCAAACTGAAGTGGCAATGGACGGGGCATGTTTGCAAGCTAATGGACAATAGACGGACCAGAATTGTTACACCTTGCGTGTCTGAAGACGGCTTTCGCCGAAGAGAAAGGCCCAAGAAAAGTTGGTTTGACGATCTGGTCCATGTATCAAAGAACTGGCAAGTCTGATCCTTAGATATTGATCAGTGGATGGGTTTGGAGCCCTTGGAACGTTTGCCTCCCTGAATTAATCGCTCTGCCCCCACGCAATCTAATTAAAGTAATTTTTTTAACTATGCCACGGAAAATTCTGTGACTAAAAGTATTTAAGATGTTGATCAGGGATGTTTATATGAAAAACGACGCTGTAGAAAGCAACCAATAAAATTGTTTTCTTCTTGGTTGATATAGGACCTTCGCATTTTTCTTAAGATATTCATGGCACAAATAAGATGCGGCAATATGATAAATCTATTGTTGGTCTAACTTATGACATCAAACTATGTCGGATGCCATTAGGATAAGACAATGTTGGGTATCGCGTAGTCAGGTAAATGGTTCCTTATATGTTTACGTGTATATATTTTGGTAAATAAATGTCAATAATGGAATCAGTCTTAATTAAAATCGTTCTATGTGCCAGGTGACTGAATTTTTGCATGGCTCATAGTCTTGCCCTTTAACTGGTAATGGCATCCATATTACCACCATAATAAACCTTATTTCCTCAAGATAAGGTGCAAAAGCGATTAAGTTTACAAAATAGTACTTATACTGGTTAATGGGAAAAATGCTCTTCAGGATTAAATTTGAAAAATAAATCTAATCGTGCATAGTCGGGGCCGCTAGTAGCATAATACCTCGATTATCTAGTTTATGAATATATCACTCAATAATTGCATTACTCAATACTTATATCTCGAACTCAGCATATAACTTAGTAGGTATACTCGGATTGCAAGATAATACTAGTTAAACGATTAATATGATGATTAATTGCTACGGTTTGAATATGTTTGTGTAGTCTATCTACATCTACACTAATATTATAAAGAGGAGGATTTGTATTTTTGTATTTTTGTATGTTTGTAATGAATAAACTGAAAAACTACTGGACCGATTGCAATAATTTTTTCACCATTAGAAAGCTGCATTATTCAGAAGTAACATAGGCCATATTATATTTTTTTTTAAATTAGGGATCCTTACTAAAACTCCAATAATGTAACCCAAGGTGTAAAAAAAATACTTGAAAAATTACTTACGTCGCGTGCGCTGCGAAAACTATTGATGATAGAATAAAATCATTTACTACGACTTCGCAGAACTCTCCATTATCTACAAAAAGTGTCGCGACACCATGTGTCTAAATATTATAGTTATGTCACAGTAAGCGGCTTTTTATTCTAAAAATTTAATTTATATGTCGCCGCTTGAAAAGGCACTTTATTTGTACCTTGGTATTAATCCTTGTCAAAATAAATTTCTTTATATTCAAGACGGCTTCAGTACCTTTAAATATGTATTATTCAATTCGGATATTTCTTTCGGAAGATAGCACGAATTTAAAATTGCAAGTATTAGAAAAAAGTCGCGTGGTTGCCACTTTGATTTTAACTTGAAGGAATTTTGAATTCGCTTTAAATTCGTTTCGTAGGTAAATAAGTACCTGATAATAAATATTAAATTTTAATGTAATATTTTATATAGAGATAGAGGTATACCGAAGCGAAGCGAGGGCGAGTCGCTAGTAGTCAAATAAAAACTAGCTTACCAATCAATAAGGTATACCTACTTGAAATTAAGAATTGCATTATGATCCAGTCATGAGTGAGTTGTGTGTCCGTTTCGAGGGTTTAATATAATCCTTTTTTGATGTAAGCGCAGATTAGGTACCTATCGCATAGGCTGCAGGGTTTTTGTTTACTCACCTATAAAGGTTTTTGTGAAAGTCGATGATCGTTCTGGTACGGCTTTTTATACAAACTCGAATTAACAATATAAAAACGTTGACTTTGACTTAAGTATGGAAACAAAATAATTAAAATAGTAACGTATTACGTCTTTATTTATTTTACAAACTTAAAAACGTGTCACTTGCAATAAATGATTACGAATTTTAGGTAAGTATATCCTTGTCATCATAGCACAATAATTAAATACCAGGCCACTCAGAAAGTTTTGCGAAAAAATACTTTTATTATACACCGTGAAATTTTAGTGGTTGTTTTCCCGCAGTAAAATGATTCTATATCAGTAGCACAATTATTGTGCTGTAAAAAAAATTTTTTTTTCAAAGAATAAAATGCATGATACGATAGTATTATTAAAGGTTAAAAAACTTTGGTTATTTAAAAGTAAAATTACCATTGTTCGAATGTTAAATTTGCATCCACATTTTATTGAACAATGGATCTGCACCGAGAACATTTTCGTGCGATGTTTTTCTACGATTTTGAACGAGGCCCAAAACCTGACGAGTAGTTTTATCGACTTCGAAATAAAGTTTATTATTCAAAAGCAACTTTATACCGCTGGTGTTAGAAGTTCAAGTTCGGTTGCCTTACTTTGGGGTAAGAACAAAGGAGTGGTCGTCTTACGACGGCTGTAACGGAAGAAAGTGTGCTCTGTGTAAAAAAATAATTGCAGGAAATAGGCGAATTGCATACGAAAAAATCCAGCATACAATGCAGATTGGTTCAGGATGCGTTAACAAGATTCTACACTAGCAACTACCTTTGCGTGAGGAGGATAGTTTCGCGCTGGGTATTGCACAATCTAACACAAGCTCAAAGGCAGGCCTGTGTGGATTGAAGGCCGTGATTAATTCAAAAATTTGGAGCAGACTTGCCTTGGCGCGTTTAGGACATTGTGATAGGCGACGAATCTTGAATTTATCAATTTAACCCAGAATCAAAGCGTTAGTCGACAGTTTGGCTGTTTCAAAACGAACCAACGCCTACGAAAGTGGAGCGATCAAAAAGCGCAGGGACAATTTTGATCGCTAGTTACTTCACTTAGACGGGGTATCTGATATCAATTCCATTACGAGACCAAAGCAGCATCAACGCCGATTCGTATATCATAAAATGCCTGGCAGAAGTTTTGTCTGCAATGAGCAACAGGCGACCGAACACCGGGCTCCGCGGAGCACTGCTTCACCGTGACACCTGCGAACTCGGTGCTCGAAACGAGGGACATTCTGAACAAGAGATCGGTCAAAGTCTTGGGACACCCTCTTAACAGTCCTAATCTGCCCCGTGTGACTTCTTTTTATTCCCTAAAATAAAAAAATCAACTGAAAGGTATACAGGTAACAGCATTTAAGCAGGCCTTCAGGGTGAGTGCGACAGGCTCAATAAGATCTATTGTGCCTGTTGACCTCATATTTGGATCTCACTACCGCTTACCATCAGGACGTGGAGTGAGGTCATCTTGTTAGCCTTTTATAAAAAAAAAAAATACAGTTTTAAACGCCGGAAGACGCGCTAACAGCGATCAAAATGGCTGCGGAAAAAGTGTCTGCGGTAGAATGGAAAAAATGTTTTGAAAATTGAAATCAGATGCATGAAACTTTATATACAAGCTAGTGGAGAGTTCGTTGAAAAGATTTAATAACAATATTTTATCTATAGAAGTTAGTTTTTTATTTTCTCAAAACTTTCTGAGTGCCCCACGTACATCTCATTCATACACACGTAGCATAAACACACCTGTTCCGAATACTCAAATTTAATCTCATTTCTCATATACACACAGAACAAACTCAAACTTACGTGAAGTTTTTTGCGGATACGCATTGAATCCTTTTGCCGAGCATTATCATCAACATTCATCATTATAGGTGACTAATTATTCCCTTGGCTAGCAGCTCAGAGCTTCTACAATAGTTCCTTACCGTTATACTCTATAGCCACCAAAACAACAAACGATTAATCTGCGTGTCATCAAAATCCTCCTCAAATTTGATAGTTTCTTGTGGATCAATCACCAGGCGCAACTAAATATTTTATAGTCACTATTAGTAAGGTTTAACTGTCGCCATACAAATGGTTTGATATAATATGTGTATATATGTATTATATCAAACCGTTAGCTTTGATCAAACAAGGTAAGGTAATCTTAATTATCTTGTTTGTTTACCTAAGTTTGTTGCATCTAATAGTTGCAATATTCGCATAAACTACTGTATTTTCGCATTTGGAACGCGACCACCAGGAAAATCTAGGTGTTATTATAGTAAACCAGTTTAGCAACATGCCTAGAGATATGAAACGTGTGCCTTTAATTAACGATTTTATAAAACTGTACTTTAAAATGCTTTTCACGAAGTTCATGCGTTAGGTACTATTGTTAAGAGTAAATAATTTAAACACATTAAATTAAGTATTTTTTATTTAAATTAAAGAAAAATAAACATCAACATTCAATTAACATGTGACGACGTTTACATATTTTATACTCGAAATGTCAAAACTGTATTTATTACATGTAGCAACAAATATCAAAATCTACTAACAAAAGTACAACAAAAGTAATTTTTAAATAAAATATAAAAACATTCTTCTGGTCCTTTGGATGGTTTATATACTTTATTATTATGCTTTAAATATATTTAAAATACGCAATACTTACATATTAAAACTTCCCCATCTTTATGCCTATCGAAAATGTTGAGAACGATTACGAATAATTAAATATACAAAAGTCCAATTAAAGTGGGGTATAAAAGGGGCTAATAAATTAACTTAACACCTAGTTTTAATAAAACTTGTGACTGAAATTTTAAATGTTATAGGTATGATTAGCGTATGTGTGGCGAATAAATTTAAAATGTTATGTAGGTAGATGACTCTTGATTAAATAAAACATCACAAAAAGTTACATAAATGACTGTAAAATAACATTAATGTAAAATACAAAGCAATTTATTTTGGAATTCAGTTCCTTTGTTCGTTTTAATACAATTTATTCATAAACAAAATTAAATAAAATATAGATTCGAAAGGATAGGAAAGATTATTCATGCATCAAAAATAAGGAATATTTAATTTTAAATTTTTTATGCCGAAAATGACAAGCAGACCTTTTTTTTAGGTCGGCTACCTGCTTAAAAGATAAAGGTACATAAAAATATTTTGGCAAAGAACATAACAACGAGATTAAAGCGTCGTTTTAATTTAAAAAAGCGTCGATGTCTAAGTGGTTGAGGTCGTTGCTTGCCATGCGGCAGGTCGCCAGTTCAAACCCCGCCACGTGCTACTGTGTTTTCAGGTTTAAAGTTCATCTGTACGATTACATTTTTTTTCCAAACTGACTTACGATGATCTTTTGGAGTAGCCTTATCATCCTCACCGAATTTAGCTAAGCGGAGTGCGTCAAGTATGAGTGAGTGTCCTTCGGAGGAACGGTCGGCCCTAACATCCGTGCTCGGCTTGTCGCTCTGCCTACCCCAAATTCTGCGGGCTGGCTGAGAGGAGAACAGGGTAGTCTGGGCGGCGATTTCTACCTTCTGTGAGACCATCATGTCCCTAAAGGAAGTGGCTGAACGGGTGCGGGAGGCTGATCCCCCTGCCACTCCGCACCGAAGGCGCAGGCTGGGACGCGCCAGGCGCGCATTTGTGTGTCAATTGCCGCATCCCAGCGGGGACCAGCGGGTGGCAGGTGTGGGGACACCGCCGCCTACATTGCATCGGTCCCCGTTGATGGTCGGGGTGACTCCGTGTACCGGATTGCCCCGTCGCCATCCGTAAAGTGAGGCATTGTGAGCCCGCTAGGCTGTCCGCCGGCGGCGTTGTGGGTTAAGGGCTAAGTCAGAGAACCAGAATCCGTCAAGGCGATGATACCTCGGTCTTTTAGTCAGTAGACTTCCTGGACGGGCATTGCATTTCGGCCAGGAGCAGTGACTGGCATTTACCACACCGCCGGGAAAGAACCCCCTCTCCCGTTGTCGGTGCGTAAAGCATTTCACCACAATAAAAAAAAAATAAAGGTATAAGTATCCTTGTACTGTTTATTTAACAGGAGAAAACTTACTTTACAGCTGTGACACTCATACGGTATTTTAAAAAGCTCTCTGACAATGATGGTTTTCGCGTCTGATACGTGACTGGTGAATTCTGACATGTCTGACAATGTCACGTCAAAAATAACCAATCATGCTGCATGCACTTCCTTCAGAAGGCGTGAGGAGGTATTGCCTTATAGTGAATATCTCATCCGCGAAAACCATAATTTCTCACGCCTTCTGCGTTTGCAGAAGGCGTAAATATACAGGGTGTAACAGGAGGGGTGGATCATCGTAAGTCAATCGATGGGGGACTTCAATACCTATCGATATAACCCCCATGTATGTTCAGCGATTTTCAATAGTTCCAAAGTTATTGAGATTTTTGTGATATTTTTGTAACAAGCCGGAATTCAGTATAAAAGTCTTCACTGTAGCTTAACTACTGGACCTGCTTGTATGATTTTTTTTCTAGAAGTAGTTCAATAGTGGGTCTTAATAATTACGATACCGATTTGAGTCATAACCCTATCATATTGGAGTAAAAAAATAATTCTTCACAAAAGTTTTACGAATCGAATTGTGTCTACCAACTTTCAAAGCCTCCAGTGAAAAAAAAGTGCCTGTGTTTTTTTTCTAGAACTTGTTTTAAAAACTACCTACATTCATAGATAGTATACCCTGAGAATTTCATACCGCTACTGCCAGAGCATCAAAACGAAAAATGAACGCGAATGGCACAGGTGCCATAAATCAGTGTATTTATTTTTCATGTAAAACTTAAATTTAAAAAAAAATCGATATGTTTCAGCAAATTTATGCTATGTTAGTAACATTAGTAGCAGTAAATTTACAGAATTGCAAATTAAAGGGGTGAAAATCAAACAAAGAAAATTTACATAATTTTTGTTAATTATTTTTTTACAGTAAGTGTTCATAATGGGCACCATTATTGGCTATGCACAGCTTAGACCTTCTTAAAAACCTTTTTTGGAGGTTCTGGAATGCTTCTTTTTGTCAAATTTTTCAGGGGCCCAAATTGCAATAAGGTAAAATGTAGTAGTAGCATTTTGCAACATTCGAAAAACCTTTGTAAAAAGGTGTAGTATATGCATATCCAATAATGGTGCCCATTATGTACACTTACTTGTAAAAAAAATAATTAACAAAAATTATGTAAATTTTCTTTGTTTGATTTTCACCCCTTTAATTTGCAATTCTGTAAATTTATTGCTACTAATGTTACTAACATAGCATAAATTCGCTGAAACATATCGATTTATTTTTTAAATTTAAGTTATACATGAAAAATAAAAGCCCTGATTTATGGCACCTGCGCCATTCGCGTTCAATTTTCGTTTTGATGCTCTGGCAGTAGCGGTATGAAATTCTCAGGGTATACTATCTATGATTGTAGGTAGTTTTTAAAACAAGTTCTAGAAAAAAAACACAGGCACTTTTTTTTCACTGGAGGCTTTGAAAGTTGGTAGACACAATTCGATTCGTAAAACTTTTGTGAAGAATTATTTTTTTACTCCAATATGATAGGGTTATGACTCAAATCGGTATCGTAATTATTAAGACCCACTATTGAACTACTTCTAGAAAAAAAATCATACAAGCAGGTCCAGTAGTTAAGCTACAGTGAAGACTTTTATACTGAATTCCGGCTTGTTACAAAAATATCACAAAAATCTCAATAACTTTGGAACTATTGAAAATCGCTGAACATACATGGGGGTTATATCGATAGGTATTGAAGTCCCCCATCGATTGACTTACGATGATCCACCCCCCCTGTTACACCCTGTATATGTTACCGGAAATG
This sequence comes from Maruca vitrata, assembly GCA_039566165.1. Taxonomy (NCBI): domain Eukaryota; kingdom Metazoa; phylum Arthropoda; class Insecta; order Lepidoptera; family Crambidae; genus Maruca; species Maruca vitrata. The sequence goes on along the minus strand of CM076914.1, from coordinate 12,584,279 downwards.
TATGAAATCAAGGAATTGTATATGTTATGGACCAAGTGACTAATGCGAGCATTATTAATAATGCCCGAGCATTATGTATAATGTCTAGCCCTATCGGGCCAAGTGATTAATTATTATTTCAACTTCATTATTTATCACAATGCGCGGGCATTATTATATGGCTATGTGATAATTGGGCAATATGATAATTGTGCGTAATTTGAGGTAAATAATTGTCTTTTGTGCTTTAAAATAATTTAATAATAAAAGAAAACGTAAAATTTCCACCCTGTATTACGCTTTTTACAAAGTTACGCCGTTTGACACGTTTTCATAGTGACGTATTGGGTAATACTCACAGCGTAATTTTTAGAATAGAATGAATAATTTTTGTACATGGGAAACTTCACTTATATTTTTACGTAATTCGATTAATTTTATCATTCGTAGCCCCCGCTGCTGTGTATTGACCATACATTTATCTATGTATTCAGCCATTTTCGTACATGTGCGCATAGATTACGTTCCTCCGTGTATTTATTATTTTTTGTGACCGTTATGTTGACTTTGACGCGTTATTGGACGTTGATTTTTCTTTGTGTTTGGACTTTGATTTAAAATGCCGAAACGAGGAAAAACAATAAATAGCCAATGTCTCCGTAATCTTTATCCCCCCGCGCATCAATACTAACAATAATAATGACTACGATTTTGGGTGTAATCGCCTTTATTTATATTGCAATTTTGAATAATAGTGTGTCTTAAGAGTTACGCCGCCAAATTATGTCCATTACCCCCTTTTGTTATGACATTTTTTTCACGCCACAATATTTTTTAGAGGCGTAACTACTTTTTATATTAAACTATTGTATATCAAATGATACCTAATAATGATTAAAGTTTTTTCTACATAAAATGTTTGTATTACTTTGCCCAAAAGGTGATAAACATTATGTATAATGCCCGGTCAAAGTGATTATTTGAATAATTATTATTGAATTGCACTCTCATATTGGGCATTTTTCATATGGACCGGGCAGTATGAATAATGCCCAATTTATCATTTGGTCCATAACATATACAATTCCTAGGAAATGTGTACAATTCCTAAACTGTTTAGGAAATGTATAAAATATTGTTTGAAAAACTATTCAATGCATTGATATCCTAGGAAATGTGTACATTTCCTCGGAATTGTATAAAATTCCTAAATCGTATTAGGAAATGTGTAAAGTAAATGCTTTCTATAGTAAAACACGTTATTAATTTTAAAAAATCCCGCTTTTATTACCTGGTTTTATTAGGTTGGAATGAATGTATGTAAGAAAATAAATTGAAACATCTTCTTAAGATCGGAGGGCTATGAAAATTTACAGTCGTATGTGATTTTGATGACAATACAATAATATGGTACTGTCGAGCTGATCTGATAATGGTGCCGAAAGATATGAACTGGAACTTTATGATGGATGATCGTATCATAGCCTTATTTTTAATACAGCAAATACAAAAAAGTGTGAAAAAAACACTATTAAACTCTATATTAAATAGTGCACGTAAAAGTCAAAAATAAATTACAAGTCGTTCAAGATGTCTCTATTCTGGGCTGGGGTGTAAACTATGTGCTTTTAATTATATCCGGCCTCTCTCGGTCAGGTCGCGTTCCGGGATCAGCACTGTACGAACCGGAGCCAGGGGGGACCATTGTTGCGGCAAGCGGCGGACCAGTGGAGTCTTAGCGGCGGTATTGTGCGAGCGGAGTGGGTCAGCCCGCCGGCCAGGGATACCCGTAGAAACGGGGGCCCTTCCGTCCGGCGACTGGCCAACTCGGACCCGCACAGCTCAATACCAATGCGAGACTCCACGCCTTGTCTCGTTGCTGCCGCAGCAGTGGTCTCCTCTTTAAGCGGGCTTTCAGGGTGAGTGCGACAGGCTCAAAATAGTTTATTGTGCCTGTCGACCTCATATTTGGATCTCACTACCGCTTACCATCAGGTGGAGTGAGGTCATCTTGTCAGCTTATTATAAAAAAAAAAAAAAATTTGATTGTAAAAGCAGGAAAGACTATCTTGTAAACAAATACACGAATAAGAACTGTATATTTTGCCACTGTTGACTGGTATTTTGAACAGATTGTTTAATGTAGAGCCTCCTACTAGTCGTGCTGCAACTCTAGTTAAAGCACCGATCTCTGTAACCTGCTTCCTGAAACATCGCTCAACTTGATTTCTCAGCATGGTATACTAAAAATCCTACCTGTTCCAGCGCCCCGCGCTTTTGCAATCAAATATAATAATTAAAAGCACATAGTTTACACCTCAGCTCAGAAATAGAGACAACTTTAACGACCCTTTATTTATTTTTTACTTTTACGTGCACCAATAGAAGCGTGTTTAAGTGTCTTATTTTAAAAACACAGATATCATGCTGTAGCACAGCTTGTATTGCAAAGGCAAAACAAAAAAAATCTTAAATCCCTGGCTGATTCCAGTGTATTACAAGTTGGCAACTGACCGTAGTGCAATCTCGGTACTCGGTACATCGTTTGCATCAAGAAGAACTTTGGACACTCTTTATTCTGAGATCGACAATATAATTGTTTTAAGATACCGTTCTTGGTAACAATACCATAGAGTTCATCATCGGTTTTAGTCCAAACTACACCAATAAGAGGAAATTTACAAGGAACTTCGCGATCCCCCGATCAGGCGAAGCAATACCTTCCGTCTCGCTGTCGCGTACTCACTAATATCTTAATTTTTTTACATTTCCGATCTAGGAAATGTATAGATTTCCTAGGAAATGTGTAATGTGTAATTTATTTCACACATTTCCGTACGATTTTAGGAATTACATACATTTCCTAGGAATTGTATACAATGACGGATTACATACATTTCCGGTAACATATATACTAAAATGTGTAAAATGTGTCATCATAACAAATTCGTCGAACGTTACAACAAAATATGAGTGTCCACAGCAGAGTTGCGTATAATATCTGTATTCAAACATCTATAGTTATTTATTTTGATTGTAGCTGCTATCTAGCTATATTAAATAGAGTGACACAATTCGTTTCAGTGAGGTTCCAGGTATTGGAAAATGAAAAATTGGTCGTACCGTACCGTATATCGACAAAAGCACATGTAAAGTAATTCCCCGAAAACTGCAATATTGAGGATCCGGATTTATAAATGAAGGAGGTATAGTAAATTATATTGTTAACGGCATTAAAAAATATGTAAAATAAATAGTTTAGTAAACAATAATGTTAGCCATGTTCCTCTAATTGTACTTCTTCGTAATAATGCCACAATTGCAACATTGACGTAAGATCATTTGTATATGGATTAAACTCGTGTTACGAGCTCAAAATGTCTCTAAAAATGATTTTGAGTCGTAATATACGCGAGTTCAATCCACATAGTTTTATTTTAATGAGTAAATGTGCAGTGTTCGAGCAAATAAATGACAAACCTATAATCACAGCCTGGTTTGTACTCCGTTAGAATACACCACATTATAAATAGAATCAATTGTGATTGCACGGATCACAAGTTTATTTACATACCACACAAATGCAACTGGACGACCCAAATTTCTGCAATTTCGGCACTGTTCGTACTGATTTTAGACTAACAGGAAAAGTTTGCATTTGCGTTGATCGTAAACAATTTTCTAAATTTCCGGAAGAAGATAATGCTTTTAGATTATGTCAATACTTTAGAAGTTACTTTGACATAATCTTAATTGTATTCACCATAAAACTTACTTATAATATAGGTACAGTGCTTCGAGGAAAACAATGGGCCGAGATTTTGAAGTATCTGATATACAGCTGTTAATACTACACTTTTTTTTAAAAAATGTACATAGACAACGATGGAGTGGTTATATCAGCTCTTTATGGTTCTACAACTTTGTTCTCTGATTTGCTACATGCAAAGCCTTGCATGTAGCAAATCAGAAAAATTGTCCTGAAAATTACAAACTACACTTATTTGGCTGGCGGTTCCAAGAGTCGTGGGTTCGATTCCCACTCGGGACTAATATTTGTGTGATGAACATCGGTGTTTGTTCCGTGTCTGGGTGTGATTATGTATTTAAGTATGTATTTAAAAATATATATGTATGTTTATCAGTCTCTGACGCCCATAGTACAAGCTCTGCTTAGTTTGGGGTCCGATGACCGTGTGTGGAAATGTGCCAGATATTTAGATATTTATATTATTTTGTCATAAAGTTTAATTTATGGGAATTTTTCACAACTACTTTCTACGATGGTTTCCGATGTCTTACGATGCCCATTATTCATCTTAAAATACTGTACTTGTGATCATCAATAATAATAATAAATAAATAAAATAAAATCTTTATTAGAAAACTTAGCTTACAATATAAATTTAGATTATACAACATATAATATGAAAAGACAAGTCTAAGCTATTGGATATCTACAAGAAACATCACGTGGAAGGTTCAGGAAGATTTCGCTAGCAGCGATAGATCACCTAAATTGCAGGTATTTCAAGGTATTTGTGATACGTGTATACTTTTGTTTTATTTTAGTGAATTTATTTTAAAAATATATGAATAAATTTTTGGACTTAGGTTCTTAACAAATTGTGTATTCATTTTCGCCCATTGTGCTCAAGGTTTCAGAAACTAACAGTTGTTAATAATTATCCGTTAGTGATAATTAATAACGAGGGATTTGTTATGAAGCATTTATGTTACATAATTATCTTCTTAATCTATTTAACTTTTCTCTTTATTTCACCATTATTAGTGGTTGTAATTAGGTACATAACACAACATTTTAAATTAAGTAGTATATTAAATTTTTTTTACCTAGCCTATCCTGTCCCATTTGCTGGACTGGCTCCCCCAATGGGGAATATGCATAAAACTGCAATCTTGAATTTTTCAACAACTTATGAAAAAAGGCTTAAACATCTAAAATGTGAAATAAAAAGGAAAATCGGTTCACAAACGAAGGATTTATAAGGAATTAAAGTTAATATTCTACCTCTTTCTTACAAAACGGAGTTTTTCATGGATCGCGTATGTTCGTAGTGTAATTGTGACGTCATCTGCCATATCGGATCTCTCTGTCCACCCGGGAACTTTAAACAGCTATATCTCGCTTGTCGTTAAAGTAAATCGAAAAATAGAATTACATTCATATTTCTTCGATATTAAAGATTAATTTCTATAATAAAAAAAAATGTGTGCATATTCCCCATTCACTTCAAAGCTGACGATCTCTAGCCAATATTAGATTATAATGATTATAATTATAAGGAACAATTGTAGGATTAGGTATATTGGTTGGATCTGTATAATTTCTTGGAACTATCAATTCCACTCTCACTTCTCCTTTGAGAATCTTATACCTTTGTATAATACACATTGAATTACAGTCAAATACCGCAGACACGAGCTTCACGTTTGAAGCTGAAACCGGAATTGATGTGTTTCTTCATGGTGTAGATGAATAGCTTTATAGATATATTTATAGGCATAGGTAAGTGAAGTAATGTCACTAACACCTGCCAGAGAACACACGTTTGATAAAAATATTTCTCAACGCCCCGTTTTAAATTGGAGCTTAGCAAGATTATCATTTTCAGTCCATTGCTTTTTCGGAGTCATTAAACGCATAATGTCAGGAACACGTAACACTAAGTACATTTTTTTTATAACAATATTTTTACTGGCATTACGCATATTTGACAGTTTGCGTAGTCGACTTTACACCGACGACCCTGGCTTGGCTTTCGACCATAGTATGCCTTTACTTATTAAATACCTGGGTAGAAAAATACATACAAAATAGGAAATATAATATTATAGGTACTACATTGCAATAAGAATACACCGTGAAATTTTAGTGGTTGTTTTCCCGTGGCAGAACGATTTGCCTTTAGTAATACTATCGAATCATGCAAATTATTCCTCGAAAAAAAAATTTTTTTTTTCGATTTTTCAGAATAATAATTTTCCAACTCGAAAACGAGAGAAGCTATCGTTGTTTTTGAAGATGTGACGTATTCAGGTACTGCTTGCCGCATGAAATCGATGCTTAAAGCTAAAGAAGCTCTACACCCTAAGTCATAAAGCGGTACGAACGTGCTTTCGAGTTACGGTTAAACCTTTCGTAAAACCGGCATTTATTGATTTTACCAAAAAAGAACTGCACACATCTTTTGTAATTCTAAGATAGAATCATTTTACTGCGGGAAAACAACCACTAAAATTTCACGGTGTATTATTTTTCTCGTTTCACATTATCTTCAAACAAAGTTACTGTACTTCACTGCAAATAAGAATTTGTGGATATCATAAACGATAAGTAGGACAGAATTAAAAGAAAACATGTTTACTAACTTCCAACCTTTTTGTTTGAAGTCACTGAAAATATTTATACCTACTGAGGTAAATATTTAAGAAGAAGTTTGTTACAGAATCTATGAATGTTTGTATTCTTCGGGGCTGGGGTCTGGTTCTTCCGTATCACCGAACGAGCCGTCACCGCTTCTCTTAGCTCTGTTGATGATCATCGACGAAGTGGCGGCTTTGACTGAAACAAAAACGTTACGTTAAGCGTATTTGAAGACAGTGGGGCTACCATGAGTTTAAAACTTACGCGCTCGATATCGACTACGTAAATATGTCTATGAAAAACATGTACAGCGCCGGCTGGTGGTTACACGAAGAACTACAATCGAACATATGAAAAAAACAACTCGATAGGTTTTTAACGTACGTAAGTTTACGATAGCCAACTCATGGTAGGCCCTCAGAATGCGTAAGTGTACCATAGTCGCTCTACCACAGCGGCTGAGCGGGAGGATCCCGGGGGTTTTAGTCGGTAGGAGTCCGCCATAACCACAGCGCTCCCTGACGCTGTGGTATCCTTGAGGGTTTCCCCCGGGTGAAAAAAAAAACATCTTTAAAGACGTGAAAGTTTCAGTGAACGCGAATCGCTTCTTTTAACGCAACATCAAACAATTACGTTGTCTATGCATAACATCAATAAAAAATTGAACTTTATAACATTTATTCGTACACAAACAAATCATATCTTTTTAAAAAAGTACTTGGTTAACATGTTTCAAATGATTTTGTCCAGGATTACCTAACCTTCTGCTTTTATTTTGGCTATAAGATTGACGGTCTATTTTGAATAAATAAATTATAAGCCAATTTATAAAGATAGATAGTTTGTAATTTAGTGCTTTCCAACTGTTACAATATTGAATAAGTACTGTACAGTCAGTGCGGTCTGGTCGCAAAACTCGCTAAAGGTGTTTAAATTTTTTTTGATTAAAATAAAAAATAACTTTAACGTTTTGATTTTTGCTCGTGAGTTGGTTTGCTGGCCCCGTGTTTATTTAATTATCGACGTTCAGGATGAAGTGTGTTTTATAATATTAAAGTTTCGCGACCCTGGAACCGTGGTTAGTCATCCTGGCTAGGGGACCGTAGAAAGCCGAGATTCGTGGGTTCGATTACCTCTCGGGACAAATATTTGTGTGACGAAGATCGGTGATTGGTCCGTGTCCCATTTCTGATATCCGAAACACAGTGTTTAAGCATTTACTTCCGAGTCGGAGACATGTATGTGATGTTATGTGATAGTATACACCGTGAAATTTGAGTGGTTGTTTTCCCGTGGCAGAACGATTTGCCTATAATAATACCTACTATCGAATAATGCAAATTATTCCTTGAAAAAAAATTTTTTCTTTAAAATTTTCAAAATAATAATTTTCCAACTCGAAAACGAGAGAAGCTATTGTTCTTTTATAAGATGTGACGTAATCAGTTACTGCTTGCCGCATTAAAATGATGCTTAAAGCTAAATAAGCTCTACGCCCTAAGTAATAAAGCGGTTCCAACGTGCTTTCGGTTCGGTTATAACCGAAACTCGAAAGCGCGTTTCGTCAGCATTTATTGATTTCAATTAAAAAGAACTGCACAAATCTATTGTGGTACTAAGATAGAATCATTTTACTGCGGGAAAACAACCTCTAAAATTTCATGGTGTATATGAAACATACGATCGTAAGCCCATCCGATGCGCGCGAAGGTGTCGATGAAGTTGGTGGAGATGTTGATCCGGCCCAGTTCGGATGTGCGGTAGTCCCACGGGAACACGTGGTGGTAGTTGTGCCAGCCCTCGCCCAGCGCCGCCAGGCTCACTGCGCAGTTCTCCACCGGCCTTATGTACCTGGTCAAGAGGAAATTGAGAACTTAGATTTGAAAAATATACTATACAGATCTATTATCCAATAATACATATTGATGAAATAAATTTATGCGAAACCCGCACTCCTTACTGAAATTGTGTCAGGCCGCTCATTTCTAAAAGAAATATCTATCTCTACTTAATTAATAAAAGTATCTCCGCTTAATAATTGAACGAATATTTGAACACTACCAACACAAATGGTACGTCCTAACTTTAGCTACCTTAAACTTAAAATCTAAGTGAGTATTTAAACTAAAATTTTCTTATAGAATTATATCAATAGATACAATTCACAACAAAAAAGAAATAAAACTTTGACCACACTCGACGGAAGCTTAAAAAATAGAGTAACTTCATCCGTTTTTTCAACATTTTCCTTCACTACTCTGCTCCTATTAATTGTAGGATGATGAAAACTATACTATAACCTGCCCAGGAGTATGAAAAATATTTGTACCAAGTTTCGTGATAATCCGTAGAGTAGTTTTTGTTTCAATAAGGAACATACAGACAGATAGACAAACAGTTTACTGTTTGAATTTTTGGCATCAGTATCGCACTAATCACCCCCTGATAGTTATTTTGAAAATATATTATATAGCTGACCCGGCGAACTTCGTACCGCCTTAACGTAGCTTTGATGCACTACTTTATTTTGTTAACCGATTTCAAATAAGGATGGAGTCTCTCAATTATACGTATATATGCTTTAAAGCTGAAAGTTGTCCCATCTTAGGTATGAGTAAGTAGCTTTTAAATTTGAACTGGAATCTATAATATCCTCCATATTAAATTTAATCCTTACTTCCCTGGTCTCGTCATAACTGAGAAGAACTTTACTAATCTCATATTTTTTACTCATGTCCAGCAATTCAATAATTGCTTTCAAATGACATCATTTCATCATCATCATCAGCCCATTCCTATCCACTGCTGGACATAGGCCTCCTCAAATACCAAATGACATCATTCAGCCCAACAAAATTTATTCGAGATAGTTTTTTGCCTACTTTCAAGGTAAATAAGGATAATGGCAAATACTTCGCATAGCTTATTTAGTAATTTGTGGCAATTCAACCGCGCTAACAATAATTTAATAATGCTTGATATTGATTTTTGGTAACTTTTCTACCCAATATTACAATAGGCTTTTTTTGATATAGCTGGATGAGGAAGGTATACTGTTAAAAGAATGGTTTGATATTTGGAAAACTCCCCGAGATAGTAATGTTTCAATAACACAACATTTGGGCGAGCTCAAATCGCTTCATACAAATGTCGCAGCACACTATGACGTCACAACGTGTATAAATAAATACTGTATGCATATCGTAAGAACTTTGTTCAGTAGCTATATCAAATGTTGCGTTTACGAATATATTTTCATAGTGAAAGTTACTATTAATTTTGTATTTTATACGATGGCATAGCATTTTTGAAGAATTTTCGCACTTTTGAAATGGACTTTCCCACCAAACTTCAAATGTCTATTATTGTCTCATTTCGTCAGAAATTCAATTTCGATTTGACTAATGTTATTAATTTACCTATATCTTACTATGAATTGTGAAATCGCATGTAAAGTTTGACTTTGGAAACTACCCTATTCTGTCGATGGAAAAATGTGAAGTTGTTCCATAATAATATTATGGAACAACTTAGAATAGAATAGAAATCGTTTATTGACCACATAACATAAACAAATAGGTATACAACAAATTATATCAATACAAAACACAAAACTCAAGCAAAAACACACACATAATGACAGACAAAAGGAGTACAAAGAATTAACACGAACAGATAAGGACAGGATGTGTATATCTTCACCAAATTGTTGTGCACAACGCTGATCAGTACTGATTCTTATGCTGAATTTGAACTGCCTTGGTGGTATATTGATATCAAGCGCTGTGTTAGGACCGAGAGGTCCCCGGTTCGAATCCGGGGTCGGGCAAAATTTGTGTGAGTTTTTCTGTAATGAAATTACTCAGCCCGGAGTTAGGAAGTTGGCGGTTGAACGCCCGTGTCTCGGAAAGCACGTTAAGCCGGTGGTCCTGCGCCCGATCTCTCATCGGTCATGTCGGATTGCCGTCTCACCGAATTATGAGAGTAAGGGAATAGAGAGTGCACTTGTGTTTGCGCGCACACCTGTGCACTATAATATTATGTCCTGCGCACTTGGCTGATCTCAATTGAGATCGGCCGCCACTTATGCTGAATTGCCCATAAAATATATTTGCAAAAATTTCTTGTGTAGAGATTTAATATCTATCTTCTCCGTTTGATGCAGGTATGAACCGTATTTATTGTCGTGCGATCAGCCCGTCTTTTCTTCTGAACTAAACACATGATGATTGAAAATTTTTGACAACCAAGCTTCTTTGGTCACTATAGATATCGAAATGTTTGTCAATAAACGAACATGTCAATTATATAGATGTCACTATTTTCTCTAAATGAAAATCTCTGAAATAGACAATAATCTGAATAATATAGATGAATTTTGTCGATTCAACACTCTTAATAACACCAATAAAATAAATAATTTTCGGATATTAAAAATCAAATAAATAATTTACACAAATTAATGTCTGAAACTTTTGAGACATTTTACAAAAAACGAATTTCTGAACGCACACGTGAATAGTGACTGACGTTTAATGTCAAGTCCCACGGGAACGCTCTGGAACGGGATAAAAAGTATCCTATGTCTTTCTCCTGGCTCTAAGCTACCTCCCTACCAATTTTCAGCCAAATCTGTTCTGCCGATCTCGAGTTATAAGTGGTGTAACTAACACGACTTCCTTTTATATATATAGATTTTGAAAATAATATAATATATGTTTTATTTATTTATTTATTATGAGTAAGTATAGATAATCACTAAGCTGTTTGGTGTTCAGTGTAACTAAGTTTTCTATCTCTATAGTCACCCTCTTCTAAGAATTACTGAAACTCTTGACACTCAATGCAGCTCCTAGCAAACTACTATTTTTATCAATAATTTTCCTAAAACTGAAGCTTTAACCCTATAGTAAAGATCATCAATCATATTATTTACTAAAAAAATATAAAGTACAAGAATATCCACAAGGTTTTGGCCTAAAATGACTCTCTTCGAGCTTATCGAACTCTACCAAAACCAGCTTATCCTGCAAGATATTACCACCTTACAGTGCAATACTGACTTGTCATAAGGCTTGTTTCCCCATAGATGAGCGAAGCTGTTGACACAGAAGGCGATGTTGAGCGTGATGGTGAATCTGAGCACAAAGCTCACAACGAAGGCGTTAAACAGGCTCTCTCCCCAGAAGTGGCACGGAATCCACACCGGAAGTAATATGTTCAATATCCCGAACAACGGAATGAAAAATCTGGAACAAACGTTAATATTGCCTTGTTATTGTCACATCCACTTACCACGTACTTACTTTGTCTTTATGAGAAAATGAAATGTAACGTCTAATTAACGATCACAACATTCCGCTGTATAATACACAATAGCATTTATTGTTCAATTTTAAACTTATCTCACATTTCCTACGAATTTTCTTTTTGACATTTATTCGGAAAAACATTTCCTGGGTTTCACACATTTCCTGATAAGTTATAACGTCGAAAATAAATAATTTAATTAAAATATACAAACTGGTCTGGAACTTTTTCCTGGTTTTGTCCTACGCAATACAGCATTGCATCTTTATAAATTTACATAAAATGTATTTTTGTTACTCAAATTTATATTGGATTCCGGGGCTTTCCAGCAACTAATCTATCGGTAGGCACTGCAGTAGGGTAAGAACTTGAGCCTACACAGGCTCGAGATGGAAATGGGTTTTAAATTGATTCGCTTTTTAATGAAAAATTTACAAGATTTAACATAACATTAAGAGTTTGCGCGAATACTCGAGTTACTTACTCGTAACCTATCTTCCGGTTATGAGTTACTGGAGTTATTAAACTATGGAAATTTATTCATTAAAATAACGTTCATTTCCTAAAATTATTCTACGCCATAAAATATTTGATTGTGATTGTTTGTTGTACGACAGGGCGTAATATGCTGTTGGTTTGAATTGCCTAGTTTCGTAAATGGCTTCACATCACCTTGGTGATAAAGATTTTGATAAAGCAAGAGACATCCAGTGCCGTAACTAGGGCGGTTCCAGGGGTGCCCAGGCACAGGGCGTAGACCCTGGAGGGGCGCAGAAATGACCAGACCTGTATCTAGTCTTATTTCTAAAGGGCGTAATTTTTTAAAGCTCGCACCGAGCGCTTTTAAGTCTAGTTCCGACACTGGAGACATCTTCTTTGATCATTCTACGAGGCTCCTGTCCAGTAGATAGTACTGTTTTAAAGTCCAGGATGGTGGCGTCACGTTTTTATGGCTAATGTGAAGCAAAGAAGGGTTGTGCTTAGATTGTATATGACAGATTAACATATTTTACAAATTAAATATACAACTCAAAAAAAGATTGTTATAATGTTATAATGTAATAATTTATTAATTAATTAAATCATATAATTATGAACATAGCAAGCTTATTTCATGCACACATATAAGAAAGAAAGAAAAAAAAAAAACTGTTACTTTACTACTACTTATTATGCTAACAATCGTATTGTAAGTTTTAGGGTGAGCGCTGTTGCCTGAGATACAGGTTACTAGTAACCTAGTTCAGGCGCAGATGTACTACTGTCTGATTACCTTTAATATTAATGTAATAATGTAACATATGTGCACATAGATATAATTTAATGTAATATTAGAGTTAAGGTTAAATAAATAAAAATTATTATTATTATTATCTCGGTTTAACAACAATCGAAATTTTCTTGATCAGTACATCAAGTCAATTTATTTCATAAAAATATAATATGGGGCTTGGACATTACATTTTTTAATAATAAATTAATTCGAAAAAAAAAAAAAACTATGGACTACAAAACTAGACTTAAAGTCGTCATCATCATCATCGTCACCAGCCCAAATACGTCCCCACTGCTGGGGCACGGGCCTACCCTAAACGAGGACGATAAGGCCTAAGTCGACCACGCTAGCCAAGTGCGGGTTGGTCGACTACACAACCTAAGAATTTCTTCTTAGGTGTGCAGGTTACCTCACGATTTTTTCCTTCACCGTTAAAATAACCGCGGTGACTTAAAGTAAAAATTGTAAAATACTAGTAAGTGAGTGTGTATGTAATAGTTTTAAATCACTTGATAGGACTATTAATTTTTTTTTAATTAATTCTTGGTCTTCATTAAGGGATCTAAACTTAACCAGAAATTACTAAGCTTCTCTGCCGTTCATAGTAATCAAATTTGTAAAATAAACGGTGCGGAATTAATTAAAGGAAATTGAATCTTATACGTAAAGTGTAGCGAAATATGTCATTACTTTTTATTGAAATACAAATTGCTATTTCGCAACCTACACACATTACATGGGGAATTCATCAAACCATGTTTAATCACGGCCTTGTTTGTTTCAACATTTGAGCCCGTTGGGATGAAAATTGGCTTGAACATACATAACCTTAGTGTTAATACTGCCTTTTTAAAGCTGGTCAAGTTGTTAAACACATGTCGGCTAATTTCACGGATCGGTAACATTTTTAACTTATCGATGAGGTATAAGAATGGATTGCTTGGAAACTGAATTAAGTACTTTGCACGCTTCGCATATCATTTCATTATAATATTCATTTCATTCATTTCATTCAATCATTCAGCGTCGATGGCCGAGTGGTTAAGGTCGTTGCTTGCCATGCGAGAGGTCGCCTGTTCAATCCCTGTCAGGTACCAATGTGGTCGACTAAGGCCTTATCGCCCTAGTTTAGGGTAGGCCCGTGCCCCAGCAGTGGGTATGTATATGGGCTGATGATGATGATGATTAATACACTACAACTCGGCAACCTGTGGTTGCGTGCTTGAAATACTTACTTCTTCTGCAGCTTGACAACAGGGTCGTTAGCAAGGTCCAACGAGGTGGCGCGGAGGGCGGCACGGCGGTCTTCCACTGCCGGGTGGGGGGTGAGCACCAGCCAGCCCACGTGCGCGAACCAGAACCCCCTCCGCACGTCGTGCGGGTCAGCACACGTCTCGGAGTACTTGTGGTGCACGCGATGGTCCAGCGCCCATGTGTAGATGTCCCGCTGGAAGTAGCAGGTGTGGTTACTCTAAATTATTTGGAAATAGAAAATGCTTCCGTAATGCAAATTGGTGCATGCGGTGGCGGTGACGACCGCCGGTAGAATAGACTGATCGCGCAACACGGTAGAAATGCTTAAGTTAAGAGCCGCTCACACCGACCGATCCACAGTCATAACGTGCGTCCAGTTTTCAGCTTAAATGGCTGAATCGATTTCGCATGCGATTTCGCGGTAGTACCTACTCACTAGGCTGCACGGGCTAGACCCCTTTGCCTTTCCCTGGTGGGATAAATTGGATAAAATAAATGGGAAGTCCCAAATTAAATCCCGTGTGATCGCCAGTGGGACAAAATGTTTATGAACAACGGTGTTTGTGGTGTGTTATTTCTCTTCAAATATACATATTTTGTGTATTCTCAATGTTGTTTCGATATACGTAACACAATTGCGTAAGCAATCTGCTCTAAGAATTAGAACACTGTATATGATGTTGTGAGATATTAGTTAGATTTCATTTAATTTATCATAATATTTTAAACAAAAAAAGAATAAATATGAAAAACACGTAGGGATACAAAAATTAAAAAACACTCCTACGAATATAAATGTAGGAAGACTCATTTCAATAGGTTTATTAGTGAAACAGACAAACTTAGCATGACTACTTCGTATATAATTAGTAAGGAGAATAAAGATGCAGGTTTGTGATTAATTTGCAATAAATACTGTGACTTTGGATTGCATACAAATACAGAAATACAAAATTGCGGCTAGCTAATACTTAAGAGACCTCCGCTCCGCAAATTACGGTTGATATATTTTTTTTAATGATATTCTATTTTAAGCACATGGTAAGGTTAGCAAAATTGTTACAAATATACGAATCTACTTCTAATGAAATACCTAGACATAATAAATTGTGTAATAACACTCAATAACATCTTTTACCTACCTACATGTAGGAAGATTGACAATTTACTAACTACTTAATTAGAGTAGCTAACAATCTCAAAGAGGGTAATGTTCGTCCGTGTTCGTGTTCTGCGTTCGCCCGGCAAGCTATTTGTACACAGATATTGCGCTGCTGGATGTGGCTGGCAATGTTCTTACTAAAGACTAATTATAGGTAAATGTAATATGCAAGGACAATAAGTATTATTTATTCAATCAATACAAGCTTTGTGTGTGTGTGTAATTTATACTTATTGTCCTTGCATATTATATTTATAATTATTATAGAGCCGTTTAATCTTGAACGATTTGACACTTTTTATTTTATATTTTGCATTTATCCTTGTTAAGAGGAACATATTTAGCGAATCATAAAGAAAAACGTTTAAAAATAAGACGTTATTTTAGAATGTCAAATGCACCTAATTATTTGTCTTTTATTACTTAAAATTTAATTAAAAAGAAAACGTAAAATTTCTACTCTATATTACACTTTTACAAGGTTACGCCGTTTGACACGTTTTCATAGTAACGTAATGGGTAATACTCACCAGGTCTTTTTTTTAAATAGGATGAAGGATTTAATAAGTATTGTATTTTAAAAATAAATATATTCTTAAATAAGAAACATCAATTCTATCTTCTCGAAGTGAATAAATGTTTTTAATAAAAATATGTTATCATTAGACCTTGCTTGGTTATAAAGTGGAAATAACTGTTACTTATATGCTTCGGCAATTTTACCGTTGTCCCTCAGTCACTAGTGCAGTCAGTCTGACATGTGTCAAATCGGTCAACTAAAAGCGGCTCCGGTATAGTCTTTGGTATGAACTTTGCCAGCCACATCCAGCAGAGCAGTATCTGTGTACAAATAGTCATAGTACTTCATGTGTAAGTAAAATAACCTTTCGGTCGGTGTCATGCAAATGCTGCATGAGTAGCTGTCAGAATATTAGTCATTGGGAAAATAAACGTTGTAATATGAAGCGCGAACGATTTTTAACATTAGAGATATACATAGACCACTTTCTTGGCCGATGGTATCTACTAACATAGTGTCGAGCAACTGTGTAAACTAACAATCTGATTAGAATTACCTACTTTTTGTGACATCTGGTCCACTTTCTGTTTATAAAATTATCCATTATTTCTAATATTTACTTTACTCATGATACCAGTAGTAAGTATGAATTTATTTGTTTGTTCCATTATCTTCTGTTACCTATCTATATCTTGTCTCATGGCTCACACTAGGTGACTAATTAATTATCGAATTTATGCTCGAATCGCTTAAACCTAAGTAAAGTATTACCTAAATAATAGATATTTAGGTAAAACTTTACTTTAAACATTTGTCTATTGCAAACGAAGGTGTTTTATTTTGAGATGATCAATTGATGGTTAAACAAACTTACCTAAAGTGAAGTTTGACCGTAATTGTACGAGACGTTGCATCCGAAGATTCGATGCCTAATACATTGAAGAGTGGACTACAAGGGTTATCATAAATCTCGAGGATGCAACGTCGTACAATTACTGTTGTTGTTTGAGCATATAAACATGATTGTGGAGATACTTCACCCGATATTTCTGACTGGGGCTTATCCCAGATAAAAAACGAAAAACTTCGTCCAAATGAGTAAAGTGATTCACGTTGTTATCGATATGATTCAGGTATCGATCGGTAAACACGTGTTGCATCCTTGAACGGTTTACTGATATCAATTTGGCTGTGAGATGGGGTTAACGTGACAATTGACATTAGTTGTGTCGAGGCCCACTGAAGGAACCACACTCAATTGTTCAATGTTGCGACATAAAACTCTTCAAGACATGACGTTGCTTCTGAATGCATATTAATACTAAAACAGTTTTAGGTATTAGTACAGTAGATACTTAGTATACACTAAGTACCTACTGAACTAATTATTCACAGGTCCAACGTCGTAGTTTTGGTTGAATGGTATTAAGATGTGCGTAGTTTAAGTTCTTAGATTTTAAGAATAAATATTAAGCCATTTATCGGTATCGTTTTTCATGCGAAACAGAGCAAACTTTTCCCCAATTTCCCATTATACAAAGTCACGGGCGAAAACACATGTAATACGCCGCTCTTACACACCTCCCCATTAAACAAAATTAATTACATTCAAATTAGAGAGAACGTTTCTGTGTTATTATGAATATTAAATTCGAAGGATCCTAGCTAGTGAAAAATAAACAACTGCAAAATGGAATGAGCACTAAATCCTTCCGCTTTCGTATTACGAGGATTAATCAAATCCTTGTTTAAACCTCGATTGTTCGTAAAATTTCAGCTGTCTATTAATAAAAGCCTACAAGGCTTTTTAGCCAAAGTTCAATTTAAAAGTCTTGATCCCAAAACTCATTTTGAGATCAGCTTTAACCCGCAGCGCAATCAATAAAATCCTATAAAAAGCAAAAAATAACTTTTAAAACTACGTAAGTACCAACTAAAGCGTGTCAGACTATCTACTCGGAATTTTGTGCCACTTTTTATAAAATATCTGTAGTAAAATACAACTAGTTGAACGACGCTTTTATAATATCTTTATCTATAAAAGAACAGAATGCGAACTAAATCTCAAAGTCACAAACAATTTAATAACGTGTTGTTGTCGTTTTTCTTTCGTCTTTTCAGCGCACGTTCCAAAGTTCTATTTATCTACGTAGTAATAAATCTACATTGCTCGACTAACTAGCTAAGGAAGTCTTCTCTTATAATAAAGCAAGTGGATGTAAAGTACGTAAGTACACAGTTTGTAAAGTTCTAGAAGCCGGCAAACGAAAAGCACGTTGAGAATGTTAACTTTCATACTCGTATGTATCTTCTACGTAACTCGTGCACGTACAAACTTTTTGTTAATTAATTAATTTGTATGTAGGTTCTAAACTAAACTTATCAATAACATTCTATGTAAATACAACATGACCTTTCAACTAATCAATAAATAATATCCCACGTCCCACCGTTTTCCTTACCCATTTTGTAAAGTAACTTATTGAAATGAGATATGACATCATTTCAGTTTGTGCGTCAATCATATCTCGACCTAAATATTGTCGAGAGTGAAATTGGCACTATACTGGTTGCTAGGATACCCTGTGTAGCGGGTCATTATGACCGTCAGTAGGTATTAGGTCTGTGATCGACACGTCATTATCGCCTAATGAAAACTTTACGATGCCGGACGGGCGCGGCATAATCGACCTAGTGTTAGGCTGTTTTCAGACTGGTTGCAACTTGGATTGGACACAGGACAGTGCTATCCAGATGAGTGCAATTACACTACATAGTAGTCGGGTTTATACGGCCGAATAGTAACAAGATAATTAAATATTTTATGGTTATTGCGGCATTCAAATTAAAAATTACGAATGGGAGTTTGAATTTGGAATACTTAATCGGAAAATCAGCGCTCAAATAACCTACCGTAGTTACTAGTACTATAGTCCTAGTACTTAGCTAAAAGTGGGTTGACTGCCTCGTTGGTCTATTGATAGCAAGTGCTACTTTGGGACCGAGAGGTCATCATCATCATCAGCCCATATACGTCCCCACTGCTGGGGCACTGGTCTTCCCTAAACAAGGGCGATAAGGCCTTAGTCAACCAAGCTGGCCCAGTGTGGGTTGGTTAACTACACAACCTTAGAATTTCTTCGTAGGTGTGCAGGTTTCCTCACGATGTTTTCCTTCACCGTTAAAGCGAATAATCGTTCATATGAATTTCAAATTTGAAAAACACATTGGTACGTGGTGGGGTTTGAACCGGCGACCTCTCGCATGGCTAGCAACGACCTTTACCACTCGGCCATCGACGCTTCGACCGAGAGGTCCCCGGTTCAATTCCGGGGTCGGGCAAAATTTGTGTGAGTATTTCTATTAAGAAATTACCCGACCTCTCATCGGTCATGTCCGATTGCCGTCTCACCGAACTATGAGACTAAGGGAACACAGAGTGTACTTGCGTTTGCGCGTACACTTACTATAATATGTCCTGCGCACTTAGATGATCTTAAATGAGATGGACCGCCATGGCCAAAATCAGTCGGACGCCTTATTTTTTAAATGTGGGTTACTATTGTTAAGTATTCTATTCTACATTGCGAATAAAGTTTCGGTCAAGGTAGCTTTGCGGGAGTCAACTGCAATGTGTAACCAGCTTAAGAGCGACTCGCGAAGTACGGATTAAAGAAATGTAGGTACTTTGGTATTAAAAGTTGTGTACCAAAATAGAAAGTTGGTTTACGTACCTATCTATCTATATTGATACTAAAACGACCCAAACTTATAAAATAAAAGATAAATCTTGCCAGCTAAACATGCCTGTATAATAAGGCGTCCGACCGATTTCAGCCATGGCGACCGATCAATTGAGATCAGCCAAGTGTGCGCAGGATATTTTATAGTGCACGCGCTAACACAAGTGCACTTTCTATTGCCTGACTCTCATAATTCGGTGAGACGGCAATCCGACATGACCGATGAAAGATCGGACGCAGGACCACCGGCTTAACGTGCTTTCCGAGGCACGTGCGTTTAACCGCCAACTTCCGAACTCCGGGCTGACTAATTTCATTACATAAAAACTCACACAAATTTTGCCCGACCCCGGATTCGAACCAAGGGCCTCTCGGTCCTTACGCAGCGCTTGCTACCAATAGACCAATGAAGCAGTTAAATATGCCTGTAAAATAAGAACACTAAATTCAGGCGACATTTCTGCTACGAAATCAATTAATAAAATCAGTAAAATACATAGTTAATAAAAAAAAACATCTTGATAGTAAAAGCAGGTAAAGAAAAACAACTATTTATTTCCATTTATTTTAGGAAGTCCAGAATTTTCATTTTTAAACTAGATTACTATCTGAACATACTGTTTGAATTATGTAAATTATCTTTTTTTTACTGAAATCAAGATCACAATTTTTTATTGGTAAACTTTTTTAAATATTAAAGTTGTTTGTTTGTAATATGTTTATAAAATTAGCATGTTAAATTGTTCAATTTCATCCACTCTAGCTGAAGTCCTAGGTTTAAGATTTTTAACGCCCCAGGAACTCCACCATATTTGTTTGTAAAAACATACGGATGCCCCGTATTAACGTCGTATTTCAATTAGTCTTATTTTAAAGAAAGCTCTTAGACTTTGCCTTCCGTTCCAATGGCGTTCCTATTTACGTTCCTAATGGATTCTGAGAAAAATGTCTATGCTCTGTGGTGCGTAAAAATTCTTAGACGTAGGTCTTACTCTTAGCACTAGACTTTTGTCACATAAACCTAAATATGGACTGTAACTCACAATGAAGGTTAGTATAGACCAATATTTTTCCAATTTTCAACTTTCTGTACAAGAGGTAGTGTATAACATATAAAATATATATAAATATTACCTGTCCCGTGATGGTGAAAAGGAACGCGAGCAGGACTCGAAGTGGCGTCCTCGCGCGGTAGGCACGGTGCGACCACAGCCTATGGACACCCGCGGTTATCCCGAACCCAGATGTATATATCGTACCGAATACTGAAAGAAATATGTATTAGGTACAATATTAAGAAAAAAAAATTATATAACATTACAAAGATCTATTGAAAGTGCCGATTTACTTCCACTGTCAAAATCTTTTATGTAATATTGTTTCTCCTGTACACCTTATTATAAATTATGGTTTCCTTTTTCTTGAGAATGTGAGGCCTGATGACCTGAAATACAAGCTCTTCTGCTTAGTTTAGGCGACAGTCTCCCACAATATTGAAACTGTTAACCCCGCTACTACTATTGGCTTGAGTTACTTAAGTATACTATTTTGTTATATTGTGGAGAGAAAATAAATGATTTTTATTATTATTTATTACTGTTCCATGTGCACTGCGAAACCTATATCAGGCACCAGTCCTTCACACTTGGGCTTTTATCGATAGTTCTTAGACCTAAATTAATTACCTATGTGCCTAAATGTGAACGAAAAATAAAATTATCAACTATTATTTAAAAAGAGGAGGTTCTCAATTCTTCTGGATTTTTTTTTAATGTTTTTACCTCATAACTTCGCCCGGGCGAACTGATTTAGATGATTCTTTTTTTATTCTTTTAGAATTCCTTTTTGGTGCTTCCCGTTTGGTCCCATAGCAATTTGGTCCAGTTCTGACAATGGCATCCATGAATAATGGAAGGTCAACTCCTTAATAGTTAGAAGTAAAATGATAATTATTTCAATACTGTATGCATATTCAGACTACTATTAATAATATTAGTAGTATTTTGTTTAAACTGAACAAAAAAAAATAGTATGCAAAAAAATGTAACACTAAAAAGTATGAAAAATAAAGTTTAAACAAAAAAAGAACCGCCTTCAAAGACTCGAAACACTAAAAATTACAAAATAATATTATACAAGCATTTATAATTATCTTGGTAGGAATTTGATATGTTTTTGAAGGCGGTGCCGAACAAAATTTTTAGAACAACGAAACACACTGTGCTTAAAACTGCACGAAATACAAACGGCACCGCCTATAAAAATAAGTGATTAATAAATAAATAAATATCTGGGACATTTCCACACACGGTCATCTGACCCCAAACTAAGCAGAGCTTGTACTATGTGCGTCAGAGACTGATATACCTACATACATATATATTTATAAATACATACTTAAATACATAATCACAGACACGGAACAAACACCGATGTTCATCACACAAATATCTGTCCCGATTGGGAATCGAACCCACGACTCTTGGAACCGTCAGCCAGGGTCACTAACCACTGTTCCATCGAGCCAGTCATCAGTCAGATAATAATTTTAAAAATTAGCTAGGCTATCAATATCTACGAAAAAAAGATGAAGCATAATGAATTATTTTCCCCTTCGATGACTCGGTTTCATGGGGCAATAGGGTTCATTCCCGGGAATTCTCGAGCCGAGAATTCCCGGGAAATCGTTGGGCTTTGTTCCCGGGAAATCAAGCTCGAGAAAAGTCGAGAACTCGAGAAATCATTTTTCTTTCCCTTTAAACTCGCTGCAAGCGCTCTGCGGCGTCATTTTTACACGTTCATTCGTGTTTCGACTCTAGCCAAGTATATTTTACGTAGTGAGTGTTTCACAGATAATGCGATAAATTTAAATTGAAAAGGTAAGTGTTTTCAGTTTCATTGACACATCATGGCTTTATTATTCATATTATTTTTATCAATAATATAATCTGAATATGATCTTCAATTTTACTAGGTACGAGTACTATCATGTTCTTTTCTATTATTTTTTAGTCAAACTTTATCACATAAAATAACTAACTATACATTAATTATACTACTTATGGACCAAGATCCCAGGGCCGCCAGACCTACGTCATTTTAGCAAAGCTAGAATTTCCATGACTTATAGTCTAGTATGTACTTAGGAGAGTACGCGTACTCACTTGTTTGAAAGCGGGGCCGTTTCACAGGTAGCGCGAACTAAAGGTGTCCCAAAACTGAGGCAAACTACGTCCTTTTAGAAAGCCTAAATTTGACATTATATAACTTCGTGGTACTATTTCCAGACTAATTGTAAGCAGCCAGACCAATCCAATGGGCCAATTATTCTCCCAGACACCTCAAAGCTGAGTGCAAGCTTGAGGCCGTATCGACGCACAGCCTAAACGGCTAAATTTAGGCACTTGAAATTTGGACGAGACGTAGCTTAGATACCATAGAGGTGCACTAAGAAAGGAATTCCCGAAATTCTTACGGGAACGGGAACAATCGGGAAAATCCTTTTGTATGAAAAATCCAAACCGCTAAAGTTAGACGCTTGAAATTTGGCATGCAGGTACCTTGGTAAACTTAAAGCTTAGTTGCAACAGGATATTGCAATTTTTTTACTGGGAAGGGAATTAGCGGGAAAATACTTTTGTATGAAAAAATCGAAACTGCATAAGATAGATGATTGAAATTTGGCATGCAGGTACCCTAATGAACGTAAAGCTTACTTGCAACGCGATATTGCAAAATTTTTACGGAACTAGCTGAGTCCGCGACTCCATGATTCGCGTGGACTATAGAATTTTACATACATTTTTTTTCTCAATATCTCCCGTTTCATAAGAATTAAGCTTCACGTTCATTAGGGTACCTGCATGGCAAATTTCAATTATCTATCTTATGTAGTTTGGTTATTTTCATGCAAAAGTTTTTTCCCGATTATTCCCGTTTCCGTGAGAATTTCGGGAATTCCTTTCTTAGTGCACCTCTACGGTATATAATTTCTGTATTTCAAAGCCATGTAGTGTTCTCACTCGAATTAAAGCGCACGAATAACGCCCTCAAGCTTGCACTCACAGGGAACCTTTGAGGTGTCTGGGAGAATAATTGGCCCATTGGGTTGGTCTGGCTGCTTACAATTAGTCTGGAAATAGTACCACGTATTTATATATGTCAAATTTAGGCTTGCTAAAATGACGTAGTTTGCCTCAGTTTTGGGACACCTTTAGTTCGCGCTACCTGTGAAAAACGGCCCCGCTTTCGAGCAAGTGAGTACGCGTACTCTCCTAAGTACATACTAGACTATAAGTCATGGAAATTCTAGCTTTGCTAAAATGACGTAGGTCTGGCGGCCCTGGGATCTTACTCTATTAGTCTAATTGTATTTCCTATTTTTCTAAAACAACAACACACAAGCTTAGTTGTTGTATGTTTTTCTTATGTAGGTAATTTGAAATTAATTAATGTGTCATTTTAAACTTGTTAGACGAATATTGCCAGTTGTGTTGTGTGTGTATCACATATTAAACCTAGGACGTTATTGGAACCAAATAATATGAGAAAACGTACGCGAATGTCAATTTCTCGACAACCCGAGAAGACCCGAGAAATTAGCCTCGAGAATTCTCGAGACCCGAGAATTTGAAAACCTCGAGAAATCATGAACCCTATGGGGCAACCAATGCGGAATGGCATTTGATAGTGTCAAGGACATTGGTGTTGGTCTACATGAATTTATGTTTAAGTATTTATGTCTCTGTCTGATATTATGTACACAAGTGCCTAAGCTACTTAGCAGTAGATCAGATCAATGTAGATACGTGATGTCTGATATTATACCTATCTAAATTATCTACGCATGAATCAACTTCAATGAGTGGTATACATTTTAAAACATATCTAAATATTTTTTGTACAGTTTTTCCAAACAAAAAATTTAATTAGCATCAAATTGTGCTTAATTTTGTTAGTCTGTTTATTTAGTTCAAGTTCATTGGTATTTCAGCGAAGCCACTATGTCTAAGTTCCAAGTCAAATATTCAAATTGTTCATAGAGTTGAGTTAAGTTTAAGTTCAACATACAAATTGGAAGCATATTCCTATTCTATTTTTCCTATTCTATTCCTCATATTATTTTAAGATAGTAACAAAATTACCGTATATTCCGTAGTCAAACTAGAAATAATGACAAATCTTTGAAGTTTGTTTGTCTTCGCGAAAACATTTGAACTTGACCGCGTAACATGTAAATTATGTAAATAGGCATACACAACATTCAAAACAGTAAAACCATAACCATGATTTATAAACTTCAAAAGCTTAATAATTTGTTATAACTTATATCACATTATTAAGCTACATCAGTTAGGAATTAGAACTTTTAATTAAATTTAGGAAATAAAAATCTACTCACCAAACAAAATAGTGTAGAAACTCACTTGTAAACTTAAAATCCGATAAAGTCCATAAATTGATACTAAATGCAAGGATATTTGTACTATGAGATCAGGCCATCTGATTTGCGCCGTGAAATCCATCGCCTCATATTTATTTATATCAAAGTCTGTGTCACCGTTCCCTATACTACTTCTGTTGTTATACACAGAATTGTTGTTCTCGCACTTTAATTCACTTTCACTTTTGTCATCACTATCTATAAACTGCATTTTGATTTGTGCCTTCACCGCTTCGCCACGGATCCGAATGTCCTGCTGTGCTGGAGCCATTCTGAAATGGAAATAAATTATTCACAATCACCCCAACGCACTCGAAAAATATTGACACATTTACACTGTTTAAAGGTTTACAATTGCAGTGTCTAAATTGGGTATATTTTGTTAATTTTCAGAAGCCTACTGAAGAACAATGCCTACTACTTCTTAGGATAGATAGCAATATATTATTTCTACCTTTTCATCTTCATGAAGTAAACTCGTTAGTCGGCAAAATTGGTTTAAAATTAAAATATGTATAATATATTTTTTTGTATTACATTTTTTTACATTTCAATATGAATATCGATGCAGACAGATGAGCAGACACTGTATAAATAGCCAAGTCTAACGTATATCTATGTTTAATAGGTATATATTTCAGGTGTCTGATAAAAATATGACCAACACAGGATAACTATCAGTGGGTTGACACAGGTGTGTTTGAGTGGATTGTGAGCTCACTGCGTTATCAATGTAAATAAACGACAAGATTCCGGAAAGTATTAGGCTTGGCTGTGGGTATTTTTTTTTTTTTTTTTTTTTTTACAAAAAGGCTAACAAGATGACCTCACTCCACCTGATGGTAAGCGGTAGTGAGATCCAAATATGAGGTCGACAGGCACAATAGATCGTATTGAGCCTGTCGCACTCACCCTGAAGGCCTGCTTAAATGCCGTTTCACGCCCCGCCTGAAGAGCCCGGGATCATAGGAGGGAGGGAAAACATGAGCTGGAAGGGCATTCCATGCCTTAATGGCACGGGGCAGAAATGAGGAGCTAAACCTCTTTGTCCGAGCCACCAGCGCCTGCATTGTATGTGGATGGCAGCGCTGTCCAGCACGTGTCGTTCGGGAGTGGAAAGGGGAGGGAGGGACTAGCTGGAATAGCTCTGGGTCTGGTCTGGGTATGAGACCAGACACATAATCACGAACGATAAGTAGTTAAAAGTGGGTAAAAATTATATTGCATTTAAGTCTTAAGTTTCATAAGGGTTAGGTGTACAATCCTTAAGGAAATAAAGTTTCTTTCTCAGCGCACTTTCAAGATACCTCAAAAAAATTCCATAGTTAACAGCATAACAGCTTAGTTAAATCAGAGAAAATGTAGTTAATAACTAACATCACCATATCAAAAGCCTCTGCCAGGCTTAAACCACTTCAGTACTACCGGAGAACTAGGCTTCTAGACACACGAGTCGTCTATGTCATTCCATTATGACATCACGTTACTCTGTCATCTTTAAACTGAAGGTCAAATTACTCATTTATGTGTGTAGGTAATCCATCAACGTAGTGCCCATTGGAAATTACATTTGTCCGAATCAATACCAACATATTTTATGATTGTATTCAGTTGTTATAGCAACTTTATAAAGGTGTAGATACTGTATATTCGTATAATCTGCGATTCATTTATGCGTATTTCAGTTGGTTATCTGAAGTACGTATTTTTCTTACGGTACCTACCTTCTTTGAATTTTCCATTGCATTTGCTAACTGATAAACTAGCAATATTATCCTATGATCAAATGAGAATTTAATTTCTCAGCAGAAAATATAGACGGGTAGCTACTAGCTAGCGGTATTCTTTGTACACTCTACTGTCTGAAATGGCTAAACAGATTTCACCGTGGGATGTGCCTGCTTTCCCGATGCAACAATGCGGTTGAGTGTTGGATATTATCAATAAAGATAGAGGGCGGGAAGAATACCAAGCCTTAGAATTAAAAACCGGCCAAGTGCGAGTCGGGCTCGCGCACAAAGGGTTCCGTAGCAGCAAATATAATAAAAATCAACCTATCTCAAAAACTATAAGAGATACTTTGATCAAACCAAAAATCGTTGAAAGAGTTAATTAGCATGCATCACCTCTATTTTTTTTAGAATTTTATACCCCGTAGTTATAAAAATAGAGGGGGGGGACATACTTTTTACGACTTTGAGAGCTGATATCTCAAAAACCGTTCACTTTAAGAAAAATGTTTTTTAGAAAACTTTATATCATTTTAAAAGACCTTTCCATTGATACCCCACACGGGTATGTACATCGAAAAGATATCTCTCATCCCCCAGTTACATGTATGGGGGGCCCCACCCCCAATTCTTTCTTTTACTATTTAGTGTCATATTTTTGTAGCGGTTCATACAACACATATTCCCATCAAATTTCATCACTGTAGTACTTATAGTTTCCGAGTAAATCGGCTGTGACAGACGGACAGACGGACAGACGGACAGACGGACAGACGGACATGACGAAACTATAAGGGTTCCGTTTTTGCCATTTTGGCTACGGAACCCTAAAAAGGGACATTGAAGACGACCATAATCTTTTTCAGCGTCATAACCTAGCGCGTTAAACACCCGACGATGTGTGTTGAATGATGTTTTATATACAAATCTGCATTTTAGTAAGTACTGGCCGTCAAAGTTGCCGTCAGAGTAAGTACCAATTTAATTTAATTTTGGTATTCGTGCATGTACTAAAAGGCACCTACTTCACAAATGACATACGGTTACAAAATTTGAGGATTGTTTGATTATGCTTCTTAACAACTTGCAATGATCGTCGGTTTTATTGCATTAACAACATTGCAGTTTACAACGGCTATTCTGAGACTAATAATGAGGCATATATGTATATGGGATTTATATTTGAGTGTTCATGTTGTTAAAGCTATGTAAGTAATTAGTCATTGTCCATTGAAGCTTATTTGGATGTGAGGTAACTTATTAGCGCTCATGCCTTAGTATAAATATTTTCGTTCGTTCTTTATGTGGTGTTGATGGCTACATTTTTATTTTGCCTCAACTGTTGCTATAAGACATATAAGTAGATACTTTAGCACTGTTCATATACTGGCTAAAACTGCCCGACCCACATTTCAGAATGGAATGGATACTCAGTCAATCGTAATATTACAGAGCTACAAATGCTTTCAATACTTATCCATCGAGCCCTAACAATAAATATAAGTGGCACGTGCTTGAGCGGAATTTGTATCATATTTTAGGGTAACCCGGTTCTACACAAACCGGGTAAAACCGGGATCTAATTATTAAAGACCTTGGCACATATTACTAATTAGTGGAACAGACTCCGCACTCCTTACAATTATTTCCAGACCTACTGTTAAATAGGCTACACCTCCTCGAATATTCCATTTGAGTGCACCAAACATTATTTGACTGGCTCGGTGGTTAGTGACCCAGGCTCAATACCTACGGTTCCAAGAGTCGTGGATTCGATTCCCACCTGGGAAAAATATTTGTGTGACGAACATCGGTGTTTGTTCGGTCTAGGTGTGTTTTTAAATATACACCGTGAAATTTTAGTGGTTGTTTTCCCGCAGTAAAATGATTCTATCTCAGTAGCACAATAGATTTGAGCAGTTCTTTTTTATTAAAATCAATAAATGCCGGTTTTACGAATCGAAAGCATGTTCAAACCGCTTTATAACTTAGGGCGTAGAGGTTTTTAGCTTTAAGCATCGATTTCATGAGGCAAGCAGTACTTGATTACGTCACATCTTATAAAAGAACGATAGCTTCTCTCGTTTTCGAGTTGGAATATTAGTATTTTGAAAAACTGAAAAATAAAGACTTTTTTCTAGGGATAATTTGCATGAGTCGATAGTATTACTAAAGGCAAAACGTTCTGCCACGGGAAAACAACCACTCAAATTTCACGGTGTATTTTTGTATGCAGTTTTAATTCTGATATCTGTAACTAGGATTTGCTTTAATTCAACTGGATACCTTCTGTCATTACGTAAATACCGCCACACAACTTTTCAAAATGTCGAGGAAAATTTTAAGAAAAGCGCAACATGCAATAATTTCAGTTACACATTTATAGTACACTCCTAGATATCGTTTATAACTCTGGGTAATATCAGCATAAAACTATGTAGTTTACACTTGAAACTGGTGGTTAACAATAGAATCATAAAAACAATACATATGCTGAGATTAGTGGTTACCTAGCTGGAGACAGCGACTAATAAAATCGAGGCTTTATGGCAATGATGATTCAAAAAATAATTCACTGAAAACGTAATAATTCTATTCTATTCTGCTTGGTGACATTTTTTCACTGGTAAAAAAAAATCTACTCAGGCAGTCAATTTGGATGACATATCAAAGTTACTATAGTCCTAGGGGGTAACTTCATCCACCGACAAAAATGTATTTAATTTTTTTACATCATTAATCTTTTTAGCTTAATATAAATAACTCCCAAGGGCAGCTTGTGGCGGGCTGAATGGGACTGACACCTCTTGGGGCCCATGCCTCTGAGAGTCGACTAGGCCCCTCAGGCGCACCAGGAGTGGACCCTACGGGGTCCGCAAGACCTCTGTCTTGGGTATAAAGCGGTGTACACCTCTCGGCACCCTGAGCCGCTAACAATAATGTTGCCCCCGTCGCTTCTGTCTCGTGCCTTGTGTGTGCGACCAATGGGGGGCCCATAACAGTGAGTGGCGAGTCACCACCTGCCCATTTTATTCGTGTTCTTAAACATAGAACAGGGTAGGTGCCATAGTCCTTCCCATTGTCCCAGTTACCTAATCCACTAGCACCTCAACCCAATAGTCCTGTTTCTCTCTTTCCTTTCTTTGCCATTTGTCCTGCACTAACCGGGAGTTGTCCTTGGCTGCATTTTTAAGTTTCATTAAACATTTAATATCATATGAGTTACTCAAGGGCCTCTACGTGTTGGCTTTGGCCCCACACACGCCTCCCAAAAATCCGAAACTCTGTAGTCCCGAGAAATTGGCAATGACTGATATAAATTATAATAGTACTTTGTAGATAAAGAGGTAATATAATATTATTTAGAAAAATTGGCTGTTTTCCTAGGCAAACAGTAAATTTCAAACAAACAGTTAATCTCACAAAGTCGCTTGACTACAATTTTGATATACCAACATTTACGACCTTTTATTTCAATACCCAATAATTATTTCCATTGTAAAACTAATAGTGGCGTGTACTAAATGACATGTTTACAAACTTGTATTCACCAGAAAAGTTATCGATTCGTGTCTATAGGTACTATGTGCATTTAAATGGCGTCCTGAATTTTTCATTGTAAGTATTGCTAATGATGTGCCGTACAAATCGCCCCACCCGTTTTGTGTGTACAAAGTGTGATTAATGTAATTAATAAGCGACTTACCTATTTATTAATGGGCGTTTGTTGTGATTCGTGCCGCTTGAGGTAAAACATGCAAATTAGTCGTCAATTTGATGACCTTGATAGATGTATGTTCGGGCAATGCATAATTCGATTGCCGGTGAGGTCAATCAAGTTGCATAATTGGATTTTGTTTTTCTTTTTACATACTTATTTAAATAGTTAAAAAATAGCTCCCAAGGTAGCTGGATTAAGAGGTAATTCTATCGGTTCTAATCCTCAAGGATTTCGTAATAGAACCGATATAGACTAACTTGAGTTAGTCATATAAGGAAATACATATGTAACACGATTGCTGCAGTAGTTCCCCTGAATTGTAGGTAAGTTTTGGTTGAATACTTGGGTCTAAATGAATAATTTTCCTGTTTTTATCTAGAGAAAAAACGACGTATTTTGATCATAAATTACTTTTAAAATCTCTATCCACCACTCAGTATTCAGTATAAAACTTGAAACGCGGAATCAACTAAACTTTTTCAGGAAATTGATGTTTGTATCTGGGGGCAACGCAATGCCCACGCCAAGTCGAACAAGAAAGCGACACGACCGTACCATCCTTTTCTCGAAGCAATTCGACCCCTTGCAACTTCGTTGTAGATAAAACTAGAAGACTGAATTTTCCGTAACCATGCAGGTATTATAAAGACACGGTATATTTTAAATTTTATTCATTTGAACCAGTAGTTTAATAATTATTAAACGGGTTAAATTTCTAAATTTTGTCACCCACTGACTGACTGACTGACTGACTCACCGATCATCAAAATTCTAAGGCCCTTCTAGCAGGCCTAGAAGCTTCAAATTTGAAATATATGTAGTGTTTGGTATGAATCAAGGAACAACTAAAATATTTGGGGACACGGTAGTGCAACCTAGGTAGACTTAGCGTCTAGTAATTTTTCTTTACAGCGCTCGTGGTCACGGGCAAGACACTGTAAAGACCGTGTACACTATATTATTAGTGATTAGACTTTCAATTTGTTTTATTATTTACCATCCATCCACTACAGTTAGAAGTATCGTATTTTAATGTAATAAAGTACTTTATTACCGGCTCGGAACATAGTAACATGGCGAGGGCATTCGTACGATGACATCACGGCGATTATGTCACGCAAGGCCGAACTAATTTCTTTTCAAGCTGGAATATTTTCGTACGAATCTTGTAATATCGGCATTTCAATCAAACCGTCTGCATCATTTACATATATCTTTACGTACTTCTCTATGAATTGGGCAGCTAATGACATGCGTTTAAAGATAAAATAATACCCGTCACTTATTTTTATAACTACGCTTTTTGGGGTTGTCCCAATTGATTAGGTAATGAGGTGAATTCGGTTAATACACTTATCATTCAAAAGAAATTGCACCTGCTTATCGCCCAAATGATAAAAATGGACAGAGTTGAGACATTCTATGAAGTTGTGCAAGAATATTCAACCAAACAAAGATTGCATCGCAGTCGATTAATTGTAGTCAATTTACGTATGTACTTTAATTTACAATTAAATTAATTGCATAGATAATGAATTCGTGCCTCTAACTAAAAATACCTTATTTGTAAAAAAAATAACAATTTACGTATGTAGTTTAATTTACAATTAAATTAAGTGCATAGATAATGAATTCGTGCCTCTAACTAAAAATACCTTATTTGAAAAAAAAATAACAATCCTGTGCCTAATGATAAAAAATTTCTAAATAGACAGGCCAGCTATGAATTTCGTGTATTCATATGAATCATGTTGAATGTCATCACTTCACACCCAGCTGCCCAGTCTGATAGAAACTATGCAAAACTTATACGTTACACTTTTCAAAGTAAATCTGCTAATAAATAGTGATACTAGAAGTATAACCTAACTCTGTAATAAGCGAAAATGATTGACGATTGTTTTAGTACATTCATCTTTCAATTATACTTTTTTATTAAAGTTGTTCAATATTAACATGATATGGAATATCTATATTTAAAGAAGAATATATCCATGTTGACCGTTATTAATGAGGGCCTTTGCAAGAGCAAGAGCTAATATTTGTTGTAATAGAAGAATAGAAGTCCTGTATCTTAATATTCGTTCGTCCTATTTTTTATTAAAGTGTCCATTGATTCAATTTTATATTGTTTGACCGAAACAAAAGTAAAAGACGGACAGCATGTTGTACCGTGGACACAATCGCTTAGTTTCGACTCAAAACGTATATTACTGGCAAACATTTTGTGGTCATATAAATCTTCATGTAGAAACTGGGTATTAAATACACTGGCTTTAGTGCAGAGTAAATAGGTACTTAAAATTGGCAAATGGACCTTACGTTCAGTGCTTTAGTATGACGAATATGTTAACGTTAAGCCATTTGTTCAACACCTTCACGGTACACCGAGCCGAATGTTATGAGAGTAAATTTTATTTGTGTTCGGCTTCAATGTCCAACTAATGTTATGTTTGTTTTATCTCAATTTTAGCGCTATTCTACGTTTAAATCATTGCATACGACACACGTTCGTTAAAATATAACATTACACATAACAATAAAAGATTTTTAATAACATCTTTTACACATTGACTTGACACATTTCATTTAAAAGTCAGTTTTCTTGAGCGGACTGAATAACAGAGGTTACCTTGAAGATGTTCTTACTTGTCAATTTTCTCCAACTTGGTTTATGTTTTTATATTTCTTATGATCATAAACAAAAATTAGGACAATCTCGAAGATATTTTTTACCTATTCCGAGTTACCCCTACCACACATATTTAAGTAATGCAAATAATGATTTTCTTCACATAACTACGACAATATTTGCGCGTTATTACTGTAATCTCACCGCACATAATGTTATCACGTAATTAAAGTTTGTAATTTGCAGCAAATGCGAAATGCCATGTTAGATAATAAGAGAATAATAGGTAATACCTCAATAATTAACTCTTGAAGCTGTAAAACGTAAATAACATTGCAATTCGATCTTACAAAGAAATAATTTTAGATTGAGACTATCAAGCGTTTGTTCAAGTTTTACGATGTATCAAAGCGAGAACAAGCTGGAAACTCTGGAAGATTATTCTACTATATGGACTTCATCTTTAATAGGTACTCACTCATGCATCCTTAACCTACATTAAACTATTCTGGTGCAATTTCTAAACTATAAAAGTCAGACTATTTAGCTTTAACTAACTCAATTGCGTTAGTATTTAACGCAATTGAATTAGTCAAATCTTGGAAACACGCAAAAAAAACTTCTTAAACACTATAAAATATTCACAACATTTTTCCATCGATACGAAAATAACAAGTCTCAAACGAACGAAATGTATTCCCAATACAATGAGATTCAGAAATAAGCATTATCTAAGTGACATGTTAAACGATTCCGACTGGAGCGTTTCACGTAACGTCCGTGAACAAATTTGTTACCTCCATACCCACACTACATGGATGTTAATTAATCGCGGATAACACGATTACTCATGATGTGTGAAGTACGAGTATTACGTAGGTAAGCGAGAAAAACTTAGTTGAGAGACTATTGAAACGCAACAAATTACCTAATTGTGAGTGAAGAATTACCCAAACTTTCTATCGTAGATAAATAGGTCACGGGTATTGCTTAACCGGCGCGGCAACAGGCTTTTGTCAACGAGGTGAAAGTCATCCGATGGTGCGGCCCTGCAGCGCGTAGGCGACAGACGAAGGGCCACAACGATGCACAACGATGTTATTCAACGATGTTTAGTTTTAGAAACGCCAAAGCGTTTTATGTTTTTTGTACTTTTTGTTAACTACGCCTAGTAACTTATTTTGTTATACGTAAGTTCCCATTTCTAAAAGGCAAAGGGTTTAGCCAAGCGGCACGAATACACAGGATAAAGGTCTCACAATAACAAGTATAGGTATACGTTTGGACAGGCATTTAGTCACTCTCATAGTCCAATGAAACGACAATCACACATGAGAGTACTTAGAAAACAACAATCATACTTAGCGGGACTTAATTGCTTTCCATGGCACAGAACAGTCAAGTTATTATGATATTACTACAAGTACTTGAGAGTTGTTTTCTGTTTATGTTTAAATCTGTTTTATTTTTCTTATATATCATGTTCCGTAAAAATATAATATTTTAACAAATTCAGACGTTAGTACATTATAGGTATTGGAATCGTAAATAAATAAATGCAAATGCAATAACAATTGTTTAAACACATTTTCCCTAATTTTAAGAAGTAAAGGCGGTCAAGTGCATGTCCGCCGAACACCATGCAGCACACACTTTTATGTTAACGGTGTTCCATAATAACAACATTGTAGAACAGTAGACAGAAAAAACTTTAAATACAAAAAAGATATAAAGAACTTTAGATATAAAAAATATTCCTATATGTTATTAAAAATGAGCTGACGGTAGAAACAACAACTAAAAACATCAACATGACACCTCCTCGCGTTTCTAATAAAAGGTTCTTGACAGACAAACCGTTTATAGACAGGACAACCAAGTTATCCCACAAGGTATCCGTTATTCCTTTACAGGTTCGGGACGCTGTGAATGATGAAAGCGAAAAGGGATATATATCAATGGACTAACATTACCGGCGTCCTTGACACACCGTAACGTTGTATCGATTTTCACACCACACTAGAACATTTTCACTCGGAACTTGTCACGCGACGAATTTTGTTGAAATGATTATGGCGAGCGTGCGCTGACTGAGTGGCGCGCGCGGCGCTCTATGGTGTACTACTAGTCCGAGGTGATGCGATGGGGTCGCGACATGACAAACCTACCTATCTATTGTAACTGCACGCCTGGTGGGACGCACCATACCACGCTTGGTCGCGAGATATCTTGCGCGCCTTTTTTGTTTCCTTTAAAAGTATATTTTTGACCACCAACATTTTCTTGCCGTCTCGCGTCTTCCCGAACTTTTGTAGAAAACTATGGGTCGAACTTAATTGTTATATTTTAGTTTAAATTTTATTTACGCGCGTTTATCCGTAACAATTTTATTTAGAATAGAATAAAATAATTGTTTATTTGGTACAAATATCTTAAAATGTGCTAACAATTGTCTTAAACTAATTTCGGTCTACTAACTAACTTTACCTATTCCCATTGTCTTTTTTTATAAAAGGGCATGGGCATCTGGGCCGTACTGACAAATACTTACATATTTTTGTTTTTTCTATTCCTACATAATATTGCATATACTAAATATATACTCACCCACCTTGAAAATGTACAAATGTTGTATGTTAATTTATTGAATCTTGTAAATTTAAAATACAGAAATATAATATTATATTAGGTTAAAATAATAATCTTTCCCATTTATTTACTAAATGCCACCTAATCAAATTAAAATCTTCCGTTACAATTAAGCGTACCATAATTGATTTCAATATGACTTGCAGGTTTTAATATTTTTTAGTTCCAAGCCCTATATAGCCTTGATTCATTTTCTGAAACAACTAGCTGTGCCCGTGACTTCGTTCGCGCGGACCACAGGATTTTACTTACAAAAGTTTTTCCACCAAAAACTCCCGTTCCTGTGGAAATTATGCAATATCGCGTTGCAAGTAAGCTTAACGTTCACTACACAACTAACTACAATTTCAGTTACGGTGTCGTGGATATCTTCGTGTCGAAGGTGGGACTATATCTTTTTTAAAACAAAAATCAGAAAAACACTCAACACCTGCACCATTTGATTACGAATTTCAGATAATATTATTGTGTTTGTCATAAAAACAATAATTTATCATGACGCACGTGTTTTCTTAGATATAAAATACTTACTAAATACAGTAAAGTAGTGAAAGAAAAAGCTTGTAACTTGATTAAACAAGCACTTCGATACCCGTTAGTGGAGAATTAAATTTCTAATGTATTTATTGAAATAATACTTGTCAATAAAATATGTAAAGAAATAAAAAAAGAAAGTTATTTATATGGTACCTTATAAAGAACATTTACATACAAAACAGTTAAAATAAATAATTATATAAACATAAACAAAATTAAACAAATCTAATCACTAGGTACATCACTAGGTATACACAGACACACACAGTACCTAGGGTGAAGGGAATTTTTTTTTAATTTTGAAACTTCTGTATTACTAATCGATGATGCGTTATATTAGAAGGCTTTATGCGAAATTTAAACAATTAGTCATCATCTTCAGGTGGCGCACTTGTGTTGAGTAAAATAAAAGTTGTAATTTTTGGCTTATTTAATTAAAAATATTTTCGAGTGAGTAACTGGTCTCAACTACAATATTAATACTTAAAATAACTGAAGGCAAAAATAAATACGGAAATAATTTATAAAATAACGTAAATAAATCGTTTACATATATTAATCCTAATATTCAAGAAGAGTCTTTTTGATGAAAATACTGATATTTCGTGTCGAAAAGCGGTATCTCCCTCCTGGCGTTTATACACGTTCGAATGAAACCATATTTTCTTGCTTCTTGTCCACAAACAGAGAATGAAGCCTCAGTTACGAGCTTCACACACCTTTTTACTGCTTTAGTGAGTCAGGAAACTTTTGAATTTCAAGTAAAGTGTCTTCTGAGGGAACGTTTAAAAGTACTGTATTAGTGAATTTCAATGTCAACAGTGGTTCAGTTATCTATTATTTTTCTACCAATCAATTAAATCCTAATATTCTAATGCATCAGGTCTAAGTTTAGGAAGACTTTTTACGCGATTTTTCATCCTTTAACACTGAATTCGTGCCTTTTAAACTCTCTTAACGGGCAGTTTCCTTACGTGTAACTCATAATGTTGTAACATAGTCAGCAATACGTTTTCTGGATATACGAAGAAGGAATTTCTTTGTTTTGTATTTAGGAAAATACTTTTTGAATCACTACGCAAAGCAAATACTTGTCAAAATGATTTAACACATTTATTTTATTGTCAAGTGAAATTGATGCGCTTGACATAGAGAAAATGTGGATCAAAGCTTCAAATTCTTCAATAAGGCATCAGCAAGTTGTCGCTAGGTGGATTTCGTATAATAACAAGTACCAAGAGTCTTTAAATAAGTTATTTAATATCGCAACAAGTATATGATCGTCAAAAGACGTGATGAGTATGACAAGTTTGTGAAGAAATCTCTCTACTCTTATAAATAGGTACTGTCGGTACGGTCGGACACATTTATTAAACATGAGAATGAGTTATAAGAAGATGTTTTTGCGTAGAGATTCGAAAGGTAGATATTGTCCTAAAAACGAACTGAAAAAATCCTTCTTCGCATACCCAGAAAACATATTGCTGCCTATTTTACAATATTTTGACTTACACGTAAGGAAACTGGCCGTTGAGAGAGTTTTAAAGGCACGAATTTAGTGTTAATGGAAGTAAATTCGCGAATTATATCTTCCATAACTTAGACCTGATGCATTAGAATATTAGGATATAATTGATTGGGAGAAAAAGAATAGATAACTGAACCACTGTTGACATTGAAATTCACTAACACAGTACTTTTAAACGTTTCCTCAAGAAAAAAAAGGGTGGTAAATTTATTTATTTTTATTTATTACTTTAGAGGCACAATAAAAAAATACAATTTGTACATTACTATACCAGAGCCGCTCTAAGTTGGCCGATTTGCTACATGTCAGACTGACTGCACTAGTGAGGGACAACGGTAAAATTGCCGAAGTATATAAGTAACAGTTATTTCCACTTTATAACCAAGCAAGGTCTAATTATAACAAATTTTTATTAAAAACATTAATTCACATCCAAAAGATTGAATTTAAGTTCCTTATTTATAAATATATTTGTTTTTAAAATACAATACTTATTAAATCCTTCATCCTATTTTAAAAAAATACCTGGTGAGTATTACCCACTACGTCACTATGAAAACGTGTCAAACGGCGTAACCTTGTAAAAGCGTAATACAGAGTGGAAATTTTACGTTTTCTTTTTATAATTCAATTATTTTAGGTAGTAAAAGACAAATAATTAGATAATTATGTGCATTTGAAATTTTGAAATAACGTATTATTTTTAAAAGTTGTTCATTATGATTCGCGTAAATATGTTCCTCTTAACAAGGATAAATGCAAAATATAAAATAAAAAGTGTCAAATCAGTCTTCTAAGAACGGCTCCGGTATAATTATCTAGTTATTTGTCTTTTATTACCTAAAATAATTGAATTATAAAAAGAAAACGTAAAATTTCCACTCTGTATTACGCTTTTACAAGGTTACGCCGTTTGACACGTTTTCATAGTGACGTAGTGGGTAATACTCACCAGGTATTTTTAAAAATAGAATGAAGGATTTAATAAGTATTGTATTTTAAAAATAAATATATTTATAAATAAGGAACTTAAATTCAATCTTTTGGATGTGAATTAATGTTTTTAATAAAAATTTGTTATAATTAGACCTTGCTTGGTTATAAAGTGGAAATAACTGTTACTTATATACTTCGGCAATTTAACCGTTGTCCCTCACTAGTGCCTTTGAGTATAAAGCCACTGGAGATGCCATAACGTCAACGCTTCTAACAAATTTTTTCGCCACTTTTAGCGGGGGGCGAGGTAAACACGTACAGCACACCACCAAAAAATTAATAACTCAACAGACACAAATTTTGCTGTAACGATAAACGCACACTACAAAAATGTTCAACACTTCAAACAATACACGCACACAAACAAAGTTTTCACGTAACTACGCAACACACATACGAAAAAAATAGTGATGACACAAAGAATAAAATAAAATCAGTTTGGTGAATGAACTGAACTATCTTGTACTGATTATTGTAATTCAATAACATTTTGTGGGATCTTATTATTTTTTTTTTTTTTTTTTTTTATAAAGAGGCTAACAAGATGACCTCACTCCACCTGATGGTAAGCGGTAGTGAGATCCAAATATGAGGTCGACAGGCACAATAGACCATATTGAGCCTGTCGCACTCACCCTGAAAGCCGTGAAAAAGGAGACCACAGCTGCGGCAACAACGAGACAAGGCGTGGAGTCTCGCATTGGTATTGAGATGTGCGGGTCGGAGTTGGCCAGTCCGCCGGACGGAAGGGCCCCCGTTTCTACGGGTCTCCCTGGCCGGCGGGCTGACCCGCTCCGCCCGCACAATACCGCCGCTAAGACTCCACTGGTCCGGCGTTTGCCGCAACAATGCCCCCCCCTGGCTCCGGTTCGTACAGTGCTGATCCCGGAACGCGACCTGATCAAGAGAGGTCAGAGTCACTTGGCGAGTTTTACACAACTGTATGGTGGTAACAGCAACCGGTCGACAAAATGTCTCC
Source organism: Maruca vitrata (assembly GCA_039566165.1). Classification (NCBI taxonomy): domain Eukaryota; kingdom Metazoa; phylum Arthropoda; class Insecta; order Lepidoptera; family Crambidae; genus Maruca; species Maruca vitrata. The sequence goes on along the minus strand of CM076914.1, from coordinate 12,544,432 downwards.
CACCTGGAATTATTAAACAATTTTGTGCTTAAACCCAAGAACGACTTTCTAGTCTTTTGAAGCCTGAGCCTTGAAACGGCAAACTTATGTTTATTACTGGTGTTAAAATGGTGAGGATCCGATATTAAATGATTGTATGTTCTTGTAAACATATAAGATTGAGTCCAAAATGTACTGAGAGGATACGGTTAAAATATCTATGTCTTTAAAAATATCTCTAAGGGAGTCACAGAATTTCTTTTCATTTTCAGACTAAATTTCAATATCGTATGACCAGAGGAAAGAAAAGTAATTTTTCTAATTCATCTTACAAGATTTAAATATAACATATGTTTAGACCTTTTATTTAATTCAAAATTAAAGTAAAAAACGGATTATACAACTAACTGCAGGGAGTGAATGATTCATTCAAATGTCGAGTCGCTTTTTTGACTTTGTGACATCACTAGCCCCCGTACCACTGTATTCTTGTTTATTTTTTTCTGTCGTTTACGTATCGCAACGACTTTTTATTAAAATGGCAATTCTTCTTAAATACACGTTTAAAAGTTAATAAAAACACTTAGATATGATAGTAAACGCGCTCTTGTTGCGAATTTGAGCTCTCGATCGCCTTTTACATGAGAATACTGCACAACTAACCATTTTTCAAGAGTAACGTCACGCGACAGGGATCAATGCAAAATGGCGGTGGTGCAGCGACAAGTAGTTTTATTAAACGTGTTTGAACAGTTGACCAATGTACTTTGCCGGAGGGGGTCGCCCGTGTAAGGCATCTCCAGTGGCTTTATACTCAAAGACTAGTGCAGTCAGTCTGACATGTAGCAAATCGGCCAACTTAGAGCGGCTCTGGTATAATGTGTAGTACACTAAATGACAGGTTATGCTTCATATTGAAAAAAAAAATAATCGGGATAGGTACAGTACCTATCCCGATTATTTTTTTTTGTTTTATTCACACCACCTTTTTTACCCGATAGTGCATATGTAGTCAACGTCTCGAGTAGTCTTAGTTTTAGTGATGTTAGGTTGAAATAGTATTTGTCTTCTGGGACATGAATCCTTGTGATATTTATGTAAATGTCTTAGGATATGTCCCGTAATGTACAGTAGGATGGTGACAATCGGTTCAGGCGGCAGAGAGGCGGCGGCCCCACGCGCTCGTCGCTCCGAGATATCACTCAAGTAGTACCTATCAATCTATCTATCTAAGCTATCGATGTATCATCAATCAATGAGTCATGATGCGTCAATGTTATATGCTTATTTCGGGGCTGGACTTAGACGTAAACAAAACATCGTTGTATTCATCTCCTCATGGGTGTATTATTTCTACTTGCCTATCTATTTCATTGACGGCATTTAAATTAGTAATTAAGCCCGAATTTGTCTATTGATTCAATGTAATTCTGATGAAAAATTGAGGTCATGTTATTTTATTTCCAATTAGTACTTAGATAATGGAATGGAATGAAATTCTTTTCCACGCAATGCGTGCGTGCACTATTTTATACTTGCCTTGCCTTAAAATATAAGTATATTATGTGGATACGAATTGAAGAGATAAAAACTGCTGGTGAATTTCAAAATTAGTTTAACTCGGCAATTACGATAACACGTGCCTACCGAAAATTCTATTAAATTATTTGTTATTATATATATATTATTGAATTGCTAATGATGATGCTGTTGTAGGTAGCTAAATAAGATTGCCAAATATTACTGCACAGTTGATTTCTAAATTCATCTTCTTTTCCTATATTTGTATTAATACATTTCATATATTAATTCCAAACATGCATAATTCTTACAGGTTTTACCTAATACAATTTATATGTTAATGAAGTTATATTAAAAGCTAAGGGTCAATCTTGAAAGCCAAAAAAAACACTGTCCGAGGGCAAAAACTACCCATAAAGTTTAAGTTTGAATGTAAGATTTTTTTTGCTGTTTCTTTAATGTGTAAATTAAATGGGGCACAACAAAAAAGGTGTTTATTTCAGCTGAAACCACCTGAAAAAAAATTTCGAAGCCTTAATATTTGATTCCCTTGGGCTGTCCCTTTGTCATTTTTTTAACAAACCGTTAACAATTTACCTATTTATAGTCATAATTTTAAGATTTTTTGTGATTTAATAGTTAAAGGGTGAGTTATTTAATGATTTAATAAATAAACCAAGTCTGTGCCAATCACTGTTTTGTGATTACAAATTGGTTTGTGTTTGTCCGAGTGCAACGATTGATTCCCTTGGCACGTCACTAAATGCCACCTGTCTTGCTTTTATAAAAGTCTACGGCGAAGGCGTGCACATCAGCAAGTAGCTCTAGTCGCGCTCTTTACATCATGAGGAGAGGTTTCCTGCTCGACCGTTCCAAGCCGGATTTATGAAGGTTTGAATTTGATTCCCCTGGTTTTGTTTCACTAGGTCATTGATTACCCTGACCACTTTTAAAAATACTTTTTGATGATTAGGAATTTCTTAACTAGGATTAATAGTAGGGTATATAGGACTATCAATTGTTTTTATAATAATCATTGGCAAAAATCAGTCCATTGAAACAAAATCGAAAGAAGATTAACTTTTCTTGACTCCCCTGGCATTGATTCCCCTGGCAAAATGCCAGGGAAATCAAAGCTTCCTTACATTATCATACTCTCATATTATGATTATAGGTTACGCACCCCAGAAGAGTCAGCCAAGTCATTCAACATCCGTTGTAGGTCCTGCAGCGTCTCTACTGACGATGTTGGTGCCTCGCCCTTTCCAGTACAGTGCCTTGAACAAATCCTCCATTGCATTTGTGAACAACTTCGGAGAGATGACGTCCCCTTGTCTTACTCCTCGCTGCAATGGTATGGGTTTATTTGCTGATTCAATACTTGGACGGATATGGTCACGGCTTGGTAGAGACATTTCATCACCAGGTTGTATTGCTAATCAACTTGGCATTGCTGCAGGGACTCAAGAACTGACCAGATTTCAACCGAGTCAAAGGCTTTCTCATAGTCCACAAATGCTAAACATAGGGGCTGATTACACTCTTCGGTCTTCTGTTTATATGTCGCACTGTGTGGATGTGGTCTATGGTGGTGTATCCGCTCCGAAATCCAGCCTGTTCCGATGATTGGAATTTGCCCAGTGTTTGCGCAAGATGGTGCGTGATTACTCTCCGAGACTGCCGACTTTGAAGCAGCAATGTCCCCATTCGCTGTAGTCAGCTTCGCCAGTTGGCTTCCTTCGAGAGATTTTAAGAACACCTTTGACCCCCGATTCTGTTCAATAGCTTTCTCGATTGAGAGAGTATTGTAGCACCGGCGGTCGCGTGGCATAAGTTTATTGATCTCTCAGTTGAGTGCTCGAGCTTGCAATGTAGTAGCGGGTGGGTCTTTACGTCGCTGCCTCACTAGCCTCAAAGTCTTCTCGGTAAGTTTAGACTTACTGCCCCGGCCCCTCATGCCGCAAATCTCGATCTTTCCTCCCTGAGGACATGCATCATATTTTTCAAGATTCTGGTTAATGTCAGTTGAGGTTTCCACTACAGCAATTCGGTTCGCCAGGTTTGACAAGAACGTTTCAGATCCTTTAATTTTCTGGAGCGGTGTAGGTCGAAGCTTAGACCTCATCAAGCGAACACGTTTGGCTTTGAAGTCGATATTCAGTGCCTCGAACAAGTTGGTGATCACTGTTGATCTCGGAGACGTCTCTGAATATGTGCCGCCAAACCGCCCTAATGAAGTCGATCTCGTTCTTAGTTAAAGTGTCGGGACTTTGCCACGTCCACTTCCTTTGAGGCTGCTTCTTAAAGAAAGAGTTCGTCAAGAAGAGCCCCTCACGTTAGAGGAAATTGACAAGTATTGTAGGGGGTATTGGTGGTAGAGTAGAGGGCCTTCGATATGTCATCGAACATTTTCTCCACTTCATCGTCAGAGGTCAGTGCGTTCACTTGCACCACTTTGAGGCTAAGACTCTTGGTGAGCTTAATCATGCTACCCTCGAAACACTAGACATTTCCACTAAGTGGTCAAAGAGGGAATTATTGACGAGAAAACCGACGCCACCTTGAGAATGTTAGTCTCGCTCGTGGAAGTACAGTAGGTGTCCTGATTCTAGGGTTATGGTGTCCTCTCTCACTTTTCGGACAACCACAGAAAGTGCCACCTAATCTTCTCAAGCTCTACCTCAAGTTGCGCCAGATGCGAGTCGAGCCGTAGCGTGCGTCCGTTATACGTCGCCAGGGTCAGTGTGTGTTGGTAGCCTCTCGTAACCCGGGGATTCTTAGCTCCCGCCGTCCAGCCGTAACCATGGTCGCCACCATGACCAGGAATAGCGGCGCTGCCGGGAACTAGGGACCGTCGCCTTTTTAAGTATAATTTGATACTTTTTAGATAATTATGTTGATTTGTTATAGTAGATTGATAGTTCCTTAAAGATAGATATTATTGTTTTGTTTTTTATAATACTTCTTTTAAAATCAATAATGACTCTAAAGAACCAAAATGAAACCAAAATACTGGTAATTTGTAATAAAATAAACGATTATTCTATACAAAATGTTTTTATTTTGATTCCCCTGGCATCTTGTATTGATTCCCCTGGCACCAAAATTTTAAAGTCATATATCTTTTTATCTAAACATGTGACAGTGATGCCTATTAGAGAAATATGTTCACAATGAGGTGTTATTTAGCCTTATGATAGAAAAAGTTTAAACTCTTATGTTTTAAAAAGTGCCAGGGGAATCAACCAAATACGTCCAATTTCAAGATTGACCCCTAATCAAGACCTTACTTGGCTCACATACTTAATTAATGGTAAGAATATCGTCAAAAATTTACGTTCAAAAATATCTACATTTAAAAAGACAATTAACACACGATATGGTTATATGTGACTAAGGCCTTATCGCCCTAGTTTAGGGTAGGCCCGTGCCCCAGCAGTGGGGACGTATATGGGCTGATGATGATGATGATGATGGTTATGTGCGTGATTCGAGGTATATTATGTAAACAATAATAATCATGACACAAAAGTGACTATTGTGTGCGGGCATCGAGTCCCGACTATTAGCGCGAGAGACCCCTGTCTCGTCTCGCGTACTCAACGTTAGAAAACTGTAACTGTCCGGGATATTTACCATGTTGTTTTGTTTTAATGAGCTCCCGATATTTCGTACTCAACGGTCTCAAAAATGAAAAAATAAAAATCGTTCCGTATCTTCCTAGCTTCATTAGAACACAAAATGGTTGAAAACTATTATTTCCTGTTTTCGACGAGATGGACGCGTGTCCAGTGTTGCGTTATAGCACTGTCTACTCCAGTCTCTCCGCGACAGTTTTAATTCCAGTTAGATTAAGAATGGGCATCGACTAAATTCGTGTTTCTGGTACACTTTGCTGTGGGCTATGGTCGTGGAATCAAACAGATAGTTATGATATAACCCCTCCACAATATATGAAAATTTTAAAAAGAAGTGTAGTAATAACAGATCTTTATCGTAAAGCCATGCCCATTCCAATTATCGATGCCCATTTTAAACTGACTGGATTAAGAGGTGGTAATACGCCACATAAGGCGCAATGCGCTTTCTGATAACAGCACAAAAGCTATCAACCCCTGCCCAATGCGTAATCTGCCCAGTCGAGAGATGCAGAACCGTGAACTTTGATGGCATTAGGATATATTAGGAATTTATAGTGATATAACATACTACAACTAGCTTCGCGATAGATAACACCAATAAATGCACGGTAAATGAAACTTTGAGAACTGTGTGCGCGTCATATGTCGTAGTATAATTTCAAGGTGATTCGTTTGTTTAAATTGCGTTGTTCATTCTGATCAGCAAGTGAATTCTATTATTAGTTTGTTGTGTCTGAAATCACCATCTGAAATGAAACGTCTTTGTTAAGTGGTTTTGTACTTTTATGACAGTGCAATCTATATCAGCCCGTATTTGAAAGTTTGTCGTATTGTTATTTAGGTAACTAATTATTGGGTAATTTTATTTTTCATTTAAAATTCAGTTGTAAGAACGCATTAGGTTAAATCATAATACTTTTGTTTGTTAATGAAAATTTATTATTTTCATTTAACAAACAAAGGTGGCCCTTCAAGGTCGTACGTACGTTACTTATCGACTCCTAAACAGAACGTAAACGCATCAACTCTGGCTTTCATTACATTTTCTCTTTTTTTTTGCTAAGAAAATATCAAACCAGAGTTAGGAAGTTGGCGGAAGGGCGACTGTGTCCACACCTCCGTCGGCATTGCACCAAGGGCCGTCAATGAGGGACGGAAGCGACCCTGTGTATCAGGTTGCCCCGTTCGCTCCCCCTCGGCTGGGGGGACTTGAGTGGAGCCCATGGAGGCTGTCCACCGGCAGTGTTGTGAGTGACGCTATGCCATGATGTACACCCCGGTGTTTTAGTCGGTATACCCCCTGGGCATTGCAGTCGCGGCTAACATTTGCCATTTCTTCGCCAGTCGCTGGGGAGTCCGACACACCACCCGGAGAGAATTCCCTCTCAGGGTGAAGGTGCGCAACGTATTTCACCACCGGGTTAAAAAAGGGGGCGACTGTGCCTCAGAAAACACGTTAAGCCGTTCGCCTAATCTCTCATTCTTCACATCGGATTGCAGTCTCTCAGAGATATAATACATTTAGTCTTAAAAGATTGTTACCCTTTGTTGAGAGTGAACTCTTTAATGCTGCTGTTCCCCGACGGGGTGTTACAAATCTGTCTTTTTATACTTATACCAACTTCAAAACCTGTGACTAGCAATAAATTATTTTGAATTTGAATTTGAATTCTCACGCACATTGCACATGGTCTCCGCTTGAAGGGCGGGAATGACAGGTAGGAGGTGTTTCCTTTAGGGGTTGAGGAGGGTCAGAAAAGGCGAGCCTGATGGTGCAGCAGTAGTGTGGATTTTTATCCGTTCTCGCAGCACCTACAATGGCAGAAGTGTCGCACCGCGGAGTTTTAGTTGGTACCCCCTGAGTATCCTTCTCTCAGGAGGCTGGCAAGCCGGGAGTCCCACCCACAGCTCCGGGTAAACCCCTGCCCAGAGTGACGGCTCATCAAAAGCTTCTCCGCGAAAAAAAAAGGCGACTGTGTCTGCCGGTGGTCCTGCCCCTGATCTCACATCGGAACTAAGCGATTGAGATAACAATGTTTGCTGTATCACGCATAGAGTACTGAACCAATTTAAATGAAATTAGGTACAAATAATAGTCCAGAGCCTGAAAAAGGAGATAGGCTACTTTTAAACCAACTGCGCTATAAAGTTAGTAATATATAATTTTAAACTGTCATGGTAACACACATTAGATAACTGAAAGACTGTAAGCAAGTCCTTCAGTTCACCCGTGATCATGGCGCTTGCAACAGTGCCGAAATATCGGGAGCTCATTAAAACAAAACAACATGGTGAATATCCCGGACACTTTCAGTTTTCTAAAGTTAGTAATGTTTTATTGTGCATCGGGCGGATAAATGATAGAATATTTATTTCAAAACGTGCACAACTGACTACCTATACAAAAATAATTGTTTACTGATGAGTTATTACGACATTGCGTTAACTTAATAATCAGGCGCTACTACGCAAAGTGTATATTTGATTCACAGCTTGTTATTATAACGAACAACATAACTTGTCAGAAAACTGAACATGCTCGGGATAATTATCGTGTTGTTTTATTTTAACGAGCTACCGATATTGACTATCCCGTACATATTCCGTTTTCTTATTTGCAATCTACATTTACAAACATCACATTAACGAGGTCCACAACATTTCACTTTGTTTATTTCAAACCAAAGAGTACGCTATTGAGAAACAACAGTAATACTCGAATAGTCAAAGAGGATAAATAAAGAGTAGAAGGCTGCGCCTGAAATAAACTAACAGAACGCTACAGTGGAGCGTATGTTGCTTTTGCGAAGCAACAGGCTTGTAATGCTCTTCAAGCTCATGTTTTCCCTCCCTTCTATGATCTCGGAATCTTCAGGCGGGGCGTGAAACGGCATTTAAGCAGGCCTTCAGGGTGAGTGCGACAGGCTCAATATGGTCTATTGTGCCTGTCGACCTCATATGTGGATCTCACTATCGCTTACCAGGTAGAGTGAGGTCATCTTGTTAGCCAATTTTATAAAAAAAGGGATGTTAAGAAAATCCCGTGGCTTAAGGTAAATATAAATATATTACACAATTACACAACATCACATCATTGATCTGATCCCGTGGTAAGTAGCTTAAGCACTAGTGTTACAGAACAAGTTGTGTAAGAGTGTGAAGGTAATACGGATGAATCAATAAACACCTATTAACTTTTTTTAGGTAAAGAATTTTATTTATTACAGTGAAAAATATCATCATGCATCTGGCTTCTGTTTGATATTAAATCGCATTTAATATCAATCGATTGGCTTGGAGGATTCTTCGCGCAGACGAATCCACCAACCTGGCCCCGTAGACAAAGTATTGGGGATTGGCCACGTGATTAATCGCGTCAATCTGTCAATCCCATGCATTTTATTCTTTTCGAATTTCGTTATCGTTTCGATATTGGCACTTTGTCGAAGGCCCCCGAACACATAAAAATACACGGATGCAATGACTTACTTTCAACAAACAGAAACAAAACATACAAAAATCACAAAACATTGCTTAACAAAAAGTAACTTCAGTCATTATTTCATAACAGACCAACTAAATGATTTCTTGAAGTAGTAGTCATCATCACCGGGCTGACGCTGGAGCGGATGATTCCTACCTTTTAATAACTGCGGTATGGATGCACTGAAAAAAAACAAACATATGTCAGAAAAAAAACATTAACAACTTTAATGCCATAACAACAAATAATTATAATCACCGTGACTGGTCCTCAGAGAAAGCAAATGACAGTTTTATAAGTCAAAAAAAGGTGAACAAGTAGAAGACTCGAAAACTTGAATTGACTATTGATCCGGTCCGGTCCGAAAACACTTTGTGCACACAAAATATACTGGAGTGGAAACTTGGTAGAACATTCTGGTATCATATGAATGGCCCGAAAATGAATAATGAAATGTGTATACAAACTGTTTGTATGCCATTTTGGGGCCAAGAGCGTTGTCTGTCCGTGCCAGTCATATTAGCCCCCGGGGAACCACATTATTAGTATGTCCTGAATCACATTTTCCACAGGTAACAAGGGTCAATTCTAACAAAGAAACTAACTAAATTGCTATATAACTAGGAACAAGACGTCGCCATATGTTATTATCAAATAAGTATGAGAGATAGAATACCCTATGTTATATACCAACTACTTGTATAAAAAAGCAGATAAGTACTTCTGAATAGCTGTTGGTACTTAATCTCGCAAAAAACTCGCAAAAAGTTAATAAAAATTATATTTTTATTAACTGAGAAGATTGATTTCAATTGCTGTCCCAAGTAGCCGAAACTAAAGTATCATTAAAAGTCATACCACCATTTCCACCATGTAACAACATTCTGAGAAAGCTGATAGTAGGCAATAGATATTAGCCTTAGATGGTGTAAACGATAGGATACGATGATATAAGGAGTTTGTACACAAATCCAGGATAAAATCACAACTTATGCCTAAAAACTTTAATTTATAATAATGTACGTCATTGAATAAAAGTAATGGTGTGAAAAATGGGACAAATACACTATCCTACTACCCCGTTTAACTGCCTCGTTGGTCTATTGGTAGCAAGCGCTGCGTAAGGACCGAGAGGGCCCCGGTTCGAGCCGGGGTCGGGCAAAATTTGTGTGAGTTTTTCTGTAGTGAAATAACTCAGCCCAGAGTTAGTAAGTTGGCGTTTGACCGCCCGTGCCCGAATTATGAGCGTTAGGAAATAGAGAATGCACTTGTGTTTGCTCGCACACTTGTGCCCCATAATTATGTCCTGCGCACTTGGCTGATAATCTCAATTGAGGTCGGCCGTCATGGCTGAAATCAGTCGGACGCCTTATTATTTTACCCGTATTTCATTATGGCACCCTACAGGCGCCCCAATGCTCGCTTGTAGAATGTCGGCACACGTCATAGACATGACATTTTTGTAGATCGTTAGCCCTTGGGTAAACTTCGACGCCTTAATATGACGTCATCACGCCCCCGGGGTGACGTGTTATACATATACCCATAGGATTCGATTCCCATACGAAAAATATAAAGAGACGTCGTATTGTTTTTGATTTTGTTACTTATGTTTATTGTAAACTACTTTTACGTATATAGAAAACCCCTCTTAATTATATGTATAGAATACTAATATCAATTAAAGTACGATCAACATAAATAAGTAAAATCAAAAGCGAAAGTAAACTGATTAAGCAAAATAAACACAAAAGCAAGCTGGAGATCCGTCACATTCCGTTGCTCGAACCAAAAGAGCCCCCGTCCTCGCCGTGCGCTCGGACAAAGGCGTGACGTCACGCGGAGTTGCCAACACGGCCCTCCTGCAACGTGCATGCCCTCAGGCACGACTGCACCTCGAGAAGACCATGAGCTGACACTGAGGGTAGGGTTAAGAGCAATCTGAAATTTTAAAATTATCATCACATAAGTAATAAGTTCGGCCTATCATGACTACATTTAGCTTATCCTCACCAAGCTCCATTAGACTTAAGACTCTTTATAAAAGACTATAAATGCATTTAGCCATCATGTTCTGAAATAGCCATAGGGAACAAAATTATCTTTATACTTAGATAATCATGAACATTTTGGATAGGTTCACTCACTATACCTGGTCAGCGCCTATTCCAGTCACACCTTTAGTCTTAGGAAATGACTGCGTCAGCACACTATAACCATAACTGGTCAGCGCCTGTTCCAGTCACCCCTTTAGTCTTAGGAAATGACTGCGTCAGCACACTATAACCATAACTGGTCAGCGCCTGTTCCAGTCACCCCTTTAGTCTTAGGAAATGACTGCGTCAGCACACTATAACCATAACTGGTCAGCGCCTGTTCCAGTCACCCCTTTAGTCTTAGGAAATGACTGCGTCAGCACACTATAACCATAACTGGTCAACGCCTGTTCCAGTCACCCCTTTAGTCTTAGGAAATGACTGCGTCAGCACACTATAACCATAACTCTGGCAGTGCAACCTTCACCTCTTAAGCTACTTCAGAACTTTTTATACTTTAATCATCATCATCAGCCTTTTAGTATATCCCACTGCAGGGTATATGCCTCCTCCGTAGAACGCCATGCACTCCGGTCCTGCGCCAGTCTCATCCAGAGACCTCCCGCGGCTTTCTTTATATCAGTTGCCCATCTGGTGGGTTATACTTTAATAGACAAAAATAAACAAGAATATTAATAAAAGTTACTTGAGAACGAATAAATGCCCTTTATTTTAGTAATTTCTAAAATTGCATAATTTTTATTCACGAAATGTAAAATTAATATAATGAAACGAAATTATACACAACTTGTTATGGATGATATGTACATAAATATCTTGCCAACACGGATTTATTGCCTATTTAAGTTCCATACATAGATTCTGATCCACAGCTTAATATTTTCAGCGGCAGCGACTCCGTTGTAAGCTCGATTAGTCTAAATGTATTTGAAACTTTCTCCATCCAATCCCTCCACAACCAGACCGTCCACATGTGGTCATTCCGTAACAAAGCTTCATACCATATTTTAGCCGACCCTTAGAGCTTATTTAACGCTTGATATCGTAATAAAAATAAGGCGTCCGACCGATTTCAGCCATGGCGGCCGATCTCAATTGAGATCATCCAAGTGCGCAGGACATATTATAGTCCACAAGAGTGCGCGCAAACACAAGTGCACTCCCTATTCCCTCTCATAATTCGGTGAGACGGCAATCCGATATAACCGATGAGAGATCGGGCGTAGGACCACCGGCTTAACGTGCTTTCCGAGGCACGGGCGTTCAACCGCCGACTGCCTAACTCCGGGCTGAGTAATGTCATTACAGAAAAACTCACACAAATTTTGCCCGACCCCGGACTCAAAGCGGGGACCTCTCGGTCCTAACGCAGCATTTGCTACCAATAGACCAACGAGGCTTGATAACGTATCGTACAATCGGACCACGAAAACGTTGACGAAAATGATTCAATCGTTTTTAGCCAAAACATAACATTGTCAGTCATTTAGTCAAAAGTAGGTATCATACTATGTAACGAAATATTTTGCGTACTCACAGAACAGGCATCATTAGTGTGGGATACCTTTGTCCTTTTCCGACCATGGGTCGCCACGGTGGAGTTCTTGCACCATCGTCACTTGATGATGACCTGCTGATACTTGTAGACGGCGAACGGCCACGCTTTGTCCTATATTTGCGCCTACTTTTGTGTTTTCTTTTACTACCCATTATGTTATCGATAGTTAGTGGGAGTGGTATACATCCCAGTTCTGATGTAAACTACTTTTACGTATATAGAAAACCCCTCTTAATTATATGTATAGAATACTAATATCAATTAAAGTACGATCAACATAAATAAGTAAAATCAAAAGCGAAAGTAAACTGATTAAGCAAAATAAACACAAAAGCAAGCTGGAGATCCGTCACATTCCGTTGCTCGAACCAAAAGAGCCCCCGTCCTCGCCGTGCGCTCGGACAAAGGCGTGACGTCACGCGGAGTTGCCAACATTATATACATTTTAAACCAAATATACGTACTTGGCCGGCATTTTTTATTGTGATGACATCTTTATATAAGCTTAGGTATACACATTTTTCGACTATAGCGAGTATTCGTGCAACTATACATACTGGTCTACAAGATATATTGACAGAGACGCAAATAAAAGCGCATATTACAGACCATGAGTCTCTTATAAAAAATGTAGATAACGTTAACATTTTGGTTAACAAACATGCATGGCTGTTAAGCCAGAGACTGTTGTATTGCCAAAAATATCAATAGGTGACTAGGCCAAGTGCTATTTGTGTATGTACTATTAAGCTGAGTGACTGCCTCGTTGGTCTATTGGTAGCAAGCGCTGCGTAAGGACCGAAAGGTCCCCGGTTCGAGTCCGGGGTCGGGCAAAATTCGTGTGAGTTTTTCTGTAATGAAATTACTCAGCCCGGAGTTATGAAGTTGGCGGTTGAACGCCCGTGCCTCGGAAAGCAGGTTAAGCCGGTGGTCCTGCGCCCGATCTCTCATCGGTCATGTCGGATTGCCGTCTCACCGAAATATGAGAGTAAGGGAAAAGAGAGTGCACTTGTGTTTGCGCGCACACTTGTGCACTATAATATGTCCTGCGCACTTGGCAGATCTCAATTGAGATAGGCCGCCATGGCTGAAATCGGTCGGACGCCTTATTAAGCTGAGTGCTGAAATTGCTACAAACTCAACTTTGCTAACTAGTTTTTCTATTATAGGTACTTAATGTAAAATATTTTACGTAGAGGTTACCGCGTCCTTTTTTATTTTTTATCCGAGGATGATTTCACTCCACTCAGATGTTAAGCGGTCTTGTGGTCCACTTATGAGATCTACGCACAATAGACCTTATTGAGCCTGTCGCCCTCACCTTTAAAACCTGATTAGATGCCGTTTCACGCCCCGACTGAAGAACCCGGGATTATAGGATTATAGGTTCAAACTTGGTAGAGATATTAAAGGGTGCAAGGAGTCTCTCGTGTAATAATCTGACACTCGCGACTCGCAGCAAAATAATACAAAATGAATTGCAGAGATGTATCAAAATGATGGGAGTGGTTTGGTAAGGTTCCGCTATCAAGATATCTTTATATTCCGGCAAGGTGTCAGCGAGCTACGGCGCGTATATTCGTGCAACTATCCTGCTGTACAAATGGTAGACGCAGATCAGATCGGAGACCACTTATAAAAACAGGAGCTATTTATTTATTTATTCATCAATTACATTTGCAAGCTAAAGGATAAAGATCCAAGTCGCTTACAAACTAAAGTTAATACAAATAAGAAGTCAAAGTTATAATGTCAAAAGTAATATTAAAATACACCGTGAAAATTTAGTGGTTGTTTTCCCGTGGCAGAACGATTTGCCTTTAGTAATACTATCGAATCATGCAAATAAATCCTAGAAAAAAAAAAAAATTTTTTTTTCAAATTAACAAAATAATAATTTTCCAACTCGAAAACGAGAGAAGCTATCGTTCGTTTATAAGATGTGACGTAATCAGGTACTGCTTGCCGCATGAAATCGATGCTTAAAGCTGAAGAAGCTCGACACCCTAAGTCATAAAGCGGTTCGAACGTGATTTCGGGCTTCGGTTAAATCATTCGTAAAACCGGCATTTATTGATTTTAACAAAAAAGAACTGCACAAGTCTATTGTACTACTAAGATAGAATAATTTTACTGCGGGAAAACAACCACTAAAATTTCACGGTGTATACAAACAAATAAAATTAGTCAAACAAATGTGATGTCAAAATTAATATTAAAATATACAAACCAATACAATCAGTCAAACAAATAATATATAAAAAATATTGTCAAATAAATAATATAAAAATTTGTCAGTAGGTTTGCATGTCATTATGATACAATTGAAATTTATGTATAATTTGTTGTGGGTGATCATAAAAAATGTCAATATCATTGTGCCGAGCGATCGCGTCACCGATACAACGTAGTGCACGGACGGTGGGCGCGGCGTCGGCGCGCCTGGTGCACGTCACGGGCCGGGCCAGCAGCCGCGGCCGGCGCCTATATCGTTAACGTCTTTGTTGCCATTATACAGGGTGTAACAGGGGGGGTGGATCATCGTAAGTCAATCGATGGGGGACTTCAATACCTATCGATATAACCCCCATGTATGTTCAGCAATTTTCAATGGTTCCAAAGTTATTGAGATTTTTGTGAAAATTTTGTTAGAAGCCGGAATTCAGTATAAACGTCTTCACTGTAGCTGAACTACTGGACCTGCTTGCTTGATTTTTTTTCTAGAAGTAGTTCAATAGTGGGTCTTTATGATAACGATACCGATTTGAGTCATAACTCTATCATATTGGAAAAAAAAAAATCTTCACAAAAATTTTACGAATCGAATTGTGTCTACCAACTTTCAAAGCCTCTAGTGGAAGAAAGTACTTGTGTTTTTTTTCTAGAACTTATTTTAAAAACTACTTACATTATTTCGTGGATAGTATACCCTGAAAATTTCATACCGCTACTGCCAGAGCATCATAACGAAAAATTAACGCGAATGGCACAGGTGCCATAAATCAGTGTTTTTATTTTTCATGTAAAACTTTAATAAAAAAAATAAATCGATATGTTTCAGCAAATTTATGCTATGTTAGTAACATTAGTAACAGTAATTTTACAGAATTACAAATTTAAGGGGTGAAAATCAAACAAAGAAAATTTACATATTTATTGTTATTTTTACAGTAAGTGTTCATAATAACATAGCATAAATTTGCTGAAATAATATATCAATTTATTTTTTAAATTAAAGTTTTACATGAAAAATAAAACACTGATTTATGGCACCTGTGCCATTTGCGTTTATTTTTCGTTTTGATGCTCTGGCAGTAGCGGTATAAAATTTTCAGAGTAGGTATACTATCCATGAATGTGAGTAGTTTTTAAAATAAGTTCTAGAAAAAAAAAACACAGGTACTTTTTTTTTCACTAGAGGCTTTGAAAGTTGGTAGACACAATTCGATTTAACATTAAAAGCCAGTGTTGTATTGTAGGTGCCGTTAACGGACAAACAAGTAAAATACATTTGAATCCACGTTAAGCACCTGTCAAAAATATAAATGGGTGCCGAATGTGGACTAGGCCAGGAGCCATTTGTGTTCGTACCATTAAGCTGAGAGCACGGAGCAATACAAACTCAACTTTGCTAACCCATTCTTATATCATAAAGTAAAATATTTTGTTTCCGTCGCAAAGTAGGTACCTACATACTTTTTTATGCCCTCACCCTTAAGACCTGTCCGAAGATCCCGGGATAATAGGAGGATGAGGAACATGCTTGCGACTTGCATATAACTAAGAATTCATGGAAACATAAAATAGAGAAAAAAAAGGTTTTATTGCAAAACTGGTAAAGGTAGTCTAATAATAGTAGGTAAAGGCTGAAAGGATGTATTTTCTCGGAAATTCCGGATAAAATTTCGATACCTACCCCTTTGCAAGGGAAAGTTGTTGAGATTCCCATAAGTAAATACCACCATAGAATCAGTATTGGGTTATTGAACACTTCCCACACAAATCTAGACACGCGGTAGCGTGTCAAGCCAAGTTCAAGAAACAGAACTGGCGAGCCGCACCGTGTGTAATATTACACGAACCATTTGGAACCACTTTTGAACCCCTCATAAATCAAAAACTATTTCACATAAACGTATCAAATTTGGCTCATATATTGTGACTTGCGAGATAAATATGTGTTCTTAATTTCATAAGCTTATCTCAAACAGTTATTTAGATATTAATGTCCAAAAATCCTCATTTTTATCATTGACTGACTGACAGATCAAAATTCTAACCCAGTTCCAAATGACCTAGAGAGTTGAAATTTGGTATGCAGATAGGTAATTACATGAATACAAAGGAATAAATAAAAAACTGGCAATTTTTTTTTTTTTATACTGAGCTAACAAGATGACCTCACTCCACCTGATGGTAAGCGGTAGTGAGATCCAAATATGAGGTCGACAGGCACAATATACCATATTGAGCCTGTCGCACTCACCCTGAAAGCCGTTCCACCCCTCCCTCCCGGAACATCGATATGAGAGGGAAATGGGGACGTGAAAGAGGAGACCACTGCTGCGGCAACAACGAGACAAGGCGTGGAGTCTCGCATTGGTATTGAGCTGTGCGGGTCGGAGTTGGCCAACCCGCCGAACGGAAGGCACTACCGTTTCTACGGCTCTCCCTGGCCGACGGGCTGACCCGCTCCGCCCGCACAATACCGCCGCTAAGACTCCACTGGTCCGGCGCTTGCCGCAGCAATGGTCCCCCCTGGCTCCGGTTCGTACAGTGCTGATCCCGGAACGCGACCTGACCGAGATAGGTCAGAGTCACTTGGCGGGTTTTACGCAACTGTATGGTGGTAACAGCAACCGGTCGACTCCGAACCGGATTTTATTTCATTTCATTTCATTTCATTTCATTTCATTTCATTTCATTTCATTTCATTTCATTCACCTAATTAGTGCCTAATCACGCCTATATACCGGGGAAGGCAGAGCGCTAAGTATATATTTAGGTATACTTACTTATTTACAATTAAGAGTAGGTACTTATAGTCGGTTTTGATATTTATTACTTAGGGTTATACCCCGTAAACGTAGGAAAATACAGTAACTGATTCAATTGTTTTATATTTATAAAGTCTAGTTTTAGTTTTGAATTTGTCCTTTTCAAAGGACCCACGGCGTTACGATGATATATACTTTTCTACAAAAAGTAATGATATCCAATCAAAAACATAAATGTGAAATGAGAGCCAAGTTCAATATTATGATAATTGCCTTGGTTATTGACTTCAACGACAAAAGAAGTGAGATCTAAATGGGTGTTCAATGGTCAACCTAAAATTTATTTATAAGTAACACTATAACATACCTATCATATCTTCTTATAACATAAGATAATGTATGGTGGTAGCCTATGAAGGTCTGTCTTGGCTAGTTTTCATTTTATAATTCCGAAAATTTGGATTGTTGGTAGAAACTGGCGAGCGAACATAATAATACGTTGGTAGGTTTATAGAAACTAGCCAAGACAGACCTTCATAGGCTACCACTATACATTATCTTATGTTATAAGAAGATATGATAGGTATGTTATAGTGTTACTTATAAATAAATTTTAGGGTTGACCATTGAACTTGGCACCCATTTAGATCTCACTTCTTTTGTCGTTGAAGTCAACAACCAAGGCAATTATCATAATATTGAACTTGGCTCTCATTTCACATTTATGTTTTTGATTGCATAGGTATAATACTACGGAGTATTGCGCAGTCTGCTTTGAATTTCTGAAAAACGTAATTATTGCCTTATTTCTATTATAATAGTTAAGTGTTTCAGTTAAAAGATAATACTTGTGATTTTAAATTGATCATGCTGTGCTTCATAAGGTTTGTTTTTCCATACAATTTGCTGTAACTCCTCGATATAGGTGATCCTTGCAAATTCTTAACTCGGCTTTATTAATAACTAGCTGTTTCACGCGGTTTCACCCGCGTCCCGAGGGAACTACTTCCCGTACCGGGATAAAATATAGCCTATGTTACTTCTGAATAATGCAGCTTTCTAATGGTGTAAAAATTATTGCAATCGGTCCAGTAGTTTTTGAGTTTATTCATTACAAACATACAAAAATACAAATATTTCCTCTTTATAATATTAGTGTAGATCAAAACACATACCCTGTTGACTCGTGATCATATCGCCTGAAACAGTGCTGAAATATAGGGAGCTTGTTATAATAAAACATCATGGTAAATTCCTCTGGACATATTCAGTTTTCTAATGTACCTATGTAAATAGCTATAACAGTTCAAAATCATACCAAAAATCAATCACTTACATAGTCTTTATTATAGCTTACACCGTTCTTGGGGTACGGCCTGGTGACGGAAGGACGGACGGGCACATAGCAAAGTCTGAGTAATATTAGTTATGTTATCTGTGGTAATAGGGACCCGTTTTTACCTTTTGGGTACGTAACCATAAAAATTACGTGGCTCAACAAAAAGAATCACCTTCTGAAACATTCCTGATTAAAGATCTGGAAATAGTTATCCAAATGATGAGCTATGTCTGCTAGGACTTCCAAAAATTGCCCGAAGCCGTTAGGATTCGTTGCCTGGACTACTGGGAATCATTCTCGGCAATTTATCAAAGAACGCACGCATGCCTTATAATTCACACAACATGAGTATTCGGGTACCGTCCAATTACTTTATGTTTGTTTGTAAACCTCGGTATTTGTGCACCTACACATTCCCAAGAATATGATCAATATTAATATGATCTTTTTTCTTTCAGATTCATCTGTGCTATGATCATATTACCATTCAAACACTTGTCTAATTGTACCAGATTTCGCCAAATAACGTGCCAAAACTATTGGCTTTTTTGTAATTTTTAATGCTTTACAGCATAGTACAATAAAAAGCCGTTATTCACTTTTAATGACCCTTGCCTCTAAAGTTTCTGGATATTTATACAAATAAATAAGTCACGCTATTTTTGAAGTACCTACTTACCAGTAGATATCTCATAAAAAAAAATTAAATCTTAAAAATATGTTCTCAATCTTTAAAATCTGAGTTTAGGTCCATAAGTAATTGAAGTGAATAGCAAATTTTATAATAATGTTGCCAGCTATGGGTTACCAGTAACGGCTTGCTACCCCAGTACAATATTAATTAAAAACTAACTAAAAGTAACAGTAAAAATATTAAATAAAAGTTTTAGTTTTATGTAAATTGCCATCGAGTTTCTTAGGGCTAGTAATTTTTATTTTTAGAGAATCTTGGATGCAACTAAAAATAACAACAACTAAGTACTAAAAATTGCAAAATAGAGATTTCAATTACAATTATTTCAGGTAATATTAAAAAGGATGAAGATCAGACTTATTTTATTATAAAATATGGTGGTCATATGAGCTGCAAATAAAGTAAAAAATGGTATTCAATTATAGTATAGGTACATAGATTATTTAGTGAATTCTTTTTTTTTACTGACGAAATGAAGAAGGTTCTCAATTCGTCTTTTCGGATGTTTTCAAGTACATCTTCGGAAAGTAAGGACTTAAAATTAATTTTTTTACAATATTTAATGAGCTAGAATATTTTTTTTCGTAATAAAATAATTTTACATCAAAATCATTTAAAGAGAAAATAATTTCGTTCACGTACTTTATTTTCTGAAACTCCAATCTGGCTCTCTAGCAATGAAGCGGCCTGTCTCGCATTCTTTGCCTGTACAAATCTCGGATCTCTACGAACAATTGCAGTTTTCCGAGGGTCGTATCAAATTGCGTATTCCACGCATACATCATTAACACTTAATGCTCACGCTCGTAGTTACTTGAGGCGGCGCACCTGTGTGAAGTTGGCTTAAACGGATGCATTGTTTATGACTTTACAATTTGACGAGTGCTACAAAAAAAATTGGCCACCATCATAGTGGTCAACTTTTTTACTTTTTTTTGGGTCCGGTAGCTACTTGTATAGAAAAATATTACTGCTATGCTAACGACTTCGTTCGCCTGGATAAGATTCTTTAGGTAGAATTTTTGAATAAGTATCCTCGCCTAAATATTTTCTGAAAATTCGACGTGATTCTTTAAATTAGCATAAACTTTTTTACATATGAACCATAACTTAATTTTGAGTTAAGTTTACCAGAATATAGGTAATACTGAAAACTATTTCTATCGGATGAGCCGTTTCTGATATTAGCGTGCAAACGCACAGACAAACAGATAAATAGACAGTCAGACAATCCGACAACAATTCGAAAAATCATCGGTTTGGGTATTGCTGTATTGATCAAGGTCTGCTGTAATACTTTTTCATACATCATCCATGTACAGTCAGCCAAAAATGTGGTCTACCACCCTACGGTTGAGATTCGTTTGTACGTAATGAAACAACAAAGTCAATTTTCCCTGGCAATTCGATTGTGTCAGTGAAAAGTCAACCTTAGCGATCGTTACATCTCGCAGAAACTTTTGCCAAAAGTGGTAGACCACTTTCTTGATTAGGGGTGAGAGCCATCCGCTCCCCCGCAAGCCCGGTGATGATGACAAGGCTCCTCGTCGTCCAAGCCATCATCGTTAGTCAGTTAGGAAAAAAAAACACTTTCATGGCTGACTGTACAGATAGCGATCCGTTACATTTTATCATCATTACTAGCCCATATACGTCCCTACTGCTAGGGCACGGGTCTACCCTAAACTAGGGCGACGAGGCTTTAGTCAATCAGCTGGCCAAGTGCAGGTTGGTCGACTGTAGTCACACAACCTAAGAATTTCTTCGTAGGTGTGCAGGTTTCCTCACGATGTTTTTCTTCACCTTGATAAAGAAATGATTGAGGTGTTCATGATATAGTTTATTTTACAAATAGATTAGCTAGAACTGAGTAAGAGAATCATCTAAAAAACTAAAACAAAAAATAAAATATTGTTGTTGAAGCAAGTAGGTTATTTAAGTAGATAGTCTTTACAGAGACGTGTCTCTTTAGATAATGTGAGCCGGTGCGCAAGAATGGAAAATACAATAAGGCTTTAATGGATAAAATAAGGGAGTATTTTTTAAATAAAATAAGCATTATTTAAACCTACAAATGTTTTTCCAACCTTATATAGTCTTAGACTTGGATTACATTACAATACACGGTGTACGAGTACTTCTAAGGGTTCCGTTCCCAAAGAGAAGTAGAGTAAATATGGGAACCTATTACTAAGACTTATCTGTCCGTCCATCCATCCGTCCCTCCGTCTGTCCGTCCGTCCGTCTATCATCAGGCTGTATCTCATGAACGGTAATAGCTAGACAGTTGAAATTTTCACAGTTGATATATTTCTATAGCTGTTTTTAATTCAAAAATATAAAACAGGACTCGCAGACAAAAGACATGTATTTTTTTTTTACAAATTTAGTACGTAACACTTCGCGCGCGAGTCCGACTCGCGCTTGACCGGTTTTTCATTATTTGCCGACACTTGACACACAAGCAGCATCTCCTTACGGAGTTTTCCGGTAATGGTGACAACTTCACAGAGCTCTGAACTGGTGTTTGTTCCTTGCATACACTCAGCGGATGCGCGTCCAAGGCTGAGCAAAATTAATATTATTGTTGAGTATGTTTCATCGATAAAATATGACAAGAACAAAATACGAGTACACCGAGTGGTTTTGAACTCATCACCAAAGTCATTGTTTCAAAATAGGGCCTTTAGGTTAAAAGATCTTTATTTTTATCGTAAGATTACAAATCACTTACATGAGAAACTAACTATAACTAAGTAATTATAAATACATAACTGTGTTGAACACTAGTAAAAATGAAACACGTTTGATAATATTATTATAATGATAATTATTCAAAGTATTCTGATTGATAGGTACAACCAGAAATTTTGGCGGTAGTACACTTTACAAACAGATTTCTTTAAACGCCATTAGCCCCGCCCACTGGCCAATAGAAGAGCACTTGAAGAAAATCTGTCAAAATCCAAGCAAAAACGTTCTAATAGTAGGGAGAAGCAAGAATTTTTGGTAGGTATTTGAAAGGACAAAAACTTATCCTGTACCTCTCTCCTATTATATCCCAGTACGAAACTGCAGACCTGGCTGGTGAGTAGCGGGGCTAAAGCAGACCCCCAAAAATATTTTTCATCTTTTTATTTATAACTAAAAAATAAGACTCACTAAGACAAATCATTTTGATGGAACTTCTACCTGTCAGGTGAGCTGACAAATTATATTTTTTTGGATTATAAAATATATTTTTAAATAAAAAAATTGGGGGTTTTGTACTCAGCCCCGCTACTCAGCCAGGTCTGCGGGTTTGTGTTGGGATATAATAGGAGAGGTACAGGATAAGTTTTCAGCATGCCTCAAATATCTACCAAAAAATTATTGCCAGCTCCTTGACCACAATTGGGCGGGGCTTGCTCTGACAGACGCGAAATTGCCAAGCGATTTTCACCTTATAGGTGGTCGACCGCCAGCGTTGCCGATAGTACGCTATATGGATTTCAAAACTTTGGTTGGTATTATTGGTATTATTTTAGAGGAACAGGGCAGGGCAGGAGGTAGTGGTTTTTGCACTTATTCTTTTCATTAGTATTACTACTGCAATTTATTCAAAAGTTTGAAAGAACTGATATAAGTGGGATTATACCTACTAATAACTACTCATAGGTCTAATAATGGGTAATTTAATTATACCTCAGTAATCGATTAATACTACCTATCTAATTACTACTATTGCAGGGGTATTGTCCCAAATAGAAACACGCACCAAGCTTAACAATAACTTCAAACAAAACCCTATAAATGTGTGAAGAACCGCTATGTTATAAAATAGAAAGTCAAAATTGCCGCGATTAAATAAACCTAGCGTTTCAAAGCATTTCGGAGCTTAACCGCAAGTTGTATGCCAGAAGTTTTAAATGGACTAACAGATAATTTTTAACAGCCTCCAAAAACGGAGGTTCTCAATTTGATATGTATTTTTAAGCTATTGCATAGCTTTTTTCGCGGGCTTTGAGCGCGGCGACCGAACCAAGAAATTCCGTAACGAAAAAAACCTCACAATCGTCTAACGTCGTTTCAGTTCGGTAGACTTCGGCACGGTGTTTGTGTGCGTGCGGTTAGACGTATTGTAGTACGACTCTACGAAACTCGCGCGAATCGAGACGAGCTGCTCAGAAATCGAACGATGCTATGCAATAGCTATACCGCGGCATTCCCCGAGTGCCACACTTCTTTTTATTTTTTGTGTATTTATGTCTCTCCATATTTTTTTTTATTTGGCTGAACAAGTTTGGATGCCGTTTATATAATAATATTAATTGTTACATTTAAGAGAAGGCAAGTAAATTTTAAAACCGACATAAAATTAAGTTCTATGTTTAACCCTGTTGTTATCAAACGTTTCCATGACCGTTGTCATGGCAATGGTTAATAACATCAATCTTTAAATAAAAATTAAATAACTTAAAAATTTACGTCTGTTTGAAAGATAAGATGGCGGATGAGGATGTCATCGTTGACTGGCTCGGTGGAACAGTGGTTAGTGATCCAGGTTCATTACCTACATTTACAAGAGTCGTGGGTTCGATTCGCACTCGGGACAAATATTTGTGTGACGAACATCGGTGTTTGTTCCGTGTCTGGGTGTATATTAAGTATATTTAAGTATATTTGTGTGTCCACTTTTGATTCTCATATCTGTAACACAAATGCTAAAGCTACCTACCACGGGATCAGATCAATGTATGTGATGTTGTGTAATATTTATTATTTTATTTTTATTATTTTATCGTGATGAAAAATGACCCGGCACTGTTCGGATATTATGCACGTACAAATATTTTAGCAATTCATTTATATTTGAATTGTAGCGTAATCTAACTACTGCACCTTCAACTTAAACGTGAGACTAAGAAAAATATACATCAAAAGAAAATGCTGATTTTATTAATATAAATAAAAAACAAAAAATAAACCGCCTTCAAAAACCCGACTCACTAAAAATGACTAAATAATATAATACGGAACATTAATCTGGGTATGAATTTGATATGTTGTTGAAGGCGGTGCCGTTTATATTTCATGCAGTTTTCCTCAAAAATTTTATTGGCACCGCCTTCAACAACATATCAAATTCATACCCAGATTAATGTTCCGTATTATATTATTTAGTAATTTTTAGTGAGTCGGGTTTTTGAAGGCGGTTTATTTTTGGTTTACAATTTTTTTTCATCCTTTTTAGTGTTACATTTTTTTACACCCTATTAGTTCAGCTCACCTATAATTCTACTGATATTATAACTAGTAGTATCAATATGTACACAGATTTGAAAGAATTATCCCTTTACTCCCAACTATTAAGGAGTTGACCTTCCATCATCAGCTCAGCATCATAACATTATGATTGCCAGAAGCAAATGCCAATATAACTTCAGAAAATATGTAAAACGCGGTACATGTGCCTATAAAATTTGAGGGTTGCCCTCGATTTCTCCTGGATCCCATCATCAGATCCTAGACTGGTCAACCTAACTGTTTAGCTCTCCTGTAATGCTACTGATATTAACTAGTAGCCTTAATATGTATACAGTATTGAAATAATTATTCTTTTACTCATAACTATTAAGGAGTTGACCTTCCATCATCAGCTCAGCATCATAAGATTATGATAGCCAGAAGCAAATGCCAATATGAATTCAGATAATATGCAAAACGCGGTACATGTCCCTATAAAATTTGAAGGTTGCCCTCGATTACTCCTGGATCCCATCATCAGACCCGGGACTGGTGAAAATGGGACCACCTCGGAAGTGAACTCTATCCAAACAAAAAAAAATTTTTGAAATCCGTCAATAATTGACGAAATTATCGGTGAACATACATAAAAAATATTATACATACAGACGAATTGAGAACCTCCTCCTTTTTTTGAAGTCGGTTAAAAAACGATTACTTTTTAGCCAGGATACCACACAAATATGTAAGTAAATACATAATCATTGGATAAAAACTGAATCAATACTTAGTATGCTTAAATCTTTAAAACTACGCAACGGATTTTGGTGCGGTTTTTTTTTATAGATATGGGATTTTTATGTAAAATTTATCCGAAGCGAGGCGAGGGCGGGTCACTAGTAATTTATGTTTTGAGAGTTTCCTATAATACTTAGTCTTAATAAATATTTTATTTATTTTTAAATAACAAATAAATAAAAAAAAACAAATAAATAAATATTACACAACATCACATACATTGATCTGATCCCGTGGTAAGTAGCTTTAGCACTTGTGTTACAGATATCAGAATCAACAGTTGATACAAAAATATACTTAAATATACTTAATATACACCGAGACACTGAACAAACACCGATGTTCGTCACACAAATATTTGTCCCGAGTGGGAATCGAACCCATGTACCTGGGTCAATAACCACTGTTCCACCGAGCCAGTCATTATTATTATTTATTATTTAATATAGTTACGCCTACAGGTTTCATTACATTAATCACATAATATGACACTTTTAGATAAATACAGACGATCTTTAGTAATGGTTATTTAAAGTTTAACTGCTGTATCTTATGTTGGTGGTCCAATAAATAAATTTAAAAAAAGTAACTAGGCGGCAACCTAAAATTTGTGTAGGTACAAAACATGTTTTTTTAAGCAGATTGAATTAAATTTACTTTAACAACTATATTAACAAGCTCGCGACCACGATTGGTGTAACCCAGTCGAAACGTCGGGCAGTAAGTAGCTATGTAATTTGCTACTCCTAATAACGCGTATAGACCCATAAATACTAATATTTAGTATATTAACAAAAATATCAATAATGCTTTAGCATCTATCAAATCATCTGTGTGGTGCTGAGGGTGACTTGGCACCCAGAATTATTAAGATTTTAAACTTATTCAAACTACATTCTTAAAGGAGGCGCATTTGACTATAATTGGCAACCGCATCATTTTTGAAAAAGAAACAGTGAAATTTTTAAAAGAGATGAAGACGGTAGGGGAAAGTGTTACGGCTCCGAAACTATAAGTAGAGGTGGCTGCGCGGGCGCCGCCAAAGCTCTCGCACCGCGCGACAGTGTCACGGGCGGCGCGTCCGTCGGGTTGTGTTGCAACAGTGTGTGCCTTTCATACTTTGGATACCTGCGTGATTTTCTTATTTTTTATTGAAGGTAAGATTTTTTTTATTTATTATTCTTTTTATTTTTTATAAATAAAATTATTTAAAAACCACACGTCAAAAAAAAATATAAGAACCTTTTTGAAAAATTTCAAATTTTTTGGCGGCAGATAAAAAACAGAATTAAAGTGCTTAGACGAAATAATTTAAAAAGAAACAAATATTTTTCGATACTTTAAACAATTAGCTACATGATGGTTATTTTGATTGCATATTCCCTATATATATTTGACATTTTGTTTGCAATCTAGTTTTACCGAGGTTATACACTTAACTGAAAGTAAGTTATTAAGTATTATCTAAGGCTAATGCTACGAACGCTCTCCGAATAATTCATCTGATTCTGTATTGATATTTCAATAAGTAATATAATGTATTATCGTGGTGCAGTACACATAGTGCAAGTATGTACGTAAACGCAAGTGAATGTTGCACTCTCCTTTTCACTCTCATAGTACGACCTAGAGATCAGGCGAAGGACCGGGAAGGTTAAATATATGTATAATACAGTCGACTCTCGTCAATTCAAACCTGCGATAATTCGAACCTCCCTATAATTAAAAGTTACCTCTCCCTCTCTATTTCTCACGATCACTTGATAATTGGAACAAAAAAATCATTGTTTTATTTATTTATTTATTTATTTGGTACAGCAACAGAATTTATAACAAAACAACGCTTTAATTCGAACTTATAGAATAGAATAGAATAGAAAATATTTATTCTATTCTATTATATTATAGGCGTCCAGCACGCGACGTTTAAAGTTGCATAGAGAAAGAGGCATTTTGCGACAAGCCTTTTTTTGTTATGATAATGTTGTGTTCATATAGTTTGACTTTTTGACACACACTTTTTTCGTTTTTATTTGGCTACTTTTACTCAATAATTCGAATTCTTTTCTCTCACTAACTTCGATCCATTAGAAATTCAAACACTCGATAATTCGTAATATTTTATGGTCCGCCTGAATAATGTTCCTAGATTTTGCAATAAATATTCATACTATATACAAAAAAGTACCGATGTACCTATCCTAAGTTCGTTCGATCGTTATACGTATCATATACCTATCCTTAACTATAACATATATTGTTCTAGAAGTCAATAATGCTCATTGTAGTTTTGTAAGGACTTGGTACTTGCACAAGTTAAGCAAATAGGTACACACACATACCTGGTCGCGGTTGCAATATTCTCAATTATTTGTTCATATCTTTATATGTATAATACCCGTCATGATATTGACTTTGAAGTGCATTGTACATAGTCAATAAATGACAAAGATTTTCTCGAACTTTTTCGAACGCAGATCCTAGTATTTAATCTATTAAATTTTAAGCCATAAGTAGTAAGTAGGATGGATCTTCGTGGAATGAAAAGGTGATCATATTCACCTTTCTATATTGTCTCCTCTCTATGTCAACCTGATTACTTGAAGATTTTATTTACTTTAAAGGTTAAGGCATACATAAATGCTGGCAGACGCGGAAAGCGACCATGCTTTATACCATGTAGTGAAGTTGTAGGTAACTTAGCTACCTTAACCATTCATAGGCAGCATACAATAATCTTACCAATACGTATTTGGATTTATACACCGTGAAATTTTAGTGGTTGTTTTCCCGCAGTAAAATGATTCTATCTTAGTAGTACAAAAGATGTGTGCAGTTCTTTTTTGTTAAAAATCAATAAATGCCGGTTTTACGAAAGGTTTAACCTTAACTCGAAATTACGTTCGAACCGCTTTATGGCTTAGGGTGTAGAGATTTTTTAGCTTTAAGCATCGGTTTCATGCGGCAAGCAGTACCTGATTACGTCACATCTTATAAAAGAACGATATCTCCTCTCGTTTTCGAGATAGAAAATTATTATTTTTAAAATTTCAGAAAAAAAATTTTTTTTTCGCGGAATAATTTGCATAATTCGATAGTATTACTAAAGGCAAATCGTTCTGCCACGGGAAAACAACCACTAAAATTTCACGGTGTATTCATCTCATTATATCGTTACAGTAATTTTCTTTTTAATAATGTGTTTAACCGAAAGTGCAATGCCCAAGAGTATGCCTACTAATCTCCGCGGTGTCGCGTCTTGGTGCGTCGTGGTTATTGGCTTATGCCAGATCTATGGTAGTGAGGTACACCCCGGTGTTTTAGTCAGAATCCATCATCAGCCCAAATACGTTCCCACTGGCACGGGCCTACCCTAAACAGGGTGATAAGACCTTAGTAAACCACGCTGGCCAAGTGCGGGTTGGTCGACAACACAACCTTAGAATTTCTTCATAGGTGTGCAGGTTTCCTCACGATGTTTACCTTCACCGTTAAAGCGTCGAATAATCGTACATATGAATTTCAAATTAGATTTTTTTTTGATAAAAGTTTTTTGTTTAGTCGGTAAACCCCCTGGGCATTGCAGTCCGCCCAAGAGTTGCGGCTGGCATTTACCAGTCGCTGGGGAGTTCGACACACCACCCGGTGAAATTTGCGCACATTCACCCTGAGAGACCCCCTCTCAGGGTTGAAAAAGGTACTACCTACTACTATCATGAATAACCCCTAACCAAAGTGAACGGCACTTACGTAAAGTGAAAATAAGTCTGTGGGAAAATAAAACCTTCGTAATAAAGGTATAATTTGATAAATTAATTAGTGCTTAGAGGTAGTACTTACGCCAATGTTAAGATTTCGGATTTTTAATGCATGTTTGTTTACAATGTTGCGTTATAAATGGATTTAATCGTACATTCACAATTAGTGAGCGCACAACGCCAGCTAATGATTAAACAACGGAGTAAGGAATTGTTCTATTATTAATCCAAATTTTGTTGTTATTAACTTAATACAAACTTGACCATGTCAGCAATACTTTAAAAGATCTTTCTTTTATTTTGTATATAATTTGCAATTCATTCATCCTATTGGTGTTTAGGCCTTATTTTTGTACTTTGGTTTTGTAGGTAAGTAGATATCTACCAATCTCGAAATTTCATTTTTTTTTAATAGACACTGTGCCTACGTGCATTTGTTTGTAAGTAATTATTATAGGTTTAAGTAATTTTTAGTAATATATTTATAGGTTTACCAGTAATTAAGTAAACAAAATAATATTTCACTGGTTTAAATAGAATTCATTCCGTCATGGAAGGGTCTGATGACTTATACCTACTGCAGGTATTTAACCTTTACTTCCACTTCATGTGTAATACATCCGTGTTTTACCCATTGTAATAATTATTTTAATCAGTTTTATATTTGCTGGGCTAAGAGATCAAATATGTTTTTTTATTATTTATTTATATTTCTAAAGATTTATTTGGTCCTCAGACCTTGGTCCATAGAAACAGTATCTCCTTCGACTATCTTAGATTTAAAAAAAAGGAGAGCCATTTTTATTACAAAAATATGCTTGGCTGTGTGGGCTTCGCCGCAAAAAGGAGATACAAAAGAGGGGGAAGTTTTATGCAAATTTCAAATATGTATATAAAAATAAAATAACATTTATAACAATTATTAAACTCTTTTTCTTTATTGGATTGGTACCTACCTTCAAGTAGGTTTGATTTGACTTGGCCAGTTGACACTATATCTGTCATTTTGTAAAATTATTCAACATTTTCCATGTTTTATGTTACACAACATTTTATTATAGATATATGTATAATAATATTAAGCTAGAACATTGTTTCAGAACGGTTCCAATCTATTTGTCGCACGTAGTCCCGTGATAAATATAATTTTAATGACGGAACGCAAAATTCATAGCTACATTTCTAAAGTTTCAATAGAGCACAAAATATTTATGTAAGATGTCGTTCATAGTTGTGAATGCATATAAATATACATATTTTAACAATGTTATACTTCATTACCAAATAATATTTAGAGTAGCAAATACATAGGTACTTAATGTAATGGAGCTCGAAAGTCTAAAATCGTATGTAGATAATATTTATCATAAACATCAGTCATATTTTAAATACTTCCGAGTGACATGTGACTGACGTATGTTTGCCAAAAAAGGACGTCTATGGGTGGATAAAGTAACGCGAAATCCATTCACGTCAAAACGTCAAATTATCGAGGAAAATAATGAGTGAAATTAAATTTTTACATCGATACCCAATCGGCCCAGATCGGCCCGTAGGGAATTTTTGATTTCCGGAATACGTTTATAACAATCGTAAAAATAAAAGTTTCCATGAAAATCTCCCGTCGTAATTTTTTTTGTACCTACCTATTGTGGTATTTAAAAGTAGTTAAATTTATTATTAAATTAGTAATAATCAAATCTATATTTATCTAATAAATCTAGCACGGGCTATATTGGCGGCGAGCGTTGCTCCAAAGGGAACTAAATAAATTTAAATAAATAAACATTCGGGAAACTTACGTAAATATTCATTTAATAAAAACTCAAGAAGCTATATACCTACTCATAAAAACAAAAGTTCACTTACCCAGAAATCTCAGGAAGTACAAGACGCGTTAACGTCTATTATGTGCTAAGACGTAATTTTGTCACGGACATCAGTCCAGTATATAATTTTAACTGTCATGGTTACACACATTAGAAAACTGAAACTGTTGCATCAGGGCCGAAATATCAGAAGCTCATTAAAACAAAACAACATGGTAAATATCTCGGACAGTTTCAGTTTTCAAATCAGTTCAGTACCTAGTTACTTAACGCATAAAAAAGAAACATTCTGTTAGTTTATACATTTGTGAGTCGAATATTTAAAATCAAAATATACCTAATTTGGATTAAAATTTATCACATAGGTACTACGTATTCAGTGCAGAATATTGAGAAAAGTATGTTTATAGTTTAGCGAATTGTAGGTTGGTTAAAATAACCCAGTGTTGCAGAATTTATAAAGTCTGATTAATTTGATTCATCATTATTAATAACTCAAAACATAATGAATAATTTTAGAAACGACTGTTTACCTGAATTATTATTACCTTTTATTGTGATGTAATGTGCTGATACTAATTTAGACATGTCAAATCAATATTGCACAAAAGTTAAACATAATTAGTTTAAAGACGATAAAACGTCGGTATTCCTTATTTACAGCGTAATATCCTAATTAAACAGCGCAATATCCTAATTAAATAAATGGATTTGAGTAATGGGGAATATCCACATTTTGCGTTTTGATTAGTAAATTATCCACAAAAGCGTTACATTTTTAATGTCTCAAATTTTACGGTAAGAACGTACCTACGAATGTAGCCTATAATTATATTACTGGAGCGGAAAGTGTAATGAAAATATTATGGACACGTGTACATACTTTATTTGATACTTTTAAAGTTATTTTTATTATTGACTTAAATATGTTGACTAACAGAAAATAAAAAAAAACGAGTACAACACGCGAGTGTCTGCAGTTATAGTTATGTTATTTGTGCTGCAGTCCAGTGTCTGATCGAATATCTGTGTAGCCCTCTGATCGCTTAAAGGTATTGTACCTACTTACTTCTCATTCTCTCCCCTTATAATACGGGTAGGTAAACATATACTTAACCTTATAAATTTTCTCGTAGGTGCCATACCACATGTAAATGCATTGCTGTCTTTTGTACCTCCTAGGTCGTACACGATGTACCTATCATTAATTATCATGTTAATTTTTAATAAGCAGTGAGTACAATAAATGTATGCGTGTACACAGTGCAACCGTGAAATTCGACCTTAATCACCGGTGCCTACGGCCATTATATTAAGAATTTAATTTTATAAAAACCGTGTTTACGCACCCATGATAAGTGTTACGTGTGGCGATCAACAACCTCTGCTTTTTTGGTAAGTCGGTATACAGCAATCACTGTTATACTGTTACTACTATGTTAGGTATACAGAGAACCTTGCGGTAGCGATCATATCTCACATTTATTTACGCCAAATAGTTTTATTGTAGTCTATGGTAAATAGGACGTTATTTTTAATTAGACCAACTCCTTTTCTACATTTATAATAAAATAGCTGTGCCAGCGACTTCGCTCGCGTTCCCCCCGTTTTTTACACATTTTCCATTGTATCTTTGCTCCTATTGGACGCAGCGTAATGTTATATAGCCTAAAGCCTTCCTCGATAAATGGTCTATACAACGCAAAAAGATTTTTTCAAATCGAACCAGTAGTTCCTGAGATTAGTGCGTTCAAACAAACAAACAAACAAACAAACAAACAAACTCTTCAGCTTTATAATATTAGTATAGAAGTATAGATTATTATATTGGCAACATAAAACGGTTGGTTATAATAAATCAATGGTGGTTCAATGACAGGAGTTACTAAAAATAAGGTGAAGTTTTTGAATGGTATTTTGACACAATAACTTGTCACTGGCTGAAGGCTAGGCGCAGGCACAATCAATGAAGATGCAACCACAGAAACGCAGCCTGCACGAAATCCTTTTATAGTGCGAATGATGGGTTTTGATCGACTATTCTTTATATATAAATTAAAAACGAATTTTCATTTGGTTAGAAATTTACATTTTTGTACAAAAAAATTATATAATAAAATATACGAAAAACTATATTTACCTTTTAAAAACCATTAGTAAGATTTTTTTCATCTTTAATGTTTGTGTCGGCAGTCTACGTCCGATAATAAACAGTGACCGATGTTTGGAGAAAAATTTAACGTTCTGAGTGCAATGGAGCTCGAACGCAAAGGAAGACTGTCGAATATACGAAAACTGGTGATGATGATGATGAAATCATCGGAAGAAAATCGGCCCTAATAACCGCCCAACAAAAATAAGTATGTGGTCGGGGAGCCCTGGGGTGAGAATGTGAGTGTTCCAATCACACGTCTCACTCCAAAACATTCATGCACTAAAAGCTGTAAATTTATTTAGATTTTAGACAGACTTGTATTACCTACAGTTTAAGTGTTGCGCGCCAGACAGGACCTTTCCTAGTGTGGGACCTACTGTTAATGCTCAATATTTCACATGTTTTCTGGAAATAAACTATTTGTATTTGTATTTGTATTATTTATTTGTATTAGATCTCGCCTTTGCTAGATCCAGTTAATATTTCTTTGACCAATCCTCTCCTCTATTTGCACGTTTATTTTTATTTTGTCTGTACTTTAGAAATTAAAAACTATAAGTTCGATAAAAAAATATCTACTACAAAACTGAATTTACCATTTGCGCAGTATATTTGCTTTTTTTTTCATCATCAGCCCATATACATCCCCACTTCTGGGGCATGGGCCTACCCTAAACTAGGGCGATAAGGCCCAAGTCAACCACGCTGGCCAAGTGCGGGTTGGTTGACTGCACAACCTAAAAATTTCCTCACGATTTTTTTTATATTGGTCATATTTATTAGATTAGATAAATAAAAAGGGGTTATTTAAAATTTTAATAATGTGACCATAACTTTAAAATCGGTGAAACTCAAAAGTAGGTAATACTTGACAAATAATGACACACACCTTAAAAAAACTCATCTCCCAAATTATGAAGGACTGCAGCAATAATAAACCTTTGAGAAAACCTTTAAGATGATTTGATGGACACGCGCGGCAAACACATACAATAGATAAATTTACATACGTAATTGCTTCGTGTTAAATTCCATGTGGCACACTTTCGTGGATAAATTACTTATTTGCGACAATGACAAATACATCGTCAGCCTATGGGCTACCGACGTCCCCACTGCTGGTGCACAGTCCTACCCTGAACTAGGGCGATTAAGCCTTAGTTGACTAAGTTGTTCACGATGGCCAAATGCGGGGTGGTCGAGTTCACAACCATAGAATTTCTTCGTAGGTGTGCAGGTTTTCTCACAATGTTTTCCTTCACCGTTAAAGCGAGGAATATTCTTACATATGAATTTAAATTTGAAAACAAGCTGATGCCTTAACCACTCGGCCATCGCCGCTTTTGACAAATAATGCCATCAAAATGACAAATTACTGAAATTAATATTGAGTGAATAGGATAAAAAGACTTTTATTGCTTTTCTACCCGTGAACATGAGACGACTTTTCTATTCTAAATATTAACCATGTAGAATTTTGGAAATAATTTAAAATATAAGAATAGATATACCTTTACCTAATGTTGAAAAATAGTCATCATCATTATAGGAGTGACACACGCCTACCAGACAATAATGTTATTATAGTTAAGTAATCTTGAAATAACCTTTACGAAATTACTTATTGTTTGATTTTGCAATTTAGACATTTTGAATGAGTGGTGTCAGATACATAGATATTTGATCCCAACTAATTTGTAAAGTATAGGTGAAGAGTTAAAAGTTGAAATCTGATTTAAATACGCACGTACGTACATTGTTTACGTCGAAGTTTCGACACGCAACGAATTGAAACTTCGACGTAAAGGCTGAATTTATGTAAGTAGGTATAATAACTTGATGTTTAATAATTATTTTTGATTAACTTATGAGTTGTATTGTTGTGTTTGATTAACTTATGAGGTCTCTTGAAAGCTCACAAGGGGCTAAATCTAGAGCAAGAATCATGACATAAGTTGGTATTTTGGAACAAGCAATAGAAAGTGGAGGATAGAGAGAAGTGGCGTGCATTTGCAGAGGCCTATGACCAGCAGTGGACAGGAATGGACTGATGATGATGATGATGATGATGAATAGAAAATATTTAGGTATCAGTCCTTATGAAGGCCAAACCAATGGAATATAGAAATGAATTCATATGTATGTAAATAAAATAGGAAATACATATTTGATAATGATTTTGAAATGAAACAGTTTTTACTAAACACAGGTGTATTGTATACTCATATAATATGTTAAAATAATAGTGTTGTTGATCGAACATGATGCTTCGAACTCTTTATAAGATAGGTCTTGGTTACGAACGACCAAGATTAGATAAGTAAAAATATTATATCGGCAGTGTTCACTCAAATACTAAAAGACAAAACATGAAATAACAACTTAATCAATTACAAAGATACAAGTATCAAGATCGTTCTCACCGAACGCAAGTGTAGTCTCGAACTACGGTACAATAACATTTTTGCTAACCACCCGGCTGGCGGGTCACGGTTTGAGGTTTACCTCTTATGGCCGCCGAATCTGTGCTAATGCTGATTACTACGCACCAGAAGACGGCCGCTTTTTGCTCCGATAACGGGACTCATCAAATGCATAAAACTTTTGTTGCTCTTCTCCATCGACGGCGAGTTCGTTTTATTTGCTTTTTAGACTTCGTAATGATAGTTAGCTGTAGAAACTGGCACTGCTGCTGCGCGCTTTGGAGCTGGATGGACAGATTATTGTATTGTAACATTGTTACCATGACAGTGTAGATAGTGATTTTGGGCATATTCCTTTATCCACCCACACATAGATGGATGAGAGCTTGGCAGTTTGTTGAGAAACCAAGTTTAATTAATTGCAAATAAATCTACAGTTCCGATGAAACTATTGTTAATTTTCATTTTGTGAAAGTTTTAATTGGAAGCTTTATTAGCTGAATAATGAATTACATCCATTGATTAAATAACCATTGATACATACAGCAACGGAATTCAATAAAAGGAATTTCATTTGAGGATTGTATACAATTTCCGGGATTTAAGTACCTTTGAAACGAGAACGTAGGGGAGAATATGTCGCGATATAATATCGTTATTCCCAATTTATGTAATTTGTGAAAATGAAATTGACTCAATAGTGACTTTAATGTAATGGAACGCGAATGTTAAAATCTACACTAATATTATAAAGAGGAAAGATTTGTATTTATGTATGTTTGTAATGAATAAACTCAAAAACGACTGGACCGATTGCAATAATTTTTTCACCATTAGAAAGCTGCATTATTCAGAAGTAACATAGGCTATATAATATTACGCTAGGTACTATAGTTGAGGAGCTGTAACCGAAAATGTTTCAAAAACGGGGGAAAAGTATCGTTTCTGAGGCCTTTCGTGGCGTGCGCTGAGCATATAGTTAAAGTTATACAAAAATGCTCTATGGATGAATTGTTTATCTTAACATTATCTTTAAAAAAGTCCGCGAGAGAATATGTCTACCTTTTATAGTTTACCCATAACAATCGTTTTAATGATTTAGATGTTTGCTCAGTCCATAGTTATGTCATTTTGGCGACGGAACTTCGAAGTTAATAATTTAATAATAAAACGTAAAACTATGTAAAAAATCTTAAGTCCCCCCGTGCAAAGCCGGGACGGGCCGCTAGTCTTACCTATAATATAATATGGATTCAGGCAGACCGACCTTTTTTTTTCATAACTGATGATGATGGCTTGGGGTAGCCTCGTCATCATCACTGGACATGCGGGGGAGCGGATGGCTCTCACCCCCCCATCGGTTGGCGCTCGCCCCTATACGGATGGCCTCGCCGCTATACGGATGGTTCTCACCCCTAACACATCGACCAATTTTTTCAGTGAAGCCGCAGCCGTACCCAATACGAGTGAAGGCACTTCAGAGGGTTGGTTCCACGACAACCATCATCATGGCACTAGTAGTAGTAGCACTGTACTCTATTACTCATGATAACCGTGTTTCCTGGTAATGATCTTGATCAATGACGATCTCAGCGTAATCTTGATCGTGGCGTAAAATCCATATATCCGCTGGTATTTAAATGTACTTCTAAGTATGTTTCTTAACGTCTTGCGCAGCGTGGATGATGATAGGTTGACGCGGTAACTAAACGGTTCATTATAATTATTATTGCTACTACACGGTCATATTCGCGACAGACCCTTTTCTTGGCGACCAACCTAGGAATTTTAGCGTCGAAGGTCTTGGATCTGGTTTACTGCTTGCTACTTAAAGTATACAAATGCAGATACTCGTCGCACTTTTCCCCCTTTTGATTTTACCAATTGAATTTGAATCTCAATCTTAAAATATAATAATTTTCTAATTCGAAAACGAGAGAAGCCATCGTTCTTTTATAAGATGTGGCGTAAAGAGGTACTGCTTGCCGCATGAAATCGATGCTTAAAGCAAAAGAAGCTCTACGCCCTAAGATAGTTATGTTATCTGTGCCCTAAGTAATTAAGCGGTTCGAACGTGCATTCGAGTTTCGGTTATATCTTTCGTAAAACCAGCATTTATTGATCTTAATAAAAAAAAACTGCACAAATCTATTGTGTTACTAAGATATAATCATTTTACTGCGGGAAAACCACCACAAAAATTTCCCGGCGTATAATGTATAGGGCGCTTCAAGCAATCGTAGGAACTAACGTGTATCTTGGTGTACTAAGGAAAAGCGTCGATGGCCGAGTGGTTAAGGTCGTTGCTTGTCATGCGAGAGGTCGCCAGTTCAAACCCCGCCAGATATCAATGTGTTGTGTATCATGTGTTTTTCAAATTTGAAATTCATATGTACCATCATTCGACGCTTTAACGGTGAAGGAAAACATCGTGAGGAAACCTGCTCACCTAAGAAGAAATTCTAAGGTTGTGTAGTCGACCAACCCACACTTGGCCAGCGTGGTCGACTAAGGCCTTATCGCCCTAGTTTAGGGAGGCCGTGGCTGATGATGAAGGTGTATCTTGTGTAGCACGGAACAACATAGCCAGGTAACTTCTGATTCCTTCATCTCCGATAAAAATATACACAAGTTCGATCGGAGGTTTCTTTATTAAGACAGTAATTACAGACGACATAGATCCAATCACGTTTTGTATTAAATATAATTATAGTTACCTACCCGAGTGTACGATATGCAGAGCTCAGCTGTTATTTGATGATTTACGAGACCGTGTAATGCGATGCTTAGTTTCTAGGATACAACAGAATTTATTTAAAGCATGTGTAAATTTGAACGCGTATCGAATTATTATTACCTTGAAGGTTTGACGAAAATGAAACATACCTTTTACGAAAATACTCAAAGTTAGTTTTAAAATTAAATTGCAATTATTGTGAATTAGTATAGTATAGTAAATTTATGTTTTCGAAATTGTTTTTAATCTCTAAAAGCAAAATTTTCATTGTTACGCATTTCAAATGAAACGTGCATGCCTACATTTTCAATATCGAGTAGGTACTACATCACCTTGGCAATGACAAGTTGGTTGGTTGGACAGTATGATAGACATACAATGAAATTTTAATTCACAAGAGTACTGGTTTTGCATGTAAGCTATTATGGACCAAGATCCCAGGGCCGCCAGACCTACGTCATTTTAGCAAAGCTAGAATTTCCATGACTTATAGTCTAGTATGTATATTATCCACGTAGTTTTATATTTTAAATTTAGGCTTGCTAAAATGACGTAGTTTGCCTCAGTTTTGTGAAACGGCCCCGCTTTCGAGCTAGTGAGTACGCGTACTCTCCTAAGTACATACTAGACTATAAGTCATGGAAATTCTAGCTTTGCTAAAATGACGTGGGTCTGGCGGCCCTGGGATCTTACTCTATTAGCATTTGTATTTGATGACTCAGTAGTCATCAAACAAACGAAATAAGAATAGAATCGAAAGTAATCGGAAGACAGACTTTTTTTATGACTGCGTTCCTATTTCAAAAATAACAGACAATAGGTATGGTTTTTTCTTATCCAAACAATGCACAGTCCCGCTCCTGCTAAACAACTTTTTTCGCACGCCAAATTATTCATGGCCAATAAGGCATTTCTTTAAAAGCTGACGATTTTAAGCTTTCGTCGTAATTTATTCCTTAAAAGCGTAGATAACTTTTACTTTCAATGGTTTCCCGAACTGTGACTTTCGTTTATTTTAATCACCTGTGACATTCGAAAAATGTTTAGACAGAGGCTGCGATCGCTTTCAATTTCTCTGTGGAACCTGCTATGCGCCGCTTAGTTATGACCACGGCATGAGTCACATTTTCCAACACGAGAGAAAGTTCTACGTCCGAGTGTGTAGAAGGTACCCATGCGATATATTTTCTCTCGATGAATAATTAAGTACAAAAGTTTGAGTTGGGCGGATAAATTGAACATTGTCACTTGTTACATGATATCATGGGTACCTTAGTAGTAGATATAGGTACCAGTATGGCTACCATGAGTTTAAAACTTACGCACTCGATATCGCCTACGTGAATATGTCTATGAAAAACTTGTACAGCGCCGCCGGTGGTTACGCGAAGAACTAAAATCGGTCGTATGAAAAAAACAACTCGATAGGTTTTTAACGTACGTAAGTTTTCGATAGCAAACTCATGGTAGACTCTCTGTAGATAAATATAAACAAAAAATATTTTGCGCTTGTCTAAGTTTTTTTACGTCATTAATATGGTCCCCCTACGTATATGAGATATTGAAGAGTCCGTTGTTTGTTGCGAAAATTATGAGACTTTTCTGTAAAAAAAAATCTATCCGGGATCAGGTAGTTAGGGGTGGCACGTCAGCAATCCTGTATTTCATCTTTCAGCGGTCATATCGTTACCTACCTAACTTGACAGTAAAGGTAGGTAAATAGACTGCACCTGTGTGCACACAATTTTAATGTGCACTATAATACAGTCAGCTCATTTTAGTTGATTCGCTGAGATAAGCCTCCATGACAGAAAAATTTAAAAGCGTCGATGGCCGAGTGGTTAAGGTCGTTACTTGCCATGCGAGAGGTCGCCAGTTCAAACCCCGCCAGGTACCAATGTGTTTTTCAAATTTGAAATTCATATGTACCATCATTTGACGCTTTAACGGTGAAGGAAAACATCGTGGGGAGCCAGCACACCTGAGAGATTTTTCAACGGTGTGTGAAGGCATGTCAGAGGCCTACGGGTGGTTTAAACTCTGACACCAGGTTGTTCATCAACCATACGATAAGAAGAAGATTACAGAAATAGCTTAAGCAAAATGTTAATGACAAGTCCTAATAGCAAGTACAAGATCAACAAATTGTTTCTCTTTCTTTATGTCAAGTAAATACTCTATTCGAATAAGATATTACTCAGATTCTTGAGACCAGCACTAAAATGTTCACATTTAGGTAATGTCAATTTAAACAAAGTGACTACATCCGTTATGGATACTATGTGACCACCAATTTTAATATTGACATGCAAACAGGCACGTATGCAGGCTATTTAATTTGGGTTACTTTATTGCTTATATACCTAACCTAGTATAGCGTGCAAAACAGTAATATAATATAACAGACTAAATCTAATAAATATGTATTATTGATTTTAGAACACTACATCCTACTCGTAACATAAAAATCGCTTTAATCCTTAGTACTACGCAACGGATTTTTTTCTCGTTATTTCTCGTTATTTTGGGGTTGTTTGTGTGGGAGGTGTATCTATAAATAGAAAACAAATAATACTTTTATCAGCATTGCTCCCGTGCGAATTTTGGCCGTGTGTTTGTAAATAAACCAGACATAACAGCAATTGAAATTCAACGCTTGAGCGGGCATTCGTAAACTGTTGGCCAGATTATTAATAAATAAATGAATCACAGAAAGAAATGGAAGAATGCACAAGGCCGAATGGCGGCGACGTGGTCCACAACCCGTCACATCACGTTTCCCGCAGAGGTGAAAAGTGGATCGCTGGAAGTGATCTCTGCCTACCCCTCTGGGAAAAAGGCGTGATTTTATGTAGGTGTATGTATGTATCACAGAAAGTAACCAGACTCAATAAAAATAACACCATACCTTTAAATTATTGGTCTACAACTTTATGCACAGCCGAATAAATTCAAACTTAGCTGGAAGTTCCAGAGCTTTTAGTTTCTCTAAAGCTTAGTTTTATCTTGACGCTATTTCTTAGAATCAAAGGTAATCTTCAAAGTTTAAAAGTACAACATCAAAAAAATAGTCTAGATATGAAATGGTTTGAGATGCCGGGAAGCATCTCAAAGTATTTAGAATCTGGAAGACGTTTTTACCTCGAAACTAATAGAAAATCCTTACCGCATCTTGCCTAAAGTTATGCTTAACTTTAACTTTCCATAAACTAGCGGTACAACCGCCTTTGCGTCTGGTATATTAGGTATCCGTAATAATCTTTCCTATTGCTGTACCTTTAATAAACAGCATCAAGATCCGAAGATTTAAAAATCTAGTTACAGACGAGTAAACGAGAATGGCGAAAAAAATTCTCGTTTTTTTTAAGAGTCCCTGCCTATGTGTGTTATTTCTTTGTTTGCGTTTTGTGTCTTGTGCATGTATTTATGTATCATTGTAACCTCTATGTCGTGGTCAATAAATGTTTTACTTTCTTTCTTTCAAAATTAAAAATATTTATATGAATGTAAAATATAAGATAAAAATAATGTTTTCTAATCTTCATTGCTTCGTCGTCACCGGTGTTTCACTTGTCGGATCTACCGACGCTCAGCCTCCTCACTAGGCATAATAACATTGCCAAATGCAGGCTTTGCTTGCGTCGACCCCATTGTGTTGCTTGAATAAGTTTTACGACAAGTATTTTCTAGGACGGACATGCTGTAAAACATTCTATACAATGTTAAATCCTAGCCATTTTACTTAAACACAATTGACATTTAGGTACAATAATTCTAAAGCGCTCAGTAAAATAATAAGTAAATTTCAAACTCTGTCGTTTAATCATGAAAACATATGCTCTGATATATAATTTTAAACTGACATGGTTACACACATTTTTAGAAAACTGAAACTGTCCGGGATATTTACAATGTTGTTTTGTTTTAATGAACTGCCGATATTTCGGCACTGTTGCAAGCGCCATGATCACGGGTGAACTGTAGGACTGCGAGAATGACGGTAGGTCCAAGGGCAGACATATCGGTCTACCCTCTTTCTAAGTATTTTATTACGCACGACACCACTACCATCACTCACAATATTATCACTCTGAATTCGATCACGACCGTGAGTGTAGTGTACTCACGGTATCACACATTGACCACGAAATTTATCGCGTCTAATGTCAATCCCATACATTTTATTCTTTTCTAACTTCGTTATCGTTTCGATATTGTTACTTTGTC
Source organism: Maruca vitrata (assembly GCA_039566165.1). NCBI lineage: Eukaryota > Metazoa > Arthropoda > Insecta > Lepidoptera > Crambidae > Maruca > Maruca vitrata. The sequence continues at coordinate 12,502,009 of CM076914.1, read as the reverse complement.
TAAGCCCCCTGTACTGGTCAGAAAAGCAATTGAAATTCAAAAATTCAAAAACTTTAATCGTGAAGATGACTGATGATTCTCTGATTAAACTGTCGAATGTATGGCACCCAGTGAAACCTTTATGTACGTATAAATAAAAATGTGTCCGTTTTCGAGAAAAAAGGAGTGATATATATGTCTGCCCCTTGCAACAGTGCCGAAATATCGGGAGTTCATTAAAACAAAACAACATGGTAAATACACAGTTTCAGTTTTGTAATATTCTCTGATGCCAATTACCAAAATAAATAATATTTTCAATTGGCTATTAATGAATCAACGAGTTTTGGTTTCAGTAAATACTTTGTTAATATCATATTTTGCCGAGATTGGGAGTTTTAACTACAAATATATAACTTTAGTTCAATGAGTTTCCAATTCCAATTGTAGCAAAGCAATTAAGTACTCAATGCTAAACAAACAGCTTACATCACTCATTATTAACATCAGCAAACTATCTTCTCAAACTTCCCCTAAGACAGCTTTTACCTCGGCCTTCCAGAATGAGAGGAAAATCTAACATAATACTGAGAATGAAATTGAAATGAGTGCTAGTGCAAACTGCATCAGAAAGTGAGAGGGGGGGAGGATTACATCAGCAATCGGTGCATACGACGCCGGTGCAGCCGAGTTCAAGAACACTCTCACCACAAACGAAGAAAGCTCTACAGCTAACAGACTCATTAGTATCCAGTGTACGCTATTTAGCAAAAATCTGCTTTGATTGGAATTGGAATGTACCACAATAGAACGAATCAAAGGTACGGCGTGATTGACTGATAAAATGTACGGAATGAGGGAATGGGAATGAAGTTTATGAGCACTTATTTGCACTGAAAGGCAGCCAGAAATTTATAATTCTGATTTTTTTATAATCACTCAATTGTCTCGAAGAACTCGAAGAAGTATTATGTATCATTCGATGTATAAGCCAGGATAACTAGTCTTGGAAAATTTCGTTTAACTCACAGTTAATTAAAAAATAAATGAATATTTCACAACATCACAATACATCGATCTGATTCTATCCAAGTAGCTTAAGCACTTGTGTTACGGAAATCAGAAACGACAGTGGATACACAAATATATTTAATAACACACCCAGACACGGAACAAACACCGATGTTAGTCACACAAATATTTGTGTTGTGAAATCGAACGAACCCACGACTCTTGGAACCTTAGGTAGTGAACCTGGGTCACTAACCACTGTTCCACCGAGCCAGGCAACAAAAGGTGTGGATAACGGTAATTCAATATATATTTTATTTTTCCTATTTATTACATTTAAACGGTTAACAGTATTTATGCATTAAATATGTGTACCTTTATTTAATACCACCTAAATGGTATAACCGACATAATCAGACCAAACACGTGAAATGACATTGCGAACTTGTTCGTTTGGCACCATTATTATGTACCTACCTACTATCTCTTGCTCTTAATAATTCGACCTCGTTTGTAATAGTCGGAAGGAACTTGCTCTTAGTTACGGCCATTGATTTGTAGCCGTTTTTGGTCGATATTAAGAAGAGGTAGTAAGAGAAAGAGCGGAACCTTGAATTATTCGCAGAAATACGTTAAAATGTTATAGTACGCTAAAAGTCTTGTAAAAAATACGCGTACATAACTACCAAAAGTAGGTATTGAGTAGGCTTACTAACAACTGTATCTGCAAAATAACTTTGAATGCTCTAATTAAGCCGGATTTTCGGCATTATCACGTTAGCTGTATTTGTAGAATAACATTTGAATGATGACCGACTTTTTCTGATTCCACATGAGACGCCATTGGCCGCTGGTTGGAGTACATGTGAGAATAATCGCAGGTGTGGATAACGGTAAAAGATACGGTGCATCTTGTTACGTTTTGACTGGTGAAATGGTGGCTAGTGGGATATCGAGTTTAATTGTAAATTGCTGGGTATACTTATCATTTTACGGCTTCTAATCTGCAATCTAGTGACTATATTAGGCTGTTTTATGTACGAAGCACGGAATGTAAATAATAATGGATTAACTATTACAACAAAAAGCATGAAAATGAAAAAGTTCACATAATGCATGAAATTAATCTAAGTTAACGATTAATGCCCAAGACCATAAGCTGCTTTTCACAATTTAAAAATAGTTTCTAGAATCCATTACGTGATTTTTTAATCAATATGCTAATATTCCGGGCTTCCTAGGTCATTAGAGTTAAGTGAATGACATTACAATGTTGCTTTACTACGAACTGTACTCAATATTAACAAAATCAGGATATAAAAGTAGGCACAGCAAATAAAAAGTAAAAAAAAAACTTACACATTACTTAATTTATGTCTAAGCCCATTTTGAAAGATTCTTACTATGGACATAATCTTCCGTATTCTCTCTTGACTTTCCATCTTTATTCATAATAAGTACTATGCTATGCTCTATGTAATTTGGAGATGTCCCAAACACTTAGTAATCACAATTATACCAGAGGCATAATAATAAATTTTCTTTAGATGTCATAATCACATTATTACTTTAAGATTTGTGATATAAGTTTAGTGTGATTAAATGAATGAATTCATTGTAACTCTGTTGATTGACATTATAATATTGCGGTTAAAAGAAACTTGTTCTACGGCATCTTCTTGGCTAAACGATTTCTCGGGCGTTATCGAGATAGTGCCCGGCGCATAGGGTTGCCAACCGCCAATAACTAAAAAACAACAAACCGCCAAAAATAAAACAGTAGTAAATGAAGGAAAAAAACAATAAATAATTTTCTTAGTTACCAGAACTTACAAATTATATGGTTATGAGTATTAAAAATAACAACAAGAAACAAACATCAAAGTAAAATTATTGCTCGAATTCATTCTAAATTGCCTCATCTTCAGAATTTTATTGAGTTTTAATACAAAATGGTTAACAAAAAAAAATAAATGCATAGTGTAAAAGGCGACACCGAACAGTAAATATTAGGCATGAAACAGAAAACATGCACATCAATATGAAAACATTGAATCTACTAAAAACTAAATATTTATGGGTCTACACGCGATAAAAAGAGTAGCAAATACATAGCTTCTTACTGCCCGATGTAAAGGAACGCGAAAGTCTAAAATCGTAAGCAAATCTACTGTTAAAACAGTAGAGTTGGCAACACTGCGCCAGAGGCGCCTGCGCAGAGTCGGTGCCGTTGCATCCCATCGGTGAAAGTCCACGCAATCTACAACTACTCTCGGTTCAAAGTCGAGGTCAGACGGGAACTGGTTTAGCGGCCATTACAACGTAAACTTTTCATTGAGAGGAAGTAAAAGTTACAAATTTTGTGACTCAATCCATTCCATCCATCTTTTTTGGCATAGTTTTTTGAGTGGGGACAACATTTACTACGAGGAATCGTAATGTTAACGAATTACATAATGGGAACAATAATCGCATTTAAAAAAGCTATTATAGTCTTTGATGAAAATTTTATATATGTTTTCCATGCAGCATCGATTTCAATAAAAATCCAACTTAGTAGATTTCAATGTGTCTAAAAGGCATGAAATTACAGTGGATTCCAGTAATTCTACTAACCTACGTATTAAATTTCCCATTGTCAAGTTTGAAACTTGAATTTCACTCAACAGGCAGATATCATTTTACTACCCAGCTCGCAATTTATAGCCACTTTGGTAACTCTATTTAATAACTAACATATTATTCCGATTTCTTAAGATTGCAAGTAATTGATTTGCTAAAACATATTATATTTGAGTTCAACTGTAATGTTCATATTAAATGTAAGTAGGTATGGAACATGTTAGCCAGTCACAAAAATAAATAACAAATAATAACCTACTAATAACCTTGACGGAAATGAACATTAATAAATTACCTAATTTGACTAGTAACTACGGTTGGAGGAATTTCGTGTTCTTCTTTCAGACTTTCTCGTCTATTTGGTTTTAAATATTTCAACTCTGTATAAACAAGTCCACAATCTCCTTCATCTGTGGTCTCTTTGCATACACTTAAAGCCTCTATAGGCACGTTTTCCTGGCCTGCGTTCTAAGCCATAACGTTAAAAGTTATTTTAATTGAACACATTATTAGTTGGTGATAGTATCGCCGTCAAATCCATCTCGTGGGGCAGTTAATCATCAAAATAAATGAGATTGATTGATAGTATTATTCAATCAATCTCAGTTTATTCTACAGGTCCCGTTTTTATTCAATTGCCTTACAAATCTATCTAAAAATCTGAGTTCTATAGAGATGAATAAAAAATAATACTGTTTACGATTGTTTTTTTTTTAAATTGAAGCTTATAACAATACAATTTTTTTTCATATCAAAGTATTTGATAATATTATATTCCCTTTTATGTCGAGTCCCGTAACGTCGAAAACTTGTCTTGCTTCTATAGCTACGCCGAGCTCTGATATATCAAAACAATAGACTCCCAGACTTGACATAAAGGGAATATACCAAGTATTTGTTTCCCACATGAATTTGAGAATTAGTAAATAATATCAATATCTAACTTAATCTAGTTACATAATAAGCACTATTTTAACAAAATTAATTGTTTTTTGGTCTAGCCAGAGTTATTTACTGTCATTATGACATTACACGTCAGACAAGTATCGAAATCGAAACATTATAGAAAATAGATTCAATAGGTACCTACTCGAATTTTAGGTAAAAATATGTTTGGTAAAACTTAGTCATTATTGGTTTGATTTGCATACGCTGAAATTACATTATCTATTATTGTTCTGTAGAGGTCATAGGTATGAATTACTTACAGTGAAAAGGAACTGTAACAACTTGCACCAAAATACTTAATCGTTTTGTAGAAAAATTATATTATTATACTCTTAAAAGCTTTTTAAGAACGTTTTAGACATCGGAATTTGAAGTGAAACAAGATCGTACCTACATAATATGTAGAGGATATAAATTGTCTTATAAAATCTTGTGTCTTGTGTCTCCCTAAAGAAAATCCGGAAACGCAGTACTTACTTAGATATTTAATGTTCAAAATAATAATATTTATTTTATTTTTTAATTGAAAAGTCACATTGCACCCTATAAATAGGAGTGAATACAAAGTTTTCCTATATTAATGGAAAATTTATCATAGTCGAAACTTCTACTTGATGCTACGTTATTAAAAAAATTGTTAATGCTTAAATATACTACTTACATAGATATTGAACTGAAATTGCAATAGGGAATATGCATAAATCTGCAATCTTGAATTTTTCAACAACTTATGAAAAAAGGCAAACATATACTAAAATGTGAAATAAAAATGAAAATCGGTTCACAAACGAAGGATTTATAAGGAATTAAAGTTAATATCTCTTTCTTACAAAACGGAGTTTTTTATGGATCGCGTATGGCCGTAGTGTAATCGTGACGTCATCTGCCATATCGGATCTCTCTGTCCATCCGGGAATTTAAACAGCTATATCTCGCTTGTCGTTAAAGTAAATTGAAAAATAGAATTACATTCATATTTCTTCGATATTAAAGATTGATTTCTATAATGAAAAAAAATGAGTGCATCATATTCCCCATTACAAAAAATGTGCTCATCATCAAAACATCACAATGAATCCTAGTCTCCCCCAAGCACAGTAAAACGCTGATTAACGGAATCACCAATCATCCTATATCCACCTTGGTCATTTTTATTTAAGCCTGATGACATGCACTATATGTGTCACCGTTCGATTTCCTTAATTACCAGTATAAATAGTATGTGTGATTATACGATTTTTTCAGTATCCGAAGCGGTCCGGTCCCTATTAATTCGGATAGTCGACGTTCTTCTATAATTTGTTGACGTTACCGCTCTATAATCGTATTAGGTAAAGTAACCTTTCATTTCTAATTACCAATTTTTATTATCATTACACCTGTAAATACCAACACTAAGGTACGTAAAAAAACCTCATTTGATTTAATGTAATGTTTAATGGATGGAAATGACACTAGAAAGTTAAAACGTCCTCTATCCTCTTTCTAATGAAACTTTCAAACTAACGTGTAAGAAATATCAGTTTGTTGATAGAGCCTCGAGTGCTTGAGTAAGCGAGGTTTTCACAACATTTCTCATTGCTTCGCTTGTTCAGTTGAAGGTGAACGTTTGTAATTGTTTTGTGTAAACTTGAATTACCCTATCCTGGGCCGTTGCGAATGTTGCGGCGAAATCTGCGCATTCTGTCATCAAATCAAAAGTCGTAAGAGATGACGGTGCTATAGAATGACATAGATACGGACTTGAAAACTATTAACCCCCATTTCTTTAGCGGTCGGGTAATAAAGTACTGGCGACCTCTCGCATGGCAAGCAACGACCTCAACCACTCGGTCATCGACGGTTTTTTTTACGCGTACGCCACGTACCACTGTTTTTTCCAAATTTGAGATTCGTATGTACGATTATTCGACGCTGTAACGGTAAAGGAAAACATGCTGAGGAAACATGCACGCCTACGAAGAAATCCTAAGGTTGCGTTGTCAACCAACCCGCACTTGGCCTACATGGTTGAATTAGGCCTGATCACCTTAGTTTAGGGTAGGATCGTGCCTTAGCAGTGGGGACGTATAGGTATGATGATCAATAAAGTATGGTTCCGGTTATAAGATTCATTAACAAAAATCATGGTCAAATAAACTTAATCAAGATCAAGTAACCTACGTAAGAAATATACGTGGGTGTCATATCTAAATCTACCTAACTTACGATCGAATTAATAATGCCAAAAATCTACGTTAATGATTGAGTATGAACTCGGGTAACTCAAATAATTTTACTTCAAATATACATTCAAAGACTTTCTTTTTCAAATAAAAAAAATCTCTGCGGCTGGCATTCCATGACGATCGACCGAAATGTTTTTGTGTGAACAATCATTTTATTTTCCTGTGAAATTTAAGCACTTCAAAGAAAATGGAAGATTGTTGAGAATATTAAATCCAATCAAAAACATAAATGTGAAATGAGAGCCAAGTTCAATATTATGATAATTGCCTTGGTTGTTGACTTCAACGACAAAAGAAGTGAGATCTAAATGGGTGCCAAGTTCAATGGTCAACCCTGAAATTTATTTATAAGTAATACTATAACATACCTATCATATCTTCTTATAACATAAGATAATGTATGGTGGTAGCCTATGAAGGTCTGTCTTGGCTAGTTTCTATAAACCTACCAACGTATTATTATGTTCGCTCGCTAGTTTCTACCAACAATCCAAATTTTCGGAATTGTAAAATAAATACCGACAAATACCAAACTAACCAAGACAACTAACTAGACTACTAACTAACTAACTAATGAAAACTAGCCAAGACAGACCTTCATAGGCTACCACCATACATTATCTTATGTTATAAGAAGATATGATAGGTATGTTATAGTATTACTTATAAATAAATTTCAGGGTTGACCATTGAACTTGGCACCCATTTAGATCTCACTTCTTTTGTCGTTGAAGTCAACAACCAAGGCAATTATCATAATATTGAACTTGGCTCTCATTTCACATTTATGTTTTTGATTGGATATCATTACTTTTTGTAGAAAAGTACCTATATATCATCGTAACGCCGTGGGTCCTTTGAAAAGGACAAATTCAAAACTAAAACTAGACTTTATAAATATAAAACAATTGAATCAGTTACTGTATTTTCCTACGTTTACGGGGTATAACCCTAAGTAATAAATATGAAAACCGACTATAAGTACCTACTCTTAATTGTAAGTAAGTAAGTATGTATACCTAAATATATACTTAGTGCTCTGCCTTCCCCGGTATATAGGCGTGATTAGGCACTAATTAGGTATTTATGTTAAGCGTTCATAATAGAACCTAACCGCAGCAGTGGTCTCCTTTTTCACGGCTTTCAGGGTGAGTGCGACAGGCTCAACATGGTCTATTGTGCCTGTCGACCTCATATGTGGATCTCACTACCGCTTACCATCAGGTGGAGTGAGGTCATCTTGTTAGCCTCTTATAAAAATAATAAAAAAAAAAACCTAATTATTAAAAAATTGCCAGTTTTTGATTTTTTCCTTTGTATTCATGTAATTACCTATCTGCATACCAAATTTTAACTCTCTAGGTAATTTGGAACTGGGTTAGAATTTTGATCTGTCAGTCAGTCAATGATAAAAATGAGGATTTTTGGACATTAATATCTAAATAACTGTTTGAGATAAGCTTATGAAATTTAGAACACATATTTATCTCGCAAGTCACAATATATGAGCAAAATTTGATACGTTTATGTGAAATAGTTTTTGATTTATGAGGGGTTCAAAAGTGGTTCCAAATGGTTCGTGTAATATTACACACGGTGCGGCTCGCCAGTTCTGTTTCCTGAACTTGGCTTGACACGCTACCGCGTGTCTAGATCATATACAAACGTTTGAAGTAAAATTTATCAATCGCATAATCTGTTTGAAACGGTTCCAATAAACCGAGATCTCATCTCTGCTTTCGCACCAGGTAGGTAGGTATCTAAAGATGTATTAACTACAATGACGCAGCAGTGTCTGCACAATAGATTCGACGGACAATGAAAGTATCCTACTTATTTTGTATCACTGACCTAAATCCAGTGTAAAGTAACATAAAACAAGTGGCTATCAAAATTCCTTGGAAATTATTTTCCAAGGAATGTTACGGTGTCAAAATGGACAAAGTTAATATAGAGGTGTCAAGATGTTATTTGACCCACTAGGTACCCATTTGTAGAATTGTCAAGACAATACAAGATAACAATATTATTGATTTGAGAGATTATCCGAATAAACGATCAATTAGCTAACAATATAAAAGTTAAAAGCGTCGATGGCCGAGTGGTTAAGGTCGTTGCTTGCCATGCGAGAGGTCGCCAGTTCAAACCCCGCCAGGTACCAATGTGTTTTTCAAAATTTGAAATTCATATGTACCATCATTTGACGCTTTAACGGTGAAGGAAAAACATCGTGAGGAAACCTGCACACCTACGAAGAAATTCTAAGGTTGTGTAGTCGACCAACCCGCACTTGGCCAGCGTGGTCGACTAAGGCCTTATCGCCCTAGTTTAGGGTAGGCCCGTGCCCCAGCAGTGGGGACGTATATGGGCTGATGATGATGATGATGATAAAAGTTAAATAAAAGGCGTGATTTTATGTATTTATGTATTTATGTACATAATAGTTAACATATAAAACAATCATTCTAGCAGATAAATAAAATACCACAAAACTCTGTGCATTTCTATAAATTATTAGCATTTCCTCATCTTCACACAAAACAACTTATCTCAATTTTCTTTTTTTCATAGAGTACATCAGCAACATGAGTTCGTCCTTGCTGCTGGCCAGCACGCTCTTGACCAAACAGAAGAAGATCGACGATGAACCGCCCATCACAGCCCGGTACATCCAGGGCAAAAACAGAACGCACGAGTAAGTGTTCCAGAGATTTTTTATTAAAAACCTGTATAGATCGCAAATATTAGGCCACAAGTCGTGAAAAGCCCTTCCAGGTCCGTTCCGTTAAACCACCCGTAGGCCTCTGACTGGCTTGGCCTTCTGGCTTCACACACCGTTGAAAAATCTCTCAGGTTTCCTCACGATGTTTTCCTTCACCGTTAAAGCGTCGAATGATGGTATATGACAATTTTAAATTTGAAAAACACAAACTCAATCCCAGGATTCTTCATCATTGTTTTTGGACAAACTTCATTTTATAATAATACATCTGGATGTATTATTATAAAATGAAGTTTGTCCAAAAAACAATGATGAAGATTTAAATGAAATACATGATAACCGGAAGTGGTCGTAGTTCATATTGTAGGTAGGTTGTACAAATTGGGTCTCGCTGAATCTGTATAATAAATTTCAAGTAATCAATCGAGTTAGAGAACCAAATAATACTATATAGATAGCAATTCATAGAAACAAGGGTAACTAAGTACTACAGATCCCGTTTTAACAATAACACCTGTAACAACACTTAGTAAACTTTGACTTTGATTTTGACAATTATCAATTTCCCATTTACCCATTTTATTCGTATATTATCAATGACTCTACTAAACCCTTATGGAGCAGAAAGCACGGATACCTGTGTTTAAATGATTAGTATGATGCCGCTTTTTTTCAGATGGCAAATCGTGTGGAGAAACGTCTTCGCCTTTATTTATCTTCACGTAGCTGCTGTATATGGATTGTACCTTATATTCAACGGACGACTTAAGGGCATCACAATCATTTTTGGTATGTATAAACATGTTTCTATTTAGATTACTATTTAGTTATACACCGTGAAATTTTAGTGGTTGTTTTCCCGCTGTAAAATTATTCTATCTTAGTAGCACAACAGATTTGTGCAGTTCTTTTTTATTTAAATCAAGAAATGCCGGTTTTACGAAAGGTTTAACCGAAACTCGAAAGCAGGTTCGAACCGCTTTATGCCTAAGGCATAAAGCGGTTCATAAAGCAGGTGTAGAGCTTTTTTAGCTTTAAGCATCGATTTCATGCTAAAAGCTTTCATAAAAGAACGATAGCTTCTCTCTTTTCTGAGTTGGAAAATTATTATTTGATAAAAAAACTCTTTTTCAAGGAATTATTTGCATGATTCGATAGTATTACTAATGTAAAGGCAAATCGTTCTGCCACGGAAAAACAACCACTAAAATTTCACAGTGTATATCAGACATTACTACTCGTTGCATTAAGATCACAGTATATTCTATATTAAATAAATGGAGTGCTTCAGACCGAAGATCGAACTTTAAGAGTGTGTTAAGGGAAACTGAAGGGAAAATAATGTGTGTAATACCTGCTAGCTTTCCGAACGTGACTTCGTATGCGTGAATTCGTTAAACGAGTAAAACACAATTTCTATATTGCGTAGTCAGTTAAAAAGTAGAGTCTCTTCTCAGTCGTACACTCTTGGCAGAGTGGTCGTGGTTGCTTCGATGACAAAAGTAGAGTAGGTACGTCCTTTTCAGGCTTGAAACTACATTTCATTAGAAAGGGTTCTTTAGTTTTGGCGTGAATATAACCACATCTAAATTGATAAGTCATCTCTTAGATAAGTGCTCAAACGCACAGAGAAAATCAAACACAGAAAAAATCCAAAAATCGTTGTCTTACTAATAAAGTTACAAAAGGTCTTTTATATACATTTTTTTGTATGTCATTAATTAGGGACAAAAATTACTTTTATTATTGTGACACCCTAATTGTATAGACAGCGATCCGTTACATTTTTATTGTACCTATGTATAATCTTTATATATTTAATTCTGCTGTACGTGTGTATGTCATTGAACTTCACCTAAACGGATTGACCGACTTAAATATTTTTTTCTGTATGCATTTAAGTGACGCTCTGGAAGGTTTAGATTCACTAATCAGCCCGGCAGATGGCGCTGATAGCTTGAAAAATCATGCAATCTCGGAAACGGCCGTAACAATTGCGCTCTAATTTGATATGTGGGTGTTTTCGGGGACGAAAAATCGGCTAGCTCAGTCTTATGTCTGGGGGATATACTCGAAGCGAAGCGAGGGCTGTGGCTAAGGTCTGTCTTGGCTAGTAGATATATCAATTAACGAAGGTGTTGATCAATTTCAAGGGATAACGTTTGCGGTTCTATCTGCGATGGGCGTGACGGCAGGCGCCCACCGGCTGTGGGCGCACCGGGCCTACAAGGCGCGGTGGCCCCTGCGCCTCTTCCTGGCCGTGCTGCAGACCATGGCCTTCCAGAACCACATCTACGAGTGGGTCAGAGATCACAGGTGTGTAGTAGAACCGTATTTCTTCCCAACTGACTACGATGATGGCTTGGCCACCATCACCGGACTTGCGCGGGAGCGGATGGCTCTCACCCCTAAAGTATAACCGTCCCTGTTTTCTTTCCCTACAATAATACCGAGTTCTCTAAGCAGGACTTCAGACGACAGGGTCTATAGGGTCTATTATTGTGTGGACTTCATATGTCTTGCCAAACTTAAGAATATTATACAGAAAGTGCTAGACACTACCTAGATGAGCAACTTATTATCATCATCATCAGCCCATTTCTGTCCACCCCTGGACATAGGCCTCGCCTAATGCTTGCCACTTCTTTCTATCTTCGGCTACTCGCATCCAGCTGCTCCCAGCCGTCCTGCGCAGATCACTCCACCCTGGCCTGAGGGCGTCCTACCCTACGTTTGCGTCGGCAAACGCGGCCTCCAATCTAGAACTCGTCTACTCTAGCGGTTGTCGAATCTACGGCTTATGAGGCCAACCCACTGCCACTTCAGCTTGCTGATGCGATAAGCTATGTTAATGTTAATGACTTTGGCTCTCTGCCGGATCTCCTCATTTTTGCTTCGATCCCGCAGAAAAACACTGAGCTCTTCCCATAGCCGTTATGAGCAAGTTATGATAAATGGACTCTTTCCATGAGCAACTTGATAACACGTATACATTTCGCATTTTTGCAATTTACAGAGTCCACCACAAGTTTACGGAGACTGACGCTGATCCTCACAATGCAAGGCGCGGCTTCTTCTTCTCTCACATCGGATGGCTCATGGTCAGGAAGCACAAGGAAGTCTTCGAGAAAGGTGCTTCCATCGACATGTCGGACCTTGAAAAGGACCCAATAGTCATGTTCCAGAAGAAGTAAGTAACAGTCTCTAACTGTCTAGTGAGACGTTTCCTTTCTACTATATATTATGTATTGGTCTGCTTATCTTAATAGATATTGGCCTTTGACTTGCTCAGATGAAATTTGATCAACACTTTTGCAAAATCACCAGAAATAGCGTTACTTTTATTCCGAAGGTGAATTTTAGAAAAAAAATTGAATAAACTTTCTTTTCATTCCGCGTCAAACAATAAATAATATAATTTCTATTTTTGTTTAGCTTCGTAAATTATTTTTTAAAATATAAATTATTCATGATAGATGTTGTATTAACTTTCATCAGCGGTATTTCATCATCATCATGTTGATTTCATTAGTTAAATGGCTCGGTGAAACAGTGGTGACCTACGGATCCAAGAGTTGTGGGTTCGATTCCCGCCCGGGTCAAATATTTGTGTAACGAATACTGGTGCTTGTGGCTGGGTGTGTCATATAAAATATATCTGAATATATTTGCGTAAGTATACCAATGTTCTTTCTGATGTCCGTAACAACACAAGTGCATACGCAACTTGTTTCGGAATCAGAACAACTTATGTGATGTTGTGTGACATTTGTTATTATTAATATTTAAACGTTTCAGAGCATACCTGATCGTGATGCCAATAATCTGCTTCATAATCCCGGCGTGGATCCCCGTGCACTTCTGGGGTGAGAACCCCTGGGACTCGTGGTACACGGCGGCCATCTTGCGATACACTGTCTCGCTGCACTTCACGTGGCTCGTCAACTCCGCCGCCCACATTTGGGGAAACAGACCCTATGACAAGTAAGTTTATTTCTGTATCTAATACAGAATAATAATCTTTTAAGTATTAGGAAAAAATATATTTTAAACATGATCCTATAACTATATAGAAACTCTTTCCCGTGATTCCCTTCTCTGTGTGACCCAACCTTTATGCAGATACTACTTCAAATTTAGAAAAATTATAATTTAACGTTTACCTACTTTTTCATTTTGTTTCTCTCAAATGCAGTGGTTGTGGTTCCCTATTACATTATTATGAAAAATAATAAAGTCCAGTTAGTATTGGATCAATTCGCCTGTAGCCATTGCATCGTGAGATTCACACAAACCCGTTATTGCTCTGACAGGTTCATAGGCGCTACGGACAACCTGACGGTCGCCATCTGCGCTTTCGGCGAGGGCTGGCACAACTACCACCACGTGTTCCCGTGGGACTACAAGGCGGCCGAGCTCGGGAACTACAGCACCAACATGTCCACTGCTCTCATTGATGCCGCTGCTAAGATTGGTAAGGATTAAAAAATTCGGTTAGTCAGGGGTGAGAGCCAACCGCTCCTTGCAAGCCTGGTTATGAGTATACTTTAAGTCATCGTCCTAGTCAGTTAGGAGAAAAACCGATTGGGTAGCTGAATGACTGTTAAAATTATGGTCAGACAAATAAATACAAATTTTTAAGGCCCGTGTAAAGATTCGTGTTACATGATTCCCTTAAAGATTAACCTTAGTCTTTATACAAAGTTACTGCAGCGCCACCAATAAACCAAATAAAAGGCTGTCGTATTAACTAAGTCGTATCGTATTAACTTAATTGCAAAATTTCTTCATTATACCTACGTTGATAAATATTTTGAGCTTTAAGTATTACTTTATTATTAGTTTCGATCACAACCATGTAAAGTTATTTTATTGATTTCATTGCAAATCAAAGCTACTGCCATTTCATAAGGGGCTTTGAAATACAAAAGGAGAAGTTCCTTCCTAATGGCCTACCATTTAGGTACAATTAAGATCTATCGTAATAGACACAATGAATAAACGTTATCACCCTGAACATTAACAAAATATTAAATAGTAAATACTCACATAATTAAACCATGCCTAATTATGCTTGGCTTATGACTTGAAGACTTCTTCTTATCGTATGGTTGATGAACAATCTGGTGTCAGAGTTTAAATTGCCCGTAGTCCTCTGACATGGCTTCACACACCGTTGAAAAATTTTTCAGATGTGCTGGTTTTCTCACGATGTTTTCCTTCACCGTTAAAGCGTCGAATGATGGTACATATGAATTTCAAATTTGAAAAACACATTGGTACCTGGCGGGGTTTCAACTGGCGATCTCTCGCATGGCAAGCAACGACCTTAAACACTCGGCCATCGACGCTTTTTCTTGACTTGAAGACTGTATCAGCTGTTGTTATCATTTCAGGCTTGGCTTATGACTTGAAGACTGTATCAGCTGACATGATCAGAAAGCGTGCGGCGAGAACGGGCGACGGCAGTCACCCTACGACCCAGGGCACCAAACAAGTCGACGATGATGACCACCACCACCCGGAAAACCCTGTGTGGGGTTGGGACGACCAAGACATGCCGGAAGAGGACAGACAACTAGCCGAAATCGCTCATCAGAAAGTAGAATAACTAATTAGTAGTAGTAGTAGTACACTGTCGGGAGATACCAAACTGATAGATTCTATAATTTTGTCATACGGGAGAAACATGTTATAATTATTGATGAATTTTGTATAGTAGGCGGTTGTGTAAAGAAAATTATCTTCTGTGAAACCCAAATTATGACAATGTTTTAGAGTAAGTCTTAAAATTTTATAATTATGTACTTTGTTGTTGAAAGCGGTGGTTAATGTTACTTGTACAAAAGTGTCTGGAGTCATTTGCATTTAAAGTTCCCCGGTATTCTTTCGATTTAATTGAATGTCAGAAATGAATTGCGATTGCGTACTGATTAATTAACCTTTATTAGCCATAATAAGGGTTTGGCTATTTACGGGATGGAACTCGTAATGAACTTATTTTAAGAAGACTTCCAGTTATGTAAATAAAATGATTAGCCATAATCGACTCACAAAAGAGGATAAAATCAAAATTGCAGCTAACTGTAACTATTTTGCTATTTAAAAAAACTTATCGAACTTAGATAACCCAACAAGTTAAAATAATATTATATTTCGGCTTGAGCGGTCTGGTTCTGAGTCTACCAAACTAAATTGACTTAAAAGGCCTACTTTGAATAAATGAATATAATAATTACTCTTCGGTGAGTTTTCACATATTTCTCTTGGGATTGTTTTTAATTTAAGGGATATATGAATAATAGTTATTAAATTATGACACACGTTTGTGAATGGTGTGGTATAATAATAATTTATCGTCTGCATATAATTATGCGGGACTGTTAAGGTGACTGTCTAGTTTAGATAATGTATAATTTTATTTATTTAACTTCTTATTAAGAGCCTATGATAACTTAGAATTTGGGCGGCCCTTCAACTGTTATTTCCAAGTAAGTCACTGTGGGCTAAACCTAATTAATATTAGACGATTTCATTACACAGGTTAAATTTATGAAAAGTGTAATAGGCCCTTAATGAACTTCTTTTATATTTTTATCATTATTTATTAAAGCTCAAACAATATGCCTCTTAATAATTTAAGTAATTTTTATGTCAAAACAATGCTGTAATATTCGTGTATTCTGTATTGTAATAAAACTTGTTACTATTCATTTTTTTTCTTTATTGAACGCCCTTCACGCGAAATCAATTTGGTTAATACTTATTGTAAATGAAATATTTACCAACTTTATAGTTGTATAATTTTATAATACAATTTTGCCAACTATAATTTGATTTTATTGAATTCTACGTTAGTTTTAAATTGAAGTAAGTTTATTGGATCAGGCGGAGCACTTATATTATCCTTACTAATATTATAAATCCGAAAGTAACTCTATCTTTTACGCTTTCACGCATATAGTACTGGACCGATTTAAATGAAATTTGGTACAGATAATATAGTCCAGAGCCTAGAAAAGGAAGTAATGTTTTACCCGTTAAACGTCTCTACGCGGACGAAGTCGCGGGCGGAAAGCTAGTCCAATATAAAACAATACACTGAACTTAATTTAATAAAATACCGTTCAAGTGAGTGTCGTACACCCACAAGAACGGTTCTGTACCAATATTGAAAAAAAAATACACGTCTTTTGTATTTATTTTTATTTTGTTTTTAGTATTTCGACAGTGACTATTAACAATGTCGGATGTGCAAAACAGCAACTTTACAGGAGAGCTAATCAAAGTTTAATTTGGATGTATCTTTTTACTTATTTGAGGCAGGATTACAAAATTTTAGGATTATGCTATACAAATAATGTTTGTTCAGGCCAATATTATGGGACGCCGTTATTAAATGTGTAAACATGAGAAAAGTCAGTTGCGACTTTTTTAGCGGCTCTAAACTAATGTTAAATTGTCAGAAGTACCAGAACCGACATTTTTGCTTGTATAAAATTAATCATTGTTTGCCGGAACTGGTACTTACGACATTGTTTAGTGATTATAAAAAAAAATATTAGGTCGTATGTGACCAGTAGTGGACGAAATATTAATTAAAATCACATTAAACTAACCAAAATCAGTTCGGGGTCTCTTTCCACCTATAGACCCAGACTATGTGCCGCCACGGATGCCCTCACGTCTGAGACCTATCTTAGAATTAGAGACCATAACGCCGCTTACTTCAGAGGAGTTCGAGTCGGCTGTCCTCCCTCTCTGGGCGAAGAAGACGGCCCCAGGTCCGGGCGGTGTCCCGGCCCGAGACATCGCTCTGGCCTACTCAGAACTGGAGCAGTCTTTCCGGGGTCTGCCCGCCGGGGGCCGCCCCTCAGAGTCACCTTCCGCGTATCGGTCGATTGCGGAGTGCGATTAAACGACCATCGGTGGAGCGTGGGGCCGGACCGCTCAGAGAACCAGTTCGGATTCAGGACAGGGCGATCTACCTTAGACGCCCTGTCCCGATTGAAGAACCTTGACTGAGGAGGCAGCGCGAAGAGCGACGGAGGCGAGCGCGCTGTTGGCGCAGCGTATCAGTACTTTGGTCCTGCGTTTGGCGCTGGAGAAGACCGAGGCCGTCTATTTCCATAGGCCTCGGAAAGGACCTCTCCCCAACTCGTACATCTTGGTTGGGGGAGTTTGGGTGGCAATCCAGTGACAAATGAAGTACCGTTGTAGTTAGTAAGTAAAAAGGACTAGTCTTGGATGCGCGGAGGTAGTTTTTTATAAAAAGGCTAACAAGATGACCTCACTCCACCTGATGGTAAGCGGTAGTGAGATCCAAATATGAGGTCGACAGGCACAATAGACCATATTGAGCCTGTCGCACTCACCCTGAAAGCCGTGAAAAAGGAGACTACTGCTGCGGCAACAACGAGACAAGGCGTGGAGTCTCGCATTGGTATTGAGCTGTGCGGGTCGGAGTTGACCAGTCCGCCGGACGGAAGGGCCCCCGTGTCTACGGGTCTCCCTGGCCGGCGGGCTGACCCGCTCCGCACGCACAATACCGCCGCTAAGACTCCACTGGTCCGGCGCTGGGGTGGTTCTTTCCGAATATAAGGGGGCCTAGGGCCAGATACCGGCAACTCTACGCCGGCATACTCAGAAGCATGGCCCTTTACGGAGCTCTCATCTGTGCGGATTCCCTCCATGTCAGCGAGAACTCCGTCCTACTCCGTAGACCTCAGCGGGCGATAGCGTGTCGCGTGACGCGTGCCTACCGCACTGTGGGCTTTTCAGCGGTCTGTACCTTGGCAGGCCGCCGAAAAGCCTATCTAGGAAGCTGGAGGCATAGCTGCTGGCCGCGAAGTATGAGTGGCTTAAGTAGCAACGAGATCTGGGTCTTAGTCCAGTGAGGAGAGAGCGCGAGGAGTTTGCGAACGGAGCTCGCGAGTTTTTGATGTGGGCAGATAGCTTAGCCAAGTAGGTGGCAGGGCGTCATCTGTTGGATGCGCTCGGACCAGTGCTCAACAGCTGGCTCGAACGGACGGGCGGTTTCTTGTCGTTCCGTCTGGTGCAGGTGCTGACCGGGCATGGTTGCTTCGGCCACTATCTGCACCGCATTCAGCGGGAGGACGCGCCCGTTTGTCACGAGTGCGGCGCACAGGAGGACACGGCGGACCACACTCTCTTCCAGTGTCCGTCGTGGTCCGAAGAGAGGTCGGCCCTAATATCTGTGGCCGGCCCGCTGACCTCTCGCCCAATTTCTGCGAGGAATAGTAGAGGACGTAGATGTGTGGGCGGCGACTGCCTCCTTCTCCGAGTCAGTGATGACTCAAAAGGAGGCGGTAGAGAGGGAGCGTGAAGACGACCCCTTCGCGCCACCACTGCGAAGAAGGCGACTGGGCGCAGAAGGCGTGATTATGCGCGTCACATGCCGCAGTCCTATGACGGCCGGCCGGCGGCAGGTGTGGGGACACTCCCATCGGCATTACACCAACGGCCGTCGTTGAGGAACGGGAGCGACCCTGTGCACGGGGTCGCCCCGTTGCCCCCCTCTGGGGACGCTTGAGGGAGACATGGGTGCTTGTCCGCCGGCGGTGTTGTGAGTGAAAGCTCTGCCAGGTACCATGACACTGCCAATAGGCGATGAGGTACACCCCGGTGTTTTAGTCGATAAACCCCCTGGGCATTACACTCCGCCCAGGAGCCGCGGCTGGCATTTACCGCCTTCTCGCCAGCCGTTGGGAAGTCCGACACACCACCTGGAGAGCCCCCTCTCTGCTGTCATGATCCTACCGACTTATTTATAAATCTCAAACGCGTTAAATAAAATGGGATGTGGCACTACCGTCATTTGATTTTTAAATAAAAACAATTAACAATGACGGATGTGGTACTACCGTCATAAAACCCTTTTAGAAAGCAATTAATAAAGTCAGATGTGGTACTACCGACATTTCACTTTTTTCAAAAGTAAATTAACAATGTCGGATGTGGTACTACCGACATTTAAGCCATTTGAAAAACCAATTAACAACGTCCGATGTGGTACAACTGACATTGTTAAATGCCGTACTAGGAAATACTCATAATTTATACATTTTGTCTCAAAGTTAAATAATAAACAAATTGTCAAAATTTTAAGAGTAATATTATGATAAAAGTAATAAATAATAACATATAGCTGTTTCTACTGTAGGTTTTGCTTTGGTTTGAGAGTTATTATTGGCAGGTATACTCGAGGTAGATAGGTTCTCATCATCTTTTCTCGTGGCTAGACTGATTAAATGTGCTGATCTTGTAGGTGTCATCGTGAATAGTGTTATAAATTATGGGATAAGAAATAAACTCTCTTAAAAACAAAGTTGCTACGCGACGTCCACTCATCCCGCTAACAATGACGGATCTGGGAGATCGCGCACGCACACCCGGCCCCGCGTCCCGCTAACAACGTCGGAAGTTATTTTCCGACGTTTTTAACGGCCTCTCTAGGTAAGATCCGACTTTCTTAGTGTGATTATTTCAAAAACTATGCATGGAAACATTTTTTTTATTTCACCCGATGGTAGATCTAGTTATTAGGGCATGTTTTCTGAAATAAACGAAAAAGTGAGATTTTGCAGATCCGACATTGTTAATAGTCACTGTCGATTTGTTCTTAGAAGAAAATACTACTTAGTGTGGAAGCATTAATAACATCATTTGTGAAAACCTTAACGCATGGACGGACGGACAGCGAACTCTAAGTGATAGGGACCGGGGTGGAAGTGGAAGACACCTTGCGTAGGGAACCCTAAAAAGTAAAGCAAAATTGATAAGAATGTTTTCTCTTACATAAATAAATGTAAATAAATAAATAAATATTACACAACCTCACATACATTGATCTGATCCCGTGGTAAGTAGCTTTAGCACTTGCGTTACAGATATTAGAATCAACAGTGGATACACAAATATACTTAAATATAAGTACCTAATACACACCCAGACACGGAACAAACACCGATGTTCGTCACACATATATTTGTCCCGAGTGAGAATCGAACCCACGACTGGAACAGTGGTTAGTGACCCAGGTTCATTACCTTCAGTTCCAAGAGTGGGAATCGAACCCACGACTCTTGGAACTGAAGGTAATGAACCACTCACTCACTCGGTCAACCGGTCACTAACCACTGTTCCACCGAGCCAGTCACGGAACATAGAAGCGACACGGAACTCTACCTACTGCGGCAGGTGCTATTGAACTTGCTCACTTACAAGTACATTTACATACTGTGGGGCTACCATGAGTTTAAAACTTACGCGCTCGTTATCGACTACGTAAATATGTCTATGAAAAACATGTACAGCGCCGGCTGGTGGTTACGCGAAGAACTACAATCGGCCATATGAAAAAAACAACTCGATAGGTTTTTAACGTACGTAAGTTTACGATAGCCAACTCATGGTAGGCCCTCTGCTCTGAAAATGTTTATGTCCATAAACGATATATGTAGCTTTATCGTCTATCGTCTAATAAGTATCAGAGGGAATGAATGATTAAAATCATGCAGATAACTATTATATAGTGAAGTCATATGGTGAAAGGAGTAGATATCCAATTAGTTATTAAAGTAATTAAACTAACAATATTATTACCTAATAATTATTTCGATCCATCACGTTTAAAACAATACCGAATAGAAAGTAATTTTATTTACCTTTTTTCTTTCCAAGAAATTCAACGTACACTTATTTATTGAAGTTGAAATCATTACACTTTATTCATATTTCACCCTGTTGTAATGCGACTCCATTTTATGTATTACTAGTGACCCGCCCTCGCTTCGCTTCGGGTAAATTTTACATACAAACCTTCCTTAAGAATCACTCTATCTATTAAAAAAAACCGCATCAAAATCCGTTGCGTAGTTTTAAAGATCTAAGCATACATACGGACATACAGCGAAAGCGACTTTGTTTTATACTATGTATTGATATATTTCACCCTGTTGTAATGCGACACCATTTTATGTATTACTAGTGACCCGCCCTCGCTTCGCTTCGGGTAAATTTTACATACAAATCTTCCTCAAGAATCACTCTATCTATTAAAAAAACCGCATCAAAATCCGTTGCGTAGTTTTAAAGATCTAAGCATACATACGGACATACAGCGAAAGCGACTTTGTTTTATACTATGTATTGATTGATATATTTCACCCTGATATAATGCGACTCCATTTTATGTATAAGAATTTGTGCCAAATAAACGTTCATTATATTCTATTCCACAAAATGGCGCGGACGATTAAGCCTTTTCCTTAGAAATAAACCTTTGTATTGATTATTTAAACAATAATGAAATTGAAAAGCCGACCAATAATTCTGATTGCAAAGCGGCATTTTGTCAAATACAATCATCTTAAAACTAAGTTATGACAAAAGTTATTCTTAAAATAAAAACAAATAGGTATTCCTTTTTACTTATTGTATTAAATGCTAATAAGTTTATTTCTTCAATCGCAGGAGATCATTTAACTTACAATAAGTACACCCTCCAGAACTTACAATATGTATACCATCTTAGTCTTACTAAGGCATAATTATTTTATTTTCTTTATAATTATACATTAAACTGTTATAGTTTCAGGCAAATAGAATCAGTCGCTTCTATGTCCAAGAATAAAGAATAGAAACCCTCGGTTTAATCTTTAAGTCTGTAAATGTTGATTTAGTCGGTTCTGTTTTTTTTTTTAATTAAAGACCTTTCCTTGTACGATTCCCCGAAAATATACATTATATTTAGAACATAAACGTACTGTTATATATAAAATACATATTATGAAAATCCCAAGCCATTCTCCAATTGTTCGTACAAAGCGACACTCATTATTATAATCCTCATTATGTCAACAAAATAAATATTCATTTAAATAATAAAACATAAAAAGCAAAGACTAGCAAATTATAAACTTGTACAATCGTAGTTAATTCCAATCATCCCTTTCCACTTTAAAAAACTTATTCCCGTAGTATTCCTTAATCCAATCTTCATTAGGCGTTTCTTCGATTACTTCTATACCTTCTCCCGTATACTCGTTTACTGGCTTTGTTTCGTGTGTCCCAAACTCTATAATATTGTTTGGTTTCTTGAACGGATTGTCCTTAAATTTCGTTTGCTTTTCGTTGTGGTATCCTTCGTTAACATAAATAACTTTCTTGTCATACTTATCGTTGAAAGCGTTGTTTCTGAGGAGTGTGAATATAGCCCCTGACAAAGCCATATTGTTCAGCATTCCCACAGCAACGGTCATCATCTTCATGGCTGGCAAGACGAAGGGCAAGACCGCTGACATTATCAGCCCTGGTATCAGGAGGAGTGGCACCACCTCATAGAATTTCTTTCGCCACTTTTTCATACCACGTTCAGTAGGCACGTCACCTGAAAGGAGAGAGAACCATTTTGTTTTATTCTGCAGTCATCCATTTGTTTATTTGACAGGTGTTTATTCAATGACCTGACCAAACTGACCTACTCACGGATGAAAACCATTTGCATTCTACAAATATTTGTTATGCGGGATTTCGATTTGATCCGCAAATATGCTCTTTGCTACTGTTAATCCCTACCGATATTTTATATTTATACATTTGCCTAATTCTATTCGGAATAAGAACAATGTTTATGAGTTTGATAATTTATCTGTGATGATTAATACGGATAGTATTATGTTGTATTCACAGCAATTAACTTTGAGTCTCCCAGTGACCACCATCGTCGTGTACCCTTAAGTATTGGAAACCGCGAGTAATTAGAGATAAAAAAAAGCTTATTCACAATAGTATGCAAAACTAACTAACATTCACTTTGTTATTGTTTATAAAATACAAATTTTCTAAAAGGTACTCACGATTGAACACGTCAATATTCAAAGTCCCGTTGCCACTGGAAAGCAATTTGAGCTCGTACCCAGGAACCAAGTTGAATTTCAACGATTTGTATTCAAGTAGTTTCTCCGTGCCGTCGCAGAGCTGCGAAAACAGTTCATCATTGGTTGTGTTGGCGTACCGTTCCCAAGGGAAATTGTGTACATCCTTAGCGATGCTTGATGGAACTTTCTTGTCTTTTATGGTGGTTATGGCGCGTTCGGCGCGGTAGGCGGCGAGTGCGCTGAGGCATTTCGGGAGGCCAATAGTGTCTGTGCATTTGGCTAGCCGGTGCAGAGGGCTGGTGACGTCAGGGTCGGCGACTGTTCCGCATAGGAGGCACGCAAAGACGACGGCCGCGGCGGACGCACGCATTGCTATCGGCACACTGAGCCAGCGCAGCCACTTTCGCGGCGCGATGGAAGGGACGCGGTCCCACATGCCGCGGAAAGATGAATGGAACACAAACGTTATCGCCATTTTCGAGTCCTCTTTTACTTATGTGTGTACCTTACACGCACGAGGTTAGTAACCTCCGGGATCATCAATGAATGTTGTTTCCGCCTGACTTGAGGCGCTACAAAGTTTTTACTTAGAGGGTGGGGGCGGTTAATTTGTAATACCTACATTTCAGACTTGGCCGCCCCCAGCATAATTTGGCTTTTACGAGTATATTTAGAGTAGATAAGTAGATTTCAAATAACGCTACTTTGCAGATAACTTTATGGCACCTAGATACACCGTGAAATTTTAGTGGTTGTTTTCCCGCAGTAAAATGATTCTTTCTTAGTAGTACAAAAGATGTGAGCAGTTCTTTTTTAGTAAAATCAATAAATGCCGGTTTTACGAAAGGTTTAACCGTAACTCGAAAGCACGTTCGAACCGCTTTATGACTTAGGGTGTAGAGCTTCTTTAGCTTTAAGCATCGATTTCATGCGGCAAGCAGTACCTGAATACGTCACATCTTCAAAAACAACGATATCTTCTCTCGTTTTCGAGTTGGAAAATTATTATTCTGAAAAATCGAAAAAAAAAATTTTTTTTTTCGAGGAATAATTTGCATGATTCGATAGTATTACTAAAGGCAAATCGTTCTGCCACGGGAAAACAACCACTAAAATTTCACGGTGTATAATAACTTTTATTACGTTTTGGAAGTAGATCTCGATATTTACTAATCACGCACACAATCAACGCTAGTAAAACGCGTAAAAAGTTTCTTTTCAGGTAGTTAAATGAAAAGAAAAACGTTTGACATCAAAATAAAAAAGTTATTTATTATGTTAGAATCTCTGTTTTATTTCTTTCACTGGACCAGTAATTACTGACCTAAGCACTTACTTCGCGTGTTTATGTGAGATTTTATATCTCACATTTAATGTCTATATTTATTTGTAACATCAACGTCTCCATCTCAACTCGTATTTCTTAGAAATAAACATCTAGAGAAATCTTCATAAATACGCACATTAAAATTTTACGCAAATTAATCTTATCTCCCGAATTAGAATTGAGTAAAGATGTACTAACTTGTAATTGTAATAAGTAACTTATCATAATCAATGCGTGGCAAATATCTACACATAGCACTCTTTAAATGTGTGTAAATATGCA
The DNA here is from genome assembly GCA_039566165.1 of Maruca vitrata. Classification (NCBI taxonomy): domain Eukaryota; kingdom Metazoa; phylum Arthropoda; class Insecta; order Lepidoptera; family Crambidae; genus Maruca; species Maruca vitrata. Next base: position 12,476,989 of record CM076914.1, on the reverse strand, counting down.
CTCATGTTTAGGCAACACATGCAGTGAACTGTTTCAAATCAGTGAAAACCGATCTCAAAAGCTTTCCAAAACGTGCAGCAAAACCAAAAATGATGTGATTCCGTCGTGAGTGCGATTAATGCTTTTTCCGCATTGTGTTTCGTCAGGAAGCGGCCTATATGCCAAATACAACGACTGTTTATCATACTTTTAGGGCTGTCTAGTCTATGTATTACTAGTGACCAGCCCTCGCTTCGCTTGGGGTAAATTTTACATAAAAACCTTCCTCTTGAATCACTCTATCTATTGGAAAAAACCGCATCAAAATCCGTTGCGTAGTTTTAAAGATTTAAGCGCACATAGGGATAAAGGGACAGAAAAGGCGACTTTGTTATATACTATGTAGTGATGTTATGCATTCGACATTTTAATTAACTATAACACAGAAATTAATTATGACTGCCACTCATCATCATCAGCCCATATACGTCCTCACTGCTGGGGCACGGGCCTACCCTAAACTAGGGCGATAAGGCCTTAGTCGACCACGCTGGCCAAGTGCGGGTTGGTCGACTACACAACCTTAGAATTTCTTCTTAGGTGTGCAGGTTTCCTCACGATGTTTTCCTTCACCGTTAAAGCGTCGAATGATGGTACATATGAATTTCAAATTTGAAAAACACATTGGTACCTGGCGGGGTTTGAACTGGCGACCTCTCGCATGGCAAGCAACGACCTTAACCACTCGGCCATCGACGCGGCCATGACTGCCACTATAAATTATTTATTATCTTCAACCCATATACGTCATGGTGAGGCACGGGCCTTCCCTAAACTAGGGCTAAAAGGCCTTAGACTACACCAGTGATGTTCCGAATATCCGTATCCGTATCCGTATCCGCGGATAACCGAGGAAAAAGAAAAATCCGTATCCGTATCCGGGTCCGTTACTTTTTACGCGGATCTTTTACGGATCTTTTTCAGGTGATTATTAGAATTAAGAACTTTAAAAGTCCATTTAGAGTATTTTTATTACTTGTAATCAAATATTGGACATCTATAAATTGCAAAAATTAGATAGATAGGAATATAGAACTTATATAATGAGAGAAAGTTATAACCTGCATTACTTTTAAGCCAGTGAAATAACTAAAACTTAAATCCTTTTTTATCTTGATTACAGGAATATTATAGTAAGTTATAAAATCTTGATCTTTTATGTCAATGAAAAAAAAAAAAACTCTAACCTCCTTTTTTACAATTACGAGACTAATACAATAGAAAGTTATAAGATCCGTATCCGTATCCGTATCCGCGGATCTTGATAATAAATATCCGTATTCAGATCCGTATCCGCGGATATACATTTTTGATGATCCGGCACATCACTGGACTACACACACAATCTTAGAATTTCTTCATAGTTGTGCAAGTTTCCTTCACCGTTAAAGCGTCGAATATCGTACATGATTTCAAATTTTGAAAACACAGTGGTACGTGGCTGGGTTTGAACAGGCGTCCTCTCGCAAGGCAAGCGTCGACCTTAACCAACAAATGGCCATCTAGACTTTTAATACACATGACAAAACTTAGTGAAACACTTTAAGAGGCACGCTTTTGACAAATAATGTTGTACAATAATTGTAAAACCTTTTATTAGAAAATTATAAAAGTGGTGCAAATACAAAAAAAAAATCTAGCTTACATCCCTGGATATCACGATTGCCAACACTTTTAATGTAAAAAAAAAATTTAACTTGAATTCCTTTTCTCTTGAAACTTGTGTGATTTAATCATTTCTATGAGCCACGAGTAGAATGCATAAAAAAATAAATAAGGACGATACACAAACATTATACCGTGACTTCTACGCTGCGCTAGTTATCAGTGAAAGTAAACAGTCAGTTTAATTTCGAGTTGACAAACATCTCGCCAGTAAATTATTATACTAGTATTTTATTAGCCTGTTGACGGCCCTACTTGTCTTACGGTCACGGGCGACGCGCGTCATGCGCCGGCGCATCGATCGAGTTTCTACTGCGACGTGCCGTGACTGCCGATACATTCGCACTGTATCTGATACATTGTCACACAATCATATTTTCACTTATTATTGTTCATAAACTAATCTATTAGCGTCGGTTTTAAGCACTAGGTACTTTCATAAACATAGATCGATGATTTCGTACGGTGTGTCCGAGTTTATTCATTTTGTATGCATAATAGTCATCTTCTCAGATTTACTCTATATCTTGTTCATCTAGGTATGTGTCTGGTCTATGTACCTACCTAAACACTGATTTGGGTAACTCTCTGGATTTGGTATAACTCTTCGTTTAACTCTCGTTATTTTTCCAAAACCTTTTGTTTGAAATGCAATAATTCATCCTTTACGATATTTAAGATTTTAGACTTTCGCTAAATATTAGTCTTTATGGGTCTACACGCATTATTAGGAGTAGCAAATTACATAGCTACTTACTGCCCGACGTTTCGACTGGGTTGCACCAATCATGGTCGCGAGCGAACTCTTTTTACGATATTTCAACCAAACTTTGTACAATATTGTACATATTACATATTAGTGTGGTTTAGTGGTTTTTATTAGATTTATTTAAAATGTGTAGTTCTGGCGCAAATAACAGACAATACGATAGTAAGTTTAGTTCATTATACCATTCTACACTAGAAAAATGTGGTATGGTTGATGACAACTCGAAAAAATACGCCATGCCTTTTAGATACTCGCAAAGGGAATCATAATCTACAAAAAAATAGTATCTTGAAATTTGGTACAAGGCAACGACTTAGAGCACAGATGAAGAACGGAAAAACAAAGTACAGGTACATACATTTATTTATTAATATTTGGAGATATTTCCTTGACGGGTACGAAAATATTACACATATCTACTACGTAAATTTAGTTTAGTATCTCTTAAGATCTATATAATCCCGGGCTGTTCAGGCGGGTTGTACCTATAATAATATTAAAAATCTATTGCAATTGTCTAGATTCTAACACAAACAGCATGGAGACAGTAGATGGGCTGGGCTTTTTTATTGCAGATACAATCTTTGAAGTGAAAAATAGTCTTGGATTATCCAATTTATTGATATTAATCCAAGTAGTGCCATGGCCATGGCCGCTAACCCAATTTATTTGCCACCTGGCGCAGTTTTATCTAATTATGGACCTACACCACATCGTATTAGTTACAAAGAGCCTTTATTATTTTTTAAATAGCAGACTCAGCTGTAGGATATATTATCTATTCTACCTCTTTCCTTCTAAGTCTTTATTTACAGAGTAGTACCTCCAACCTAAGGACTTAACCATACTTTAAATATAAGAATATTTTTATTGTGCATCTTTGCTTAAAAATTAGTACAAACACTAATAACGGTTTAATAACATAACAATAACATCAGTTATTTTACATCAATTTAACAGATTAAGTATGGTGAAACTGGACCTTAAACTCATATTATTACAATTCATCTTTTAATTGTAACCTCCTATTCGGAAGTAGTTCTATGCTCGGACTTTTGACAATAGGGGTTCCTAGAAAACTTAATTTAATACAAACTACTTTTCATCCATTAGGTATTAGAAGGTCGTTCTAAAGATACAAGGATCTAGGACGATAAGGGTTCGTAGAAATGGATTGCTTTCATTCAACATGAGGGACCCAATAGTTTGCCGAACCGGACCAGTGTCACCGGATACTAATCGCGAAACTTCCGATAATTATTCGAATTCTAATCATTCCGTTCATTCAAATTATCACTTTCACCAACTCATTTGCTTCGATAAGGATCATACTGGCCCATTGGGAACATAGGCCGTTAATGATTCGACATTAGTCCTTAAAAAGACGAAGGCAGATGGTTCTCAAACATCTATATAATATTCGACCACATTTTTAAGTCACGTCGGAAAAAGAGATGAAGATCTTTAGCTTCCTTTGTCTAGATATTCGCTGGCCATCTGTCTGGAACGCACACAATACAGGGCATAGATGAAGTTAACGACTTCATATACTTGGGCTCCAAGATATGTAACGATGGCAGTTGTGTCCCGGAAATTAAAAGACGGATAGGGATGGCCAAGGATGCCATGTCACGCCTCAATAAGATCTGGCAAAACCGTGGTGTTTCCAGGAACACTAAAGTGCGACTTGTGCGTGCCTTGGTGTTTCCTATATTTACTTATGGAGCCGAAACATGGACCATCAAAAGTCGAGAACAGCAACGGATTAATGCGTTTGAGATGTGGTGTTGGAGGCGTATGTTACGTATAGGTACCATGGACTGCGAAGCGTACCAATAAGTCAATACTTGAGGAGCTCAAGATAGGAACACGCCTATCTTCAATCTGCGAGCAACGTTTCATGCATTATTTTGGCCATGTTATGAGAAGAGGTGGTGAAAACTTGGAAAAGTTAATCGTTGTTGGCAACACTGAAGGCAAAAGATCTCGTGGCCGATCACCAGCACGATGGACCGACCAACTCCAGAACATAAACCCTTCTCACAAATTCCACGAGGTAGTGAAGTGTGCAATGGACCGCAATCAATGGCGGAAATGCATCCGCACTCATATGAAGAACATCAACCACGATCATCAGTCATGATGGATACGACCAAGAAGGGGTCTAGATATTTAGTTGTGCCAGCGACTTCGTCCGCGTTTGCCCCCGTTTTTGACACCTTTCCATTATTTCTTTAATCCCGTTGGTCGCAGCGTGATGCTATACCTACCTATAGCCTAAAACCTTAGCAATATAACATGGTCTATCCAACATAATGAATTTTCCAATTCGTACTAGGGGATCCTGAGATTGGTGAACGCGCTAGTTCAAACAAAAAAAAACAAACGCTTCAACTTTATATTATTAGTATAGATAGATTTCAACTCAGCTGAAATAAAGCAGGAATGATAAACGATTGTTCAGGTAAATTGTTTACAAAAAGTTACAAACAAACAACAAAATAAAAAATACGTCAATACAACGATATCTGACAGCTCAGCATGCTTAAGAAAATCACTGAGATTTTTGATGAAGTAAACTCTCGCTCTCATTTCTATTTGTAATTTAATCGCAACTGACGAGTAAGTAAGACTCACCATACACACTCGTACCTTACAAATTAACTGTAAGTAATATGTGTCAAGGTCTCATGTTTACATGATTATCTAATATTCGAAATATATTTTAATATAGATATTTTAATAACCCCTCATAATTCTAAGGAATGTAATATCCTATGAGTATTTTTTGGAAATTAAAATCTACTTAAGTATAGGCATAAAAGCTACAGATAATTGCATGTGCATAATTTATCTAACATGAGCAAAACAACGGAAATTGATGTGGCATTTCCTCAAAATTTTAATCACGCTGGTAATCAATTAATGTACGATGTTTCATTCCTTCCAAAGATTATCTTTAATTTTGTTATTATCTGTTATATTAACGGAAAATGTAATGTAAGTTTGAAATAGAAAACAAATGAATTTGTATAAAAGTAGGTACTTTTTACTTTTATGATAAATCTTTAGAATATTCATCTGAAATAAATAAATCTATTACATTTAATTTTATCCTTCAGTTATTATTGAAAACTAGATAAACTTCATTAGGCATAATTACTAGATAGTAATACCTAAAATTTCTGAAAAAAAAAACATAATATGAAGATGGTTCAATAAATTTAGGCACAAAAAAAATTATTTGTACATTAAAAAGCAAAGTTTGACAAGTAATGGGTCCAGTTATCGAGGACGACATTTCTACCGAGCCATCACGTTGTCCTGCGCTTTCTTTCGGCGTTCGTTTGGTCTTGCCGACCATTGTCTTTTGCAGGACACTTTATATCCTGGCCACCGACAAAAAAACCATCAGTCAATTACCAGCTGGCGATCGCAAATCAACTATCGGATAACAGTAACTCGGTAACCAAAGATGTGCAACAGGCTAACAGTGATAACTCTGATGTATGTGGCGATCTTCGTCGCAGTAGTGAAGTGTGATGATGAGCCTAAAGGGATAGTGGATTACTTGAGCAAAGGTTAGTTTTGAAAGCTTATTTATCTGGGAGATAAGCCCTTACCCTTGTTTGATATCTCCGCTGTAGTTTGTATCTCGACTCTCGTTATTTCTGTGGAAGCTTAAGATAAATTTCCACGAAGTGTCGGATCGATGAAGAAGCTTTTTACTTTTAGGCCCTGATATAAATTCAGGTCACACATTTCTCATTTCTAAATTGCTATTTGTATAAGTACTATACAACAACTAACAACATATTATTATACTATTACTCGTAGTAGGTAGTAATGACAGGCTCGGTGGTAATGTGGTAGAAGCCTGTTTCTCCCGCCAGAAATCGTGGGTTAGGTTAGATTCTAGACTGCTACTCAACTTGAGATAACCCGGGGCAAGTATTATGATGAATATTTGTAATTTCTTCTGTATCTAGGTGAGTGTTGCCTCTATCTATGTAACACTCGTAGAAAACGGTTTTGGTATTTATTTTTTATATTTACAGACAACCATAATACAACCCCTCAATTAGATTATGTACCTACTAGGGGACTATCGATACTAGTACTAGGTAATCGACATTCAGAATGATCTCACTGCACTTATTGGCTTTATTTTTCTCTAACTGACTACGATGACAGCAAGCCTTATCATCAATACTCACCCCTAAATAGTTACTAGCCGTAGTTTCCGCATATGAGGTTTACAGGCACAAATAATCTATTGTGCATGATGTCGCCATCACCCTGAAGGCCTGCAAAGATGAGGCTTCCGGGCTCTAATAGAACACAGTAAACATAACTCATAGTTATATATATGTTACATAAGTATTTAACTATGCCTATAACGAATACTCGATTTGCCTGTTTCAGACGTGGACGTCGGCCGCACGTTCGGTCACAATGCGCTCAAGAGGCTCTCCTTCATCTTCCTGCCCGTCATGTTCACCCTTGGAGTCATCTCTACGTTGCTGATGGCCCTCGCTGTCATCTCCGTTAAGAACCTTGCCATTGGTGTTATGCTACTCATCGTTTCTGTGAGCCAGGTAAGGCTGAACATTATTCGTCTGTTTCAGATGATTTATAATCCACAAATTGCGTTTTACAATTAAGCTTGCAATCTACGAGGAGATATTTTAAACCCTGACAATGGACTTAATATATTTTTTGTCCGACAATCGTGCGTATCGTACTTTTTGACAAATTAAAAATAACGATCATAAAACCATTTTTCTAAGTGAGCATAGGAACTTAGCTTACTACTAATATATTAGCTTGCTACTTATAGTCATATTGGTATTTTATCCTTGACATTTAATTTGTTGAAAGAGAAAACAGGTTGATTAATTATCCAATAAGGTTGCATCTTTACATATAGAGTAATAGTTGTTTGAATAACATATATAAAAATCAAGGTTGGTTTTTATATTATCCAATAAGGTTTCATCTTTACATATAGAGTAATAGTTGTTTGAATAACATATATAAAAATCAAGCATCAGAAAATAAGTAACCTTAATTAATTTTTTTCATAGCTTTAAAGGTAAAAACGCCGACCGCATGTGTTTGGGAGTAATGAATCCTGATTTTTAATGATATTGTGTGAAATATATGTTAAAATCAGCCATCAGAATTTAAGTGAGGTGAGCAGTGTTTCTATGTACACTTGATTAATTGATACCTGAAAAAGGCCGTCTGGCCAAGGTAGCAAATAGTCATATGATCATAGTACTATCAGCAACGCTGGCGGTCGACCACCTATAAGGTGAAAATCGCTTGGCGCTTACGCGTCTGTCAGAGCAAGCCCCGCCCAAATTGCGGTCCGAGAGCCTGCAAGAATTTTTCGGTAGGTATATGAGGCAAGCTGAAAACTTGTCCTATACCTTTATTATTATAACCCAACACAAAACCGCAGACCTGGCTGAGTAGCGGGGCCAAACCAAACCCCCAATTTAGTTTATTTAAAAATATATTTTATAATCCAAAAAAATATAATTTGTCAGCTCACCTGACAGGTAGAAGTTCCATCGAAATGATTTGTCTTAGCGAGTCTTATTTTTTAGTTATAAATAAAAAGATGAAAAATATTTTTGGGGGTTTGCTATAGCCCCGCTACTCACCAGCCAGGTCTGCAGTTTCGTACTGGGATATAATAGGAGAGGTACAGGATAAGTTTTCAGTTTGCCTCAATTACATACCAAAAAATTCTTGCTAGCTCTCCTACTATTGGAACGTTTTTGCTTGGATTTTGACAGATTTTCTTCAAGTGCTCTTCTATTGGCCAGTGGGCGGGGCTAATGACGTTTAAAGAAATCTGTTTGAAAAGTGTACTACCGCCAAAATTTCCGGTTGTACACCCCACCACTCAATCGTATATATTTTGTCCATTAGAAAATAAGTGACGTCTGGAAGCTCTGGGATCTTGGACCATAAGTTCCCAGGGCCGCCAGATCTACGTCATTTTAGCAAAGCTAGAATTTTCATGACTTATAGTCTAGTATGTACAGTACAACCGGAAATTTTGGCGGTAGTACACTTTTCAAACAGATTTCTTTAAACGCCATTAGCCCCGCCCACTGGCCAATAGAAGAGCACTTGAAGAAAATGTCAAAATCCAAGCAAAAACGTTCCAATAGTAGGAGAGCTAGCAAGAATTTTTTGGTAGGTATTTGAGGCAAGCTGAAAACTTATCCTGTACCTCTCCTATTATATCCCAGTACGAAACTGCAGACCTGCCTGGTGAGTAACGGGGCTAAAGCAAACCCCCAAAAATATTTTTCATCTTTTTATTTATAACTAAAAAATAAGACTCACTAAGACAAATCATTTCGATGGAACTTCTACCTGTCAGGTGAGCTGACAAATTATATTTTTTTGGATTATAAAATATATTTTTAAATAAACTAAATTGGGGGTTTGGTTTGGCCCCGCTACTCAGCCAGGTCTGCGGTTTTGTGTTGGGTTATAATATTAAAGGTATAGGACAAGTTTTCAGCTTGCCTCATATACCTACCGAAAAATTCTTCCAGGCTCTCGGACCACAATTTTGGCGGGGCTTGCTCTGACAGACGCGTAAGCGCCAAGCGATTTTCACCTTATAGGTGGTCGACCGCCAGCGTTACTGATCGTACTTAGGAGAGTACGCGTACTCACTTGTTTGAAAGCGGGGCCGTTTCACAGGTAGCGCGAACTAAAGGTGTCCCAAAACTGAGGCAAACTACGTCATTTTAGCAAACCTAAATTTGACATATATAACTACGTGGTACTATTTCCAGACTAATTGTTAGCAGCCAGACCAATCCAATGGGCCAATTATTCTCCCAGACACCTCAAAGGTTCCCTGTGAGTGCAAGCTTGAGGGCGTATCGACGCACAGCTTAAACGGCTAAACGTAGGCACTTGAAATTTGGAAGAGACGTAGCTTAGTTACCGTAGAGGTGCACTAAGAAAGGAATTCCCGAAATTCTCACGGGAACGGGAACAATCGGGAAAATCCTTTACCATGCAGTTCCTATATATGTCAAATTTAGACTTTCTAAAATGACGTAGTTTGCCTCAGTTTTGGGACACCTTTAGTTCGCGCTACCTGTGAAACGGCCCCGCTTTCAAACAAGTGAGTACGCGTACTCTACTAAGTACATTCTAGACTATAAATCATGGAAATTCTAGCTTTGCTAAAATGACGTAGGTCTGGCGGCCCTTGGAACTTGGTCCAATTACCCACCATGACTTAAAACAATCAAAATGAGTGTTGATAACAATATAGTTTTATGAGTAAGATAAGAGCCTACGGCTATACCTTTGTTGAGCTACGTGAGACGTTGCAAGCGAGATAAAAAAAATCGCAAGTAAAAACCCTTACCTGGTCCCTTATTTTCTTCCAGGCTGTATCCCGACTGTTCTCGGCGGCAGGCGCCCCCTCTCCCTTAGTGCACTTACACCCAAGGGCCGAGTTCCTACCATCACCCGTCGCCGCGCCCTGGCCCGCCCCTGGCCCCCTGCTTTCACCCTGGGCCAGATCCGACAACGAAGCTACCATATCCGACTAGAGTAAACCTTAAAACGAAGTCTTTATTAAACAAAGTCTAAGTAAAACAAGACATGCTCGAATAAGACAAGAAACCACTTGAAAGCTCTTCTGTCCTTATTTACATTAATGTGAATTTAATGCACTTAAAATGTCCGCAAATGGGACTATCTACATACTCGTAAGTACTAGTGAGACGGTATTATTTACGCCCATAGCAGACCTCCGCTACGAAACGATAATAGCAGAGCTATGCATGTAGTGCGCTTAAGGTATTTGTGTAACTGCAATGTATGTAACTGTTATCTTTGAACAATAATTGAGAAGCCAGAAGAGTAATTAATATGAAATTGACTGTAAATAATGTTTCCTGTCAAGAACCCTATAAACAGTAAATTTATCTGAACACTCCAATCAAATGCCTACCTCGACTGAATTAATGTTCAGTACAAATACAATGCATTTATTAAAATAATTCACAATAATTGTATTTTATACTATGTTCAGTATGCAACTTCGTCTGTCTCCCGCGAAGTGCGATTTGTGGAAGATAGACGACGACGCTGTTCTGACTAAGCCTTAGATAATTATTATTTATTCAATAAATTACTATTTTTAAAGTTATTGGTTATCTTTTTGAATTTTTCCAGTCTTATTCACCTCGATCTCCACAAAAAGGTTCGTATATTATTACTTGAGAGTACCTAAATATGTGGTACCTCTGTACCTACCACTTGACTTGACGATTCCTTGCTCTACAAAAAGGTTTGATAGATTCTTCCAAATAAATTTCACAGAACGTGAACCTTACATTGGGCCCTCAACACCCCGTCCTACTAAAATCACGTCCTCTAAAAATCGCAACCTCAATGTTTCATTTTAATGGACTAGTTATGCTGAAGTTTAAAGTGATCGTCGTATAGAAGCAATCAGAAAGAAAGAATTTAAAAACATTTATTGATCACATACAATAGCACGAGTTAACACACAAACATACATACATAATAGTGATCAACAAATTCTGCCTCAACATGTGCTGCAGCGCCTGCTAGGACGCTACAGCGCTGATATTCAGAACCTTCGATTGATTAATTAAAAAACCAAGAACATAGAATAAAAAATTAAAAAAAAGTAAAATGCATAAAGACAAAGACAAAAATAAAAACAGGAACAAAAGCTTTACACTAGGGAAGATAATCAGTTAATACGAAGGAAAATAACATGGTTTCATACGTTAAGCAAACGTGCACCAATTACTCAAATTACAGATGTGCCAACATTTCACGACTTGTATGTTAGAATATTGCATTAAAGGGAAAGGTATTATGTATTATAGCTTTAAGAAACTGCACTTTATGGTGATTACCGTGGGAGCTTAAACGAGCATAATGCAGTCAACATTACTGTTATATGAAGCTCAAGAAAGTTTCACATACAAATATACATATAATGCAATGTGTAAGAAAACATGTGTAGAATATGGGGTAATGTTATACAGGCTGATGCAGAAACACAGTGCTTAGCTTATTTTTAACCGACTTCAAAAAAGGAGGAGGTTATCAATTCGTCTGAATGGCGAATAAAGTTTGGCGTCACAACAATATTTTATTTTAAAATGTTCGCATTGGAGAATAAGAGACTTGAATTAATCTGAAGATAAATATTATTTAGACCGTTAGTTACCTACATTATACGCTTGGTTTTCAACAGCAAAATCCTTACCTACTTAACCAAACATACCCCATCACAAATTAATTGAAGATGTGCAAATGTTTTTCGCCCCATTACACACATAATTAGGTAATAGTTCGGGACATGTTGCGTATAGAGGAGATTAATGTAAACGGAATTCATTATAAGCCCAAATACGCTCCCGAGCCTACCCTAAATTAGGGTAATTAGGCCTTAATTAAACACACTGGTCAAGTGTGGGTTGACTTCACAAACCTTAGAAAATTTTACCCTTAGAATATATACCCTCACGGATTACTCCACGCATGAAAACAATTCTTTCACATATCCATGCATATAATATAATGTGACGGTCGGCTGTCTGTACATGGATGATATATGATAATTATTATGCTAATAATCTCAGAAACGGATTATCCGGTCTCGAACACGGTAATCTTAGAAACGGCAGATTTAAATGTGGTTTTCAGTAATAAAAATGTGGTATGCTATACGGCTCTACTTAACATTTTGTGTATGGATTAGTAGTTCAATGTTTATAAATAAATAAGTTATCTATACTAATATTATAAAGCTGAAGAGTTTGTTTGTTTGTTTGAACGCGCTAATCTCAGGAACTACTGGTTCGATTTGAAAAAATCTTTTTGCATTGTATAGACCATTTATCGAGGAAGGCTTTAGGCTATATAACATCACGCTGCGAATAATAGGAGCAATGATACAATGGAAAATGTGTAAAAAACGGGGGAATCGCGAACGAAGTCGCTGGCACATGTCAATATAAAGAACCACGTCGATGCCTTTTGGTGTATTAAAAAATGCTTCCTAAATGCTGTCTCTTTGCTACGCGGACGAAGTCACTGGCACAGTTAACTTGTAATATAGTTCTTAAATTCATGTACGCGTACCACCGTGACAACTTCACTGCCACTGCCGCAATTTTGCTAATACTGAGAATGTCCAGACATGACATTTTTACATTCATATTAATACTTTCGCAAACTACGTAGGTACATACCGACTTTAATTTGTGGCGAGTTTTATAACCTTATGGAGGTGAAAGTGTAGTAATTACAAACTCTTTTAAAACTCGCAAAATATTTTGCTTCAAGTGCCTATAATAAGAAAGATAAACATTAATTTATCATTTAACATTTACATCGATGACAGCACATAGATAAATATGTACGTATTTATAACAAGAAAAACAAATTAATATAGATTATCACTCGATAAAAACATAACTACTACTGCCCGATATTTGAAAACTGGGTTACGTTACGCGCTTCTGAGGGCCTACCATGAGTTGGCTATCGAAAACGTACGTACGTTTTAAACCTATCGAGTTGTTTTTTTCATACGGCCGGTTTTAGTTCTTCGCGTTACCACCAGCGGCGCTGTACAAGTTTTTCATAGACATATTCACGTAGGCGATATCGAGTGAACTGAACACTGAACTCTACCAGTTTACGGAACTAAGAAGTATTCCAAATTATCAAATTTGGTGAACAAAACAAACTTCAATAGACAAATAACTTAGATAATATCTATACTTTAGCCTGATGTTTCACTTCAAAAAAGGAAAACAGGTGTCACCCTGTATACCTTTACCCTGTGAGAATTTTAAACAATCGTGTTTATCAAGCCATTTGGCGATAAAAACAGTGACGATTCCGTAATTAACCGTTTATTATGATTATGAAACTGTTACTCTCACTATTAAGTAAAAGCCGCATTATATTTGTGACATTAATTCGGTTTTCTCTCAAGGCTATTCAAACAATACTATCTACATATAATTTGCACAACTTTAACCTGTGTAATAGCTCGGTAATACTATCTAATATAACCGTGTTAATAGTATTTTTTCCTGACTTACGATGATGGCTTGGAGTAGCCTTGTCATCATCACCGGACTTGGCATATGCTATTTACCACGTAATAACGTAGTACAATGTATGACAGGTCCGGATCGGGCACTTGCCCCGATCAGAAGTCTCGGGGCGCCAAATCCTGGAAGAAATTGAACCTGTTTTCCTACAATCTCGTACAGGTTTTTAGAGAACGCATATTTTTAATCGATTTGTTAATAGTTTAATCTGCCTCTCATTCTTGTAAATGATTTTAAATAATGTATTGCATGTTTACCTGCAAAGAAGGCTGTTATGGAAAATTTCACTGAGAGCAGAATGAAAATGAAAGTTGATTCGAATCGAAACTCGGTGTTCAGTTTTAAACCAGTTTAAAGCGTCGTTTTAAGTGGAAGTCAAACTTAGGTACCTAATAATAGGCCATTTGATTATACATACTTGTAAGATACATTTTGACAAATCATTTTGGAGTTCTGTATTTTATTGATAAATCGACCGAATTACTTTTGTAATTAAATATAAGGAGGTCAATTTAACTACTCATAAAAATATAAACTTAAAACGGCAAATACTCGTAAGTAATGAACTACCAAGAGACCTTTGTAAAAGGATACCTACTTGCTACTTAGGAACTGAGTACACTATATTTTATACTATACCGTTCCTTGAAACATAAGTGTCTCCTAAATGTTTATAAAAAAAATCTTAAATGAATGTAAAGTTTATGTTCTATATCAATGATTCCATTATGCACCTATGTTAACAGAACGTAACATGTAAATTCACTACAATGTTGGTGTTGGTAATCATCATCCACAGCGCTCAAGGAAAAGAAGCAGTCATTATGTAAAGTCATGCGTAATTAAAAAGGTAATTGTGGAGAAAATTCCTATCCATTACACTCGCAATTAAAGGTAGTGTTAACATGTTTAGAAGTAGTTAGAATGGTGTGAAATAATTACACACATGAAAGTTTTTAGATGCAAAACAATTGCTATGATAATAAGGTTAACATGTATTAAATGCATTAAATTAGATTATCACCAGAAGACCCCTTTAAGATTTTCTCCCTTAGAAATCTACTGGAATGCTTGTAACAATGACTGCTTGTACTTTCAGCAAGATGTTTAGAGGAAGAGAATGTCACGTTTAAAAATTAAATTAAATGCACGGGAGAATTAAAATAAAAACCATTTGATCCCTGATGGGCAAATTGTAAAGGGGGCTACTTAGGGAAGCTGTACAGTAAGTACTACATATTTCTTATAACATTTCAATAGTTATCACAAGTTATCCATCCACCACAGCAGGTTAGGTAGCGTTCACAGAAGATTAAAAATGCACAAGTGCGTGCGCAAACTCATTTAAATTCGCTTTCATAATACGATAACAGAGCATTCCAACACGAAGTATGAAATTCGTTGTGGTGACACTATCATCGTTCGCATCTAAAATAAAACCTTTGAGCTCGTATAAGCCCAGCGGTCTGTTTATTATGTAACTTTAAAATATCATGCTCAAGATTACTAGTCTCGAGAAAGGTAGGTACTATAACTTAAATTTTGAACAAATAAAACCTTAGAAAACGGAATATGTCTGGGATATTTGTCATATCGGGAGCTCATTACAACCAAAACAAATATTCCGGACATATAAATAAAAAAAATATATATATCTGGGACATTTCCACCAACGGTCATCTGACCCCAAACTAAGAAGAGCTTGTACTATGGGCGTCAGAGACTGATATACGTACATACATATAATATTTATAAAAACATACTTAAATCCATAATCACAGCCAGACACGGATCAAACACCAATGTTCATCACACAAATATTTGTCCCGAGTGGGAATCGAACCCTCTTGGAACCGCCAGCCAGGGTCATTAACCAATGTTCCACCGAGCCAGTCAACAGTATTAAGTAATATTCAGTTCACTAAGGTTTTTAAGGTTATAGTACCTTTCTCGAGACTAGTATTCTTCTCGATACTTTTGTAACAATTCCATTATATCCATGGTAATGCCACTTTCCAAATGATTATAATTATTATCAAGTCTGTAGTGATTGATTGATTGAAAACTCTAACACTTATCATAATATTATAATCAGCATGCAGCTATAGGTATTTACCTACCTTCTTAGGTACTCTTACTTGTAAGTCATCACCTAGGTATATTTAATAGAAAGGGTGAAATCAATTCCTATCGAGGTTAGCCTTCCCGACTTGCTCATGAAGCTAGTTTCTAACCAGTTTAAACCTAGTAACTACTTGCATATAAAATGAACTTGCCGATTATTTGCCAAGATCTTGCAGGCATTTCCTTTTTATAGGATTAAACATTTCAAAAAGGCTTACTGTGTCTGGGTGTGATAATGTATTTAAAAATATCAACTTAACGCCATGGTACAAGCTCCTCTTATTTTGGGGTCATATGAGCGTGTGTGTATACACTAATTTAAACAGTTTGACCTACGATTTTGAGTTTTAATAGTTTAACAATAATTAAACATACCTAATCTATACTCGGATTTGTAATTCAAGATCAAAAAATCTACTACAAGGTTGCCACTGCAATAAAATATTTTTACAATAGTAAATTCAGTTTTTTGCAAAAAACAACCATATATAACAAACTTATTGGTAATATTAATCCTATGATTTTCATCAGTCATTCCAGTTATTTATATTTCCATAAATGCAAGACGACTTAATAAAAACTTAAACATCGGTAATTTTTGGTAACAAACATGGTATTGTACTTGTAACACTTCAGGGATTCATAACATTTGGTGCAATAAACTACAAGCTAAGTTAAGAACATACTCGGACGCAATTAATATATTACACATCATAACTAATCGGGACATAGTTAATATAATAGCGTAACTGTTCCGAGTGTTCGAATGTTTTTGCTCCGTGGTGATTTTGTTTTGTTTTAAGTTTATGTTTTGTGTTAAGTTTTTGTTGTTTAAATCCGTAACAAAGAAAATATTTTATTTATCTTCCCGACTCCTCCACTATTGCTCAAAATTATGTCTTCTTAAAATTAGTTAGACATGAGTTATTTATAAAGTTTTTTACTAGAAGTTATAATACGTAAGTAATAGTCAGGCTCAATACAATTTTGAGAACGTATAATTTATATCTAAATAATGCATTTAATTATTAGATATAGTATGAACCCTTTTACTTTAAGAAATTATTATTTTATACGCCTTAATTATCAATGAGTGATGTTGGCATTAAATAAAATAAAGAATTATATTACGAAAAGGTTGTCGAAACCTGAAATCATCACTTGAGAGTGACATAAGTGACTTTACCACTTTTGACAGTGACGTATCTGTCGTAGTTTTTTTGATCTTGAATTACAAATCCGAGTATAGAACGTTTTACAAATTTTATAAATATATCATCTAAAAATCATTAAAAACCTTGTTAACTTATAAAAATGTACATTTTCTGTACCATTTATCACTTACGTAACTACTACTATTACTACCCCTACTGGTAATACTTAATTACTTTTAATTAAAATTTTCTCACAAAAAAAATATCTCCAAAGCACTCTTGCATACGTAGAGTTTTATGAGCTTGCCTCCTTATCATAATTCATACACAGCCGTCATCTACTAAGACCATTGTAAAGATTCATTACGATATTAAGATGTTTTTGTTGATCAATTACATAAATTCTCAATGGAATATTAATAACATTCATTATAGTATTTATGTAATGGACCACCAATACTACCTTACCGTATAATTATACAGTTACCTCATACCTGATCCGGATTTGATAGTAAGTAACTGACCACGACCACGAATCACTGCCACGGTCGGGCCTTGTAGCGATCGGCCGCAGGAGTAGAGGGGCTGCGCGGGCGCACTCACAGTCCAAACAACCGGCACAATGTGCGCTCCTGCCCTGCGGTACCTCTGTGCAGTGCTCTGTGTGGTCGGGGCGTGTGCCACTGTGCAGGATGCGAACACAGTGGACAAACAAGTGGAACTCCTGGACGGAGTCCGCGTTAAGTTCCCACAGGAGAGCGGCAGTGGACGACTCATGTCCGTTGAAGTGGACACCAACCGGACTGTCGGTGAAGGTTGGTATCATGTATTTTTTTCTTACATCCAATACCAAGAGAAATCACATTGAGTTTATGCGCAATTTGTCAAAATTATATCTTACACTTACTTAAGTCATTACTCACTGTCATCACTTTTAATGGATGTCTACTTAGACATCCATTAAAAGTGATCCTGTAAACATGACACATTTAATTTTAATTGTTCAAAGCGTTCGAAATACTGGATACTATGTTTAGTACACATAGTAGTCAGTATTTTGAAATTCGTCAAGTGCAATTTCACAACATTTAAAACATTATACAAAAACATAAAACGATTATTTAACTGGGTTCCCATACATACATAAACATGTTTTTCGTGTAAAAAAGGTAGAATAGGCCTACTGTGAAAACCACGCTAAAAATCGGCCAAGTGTGATAAAAAACATAGTTTTTGTATGACGGCCCACATGAAATATTGGATTTATGTTGTTCTTAGAATTCGTCAACACGTTGTTATACAGGGAACTAAAATATAAAATTTTTAAAAATGTTAACCGTCTAGCACTATAGCACGGGGGCCTGGAAACGTTTGAAAATACAACTTTCGATAAAACTAACCGTTTCGCTGAAAATTGCAAAAACTGATAGCTGACACGTGGGATCGACGGTGACTTTTTACAGATTATAGTGTTCCGTAACATTCATGTAAATTTTTAGCTTTTTGCGAATTAATGTAACCTTACCCCAACTTTGATGCTAATTTGACTGGGCTATAAATATGTAGTATGATATAATTATGACCCAGTTGTCACGCCTATTGGGCAAGAAAACAATGTGCACTCTACTCCATCATTTCCATAGTTCGGTGCACTGCTACATTACCCAGAAATCAGGCGCGGAACTGTAAGATTAACGTGCTTACGGAGGCACCATCAAGTGGAGCCATAGAACTCTGAGCTGAGTAAAAAAGAACTCAGCCGAAATGTTCTTAAAGCCTAAGTTTCCGATCTTTCAAATGTACCAGCAAGGCCCTCAATTCTTAATATCCCTTGTCAAATAATTTACGTCATTTTAGTTTCACTCAGCACCTACATGGAATATAAACTACCTAATTGCTGATATTACTGAATGTTAGTAAAACACGACACGAGTTTCTTGACATAATTCACGATCTAAACGCACCACTTGCCGGTCTTTTAGCTCTCTTTTTTACGAGTCAAGAAAGTATTCATAGGAAATTTTATCTACTAATAGGACCTATGTACTGTTACTACGTAAATGTTATATCTAAAAAATAGACTGAGGTCGATATACTATTTGATACCTGCCTGCGATTGGATGGATGTCCAATGGGGATTAGTGGAATAATCCATACCTGCAACATTATATCTCTTTATTAGCTCATCAAAAGCTTAAGCAATTTAACAGCGTTTCAAGTAAGTTCAGATTACTTACTACTTTCCCATTTAAAACACTGCTCGTAGAGATTTACGGCTCCGAACGGGTTGCAATTACCGTGAACGAAAGCAATAACTCCGCACTATCATGACATAAAAAAAGGAATCCACCTTGATGTATTAGCGAAAGTATTCAGACCGACAAAAAAAAACAATCATTTGATTGATGGATTCTGTGTGTAGCGGTTGCTGGTGAAAATCAAACGATTTACACGACACCAAGTAAAGTATCAACTACTTTATTTTCATTACTTGAAACTATTTTTCATCATCATTACGTTGTGGTTGTATCAGTTATGTGTAAGGTTTATTCCATTTAATAATATCGTAGAAACTACGGCTGTGACAAAAGAGTAAGGGCTTGGTAAGTATATGTTGCCAAACCGTAGCTGCCATAGTTAAAATCTAAGCACGGCTTCTTGATTTCAGCCTTTGGGATATGAAAGGATAATGGTATAATTTATGTTTACTTAAAGATTTTACTTTTCTTTAGCTGTCACCATGTTCTGTTCAGTAGCTTAATACCTAACCTAGTCCAAATAAACTTTTTAGGTAAGTGCTCAGTTTAAAAGCTCTTTATTTTTACGCATATTATCGTCATCCGCAATGATCTTGACGCGCCTAAACTTCGCTCAATACAAAAAAATAACTTTATTTGTATGATGATACAGAAGTATAAAGTTTACATTATTTGATAAGTAATCTAAACTAAGTTGTGAAATAGGACAATTTCTCAAATAGATACTACGTACAGCAGACGTTGGAACGGACGTCCGGTCCAGACCTTCCCATTCGTCTCTCAAACGTGTTGTTAAATGAAGTTAACATATCAGTTGTCCCATTGTATTAAAGGTTTTCGAACTTGGTTAATTTTATAGTTCCGTCAAATACGTTCAAGCGTTTGACTGTGATCTCTCTGAATAGTCAGCGTCAGAATCGCCGGTCACTAGACGTATTTATCGTTGAAAATATGACCAATAATTGCTGCCCAATTGCTTCTATTTAGTTCCTATAAGTAGTCAATTGGTGCCATCAGATTTTAGACGATATGGAACATATAAGAGTGACCGGCCATCCAGATGTCTAGTTGGCCGGTCACCTAGTTGTGGTACCTTAAGTGCGTGGAATAGCTGAAGTATCCGTTGGCCAAACATTACTGCCCGTTTGGTGCCGTCAAGCTTTTAAAGCTCCGCACCTCAAGCTATCATGGAAGTACAGTATCGAGCTATTTTCCTTTGTAGCCTTCAGGGTGAAACGAGCAAAACTATGTACACGCGATATTGCTACAGCAATATGTTCAGGCGCTACAATGCGAGGGTAGATCATTATTTTATTTTAAATGTAGTTAAGCATATTGTTTATTATGGTTCGGCACTGTTACAGCTAGCATTACTTGTAGTCTGATATAATTTCAACGTAATATTATCATTTAAAATAAATAAATAATTGCTAGAGGAAGGGGTGGTAATTTGGAACCCTACTTTGTTTTTTGAACATTTAAATAAAACATTTGGACTAATCATCTTGAATAGTGACTTTGTGTACTTTAAAATATATTAGCTTTTATATTAGGACCAAAAAACAAAATAAAACCACTAATTATAGGAAATAATTAACTTTATTGACATAACTAAAAAAACGTGAAATCAGGGTGAAGACTGAAGTATTAAAATCAATATTTCCATTATAGTCCACTAATTATAGTAAGTACCTTGGAATTCGAGATACCCAGCTGTAAGTCTGTAAATACTTGTATATTGACACCCTAAAAGTTGTCTCAAAACCTACATATGGTAGGGTGTACGCAACTATTAAATTTTCAAGGTAAAATGTCACATATATCAGTTTTATGAACTTTTGAGTGAAACGGGAAGTTTTATCATAAAAGTGTGTAGGAAAAAATTACTTATCATCTATTTATCTATAAAAATTGTCTGTACGTTTTATTCCTAAGTTTCATCATTTCAGAGATACAGCGGTGCAAATTTTCATAAAACCAATGTTTAAGTGAGTTCTCATACAAAAACTATGGTTTTTTTTTCTCACACTTGGCCGGTTTTTAACGTGGTTACCCCAGTAAACCTATGCCAGACTAACATCAGTACTCCCGATATTTCGGCACTGTTTCAAGATCATGGCGCTTGCAACAGTGCCTATCGGGAGCTCATTAAAACAAAACAACATGGTAAGTATCCCGGACACTTTCAGTTTCCTAGTGCTTAAAACTGGTATTTATGACTTTTGACCTTGAAAATTTTATAGTTGCGTACACCCTACCATATGTAGGTTTTGAGACCACTTTTAGGGTGTCAATATCCAAGTGTTTACAGACTTACAGCTGGGTATCTCGAATTCCGAGATTCTTACCTAATTTAAGCTTAAATGACTGGACTATTATTATTCATTTAATCATAGTAAAATCAATTTAATTTACTTCATTGTTTTATTTCATATTAAAATTCAAACATAAAAAAATGTAGACTTTTGGCCCGGTGGTTAATTTGTCAGTGACCACCACTGCTTCATGAATGAAGAGTTGAGAGTTCGATCCCCACCCGGGACAAACATTCGTGTAATTTACATTTTGTATTTATTCTGTGTCTGGATGTCCAGATACAGAACAAACACAAAATGTCAATGTTATATTTAAATATACAATATTTGATATATTTTGCACGCAGATGTATCGCGCAATCACAAAAGTTCATCATAATAATATGAATGGTGTCCCGGGTAGCGATTGAACCCATGACTGCGTACAAATCAGGGTTACTACCAAATGCGCCATGGAGCCCGCAAAAAGCATTATTTTTTTAATAAATGCAATAAATAGTAATAACATAATATTGTGCTCCTTTCATAATATCAGGTACTGAAGCTAAAAAGGAAAATAGATCGATACCTACTATACTTCCATGATAGCTTGAGGTGCGGAGCTTTAAAAGCTTGACGGCACCAAACGGGCAGTAATGTTTGGCCAACGGATACTTTCTTTCTTTCTTACTAGGGTAACGTAGGGTTCCAAATTACCAACCCTTCCTCTAGCAATTTTTATTTATTTTAAATGATAATATTACGTTGAAATTATATCAGACTACAAGTAATGCTAGCTGTAACAGTGCCGAACCAGAATAAACAATATGCTTAACTACATTTAAAATAAAATAATGATCTACCCTCGCATTGCAGCGCCTGAACATATTGCTGTAGCAATATCGCGTGTACATAGTTTTGCTCGTTTCACCCTGAAGGCTACAAAGGAAAATAGCTCGATACTGTACTTCCATGATAGCTTGAGGTGCGGAGCTTTAAAAGCTTGACGGCACCAAACGGGCAGTAATGTTTGGCCAACGGATACTTCAGCTATTCCACGCACTTAAGGTACCACAACTAGGTGACCGGCCAACTAGACATCTGGATGGCCGGTCACTCTTATATGTTCCATATCGTCTAAAATCTGATGGCACCAATTGACTACTTATAGGAACCAAATAGAAGCAATTGGGCAGCAATTATTGGTCATATTTTCAACGATAAATACGTCTAGTGACCGGCGATTCTGACGCTGACCTCTGAATAGATAAAATTTTGTGCAATCATATTAATTTACAATACCAATTGGTACTTTAAGTATACCAAAATCTTATTTAAAATGCTCCCTTGACAACCTGTTTATACCTACTAGTACCTTATCCTTATGATTTAACGTAAACATTCTCTCCCAATTCGCTTAACTCAAATAATTATAAGCACATTCCACCATGAGACGATACCGCAATAATTACACAATGCCTTGTTACAAGTTATTTTGAACAACAATTTCAAACATGCCGACATCTACATTCAGTGTGCCCACAAGCAAGCTACAAATATGACTAAAAACGTCATAACATTCTAGTAACTTCGGCAGTCGAAAACCGGTGTGCCCTGTTCCTGCATTGAACGAGTTAAGAGTACTTAATTTTTAGTCTTATTCTGCTTGAGAAAGTGGAGAAATTGCGTGCACTAAATAATCAGAGCGACGACAGAGACTATAGATACTGTTTGTAGGTAGAGCATTGACCGGACGGCAACTGTTAAATCGATTAGCCAACCTTATCGATGGAAAGTAAACGCAAGAAATGAGTAGGTTAAGAAATACATTGATTCGGCATCGAGAAGTGTACATATCGATTGTGAATTATTTACCTATAGATACTTCTTGTAAATGAGAATCTGCAGGATTCAATAATATATTTAAAAGTACTGACACGGTAATTAAATCTACAATCCCCACAAAAAAAATTTAATTTAATGTAACGTAATAAATTGAATTTGATGTAATATTAGTGAATTACCTATTATTAACAGGACATATTTAGATACCTTAATTTGAAATTTATATTCAGAGAGAAATTATTAATAGAGCTTTTAAGTTAAGGTTTCAGAAAAACTCAAAAGGAAAACAAGTTAGGAAAAACGTTCATCTAGGCGTACCTACTAAGGATAATTTGATGATCAAAATAACTTTTGAAATTACCAATGAAAGTTTTTTATATATAGACTAGCTGTGCCAGCTTCGTCCGTCCGTCAAAGCAAGTAGACATGATTCTTTGAATTAGCATTTTTTTATTTATAAACTGATTGACATGAAACACTACATTTGTAGGTGAGCCTATCACACCTAGCAGTGGCGCAGCTAGGCGTAGGCGATGTAGGGCCTATAGGGGCTTCGTGGCAAGCTTAAAGCCCCCTAAATTAGGGGGCAGCAAGACGAAAGGTTCGTATAGGTAGATTTATTGTATCAACTGTCAATTATTAATACCCAGAACGCCCTTCCAGCTCATGTTTTCCCGTTGTTTACACCCGATTACTGAGGAATTTGAAAAACTAGATAATTAATATACCTACAGGAACAAATATCAATTTATTTTTCAAATTTCTGATCGAACCTACGACCGGGTCAGGTTCGGAATAACCCCGGACTTGCTTGGGAGCCGATGGCTCTCATTCCTAATGCATGCTTTGTAATTATTTTATAATTGGTGCAACAATCACGTGTTTCAGCCCGTGGCAAACAGAAGAAGCTGC
The DNA here is from genome assembly GCA_039566165.1 of Maruca vitrata. NCBI lineage: Eukaryota > Metazoa > Arthropoda > Insecta > Lepidoptera > Crambidae > Maruca > Maruca vitrata. The sequence goes on along the minus strand of CM076914.1, from coordinate 12,452,767 downwards.
TGCAGCGTATTTTGCCGATGTTCATCATGCCGTTCCTGATCCAGTCGGCCATCATCCCCATGTTCCTTAGCATGCTGAAGTTCATGCTCTTCAAGTCTCTTATGGTCGGAAAGGTAAATCTCATTGTTTACATATCACTGGCTAGGTGGAACAGTGGTTAGTGATCCAGGTTCACAACCTACGGTTCCAATAGTCGTGGATTCCATTCCCACCCGGGAGAAATTGTTGTGTAACAAACATCGGTATATTAAATATATTTTAGAAAATTTATGTTATTTCTGATATCCGTAACACAAATGCTTAGGCTACTTACCGCGGGATCAGATCAATGTATGTGATGTTTTGTAATAAATCATCATCGGAACCTAAGCTAGCTGTCAGTTAAAAAAACAGCCTTTTTTCTTGAAATCTCAAATGAAATGAGCCGTTTTGAAATTATGACCTTTCTTGATTTCATACTGTTATAGATACTATGTAGTCTGTGTCCATACGGTCCTTCTGTGTTTTGGTACCTACACTATGTTTTGTGTAGTTGCTTTATTTCCATCAAGAATACGCGCTGCGGCCTATCATTTGAACAAAATTATTATAAATCATAGCATAATACTTTCTCCTATATTCTAGGTGGCGCTTCTGCTCATCATACTAAATGCATTCAAGAACCACAATGCTGTGAAAGGGCGCGATTCAGTAATGGCCGATGTCCACTACGGTTACCATGGCAATGGTATGGAAGAGTATGGTGCCTATATTAACTAACAAAATGAAAGAGAAGATAGGATAATTTTTGAAAACCTATTGTAATCACATGTTAATGAGTATTAAATTAAAGGAAGTTCTAGATAATATTCCTTTCAACAACAAGTAGGTACTTTAGAACAGAATAGTAATTCAATTTAAAACTCAGTGGTTTTAAGACTTCGTAAAGAGAAGGTACCTACGAATGAATTTTAAAATTAAAGTGAAAAGAATAATGACCTATTTTAAAATCAGATGATTAGAAGGTATTTGATGAAGAAGGCATGCAAGGTGTGCTGAAAAGATTGAAACATTAAGTAAGAATCTCTGATCGAGAGCGATAGTCAAAAGCATGTAACACTCTGGTATTTTTGCCATCGTTATGTCTTTAGATTTAAGCGTTATTATACGTTTGGAATACCCTATGTACTGTCAGTGCAACGCCTTACGTCCTAAACTGTACGTTAAGGTACTTCATATTATTGTCCTATTATGTTTTTTTTTCCTTTTGAACCTTAGGTAATCATAATGGATGTCATGTTTATTTTTCGAACGGAAAATCAAGTTCCAAGATTTTATTCAAAAGGTAAGATTTTAATCAAGATTCATATTTAAATCTTACCATTTGAATAAAATCTTGGAACCACTCAAATTCGTACGAAACTTCAGCAGAATTAATTTATTTTAGAATTAAGTTCATAAAGCTTAGCTTTGGAATAGGTAAGTACATAGAAGTACGTTGTGTTAGGTATTTATTTTTATTATTATTTCAGGTTATTTACCGGTTATCTTATGTGAATGCACAAATTATATAATGTACTTAATATTTTCGAAGAAACATAAGCATAGTAATTGCCACTAACACGTAAATGTAAATTTAGAAGTTTTTTTGGCAAAAAGGGACGTTTAAAGCGGAGAATGAATTAACAAGTTTATAATGTACCGTAATACTATATGTTTATCTAGCTTTAGTTCGTCTAAGTCATTAAGCTATTATTAGATAGGTCCTTAGTGATTTAGATACTGAAATGAAATGAAGTGAAAATATTTATTCTACAAATAAGTATTTAGATTTTCATACATAATAATATATTAATCTGGGTCTATGAGCGTTTTGCACCGCAAGAGATTAAACAAATTAATCACAAGTTAAATAAATAGTTACATAATTTATGGATTTTCACTTTACTTTACTTTGAGTTAAATAGAATTGATACTTAACTAGTGTAAATTTTGCATAGCTATCTAAAATAAGATATTAGCCAGCCATATTACCTATTTCAAAAAGAGATATTTCACCTACCACCATATTAGATGTCTAAGTACAGTATTTTAAAAAGAGTACTTAATTGTTTTGCAACTAACTTATCTTACTGTGTAATAATATCATTGAGTTTTTTGTAGATATGTAAGTGAACAATATAGTGCTGTCTGTCTGAAAAATTATTATATTAATGTACCCTTAATTTTTTAACAAAACTGGTTGTTGTTATATTTTCTGTACATAACAAACAATAAAAAAATATGTTTTTAATCCAACGTCTTTTCATAAAAATATCCTCAATCCGGAATATAGTACAGTTCCAAACTGAACTGAACCTATGTAGCAGGAATGGTATGTATCGTATGTACCAATTTTTTTACCTCGTCTGTAATGCCCCACTGCTGAACAAGTGCGTCCCATCATTCACTCCTTGATCTATCTGCAGTTTGAGTGTCAATCAATCACTAATATATTAATAATGGAGAATGTTCATGATTTTAGATAATTAGGTATCTTTAAAGTGTTTGATAATCTGAATCGACATGTGTACCTAATTCGACATACAACCGATATTGAAAAAGTTATACGTGTTTAAAGTTCTGATCGTTTGCACTTTTCATACAAATGTTTTGATATGACGTCACACCATAACATCCAGTACATTGCAAAAAATGTTTTTTCGTAATTTTACGTTCTAGAATATAAATTTGTTTTACAAATACATTCAACGTTCCAATTATAATGTCCTTTTGTGAAATTGAGACACAGTAACATTCTCCATTGTTATTGTAGGTAAAATGCCTATACTTAGGTGTGTGACAATTTATAAATATGTACATGTTATGGACCAAGTGATTAATGCGAGCATTATTAATAATGCCCGAGCATTATGTATAATGTCTAGCCCTAACGGGCCAAGTGATTAATTATTATTTAAACTTCATTATTTATCACAATGCCCGGGCATTATTATGTGGATATGTGATGATTGGGCAATATGATAGTTGTGCGTAATTTGAGGTTAATAATTGTCTTTTGTGCTTTAAAATAATTTAATAATAAAAGAAAACGTAAAATTTCCACTCTGTATTACGCTCATTACAAAGTTACGCCGTTTGACACGTATTCATAGTGACGTACTCACTGCGTATTTTTAGAATGGGATGAATATTTTAAGTATTATGGGAAACTTTACTTATATTTTTTCGTAATTCGATTAATTTTATCATTCGTAACCCCCGCTGCTGTGTATTGACCATACTATACATCTATGTATTCACCCATTTTCGTACATGTGCGCATAGATTACGTTCCTCCGTGTATTTATTATTTTTTGTGACCGTTACGTTGACTTTGACGCGTTATTGGACGTTGATTTTGCTTTGTGTTTGGACTTTGATTTAAAATGCCAAAACGAGGAAAAACAATAAATAGCCAATGTCTCCGTAATCTTAATCCCCCGCGCATCAATACTAACAATAATAATGACACTCATGTGTTCAGCTATTTTGGGTGTAAACGCCATTATTTATATTGCAATTATGAATAATAGCGTGTCTTACAAGTTACGCCGCCAAATTATGTCCATTACCCCCTTTTGTTATGACAATTTTTTCACGCCACAATATTTTTTAGAGGCGTAAATACTTTTTATATAAAACTATTGTATATCAAATAATAATAACGATTAAAGTTGTTTCTACATAATATGTTTGTATTACTTTGCCCAAAAGGTGATAAACATTATGTATAATGCCCGGTCAAAGTGATTATTTGAATAATTATTATTGAATTGCACTCTCATATTGGGCATTTTTCATATGGACCGGGCAGTATGAATAATGCCCAATTTATCATTTGGTCCATAACATACATACGTATTACAAATACGCATCGTTAAATTTCCGGAGAAATCCAATTAACGTTTGATATAAATCTATGTAATTACGAGGATACACAGTGGAGTGTTAACATTTTCTGATTAGTCAAATATAGGTACCTAATAAGTATTAAAATACTAGCGGCCGCCCACGACTTTGTCCGCGTATTAATGGGTTTTAGTAGAATATATTAAAATAGCCAGCTACCTCCATACCACGTTTTATAAAAATCTATAAACGTAAAAAGTATCCTATATGTTATTCCAGAGTACCAGCCACCATCATACCAAATTTCATGAAAATCGGTTCAGAAGTTTGAGCGTGAAAGAGTAACAAACATCCATACATCCATACTTACAAACTTTCACGTTTATAAATAAGTAATATAAGTAAGGAAAGTAAGGATGTTTAGAGTCGGGAAGATAGGGTAGATCCGATGACGAATGTTTCACAACAAAGCGTTGCCTAGCAACCACTGACAGGCATATTTTTACTAAACCTTGTCCGAAAGAAATATTGTCTATTATGACGTGATGACTGACAAAAAAAATCTGTCAGACCCTGACTTCCTTATCATGGGACCACCTTGGGACCATACTCTTTCCATAAAATAATAAAAGTAATAATAATAATAATATATAAAGGCGTAGGGATGTGACGACCCCACCGCCCCCAGGTGGGAGTCACTGATTTTCTCACCATGAAAGGCAGCGACTCTCTACCAGTGCAACCAGTCTCCCCAGGGCAGCTTGTGGCGGGCTGAATGGGATTGACACCCCTTGGGACCCGTGCCTCTGAGAGTCGACCAGGCCCCTCTCTCCGCTTGCTTTAGTTGGCCGGTAGGAGTGGACCCCACGGGGGCCGCAGGACTCTCACCTCTGTCTTGCCTTAGCCGGCTGGCCATAGTGGGGCGTCAGAGCTACATGCTCGCAGGGTGGAAGTGAAAGATGCATAAGTCGCGAGTTGGCACAGTGGCGATACGCCACTGGGTATAAAGCGGTGTACACCTCTCGGCACCCTGAGCCGCTCACAATAATGTTGCCCCCCGTCGCTCCTGCCTCGTGCCTTGCGTGTGCGACCAATGGGGGGCCCATGACAGTGAGTGGCGAGTCACCACCTGCCCATTTTATTCGTGTTTTTAAACATAGATCGGGGCAGGTGCCATAGTCCTTCCCATAGTCCCGGTTACCCAGTCCACTAGCACCTCAACCCAATAGTCCAGATTTTTTGTTTTTCCACTTTACTCCATAGTCCTGCACTGACCGGGGGTTGTCCTTGGCTGCATTCTATAGTGTATACAGGGATAATCGTCGGCTGGTGCCACATTACATATAGCATACAAGTCATTAAAGAGCCTCTACGTGTTGGCTTTGGCCCCACGCACGCCTCCCAAAAATCCGGGACTCTGTAGTCCCGAGAAATTGGCAATGACTGATAATAATATATAATATATATAAATAATAATAATAATATAAATAATACTTCATCCGTGTGCGAAACGCCTACTAAAAAAAATCTTATTATTGAAGGTGGACGTTTCGCACGTTCGGGCGAATAAATTTCGTGCGAATCGATTACTAAGCCGAGAAACCTCCTTCTTTTTTTAATTCGGTTATGAACTGCGACACAAGTAATTCGTAGGTACGTACAGATACTACTGTACGTACGAATGTATTCGTGTCATGAAACTAGATAGGTAGTTCAAGTTAGGCCCAAGCCTCTTACTGAGGAGGACGTGTACTATGACGATGGCAAATATTAATCCACTCGGTTTTTCATGAACGGTAAATAATATTAAATTTATACGTTTACAGACGAATAATGAATGCGCATTAATTTTGATTTACTGATTCTCCCACATTGCACTGTTCGATTCATAAATCGCGCAGCTAAAAGAGATCAATGATCTGGATAGATAATTGATTTTCTCTCTCACTTCACACATTCCGTTCTGGTTGGTGATTCTAATAAACTCTGAAGTAAAGTTTGTACACTATAAGTATACTAAGAACTTGCATGCAATATCAACTGTGCCCCTTTACTTAAGGGCAAGTAGGTACTTATTTGAATAACATGGTCTATCTAGTCTAGTCTCAAGTTGACAAAAGACATTTTCCTTTTCAGCCTAAGTAGTAACGACTTCATATCCAGTAGACACCTAATAAAGGACGAGCGTTTTCAGACAACACATAAGATAAAAATAGATCTTATGTTAAACCACGCCCACTGATGCTTCATTAGTAACGACCAAATCTGAGACCCGTGAACATCTATGCGCTCGCTTACAGAAAAATATTAAAAACCTTGTTGCCATGGCTCCTTGTAGCATAAGATGGCATGGAAAAGATAGCAAGAGCTCAAATTTTAAAATTGATGGTACTTCGTTTCACCGGTTAGTGTTTTAATCAATTAAAACTAATATTTTTTTGTTTGACCGGAGGCCATCTTAGATGACCGTCGGTCGGCGTCATCAACCGCCCATCTCTTTCTTTAACATTCAGTTTTATATCCTTTATCCTTATCGTTCTCCGTGCACGTATACGTAGTGCTGTACCGTACCAAATACTCAGAATAGATCGATTTAGATTTTCAATTGGATAATTCAAAAGCATATTTTCTAACATAGGAGTTGACCTTAATTTATCATATTTTTAATCTTATTTAGTAATCTTTATATTTTATGTATATAGTACTAATTTACTATATATATAAACGCGAAAGGTCACTAATTATTCACAGACTCACTGACTGATCACGATATCTCAGAAACTCGATTGGAAATCCCCAACAATGGGGATAAGTGAAATTTTTGTCCATTAATCCCTATTGATGCCTCTGATGGGGATTTGTGAAAAAAAGTTGTTGATAAAGTTCACAAATTAATAATAATCAAACCGACTTATTATATGTATACCGCCTTTGTAAGCATCTACAATGTTTTTAACGTAAATAATTATAATATAAAATAAATCAATCAATCATGTATTCCAGATAGTAATAATCCATATCCTCAATCAAATCAAATCCATTAAATGTAGGTAAATATAAATTACATGTCCAAGAAAAAGGTAATTATCTTTTATAATATTTTAAAATTATGTTACGAAATGCATCAATTTATCGATTATCTTTTTTCAAAGAAAACTTATGTACCCCATCCCTTTGTTTTGTGGTGACTTTGTTGCGACCAATTAACATTCAGCACCCACCCCCCGCGCACCAGGTAGTTGACTGAAATGTTTGAATTGCGAATTATTAGACATTAGGTGTCTATTGGGTATGAAGTCGATGCTAAGTAGTAAACAAAATACCTTTTTTTTTTGTGTACTAACGTGCGGGCCCGAGACTGTACTGATTTTAAATTGCAAAATTTCTGCGCAAATATCTCAATTTTAGGTATATAACTATATAACAAACACTAAAATATTAACAAATTCTGTCCAGTCGTAAACACGTGATGAAAGACCAAGAGAAATTAGGGTTTCTTTTTTTTATGAAAGTACCGGTAAAGATGAATTCCAATGAATTGTAAAATTTACGTGTTATCACTTTTTTTTATAATAGGCTAGCAAGATGAGGTCGACAGGCACAATAGACCATATTGAGCCTATCGCACTTACCCTGAAGGCCTGCTTAAATGCCGTTTCACGCCCCGCCTGAAGAGCCTGGGATCACAGAAAGGAGTAAAAACATGTTGAAAATTAAATGTAACATAACAATATTGTTGCTTCAACAATGAAAACTTTAAGAGAGACTTCAAAATAAGTACTTAGATTCTTTAGAAATTTAACTCTGGATTAATTGTTCGAACTCGCAGTACCTACTTACAATGTTTGCGATTTCTTTTTTCCAAAGCCGATTGAATTGAGAAAAAAAAGGCTTGTTCGTATTTCCTTGTCGTTGCTTCACCAGTGGGGCTAACAGGACAAACACTACCAGAAGAAAATTTACTACCTATACACTACGTACTTACTTAGTTTATTTACGTACTCGTGGTAGGTAAAGTTAGTACACTTTTGCGGCGTAAATTGACTTGTATTTCAAACGTGTTAGTTATTGCTTTCTGATCATCTACAATTCAATTTGTCACAGTATGGCTATTATGCATTCACAGTAGTAAAGCCATTAATACACTGTAGGTAAGCCATAAACTGAAAAAAAAAGAGACCGTAAGCAGACCTATTGCGTTAGATTTATATAACTTTTAGATTTTTACCCAAAATACTTATTTTTCTTTCTTTCTTTCCTAGGTAGAAAATTAAGCTTGTGCCTAAAATATGTCCCAAATACTAAACCGTTAGGAGGAGAGCTGTTCACTAATAGATATGTACCTAACCTTTTAGAGTACCCTCAACCCTATCATTCCGATGCGACGGGTTATTAAGGAGCCCCCAACTGAGGCCAGAGAGGCCGCCTCTCCGTACGTCTTCCCCCGGGCTGTCACTAACGTATCGTCAGCGTAACAAATTACGCTTATACCCGGGAGGAGTGATTTTTGTTCTAACCTAACCTAACCGATTCCATATTATTATGATTTCGCCTAAACTTGTTTCTGCACTTTGAAATTTTGCAAATATGTACGTAGATTTCTGTTGTCATATTTATTTCAGAATTTCTATTTTATTATTAATGTGCATTGCTGCGAATTTGTAGTGTTTTGATTTTTTGAATTACTAATAAAAATTTCATGTAAAAATTTGTGTACCTATTATTTATTAAAATATAAAATATGTATCAAAAGAAAACTGTAACACAGATGAAACGTTATTCGTCTAAAAGTTGTCTAGCCTAGTGAAGGATTTGTAAAATGATAATTACGCGGAACGTGTTCTGTCATTATAATAATCTGCCTAACAATAATTCTACAAAATGAAACGTTGTCAAACAAAAAATTGGCAATCGTTAGTTGTCAAAGTGAAGAGTAGGCGAACCGTTGGTTGGCAAATGATAATCGGCCAAACAATTTTCGGCGAAAAGGCAGGATACCTAAATTAATTGTAAGTACACATACCTCCATGTTATATCGTATGAGATATTCTAAAATTTATATTGAGAAACTTAGTAATTCGTGCATCATATTCCTTGTTTATTGCAGTCTTAAACATGTAATTTAGCCACTTGATTAAATCCAATGGTCCAAATAGTCTTAATCCACCCCCCAATGGCACGAGTAGACAGATACCGGGGTAAAAATACGACTTTTGATATAATATTGACACATAACTTTCTTGGGTCAGTGGGTAGATTGTAAAAAGACAACGAATAAAATATCAAAATAGCGTAACAAAATACCCGTTGTGTCGCAACGCTGCAAGTGGGGATAGTCCTCGCAAAAACCGTGGTCACCATTACGCCAACCGCGCCTCGTCAACGCGCAGTCGCATTGCTGTTAGTGAAACTAAAAGTGTGCACAAAGTTGGTAACAACTATTAAGTTCTCATACACACGACATACACCGTCGCTCGTATCGTAATTACTAACTAAAACCTTTAAAGAGACACAGTTCAATTGGATCCCAGGACATTTGTTTGTCTATTCATGTTTTCCTCAAGTTACACAATTTAGAAACGTGAAGTGAAAAGGTAAGGTCAGTGAAATCTGTTAGTTTGTTCCTGTCACCTTAACTTATTAAGTATTCAGCATTATATCTGATAATCAGAGAGAATGTGGTGGAGCTATATACCAATCGAGGTAAGTATGAAGACTTTATTATCTTTGCCATTATCAGTGTTTATAGAGTGAGAGCTACATAAATACACTCGGCGTCAAAAAAATCGCTTATTCAAAAATTCCTAAACCTTATGTAGAGGATAGTGTTAGGTATCATTAGAAAGGTAACAAAAAGGAGTATCAAAAAACAATTAAGTGTAATCTTTTTTTAAATTAAAATTATACAAAAACATTAAAAGTTGAAAAATAATAAAAAATCTTAATTAAGTCCTTACTAATAATCGACAATTTACAAAAAAAAAAATGTACAAAACCGCGGAGACACTCACGGTGCGTCTGCGAACTGCCTGGAGCTCCTGTTGCAACTGAACAGCGTTTGAAAAGCGATTTCTCAAAGAGTACGACACAACGAACCGGTCGTCTCTTTCCGAAGTGCAGCGACGTCTACCGGACCCATGTCGCCGGATATAGCCACCGGTCTCTAAAAAGCGCACCCCTGCTTGCAGTAGTGCAACCACTTTGAGCGGCCTCATTAGCATCCATTATCCAGATGTTCTTTCTACAGTAAAATCAGTGCGTGTGTCCTCTTCAACGGTTTAATAGCGAATGACCTACATTAACCCCGTGTTGACCCCTTTATACCCACAAAGGTAGCGCAACTCGCGACTCTCCCGAGCAGCAAAATTTCCTTAGAATTTTTGTGTCACTTTATTTGTTGCATTAGGTTTTATTTAATAATGAAAAATAATGTTTTTTATTAAGTTAATTAAGTAACCTTTTAAATAAATTTATAATTAATACGACTGCATGTGCATATCAAGAGTTACTGACATTTGAACGAGATTTTCTTAGAGGTGCGATTTTTTTGTCGCCGAGTGTAGCAATGTAGCATGTGTGATGTTATTCAAGACATACCTACTTAATATTTTATATAAATAATAAGACTTAACTAAATCTAGTTTGAGAGATTTGCATCGTGTTGGATCACCAAAAAATCCTGTTTCTATCAAATAATAATTGATGTTGACATTTAGGACAGCGAGAATAGATGGAAACCGGTTTTCTTTACAAAATATGAACGTGTTCTTTTAAATACTTATCTGACTATTTATTCTCGCATGCATGTTAATTAATCATTATGTCATTAGAGATGTAGATGTATGAATTGTTTTATTCGAAAGCATCTAAATAAGAACGTATCGTAGTAAGTTACCTACAACAAAATGTCCTTTAGTTTAGTGAATAGTTATTCAAGTGTAAGTTAATAATAATACTTGCCTACTGCATAAATAAGAAGTTAATCGGTACGTATCGGGGTGAACTCTGTCGCTAGGAAGGTCACAGAATGTAATAATATCTATAACTAATGACAAAATATAGGGTAATATTTAGGATTTGTTTTAAATCTGATTTTTTCTAGGCGAGTGGATAATATTTTCTTATATAGACATAGAGCGGTATTATGTAGGTAATAAGTAACTACCTTTTATAACCCGGGCACAAATCCTACACGATTAATACCTAGTAGCTCGGACGAATGAAAAGGGTATGTCAGACTCTTTAAAAAAACAACTAAGGTGTTCCTCCTCATCGCTTATGGAAGTCAGGATTGCCCCGGGCGGCAAATATAGGGAGGGGAAAAAGGGTTACTAGTGACAATGCTCCTCAGCCTGAGCAGCGGAAACACGTCATTGCACTAGTAGTTCCCGCCCTTCAGACGGAGACAGTGCAATGTGAGTGAGGTGACCTCTCGTGCTCAACCACAGGTCTCCACTGAATTGGCCTCGGGTCGGGTTCCATATTCCATGTTCCCCCATTTTGCCCACTCTACTACTACTAAGTCAGAGGGATGCTCAGCTCAAACCCAGCCCGCTTAGCGGCCGTATTATCATTCCGACTACTACTAGAGGAAGATCCCAGAGCCGCCAGACATCACTTATTTTCTAATGGACAAAATAATATACGATTGAGTAGTGGTGGGGTGTACTATCATCATATGACTAGTTGCTACCTTGACCAGACGGCCATTTTTCAGATATCGACCAATCAAGGTACATAGAAACACTGCTCACCTCACTTAAATTCTGATGGCTGATTTTAACATATATTTTACACAATATCATTAAAAATCAGGTTTCATTACTCCCAGACACATGCGGTCGGCGGTTTTACCTTACAGACGCTTTAAAGCTATGAAAAAAATTTTACTTTTACTTAATTTTACTTATTTTGTGATGCTTGATTTTTATATATGTTATTCAAACAACTATTTTAAAACGTTTTGCAAACGGACAGACCGATCCAAGGGGCCAAACATTCACCAGACCCAACTGTTATAGATTTTTTTTTTTAATTGAATTTAGTTAAGTTTTTCTAATAAATTCCCCTTTTCCTTCCCTGTCATATATCCTTGCTACTCGTGGGAACGCAATGACCTTGTTAAAGCAATGCACAAGGCAGAATGGCGGCGACGTGGTCCACAACCCGTCACGTCACGTTTCCCACAGAGGTGAAAAGTGGATCGCTGGAAGTGATCTCTGCCTACCCCTCTGGGAAAAAGGCGTGTATGTATGTTTCTAATAAAATAGTTTGTAAGGTACAATTCTATAATTATTGCGGTCAGATGAGCACTTTTTAGTTGTTTGAATAACATATATAAAAATCAAGCATCAGAAAATAAGTAAAAGTAAAAATTTTTTCATAGCTTTAAAGCGTCTGTAAGGTAAAACCGCCGACCGCATGTGTCTGGGAGTAATAAAACCTGATTTTTAATGATATTGTGTAAAATATATGTTAAAATCAGCCATCAGAATTTAAGTGAGGTGAGCAGTGTTTCTATGTACCTTGATTGGTCGATATCTGAAAAATGGCCGTCTGGTCAAGGTAGCAACTAGTCATATGATGATAGTACACCCCAACACTACTCAATCGTATATATTTTGTCCATTAGAAAATAAGTGATGTCTGGCAGCTCTGGGATCTTGGACCATACCAAGGGTTGTTGTTCCGAAACCGCCCAACCAGCCAAGCTATCGCATAACCATTATTTTTTATTTTGTTAGGTAACAGGGTATCTAATACTTACTTTAATACTTCTCTAACGTAGACAAACTTCATTATTTTTAAGCCTGCATTCACTTCTTTTCAGATGATGTCCAAGGTTCTGAATTGGAGCTGCAACCACAAATTAGTAATTTTTTTAGGATTCACTTCATTTTGTTTGTTGACATCAACATATTCGTTGTTTTGTAGTTTCCAAAAATCACAAAGTGGGATAAAATATTTACCAGAAAAAGGATTTTGGGATCGAAATGTCGCTAACGAGGTAGATACCTATCCTATTTTTATTGTCTATTATTTGTACGATCACTAAGGTTTACACCTAGCGATGCTTGGGCGAATTCGATCGCGGCAGCAACGCCGCGATTTCGCCGCGTGCTGCGTTCATATTTCCAACATGAACGGACCCGCGCTGTATAATGCGGCGCATGCGCTAAGCGGGTAGGTTGGATGAGCCGTAACCGCCGCGAAATCGCGGCGAGATCGCGGCGTGATCGCGGCGAAATCGTCGCGATATCGCCGCGAGAGAATTGCCTAAAAATCGCTAAATATTTAAATCATTTAGTTAAGTAGGTACCTACACCATTTTAAGCATGAACTTATTTTCTAGTACCTACATTTATATTAACCTATAATTTACTTAATTACGTGCCTCCAAAATAAGTAAATAAATATAATATAATTATGTACTTTTAAGTGACTATTATCTATCTACTTCTTATTAAACAAGCAATCAAAAATACTTATAAATTAAATATCAATAAAAGAACTGACTATTTGCCTATATATAACTATATTTATTTACCTAAAATAGGTACCTACCAACTAGAACTACCTAGTCATATTTAAATTTCAATCAGGGAATTCTTACTTCGTGTCATGGTTATCTTTCTATTTACAGAGTTCACTGTGCTACAGACTCCCGCGACATGTTATACCTAAGAACTACAAATTGTTGTTACGGCCCAATGTCGCGACAAAAACATTTAGTGGAGTGGTGAGAATAATTGTTGAAATCACTGGACCGACTAAAAACATAACACTCCATTTCAACAACCTAAACATCACTTCTACAACTATAGAAAATTCAAATTCAAACCAAAAAATTCCTATTTGCTCAGTTGCAGTTCCAGACCAAAGGGAATATTTTATTATTAATCTAAAGAAAATTATTCCAAAAGGAAATTACATAGTCACATTAGAGTTCTCAGGAAAACTAGACAGAGGAATTATAGGGTTTTACGCAAGTTCACTAAAAAATGGCGGGTAAGTTTTTAAAGTTTTTGTTTTTTTTTCTAGCCTGGTTACAAGGACCAATAAGCCAATTCTAAAGTTAAATTTAGGGCCTGATAACGATACCATTTTCGCAGTATAAATAACGTTACATAACGTTATTTCAAAACTGTAAAATAATGACCTTTAAAAATGTAGCGATACTATATTTTGTATACTATATTTTGACATTAAATGATAACGGTAAAAATAACGATACTAATAACGGTTCTTGAAAGACGCAAATTTGCGTCTATAGTCTTTTTTAGCTAAGATGATCCCGGTGACACTTTATTGTATTTTGAATCACGCATTTTACGTTTGACCAACGAAAATATATTTCATTTTATTGCGGCGTCATTAGGAAAAATATTAAAATAAATAATTTTATACGTTTAAAAGTCAAACAGTATCGTTAAATTAAATTTTCTTTATGTGTTTTTACAATTTTTTTTAAATACCTATGCAGTTCGTATTCGTAGAACGGAACTTAGTAAGAGCATAGAGCTGGGACTAACATAATCGGTTGCAATATTGCAATCACTTGACAATCGCTTCAGTCACTCGTGAAAATTGGACGAAAGTAGTCAAAAAGACAAAAAGTAAAATATTAGAGGACTGGAAAGACCAACTTATAATAAATGCCGGGGATGGTAACTCATCAAGCGATTCTTCTGACAGTCATTTTTCAAAATACTGAATGAAAAATTTACTCTATTCTTATTATTTCACTTTACCGAATAGTACTATATATTTAATGTACATATATGTAAAGCATACATATGTACATTAAACCTTCACTATAATACATAAAGACAATTCATGCTTTAAATTTTGGTAGTTTAATAAAATCTATTTCATTTCCTTACAAAATCTTATCGATTACCAGAAATAATCGAAATGATTTCATTGTAGGACATCTCTACAATTGTTAAAATCGATGTGTCACAGGGATCATCTTAGCTGAAAAGGACCAAAGCCTAATAATTATGCCTAAAAGCCTAAGCCATAATATTCATTCATGAATTACCACTAACTTTTATCACTTTTTTGCTAAGTCTACATATTTGTACATACCGAACTACGTATTACACACACACTATGCGTATTTTGTAAATAACTTCAATGAAATGATTAAATAAACTGAAGAATGCAAATGAAAGAGATAGTTTGCTTGACAGCGTCCTCTCTTCAATTTCATTTGCAGTGCCTTAGCAGGGTCTATAATGTATCTATAATTACTACCCCAACACCTTGTAAACACTTATAGAAGCAATAAATTATTGAGTATTGACTTGTTTGTGTATCAAAAGGTGCTTGAATTAGGGCACCTACGTGTTTCACCAAGCGCACACCTAATAAATACACGAAATATTATTGCGCGAGAAGTCCGTTTGTTTACTTTTTGTGTTAGTGACGCCCCCTGCGAAAGACGTTGTCTTGACTTAATACAACAAAGTCCCAAGCTGTCTAACCTACATTTAAAAGTAAACGTTGTCAATTTGACATTGACAATGACAATTTCCTTTGACGTTTATTTTCCAAACACACAACAACACAGTTTTTCGATTCGGCAAATCATCGCCGAATTTTTACTATTAAATAAAATACAAACCTTTTCACCAATGAACTAAATTAATATATTATACTTTTTATTTTTTAAATCTTATGTTTTCACATTTTGGGCGACGTTACTTGATTAAGGCTTGTTTCATTAAAAAATTGCACCGGCCGCGTTATCATTCTGATATCTCCGCAATGGAGAATGGCAATAAATTTAAATTATCCGAAAGATTGTCGTCATTAGTACGGCCTGCGCATTATGATCTACTTCTGGTTCCAAATTTGGATGCTGGTACATTCAGGGGAACAGTGAAAATAGATGTCATTGTTGAGCAAGAGAAAAGTTATATCAACTTGCATACAAAGTTTTTGGATATAAACCGTGTAAAAGTGTTAAAAAATGAAGAGGAGGAAATACAGGTGAAAAAACACCTTGAAGTGAAGCAAATTGAACAACTGTTGATAAGTTTCGATAATGTTCTTGTTCCGGGAAGTTACAGAATACTAATTGATTTCAATGGCACTCTCACTAGAAATATTGTTGGCTTCTACTCGTCTCGACTTAAAGATAACAGGTAATCTGGGCAAATGTTAGAAGTGATCATATTGCACATGAAATCTATTTTATATTGTGTAAGGTTTTGCTAGTTTGTTCTTGGTGATTCTGTCACTATTTGTTAATGTTGAAGAAAGAAAGAAAGAAAGTATTTATTAGTCGGACACACATACTTTCTAATAAATACTTAACAGGTACAATACAGTAGCGCTACCATGAGTTTAAAACTTACACACTCGATATCGCCTACGTAAATACTTCTATGAAAAACTTGTACAGCGCTGCTGGTTATGCGACAAACTAAAATCGGCCATATGAAAAAAAAACAACTCGATAGGTTTTTAAACGTATGTAAGTTTTCGATAGCCAACTCATGGTAGGCCCTCAGGTAATTGTTAATTAATGTAATTTTATTTTCCAGAACTATGGTGGCTAGTAAGTTCCAACCAACTTATGCCCGTCAAGCTTTTCCTTGTTTTGATGAGCCAGACTTCAAAGCAACATATGACATTACTTTGGTGTCACCAAAAACTCATATAGCACTCTCCAACATGAATGTAAGTAATTTTATTTAAATTATTTGCAAAAAATGTTTCCATGAACTTATAATCTAGGTATTTTAAAAAAGTTTCAATGTATTTTTACTTTATGCATTCTCATT
The DNA here is from genome assembly GCA_039566165.1 of Maruca vitrata. Taxonomy (NCBI): domain Eukaryota; kingdom Metazoa; phylum Arthropoda; class Insecta; order Lepidoptera; family Crambidae; genus Maruca; species Maruca vitrata. The sequence goes on along the minus strand of CM076914.1, from coordinate 12,436,103 downwards.
CTGTTCTAAAAAAATTGCACACAAATTGATTATTAAGGTAAAATATGTTTATGTTATTGATGAAAAGATTTATTGATGCAGTTACTTGATAACTTTAAAATGTTTTCAGGAAAAATCTAGAACACCAGACAAGGATGGTGCACTGGAAGTGGTTACTTTTGCCACAAGTGTACCAATGTCGACATATCTGGTCTGTTTTGTCATCTGTGACTTTAATTTCAAGCAAGATGAAATAAATTCAAAAGGTGTTGGGAACAATTTCACACTGAGGTCTTTTGCACAGAAAAATCAAATGCACAAGATTGATTTTGCTCAAGATATTGGAAAGAGAGCGACTGAATTCTATGTGCAGTATTATGAAGTGCCATTCCCGCTTCCCAAATTAGGTAAATATCCAAACTGGTATATTATATTAATATTCAGTTTTCTATGAAAACTTTGAGATATTCCATTGCAATGGTCTGACACAGAGGTCAGCGACCTATTGGCAGGAAAAGGCCACAAGTTCGCTTCTGCTTTTGAGTCTAGATTCTACCTAATACCTACAATATTTATAACATACTAGCTTTCCACCCACGACTTCGTCTGCATAGAGACATTTAACGGGTAAAACATTACTTTATAACACAGTCGGTTAAAAAGTAGCCTATGTCCTTTCTCAGGCTCTGGACTATATCTATACCAAATTTCATTTAAATTGGTTCAGTACTCTATGTGTGAAAGCGTAACAGACAGACAGACAGATAGAGTTACTTTTGGATTTATAAATTAGTAAGAATTTACAAAAGATTGACGGGTCCATGAGACCCATTTGGCCTGCAGGCCCATGTCGACTGCTGCTCTAAAATATAACTGTTATTTTTGAAGCACAAATTTGCTTTTACCCTATTTCTATTGTAGCATAATCAATACTTCATTAATTTCAGACATGATAGCCATACCAGATTATGTATCTGGAGCTACAGAACACTGGGGCCTAATCACTTACAGGGAAACCTCTTTTCTGATAGACCAGGCTGCTGCCTCTTCGAAGAACAAAATAGCTGTGGCTAACACAATAGCCCATGAGCTGGCTCACATGTGGTTTGGGAATCTGGGTAAGTGCCTTCACAATTCGATTGTATAATTTTTCAGATTAAACTCACATTATTATTATATTCTTATATCATATAAGAAAAGTAGGAGAGGTTATGTGGCCAAGAAAAGCTGGAGACAGAGATGAGTGGAAAAAGCTGGAGGAGGCCTATGTGTCACAGGACACGCTGATCACTAATTAGGATAACTGATGTGTTAGTTTTTAAGTTTGACTATGTAATGTTACTTAGTGTCTAGTTTTCAGCAATAAAGGCTTATTATTATTATTATTATATTAGTTTCGAATTGAACTGTAATTTATATTTGAAATATCTATTATATTAACAGACCTCAAAGAAATGTAATTGGTTTTTTTTTATAATAAATTAATAATTAAATAAATTAATTAATTTGCTTTCATTTTTCACACCTAATAATGGTTGATTTTGTGTATAATTATTTCAGTAACAATGAAGTGGTGGGACGATTTATGGCTGAATGAAGGTTTTGCATCTTACATGCAAGTGAAGGCTTTGAATGCTATTGAGCCCTCCTGGACTATGGTATGATATTTATACAATTAATGATTGTCATCAAAGTTGTATTGAAACCACATCTTTGTAAAGCATGATTTTTTAATACTTACTTTTTTTTTCAGTTGGACCAATTTCTGACCAAGACTCTACATTCTGTCTTGGTGACAGATGCAAAAATGTCCAGTCATCCTATAGTGCAGACAGTATGTACTCCAGATGAAATCACAGCCATTTTCGATGCCATCTCTTACAATAAGGTAAAATATTAAAATAATGCGATGGTAAAATGATGTGATGTGTTGTGTAATATTTATTTTTTAATATTTGACAAATAGTATGTGTAGGAAGCGGGGGTATGTAACTACATAATTAACAATGAATAAGACGTCAGGTCTATCAAAACCGAGCAAATACTTTATTACTTTTCTTAATGAGAACCATATCCATCACTTATCACTTTTATCAAATAACAATCTTAGCAATTGTAGCAAATGCCTAAGACATAAACTACAATTAGAGTTTGATTTATTAATTACAAATTGCACAGCAGCAGTTTTATAATTAACGATAATAATTAATTCGACAATCGAATTAATTATCCAAAGGTGTCTAGGATAAGCTATTGCAACGGTACAACGAGTGTTCCGTGCCACGCCAGAGCCAAGACTGCCTGCTCTGTTCAAAGTGAGCGCCTTTTATAGTCGAGTCGAGCGGCGAGGGGCAGTGACTAACGACGCAGCTGGTCGGTGACGTGACCCGTGCACGTGCAGCTTGTTACTCATTCTATAATGAAGGCGAGCGATGACTCCTGCCGACACGGCCAACCTGACTAGCGGTCGTCCTCGAACGCTTCAACTAAAGCATGTCCAGATTTCTGTAACAAAAGCATCGTTCGATCATCCTGACAAAATTAATTAGTCCGGTCTATAATGACCCTGCAAATCAATTAGTTCTGGTCTGTGCTACATCAACCCTTCAGATATATTACAATGAACCCATCAGATATATTATTACAATTAACTCTTCAGACATATTACAATTAACCCTTCAGATATATTACAATAGTTCTGGTCTGGTCCACATCGACCCTTCGTATATCTCACACTTTGCTCTGGTCCGGTCTCTAATTAGACCCTTCAGGCACTAGTATTGGTCCGGTTCTCTCTCCCTTTTTTTTAAAGAACCCTTCAACACTAGCCAGTTTTGGTCCGGCCACGTGCCCTTCAAAACTCTGCTCTTTTTTTTTTTTACTTTACTTTTTTTTTTCTTTACTCTCTTTTTTTTTACTTTACTTTTTTTATACCAGTTTTGGTCCGGCAAACAGCCCTTCAAAACTCTGCTCTTTTTTTTAACTCTCTTTTTTTTATACCTTACGACCATATAAACCCTTAAAAGACATTTCTTGTAACACATTTTTTTATTGACCAAGTAGTGGGTGTGGATCTCATCCCACTTCTGATGTAGGAAGCGGGGGTATGTAACTACATAATTAACAATGAATAAGACGTCAGGTCTATCAAAACCGAGCAAATACTTTATTACTTTTCTTAATGAGAACCATATCCATCACTTATCACTTTTATCAAATAACAATCTTAGCAATTGTAGCAAATGCCTAAGACATAAACTACAATTAGAGTTTGATTTATTAATTACAAATTGCACAGCAGCAGTTTTATAATTAACGATAATAATTAATTCGACAATCGAATTAATTATCCAAAGGTGTCTAGGATAAGCTATTGCAACGGTACAACGAGTGTTCCGTGCCACGCCAGAGCCAAGACTGCCTGCTCTGTTCAAAGTGAGCGCCTTTTATAGTCGAGTCGAGCGGCGAGGGGGAGTGACTAACGACGCAGCTGGTCGGTGACGTGACCCGTGCACGTGCAGCTTGTTACTCATTCTATAATGAAGGCGAGCGATGACTCCTGCCGACATATGCTTTGTCGAGCTCTTAAAAGTTGTCTTGACTGTTGCTTGTAACTTAGGTATTCCCTTCAGTCAAATTCTATGATGAAAATTTTATGAGTTCATTCTACATATTTTAATCATCTTTTGTTTTTAGAAGTTTATTATGTAGGAAACAAAATCAGACTTGGCTGAATTTTTAATAGTACCTATTTTACAGGTTACACTGGTCGACAGGATTTTGTAAAAGATACCAATTTACTTTATTCTGAAGGTTTTTGATGTGCTAAATATAATTCTCTTTAGTAGTATAGTTCTACCACATCAGGTTTTCGAGTATCATGAGCCTAAAAATCCAAAAATGCGTTTTCGGGTCACTTTCTGTGAAGTGTAGGAAACCTAATATATTTTCTGACAAACATTTACAAAGATAGACATTTAAATATAACTCTTGAGCCTTCAGATACCGGTGAGTTTGCTCAGATATAATTTTTCTACTACAAGATATACAACTTTCAAATTTGTGATTTTTTTTCCATACATTTATGATCGACCTGTTTGTAAGGGGCGAAATTCAAAAATTTCAAAATTGAATATCTTGATTTAGATAAAAGGTATCTAAGCAAACCCAACGGTATTTATTGGAGCAATATTTATTCTTAAATGACATGTTTGCAAATGTTAGTTAATAAATATACAGTGAAACCTGGTTAAGTAAGACATCCAGGGACCAGCAATATTGTTTCACTTATAGAGGTATTCCACTTACCCAGTGTCTCAGATATCCAGGTATATATAAATATCTATCTCAATAACAGAGGCTTCCATTAATAGAGGTCAGTAAACGGGTTATTTCAAATATAGAGGTGCGATTATTAAAAAAATGTTATGTAAACATTCTAATCAGCTTTAATCATCATCAGCCAACTTTTCGGAACGTTTTTGCTACGAGCGTGCTTAACCCAAGCTAGTAAACACTGTTCAAGTTCAGGATATTCTGATAAACGTACACGTTTTACTTTTTCTTGTCCTTCAGAACACTGATTGAATTTTATTTTTATTCTGAATTATAGAATAATTCAGAATAGATTTTCGCACATTAAATTCCGCACAAACTTCATCGCGTGCCTTTCCACTACACGTAATGATAAACATTTTAGATTTCGTTCTGACATTTTTCAAACAGACATCTAACCGAAACTTAAACTGTAGGTAATTGATATTACAAAATTAAGTTAGCCATTAAGTGCAGAATCTCAGTAACAGAGGTTTGGAGATATGAAATACACTCGCTGTCTTAGTAACAGAGGTAAATAAGAAAGATAAATCGAAAGAAAGAATCCCAGATATAGAGGTTTGCTTCGTCTCACTAACAGAGGTAAAGCAGTGCCAAAGTGTTGGGACCTCAGATTGAGTACTAGATATGGAGGTTTCTCACTTATCCAGGTCTCACTTAATCAGGTTTCACTGTATTAGGTTTGCTACATGTACCAGAAAGTGACCCAAAAACACATTTTTTGGATTTTTAGGATGAGATATCTTATAAACCTGACGTGATAGAGAAAACTTGTATAAGAAAACAGTGTTTGGCGCATCGAAAACTTTCAAAAAACTTTACTTTGGTTCCGGAGATGAAAAAAAAGTCGAAATTTGTCGACCAGTGTTATTATTAAATATCAATTAATCATCCGAGGCGATAGTATCCTTCCTCCCCTTTTCCTTCCCCCGTCATATATCCTTGCTACTCGTGGGAACGCAATGACCTTGTTAAAACAATGCACTAGGCAGAATGGCGGCGACGTGGTCCACAACCCGTCACGTCACGTTTCTCACAAAAGTGAAAAGTGGATAGCTGGAAGTGATCTCTGCCTACCCCTCTGAGAAAAAGGCGTGATTTTATGTAGGTATGTTTTGTTTTTAATACAGGGATCTTCAATTTTGCGTATGCTGGAAGGATTCATCGGCGAAGAGAACTTCCGCCGTGGAGTTTCCGACTATTTGAAGAAGTACAAATTTGGCAGCACTGTAACACAGGACTTGCTCTCGTCTCTCGAGCCGTATTTTAAAAAGGATAACCCTGACTTAAATCTAAAGTAAGTGCTTCTAAATTTTTGCTATATTAATAAGTATCTTGGAACAGTTTTGTAGTCACGCTGACTACACATTTACCTACCATCAACGCTGATTGATTAATATGTGTGCACGACACAATACAATATGGAATAAAATGGATATGATATGTTATGGAATCGGTTTAAGTATATTAGGATTGTCTATTATTTGCGCGAACACTACACATTTTAAATAAAATAAATTTTACCCATTAATCTCGCGTGTATTGTTATTCTAAACATATACAGTTGTCTTCACAAGTAAGTTTTATCACGACTGCCATTTGGTTAAACCAGTTTAATTATGCGCGGACTCTCGATGCAAAACTCTATCGACAACTGTTCCACAAGTGGTCAGCGCGATTCTAAAACTTAAATAATAAGGCGTCCGACCGATTTCAGCAATGGCGGCCGATCTCAATTGAGATCAGCCAAGTGCGCAGGACATATTATACTGCACTTGTGTGTGCGCGCAAACATTAGTGCACTCTCTATTCCCGTACTCTCATAATTCGGTGAGACGGCAATCCGACATGACCGATGAGAGATCGGGCGCAGGACCATCGGCTTAACGTGCTTTCCGAGGCACGGGCGTTCAACCGCCAACTTCCTAACTCCGGGCTGAGTAATTTCATTACCGAAAAACTCACACAAATTTTGCCCGACCCCGGTCTCTCGGTCGACTCTCGGTCCTAACGCAGCACTTGCTACCAATAAACCAACGAGGCAGCCAACGAGATTCTAAAACTACCCATAATAAGCAAATAAGATATGAACGAAATTGATCCATGTTATAAAATATAAATTAATGTTTGTCATCTATTTATTTCAGGTACATAATGGACACATGGACTAGACAAATGGGATATCCCGTCGTGATTGTGTCGAAGGGCAGTGAACCCAACACATATGATCTAACTCAAAAGCGGTTCTTATTGGACCCCGAAGCCGTGAGTCCAAACGATTCTGAGTTTAAGTGAGTTTTTGTTAGTACTATATGGATAATATTATGACATCTATATTCGTACACAGATTCTGAAAATTTGAACTATTTTAGTTACTAATGTTTTTTTGCAGTTACCGATGGTACATACCTATTACAAGCAAAACGAATAAAGGATCTAGTCAGAATATCTTGTGGTTCCCAGATAAAAAGGAAAAAGGTAATATTTTTTTATCTTTGGTAACATGGGGTGATGTGTTGTACCTACTTAAATACTTCTCTTTAACTAACTTATAAGGTGTATATGTTACGGCTAATACCCGAAGTGCGGCTACACCTAGGTTTAGCCGGCTAGAACTAGGTGTAGCCACTTACTCTTGGCTAAACCTAGGTGTAGCCGATTGTTTTCGGCTAAAACTAGGCCTAGCCTTCATCATGCCGGCTACAACTAGGTCCAGCCATTCCATGTCGGCTAATACTAGGTTCAGAGAATCCCTGTTGGATAAAACTTAGATGCCAGTCCCGCCAAGCCTTCCGTCCTTCCCCGCGTCACACTCAGGACTCACAGCATCTGCAGCAGCAGCGCGGGGTGGAGGGCGTAGCGAAACACGCGCCTCTGCAGGTTGTGAGCACCAAGTGCTGCTGATCTACTGCAGGTCTACTAGCGAGTGTGACTCATAGCGTCTGTACATAGTTGTAACTGCCTCGTTGGTCTATTGGCAGCAAGCGCTGCGTAAGGACCGAGAGGTCCCCGGTTCGAGTCTGCGGTCGGTGAAAATTTGTGTGAGTTTTTCTGTAATGAAATTACTTAGCCCGGAGTTAGGAAGTTGGCGGTTGATCGCCCGTGCCTCGGAAAGCACGTTAAGCCGGTGGTCCTGCGCCCGATCTCTCATCGGTCATGTCGGATTGCCGACTCACCAAATTATGAGAGTAGGGGAAAAGAGAGTGCACTTGTGTTTGCGCGCACACTTGTGCACTATAATATGTCCTGCGCACTTGGCTGATCTCAATTGAGATCGGCTGCCATGGCTGAAATCGGTCGGACGCCTTATCTTACATAGTTATAGCCGGCATGCTATCGGCAGAGCTTTTTTAGATATTACAAAAACATCCATTAATTAGAAAACATGCAACTACAAAACCAAATGTGGCAACATAAAGTGCCTGCTGCAAAGTTGTTGGTATTATGTGCAACTCAAAATGTCACTCAAGTATAGATTGTTCTATATAGTTTATGTTACTTTATTAACCTGTGATTTATAATTATATTCTTTAAAATTATAATATGCAACTATTGTCTGTTGTTAAAAAAAATGTTCCTGATTGTTCCTATTGTACTTAACAATTTACTCCTAACAATATGTGTTATTTATTACAATTTGATTTAAAAGAATGAAAAACTACCTCGGTTTCTAATTATTGGATGTTTTTGTAATATCTAAAAAAGCTCTGCCGAAAGCATGCCGGCTATAACTAAGTATGTAAGATAAGGCGTCCGACCGATTTCAGCCATGGCAGCCGATCTTAATTAAGATCAGCCAAGTGCGTAGGTCATATTATAGTGCACAAGTGTGCGCGCAAACACAAGTGCACTCTCTTTTCCCCTACTCTCATAATTTGGTGAGTCGGCAATCCGACATGACCGATGAGAGATCGGGCGCTGGACCACCGGCTTAACCTGCTTTCCGAGGCACGGGCGTTCAACCGCCAACTTCCTAACTCCGGGCTAAGTAATTTCATTACAGAAAAACTCACACAAATTTTCACCGACCGCAGACTCGAACCGGGGACCTCTCGGTCCTTACGCAGCGCTTGCTGCTAATAGACCAACGAGGCAGTTACAACTATGTACAGACGCTATGAGTCACACTCGCTAGTAGACCTGCAGTAGATCAGCAGCACTTGGCGCTCACAACCTGCAGAGGCGCGTGTCTCGCTACGCCCTCCACCCCGCGCTGCTGCTGCAGATGCTGTGAGTCCTGAGTGTGACGCGGGGAAGGACGGAAGGCTTGGCGGGACTCGCATCTAAGTTTTATCCAACAGGGATTCTCTGAACCTAGTATTAGCCGACATGGAATGGCTGGACCTAGTTGTAGCCGGCATGATGAAGGCTAGACCTAGTTTTAGCCGAAAACAATCGGCTACACCTAGGTTTAGCCAAGAGTAAGTGGCTACACCTAGTTCTAGCCGGCTAAACCTAGGTGTAGCCGCACTTCGGGTATTAGCCGTAACATATATAAAAAAATAAAGAGTTGATGGCATAAAATAGTGTCTTTTTACAATACAGTGTTACATAAAGTATTTTCTTTTTCAGTCACATTGACCCTTAGCGAAGATGACAAATGGCTCAAGATAAATAACAACCAAGTGGGCTACTACAGAGTTAATTATCCGCTGGATATGTGGGCGAACCTGATTCAACAATTGAAAACTGATCATAAGCAGGCAAGTAGTTTTTTTTTTAAATATTTCACTACATCACATACATTGATCTGATCGCGTGGTAAGTAGTTTAAGCACTTGTGTTTCGGGTATCATAATCAACAGTGGATACACAAATATACTTAAATATATTTAATAATACACCCAGACACGGAACAAACACCGATGTTCGTCACAAAAATATTCGTCCCGAGAGGGAATCGAACCCACGACTCTTGGAACCGTAGTTAGTAAACCTGGGTCACTAACCACTGTTCCACCGAGCCAGTCAAGTAGTTAAATAAGTAAAATAGTTATTAGCTCGGTGGAACAGTGGTTAGTGACCACTACCTGCCGTTCCAAATGTCGTAAGTTCGATTCCCGCTCGGGGCAAATATTTGTGTGACGAACATAGGTGTTCGTACCGTGTCCCAGACACAACTCATTACAGCGCACAGGCAAAAGTAAAGATGACAGTTGTCTTTATAAGTAAGTTTAATCACTATCGCCATTTGGTGAGATATTTTGTGCGTACTCTTACTTAAATAAATAAATAAATATTACACAACATCACATACTGATCCTGTCCTGTTGATCCGATTGATCTGAGCCTGTGGTATTTAGCTTAAGCACCTGTGTTACGGATTACTGTTGATCAGAATCAACAGTCGAAACACAAATATACTAAAATATGTTTAATAACACACCCAGACACGGAACTAACGCTGATGTTCATTACACAAATATTTATCCCGGGAATGGAACTCATGACTGGTCTGGCTGTACACGAAGGGTCATGATGGGTCATCGTGACTCATGACCATTGTAATAATATTAGGATGGCTAGGAGTTGATTAACTCAACTCTACTAAACACTGTTTTTTGTGGAATCATGGCTTTATTTGAAATAGTACATCTTACTACTTTTACACTATCTATAGTAGCTTTATAATATCAGTAGTAAGTGTTCAGGGAAGCGATGCCTAATCTCAAACTTTTTTTTATGTACACATTGTTTCTGTATTGCAATCTTGCTCCCAACTGTATATCTTTGTCTGTTTTTCTTTGATTGTAATGTGTTGTATGTATGAAATAAAATAAGTCTTGAATTGTTTTGTATTGAAATTTATTGTAATGAATTGTATTGTATTGAATTTACTGCGGAAGAGCGGGATCACCTAACTCAAGTGCCTATGCGCTTAAAAGGAGATTCCAAGCATATAAAACTCTATTGTAAATATGGTACTGAATAAAGATTTATTTATTATTAATAAATAAATAAATAAAATCGCGCTGAGTTAGAACTAATCGATCGTTGTTAGGGTTGTCACTTGATAATATTCACATATCATCACGCTTCTTTTTTTATTTCTTCCAGTTCAGCATATCAGACCGCGCGCACCTGTTGAACGACGTGTTCGCGCTGGCCGAAGCGGGGATGGTTCCCTACGACCTGGCGCTGGACCTCACCACGTACCTGCCTCTGGAGGAAGACTACGTGCCGTGGGACGCCGCCGCCTCCACCTTCGTGAGGCTGTCCGATCGACTGCTTGGCACTTTGGCCTATGACAATCTGCAGGTTATTAGTTATATATATTTACATATCTGGGTCATTTCCTTACACGGTCATCTGACCCTAAACTAAGCAGAACTTGTACTATGGGCGTCAGAGACTAATGTACATTCTTATTATATTTATAATTATATACTTAGATACATAATTACACCCAGACACTGAACAAACACATCACACAAATATTTGTCCCGAGTGGGAATCGAAACCAGAACCGCCGGCCAGGGTCACCGAGCCAGTAAATTTTTGAAGTGATAACTTTTTGTATGGGTAAACACATCGAAACTTGCGTCAGGGTCACGTGATGCTGATCGAAAAAGCGTAAGATCGTTCAGGCGGCACAGGGCGCTTGCGCGAATGTCCTTGTGTGTTTATGTACAGCGTGTCACGCGTCTCCAAGGATGGTGACAGCTGCTACTTGACTGTTGTGTAGTTACAACACTGTTGGGTATAATGTGAATTATTTAAATTATGGAAATGTTTTGTACTTATAATTAGTAAACACAACGTTAATATTCATGTTATCACTTCTGCCGGCACTCTCAGAGTGCTATTTTTTTTATATAATATGGCAAAAAAAGATTTATTTCATTCCGATTTCTTCCCCACGAGGCATGATTTATTTTCATTCCAATTGCCTCGTAGGGAAAAAATGTTTTTTTATTGTTTGCAGAAACAATTACATAATTTATTTAATTATTAATTTATTTAATTACAAGTAACGGCCGCCCACGACATCATCCGCGTGGAAATGGTTTTGGCAGCAATGATTACCTAATTAAAATAGCCTATAATAGGTATACCTTCTAAAATTAGCTATTCATCAGTGAAAAAAATCGTCGAAATCGTTCCACCCAATCCACTCGTTTCGGAGATTAGTGGGAATAAACAAACAGACAAAAAAATGTTTAATTGTGTTTTTTTTGGTACTCAATATAGATTCATATCCATTAAGAAAAAAGTCGCTATGTCGATAGGTCTCGCACCTATCCCAGGGACAAAACATTGCTCTATCAAAAGGGCACTCTAATTAAACACCAAAAGGCAGTTTGGTACATTTAAAGACTGATGATTACTAAATTCTTTGTTTTATTTTCAGAAATACATCCAAAAGCTTGTGAAACCCTTGTATGATAAGCAAAGTTGGCAGCAAACTGATATTGGTGTTATCGAAGGGTAAGTTATTTTCTCTTTTAAAAAAAATATAATGTCATCGAAATACTACCTAATTTGAGGGATCTGATAAGTGACCAGTAGTGCCACTTTATCATAACACTACTTATTTGTAAAAAAATAGTAAACGATATAGACTTTCTAAATTTTTACCACCAGACTAACTTCGGTTCAAAAGATATTGTAGATAATAACAGTTAATAACTATATGTATCTTAATAGTTTGATTTGATTTTGATTTTGATTTTGAATAGTAAATTTTGCGGCGCAACTTAAACACTAATTGTTAGTGAAACAAAGACTTCTGAATAGGCTCTTAAGATGATGTAGGTGTACTAGGTGTCAAGTTAAAATAATGTATTTAAAAGTGTAAAAAACAGGAGAAAACGCGGACGAAGTCGCTGGCACAGCTAGTAAATAATATGCACAATGCTGAGTGGGAGCCATTTTACATACGTTTTGAAGTCCAGTCTTTTGATTTGTATACTAATAATAAATCTGTAAGGGTCGGTCATGGAGTAGGTTAGTTTGTTTTCAGAGATATTGTGTTTATAGGCTCAATATAATTATGATACTGATACTAATTTCACGATTTTTAGATTTTTTTCTGTATGTGTGTATGTATGTATGTTGCTCCATAACTCTTAAACTAATTATCCGAATTTGATGAAATTGGATATAAAAACACATAGACATCTGGGACACAGGATAGGCTATTTAAATTCGAGCTCCAGTTATGATAAGACGTGGCCCCCATACAAACCTAATTGTAAAAATCGAAATGTACGCGAACGGAGTCGCGGGCACAGCTAGTGTATTATATCAAAAGAACATACATACATACATAAAATCACGCCTTTTTCCCTGAGGGGTAGGCAGAGATCACTTCCAGCGATCCACTTTTCACCTCTGTGGGAAACGTGACGTGATATCAAAAGAAAATGTTCTATAGTTAAGTTCGTTTGTTTTAGACTATTAAGGACGCGAGTCCTCGCGCTGGCAGCGCGGTGCCAGCTTCCGGAAGCCGAGGCCAGGGTGCGCAGCCTGTTCCTGAGCTGGCTGGACACCCACGGGACCGATGATGCCCTCTCCATAGAGCCGGACTTGAGGGACTTCGTCTACTTTTACGGTAAAACAAATATCCTCATTTCTGCCCCGTGCCAATAAGGCATGGAATGCCCTTCCAGCTCATGTTTTCCTTCCCTCCTATGATCCCGGGCTCTTCAGGCGGGGCGTGAAACGGCATTTAAGCAGGCCTTCAGGGTGAGTGCGACAGGCTCAATACGATCTATTGTGCCTGTCGACCTCATATTTGGATCTCACTACCGCTTACCATCAGGTGGAGTGAGGTCATCTTGTTAGCCTTTTATAAAAAATAATAAAACATCCTTATCCTTAAGTATAGTAAGGCTAGTCCTTACTATCCTTACTAATATTATAAATGCGAAAGTAACTCTGTCTGTCTCATCTGTCTGTCTGTTACGCTTTCACGCATAGAGTACTGAACCGATTTAAATGAAATTTGGTAGGTACAGATCCAAGGCCTGAGAAAGGGCATAGACTACTTTTTAACCGACTGCGCTATGTAGAAGTAATGTTTTACCCGTTAAACATATGCATATATGCATGAACATATACGCGGAGTAGTATGATTAAGCAGGACGATATCTACAATTGAGCTATTGTTAATGATCTAGTAGGGTAGGTTAATTATATTATTGCAATTACTAAATAAAAAAAGAGGTGCCGAGGCAAATAAAGTAGATTGTTCAGGCATGTAAGTAGATGTTTAGATAAGTCTAACATTCGGATAAACCATGTTTTTTTTTGATTAGGAATGAAATCGGCTACGCAGGCGGAATGGGATAAACTCTGGCAGATATATCTGAAGGAAGAAGATGCGCAGGAGCAATCGAAACTAAGAACTGCGCTGGCCGCACCGCGGGACCTTAACCTGCTGAGAAAGTAAGTACGGACATGACTAACGACGGACTAATATGATAAAATACTGTTTATTATGGTTTATTGGTAGCAAGCGCTGCGTCAGGACCAAGAGGTCCCCGGTTCGGGTCCGGGGTCGGGCAAAATTTGTGTGAGTTTTTCTGTAATAAAATTACTAAGCCCGGAGTTAGGTAGTTGTCGGGTGACCGCCCGTGCCTCGGAAAGCACGTTAAGCCGGTGGTCCTGCGCCCGATCTCTCATCGGTCATGTCGGGAATTATGAGAGTAAGGGAATAGAGAGTGCACTTGTGTTTGCGCGCACACTTGTGCACTATAATATGTCCTGCGTACTTGGCTGATCTCATTTGAGATCGGCCGCCATGGCTGAAATCGGTCGGACGCCTTATTTAAATTTTATTATGGTTTTACATGAGACGTTCGTAGCAAATACTTGCTGTTCGACTGTTATGGTCGGGAGCGAATTCTATTCTGTTGTATGGAATGTTACAAGTTTGTCGCGTCTGTCTACGTGTGTGTATGGAAGTGCCTGTGTGTTTGTCCGCGTATCCGCGTATACACATATTGTGTGATGAGTGCGCGTCATTTTGCATTTGTGTGCGTTTGTCATTGATCTGTTATCATGTTTTTCGAAGTTGCAAATTTGGATATGAACTACCCTAACAGACATACCAAAATGCAGAAAACTTGCGAATTGAATTCCTAATTCTACTAGGTTATCTATCGATCTATAAAAATAAACTATGAATTGACTTACACATACAAAATTACGTCGATGGTCGAGTGGTTAAGGTCGTTGCTTGCCATGCGAGAGGACTTCAGTTCAAGTCCTACCTATCACTGTGCTTTTCAGATTTGAAAATCATATGTACGATTATTCGACGCTTTAACGGTGAAGGAAAACATCGTGAGGAAACCTGCACACCTACAAATAAATTCTAAGGTTGTAATCGACGAGCATGTATGAAGAGGTTGATAGATGTGAATGAAGCGAAAGTGGTGTGTCAGGACCGTAGCACATGGTAGGAAGTGATCGCTGCCTACCCCTCTGGGAAGAAGGCGTGATTTTATGTATGTATGTAGTCGACCAACCCGCACTGGGCCAGGGTGGTTGACTACGCCTACGCCCTAGTTTAGGGTAGGCCCGTGCCCCGGCAGTGGGGAAGTATATGGGCTGATGATGATGATGATCACCAGATACCTGACGCTGGCGTGGGACGAGAAGCATATCCGCAGCCAGGACTACCTGGGCGTGCTGAACGCGATGGGCGCGGCGCCGGCCGGCGCGGCGCTAGTGTGGGACCACGTGCGCGAGAACTGGCCGAAACTGGTTCAGAGGTAACGGCTTCCCTTTGCTTATTATTAGCACTACATAGTATAAAGCGAAGTCGCTTCGCGCGTCTGTCCGTCCCTATGTATGCTTAAATCTTTAAAACTACAGTAGCGGTACCATGAGTTAGCTATCGAAAACTTACGTACGTTAAAAACCTATCGTGTGTTTTTTCATACTACCGATTTTAGTTCTTAGCGTAACCGCTAGGGGCGCTGTAGACGGTTTTCATAGACATATTTACATAGGCGATATCGAGTCTGTCACTTTTAAACTCGTGGTAGCGCTACATAACGAATTTTGATGAGTTTTTTAATAGATAGAGGGATTTAAGAGGATGTTTATTATGTATTATATACTCGAAGCGAAGAGTGGGGGCGGGTCACTAGTTTTTTTTATAAAAGACTCCCAAAAAGGAAGTGTCCATAGGTTGGCTAAGGCCTGATCGCCTTAGTTAAGGGTAGCCCCTGCCCCAGCAGTGGGGACATATATGGGCTGGTGATATTTATAAATGACTAGCGACCCGCCCTCGCTTCGCTTCGGGGATATCTCTATCTCTATGTAATATATTTTAACCCCGTAAGAGAAATCTATTTTTTTTATCTAAAAAAAGCCTATGACACTCAGGGATAGTGTAGCTTTCCAACAGTGAAAGATTTTTTCAAATCGGTGCAGTAGTTTCGGAGCCTATTCGAAACAAACAAACAAACAAAAAATCAAACCTTTCCTCTTTATAATATTTTTATATTATTACATATTACATTGACTTCCCCGTACCCCAGTGACGCTTACATGGAGCCTACATCGCATGCTGGCTAGCTGAGCGCGGTGGCGGCAACCACGCGACTTTATTCTAACACTTGCATTTTTAAACACGTGATATCTTCCGAATGAAATGTCCGAATTGAATAATTCAAAAAGTTATAAAGAGGTATTGAAGCCTTCTTGAATATAAAGTAACTTATTTTTTTAAGGATTAATACCAAGGTTCAAATAAAGAGCCCTTTCAAGCGGCGGCATATAAATTAAATTTTTAGAATAAAAAACCGCTTGCTGGGACATAACTATAATATTTAGACATATACTGTCGCGACACTTTTTGTAGATAATGATGAGTTCTGCAAAGTCTTAGTAAATGGTTTTGTTCTATCTTCAATAGTTTTCGCAGCGCAGGCGACGTAAGGAATTTTTCAGGTCTATTTTTTACACCTTGGGTTACATTATTGGCGTTTTAGTAAGGATCGCTAATTTTTAAAAAAATATAATATAGCCTATGTTACTTCTGAATAATGCAGCTTTCTAATGGTGAAAAATTTATTGCAATCGGTCCAGTAGTTTTTGAGTTTATTCATTACAAACATACAAAAATACAAAAATACAAATCTTTCCTCTTTATAATATTAGTACAGATGTTAAGACCTCACTTCAACTGATGGTAAGGGGGCGTGAGGTCCACATTATAAAGTCGACAGGCACATAGAACCTTTTGAGTCTGTCGACCTCACCCTGAACGCCTACTTAGATGACGTTTTAGGCCCCGCCTGAAGAGCCCGGAATTGTAGGAGGGAGGGAAAACATGATAATGGCTTATTATCCATTTTGCAAGTTACATCAATGACGGATGAAGCCAATGCGAGCCCCGTAGTAAATTCAATCATCAAGCCCTTAACATTGTTGTAACCCCCCTCTACCAATATATTTGACACTTCTGTCTAAATTAATATTTTTTTATTACGGTAAGTCAGGCGTTGAAGAGCGGCTCCCGTAGCATTTGCTACTAGTGAGTGCCATAATACCAATCCAGTGTTGAGTCACTTAAACTTTGAAATTTTCGAATATTTTATTGGATTTGCACTGTCACTCAATTACCTTACCTTACTACTTTGCTGGTTCTACTCCTTGTAAGTCACATTCCAACGTCCGTTGTACCAAGTCGAATGTCCAAAGACATGAAGGAAAGTCTACATCCATCCCTTCCTCTATAATAAAGCTATTGAAGTTGTTGTGATGTAACAATCTCTGACGTCATTTCCTGACGAGACTGAAGAGGTCATGCGGTCAAGTTTTTAGTCAGTTACTTAGTTTCTGATTATCTAAATTATTTAAAATAGCTAGAAAAACGGTGGCGGGTTTTGCCAGTGCCGGATCACGACTATAGTTTATTTGACACTTTTTTTTTCTTTTTACGTGTAATCAAAAATTTCCGAAACAATAGAGTTCAATGTCGCGTGACGTCAAACGTGGGTACATTTTATGTCTACAAGTGACTTAGACATCTTTCGCTCCCCAACTTCATTTAAAAGGAAGGTTTATTATTATGATAAACCCGAAGTAAAGTCGCATAAGTAAAGTATATATCGCTAGGTAATAACAATAGTCGTAAAACTTAGTACCAAATGAACATTATTTTTAATTATTTGTTATTGTTACTCAACAGATTTACTTTGAACAGCCGATACCTGGGCAATATGGTCCCGGCCATCACTGGCGATTTCAACACAGAGCTCAAGTTGAAAGAGGTAACTGAATTACGAATATCATAAATTAATTAAATATTGTTATATAAAAAAATAAAACACCTCCGATACAATATAAAACTTTTAAAAGTAAACAATAAATACTTGTCGTCCTTAGTCCTTACACATTTATTGTTCTTTTTAAAAGTGTTTTTCATTATTTTTAGAGTAGGTATTTTATTGCAGTATGTCAATCCACTCGATCCCTTTTAAATGAACCTAAACACGATATATCCGCTGTTAGTAATCGAGGAGTTGTGATCTGCAGACTATCCTGGCTGCAGCATCAGGTCAAGGTCACCATATTATTATCGTGTTATGTGATTTGCTATATAAATCAAGTGTTTCAAATGTCTGATGCCGCATTTGCCGCTTGCAAGCAAAATGAGCGTGTAAAATTACTATCACACCTAACTAACGACCTGATGACCTGTACCGATTTCCAACAAACATAGCTAAGAACACTCTCGACTGATATATGTATCTTTAAAAAAAAAAATTCGGATCATCCCTTTGGGAGCTACGATGCCACAGACAGACACATATACATTTACACACACAGACACGTCAAACTTATAACACCCCGTCGAGGGAAAAAAGGAAATTAATTGGACTAGTAATAGAAATATAATTATTTTTTTAGCAATAGAACCTTTAATTGCCCAGTTTTATTTTTCTAGTCATGAATACCCTCGGTAGGTGACTGGCAGTCTTTAAAACTTGATTGCATTTAAGGAGTAATTGTGCAAAAGTAGGGGTAACTCAAAAGTTCCCAATGAATCGAAGCGAACCGTTCATACGTTCGCCGCAATAATACCTAAGTAAGGTAGGGTGATATGCCACTTCTTTGGCCGACAGTTGCAAGCACAACATTGAACTACTTCAAACTCATGCCCTGCACTGCACGCGAAGTCGTACGAAGAAGGACGAATACAATGGTTTAGATCGGCATTTCGGCTAACATCGCTTTACTTTACTTTGCCTCGGGCGACTTCCATTTGCTGTCGGTTTTTGCGCCCGAGTCAAAGGGTCCGATTTCGCGATCTGCCTTCGCTCACGAAGTTGAACGACTGTATAGTGGTGCATTTCGGACTTTTCTGGATTACTTCGAAATGAGAAGATTCTGAGAAATTTCGCAAGCAGTGTAAAGGAGGCATTACACTACGGACAACTTCAATTTAGCGCTTTGGACTACTCCAAACCCACACTTTAAAAAGCGTCGATGGCCGAGTGGTTAAGGTCGTCGCTTGCTATGCGAGAGGTTGCCAGGTCAAACCTCGCCACGTACCATTGTGTTTTTCAAGTTTGAAAATTCATATGTAGGTACGACTATTTGACGTTTTAACGGTTAAGGAAAACATCTTGAGGAAACCTACGAAGAAGTTCTTAGGTTGTTTAGTCAAACAACTCTCACTGGGATTCGGATTTATTACGCCTTATCGCCATAGTTCAGGGTAGGCCCGTGCCCCAGCTGTGGGGGCGTATATAGGCTGATGATGATGATAAAGCTCATACTTGGTTCCAGATGGAAGCGTTCTTCGGTGAGTACCCGGAGGCGGGCGCGGGCGCGGCGGCGCGGCGGCGCGCGCTGGAGACCGTCCGCAACAACATACACTGGGCGCGCCGGCACCAGGGGACTGTTGCAGCCTGGCTCGAGGCGAACATACACACGTAACTGTATGTGTCACTGAATATTAGCCTCTATGGGGCTACCCGCCATATTAGAAGTTCCAATCATGGTTACACTAATCAGGAATTGTGTCACCCAGTCTAAACATCGGGCAATAAGTAGCTACGTATTTGTTACTCCTAATATGGCGTGATATAGACGGGGGCGCATTTCTTCACATAATTTTTTAAGTCATAACATTGGAAGTCCGAAAATGTTTCTCATAAAATTTTAAATCATAATCATCATTCTTCATAAAAATTGTTATTCCTACATATTGCAAATCATAATCATTGAAAGTCATAATATCACTAATCATAATCATTGAAATTCATAATATCACTAATCATAACCATTGAAATTCATAATTTCACTAATCATACTCTTCGTTTTTCCTAATATTTGTTTTCGGTCGGGGTGTCGCAAAGGGGGCGCGCCGAATTTTCGACTCGTTTTTTATGGACTGGACTTCGATCGATTGAAAATTCGATCGATTTTTATACGGGTCAGCGACTTCAAAATTTCTTGTACAAAAATATAGTATCATGGAGCTGATCTGGTGAGGATTTGGAGGATGCCCATAGGAACTCGGATACCTGTGGTCGAATTGAGCTGAAATTTGGTATGTCTTAGTGACTTCGGTAACATTACAAAAATATGGTAACATGGAGCTGATCTGGTGAGGATTTGGAGGATGCCCATAGGAACTCGGATACCTGTGGTCGAATTGAGCTGAAATTTGGTATGTTTTAGTGACTTCAGTAACATTACAAAATTATGGTATCATGGAGCTGATCTGGTGAGGATTTGGAGGATGCCCATAGGAACTCCGATACCTGTAGTCCAATTGTGCTCAAATTTGGTATGTCTTAGTGACTCCGGTAACAATAGAGAAATATGGTATCATGGAGCTGATCTGGTGAGGATTTGGAGGATGCCCATAGGAAACCCGATACCTATGATCCAATTGAGCTGGAATCGGAGTTCCTATGGGCATCCTCCATATCCTCACCAGATCAGCTCCATTAAATAGTACTTGGTACAAATAAAATAGTTGTATTGAAATGGTCCAAAATTTTGCTACAAAATTAACGTAACAGAAACAAATTGCTGCAAAACCGACTCCACGTAGTCTTGTCTGCCCTACCCCTAGAGTGTTATTCCAAAACCGGAGGCGCGGAGGGAGGGCAGCCCTCGCTCGCTGTAACGAGGCTCAGGCGCCCGGGCGAGCTGGAGCGGCTGAGGCTGGTCGCCGAGGCGCCGAAAGCGCCGATGGCGATCCAAAAAGCCGAAGCTGCGGAAGCGAGCATGGGGGCCAGAGCCTCGTTACGCAAGGGCGGAAGGGTTGCACTTCCCGCAGCGCCGGAGACGAGGAGATACTAATGCATGAAAGCATAATGATTATTTACTTGATTAACTGATATTGTATGGATTGGATTCTACACTAAGTAATCATTATATATGTATTAAGTTTTACCTAGACCTACCACTTACTAATAAATTTAAATTATTTTTATTAATTGCGATTATGGGAATTGACAGTTTGTGTTCATGTTCTTAGTAACATCATTATTCATTAAAGTAATTGATCATTAAATATTATGAAGAAAAAAATTCAGAAAAAAAATCGTATGTAAAATTATTCTTGGTAGAAACAATATGAATAAAGAAATTATGATCATTAACTGTTATGAGCTCCGTTGTTAGGAATAAAAAAAATTATGAATAAAAAAAGTATGAACAAAAAAAGTATGACAAATAAAATTAGGACAAACGAAATTAGGAGAAACAAAATTAGGACAAACAAAATTATGAAGAGTGATTATTATGAACACAAATCGTTATGAAGACAAAGAATATGACTTAAAATTTTATGAGAGTCAATATGGACCCGATATAGACTAATATTTAGTGTGATGGAACGCGGAAGTCTAAAATCTTACTTAAATGTCACTGAATGAAACGCACATGTGAACAGAAGTGTCGCCTTAATACTCACACATAAAGAGGAATGAATGACGACCGCATAGTATAAGATCTCACTTAGAGCAACTAGTAAAGGATTGCATACTAACTTTCCGGTGCGGTATAAAACATACAGAACATGTTATATTTGCAAAGCCGTCCTTTTTTCCCAGACAATCTGTATTTTTGTACTCAGATAGTTCTGTTCAGTAGTTTTAACGTGAAAGCAATCAAGTCGCTTGATTGTTTTTGTTGTCTTTTTTAAAAATTATAATATAACATGTTATTCTTCCATTAATCTAGTTCCATGAAGATCGTTTTATAATGGAATATATATTCTATTATGAAAATAACCGGCGCTGAGCGCCTGGGCTATGCCACACTAGATGCACGCTCTAATATAATAAGATCTCGACCCCCAAGTGTTTTCTCATAAGTTCACAAACTTTGTTCAGTTGGCGATTCAATAAGTATATCTCGTTGCCATTATGCATTTGTACATACATATTTACATTTTAATGTTACCAATTCCGTGCTATATTTTAAACTTAAGAGTACCTGCCTAAATAGCCAGCACATCAGACAGCCATCAAAAGTTGTTGTCAGATATTAAAGCCTGCTGAGTTGTTATACTTACGATGTATAAGTACAATATTAATTTACTAACCATTTTCAATTTTAGTTGTAAAACAAAACAAACATGTTTAAGTCAATTTTTATTTTAATTATTATGCTTTTGTGTGAGACAGTTTGAATATACCATTTAAGGAAAACGTGCAATTAATTTCTCAAACAATGTGAATAAAAATTAAAATCTAGCGTTGTATTTTTATTTCTACTTTTGGCCGTGCCACACGTTCTTTGGTGTATATTGAGTCGTGATCAAGCAGGTGATGTGCGCTGGATCACGTTTCATGTCTTTATCAGCTATTTCCTTATCACCGCATAATAGCTGTATGCTGTACGCACAACCTGAAACGAAAAGGTCAGTTTACATTAATCTTTCACTCGTTTGTGCTAAGTCATTATCTGGAACGATTTTTATTGTTGGCTTGCAATTTGTTGGTTTTGCAATACTCATGTTATTTAATATAATTTTTAATAATCTAAATATAATATTGCAGCTCAACTAATTAACTAATAAATTTTGATGAAACTCTTAATTATATGTCGAGGCTATTAACAACATATAAAAATTTGAAGGTCGTAACATCATCGATTCGTAATGCGTGGAAAGTAAACGTACCGAATCTGAATCTCTGGCTTTCAGTATTCTTTGTATAAAATACCCTACTGTAATGGACAAGTGGTGGGAGCCATCCGCTCCCCCGCAAGTCCGGTGATGATGACAAAGCTACTCCAAGCCATCATCGTAGTCAGTTGGGATAAAAAGCACACTAATTGAAACGTAGGCGATATGGGACGATCCCAGTTGAGATATGTGTGATACGACCTTAAATTGAGCAATTAAGTATAGTGGTATTGTATAAAAACTACAAAATTGTGAATAATTTGTTAAACTAAGTCACCAATTAGGTACTGCGATACAGGCCTGTGAGCCTAGTCCTAGCCTAGTTAATTTCATACCAAATAAATAATTTCTTTATTTCTTTCTTTCTTTCTTTCTAGTGCAATATCTACAGTCATAACATACATGTATGCTTTATTATGTCAATAAACTTTATTATTATATTAAATGCACATTAATACGCGAATGGACAGGGACTCAAGCCATGATCTTGTCTTATCGTGGCTTACGGGTGTCAATAGCGAAAATGGCTTTAAATTATCTTCGCAATAGAATCCAGTGATTAAACAAGTGCAAAACCGCGGAATAGTAGGTACGTCAATATTTGACGCGAATACTGTGAGTGCTGTGTGTCGGGACAAATGTGGTTAGCTGTGGGACAAATGACATTATCGAGTAATTCGCTCCTGGCCGCCACCATGACTGCACAGGTGCAATCCAGTCGAAACGTTCGGGCATGGTTAAGTAGGTAGTAGCTATGTATTTGCTACTTTTTTGTCGCGTATAGACCCATTATAATAATATAGTTTTGAAAGTAATTTATACCTACCTTCTATTTAAGCAGTGGTCCCTTTTTAATTCTTGGTAATACAATTTTTTATTGGACTTTAATGCCCACCATGGCACCTGGTCGGGCTCCCCTAAAACAGACCATGCTGTCGGGACCGCCCACGCATTTCTGCTGACGAGTCACCCATCCGGGTACCTAGTGTCGGCTTGTGCCGCTCTGGGGTCCTCCGACCATTGCCTGGTGGGTGCAACAGTGCCATGCACCGCTCCCCCACAACCCGTGGAAGTGACGCGGAGACTGTGGCGCTACTCAGCATGTGCCGTAGCGCTGTCGCGTCCTTGCGGCTGCTACGGCACATGCTGAGGCAGAACCTTTTGATCATAAATATATTTGTAGGTGTATGTTTTGTATTCGTTTTGTATTTTTTTTTTAATTTATGATCAATAAATGTTTTCTTTCTTTCTTTTCTACTCGTCGGCAGATTGGGATGGTATGCGCGAATACTTCGCATCCATCCCTTGCTCATATCCGAATCAAGCAATGTGATGAACGTGCTGAGTTGCAGTCCCTTGATTTAAGGAAAGCTAGGGGCCCAGTCGGTATTCCAGCGTTGGTACTGGTCAAATTTGTGCAGCGGAGTCGTCTCCAGAACTCACACGCCTGTACCTCTCATATACTTCGGGCATCGTGCCCCGGGCTTGGAAGGAAGCGAATGTTCAGCCTGTTCCCAAAAAAGGGGACAGGTCCGATGCCAACTACTGGCCCATAGCTATAACGTCAGTACTTGGTTAGGTGTTTGAGCGGATTATTAACGCGCAGATCATCCGCTACCTAGAGGATCACTCGCTGCTGCATGACCGACAAAGGTAATACGGTTTTCGACCACGGGTGATCTTCTAGCCCACGTTTCGCACCTCTGGGGGAAGGCTGTGGAGAAGCATGGTGAATATATGGCAATCAGCCTTGATATCGCTAAAGCGTTTGACCGTGTATGGCATCGTTTGCTTCTCTCCAAACTCCCGGCATACGGTCTGCCTCGCTTATGCGAATGGATTGCGAGATTTTTGGAAGGGCGCAGATTCGTGTCCTTTGTGACGGACGCACTTCCTGTTTCCACCCTATGAATTCCGGTGTACCTTAAGGTTCCGTTCTGTCGCTGACTTTTTTTTTGCTGCATATCAATGACATGTTGTCACTAGGCAATATCCATTGCTATGCAGATGACAGAATTTACTACTAGTAAAGTAGACCGAAACCGAGGAAAAGAGGAACCTTCTTGTCGTCGAGCTTGACGGGGTCTTGCACCGCATTTCCGCGTTTCATGCAATCTTTTTTTTTATAATGAACTAACAAGATGACCTCACTCCACCTGATGGCAAGCGGTAGTGAGATCCAAATATGAGGTCGACAGGCACAATATACCATATTGAGCCTGTCGAACTCCTCCTGAAAGCCGTTTCACCCCTATCTTCTTCTTATTTCTTATAAATAAAAATGAATTGCTGTTCGTTAGTCTGACTAAAACTCGAGAACGCCCGGACCGATTTAGGTAATTTTGGTTTTAAAATGTTCGTCGTAGTCTAGGGATGGTTTCAATGAGAAAATATAGAAAAAGAATCAGTATTGGCGGTATGAAATTCGCCGGGACCACTAGTTATAAATAAATAAATAAAGACAACATCACATACATTGATCTGATCCCGTGGTAAGTAGCTTAAGCACTTGTGTTACGGAAATCAGGATCAACAGTGGATACACAAATAAACTTAAATATATTTAATAATACACCCAGACACGGAACAAACACCGATGTTCGTCACACAAATGTTTGTCCCGAGTGGGAATCGAACCCACGACTCTTGGAACCACGAGTCACTAACCACTGTTCCACCGAGCTAGTCATATAAATATATATAATTATATACTAATTTTATAAAGCTGAAGAGTTTGATTGTTTGAACGCGCTTATTTCAGGTGCAACTCTGCCTTCTGTTTAAGGCACAAGTTCGCCCATATGTGGAATATTGCTCTCACCTCTGGGATGGCTCCGCAAAATACTTGCTCGATGCCCTCGATAGGTTGCAGTGACGTGCTATCCGTATTGTCGGTGATATAGAGGTGTCCAAAACCCTAGAGCCTCTACAATAGGGTAGTTGCCTATTTTTTTATTTTGATGTAGATGGATGGACCACACAACATAAAAAAAAATGCTTAAAGAATTATTGTCATAACTTTAAAACTCGCCGAGTTATTACTGTTTCAATAGCACATCATTTAGGCAAGCTCAAAACGCTCCATACAAAAAGTGACTGAATCGTGACGTCACGCTTCAGTTATTTGTATGCAACGCGCCAGAAATTTGTTCGGCAAGTATACTAAATATTGCGTTTATGAAAATGGTCTCAAAGCAAAAGTTGTTATTAATTATGTAATTTGAAATATGGTATTGTTTATTTTAATCACTTTTGATATTTTATAATGGACTCGCCCACCCAACTTCAAATGTCTATTATTGCCTCATTTTGTCAGAAATTTTAATTTCAATTTGACTTATGTTATTAATCTGCCTATATCTTACTATTAATTGTGAAATCACATGTAAAATTTGATTTAGGAAACTACCCAATTACGTAGAGACATTGCCGGTCTAAGTGTTCTCTACCGTCTCAATAATGGGAAATGCTCTAAAGAGCTATTTCAGCTAGTCCCTCCCTCCCCTTTCCACTCCCTAACGACACGTGCAGGACAGCGCTGTCATCCACATACAATGCAGGCGCTGTATGGGCTGGTGGCTCGGACTAAGAGGCTTAGTTCCTCTTTTCTGGCACGTGTCATTAAGGCATGGAATGCCCTCCCAGCTCATGTTTTCCCTCCCTCCTATGATTCCGGGCTCTTCAGACGGGGCGTGAAACGGCATTTAAGCAGACATTCAGGGTGAGCGCGACAGGCTCAATATGGTCCATTGTGCCTGTCGACCTTATTTTATCCATTAGGTGGAGTGGAGGTCATCTTGTTAGCCTATTATAAAAATAAAAAAACAATAGAATTTCAAAACGTTGGCTTTAAGACCTTCATGTGAATTGTTTTATTAGTCTGAATTAATTATTAAATCATTTGAGTATTATCAGAAAATACTAATGTTGGAAATTTGCAATATTAAAGTTCTCGCAACACAGATTCTGAATTCAGTGATTTCCAAGAAAAACCCTCTACCGCAAGAGCGTACTGGGGACCCGTATCACGGTTGAACAGTTACGTAACTTAAATAAATTACTGGTCGACAAAATTCGACTTTTTTTTCATCACTAGTAACTAGGAACCGAAGTAAAATTTTTCGAAAGTTTTTGATGCGCCAAACATTGTTTTTATTGAAACGCTATAATTTGTATTCAACAGTTTTTATTTTCTTAATATTACAATAAGTCAATAGGTACACTGAGACATCATCATCCATACAGCCTAGTATGTTTTATTATAAATGACACTAGATGGTGCTACTTGTCATACAGGACAGTTATTTAGTTATATTATTTTCCTAAACAAGTTTTCTCTATAAAGTCAAGTTTATGAAATATTTCATCCTCAATATCAAAAAAAAAAATGCATTTTTGTTCACTTTCTGGTACTTGTAGCAAACCTAAATATTTATTAACTAATAATTACAAACGTGTCATTTAAGAATAAATTTTGCCCATATAAATACCGGGTTTGCTCAGATATCTTATTTCTAAATCAAGACATTCAATTTTGAATTTTTTGAATTTCACCCCTTACAAACAGGACGATCATAAATGTATGGAAAAAAAATCACAAATTACAAAGTTATACAACTTCTATCAATGACAGCAAAGGTAAAGAGTTATAAGCTTGTAAATGTTTGTCAAAAAATATGTAAGGTTTTCTACATGTCTCAGAAAGTGACCCGAAAGTGCATTTTATGGATTTTTAGGCTCGATACTCGAATCCTGACGTGGTAGACGTGGTAGAAATACTGCTGAAGAGATATTATTTAGCACATCAAAAACCTTCAGAATAAAGTGAAATTGGTATCTGTTACAAAATCCTGTCTGTGTATGTAATTATTAATAATAGTATATAATTAGCTCATTAATACAAAACAACATGGTAGGTAAATATCCCGGACAGTTACGGTTTTCTAATGTGTGTAACCATGACAGCTTAAAATTAAATATTATGTTATTTGAGTGTGTTTTAACGGTTCTCTGCGTTTTCGCCGAAAAATATTTGCCAGATTTTCACTAGCCAACCATCGTTTCGCAAAATTTTATTTTCCGAAAAAGCATTTCAAAATTTTGATTTATTTCCCGACCCAACAGTTTCCAACTTTATGTTTGTATGCCTTTTATAATTACCTACACTTTTCAAAACGCCAACTTTCAGGAAGCGAATGTTTCATTTGGAGTAATATTCATTTATGTTTTTACCAAATGATCTATAAATTTATTTACAAGGATTTCATTTTCATTTGGGACAAATTATATTTTTTCTATGATTATTTTTATGTAACAAAAATTCAAATTCCCTGTGTAGTGAAATAAAAGCGAGTTGGTTCTGGAAATTCGCCTTCCGATGCCGCGGCACGCTCGCTTCGCTCGCCCGGCTCGTGCATTGTTTGGTTATGGTCATTGTTCCAACCTAACCTAACCGATTCCTCTCGATTTCGTCTAAACTTAGTTACGCAGTTTGAAATTTTGCAAGTATGTATGTAGATTTCCGTTGTTATGTTTATTTCAGAATTTATTTCAGGCAAGTTCAGGACCAAGGTTTCGCTAAAAGATATGCAAACGACATAGAATTTAATAAAGAGGTGAAATGTTGGTTAGTGGTGATGATAAGTACCGTGACCGTGTTGTGTCATTATGATAATCAGCCTAACAATAATTCTACTATATGAAACGTTGTCATACAAAAATTTGGCAGTTGTCAAAGTGAAGAATAGGCGGACCATTGATTGGCAAGTTATAAATTTTTTTATAACCGTTTTAAATTTGTGAATGTAAAATACATAATATAAATTTTATAAACCAAATGAGGTAAAAATTAAATAAAATACATAGTTTTGCAATTTAAATTTAAATGACTTATCATTAAAATATTCTTGTCATCATCATCATCATCATCATCAGCCCATACTTGTCCACTGCTGGACATAGGCCTCTCCAAATGCACGTGATAGATTTATTTACATTTTAGCCTATATAATAAGTAAGAAAAATATAAAAATATGTAAAATGTATAATTTATATTTAATATTTAATTTATTGTTATATATTTGTAACGTTTTTGATAAATTAGAACAAGGATTTATAGGGAATATTCCATAGCCATGACGTAATGGTGACATCACTTGCTTGTCACAGACTATAAAAAGGCTCGCCTCGCTCCGTATCGATCACTTCTTTCTTGATCGTCGGACAGAGCGGAGCTCTGCTCGAAATTGTGTAAAGTGTTGCTGTTATTTTACAAAGTTAAGTATTTGATAATTATTGTTACTATGAAAGTGTTATTCTAGATTGTATTATTGTAATAATGATGTTTTATTACAATAACGAATTGTAACTACTATGGTATAATAAATAGTCCACATTCTCATTACGCTTAGTATAAATGATATATTATAAAGGATCTATCATTGTTTAAAGTACCTGACATACCTGTGAATATTTATAGACAATATTCGTATTAAAGGGAAGGCTTTAATAGTCCATTAAAAAGTAATTGATGTTTATAATTATACCTTGCTAAAAGTCATGATGGTTTTAATTCCTGATCCCTGCTAGTGCACATACAGCTATATATGTATATCATACTAAGCTGTATTAATATGTATTTATCTAAACTTAAAGATGAGAATAATTTAACATCAGAAGTGGGATAGACTAGCCCACAAAACTAATACTTTATTTTTCTGTTCTGGCTCATCTGGTACAAACTATACGTGATGCTGCTGTCGCCACCAAAAGGCGGCTTGATGAAGATGTGACGCTGCCGAGCTTTGGTTCAGTATGGACGACTGGTACAAAAGCAGGTTCCTGGTACACCAAGAAGTGAAGGACACAGATTGTTCGATGAAGACATGACGCTGTCGAGCTTTGGTTCAGTAAGGAAGACTAGTACAAAAGCAGATTCCTGGTACGTCAAGAAGGTTATTTTTTAAAATAGTCAGATTGGCCGAACGTATTATGGAAAGTACAAATTAATGTATACTTTTGTTTAATAGTAGGTAATAATTAATTAGTCTGAAGGTTTATCTGTATATCTAGTATTCATGTTATTTACAACAGTTTTTTAGGCTACTGAGTAAGTTAATTGTTCTTGTAGCATATTAACGTTTTACTACCGATCTTAATCTACAGCAATTTGCAACTCAAAATAGATAAATTTATTAATTCGTCATAGATTACCTGATCTAGGTTGATACAGGTTGAACAGAGTTCCTCTATGATATATTTTATACATATATAGGTCTTACCAGATCTTAAGGGTATATTTTTGTAATATTAATTTTAAACTGGGTATTCAGCAAATTTTCCATGGAAGTAATGAGACTTTTTCAAAACTTAATCAATTCAAGAATTAATATTTGATGTGCATTATAGTATCTTCAAAATAATTATTTATTTGTTTATTTGGTCATAGCTAGGTACACTGACAATTTTATCAACACAATATTTAGTAGATCAATTTGGTAATTCTGAATAATAAAGTATTCCAGACTCTGAATCACATATAGCCATTACCAAAATTATACTGAAACTAAACTTGCTAGGTTTGTAAATAATCTAATACGTATGAGCTTGTTAACGGATTATTATCATTAAACATGAAATAAATAGTATAGAAATACAATTTAGTTGTGAACCAAAATTATGTTTAAATAGGATGTGAGACAATAACCATTAAATAAATGTACGTTTGAAAGATGTAAGTGAGTTGTAGAAAGGTCAGGTTCGGTGAATCCTTTGTTGTAAATATTTAGGCAAAGTCGTTTGACAAAAGGTTTTGTTATAAAGAAAAAAAAATAATTTGTGCAAGAATGCTAGATAAAATTGTTTGCGGCGTTCAATATTAAAATAAACTAATTTGTATAATATCTACTTAGGTCCAGAAGTAAACAAGAACTAAATAAAAATAATAGGTACGTTCAGACTCTTAAATATTAATATTTTTAAAAATTCTTAATAATCGCTGACACATAAAATATATTTTTGAAAAGGAGACAAGACAATGCCTAGTGTGGGCATAGGTAAGCCATTTAATAAATAGGGAGTTATTGAGTTGTGTAGGTGTATTATACATATTTTAAAAATTTTAGTAAATTTAAACTTTGCGGCCTTCGAACCAGCATAAGTGAAAAGATTTAACTCTTATTCAAAATTGTAAAATACCGATTACGTTCACATATTGACGATTGCAGTTTTTTTCTTGGTGGGTGATATAATATATTGTGTACTTTGAGACGTTTATCTTATGGAAACTAATAAGTAAATTTCTTGAGTATAACTCCGATGAAGAAAATTTCTTTTGGTATTATTGTAACTAAAAGTGATTAATCTATTATCATGTTGGTATTGAAACCAGCCTCCAATCTTGAATTTTTATGACTTATAATAATGATTCTAGTATTTTCTTTTCGTTTGAAAATATACCGAAAACATAAAAATGTACCGAAGATTTCGATCATATTATCATGTATATGGTATAGTAAACTCAGAGTTATAAACACTAATTCGTAATTTAGCTTTTAGTATGGGACCTACATTATACAGTATCTTAATACGCAAATAGGTTATTAATTCTGTTAGAAATTTAATTTGAATAAAAAATTAATGTAATTTGAAAATCGGGGTTGAGACCAGTATTATATTTGACTGACCACAGGTTGATTGAATGATGTGTCGGACGTTCCTGAGGGACTTAAATGAAATATATAATTTAATTCCTATCGGTAATTTGACTTCAAGAGTTTGGGCAGTTTACGCAAAACTTCTAGCAAAAAAATAAAAAGTTATAGACCAAGTAACATAGGAACATAAAACGGATTATCCTTACTTAAATTATAAATCGGAAGATGAGTATATTTGTTCGTTCCGCTTTCACGCCGTAACTAATAGACCGATTGCTTTAAAATTTTGCAGATATAAAGTTAGAAGTCCGAATTAAATAATAGAGTACTTTGTATGCTGAAAAAAAAAAATGATATTCCCGAGGGAAAACCAAAATATTATTTGATTGATTAGATTGGATATGGCACCGAGTGTCGTTGTTGTGCTTCTTAACGCAATATGGTTATATTGCAGAATTCCACGCGAACGAAGCCGCGGTCAGAAAGCTAGTATAAAATAAAGCATTGCTGGTATACATTTAGGCTATTAACTATTTTGAGCTAGGCTAAATAAGTGTTTAATAAAATTCCTAAAAATTCAAATAAGAAGAGACAATAAACGTAACTATTATATATGTATATTTAAGTAAATTTTTAAGCCAATACATAGATTAAAAAATACCCCACGAGCTATAAGAACTGGGAGTTAGACGATATGCTTTCAAATGGATTAAATCTTACTTGTAAAATCGTTTGGCAACTATGCCGGCCAAATCAAACACTTAAGGTTTATTATTATATGACGTCTCCTAGGTTTTACACCTCACGAAAAAAAATTTTGGGTCTTATTTTTGTTTTCATGAACGATCTGCCAAGTCGCTTCCATTCTACAGAACAAATCAAAATTAAAAGCAATCACTGCCTGCCCATATTAAAAGGAAACGCTTTAACTAACGATATTTAATTTTTTCTTTATATTTTAATAAAAATACATTCACTAACTAAGGACAAGGATTCTCTATTAGACTCTATTACTGCTGGATTAAATAAAAAGGCCTACAATTAAAAGTACAAAAGAAACTGATTTAAATTTAAACCACGCTAATAAATTGTTCTATATATATAATTGCCAATATAAAGGAAAAACCGTTTTCGCAACTACGTATGACACACACACTTAACTTGGAAAAGGATCTCAACTCTGTACAACTTAAGGAATTTTAGTTTTACTAAGGAAAAATTGCAGAGTTTGGTCTGCTGAACGGGTAGAGCAAAACTCTAAGATAAATATGTTGATAGTAAGTATTGATTGATGTGCCGTGATAGATAAATAATAATTGTTTTGTGATTCATGTTCAAACTTTATATGTTATATTATAGATGAAAAATGATTGTTGGTATATAGGTCATAAAGATGAATCATTATTTTGCCATTGATGTTCAAACTTTATTTGTGTTATTGCTAAAAGAAAATCAAAAGGTAAAAAGAAATATAATATAGAAGATAATGATTGTTAGATTGAAAAGGACTGCTGGTACCGCCTCGTGCTTTTTTGAAATTCATGTGCAGCAGGTGAATGGCATTAGCACGGTCCAGGACGGTATGGTATTGGTTAGACTGCTGAAGTCAATGTCCTGTTGCTTTTCTGGAAGTCATGCGCAGCAGGTGATAGGATTAGCAAGGATCAGGTCAGAGACAGAAGTTAGACTGCTGAAAGTCAATGTCCTGTTGCTTCTCTGGAAGTCATGCGCAGCAGGTGATAGGATTAGCAAGGATCAGGTCAGAGACAGAAGTTAGACTGCTGAAAGTCAATGTCCTGTTGCTTCTCTGGAAGTCATGCGCAGCAGGTGATAGGATTAGCAAGGATCAGGTCAGAGACAGAAGTTAGACTGCTGAAAGTCAATGTCCTGTTGCTTCTCTGGAAGTCATGCGCAGCAGGTGATAGGATTAGCAAGGATCAGGCCAGAGACAAAAGTTAGAATGAAAAACTTGTTAATCTAACAAAGTTCCATTAGTAAGTGAAGTACAGGTCAGTCCTGCTGAAATAAATAAAAGTTTCTTTTAGCAAAACTATAAAAAGTTTTTGTTTATGTTATGTAAAGATTATATTATGCAATATTGGTTAAGGATTAATTGTACTTTGAGAGCAAAGTACAATGTCAGTATGGCCGTGATAGATTTATTTACATTTTAGCCTATATAATAAGTAAGAAAAATATAAAAATATGTAAAATGTATAATTTATATTTAATATTTAATTTATTGTTATATATTTGTAACGTTTTTGATAAATTAGAACAAGGATTTATAGGGAATATTCCATAGCCATGACGTAATGGTGACATCACTTGCTTGTCACAGACTATAAAAAGGCTCGCCTCGCTCCGTATCGATCACTTCTTTCTTGATCGTCGGACAGAGCGGAGCTCTGCTCGAAATTGTGTAAAGTGTTGCTGTTATTTTACAAAGTTAAGTATTTGATAATTATTGTTACTATGAAAGTGTTATTCTAGATTGTATTATTGTAATAATGATGTTTTATTACAATAACGAATTGTAACTACTATGGTATAATAAATAGTCCACATTCTCATTACGCTTAGTATAAATGATATATTATAAAGGATCTATCATTGTTTAAAGTACCTGACATACCTGTGAATATTTATAGACAATATTCGTATTAAAGGGAAGGCTTTAATAGTCCATTAAAAAGTAATTGATGTTTATAATTATACCTTGCTAAAAGTCATGATGGTTTTAATTCCTGATCCCCGCTAGTGAACATACAGCTATATATGTATATCATACTAAGCTGTATTAATATGTATTTATCTAAACTTAAAGATGAGAATAATTTAACACACGCCACTTCTTTCTATCCTCGGCCACTCGCATCCAGCTCCTACCAGCCGTCCTGCGCAGATCGTCACACCACCTGGCCTGCGGGCGTCCTACACTACGTTTGCCGAGACGCGGTATCCACTCCAGAACTCGTCTACCCCAGCGGTTGTCGGTTCTACGGCTGATGTGGCCAGCCCACTGCCACTTCAACTTGCTAATGCGATGAGCTATGTCGATGACTTTGGTTCTCTGACGGATCGCCTCATTTCTGATTCGGTCCCGCAGAGAAACACCGAGCATAGCTCTTTCCATAGCCCTCTGAGCGACTTTTAACTTGTGGACCAGCCGTGCCGTCAGTGTCCACGTTTCGGCTCCATACGTCATGACGGGTAGGACGCACTGATTAAAGACTTTCGTCTTAAGGCTTTGTGGGATTGACGATGAGAAGACTCGGCGAAGTTTCCCAAATGCTGCCCAACCGAGCTGAATTCTTCTATTCACCTCGTCCTCAAAGTTGTTTCGACCCAACTGCATAGTCTGCCCGAGGTACACATATTTTTGAACAACTTCGAGGACGGTGCCGTGAATTGCAATCGGTTCCGGTAGTATTTCACGTTCATTGAACATGACCTTGGTTTTGTCCAAGTTCATCCGTAGGCCGATGCGCGCAGAATTGTCAGCCAGGTCATTCAGCATCTGTTGTAGGTCCTGCAGCGTCTCTGCCAGAATGACGATGTCATCTGCAAATCGCAGGTGAGAGATGTATTCACCATTTACGTTAATGCCACGTTCTTTCCAGTTCAGCGTCTTGAACAAATCCTCCATTGCATTTGTGAACAACTTCGGGGAGATGACGTCCCCTTGTCTCACTCTTCGATGAATATTCTTGTAGAGAGTAGTAAGTATGATTTATTTAATAGGTATTCTTATTTATTTGGTTCACCGGTAAATGTTACACTAGTAATTGTATATGTATACAGTAATTCTTAACTTATTGCTAAGTGTAGGTACAATAATAGGTCGGTAAACACCGCATGCAGATAGGAATATTATTTTTAACTATTTGATATATTTATTTTAAGAACACACAGTTCAACTTATTTTTACATAATTATTTTACATCTTGTTGGTGTAGTTGCCATTTAAGTGTATGTATGGAAGTGCAAAACAAATATATTTGACTGCTATATTTATTGTGTAGCTTGCAAAGTCTAGGTACAGGAGAAAGG
Organism: Maruca vitrata; assembly: GCA_039566165.1. Lineage (NCBI taxonomy): Eukaryota > Metazoa > Arthropoda > Insecta > Lepidoptera > Crambidae > Maruca > Maruca vitrata. The sequence goes on along the minus strand of CM076914.1, from coordinate 12,400,967 downwards.
TATTCTTTTAAGTTATTTATAAATTTGGATCTGTGTGTAATATTTTGTATATTTATTGTGGTTATAGCTCTGCCAATTTTCACAACATCACCACAAAAAAAGAGTTAACTCCAAGTTTGTTTGAGGAAGTAGGTACCCCGCGGGTCAGTTTCCTGTTTTTCGGTCAATAAACCCCCACCTGGGGTAACGATGGATATTCTAAACTTTCCCCATATATAAAAGTGAATTAAACTAAGGGCCACCACCCCTTTTAGCGTCGGAGATCAGCTATATTTGCGATTTCATAGAATTTGCATCACGATTTTGCGTTCGCGGTATGCGTTTTGACGATTGCTATTTCATTGGAATATACTCAATTCATCCATCCATAGAAACACAGTGATGATAATGCCAAAGGGTTCTGATTCGAATGAGTGTGGAATGTTAAGTTAATTTCAGCTGTGTCGAGCTTCTGAAAAACTCGTTTGTCGCCATGGGCATAACAAATCAGATTTGTTTGATAATTATCCTAGATAATTATGAGACTTAGAAGGAGAACGACAATAGCATCGCGACGGGGAGCTTTCCCCTCCCCCTCCCCATTCTCGATACACAAACAAACATTGTTTGTCGCGTTTAGCGTATTTAAGTCTGTGTGTGGGTGGAATATGTCATTCAAAAAGAGCTTTCAAAAAGCGGCTGACTCGCCAGTCGCCCAATGGTCTGCGCACGTTGTTGGGACGATACAGCAGGCGACTTTTATTACATTCCTAAGCTTGAATATAGATAGCGTAAAGTGGAATAAATTATTACCTGTATAAAAGATGGCAGGTTGAGAGTGATGAAGGGGCCAGCATAGAACTGCTTCGGCAGGAGCATGCCCATCCCCAGGAGCGTGAGCTCCCTGCGCACGCGCGGCCGCAAGCACCAGTGCGCCGCGCCGAATGGACCCTCGCCTTGGTTTATGGAACTCTAGGGATGAGAAAACTGAATATATCTGTTTTTTTTTATTTGTTATTTTTGTGCTATTAAAGCATTAAAGAAAAAAATCGCATTCGTGACCCCGCCTGAACGGGGACTTGAACCACCGGACCTCCCGATACCGCGTCGGTTGCTCTAGAGAAAATTTTAAATTTGAATATATCTGGTCAACTTGTCCCGTGATCATGGCGATTATTTAAACGCGGCGATATCGCCTCGCCGAAAAAACGCTAGGTGTGAACACGCTGTAACAGTGGCTAAATAAAATAAATAAATAAATAAAATAATTGTAATGCTCAAGGAATAAAATGATGCATTATATAAAAAAGAGACAATTTGCAAACAATTCAAGGAATGAAGAAAATCAGATGAGCAAAAGGACATCAAGCAGAATATCGGGAGCTCATTAAAATAAAACAACATGGTAATATCCCGGACATATTCAGTAATGTGTGCAACCATGGTAGTTTTGAGTTATCTATTTTAGGGATCAGATTTAGCTTAGCGTGGGACAAGGACAGGAGAATGATGATGATGATTTAGATAGATAGTGGCGCTAGATAGATAGTGAACTATGCCTCGAACCTCACCGTTTCTCTACTAACAGGTGATTTTAGCCTGATTGCTTTCAAATAATTAACTCTAACTTAAAGGTTCCTAGAAACCTAACCTAAATAGATGGTAAAGTCGACGCCAAGTAGAGTAAGTACATTGAGTACAATCTTTAAAATGATATAGGTACCTACTTATCTCCCAGAGTGTTCCAAGTACATTTTATATTCGTATATGGCGTGTAAAATTATGTACCTAAAATTAGCTGGACTTAGGAACTAATAAATTTGTTATGTAATCAAGTCTCATGAGTTGATTGTTTATTTTTGTCTTTTTTGAAATTATAATGTAACATGTTATTTTTCCATTAAACTAGTTCCATGAAGATCGTTTTATAATGGAATATACACCGTGAAATTTTAGTGGTTGTTTTCCCGCAGTAAAATGATTCTATCTTAGTAGTACAATAGATTCGTGCAGTTCTTTTTTGTTAAAATCGATAAATGTCGGTTTTACGAAAGGTTTAACCGAAGCTCGAAAGCACGTTCGAACCGCTTTATGACTTAGGGTGTCGAGCTTCTTTAGCTTGAAGCATCGATTTCATGCAGCAAGCAGTACCTGATAACGTCACATCTTACAAAAGAACGATAGCTTCTCTCGTTTTCGAGTTGGAAAATTTTTATTTTGTAAATTTGAAAAAAAAAAATTTTTTTTCGAGGAATAATTTGCATGATTCGATAATATTACTAAAGGCAAATCGTTCTGCCACGGGAAAACAACCACTAAAATTTCACGGTGTATAAATTATTTGAAATTACTTCCATAAAACGTAACTGAGCGAGTCATGTGTGTATGTACTACATAGGTAGGTACCTACTTTTACTTAGATAAAGTACCTAATCCAATAAAATTTAATTAATATAAAGGATCTTGGGGGGTTACCGGGATGACATACGTGCACGCGAGTAATTTAGCCGAGTGCATCCATCGATTCGATTCTTATCTCTACTAATTAAAGCCAGATCTAAATAACAACGACCTTTCTACATTGACGTCATTGTTTATAGGAAACTTTATTGAATTTCATATTTCCTATCAACATTTTCTGTGTCGCAATCAGTGTTAATATTGTGTAAATCCAACGCCTCTCTCACTAAGCACACTAATAATTAATTACCAACGTTTATAATCAGTTTATACTTTACTATTTTAGACTTTCGCGTCCCATTACACTAAATATTAGTAGGTATTATGTATTGGTACTCCTAATATCGCGTGTAGACCCATAAAGACTAATATTTTACAACATTATTTACAGAAAAACTTTCACAAATTAACTTATTTGAAGCTAGATTTGGGGTCGCGTTAACCGAATGCTGACTATCGGCGTTAAGGCTTTTATCTAAGCAGATAGGTGTCGACTACCATCCGTGTATCTGCATGACTGGCTCGGTGGAACAGTGGTTAGTGACCCTGGCTAGAGGGTTCCAACAGTCGTGGGTTCGATTCCCACTCGGGACAAATATTTGTGTGATGAACATCGGTGTTTGTTCCGTGTCTGGGTGTGATTATATATTTAAGTATGTATTTAAAAATATCTATGTATGTATATCAGTCTCTGACGCCCATAGTACGAGCTCTGCTTAGTTTGGGGTCAGATGACCGTGAGTGGAAATGTCCCAGATATTTATTATTATTATTATTATTTAGGACCGTCACACAATCTATTAATCTAACACTACCGATGGCGATCAAAGCCAGTTAAACCTAAGGAGTTATATTATGTATTATGATGACTAACAAAAGTAAGTACTCTATCTGCTGCTTGTGATGTGAGACGAATTTAAACCTAAATAAATATTATACCTATATGCTTTAGGTACTACATAGTCGAAAATTATGTAACCAATGTCTCTAGATACCAATACGAGTAAGCACAGGTAGAGACTAGATGTCGCAGGTTTTTGAATTTTACCTAATTGCCTTGTCTATTGTATACCTAAAGTTTTTTGATTAATAAATAACCTTCATAGCATCGCGTTGACTCAAAGAACATGTGGAATATTAGCATATATATATAGCGATTCGTGATGTTATCTGTTGATATCCACTACTATTGTTTTATTACTTTACTGTTACTGACTAACTCGATAGCGCATTGGATAGTGCCCCTATCCGTTGTGCCAAGAGTCGTCGGTTCGATTCCCACTCTAGACAAACATTTATGCGAAGAACATCTGTTTTTATTCCGTATCTGAGTACGTTACTTACTAATATATTCCAGTATATTTTTGTACACTCTGTTTCTAATATCCGTATTAAGTACAAGTGCCTAGCAACTTACTTCGAAATCTGAACGATGTACCTATGTGATAATTTTAACAACTATTACCTCGTTTTTTTTCTAATGGCTTAGAGTAGTCTTGTCATCGTCACCGGACCTGCGGTAGGCTCTCACTCCTAATATTACCTCGTGTTGGACGTTGTCTCCGTAGTGACAATACAAGAACAGCTGTGTGAGCGTCGCCGACATGTATTGAAGCAAGGACACTAGCTGCATGCTGCTCAATTCCTGCTCAGACAATACAGTGTTGATAAATGAACATGATTCTTTAGGTAAAGTACTTGTCGTCGTTATATTGTGTGATTCAAATGAAATCATCAGTCAAAATGGTGAGATTATGCCTATGCCTTTTCTGTAGGTACCTTTCTTACCGTAATCATTTTAATATCTGTGTGTTTTGTAATTTAACTACGTCCTTACCTACGTTGAAAAAAAATTAGATAATGTTTTCCTTGGTTTGATATTGACAATAGAATTTTCTATTTATAATTGTCACGGTACCTTACACATAATCTTGTTGTGTCTGTGTATTCTATATATTCGAATATTTTAAATAATAGTAACTAATGCTGACAATACAATATATTACAAGAAATAATTAAAATACCTATATTTTAAAGTAAAACTACTAAATTTTACGGATTAAACTCGCGCTCGTGCTCGCGCCGTAAAGAGCTCGAAACATCGGATCTCTAAATAATGTTTAGAATACCAATACACGCGAGCTTAATCCGTAAAATCAGTTTTATTAAAGCAAATAAAAAATAGACAATACCTATATTTTAATTTCGAAAAAAATACAACAATAAACGTACAAAATATAGATAAATATCACTATTTCAGATGGAAGGGACAGAAAATGTTCAATGAACTTTTCTTTTCCTAACTGACATACGACGTAGTCTTGGAGTGGTTTCGTTATTATCATCGGGCTTGCGGGGGAGCGGATGGCTCTCGCGCCAAGTTCAATTTACTTTGTACGTAAATATTGTTATCTTACCGAATTCAAACGTACAGCAACAGAACATAAGGTTAATGTGGCTAGGAAAAAGTACACGCCCAGTATATTCTTCAATAGAGCACTTAGCCGGGTGCTCAAGCTGAAATAGATAAATAAATAATTCTCGATCAATGTGTAAAAAAAACTTTACACCTATTCATTTCAAAACTATTTATATTAGCTTACCTTATAAGCATAACGTGTATTTTATAACATCTGACGATTCTATGATGGGCTCTCTCGTCCCTGCGTTCAGACAGCTTCCAATGTTCTCCCTTGCCTCCTATTCTTTCGCTATACTCGCGTATTAGACTAAACTGTCCACATATGAAGATCATCACCCCAACAGAGGCTAGATCGAACGCCACATGGACGCATACGCAGTATGTAGCTGCGACAGTCTCTATGACAATCGTGAAAAGGTACCCAAAGAAACTAAGGTAATCTAGAGGTGTCCATCCCGGTAAAATATGAGGCCAATCCTTAGTTCCTAGCGAGTCCTTAAGCAGAACGTATTCTGCAAAAGGCGATAGAATAAAAATAACCAGCGTCGACCCATACATTCTAGCCAGAAGTGTAGAGATTGTCTGAAACTTAATTGAGTACGAAACAATGTGTTGAGTGAATGGAAATCCTGAGCTTTCGTCGTCGCTTTCGTATTCTGCGCTGTGAGGTTCCGTGTCATATTGGTCCTTTTCTATTTCATTGACTTTGTTCAGAAGAAAACTCCAATGTTCTTGATTGCGATATAAAGAAGTTAGCTTAAGAAGGCCCATGCCGCAGAAAGATATCACGCTGAAGCATTCGAATAGTCGATCGATGTCGCCCTTAGCTCCCAATAATGCTATAACTTGTGTGACGTAAGTGACAATAAAACAAATGGTGCAAGCAATAGCAAGAGGGTGCATGACCGCCTTGTTTTTCTCTAAGGTTATCCCAGCGTTGCCAATCCTGTTGCAGATAATTGTAACTAGTGTTTTCATTGTTGAACGATGTTCTTCCTTAGCTAAGAGGCGGGGGATTTTTCTAGAAAAAAATCATCATCATCAGGCATTTGTCCCCACCGAGAAACTTGAGCCTACCATAAACTAGAGCTTAGGCTTAGGCTTTAGTTCGTGTTACTTTCCTTAACAGTGTTACTTAGGGGATTTAATATGTAGGTAGGTAGCTACCTACTACATTGATTAATTTAAATTATTAACAATACATATTGGTAATATCGATCGATTAGAACTGGCTTATAGTAACGAGTGACCTTAAACACTTGGTCATCTTCGCTCAAAAAAAAATCTGACAGCTAGATTTTCACGGTCACCAGTATTTTTTCAATTACCTGCTAAATAAATAAACCTACTCATAGACAATGCACTGAATAATTGGGAAGAAAATTTCGGACATCGGTAATCTTTATTTTTAACCTACTTTAAAATAAGGAGGAGGTTCTCAATTCGACCGTATATTTTTTTCAAAAACATATCAAATGTTTACGAAGATAATTATAAATGTTCGTATTACCTATTATTTATTATAAGAATAAATATTATTTTGTAATACACTCACAGGCACAATTAACCGCCCGCCTTTAAAATTCGCCTCCCTGATAGTTTTGGTTTACTATGGCTTATCAAGTGTTTTGTTTTTTGTTAAGTGGGTAGTCTTGCAATAAATTAAATACCTATACCCTTATTTGGTTTCGTTTATTTGTGATAATAACGGGTTTTTGGAACTTAGACGTTGTTTGACATTATTGCAGTTGTGTTACTGTGTGTTCATTTCCTGTTCTTTTCTGCCGTAGTGTGTGATTATTGTTTAATTCGGGTTTGTAGTGTTAGCTTGTTGTTTGTGATTGCAAAAAATGCCACCTGATGCAACTGGTATAACCAGGGCAGTTGCCTTTGCTGACGCTGAGTACCTCCAACGTCGCATCCCTCGTGCACTCGGTGTACCACGAACTGCCATACGGGATGCCACCAGATGATTTCGGGAGACAGGTTCATACACCCTCAGGCCAGTTCAAGGTCGACAGCGATGCACTTCGGCTCGAGAAGACCGCTTCGCTGTCGACAACGTGTTAAGAAATCGCTTTTCCACCGCTACTGAAGCCCGAATTCGTCTTTTTGAAGTACGAAACCTTAGTGTTAGTGAACGTACGATAAGAAGAAGACTGGCAGAAGGATATCTGAGGGAGTTCTGTCCAGCTCGCGCCCCAGAACTGCTCCCACAACACCGTAGAGCTAAACTTGCTTTTGCGCGAGAATATGCTGAATGGACTGTACAAGAAGGGAAGGTCATACTGTTCTCAGATAAGAGCAGAACAGCCTTAAAAGGTCCAGATGGATGCCAGCCTGTCTACAGACGCCCAAATGAAAGGTTTGCTCCTTGCGCTATATCGGAAACAGTGGGTTAAAAGGAAGGGTCTATTATGCTTTGGGGAGGCATCACTTACGAAGCTCGTACCGACCTTGTATTGTTTGACAGAGGCAGTGTAAATGCTTAAAGATACGTGGAAGAAGTTCTCCAAGGACATGTCATACCGTTCGCACCATTTATTGGTGACAACTTTAGATTAATGCATAACATGCACGTTGCCATACCGCAAAATTGGTTACTGAGTACCTTAATGAGACCGGAATTCAAGTTTTGCCATGGCCAGCACGCAGTCCCGACCTCAACCCAATTAAACACATATGAGACAACTTCAAAAGACGTATTTGAGCAAGATTACCTGCCCCAACGTCTATTGGAGAGCTCAAAACGGCTGCGGTAGAGGAGTGGCACATTATTCCCCAATCAGATATCCAAGATGTCATGGATGGACTATCATACCGTCTCCTAGAAGTCGTAAGAGATAGGGGGAGCAACACCCATTATTAAATTTTAATATTGTTTTACTTTGACCATCTTTTTTCTCAAAATTCGAAATTTACATTTTTCGTCGATACTTCGAAAATATCGATTTTTGTAATAATGCCCTATTAAATGACTTTTTTAAATCAAATTTTTGTTTTATTTTTTGCCTTAAATAAAGTTTTTAACGGATCATTCATAAAATGTGGTCTATGTTTGGACATTTCCGAAAATTCAAGCAAATACAAGGTGGGCGGTTAATTGTGCCTGTGAGTGTATTTAGTGAGGGTTTCGAAGGCGGTTCTTTATTTGTTATTACTTACAATATATTGTACCTATATTATTTTTATATTGTTAACATAATTTTTATTACGTTAACAAACTTAATTGTTATTATTATAACTTACCTTGTATTGTATGTATAAAGTTTTATTAAATACCTGAAAATTTGCCTTTATCGTTCGAAAGTAACTGTAAGAGTAAGCTATTATGAAATGATTTCTACTTGGCCCCTTAAAGTAACTTCGCGAGGAAAATAGTTTACAACTTTAGTTAGATATTTTCTCGTTATAACTATCGTTATACTCGAAGTACCTATTTACTTTCTTTATAAATCGTATAGGTAATCTCATTACTTATTTTAAATTCTTATTATTAAACTTACTACTAAAATACATTTGTTATATCATCATCATCGTCATCATCAGCCCATATAATGTGTCTCCACTGCTAGAGCCCTATAAAGGTATGCTTGTCTTACATACTTTAACAATTTATTTGTAGGTATACTCAAGAAAAGGATGAAATGAAGAGTTCCCACTTCTCTAAGTAGTTTATGAAGTTGATGCGTCTCAATAAAAGGTTTCCAGGTTGAAACTTACAAAACGTTGGTAGGTATTGCGCGGGACTGCTGGTAGGAGCTGGATGCAAGTACTCGAGGATAGAGATAAGAGGCGAGCATCTGCGCTTTCGTCCACTGCTGGACATAGGCCTCCCTATGTCCAGCAGTGGACGAAAGTGGGCTAATAATGATAAAATTCTTAATAGTCAATTCATTATTTTTAACGCCAAGATCATAGATCTGCAATATTTAGTAGCGGTTAGGTATACCTGAAGGTAGAGGTAAAAGGTACCTCTATTACAGATAACGAATTTATCTTTATTAGGTATCTAATTCACATGTTTTATCTGAAAGCGTTTTTTCATCGAACATCGTGCTTGAATAGCTCAATTTTGCATGTATTTTGTATCACGCCCTGCCTTTTCCGTGTTCCTTGAAATCAACTTAGGAGTAATACTGATACAGTTGTATTGTCTCACAGTTGCTAATTATTCAAAGTAAAGACCTACGTATGAACTAATTTCACATGATATACGCTAGGCAACGTTTAAACAATGAAATAGTTCCTTAGTTCACTTTTGATTATTATTACTCGTGTTTATTAGCAAAATGGGTCGGTGTAGCATTTAATACAGACTATTATTTACCACTTAAACGGAGCACTTCTTGGTAAATTTATTAGTGTCTGCTACACTACACCTAATTTCGGGTACTAATGGTACCTACTTTAATGTAGGTAGTTCCCTAAGTCTAATTTTACATGCAATTTCACAATTAACAGTAAGATATACACCGTGAAATTTTATGGAGCGAGAGCTGGCTGCAAAAATACGGGCCGGTCAGTTAACAGAATAAAATGTTTTTTTAAAAGTTAGTACATATATCTAGAATGACAAATATCATTGTGTGCCTGGGCGGACCTTGTGCATAAGTTTTATATGTGTTGTTAACATTATCAAATTATTTTCTAATATCCAAATAAATGAAAAGTTTTGTTTTTAACAAATAAGTAAAAAGTTTTGTTTTTAATTATCCAAATAAATGAAAAGTTTTGTTTTTAATCATATTGATTCCTCATTCCTCCTCATTCCTCAATACTTCCTCAATAGATTATATTAGTGATAGTATAAGACTTTCAACATGAAATGGTGTGTGCCATATACACCGTGAAATTTTAGTGGTTGTTTTCCCGTGGCAGAACGATTTGCCTTTAGTAATACTATCGAATCATGCAAATAATTCCACGAAAAAAAAATTTTTTTTTACAAATTTTCAAAATAATAATTTTCCAACTTGAAAACAAGTGTAGCTATCGTTTTTTTTAAAGATGTGACGTAATCAGGTACTGCTTGCCGCATGAAATCGATGCTTAAAGCTGAAGAAGCTCAACACCCTAAGTCATAAAGCGGTTCGAACGTGCTTTCGAGTTTCGGTTAAACCTTTCGTAAAACCGGCATTTATTGATTTTAACAAAAAATAACTGCACAAATCTATTGTACTACTAAGATAGAATCATTTTACTGCGGGAAAACAACCACTAAAATTTCACGGTGTATTTGTAACAGGCGTGGCACACATATTATTTTAATAAAGAATTGTTTAAACTTTAATTTGGTACTAGTTTGAAGTTGTTACACGATAGGTACACAAATTAGTAAAAAACATATTTTTAAAAATATGGTATGCCAAGGCATGGGAACATGATTTGATGAGGCACACAAAAAAAAGTTATATAACTTTTTGAAAACGAACTTTTGAAAATAATTTGAAATTGTTGCTCCATTGGTACAGTTATTGTCGGAAAAAAGCTCCAGAGACAACACATATAAAGTTATGCACAAGTCCGCCCAGGCATACAATGATATTTGTTATTCTAGATATAAGTACGTACTAACTTTTAAAAAACATTTCATTCTGTTAACTAATCGGCCCGTATTTTTGCAGCCAGCTCTTGGACCATTAGTGGTTGTTTTCCTGTGGCAGAACGATTTGCCTTTAGTAATACTATCGAATCAAGCAAATTATACCGCGCAGTGATTTTTTTTTTCAAATTTTCAAAATACATTTTCCAACTCGAAAACGAGAGAAGCTACGTTCTTTTATAAGATGTGACGTAATCAGGTACTGCTTGCCGCATGAAATCGATGCTTAAAGCTAAAGAAGCTCTACGCCCTAAGTAATAAAGCGGTTCGATCGTGCTTTCGAGTTTCGGTTATACCTTTTTTTTTTCCTAACTGACTAACGATGATGACTTGGAGGAGCCTTGTCATCATCACCGGGCTGGCGGGGGAGCGGATGGCTCTCACCCCTAGTTTCGGTTATACCTTTCGTAAAACCGGCATTTATTGATTTCAATAAAAAATAACTGCACAAATCTATTGTGCTACTAAGATAGAATCATCTTACTGCGGGAAAAAAACCACTAAAATTTCACGGTGTAGGTAAATTAACAACATTATTCAAATATAAATTAAAAACTCTGACAAAATGAGACACTAATCGATTTGAAATAGGGTGGGAAAGTCCATTTCAAAAGTGCCAAAATTCTTCAAAAGTACTATGCCATCTTATAATCTACAAAATTAGTAGTAACTTTCCCTATGAAAATAATATTCATTAACGCAACATTTGATATAACTCCTTACGATATGCATACAGTCAGGGGCGTAGCTACCGCCGTATCTGCCGTATCAATAATACGGGGCCTCCGGGCCACGGGGGCCCCAAAAGCGTGTAAGGAAAAAAATAAAAGCATTCTAATTTATTTTATTTTACGAATGACAATTTTTTTAAACGGGGCCCCGACAAGGCACGCTACGCCACTGCATACAGTATTTCACTGTGTGACGTCATAGAGTGCTGCGACATTTGTATGAAGCGTTTTGAGCTCATTAAATGATGTACAATTGTAACTGTAATATCTCGGGGAGTTTTCCAAATATCAAACCATGTTTTTAACAGTACCTTTGCAATTGTGTGGTCCATCCATCTATGTAAAAGTAAAAAAAAGGCAACTACCCTATTCTTATTTCTGAAGCATTCTAAACAAATAGCAAATAAAAAGAGATTTCGTTCGTGAGTGAATTGAAAGACAAGTAGGTACTGAGGTAAGGAAAGTACATACATACCTACCGTAAATCGATTCTGCTTATGAAGGACTTCGTCAGTATCAACAATATTGGGAATTTGGTTTGTTTTGTAGGAATGCGTTTTGGGAAAGCTTCCGGTTTATTGGCGATGTTTGATGTAATTACAAATGTTCGGTCAAAACCCAGCAATCATCCGGATCCGGAGCAGAATAACGGATATCCTTTGATGGAATATACAATTTTTGGATTGCTGTCAAGTGTATCAAATGATGTAGCTGTATAAATCTAGGTGTAAAATTAAATTCAAGCGGTTTTGCTAAAAAGCTTTTTATTTGTTGCCTTATTATTTTGTAATTTACAATATACTGTGCAAGCACGTTCTTACTTGCATAAATCGTTTTTCCGAAAAGTCGCCGAATTCGTTTCAATCATGCCAAAAACTTCCATCTTTTTCAGTTTTTTTAGTTTTAGTATTCAGTTTCATTTCAATTGATAATTTTACGAAAAAAAAATGCAATCCAATAAGAAATTACTATTGAGTATAGAAAGTAAGAAATGTAGTAAATCATAACAAATAAAAGTGATTGACATGATTCTTAAAAAAGAGTTATTGACCGAGATCCAGTTGCCAAAGGACATAAAGATTTTTGCGCAATCTTCAATCGATATTTGAGAGCACTACCACCCTGACTGGCTGTCCCAACCGGCGCCTCCCGACCGGCCGAAGCTAGAGTCTGCCCCCCACCCGCCAGAACCTCCGAAGCCGGCACTTCTCCCGAATCCGCTCGACCCTCCCCAGCCGGAGCCGCCTGACCTTCCGAAGTTGCTGGAGCCGCCCCAGGCCCCCGACCCGCCGGAGCGCCCAAGGCCACTTCCAGAGCCAGCCCAGCCGCCAGACCCGAAACCACTGGATCGCCCAAATCCGCCACTGGACCCCCCGTAACCATTTGATCGCCCTAATCCGCCTGAACCGCCCCAGCCGCCACCGCCGCTACCGCCGCCCAAGGAACGGGCGACACCCACAGTTGGCAAACCACTGAATCCGCCACCGAAGCTATCCCCGAATCCTCCGCCGTTCTGCCAACCGCTACCACCTGAAAGATCATCATATCAAATCAAATCAAAAATGTTTTTGTTAATAACAAGTAAATATTACATAGTGGAAGGGGTTCTCCTGTTAAGTATAAAACTTGTATTAGGTGTAACCCGCTCTCTATCGAGATCAATGTTAGTAAATAACTTGTTTCGTAATCATTAATGTTGGGTAAACATGTATTAACTTATACGAAGTAACGTACGAATGGAGTAAGTTCTTCAATAATTTCGTAATGAGTTGCTCAGGCAATAGGGTACTCGACTATTTATTTATTGTGATATAGTTGGATAGACCACTCTAACACAAAGGCACCGTTAAAAGTATCACTTTGATATCACGATAACTCGCCAAGATATTAAATTTATAAAAGCACATTATTTGTGTCAGTTTCAATTTCGATAATATTGATTTACTTAAATCCTACAGCTATTGTGTTATCAGACAAAACAGTGGTATACACAGAAATACGTAAAATATTAACACACTCAAACACAAAACGAACACCGATGTTATGCACACAAATATTTGTCCCGATTGGGAATCAAAGCCGTAGTCAGCGTTGAAGCAATTATTTGTCGCATAACGGTCGTTTTTACTTTCAGCAGCATAAAGGTAGAAATGTTTTTATTTGAATTTGTTATTTTTGGACTTTTAAGCTATTATTTTCGACATGAAAAAATATTAATTATTTTGCAAATTCCTGACTGTTTTCGTTCACGCATAGGGATTTTTTCAATAAATTCAGGTACATAATTTAGGTTTTCATAAATTTATTGAACACTAGCGGCCGCCCGCGACTTCGTCTGCGTGGTCCAGTCGTCCAAGAGATTAGTGAGAACTAACAGACAGACAGACAAAAATGTTTTTAATTGTGTTTTTGTTATTGGTACTCGATAAAGATTCATGGCGGTTTCATGAGTCGAGGGCATAGGTAATTAGGAGTCCTAGAACTCCTAATCGCCTAAACTTCAACCGGCATTATAAACAATGCCTAGGTATCCTATACATTTTCCAGATAAAGTGTAAAATAGTTCTAACATTGCATATCATTTAATACATTGCCTGAACGACACCGGTACTCAATACATTTCCTGTCCATTGTATAGAATGCCTGCATTATACACATTTCACAGGTACTAAAACGAATCCGCAACTGTAGTAATTAAATAGGCATTTCATCAACTATTGGCTTTCGAGAAATCCTCGGGAGTTTCGAGGTGCATAATATTATGCTGACTTGGTAAATTGTAGAGTTTGTTAGGTCGGTAGAGTTACAGCGCGTCTTGCATCTGCATACATTTTGAGCGTGAGATTCATTTATGGTCGTGTTTTGGCCTTGTTTTACATGAATTATCTATAGCGGGTACATGAAATGGTGGGATTATACATACCGGGAGTGGCCGTTACTCCTGCGACCACGACCAGGGCCACGATGGACAGCTTCACCTTCTGCGGACGTACAAGTAATTTAGTCACCATAAGTTGAATTTAAAGGTATATGGGTAGGTAGATAACTAAAATAGGGACCGTGCACGACGCCCGCTCTAGTGACAGATAACCAAATATGTATATATTGTGAACATATTATTAAAAACTTGTGGTATATTACCATCTTAGACAATTTTGGACATTCGAAATCATTTTCCAAACGCAGATGATGAACGAAGGCAATAAATTGGTGGTAGCAGAACATGTCGTAGCATGAGATTGAATATATTCCCTAATAAAGAAAACATAACCAGTATATATCAATCCCATGTGGTTTGCCACACTTCTGTTACTGCAATGGCGTAAGACAACTTTGTTGTAAGCTCATTTAATTAAATATCTATAATTTACTAGGCTCATTGATAAAATGAAAACAATTTGAAATACTAAATAACTAAAACATGTTTCATTTATTGAAAATATTGGAGGTTGAACATTTGCCACAACACATCGTCTAAGTGTCTAGTTGCCTATGTGATAGCATTATTCGCTTAATATGCCTTAATAATATATCGAAAAACGAGTACCTATAAAAGAGTAAACATTTTATACTCGGGTTTTCGATAAATTATTATTTATACAATACAGATTTGACAAGTCAAGTCGGTCTTAACTTCAATTTTGGTCACGCCCTCCATCTGCCTTGCAACCTGCCTATACATACAATGCCTGACTTAGAAATAACAACAGGGTACAGGGAACTTTAATGCGCCCGAGACTTGTAGTCTAAGTTTCTATCAAGAAGAAAATTTAATAAGTTGCATTACCTCTCTAGAGGTTTTATTATGACTACTAGCTGTGCCAGCAACTTAGTCCGCAGGAAAAATAAACTAGCAACATTTATTGAAATACCCACGGCCCACGCCTTCAGACGCCCAGCAAGTTCCGTTTCTGAGGTTAACGTGCAGAAACAGAAACAGAAAAACAGAAAAATATCAAAAAAAATCATTGTTTTGGGCACTACTACGGTGATAAAGGTCTCCTTTTCTTATATGTCATCCATGTACAAACAGCGACCCGTTAAATTTTGACTACACGTATGTAGATATAGATTAAAATATTATACTTACAGTCATTTCGGCAGGAGTATATGCTTCAACACTGATATTATCTCCTTGGGTTCTCCTGCTTTATATAGTAAGTGCATCTTTAGCTGTGATTTTTTGTGAATCGTATATAATAGGGCGTTAATGATCGTCGATTATATTACTATACGTTTGTCACGTTTGGGCCATTAATCGAGTTATGTTACGCCTACTTAAAATGACGAGTACTCTTACATCCTCCTTTAAAGCCTACCTACCTACCTACTAAGTCACAAAACAAACATGTTGAGTGCTTGTTTTTTATCTATTGTTTTTATAAATCCTTCTTATTGTGTTTCATGTCAACACCTATGAATGATCTTGTGTTAGGTATCTACGTTTCCAAATGTTCCTAAAAATATGGCCAAAAGTTACTTATTTATTAGCATGCCGTATTGGTGCCATGATTCTGAACAAATATTTGTAACGTGTGACTTAGTATTTACCTCTTTTTTATTTCTTTTCTAACCTAACCTAACCCACCTGACATCATGATCATGACTGTCATCATCACCGGACTTTTGGGGGAGCGGATACGGCACATTTACATTTTTTTAGTTATGAGTACCTAATCATTAATGATTGTCATCATCATGCGTACGTAAGATTGCGTTAGACACCGAATATAAGGCAAATATATGGATTCCATTCAAAACTTACAAATTCGTCAACAATTAGGTAAATATTCGAAGGAACAGGAGGGGTGGATCATCGTAAGTCAAACAATGGGAGACTTCAATACCTATTGAATTATCGATATAATATATGTTCCGCGATTTTCAATGGTTCCAAAGTTATTGAGACTTTTGTGACATTTTAGTAAGAAGCCGGAATTTAGTATGAAATTCTTCAATGTAGCTTAACTACTGGACCTGCTTGCATGATTTTTTTTTCTAGAAGTAGTTCAATAGTGGGTTTTTATAATTACGATACCGATTTGAGTCATAACCCTATCATATTGGAATAAAAAAATAAGTCTTCACAAAAGTTTTACAAATCGAATTGTGTCTACCAACTTTCAAAGCCTCTAGTGAAAAAAAAGTACTTGTATTTTTTTTCTTGGACTTATTTCAAAAACTACTCACATTCATGGACCCTGAAAATTTCATACCGCTACTGCCAGAGCATCAAAACGAAAAATGAACGCAAATGGCACAGGTGCCATAAATCAGTGTTTTTATTTTTCATGTAAAACTTTAAGTTAAAAAATTCATCGATATGTTTCAGCAAATTCATGCAATGTTAGTAACATTAGTAGCAGTAATTATACAGAATTGCAAATTAAAGGGGTGAAAATCAAACAATGAAAATTTACATAATTTTTAAATTATTTTTATTACAGTTAGTGTTCAAAATGGGAACCATACCAGATTCGAAGAAGCATACCAGATCTATTAATGTATCAGCATTAACAGAACAGTGTGTTGGTTCCCTAACCACTTGCTTAAGAGCCAAGTAACTGAGAAACTGGCACATTTTGGCAACTTTGTTATCGGTGTCGTTGAGCATATTCATGTAAAAATCTCCCATAAGCACCACATAGTGTTACTTTGAGAAAAAGGTCAGTGGTTCAGTAAGAGCGTCAATAAAAACCTCAGGATCAAGCCATGGAGGTCAATATGCTGTTCCGATAGCCACAGTAAGTCCACACAGCTGTACATATAACCACAACTGCTCTATATTCGCTGCAGGATGTTTTATGAACCTTACGCGCAGATCCCACCTGACATAAAATGTCACACCACCGCCTCTACCGCCGCGTATACGTCAATGACGTGGTGCATTTGTCAGATGGGAGACATTTTGTCGACCGGTTGCTGTTACCACCATACAGTTGCGTACAACCCGCCAAGTGACTCTGACCTCGGTCAGGTCGCGTTCTGGGATTAGCACTGTACGAACCGGGGCCAGGGGGGACCATTGCAGCGGCAAGCGCCACACCAGTGGAGTCTTAGAGGCGGTATTGTGCGGGCGGAGCGGAGACCCGTAGAAACGGTGGTACGGGGGCCTTTCCGTCCGGCGGACTGGCGAACCCCGACCCGCACAGCTCAATACCAATGCGAGACTCCACGCCTAGTCTCGTTTTTGCCGCAGCAGTGGTCTTCTCTTTCACGTCACTCTTTAGTATCCAGGAACAGTTGGCGCACGCGCCTCTTGACCAGCGGCCAGCCATGTCCCATTTATGGCTATTATGTCAGGACTGAAAGGAATCAAAGCGATTATGAAATCGTCATGTCCAG
This sequence comes from Maruca vitrata, assembly GCA_039566165.1. Lineage (NCBI taxonomy): Eukaryota > Metazoa > Arthropoda > Insecta > Lepidoptera > Crambidae > Maruca > Maruca vitrata. The sequence goes on along the minus strand of CM076914.1, from coordinate 12,383,425 downwards.
TTCCCAGAGAGACTGTATTATACAGAGATAGTTTCTTAGGAGTCATTATTTAGGCAAAGGAGGTAATAAATATAAACGGATAAATAATTGTTTAATGTATGCAGTACACCTAAATATGATAGCTGGATGATTTGAAATAGACAATATAAATTAGTTGTCTATAATATTAAATATTACATACGTATAGATATTTTTAATTATAAACTCTTTTCTGGTTTTGTGGATACGCAAATAGATAAGTTAGGCAATATACACTACTTTTAAATTCAAATTTGGTTAACGAAATTGTTACATTTAGTCACGACTTCACTGGACCAAACACTCGTATTACATTTATAGTAATAGACGGAAATAAATTTTGTATCACTTTATTTTCTCGACTATTATGGCAAGTGCCGCGTAAATCTCGAAAAGGTACAGGTTTGGTCGGGCTGTAAAATGCTGGATTTCCTATCGGAAGTGACGTCTTTTTTTTCAAGCGGCCATTAATCAAGCCAAAGTGTAATGAACCAAACTAAGTATGACATGTATACCTCCAACTGACTTACTTGAGTTAACCCTTAATAGAGCACAGCATATATAATTTTTTTATTGTATTTTGCCGGTATTACAACTGGATAAGGTTCAAGATCTGGTGGGAACTATTTTCCCGTTTTTCTATTATGGACCAAGATCCCAGTGCCGCGAGACCTACGTAATTTTAGCAAAGCGAAAATTTCCATGGCTTGTGGTCTAGTATGTAGTTAGGAGAGTACGCGTACTTACTAGCTCGAAAGCGGGGACCTTTCACAGGTCTTCTTCTTAGTCGTTCACTCTTGGCAGAGTGGTCGTGATTATGGTCTTTCAGTGCTGTCCGCAGCCTTCGCGATTGCTCTCCACCTCTGTGTGTGGCACTGCGAGTACACTCTGTGATGGAGGAACCAGTTGTAGTTTTTATAAGATCGGTCCACCTTTCACAGGTAGCGCGAACTAAAGGTGTCTCAAAACGGTACCCACCTACGATAAAGTCATATCATTATCAGAAAGGCTCATATTTAAATATATCTTTGACAATATTATCAAAAATAGATTATCGTTATTGCCAAACCTTTTCTGTGGGCCATTACTTCCGCCAGACGTTTAAAGGTTGTTTAAAAATTTGGTATACTATGTCATTTTAGGAGTATTGGAGTAAAATGTTCAATAAGTTACCTGTATGTACCTGTATTACTAAATTACCAATGCAAAAATTCAAACAATTCATAAGGGTCTTATTATGAAGGGCTACTTTAATGATAAAAATGCTTGGACCATTTGTTTAAATAAAACCTCATTTGTAATAAACACTTTACTATTGTATAAATAATTTAAATTTTTGGCATATTTTATGAACTTTTGTTCTGAGTAATGTATATGTCGCAGTCATCTGGTGAAATCAGCGATTTGATTGGATCACTAGCGCGTTCATTGAATGACGACGTTTAATTGAATGACTAAAGGACAACTCGTGAAGTTGTTGAATATAACGTTCAACATCTTGACTGAACGTCATTTAGCGTAGTCGTTGAATGGGATATAGCTGGCTTTGTAATGTTTGGTTAGGGTGACCAAAAGTTCGCAACTTAAAAGATAACTAACTTTAGAAAAAAATCGTTTTAATCGGTACATAGCATGGATGTACCGATTAGGTAATACGCTGTCGCCGGTCTCATTTTTTTTAACGAATAAGTCACTTTAAATATCAATTTCACTCAAAAAAATATCAACATAGTGCTATTCAGTTAGATCTGTACCAGCTGTTTGACGCCATCTTTGTTTTGATGAGCACTAACGCCGCAGTGGAAAAAAATGAACTAAATAACAATCACCTGACTGATTTTACGTCCGCTATGTTCAAAGGGCTATGTTTCAATCCGCTAACTTGTTGGACGTTGAGAGAGGATTGTTTATTCAACGTTCGACCTAGTCAGTCAATTGAACGTCGTCATTTAATAAACGAGACAGACCAGATGACTGCGACATATATAAATTGGTTCTCTGCCTTTTCGCCGAAAAATATTTGCCAGATTTTCACTAGCCAACCAATGTTTCGCACAATTTTATTTCGCCGAATAATCATTTGCCAACTCTTCACATAATTTTGTTTCATTTCCCAAACCAACGGTCTCCAACTGTACATTTGGTCTGCCTTTTATAATGACACTTTTCAAAACGCCGACTTTCAATTGGAGAATGTTTCATTTGGAGTAATAATCATTTAGTTGTTTATTGTTTACCAATGATGTATTAAATAAGGATTTGTTTAATAACTATCGTAATATAAATTGGGTAAGCGTGAACTTATTTTATAACGTACTTAGGTACAAATAAATTGACCCATAGGCAATACGTGTTTACATCATTTATTTGTGGACTGTTACTGTGTTATATTTTATTGGTGTAATTTATAATGAGTGAGTTTAAAGATGAGTGTTATTTTTTGCATGATTAATTTTGCGTAACACAAATTCATGTGCACTGTGGAGTGCGAAATAAAAGCGGTTTGGTTCTGGCACTTCGCTCGCTTCGCTCGCTCGGCTCGGGCATTGTTGGTCATTAGTTCTAACCTAACCTAACCGCATCCATATGATTTCGCCTAAACTTGTTTCCGCACTTTGAAATTTTGCAAATATGTACGTAGATTTCTGTTGTCATATTTATTTCAGAATTTCTATTTATTTCAGGCAAGTTCAAGACCAAGGTTTTGCTCAAAGATATGCAAGCGACATACAATTTAATAAAGAGGTGAAGTGTTTGTTAGCACTCAGTTTTCTTGAGGAATCTGAAATATATGTATATTTTAACAGCATCCTGAAAAGTTTTAAAGATCCAGATTGGCAACAATAAGCTCATTGGTTCGAAAATAATTATGTACACGGAACTTCAACCATACAACCTTTTCCTAAATATCAGCCCAGATTTTGGAGCTGCTATAAAAGAAACAAAATGAATATACTACGAACACAGAATTCTGCTGAAGCCTGGCATAACAAAATAAACAACATTAATGATAAAAATCACCCAGGTGTTTATGAATTGATAAAACAACTAATAATGGAAACCATTTGCCAACGAGGGGGTAATAGGAAATATATGGAAATATATTTACAGGTGCCCCACCAGAACCCAAGAAAAAAAGTACTTGGACAAAGATTAAAGAATCAAGAGAATTCTTGAACAAAAATCTTCATATTCAGAGAAAAAATTATTAATGTGCATTGCTGCGAATTGTGTGTAGTGTTTTGATTTTTTTGGAATAACTAATAAAATTTCATGTAAAAATTCGTGTATTGTTTATTAAAATATAAATGTACCAAAAGAAAACTGTAACACGGACGAAACGTTATTCGTCTAAAAGTTGTGTAGCCTAGTGAAGGATTTGGCAAATGATAATTACGCGGAACGTGTTCTGTCATTATAATAATCTGCTTAACAATAATTCTACTATATGAAACGTTGTCAAACAAAAATTTGACAATCATTAGTTATCAAAGTGAAAAGTAGGCGAACCGTTGGTTGGTAAGTGATAATCGGCCAAACAATTTTCGGCAAAAAGGCAGGATACCATATAAATTATTGTGTAATGCAGTATAGTATAGTAGAGATTCTACCCTATGTAAGCTTAGTCATGCATGTTGGAATTATTGTTATTGGTATTTCATTGATTTGTTTTCTTTCTTTATGATTTAAATTATAATCCGGAAAGCTCGAAGACTGTTTAAGCTTGCCTCATTTTTATTAATAGTAAATGTAGTATACATTTTTGTTCTCTTTTTTACTGAGACACACCCAAGCTGTATGACATGGCATTTTTTTTAAAAAGGTTATGCGATTATCGGTTAAAAAGAGTAACTATCGAGTTTCTTGCCGGTGTCATCTCGGTAGAATTAGCTTTCCGAACCGGTGGGAGAATCACTTATCGATAAGTTAATTATTTACAGTAGGTACCGACGATTTGTAAGTGCATGTAAGTAAATGCCTGTACAATAAAGGTATTTTGACTTTGACTTTGATTGCAACCAGTCAAAAAGTATTTTATTTTTGAAATGAAATTAAATGAAATGAAATAATTTATTCTGCAAGTAGATTTCATGAAATTCTTTCGCATGTCAAATCACAGGTTAATTAATCCTTACTAATCCTTACTAATATTATAAATGCGAAAGTAACTCTGTCTGTCTGTCTGTCTGTCTGTCTGTCTGTTACTCTTTCACGCCTAAACGGCTGAACGGATATTAATGAAATTTGGTATGGTGATAGATGATAACCTAGAAATGGTTATAGGCTATAAATAATCACGCCATCTTTCTTAGGGGGTAGGCAGTAGGAAGATAACTAAATTGAGTTAGTTATTTTTTGTCGTTTTTGCTAGGACTTTTGCTTTTTGACGTCTAAACGGCTGAACGGATTTTGATGAAATTTGGTATGGTGATAGATGATAACCTAGAAATGGTTATAGGCTATAAATAATCACGCCATCTTTCTTAGGGGGTAGGCAGTAGGCAGTTTGAGTTAGTGATTTTTAGTCGTTTTTGCTTGGACTTTTGCTCTTTGACGTCTAAACGGCTGAACGGATTTTGATGAAATTTGGTATGGTGATAGATGATAACCTAGAAATGGTTATAGGCTATAAATAATCACGTTATCGTACTTAGGGGGTAGGAAGTAGGCAGAAAACTGAATTGAATTTGTGATTTTTTAATGGTTTTTGCTGGGAGTTTTGCTCTATCATGCTTAAACGGCTGAACGGATTTTGATGAAATTTAGTTAGGAGATAGATAGTAACCTGGAAAAGGATAAAGGCTATTAATATTCATGCTTCCGTACTTAAGGCGTAGGCAGTAGGCAGAAAACTAATAAAGTAAGTGATTTTTAATCATTTGTTTTAATAGTTTACCTCATTCACGCCTTAACGTCTGAACGGGTTTTTATAAGACTTGGTAATTTAAAAATAGGATTCTAGACACGGACACAGGCTACTTTTTACGGCGGGAAAATTCCTCAATTCTGCGGAAATATAGCGTGATCGTGTCAAGAAGCGTAGGCGCCATAATTTAGGGAATTTATGATAGAATTTTGATGCAACTGTCTTTATTTGTTAGTTTTATTCGGATCGAAACTTAGCGACATTCCATATCACCCTACTTAACCCTTAAAGGCTACAATGAATTTGTATACTACTAAGACTACAATGGGTGAAAAAACACCCGGATTTAATTATTGGAGTAAATTAAATAAATGAGTGAATAATATTTTTTTTTATTTTGTATGCTTTAACTATCGATCATGCTCTTTAATATTTTGATTCAAAGATTTAGATTTTCAAAGTATAAAACAATTTAATTAGCGTGTGAACAAGGGTCCTCAAGATCATGGTAATTTTTGAAGGGGTATGAAAAAATGCAAAAAGAAAAAAAACTTATTATAAATTTTTATCAGTCTTTATATTTCTGTATGATAACAGATAAGCCTTTAATTTGTCATGGAACTTATGTTTATAAATTTAAAAAAACATATAAATTTTTGAAATCAAAATGAGATCTTTTTCGAAGTTACTGTTTGTAACCTAACATATCCAAAGGAGCTTCTAATACAATGAAATCTTCGTCGACACTTAGTACATCTTCTTCGTGGATGTCTACTTCTACAGAATCTTTCTCTTCTGCTGACTCTTCATCCGATGCCAGTAGTGCATCTTCTATTTGTTGGTCTCTCAGTCGATGCACAAGCTAAAAGAAAAATAGCATTAGATTATAATAACACAGTTAAAAATAATACCTATAAATAATAATATACACAATACATATAATATTAAACATTTAAACAACATATTCTATACACATTAAAAAAATAAAACATTAAAAGTTTATTACTTACGATGTAAATCAGTAGCCCACTATAACTACAACGGGTGTATAAACACCGGGTTGCGAGTGTATCTCGGGACCAGCGCGCGCGCACAACCCATTTCCCCGCGCGTTCGAGGGCTCCTGTTGACTTATGAGAATACACGAAATCGCAAGGCGCTGAGGTAAAAACGAAAAAAGATAGAGACAGAAATTTAAGCCACCCGGGTGTAAAAACACCGTAGTAGCCTTTAAGGGTTAACTTATATGGTGGCAGGTAGCTGATGTTAAGGAGTAACTAAGACTACTTTTAAGTTAAAAAAAATCAAAATCCTGTAGTCCACGCGAACGAAGTCGCGGGCACAGCTATATATTATATAGAGATAGAGGTATACCCGAAGCGAAGCGAGGGCGGGTCGCTAGTTACAAATAAATAATAATATGTACAAGTTACATAATTCTTGGATGTCCAAGTTTATAATGAAACTAGCGACCCGCCCTCGCTTCGCTTCGGGGATATCTCTATCTCTATGTAATATATTTTAACCCCGTAAGAGAAATCTATTTTTTTATCTAAAAAAAGCCTATGACACTCAGGGACTCATTGTAGCTTTCCAACAGTGAAAGATTTTTTCAAATCGGTGCAGTCGTTTCGGAGCCTATTCGAAACAAACAAACAAACAAAAAATCAAACCTTTCCTCTTTATAATATTATTATATATATATTACATATTACATTGACTCCCCCGTACCCCAGTGACGCTTACATGGAGCCTACATCGCATGCTGGCTAGCTGAGCGCGGTGGCGGCAACCACGCGACTTTTTTCTAATACTTTCATTTTTAAACTCGTGATATCTTCCGAATTAAATGTCCGAATTGAATAATTCAAAAAGTTATAAAAAGGTATTGAAGCCGTCTTGAATAAAAAGTAACTTATTTTTTTAAGGATTAATACCAAGGTACAAATAAAGAGCCCTTTCAAGCAGCGGCATATAAATTAAATTTTTAGAATAAAAAACCGCTTGCTGTGACATAACTATAATATTTAGACATATGCTGTCGCAACACTTTTTGTAGATAATGATGAGTTCTGCAAAGTTTTAGTAAATGGTTTTGTTCTATCTTCAATAGTTTTCGCAGCGCAGGCGACGTAAGAAATTTTTCAGGTCTATTTTTTACACCTTGGGTTACATTATTGGAGTTTTAGTAAGGATCCCTAATTTTTTAAAAAATATAATATAGCCTATGTTACTTCTGAATAATGCAGCTTTTTAATGGTGAAAAAATTATTGCAATCAGTCCAGTAGTTTTTGAGTTTATTCATAACAAACGTACAAAAATACTAAAATACAAATCTTTCCTCTTTATAATATTAGTATAGACAAAAATATTCTATACTACTTATATTCTATGCTACTTCAAATCATAATGTCGTTGCTCAGAATAAATTACTTTATTACAGACAATCATCATAATTTTTGTATCAAGAAAGGCAATACTCAGAAAATATTTTTACACAAAATGCCATTTCCCGTAATCGATTACTTACTATAAAATCCAATTCATACAATATCAGTTAATCAAATAAATAATCATTATGCATCCATAGAGGATAGAGAGAAGTGGCGTGCATTTGGAGAAGTCTATGTCCAGCAGTGGACAGGAATGGGCTGATGATGATGATGATGATGATGATGATGATGATGCATCCATGCATTAGATTCTCCTCGTCTCCGGCGCTGCGGGAAGTGCAACCCTTCTGCCCTTGCGTAACGAGGCTCTGGCCCCCATGCATGCTTCCGCAGCTTCGGCTTTTTAGGTCGCCATAGGCGCTTTCGGCGCCTCGGCGACCAGCCTCAGCCGCTCCAGCTCGCCCGGGCGCCTGAGCCTCGTTACAGCGAGCGAGGGCTGCCCACCCTCCGCGCCTCCGGCTTTGGAATTACACTCTAGGTGTAGGGCAGACAAGACTACGTGGACTCGGTTTTGCAGCGATTCGTTTCTATCACGTTAGTTTTGTAGCAAAATATTACATATTTTGGCCCATTTTATTTATTTATACCAAGTAAGGCGTACCCGCATTATTAGCTTAACCTTCTAATGATTAAGAAATTTATGAAAACTAATTTCAGAATAAATCACATTTATGAACATTGTACCAAATCATTTATTCCAATGATTCTGAGCTTCGATCATTAGTATAGAAAAAATTATAAAAATAAATATTTGAATAAATCACATTTATGAATATTATAGTTATTAATTCGAATGATTATGAGTTTCGATCATTAGTATAAAAGAACAAATGAAAACAAAATAATATTAGTAAAAACGAAGTGTATGAATAGTGATAGTAGGTAGTAGTATGATTAGTGATAGTATGGATTTCAATGATCATGTTTTTCAATATGTAGGATTAATTTTTTTTTATGAAGAATGATCATTATGGTTTTAAATGGTATTAGGAACATTTTCGGACCTCCAATGATAATATGACTTAAAAAGTTATGTAAGAAAATTCGCCCCCAAGAAAATTCCCCTTTTCTACCTAATGGGTTGGCCATTTGTTCGAATCTGAAGTAAAAGATCTTGACGACTACTAATCGCTTTTATAATTTTGTCTAAATTTCATATTTTATATCCAATAACATAATGTTAATTTTATTTAAGGAAAGCCTGTTATTGGCCTTATTATATTATGTAACATTTCATGGTTTATTGTTTGCATAGACGCTGTTGGTTTTCGCAATAAATAAATAAATAAATAAACTTCAAATTTATCATTTTCGAAATTTTTCCTTAACCTGTACTATATAATATTGCTTCGTGCCGAATTTCAAGATTCTGAGTTCACGGGAAGTACCCTGTAGGTAAAGCACGTTAAGCCGGTGGTAATGCACCCGACCTCTCATCGGTCATCATGACGAATTGCTGTCTTACCGAATTATGAGAGTAACGGAACAAAGAAAGCACTTGTGTTTGCGCACATACTTGTGCATCATATGTCCTTTCTCTATAATATAAAGTCTTAACCAATAAAATAAGTAAATACATAAACAACAACAAAGTAACTTGTATTCCAGATGAATAATCTAATATATATTATTGCTTCAGGGTTCAGGTGCTGGATTAAATACGAGTTGTTGGTAAAATTAACAAGCGGCTTAACAGATTAGACAAGTGAGAATAAATATCATTGTGTTAAACGTTCGTTACATTTTCGCTGAAATCAATTTACTTCGAAACATGAAAGTCTGACCTTCAGTCTGGAGGGTAAAATAATGTTTATAGTTCATCTCTATATCTCTGGTACAGTAATAATGTATGACACGTGAAAGATAACACACTAGTATACTTCGAAACCAGAATCGTCACGTGCAATCCACGTTTTCAGCTTTATACCTATTTTTTATAACATAAAAAATATTTCTCTATGTTTTTTCTCGTGTATTAGGTACTGACCGGGTTTATACAACTTACAAAGACTAAAAAAAACGGTATTTACTGTGTTATTGTCTACTCGGAATAGTTGAGACTTGGTGACATTATCAAGGTGAACAGGGGAAAATTTTACACAATATCGTGGATTGTGCAACAAAGCGCAGACAAAATATGTAAATCAAGGAACACAAAAACAATAAACTAATTGTGCCCGCGACATCGTTCGCGTGAACTACAGGATTTTACATACAAAAGTCTCTCCCGTTCCCCTGTTGCAAGTACGCTTTAAGTTTACTAAGGTACATGCATGCCAAATTTCATGCGCCTAACTTAAGCGGTTTAGGTTTTTCATAAAAATTTCCCACTAATTCCCGTTCCCCTGGAAATTTCGGGAATTCCATTCTTACTGCACCTCTACGGTACCTAAGCACTTCCAAATAATAAGTGCCTAAGTTTAGCGATATTGAGCCTATCGCACTCACCCTGAAGGCCTGCCTAAATGCCCTTTCACGCCCCGCCTGAAGAGCCCGGGAACATAGGAAGGAGGGAAAATATGAGGAGCTGGAAGGGCATTCCATCGCTTAATGACACGTTGCAGAAAAAAGAAGCTAAACCTCTTGGTCCGAGCCACCAGCGCCTGCATTGTATGTGGGTGGCAGCGCTGTCCAGCACGTGTCGTTCGGGAGTGGAAAAAGGAGCGAGGGACTAGCTAAAATATATTTTATAATACATCCAGACATGGCACAAACACCGATGTTCGTAGCACAAATATTTTTCCCGGGTGTAAATCGTACCCACGCCTTTTAGAACCGTAGCCAGGGTAGGGTAAAAATTTACATGCTCTTGTTTAACATTGAGAACAGCAACAACTAATCTACATTTGTATTATTGTCTACTAAATTATAAATTAAAATGGTATTCAAAGTTTAGGTTACTTACTACAATAGCCTTGTTAAAAGTTGTTTGTAACATTAATTTGTAAACCCTAAATATGCTAAGCACGTGATGAAAAAATTAAATTTCTACTGACAATTGATAGGGGTTACAAATTCCGTTTAAACTAATAACATATCAGAGTCGTACTTACCTACTGAGTCTAATCGCCTGATCATAATGTTTACATTGCACTATAAATTGAGATGCGCAGGGACATGCGTTGCAGTCCATACCAACGCCACTTACGGTCTAACCAGAAGTGAATCGTGAAAAGTGCAGGTAGGAAACCATTTGGAATATTACAAAGTGAAAACATCATATTTTCCGTAAACACGTGAGCTAACAGTGAAATATTTGATATCGTGATCTGACCACTAAAGGTAATTCTTTAATTAATTAAAAAAAAATGAAATCTCTTTATTCGTATGTTACATTCACTTATAAAACGTCTTTACAGCATTAATGAATTTCAAGAACGTCTGTGGTAAAAATTACAATGTTCTATTAAACCTCAACTTTCTTTGTTTCAACAAACCTTGGTTGTCCATATTTTATTAGTCTTCAATATATCAAAGGTTTTGACTGGCTCGTTCGTACTTGGTAGAGACCTTGTCTCTTACTACAAAAGTGGAGGTTCTTGGTTTCCTATCTAAGTTTTATTATATTTTTGTAGTAAAATTTTGCGTCTGCATTTTCTATAGCTATCTGTGATAAGTAAGCACATTCTCTTAAGAGTGCCTTTTCCGTGAAATTCGTTTCTCAGAATAAAGAAGGTCTTGCCTTGAGATCTTAAACTTCTTATTTCCGTTTACCTGTCCTTTAATTGTTCACTTATAGTATTAAACTGGTAAAATTTACCTGATTTTAGATAGTCTATTCAGTTCTGTAGCTTTAGTATTTGTAAATTAGGTATATTTTTGGCATGTTAGCTTGGTTATGACCATTTGGTAGGATGTTTATTCATTTACCTCCTCCATTATTACTAGTTCAATGGAATGATCAAATGTATTCATGTAGGCTTGAAACGAGCACTTGAAATGTTTGATATACCTACTACATAACTCAAAACAGAATTGATGAATTAGGTTAATTTTACGGATTAAACTCGCGTGTATTGGTATTCTAAACATTATTTAGAGATCCGACGTTTCGAGCTCTTTACAGCGCTCGTGGTCACGGTTAAGACTAAAGTTGACAGGTGTCTTCATAAGTGAGTTTAATTACTACCGACATTTGGTGTGATATTTTGTGTGTTCCGATTCACGCATTCAGAACTCACAACATTGTTAGAAATGTGATATATTCCGTAATTTAAAAATTATCCTAACGGGTTGCTCCATTTAACAATGAAGTTGACTTCATTTGCGTAAAACGATCCATTGGAAAAATCTTTGTGACTGGGCATTTACGAGACTCGAAATAGTAGCGCTCTGCCACACTAGTCGACTCATATCAAATAGGTGAGTTATATTTCGCGGAAGGTAATAAGATACTTTATTTATGTATTTCCTAAAAAATGCATGCTCAAAGATTTTTGTTTTGCTTAGGATTATCTTTTGCGTGAACTATGATCTTCAAGAAATGAAAAAAGTCTTGTGTAATAATTATTCTCCTCGTGCGTCAAAGTCCGAAGAGAAAAAATATGAAATTATAATATCTCATTAAAATTTTGTGTGAATACCTACCGTAGATAAAATAGTGGGTACCTCTGACTAAGAAATATAAAAATAAAGTCGGTTGAAGAAAAACAGCCAGTTAGTTATTGGGAAGTATGAATGTTCTAGAGTTCATCACCTCAGCGCTGTCGTATCACACTGTTCTCTATATATTGGCTCCGTGTGTCCGTGTGTCGTCTATTGAGTCGCAAATTACCCGCGATAGGCGTGCGCGGGCGCATTGTGCGAATCACGCCACTGTCGAGCGCGACGGTCGAAAGTTCTTAACTCCGCTCGGTACATCTACATCGGACAATTTGTGACTGGGAATTGATAGTAATCTCTGTGACCGCTTCAACTCGCGCTATTTATTGTCATCTCCGAGTAGGACAAGACAGGTAGGCAATATTTTTTTTTATTGCAACCATGTTTTTTAATTTAATTTGGGAATGTAGAGAAGTTTTGCTGTAACTTATTTCTTTTTTCATTTAAAGATTTTTTTCGTTTGTTGTTGACTTTTCTTGTTTCAGTTTAACACGATTTTATCGTGGACTAATCTATAGTTGGATTGTACAATAAATAAAAAATAAAGTTTTTCAATTGCGATTGAATCGCCCTTAGTGTGCCCCGTACTAACTTTTGTATAGATATTGTATAAACTCTAGTTCATGCGTTTTATATCCATAAACGTACCTATATTTATTTAAAAAAATATATTTAATAGTGAAAAATAAGGCTTTTTTGTACCCATATAGATTAGATTATGATGAGAAGGCGTGCTCTCTATGTGTAAAAGCTTAGAAAGTCTGAATACTTTAGACCGGAAAAAATCGGATTATAATAACTATACCCAGAACCACCCATACTAAACTACACCTCGGAAATAATTTCAATATTATCATACAAAACGATAATGAATAAATAAATAATCAAATTTAATGCTACGAGATGGGGTAACTGTATCCTAATTATAATGGATAGACAGAGGCTGGCAGATACAATTTCCGAAGCGAACGTGAGAATACTGAAATAACATTGCATTGAAAGCTAGACTGGCGTAAAAATATGAAGCGTTTATTCCCGGAATCATTTAAGCTGTAATGTTGGTTTATTGTTTCAATTTTGTCAATATTATGTTAGTTAATACATATATATAGGTACATATATCCCAATCAACACAAAGGCATAATTGTGATGGCTTCATGTGATTTATTACGTTCTTACTTACGAGTTTTTCTACATATAGTAGATAGATAATGACGCGTGAAGTCAATTATGCCTAACATTAATTTAAATACCCAATAATCCCTTGTGACCTTCACATCAAAAACATTCTTTTCATCAGTCTTACGACTTTTGTAGTCACATTAAGTGATCTATGGAAGTTCCTAGATACTTTACAAGAATTCCCTATTTATTTTTTACTTTGGGCACCATTTATTTTATTAACATACCTATCTTCTTTTATAGCTTCAATGACAATATTAAAGTGATTTGAAATTTTATGTCATAGTCAGATTTAATTCTTCAATGCATAATGTTGCCGTTCATTCCATGAAATAGTTGCATTCAAATGATAAAGTAAATGACAAATATAATTCGATCACACGGTATGCCTTTAGTCTTTATCGTATCGACTTAGGTACATAAGCTACCTAGTCTAAATGCCATGTGCCTAAAATCATACAGCATGCGGGCTTTCCGTCTTAATATCCATTAAATATAAATTATCGTACTTTGAAGTGTTTAAATATCACCTATGTGGTATTACTGTAAAAGGTAGGTAGGTACTTATGACAAACAGAATAATATTGTGGCAATATAAGTAGTAGTATTGTCTAAGTATTATTTGCGCGACAACTACACATACTCATAAACTCGCGTGTATTTTTGTTCTAAACATCATTATTTAGGGTCCCGATGTTTCGAGCTCTTTACAGCGGTCGTGGTCACGGGCAAGACTCACAAGGAATAAAAGATGTCTTTACAAATAATAAGTCTCTACCTAAGTATGGAAAATGACGGCTTCATCCAATTGAAATAATTTCGTAATAACATGATTACCTACGTTCAGCAAATTTTCTCGTTTATTTTTTTACGATACCTACGTGTTCTATTTCCTTACCTCTCTTTCATGTTATGACTGAAATAGGTTATGCTTCAAAGCATTTATGGATACAAGTAGTTTGTATTCAGTGTTTGATAACAAACAACACAACAAGCAAACTTGGTTTGAATCACAAACAGCCGCGGTCATCTTTGTTTTGCGTAGAAAAGAGAAAAATATACGAACAAAGTCTATTCTTTTTTGCGTGCGTTCAGTATCTATTTGGGTCTGAAATGTTTTTCATTGAAGGAAAGTAATATTAAGAATCTAATACCGTACTATTTTGTGACTAAGTGACCTAGTAGATAGTAATATTAATTCTTGTAATAATACGGACTTTATGGTATCGCGCGGGACATAAACCAACTAAGCGAATAACCAACTACCAACTTAACATAATTTTATGAAATTAAGTTATGGAAATGAGATCCAACGTGCCCCAGGACATGAAGCGTACCTATGTAAAAAGCCGTTTAAAAATAAAATGTTATCAGATGCCAAAAGGAGGTTAGACAATGAAAGTTTTCATATCCATCTAACGAAGATAGCGTCAAAAATGAACTAGAAACAGTCTTGAAAGATTTTATCGTTTTATTTGAGCGGAAGTTCATGTAGGATTGAAGAAGCATAATACGAATATGCAATAGACTTCTCTATTAAATGCAGATAATAAATAGAGATTTTGCGTTGTTTTTTATCCATTGGTAAACATTTTATGATGCGCCAAAAGATAGATAGATATTATATAATATATAGTTACAATAACAAAATAATCTAATTTTGGCGTTCTTATCGCTATTATGTAAGATTTTTTATATAATCAACCAAATAATTATGAAGCGCACACTATACGACACTATGTAATGAATGACCTCTACTGGTCCATGGTTAACCGCTTTACCATTTCTGTTAATTCTTGATCGGGTTTATTGTTTTAAAGGTGATCTTTAATTGAATTATTTCTCCCTCTTTCGCCCATAAATCTTCTGCCAATATGAAAAAATGTATTGTTTTTAGGATGATTTACGATATATTGCCCACTTATTCAAAAAATTAAACTATTCCATCTTCATTGCTCATCATGCATCTTTCACTATATCAAAATATCATCAAAGTCTTCTTAGTTACAGAGCTATTTATTGCATTTCCTTTATCGTTTACACTACAATTGGGTTCTAAGATGAACGATTGACCTTATTTGACCTTCTTTATCTGATGCGAAAATATTTTGCTAATTCCCGTGAACAGTTCTGTTGTCTTATTGTCAAGATATGCGATAATTTTCTACCTATTTGTATGTGATTACGTAATAACATCCATTCATATAATGTGTTACGTTTTATTGGAAAAATAAGTTTTTCCAAATTAAAAATAAAAAATTATTTTGGGAGAATGATACCTACTGTACCGTCAGGTTAAACTATTAGAACTATGTTATACTTATGTAGGGTCACTAAGTGCACCTTTGTTAGCACAATGGTTCGAATTGTGCTCTACAATATGTCTTTGCAATAGAATTCGGTTGGGCATCATTTGGGAAAATGCTGTGTGATATCAAATGTTGGTACTGAATCCGATTCAAGTTATGTAGTTAATAAAAATATCAACTTTATTCAGTACCTTCCAAACTATCATAGATAGAAGATACATACTAGAGAGCGCAGATCTCTAAAAACCAAACCAAACTTACACATTTTTTCGGAAACACAACGTTTTACATTTTTATTTAATGCAATTATTAGCAATTATACACCGTGAAATTTTAGTGGTTGTTTTCCCCCACTAAAATGATTATATCTTAGTAGCACAATAGATTTGTGCAGTTCTTTTTTTATTAAAATCAATAAATGCCGGTTTATCGAAAGGTTTAACCGAAACTCGAAAACAGGTTCGAACCGTTTTATTACTTAGGGCGTAGAACTTCTTTATCTTTATCATGCATCGATTTCATGCGGCATACAGTACCTGATTACGTCACATCTTATAAAAGAACGATAGCTTCTCTCGTTTTCGATGAAAATTTGAAAAAAATAAATTTCAAGCAAACATTTGCATGATTCGATAGTATTACTAAAGGCAAATCGTCCTGCCACGGGAAAACAACCACTCAAATTTCACGGTGTATATAGTCAAGTTAATAAAACTCGTGTCTAACTCAAAATAGCTACTAAGTGAGCAGATATTTTCCAAATTTACATTTGTAATTAAATTCAATGTCATTAGTATTTTAGACAATTCGTAAAATCGTTACGTTATGATGAATATTTAAAACGTTTTTTTATTGTTTGAATTTAAAACACAATATGATTGCGCACGGTTTCTATTTATTCTGTAAAATGTGTATGTCGGCAGGAGTCATCGCTCGCCTTCATTATAGAATGAGTAACAAGCTGCACGTGCACGGGTCACGTCACCGACCACCTGCGTCGTTAGTCACTCCCCCTCGCCGCTCGACTCGACTATAAAAGGCGCTCACTTTGAACAGTGCAGGCAGTCTTGGCTCTGGCGAGGCACGGAACACTCGTTGTACCGTTGCAATAGCTTATCCTAGACACCTTTGGATAATTAATTCGATTGTCGAATTAATTATTATCGTTAATTATAAAACTGCTGCTGTGCAATTTGTAATTAATAAATCAAACTCTAATTGTAGTTTATGCCTTAGGCATTTGCTACAATTGCTATGGTTATACTTTGATAAAAGTGATAAGTGATGGATATGGTTCTCATTAAGAAAAGTAATAAAGTATTAGCTCGGTTTTGATAGACCTGATGTATTATTCATTATTAATTATGTAGTTACATTACCCCTTCTGCCTACATCAGAAGTGGGATGAGATCCACACCCACTACTTGGTCAATAAAAAAATATGTCACAGGAAATGTCTTTTAAGGGTTTATATGGTCGGAAGGTATAAAAAAAAAGAGAGTTAAAAAAAAAAGAGCAGAGTTTTGAAGGGCACGTGGCCGGACCAAAACTGGTATAAAAAAAAGTAAAGTAAAAAAAAAAAAAAAGAGAGTAAAGTAAAAAAAAAAAGAGCAGAGTTTTGAAGGGCACGTGGCCGGACCAAAACTGGCTAGTGTTGAAGGGTTCTTTAAAAAAAAAGGGAGAGAGAACCGGACCAATACTAGTGCCTGAAGGGTCTAATTAGAGACCGGACCAGAGCAAAGTGTGAGATATACGAAGGGTCGATGTGGACCAGACCAGAACTATTGTAATATATCTGAAGGGTTAATTGTAATATATCTGAAGGGTTAATTGTAATATATCTGAAGGGTTAATTGTAATATATCTGAAGGGTTAATTGTAATATATCTGAAGGGTTAATTGTAATAATATTTCTGAAGGGTTAATTGTAATACATCTGAAGGGTTAATGTAGACCAGACCAGAACTAATTAATTTGCAGGGTCATTATAGACCGGACTAATTAATTTTGTCAGGATGATCGAACAATGCTTTTGTTACAGAAATCTAGACATGCTTTAGTTGAAGCGTTCGAGGACGACCGCTAGTCAGGTTGGCCGTGTCGGCAGGAGTCATCGCTCGCCTTCATTATAGAATGAGTAACAAGCTGCACGTGCACGGGTCACGTCACCGACCACCTGCGTCGTTAGTCACTCCCCCTCGCCGCTCGACTCGACTATAAAAGGCGCTCACTTTGAACAGTGCAGGCAGTCTTGGCTCTGGCGAGGCACGGAACACTCGTTGTACCGTTGCAATAGCTTATCCTAGACACCTTTGGATAATTAATTCGATTGTCGAATTAATTATTATCGTTAATTATAAAACTGCTGCTGTGCAATTTGTAATTAATAAATCAAACTCTAATTGTAGTTTATGCCTTAGGCATTTGCTACAATTGCTATGGTTATACTTTGATAAAAGTGATAAGTGATGGATATGGTTCTCATTAAGAAAAGTAATAAAGTATTAGCTCGGTTTTGATAGACCTGATGTATTATTCATTATTAATTATGTAGTTACATTACCCCTTCTGCCTACATGTACATAAAAATATACATAATTGTTAGCATAAAGAGCATAGCCTTTTTTTGTTAATACCTTTTCTGTGGTCCCGGCGAACTTCATATTGCCAACACTTGTTTTTCCTGCGTAGGAACCTTTTCGTGACATTAAAATAAATTTTTACCAAAAAAGAACCGCCTTCTTTTTTGGTCAAAATTTGGCGGCGCGGTTGAATTATAAATGTTTGTATTACCTATATTATTTCGTAATTTTTAGGGAGCCGGTTTTTGAAGGTGATTCTTTTTTCGTTAAAATTTATTTTCACACTTTTTAGTGTTGCAATTTTTTGCACCCTATTTTTTACAGGCAGCAGCTTTTACAGGTGAACTGAACTTCACCTGTAAAAGCTGCTACACACAGTGCCGACGGCATAAAATGCCGCAGGCTTTGTCGCACAATGGAACCGTTGGCATGGCCGCCGGGGTATGCTGGCGGGATAGGCGGCGGTGCAACTAACCGAAAAAAAAATCACTTCATTAGCGTCCTATGTGACTGACAAAACCGGAATGGTGCTTGGCGGCTTTTTGCGGCTTGTGTTGCGGGCGGCATAGCCGCTCTTCATGAAACCGGCGGCATTGCCGCCGGCATGTGTGTAGGACATACATACATACATAAAATCACGCCTGTTTCCCAGAGGGGTAGGCAGAGATCACTTCCAGCGATCCACTTTTCACCTTTGTGGGAAACGTGACGTGACGGGTTGTGGACCACGTCGCCGCCATTCTGCCTTGTGCATTGTTTTAACAAGGTCATTGC
Organism: Maruca vitrata; assembly: GCA_039566165.1. Taxonomy (NCBI): domain Eukaryota; kingdom Metazoa; phylum Arthropoda; class Insecta; order Lepidoptera; family Crambidae; genus Maruca; species Maruca vitrata. The sequence continues at coordinate 12,364,637 of CM076914.1, read as the reverse complement.
GTTCCCACGAGTAGCAAGGATATATGACGGGAAGGAAAAGGGGAGGAAGGATACTATCGCCTCGGATGATTTGGACTGATTCGATAGTAGCTCGAGGAGCCGGGGTCGCTTACCCGTATACCGTTCACCAACCACCGGACAGATAGTTGTGACTGGTATCCCCTGACTGACTCATTTGATTTTTTCAACAATAAGGATTTGATAGGAAGATTTCTAATTATGTATGCATGTATTAGTAGTAGAAACAATATTTAATACACCCGTGCATTGACAGAGAGAGCCTCTATTAATATTATAGAGTCCCGCCCTCGCTTTGCTTCGGGTATACATAAGTTTGATTAAGGGTCCCTAATATTTTCTAGCAAATGGATAAAGCTTATGTTACACGTAGTCAGGGTGAGAGTAGCTTTCCAATGTTGAAAGAATTTTATCGGCAAAGAAATTTTAGAGTTTGTTCATTATGCAGTGGACAGGAATGGGCCGATGATGATGATGAAACAAACACACAAAAATACAAATCAACAAAGTAGATGTACATTGTACGTACATGTAGAAGTATAGATGTATCTATATGTAGATAAATTTTCTTTCCAGACAAAATGCCGCCCCAAGGTCCTGAGACCGAGTCCCAGTCGTTCGTGCTGTACGAGACAGACGCCAAAGACCAGGATGTGGTCACCCACGTACCTCCGTCAGCAGAGAAGAGGGTCTGGAAGATAGTGTGGAGGAACGTCGCCATCTTCACCTACCTCCACCTCGGCTTCCTCTACGGAGGCTACCTCATGCTGACCAGCCCCACCCTCTTGTGGACCACGAGAATATTCTGTAAGCACCGTTCACATAATGGTAACACTTATATGTTTACATCGGAAATCCCCAGGCTGTATGTCATGATGTGTCAGTAGAAGACTAGGTCAGAGTCTCATGACGCCACTATTAGGCGATGAGGTACACCACGGTGTTTTAGTCGATACACCCCCTGGGCATCGAACCCCGCCCAGGAGCCGCGGCTGGCATTTACCATCTCCTCGCCAGCCGCTGGGGAGTCCGACACACCACTGGGAGAGAACCCTCTTTTCCAATGACGGTGCGAAAAACATTTCACCGCGTTAAAAAAAAAGCTGTATGTCATGAAACTATTATTATAATAGGCAATTGTCATTTTTCACAGTTTTTGTCTATCTATTACCGCTAGAACAATAAATAGGCACTTGTACTAAAAGTAATTAAGGGGGTTCTAATGATGCAATAATCTTGCAAATTGATTTTGCTTGATTTTTTCTTACGGCAAAAAGTAGACTAAAACAAAAAGACGTGTTTTTATGAGCCTAACACATGTCTACCAACATAATGGTTAACCGACGCTCTGCTCAGAGAAGGACAGTCTCATATACTTTTATAGGTATTTAGTATCCAAGTTCGATCAACAAGATATTATTTTCACAATACTATATTAACAATAACTATAATTTTAGAAACTAGAAAAAACGTGTTTTATTAAAATTTTATTGTGCAAAACAATATTTTTCTTACATCATCAATACATCAGTGAAGCATTAACTACAACAAGTAGTTATGGCTTTAGAGTCAGATAGAGTTATGTCAAGGTATAGTTCACCACCTTGTTTTCTATTAATATTTAGGCATATCACTTTTTCTGTTTGTTTTTGTGGCAACTAACATGCTGACAGCTGCATTGTTTGTTTTGCATATTCTCCTCCTGTACGTAGCAATGCCTATTCTATTTATTGTTATTTCCATTGTCAAAGTCAAAGTATTTATTGCAAACTTAAAGTAGGTATAAGTAATACGTTTAATTTTATATGAAACTAGTGACCCGGTTACCATAATCCTTTCTTAGAGGATGCCTTTGTCATAACATCTACCTGCATGCCAAATTTCAGCCCGATCCGTGGAGTGGTTTGGGCTGTGCGTTGATAGATTACTCTGTCAGTCAGCCACATTTGAATTAGCAGGGAAAGCTTAATTACAGATTATTCATAAAGCGAATGGAAAATAATGGACCGGTATAATTTTATGGGGTCTGTAATTTAAGTTCGAGAGTCATATGTTCAAATAACGGAATATCGACTGAACGATTGTGCGAATAGAGTTTATTGCGAAATAACTTTTAGTCGCCAAACGCTGCTTCGACTGAACGATTATTCGAATATTTATTAATCGATTGGCTGATCTTTCGAATGTTTTTGCAGTAGTTACATGCAAATTGTTTGATAGTTATAAAAGATACCTAAGTTTAACTTATGAATATTATTCCAAATATACCTACGAAGGATACCAAGCCATCATCGTAGTCAAATAGAAAAAAAAAACAATTCAGTGAATATTTTACTTGAACAGCCTATAAGGCTTAAAGATCAGATTTAGCGCTAAGCTCCACTTCAGCCTTACTGCTCAGTGTAACTAGTGTCAACCTTCTTCCGGATTTGGAAAAACCCTGATCCACGCGGAAGTGTACATTTCTTCCTCTGCACATGTGCCTAAATATATTAAAATGGTCGAGTAGTTTTATCGTAAAAGCGGGAAAAACAGACAGACTGCAATATTTAGTCTTCAAAACGACTAACAGACCTTTTAAGATGATGAATCGTCGGGACTCTACATAATTAGATTAAATACGTGAGGTTAATTTGCAGATTATTTCAGACAGTCAGTTTACTTTTGCGTTTATAATATTATTAAGGTTTAATTGTTTGTTCCAGGTGTGGCCTTGTACATCGCGTCCGGTCTGGGAATCACAGCTGGAGCTCACAGGCTTTGGGCTCACAAATCCTACAAAGCGAGACTGCCTTTACGAATCTTACTGACATATTTCAACACAATGGCTTTCCAGGTTAGTAAATATTTGTAGTGGCATTCACAATTCCGGTCGCGATGTTTGGCGTTTGAAAACGCCACTCTGAGCAAAATTGTTTGGATTGGAGAACAATGCGTTTTATACATTTCGCTAATACGCCAAGTGCAAAAACATTTGTATTATGCTCTGTATGATTTATACACAGGTTTTAACAGGTTGACTGCCACGAAACTGCGCGTGGATGTGTGGTGCAAACAATATATTTCCTACTATGACTTGTTTGGTGGCGTGTAACAGTTGTTTCTGTAATGTCGTACAAATCACACAACATCACATAATTGTTCCGATTCCTAAGAAGGTCCCACCCTCCTTAATCACTTGTGCTATGGATATCGGAAATTAAAGTGGTATACGCAATACACACCCAGACACGGAACAAACATTGATATTCATCACACAAATTCGTCCCGATTGGGAATGGAACCCACGACTTTGGGTGCAAGAGACAGGGGAAATATCCAATGCGCCATGGAGTCACCTTGAGGACTTGCTGGCTGGCACAACCAGTGTCAAATAATATCGTCAATAATTTATATCGGGAGTCAAGGAAACATCGCGGTCATCTGTCGTGCGTCAAGACGCATACGACTCGCTTATCTGATCCATTGACGCATAGATCACGTCAACTAAAATTTCCATCTTCGATAATGACTTTGAACTTCCTATCGCCACGTGAGCATGCACACACCACGCGTCACCCCTGACCTCTTATCACTCACCCTTATCACTGACCCCCTGATCTAGAGGCCGTTAATTAAAAAATATCTAATTGCCTGTTAATATGTACGCAATAAGGCTCAATTTGTACTGGCCAATTTAAGTATCTGCCGTAAAAAGGTCAAATCGTTCATTTATCAAATTCTACCTGAAATCACCGCATATAGTTAAAACACCCACGTCCACACTGAGTGATACTCAAATAAATGAATATTATTTTGTATTTACAAATATCATAATTCTTTAAATATTCATGAGGCACTATGAAATTCATTATCATACTAGGTACACGTATTTTCAGCCAATTACATTGTTGTAAATCTTTATAGCAAACACAAAACATAAATCAATTATATAAATATTAATGAAGCCTTTTGACATTCATTGTCACCACAATACTCGTAATATCAGCAAATTACATAATTGTGAATCTTTATTGCAAACACAAATCAAGTAACTACATGCGGGGCTACCTTTTATTAAAATTCTGAAAACGCTTGCTTCGGGTATTATACATAAAAACCTTCCTCTATCTGTTCAAAAATACATCAAAATTCATTGCGTAGTTTGAAAGATTTATGCATACATAGGGACATATAGACGCGGGAAGAGAATTTGTTTCGTATCTATGTAGGTACTATGTAAGGATAAGAATTATTTGAAATGGTGACTAAGTAAGTAGATGATAACTTAATCTGCCTATATTACTCAAAACATGAATAGAATAGAATAAACGTTCATTTTGCACAAATAATAATAACTATAACGAATCATGAAACTTGAGATGTAGGTAGGGTTCAGTAAAAAATCTAAATTCTAAAAAATATTTTTTTTATCATAAAATTAATGTTTATAATATTGTCTTTGTATGGTAATCGAGTTTGAATAAAACATTATTTACTTTTACGCACATGTTTACGTTAAAGTAAAAAAAAAGCGTCGCCATTTCGAACCCCGCCAAGCACCACTTTGTTTGCCAAATTTGAAATTCATATAGTTATGCGATTATTTGACGCTTCAACGGTGAAGGAAATCATCGTGAGGAAACCTGCACACCTACGAAGAAATGTTTAATTATAATAAATATTTAATAATAAGAAATGTTTAAGTTGTGTTGTGGACCAACCCGCACTTGGGTAGCGTGGTTGACAAAGGCGTTATCACCCTAGTTTAGGGTAGGCCCGTTCCCCAGCAATGGGGACGTATATGGGCTGATGATGATGACACCTACCTACAAGTAATTCTGAAACCTCTTTAAGGGCATTAAAGTTCAGACTAAGCAATCATATTACTTGCCGATATTGAGAGGCTATTTGTTCGTCAAAGCCCTGCTCATGTCAATAGATTTGACGTAGATCCGAGGCAGACAGGCGAAATGCGAATATACTGCCGCCTGACCTCTGAATAGCAGATATCGGATTTTGATTACTTTAGCTTAGGGTTATTTGAATATGCAAATCCAGTAACGATGTTCAGCCTTTGTTATAGTGTTTTTATTTTTGTAATTACTTATACGAGATGAGGTATTCACTAACAATATTAACGTGAGTGATTGTCCTCTCTCTGTTTTGGTTTGCAAATTGTTTTAACAGAAAGATTTTGTCTAAATATCAGCGCTGAACGGGTCATAATATTAATTAGTCGTAATAAGAAAATGTTAAATATGTTTTTCCATATAAGTAAATTAATAAATTTAACACAACATAACATTTATAGATCTGATCCCGCGGTAAGTAGCTTAAGCACTTGTGTTACAGATATCAGAATCTAAAGTGTTTATACAAATATACTTAAATATATTTAATAACACACCCAGACATGGAAAACCGATGTTTGTCACACAAATATTTGTCCCGGGTGGGAATCGAACCCACGTCTCTTGGAACCGTTGGTATTTTGACTCTGGGTCACCACTGTTCCACCGAGCCAGTCATATATTTAAGTATATAAATTGTATATTACTCTTAGTCAATATTTGTGGCAATAAAAGATGCAATAATCTGAACCAACAGTTAAATAACAGCATAATTAAGCTGGTTCCCATGGGATAAGATACTCATGATAATTTAATCAAATATTATTTACCCCTATTTGATATTGAATGGGTAGGATATTTAATAGGGTATTTTATGTATTAGAGTGACGAAAAAGATAATGCACTAGAAAATAAACTATTTGATACTTATGCTTAGCTATCTCTTCGTTATAGCCCGCGTTGGCATGCAAAAATGGACACGGTAAATGTTATACTTGAAACATGAAATCACAAGGTAGCAAGTACACATATCAGCTCCTAAAGGGATTGTCTCGAGGTGGGGCGATTACGTTACGATTTCGATAAGTATGAGTTTCGGTAGGGAGTTTCATTAGAGGAATACTGAAAGCCGGAGTTGATAAGTGTGCTACGGCTTTAAAGCAGCAAACCGGACGCACGCGTGTCTCGAGCAATGCGGGTGGCTCATACAAACTGAAGCATTTCTACCGTGTAGCGTTTTAAGGGCGAGATCCATCCGCTCCCCCGCTAGTCCGGTGATGATGACGAGGCTACTCCAAGCCATCATCGTACGTCAATTCGGATAAAAAATACCGTTTAGCGCGATTCGCGGTTCTACCGCAGGCGCAACCGCCAGGTACTTGCAGTTTTCTGGCTTAACCTGCTTGCTACGATCAGATCAAAGTCAGACATCTTTATCATATTTACATCTACGATTATTCCTTGCAGGATGCCGTCGTGGACTGGGCCAGGGACCACCGCATGCACCACAAGTACTCGGAGACCGACGCGGACCCCCATAACGCGACCCGGGGCTTTTTCTTCTCCCACGTGGGCTGGCTGCTGGTCCGCAAGCACCCGCAGATCAAGGCTAAGGGCCACACCATCGACGTGAACGACCTTCGCAACGACCCCGTACTCAAGTTCCAGAAGAAGTAAGTTCATATATTACTAGCAACCCGCACTCGCACCGATATCGCATCAACATCTGTTACATAGTTCTAAAGATCTAAGCAAGTATAGATAGAGACGGACCCGAGTTTTTTTATACTGTGTAATGATGATGACTTTTTAGGATTTCGTACTCAAAGGGCAGAATAATAAAAGCGGGACCTTATTACTAAGACTTCTTTGTCCGTCCATGATGGCTAGGCAGTTGAAATTTTCATCTGTTTTTTTCACTATTAGTACAAGACCCTTCGTGTGTGAGTCTGTCTCGCACAAGTTTTTGATATTCGACGTTCAAAATGATCTCGCTGCGGTGATAAGCGGCCGTGAGGTCAACATACAAAGTCAATTGGCACAAAAGTCACTTTCGAGTCTGTCGCTCACACCCTGAAGTCTTGCATATATGCTGTTTCTCGACCCCGCTTGAGGCACCCGGCATTCCGTTACAACAATTGAAAATACACAGCTACTTACTGCGAGGCTTTGACTGGGTTAGTCCCATCTTGATCGCAAGCGAACTGTTAGTAGTTAACACCTAGTTAAGATCCTCTTTTAACAATAACACCTGTAATTACCTAGTTCGCAACAAAAACTTTGTCTTTGACTTTTTGACACCTTTATGCCTTATTCAGTTGGTTTGTTGAGCAAATGGGCTCCTTATTATCTCTCTATTAATCAACAATACACACATTATGTTACTATAACACGCTCATAAAGCAAATGAAATACCTACCTTTATTTTACACGAGTACTGCTTAATTGATGAAAAAAAGTTTTATGATAATAATCATAGTCGTTAACGTTTGAAGCGTCGTCCACATGAGTATAAAACGTTTCAATAAACATAAACGATCATTTTAATAAGAATGTTGAATATGTATGAACTTTTAATTAGTCTTGGTTCGGAAATATAACGCGGAACTTTGGGGAAAAATGTGTGCGGTTCCCGAAATAAAATTATTTAATATAACGCTTCGATTAAACTGTGCAGCAAAATTGAAATATATAATTTCGGTATGTTCATAATAATGTACTACACGGTATTGGTTATTAATTTGCGTTTGATTATTGATTTTATTAATTTGTTTCAGATACTACTTGTACCTGATGCCTCTGTGTTGCTTCATCCTCCCGTCGTACATTCCCACATTGTGGGGCGAGACCGCCTGGAACGCATACTGGGTGTGCGCCGTATTCCGCTACGTGGCCGTCTTGAACGGCACCTGGCTGGTCAACTCCGCCGCCCACCTGTGGGGTGCCAAGCCCTACGACAAGCACATCAACCCCGTCGAGACCAAGCCAGTCTGCGTCGCCGCCCTGGGCGAGGGCTTCCATAACTACCACCACACCTTCCCCTGGGACTACAAAACCGCCGAGCTCGGAAACTACTCCTTCAACATCACCAAGCTCTTCATTGACACCATGGCTGCTATCGGCTGGGCTTACGACCTGAAAACTGTCTCCAACGAGGTCATCGAGAAGAGAGTCAAGAGGACCGGTGACGGCAGCCACAGCGTCTGGGGTTGGGGAGACAACACTATTCCCGAGGAAGATAAAATTGGCACCACAGTCATCAACCCGGAAAAGACTGAATAAATCGTCTTAGATTAAAATTTTAACTAGTTTATTACCAACCACAGAATGATGTCTGCAAAATTATAACATTTTAGTTTGTTAGCCCTTTAGTGTTCGACTAATTTGTAAATACAAGAACAACATTTAATAAAAATTATAGCTCATTTAGCAGAATTCTCCTGTTTGTTTGTTTATATATTCTTCTTGATAGGAAAACTGTGTCATAGTATATTTCATAATATTTGCACAGGTTTTTTGTTGAAGGTAGGTTCAGCAATTTGCTTCTAGAAAAGATTAACTCATGTATCTTTTAATAATTAACTGTTCATAATGAATAAATTATTTATAGCTAACGCTAAATCGTTGGCTTGTTTTACCAAAAAAATAGAGTATGTACGGTTGAAATGTTACCTAATTTTATTTTGATATACAGTGCCAATGAATTGTTTTCTCATTTATAAATTATATTATGTTATTTATAAATTATAATGGTGTGGTGCGGTGTGGTTTTGTCTTCCTCGGTGACCTAATATGAAATGAAAATTTGTATGTTACAAATAAATAACTTCAATTGATTTTTGTTAATCCGTTAGTAAATCTCAATTTTATAATCAGTTTTCAGCACTTACTATTGTTCAACTAGAGGTGACGACGCTAGGTGTAGGTTTAGGATTACTATAAAGTTTGTTTTTAATATTGAAACAATTATAAACTGTTATGTGATATAAAAGTAGATGACCTTGTACTATTATATTTTATAATATTATTTCCATATTATTTAATATAGCAAAGACATAATGTCTAATATTGTGATAGATAATAATGTTAATTATGAAATATAAATTATTTTTTTAATATTGAACAACAAATGTCTTTATATACTACACATTTCCAAAGGATTAGGTACCTAAGATTTCATTAACATTGAAACATAACATTTACAATGAAACATACAATTGACATGAAACAAACTATGTATGTTCTATGTGGGGCTTACCTCAATATATTACTGAGAGATCCACCTCGCGCCGATAAGCCGTTTCTGAAACAACACAAAGTGTGCACAAACGCACAGACAAACTGACAAACCGACAAAGTGCAAAAATTCATTCTTTAGGTACTTTTGCGTTAATAATGGTATCTCATAAATATTTTTTATCATGTATCGTCCATGTGCAGACAGCAACCCTTGACATTTTAATCAATGTAATCATACATAATAATATGTAATAAGACAGGATTTAATAAACAGTTGTCAAATTTCAATTCGTTTAATAAAAAGATTAATACATATCGATAATAGGCAATCTACGGTAGGTGCAATAATACGCTTTGTAAAAGTACTTCGAACAATAAAAGTTATCCACTAAAATCCTGCAATAACAAAAAAAAAGGTTCCAAGCTAAATTAACAGCCTACAACCTCATTAAAATGATGTAATAACATCTACCTAATTTATTTGTTGGCAGATGGATATTTTTAAACAATGTTCTTCTATGGGCAGCTCTAAACAGCATTATTTGATCATGCCCGTGGCGTCAACTCAACTTTTGGGAGACAGTGTATTATAATAAAAATCCATATTATTTTTTCTGTGAAATGTAAAAGGAAAAGTGAATTCTGGTCTGTAGGATTTCATTTTTATTTTTCATACATCCGATGATTGGTGGAATTCCAATATTTAATAATAAAATCGGTAAGGTGTTCGACTGTTCAATTTGGTAGCCTATAAGAATAAGATTTTAGTGGGCAAATAGCGGCAACGAGCAGTCCCGTAACGAGAGCGGTGCCAGTGGTTCCCAGGCACATAACCTAGAGGGGCGCAGATTAACCAAACCTGTTGAAACATATCTTATGTGAATGTCATTCACTGGCCAGACACAGGCTCAGACTTCTGGGAACGGCTTATCCGAAACCATAAGAATACAGGCACCTCAGACCCAAGGACGTAATTGCATTAATGCATTTGATCTTCAGGGAGTAGGTGTATAGAGGTAGGGGAAACACAAAAGATCCCTGAGGGTGGACGTGATCCGGTCGCACGATCCCCGCGATAAGATAAGATAAGATAAACCAAACCTGTATCTAGTTTTATTTCTCAAGGGTTCAGTTTTGAAAGCTCGCACCGGTGCCTAAAATGCTAAAGTACAGTACTACAGTACTGGATACAAGGCGGCACACGCTCTTTGTCCTGGCCCGTTTAAGCAGCAAAAGAGGGCCTGTACCATTCCTGTAGGGTTGCCAACTTTATTTAGCAGAATTAAAGTATATCTGACTTTAAACGAGGTAAATAAAGAGTACGGACTTACAATAAAGAGTATCATTTATTTTTTTACTTTCAAACAGTAAATAGTGGACTTTTTTGTTCTGATTTAGGATTTTTAAATATTATATTACACTAGTTTGTTTGTGCACTAGTTTTAGTAAATATTTTGTAAAAGAGTATTTTTGCGTACCTACTTGATTAGTGCTATGGGTTATAGAGTACGAATACATGATATAGAGGACAACACTCTTTTTTAAAGTACGGTTGGCAACCCTACATTCCAGTGGGTAGTTCAATCGTTTCCTGATTGGACCAGAGAGCACGCATCGCTTGCGCTCAATGGCGGCTTTGGGATTCGTGGCTCGATAGTTTTCCCCGAAGACCAATATTTATCTCCTTTGACTTTAACTCCAGTACACTAACTTTGAGTTTAGTTTGAATTAGTAACCTCAGTTCGGTTCTAATTTCGGTTAGTTAAACTTTGCTTTATTTATAATATATTTAACAAACATAATTAGTTATTCATTGTATGGTATCTATTTTATTCATTAGGTACCGAATTATCAATGCATAAAAATAGAGATAGGTTAATGAGAATTTAGAGAATAAAATAAATGGAACGAGTATGATCATTATTCTCGCTATTTGTCATTGCCAATAATAGAATAGAATAGACTATATTGTTTATTAAGTACAGATACCTATCTTGTTACCATTGACAAGTGCCCAAAGTAATATATATGAAGAATAGAATGGAATATTTATTTTTTTCTTATCCCAAACTGGCACTGTAATACAATTATTCACCTAATTACCAAAATGTCTCATATTTATGGCAATTGTGCCGTAACTTCATTCGTTTCGACAATTAGCGACTTCCATGAAACTTTTCTGGTACCAAAATATGACAAAATGCCGAGGAATCACCCTAATAATGTGATTTCTGAGAATGTCTCATATATGTAGTGTGGGATATAGATATAATATCGCTCGTCGGCTGCTACTGGGCAGTAATTTCCATTAAGGGTGAGTATCAGTGTGTTTGCCATCAATTTGCCGCACTTGTGTGGATACATTCAATTACTTACGCGCTTAGGGTGTTCAGAGCTAACCATCTCATATTTTATTATAGTTTCCATAACTTTCATCATTTCATTTGTTATAGATATTTTAAGGGTTTTTTTTTTTTTATAAAGAGGCTAACAAGATGACCTCACTCCACCTGATGGTAAGCGGTAGTGAGATCCAAATATGAGGTCGACAGGCACAATAGACCATATTGAGCCTGTCGCACTCACCCTGAAAGCCGTGAAAAAGGAGACCACTGCTGCGGCAACAACGAGACAAGGCGTGGAGTCTCGCATCGGTATTGAGCTGTGCGGGTCCGAGTTGGCCAGTCCGCCGGACGGAAGGGCCCCCGTTTCTACGGGTCTCCCTGGCCGGCGGGCTGACCCGCTCCGCCCGCACAATACCGCCGCTAAGACTCCACTGGTCCGGCGCTTGCCGCAACAATGATCCCCCCTGGCTCCGGTTCGTACAGTGCTGATCCCGGAACGCGACCTGACCAAGAGAGGTCAGAGTCACTTGGCGGGTTTTACACAACTGTATGGTGGTAACAGCAACCGGTCGACAAAATGTCTCCCACCTGAGACTTCAGGCAAACTAATATTTTTAAATAACTTAAATGGTATTCAGCCTCCTTAACGCCTAACAAATAAACTATAGCTAAAAAAACATGTATTGACATTTGCTTATAAGTTATACCTATAAACAAATATTTCTTATGAAGTTAGTATCTACTTCATGCTATGTAATTGGTATGTATTGTATTAACAGTCCTTTCTATCAAAGATCGTGTTAAAACATGTTAAAAAGTCAGGTTATGTAACACACACACACATGTTATCATTGTACCTACGTGGTACCTTTACAAATAAATGTACGAGACACACTGTCTAACGGTTATTGTTATTACTCTGTCCTACGTACGTAGAATGAGACGTCAATATGGTTCATCATCCGGTAACGGTGGCTCATTTCCCAAACATAATAACTATAAAATTTTGTGGTAAATAGCCTGGTCTCCGATTTAGGTTTCCTTAGCAGGAAATTACTGTCTGAAATGTACTGTCAATTAAATGAAACATTTTCAAAATAAACAAGGGAATACACTTGATAGTATAAGCTCGAATTTCTGAAATATCTTTATTCAAATTTTTTAAATATAATATATTTATTTTACTTTTTATTTGTTGCTGTTCCACATTAACATGCAAACATCACTGGTGAAACTAATAAAATCTAGTCTAGTCTGTGGTTGCAGAACAAACATAGTCAAATAGATTATGAGTATAAAATTCTGGGAAACAACCTGTATAATCATTTCAGAAGCTACACATATAACTTCAAGTGAGGCAGTCTCTTCCTTGCAAGCGTGGAACAGTGTGACACTCACTTATTTTAAGAAGGTATTTTGTAATTCCTAATAATATTTTATAGTGCTCACTTAGTTTCACCATTTTTAGTCTGACTACTTCAAAAAATATTCGTACTTATCAAGCTTTAAAAAAGACAAAAAGAAATCCATTTGATAATTTGAATAGTTACTTCATTCATCCATCTTCACTTATTAGAATGATCACTCGAACAGTCTCATCACAACATATTGGTGCAGCCATTTGTAAAAGATTTTAGAAAATAAGTGAACTGTTAGTTAAATATGTTTAGGAAAAAAAAACAAAACTTAATACTTAAGTGATCCCTGTCATAGGGGTTTAGAGGGGGTAAAGTTTTGATAGGATTAGGATACAACTTGCAGTATAATAATCATACTAACATTTATTTTCCTAGGAGCTCAAGATGACCTACACGCAATCAGAATTGGGGAACAACACTTACTCATTTTTCGGGCCCATCGGGATGGCGTTCTACGACGACGGAAACGTGTTGGAAGAAGCCGTGTCCGTCAAGATCATAATAAGCATTTTCCTTGGAATATTCATGATCCTGAGTGTGATTGGGAATGTGAGCACGTGCGCAGTTATCGTCCGGGACCGCACTATGAGGACGCCTACCAACTGCTACCTGTTTAACCTCGCTATCACGGATCTGCTGTTTGCCGCTTTCGTACCAATCGAAGTCTACCTCATCTGGATTCCCGACCTGTACCCTTTAGGCGAAGTCGGCTGCCGCGTCCACTATTTCCTCTACGATTGCCTCTGCAATTGCAGCGCCCTCACCATTGCCGCTTTCACCATTGAGAGATACCTCGTCATCTCCAACCCATTCTTGCGCCAAAAACTATCTTTGAAGTCTCGAGTTTTCAAAATTGTCAGCGTCATTTGGGTGATCTCGGTCTCTTTTTGCATACCTGACTTGTTCTACATAAACTTGTTGGAGAGGAAGAAATACGTCTACTGCTACTGGATTGCATCAGACGTCATAAAAGTGCTGCTAGGCTTCGAAGAGTTGGTGTTCTTTGTGATACCATTAACGATCATATGCGTTTTGTACGTGCTCATTGCTTTGAAATTAAAATCTGCTTCCAACAAACTAAGAAGCAGTCCAGTCAATGGCAAACAAAATAGGGATAGAGCGGTGAAGATGTTGGGTAAGTAAAGTTGGTTTATAATTTAGGTAATATTCTGACACATTTGATCGTCATCCACCCACTGTTTGTATCGCCATTATTTAGACTGAACTACATACTTATAATAAATCCATAGTAAGTAAATAAGAATAGGAATTGGTAAAAAATAAATTTGCCACGTTCAAATCCATGGTTTTCGCATCATTTGCTTTATTTTCAAGATCGGTGTTATCAGTTGCACATAATAACTGATTGGTGTTATTTCAGCTGCTGTGGCCGCCTCGTTCTTTTTCTGCTGGTTGCCGTACTGCCTAATGCGCATCATGATAATTCACCCAGCATTCACATACGAAAATTATTATCAGGTACTGTTACTAGTATTTTTAGTCCAGAAGGTAGCTTTGTAACTTGCTTTCCATTATGTCTATGTTTCTGCCAGCCACTCTGACCACGCGGAGTCGTATAATGCGTTATACCAGTGTTTTTCTTGTTGGCTGTCCTAATAATAAATAAATAAATAAATACCATTCTAGCTTATGTGCATTCTCAGGCTCTGTATTTTACCTTAATTTTTATTATAATGGCATGAAAGCATGAAATATACACTTTTTACTTACACATTTGTAATAATTGATATATCACGCGTGCGTACCAAATAAAAGTTACCGAATACTTTTATTTAACAACGTAAACGTGAAAAGAAAATTTCTCAAAAACACAACTTATTTTTACTGTGAATTATTGTTGATGTGAATACTCTTGCCAGTTCAGATTACTATTGTTCAGTATCTGTGTTTTCGTAGCTGGGCATTTATTAAATGTTCATCAAAAAGTATCAAGCTCAGAATATGATGTACAAACGAAATGTTGACAAACCCTGTTTAACTTAGAAAGAGCAACTTAAAAGAATAAGTATTGAAATGTCTTCGAGATATTTTTAGGTATAACTAACAGGTAAAGGTGACAAGTAATTTATTAATTAAATATTACATACGACAACATTATGTATTAATGAAATACACATTTACGGGCTGTTTTGAATAAGAGCTTACACGTTAAAAGTTTCAAGACCCGTCAGAGGAACAACACGAATCTTTCAAACTTCGTGAATTCCATTACTCTTAGCTGTTCGAAGAACAAATATTTGTGTTGAGGCCTTCAGTGAGAAAGGCTTGTTATAAATAAGTTTGTTAGCTGCAGTGTTTATTAAATATATTTATTTATCCATTATGATGGCATATACAACAGGTTCCAATCATAAATTAAATTGAATAGAAACATTTTAAAAATTACAGATCTAGATTATGACCCAAAAACGTGTACACACAGCGTGGTTAAACCATAGCGCGTAAACTTATATTAATTTTAATTACAACCCAATGAAAATTGAGAGATATTTAGAGAAAATTAAGGATAGCTCAGTTGAGGATACTTTTCACTTTATCTCTAAACTTAATATATTGATTAACAAAAATATCCAACTCATCGTGTTCTTGTCACATCTCATTGTACTCGCGACACATCCGATGGTGTTATAGTAAGAAGTAGGTATTGTTCTTGTAAGTATGTAGTGCAAAAAACTTCTGTCTATTTCACAAAAAGAAACGGGTGTTGAAATTGACCAATCTAATGAGGTTCAAGGTATCAAACTCTGAGTGAATGATTTTGTACATATGAATTTTTGCTCTAACTTATTCAGTTACATATTTTCATAAAAAAAATTCCCGTTAACCGTGGGATTTTTTCAAAATACAGCCATAATTAAACTTTATGTTTACTTAGGTATACATGCATGCTAGATTGAAAACATCTATCTTTCGTGATTTAGATTGACGTACAATTTTCTTTCCCTATAACTCCCGTTCCTGAGGGAATTTTGCAATATCGCGTTATTAAAATACTGTCATACGCTAATACCAAAATTATGTAAGTATATCTCAAAATTATATCAAATAGTGAGTCACAAGTGACTCCTGAACTTATTCCTAAAGTTCATCATGGATCGTATGTGCGATTTAGATTTTTCATAAAAAAGGATATTCCCGCGAATTACGGGAATTTCTTACTTCCTCTACGGTAGACCTCTACGGTACTTAAGCTACCCTTCCAAATTCAAGTGCCCATGTTTAGCCGTTTAGGCTGTACGTTGATATGTCAGCCAGTCAATAGGTACTCAGTTTCTCCTTTTATATATCGATACCGGAAATATCAATTAATGTAAAGGACAAACCACGGTTTTTCAGGAGAGCTAAAAAACGATTTTTTTTCCGTAATCTGTTTATATCTTTTGATTGTTTGGTCGGATTTAGACGATACCTAAGGCAAAGATTCTTAGATTTTTGCATTCTATAATGCTAAAGAGCCAAAATATAAGAAAAGTTTATATATTCCGAGATAGCTTGTCCCTTACATTAAAAAAAAACTATTTGCTTGTGCCTTACACTACTTGGAAGCCGTGAAAAAAAAATTGCAGGAACGTAAAGGTATCAAAATCTCATACAAATTTTAATGTAAGGGCTCCAAGAGCTATTACATAAGAGTTCTTTCCTTTACATACATACATACAATCACGCCTTTTTCCCAGAGGGGTAGGCAGAGATCACTTCCAGCGATCCACTTTTCACCTCTGTGGGAAACGTGGATCGCTGGAAGTGATCGTGTTTTCACGTTTTTCAGGTTTCTTTCCTTTACATTAAGTAAACGGAAAAAACTTGTCCACGTTCACAAACACGTCCTTTACATTGTGTTTTTCTGTTAAAATGTGCTTAGCCAATCAAAAAATCTTACTGTAAGGGTCCTTTTTTTAAAGATATCGTAATTTCAAGGTATACCAGTCGATGGAGCTGAACGAGCCGATTTCAATGATATATATAACTCATTTTGCCCAAAATGTCCCTTACCTTAATTGATACTTCCGGTATCGATATTTAGATGATACAAAAGCCCTTTTTCGTGCTTTAGCGTTTGGAAATATGACCACATTTTTTTTTTATAGTTTGTAAAAAGTTTCTTTATGCAAGAGAGCTGCAAGTTTTTTGCTGGCGGAGTGTGGAGCGCTTTTATTTCCTATAACTGAATAAAATTTCCAATTTCCCATACAAAATTAAGTTAAAACGGCCTTTATTGCGAGGCGGGTTCTAAAAAACTCACACTAGGCACTCTGTTGCCAGCTCACCCACTCGCTCAACCACCGACCGATTCGAGTAACAAATCGGAGTATATAGAAAGCGCTTTTTAAAATTAAAAATTGGTTGGTAGAGTCAGGGACTCTCAAGGGCATTAAATTTTAATGTTTTGTCTCGGTCTAGTTGTATTATGTAGGGTAAGACGCCCCCCCCCCCCGATCCTTGCAGCCTAACTAATTAGGCTGCAGAAGCCTAGGGCTAAACTAAGAGTTAATCAGGCGCTGGAAAGAGATCCTACTGCTTAGGACGCATTTCTAGAGAAACTACCTTAAAATAACGTCGCCTCTACGCGTAACCAACAAGCCCCACTCATTATTTATTTTACAACACCATTTATTCTGGATATCTTCTATCTTGTCGTGGATGATTTTTGGAGTTAGTTAACATATTTTTTTAAAAAAAAATAATTTCTGACATCTATTTACATTTCAATTATTACCAAAGCACTAAAACTTTTACAGGCCGAACGATGCTTTGAATTTACACAGATTAGTATAAATTGAAATTAGAGTTAGGTATATCTACATAATAAAAGTCGGCCTGTAAAATGAGAAGCCAGAAATTTAACAATATTTTTTAAACATAAGGTATTGTATTCACATCAGGTAATTTTTAAGGAAAGTGTGCTTAGCAAATGCGTGGCAAGTGTACATATTACCCGTGTAGTAAAAAAAATCTGATTAAAAACGGCAGCTACGCAACAAAATAACGATTTATTTTAACTTTTTACGATATAACTGCAGTTATATTATTTGAGTATGATATAGGTATGTAGGTACAAAATTGTGTTTAAATAGAACGATTTAACAGATTATAATTTAACTAGAGTCCTGCACTGGCTTCGCTTCGAGATATTATGCACAAAAACCTTCCTTTTCCTATTAAAAAAACCGCATTAAAATCCGTTGTAAAGTTTTAAAGATTTAAGTATAGACAGGGACATACAGACGCGGGAAGATCCTAATATGTAGTGATAATATGAAGTCTGATAATTATGTATTTACTAATTAAAAACATAATTATTTTTATGAATCAGTAGGTACCAGCAAGTGTGAGAAGGTGAAGACTCAAATAGCCTCCATATATATCCTCCGATGTCAATTTAAGTCAAATTCTTTGTCAGCATGGGTAGTACAACAATTTTTCCAAATAGTACTATAGGATGAACTTACCTAATATGTTTCTATTAAAATGTTTACAGGTTTGGAGAATTATTAACTACATGTGCTACAGCAGCTATCTGTCAGCGGTGATAAACCCGATCCTCTATAGTTTGATGTCCCTTAAATTTCGGCAGGCTTTTAAGGTTTGTCAAGTTTTTTTTTTCTATTCACGACTCGGAAATAATCAATACATTATCTAATTTCTATAAAAAAACCAAAAGTTGTGTTTGTTATGGCATTAAACTCGTATGTTTCTTTGCCTATAATTGAATAAAAATACGGGCGTTGCGTTTGGCGATAGGACCCTGGATTTTAATGATAGATTAGGATTACGATAAAAAACAGGCACAACATACAGACGAATTCATAAACTCCTCCTTATTGAAGTCGGTTAAAAAGACCAGAGCCACGCCCTCGCTTTTCTACGGGTAACTTATACACGAAACCCTTTTTCCTGAATCCCTGTATCACAATCCGTTTCATGGTTTTAAAGATCTAAGCATACAAAGCGACCTTGTTTTATACTTTGCAATGATGATGATTTGACGTTCAAGATGACCTCACGCCATTTGATGGCAAGCCGTGATATAACAGACCCTATTGATCCTGTCGCCCTCCCCTGGAGGCATGTAATTCTGTCTTAATCAGCCCACTGCTGGAAAAATGTCTCCTTTAGTCCTGTCCACGGTTGTCTATTATATGTCCATTACTTGCCAGTTCTTACAGCTGGACTCTGGTCCTCTTTGTAAAGCGGTTTACAATGTTTTGACATATTAATAAAATGAACCGGCTAAATCTTTATCAAATCAATTTTGCTATCGATCATGTCATGAACACTAAAGATAAAGTTAAGTTTCAACAGTATAGTTTCGAAATAAAGCACCTGTGATATAACGAATCAACAAGGGTTGCATGCATGTTGCATTTTTACCATTTGGTATGAATTGTACCACTACGTATGAATTGCTGAATTTGTAACGTTCCATCACTTTATTTACTATGGATACCCACTATTTCCATACGCCCGCATTTAGCTATAAACCTATCACGAGTCTAATGTGTTTTTTACACGTTCCAACCATGTGTGAGTCGGACTTGCACGCATGTTTGCGTACCAATTTTGTAAATAAAAACACATTCATTTTATAGAAGCCCCTCCCGGATATTTGTTTTATTAAAGCGGCAATAGAATTCATCTCTAAAAATTTACCTTAACTGTCTAGCTAACACCCTTTAGATATACAGCCTGGTGACAGACGGACGAACAGACGGACAGTGTAGTCTCTAAGGTCCCGATTTTACCCTTTGGGTACGGAACCCAAAAATGAGTGGATTTTTTTATTTAGACTACTTAATCCTAGTTTTCGTCATGTTAAAGTGAAATCAGTGCAAAAAATATTTTTAATATCATACGTATACGTACACACACAAATTTTATTTAAAGTTATCAGAAGTCTGTTATTTTAATGCCCATTTCAAAGAATATATTCAGTATTAAAAATTAAATATCTAACCAATATTTTCATGCAATTTTTTCAGGACTTTCTGAAGGGTCACACCCGTAGCCCATTGGACCGTAGCAGAAAAGAATCAACGGGGCAATGCCTCAAAACCTAAGCTCCTTAATGGCATCGCCCGAATAACTTTGAGCGAAGAACTGGAGCAAAGCGAATAAATTAAATTACCAGCGGCCGCAGAACCAGGCGTTTCGGATAATACAGTAATTTTCTTTCCCGTCGGTCTCACACGCCCTTTTAGTATATGTAAAGCGTACTGTAATAAGCTTACATTAATATAACATACTTTTGTGTTTTTTACGACATTGAGACGTGAAATACTTTCACGTGTGGCCGTGATATTGTCTGACTTTATAAATGGTAATCACATTTTACCTTAAGAAAATTATACACCGTGAAATCTGAGTGGTTGTTTTCCCGTGGCAGAAAGATTTACCTTGATATCGATGCTTAAAGCTAAAGAAGCTCTACGCCCTAATAGTAATAAAGCGGTTCTAACGTGCTTTCGAGTTTCAGTTAAACATTTCGTTAAATAGGCATTTATTGATTTTAATAAAAAATAACTGCAGAAATCTCTTTTGCTACTAAGATAGAATCATTTTGCTGCGGGAAAACAACCACTCAAAATTTCACCGTGTATAATAAGAATGAAATTAGTACCGGAGATTTTACATTAATTAAGTATTGAATTAGTCAATTATCTTGTACAGTACCAGCCTGTGAAAATAAATACTTCTTATAATGGTACTGAATGAAAATTGTTTATTCTGGATTACTATTTTTGACGATTTTTGTGACTAATGTGAAACATTTATTTACAGAGATTAATTTATTATAACAAATATATAATAGTTTAAGGTGCATTTTACTTCTCCCTTTGTAAAATTGGTAATGTGAGTAAATCTATTTTTATAACAAAACAAAACATTACACGTTTTCTGTAAATCTGAAGTAAACAAGTATAGGTAAGTATCGTATGTTTAATGATGGGTAAATTAGGTAAATGATCTTCAAATTTCGAGTAATGGGACGTTGTCTGTCTCAGTCTCAGATATTTTATTTATTTATTTATTGAATTTAACATTGCCTCGTGCCATAATGTGTGATTTCTCTAAGCAAATATAATTTGTATGTAGGTTCGAGTTTCTTTTTATTAGTGATCTTTCATTCATTGTTAATATATTGTAATTATTTATTATTTATTTTGGAAATGAAATAAAGTTATGCTCCTCTATATTATTATAAGTCTAATAAAATGTTACTTAAAGAAAATATTAATAGCATCTGATCGCGACTCAGTCCGCGTGTAGCCGTTTATGATTTGATAGACTAGACTAAGATTATCTTATGTAATTACCTAAGATAGTCTTTCCAGCATAATCAACAATTTACAAAACAGCCTATTTCCTCGCTCGTACTCCGATTGAAATAAAATACTACCTACCTACTACCTACTAGATATTAAGTCGAACTCACAGCAATGCATTAGTGCAATCCGCATTCAAATTGTTTGAGCCGTTTCTGAGGTTAGTGCGCAGTTTGTACACACACAGACGAACAGACAAACAGACTTAAAATCACAGCCACACATACACACACACACACACATGCACACACTTTTATTGTCACTTCATACATAGTATAAAGCAAAGTCGCTTCTCGAGTCTGTCTGCCTCTATGTATGCTTTAATAATTTAAACTACTTACACAAACTTTTTTTAATAGATAGAGAGAAATAAGAAGAAGGTTTTTATGTATAATACCTATACCCGAAGCCAAGCAATGGCGGGTCACTAGTATGTATAAATTGATTGAATATTAATATGAATATGGAATTGAAAAGCTTTTTTCCTCTTTGTAGTGTACTCTGCCGCAGACTGGTGAATGAAACCTTCAACGAAATTCGTATTATCAGGAATATCTGGTTTTATTGTTCAAAGAGTGATCTACCGGTATCGAGAGATACCAAAATACGAAATCAATATGTTTTTGTATGTCTGCAAGTGAATTTGAAATCGGTGTAGTAGCTATTGGGTTTCGTATAAATTTCTACCAAATCTTTCCTCTTCAAAATAACTACGAATAGATTTACATACCTTAGGTAGGTAGGGTCTGGCTAATATTAAACCACTCTTTATGTACGTAGATACATAAAGGGAGAATGAAATTTAATATTACCCATTGTGTCTTTGTTTGTTATTGTGTTTACGTATTTATCTCTATATTGCTTTTATTGTTGTACCAACCAATCGATGAGGCGACAGCTGGCGATACGAAATGAAAATAATTTATTTCTGTTTTGAAGAATACTTAATTGGGAATCGAGATACAATCGTAATTTTATTTCTGCCATAAAAGCTGAAGAATTATTTTGTGACACTGTGAGCGATTAATTAAATATTGGAATTTATACCTTATTGTATTTCTGACATAACATTTGTGATGAGTATGTTTTTGTGTTGAATAAAAAATGAATTTTCATAAAATTCCTACTTAGATATATAGTACTGAATTTAAGAAATTCCTTTTTCGCTTTAAAATTAAAGCTTTGTAGATATTCCGCAGATGAGCAGACCCAAGGGCTTTTATTTACGGCTGAGCTTTGATGACTCGGTGAGTCAGGCCTTCTCTTCGGAATATTATTAAGGGCCTGTTTGGGATTTTTATTTTGGCAGTTTTATTTTGGGAATCATTAATCTTTTTTGGTGACGTCACCAATTGACGTTTGGTTGTTTAAAAATATTGTCGGAATATTTTTAACCGACTTCAAAAAAAGGAGGAGGTTCTCAATTCGTCTGTATGTATAATTTATTTTTTTTTTTTTTTTTTTTTATGTATGTTCACCGATATTTTCGTCAATTATAGACGGATTTCAAAAATTTTTTTTTGGTTGGATAGAGTTTACTTCCGAGGTGGTCCCATTTTCACCAGTCTCGGATCTGATGATGGGATCCAGGAGAAATCGAGGGCAACCTTCAAATTTTATAGGGACATGTACCGCGTTTTGCATATTATCTGAAGTCATATTGGCATTTGCTTCTGGCTATCATAATCTTATGATGCTGAGCTGATGATGGAAGGTCAACTCCTTAATAGTTATGAGTAAAAGAATAATTATTTCAATACTGTATACATATCGATGGCCCCACCGAATAAACGTGCAAGTGAAAAACGTCAATTTTACAGGAGAGAATAAAAACGTTTGATCCTTACTATCTCGGGTATTATTATAGGTAGGTTAAAACAATGTATAATGAAATTAAAGATAAAAAAATAATCTTTTAGCTGATATAATTTATTTTAAGGAATAGTCGTTAATTTAGTCAATAATCAAGAAAATCCATATTATACAATTACTCGAGTGAAATTAGTGTAGTCAGTTGACTGTTATAGATCATTACACGTTTATTCGTGTGAATTTAAACGATGTTGATGAACGTAACGCAATGATACACTATTATTCTAGGGAAATCACGCGTCTTTTGATGGCGGCTGCAATTGTTTGCACGCTTGTATTACAGAAATATTTGGTGATCTATGGATGGTAATAAAAATTACATTTATATTCGTGTCATTAAGTTAGTTTTACAATGTGTTATGCATATTAACATTATGAATTCACGCTATGTAATATTAAAATGTTGCATAATCTTCAAAGGGAAAATAAACAAAACTTCTGTTTTTATATATTATTTTTATTTATTATCATAATAATAAAAATAAAACTTTTTTATTTTATATCAGCCTTTGCCATTCATAGAGATATTTCTCATTACTATAGAAATTGAGCAAAAATCAACAAAAAAACAAACGGCTTATCTTATAAGCATTTTGAGAACTAAATAAATTCCAACATAATCTTTAATGAAATGGTCGTCATCTCAGCCCATTGCTGCCCACTGCTGAGCATAGGCCTCTTCCGAAGCTTTTCAACAAAACCCAGCGATTTTTACCAGGTCGTCGGTCCATCTGGTAGGTGGTCGTCCCACACTGCGCTTTCCAGTACGTGGCCTCCACTCCAGGACATTTCGGCCCAAACGACCGTCCAATCTTCGTGCTATGTGGCCGGCCCATTGCCACTTCAGTTTGCTAATCTGGTGGGTTATGTCAGAAAGTTTGGTTCTTCTACGGATCTTTTCATTTCTGATTCGATCACGTAGAGAAATGCCGAGCATAGCCCTCTCCATAGCTCTCTGCGCGACATTAATTCTTCTAAAAAGATCTTTTGTGAAGCACCACGTCTCAGCGCCGTAAGTCATCACAGGTAACACACATTGGTTGTACACCTTTGTCTTGAGACACTGAGGTATTTTGGACGAGAACACGTTGTGCAGTTTCCCAAACGCTGCCCAGCCGATTTGCATCGGCCTGCTGACCTCTCTCTCTAAAGTTGATTTTCCTAAACCTGCCTGCCTGCCTGTCCGAGGTAGATATATCAACACACAATTTCGAGAGTAAAGTTTGTACGGTGGGTGCAACATTAAACATATTTTTTGTTTTATCCATGTTCATTCTAAGACCCACTTGTTGGGAAACTTTATCGAGGTCATTGAGCATTTGTCCTAGATCTTCCAGCGACTCGGCCATGACTACGATGTCATCAGCAAATCGAAGGTGAGTGATGTATTTCGCCATGCCAATAATATTGATACCAAGTCCTTGCCATTCCAGCAGCTTGAAGGAATCCTCCAGAACAGCAGTAAACAGTTTCGGAGATATGACAACTACCTTTCGTACTCCTCTTTGTAAGGGGATTTCCTTCGTGCGATTTTCCTGTACTCGGACTGACATGTTGGCGCTGTTATACAAACACTTCAACACTTCACTATACCGATAATATACATGGCATCGCTGTGGGGATCTAAAAACCGCCCAAACAACGGAACCGAAGGCTTTTCCATAGTCCACGAACGCTAAGCATAGTGGCCGATTATACTCCTCCGTCTTCTGTATAATCTGCCGCAGCGTGTGTAAGTGCTCTATGGTACTAAAGCCTTTTCGGAAACCGGCTTGTTCGGAAGGCTGGAAGTCATCAAGCCTGCAATCGAGACGATTCGTGATGACTCTAGAGAACAGCTTGTAGACATAGCTTAGCTGTGTTATGGGCCGGTAGTTCTTCAGTAAGGTTTTGTCACCTTTTTTGAGAACAAGACCACAACACCCCTGTTCCATGCTCCTGGCGTTTTGCCGTCGAGCGGGGAGAAATAAAAGAGCTTCTGAGGGACTTTTAGTATCGGTGTTCCACCCGCTTTCAGAAGCTCTGTAGTGATACCATCCTCACCCGGTGTCTTGTTTTTCTTAAGTCGTTTGAGAGCCATTCTTATCTGATGTCTTCGGTATAGTGTCGGGTTAGCTTGGCTCTGGGGTCTGTCGCCACAATAGCTGGCTCAGCACAGACCGAGGTATATAACTGCCCATAGAACCTCTCTATCTCCCGTAGCACCTCTGACTTGTTTGACGTCACGCGTCTATCTTCAGTCTTTAGCTTTGTCAGTTGGCTTTGCCCAATAGACGCGTCTCTTGCAAACACTTTGGAGCCTTGGTTCCGCTTAATTGTCTTCTTAATACGCTGAGTATTAGAGGAGCGTAAATTATGTTGCAGAGACTTCCTAATCAGTCTATTCAGCTGGCTATATGACTCAGCTTCATCCGAAGTTTTCAGCGTCAAAACACGTCGACTAGCCTGATGAGGATAAGGTGTCGGGTATGGTCGGATAGTTTTTGAGGTCTTTTTTTACGGTGGCTTTTGAAAAACTTGGACCGTACCGTATGAACAGTTTCAGTTTACAGCCTGCTATTTATATCTTCCACTGATGAACAGCTGTCCAGCCATTGTTCAAGTTCGACAGTTCAAGCTGAAAGTTCTCGGGGTTTTGGATATGTACCTTCGATGGTCGGAGCGTAGACTTCACCAGACGCGTTCTTTCCAGTTTGACGTTGATATTCAATGTGCCTCTAACGATACGGTGATCACTTCCGGTTTTAATCCTGTTGATCACAGAGACGTCGTTGAAATGACGTCTCCTAATGGTCATGATGTAGTCTATCTCATTTTTAGTTCAGCCGTTCGGACCCAACCAGGTCTATTTTCTGTGCGGCGACTTTCGGAAGAATGAATTCTTCACAAAAAGTCCTTCTTTCTCCATAAAGTCAGCTAGCATCTGTCCCCTGAGATTCCGATGTTCATATCCAAATCGTCCCACTTTCAGCTCACCATCGCTTCTACGGCCCAGTTTTGCATTGAAGTCTCCCATTACAACAGTGAAATGTGTTTTGGAGTTATGTATGGCCCCTACTAATGTCCTCATACATAGCTTCCACTTCAACACTTGGTATTCTTACGCCGTGGTTACGGCTGGTGCTTGATTTATAGCAATAAATTATAAAATTTATCTATTATTACCCTGCGAGACCCGATTGCAAAAATTGATTGTCGTTTATATTTAATTTTGGTTAAGGCACTTTTACTCTACTTTTTATTTTGTTAAGAATAATGGAATACTGGTGCTCGATTTATAGCAATAAATTATAAAACTTATCTATTATGGTAAGAAACAATGCAATATTATTTGCTAAGTTACTTCTCGTGCAAGACACATTACTCAAAAAAGCACCAAAAAAATATACACGAATAAACGTGCAAACGCATATTGCCTATACTTAAAAACAAAGAACAAACAATATCAAACGTTTTGCAGTTTATACACGTTTATTCTTGTGAAACAGAGAAAGTATGAAGCATGTAATAGTCACTTAAAATAATATTCTTGTGACAAAAAAATATATTATTTCCGTGGAAAAAAGGTTTATAATGCAATTACAGGCTTGTTTATGATCAAAAAATTCTAAAAAAAATTGGGGAGGTAGAGGAGAGGCTAATGTAACGAAATACCAAAAAAAAATTTTTTTGTGCAATGGCTATTACACGTTTATTCGGTGGGGCCATCGATATTAAGACTACTAGTTATAATATCAGTAGCAATACAGGTGAGCTAAACTATTAGGTTGACCAGTCTAGGATCTGATGATGGGATCCAGGAGAAATCGAGGGCAACCCTCAAATTTTATAGGCACATATACCGGGTTTTACATATTTTCTGAAGTTATATTGACATTTGCTTCTGGCAATCATAATTTTATGATGCTGAGCTGATGATGGAAGGTCAACTCCTTAATAGTTGGGAGTAAAGGGATAATTCTTTCAAATCTGTGTACATATTAATACTACTAGTTATAATACCACTAGAATTATAGGTGAGCTGAACTAATAGGGTCCAATCTAGGATCTGATTATGGGATCCAGGAGAAATCGAGGGCAACCCTTAAATTTTATAGGCACATGTACCACGTTTCACATATTTTCTGAAGTTATATTGGCATTGCTTCTTGTAATCATAATGTTATAATGTTGAGCTGATGATGGAAGGTCAACTCCTTAATTGTTTGGAGTAAAAGGATAATTCTTTCAATACTGTATACATATTAGGACTACTAGTTATAATATCAGTAGAATTATAGGTGAGCTGAACTAATAGGGTGCTAAAAAATGTAACACTAAAAAGGATGAAAAAAAATTGTAAACAAAAAAAAAACCGCCTTCAAAAACCCGACTCACTAAAAATTACAAAATAATATAATACGATCATTAATCTGGGTATGAATTTGATATGTTGTTGAAGGCGGTGCCAATTAAATTTTTGAGGAAAACTGCATGAAATATAAACGGCACCGCCTTCAACAACATATCAAATTCATACCCAGATTAATGATCGTATTATATTATTTTGTAATTTTTAGTGAGTCGGGTTTTTGAAGGCGGTTTTTTTTTTGTTTACAATTTTTTTATGTGCCATGACCGATCGGATGTCGTGGCTACCTACGAATGCTTTATGCTTATGCTTGCTGAAATAACTTATTGTTCCACGTATTTAATTTACTCATCTGCACTTACTGTTGTGCTGTTACTACCATTAAACAGGATTTTTTTTTAAATTCGCTTTCAACAATGGTTCCTGTAAATCTTTTTACAAAGTTTATTTCTGGGAACTTGCCGCAGAATTTGCCGCAAGGGAAATGAAATGCAAAACCTCTATCAGCATTTTTATTATACGTAAGTTTTATTTCCAAATCAATTTCCGGGAACACTGCAATACTCACTGCATAGTGAAAAAAAAACCTTTTAATGAAATTACTTTTAAATTTTAGTGACTGGCTCGGTGGAACAGTGGTTAGTGAACTCGGGTCGTTCACTAACTGCGGTTCCAAGAGTCGTGGGTTCGATTCCCACTCGGGACAAATATTTGTGTGACGAACATCGGTGTTTTTTCCGTGTCTGGGTGTGTTATTGAATATATTTAAGTATATTTGTGTATCCACTGTTGATTTTGATATATGTAATACAAGTGCTTAAGCAACTTACCACGGGATCAGATCAATGTCACATACATTGATGTGTAAAAAAACGGTTTTATTTTATTTGCACTGAAAACTAGAAAATAAATGAATAGAATCAAAACGTGGGGCCAATTGACTATTCCTGTATTACTTTTTGCTATACTAAGTAATCCACACTTAGTACATGCTACACTAAGCTTCTCGAGCGAACCCCGTGCTCATGATCATAGGTATACATAGGATTTCAGTGTCTTCTTCTCTGTCGTTTCGCTCTTGGCAGAGCGGTCGTGGTCACGTCGAGGCGCCCATAATGTTAGTGTTAGGGGCGGACACAGCTTTCTTCACGATCTCCCGCCATCTTTCTCTGTTTGCAGACTGTCTGGCGCAGTCTGACACGCGGTTTCCTACGGCGGATTTCACTTGATCAGTCCAGCGCATAGGTGATCTGCCGCGTGATCTGGTTCCATCTACTTTCCCTTGTATGACTAGCCGTTCTATGGAGTTGTTATCGCGTCTAGAGACATGGCCAAAGTACTGCAGGGTGCGCGTCTGTACTATGGTCGATAGACGTTTTGTGATGCCAAGTTCCTGGAGTATGGACACGTTGGTGCGAAATTCCGTCCACGATATGCCGAGCATCTTCCTCCAGCACCACATCTCTAGAGCATCTATCTTTCCCTTTTCCAACTCACGCACTGTCCACGTTTCTGCAGCGTAAAGGAAGATTGGTAATACCAACGTTTCTGGATTTCAGAGTGTCCCCACGTTTTTATTATAGTCGTACCTACCACTACCATCAGAGATAATAATTACCGGGACCACCTACGTAGGTTAATTGATAACTTTTAACTATTTATTTATTTTCTAGTTTTCATTGAAAATAAAATAAAACCGATTAACTTAAAAGTTTTTTTTATCGATTTTTTATTTTCTAGTTTGTAGCAGATATGTAATTAAGTGCATCAATATTTTTGCAACAGCGTCCATCTTGAATTTGTAATTTTGACATAATAACAGTATTCTAATAGTGGAGCACTTTCATTTGATACCCATATTGGGGGGTTTTAGAAAAATATTTAATTATAGCCATTTCATTCATTTTTAATATTTGCCATTTAGGAAAGGTGGCCTTCTTGGATATTGAATATTGACATAATCATCGTATTCTACTTGTTTCTTCTATTACTCTTTCATTATACTCTTTTTCACCTAAGATGATCCCTGTGACACTTCATTGTGTTCTGAATCACGCATCTTACGATTGACAAACGACAATAATTTTATTGCACACTTTTTTCATTTTATTGTGGATATCTGACCCTATCTGATAAATAGGTACCTCTATTTAAAATAGTTAATTTTGTGTTGATCACGAATCCGTCTTTATTGTCATTTGTAATTAAGGAGCTATGCTACAAATTGCAAACTAGCTTTTAAGTTCTCGATTACTTAATCGAGTTAATAAATTAATTAACGAGATGAATCATGATACCCTTAGCAATCGATGCATCTTTTATATTTTTATAAGTAGATAGGTAAGATCAGAATCACAAAATTAAAACTAATCTGAAACACAACAAACGAGGTTGTTTCGATAAGTCGATGAGTGCCTGAAACAAGACCCCAATATCCACACAAGTAGTTTTCCGATTAAGCTATTTTTGTATTCGATGGAAGATAAAAAAATATATATATCAAAATTCAATAGTGAAACCTGCATATTAATAATTCATCGAATTTCGTTCACCACCCATTCGACGAACGAATGGGCCTATGTGCAATGATAAAAGTATTTTATAATTTTTTAAACGGTTTTATTTAGCTCGACCCGTACGGTCGGTATGTTTCTGGGTCAAAATTAGAAAATGTAATTTAACCACCTTCCTGTTGTCAGATTGATCTGAAATTTGATATACACTTTTAATTCTGGTGACAATACAATATAATAAAATCAAAAATATTGTTAACCCAAGATGGCCGCCGCTACAAAATGGCGGATTACTTAGGTTTTATTAATCCCATCAATATGGGTATCAAATGATAGAGCTCAACAAGTAGAATACAATGTACTATACAAAATTGAAATCTAAGATAGTCGCCGCTAGAAAATGGCGGATAACCTAGGTTTTATCAAAAATATGGGTATCTATAGTCTTTTTCAGCTAAGATGATCCCTGTGACACTTCATTGTGTTCTGAATCACGCATCTTACGATTGACAAACGAAAATAATTTTATTGCGGCTTCATTAGAAAAAATATTAAAAAAATAATTTTAAACTTTTGTCATTTAAAAGTAAAAAAATATTTATTTTCATATTTTTCCTAATGACGCCGCAATAAAATGAAAAAAGTGTGCAATAATAATTTTATTATATCTTTTCGTTTGTCAATCGTAAGATGCGTGATTCAGACCACAATGAAGTGTCACAGGGATCATCTTAGCTGAAAAAGACTATAGATACCCATATTTTTGATAAAACCTAGGTTATCCGCCATTTTCTAGCGGCGACTATCTTAGATTTCAATTTTGTATAGTACATTGTATTCTACTTGTTGAGCTCTATCATTTGATACCCATATTGATGGGATTAATAAAACCTAAGTAATCCGCCATTTTGTAGCGGCGGCCATCTTGGGTTAACAATATTTTTGATTTTATTATATTGTATTGTCACCAGAATTAAAAGTGTATATCAAATTTCAGATCAATCTGACAACAGGAAGGTGATTAAATTACATTTTCTAATTTTGACCCAGAAACATACCGACCGTACGGGTCGAGCTAAATAAAACCGTTTAAAAAATTATAAAATACTTTTATCATTGCACATAGGCCCATTCGTTCGTCGAATGGGTGGTGAACGAAATTCGGTGAATTATTAATATGCAGGTTTCACTATTGAATTTTGATATATATTTTTTTTTATCTTCCATCGAATACAAAAATAGCTTAATCGGAAAACTACTTGTGTGGATATTGGGGTCTTGTTTCAGGCACTCATCGACTTATCGAAACAACCTCGTTTGTTGTGTTTCAGATTAGTTTTAATTTTGTGATTCTGATCTTACCTATCTACTTATAAAAATATAAAAGATGCATCGATTGCTAAGGGTATCATGATTCATCTCGTTAATTAATTTATTAACTCGATTAAGTAATCGAGAACTTAAAAGCTAGTTTGCAATTTGTAGCATAGCTCCTTAATTACAAATGACAATAAAGACGGATTCGTGATCAACACAAAATTAACTATTTTAAATAGAGGTACCTACCTATTTATCAGATAGGGTCAGATATCCACACTCATATACCACTTTTAGGATTTTGCACTTAAAGGGTAAAAACTGGACCCTATTACTAAGACTTGGCTGTCTTAGTAACAGGATCAAATAATAAATACAACAAAACAAAAAAATAAAACAAATATTCAAGGGGGGCTCTTATTGGTAACCAACCCTTCGCGCGCCCATCCGACTCGCACTTGGCGGGTTTTTTGAAATAATATAGATATAAGTGAAAAGTGGATCGCTGAAAGTGATCTCTGCCTACCCCTCTGGGAAGGCGTGATTTTATGTATGTATATGTTACGGTAAAAGTGGATAGAGTGGTTATTATGTATAATTACCGGTAACTATGCATAATTAGTAGTGTTCGTGGTTAAGTTGGTGAAAACTATCGAATTAATCACATTTACCGGTAATTATATAAAATTACCATACCCTTTGTGTAAATGTGGCAAATAATAAAATAAAACTTGACTTGACTGGCTCGGTGAAACAATGGTTTTGTTAGTGACCCAGGCTGGCGATTCCAAGAGTCGTGGATTCGATTCCCACTCGGGACATATATTTGTCTGGTGAAGATCCGTGTTTGTTCCATGTCTAGGTGTGATTATGTAGTTAAGTATGTATTTATAAATTACTTTTCTGAAAACATTTAAACCGCGTAAGATAGATAATTGAAAGGAGACGGGCGAACGTAAATACAAAATTGGGCCTGACTGTACAGCAACAATTACTACACTATTTAATTCTGATATTACTGCCATTTAAAATAAATAAACTTTTTTACAACTGCTACACGGGAGAAAAAAGATATAGGGTGTTATAATTTGCTTCGTAATGAGTTATTCTAACAAACTCTCAGTGCTCTCACGTTGTATCAGGACTACTACTGACTAGATTTTATCAGATTGTATTTTAGGACATTAACACATTGCGGTTTCAAAGATTATTGTAAAAGACTAGCTGTTTCCCGCGGTTTCACCCGCGTCCCGGGGCAACTTCTTCCCGTATCTGGATAAAATATAGCCTATGTTACTCAGGGTGAATCTAATGTTGAAAGAAGTTTTGAAATCGGCGCAGTAGTTTTTGAGTTTATACATTACAAACATACAAATAGACACACAGAAATACAAGTATTTCCTGTTTATAATATTAGTGTAAGTAGATGGGTATAAGTATGAATGAAGAACACATTTCTCTCATAATAATTATTTATTTATATCTATTTCATCAGAAACAATTAAAATATCGTCTTAAAACTGTGCAGGTGGTAATACTCTTGATGTTTCGCCAAGCCTAGGTACCATATTATGGACATTATGTGACAACAGCAGCCCACATTTCTTTTTCCTACCAAGCAAGAACAATAATATTATGCTTTCCTCTTCTATTTGATGTAATCCGCCGCCAGCTAGCTATGCCGCAATTGATACAATGAAGTCGTTGATCAGTCATTGTATTCTCGTAATAACCATCAGAATCTATCGTCGCAAAATAATACTAATTGAATAATAAAAGCACACGAAAACACAACAAAACGAAATATCCGCTATCGTAAGTTCAAGCCAATGATGATTTTTTAGTTTGACTTTGATGTAATACGAGGTCTACTTTGTTGCCAGTACAAGAAAAAAAATAAACCTGTTGATCAATTTATTTTTACAAT
This sequence comes from Maruca vitrata, assembly GCA_039566165.1. Classification (NCBI taxonomy): domain Eukaryota; kingdom Metazoa; phylum Arthropoda; class Insecta; order Lepidoptera; family Crambidae; genus Maruca; species Maruca vitrata. The sequence goes on along the minus strand of CM076914.1, from coordinate 12,331,460 downwards.
GTTTTTATAAACGTTGTTATATAATTAATTATTTAAAACGTTTTTTTAAAACATAATCTAAAGACAAACACACTTTATTCACTTTATTCACTTTCATTGCTTTTATTTTCTATTTTATATCATTTCTGTATTTATATCATTACTTTATTTCATTTGGCAACATTGTCAAAAAATGACAGTAAAGCTAGGAAGTAACGAAAGTCAATAATATTATGATTAAATATTTTATTTAATATCCCATGGTAAAATGGCTTAATATTTCGTGATTAAAAATTAAAAATTAAGAAAAAAATATTGATAAATATTTTATTTGTGTACACGATAGGCCCAGATTCGCCCGTCTCCTTTGGCATGCACCTGCATACCAAATTTCAATAAAGCATACTTGCGACGCGATATTGCAAAATTTGTAAGGCATCGGGAGTTACTGGGAAAAAACTTTTGTATGTAAAATCCTGTAGTTCACGGTAACGAAGTCACGGGCACAGCTAGTTATAAAATAAACCAGTCAAGTATCTAGAAACCAAACTTCATGTTTGGTTTTAAAAATAAAGTTAAATAAAATTAGCAAATTGGCAGGGAGTTTTCAGTGGAACTCTTAAAATTCTTTCTCGTCAATATATTTTAGAGATTTGAGATTTGTGACATGTACTTGTGATATTTGTCAGCAATGTCAACATTTACCACAGTCGAGCGGGAGTTTTATATAATTACCGGTAAATTTGAATAATTCACTACATTTACCATGTGCGTTGGGAATTATCTATATTTACCGGTGATTATAGATAATTACCGATTGCTCACATTGACCGTAACATATATAAGTATAGTTCCGATTACGTCTACAAAAGAACTATGTGAGGAGAAACTTTAACAATACCTAAGGCTATTCCCGTATCGCTCGACATACCCACTTATTCGACAATCTGCGCGGCATTTTATTAAAATACTTAACATATATTTTGCGAGAGAAGCTGGCTCTCTGCCAGCGAAAGCGGGGAACACCCGTCGCCTCGTTCGCGGGAATGATTGGGGTATCGTTAGAGATAGTATCTACATATATATTTTTACAATGAAATTGTAACAGCATCCCTGTGGCGTTATAGTGTTGTATGAAGAACACAGTATTTAGATTGTGTTCTTCATCTCAACAAAGATCGATGAATTGTACTTGTGTTACGAATTATAATTTATGATAAGCTAGTGATCCGGCCTGGCTTTCGAGTGAATTTTACATAAAACCTTTCTCTTTAATCCCTTTAAAAAAATCGCATCAAAAGATGTTGTGGAGTGTTAAAGATTTAAGCACACTTTGTTTTATACTTTGCAGTAATCCTAGTAAGTAAGTAGTTAGGTGACTAAGATATGTTTGTTACACACGTAAAGTTCCGACCAGATCTATAACACCTGATAAATATTAAAGGAGTATACGATGAAACATATCTTATGTGAATGTCATTCACTGGCCAGAAACAGGCTCAGACTTCTGGAAACGGCTTATCCGAAACCAGAAGAATACAGGGACCTCAGACCCAAGAACGTTATTTCATTAATGCATTTGATCTTCAGGGAGTAGGTGTATAGAGGTAGGGGAAACACAAAAGATCCCTGAGAGTCGAAGTGAACCGGTTATACGGTCCCCGCGATAAGATAAGATAAAGGAGTTTACGTAGTATGCCTATTAATGCTATAAAAAGAACAATAGCAAAAAAACTGCATAAAATTTCTACATTAGTGGCCCATGTCGTTGCGAAAGGCCGTGACTCCGGCAAGGTGCCGCTCCCGGTGGCACGGCACGGTGCCGCCCGCCGTGCTACGGTACGAGGTACTTTAGGGGTGAGAGCCATCCGCTCCCCCGCAAGCCCGGTGATGATGACAAGGCTCCTCCAAGCCATCATCGTTAGTCAGTTAGGAAAAAAAAAGGTACGAGGTACACGCACGTCGGCGCACCGTTCGCTACTATGTTACAAGGGTTTTGGCACGTGGATTCATTCACCCAATATTTTATTTGATTTTGTTTTTTCTTCATTCGTCTCCCCAGCAGCAACAAGAGCAGAAGGCGACGTTCACGGCAAGACAAAAACTGTGATTCGGAATAGTTGCCAGCGCTCCTCGTCGCTTCAGAATAATAGTTCCCGCTTTGCTCCCATGTGTCTTAGTGTTATGCTTATACATATAACATTATAATGTGCCTAGGAGTATGTACTACGATCGTACCAAGTTTGGTTAAAATCCCTTAAATATTTTTGACCCATGCGCAAATAGGAATATACAGACAAAAAAATACACAACACAACTATACAACAAGCTTTTGTTGTGGTAAGTAGATTGATAAATCACTAATCATCCTCCAATAATAATTTTGAATAAATAATTAATGTAAGGAAAGAATCGACTTCTCTGCAGTTTATTATAAGTATAAGATATTATAGATAGGGAGCTACCGAATTATATATCGCGAGCACACTAACAATACAGAGCGAAAACCAGTTCTGAAAGAGCATCTCCGGAATCAGGACGCAGTTTATGGGTGGCAGGCTTTTACAAGCAAATTATTACCGGCCACGGCGCCATTACGTAAAAACATTGGCCAGTCAAATTTAATTGCTTTACTAAGCATCCGATATATGGCGTTAGGTAACATATTATATGAGTGAGCAAATATCGTGTTGCAGTCCCATTACTATGGAATCACAAACAAAAATTTTTTTGGTTTACTAATTTTGTCCAAAAACGTTTCCAAAAGTTGATACTTTGACGATAAGTACGATGTGATCATCGCAAACTATTTTACACGAAGTAACATTTGGCAAGACAACGTTTAAAAAATGTTGCTTTTAATTTTTTTTAAAGTTGTTTGAAAAGTCTTAATTGAACCATGTTTTATTTCGCAAACCTTACTTTTCCCAAAATTTCACTACCAATTTTCCAAAAGATGATTATTTACCAATAGAGATTTAACGCAGGGGTGGAAGATTTAAGTAGTCAGAAGCATTCCAAACACTTTGAATTGAGTAGGTACCTAAGTACGCAAAGTTAATATTTTTCAAAATAAAAGACAGATCGATGAGAGCAACCTAATCGTGTATTTGGCCATCTTGTCGTTTAGTCACATTGTCACAAAATACTAGTAACCCTTAATTTTACCAGACAGCGAGGCACGTCTAATTATTTTTTTTTTATCTGGAGTAGGCATATCTGGCATGAGGTCTGGCCTAGTGTCAGTGCGTCTCCAGCAGCACTAGCTGACCCAATCCCCAGCACATCACAAGGAACCGATGGAGTGGCGGGAGAAGCTTCCGTAGGAAGCCATCCTGTCCCTGCTCGGGAACGCGGGATGGGGGTAAAGGGGAGGCAAGAGGAGGCACTCCAGGACGCGAGCAAAGAGAAGACGTGCTCAGGCGCTGCGCCGGCAGCAGGCTGAGGACGCCGTCTCTGTCGACCGTCAGAAGAGAGGCAGGGAGTATAGTGGTGAGGGACAGGGAGAGACCAGTGCGAAACGCATCAAAACCTCTGGATCATATGCGCAAGTACTGAGGACCTTCAAAATGGCCATCACCACTGCGAAATACCCTGCAACCATGCTTGAGGGTGGAGCCTCTGCGAATTTTATTAAGGAGAAAGGCTACTGCCTCAGTACGGGATTCGACCTGAGACTCTTCAAGCCACTTGAGATGGAGGAAAGGCAGAAGGAGGTGCGGGTTGGCTGGCTGTGCTGTGGAAGCACAGAAGGCTCGGCAAGTGGACGGACTGACGGACCTAGGTACGGACAGACAGATTGACGGATGAACTCACGAAATGCCGATGGACCTGATGGTCGCAGAACCTGCTGCCTGCACTGTTCCTGCTGTGACCACAGCTCCTGACGGCACATTAGTACTCCAGACCGTGGCTGAGGGATCCATGTCAAGTGATCAGGACACGGGGTGCTCTCCCCGGTCAGATGATGTACTCGGAGCTCTGGACCAGCTCCTCCTGGGGCGCTCCTCATCTGGCGTGAGCGAGACGGGCCTCCTCTCGGACTAGCAATGTCTAAAATCAGGTGTGTACAGATCAACTTACATCACTGTAGAGCCGCAACTGCCCTTTTGGCACGCGAGCTCCAAAGGCAAAGGTATGATTATACCCTAACACAAGAACCATATATTCATAATGGTATGGTTATGGGTTTTAATGGAGTGGTTGGTACACATTGAAGGTGAATTTGATCGTACAACCTTTGAATCAAAGCAATGCAGCCAAAGTACATGGTAACCCCAATACTATCTGCAAATGGGTGGAATGCATACTATAAGGCAGAATAGTTTATTCTGAAATCATCATCATTCTCCTGCCCTTGTCTCACGCTAAGTGGGGTCGGCGCAATCATTCTTTCGCGTCATTCGTCATATCTGTGTCAACTCCTTTCACACCCATATCATCTCTCACGCAATCCATCCATGTCTTCTTCGGCCTTCCTCTACTATTACGTCCATTGCCATTCATACTCATCGTTCTTCTAGTCACATGGCTTTCTTCCCTCCTCATAACATGCCTGTACCAAGCTAACCTTGCACTCCTTTGTAAAAAAAAATGCGATCAAAACGATACGAGGATACCCTCAAAGAGGAGTACTTTCCCGATTGTTATGGAGTCTAGTCGTGGACTCGCTAATAAGAAAGCTCAATGAAGGACCTTACCACACTGTGGGATACGCAGATGATCAGAGGGCCTACCATGAGTTGGCTATCGAAAACTTACCTACGTTAAAAAAATGGTTGCCTGTAAAGTCGGTTTTACGGGCGAAGATTTTACGTGACAACGTCTTTTTCTCGGTAGAATATTTATTGATATGAATATAATTAAATTGCACAATAGGAACAAGGAATTGAATGAAAATAAGAATTGCACAAATTTTAACTATAGAAATATATTTTGTTTACTAAAACATTGTACATGTAAACTTAAACTTAACTAATTCCTATTTGAGTGATTTTGTTGAGGATAGGACGATGATAGGAGAAATATGAAATGAAAGGAAGTGTTTCTGCTGTAATGTGTCTTGCGAAAGTCAAGTCGATAGTTGTTCCTTTTAACGTAGTTGAAGAGCCGCTTTTGCAAAGGCTCTTACTTGTTCAGGAGTTCTGGTCAATGCTTGACGTAGTCTGTACTCACGTTGTCGCTGAGCATTCGTTCTGGCGGTAGAGGTGGTGTGTGGAACAACGAAAGGTACTGCAGACGTTGACGGCACGATATCCTCCGTCTCCATTGATGTACTGGAAGTTGAAGGCATTTGCTCGTCCGTTTCCATTGTTTTGAGAGTGGTGATTCCTGTTGAACATTTGAAATTGAATGGATGAATTTTTAATTTTAAAGAATCAATTTGAAAATCAAAACACTTATTCAGATCGAAGGTTCAAATTTTTGCTAAATAAATTTGAAATTAATTAAAATTTGTAATTGTTAATGATGAAGTTGAAAATTAAAAACATTTACTTAAATTAGATGTTAAAATTCTTGCTCAACACAGTTTAAATCAAGTTTTCTTATATCTGCCACTTTTTCTTAATATTTGTAATTTTAAAGAATCAATTCGAAAATCAAAACATTTATTTAGATCAAAGGTTCAAATTTTTGCTAAATAAATTTGAAATGAATGAAAATTTGTAAAAAATAATAATTAATTAATTAATATTTACTTAACACTATCAACATTTATCAATAGTATGACATAACCTATAAACTCAGTTTCTCAACTTTTGTGTCAATCTAACAATTAATCAATCAATCATAGTTTACGATAATGAAATATCAGTGTACAATTATTTACCTTTATTGTTGTAGTTGTTGTAAATGACGAATCTAAGCACTCCACATTTTCACTACAGACACAGCTGACGATACTTTAACCACACGTGTGAACTTGTATTATGACGCTTTCTTGTTTTTCCAACGCCAAGAACGTTCGAGAAAGACAAAGACAGAGACACAAGCATGCGCCGATTCAATGCGCCTAATTCTCTAGTGCTGCGCGCGCGGCAGACCGATCATAGTTGAGTGGGAGAGAGACGCAAGGCATTCGGCGGGCCTCTCTCTCGTTCGGTGACTCATCGTAACGTTACCGAGCGTTACACTTTTTCATAAGTGACTCCCAGCCGCAACCTAATTTAAGACGTTGTCCCGTCAAAACCTATCGAGTTGTTTTTTTCATACGGCCGATTTTAGTTCTTCGCGTAACCACCAGCGGCGCTGTACAAGTTTTTCATAGACATATTCACGTAGGCGATATCGAGTGCGTAAGTTTTAAACTCATGGTAGCCACACAGGTCATAATGGTCAAAAATTTATTATTTAGTTACCTTACTAAAATAACAAACATTGATACCGCACTTTACATAATTAACGTCTCATTAATTTTAAATTATGTGAACATACACCATATTATTGCATGTGATGGTCTGGCATAAATAATTGACACAAACTAAACAATGTCATGATAAAATTACACCCATTACTGTCGAAACTATAAAGATACCTACTTTTACTTAATGAATGAAGAACTGCTAAAGTTAAAGGGTTTAGCGTCTATTAAGAGGCAGAGCTTCGATGGCCGAGTGGCTAAGGCTGTTGCTTTCCATGCGAGAGGTAGCCAGTTCTCACCACGCCACGCACCAACCATATTCAAAATTTGGAATCAATATGTTTATTAATTCGACACTCTTTCACGGGGAAGGAAATCATCGTGATGAAATCTGAACACCTGCGATCAGCGTGGTTGGAGAATGCGGTCTATTCGAGCTGATTGAGGGTAGACTCACAAGTCGTCGATGGTGACGAATACTGATAATATGATGATAAAAAGGGATGTCTCCTAGGTGTATAAAGAATTACGACAATTTATATAACCTTGTGACAACTAGGTTAAAAAGACCGTCGGCAACAAAACGCAATCGCCTTCAAAATATAAAATTGGATGCTAGAATTACAACTTAGCCTGTGTTCCCGAATCGAATAAACTCGCTTCCCAGGCACAACCAAATCTGCAATATCTCGTAAGGGAAACAATATCTTGTCTTATCTGAACAATATTTCGCGGTTAGCTATGGCAACGGCGCTGGTAGAATTTCTACGCTTTCTTAAAATTACACAGACACAAAGAACTTACACCGACACAATTTATTTTGATACTCGTCGTAGGAAATAAAGAAAAATAACGTAGGTTTGCCATTATTGCACTTTATTTTTATCTGGTTAGACAAAATCCCAAATTGACACATCATGAGGTTACACATTTTCTCTGCTCATTGTTTCCTATTCTATTAATTTATACAAAAAAAAATTAAGTGCCAAGACTAAATTGATTTTTTAATCGGCCTTGACTCATCAAAGGCTGAACATTGTAGGGCTTTTTCAGATGAAGCCCAGGCCAATCTACGCTCCAATGTACGATTCCGATTACATACACCGTGAAATTTGAGTGGTTGTTTTCCCGCAGCAAAATGATTCTACCTTATCACAATAGATTTATGCAGTTATTTTTTTTTAAATAAATAAATGCCGGTTTTACGAAAGGTGTAACCGAAACTTTAAATTACGTTCGAACCACGTTATAACTTAGGGCGTAGAGCTTCTTTAGCTTTAAGCATCGATTTCGTGCGGCAAGCAGTACTTGATACGGCACATCTTAAAAAACAACGATAGCTCTTTTCGTTTTCGAGTTGGAAAATTATTATTTTGAAAATTCGAATAAAAAAAAAATTTTTTCTAGGAATAATTCGCATGATTCGATAGTATTACTAAAGGCAAATCGTTCTGCCACGGGAAAACAACCACTCCACGGTGTATAATTGCAGGCTTGAATAGGAAATACCCATACGTGGATGTATTATTACTACGAATTGTTGATTCATTAGATTCCCTTATTAATGGGCAATGGTCGATTCAGCCTCAGAGTCCAAAGACATGGTCTGACGCTGATAATCGAATTAAATTATGCACATTCAGTGTGATTAGATTTCCCAATAATAGTGCTGCCTGCTGCCTGCCCAATAATAACCATGAGTTTAAAAGTTACGGACTCCATATCGCCTACGTAAATATGTCTATGAAAAACTTGTCCAGTGCCCTTGGTGGTTACGCTAAGAAGTAAAATCGGTCGTATAAAAAAAACAATTCGATAGGAAGTTTTCGAAAGCCAACTCATGGTACCGCTAAAGGACGTTATCATTACTACAGTAGTTAACTCGAAAGGTGCCTCGTACTCTAGTGAGCTCATGTTTTCTGAAACGATAATCTTGACAAAAAGTTCACATAATTATGAGGTCGACAAGTACAACCGACCCTGTTTAGCCTTACACACTCACTCTGAAAGAACGCTTACTTACATGCCGTTTCAGGCCCCGCTTGAAGAGCTCGCAATTAATAGAGGGAAAACATGAGCTAGAAGGGAATTCCATGCCTTAAAGACGCGTTCACTTCAATCCTTCGTTGAGGTATATTTTATTTTAACCCAATTAAATCCAAAACAGAGATTTGTTTAAAATCTGCATAGAAAAATGTTTAAATTAACATTCAGACAAGTTACCTGATCAGGACAAATTCTTTATCCGAGGAACGGTTGACGAAGTTTTGAAGAGCAATATTGATGCAGATAAAATATTCTTATTCGATTCTGGTGCTTTACAAACTTTCGCTCTTGATCTTTAAGTTTCTTTCCTGTGCTGCAACTTTACCTTTCCACCGAGCACTTGTGTGTAGTTTCTGGCTGCTTGAGAGATTTCTTCTTCAAAGCCCGATTTACTAACCGGCTTCGAAACTTTTAGTTTGTTAAAAGTACAGACCTCTTTGAATTTGCAATATCTGGTATTGTCTATTATTTGCGCAAACACTACACATTTGAAAAAAAAAACAAAACATATTATTTAGAGACCCGACGTTCCGAACTCTTTACAGGCACGGACAACACTACAGACAACAGTATCTGTCATTCAGCCGATCTTAATTGTCTTATGTTTCCATAAAAGTAGGTGAATTTTAGTACCTACTTTTACATTATTATACTCCCCTTAGGCGTAATTTTTCGTATGTTTTTGAGAAATGCTTTAAACAATAATAGCGTGCCGTGAAATCGCCCAAAAATCGCTAGGTGTGAACAGGCACTTACTGCTATGAAATGTATAAATAATTACTCCTAGTGTGTGGTGGTGTATGGAGAAAAACATGGATTTTTACCCGCTTTTTATGTTGATATAAATACAGAACCTTTAAAAATTATTATTCACTGAAGCCCGAATGAGGGTGTATTATAATATAAACGATATTTTCATAAACAAAATAATCGAAACAAATGCTTGAATATTCAGCGAAATAAACAAGAGTCATTGTTTTATTATCGCTAAGTCTATTTGATTCAACCATTCAGATGGATTTCGTTAGCAATTAATTTTTGGTGACAATCACTGCAGAACAATAACAAAATAAGTCGCTCGATGTAATCGCTATACGAGACAAATAGAGGCAATATAACCCGAACGTCTCAGCCAATCACACACAGTAAAAAGTAACAAAGTAAGACACCGGAATCTTTATCTTCTAAGAAATCGTTCAAGTCATTTTTGTCGTAGTCGGTATACCTTTTTTTTTCGCTGTGAAATGCTTTTCGCACCGTCACTGGGAGAGGGGGTTCTCTCCCAGTGGTGTGTCAGACTCCCCAGCGGCTGGCGAGGAGATGGTAAATGCCAGCCGCGGCTCCTGGGCGTGGTGCAATGCCCAGGGGGTGTACCGACTAAAACACCGCTTGTTGTACCTCATCGTCGTTTGGCGGCGTCATGGGACTCTGACCTAGTCTTCTACTGCCATGACGCCGGCGATTTCCCGAAACAGGCCCTACGGGCTCCCCATTAATGGAAGTCTGACGGGGTATCCGATACACGAGACCCCGCATCCCTCAGCGGTGACTGTTGGACGGTATAAAAATAAATAAAGCGTCCAACCGATTTCAGCCATGGCGGCCGATCTCAATTGAGAACAGCCAAGTGCGCAGGACATATTATAGTGCACAAGTGTGTGTGCAAACACAAGTGCACTCTCTATTCCCTTACTCTCATAATTCGGTGAGACAGCAATCCGACATGACCGATGAAAGATCGGGCCGCGAGACAGGCAGGCAGGACCACCGGCTTAACGTGCTTTCCGAAGCACGGGCGTTAAACCGCCAACTTCCTAACTCCGGGCTGAGTAATTTAATTACAGATAAATTCACACAAATTTTGCCCGACCCCGGATTCCCCGAACCGGGGACCTCTCGGTCCTAACGCAGCGCTTGCTGGTAGCAAGCAATAGACCAATGAGGCAACGAGGGAGTCGGTATACCTACTTGCCATAAGTCTGTGTGGATGGGAGAACGAGATTGGTCATCGTATTGGTCATCGAAGTGACTCTACCGTAACTCCGTCTCCGTACATTGGTAGGGTTCCGTACCGGGAATTTGTTTGTTTATGGACCGTAGAGACGGATGCAATGGAATGGTTTGAACATAAAAGTATGAATGAATGAATAATATACAAATAAAATTAATATTTATTAGAAAAGTACAACATGAATTTTTACAATCAAGTAGATATTATTTATTTGGATAAGATTTTAATTATCTTGTGAAATTAGTTACCGACCAATTAACAGGTATTACATATTTTTCCTTTTCCGGAGCAGCGTAAGAATGATCAAGAACTAGGTATCCTACTTTTATAACTATTTACTACTCTTAGGCTTGCCAAGCCACCCTACCTGTTTTCTTTATTTTGCCGAGCTCTCCTCTGATTACAGGAAAGCAATAAAAACTGTAATTACATCGAGGAAAGAGGTACATCGATTTCTTTGTAGTTCACATAACAAAGGTTATGTAAAGGGTTTTTTGTTTGTTTGCTATCGGTAATTCTGTGTTTTTTTTCAGTGCTTTTTAGACTAGGCTATCGCGGCCCGATGTTCTGCCAATTCAACAACTTCTTTTTTCTTTTATGGCATATTTCGATTTGATGCGCTCGGGCCGCTTTTTTTATTTTGATGCAGCTAGGGTGGGCAATATAAATTAAAAGAATTATTATCGTAATTACAAATCGTACGTATGTACAACTTATTTAAATAAAATGCAAAGGAATTACTGAAACAATGCCTTAGTATGTAGTATGAGATGACTGGCTTCACTAAAATGACAAAATAATTCAAAATGGGTGAACCACGTGGTTTTTAGTTCTTTAAATGTTATTAATGATTGGAGTCACTACTGTCATAATATATGTAGTAACAACACCTGTGCATCACAAAATAAAAAAGTTACCTAGTTAATTCGTTTGTTTATTCAATGTTTCTTTTAAATTCGTGTTTTTGAGTTCCAAGATAAACTTAGCTTAATTAAAATCATTGGTTCGTTTTCGCATCACTTAAAGCGATTGGGGCGCAACGCTCTTTTCGACCTCAAACTAGTAGCACTCGAGACAAAAGTAACCATATCTCGCTGCTATGCATTTCCCACAAGAGACAAAGAACGAGTACCTGCACCGTAAAAAATGCCCACTTTTCTCGCTTTTGATCCCATATTTTCTATGTTTTGCAACAAAGTTTAGTCCCACAAATAGAATAGAATAGAATTGAATAAACATTTATTGGTTACATACACAATTACATGGAAAAAATAAATTTAACCTAAAATAATAATATAAATAAATAGCAGGACGCAGATCTTAAGCTGCCTATCTTGGATTCAAATCAAAGTACTAGATGTTGTCGGATATATGTACCAGCCTAGAGATATGTAAGAAGTATTCTGTGAACGTAGATCATAATAAAATTATTGTTTTAAATCATCTTGCCTTTATTGTATAAATAATAGTTTAAAATACACGCTTTTATATCACGGTGCACGTAAAAGTGAAAAATAAATAACGGGTCCTTCAAGTTGTCTGTATTTCTGGGAAGTGTAAGCAATGTGCTTTTATTCATAAATATTTTGATTGTTAAAGCGTGGAGCGCTGGAACTGGAAAGATTTTTTGTATACTTTACCTACTGCGAAATCAAGCAATGCGAGCGATGTTTCGGGAAGCAGGTTACAGAGATCGGCGCTCTAACTATTTGTTTTCAAATGGTTTTATTTAGTTCGACCCGTACGGTATTTGTTTATTTGGGTCAAAATTAGAAATTGAAATTTAAGTACCTTCCTGTTGTCAGATTGATCTGAAATTTGGTACACACCTTTAGTTCCGATGACAATACAATATAGTAATATCAATAACATTGTAAATCTAAGATGGCCGCCGGTAATAGGTGGATAACATATACAGGGTGTAACAGGAGGGGTGGATCATCATAAGTCAAACGATAGTTGACTTTAATACCTATCGGTTTAACCCCCATGTATGTTCCGCGATTTTCAATGGTTCCAAAGTTATTGAGACTTTTGTGAAATTTTAGTAAGAAGCTGGAATTCAGTATAAAAGTCTTCACTGTAGCTTAACTACTGGACCTGCTTGCATGATTTGTTTTTCTAGAAGTAGTTCAATAGTGGGTCTTTATAATTACGATACCGATTTGAGTCATAACCCTATCATTTTGGAATAAAAAAAAGTAAGTCGATTTGTGAAACTTTACAAAAGTTTCACCAATCGAATTGTGTCTACCAACTTTTAAAGCCTTTAGTAAAAAAAAGTACTTGATTTTTTTTTTTCTGAAACTTATTTTAAAAATTACTCACGTTCATGGATACTATATCCCGAAAATTTCATACCGCTATTGCCAGACCATCAAAACGAAAAATGAACGCAAATGGCACAGGTGCCATAAATCAGTGTTTTTATTTTTCATGTATAACTTTAAATTTAAAAAATAAATATGTTTCAGCAAATTTATGCTATTTATGTAACATTAATAGCAGTAATTTTACAGAATTGCAAATTAAAGGGGTGAAAATAAAACAAAGCGAATTTACATAATTTTTAATTTTTTTTTTATAGATAGTGTTCAAAATGGGCACCATTAGTAGCTATGCATAGCTTAGACCCTCTTAAAAAGCTTTTCCGGATGTGGCGAAATGCTACTACATTTTGCCTCATCACAATTTGGCCCCTGAAAATTTTGACGAAATGTAGAAGCATTTCGCAGCCCATTTAGTTGTAATTTAGTAACTCAAGAACGGGCTCGCCTTTTGGAATGTGAATGTTTAGGTTTTGTTCGGACTATTTAGCAAATGGTTAATGTGAAGTTTGCACAAAATCGGTCGAGTGGTTCTTCATTTTGTCACATTTTTTTTTAACAAAACATCAATTAGTTTCTTACAAAAAATAAAGACATTAAAACAATAGGCTAGAACGACTAGAAAACTTAATTAGTCTGTTATTTAGATTATTTAAAAATATTGTAACCATATTTTTTTGTTTTACTTGCAAACAAGAAATTATGGAGATGTAGTGCTTAGAAGTTTCGCCACGCCACGTTATGGTACAATTTACGTGTAAGTGTGACGTCACATGCCCCCACTCCAGAAGTTTGATAAGCTATAATTTCATCATTTTTCAATCAATTGAAAAGTTGAAAAATAAATATTTTTGTATAAACTAACATACGGACTAAATTGAATAATAAATTTTTACCCCAGTCGTCACGCCTATTCAGGACTCATCGTTTACTTTGTATGAATCTACTCAACGTCATGTTTAGGAACATAAACACAAAGAAATTATCGCTGACTATTGTTTCAATCAAACCACGACAAAAATGAAATGTCCGCATGAATGACATTCAACTGATCGTGGCTTAGCCTTGACCGTTTGAGAAACACTCTAGAGTCTATTCTTAACCAATTTGGTGCAGTTATCAAAGAAATTAGGGCGATGTCCTCTTCAGACAGCAGTTAACGGTAGGCGCAGGGAAAGGCCGAGCGATTACTGTCGACAAGGATGCCCCCTCGTGAGATTAAATAAGCTAATATTGGTATCACGCTCCGTAATCGAATTCTATAGGTATAGTTAGGTATAAGTTCATTAACTCAACCACCAGTAGACATGAGTTTAAAAGTGACAGACTCAATATCGCCTATGTAAATTCGTCAATGAAAAACTTGTACTGTGCCCCCTAGCGGTTACGCGAAGAACTAAAATCGAGAGTATGAAAAAAAACAATTCGATAGGTTTTTAACGTACGTAAGTTTTCGATAGCTAACTCATGGTACCGCTACAGTTCACCCGTGATCATGGCGCTTGCAACAGTACCGAAATATCGAGAGCTCATCAAAACAAAACAACATGGTAAATATTCCATACATTTTCAGTTTTCTAATGTGTTCTTTAAATTTGTAATTTATGATTCACAATTATTCGACACTTTAACGGTGAAAGAAAACATCGTGAGGAAACCTGCACACCTACGAAGAAATTCTTAGGTTGTATAGTCAACCAACCCGCACTTACTCAGCGTGGTCGACTAAGGCCCTATCATCCTAGTTAAGGGTAGTCCCGTGCCCCAGCAGCGGGGACGTATACCGTATGGGCTGATGATGATGATAATAAATGCTCACAAATGACATCTAAGGCCTTCAGTGTGAGTGCGACAGGTTCAATAAGGTATTTTGTACCAGTCGACCTCATATTTGTGGACCTCACGACCGTTCACCACCGTGTAGAATAAGGTCACCTGATGAGAGTGCTGTTTTTTTTAATCTTTGCCGTCATCATATTGCTTTTTTCAGACGCCGCTATGAACGTGATCCCTATAGTTTCTTATCTTTTGTGTTTCCCCTACCTCTATACACCTACTCCCTGAAGATCAAATGCATTAATGCAATAACGTCCTTGGGTCTGAGGTGCCTGTATTCTTCTGGTTTCGGATAAACCGTTCCCAGAAGTCTGAGCCTGTGTTTGGCCAGTGAGTGACATTCACATAAGATATGTGATCCCTATAGTTTAAAATAAAACACATTTTGATATTTAACGGATAAAACTTGCGTACTTATAATAAACATAATAATTTCGAGAACCCAAAGTTTCGTGCTCTTTGCAGTGATACGAGAAAAAACAAAAAGATAATTCTTTAGCTGTTATTGACTGACCAAGAATATTTTTGTACAAAATCTATTCATAACGCCATAAGCAAATAGCTTTGGCATAAACGATTTAAACAAATACATCGTGTCTGGTGTTGGTAGCCCTGCTGAGCCAAGGCTGTCGCGCCCTGCCAAATGACTGCCTTTATGGGAGTGCGGGGTACTCTGATATTTCTAGACTATCATTTGCAGTAGAACAAATTTGTTTCTATGACGTCATCTAACACGACTCTGTCTCATGTTCATTCTAGGTTTGTGGTATCTACGCGTTTGAGTAAAATAACGGTAACGTACTTAGTGGTGTCATTTGCGTTGCGAAGTCAATCACTAAGTTTAAAACCTAATGTAGGTATGTGTAGTTAGTAAGACTTTAATAAAAACATATCTTTTCCAGACCTAAATCCAGTACAACGTAGATATTCAGTTCGGAACGGATCTTATTGATATTAGTTTATCATAGTTGCTCCGATGACTTAAGTTGCACGGATTCGCAATCACAACTTCCGTCAATCATAACTCATAATGCTTCATGTCAAAACTTCCTGATAAACTATCCTGATGATGACAGTTAATAACTCACGTGTTAGCAAAATGCCATACTCTCGAATGTACGAACTATTCTGTTATGTTACAGTTTTATTAAAATTACTTAGGTACATTTACATCATACATTACACATACATTTACAATCTAACATCCATATATTCAAGGGACTCCTATACAACAAACATGAGTTTACCCTTTGGGTATGAAACCCTAACAAGCTTTTCGAGTGTAACAGGCAGTAGCAATCAATAATTGAAATCCTTACTAATATTATAAACGTGAAAGTTTGTGAGTATGGACGGATGGATGGACGAATGGATGTTTGTTTACTCTTTCATGCTCAAACGTCTGAACCGATTTTCATGAAATGGTATGATGGTAGCTGGCACTCATGAATAACATATAACTATTTTTTTTTTTCAAAATTCAAACCCCATGGGGTTCATTGGGAGGGGTGAAAAATTAGTATGGGAGAACTTTTACGTGTTTATAGATTTTTAAGGGATAGGCTTGCGGGGGCAGCGGAAATACACTGTCGGGTTCTACAATCAAAATACATCTAACATCAGATTTTACGCAGACGAAGTCGCGGGCGTACTAATTTATACAATAGAATAATCTCAACCATACAGAGTACAGTGCAGAAAAATAGGGTCCAAACGAAAATAAAGAAACATTACTTTGTAAGAATAACGTAGAAAGAAAGAAAGAAAGAAAGATATCTCTATCAGTTGGTAATCCCTCTTCAGAGCTATTTTCACTCAGAGGTGTACGATATACCGGCTTCCTCATTATTTAGCTTTTGCTTTTGCATTGCTTGCTGCCCAGTCAGACAGATTATAAAATCAATACCATAAATCTCAGTAAAAATAAAATGGCGTAACTACCAAAACACAACTTTTCAGGAGAGCCAAAAACAAAAAAAAATGTACGATTTCATGTACGATTAAAATGTAACATCATTTAAAATTTCTTAGAATTTTGAGATAAAGGCTTTAGTAAGAACTCTTTGCAGCTAACTCTTATATTAAAATTTAACAACCGACCGAGGTCGGTGAAGTCGGAAGTCAGAAGTCGGTTACGCCCTGTGAAAATACATATTACAAAAAGGCGTTCACGCCCACATTTTTGAGAGGTGAAAATCGTATCTCCCATAAATAGATGTCTTTTGTGCTTTAAAATAATTTATTAATAAAATAATAAAAAAAACGTACAATTTCCACTCTGTATGACGCTTTTACAAAGTTACGCCTTTTGACACGTTTTCATAGTGACGTAATGTGTAATACGCACAGCGTAATTTTTAGGATAGGTATTTGTCATTCGTAACCCCCGCTGCTGTGTATTTACCATAGATTTATGTATGTATTCAGCCATTTTCGTACTTGTGCGCATAGATTACGCTCCTCCGTGTATTTATTATTTTTTGTGACCGTTACGTTGACTTTGGCGCGTTATTGGATGTTGATTCTGCTTTGTGTTTGGAATTTGATTTAAAATTCCGAAACAAGGAAAAACAATAAATAGCCAATGTCTCCGTAATCATAATCCCCCCGAGCATCAATACTATCAAAATAATGACACTCACGTGTTCAGCGATTTTGGGTGTAAACGTCTACCTTTATATTGCGATTTTGAAAAATAGCGTGTCTTACGAGTTACGCCCGAAAATTAAAAATTTAAAAATTATAAACTTTTTTTCACGTTACAATAATTAAATATATTAATTATTAATGGCGTAACCACCAAGTAAAGGGGGCTAAGATTTTTACGACCTATTTACCTTATACAAAGTGTTAAAATCTATAAAAACATTAGGTCTTTATAACCATTAATATAAATTTTTTGCAAATTTCAGGATTTTAAATATACAGATCGATAGAGAAAAAAAAACTTAGTAAAACTGCATTTAAAAGTCATTTTGACCAAATTGGCGGTTACGCCATTTGAGATTTAAGGTATCGAAATGTTCTCTCAGTGCTTCAAATGCTTCGTGTGTCACGTGTGTATAACTTTTGAACGTAATTTTACCTTACATCCAATTTTACTATTAGCGGCCGAAAATGAAATTAAAAACACTCTTAGGTGTAATACTGAAACAAAATTATAAAAAAAACAGCTGACCATTCCTTCATAGGTATGGTCTGCTGTTGCATTCTATACCTGCATGAGAAAAATGGAGATCTTCACTGAAGATAAAAAGCATGCTCATATTAAAAAAGATTAAAAAAATATACCGGAAGTTTTCTTTGATGTATAAAGAATTCGATGAAATCGGCACGAAACTAAACATTCGATTCGAATCAGAAAATACATTACCTATTTGCATAGACTGATAAACAAATTACCGCTCCTTTGCGTCCCGGAATTGAGTGAAAAGCATAAAAATCCAAGAATAAAAATAGGTATACCATGTTTTCAATGTATAAAATGTTTGATCAAGTCGTCACGAAACTAAACAACTGAGCAACATGTGGATAACACAAAACCGTATATTTTTAGCTACACTGAATGTAAGGTTATGACTAGGAAATATTTTAATACAATATACTTAATTTATATCTAGGGTAACTTTTCTCAATGGCCACTAAATACTACGTTGTTATTAGTTTTGGCAAAATCTTCACGCGTCGTGTAAACAAACATCCTATATCCATTCAAAACTATAGGATCTTACAATGAACTAAAATATTTATACGAGCGGCTGCCGGCGACTTCGTACGCGTGGAGTTAGGTATAAAAATACTTTTCACTACGAAGATGTTAAAAAAGGTGATTTCGAAAATTAAAACCGTTTTAAAATTAAAAACGGAGACCTGACTTTAGAAAAGAAGGATATTCTGAATTCTTCGAAATATTAATTTTACTGCGTCACACAATTAGAACAGAGAGAGGACGGACGCTTTTCAGCTTTAAGCTACTTCCGAGAAAAATATAGCAATCAGGGTTCAGGCATTTCTTTGTACAATATAAGTAACTTGCTGTTCTTAAGTGTGAACGAGAGCCTGTTTAAGCTTCGACAAGGTTTTGTTTGAGGCAATGTGAACTTCGCATGCAATGTACAGTTAGGTCGTTGAAAGAAAAACCTTCACATTTGTTTTGTGCATAATAATGGCTTTGCTGTGACTTGAAGTACGCGTTTATGACGCGTGATGGTAACGCATTTAGTCTATCAGTAATTTAAAACGTAATGTAGGTGCGTTATTAGTGAATCTTTAATAAAGTTAGATATGCGAATAATTACGTTAAAGTTAAAAATGAAATTTTAATACTACCCTACCCTATCCTATCCTACACTAAGTGCAGTTATTTAAAAAATATATCAAGCTCAATGATATCGGAAAAGAAATCCGTGTAGGAAGATCGG
Organism: Maruca vitrata; assembly: GCA_039566165.1. NCBI lineage: Eukaryota > Metazoa > Arthropoda > Insecta > Lepidoptera > Crambidae > Maruca > Maruca vitrata. Next base: position 12,312,479 of record CM076914.1, on the reverse strand, counting down.
GGGGGGGCTGCTCCTTTTTTTCTTGTCGTTGTTTAGTTCCTTGAAATGTGTATCTGTTCCTTGAAATATCAAAGAACAGATACAATTCTGAGAGGGTTGAGATCTAATGGCTTAGTATGGTTTATTTGTAGTATCGTTTTCTTTCTATCGCACTTACATTTGCATAAGGCCCGGTTAAATCAATTAAAAAACATTTTGAAGTCCAATAAATAGAGGTATCTTGTGTTTTTTTCACCTAATCGTGTAAATAAAAAGCTCGGCCACGGCAAAAAAACGCGTTTTGGACTTTTGGTCAGAGTGGTCTGAAGGGTTTGATTATGCCAGAAAATGGGTACCTATATGTAAATATTATGGGTAAGACCAAGAAAGACATTTCATGACCAAATAGGTCACATCTTGAAGAAAGCTCAAATCAAAAGTATCTGTAATCGACGAGCGTGTCTGAAGAGGTTGATGGATATGGAAGAAGCGAAAGTGGTGTGCCAGTACCGCAGCACATGGCAAGAAGTTATCTCTGCCTACCCTATATGTATATATAAATTATGTTATGAAGTTTTTTTCAATTAATATCTTGAACAACTAATTACGATTTTGCACTTTCGCGGTTTGCTGCAAAACCGCGAAATATTTTTCTCGGTCTACGGGAAATACAGGCTTTATGTATAACTAGTGACCCGCCCTAACTTCGCTTCAGCTATATTAAGTTTACATAAAAAAAATCCACCGTTTCCAAAAACATAATAAATTCCTACCCAGATAATTATAAATGTTCGCATTATGTTATTTTGTCATTTTTAGTGTGTCGGGTTTTTGAAGGAGGTTTAACCTTTTTTTGTAATTTTTTTTTCATTCTTGTTAGTGTTACTTTTTTTTGCATCCTAAGTTTTTTTTGAACAGCTCATTTGAAATACTACTGATATTATAACTAGTAGTCTGAATTTGCGTACATTATTGAAAGAAGTATCCTTTTACTTCTAACTATTAATAGTCCAGTCAAATTAGCTCTTTTAAACACCGATCTGCGGAAAAATTACTAGTGAGCTGAATTTTGGTACACACCTTTATTACGGCATTGTAATGAAGGTGTGAAAAATCGACATTCATATCGTGCCGGCTTAAAAAGTTATAGGGGTCAAAAGGTCGCGAAAATCAGTTTTTCGCGAATATCTTGCGATCTATTGCTTGCGGGTTAATTGAGGTCATTAGAAAAATTATTTGTTATAAAATTATCTACAAAAAATGTTCTTTGCATTTTTTTGTAGAATTGAAAGTTTTCGGAGGAGAGCGCCGAGAAAGCACTCACATACGGTATTGTATACCAAGGCGTACGTACGCCCTATGCTTTTCATTGATATTTGTAAGCGTGTTGTTAGTAAAATCTACTACATACAGACATATAGCATTAGTAATACTAGTACAAAAAGTTTTCCTTTTTGGAAAAGGAAAACTGAAAATCATGAAGATGTTTGAAAAAAGATCTGATTTAAACAATTTTGCAGAAATATTCCAACAAGAAAATTGCTCTCGAGATGCATTGTCAATGCTAGGACATATTTTCTACCGCTGCAATTTTTTGTACAATTATAAATCGTTTTTTAAACATCTTCATGATTTTCAGTTTTCCTTTTCCAAAAAGGAAAACTTTCTGTACTAGTATTACTAATGCTATATGTCTGTATGTAGTAGATTTTACTAACAACACGCTTACAAATATCAATGAAAAGCATAGGGCGTACGTACGCCTTGGTATACAATACCGTATGTGAGTGCTTTCTCGGCGCTCTCCTCCGAAAACTTTCAATTCTACAAAAAAATGCAAAGAACATTTTTTGTAGATAATTTTATAACAAATAATTTTTCTAATGACCTCAATTAACCTACAAGCAATAGATCGCGAGATATTCGCGAAAAACTGATTTTCGCGACCTTTTGACCCCTATAACTTTTTAAGCCGGCACGATATGAATGTCGATTTTTCACACCTTCATTACAATGCCGTAATAAAGGTGTGTACCAAAATTCAGCTCACTAGTAATTTTTCCGCACATGAAACCTAATTTGACTGGACTATAAGGAGTTGACCTTCCATCCCTCATGGATCCCATTGTCAGAACTGGACCAAATTGGCCAACGGGACCAAGCGGGAAGCACCAGCTCAAATAAAATTGGTTCGTCCAGGCCAAATATAATATGAGCTAACAAACATAAAAAAAAAACAAATTGAGAACTTTTTTGAAGTAGGTCAAAAATGCTTATGCGGTTAAAACTTCTCCCGTTGTCCCAACATTTCCCTTCACTTCTCTGCTCATATTGATTGTAGCGTAATGAAAAGTATACATTAACCTGCCGAGGTCTATGAAGTATCATGTACCAATTTTCGTTAAAATCCGCCGGGTAGTTTTTGTTTCTATAAGGAACATACAGCAGACAGATAGACAGACAGACAAAAAATTTACTGACTGTATTTTGGCTTCTGTATCGATCACTTATCACTCAGTGATAGTGATTTTGAAAATATATTTAATGTACCGCATTGACCGCTCTATAGATTTATTATAAGTATAGATTGATTAAAAGGACCTATAGGTACTGCTACCTAGACGAGTTCTGGAGTGGATACCACGTCTCGGCAAGCGTGGTGTAAGACGCCCGCAGGCCAGGTGGTGTGACGATCTGCGCAGGACGGCTGGTAGGAGCTGGAAGCGAGTGGCCGAGGAGAGAGAGAAGTGGCGCGCATTTGGAGAGGCCTAATCTCGGACGGAAATGGGCTGATGATGAAGGTACTGCTGAATTAAAAAAACGGCCATGTGCCAGTCAGACTCGCGCACGAAAAAAAAAAAAAAAAAAAATTGTGTAAAAAAATACGTATATTGTTTGGGGACCCTTTGATATTTTCACTTTTTAAATTTTTATTTGTTGTTAAAGCGGCAACGGAAATACATCATTTATGAAAGCTTTCTAACTATCACGGTTTATGAGATACAGCTTGGAGACAGATAGACGGACAGACGGACGGTAGACGGCTTAGTAATAGGGTCCCGTTTTTATCTTTCAGGTCTACACTTATATTATCAAGCTTAACTCTCGGGCATAATTTCTCTGATATTCAATATCATAAGATGAAAGATTAAAAATTTCTTAGAGCGTTTCGGTGTAATGTTACGTATCATAATGGTCCAATACAGGCAAAAGCTCAGTTAGCCAAAGCATCTCCATATAATGTAAGGTTCTAGATAGCGAATAGGCGTTATGTTACGAGTAAATACTTGCAAGCCCACTCAAATTAGTATCAAAACTAGGGGTAAATTTGTATCAAAACTAAGGGTAAGGTTACTTAAATTCGCAAAAAGCTGAAAATTGGTATGAGTGTTGGGAACACTATTACAAATATCTGTCAAAAGTCCCCATCGATCCAACGTAGACTAAGAGAAATATTCAGGGTCAAATGTTGAAAATGTCGGTTTTTAGCGCTTATCAGTTAAAGTTTTCAACATTACTCATAAACAAATCTGTTAAATTTAATTCCTAAGAATACCATTTCAGAGATATAGCTATGCAAAAAGTTGAAAAAGCGTACAAAAGATACATATTTTCAATATTTCACTTTGAATTTTTTTTTTGTATACGTCGGATTGATCCCCATCAATCCGACGTATACAAAAAAAAAATTCAAAGTGAAATATATAGTGTAAAGTCCCCACTTTAGACAGATTATTTGTAATAGTGTTTCCAACATTCATCGAGTCGATCATTGTCGAGTTCAATGCCAAGAAGACACTGGTGTGTGTATTTTCAGGTAAAGTGTCTAAAATGAAATGAAATAGATTTACATAAAATACTTTTGTACGTCAAGTTATAAATAAATTAATCACAAATAAATAAAAATTCTACAAGTTACATAATTCTTTGATAATCCAAGCGAGCAGCTCATCATGTCCATGGTTTTTTATCATTTAAGTAGTCTTCTACTTTATAATAACCTTTTTTACAAGACACGACTTAACAAAAAGTTTGAAATTATAAAAAGGCAATAACATTATGTGGCATCTTATTAAATAGTTGTGTGCTTAAACCTACGAACGACTGTCCAGTCTTTTGAAGCCTGAGGTTTGGAACGGCAAGCCTATGCTTATTTCTGGTCTCTTCAGAGTATCCCCTTGCCAATGCAGGATGGGCCAGAACAGGATGGATCAGAACAGCCTCCCGCAAACTGGGCGGCAATTTTTCACACCGGTGCAGCTCTGAATTTGGTATAGTTCAAGTTCGCCCATGTGTGGAATATTGCTCTCAACTCTGGGATGGCTCCCCAAAATACTTGCTAGATGCCCTCGATAGGTTGCAGCGGCGTGCTATCCGTATTGTCGATGATCTAGATGTGTCTGAAACTATTGAGCCTCTGCAATAACTTACAGACATTGCCGGTTTGAGTGTTCTCTACCTTCTCTATAACAGGGAATTCTCTGAAGAGCTATTTCAACTACTACGAACGACACGTGCTGGACAGACATTTCTAATATTAAAAAGCGTCGATGGCCGAGTGGTTAAGGTTGCCATGCCATGCGAGAGGTCGCCAGTTCAAACCCCGCCAGGTACCAATGTGTTTTTCAAATTTGAAATTCATATGTACCATTATTCGACGCTTTAACGGTGAAGGAAAACATCGTGAGGAAACCTGCACACCTAAGAAGAAATTCTAAGGTTGTGTAGTCGACCAACCCGCACTTAGCCAGCGTGGTCGACTAAGGCCTTATCGTCCTAGTTTAGGGTAGGCCCGTGCCCCAGCAGTGGGGACGTATATGGGCTGATGATGATGATGATTTCTAATATTAAAATTGGATTTTTAGTATATGAGAAATCCTAGTTAGATCTGGGCACACATTAATATCCTTTACATATGCATACGTTTTCCAAGCATTATAGAGGAGTACCAAAACATTGAAGTCTTCATTTGTTATTAGAAAGGCGCCTAACGACTCAACTTCCTTTTGAGAAAATTAATCCGTACCAAGTAAGTGAACGTTTCCCTAATTAGTTTACCATAGCTGGAGTTTTCGATGCAATGAAGTACTTCAGATAGCAGCGAAAACATTTTATTTCGCAAGTTTGGTAGAAGAAACAATTTAATTAAATCAGTTCTTGTAAGGCATGCTGGTTTATAATATGTTACTAAAGCGTCTTGAAACTTTGCAGCTTTCGGAACTTTTTGTATTTAATCTGTGATACAACAACATTATGTATTTAGTCTGTTGATGTTGATACAACTTTTTGTATTTAGTCTGTTGCGTGTTGTCCACCCACACAAAACCTCAAATAATTGGAATTAAACACTAATTGAGCAATCCAACACCTCAGTGGCGGATTTACAAATTTGCCGCTAGTAGACTATTCAATTTTTGCCAAAATAATGTGTTGTCGATAAACGTTGTTTTTGTTAAATATTTTTTATTGCACTTACAGTTTAAAAAGAAAACGAACATTTCTATTAAATAACATGTTAACAATCCGGTTAATGGTGACAATGACATCAAATAAGTGTAAAACATTATCTTTTTGCGAGATTTGAAATTCGCAAAATCATTAATTATATTACGTATGAAATCATGTTCATTAGTTCTGACTCTATGCACAAAAGAGATAAAGCGTTAAGCTTTTTTGACTTAAAGTAAATCGTAAATACTTTTTTACCCGTTTCAAGCAAGATAAGCTTCTTTCACCTGAACAATTTGTCACTGGTGTGCATAGAGCCATGCGAAGTGCTATATCCAAGTTTGGATAAATGTGTTCCAAATTCTGTTTTCGCAGGAACAAAGATAGACTTATAAATGATCCAGAATCTGGTTTTATCAAAATTCGTTGAGAAGAAAGGTGGCATTGAAAGTGTATGCATTCCTGAACTAAATCATTAGGATACATTTTTTCCAACGAAATCTGGGGGCACGGCAGCTCTGGATAAGACGAGAACCAAGAAATTTTCATCTAAAGCTATGATGACATACTTAAAATCCAAATTTTCAAGTCTGTGGGACTTATAGTTCCGAAGTTAAGCGAAAGAAAAGTTTCGCATTTATGACACACACTCACCTATTCATGATCATCAAAATAGAACTAGTACTTTCCATAAACTCAGAGCGCTGAAATTTGGTACAGAGTTAGGGTTTAATAGCCACATAAAGGGAAAACTATAAAAACTACGACAATCGAAGATCTGGAGTACCTGGCGACACATATTAGAAAACACAACAGCCCAACCAAACTATTAAAAATATCGACATACCGCCTTTAATACTAAAAATGTGTTAATAAGATAAAGTGTCTACAAAAAAAGTGAAATCCCACCACAACATTCTGTAAAAAAACTAGCCAAGTCTCGATGGAGCTGCTTGCTCATCTCTAAAAAGTAATGAAATCTAGACAAAAACGTGCCAAGTCTAAGGTGTGTGACTTGGCCGTTGAAGGGTACTGAAGGGTACAGAACCAGGTGCTCCGTTACGGACGTAATGTCTATACATATAATTACAAATTTTTTTTTTAATTTCTGTAAGACAACAAAAAATTGGGCTAAATTAGCCGCCCCTCTAAATCTGCCGCCCTAGGCTCCAGCCTACTTAGCCTATTGGTAAATCCGCCACTGCAACGCCTACAAGAAACACTAAAATGTATACATGCTAGAAATAAGTTTTTATGTGTATTTGTAAGATACTTTTATTCCTAAACAAGAATTATAGACACAATGTATATTGAGATTAACTTTAAAAGTTAATCTCATCATTATTAAACTTCATTATTTTACTATACCAACGTAAAAAGTTTGACGTTGACATTTAAACCCTAAGGATAGGAGTAAATTTAATTTTTTAAAACGTTCTGTGGAATGCTTATTTCATTTGCTAAATAAAATTTAAATAAGCTAGGCCCTAAAATGTAATTAAGAAACATGTTATTTCATAGTATTGAAAACGAACGAAACGAAAAAGTAATTGTTGTATTACTTCACGATTCATTTGTGAATCCGTATAAGAATATAGTCTTCCAAAATATTTGAGATTCTCCACTTGTTAATAGGTAGGCGTCGTGTTAAGATAAGCCCGCTGATAATAATTGGTTTCACTTTATTAAATGACCATTTCCGCACTAAAATTAGTCTTTATCGGTCTACACGCGATATTAGGAGTAGCAAATTACATAGCTACTCCTAATATCGCGTGTAGACCCATAAAGACTAATTTTAGTGTAATGGAACGCGAAAGTCTAAAATCTTACATTTCCGCACTGTAGGACAAATTATAATTTATAATATAAAATAGAAACGAAACCTTTACGATTTCTAGAAAATATTTTAAAACACCCTCAGTTAAAGATAAGTCTCAAATTAAAACAGTATTTTAAACTTATGAAATAATAATAAAGCTCTTTCATTTCAGAACAAACGAATTTTCATTGAGAAACAATGTATTTATATCTTTACAGTATTATACAACTCAACGAGTATATAGCCTCTTCAAACGGTACCTTTTATATATGTAGTAGGTAGATGTATTAATCACATCACATCTTATATGGTTATCCATCACTTAGCTAGTAAACTGATCACGGCTATTAGTGGATGGATACGATAAATTGTGTGGAATCAATCCCATTGAAGCTTCAGCTTATGAAATGTATGTAAGCCGTCAGAATAGATTTAAGGCTGATGAGGAAGTAGTCGTAACTTGCTTTAACCAATAAGTAGGTAATAAAAATGGCACGTCCGCTAAAGGCGCCAGAACTAAAAAGTGGGTACCTACCAATACCTTTTTGAGTAAAAAAAAATTATATGAACAAATATATTTTCACAATGTTAATAAAATAAATATATTTATAGTCCAGTCATTAAGACTCAATTAATTTGATAACTAAAGGCCTGTTCTGCTTTTGGTACTTTGTTAGTAACTCTGTAGTACCTACACGAAAGTCAAATCACGTCGAACTTACTGACTCCAGTCTCTTTTCCACGCGGACGAAGTCCTGGTGGCACAGCTAGTTCTAGACAAAAAGTCATATACCTTCTCCGTAAAAAACACACGAATAACTGGAGTTCGTCATTCTGTCACGTTTCCCTTTGGAGAATGGAGATATTACGGGGACGTGACGCGCCAGAATTGCATTAAGATAACGAAATACGGTTTATATTTTATCGTTTCTCGTATTACCAACACCCATATTCACGTTTAATGACACTAGAATTGCTCTGTCACTGTCATTACACATGGTAGAGAAAGAGACAGAACAGTTTCCGTATTAAATTCAAAGACGTTTTCGACATGCTGTAAATTTATGGGGACGGTTAATGAATTCATTATTCAACTGTTTTGTTGTAACTGAATACAATCGTTCTTGCTAGATTTGTTTGTTTATTTTCCCTTTCAACAAACAATGTAAACAGGGTGAGTCTTGGTACTTAAATACTCGTACCTTACATTAATTAATCACGATGTTTAGTTTCTTAAATTAGTAGGTATCTTAAGTTATTTCCCATGCGTACGAAGGTACAGGGGTACGAAGACGAATACCGAAAGAGGTTGTAAACTTGGATAACTTCTCTGATGAGCGAATTGGTTGCTCACCGTACATTCTGAGCAAGTACCTTATTACACACACAGGATATACTTTTACATTGAACATTCACTAGAAAAACTTACCTTTGGTTCATTTTAAAAGTTCTGTTACTTTACCACATAATATATGCAACGGATTTAGTTAGTAGTTTATCCTTACTAATATTATAAATCCGAAAGTAACTCTGTCTGTCTGTCTGTCTGTTACGCTTTCACGCATAGAGTACTGAACCGATTTAAATGAAATTTGGTACAGATATGGTCCAGAGCCTAGAAAAGGTTAAAGGCTACTTTTTAACCGACTGCGCTATAAGGAAGTAATGCTTTACCCGTTAAACGTCTCTACGCGGACGAAGTCGTCACAGCCCAAACTATTGGACGGATCGAGATGAAATTTGCGTGCAGGTAGATGTTATGATGTAGGCATTCGTTAAGAAAGGATTTCCCGAAATTCCCACGGGAACAGGAATTAACGGGAAAATCCTTTTGTATGAAAAATATTTACCGCATAAGTTAGACGCTTGAAATTTGGCATGCAGGTACCTTAATAAATTTAAAGCTTAGTCGAACACGATATTTAAAATTTCCACGGGAACGGGGGTAACAGGGAAAAAACTTTTGTATCAAAAAATCTTAACCGCGTAAGATAGATGATTGAGATTTGGCATGCAGGTACCTAAATGGACGTAAAGCTTACTTGCAACGCGATATTACAAAATTCCCAGGGGAACGGGAGTTATTGGGAAACAACTTCTGTATGTAAAATCCTGTAGGACACGCGAACGAAGTCGCGGGCACAGCTAGTTTAACATAATTTGTGACTAAAATCTCGATTTTACCTTTTTCTTTTGATGTTGTTGTGAAAAAAACCGTCAAAAGACACCAAAATCTTAAAATGAAAGTTAATAATTCTTACCATCAGCTCATATACGTCCCCGCTGCTGGGGCACGAGCCTACCCTAAACTAGGGCGATAAGGCCTTAGTCAAGCACGCTGGCCCAGTACGGGTTGGTCGACTACAACTACCCAACAGTGGCGAAGAGTCCATATAACCCGATTCCCATCGGCTTCCCTTCGAAAAATCGAATCCATGGGCCAACGACTTTTTCATTTGTTAAATTATTTATTTACTTCATTCAAATTGCTAAAATTGACAAAACGCCTACAAAATTTCATAGGCAATGCAAATAATGCCAAATAGAAGCCGATAAAAGCCGGCTTACTTCTTCATACAAATAGTTTTACATATGGCGGATAGTGCGAATTCAGAGTGTGAATCTGGGTGTGAGTGTGTGTGCATGTGTGTGGGAAAGTCAAAATTGGTAAAACTCATTAAATGTAGATTTGGCCGTATTATTTTAAAATCAAGGCCGTTAAACCGTTATTTACTACTAGTGCGCATTGTTTGTAAACAACTTGTTTTGTTTTGTCGAATTTTATTTGTTGTGTTGCTGAAGTGTGTTGAATTTGTATTGTGTATTGTATGTTGTGGTGTCGACGTCGTGTAGTTGTTCGTTCGTTAGAAATGGTTATCGAAAGATACTTCGTTCTCAAAAGTAAGTTTTGTAAACAATAAACATGATTAACTATAATTAGGCCGCGCAACCCCAAATAGGACCATATGATACATCAAATTTACTATGTGGATGGCAGGCGCAGGTAAGTTAAATAAAATGTTTTGTTGTTTATGTTTACTTCTTTGTTGGGAATAAAGTTCAGTTTGGAGTAGCACAGGTTTTACTTAATCAACTAACTCGACTAAGCATTGCAAGCAAATACGCTTGCAATGCTTAGTCGAGTTTAAGCATTGCAAGCATATTTGCTTGCAATGCTTAAACTCGGAACGCAGTTTTATAAATAATATCATTTGAACTATAGTACATTAACATCAGTCATTATTTTGGTAAGTAGTTTTTATACTCCGGCTACCCTTCCGAAAATATTCACCCTTCGCCACTGCTACCCAAGAATTTCTTCGTAGGTTTCCTCACGATGTTTACCTTCACCGTTAAAGCGTCGAATAATCGTACATATGAATTTCAAATTACACATACACACACAGTGGTACGTGGCGGGGTTTGAACTGGCGACCTCTCGCATGGCAAAAAATTCCGACTTGACTCACAAATTATTTTTTTTGGAAAAGTATGTATATTTTACTACATAATAATATGTCGTTTAATCTGTACCCAACAGATAAAAATGGAACCCTGCTAGTAATATTTTGTTACTTTTTCGTGGGTTATTTTTATTTTAGCAAATGTGTTTCTTTTTGGAAAAGGTTGTATCATTTATTAATACTTTTTGTAGCGGATAGAGCTAATGACTTGTACCTTCACCCATAAAATACCTAGCTTCTTGCTATAAATGTAAGGTACAAACTATTGAGACGAAAGTTGTTGATTAAAGTGTTTGTAATGTGTTTCCAATGTTAACCGAGTAAGATACAATTAATATTTTTAAGATTACAAATCTAATCAACGAAAAAAAGGCCAACCGATACATTGAACAGTTTACTTTGATGAATTTGAAATTTAATGAAGCTAAAGATAGCTTCATTTTAAATTCAACAATTCCTTTTTTAAGTCAAAGCGTTCTAAAAATGCATCTATAATGTTTAAAATACCAATGCCTACGATCTAAATGTCTTACCACCCACGTAATGCCGAGCCCGGAACTATAGGAATGTAGGTTATTTTAATATCTGCAGATAGCTACTACAAAACTGGGCCAGAGGAGGAATAGTAAAATAGTTTCATCGGAAGTTTTCCGATAAGGGTAAACAAACAAAATAATATGCCTTTGTGACTATTTCCCCTCTGAATGTCTCCCTAACTCGCCCTTTATCCATAGCAAGGGTCCACAACTTCAGATGACAGGCAAAATGTTCGATAAATATTCAAGATACCTAACAGTTATTACTTATTTCATGTAAGAGTACTAAAAAGAGATCATGCACCTATTAGCAGGTAGACACAGTAGACTACACAACAATAACAACACATACATTGATCATATTCCGTGGTAAAGTAGCTTAAGTACTTGTGTTACAGTTATCAGAACTATGTTATACAAAAATATACTTAAATATAAAGAACACCACCACACAAAACAAACACCGATGTTCGACACACATATTTGTCCGGGGTGGGAATCGAACCGACGACTCGGCAGGGTATTGACGTGCATGCGTCAAGGCCTTACTCCATCCAGGCTTAGATTATTTTGTAAAGAAAGTTTTAGAAGGTGGGAGTTCCTTTCTTGTTTTGGTTTAATTTGTCACAACGGTCATTTTAAATGGTATTTACCCAAATCCTACTTACCTGCAATTTAAATTTTAAGATATATAATAAATATGAAATTAAAACTTCCCACCTATATAATTTTATTGAAACTGTACTTGGGATAGAAAATCGGAAACAACATTTTAAATGAATAACGGTTATCCACCCCGTTCATGGTGGATAGACGGACGCGCGTTTCCGACTATCCGCCTTAGGGTGGATAAACGGAATAAGCAGCAAAATGCTTAACAACCCTACATTCCCACTGTTGTATCGTACCCTTTGCTCCTTCGTAAATTACTATTCAGCCAAGTTCAAGACACCACTTAATCTCTCGAGGAGTGTACGATAACTTCTGATGTTCTGTTTGGATTAACTCTACAGAGGGGTATGACTTAAGGGGGTTTTGTAAGAGGCCAATGTTCGAATAATATACCGGAAAGTTCCGGGCCAATTTACGACGAACTGTGGTTTCAATATAAATGCAATCAAGATTCAGCAGACAAAAGTCTATGTATAGTATGTAGTACAGGGTATAAGATTTGTGTTTCCAGGATAATATAAGAGAATCAAAAGGAGAGGAGGAGTATTCGAAAAGTTTCTTTGCATTAGGTTTAACTATGCTGTAATTGGAAACGTAAGCTTCCCGAAACCACGGTAATTTTTAATTCAAACTCTGTGGGTATTTCTTAAATTTTACATTATAATAGTTTGATAATATCGATACTTTAAATCTCAAATGGCGTAACCACCAAAACATTACTTTTCAGGAGAGCAGAAAAACAAAAAAAAAATGTTTTTTTAATTCATAACTTAAACAATTTTAATACAATGAAAATGTTTTATACATCAAATTTCTTAGAATTTTGAGATAAAGGCTTCAGTAGGAACTCTTTGTACCTAAATCTTATATTTAAGAAACTAGAAGTCGGTTACGACTTGTGAAAGTATTACAAAAAGGCGTTTACGCCCCATAAAAATCACGATTTTTAAGAGGTGAAGGTCGTATCTCCAATAAAAAAATGTTTCTTGTGCTTTAAACTCATTTAATAATAAAAGAAAACGTAAAATATTCACTCTGTATTACGCTTTTACAAAGTTACGCCGTTTGACACTTTTTCATAGTGACTCAACGCGTAATTTTTAGAATTGGATGAAAAATTTTGGAATATGGGAAACTTCACTAAGATTTTTACGTATCTAAATCGATTAATTTTGTCATTTGAAACCCGCGCTGATGTGTATTCACCATACATTTATCTATGTATTCAGCCATTTGCGTACTTGTGCGCATAGATTACGTTCCTCCGTGTATTTATTATTTTTTGTGACCGTTACGTTGACTTTGGCGCGTTATTGGTCTTTGATTCTGATTTGTGTTTGGACATTGATTTAAAATGCCGAAACAAGGAAAAGCAATAAATAGCCAATGTCTCCGCAATCTTAATCCCCCCGCGCATCAATACTAACAATAATAATGACAATCATGTGTTCAGGGATGTTGGGTGTAAACGCCTTTCTTTTGTATTGCAATTTCGAAAAATAGCGTGTCTTACAAGTTACACCAGAAAATTATGTCACTTACACCCTTTTTTTTTGACATTTTTTTCACGTCACAATAATTTCTAGGGGCGTAAACACCAAGTAAATTAGACAAAGCCTTTTACGACCTGTTTACCTTATGAAAAGTGTTCAAATCTATAAAAAACATTGGGTCGTAATAACCTTTTTTTTGCGAATTTGAGGATTTTAAATATACAGATCGATAGAGAAAAAAAAACTAAATAAAACTGCATTAAAAAGTCATTTTGACCAAATTGGCGGTTACGCCATTTGAGATTTAAGGTAGCGATATTATGCGTCTTGGAGATATCAATGTTAGTATTTAACAATAAAACAAACATAATTTTAAAATTGTATTTATTTAGCCATTAAAAGAACGTGATATTTTTCATACTTATCTACTTTCACTTCGAGTTCTTATTTTAAACGTTTAACATGATTCGATAACAATTGCATCAATTTTTCTATCAGACAATAATAATTATCAACATACACTTAATATAAAATAGGTTGAGCCACGTACCTGTCCTTATTTACTGATTAAGACTAGATAATCAAACACACATAACAGTTTATCCGATGGGATCATGTTTTTCATGTGTATCGTAAGAAGAGGCAACTAATGCAATTGTGAAATAGCTCTATACACGGATGAGATTTACATACGGTAGCAAGGAGTGTAGCTAGGAGTACTTCACTCTGTAGATAAGTGCCATCGTAACATTTAACGTTTTGGGTTAATTATATAGTCGTCGAGGTACTTAAATATTAGTTTTTTATCATTAACTTGAACATGAACGTGAATGAAGTTTTATATTGTGAACTTGAGTGAGTTAGTCTAACGGTTTATGCAAAGAAAACAGTCTAATATAAAAACTGTTCGTTCATTAAATGCTCACTACATCACGTGTGCTTCCGTTCCCTTAATGCGTCACGTTTAGTTTTATCATCAGTTTAGCCCAATTGTCATGTAAATAACTAAGTTTAGATAGTAAGTAATTAATCACTTAGCCCGATAGACTTAGGCATTATTTATTATGCCCGCACATTATGAATAATAATGGCGGCTATAATCATGTGGTTTGTGGTTCATAGCATATTTATATTCTACAAGAAAACAAAGAAACAACAGTCATATTAGGCATTACTATTAGTTTGGTATTCACTTAATATTTGACACGTTAAATACAAGAAAAGATATTTATAAACCTGAAGTTACAACGTTTTTCATAGTGTTAAATTCTGCGTAGGTTATTTTCTATCTACATAAGTTACAACAGGTATCAGCAGGCTTATAACTTTGTGACTATAAAAAATTGTAAACAAAAAAAAAACCGCCTTCAAAAACCCGACTCACTAAAAATTACAAAATAATATAATACGAACATTTATAATAATCATCTGGGTATGAATTTTATATGTTGTTGAAGGCGGTGCCGTTTATATTTCATACAGACAAGCACAGAGTGCTTTATTTTCCTCAAAATTTTGATTGGCACCGCCTTCAACAACATATAAAATTCATACCCAGATGATTATTATAAATGTTCGTATTATATTATTTTGTAATTTTTAGTGAGTCGGGTTTTTGAAGGCGGTTTTTTTTTTTGTTTACAATTTTTTTTCATACTTTTTAGTGTTACATATTTTTTTTCACCCTATCAGTTCAGCTCACCTGTAATACTACTGATATTTTAACTAGTAGTTTTAATATGTATACAGTATTGAAAGAATTATTCTTTTACTCCAAACAATTAAGGAGTTGACCTTCCATCATCAGCTCAGCATCATAACATTATGATTGCAAGAAGCAATGCCAATATAACTTCAGAAAATATGTAAAACGCGGTACATGTGCCTATAAAATTTGAGGGTTGCCCTCGATTTCTCCTGGATCCCATCATCAGATCCTAGACTGGTCAACCTAATAGTTTAGCTCACCTGTAATGCTACTGATATTATAACTAGTAGTCTTAATATGTATACAATATTGAAATAATTATTCTTTTACTCATAACTATTAAGGAGTTGACCTTCCATCATCAGCTCAGCATCCTAAGATTATGATAGCCAGAAGCAAATGCCAATATGACTTCAGATAATATGCAAAACGGTACATGTCCCTATAAAATTTGAGGGTTGCCCTCGATTTCTCCTGGATCCCATCATCAGATCCGAGACTGGTGAAAATGGGACCACCTCGGAAGTGAACTCTATCCAACCAAAAAAAAATCCGTCTATAATTGACGAAAATATCGGTGAACATACATAAAAAAAAAAAAAAAAAAAAAATATTATACATACAGACGAATTGAGAACCTCCTCCTTTTTTTGAAGTCGGTTAAAAATCAGAGCACTCGATTCAAGTTCAAAAATCTTATTGATCCTTTACAGGCTCAGTGTAGTTTAATATATTTGGAACATACGAATATGATTATTTTAGCACATAAATTCATTTGCGAGACAAGGATGACTAGATAGTCAATAACAATGGGACTAATAAGCTCTTATCAGACTTTGAGGCGATTTATTGACTTTAATCCTATAATTTATTAATCTGTACCAGTGTTTTTCTTGTTGGCTGTCCTAATAATAAATAAATAAATTCAACTTGGATATAATGAACTGCAAATATACCAGGCCACTCAGAAAGTTTTGCGAAAAAATATTTTTAATACATTAAATATATGTTATATTTACATTATTTTAAAACTTTGGTTATTTAAAAGTAAAATTACCATTGTTTGAATTTTGAATTTCCATCCACATTTTAGCAAGAGTCATGTTTCGTGTGTCATTAAAATATGGGCTAATATCGATAACATTTTCGTGAAATGATTTTCTACGATTTTGAATGTGGCCTAAAACCAGATGAGTCATTTCATCGATTTCAAATGGCTTTTATGTGTGAAGGACCCTCAACCATCTACACACGTAGGTTCTAGTTCAAGCTCTGTCTTACTTTGGGGGAAGAACAAAAGAGTGGTCGTCCTACGCCGGCTGTTACGGAAGAAAGTGAGCTCTCAGTAAAAAAATATTCCGCAAAATAGGCAAATTGCATACGAAGACATTCAGCATACACTGCAGATTGATTCAGGAAGCTTTCACAAGATTCTAAATGAGCACCTTCGCGTGAAGAGGATAGTTTCGCGCTGGGTACCGCACAATCTAACACAAGCTGAGAAGCAGACCTGTGTGGATTGATGCCGTGAATGATACAAAAATTTTAAGCAGGCTTGTCTCAGCGCGTTCAAGAAATTGTGATACGAATCCTGTTTTATCAATATAAACCAGAAAAAAAGCGTAAGTCTACAGAAAGGGACTCCGTTTTCATCGATGGAAGACGCGCTAACCGGCGTTCGAAATGGCCGCGGAAGAGGTGTTTGCGGTAGAGTGAAAAAAATGTTTTGAAAATTGGTTTAGATGCATGAAACTTTGTACAAAAGCTAGTGGAGAGTTCTTTGAAAAGATTTTATAAAAATATTTCAATCTATAGAAGTTAGTTTTTTTCTCAAAATTTTCAGAGTGTCCCAAGTACACTATTTTGTAAATAAATATTAACGTTGTTGAAATGTTCCATACTTATTGTAAAGTAGTAGTAGAAATAAATTATGTCATATCATTTACACACACATTATGGTGTCACATATGAGTTTATCATGAATGAATAAAATAAAAATGAATTGCTGATCGTTAGTCTGACTAAAACTCGAGAACGCCTGGACCGATTTAGGTAATTTTAGTTTTAAAATGTTCGTCGTAGTCCAGGGAAGGTTTTTAATGAGAAAATATAGAAAAAGAATCAGTATTGGCGGTATTAAATTCGCCGGGACCACTAGTCATGAATAAAAGTGTTTCATAAAGGTAAAATGTTAGAAAACTGAAAATGTCCAGATCACCCGGGATCATGGCGCTTGCAACAGTGCTAAAATATCGGGAGCTCATTAAAACAAAATCACATGGTAAATTTCTTGGACATTTTCAGTTTTCTAATGTGTGAGTGAAACCATAACAGTTTAAAATTATATAATAAATGTAAAATAGTACATAATACTCCTACTATTTTATCCAGTTCCAGTGAACAGGTAATATTATAATACTCATACCTATAATATTCCCAATTCTAAATCAAAGTTTCCCAGAATTTACATGCAAACACACAATGTAACGTTATATAAAAATTGACGTACAGCAAATGACATAAAGAGTTTTAAAATCCCTCAAGGGTTTATTTGTTTCACTCTACAAGGATTAGTCGAGTTGACAACATTTGGCATGCTTATTATAGTAACTTGTTGAACAAATGGTCCTTACCCTTCTAATAGCAGGCATCACATGTAGTATGTATGCGTAAACCATTAAAACTACATAACGCATTTTGATGTGTTTTTTTAAAAGATAGTAGGATTCAGGAGGAAGGTTTTTATATATAATTTATGATTAAACGAACTTACCTGTACGTGAAGTTCTATCATAATTATGCGAAGGCTTCGTCCGAAGGGATTAGCAAATAACACTTGTAGTACCGCCCAGTGGTTCGCCTTTGTCACACTATATTTGAGGAAGAAAAAAATATATCTTTGACGTTTGGTCTGTCACTTACCCGCTTCATTAAGTTTAGAGTACGAGAATAGCTGAAAATATTTCATAAAAAGGGGGAAAGCTATCGCAGGGAGGGAGGGTTGCTAATCCCTTTGAACGAATCCTTTGCATAATTATGATAGAACTTCACGTACAGGTAACTTCGTTTAATCATATTAGCAGGGATTAGCAAATAACACTTGTAGACTTTGAGAGAAAAATAATGAAATATTGTGTTTTACTAATTATATAAATCAGCATAATCTATTGGAACAATTTAAGCATCTGGCTTGATTCATTGGGTTCCATTAAAAAATTCCATAAAAGTATCGTTCCTAAAATTAACGTTTAATTAGTACTATTATTTACGTTACTGTTTCATTTTTTACCTGGTGTGTGACCTAACTCCACCTACTGGTAAGCGGTCGTAAGGTCCACATATTAAGTTTCACTATGCGAAAGTATTAAGCGTGCGATTAAAACATAGAACCCTAAATCAAAGGAAAAAGTCATATGATATCCAAGCACTATCAATTATATGTACGCACACATTAAATGGTTTCAAATAATACTGAACCATTAAAGCATTCAATAAAAGTTTAATATACGACTCATAAATCAGACGGGGTAAGAAAGTTAAAAAAAAAACACCTACTTGAAAACCACGTATCATAAAATAGTAATGGCCATTATTGAATTAAAAACAACACATAAATTGACCATAAATATATTTAACCAGATAAATAAATTGGAAACGACTTTTGGAAACATGTAATATGCAGTTCAGGTTTTTAACGTACGTAAGTTTTCGATAGCCAACTCATGGTACCGCTGCTGGTGGCAGTTGGCGTTCTCGAATTCGAAAGTTTCGTTTATCACTTTTGTAAAACTGCTATTTCTTGATTTTACTTTAGCAAAACTGCATAAATCTATTGTACTTCTAAGACGGAATCATTTTACGGCGGGAAAACAACCACTAAAATTTCGCAGTGTCTTTTATGTATCTTAAATCAGACTTCGTGGAAACGAAAAAGATAAATCCCAGCTACTATTCTACAAAAAATAAAAGAGCGGATGTTTCGGAAAGTAAACTCTTTATACAAGATTAATTGCGCTTTTAACGACTTTCAAATGTTTCGTTTCAATTTTAACGTTTTTTCCTTAGTAACTACCTTAAAAGTGTAACATGAAAAAGGTTGCTCAGTAAAAGCTGACAGGGACTTAAATAAATAACAAACATTCCAATTTACTAATATTTACAAGGGAATTTTATCTTTCAGTGTATGGACGACAACTGGATTAAAAAACTTTACTCTTAATATTACTTATACTTTTTATTTCAAAGAACACTTATTGATAAATCTACCATGTACCCCTGGATTAGCATAGGATAACTGGGATAAACTTCTGACACACTACACAAAGGTCACAAAGGTATTTAGCATCAAGGAATCAGAAACAACTAACTTTATATTATATTTATTAACATAACATAATACCAGTTCTCCTTCAAAGTAATTAATTCAATATAAATAAATACCATTTTCTGATCGTTGTTTTCCTTATTATATTAAATATTATCGATACCTTAAATCTCAACCGCCAATTTGGCCAAAATGACTTTTTAATGCAGTTTTATTCAGTTTTTTTTCTCTATCGATCTGTATATTTAAAATCCTTAAATTCGCAAAAAAACGGTTATTACGACCCAATTTTTTTTATAGATATGAACACTTTTTCTAAGGTAAATAGGTCGTAAAAGGCTTAGCCCACTTTACTTGGTGGTTAGGCCCCTAGAAATTATTGTGACGCCAAAAAAATGTCAAAACAAAAGGGGGGTAAGGGACATAATTTGCCAGCGTAACTCGTGAGACACGCTATTATTCAAAATCCTTACTAATCCTTACTGTATGGTTGTATGTTTGTTACTCTTTCACGCTCAAACGACTAAACCGATTTTCATGAAATTTGGTATGATGATAGCTGGCACTCTGGAATAACATATAGGCTACTTTTTTTTTAATTCAACCCCCATGGGGTTCATTGGGGGGGGGGGGGGGTGAAAATTTGTATGGGAGAACTTTTACGTGTTTATAGATTTTCATAAAACTTGGTATGGAGATAGCTGGCACACTGGAAAGACACCAGCGCTAATTTCGACCGGGGGGGGGGGGGGAACATACTATGGGAGAACGTTGACGGAACTTTCACTAATAAATAACAAATTTTACAAGGCATGTAGGCTATTTTAATACATCATTGCTACTAAAACCCATTAATACGCGGACAAAGTCGCGGGCGGCCGCTAGTTACTATATAAAGAAAGGCGTTTACTTACACCCAAAATCGCTAAACACATGAGATGAGTGTCATTAATATTGTTAGTATTGATGCGCGGGGGGATTAACATTGCGGAGACATTGGCTATTTATTGTTTATCCTCGTTTCGGCATTTTAAATCAAAGTCCAAACACAAATCAGAATCAACGACCAATAACGCGCCAAACTCAACGTAACGGTCACAAAAATAATAAATTAAATACACGGAGGAACGTAATCTATGCGCACAAGTACGCAAATGGCTGAATACATAGATAAATGTATTGTGAAGCAGCGGGGATTACGAATGACAAAATTTACCGAACTACGTAAATATATAAGTGAAGTTTCCCATATACGAAAATTCTTCATCCTATTCTAAAACTTACGCGGTGAGTATTACCCATTACGAAAACGTGTCAAACGGCGTCACTTTGAAAAAAGCGTAATACAGAGTGGACATTTTAAGTTTTCTTTGTTTTTTAAATTATTTTAAAGCAAAAAACACAATTTTTAATTGGAGTTACGACCTTCGACTCTTAAAAATCGTGTTTTTTTTATGAGGCGTAAACGCCTTTTCGTAATTTTTTCACAAGCGTAACCGACTTCTAGTTTGTTAAATATAAGGTTTAGGTGCAAAGAGTTCTTACTGAAACCTTTGTCTCAAAATTCTAAGAAATTTGATGAATAAAACAATTTGATTGCATTAAAATTGACAAAGTTATATTAAATTTTTTCACATTTCACATTTTTTTTTTCGTTTTTTTGCTCTCCTGAAAAATTGTGTTTTGGTGGTTACGCCATTTGAGATTTAAGGTATCGTATGTTGTATTATGTACTTTCATAATAAGTAGGTAATACCTCGTAATTCTACAGAGCTCACAATACAAATTATTTATCACATTAATATAATGTAATGTAATATTATACGGTATAGACGTGTTAAGCGATTACCCGCATTCATTTTCAAATGTCAACAAGTAATTCAGATATCTATTCAACAACAAAAATGTTATAAATATAATAATATAATATTAATATATCCATTTTCAACATAAACCATTTTCATTTATACTTACGTTTTAGAAGTAACAAAATAGGATTAGGTAAGTAGTTTGCAGAAACGACTCTAAAGTATTGTAATTATTTACCCACAAAGTTTCGAAGTAAACTCTATAATGACTATACATTTTTAACCGACTTCAAAAAAAGGAGGAGGTTCTCAATTCGTCTGTATGTATAATATTTTTTTTTTTTTTTTTTTTTTTTTTTTTTCATATTTACATGTTAGCTTATAAAGGTAGGTTTAATAATAAGTAAAGTGTCAAAAAAATCTTTACCAATTCCAAGAATTAAACAGTCTGAGAGGAGCGGAAGGAAAATTATCATCAAACTGTTTCCAGGAAACATTGATAAAAGTTTTAATTAACATTAACTGACAACAAATATCATTCGATCATATATCTAAAACCTGTATCGCTGGATACGGGTGTTTTGATGACACCATAAACATTAACGGTTCTTTAAAAAAGTTTTTCCAATATTTCGTAGGGATCTATCTACACAGATCTACACAGTCTAATAAAGCTGACGACATGGCATATGATGTCACTTTTTTTAACAATAATTTTCACTTCAACGATTCGTTTAAAATGAGAAACTTTGATAATCCCACTCGGCAGCTTTTACATTAAACAGCATTCTAACATCAATCCCTACATCACGCTACGTTGTGAACTCGCGTGGACTGGGCAAGTGCACTTTTTCAGTCTTCAAATACAGTCCGTAACTGCGTGTGCAGTTAGACGGTCGTCTCTCACGTGACGCCGCCTATGTTACAGTTCACTTGGTACATGTAGGTGGCGAGTTCCTCCCCGGTGAGCTCCTCGTCGACCTCCCGCAGGCTGGAGTTGGAGATGCTGCGGGGATGGTCGGGGCCGGAGTGCTCACCCAGGCGGGACCGCCAGGCGCGCGCCCAGCTCGCGCCGCTCGGCGACTCGCTCACGGCGGGCAGATCGGGGCCGTTGAGGCTCTGAAAGAAAACACGCAATTAGCCACTATTCTAGGACAATGGAACATCACCTTTGGGACATAATTTTTTTTTTACTCTAATTTAGTCAGTCAACACAGCCAGCGAGAAAACAAGTAACGATTGGTACTTTTCTCGCTCAAGAAACGTACAAAAATGCAAATAGAAACGGGGCATAAATCAATAGTAACTCTCTGATTGTTTACAATGCGGTTTACAACTTGTTACACTTGTTTTGTCACTGAGCGACAGCGCTAACAGAAATAACTTAGCTCAGCTCAGATATTTGGTCATCGGAGACTAGACTACGTTGCCGCTCAACCGCATTACGAGCAATGGCTCGGCGCACTCGCCTACTCGCTCATCGTCCAAAAACATTCACTCGCTGCTCGCTACTCGCAAACCCGATTATTGTGTCTATAGTCGGTTTTTTCAGACTTGTCCAAAAACAATAACAAACACCTGTCAGTACGAACATAACGCAATATTGCATCAATTTTAATCTTTCAGTCCCGTATGAACATGTGTGTTGTTGAAATAAACACATAGGTATTACGATTTAAAAACTCAACTACTCTACTCTTTGTTTATGGACCGTAGAGATGGACATGCAAGTGAATGGTTTAAATAATGAATAAGTATTTTCATAAAATGTTACCACAATAATTAAAACAATAAATTTTTTGTTATGGAGGATTTTATATTTTTGATTAAAAAGTTATACACCGTGAAATTTTAGTGGTTGTTTTCCCGTGGCAGAACGATTTGCCTTTAGTAATACTATCGAATGACGCAAATTATTCATTGAAAAAAAAATTTTTATTCAAATTTTCAAAATATAATATTTTTCCAACTCGAAAACGAGAGAAGCTATCGTTCTTTTATAAGATGTGACGTAATCAGGTACTACTTGCCGCATGAAATCGATGCTTAAAGCTAAAAAAGCTCTACGCCCTAAGTCATAAAGCGGTTCGAACGTGCTTTCGAGTTTCGGTTAAACCTTTCGTAAAACCGGCATTTATTGATTTTAATCAAAAAGAACTGCACAAATCTATTGTTCTACTAAGATAGAATCATGTGACTGCGGGAAAACAACCACTAAAATTTCACGGTGTATATAATATAAATGAGACTTATATTTGTTGACAGACAGAATCAAATATGCTGTTATGAGATTTTGGTTGTTTTTTTGGTTAGAATTACAAAATAAGACATATCTTAACAAACGGACTATAGTTTCAATTGTTTCTTATTTTCATACAGTGGGGCAACTGCCTCAGACAGGAAAGCTTTTACTACCTACATAGTTTGGCTGCTTTTCTATCCCACAAATCTCGAGATCGAACTGAACTAAATACTAAAACTAAATGTAATGTACCTATTATTCATTCATGGAGTGCTTTTCTTTAAGTGGTGAGGCACTGAGTTTTATTATGGTGTACTCATTGTTGAGAAGCCAAATAAATAAATAAAATAAAATAAAATAAAACTATGAAACTTTGTGACCTTTTCCACCAATCAAAACAAATTTGTTTTAAGTTTTAAGCTAACTGGGGTATGAAAATGAACGGTTTGTATACGTGGATACCAAACTCATTTTTTATTAGAAATGATGCCTAATACAAAAGTGTTCATAATAATATTATTTTTTGTAGTACTGTTTTCAGTTTGCACGCCCTGTGACTATTGATCTCTACAAAAAATTAACATCTTAATCTTTAAAACTTTGAAGATTTTCTCATATCATCGGTCTAATTAACTAAATGATTAACTCCTTTTAAGTTAATTTCACAGGAGACAGAATTTTTTTATTAGTTTTGTTATTATTTTATTATGTTTTTGAGTATTTACATCATTTTGTAGAAATAAAATAATAATTAATTTGATTTCATTCGTAAATATAGTATTCTATTTATTCTTCTTCTTATCGTATGGTTGATGAACAACCTGGTGTCAGTTTTTAAGCCGCCCGTAGGCCTCTGACATGGCTTCACACACCATTGAAAAATTTCTCAGGTGTGCTGGTTTCCTCACGATGTTTTCCTTCACCGTTAAAGTCGAATGATGGTACATATGAATTTCAAATTTGAAAAACACATTGGTACCCAGTGAGGTTTGAACTGGCGACCTCTCGCATGGCAAGCGATGACCTTAACTACTCAGCCATCGACGCTTTTTAGTATATAGTATTGTTCAATGTATTTGGCTAAAATGTTTTATGCATGGAACCTATTAGGTTTTAGAAACGGGCTACGTTTTACCTCTAAGAGCTTACAGATTTCTAAATATTATATTAGGTTCGAGTATGCATTTACTAGAACGTACTGCATTCAAATCCCTTTTAGTGCTAATTATTACGAGTAGGTAATAAGCACTTGAATGGATGCGAATAGTTAATAATACACAAGTGAGTTTTGATGAGGGTTGTGATTATAAATGAAATAATAAACCATTTACACTCTCACATTCTGTTTAGTCCGAAAATTCATCATTAATTATCACAAGTAGGACCATGACTGGAAATCTATTTGTGGCGATGATAAATTATTTGTATTGTTATTTCGTTTACGGTTCAGATGACACCGTAGTGCGAATCAATTTGTGCAAATGGCATAAGTTATATGAGCAAGTATATATTTAATACGAGAATTTATTGAGATAATATGATCAAAAATAGAGGACATGACTGATTGCCTTCTATAGTATATTTCAAGTTAAACCTAATACTTATGACACTCGATACTGAAGATAATGTTGCGGTTGAAATTCGCTTGTTAAAACATCCACACATCGAATAATACAATCCGTTGTAACGTGGAACGTTATTCTTATAATAATTTTCCAAGTGCGGGGCACACGTAACATTCAAGCATCATCAAGCGGATTAAGCGTCAGTGCAAGTACCGGGTCACCTACCTGCGCTGCTACCAGCATACCCAGTACCCACGTGCTTGCTTACCTATCCACGTGCTTGACCGCCTGCCATGTGCCTACGCCTACCTGCTTCGTGTCCTGGACATGCGCACGCCTACAAAGCTCGTGGAGAAGCTGCCTTCACGACCTACCCTCAACCGCTGTGGACTACCCACTCAGGATGTTAGCGTTTCTTAGCGGTTTAGAATATAACGGCTCAATCTCAATCCACGTCTCTTGCTCTCCATAACTAATACAACCACAAGAAGGTTTTCTCTTTATTAAATATACACCGTGAAATGTTAGTGGTTGTTTTCCCGCAGCAAAATGATTCTACCTTAGTAGCACAATTTGATAGATTAAATTTGTGCAGGTCTTTTTTATTTAAATCAATAAATGCCGGTTTTACGAAAGGTATAACCGAAACTTTAAAGTACGTTCGAACCACTTTATTACTAAGGGCGTAGAGCTTCTTTAGCTTTAAGCTTCGATTTCTGCGACAAGCAGTACCTGATTACGTCACATCTTAAAAAACAACGTTAGGTTCTCTTGTTTTCGAGTTGAAATTTTTTTTTTTTTTTAATTTAAAAAAAAATGTTTTCTTTTTTCAAGGAATAATTTGTTTGATTCGATAGTATTACTAAAGGCAAATCGTTCTGCCACGGGAAAACAACCACTCCACGGTGTAAAGTATTATTAAAATATTCTTTTATTATCATCCCCTACCTTCATAGTTACAACGTTTCACCGTATATTGACTAATGCTGTAAAATATCTCAAAGACTATTTTTCTTATTCCCTTATCACCCCTAAGCGACCTGTCTGTCAAAGTACTTTAAATTATCATAAAAATATTTTTTCGTAAAAGATTTTACCACTCTCCGCAGTGGTAATTATTCTGTTAATATTTAGGTACACAGATTTTCATGTTTCATAATGAATGCTGAGGTCGACAACATTAAGGGATTATTAAAACGAGTTAAAAAGGTCTGTACAGCGATAGTACAGTCGCAAGAGAAAACTTCTTCAAGATTGCTTCTTAACAATATATAAACTTATCGTGAAGTCACGCGAGGTTATCAGATCTTTCTTTCGATTTAGCAATTCCATTCTTAGTGATAAATGGACATTGAATAAACGCACGGCGCAACGTGATCCTCCCACCTGGTCTCCCAACCTTCCTTGACTCTCCCCCATTTTAGTTTTATTCGCTTTCGAACTTTGAATACTATAACTATACGTTTTATAAGATGTAAGAGTAAGAGCCGTGGATATACCTAGGGTCTTTACGAGTTAGAAAAAAACACAGTACATTTTTGAACTGTCATGTGTCACTTTTCTAATGTGTGTAACACACATTACTCGTATGTTGTTTTGTTTTAATGACCCCCCGGCAATGTTGCGCCGAGATCACCTCATTGAAACAAAGCAACATGGTAAATATCCCGGACATTTTCAGTTTTATAAAACACAGTAAAGTGCAATCACTAATATTGTTTAAAGCCAATGTAAATGCCCACTCTTTTCTCAAAGACAACCTGTCTGGATAGTCTAAATTAAATTTCAGCAAGTAGATAAAAGCAAAAGAGTAACGTTGGTACAAGAAATTTAAATGTGAAATCGAGTAAAATATTTAAAAATATACTGGCCACTAAGTATCCGACCATTGCTTCTTAGACACCGTCTAATACGAATAGAACGGAGATTAACTGACAGCCGCCCTTTGAAAGTCTGAAACCAGTTAAGATTAGTTTTAATTGAAAGTCGCCTGACCATTTACTTTAATCAAACTTTGGTTATATCGAGCCCTGCCGATCTCTTATAAGAATGTAAAGATTTTTCTTCTTAGGATAGTTCAAAAGGCTTAGGCTCGGGTCACTTGCGAATCCTTTTAGAAGTATCGACAAAATCAAATGGATCGGGCGGAACGGACCAAACGACTTATAGACAATGCTTGAGTACGCTATGCTATGAGTGAATAACGCTACGGCTATTTTATTTGTAGTTTCCGCAACAATAAGCTAGAAAGTGTATAGAGATATTTTATAAGTGTATAGAAAACTTTAAAGTGTAGCAAACCGACCACCGAGTTTCAACAGGCATCTGTTAAACACACCGTGAAATTTTAGTGGTTGTTTTCCCGCAGTAAAATGATTCTATCTAAGCATAAATATTTTTAAATATTTCACAACATCACAAACATCGATCTGATTCCTTTTTATCTTAGCAGCACAATAGATTTGTGCGGTTCGTTTTGATTGAAATCAATCAATGCCGGTTTTACGAAAGCACATTCGAACCGCTTTATTACTTAGGGCGTAGAGCTTCTTTAGCTTAAAGCAGCGATTTTATGCGGCAAGCAGTACTTTGTATTTATAACTATATTTATTTCTGTTTTATTTTGCAATAAGTTTTAGTATTTACATTTTATCAAGAAAATAAAGTATAGTAAGCTTTGCTAATATGAAATTGATTAGGGGTTTTTATAAATTGTTTCTCGTTTGTGCCGTTCGTAATATTACTTACTATGTTAATTAGGGCGTAAATCTTCTTTAGCTTTAAGCATCGATTTCATGCGGCAAGCAGTACCTGATTACGTCACATCTTAAAAAACAACTATAGCTTCTCTTGTTTTCGAATCGGAAAATAATTATTCTGAAAATTTGAGAAAACATTTTTTTTTTCAAGGAATTATTTGCATTATTCGATAGTATGTATTACTAAAAGCCAATTCGTTCTGCCACGGGAAAACAACCACTAAAATTTCACGGTGTATATTACTCTCTGAATGTGGCATCTATGCATATAGATAGCGCCTTCAGACATACCCTATAATAATTACCAATGTACGTAACACGTCACTTACGATAGGAACCCAAGCACTAGTACTGACTGTCAAAAGTAATACTTACAAGATGGCAGCGCGTTAGTTCCGAATTTTTCCACGCGCAAAAATATCCTTGCCGCACTATAAACATGCATACAACAACTCCTTTAATAAGAAAATAAATGTATACTAGCTGTGCCTTGCTGTGCAACTGCTGTGTGACTTCGTACGCGTGGACTACTGCAGGATGTTACATTCAAAAGTTTTTCCCAATAACTCTCTTTTAAGCACCTAAGCTACGTCCCTTTAAAATTTCAAGTGCCCACGTTTAGTCCTTTACCGCCGCCGGCTGTGTGTTGATTGATATGTCAGTCAGTCAGACAGTTTCTCCTTTTATATTCCGCCCGCGACTTCGTCCGCGTGGAATAGTTATTTACACGGCTTAGATATTTTCAAACAACAGTTTTATCCTGCTAATTCCCGTTCCCGTGGGAATTTTGCAGTTTACTATTGCAATTAAGTTCTAAGTTTACTAAGGTACCTGCATGCCAAATTTCAAGCATCTATGAGCGGTTTAGAATTTTGTGCAAAAGTTTTTTCCCGCTCACTCCTGTTCCCCTGGGAATTTTACGATATCCTGTTACAACTAAGCTTAAAGTTAACTTATGTACCTGGGAATTCCTTTCTTAGTGCACCTCTACGGTGCCTAAGCTACGTCCCTTCCAAATTCCTAGATACAAAAGCTTTTTCCCAATGACTCTTGTTCCCGAGGGAATTTCGACATACCGCGTTGTAATTAAGCTTTACGTTTATTAAGGTACCAGCATGCCAAATTTTCATCATCAATCTTACTTGGTTCAGATTTTTTCATACAAAAGTTTTTTCCTGCTCACTCCTGTCCCCGTAGGAATTTTACGATATCCTGTTACAACTAAGCTTAAAGTTCACTTATGTACCTGCATGCCAAATTTCAAGCGTCTATCTCAAGCGGTTTAGATTTTTCATACAAAAGGATATTCCCGATTATCCCCATTCCCGTGAGAATTTCGGGAATTCCTTCCTTAGTGCACCTCTGCGGTATCTAAGCTAAGTCCCTTCCAAATTTCAAGTGCCTACGCTGAGCCGTTTAGTCTGTGCGTCGATATGTCAGTCATTCAGTTTCTCCTTTTATATATGAAGATAATTTTACCGTCTATGTCAAGATAATCATGTGTTTCAAAAACGACGCTGAAAAAGTATAAAACAAGACTTTTAGAACACTGAACTGAACAAAGTTGCTTATGTAGTTCCAAGTAAATGGACACAGTAGACTCTACCAAAATGCTTATGTTGAAAATTGACAATAATGTCATACAATACTATTTTGAAGTATGCAATATTTACTATGTAGAGATAAGTTTTCATGTTTGGAAAACCGCAGTCACACGTTGTCAAAGTGCTACGGTAGGTAGGTACTTGTGTATGGAACGTGTGACTACGCCTTTTCAAACATGAAAACTTATCTCTACATAGTAAATATTGCATACTTCAAAATAGTATTGTATGACATTATTGTCAATTTTCAACATAAGCATTTTGGTAGAGTCTACTGTGTCCATTTACTTGGAACTACATAAGCAACTTTGTTCAGTTCAGTGTTCTAAAAGTCTTGTTTTATACTTTTTCAGCGTCGTTTTTTGTCGTAGTTGGGTTTTAGTTTTTAACTTTTTATTATTTGTACTATTTTGGTGTTAAAGTGTATTTGTGGCGCATAATATTATCAAAAGTTAAATTGATGAACCAACATGTTTTATATTTTAAGGGGACGTAGTAAAGAAGCTATGAACGAAAAGATGTGAACTATATGCAATCAGTCCATGAATATACGTAAAGTCACATGCAAATGCTAGTAATATATATATATTTAAAATGTACAAGTAAAGCGCTTTCCAATGATACCAAACACGGCGTATTTATCTTAACTTTATTTTTTTACTCTGTATGTTTTGTCCGCTAGTGGGCGCCACATTAGATTTTGTGAAACCCTATATAGCCTATAACCAGCGGACAATTAAGACGCTTCTAATGATATGTCATTTGTCGAATTCTGACAAGCATTTAGAAGTTATGTGGAAACAGATGAACATACATACATACATACATACATACATACATAGCCTGTCAAAATCATAACCCTCCTTTTGCTTTGCCGTAGTCGGGTAAAAAGTCTACGAGGTATATTAGAAACGCTAAGGTCAATGAAATAACATTTAAGTTATTCTTTACTCGAGCCTAAATATTTTCGTAACAATTTTCAAAATATACTCAGATGTTATTTAGCTGTTTGAATAATTTATTTAAATCTCTACAATAAATTCGTCCTAGTAAAAGCTGACGAAATAAGTTTGATTAACAGAATATTATAAAATAAAAAATACTCCAGCAAAGTTTATCTATCTCAATAATATTTCATCCAAATATTGTTAGTACTTTATTAATTTGAAATAAAAACTAATTTTACGGATCAAACTCGCGTGTATCGTAATCCTAAACATATTACAATTTAGAAACCCGACGTTTCGATCTCTTTACAGCACTCGTGTATGCTATCGAGTATATAGTTCGTTTTGAACAATCTCATTTAGCTGGAGCTTTTATAATAAGAAATGGTGCTGTCCAGATTTATGATGTTTGAAGGGATGGAAGGAAGAACGGGGAACGGGAATTTGCAGGAAAATCCCTTCGTTTGAATAATCTAAACCGCAAAGTAAACTTAAAGCTTAGTTGCAACAGGATATTGCAATATTCCCACGGGAACGGGAGTTAGCGGGAAAAAAACGTTTACACGCGGACGAAGTCGCGGGCACAGCTAGTACAGATATAGAACAGTTAGGTGTAGGTAATGCCTTACTTATCATAATATATTTTTAGTATCCGATCGCATAATTATTCAGATATACGGCTCGAAACGAAAAACTTTCCATCATTTGAAATTGGTAACAAACATGATATCATTTACATACCAAATTAAACTGCGAATCCTTAACAAAACGAAATATAAAATCAGAGGAGTAAAAAGGTAAAAAGTAGCGCTTAAATGAAATACGAGTATGAAACATAATAATAACTTTATGTAACCATTTTAACAACTCGATCTTTGCCCGCCCTCCCCTCTTGCCTAGGTAGATATGTATAATTTTGGTAAATATAATTTCATAACTAAAGATCGTGCGTGACTAAAATGTTGAGTCTTTAAACATCAACATTAGAGAAATTTCCCTAAAAAGAATGTATCTTTTTACTAGCAACAAGACTTACAGACCACGAAAATTAAAAACATTATCATATTATTTAAAAAATCTGAAAAAATATTTTAAGACGCACACAGCCTAAACGGCTAAACGTAGGCACTTGAAATTTGGAAGGGACGTAGCTTAGGTACCGTAGAGGTGCACTAAGGTAAGGTAAATATCCCGGACAGTTTCATTCTAATAAATGATTGAAATTTGGCATGCTGTTAGCCTAATGAACGTAAAGCTTAGTTGCAAGGCAATATTGCTAAATTCCCACGGCAACGGGAGTTACTGGTACAAAACATTTGTAAAATCCTGTAGTCAACGCGAACGAAGTCGCGGGCACAGCTAGTCAAAATATAAATACATTAATAACATTTCGCCAGACTTTTATAAATATCTACCATTAATTTCTATTCATACGAAATGTAATTTCCTTAATGTGGGACATATTTTTCAGTAACCTAAGCTCTGGTGCACTCCTAAGATTCTGGATTTATCGAAGTTGAAGTAATAATGTACTTTTTCAATGAGTGACACGAGCGACAATTGTGTAAATATATGATACTTAGCTTGGGATTGTCATTACTGGTATCACACTGTTCTTGGAAGGTAGGTAAATACCTCCTAATTTCTCTCAGAACTCTTGGATTAATTCGGTTGATAAGGGTCATCGTTTTAATTAAATCGTAGATGAGTATTAACGATTTGATTACAAGGAAACTAATCACATCATCGATACTCATTTACCATAAATGAGTATTGATCGTGCGATTCGTTTCGTATAGAGTATGAGCCGAAGTACAAGGGAAAATGGTAGTTGTTAAGAATATTTCGTTCCAGTTCCTGCAACATACCTATTACTGTCCATAACACTTGAAATGTCTAAAAGTACTTTCGTTAGTGCTCTGCGACTAGCGACATAAAGGGAGTGGTTATCTCTCACATACGTTGGCTATTAGTGTGTCCTGTTCAAAACGTGAGTTAACAAAATTGCGTGCCACGGAAAAATATTTCGCAAAGCGCTGGCGCTGTGTAGAGATAGAGATTTCTCCTGATTCATACGATGAAAGGGACATTTTGCTGAAGGTTTTCATATAAGCTGGAATTTTCGTATATTGTATTAGAGGATCTGTGGTAAATCCGCAGAGCGTCGATGGGGTGCCGATTGCGCCAATCGCGGCGACCGATCAGGCGCGCGGGCCGAGTCGAAACCACGAACCGACGCTATCGCTGAATCCATTATCCAAATACTCTCTAAAGACAGAGGCTTAAACTAGTGGTGTCAACGACGACTTATTCTTTTATCGTTAAAGTCTAGACTTGCTGGCTCACTTTTGTTTTAACTTTAGTTTTCCCTATTTATTAAATGACAGAGATTTACAGCAATGTAATTTAACCGCTGTTCGTATTACCTGCGGAAAGAACAAAATTAGGTGTGTAAACTGCAAGGATCAATAAGTCTCTTTGGTGTCGGCGGCTGGCGAGTGGTAGGGCAGTGTAAATAGCAGCAGTTACCGCAATAAATCGGAATGCCGCTGTTAAGACCGCACATCTGGGACCAGGGCTGACCACTAATCACTTTTTTATCTACGTACTTAATTATTTTTAACCAAAAATTGCCTTGTTATTTTTGTTTACGTAAAATGTAAATTACAAGTAATTTTACTTGCGACCATAAATAAATTGGTGCAACTTTGACGAAACGTCGGGCGGTATGTACCTAGCTGTGTATGTTTGCTACTGATTTTATGGCGTGGTACAAGTATTTCAAATTAACAATTTTTGACAATAATTCAATTAAAAGAATCGAATGACCAATAGATCAGTTAGTAATGGCGGTGTCGGTAATATAATAATATATAAGACTTATCCTAATATCCTTTCTATTTAATGTAGGTTTATTGAAATCATGTCCAGTAAAAATAATCTGCCAGCCCTACATAACGGGTATATTCAGATAACGAGAAATTTCTAGTAAAATATCGGCCTCAAAGGGCCGACCCTAGAGCCAAAGGCGAGGTCACCGGGGCAGGTAATAACTGTGGTTAATTTAAAAAGTAAAGGCTGGTACTACCATTTTACTTTTATTTTATGAATAAGTGCCTAAAATTATATACGGTGAGACAATTTATGGTGCATTCAAAATATAGATATATTAACATATATATACTGAGGAGTAATACTTTAGGGCTAAAGAATTTACACTATAAAAAAACATACAAAAATATTAAAGTTCAGAAAAATGTCTCGGTGTCTCGATCTTACGCCATCTAAATGGACTCCTGGGTTTTAAAATCCTAAATTTCTAGAAAACGTGTTTACTAAATCGATCACCACTTAAACAAACACATAACATTTAGAAAAAAAAACCGGCCAAGTGCGAGTCGGACTCACGCACGGAGGATTCCGCACCAAGATTGTGTGAGAACCCTCAAATAATAAATAATAAATATTACACAACATCACATACATTAATCTGATCCCGTGGTTAGTAGCTTAACCACTTGTGTTACAGATATCAGAATCAACAGTGGATACACAAATATACTTAATACACACCCAGACACGGAACAAACACCGATGTTCGTCACACAAATATTTGTCCCGAGTGGGAATCGAACCTACGACTCTTGGAACCATAGGTCGTGAACCTGGGTCACTAACCACTGTTTCACCGAGCCAGTCAAAATGTTGGGTTTAATTTGTTTTTAGTGCGGTTAGTTATTGTTGTAGCGGCAACACAAACACATCATTCGTCGGCATGGAACCCATTAATAAGTGCATACCGCGGAATGTTACATCTAAAATAAACCCGGATACAGTGAGTGTTGTGTGTCGGACAAATGTCGGTAACTGTACAAATGACATTAGTGCTAGTTCGGGGGTGGATCTAGAAATTCACAACCGTTGTGGCAGACGAAGACGGGCGGCGCCAGTTCGCTCGCAACCATGATTGGTGCAACCCAGTCGAAACGTCGGGCAGTAAGTAGCTATGTAATCTTCTACTCCTAATAACGCGTGTAGACCCATAAAGACTAATATTTAGAAACGTATCATTTGTAAAAAATTCAATTCACTTTCTAGCTATCGCGGTTCTAGACATAAATCCTGGTGACAGATGGACTTCAGGACCGACGTCTAAGAACTAGGATCCAGTTTTCACCATTGGCTACGGAACCCTTAAGGATAAAATAGACACACGAAACAAAATAAAATTCAATATCTAAACAAAGAATACATATGTAATATGAAAGCACACTGTGTTGCCTTTAAAGTCTTTATTGTAAGCGTCATTTCCTGCAGTCAAAAGCTTACAAAGAGCGTGTCGTGTGATATTTGATATCTGAAATTGCGAGATATGGGAATGATTTCCCAGGAAACTCTTTCTATTTTCTGTAACTGCCCATACTATGCAAATAAGTTCTAATTTAATGTATAAACATTTCGTTTAATTGCAAATGAATTTGTGTGATATCGTTAGGCATTCAATTGAAAATAAAAATGAAATGAAAAATGTTTATTCAGTACCTTTTTCAAAGGAACATAGATCGTGGTCGTGGGTGGTAATTATATATAATAACTACTAGGCTTGATAATAAATATCCAGCTAGAGAACCTGAGTCTAGAACCAAATTCAAAATGTATCAGAAACAACTAAAAACCTACTGATATTATAAACGTGAAAGTTTGTACGTGTGGATGGATGTTTGTTGGTCTTTCAAGCAAATACTACTGAACCGATAGCGATACAATTTGGTATGCAGGTAGCTGAAGACCCAGAATAACACAAAGGATACTTTTTATCCCGGAGTTCTTGCGGCAATAGGGTTTCCACGTGGAAGAAGTCGCGGGCGGAAAGCTAGTTTTACATAAGTGAATCAAACTTTGCTCTTTCTTTCTTTCTTTCTTTCTAGATTAAGCTTGTATCGTCTATATCATAAGAATGTTTGTGGGACAACCTTTTGGAGACTTTTCCCGTGTTGACGAAACTTCTTTAATTATACAATGGCAAGCTAAGTCAAAGACATTTCAAATTAAGCACATCTTGTTAGTAAAATTTAATTACCTCGGGGATCTTTTAAATGAGGTATTTGATGGTCTAAAATGTGTTAAATATAAAGATATTCAGTTGGGTAATGTTAAGTTTCCATGATAGTGCGCCTTAACCCAAGACAGTGGGTAAATAAGCAGTAATTAGGTACTTGGCTTGCTTGAAGCGTCGATGGCCGAGTGGTTAAGGTCGTTGCTTGCCATGCGAGAGGTCGCCAGTTCAAACCCCGCCAGATACCAATGTGTTTTTCAAATTTGAAATTCATATGTACCATCATTCGACGCTTTAAAGGTGAAGGAAAACATCGTGAGGA
The DNA here is from genome assembly GCA_039566165.1 of Maruca vitrata. Lineage (NCBI taxonomy): Eukaryota > Metazoa > Arthropoda > Insecta > Lepidoptera > Crambidae > Maruca > Maruca vitrata. Next base: position 12,276,730 of record CM076914.1, on the reverse strand, counting down.
AACCTGCACACATAAGAAGAAATTCTAAGGTTGTATAAGCGACCAACCCGCACTTCGTCATCGTGGTCGACTAAGGCCTTGTCGCCCTAGTTTAGGGTAGGCCCGTGCCCCAGCAGTGGGGACGTATATGGCCTGATGATGATGAACGATGATTCAACGTTTTTCATTTAACTAAAAAGGTATTTTTATTATAACTCTATTTTTCCCGCTTTATCAAAGTCAAAACAATCTAGCGATAAACCAAATAAAGCAATTATCGTGGCAAATACACCGAACGAGACGTCCATGTCATTAAATTTAAAAATGTAGAGAAATAAATGGAATTGAACGATAAATCACATCGCCACCTAGAAGGACCGTTAAATATAAATATGACGGTATTATTTTTACAGGTTGCAAACTTTTCAATTGTTCAATTGTACACTGGCCAAGTCGCCGTCCCCGCAGAACAAAATGATAACAGCCAGTGTCTTAGTTTTAGTGTTATGCCATTTTCTGGATCTGTGGGTGCTAATACATGTGCTAAATTTTTTTGGGATTTTTATGGAGTTATTTCACGAAGTTACAAAATGTTATAATAGTATTCATAGATTTAATAATAATAATAATAATAATAATAATAAAGCCCTTTATTCCGAAATAAATTAAATTTACAAAAAACATTTTTACAATATGTCCCTGACTTCGGCGTGCCTTCGGGCAAAGGCCTCCTCCAACATTTTCCATTGTTGTCTGTCCTGGGTAACCCTTCTCCAGTTAGGGCCTGCTGTTGTCTTAAGCTCGTCTTCCCACCTAGAGTTTTGCCTTCCTCTGTTTCTTTTGCCTTCTCTCGGATACCACTCTGTTACCCTCCTGCTCCATTTTCCTACTTTATCGCGCATCATATGCCCTGTCCATCTCCATTTCTGCTGATCGACTCGAGTTAGTATGTCGGTAAGTTTTGTTATTGATCTTAGATCGTTATTTCTTATCTTATCCTGTCGCTTATAACCAGTCATACTCCTTTCCATCCCTCTCTGTGCTACTGCAAGTTTATATCTCAGGGCTTTGGTGAGTGTCCAGGTTTCGCATCCATAAGTTAGACAGGGAAGTATGCAAGAGTTAAATGTTTTTCGTTTCGTTGACATTCCTAATTCTTTGGATTTCATTATTTCTTTCAGCGCCCAGTATTTCCTCCATCCAGTGGCTATGCGGAGGTTGATTTCTTTGGTCATTTGGTCTTTAGTTGAGATGACTTGGCCCAGGTAAGTATAATCTTCCACATATTCCAGACCACCGTCTTTAACTTTGATGTCTACTTTTGCAGTGTTTGTCATTACCTTGGTCTTACTGGTATTCATTTTAAGCCCGACTTTAATGCTTTCGTCGTTTAAGCTGTTAATCATACTTTCGAGGTTTTCAGGATGTTCGTCAAGTAGTATGAGGTCGTCCGCAAATCTTAAGTGGTGCAGTTTAGATCCATTTATGTTGATACCATATTTATCCCAGTCCAATTTACGGAAGATGCTTTCCAGCACTGCAGAGAATAATTTTGGTGATAATGGGTCACCCTGTCTGACGCCTCTCTGTATACAGAATTCTTCTCCAAGCGTTTCCAGTTGGATTTTTGCCTTGCTGTTCGAGTATATGGTTTTAATGATATTCGTATAGTGGTTTGGTATTCCTTGTTGTTCAAGACTTGCCCATATATACTCGTGGTTTAAGCTGTCAAAGGCTTTGGCATAATCTACGAAAGCTAGATAGATTTTCTTATTGTATTCATTGTATTTTTCTAGGACCTGTTTGACAGTGTGTATGTGATCAATAGTTGAGAAACCTTTTCGGAAGCCAGCTTGTTCGACTGGTTGCTGTTCATCTAGTAGTGTGCTGATTCGATCCAGTATTATTTTCGCAAAAACTTTGTAGACATTTGACATCAAACTTATCGGTCTGTAATTTTCTATGTTTTCCTTGTCTCCTTTCTTATGAATTAAGATGATGTGTGATTTTGCCCATTGTTCTGGAATGTGCCCGCTTAGTATGATTTCGTTGAAGATAGTTGTTAAGATTGGAGCCAGTTCTTCTAGTGTTCCTCTCATCAATTCGTTGGTAATTTTATCTGGTCCCGGAGATTTTTCCATCTTTTTGGCTTGTCATTGCTTTTTCGACTTCACACTGTAAAATGGCAGCTACTGGTTCTAAGGTTGCTTGGTTACTTTGTTCCTTAACAGTTTTATTACAGTGTCTCTTTGTTTCGGCATCTTGTTCCGAGTATAGTTGTCGGTAGAAATTTGTAGCTAGATCATTGATGTTCTGTCGTATCGTGATAGTTTGCGACCTTCTTTTGAGTTTGGGTACCCATTCTTTGCCCGATTCTCGTAATTCTTTCACTGCTTTTTTACGCCACCTGTTTTCTGGATGTGGTACTCTAATGTTTTTAACCTTCTGACTTTGCGATCTTTTCTTATGCTTTCCCGAATTCTTTTACTAAGGTCTGAGATCACGTTTCTGTTTTCTTTTCTTGACTGATTAGTTATAAGTTTCTTTCTTTCTTCGATTTGTTGCAGGGTATGTTCGCTTAGTTGATATTTGTTGCCTACATTAGTTTTTTCACTTCGAGTATTCATGTATTGTAATTCTTTTTCCAGGATTTCGTATTTCTGTGTAGTGTTCAATGTTACTTTGTTAATATGGTTTTCAACTTCTTTGAATACAGTATTAGACATATTCAAGCAGGGTTGCCTTGACTGGTGTTTTAAATTTGTTATAATATTGTTGCGTGATATTCTTGGCTGGGATGTTCTAAGGGAGCAGCGAACCATTCGGTGATTTGTATTGAAGTTTAGGTTACTTATGACGGTAGTGTTGGTGAAAGCTTTTGGGTAGTTACTTATTATGTAATCGATTTCGTTTTTAGTTGAGCCATCAGGGGAAATCCAAGTCCATTTGTTTCTTCGACTCTTTTTGAAAATAGAGTTGAAACAATGTATGTAGGTAGGGGAGGAAATAAAAAAAGATTAATTAACAGTACAAATTTATTTTAGAAAAGACCTTCTCGGTAAATTAGTTCGGAGAGCGAGGGACGAGGGTCGAGATTGAGCTGTGATTATCAAACCGCTTAGGAAAGCTACTGTCCTGGTAGGGTAGTCCGCAGCCGTTGAGGGTAGGTCGTGCAGGCAGCTTCTGCACGAGGTTGTAGGCGGCGCGGTCAGGACACGCAGTAAAGGCGTAGGCACGTGGTAGGCGGCCAAGCACGTTGTGTAGGCAAGCACACGGGATTGCTGGTAGAAGCGTAGGTAGGAGATCCCGCTTGCACTAACTCGTGTCCGCTGTATGTGTGCCCCGCACTTTGAAGTCCAGACTTAGAACCCCGATCTGGGGTATCACTGATTTTATAAAAATGTGAACGTAGAAAGTTAACGTGGCAATGGGAGCCGCAAATTCGCGTTAAATTACGATAAGTTGCAAAAGTATGATCAGGAGCAAAAAGAGGAAGCCCGCGGCGTCTGCGCCGGAATTTATACGGTCGGTTTTGACGTTTGTATTTTTAAGTGACATTTCTTTTGACGTGCACCAATTGCATGCGGCAAAAGAATAAAGCTATGGACAGCCTTAGGATATTTGGTATCCATTGCAATATATTTATTGATGATTTATTATTTAATTTATATATTGAAATTCAATAATAAAAAATATTAGAAAAATAACGTACTACGTTACAGAGTTTAGTGCTGACAGGTTATGCTCCATCAAGAACTCCACTAGCTTCTGTCCGTTGCGACTCCTCTTTCCATTACCGAACTTGCCCAGTACATACTCTTTTATATTTTGCCTCGTTCCAATCTGTGCATTGAAATCGCCCATTAGGATTATATATTTATCGGCGTTGTTCCTAATAGCCAGTGATAGATCCTCGTAAAAAGCTTCAAGGACTGTTTGTTCCGCTTGCTCAGTTGGTGCATAGGCCTGTATGATAGTCCATTGTTTTTTATATCCTGGTAGTTTCATGTTCAATATGGCCAATCTGTCGGAAATTCCTATCAGTTCTTGTATGTATTTCTTTAAGGATTGTTTTATAAGGAACCCTACGCCTCTGTGTCCGGCAATTTCACCTTTCTGGTATAGTATGTAGTTGGCATGCTCTTCTATTTTTTCGCCCAGTCTTCGCATTTCACTTATTCCCAGAATATCATATTTTACATTTACCAATGCCTGTTCTAACTCTAATAAACTTTCTTGTGTTCTGAGGGTTCTGGTATTCAGTGTTGCAATATGCCATAGATTTAACACATGCCATAAATTACGAGAATAAAATTTTAATATAACATTATCGAAATGTACTCTTACTTGTTAGTATGACAAACAGTCATATAATTATATTCTCGTAAAAATATTTCAACTAGATAATGATAAACGCAGTTATCATTTTATTCTCGTTCAAAACGCATCGATCGCTAAGTGTAAAGTTGAGTAAGCAAAATGACTTTTATAGTTAAAAGGATAAGACTTAATATCATCAAGTGGGAGAGGAACAAGTTGGTTGGAAAGAACAAGTTGGAAAAAAAAATCCTTCTTAAACATATCATATTCCTACCCAGATAATTATACATGTATGTTAGTATTATTAACTATTATTTTGTAATTTTTAGTGTGTCGAATTTTTTGAACAAAGGTTTATTTTTTTCATACTTTTAAATGTAAAATTTTTTTGCACACTAATTTTTTTGTTCAGCTCACCTGAAATACTCCTCATATTATAACTAGTAGTCTGAATGTGGATACAGATTTGAAATAATTATCCTTTTACTTCTTTCTTTTAAGGAGTTGACCAAATTGCTAGGGGATCAAACGGAAAGCCCCAGCTTTCAAATAAAAAAATAATCATCCAAATCGGTTCACCCAGGTGAAAGTTATGAGGTAACAAGCATAAAAAAATACAGACGAATTGAGAACCTCCTCCTTTTTTTAAGTCGGTTAGAAAGAACAAGATGGAGAGGAACAAGTTGGAGAAGAGCAAGTTGGAAAGGATCAAGTTGGAGGGGAGTAAGTTGGAGAGGTGCAAGTTGGATAGTAGCAAGTTGGAGAGGTGCAAGTAGAAGAAGAGCAAGTCGGATAGGAGCAAGTTGGAGGGGAGCAAGTTGGAAGGAAATAAGTTGGAGAAGAGCAAGTTGGAGAAGAGCAAGTTGGAGAGGAGCAAGTTGGAGAGGAGCAAGTTGGAGAGGAGCAAGTTGGAGAAGAGCAAATTGGAGAGGAGCAAGTTGGAGAGAAGCAAGTTGTAGGGAAGCAAATTGGAGAGGAGTAAGTTGGAGAAGAGCAAGTCGGAGAGGAGCAAGTTGGAGAGGAGAAAGTTGTTGAGTTGGATATATAAAACATGATAAAATAGAGAGTTTGTGAAAGTGTTTCGCAAATAGAGTTTTACAATATAATGAGGTTAATAAATAGTAAGAACTGGTACAAAAATGAGGATGGCCAAAAATTATCGTGGACTAAAATTATGGAAGTAAATGTTTCACATTCGTTGTTGCTTGCCATGCGAGAGGTCGCCAGTTCAAATCCCGTCACGTGCCACTGTATTTTTCGAATTTGAAATTCATTGTCCGATTATTCGACGCTTTAAAGGTGAAGGAAATCTGCACACCTACGAAGAAATTCTTAGGTTGTGTAGTCAACCAACTTGCTTTTGGCCAGTGTGGTGGACTAAGGCTTTATCGCCCACATAGGGTAGGCCGTGCCCCAGCAGTGGGGAGGTATATGAGCTGATGATGAAAACTTTGATTCCAAATTTAGTAGTATAAGAAGTAGGCGGGGTACCAGCCAGGTACCAAGCCCAAGTCCTCCTGGATATGTACTCGAACGCCAAACCTTATACACAGAGTCAATTCCAATAAGCACAATTTACTATGATGACCTTATGTGCCTCTGCAGGTGCAGAAGATATTCCATGTTACTACCACGGTTTTTACAAGTCCTTGACTAATTATGACCGTAGCGCAGCGTGTTCTAGTAGCAAAAGTGATGAAGAGGAAGATGATCACGATTAATCAATCTTATTTAACTTTTGCACGTCAGTAAACAAAGGACTGATTTTATAAGATAAATAAAAGGTTGATTTATTGATTTTTAGAGAGCAACAAGTTGAAGAAGAAATTAAAATTATATTACGCGATTTACATAACATTGTTCATTTCTTCGGTATGATAATAATGATAAAATAAAAGCCTAAGGATGAGACAACCACACCGCCCCCTGGTGGGAGTCGCTGATTTTCGCACCATGAAAGGTAACGACACTCTACCAGTGCAACCAGTGTCCTCAGGGCAGCTTGTGGCGGGCTGAATGGGATTGACACCCCTTGGGACCCGTGCCTCTAAGAGTCGACCAGGCCCCTCTCACGTCTGGCTTGCCTTAGCCGGCCGGAAAGAGTTGGGCGTCAGAGCTACATGCTTGCAGGGTGGAAGTGAAAGATGCATACGTCACGAGTTGGCACAGTGGCGTTGCGCCACTGGGTAAAAAGCGGTGAACACCTTTCGCCACTAAGAGCCGCTCACACTAATGATTCTCCCCGTCGCTCCTGCTTGCCTCGCCGTCGCTCGTGCCTTGCATGTGCGACCAATGGGGGACCCACGACAGTGAATGGCGTGTTACCACCAGCCCATTTTAATCGTGTTTATGAACATAGATCGGGGCAAGTACCATAGTCCTTCCCGATCTATGTTTACATAGTCTCGGTTACCCAGTCCACTAACACTCAACCAAACAGCCCAGATTATTTGTTCTTCCACGCCATTCCATAGTCTTACACTGACTGGGGGTTGTCCTTGGCTACATTTTATTGTGTATATATAATAAGAACGAGGGAACGAGGGAATTTCTCGTGGGAACGCAATGACCTTGGTAAAACAATGCACAAGGCAGAATGGCGGCGACGTGGTCCACAACCCGTCACGTCACGTTTCCCACAGAGGTGAAAAGTGGATCGCTGGAAGTGATCTCTGCCTACCCCTCTGGGAAAAAGGCGTGATTGTATGTATAATAAGGCGTCCGACCGATTTCAGCCACGGCGGCCGGTCTCAATTGAGATCAGCCAAGGGCGCAGGACATATTATTATAGTGCACAAGTGTCCGCACAAACACAAGTGCACTCTCTATTCCCTTACACTCATAATTCGATGAGACGGCAATCCGACATGACCGATGAGAGATCGGACGCAGGACCACCGGCTTAACGTGCTTTCCGAGGCACGGGCGTTCAACCGCCAACTTCGTAACTCCGGGCTGAGTATTATCATTACAAAAAAACTCACACAAATTTTGCCCGACCCCGGACTCGAACCGGGGACCTCTCGATCCTAACGAAGCACTTGCTACCAAATAGACCAACGAGGCAGTATAGTGTATACAGGGGTAATCGTCGGCTGATGCCACATAACATTAACATACAAGTTATTAAAAGGCTTTTGCTTTTAAATGACAAAATATGATTTCTAAGACTTAGTTCTAACCCTGAGAACCTATTTTTTGTATTTGCAGCGATTTAGGATTGAAAATCAATACATAGGTTCCAAAGTAAATTTTAAATACAAATAATTTAACTTCATTAAATAAAACTAATGTTGATTAACATGTAACAGGTTTGTTAAGACAACAAATTAAAGTCTTTTATAGAAAAAAAAGAATACAATATGTACGAGAATAAAATGATATAAAAGTGTTATCATAATCATGTGTACTCTAAAACTCAGTAGAATAAAATGACAAGTTACGTGTGCCATATTTGACTCGAGTCTGGCGAAACGGAGAATAAAATGATAATGGATATTACTGACTTCAAATAATTACTTAATTTCACTAATATTTTATTTCTCGAATATTATCCATATTTTAATATTTAGGTATATACCACTTAATTATTTCTATAGTACTAAAAATTAGCTTTATTTAAAGTTATCAATCAGAAGCCTATGTCCAGTATTTACGGAGCAAAAGACAAAAATATGTTTTTTATTTTTCCTGAAAAGTTGCGTTTCTGTAGTTATCATTTTATTCTCCGGGGACGGCGAAGTGCGAGTCAACTCGCGAACGAAGGGTTCCGGTCTAATATTGTAAAAAAAATGGACAACGAAGCACACTGTGCCGTCAGTGCCATCGGTATTTCATAATATGCACTTTGCACTTGCATACTGTAACGACTTCAAAAACTAATAAAATACCAACCTTGACTATTTATAGCAGGACTGGGTTTAATAGCGGTTTACTTATTTAAAAAAAAAATTCGTAACGTACTTCTTATTACCTACTACATTTTTCTTCGCCATGACAGCTCTATTCGCCATATTTTTTTGTTATCAACTAACGTCAGTTTTGGCTTTGAACCACTGCCATGCTAGCAATGATCATTGGCAACAGTTAATAATAACAATCCTTACTATTTTTTTAAATGCGAAAGTAACTCTGTCTGTCTGTAATGTTTTACCTGTTAAACGTCTCTACGCGGACGAAGTAGCGGGCGGAAAGCTATAAATACAGCATCTGTGAAAATTTCAACTGGCAAACTATCACCGTTCTTGAATGAATGAACCCTAAAAATAATGTATTTGGACAACAATGGCAACATCTAAGTAAAATCTTACAAACTTTTACAACATAAAAAGAATTAGGATTTTCAGGAGTATCTTCACTTCTGCCCTTAGGCAACTTACACTGAATCGCGAAGAAAATGGTTCGCATTGAAATCTTCAAAAGTACTTGGCTTAGTTGTACAAAGTACCTACGGACTATACTCCGGCGGTATTGTGAGTCCGGCGGTGTTGTGAGTGAAGGCTATGCCAGTTACCACGACACCGCCAAGAGGCGATGAGGCACAACCCCGGTGTTTTAGTCGGTATACCCCCTGGGCATTGCAGTCCGACATGCCACCCGGAGAGAACCCCCTCTCAGGGTGAAGGAGCGCAAAGCATTTCACCGGTATAAAAAAAGGTAATATACTAAAGAATATTAAATCCTAAATAATCCAATTTATCTGAATTTTATAGACGTTCTAATGATCTCACTCTACCTGTTGGTGCGGCCTTCAAGTCTAGGTACATATTATTAACTCCCTATTGAGCCTGTCGTCCTTACCCTGAAGGCCGTTTTACTTTCCGCCTGAAGAGCCCATTCATTGGACTCAATATTCATAGTATAAAGTGCACAAATGCATGGTGGATTCGCAATATACTGTCTACACTACTCGTTTCGCTGCACGTTTTCAGTCTAAAGAAAACAATGAACTCGTTAATAAAACATGCCGTATGTTTTATTAACGAGTTCATTGTTTTCTTTTCTTTTAAAATTCTATTTTATAATTAAATAAACTATACGGGTATACAAAATCTTCCAAGCGACCAATTTCTTACTAGTACTATTTGATAATCATTCAAAACCCCCAGAATGTATTATTTTACCCGTGCTTTTACCAATCTATGCATCAATATCTTTTAAGACGTCATTATAAATTCTGAGTATTTATGTGACGATGTATTTAAGCGAAACCGGCAGTTCTGGAACCTGTTATTCCACAAGATGACATTGAACCGTATCATGCCAATAATAAAAAAAAATACAAGTTTTTCTTATTCGATGCGCGTGATATTTTTTAAATATGTTTTACAATGTACGTTCTTATTGTACGTAACAGAGTGTCGGTATGACGCTCTCGTAAGGTCTAAAGTCAAGACGCATGACGGTACTCGATAGAATTCTGCAACTGCCGTGTAGTAAACATTTGAGGTTTTACCCGGTTGGTTATACTGGCCGCAGATCTTTATGTTATGGGCTGACGTATGTCCACAAACTGTACTTGATAAAGCGACTATTGTTCTACATATAAATGGGGCTATTGTCTCGCTGATCCAGTAGTTTATTAGGGTCGAAACATGGATGAACATTCGCCTGTGTGAAATAGCTTATCCGGACTGATTTGCTACTTTGCTATACAGCCCAACAGCTGTAGGCAAATGACGTAGATAAGGTAGGTATTAAAGCGTAGGGTTTTGGCAGTTTTCGTTCACAGTGACTTCAAGCAATTTTCAGTTTTCCCTAATGATCGATCTCCATTGAGATAACCCGTAAGACTTAGAAGCGCTATTTTTCAAAAAGTAACTGCGGTGTGGATGCACCCTTATGTCGATTGAGAACGTCTGGCTTCGCATGATATGTCACCGACACGTCGTGTTTCGGGACATTAAGGTACACATGCCAGTCATTGTATCAGTGGCTTAACGCATCAGCCACATTCATTTCATCCATCCAATATAGTGCAGTCATTGAAGCATGTTATAAGGTCCGATTTTTTTTACTGTGAACCGATTTGCATGAAAATTTGTATTTTGGTCCATATTACCCTTAACATCAAAAGTGAAAATAATTTGAACCCCGCAACCACCCTGGGGGTGGTTGCTGACCCTTTTCGGCGGTGGATAGATTTTTTTAAAAATAACCTCAAATCGATAGAAAGCTTAATTTTAAGCAAAAATCATTTAAAAAGCTTTTCGGAAATTCCAATAATTTTCAAGTAATTGGCCATTGAAAATTCGCAATATTTGCACCTTTTTCATCGGTTTTTAGAAAATATCTCCAAAAATATACGATATATTAAAAATTTTAGTAATAATAAAATTGGAGCAGGTAAAAAAATTAACAATTTGGATATTTATAAAGTATTCTAAGTGCAATAATAAGCTAGATATTAAAGATCAAAGTCGTTTTTTACTTTGTCTGAACTTTTATCGATGTTGTCAATGCCATCTAGCGGCGAGGAAATGCATTTTATGCGTTCTAATAAAAAAGGGGTTTTGTAGTCCATAAAATAATGGACCAAGATCCCAGGGCCGCCAGACCTACGTCATTTTAGCAAAGCTAGAATTTCCATGACTCATAGACTAGTATGTACTTAGGAGAGTACGCGTACTCACTTGCTCGAAAGCGGGGCCGTTTCACAGGTAGCGCGAACTAAAGGTGTCCCAAAACAGAGGCAACCTACGTCATTTTAGAAAGCCTAAATTTGACATATATAACTACGTGGTACTATATCCGGACTAATTGTAAGCTGCCAGACCAATCCAATGGGCCAATTATTTTGCCAGACACCTCAAAGGTTCCCTGTGAGTGCAAGCTTGAGGGTGTATCGACGCACAGCCTAAACGGCTAAAGTTAGGCACTTGAAATTTGGAAGAGACGTAGCTTAGATACCGTACCGTCACGGGATCGAGAATAATCGGGAAAATGCTTTTGTATGAAAAATTCAAACCGCTTAAGTTAGACGCTTGAAATTTGGCATGGAGGTACCTTGGTAAACTGAAAGCTTAGTTGCAACAGGATATTGCATTTTTTACTAGGGAAGGGAGTTAGCGGGAAAAAACTTTTGTATGAGAAAATCGAAACTGCATAAGATAGATGATTAAAATTTGGCATGCAGGTACCCTAATGAACGTAAAGCTTACTTGCAACGCGATATTGCAAAATTATTACGGAAACGGAAAACGGCCCCGCTTTCGAGCAAGTGAGTACGCGTACTCTTCTAAGTACATACTAGACTATAAGTCATGGAAATTCTAGATTTGCTAAAATGACGTAGGTCTGGCGGCCCTGGGATCTTACTCTATAAGCTTTAAAATGAGTACTATTTAAAGTCTTTTGCACCTAAAATAAGTGAGCTGTATTGCAAATAAGCTAAGCTAAGGTTTTTTCTCCGAAATCAATGGGTTTCATAAGTGCCATTTCCACCCAAATTAAAATTAATCGTATTCCATCTAGAATTATCTTTATTATAAAGAGTTTGATAGATTGTATCAGTTTGGATACTTCAGTACACATATTGTTCAAAAAAGTCTCGATAAAGAAATTAATAAAATTTTCAATTTTTTAAAAATCCCACCTTTATTTCATAATATCTCAAAAATTACGACAGATACGTATAGAAGTGTACACATAAAAAAATAGGTATTTTTGTAACAAACAATTTGTTATTTTTTGTTTTTTCTGTCTAACAAAAATTGACGAAGATATGATTGTTTAAAGAGCTCGTGGCAGCGAAATCACAGCCTCTCTTAAGCCCTTTAACGGGGAAACCGTTTAAAATTTAAGGAGTTGGAGTCCTTAAATTTTTTGCGTAATGCATCAAAAACGTATCATATTTTTTTCTTCTCAGTAACTGAACATTTTCGGCGTGTGAATATTTGGAGCAATGTGAAAGTACGCAGTATAATAAAAACCGAAAACTATTGTCGCTGTGCCCGCGACTTTATTTGCGTGGACTAGAGGATTTTACATACAAAAGTTTTTCCCAATAACTCCAGTTCTCGAATGAATTTTGCAATATCGCGTTGCGAGTAAGCTTTACGTTCGTTATAGTACCTGCATGCAAAATTTCAATCATCTATTTTAGGCGGTTTAAATTTTTTCATACAAAAGATTTTGCAAGGTTTCAAGGGGTAGTTTTTAAGGTTTTAAGCAAGGGATGGTTTACATGGGTTGAAAGGGGGTTAAATGTCATAATTATTATAGAGAATACAAAATATTACTTACTCTATACTTGAATATTTTTATGTCATACCAAAGTATTTCGTTGTAATTTTTTCAATTTAGGGGTTGTTTGCAAGGGTTGTAAGATATTCAAGGGGTTGAAAATGATTTCAATATGAGGTAATTGTGTTAAAAAACACTTTACAATTTTACCACTTATTATTACATGTTTTCTAGCGATAAAATGGTTTAATGTAGATTTCCATTAAGGGTTCGTTTTCAGCCTTTAAAAATAATAGGCGGGGTTTAGATTACTTTCACTTTTGAAGAAAAAATCATGCAAATCGGTACACAGTAAAAAAAGTCGGAGGTTTGACCTAATTTTTCGCTTCAATGACTGCACTTATATACGGATTCTGATAATTGATGCTCTGCTCCTTTATTTACCTAAGCCTTTTAGGTAAAGAGTAAAAAAATTCGTTTTCGTAAGTTGCGAATTATGATTTCAGACCTCTAGCCTGAACTCATTTGAGTGTCAGCTTACTGTGCAAATAGTATTTACCATATTATTTTGATTTATGATGTAGTGATGTTTCGGCACTGTTTCAAGCGCCATGATTACGGGTGAACTAGGACTGCGAGAATAACGGCAGGTCTAAGAGCAGACATCAAATCAAATCAAATCATTTATTTGTTAGACATAGGTAGTACATAATATAAAATACAGATGGTGTCAGATACAGTGGAGTAGCACTATGTCTTGCACAAAGAGGCATACAAATCTTGAAAAAGAAATTATTTAATATGTTACATTCATAGCTCTATTAGTCATTATTTATTTCAATACATTAAATTAAATTAAATATTTTCATTCATTATTCCAATACATTAAATTAAATTGTTAGATAATAAAATAAAACAGTCTTAAAAGTTACCAACATAGCTATAGCTCATCAGTCAGAAACTCTTTCAATGTATGAGCCGGATAATAATGGCTTTGTTTATTAATAATATGTATAATTGTTTTCGAAACAGACTCGTCATTACATATCGGTACCCTCTTTCTAAGTCTTTTAGAAAGAAAGAAGAAAGAAAAACATTTATTGACCACGACAAAGAGGTTACAATGATACATAGATACATACATAAGACACAAAACGCAAACAAAGAAATAACACACATAGGCAAGGACTTTATAAGTGGTCAACGAGGTACGGGCCTCAGCATATGCCGCATCAGCCCGAGAGCCGCTGCAGCGCTGGTTTTATTACGCGCGACTTCGCTACCATCGTTCTATTGTCTATGCTATGAACGATTGCTACTCGATCGCGACAAACAACAATATTGACAAAAATCGGAAAAACGCGCGGTTTGGAATGGTGATTGGAAACACACAATCATATCATACAAAATTCACGGATGAAAATCCGGGCCGACTTCGGTTCCACAAAAAGTTCGGACGTGTGTGGGCAGGCTCGAATTGACTCTCATGATTCGTTCACAAGAGAATAAAATACACGTGGTGCGTACTCTTGCAGTTTCATGTGGGCGAGTTAATAAAGAGCCCACGTGTCGCGGTCATGTGCACTGAATGAAAATTAAAAAGATTGTAAATGTATGATTGAAGATTTTCTTAGTGTCCGTTCGGTTATCGATAAGTGATGGGTTTTAAAAACTTAAAGAAAAAATGTTACATTCAGTTACATTACTCAAAAACACACAAACATTTACAAAAAAAATAAAAACACTGACAATACTGTAACTGAAAAGAGATCTGCTTAGCATGTGTCGGGGAGTCGGGAGACACTGCGACACAGGTCATCCGCAGATACCTTATCAGGGAAAGCACGCTGTGTACAGCGGCACATGTTGGAAAACACCTGTGCCAAGCAGTGAGATGATACAGATTAAAAGTGAAGATTTATACACTTCTTTTACACTTAAGTTTTCTAGGGACGAGCAGATCCAATGACAAATTACTATGGAATTGTTTTGTCCTTGTAAGCGACCATAATATTATTTTAGGTATTTAAATGTAACGTACGTATTAGTTTCATCCATATTAAAGTTGCAATAAGATTCATCAACATGAATAACTACTGCAAATTAGTGAAAGTTCAAATGCCAGGGGTATACCAAAAGTTTTCAAGAAACATATGTACTCTATTCCTAGCCAAGCAAATGAAGCTCTGCTAGTTAATAATGCTAAGCAGATTCATTAGAGGCCTGATTCCGACCAATGTTTGTATGAAGTTAACTTAACTATAACGTATAAATTAACCGCAAACTTGACAGATGTTTCCTTAATCATTTTGAATGTTTACACCAGTAGATATTTTAAGGTATAAGCATCTTAATAGTATATTCAGATCTTCAAGTTAATGACATAAAGTACTTTATCTATAAGTACTTATAATTAATCTGTAGAGAGGTCGATTCTGTACATGAAATATATTTTCAAAATAATCATCAGGGGGTGATTAGTGAAATTTTTGTCTATCTGTCTGTATGTTCCTTATAGAAACACGACGGATCGACGGATTTTAACGAAACTTGGTACAATTATTCTTCATAATCATAAGCAGGTTATAGTATACTTTTCATCACGCTACAATCAATAGGAGCGGAGTAGTGAAGAGAAATGTTGGGAAAACGGAAGAAGGTACTCTGTTTTTTAAGCTTCCATCCTTTCCTTCCGTGTGCAGCCTTAATGGTTGAAGCTACATAGAAATCATGTATCACGGAAATATTCCACATAAAATTGTCTAAAAAACATCCCGCAACAAAACATATGTCTTATCTTTTATGGTTGACTCACAATAAAACATGTAACGTAAATTTAAAATTTTTAAGTGCTAAAGCTTGCACTAGCTGTACTAATATTTAGAAAAACGGAAAAAATTCAACTGCCTCACCGCGGCCCGGGGATTCGAACACCCGTCCTTCCGGGAATCGCGCCCAGACGTGCATTACCATCACACCAGACCAGCAGCTATTAATTGAAGCCGTCGAATTTTTCCCGTAATAATTAATTTTTTTCCGTTTTTCTAAATATTAGTACAGCTAGTGCAAGCTTTAGCACTTAAAAATTTTAAATTTACATTAATTGCCAGTGTGTCATCATTTTCTGTAGTTTACATTTCTGCAATGAGATGTCTACGGCTGTCAGTGTGTATCACTGATAGTAGATGGCGCCACCTGTGGCTAACAGGTCATATACGGGAAAAATTCGACGGCTTCAATTAATAGCTGCTGGTCTGGTGTGATGGTAATGCACGTCTGGGCGCGATTCCCGGAAGGACGGGTGTTCGAATCCCCGGGCCGCGGTGAGGCAGTTGAATTTTTTCCGTTTTTCTAAATATTAAAACATGTAACTCCTGAAAGCTTAGCAGTTCTTAGCATAGGAGCAAAAAGACATTATATTAGAAAATGTGCAAAAACGGGAGAAAACGCGGACGACGTCTCTGGCACAGCTAGTAATCGAATCAAATATTTATTTGCTTACTAAGTGTACATCATACAAAGGTGGAATATAGATAAGGCACTTACAACTTAGTTACCGTGGAGGTATTGCAAACATGAGACTTACATTTAAGTTACCTAACATAATAAACATGAATATTTCACGTAAGTACATTTTAAACTTAAATTTATTTGATAACTTTAGTATTTCTTTTTTATTTACTTAATTTAAATATTTTTTTACTGAGCATTTTGAAGTAAAATAAGATTTTAAAGTGTTCGAACAGCGTTTGAAACTTTGTTCTGCCTTTATATGATCCGGTAGTTTGTTAAATATTTTAACTGCCATTTAGTAAGGGCTAGTATTGAGAATTTTGATTCTAGATTGGGGAAAATATTATATATATACAGGGTGTAACAGGAGGGGTGGATCATCGTAAATCAATCGATGGGGGACTTCAATACCTATCCACATAACCCCCATGTATGTTCAGCGATTTTCAATAGTTCCAAAGTTATTCAGATTTTTGGAAGAAGCCGGAAGTCAGTATAAAAGTCTTCACTGTAGCTTAACTACTGCACCTATTTGCATGATTTTTTTTCTAGAAGTAGTTCAATAGTGGCTCTTTATAATAACGATACCGATTTGAGTCATAACCCTATCATATAGGAGTAAAAAAATAATTCATCACAAAAGTTTTACGAATCGAATTGTGTCTACCAACTTTCAAAGCCTCTAGTGAAAAAAAACTACTTGTTTTTTTTTCTAGAACTTATTTTAAAAACTAGTCACATTCATGGATAGTATACCCTGAAAATTTCATACCGCTACTGCCAGAGAATCAAAACGAAAAATGAACGCGAATGGCACAGGTGCCATAAATCAGTGTTTTTATTTTTCATGTAAAACTTTAATTTAAAAATAAAATTATATGTTTTAGCAAATGTATGCTATATAAGTAACATTAGTAGCAGTAATTTTACAGAATTGCAAATTAAAGGGGTGAAAATCAAAAAAAGAAAATTTACATAATTTTTGTTAATTATTATTTTTACAGTAAGTGTTCATAATGGGCCCCATTATTGGCCATGCATAGCTTAGACCTTCTTAAAAAGCTTTTTTGGAGGTTGTGGAATGCCTCTTTTTTGTCAAATTTTTCAGGGGCCCAAATTGTGATAAGGCAAAATGTAGTAGTAGCATTTTGCAACATCCGAAAAACCTTTGTAAAAAGGTGTAGTATATGCACTGCCAATAATGGTGCCCATTATGAACACTTACTGTAAAAAAAATAATTAACAAAAATTATGTAAATTTTCTTTGCTCGATTTTAACCCCTTTAATTTGCAATTCTGTTAAATTACTGCTACTAATGTTACTAACATAGCAAAAATTTGCTGAAACATATCGATTTATTTTTTTAATTTAAGTTTTACATGAAAAATAATAACACTGATTTATGGCACCTGTGCCATTCGCGTTCAATTTTCGTTTTGATGCCCTGGCAGTAGCGGTATGAAATTTTCAGGGTATACTATCCATAAATGTGACTAGTTTTTAAAATAAGTTCTAGAAAAAAAACACAAGTACTTTTTTTTCACTAGAGGCTTTGAAAGTTGGTAGACACAATTCGATTCGTAAAATTTTTGTGAAAAATTATTTTTTTATTCCAATATGATAGGGTTAAGACTCAAATCGGTATCGTAATAATAAAGACACACTATTGAACTACTTCTAGAAAAAAAATCATGCAAGCTGGTCCAGTAGTTAAGCTACAGTGAAGACTTTTATACTGAATTCCGGCTACTTACAAAAATTTCACAAAAATCTCAATAACTTTGGAACCATTGATAATCGCTGAACATACATGGGGGTTATATCGATAGGTATTGAAGTCCCCCATCGATTGACTTACGATGATCCCTCCTGTTACACCCTGTATATACAGGGTGTCCCAAAAAGTAGTGTCAAGCGGAAGTCCTGAGATAGAACACTCTGTGGGGCATCCGAAACACCCCCATGTATGTTCCGCGATTTTTTATAGTTTTCGAGTTATGATTATTTTTCTAAAATTTTGAGAACAACTGACCTAACCGACTAAAAATATTGTAGAGAAAAAAGTATTTGACTTTTTTGAGTAATTCTTTTTGGAAATCAATTTTCATGAGTTTTTCTTTAGTGCCTTAAATACTTGTCTCCATAACTTATATGGAAAACATCAAAATTATGGTACAAACTGAAAAGTTACGTTCCGTAAATAATGTCTTACAATTTCAACGTTAAATTTAAAATATTAGGAGGTAGCTGCATGGCTCTTAAGTAACTTTAAAAACTGCGCTAGACTCTCAGCTTTGATAATCATTAATAAAAATTGGTACTTAATGGGCTACTTTTGCTGAAATCGGACTTCAAAGACAGAGAGGTGAATTTGGACATTTCATTATTCCGAAAGTTAATAAGATTGTTAACAATCGAAATTATACCAGAAATGCTAAGAAATAACCACTTGAAAGTTTAATTTGTGATACTTAAAAAAATTATTAAGTTTAAAAATGGGAACTTTATTAAAAAAAAAGTTATCGTTTTTGATTATTTATTGTAAAAAGTTTATAAGAAAAAGTTTATTAAAGTCCGTAAAGAAAGCAAAGTTCGTCAAGTTCGTCGTAACAAAGGTATTGCATGTGAAAACAGTGTTAGCGCAATGAAACTTAAATTAAACAAAAAAAATCATCCAAATGTTTGCATCTGAGTGCTCCTGTATTAAATTTAGGTTTGCTAACAAACTGACTAACTTAAACTTTATTTTAACTAATCAACGACAGTTACAACAGTACAATCATATTTTGCACACGTAAACTTAAGCTAATTGCACTATCACTTAAAGGTAAACACAGTTATCTAAACAACAATTGTTACTTAGTGATTAATTAAAAAACATTAGATTCAAAAACAAAAACACAGAATATAAATACAAAAAACAAAACATATAAAAATTTACACTCTATATAAAAGGTCAGTTGCTGTGTTTATCTTTGTGTCTGATATTTATGTTGCGGGTATTATGTACAAAATAAAATTGAAGTGTCTGTTTGTAATATCAAAATAACGAGTTTTTACTTAATGGGTTGGAATCTTTAACAAATACACATAACAAAGTCACTCTCAGAACGTTTTTAACAAAATCGTCAAGATGCGCTAGGGCCAGTATGGTGGTGGGGATTGAGGGACATTTAAGGAATACAGTCATAAATAGTTTTGTATAATTATTTATGTAAAATTACATAGATTTATTATATGTATATTTTTGATTCCTTAAAGTTTTTGTCTGTCTGTCTGTCTGTCTGTTTGTTCCCGCTAATCTCCGAAACGGCGAATTTCGACGGGCCTTTCATTATTAAGGAGAAAATTTTACAAGGTATATTATAGGCGATTCAAATATTTTTTTTTATTTAGCCTGTTCTGTCCCACTGCTGGGCAAAGGCCTCCCCTCCCAATTATTGTTGTTAAAACCATTTCAATGCGAACGAAGTCGTGGGGCCGCTAGTGCATAAAACATTTACATTTCATTCAATAAAATGTTTTAAAATCCACTTTACGTCATTCCGGAAAGCGATAACATGAATAAATATCAACATCACATCACATTGGTCTGATTCTGTGATTATTTGGTTAAGCCCTTGTTAACAGATCACAGAATGGGTGCAAATATAGGTAATTTAAACAATTAAACAAAATCAACGACTAACCGAATATATTTTTTTAAATTTATCGTACAATGTTTGTCCGTGGTGGGACACCACCAATGCACTGTTGAACCATTAACTAAATCTAGCCGGGGTCAAAGAATCTATTGACGGATATAATAAAATAATAAATAGACATCTCCACACACAACGACCTGTCCCCCAAAATATGCAAAGCTTGTACTATGGACGTCAGAGACATATATACAAAGATATTTTTAAATACATAATCACACCCAGACACGCAACAAACACCGATGGTCATCACACAAATATTTTTCCAAGTGGGAATCGAACTCACGACTCTTGGGACCGAAGCCAGGTTCACTTACCACATTACAGAATATACGCTTTCGACGAATCATAGATTACAAAATTTAATTTAAACATACTTGCGATTAAATTACATCGAAAGCTAATTCCCGTGAGTACAGCTCTTTGAAAGTGACATCTAAATTACAGTCCAGTCCTATCCAGATCTCACGGTATACGAAGCTAAGACTAGCGGCCGCCCACGACTTCGTCTGCGTGAAAATGGTTTTGGTAATAATGATTTATTGAAATAGCCTTTAATATATATTGTTAAATAAGCTATTTATTAGTGAAAGTCCCGTCAAAAATGTTTCAGCCGTTTCGCAGATAAGCGGGAGCAAACAGACAGTAAATTAAAAAAAGTGTTTTTGATATTGGTATTTGATATAGATTCCTACCGATTAAGTAAAATCTAGTTATTATGATATAACAGACTTCAATTTTACTAAGTTGTATAGATGTATAAATTAAACTTGCCACGAGAGACTTTGGGGTTTCATTACGAAAAAATTGAAATGCAGTTGTTCTTAGGGCAGCGCCTGACGCTGCCCTAAGCTCTGTACATAAACCTTTCGTTTAATTACTTCGTTTCCAGGAAACATCGATCCCCAGGGGAGAGAGACTAGAAGTATTTCTTCGGTTGTTCGATACTAGTTTATTTATCCAAAGTAATATTATTTGCGCTTTTTCATTTAGTTTCCGTTCGGTTTATTCCGTTTATCCACCCTCAAACAGCCACCCTAAGGCGGATATTCGGAAACGCGTGTCCTTCAATCCATCCTGAACGGGGTAGATGATCGTAATTCATAATAATATGTTTTTTCCTATTTTGTATCCCAAGTAGGTACAGTTTGAATAAAATTATCTTGGTGGGAAGTTTTAATTTAGTATTAATTTTAGTGTATTAGTTAGGAGTATATGGTAAGTTAATAAGTTAATTTTGTAAGTATGTTTTTTTATCAAGTATTGACGGTAAGTAAATCATGAGCATTCTACAAATGCGTTGGATGGATATCACTTATTTCAAGCCGTTTAATACTCTACCAAGTGAGTGAATATTGCGAGGTCGGTAGGTCGGTGTTTGGTTTTCCAAGTATTTCGAGCGACTTTCACAAAACGAGATTAAATCATTTGAATAATGTACTCTGAATTTGGGCACAGTCTGCAAGTAATTAAGATCTTCAGAAAGCTTCGGGGCTTCGCCTTAGGGAACAAATGACTGTTACTACTTTGTCACAGACAAAATAATAATGAACAAATATTTCACAACATCACATACATCGATTTGACCCGTGGAAAGAATCTATACTGGATACACAAATAAACTTAAATATATTTAATAAATAACTCACCCAGACACGGTACAAATACAGATGTTCATTCCAAAAATATTTTCCCGAGTGGGAATCGAACACACGACTCTAGGAACCGCCAGCCAGGGTCACTAACTATTATTCCACAGTCAAAATACAAATATTATAATCTGCTAGCTTTCCTAGCTTTCCAACAATTAGCGTTCATACTCCTTCGTGAAGTCATAAACCCACGCAGTCGCATAATGCACAAAACATTAACCCCTCATCACAAAATAGGATAAAAAATTGCCTTCGTAGTTTCTCAATCTCTTGTTCATCTTTATATCAATCTTCGTTTCAAGATCACAATTATTGTTCGTTCATATGAAAATCAATTAGCTACATTATTTCAGGTTCTTATTATCGGAGGCCAAGACTCGTTTTGGGTCGCTGCGCCAGCGCCAATCTAGTTAGTTAAATTGTTTCAGCCACTCTTCAAATTTGCGTTTAGCAACGCATTCACCGATTGATTGCTTGACTGAGCGACGCTTTGCGTCTACTCGGGCGAGTGTTTTTTTCAGCAAATTGGTTCATCCTTTTAAAAGCTACGGTGCCTCTGCATATACATAAACTTATAACCCACCTCTTTTTGCTACGGAGGTTAAAAACCAATTTCGACAAATAACTAACCTAGTTTACTCAGAACGGATGTCCTCCACAAAGAATTGAGACTAAGACTTTTATAAATTAATGGATTTATTGTTACGTGGCTACTTAATTTTTAAAATGCTCGATAACTTAAGAGATTATTAAATTCAACTTGATACCTACGTATACATTATCGAGTAAAAATAATTTGGACAATAACATAGACAGGAAACAAAGTAACCCTAAGCAGCAATGACCGAGTGGTTAAGGTCGTTGCTTGCCATGCGAGAGGTCGCCAGTTCAAACCCCGCCACAAACCATTTATCAAATTCAAAACGCATATGTACGATTATCCGACCCTTTAACGGTTAAGGAAGGAAACATCATCATGAAACTTAGAAGAAATTCTAATGGTCCAAGATCCCAGAGCTGCCAGACATCACTTATTTTCTAATGGACAAAATATATACGATTGAGTAGTGTTGAGGTGTACTATCATCATATGACTAGTTGCTACCTTGACCAGACGGCCATTTTTCAGATATCAACCAATCAAGGTACATAGAAACACTGCTCACCTCACTTAAATTCTGATGGCTGATTTTAACATATATTTCACACAATATCATTAAAAATCAGGATTCATTACTCCCAGACACATGCGGTCGGCGGTTTTACCTTACAGACGCTTTAAAGCTATGAAAAAAAATTTAACTTTTACTTATTTTCTGATGCTTGATTTTTATATATGTTATTCAAACAACTAAAAAGTGCTCATCTGACCGCAATAATTATAGAATTGTACCTTACAAACTGTTTTATTAAAAAAAAACTCAACTAAATTCAATTAAAAAAAATATGTAAAACAGTTGGGTCTGGTGAATGTTTGGCCCCTTGGATCGGTCTGTCCGTTTGCAAAACGTTTTAAAATAGTTGTTTGAATAACATATATAAAAATCAAGCATCACAAAATAAGTAAAATTAAGTAAAAGTAAAATTTTTTTCATAGCTTTAAAGCGTCTGTAAGGTAAAACCGCCGACCGCATGTGTCTGGGAGTAATAAAACCTGATTTTTAATGATATTGTGAGAAATATATGTTAAAATCAGCCATCAGAATTTAAGTGAGGTGAGCAGTGTTTCTATGTACCTTGATTGGTTGATATCCGAAAAATGGCCGTCTGGTCAAGGTAGCAACTAGTCATATGATGATAGTACACCCCACCACTACTCAATCGTATATATTTTGTCCATTAGAAAATAAGTGATGTCTGGCGGCTCTGGGATCTTCCTCTATAAGGTTGTGTAGTCAATCTGGGTGGCCAGCGTGGTTGACTAAGGCGTTATCACCCTAATTTCAAGTAGGCTCGAGTCCCAGCAGTGGGGACGTATATATGGGCTGATGATAAAGTGATCCCATAAGGGTCCTTACTACATTTTTAATTGATGTCCATAACTCTAAAAATAAGAAAAATTGTCATCTCCACAAAAAACCCAATCAAGTTATTTAAAGTAGCAGCAGAAAAACATTACCAATAATGTAAATTTTGCGGACTTGAAAGCGAAAGAGCGCACATAAAATATGGAAAGAATGTCGTCAAACCTCTTATTTTGAATGCTAATCGTTCGATCCGTATTGTCACGGATCTTGCAGAGAATAAAATTTAATAGTCAGCGATCTGCAGATATTGAAGTATTAATTATGAATTGTGATCTTTGAGAGTTCCTTATGGGATCTTTAAACCAAAGTGTGAAAAGGGACACTTTTACTATGATCCCACTATCTAAATAATCGTGATAGGAGTCACCTAATATTTTTATTGGTTGTGTATTTATATTGTCACTATAACACAATAATTAAAATAGTTCCGATTTCCCCTTATTTCATGACGAATCGTGTAACTCGGTTCCTACTTAATTAATGTATTTCGCAGACTTTTGGAGTGATAGTTGTGGGAGGCAGATTCGTTTGACCTTTCAAAGCTTATGAACTTTATATTCTGTTAATCATGCGACATAACAATATGTGTACGGTATGTGAATTTATTTTTATGTGCTTAGTATTTCAAGTCATTGTAATAATTCATGCGCAGATAGACAAACATGAATTCATCACATAAATATTCCACTTACTTACACTTATTGAAATATTTCACATTCATAAACACAGCGGAATGGTGTCGCAGTTTGTTAAAAATTACAATAAAAGTGACTTTAATGGCCACTGTACGTGCAATGCTGTAGCGATTACTGGCGACCTTGTAAAGGCATTAAACTACATAATTTGACTCACTATGAAAAAAAAAAATTCTTTAACAAAAATATTGTGAAATACTGTGCTGATTTTTCCTTTATAAATATAAAACTCAAAGGTGACTGACTGACATAGTGTTCTATCAATACACATCCCATACCACTGGACCTATCAGGCCGAAATTAGGCATGCAGGTAGATGTTATGACGTAGGCATCCGCTAAGAAAGGATTACCCGACGATGCGATGGCGGGTCACTCGTCAATAATAAATCTTGTAGGTCCATTAAAGAGCAATGCCTCATTTCTGAATAAAAGAAGTACCGAAGGCCGAAAGTACAGTACTAAGGAAGTTAAGTTGTCAAAAATATAAACCACAAACTATTTCTACGTGCGTACGTGATACGTTATATTAATACAAACACACACATTATGTTATTTATAGTCCGAAAAATAAGTGTGACTAATACAAAAATATGAATTATTCACAATAACTCTTCAGATGTTAATTTCAATTTAATTTCATACCAAATAAATAATTTCTTTCATTCTTTCTTTCTTTCTTTCTTTCTATTAATGGATCCGTTAAAAGGATCAGATTAAAATATCCCAGAAATCAATTTTGTGGACTTAATGCTGATATTATTTTACCTAAACGAATATTGTAGGCCCCGTGTGTGCCAAATGCGTTATACATTTAGCTCTTTTCTTTAGATTCTTTAGATTCGGGCACATACACAATTGATTAGTTTAGAGCAATATTCAAAATTATTACAAATTATATATTCACTTCTACGTGCGCTAGCGTACTTAGCAGAAAAATAAAAAGAATTTGGTGGTAAAATGGTGCTTAATTCCCGTTTTAGGATTAAAAAGAAACAAATGTTGAATTGTTCATTTGCTGTTCTTCATTAATTGCGATGAAATCTGTGTTTCCGTAACAACTTCATGACAGGCACTTACATCGACATCAAAATCTGGTCCTTTGACGACCCAGATCCCGAGATACATCTTGTTTGATTGATGGGCGATTGGTAGCGACAGCAAGCGCAAACGACCTACCCTTAAAGAATTTTATTCAGCTTGATACGTTCATAATTTGACACTGACGGATTGTGGGCCCTTCATGGAAATATTTGGTCTGTTAAAATTATCACTAAAATTAAGGGAAACCCTACTTAAAATTTGCTTCCACATAGTAAAAAACAAAGTCGCTTTCTCCGTCTTTATATCCCGATGTATGCTTCATCATCATCATCGGTCCATATAAGTCCCCACTGTTGAGGCACGGGACTACCCTATAATAGGGCTATAAGGTCTCAGTCAAACACGCTGTCCAAGTGCGGGTTGTTTGACAAAGCAATCTCAAAATTTTTTCGTAGGAGTGACCTGCATTCCTACAAAGAAATTCTAAGGTTGCGTAGGTTCTTGACGATGTTTTCCTTCACCATTAAAGCGTCGAATGATTGCACATAGGAATTAAACATTTTAAAAGCACAGTGGTACGTAGCGGAGTTAGAACTGGCGACCTCTCGCATAGAAATGACTTTAACCACTCGGCCATTGATATAATGTATGCTGTCTTTAAAACTAACCAACCGATTTTTGATGCGCTTTTTTAGTACAAAGAGGGTTTTGGAGGATTCGAGAGAAAGGTTTTATGTATTCACCCGAAGCCCAGCAAGTTCGTGTGAACTAGTTCATTACTAATTTGCAATGCTGAGAATAAAGCCTGCCTGAAGTATTTCAAATAATATTTACAGGGGTTCTCTGCCTTTGCGCCGAAAATATTTGCCAGATTTTCACTTGGTTGGCACCAACGTTTCGCAGAATTTTATTTAGCCAAATAATAATTTGCCAACTGCCAACAAACAGTTTCTATCTGTACGTTTGGTCTGCCTTTTATAATGACACTTTTCAATCGCCAACGTTTCATTTGGAGTAATATTCATTTAGTTGTTTATTGGATACCAAATGATGTATTAAGTAAGGGTTTGTTTAACTATACTAAGTTAAATCAAATTTTGCAGAAATTTATTTACAAGGATGTAATTTTCATTTGGGACAAATTATTATACAGGTTGATATTACTAGTGAAATATTTTTTCCATAATTATTTTGATGTTACACAAATTCAAGTGCCCTGTGTAGTGAAATAAAAGCTATTTGGATCTGGCTCATTGTTGGTCATTGTTCTAACCTAACCTAACCGATTCCTTTCGAATTTGCCTAAACTTGGCATTTTGAAATTTTGCAAATATATGATTGTAGATTTCTGTTGTCATATTTATTTCAGTATTTCTTTTTATTTTGGCAAGTTCAAGACCAAGGTTTTGGAATTATTTAATAAAAATTGCATGTAAAAAATAGTTTATTATTTATTAAAATATAAATGTACCAATAGAGAACTGTTACACAGACAAAACGTTTTTCGTCTAAAAGTTGTTTATCCTAGTGAAGGATTTGGCAAATGAGTACCGTGACTGTTGTAGCCGATTATTATAATGACGTGTTGTGTCATTATTATAATCGGCTAAACAATAATTCTACGACATGAAATGTTGTCATACAAAATTTTGACAATCGTTAGTTGTCAAAGTGAAAAGTAGGCGAACCGTTGCTTGGTAGGCAAGTGATAATCAAAATACAAAAATATTTATTTCAACTAGTAGGATTACAGATAGGTTTACAATGTGTATTCAGATATTCATTAACCTACATAGTTGTATTTTTTACAGCAGCTTCCCTACGACACCTACACTAGAATTTGTTCTGTATTGTGGTGTTTTTACGATCAGCTTAAGGGAATGCTGCCTCATTTATTACTATAACTAAGTTTACAACTTTAATACAACAAAAATAGAACTAAGAATATCTAACAATGACTGAACATTTATATCAATGAAATTATGTAAGATTTTAGACTTTCGCGTTCCATTACACTAAATATAATAATATATAATAATTTGCTACTCCTAATAACGCGTGTAATCCCATAAAGACAAATAATTTGAAAAAGTAATTTCATTGACACTAAATGTCAATGAAATTACTTTTTCAAATTATATTATTTGTGTGCATTTATATTTGTATACATGTATGTATATAAATATAAGGCGTCCCACCGATTTCAGCCATGGCGGCCGATCTCAATTGAGATCAGCCAAGTGCGCAGGACATTTATAGTGCACAAGTGTGCGCGCAAACACAAGTGCACTCTCTATTCCCTTACTCTCATAATTCGGTGAGACGGCAATCCGACATGACCGATGAGAGATCGGGCGCAGGGCCACCGGCTTAACGTGCTTTCCGAGGCACGGTTGTTCAACAGCTTACTTCCTAACTCCGGGCTGAGTAATTTCATTACAGAAAAACTCACACAAGTTTTGCCCGACCCCGGACTCGAACCGGGGACCTCTCGGTCCTAACGCAGCACTTGCTACCAATAGACCAACGAGGCAGTTAGGTAAAATATAAATATATTATATGTATGTAAATATACATACATATATATATATTACATGTAATCGTCCAAACAATTTTCGGTGAAAAGGCAGGACACCATTTACAGGTGTCAATACTACCTACACTGTACGAATAGGATAGGCATATTCGAAATACCCACCTACCTTTTATAATTTTTATATCTGCAATTATTTTTGGCCAACTGTTTGGCACCACTTTTTTCTCACACCAAATCACCAATCACACCAAAGTTCTCTAAAGTGACCTCCAGATTTAATTAAATTTGTCGTAATCCATCAACCAACATAGATACAACTTCATTTAATCAACTAAAAGCTTTTTAGGCTTTTTAAAAATACTTACTTGTGTTTAGGCTTTTTTATTAAGCCACAGATTTTATTTCAAATGTGTAGTGTTCACGCAAATAATAGAAGCACTTGTGTTTAATATATCAGGATCAACAGTGGTTTCGCAAACAGGAAGACATAAACAAATAGAGAGAAAATTCACAATTTATAATTTAAAAAAATGTGTTCAGATGGAAATTGAAGCCAAGGGCCGTGACTTCTATACATATATCGATGGCCCCACCGAATAAACGTGTAATAGCCATTGCACAAAAAAATTTTTTTTTGGTATTTCGTTACATTAGCCTCTCCTCTACCTCCCCAATTTTTTTTAGAATTTTTTGATCATAAACAAGCCTGTAATTGCATTAAAAACCTTTTTTCCACGGAAATAATATATTTTTTTGTCACAAGAATATTATTATAAGTGACTATTACATGCTTCGTACTCTCTCTGTTTCACAAGAATAAACGTGTATAAACAGCAAAACGTTTGATATTGTTAGTTCATTGTTGTTAAGTATAGGCAATATGCGTTTGCACGTTTATTCGTGTATATTTTTTTGGTGCTTTTTTGAGTAATGTGCCTTGCACGAGAAGTAACTTAGCAAATAATTTTGCATTGTTTCTTACCATAATAGATAAGTTTTATAATTTATTCCTATAAATCAAGCACCAGTATTCCATTATTCTTAATAAAATAAAAATTAGAGTAAAAGTGCCTTAACCAAATATAAACGACAATCAATTTATGCAATCGGGTCTCGCAGGGTAATAATAGATAAGTTTTATATTTTATTGATATAAATTAAGCATTAGCAGTGTGGTGTCGGCGTAAGAATACAAAGTGTTGAAGTGGAAGCTATGTATGAGGACATTAGTAGGAGCCATACATAGCTCCAAAACACATTTCACTGTTGTAATGGGAGACTTCAATGCAAAGCTGGGCCGTAGAAGCGATGGTGAGCTGAAAGTGGGACGATTTGGATATGAGCATCGGAATCACAGGGGACAGATGCTAGCTCACTTTATGGAGAAAGATGGACTTTTTATGAAGAATTCATTCTTCCGAAAGTCGCCGCACAGAAAATGGACCTGGTTGGGTCCGAACGTCTGAACTAAAAATGTGATAGACTACATCATGACCATTAGGAGACGTCATTTAAACGACGTCTCTATGATCAACAGGATTAAAACCGGAAGTGATCACCGTATCGTTAGAGGCACATTGAATATCAACGTCAAATTGGAAAGAACGCGTCTGGTGAAGTCTGCGCTCCGACCATCGAAGGCACATATCCAAAACCCCGAGAGCTTTCAGCTTGAACTGTCGAACTTGAACAATGGCTGGACAGCTGTTCATCAGTGGAAGATATAAATAGCAGGCTGTAAACTGAAACTGTTCATACGGTACGGTCCAAGTTTTTCAAAAGCCACCGTGAAAAATGACCTCAAAAACTATCCGACCATACTCGACACCTCATCCTCATCAGGCTAGTCGACGTTTTTTGACGCTGAAAACTTCGGATGAAGCTGAGTCATATAGGCAGCTGAATAGACTGATTAGGAAGTCTCTGCAACATGATTTACGCTCCTTTAATACCCAGCGTATTAAGGAGACAATTAAGCGGAACCAAGGCTCCAAAGTGTTCGCAAGAGACGCGTCGATTGGGCAAAGCCAACTGATAAAGCTGAATACTGAAGATGGACGCGTGACGTCAAACAAGTCAGAGGTTCTACGGGAGATAGAGATGTTCTATGGGCAGTTATATACCTCGGTCTGTGCTGAGCCAGCTATTGTGGCGAAAGACCCCAGAGCCAAGCTAACCCGACACTATACCGAAGACATCCCGGACATCAGCCTGTACGAGATAAGAATGGCTCTCAAACAACTTAAGAAAAACGAAGACACCGGGTGAGGATGGAATCACTACAGAGCTCCTGAAAGCGGGTGGAACACCGGTACTAAAAGTCCCTCAGAAGCTCTTTTATTTCTCCCCGCTCGACGGCAAAACGCCAGAAGCATGGAGCAGGGGTGTTGTGGTCTTGTTCTTCAAAAAAGGTGACAAAACCTTACTGAAGAACTACCGGCCCATAACACTGCTAAGCCATGTCTACAAGCTGTTTTCTAGAGTCATCACGAATCGTCTCGAACGCAGGCTTGATGACTTCCAGCCTTCCGAACAAGCCGGTTTCCGAAAAGGCTTTAGTACCAAAGAGCACTTACATACGCTGCGGCAGATTATACAGAAGACGGAGGAGTATAATACGGCCACTATGCTTAGCGTTCGTGGACTATGAAAAAGCCTTCGATTCCGTCGAAATTTGGGTGGTTCTTAGATCCCCACAGCGATGCCGTGTAGATTATCGGTACATTGAAGTGTTGAAGTGTTTGTATAACAGCGCCACCATGTCAGTACGAGTACAGGAAAATCGCACGAAGGAAATCCCCTTACAAAGAGAAGTACGACAGGTAGTTGTCATATCTCCGAAACTGTTTACTGCAGGCTGCTCTGGAGGATTCCTTTAAGCTGCTGGAATGGCAAGAACTTGGTATCAATATTATTGGGAAGGCAAAATACATCACTCACCTTCGATTTGCTGATGACATCGTAGTCATGGCCGAGTCGCTGGAAGATCAAATGCTCGATGACCTCGATAAAGTTTCCCAACAAGTGGGTCTTAGAATGAACATGGATAAAACAAAAAATAATATGTTTAATGTTGCACCCACCGTACAAACTGTTGGAAACTTTACTCTCGAAATTGTGGACGAATATATCTACCTCGGACAGGCAATCCGTTTAGGAAAATCAACTTTAGAGAGAGAGGTCAGTAGGCCGATGCAAATCGGCTAGGCAGCGTTCGGGAAACTGCACAACGTGTTCTCGTCCAAAATACCTCAGTGTCTCAAGACAAAGGAGTACAACCAATGTGTGTTACCTTTGATGACTTACGGTGCTGAGACGTGGTGCTTCACAAAAGTCTTTTTAGAAGGCTCAATGTCGCGCAGAGAGCTATGGAAGAGGGCTATGCTCGGCATTTCTCTACGTGATCGAATCAGAAATGAGGAGATCCGTAGAAAAAACAAACTTGCTGACATAACCCACCAGATTAGCAAACTGAAGTGGCAATGGGCCGGCCACATAGCACGAAGATTGGACGGTCGTTTGGGCCGAAAGATCCTGGAGTGGAGGCCACGTACTGGAAAGCGCAGTGTGGGACGACCACCTACCAGATGGACCGACGACCTGGTGAAAATAGCTGGGTTTTGTTGGAAAGCTTCGGAAGAGGCCTATGCTCAGCAGTGGGCAGCAATAGGCTGAGATGACGACAATTTTATTAAAGATTATGTTGGAATTTATTTAGTTCTCAAAATGCTTATAAGATAAGCTGTTTGTTTTTTTTTGTTGATTTTTGCTCAATTTCTATAGTAATGAGAAATATCTCTATGAATGTCAAAGGCTGATTATTATAAAAAATAGTTTCATTGTTATTATTATGATAATAAATAAAAATAATATATAAAAACAAAAGTTTTGTTTATTTTCCCTTTAAAGATTATGCAACATTTTAATATTACATAGCGTGTATTCATAATGTTAATATGCATAACACATTGTTAAGCTAACTTAATGACACGAATATAAATGTAATTTTTATTACCATCCATAGATCACCAAATATTTATGTAATACAAGCGTGCAAACAATTACAGCCGCCATCAAAAGACGCGTGATTTCCCTAGAATAATAGTGTATCATTGCGTTATGTTCATCAACATCGTTTAAATTCACACGAATAAACGTGTAATGATCTATAACAGTCAACTGACTACTCTAATTTCACTCGAGTAATTGTATAATATGGATTTTCATGATTATTGACTAAATTAACGACTATTCCTTAAAATAAATTATATCAGCTAAAAGATTATTTTTTTATCTTCAATTTCATTATACATTGTTTTAACCTACCTATAATAATACCCGAGATAGTAAGGTTTAAACGTTTTTATTCTCTCTTGTAAAATTGACGTTTTTCACATGCACGTTTATTCGGCGGGGCCATCGATATCACTGTGATATCTTGAGCTAACCTAAGTTTAGTTTGGTGCTCAGTACTAGATAAACTCTAAATTAATAGGATGATCAGATGACATGAATCTTTATTATCTCTTGCTTAATTTTTAATTAACGTTTTGACATTTAGTGAATTTGCTTCACTATCTAAAACAACATATTGTAACGTTCGTGACGTAATGTGCCTCAAAATTATAACTATTGTATTTCAAGTACCAAAGGGTTTAATTAACGCTGCGTAATTGCAGCGTTGATTTGAATTGGCCCGTTGGAAATTGGGCTGGAGAAATTAGAGGAAACTCTGGTAAAATAAAACATACATCAGACTTTTCGACAGATTACTAACTAATACACAAATAATTTAAGTAGTAGTTTGCTATAAAGAATTGCTCCACGATCGAATAAACAGAATTATGTTTATCTAAATATATAAAAGGAGAAACTGACTGACGATATGTCTATCGACGCCTCAGTGTCAGCCTAAACGGCTAAACGTAGGCTCTTGAAGTTTGGAAGGGACGTAGCTTAGGTACCGTAAAGGTGCACTAAGAAAGGAATTCCCGAAATTCTCACGGAAACGGGAATAAGTAATCGGGAAAATCCTTTTGTATGAAAAATCGAAACCGCTTTAGTTAGACGCTTGAAATTTTGCATGCAGGTACATTAGTAAACTTGAAGCTTATTTGTAACGGTATATAGTAAAATTTCCACGGGAACAGGAGTGAGCGGGAAAAAACATTTCTATCAAAAAATTTAAACCGCGTTTGATAGCTGATTGAAATTTGGCATGCTGGTACCTTAATAAACGTAAAGCTTACTTTAAACGCGATATTGTGAAATTCCCATTATATACTATATTTATTTATATTTTTGTTATCCGATAACTCCGCCAATTATGAACCGATTTGAACAAATCTTTTTTCGGCGTATAGGTAATACCTCAAAGGTGGTCCCATTTAAATTTAATAAGAAAAAAAACAACCCCAAGCGACATTAACTTTTTTATAAGCAATATTTCCGCCGATAATAAACAAATTTGAACGATTATTTATAGTTTAGAATAAAAATAAAAAATTTTTGACTACACAATATTTACTATCGCTTTCCATCCCATTAAAAACTGGTTATTTTGGGACTACACGCGGTGTTAGGAGTAGTAAGTACCTACATAGAGCTACTTACTGCCCGACGTTTCGATTGTGTCGCGTACACCAATTACGGTCGCGAGTGAACTCCGCAAGCTATTTGCTACTTCTAAGGCGGTGTAAACGTGTCTCCGTGCAGAGGAGTTTCATACAATAAAATCTGTCGCCCCGCGTACCGCGGCAGAGAGAGGTGCAGTGTATGAATCGCGTAATATCGCGCGTAGACCCAAAACTATCATTTTGAAATGAAATGAAAGATTAGAATAACAAATGTATGTGTCCTGACCTCACCTTGGCTCTGGGCGGCGCGTCGTACAGGTTGGTGGTGGCGGTGGAGAGGCGGCGCAAGCGGCGCGCGGCCGGCGGCTCCGACGTGGCGACGCCCTTCTGCTGCCGCTGGGACGCCAGCAGAGCGCTGTAGGTGCGCCCGACCCGCGGCCCACTCCTGTGCCCGCACCAGTTCGTCAACGTCATCTGAAACATAATTCAGGATTAAGAGAGCAATCAGTTTAATGGATCCAAATCTTAGCATCAGAGCTTTTGATTACATACATAAAATCACGCCTTTTTCCCAGAGGGGTAGGCAGAGATCACTTCCAGCGGTCCACTTTTCACCTCTGTTAGAAACTTGACGTGACGGGTTGCGGACCATGTCGCCATTCTGCCTTGTGCATTGTTTTAACTAAGTCATTGCGTTCCCACGAGTAGCAAGAATATATGACGGTGGAAGGAAATGGGGAGGAAGGATACAATCTCGAGAGCTCGAGGAGCCGGGGTCGCTTACCCGTATACCGTTCTCTAACCACCGGTCAGATAGTTGTGACTGGTATCCCCTGACTTAATTTTGATTAAATAATAAATATTTTACAACATCACATACATCTTATTTCGTGGTAAGTAGCTTACGCACTTGTGTTACTTATATCACAAAACGACAGTGGATATAAAAATTAACTTAGATAATATATAAATAACACGCCCAGACACATTATAACCACCGATCACAAAATAGATGTCCCGAGTGGTAATCGCACCCATGACTCTCGGAACCGCCAGTCAGGGTCACAAACCAGTGTTCCACCGAGCTAGTCTAGTCCACCGAGCAGTTACAGCCGTTATAAAATGATTCATAAAACTAATAAGCAGCTAACAAAGAACTTTACTTTGGGGACTTTAGGGCAAAAATGTATATGATTGGGAGGCGATGTGGTAATAAGGCTATGCCGGGAGAACAATGCCTCCAAAGCAATCGGGTACATCGTGAAGTAAAGTGAGTATACAGGGGCATATGCCTAGGGCGGCATACATTTTCTCCCAGTTGCCAGCCATTTTCTCGTAGCTCCGACAGACTGGAGGCTTGGAGGCTCAAACTTGTACAAATCTCTACTTGAAGTGTCGGTGCACAAAGCGGTCTCTCCTTAAAAAATATATGATAGTTAAGTAGGTAGGTCTTATCACAAAGTACTTTAATTGATCATAGCTACGTAAAATGAAACATTAGGCAACTAAGTTCGGAATAATGCAGTAATACTGAAATTAATTAACTCAATCTGCTCACTAAGCTTAGCGTTACATATCTCTATTAACCCAGTTTACCAAATTAAAGAATAAAATCCGTACAATTTGAAATAGGCATACATACTAAATATTTGTCTTTATGGGTCTACACGCGTTAATAGGAGTAGCAAATTACATAGCTACTTACTGCCCGACGTTTCGACTGGGTTACACCAATCGTGGTCGCGAGCGAACTCATACATAGTATAGAATATTATCATAATAAGGAGTGAGTATAAACGTAGTACAACAACAACTCCATAGCGGTCCAATGGTCGCTTCCGTTCCATATTCTCAGGTGAACGGGCGGTCGCGCGTCCTGACTCAACATTTCCGTCGCTACCACTTCAAATAACTTTTCCAATAAAATAATTTGGTAATGAACTAATAACTTGGTTCAACAGTGTGATTTGTGTGAAAGTTGTTCAAAGTTAATATTTTATAATAACACTTTAAGGTAGGTTTACGAAAGTTTAGTCTTACAGTAGTGACAGATATTTACTACGAAACTTAACTGATGACCTGTAAAACAGGTATACTCATACCTATCACAGGTGTCAGACAAACCACATCAATTGTTCCTCCAATGATTGTTGTTAATAAATTTGTATCATAAAAAAAAAAACAACGAAATTTACCAAAAGATCAAACTGAAAAGGTAGCGCAAGTAGATACCTCGTGTTAAGTAACATAATAGTAACATAATGAGAGTTTTAATTGGCTTTTATATGTTATTATGGCATAATTAATTTATAATTTGTTTCATGACTTGGATGAATTAATTCAAGTGTAGGAAATGAAATTAAAATATCAACCACATTCATTTTAAATATTCGACTACGATCAGCAGCCATTATTGATACAACGACTTACAATAACGGGTTCCTCAAAGCAATATCGTACCCAATAAACGGACCAACTTAGTTTGAAAAGTTGGCCCATAAACAAAACGCTTTAGTATTGGCACTTTCGGCGGAAATTGTTGCGTAGCCAGACTCCAAATTTATTCAAGAGTTTATTAATACCATACCACATACTAAATATTATGATACAATTTATCAACGGTACCATTAGGTATGTTGAATTAGTAAGCTATAGACATACTTATAATATTTTGACATCTCAGGCAATTTTCCGAGAGCATTTTGCCGATTTTATAAGAACTCATAATTGAACGCCGAAATAAGGGCCCCAATTTCGCACCCCTCATAATTTGGGAATGAGATGGTTCCACGGCACCGCTACTTAGCCATCAGGGGGTTACACGGGGTTATAGTTCACGGGAGCCATTCCAGCCTCTTCCAGGCGGCTCGGTCCGACTCTCGTAAATTCCAACTATATTTTATGTAAATGTTCCAAGTCTGAACCTTTGGCCTTTATTCGCAGCCTAATAAACGCGGTAAGTTTCGTCTCTCCTCGCCCTCTTTGTATCGAATAACGGCCGGTTGCAATTCAATTTTAGTTATATATTCTTCAACCTCCCAGACTAAAACTAGTTATGTAACAGTTACATAAACTTATTTTAAATGACAAAACAAAATATAAAGTTCAGGGCGTCGCGTCTTATTTGACTTAGAATTCGAACCGAAAGATGTCTTCCGAACTTCAAGTTTAAGACTAAAGGTGGACTGGCAGATATTATGGGTACCCGTTGTCGTGGGTACCGACGATATCGTCGGAAAACTCTGTTCATGACCATCTTGGACGATACTTAAACATTTTTTATTATTTATATTTTCTGACGTAATACTTAACATTATAACGCTGAAAGTATATTTAGTCGTTGAGCGAGAACCCACACTAAAGGAAGTAAACAGTTTTAAGAATATAGAATCAACTTGTTTCTTCAAATACATATAGATTTCATTTTAGTTTAACTCTTACTTTTTCCCACAACGAATTGAGACTAGCCCCCGTAATAACTAATGAAAGTCATGAAAAATAACGACATACGTCTGGTCGTTATTGGTCGGTGGGTACTAGCTGCCCGTCCTACTTTGTTAATCATTTGTCTTCGTGAAAGAAACACATGCTTATACTTCATTTAGCCAAATCCGATGAAGAATAAATGTAAACAAAACAATTTTATCCATCACAACCTGGTTACCAAAAAAGAAGCTAAATCTTGTATTTTCGACCGAATGAATGTACTTAATTATCAATTATTTATGTAATAATTATTTTTCTACAACACATTACTAGAAACAATCTCAAAACTTGTATCTTTGAAATTAAATTTTAATTGTAGATAAAACCTACACTGGTTTTACGTGGTAGTCCTTAAACTAAAATGACATTGGTAAAATTCACGTTTCGTAAACATTTTTTGCATTTCTAAACTAATTTCAAACTTCCATATGCATTAACAACAACTTTCCTACGTAGGTACTTCTTTAACCTAAACTACTTCTAAAATCAGTCTTAGTGTAATAATAGAAGGCTTATACCATTGACTGATCAATATTGTATTGTGGTATCATAAAATAAGGCTATTTATGTATTTAATGATTTTTCAGCAAAAATAACATTAGATTTTTACAACATAATTTGCTTTTAAATTAAGTTACATTCTTGGGTTAAAAGTCATCACACATACACAAAACTGATGAAAATGTTATAATTAAATTAAATTTATTAACTGATACTTAATTCTGAGTAATTTATTTTTGTATGTATTCATAAAAAAGTGAGATTGTAAATTTGTTAAATGTGCCAAAAAAAGGTTATTATTATGGAGCCGCTTTAAGATAACCGATTTGACACTTTTTATTTTATATTTTGCATTTATCCTTGTTAAGAGGAACATAATATTTAGCGAATCATAAAGAATAACTTTAAAAAAAAGACGTTATTTCAAAATGTCAAATGCACCTAATTATCTAATTATTTGTCTTTTATTGCTTAAAATAATTGAATTATAAAAAGAAATACCTAATATCTTCTAAGACAGCTTCCATGTATCTTCTATAGTTTCCATTTTTCCCCATACTGTCCCACTTTAAAAAAACGCTCTGTATACAATAATTGCTTTGTTTGTTTATTCGAAAGCAGTCAAAAGTTTTTTTTTTTACGATTGCCAAAAATTCAATTGAGAAAGTATCCGATTTATGCCTAGCAGCATCGTGAATATCGTCCCTCTTCCGTCAAGAGGCCGTTTATTTGTTTGGCATCGGAATCGTTGCCACAACCGTTGCTCGTTAATACTATTTCACATGCTTGTTTTATTTACCATCTCGTAATGTGAAGAGGATTCATTTGATTGTCTCTTATGAACTAGGACCACAATTATTTTGTGTACTCTCGCAACAAAAAAAAACACTTTTTTATGCAAAAGCAGAATATAAAATCTGCTATTTTCGGTTACAATTTGATGTTAGATCGGCTCGGATTGACTGGCTTGGTGGATATGTGTAGCACTGTTGTTTCCGATATCCGTAACACAAGTGCTCGTAAGCTAGTTTCCACGGGATCAGATCAATGAATGTGATGTTGAATATTATTTATTATAATAACCTAGTATAATAGTCAATTAGATAATATG
Organism: Maruca vitrata; assembly: GCA_039566165.1. NCBI lineage: Eukaryota > Metazoa > Arthropoda > Insecta > Lepidoptera > Crambidae > Maruca > Maruca vitrata. The sequence continues at coordinate 12,238,405 of CM076914.1, read as the reverse complement.
TAGAGTACCTTTATAGAAGTCTTAGTAAATATTGAATGCCTTCCGAGTCTAGACGTTTAGAATAAAATCATTACTATAATTCGGATAATCATATATCGTCTTACGAGTACCTAACGAGTCTCAGGCTGTCAATGAGAGTTCCGATGAGGTCTGAAGATCTTATCATACTTACATTTGATATTTGGTACGAAGTTTAGCACTATCCAGAAATAATCGAAAAAAGAAGTAAGTATATTTTGACGTGAAAAGTAAATATTCGGATATTACTACAAGTACACACTTAACAGGTATAGAGGTTGGAGTTACCTTATCATAAAAGATTCTTTATTTCTCAATAAACACTAAACTTTATTTACCCTTAGGAATGAGCTAAACATTCTCAATGCTATATCATTGCAAAACTTTCTAAAAGGAGTTCATGTTTATTGACATTAAAAGGCTTTTTAATAAACAAGCCTTTTTCCTGTCGATATTGTGCTGTATTTTAGTTCTAAGGTCTAATGGTACCATACCATAATGTATTAAAATTCTTAACCACTAAAGAAAAGATTTCCACATTTACATCACCTAATCAATGTTTTAAATTTTCGGTTTAATTACCATAACGCATCAGTTAGATTAAATAAACACCTACCTGAATACAATATAACCTGTCTGAATAGAAAACGATTCTATTAAACTTCCACCTCGTCGGGAACGACACATCGAACTAATAATGCGAGCGCCTTTTTTTTTTACGCGGAGAAATGCTTAATGCACCGTCACACCTGGGCAGGGGTTTGCCCAGGGTGGTGTGTGGGACTCCCGGCTTGCCGGAGACTGGGACTTCCGACAAGCTGCTCCTGAGAAGGTGACTCAGGGGACTACCCACTAAAACTCCGCGGTGTGACGCCTCTGCCATTGGTGGTGCCGTAAGAACGGATAAGGATCCAAGCATCTATAGCACCACCAGGCTCGCCCTTTGGGGGCTCTCCTCAGCCCCCTAGGGAGGGGGGCCGGCGGGAACACCTCACACCAGTAGTTCCCGCCCTTCAGACGGAGACCGAGTGCAATGTGAGCAAGGACGTCCCCACGCCCTCACCCACCGGTCTCCGCTGGACATCTCCGGGCCGGGTTCGATGCTCCTTCCGCAGAGCGGAACGACCCTCGAACCCGGCCAAAATAATGCTAGCGCCTCATCCAACTCAGGCGTCTTGCCTTTCAAAGTTTAATTACATAATGTTCAGACTTTGCTTGCGTAAGGTGCTCCGGTAACCGCGAACGCTGTAAAGTGCTGAAAACCTCGGGATCACATTTATTTATATTATACACGAGTTTCAACCGGAAAAGTAGTTTCATCTCAAACTGGCTGTACCCGCAACTTCGTCTGCGTGAAATAGTAACTTTTGCGAGTATTTTGATTTTAGGAGGCATTTTTTAAAGAAATAACAGGTTAAATAAATAAATTACGAAGATTAGAAAATAAATTAAACTTAAATGAAATGATTCCATCAATATCTAGGAAAGAACCTGAAAATTGATACAGATTAATAGGTGATAAACAACATGTTATATTTTTCATGACAAAGCGGCCAACTAAAAGGGGATTCACTCGCCCAATGATTTTATTGTTGGTTTTTTAACAATGCTGTAACTTGATGAGAAGAGTGGTAGTTAGTACTCACAAAATATTTTAAACAATTTATTTAATTGACAGAAACTCGTTTCAATGGTTGCAAATATCATACTGTGCGGGCGTAAGTAGTAAGTGCACAAAATTTATGTTTGATATTATCAGGATGACTTCAAAAGGTAAAAAAATTTTACTATCGATCTTTGCACTGCCTTTGAGTATCTATAGAGGATGTGTGTCGTCATGAGACGGATTACTCAGTATTTGCTTTGTAACTTTATTATGTGCCACTTATTATGATCTATACGATTTTATTCGTAACAATCTTTATATACGACAACTATATTTAATTTTAAGGACCGTAGAAAGTGATCTCTGCCTACCCCTCTGGGAAAACGGCGTGATTTTATGTAGGCATGTATGTCTGTATATTTAATTTTATATTATCCAACATTTATACGTGAATGTTCCTAAATTTCCCTTTAAAGGCTTAGAATAGCGATAACCCTCCATATAAACATTCAGATAATACTGAAAAGCCTATCAATAGAAATAACATGAACCACCAAAGCAATCCACCAACGGGTTCCACTCGCATTATTAGACAACTGACCACCTCCAATTACCTCCATATCTTAAACCAGATAATAGAGAAATGTAGCGAATTAAATATAAACTTTTGTATCTGGCCTTTGTAAATTTTATTATCCAAAGGTCTTCGGCGGTATCACCCAAAATTCTCAATATTTGTCTTTATAGGTCTACACGCGTTATTAGGAGTAGCAAATTACATAGCTACTTACTGCCCCCAAAATTAATTACATAGCTACTTACTTAGGGCAGTAGGTAGCTATGTAATTTGCTACTCCTAATAACGCGTGTAGACCCATAAAGACAAATATTTAGTGTAATGGAACGCGAAAGTCTAAAATCTTACCCAAAATTCTCATCATCAGCAAAATGTCGAATCCACATACATAAAACTTCTCCAAATCATTAAAACCAACGAAGTACAGCCGATATCAAACTGCACACTAAAGAACAAACATTCAAAATACACAAAGATTAAAACAGCGTGACTCCCCAATATCACCAAAACTTTTCAGTAGCACGCTCGAAGAAGTCTTCAGGTTACAATGAGGTTCTTGGGCAACAGAAAGAATTGGTGTAGGGGATAAGCGACTGACAAACTTTCACCTTGCAGATGATATTTTCCTCTTTGCAAATACGTTTTCATCGACAGAACTTGAGTTGATGCTCGAACAACTGAGCGTAGAAAGCTTCAAGGTTAGACAGACGATGAATGGTCCAAAACCAAATTCATGACCAACAGCACCTTTGATAGAATAGCAGTGAACGGGCAGGTAAAGCAATATATAGAGGAGTATATACTTGGGTTAGGTAGTCGAAAACAGGCAGGATAAAACAATACTCCGTAGAGCAACGAGACAACGCCTGATGAGCTTTTAGTACTCATATCGGTCTCCCACCGAAAATCAGAAGTCCAAACTCAAGGTTTTTCAAAGGGCTATGCAGCGGAGTATCTTAGGTATTAAGTTAGAGGATAAATAAAAATAAAAGCTTGTAATATAGGAACCACCATGCGCTCCGAAACTGGTATTGTTGATTTAGGGGTCAAAATTTAAATGGCAATGGGCGGGGAATGTCTGCAGGATTAAGGACAATAGATGGACCAGAATCGTTACATATTGCGTGCCTGAATACGGTTTTCGAAGAAGAGAAAGGGCCAAAAAAAGTGGTATGACGATCTGGTTCATGTATTAAAAACTGGCAAGTCCTGGCCTTTGATAGAGAGCAGTGGATGGGTTTGGAGGAGACCTTTTCCCAGCAGCGGGATGGTACATGCTGAGAAAAAAAAATGACCGATTGTTATATACAGGAGGACTTCGATATCCACTTGAACCTCCTGCATAAAATTGTAATGTTGTTTTTAGGGATTAATTTACATGCACTTTGAATTTTTGACACGTTTGAATAACGTTTTTCTTTTAACCGCTTATTACCCCAGGCAGCCCCCTGAATTGGCTGAAGTGGCTATCCCACAAAGTTATAAAGAACTTATAATAAACTTTTTTCTTGTTGAGCGTAATATTTCGATTACAATTCCATGTCGTTCGAGTAACTACAAATTTAGCATCTTCACCTCTCCCGTACTACGACGTTTTGCTCAATAAAGTAGTCCGTATCGGCCCAGTCAGATGGTTCATTTTGGTCGATAAACTTTTACCTTTTTTGTACGTGATCTAGTAAAGTTAGATTTTTAACCATCCTGCAGGAATTTCTATGACTGAAAGTATTCAAGATCAGTCGTAGTAGCCTTAGTAGGAGGTCAGTCAAAACAAACAAACAAAGATACTACTTTTCTTAAGTATGGAGATGGTGGACTATTTCTCTCATAACATGCCCCTGACTCAGTTTTTTGCGTATTTATTCAAAGTACAAGAATTTTTGCCTCTTCATTTTTATTATAGTAAAGATAGATAGATTTAGACATTTAATTAACATATCGTTTAAAGCTTTATTAAAGGTACCGTTTTACCCCAAGCATCCCATGTGGATTTTATAAAAATATTTTATGAAACTATTACAATTTTAAAAGGAAAATATAATTTCCGAGTTTTTAGGAAACACGCATGAATTAAAATGATAAAAATCTTTGAAGCAGAATTTAAACAATATATTATAAAAACTAAAACCCAACTACGACAAAAAACGACGCTGAAAAAGTATAAAACAAGACTTTTAGAACACTGAACTGAACAAAGTTGCTTATGTAGTTCCAAGTAAATGGACACAGTAGACTCTACCAAAATGCTTATGTTGAAAATTGACAATAATGTCATACAATACTATTTTGAAGTATGCAATATTCACTATGTAGAGATAGGTTTTCATGTTTGGAAAACCGCAGTCACACGTTGTCAAAGTGCTACGGTAGGTAGGTACTTGTGTATGGAACGTGTGACTACGCCTTTCCAAACATGAAAACTTATCTCTACATAGTAAAATATTGCATACTTCAAAATAGTATTGTATGACATTATTGTCAATTTTCAACATAAGCATTTTGGTAGAGTCTACTGTGTCCATTTACTTGGAACTACATAAGCAACTTTGTTCAGTTCAGTGTTCTAAAAGTCTTGTTTTATAATTTTTCAGCGTCGTTTTTTGTCGTAGTTGGGTTTTAGTTTTTAACTTTTTATTATTTGTACTATTTTGGTGTTAAAGTGTATTTGTCTACGTTGCATATAGCATATACACGGTATATTTATTTTAATTTTGTCCGCTAGAGGGCGCAATACTAAATTTGGTGACAAGCTATAAAGCTCATAACTAACAGAATATCAAGGCCCTTCTAATGGTACTGCAGTGGTCTTATTCTGTTAAGTAGTAAAGAAGCTATGAACGAAAAGATGTGAACTATATGCAATCAGTCCATGAATATACGTAAAGTCACATGCAAATGCTAGTAATATACAGTGAAACCTGGTTAAGTAAGACATCCAGGGACCAGCAATATTGTTTCACTTATAGAGGTATTCCACTTACCCAGTGTCTCAGATATCCAGGTATAAATAAATATCTGTCTCAATTACAGAGGGTTCCATTAACAGAGGTCAGAAAGCAGGTTATTTCAGATATAGAGGTGCGATTATTAAAAAATGTTTTACGTTAACATTCTAAATCAACTTTAATCATCATCGGTCTACTTATCGGAACGTTTATGTTACGAACATGCTTAACTCAAGCTAGCAAACACTGTTCAAGTTCAAAATATTCTGATGAACGTAAACGTTTCAGTTTTCGTAATACTTCATAAATGGATATCAACTTCAGTTTTTCATGAAATGATAAACATTTTATTTTACGTTTTGACATTTTTCAAACAAACATCTGTATGATAATAAAGCGAAACTAAAACTGGAGGTCATTGAAATTATGAAATTTCGTCTTTAAGTGCGGAATTGAGGGAATTGAGGTATGGGTAGAATAAGAATAAGTAAGCAAACAAACAATACGATTTTATCTCAGTTACAGAGGTTTGTAGATATGAAATAAACTCGCTGTCTCAGTAACAGAGGCAAATAAGAAAAAATATTCGAAAGAATGAATCCCAAATATAGAGGTTTGCTTCGTCTCACTAACAGAGGTAATGCAGTGCCTAGGTGTTGGGACCCCCGATTGAGTACTAGATATGGAGGTTTCTCACTTATCCAGGTCCCACTTAGTCAGGTTTCACTGTATATGTTACGGCTAATACCCGAAGTGCGGCTACACCTAGGTTTAGCCGGCTAGAACTAGGTGTAGCCACTTACTCTTGGCTAAACCTAGGTGTAGCCGATTGTTTTCGGCTAAAACTAGGTCTAGCCTTCATTATGCCGGCTACAACTAGGTCCAGCCATTCCATGTCGGCTAATACTAGGTTCAGAGAATCCCTGTTGGATAAAACTTAGATGCGAGTCCCGCCAAGCCTTCCGTCCTTCCCCGCGTCACACTCAGGACTCACAGCATCTGCAGCAGCAGCGCGGGGTGGAGGGCGTAGCGAGACACGCGCCTCTGCAGATTGTGAGCACCAAGTGCTGCTGATCTACTGCAGGTCTACTAGCGAGTGTGACTCATAGCGTCTGTACATAGTTGTAACGGCCTCGTTGGTCTATTGGCAGCAAGCGCTGCGTAAGGACCGAAGGTCGGTTCGAGTCTGCGGTCGGTGAAAATTTGTGTGAGTTTTTCTGTAATGAAATTACTTAGCCCGGAGTTAGGAAGTTGGCGGTTGAACGCCCGTGCCTTGGAAAGCACGTTAAGCCGGTGGTCCAGCGCCCGATCTCTCATCGGTCATGTCGGATTTCCGACTCACCAAATTATGAGAGTAGGGGAAAAGAGAGTGCACTTGTGTTTGCGCGCACACTTGTGCACTATAATATGACCTACGCACTTGGCTGATCTTAATTGAGATCGGCTGCCATGGCTGAAATCGGTCGGACGCCTTATCTTACATACTTAGTTATAGCCGGCATGCTTTCGGCAGAGCTTTTTTAGATATTACAAAAACATCTAATAATTAGAAACCAAGGTAGTTTTTCATTCCTTTAAATCAAATTGTAATAAATAACACATATTGTTAGGAGTAAATTGTTAAGTACAATAGGAACAATCAGGAACATTTTTTTTAACAACAGACAATAGTTGCATATTATAATTTTAAAGAATATACTTATAAATCACAGGTTTATAAAGTAACATAAACTATTTAGAACAATCTATACTTGAGTGACATTTTGAGTTGCACATAATACCAACAGCTTTGCAGAGGCACTTTATGTTGCCACATTTGGTTTTGTAGTTGCATGTTTTCTAATTAATGGATGTTTTTGTAATATCTAAAAAAGCTCTGCCGATAGCAAGCCGGCTATAACTATGTAAGATAAGGCGTCCGACCGATTTCAGCCATGGCAGCCGATCTCAATTGAGATCAGCCAAGTGCGCAGGACATATTATAGTGCACAAGTGTGCGCGCAAACACAAGTGCGCTCACTTTTCCCCTACTCTCATAATTTGGTGAGTCGGCAATCCGACATGACCGATGAGAGATCGGGCGCAGGACCACCGGCTTAATGTGGTTTCCGAGGCACGGGCGTTCAACCGCCAACTTCCTAACTTCGGGCTAAGTAATTTCATTACAGAAAAACTCACACAAATTTTCACCGACCGCAGACTCGAACCGTGGACCTCTCGGTCCTTACGCAGCGCTTGCTGCCAATAGACCAACGAGGCAGTTACAACTATGTACAGACGCTATGAGTCACACTCGCTAGTAGACCTGCAGTAGATCAGCAGCACTTGGTGCTCACAACCTGTAGAGGCGTGTGTCTCGCTACGCCCTCCACCCCGCGCTGCTGCTGCAGATGCTGTGAGTCCTGAGTGTGACGCGGGGAAGGACGAAAGGCTTGGCGGGACTCGCATCTAAGTTTTATCCAACAGGGATTCTCTGAACCTAGTATTAGCCGACATGGAATGGCTGGACCTAGTTGTAGCCGGCATGATGAAGGCTAGACCTAGTTTTAGTCGAAAACAATCGGCTACTGGTTTAGCCAAGAGTAAGTGGCTACACCTAGTTCTAGCCGGCTAAACCTAGGTGTAGCCGCACTTCGGGTATTAGCCGTAACATATATATATTTAAAATGTACAAGTAAAGCGCTTTCCAATGATACCAAACACGGCGTATTTATCTTAACTTTATTTTTTTACTCTGTATGTTTTGTCCGCTAGTGGGCGCCACATTAGATTTTGTGAAACCCTATATAGCCTATAACCAGCGGACAATTAAGACGCTTCTAATGATATGTCATTTGTCGAATTCTGACAAGCAATTTAGAAGTTATGTGGAAACAGATGAACATACATACATACATACAAACATACATACATACATACATACATACATACATAGCCTGTCAAAATCATAACCCTCCTTTTGCTTTGCCGTAGTCGGGTAAAAATAGTGACTAGTGTCCTCCATCCCGCTCCCGTCGGACCCAGCTCTGGGACTGGCCGGCATATATGCTAAGTGTTGTTGTTTTTAACCGACTTCAAAAAAAGGAGGAGGTTCTCAATTCGTCTGTATGTATAATTTTTTTTTTTTTTTTTTTTTTTTTTTATGTATGTTCACCGATATTTTCGTCAATTATAGACGGATTTGAAAAATTTTTTTTTGGTTGGATACAGTTCACTTCCGAGGTGGTCCCATTTTCACCAGTCCCGGATCTGATGATGGGATCCAGGAGAAATCGAGGGCAACCCTCAAATTTTATAGGGACATGTACCGCGTTTTGCATATTATCTGAAGTTATATTGGCATTTGCTTCTGGAAATCATAATCTTATGAGGCTGAGCTGATGATGGAAGGTCAACTCCTTAATACTTAGGAGTAAAAGGATAATTCTTTCAATACTGTATACATATTAAGACTACTAGTTATAATATCAGTAGCATTATAGGTGAGCTGAACTAATAGGGTGACCAGTCTAGGATCTGATGATGAAATCCAGGAGAAATCGAGGGCAACCCTCAAATTTTATAGGGACATGTACCGCGTTTTGCATATTATCTGAAGTTATATTGGCATTTGCTTCTGGAAATCATAATCTTATGATGCTGAGCTGATGATGGAAGGTCAACTCCTTAATACTTAGGAGTAAAAGGATAATTCTTTCAATACTGTATACATATTAAGACTACTAGTTATAAAATCAGTAGCATTATAGGTGAGCTGAACTAATAGGGTGACCAGTCTAGGATCTGATGATGGGATCCAGGAGAAATCGAGGGCAACCCTCAAATTTTATAGGCACATGTACCGCGTTTTATATACAGGGTGTAACAGGGGGGGTGGATCATCGTAAGTCAATCGATGGGGGACTTCAATACCTATCGATATAACCCCCATGTATGTTCAGCGATTTTCAATAGTTCCAAAGTTATTGAGATTTTTGTGAAATTTTTGTAAGAAGCCGGAATTCCGTATAAAAGTCTTCACTGTAGCTTAACTACTGGACCTGCTTGTATGATTTTTTTTCTAGAAGTAGTTCAATAGTGGATCTTTATAATTACGATACCCATTTGAGTTATAAGCCTATCATATTGGAGTAAAAAAATAATTCTTCACAAAAGTTTTACGAATCGAATTGTGTCTACCAACTTTCAAAGCCTCCAGTGAAAAAAAAGTGCCTGTGTTTTTTTTCTAGAACTTATTTTAAAAACTACCTACATTCATGGATAGTATACCCTGAAAATTTCATACCGCTACTACCAGAGCATCATAACGAAAATTGAACGCGAATGGCACAAGTGCCATAAATCAGTGTTTTTATTTTTCATGAAAAACTTTAATTTAAAAAAGAAATAGATATGTTCCAGCAAATTTATGCTATGTTAGTAACAATAGTAGCAGTAATTTTACAGAATTGCAAATTAAAGGGGTGAAAATCAAACAAAGAAAATTTACATAATTTTTATTAATTATTTTTTTTTACATTAAGTGTTCATAATGGGCTCCATTATTGGCTATGCATAAACGAGTACGACACCTTTTTACAAAAGTTTTTCGGATGTTGCAAAATGCTACTATTACATTTTGCCTTGTCACAATTTGGGCCCCTGAAAAATTTTACAAAAAAGAAGCATTCCACAACCTCCAAAAAAGCTTTTTAAGAAGGTCTAAGCTATGCATAGCCAATAATAATGCCCATTATGAACACTTCCTATAAAAAAAATTATTAACAAAAATTTATGTAAATTTTCTTTGTTTGATTTTCACCCCTTCAATTTACAATTCTGTAAAATTACTGCTACTTATGTTACTAACATAGCATAAATTTGCTGAAACATATCGATTTCTTTTTTAAATTAAAGTTTTTCATGAAAAATAAAAACACTGATTTATGGCACCTGTGCCATTCGCGTTCATTTTTCGTTTTGATGCTCTGGCAGTAGCGGTATGAAATTTTCAGGGTATACTATCCATGAATGTAGGTAGTTTTTAAAATAAGTTCTAGAAAAAAAACACAGGCACTTTTTTTTTCACTGGAGGCTTTGAAAGTTGGTAGACACAATTCGATTCGTGAAACTTTTGTGAAGAATTATTTTTTTACTCCAATATGATAGGCTTATAACTCAAATCGGTATCGTAATTATAAAGATCCACTATTGAACTACTTCTAGAAAAAAAATCATACAAGCAGGTCCAGTAGTTAAGCTACAGTGAAGACTTTTATACGGAATTCCGGCTTCTTACAAAAATTTCACAAAAATCTCAATAACTTTGGAACTATTGAAAATCGCTGAACATATATGGGGGTTATATCGATAGGTATTGAAGTCCCCCATCGATTGACTTACGATGATCCACCCCTCCTGTTACACCCTGTATTTTCTGAAGTGATATTGGCATTGCTTCTTGCAATCATAATGTTATGATGCTGAGCTGATGATGGAAGGTCAACTCCTTAATTGTTTGGATAAAAGGATAATTCTTTCAATACTGTATACATATTAAGACTACTAGTTATAATATCAGTAGTATTACAGGTGAGCTGAACTAATAGGGTAACAAAAGATTTAACACTAAAAAGTATGAAAAAAAATTGTAAACAAAAAAAAAACCGCCTTCAAAAACCCGACTCACTAAAAATTACAAAATAATATAATACGAACATTTATAATCATCTGGGTATGAATTTTATATGTTTTTGAAGGCGGTGCCAATCAAAATTTTGAGGAAAAAGAAGCACTCTGTGCTTATCTGTTTGAAATATAAACGGCACCGCCTTCAACAATAAATGTTCGTATTATATTATTTTGTAATTTTTAGTGAGTCGGGTTTTTGAAGGCGGTTTTTTTTTTGTTTACAATTTTTTGTTTTTTGAATTGTTAAAATTACTTAGTATTAATTTCTTTTGTACAATTTTATGCATACACATATATCTGGATTATGATCTAGATCAATATTGTCTGTATCATTAATGTTTTTTTATATTGATTGTAATCTGTCGTGTGTATTAATAAATAAATAAATAAAATAAATAAAAATACATTTTTATCCATAAAATTGTAAATAACGTTAGGTTTTCGAATTATTTGGTCTAAGATGGTCAAAAAATATAAAGTGAAACTTTTATCCAATTCGTATGATTTTAAGCTTTCGCGTTCCATTACACTAAATATTAGTCTTTATGGGTCTACACGCGTTATTAGGAGTAGCAAATACTTAGCTACTTACTCGCGAACGACCATGATTGGTAACCCAGTCGAAACGTCGGGCAGTAAGTAGCTAAGTATTTTCTACTCCTAATATCGCGTAGACCCATAAATACTAATATTTAGTATTATCCAATTCAACAAATACATTTTCGTGAGGAAATAAGAAATACCAAACAATCCTTTTTATGCCCCGCTATAAAAACCTTTATTCAAAGCTCTCTAAATACCTACTTTCTCCCTCTATATCCATATAATTTATTGTTACCCGACAGAGGAACAGGAAATTGTATCATTTGAATATTGTGTTACACCAAGACATTTCGTAACATTTTCTGACTTTCAGGTAATATGAATATCAGTGCCAGTCTTGCGACAGTTTTCATGTTTATTACCACGAGCACTCGTAATATTAAAAAAAAAAGTATATTGAGCTATTTGTTAAACTAAGGCACCAGTTATGTAGGTACTGCGATACAGGCCTGTGAGCCTAGTGCAATATTTACAGTCATAACATACATGTTTGCTTTAATATGTCAATAAACGTTATTGTTATTATTATTTAAGTAGTATTTTCTACTATTTGCGCGAGGTAACGCTGGGAGGACGAGGTTATAATAATAATCTAAGCGAACTCCATGTGGTCGACTGCCGGGAAGTGGTGCAGGACCGGCATAGATGGATGAGCTTATTATTGGAAGCGAAGGCTCATTTTGGGTTGCTGTGCCAACCTATAGTCTTTTCAGGTAAGATGATCCCTGTGACACTTCATTGTGTTCTGAATCACGCATTTTACGTTAAACAAACGAAAATAATTTCATTGCAAACTTTTTTTATTTTATTGCAACAGGTAAGATATTAAAATTAATAATATTACACTTTTAAAAGACTAACAGTATTGTTTAGTTTAATTTAATGTAATAGATTTTTTTATTCAATACCTATGCAGTTCGTATACGTAGAACGGAACGTAGTAAGAGCATAATCGGACTAACATAATCGGGTGCAATATTGCGATCACTTGACAATCGCTTCAGTCACTTGTGAAAATTGGACGAAAATAGTCCAAAATATAAAAAGTACCATATTAGAGGACTGGAAAGACCAACTTATAATAAATGTCGGGGATGGTGACTCATCAAGCGATTCTTCTGACAGTGATTTCTCAAATACTGAATGAAAAATTTACTCTCTTCTTATTATTTTGCTGTACCGAATAGCACTATGTAAAGCATACATATATGTACAATAAACTTTCACTATAATACATAAAGACAAATCATGCTTTAAATTTTGGTAGATTAATAAAATCGATTTCATTTCCTTATAAAATATTATCGATTACCAGAAAAAATCAAAATTATTTCATTGTAGGACATTTCTACAAGTGTCAAAATCGATGTGTCACAGACTATAGTTAGTTAGTTATTACTATTATTACACTTAATTGTAACATGAAACTTTAAATTATGAAACAGAAGAGGGAGTGAGCACTGATTACTGTACTACAGGCATGTACCTGACACGGGAATCAGGGTTTCGTCATTACTTTGTACAATGTTTTATGTCAATAAAGTTTATTATTATTAAAGTTTATTATTATTACTTGCGCGAACACTACACATTTTAAATAATTTTCTCTCTTAATAATATATTCCTATAGAATAAACAATATGTACACGCGAGTTTAATCCTTAAAATAAATTTTATTTAAAAATTATATTTACATTTAAACATAGATACTCGTACATCTAAATAATATTCTATTGTAACTTTTGCAGTTACTAAGTTACTTAAGGATAATTAAATAATGTAGGTATTACTCTAAATGAATCCCAAAATGTTTGAAAAATTAATGTCTAGCCGTCAGTTATTCTCCCCATTAAAACATTTTGATAAAATTATATTCAAGAGTTAGAATTATATTCACGTATCTTACGTGTTCATAAAATAATAAATTTTTCATTTGTAATATATTACTCTCAATTAAGATTAAAATATTTATATTAAGCCGTTAGGGTCTCGCTCTTAAAACTAATTTGCAATTTTGTAAAAATAACATTGACACTTATTTGTTTGTGATACACATGAAGTGACAGAATAAGCACAGAGAGCTTCTCAATAATCCCTTTGTTGTTTCCAAAACACTGACAAGCGAAAATAAGCTTGACTGTTATTTTAAACGATTTTCGAGCGAAATTATATTTGCATTAAAAGCATCTTCTATGAGTACGGCATAAAACTAAAGGTCAAAACGGCCACTTTGTTAGTGTAGACCCAATTGAAAAACAAAGTCCTTGTTAAAACCCTATTGAACGACTAAGCCAATCGTTACTTCGTAAAATTATTACTAATTACCTAATAGTGGGGTTTCTGGGGCGTTAAAAACCATTAAACCTAGGACTTGAGTTAGAGTGAATGATATATAAAAAATTAAAATCCAATGTGCTAAATATAAAGTTAAAAAGTATTTAATAATACAAATGTTTTTCAATTAAAAATTGTGATCTTGATTAAAAGAAAAAAAATGATAATTTACATAGTTCAAACAGTATATTCAGACAGTAATCGGGGAAAAAAGTAAATAAAGGAAAATGTTATAAAAATGAAAATTATTACTTGTTTTTTATTTGAAGAATTCACACTTTTGTACTTATAATAAATCTGTAGAGAGGTCAATTCTGTACATGAAATAATATTTTCAACATAAACTATCAGGGGGTGATTAGTGATTGACACTGATGCCAAAAATGCAATCAGTAATTTTTTTGTCTGTCTGTCTGTATGTTCCTTATAAAAAAAGGACGGACGCGCAGGCCGCGTTTTGCTACTTGTTCCGGGTCCCTACGACCTTTAATACATTCAGGTAACTGCGAAATAAATGTTCTTCTATGCCTATTTAAGTTAAATGAAACGTATACATAAAAATTATATTTTTAATGTTTTTTTTTATATTTTTCCGTTATACTAATCAAAATATTAAAAGCACCAAAAATAAAATGGTGAACGTTGCAATTTATAGTTTAGTAAAATAAAATTCCACTTCAAGCATAAAAACATATTCACTGCAGCAAAAGTTCGAGGTCAAAACCCCCAGGCGCTCCACTATAATTACAGTACTAAATTTAGATTGTTTTCTTTCTGTAATTTTAGTTTAGGAACAAACAAACATTTTTTTTTTATAATAGGCAAACAAGATGCCCTCACTCCACCTGATGGTAAGCGGTAGTGAGATCCAAATATGAGGTCGACAGGCACAATACAGCATTTAAGCAGGCCTTCAGGAGTGCGACGGGCACTCACTCTGAAGGCCTGCTTAAATGCCGGTTCACGCCCCGCCTGAAGAGCCCGGGATCATAGGAGGGAGGGAAAACATGAGCTGGAAGGGCATTCCATGCCTTAATGGCACGGGGCAGAAATGAAGAGCTGAACCTGAATTGTTCGTTCTTTATTTATTTGTTTGTACGCGCAAATTTCAGGAACTACTAGTTCGAATGGATTTTTTTTTGTGTTGGATAGACCATATATTTAGTAAGTAAGAAACAATGGAAAATGTGTAAAAACGGGGGGAAACGCGGACGAAGTCGCTGGCACAGCTAGTTAAATGTTTCGGCTTTTTTCGGACTTTTTAATAGATGGTTATTGTTAAGTTAACACAAAATTAGTCGAGCGATAGCGATAAACGACTTCACACGTACGAATACACGGGCGGCCGCTGGTTTTAAAAGAATAGGTATGTACTGTAACTACATGTACTGAATGACTCGGTGGAACAGTGGAAAGTGACCCAGGCGCACTACCTACGGTTCCAAAAGTCGTGGGTTCGATTCCCGCACGGGACAAATACTTGTGTGACGAACATCGGTATTTGTTCCGTGTCTGGGTGTGTTATTAAATAAATTTATGTATATTTGTGTATCCACTCTAGATTCTGATATCTATAATACAAATACATAAGCTACTTACAACGGGATCAGATCATTTTATGATTATTTTAAACGAAAAAATTTGCCATTCCCGATGTATTGATGACCATTGTATAACTTGAAATACTGGTTGTGTCTATTAATTCCCATTTTTCCCGTTCGTCCGAACGCTATCAGCGCGGCCAACCAATGCGTTATACTCACAGCACATTCGAAAGATTGGGTTATGGAACGGATTTGTTGAATATTTGAATTTGAATATAGTTCTAAGTTCAGTGGGACAAAGCCTAGTGTGCGAGTAGCCTATCGATTGGGAATAACCCTTCTATTCTTCATGAGAACCTATTTAAATAACACCAATCGAACGTTACATATTTATTGCTCAAAAGGGATCTCTAGCTAATGACCTGGCTAACTAGACACATTAGTGCATAGGTAGGTACTAAACAAAGGGATTAAAAAGGTAACTGCACGTGAACGATATCTCATAAAAGCCTATCCCTTTTCTGTCTCTTTTATTTTGTTTTGAACAGGGTTATCCATCCTTAATTTTGAGGATTCAGTTCTAAAGGTTATTGAATTGCCTTAAATAACCTTTGCAACATTTCGTAAATTTTTCTTAAATACAATAACTTTTATGAAACTGTTTCGTGCCTTTAACGGTAAAGGTACGAAAACTTTAGTTAACTAAGTTTTGGTTTTTTTTCAATAAAGACGGCTTTATTAACAAGTTAACTTTCCGCCTGCGAGTCTGTTTGCGAACATAATATTTTGTGCAAAACCTTAGTCCGTTATAGCGGAATCAAACTGTATTACGTATATAATATTAAATGACAGATAGGCGCATGTATAGTATAAATAAGGATAAGTTGACATATTTTTTCTTTAGTTTATTGTTATAAAGCTAATCGGATTAGTTATAAGCATGCTTGGTTCTTCTCATGCAAACACAGATTTTGACCGAGCTTGAGTTATTATTGTTACAATAATACATTCATGAATTTTCCAAAATAATAACTAAGTCTAGAAGATAAATAGCCATATGTTTATCTTAATAAAAGCCACATTGCAGCTTTTACTAAAAAACAGATTTATGTTATTTTATATCCATTTAAATGTTTAAAACATAATGAGAAACACAATCAAACTATTTTCAACTCATTTCAATTTACATACAATATGTCGATTTTTAGATGTGTACAATACACCGTGAAATTTGAGTGGTTGTTTTCCCGTGGCAGAACGATTTGCCTTTAGTAATACTATCCAATCATGCAAATTATTCCGTGAATAAAATTGTTTTTTTTAAATTTTCAAATCAATAATTTTCAAACTCTAAAACGAGAGAAGCTATCGTTCTTTTATAAGATGTGACGTAATCAGGTACTGCTTGCCGCATGAAATCGATGCTTAAAACTTTAGAAGCTCTACGCCCTAAGTAATAAAGCGGTTCGAAAGTGCTTTCGAGTTTCCGTTGTACCTTTCGTAAAACCGGCATTTATTGATTTTAATAAAAAAGAACTGCACAAATCTGTTGTGCTACTAAAATAGAATCATTTTACTGCGGGAAAACAACCACTAAAATTTCACGGTGTATATGTTATAGGCAAGGTGTATAATGCAGGCATTCTTTATAATGCCTAGGAAATGTATAGAATGCCGAGGTTGCTTAGGCAATGTATGAAATGATACTCAATGTTTGAAATATTTTACACTTTACCTAGGAAATGTATAGAATACCTGGGCATTGTATGAAAAAAAAACTGAAAAAATGAAAATAGTATAGTATAGAATGCCGGTTGAAGTTTAGGTAATGTATTTAATCGATTTTTCTTCTCCGTAATTTGGTTAGTTACCTACTGATCTTTTGAGAGCTTATCCTAATTTTAACTGTTACAAGCACATAGCGCTGATTAAACATATTGCTTTTTATCGGTTGGTATGCCGTGTTTTTTGCGTAGAGAGCGTTTGTCACATAGGAGTTCTAGAATTATTCAAAATTTTTAAAATAATAATTTTTCAACTCGAAAACGAGAGAAGCTATGATGTGACGTAATCAGGTACTGCTTGCCGCATGAAATCAATGAAATCGATACTTAAAGCTAAAGAAGCTCTACGCCCTAAGTAATAAAGCGGTTCGAACGTGCTTTCGAGTTTCGGTTAAACCTTTCGTTAAACCGGCATTTATTGATTTTAATAAAAAAGAACTGCACAAATCTATTGTGCTACTAAGATAGAATAATTTTAATGCGGGAAAACAACCACTAAAATTTCACGGTGTATATGGGTGGTTTTAAAAAATATCGGGAGGTCCGGTGGTTCAAGTCCCCGTTCAGGCGAGGTCATGAATGCGATTTTTTTCAAAATTTTAAATTTACATTAAGTTATAAAAGCATTAAAAACAACAAATAAAAACATAATTGCCAAGTGCAACCATTCTGTATAACATTTCTGTAAAGAAATGTTTGCGGACCGATAGTGTTTGATCACTTACCGGTGGTGGCGCCACCCGTGGCTAACGGGTAAACGGTGATGGAAAAGTTGGCATTGTGACGTAATTGCCTGGATAGCTCAGAGGTTAGAGCAACCGACGCGATATCGGGAGGTCCGGTGGTTCAAGTCCCCGTTCAGGCGGGGACATAAATGCGATTTTTTTCAAATTTTAAATTTTCAAAGAGGACTCTTTTTTTAACTCAGTCTAAGGTGCCAGGAAGTCCCGAGCTCGCAAGTACTACATAGTTTATCCAAGGCCTAAAGAGTTTGTCCTGAAATCAGGTTTGTCCTCTAACATGTATGTTTATGATCAACAAATTGCAACTACATATCTAGCTATCACTGTTCTCAAGTAAAAGCCTGGTGACAGATGGACGGACGGACCATTCATGGGTTAACGGACGGACTCAAAACCAATGCTACCGAACCTCTCTACGCAAAGCAATAACATATTATTCAAAACATACCGTCGATAAGTTTGATTAACCCGTTCAATATCAACATTTTGAACTTGACATTAACAGGAACATTACTCTGTCTCAATAATAAATAAAATGAAAATGATTAAGGTCCTACCCATGGTCGTTCATTATACACATTACCTGATGCACTTCGGGCATTTCATACAATACCTAGGCAATGTGTGAAATTAATCGTATTATACACATTGCCTGATCGTTTTAGGCATTGTATAGAATACCTAGGTAATCTATACAATACCGGATTATACACATTGCCTATAACATATATACGGGCCCAGTTCTAAAAAAAGCGTAACTATTACACAAACAAGGCCGTTTTTTGGACCGCTCCTATCAAACAAAGACTGTCAAACACACAAACGACAATGTTGACATTAAATGAAGCAATTACGCACCAATAAACTACATATAATATACTTACTGTACTAAACGCTACAAAATAGAACTGGGTCAGAGGCAAAAATAACATAGGTACCTATTATATTGCTTGTGTAATGGATGGCGTAAGATTTCAGAAATTTATAAAGTACTTAAATATTCACCAAGTACAAGCAAAATCGCTTAGCTCACGCTCTAACGATGACATTAGACATAATATTATCAGAGATACACAAGCTATGCAAGAGCCCTGAGTCATCTTTGAAAGACAGAACATAAATGAGTATATTGAACTATGTACCACAATCAAATTAGTTATTAGATACATGTTCTAATCCCTGAGACTAGCACTTAGCCCGTAAGATGACGCTTGGTTGATGAGTTAGGGAATTTAGAGGGACAATGAAGAGCACTGGAGAGGGTGAAACAATAGATTCTGGTATGAGCGGCGGTGCGGCTGTTCTTGATCCCCCGCAAGATAATTAATTAATAATAACATTCGATATTTAATGAAAATCGGCCAAATTTCGTCTTTCTGCTAGAACTTCATATTATGAAGCCATTAATTAGATATTCTGATAACTCGGTAATAACTTAACAACAGCAAACTACTTGGGTTTGAAAATTGCACTAGCTAGGTTCGCATTCTGTGTGTGGGCTGTGCCGCTTCGGAGGTTAATTGCCATCCCTCTATTGTCCTGTATAACAGACAGGCACAGGGCACAACGCAAATTAAATTGCCGCATGGCTTCCGCTTTGATTCGCAAACATTCGGTCCCGGTGAACTATTAGCCCGATTATTTTCTGTGTTTGCATAGCTTTACCGTAATGGACTCTACGCCTAGCTTTGATCTTTCTTAGACCAAAGTTACAACAGACGTGAGATTAAGCCGCATAGAACAGATCGATCGATCGATCAAACAGATATGTGTGTAGCCTGTAGATATTTGTTTCTTTGACGAGAAGAAGTCTAATACATACGAACCTATACATTTAGATTTAGAAAGAGTCCGTCAAGATCATGTATGTATAGGCTTGTTTTATTAGTGTAACGCAACGAAAGCGATGTGATGTGATGTCTCCGTGTGCGGCAAATTAGTCAAAAATAGAGTTAACGCCATAAATACTGAGAGGCACATCATTCAATGTTGTCAGTTGAGCTACTATTTAAATCAAAATATATTTATTTGTAGGTAACTGACTTTTATTTATTTAGTTATGTTTGGTAAGCAATTTATAACCTATTTTTGCCTGTAAAGTGCTTTTAAAAGTGCGGGGTTCGTAGAAGCTTTATAATTATTGGGGTAGAACATAATATTTCGCATAAGCTTTATAATTATTAGAATTCTACTAACCTTGAATGCATTTCTGAACTTATTTGACATTATGTTGTAGAGGATGGGGTTTATTGCAGTTGAGAGAAAGTACAGCACCCCAGAGAGCCAGGTCAGCACAATGTAGACCTGGGAACAAAAAGTGCAGCTCAGAAATTTTATTCAGAAATAATAATTAACAAATACATATGTAATGACCAAGTAAATAATATACGAATAAATTTATTGATTAAGAGCGTCTTAGAACATTCTATAATCGTCTCCATCTAAAATCGGCTCAGACAGTACGAACTTAAGTTAAATACTACACCTTAATTAATTCATGTTAAGGTGTAGTAGGTATTTAATTAATTTTTATACGAGAGATGAAGTACTTAGAAATAAACTAGACCTAAAATCTCCATGGTATTTCAATTATGGTCTATGAATTAACATAGTAGTTATATAACGGCAGCGAGTCAATAAAATTGGCTTTGGTTGTGTCAAATACCGAACATAATTATGTCAACGATTTCTTCACAAGAACTATGAATGGTTGGTGCAAATAAAACAATAGTTTTTTTTTTCAAATCAAGCACCTGCGCCGCTGGAAACACGACACTATCGTGTACCAGTAAAACGTAAAGAAGATGAACTATCTTTTGCACATAGAACTAAATATGCTTCGTAGTCAACGGTATCAAGGACCAGAAGGAACAGTCGAAACTTGCACATACCTTTTCGACTATGCCATTTCGGCTGTGACAATAATTGGTATGTACACGAATGCGTAAGTGCATTGATTGTCACAAAGAATACTTCGATGAACAATAATTGCAGCGCCCGGGGCGTTGAAAACATGAAAACCACGGATTTCTGTTACAGTGAAAAAGATTTCGTATCAAAAATTGTGATTTTAATTTAGTTTTTTGCTGAACCACGGAATTTTTTATTTCATTCATAGTGCAGTCATTGAAGCATTATCGGTCCGGTTTTATTTACTGTGAACCGATTTGCATGAAATTTTGGATTTAGGTTCATATTACCCTTAACTTCAAAGTGAAAACGATTTGAACCCCGCAACCACACTGGAGGTGGTTGCTGACCCTTTTCAGGGGTGGATAGTTTTTTTTTTTTCAAAATAACCTCAGATATCGATACAAGGCCCAATTTTAAGCAAAAATCATTTCAAAAGTTTTTCAAAAAATCTAATAATTTTCAAGTAATGGCTAATAAATAAAAAATCATTTATTATTTAAGTAATTGGCTATTGAAAATTCGCAATTTTTGCACGATTTTCATCGGTTTTTAGCAAATATCTCCAAAAATATACGATCTATCGAAAATGTTATTATGTATAAACAAAATTGAAGCAAGTAAAAAAATAAACAATTTGGAAATTTAAAAAATATTGTAAGTGCAATATTAAGCAAGATATTAAAGATCAAAGCCGTTTTTTATTTTGACTGAACTTTTATCGATGTGGTCAATGCGATCTAGCGGCGAGGAAATGCATTTTATGCATTCTAAGATTATTTTCGCCTAAGATGATCCCTGTGACACTTCATTGTGTTCTGAATCACGTATTTTACGTTTGACAAACGAAAATAATTTTATTGCACACATTTTTCATTTTATTGCGGCGTCATTAGGTAAAATATTAAAATAAATATTTTTATACTTTTATATGACAAACAGTATCGTTTAGTTTTATTTAATGTAATAGAACATTTAAAAAAAATACCTATGCAGTTCGTATACGTAGAATGGAACGTAGTAACTCTGACTAAGTCACGTTTGTCAAACGTAAAATGCGTGATTCAGAACACAATGAAGTGTCAAAGGGATCATCTTAGCTGAAAAAAGACTATAGTAAAGAAGGTTTAATAATTCATAAGCTTAAAAATGAGCTCTATTAAAAGTCTTTTGCACGTCAAATAAGTGAGCTGTATTGCAAATAAGATGAGCATCTAATGTTTTTTCTTGTAAATCAATGGGTTTCTAAAGAGCCATTTCCTCCATCCTTTCATTTGACTGTCTCGGCGGAACAGTGGTTAGTGACCCAGGTTCACTAACTACGGCTCCAAGAGTCGTGGGTTCCATTCCCACTCGGAAAAAATATTTGTGTGACAAACATCAGTGTTTGTTCCGTGTCAGGGTGTGTATTAAGTACATTTAAGTATATTTGTGTATGCGCTGTTGATTCTGATATCTGTAACACAAGTGCTTAAGCTATTTACTACGGGATCAGATCAATGTATGTGATGTTGTGTAATATTTATTTGTCGGATCAGAAGTATTTAACGACATAGTGTGGGCGAATGTAGGTATCGTGCAAATAAAAGTAGCGTGATATCAAAGCACTAGATTTATTCTAGGTTACTATTTCCATTAGTTCGATTTACAGAACAATGAACACAATCACACCCGACACTAATTACACTGAATAGAATGGAAGTATAACGATACGCGACAGTTTCTACGATTTGCACCGTGCGGTCGACCGGAGATAACTGAGCCGCTGCGCACGACCGCCCGCCCTAACGTAGACTCCGTCTAGCGCCACCGGGTGGCGCTTGCGTGCCGTAGCTTCCACTCACTGCCTTCAGGTGGCGCTGGCGTCGCAATATTCCGACACGGCCATCCTGCTTGCACACGTCCTCGTGTGTTAGTCTGAAACAATAGAAAACCAAGCACAGTATTTACCGTTCGGTCTATCCTGACCTAACACAAAAACATTCAGTTTCTAGATTTTCTAGACAGTCATCAGTACAGAGTACTAGAACATAATTTACACACTTTTTTTACAATCAAACTGTATTTACTAACACTATGAAATTTAATTCAAACAATTCAGTGATTATAGATGGTCCAGACAGAATCAAGTAACAATTGCACGCATATCATAACACACTCTTAAATCTCCATTTAAGCACAGGCTCAATCCATCCAGACCAATACGGCTCTACAAGCCCAGGAAACCATCCTTATGCGACTCCATCTACCAGGATCGCCGAGTCATCTCCGACTCTACGGTCTTAATATCCCATAAGACCCGACCCCCGCCAGTGTTCGCTGCATTACCGCGTGCTCACGGTGTTTTACAAAGAGACTATGAGAATCGCAAGAACTAATTCTTACGATCCCTAAACATCACTAAGCTTACATACCGATTTCAATTGAACTACGGCTACAGCGACACACCTGGTGCGGTCAACACATACGGTCAACTTTGACCCGGTCTAGGACTAGAGTGCAACCTTGCTTAAAACAAAAAGAGTAGACAATCTACTCCGACTCAGACTCAACTTCAGCAACTTCAATTGGTGCTTGACCCTCTGGCATACGGTGATGACAGGATTAGACTGTCATGGGCGTACTTGTATGTACACTTTGAATTTAATGACTTTAAAATAAGGAAAGCTTTTAAAATTATTTACTTCCATTTTCATCAAATCTTTACATGGTTTGAACACACTAGATTACATTTCACATCAAACAAAATTAATTTCAATTGTAACAAAAGAAAACAAAACATTTTCGAGTAGCCAGAGTCACGTACCATTCGCTGTACAAATTAATTCTCGCTATTAATCAACTGTGTAGCCTCACAAATCTCGATTGACCACTCCAACGCCACGGCACCATAGCCAATAGAGACTCCAAAGTCTCTCATACGCGCTTCAACATCCACGCACGTGTGCATCACCCACTGACTACACACTACGATCTCGTTAGACCACGACCACCACCAGAGCCAAACGCGCATCGCGAAATAGCTACTGGCATAGTCAACTTTACTACGGCCGTTAGAGTTTACACTCGAGCTCTCATAACATCACCAATTAATTGTTTACACATTACTCATCCACGTTAGGCTCACGATGTATCTCTACTTCAACTTCGACTGGTACAAGACATTCTGGCAATCCTCTTAACCTATCACTATCAAATAACTCACGATAAAAATGAAACCAAAAGAGTAAACCGTTCGGCCATCCCAGCCAAAAGTTAACAAATAACTTCTGCTTACAAAATTTTACTTTACTTAACATTTGAACGTTTGACCGACAAGTTCCCAAGTTCAAAACTGCAACTAAGGCATTACTCAGCATATCCAATTAATTAATAACATAAGTCTAGACACACACACTCTCTCTTGCCTGTCCGTCGGCCTAGAACCAGTCCGTCGGTTCTCACAGTGTTCAGTCCATCGAACACACCTAGTATCCAGTCCATCGGATACTCATGGCTCAGTCCATCGGCCATTTCAACTAAATGTAACTCAGTCCATAGGTTACCCGTACCATCGACATGTGTCATTAAATAAACTAACAATCAACATTGTTATCAACTAAACAATTATCATTAGCATTGTTCAACTATTTGGGAACCTATCGTTCTACTTGAATTCAATGATTTCAAAAATTATCTATCCGCATTTGGACGGGGAAAACCAAAACCAAATACTCAATTACTTTAAAAGGGCCTCTATACTTGGGGTCCAACTATGTCTGATTTCTTTCCTCATTTTTGAGGACAAACATTGTGTTCAGTGAGCATCACATACTGTGATGCAGTACAGAATCACAATTCCTAGGTAAATCAATCTTAAAGGATGTCTAAAGTCTAAACATAAAAACAATGCACCTGATTTAAGGTTTCCTCTCAGCATCTATCTTGCATTCCTGGTATAAGGAATTTGTTGCTCCGTAGCCGCCTGTCGTACTGCAGCTCAATCTCAATTCCCAACTGTGTTCACAGATGCCTGGGGTACAAGGCAAGGTAACTGAAACAAAGATTTCCCACAGTAGACAACTGACTGGTAAAGTGTTTGAGAATCACCGTTCAATTACCTAGCTTAATTAAAGTAAACTTAACAATCAATCTACGTGTTCGAGAAACTAAAATTATTCCCTGAGCTTTTAATTGCACTGACATTGACGGGAAAATATTTTTTTAATTCTTTTTCTAGTAGGAAATAACGGTTTTAAGGCTTTGATTAGTTAAAATCATACAGCCAAACCTTTAATTTTTTTTTTTTTTTTACTAGCACACATGCACACACGCACACACATCCAGATTCACACTTCCTGTTTTTCTAGGCTGCCAGTAGCCACACAACCACAAGTTGCATGAGGTCTAATAACTTTAGCACTTAGTGGCATCAAGTACAAGATAGGTAGCTAGGCATTTCACATAATCTTTCACACTTTTAATGTGGCTACTTTTAATTTACAAAAAAAAACATTACTTTAAACGAAACTATTATGAAAATGTGTGCATTGAAACAGACTATACTGACTTTCAAATAAAAATCGCAACAGTATGAAAAAGACTCACATGATCATGTAGTTTGCTTACAAAGCAACATCCACTCGTCACTCGTTCCGGGATGCACCGCCGCCGCCGCCGCTGCCGCCGCCGCTGCCATCGGCCTGATGGCCGCCGCTGCTGCACCGGCTCGCGATGTGTCCTGGCTTCCCACATTTGAAGCACATGAAAGGCTTCGCTGCTGACTGCTGGGTTGCTTGACTCGATGATGCATGCGTCGCAGGTCTTCCTCTCACATCCACAGGCTTGCTCCTACATTCGGAACGTCTGTGACCCATTTTTCCGCAACTATAGCATTTTAGCGAGGTCATCTTTCTCTCGCTCGCTTCACATCGGGCTCACTAGACGATTGACCAGGAGTATGGATCTGGCGCTTCAGATATGAGAAAGCGTATAGCTCTTTCTGCAATTTATCTCTTGAAGAAATGTCGGTAGTAAACGCTAAGCGTTGTAATCGCGAGTCGAACTGCGAAATATGCGCTAATACAGCTGCTACTGCAATCTGCTCCTTATCTGCATCCTTCCATCTATTAGTAAGCGATGCCATCAACCGACTCGCATAGGCGGAAAGGGCCTCTTTTTCGTTGGGCTTACTGCCGTTAAGATTTATGAAAGTACCCGCCAAAGTCTCTGTAGTAACAAATCTGGCCGTGAAAAGAACCTTGAACTCCTCCCATGTCATACCTTGGTATACAATCTGCGATAGCCATGTTGACGCTGCCCCCTTCAATGCCTTGCTGATCACAACAACAAATTCACCGCCGCTTAGTGAATTATCGGCAAAACACAAATCCGTGGTCGCGCACCATGATTTCGCATTAGAATTTTGCTTATCGGGGTTGAAATCAGGCAGCACTACACTATTGTTCACATTTGGAGTCTTCAATGCATGAATCAGTTCGCGCATTTGTTGATTTTGTAATTCAAAAAGTACCCGCCACTGACTTTCATCGCCGCGACTATCATTTGCACGATTCGATCCCACTTCTGATGTCGGATCAGAAGTATTTAACGACATAGTGTGGGCGAATGTAGGTATCGTGCAAATAAAAGTAGCGTGATATCAAAGCACTAGATTTATTCTAGGTTACTATTTCCATTAGTTCGATTTACAGAACAATGAACACAATCACACCCGACACTAATTACACTGAATAGAATGGAAGTATAACGATACGCGACAGTTTCTACGATTTGCACCGTGCGGTCGACCGGAGATAACTGAGCCGCTGCGCACGACCGCCCGCCCTAACGTAGACTCCGTCTAGCGCCACCGGGTGGCGCTTGCGTGCCGTAGCTTCCACTCACTGCCTTCAGGTGGCGCTGGCGTCGCAATATTCCGACATATTTATTTATTATAACTAGATGACCCGGTGAACTTCGTATCACTTATCTATTTAGCCAAACGAAATATAGGCACTATAGTCAATTTCCGGAACGTAGAGAAATGCTCCTCGTTCCAGGTTTACAGGAGCATTGCGTCTGCATATTCGATCACTTTCATTTTCCCGTGCTCGCTGCTGTTGTGATCGATGTGCACGAACTCGTTCCATTTTCTGGCTATTCACTTCATTGGTATTTACTCGGGAACGTAACTCCGCCATACTTGCACGACTGTTATCATTATCAGCCTCTCGCTGGTCATCAGTGCGTTCAGAGCGTAAGGTAGCTCGTTGCACATTTGAACGACTTCGACGACCTATGTCAGGTCGTTTTCTCCTTGGCATTGTAAAGCGGTATCAGATTTCGGTATTTTCTTCTATCTCTCGTTTATACACCGTGAAATTTTAGTGGTTGTTTTCCCGTGGCAGAACGACTTACCTTTAGTAATACTATCGAATCATGCAAATTATTCCTCGAAAAACATTTTTTTTTTATTTAACAGAATTATAATTTTCCAACTCGAAAACGAGAGAAGCTATCGTTGTTTTTGAATGTGACGTAATCAGGTACCGCTTGCCGCATGAAATCGATGCTTAAAGCTAAAGAAGCTCTACACCCTAAGTCATAAAGAGGTTCGAACGTGCTTTCGAGTCTCGGTTAAACCTTTCGTAAAACCTTCATTTATTGATTTTACCAAAAAAGAACTGCACACATCTTTTGTACTACTAAGATAGAATCATTTTACTGCGGGAAAACAACCACTAAAATTTCAATGAAATTTCTTGTATGTATGGCACCCGCAAAAGTCAAAACAAAGATACTATGCCGCAAAACTACGCCGCAAAAGTAGCTATTTTTCCTTGCCAAGGCAAAGACTAATAATATGTTTGCGCACTACAAACACAGACTGATTGATAAATCAAGTTTGCAAACACTGCGTTCAGAAATACAACCCGGGTGCATTCAGGTGCATATTATGTTTTCTGAACGCACAAACAATGACAACCAAAATACAACCATCAAACATGTCAACCAATTATTGTGATTTTTTTATATTTAAATATTCGATGATCAGGGCAAAGTGGATATTATGTTGTCGACTCAAAACTCTTGCTTTAATACGTTCTTCAATTCGAGTGGAACCGAGAGTACAAATACAGTCAAATGTTTGACAGAAAGTAGGTAAGTGGCAACTTATATGGGAAAATAGAATTGTTGTTATACTCTATTTTCGTCGAATTTTTTCCTTAATTGCTCACCTGTTAGACCTACCCTGGACTACGACAAAACCAAAATTACCTAAATCGGTCCGGGCGTTCTCGAGTTTTAGTCAGACTAACGAACAGCAATTCATTTTTATTTATAAGAAAGAAGAAGAGAAGATAGATAGATAGATAACTATAACACTTATTTCCACCCAAATTAAAATTAATCGTATTCCGTCTAGAATTATTTTTCTTATAAAGAGTTTGACATATTGTATCAGTTTGGATGCTTCAGGACACATATTGTTCTAAAAGGCTTGATAAAAAAAATAATTAAAAAATATTTTTTTTAAAAATCCCACCGTTCTCTCATAATATCTCAAAAATTACGACAGATACGTATAAAAAAGAAGATATAAAAAAAATGGTATTTTTGTAACAAACGAATGGTCTTTTTGTTTTTTCTGTCGAACAAAAATTGACGGAGATAATATGATTGTTTAAAGAGCGCGTGGCAGTGCAATCACAGCCCTTTAACCCTTCCCCGTTTGTGTAAAGTGTTTTTAACTACATATTGCATGTTGCATATTGGATGTTGTAGCTCTCTTAATTACCATTATTGAAATATCGCGTTGCAAGAAAGCTTTACGTTCATTAGAGTACCTGCATGCAACATTTCAACCATCTATCTTAGGCGGTTAAGATTTTTTCATACAAAGATTTTTCAAGAATTTAAGGGATAGTTTACATAGGTTGAAAAGGGGTTAAAATGTCATAATTTTTATAGAGAATATAAAATATTACTTACTCTATACTTTCATCTTTTTATGTCATACCAAAGTATTTCGTTGTGATTTTTTCAATTCAAGGGTTTGCAAGGGTTGTACGATATTCAAAGGATTGAAAATGATTTTAATATAAGGTTGTGTAGAAAACACTTTACAATGTTACCACTTTGCACAACATTAAACATGTTTTCTAGCGATAACATGGCTCAATGTAAATTTTTCCGTTCGTTAAAACGTCGTCAGTTTTCGGTTCGTTTTCACCCTTTAAAAATAATAGGCGGGGTTTAGATCATTTTCACTTTTGAAGTTAAGGGTAATATAAGCCTAAATAAAAAAAACATGCAAATCGGTACACAGTAAAAAAATTCGGATGTTTTACCGTATTTTTCGCTTCAATGACTGTGCACTATTGGTGTTCGTCATAAAAGTCCCAGACCATGTTTTGTTAAGAAAAAATGTTTCAAATGTTCCAAAGGCAGTATTAAAGCCGACAACATTTGCTACATGACTGAATTGTGTACGTTGAATACACATTTATCGAGATACAATTTAGCGTACATGTCTTCAAAAACATGTCCACTGCCCATTGACTTCAGTCCTAATAAACTAAAAATAGCTAGAGAGAGTGGTTCCGAACAAACTTCTTTAGAAAATTAAATGGTGTTCGTAGTAGAAAATTAATTCCAAAAATAAAAATACTAATTGGCAGATTTCCTTTTATTCCCTTAACTAGTTTTTATTGAACCTTTTTTAGTCTGCAGTAGTTTTTTTCTATTCCCGGCCCCACGACGTGGTCGGGGATAGAAAAAACCCTCGTATTACAAGGTTTCATATACTATTTTAATAAAACTCCTTAATAATTATGTTTCACTAACTTAATAATTATGTGTAACTGCCTCATTGGTCTATTGGTAGCAAGCGCTGCGTAAGTGCCGAGAGGTCCCCGGTTCGAGTCCGGGGTCGGGCAAAATTTGTGTGAGTTTTTCTGTAATGAAATTACTCAGCCCGGAGTAAGGAAGTTGGCGGTTGAACGCCCGTGCCTCGGAAAGCACATTAAGCCGGTGGTCCTGCGCCCGATCTCTCATCGGTCATGTCGGATTGCCGTCTCACCGAACTATGAGAGTAAGGGACTAGAGAGTGCACTTGTGTTAGCGCGCACACTTGTGCACTATAATATGTCCTGCGCACTTGGCTGATCTCAATTGAGATCGGCCGCCATGGCTGAAATCGGTCGGACGCCTTATATAATTATGTTTCATCATCAGCCTATATACGTCCCCACAGCTGAGGCACGAGCCTACCTTAAACTATATAAATTTAATTGCGTAACAGATTGAGTTACTTTCAGCCCAGTGAAATTAGGTGAAAAAAGGGGTCAACCTCGGAATGAAAGATAATAAGCTGGAAATTGGTACAAACCTTTGTTTTGTCGCCCTAAGGATTGTCTCAAAAGTCCCAAGTGCTATCGTGTCCGCGTCTTAAGATATTGAAGGTCAAAGTTCACAAAAATCAATTTTTCACGAATATCTCGGTGTGCTATGCTCTCCTAGTGCTTAAATTATATTTTTACCTGTTATGAATGTTGTAGAGTATAAAATTCTATACAACTTTTGTCTAATTTTTTTGTTCATACGTTTAACCGTTTTTGCGGTAAAGCGCAAAGAGTGCGCACTGCGCAGCGTACATTCATATATGTATGAGCATAATGCAAGGCAATAGCTGTGTTATTGATGAGAATCAGCATCAAATATGGCTTGTTTTAATGTGAAACAAACAGTTTTTTAAATGTTTTGATTATTCGACTTATTGATCAAAATTTGGCTTTGCTGATTGGCACATTCATTTTTTTGTCAAAACAGTTTGTTTCATCATCATATGATTTTGAAAGTGCTGCAGTTCTTCTTTGCTTCAATATTAATTTTACTATGATCCGAATATCCGTCAAATACAAGAACGATTTTTGACCCATAATGTGTTTGTAAATATTTAATGAATTTATCTAAAATATTGGAGAAACTATCGTCTTCGTCCCACACGACGCGATGCAGAAGAAATCCACCATCGACAACGTATGTTACATTTTTTTCATCAAGATCAATATCGACAGGTAATACGCACTCTTCGCGCTCTACCACAAAAACGGTAGATCGTATGAAAAAAGAGTGCAGACAAAAGTTGTAGAGAATTTTATACTCTAGAACTTTTATGATTGGTAAAAATATTATTTAAACCATTGGAACCGAGATATTCGAGAAAAGTCGTTTTTTTTTAACTTTGGCTTTCAATATCTTAAGACCGGACACGATAGCAATTGTGACTTCTGAGACAATATTAAGGGCGACAAAACAAACGTTTGTACCAATATCCAGCTTATTATCTTTTATTCCGAGGTAAAACCCTAATATGACTGGGCTATTTCGCATTTATAATATTAGTAAGGATAGAAAGGATAAGGATATGTAGTGTTCGTACAATTCATAGACAATAGCACTACTATACACTAAAATAAAGAACGTCACAAAGCAGTGCCAGCCTGAATATGTTACACAACATAATATGTATGTAGTGTAGATAATATCTATTTTGGTTAATGTATTTTTCGTGAAGGTTTCTATATTTAGGATAACGACACACTAACATGAGCGACGAAAAGATTTTCCGCGTGGAACTAAAGGAAATAGTCACTTTACCTTGACCTGATACTGAAATTTTTAGCATCTGGGGGCACGGCAGTGCCCCCGCCAAGTCGGACGCGAAGCTTACACTGCCGTACCATCCTTTACTGGAACCATTTCGCCGCATTTTCAGGCCCCAATTTGAGAATTTTAGACTTTCGCGTTCCATTACACAAAATATTTGTCTTTATGGGTCTACGCGCGTTATTAGGAGTAGCAAATTACTTAGTGGGTAGCTGTACAAATGACATTAGTGCTAGTTCGGGGGTGGATCTAGAAATTCACAACCGTTGTGGCCGACGAAGACGGGCGGCGCCAGTTCGCTCGCGACCATGATTGGTGCAACCCAGTCGAAACATCGGGCAGTAAGTAGCTATGTAATTTGCTTCTCCTAATAACGCGTGTAGACCCATAAAGACTAATAACCAAATTTGAGAACATCTGGATAAGACCAGAACGCAGAAATTTTCATCATCCAGTAAGCTATGATAACATACTTAAAATCCTAAATTTCAACACATTTATGACACACACTTACATTTATGACACACACTCACTCACTCACCTACTCATGATCATCAAAATAGAGCTAGTACTTCCCATAAACTCAGAGCGCTGAAATTAGGTACAGAGTTAGGGTTTAATAGCCACATAAAGGGAAAACTATGAAAGCTACGACAATCGAAGATCTAGTGACCCTGATTAGAAAACACAAGAGCCCAACCTAACTATTAAAAAATCGATTTACCGCCTTTACAAAAAATATTTAATTTGGTTAGCTGCTCCTACAAAAAGAAGTGAAGAACCACTAAGACATTCTGTAAAAAAACTAGCCAAGTCTCGATGGAGCTGCTTGCTCATCTCTAAAAAGTAATGAAATCTAGACAAAATCGTGCCAAGTCTAAGGTTCCTTACTGCGATTCATTTTTATAGATAGTGTTGTGTGACTTGGCCGTTGAAGGGTACTCAAGGGTACAATTTAAAATCCTGTAGCCCACGCGGACGAAGTCGCGGGCACAGCTAGTGTTACATACACGTTTGCATATTTCAGTAACAAAATTTAATAAAAATCTCTTGACATGCCAACAAAAACAAAACAAATATATAAACACGACATATTATTATGTACTTAAGCAAATGTTGATTGTTCAAGCATATTTTCTTTGATACGATCTAAGCCCGAATATCGTCATAAGTTAGCTAATAATAACAAACTATGTACATCGTAAGGAACGCTATAAGCATGTGCCAAAGACATAAGGCATGCAATCATAACAACTGGCAATAACATTGCTTTTATTAAAATTGTGTATGTGTACGTACAAACATAAACAGGGTGTAACGGGAGGGGTGGATCATCATTTGTCAATCGATTAGGGCCTTCAATACCTATCAATATAACTCCCATGTATGTTCCGCGATTTTCAATGGTTCCAAAGTTATTGAGATTTTTGTGAAAGACGTAATTCCCTTCCAATCTCCGGGTGTGGGGTGCGTCCAGTTGAGGTAGTTCTTCTACTGAACAAACCAAACCGTCTGTAGCCGAGAGGGTAAAAGAACATACTATTGCAGCTATTAAAAATATTTAGGGGCACGGTAGTGCAACCGCTAAGTCCAGTAATTTTTTATATATTTTGGTCCAGATTTCTACATATAACTGCATAAATATATGTGCGCCTATATATTTAAGCCCCTGCTTAATCGAGCACACTGAAAATTACTGTCTACAAAATACAAAAATTAATGAGATCCCATCAAAAATATTGTTTTTGGTGGGATACACAACTTTTTACCGTAAAACAACTAAGTTGCGAGACTTGTTTTTTTTTTTGACAAGTATTGTTTTTGATGGGATTTGGTATACCTACTACCCGTTTAATAATAATATGGAAAAATAGTTTTAGGTCTGAAAAAGGTTAATGAAAGTTTGTGGGTGTCCCAAAAAATAGTGTAAAGCGGAAGTCCTGAGATGGAAAACCCCGTGGGGCACCCGAAACGCTCCCATGTATGTTCCGCGATTTTTTATAATTTTTGAGTTATGTTTTTTTTACTAAATATTAGTCTTTATGGGTCTACACGCGTTATTAGGAGTAGCAAATTCAATAGCTACTTTCTTATGTTTTTTTTCTAAACTTTTAAGTATAATATAAATCATCATTTTGAAAACTTCCATCTAAGTTATGAACACAAATATTTTAAGCATTAAAGAAGAACTCATGAAAATTTATTTGCAAAAAGAATTTCTCAAAAAAATGAAATACTTTTTTTTTAATTTTTGTAGTCGGCTAGGTAAATTGTTAATATTAATGTTACGGATGCCCCACGCCATGTTCTATCTCAAGACTTCCGCTTGACACTATCTTTAGGACATCCTGTAATTAGTAATAAGTTATTAAAAGAAGCAATAACAATACCTTTGCTAAACGCTATCTAACCTGAGATAAAATTATTAGGTCTCATTAAGAGCTAAAGTATTACGGGTATGAGAATCAACAGTGGATTCACAAATATACTTAAATATATTTAATAATACACCCAGACACGAAACAAACACCGATGTTCGTCACACAAATATTTGTCCCGAGTGGGAATCGAACCCACGACTCTAGGAACCGTATGTAGTAAACCTGGGTCACTAGCCACTGTTCCACCGAGCCAGTCAGAGAGTTATTTGACAGTCAAGAATGTAACATGTTAACAAACAACATGTTTATAGATTGACCTTGGTGCCGTTACTCCAAAATACCTACGGAAAACGAGTTCTAAACTAATTATTAGTTTAGATATCAGTATGTTCATCGACAAGATTTTTATGAGAACATATTTTATTTAGCCATAGAGTCTATTTTGTTCAAAAGCCTTTGATTCAGACTCATTTGAATTCAGTGATAAACTTACTGCGTTCCAGGTATAAAAATCGATTTACCGTTTGTATTTTAACTAACAATTAAATTTAAAAAAAAAAACACAAACAAAAAAGAATTAAGTTGGTTTTAATTAAGATCCACCTAATAATAAATTTAATTCAAATATTTAATTATTCCAACTGATATCCAAATCCCTCAAAGGGTTTAATTTATCGAAGGCGATTTGTATGTAACGAGCTGGTATCTGCATACATTAATAATTAGGTAGATATTGATACAAAGCTAAGATTAGGTTTGTAGTTGGAACAAAGAACTAATCAAATGTGCAGATTCAAATAGCGTGATGGTATTCTACGGAAGGTGCATGGGTACTGAAAATATTATATGTCTATTACAAAAATATTTGTCCCGAGTGGGAATCAAACCCATGACTTCATGGCAGGGGCACTTTTTTAATTCACCGTGCACGAAGGGTCCCGTTCCATATTTTTCGTATCGGAGTCGTATTAAGTACCGAATGAAGTCTTTGTTTTTTTTATTTTGTTTTTAGACGTTCGTGACTGCCTGGTGACGGTCAGCGTAGTCTTAGTAATAGAGTCCCGTTTCACCACTTTAGGTAAAGAACGCTAAAAATAAATATTCCGTTCAGTTTAAAACAGAAAACATACAAACATGTTGACATATGACCTCTTATTAAATTAAAAAAAAAATCGCATTCATGACCCTGCCTGAACGGAGACTCGAACCACCGGTCTTCTGATATAGCTTCGGCTGCTCTAACCTCTGAGCTATCCAGGTGTTTAGTCACTAATGCGATTTTTTTTGGAAATAAACAAGCATAATAGGAATATATTGTTATATTATATACTAGCTGTGCCAGCGACTTCGTTCGCGTTTCCCCCGTTTTTTACACATTTTCCATTGTATCTTTGCTCCTATTGGTCGCAGCGTGATGTTATATAGCCTTAAACCTTCCTCGATAAATGGTCTATACAACGCAAAAAGATTTTTTCAAATCGAACCAGTAGTTCTTGAGATTAGCGCGTTCAAACAAACAAACAAACAAACAAACTCTTCAGCTTTATAATATTAGTATAGATTGTTATATTAAATTTATAATATATAAAAAAATCTATAAATAAAATAGGACAAATTTAGATAATAAATCTACAACAGCCGCCCTTAATCTAAGTTGTGCTGAACAATAATGTAATAAAATGAAAAAGATAATTAAGTTTCGGATCCAAAATTATTTACACATGTCCTATGCAATAGAGGCCCGAGTGGCTTAGTGAGTACGACTGCAGGCATATCACAACTCTTTAAATATTCTAATCTAAAAATGTTACAAGATACCTTCTCTCTTATGAAGTGATATCTGGTATTAACTTTCTCACGGGAACGGGAGCCAGCAGGAAAAAACTTTTGTATGAAAAAATCTAAACCGCGTAAGATAGATGATTGAAATTTGGCATGCAAGTATCTTAATGAACGTAAAGCTTACTTGCAACGAGATATTGAGAAAATTCTCACGGGAACAGGAGTAATTGGGAAAAGCTTTTATATGTAAAATCCTGTAGTCCACGCGAACGAAGTCGCGGGCACATCTAGTAAAATATAAATGGAGTGTCAATTAAAATACAAAGGAGAAAAAAAAACAATAAATAAAATAGGTTAGCACCAATTTAGATAACAATTTTTCCATCACATTTTACCAGCTAGCCTGGAGTAGCTAACTCGGGGATTAATATTTTTTTTATAAAATTTTGTTTGACAGTATTTATGTAGAGTTGAAATGGATAGTGATACCAAGACCAACAACCGGTAAGCTGCGAAGCCGGTGCGCCGCATATCTGGCCACCGGATATTCGGCTAATTCAGTAATTTTCAACGCCAGCTTCAACATCTGCTATACCTACGTTTAAAGGAAGATGAAACAGCTAATGCCATAGTATTGTCTATTTTCATTTGCGCGAGCACTTTGAAATAAAACTTTTATGGATAATAATTTTACGATTAAACTCGCGTGTATTGGTATTCTTAACATTATTAAGCTAATGCCATTTTTAGGATAGTTTCAATGCAGTGGCGAAGGATATTAAGTTTAAAACTGCAAGTCTGTTTTGTTAACTCGCTTATTCCAAGTTGATAAGAATAACAATATAATTTAAAGTCAAATTTTGGTACCCTGGAAGACGGGAAAGCCCTTAGTGCGGGACCAACAAAAACTGTGATTTGTACTCACTTGTATCTCTATAAAATTCGGCTAATAAGTAGGTAGGTAATGCAAATAATTTAAGTTAAAACCCGCAACCTGTTAACCTGCTTAGTCCAAAGTTGATAATGATACAATATAAAATTACAATGTTAACCTAAAGTCACCAGACCCTGTTATAATTTTGGGCGCGTTAGCTTCGTTGAAATGTGGGCGAAGAGGTATCGTTATATTCCAAGTATCAATTGTTTCATTCACAATGGTCCTTAAAACAATAATGCTCGACCAATCTAATCCCGTTTGCGTATTCTATGTTAATTGTTACTTTATGTAAGATTTTAGACTTTCGCGTTCCATTACACTAAATATTTGTCTTTATGGGTCTACACGCGTTATTAGGAGTAGCAAATTACATAGCTACTTACTGCCCGACGAACTGCCAGTTCGCTCGCGACCACGATTGGTGTAACCCAGTGAAAACGTCGGGCAGTAAGTAGCTATGTAATTTGCTACTCCTAATAACGCGTGTAGACCCATAAAGACAAATATTTAATTGTTACTTTAGTTTTTAATTTGTATTCTTTATACTTTATACATGTAAAATGTACATTTATTATTTATTTTATTAAGAAGGCACACCAACAACACATATAAAATATTAGAAAACTGAAACTGTCCGGGATATTTACCATGTTGTTTTGTTTTAATGAGCTCCCGATATTTCGGCACTGTTGCAAGCGCCATGATCACGGGTGAACTGTAGGACTGCGAGAATGACGGTAGGTCTAAGGGCAGACATATCGGTCTACCCTCTTCCTCAGTCTTTTATTACGCACAACACCACTACCCTCGTTCACATTATTGTCACTCAGAATTCGATCCCGACACACTACACTCACGGTATCTCTTCTTTTATCCTCGAAAACGGACACATTTTTATTTTTACATAAACGTATCACCGGATGCCATACTTTCGATAGTTGAAACCCGTCTTCACGATTGAAGTTTTTGAATTTTTTATTTTCAATTGCTTCCCTGACCAGTCGTGGTATGTAATGGCGTTCTGTCGAAAGTATCTTTGGGTTATGTAACTCAATCCAGTGGTTCGTTCCCGATTCCAAAAGATGTTGAGCGATTGCCGATTTTTGTGCTTGGTTGTTTTTGACTGCCCTGATATGCTCTTTCACCCGGCACGAAATCGTCCTTTTCGTTTGCCCTATGTATGAGCTTCCGCAGCTACAGTCAATTTTATAAACGCCTGGTTTTTCTAAAGGAAAGCTATCCTTCGGTGAGCGTAGAAATTGCGATACTTTTTTAAGAGGAGTGAAGATAGTTTTTACGGAGATTTTCCTAAGTATGTTTGAGATCTTATCTGTCACTCCTTTTACATACGGCAAATATGCTGGATGGCGGTCTACACTATAAACCAGGCGTTTATTTCGTGTCGGTCTTGATATTCGCCCACTGTATCCATTCCACCGTAGGACGTCACTTACGTGTTTAAGTTCTCCATTTATATGTTCCTCGTCACATAGATTATATGCGCGGTCTGTAAGCGACTTCACTACAGAGTTCAGCTGGCGTGGATGATGATGTGACTCTGCATGTAGGTAGCGATCAGTATGAGTAGGCTTCCTGTATACCGAATGGCTGAAAGAACCGTCCTCACGCACTTTGACCAACACATCTAAAAAGGCAATGCTCCTATTATCTTCCATCTCGTACGTGAAATTCATCTTCCTGTGGATGCTATTAAGGTGAGCCAAGTAGTTTTGCACGGTACTTTCATCACCCTCTACTATACCAAAAATGTCATCGACGTACCTTTTCCAAATCCTAATACTATAGGGGGCAGTGGCAATGGCTCTGTTTTCAAAATGTTCCATCCATAAGTTTGCAACTACTGGGGCCACA
This sequence comes from Maruca vitrata, assembly GCA_039566165.1. Taxonomy (NCBI): domain Eukaryota; kingdom Metazoa; phylum Arthropoda; class Insecta; order Lepidoptera; family Crambidae; genus Maruca; species Maruca vitrata. Next base: position 12,200,046 of record CM076914.1, on the reverse strand, counting down.
GGACTGCCCATCGCCACACCGTCTATTTGGAGGTAGTATTCGCCTTGGTATATAAAGTAATTAGTAGAAAGGCAATGTTGCACCAATTTGGCATATTCCATAGGGATATCATTATCTTCCATTCTACGCTTAATTACTTCAATGCAGTCAGTAATGGGAACGTTTGTGAAAAGTGATTCTACGTCAAAGCTGACCATCACTTCGTTCTTATTGATCTTATTAAGTCGCAGAATGTCTATAAAATGCCTGGAATCTTTCACGTACGATGTGGTGCCACCCACCAATGGCTGTAGGATACCGGCTACATGCTTCGCCAATTCATAAGTCGGAGAATCAATCTGACTCACTATTGGCCGCAAAGGTACATTAGGCTTATGAACCTTTGGTAGTCCGTACAGTTTGGGAGGTTGGAGGTTTCTCGGTCGTTGGAGATACGTAGCCATATCATCACCAATAGCCTCCCTGCACTCCTTTATGAGCTTTTGGGTTGCCCGATACGTCCTACTCGTCGGATTATAGCTCACTTTTTGATAAGTACTAATGTCACTGAGTAAGTCTCTGACTTTCTTGTCATAATCAGTGACATTCAAAAGTACTGTTGCATTTCCCTTATCCGCCTTCAGCACTATCACGCTCTTGTCATTACGGAGGTCTCTCAGTGCCGAAAGCTCTTCCGAAGAAATATTTTCTTTGGGCGGTTTCGCATGACGTAAGGCAACGGCGACATCCTGCCTCAAAACTTCGGCGTCCGCCGCGGGAATTTTGTTACGTCTAACTACTTCCTCCACGGTGCCTATAATTCCTTCATAAGGGATGCGTTTAGATGTGGGAGCGTAATTAAGCCCTTTCTCCAATACTTGTAATGCTGCGTTAGTCAACACTTTATCGGAATGATTTATCACAGTGTGTCGCTTGGGTGAGTCATCATGGTAGGGAACACGCTTCTGTTTATACAATAGTGATTCAAACTTACCATTCTGTTTCAAAGCACTTATTTCTCGCGAACGTTGTGCTTGTAAGTACGTTATACGATCACACTTTTCAAAATCACTCACGGACAACACAGCACTGCATTCCAGGTGTATATTATACAACTCACACTGAATTTTGTCTAGTCGATAACGGCAATTCCTAATCGCCCTACGCAATAATTTTATGCTCGCGTTACGTAGAACGTTCGCGGAGCCGTAAATGTCTGGGCGAGGTTTTATACGCACACATACCGGAATCACGTCATTGTCCCGACACTTCACTAGAAATATTAAGGACTCCGATAAACATTCACACTTTTTCCGCGCGCGCTCAAGTTGTTTGATTAATTTTGCAATATCCGGCCCGTACCGGTGCTCAATATATAATTTTAAACTGTCATGGTTACACACATTAGAAAACTGAAACTGTCCGGGATATTTACCATGTTGTTTTGTTTTAATGAGCTCCCGATATTTCGGCACTGTTGCAAGCGCCATGATCACGGGTGAACTGTAGGACTGCGAGAATGACGGTAGGTCTAAGGGCAGACATATCGGTCTACCCTCTTCCTCAGTCTTTTATTACGCACAACACCACTACCCTCGTTCACATTATTGTCACTCAGAATTCGATCCCGACACACTACACTCACGGTATCTCTTCTTTTATCCTCGAAAACGGACACATTTTTATTTTTACATAAACGTATCACCGGATGCCATACTTTCGATAGTTGAAACCCGTCTTCACGATTGAAGTTTTTGAATTTTTTAATTTCAATTGCTTCCCTGACCAGTCGTGGTATGTAATGGCGTTCTGTCGAAAGTATCTTTGGGTTATGTAACTCATTGTTATGAAAGTATCTTTGGGTTATGTAATTAAGCGTAGAATGGAAGATAATGATATCCCTATGGAATATGCCAAATTGGTGCAACATTGCCTTTCTACTAATTACTTTATATACCAAGGCGAATACTACCTCCAAATAGACGGTGTGGCGATGGGCAGTCCTGTGGCCCCAGTAGTTGCAAACTTATGGATGGAACATTTTGAAAACAGAGCCATTGCCACTGCCCCCTATAGTATTAGGATTTGGAAAAGGTACGTCGATGACATTTTTGGTATAGTAGAGGGTGATGAAAGTACCGTGCAAAACTACTTGGCTCACCTTAATAGCATCCACAGGAAGATGAATTTCACGTACGAGATGGAAGATAATAGGAGCATTGCCTTTTAGATGTGTTGGTCAAAGTGCGTGAGGACGGTTCTTTCAGCCATTCGGTATACAGGAAGCCTACTCATACTGATCGCTACCTACATGCAGAGTCACATCATCATCCACGCCAGCTGAACTCTGTAGTGAAGTCGCTTACAGACCGCGCATATAATCTATGTGACGAGGAACATATAAATGGAGAACTTAAACACGTAAGTGACGTCCTACGGTGGAATGGATACAGTGGGCGAATATCAAGACCGACACGAAATAAACGCCTGGTTTATAGTGTAGACCGCCATCCAGCATATTTGCCGTATGTAAAAGGAGTGACAGATAAGATCTCAAACATACTTAGGAAAATCTCCGTAAAAACTATCTTCACTCCTCTTAAAAAAGTATCGCAATTTCTACGCTCACCGAAGGATAGCTTTCCTTTAGAAAAACCAGGCGTTTATAAAATTGACTGTAGCTGCGGAAGCTCATACATAGGGCAAACGAAAAGGACGATTTCGTGCCGGGTGAAAGAGCATATCAGGGCAGTCAAAAACAACCAAGCACAAAAATCGGCAATCGCTCAACATCTTTTGGAATCGGGAACGAACCACTGGATTGAGTTACATAACCCAAAGATACTTTCGACAGAACGCCATTACATACCACGACTGGTCAGGGAAGCAATTGAAATTAAAAAATTCAAAAACTTCAATCGTGAAGACGGGTTTCAACTATCGAAAGTATGGCATCCGGTGATACGTTTATGTAAAAATAAAAATGTGTCCGTTTTCGAGGATAAAAGAAGAGATACCGTGAGTGTAGTGTGTCGGGATCGAATTCTGAGTGACAATAATGTGAACGAGGGTAGTGGTGTTGTGCGTAATAAAAGACTGAGGAAGAGGGTAGACCGATATGTCTGCCCTTAGACCTACCGTCATTCTCGCAGTCCTACAGTTCACCCGTGATCATGGCGCTTGCAACAGTGCCGAAATATCGGGAGCTCATTAAAACAAAACAACATGGTAAATATCCCGGACAGTTTCAGTTTTCTAATGTGTGTAACCATGACAGTTTAAAATTACATATAAAATACATTTTCACTAGTACATTCACTATGATACTGTTCCAATTAGAGGTGAGCACTCACCGAAGAAAACGCTACAATTATATTACACAAAATAATTCTAAAAGTAAATAAAGCAATCTACATATTATGTCTAAGCTAATATGAAACGGTGAAAACGAAGTTATTATTAAAGGGCTTCAACTTAATGTTACCTTCGTAGTAATGTGTGTTTTAAATCTGTGAGGGTGCAGTTTATTTACATTTTACTGACATTATGAAACTAAAGATTCGATATAGGACGTTAAATAAAGAGATATAGCAATAGCCAAAGTTGTCCGAATCAGGGCACCTTTGTTTCACACAAAACGCGCGCACACCCATAACTCTTGTTTATTATAATATCATTGACCCTAAGGCAGACAGCGAAACAGTTTACATCTTAAACGCTAGGGCTAGTATTACGTTTGGGAATCCAAGTACATGTAAACGGCAAACTTACCAAAAAAAACGTGTCTGACGGATGTTCCATGCTCTTCCCGTATATGGCAAGGAGCCTCTGCAGGTGGAAGGGCGCCCAGCAGATGAAGAATGATAGCGCCACAGCCACTGTCAACAAAATACAATCCATTTCCAAAAAAAAACTTAGTAAATTGGAACTATCAGGATGACCTCACTCCTCCTTCAATGGCAATGGTAAGCGGTAGTGAGGTCCACATATGAGGTCGACGGGCACAATAGACCTTATTGAGTCTCCCACTCCCCTTGATGAAACTATTTATCAACTTGACAAATTGTAGGTACTTCATTTTTGATGTTTAATATTAAACTTAATTAAACTAAGGCCACTTGTCGGCTTCAGTTTAGGTTAGGTTGTTTATGCGTATGGTGCTGCTACACTGTTCAAAGTGTCAAAAAATAAGATACTCCTGGTAGTCAATAAAAAAATATGAAGTTCAATAACAATACAAATTAAGTAGAAATTAACTAAAATATTTTATCTCATGATTGTTCAAATAAATTAAATTAATAGTTGTTTATGTTTATCTGAATATCACGTGGTTGTGGTAAATCTGATGTACATATTTTGTGAACCGCGTTACATTTTGATGCAAATGTAGAAAAAAATATTCGCCACTTCGACGGTGGTACTTCCATAGCCTTCATCAAGTAAAACTGAGTTTTATTGTCCTCAATATCTATTGAATCATTTGTGTGCTGGATAGTTGCTGAAAATACAATATTTATATCAATATAAAAGCGTTGATGGCCGAGTGGTTAAGGTCGTTGCTTGCCATGCGAGAGGTCGCCAGTTCAAACCCCGCCACGTACCAATGTGTTTATGAAATTCATATGTACCATCATTCGACGCTTTAACGGTGAAGGAAAACATCGTGAGGAAACCAGCACACCTGAGAGATTTTTCAACGGTGTGTGAAGCCATGTCAGAGGCCTACGGGCGGTTTAAAACAGGTTGTTCAACAACCATACGATAAGAAGAAGATCAATATAAAAGATGACAGATTCAAGCGCGTCAAAAGTGCGGTTTCGTCCTGCCCAGATCCTAACAGTTCCTGTAACATAAATATCTGAGTTCCCCTCATTTTCTTTCAATATAATTCAATGGCCACTTGCGGGTATTATGGCCCGCCTGCCAATGCCAAAGGGGGACGTTGGAGTTTAGGGGACAGAATGTAATTTGGCTAAGTGATTCTCACCAATAAAATTCCTACTGTTCTAATTTCAATTTACACGGTTCAGTTGCAATTCTCATTAATGGACAATCTTAAAATTATAAAAAACATTTTTGGAATAATATACAGGTCGTACCGGTCGTCTGTCGTTTAATATTGATACTGAATTCCTTAGGTATCGCATTAAACGGATTTAAAAACAATAAAAAAGTTATCTCCGATACAAATTGGAACGATGACATTATATTTTATCTAATCACAATATCTGTTATGAAATAAGATACTCCAAAAATATTAGGAACATTCAATTAGTCTTAGTACAAGTTAAATTCATTTCACTGAAAGATTCAATCAATCAGCAAAATATACATTTCGTCCCTCTTCTTTAAAAAGAGATCAGATAAGGAATTTCTGTGGAATGACAATGTCATTCAATCATTCGTGTAAATTACAGCGCGTGACTAATATTGAACATTATCAGCCCAATTTGAATTGTACCTGAAAGGCCTAAACATAATACTTCAAATTGACTGTAGAATATTTTGCACAATTTTTTTTTTTATTGTTGAAAGGGGCTCTAACTATAATTAGTATCGGAAACATTTGAGAGCTTCAATGTGAGTTGGTGAAAGGGTGACGCACGCTGGGCGCGATTCCCGGAAACCGAACCGCGGTTATGGAACAATTGAATTTTTTCGTTTTTCAAAATTGCTAATATTACAATTGTAAAAGTAACTATGTTTGTGTTTGTCTATAAGGCAAAACTACTGAGCCTCTTTATAAGAAATCAGGTACACAGTTTTTAACGAAAGAAGAAGCAATTCACGATAAATGACATTCCGCGGATGGAGTCGCTGGGAAAGCTAGTGATATACATCTTTAATATTATTTTACCTATGTAAGAACAAAAACATAAATGATTTACAAAATCTATCCAAACTTTCGCGTTCCATTACACTAAAATTAGTCTTTATGGGTCTACACGCGATATTATAAGGAGTAGCAAATTACATAGCTACATAGCTTGAGTAACCCAGTCGAAACGTCGGGCAGTAAGTGGCTATGTAATTTGCTACTCCTAATATCGCGTGTAGACCCATAAAGACCAATTTTAGTCTATCTAAACTGATTTACCTCTAGTTAATTGCTGATATTCAATATCACAATAGATCTACATTAGGTACATTAGGGTCATTAACATCTAATAAATAGTTTAACCTAAGCCGTTGGTCAAACTGGTAATAGTCTCATAGACAAACCTGTTTTGCATGTTTAAACGGTATACATAAAAATTATTGTCAAAACTTTATTTTACTAATGATTTCTTATTTTATCCAATGCAAATGATTAAATGTTATAATGGAAAAATGTAATTTGCTCTGAAGTAGGTACTAAAAATAATTACAATCTAGATTTCATACATATACTGTAACACATCTTTCGAATACCTGAGTTTGAGGTCGTTTTGTTAATCAATAAAAAATTTAGGGCCTTTAAAGTTAATTGCTTTTAACGCCCATGAACATCAAAGCATTATAAAACAAATGATTTTATTTTGTAGAATCAATATCCAATCATAAATAGAAATGTGAAATAAGAGGTTATTATGGATGTGGATGAAGCGAAAGGTGTGTCAGGACCGTAGCACATGGCAGGAAGTGATCTCTGCCTACCCCTCTGGTAAAAAGGCGTGATTTTATGTATTGTTATGTATATGTTTAGGTAGATATGTATGTATGTATGAAATGAGAGCCAAGTATTATGATAGGTACATGCCTTAGTTGTGGACTTCAACGATAAAAGAAATGAGATCTTAATGGATACCAAGTTGAATAGTCAGTCCTGAAATTCAGTTATAAGTAACACTATAACATATCATATTTTCTTATAATATAAATGTTAAAATTGTAGCCTAAGCTCTGACTTTTTTTTATAAATCCTACCAACAAATTATTATGTTCAATTGCTAGTCTCTACCAAAAATCCAAATTTTCGGAATCATAAAAAAAGAACCGACAAATACATGTAGATTTAGAACTTGCGAAGGCTATAATTCATATATGAAAGCAAGCCAAGACATACCTTAGGCTACAATATTATCTTATGTTATAAGAAGATATTATATGTTAAAATGTTACTTTTTAAATTAATTTCAGGACTGACCAATGCACTTGGCACCCTTTTATGTCTCTCTTCTTTTGTCGTTGAAATCAACAACCAAGGTATTTAAAATAATAATATTGAACTTGGCTCTCTTTTCACATTTATGTTTACGATTGGACATCATTACTTTTTGTAGGTAAGTACATATCCTCGTAACGCCGTTAGATAACTTACTGATTCTTACATCTATAGTTAGGTACAGGCACTAATTAGGTATTTATGTTAAGCGTTCACAATACCTAATAATTATTTAAAATTTTGCTTAATTCATATTTATTTATTTGCATTTATCCAATTACCTGTCTGTGTACCAAAGTTTAACTCTCTAGATCATCTGGAACTGGGTTAGAGTTTTGATTTTTATGTCGGTCAGTCAGTCAGTCAATGATAAAAATGAGGATTTTTGGAAATTCATATCTGAGGGGGTCAAAACTGGTCCCAAATGGTTCGTGTGGCGGTGTGATATTACATACGGTGCAGCTTACCAGTTCTGTTTCTTGAACTTGGCTTGACACGCCACCGCATGTCTAGGTAAAAATGGAACAAAAAATTACCCGGCCAGACTGACACGGGTACGTTCACGCTTTAAAAACTGGTAATAAAGTGCGCGAATCAAGAATTTCGCAAGTTATTTATTCTTTTAGTCAATTGCATTCGGGCTCATCGAGCGTTTAGCGACTAACGAAACATTTCAAAGGTTTCGTCAATTTTAGTTCCGTAGCCGGATCACTGAAACGCCACTTAAATAACTGGCTAGTTCGTATTGGAAGCCAGAGGTATCGGAGCGAAAGGCGGTCCTCTCGAAATAGTCCCCGTTTCGAGTCCGGTGTCGGGTCACATTTTTTCCGGTAACAAATTACTCAGTCAGGAAGTTGGCGGCTGTAATGCCTGTGTGCCTTGGAAAGCGCAATGGGAAAAACAATTCCTATCTTACCTGAAATGTTTTGAATTATTGGTTTGTACAGTGGTTTGATTATTTTAAATGTTATCATTTAAAAGGTAAAGTAAAAAAATGCGGTTAATTTTAAGACGACAGTTTTTTATATGCTATACACCGTGAAATTTTAGTGGTTTTTTCCCGCAATAAAATGATTCTATCTTAGTAGCACAATATATTTGTGCAAATGTGCAGTTCTTTTTTTTTTTAAATCAATAAATGCCGGTTTTACGAAAGGTTTAACCGAAACTAGAAAGCACGTTCGAACCGCTTTATTACATAAGGCGTAGAGTTTCTTTAGCTTTAAGGATCGATTTCATGCGGCAAGCCGTACCTGAATACGTCACATCTTATAAAAAAAACGAGAGAAGCCGTCATATTTGAAAAATTGAAATTTTTTTTTTTTTTTAATGAATAATTTACATGATTCGATAGTATTACTAAAGGCAAATCGTGCTGCCACGGGAAAACAACCACCAAAATTCACGGTGTATAAGTTTTTATATTTTGTTTCACAAAAAGGCCAGGTAGATAAAATCATTGCTTAAAAATATTGTTTCGATGCAACCGTTATTATACGAAGACCCTTTTACGTTATAATTTTGTGCTAACTGTAGAAGAGCTCGAAATAAATATAATTCAATCGTGTGGAAGTGAACATAAAGGTGAATAAGTACAGACGTGTTCAAATACATCTGAATTACGAACAACTTGAAAAAACGTATCTTAGATGTCTTTGTGTGGTGCGTGGCTGGATGTGTTCTTTTATATTTTGTATTATGTTGTTACATTTCCATCATTTTCAATAGTTAAATTTATGTTTTTGATTGTATTTATCACTTTGTAATTCAACATTATTAAAATGTGTATGTGTAGGTTTGATGTCTAGAGTTTAACAATAAAACAATAAATAAATATATACTTCATTAAATTTTTCAGTTGATTAATTAATCTGCGATGGAAACTGCCGTTATAGATTTATCATTACAAATTCTATTATTATAATATCAGAACATGTTTACAATAAGTAACTGGTTAGTTAGTCTAGTTCCCTGTGAATAGAAGTAGCTAAATGGTGAAGCCAAGTTTATTTGCCTAAATTGTAGAGTTTGTAAGTTTAATTAGGACGATAAGACTCTAGGCGAGATCTGCCCAATAATCACAATATGTCTAAATCGGCTTATAGTTTGAAAACTAAGTCCTATCTAATGATAAAGCATAGATTAATCTAACCTAACCATTAGAAATAAAACTAATTTTACGGATTAAACTCGCCTCTATTGTTTTCTTATATAATTCTTTAAATTATTAAGATATCCGACGTTTCGAGCTCGTTACAGCGCTCGTGCAAGACTCGGGCAAGACTGAAGTTGACAGGTGTTTTCATTAGTAAGTTTAATAGAGTGTTTAATAGTTTAGCGATCGCGCAAATAATAAAAAATACCATCAAAAATACGTTTTGACTTGGCTCGGCATCATTTTGTATGAAAATATTCAATTTATCTCTACCATTAAGTAATCAAAGGGCATCTTTTCTTGTGTAGTAAAAGATTTTTGATGATGAATGTACCCTACCCACGTCATCATCTGCGAAGTAAAAAGAACAGAAAATGACAAGGGACCTTGCTGAGTATAGAATGAAGATTTTGTTTGACAAAAATTTCGTATTTAAAAGCATTTGGTGCAAACAAGATCTCCCTCGGAAAAAGATAAATAATAAGATTCATTGAGAACGATTCAGCTTTTGTGATGTTAGTTATCTATTAGATATTATTTTTACCCGACTACGGCAAAGCAAAAGGAGGGTTATGATTTTGACAGGCTATGTATGTATGTATGTATGTATGTTCATCTGTTTCCACATAACTTCTAAATTGCTTGTCAGAATTCGACAAATGACATATCATTAGAAGCGTCTTAATTGTCCGCTGGTTATAGGCTATATAGGGTTTCACAAAATCTAATGTGGCGCCCACTAGCGGACAAAACATACAGAGTAAAAAAATAAAGTTAAGATAAATACGCCGTGTTTGGTATCATTGGAAAGCGCTTTACTTGTACATTTTAAATATATATATATTACTAGCATTTGCATGTGACTTTACGTATATTCATGGACTGATTGCATATAGTTCACATCTTTTCGTTCATAGCTTCTTTACTACGTCCCCTTAAAATATAAAACATGTTGGTTCATCAATTTAACTTTTGATAATATTATGCGCCACAAATACACTTTAACACCAAAATAGTACAAATAATAAAAAGTTAAAAACTAAAACCCAACTACGACAAAAAACGACGCTGAAAAAGTATAAAACAAGACTTTTAGAACACTGAACTGAACAAAGTTGCTTATGTAGTTCCAACTATGTAGAGATAAGTTTTCATGTTTGGAAAGGCGTAGTCACACGTTCCATACACAAGTACCTACCTACCGTAGCACTTTGACAACGTGTGACTGCGGTTTTCCAAACATGAAAACTTATCTCTACATAGTTGGAACTACATAAGCAACTTTGTTCAGTTCAGTGTTCTAAAAGTCTTGTTTTATACTTTTTCAGCGTCGTTTTTTGTCGTAGTTGGGTTTTAGTTTTTAACTTTTTATATTACAATTTATTTATACTATCCGACCGCGTGAAGTCGTCCGCGATAAAAAAAAAACAAAAGCAAGTTATACCTACGTACCCAACATTGTCAAATGTGTCAGATAATAATATGTCAATTAGAAAATATTGTTTTATCATCAGATTTAGGCCGTTTATATTATGTTGCCGCGGTATTAGTTATTCTAGTGTTAGTTTTAACTGTTTCGTGTGTCAACTAGTTGTAACTGAATTTAAAATTGGAAACATTCACTATTCACGAGACTACGCGCCACATGTGCTTCCAATTATGCGTATGATTGTGAATGAAAATATTGATAGTATGACCTAACGCCTGGATAGTGTAATTGGCCAGCCGTGAATTTTTCAATATTTTTTTTTTTGGAGCTCTTCTTAGCACTAAAAACACATTAAAAAATGCTTTAACGGGAACATATAATGGGGAATATTTATTAAATATTTGAAAAAGGAATTTATTTGTTCTTGCTGATCAATGAAATTTTTTTAAACGGTTTTATTTAGCTCACCCCGTTTGTTTTATTATTTTTTTAATGTTCTTACTGCATGATGTGTTTAACATCACATGTTAACGTCCATTTCGTATGGATATTGTAGTGTAAAAGTCCAAAACTTAAAAATTACAACGTTGAAGACAAAATAATATTAAGGACTGATTCATTGTATCACATATTACTATAATCAACATATTTACCTAAAATCATGACCATTTACACTTAAGAAAACATGCCTAAGTATATACTAAACATGGAAAGTTTGTTGACAGCGTGATTACTCAATCAAAATTAAAGTTCCCTGCGGACTGCCAGCGTTTTACGTAAGACGGTGGGTATGAAATATATTGCAGACTCCTAACAACAGATTTCGAGATATCATTCCCAGAGGGTAGACCGCAGACCGGCTGCGAACCACTCTGTACACTAATTTAAGTACGAATACGCTACGTCTTTAAATTATTAATGTCAAATTCGGTCCTTGTTTGTTTTGACTTCAATTCAAGCAGATAACGATAATTTTTATTATTTATTATTATACACCGTGAAATTTTAGTGGTTGTTTTCCCGTGGCAGAACGATTTGCCTTTAGTAATACTATCGAATCATGCACATAATACCCCGAAAAAAAAAATGTTTTTTTTCAAATTTTCAAAATAATAATTTTCCAACTCGAAAACGAGAGAAGCTATCGTTGTTTTTGAAGATGTGACGTATTCAGGTACTGCTTGCTACATGAAATCGATGCTTAAAGCTGAAGAAGCTCGACACCCTAAGTCATAAAGCGGTTCGAACGTGCTTTCGAGTTTCGGTTAAACCTTTCGTAAAACCGGCATTTATTAATTTTAACAAAAAAGAACTGCACAGATCTATTGTGCTACTAAAATAGAAACATTCTGCTGCGGGAAAACAACCACTAAAATTTCACGGTGTAGATTAGTGGAAGAGTTAACTTCGTTAAAAAAAGTAATCTTTTCTGGAGCTTCGATCTGTACGCAAGATTACTCTTGAGCAATATAATTATTGAAAATCTACTTGGAAAATCTTGAAAACTAATAAGCAATTAATGGACCGAGTCCGGTAAAGATCAATATTTTCTTTTTTTATTTATAAAGTAAACAAGAATCAGTGATATTCGACCGATACCCAAATATGTGATTATTGGAAGGAATCCACATTTGTTTACAACAACAGTAGCTGGGTAGCTGTACAAATGACATTAGTGCTGGTTCGGGGGTGGATCTAGAAATTCACAACTGCTGTGGCAGACGAAGACGGGCGGCGCCAGTTCGCTCGCGACCACGATTGGTGTAACCCAGTCGAAACGTCGGGCAGTAAGTGGCTATGTAATTTGCTTAGGAGTAGCATAACGCGTATAGACACTTAAAGACTAATATTTAGTGGAAGGAATCGTACCCAGCATCCTGATGACGCGCTGCTGCGAGGTGCCGCTGCGGTAGCGCGCGCCGACGCTCGTGCAGCGCGGGAAGCTCTCCGAGGACAGCTTCTTCGCCGGGTGCAGCACGCGCGACGTGCGCAGCTTCACCCCGATTAGCGCGTACAACACTGTGATCACAGACATAGGCACTACGAAAAACACGAAACTAGATATCACGAACACTTGATGCACTCCCTGACCCTTCACTGTACACACTATCATGGTTTGCCCGTTGTCCGCCTGCGTCACGATCCCGAACTGCATCGCCTGCGGGATGGCGGTGCACAGCGCGCACACCCAGATGGCCACGATGAAACGCACCGCCCGGGATAGTTTGGACATCGTGTGCGACATGAACGGCCGGCAGATGGCGATGTACCGCTCCACCGTGAAGGCCGTTATGGTAAGCACCGTAGCGTTCGCCGAGGTCTCGGACGCCAGCCCGATCGCGATACAGCACGCCTCGCCCAGCGGGTACGTAGCCGGATTCCACATCCGGTGCAACTCCAGCGGCAAACCGCACACCAGAAGAATAAGATCCGATATCGCCAAACTGAACAGATAAAAGTTGGTCGCCGTATGCATGGACCTGTTCTTCGCGATTACAACACACGTGCTGATATTTCCGAGTATCCCCGCTATGAAGATCACGGCGTACGTGACGCTCAGCGGTACTAGAAGCTCGAGGGAGTCGGGCTCGCCGTACGCGGAACTCCAAGTTTCGGCTGTGTCGTTAGTCCCATTAGGCATCTGTAGTTCCGACGAGTTAATCTCCATGACTGAATATTTGGCGTCGTCATCACAGTACCTGGTAACAAATAAATATAAAATTAAGTAACTATCTCCAACTTTTTCCCCATTTCACATACAAATAGGCACATAGGCACAACTGACAACTGCAGTAACATTTAAACAAATCTGTTTGCATTTTCAGATCTACCTGTGTACAAGTTTGCTTATAACATTATTAATTTTCTTATGAATTAAATTGAAATTGCTTGTATAGCAACGAGCAATCGAAAGCGAAATTATGTTTTAAACAAGAATAAAATAATCGCAACGTTTTATAAGTTATATTATAATAATGATAAATTAAATGCAATACTCAATTCAAATATCATTTGAATTGAGTGTTTATGATAGCTTTCTGGTATATTACCATGAAATATCAATTACTTCATTCGTAAAATAATAAAGAATGTGGTAATTCAATGTTTAGGAGCTGTATTTATGATTTTCCACACAAAGTCGTTGTAAAACCACATATTACTATTAATTTCCTAGCGCTCGTTTTTCCACCATAGTAAATTATAAGCCGGAGTTGTTTTGAAGCATTTGAAACGCCATTTATGCGGTTCCGCCTCAACAACGTCTAAAAATACGTATATTGTATCATTTAATCTCATCTTGGACGGTTATTTATAAATGCTTAATTGCGGTAAGTGGGGAATACCACTTCGGAAAATACCTTGTTGCTACAAAAGGCCTGACCTTTTGCACCTAGCCATTAATTTCGACCGTTCGAGGAGGGCACCTTAATTTTTTTTTGTTTTTCAAACAAGTATGCGATGTGATTGCTCATCAACACTTTTGCAATGTTATGTTTTAATATTTTATACTTATTTATAAAGATAAGTACGCATAAGCATGCTTTATATGTCTTCTTGGAATATACACATATAAATAATTACAAAGACTGTCGGATATAGTTGGCGTCGTTTTAAATTCTTGCTGCCACTCATGAAAGTTATAAAAAAAAATCAAACTCTTTTAGTTATGAAGCACATAAAGCTAATCAATATTCTAGCCGTGATATCACACTTCATAGTTTCATAGTAATTCTTGTTAAAATAATGGACAATAACTACTTATTATGTTATTTTTAGCCTAGATATACAGATACGACCCTCAAACGTGACCCTCAAAGCGAATCGCGACTATCTAATAATCACTAAAACTCAATTGTATTGCGATAAATATGGTATGCGCGCTCGGTAGATGGCGTTGTACCTGTTGATTATAAAGGGTGTATTATTCTTATTATAATATGAATTTATGTAGTATCAAAGCTCAAGAGACAGCAATTGTTAAATATAGTCGACTCCCAAGTAAGTATACCTATATCGCCCAGACTTGATTATTTTTTTAATTTTTAACGTTATTGGAGGGATTAAATTCTTCAGAAGGCCAATAATTTTCTACTACCTAATAAACCCATTACAGTTAGAGTAGAGTACACGCAAAACCATGTCAGAAATTTCATTGTAATTGGGTTGGTCGCTCTTAAAACGACAAAATAATCGCTAATAACGAACTTTAAGTTACTACTTGAGTTTTTAAAGGGCCATAATGGACCTCCGATATTACATATTTGGCAAAACTTATTTTTATTATATGATAAATAAAGGTAATGCTACAAATAAGTAGCAAAAAAAATAATGACGCCTCCGGTCCATACAAAGTTACCCACCCAACCCCATTTACGTAAATTCAAAAACGAATTCACACAGAGATACAAACCATACATTAATGTGTGCGACAAATCATAAAGTTCATTCTTCTGAACGAGTCACATTAAAACCACCTTTCAACCTATTCTATTCAACTAAATGTCGAGCTTTGAACTACATATTTGTCACACAACGCAAAAAAGAAGCTTTAACGCCATTATTCGCTCTAAATGGGGTCATAATATAACTTCAGTTTGAGTTGTGAACTTGTGACCTTACCGTAAAATAATGAATGACAGCATCGCATGTCCGACACTTACCGCTTAATGTAGCTTCCGAAGCACTAAATTCATAACTTTGCCCCTTCAACTTAGTCTTAGTGGAGATAGTGATTGCTTAATTTAGTTTCACAGTACAAATTATAATACTATTATATTATTTGGTTTATATAATTACTTTCGTCGTTCATGTGGACTACAGGATTTTACATTCAAAAGTTTTTTTCCCAATAACTCTCGTTCCCGAAGGAATTTTGCAATGTCTCATTATAACTAAGCTTTAAATTTACTAAGATACCTGCATGCCAATAAGATTTTTCAGACAAAAGGAATTTCCCGCTTATTCCCGGTCCCCTGGTAGAATTTAGGGAATTCCTTTCTTAGTGCACTTCTACGGTACCTAAGCTACGTCCCTTTCAAATTGCAAGTGCCTTCGTTTAGCCGTTTATGCTGTGCGTTGATATGACAGTCAGTCAGTCAGTCTTTTATATATTTAGATTAGTTGGATTATTTATTTATCTATTATATACCAATTAATCACTGAATGTGTTGGTCAGCTTAGCTAAAAGGATTAAGCTCAAATCCCGACAACCGCTCAACCGATTTCTTACGAAAAAATTCAACGTTCACTGCAGTGAAATTAGTTCGGGAAGCATTCACAAGATTCTACACAAGCACCATCGCGTGAGGAGGATAGTTTCGCGCTGGGTACCGCACAATCTAACACAAGCTCAGAAGCAGATCTGTGTGGATTGATGCCGTGATTGATTCAAAAATTTAACGCAGGCTTGTCCCAGCACGTTTAGGACATAATGACGGGTGAAGAATCCTAGATTTATCAAAATAACCCAGAAACAAAGCGTCAGTCAACAGTTTGGCTGTTTCAAAAGGAATTCACACCTGCGAAAGTGTAGCGATCGAGAAGCGCAGTGAAAATTTTGATCGCTTGTTTCTTAGTGGGCAGGGCATGTGTGCAGGATGAGTGGGCAGGGCATGTGTGCAGGATGAAAAAAGTGGGCAGGGCATGTGTGCAGGATGAAAAGTGGGCAGGGCATGTGTGCAGGATGAAAAGTGGGCAGGGCATGTGTGCAGGATGAAAGACGACAGAAGTGGGCAGGGCATGTGTGCAGGATGAAAGACGACAGATGGGCCAAAATCGTTACACAATGGGTACCGGAAGACGGCTTTCGCCGAAGAGGAAGGCCCAAGAAAAGATGGTGTGACGATTTGGTCCAGCTATCAAGGAATTGGCAAGCCCAAGCCTTGAATAGAGAGCTGTGGACAAGTTTGGAGGAGACCTTTGCCCAGCAGTGGGATGAAAAGGGTTAATAAAAAAAAAAAAAAAAAAGTTTCTTCACTTTGACGGGGTATCTGATTTTATACTCTGATTTTGATACTCGCACTCGGCGTTTAAAACGAAGGACTTTCTGGACACCACTCGGTCAAAGTCATGGGGCACCCTTCTTACAGTCCTGATCTGACCCCGTATGAATTATTTTTATTCGTTAAAATTAAACCTCTCTTTCAGTAGATTTTTAGGATACGGTTTTCATCACCCGAAGACGCGCTAGCAGCGTTAGAAATGGCCGTGGAAGAGGTGTATGCGGCGGAATGGAAAAAATGATTTGAAAATTGGTTCAGACGCATTAAAATGGGTATAGAAGCTGGTGGGGAGTTCTTTTAAAAGATTTCACAAAAATATTTCATCCAGAAGTTAGTTTTTTATTTTCTCAAAACATTCTGAGTGTCCCACGTACGTGCGTTTGCTACGAATAACTGAACGCGGCTCTCGGCGCGCTTTATGTACCCGCGCCAGAAACGTTCAGCAAGTTCAACGTGATTCTTTAAATTGGCAACTACAATATATTACTGAAAACCCCATCTAGATAGGATAAATCGTTTCTGAGATTAGCGTACACAAACAATCTTATAAACAGACAAACAGACAAACATTCCAAAAATCGTTGTTTTTGGTTCTATTGCGTTAACAAAGGTTTCCAGTAATATTTTTTCAGAGACCCGATACGTTTTTATTATAATAATATGTATACGGGTGTCCCAAAAAGTAGTGTCAAGCGGAAGTCCTGAGTCAGAACACCCTGTGGGGCATCCGAAACACCCCCATGTATGTTCCGCGATTTTTTATAGTTTTCGAGACATGATTTTTTTTCTAAATTTTTGAGAATAATTGACCTAACCGACTAAAAATATTCTAAAGAAAAAAGTAACTTAACGTAAAAACTTTTTTGAGAAATTCTTTTTGCAAATCAATTTTCATGAGTTTTTCTTCTATACCTAAAATATTTGTCTCCATGACTTATATGGAAGTTTCCAAAATGATGGACTTTCAAATTACGTTCTGTAAATAATGTCTTACAATTTCAACCTTAAATTTAAAATATTAGGAGGTAGCTGCATGGCTCCTAAGTAACTTTAAAAACTGCGCCAGACTTCCAGCTTTTGTAATCATTAATAAAAACTGGTACTTCATGGGCCACATTTGCTGAAATCGGACTTCAAAGACAGAGAGGTGGAAAAATCATAAAATTAGCCATTTGATTACGAAGTATTATTTGGACATTTTATTATTTCTAAAGTTAATTAGTTTGTTAACAAACCTAAATTTAATACAGGAGCACTCAGATGCAAACATTTGGATGTCATATTTTTTTGATTCATAACTCGAAAACTATAAAAACTCGCGGAACGTACATACATGGGGGTGTTTCGGATGCCCCACGGGATGTTCTATCTCAGGACTTCCGCTTGACACTACTTTTTGGGACACCCAATATTACACAACATCACAACAGTGGATTCACAAATATATTTAATAACACACCCAGACACGGATCGAACACCCATGAATTTAGTCTATCCTTACTAATATTATAAAGGTGAAAGTTTGTATGTATGTATGGATGTATGTATGTATGTATGTATGGATGTTTGTTACTCTTTCACGCTCAAACTTCTAAACCGATTTTCATGAAATTTGCTATGATGATAGCTGGCACTCTGGAATATAATATAGGCTACTTTTTTTTTTTAATTAAACCCCCATGTGGTTCATTGGGGGAGTTAAAATTTGTATGGGAGAATTTTTACGTGTTTGTCGATTTTTATAAAACTTGGTATGGAGGTAGCTGGCATTCCGGAGAGACACCAGCTCAATTTTTTTTTTGAAATTCACCCTCATTGGGGGGGTGGGTGAAATTTAGTATGGGAGAACTTTTACGTGTGTATAGATTTTCATAAAACTTGGTATGGAGGTAGCTGGCACACTGGAAAGACACCAGCGCTACTTATTTTTGCAAAATTCGACCCCCATGGATGTTATAGGGGGGGGGGGGGGGGGGCGTACGGGAGAACGTTGACGGAACTTTCACTAATAAATAACAAATTTTACAAGGCATGTAGGCTATTTTAATACATCATTGCTACTAATACCCATTAATACGCGGACAAAGTCGCGGGCGGCCACTAGTGGATTATAAGATAAAAGAAGATATAGATAATGGGTAACATTTTATGTTGATAACAATATAATACTTACAATTACTCGTATTTATGTTGATTACTTTCAAGACATCAGATTTCTTAATTGGTTAGGATTACATTTAATTACAGTTCACGTTAAAATACGCGCTGCGCAACAACGCCCAAATACTGAGCTAAATTAATTCGAGTGTCACCTATCAAATTGCACAAGGATGAAAGGCATGTTATCAAAGCGAAGATCAAAGAACTACTTGCTATTTACATTTACATACAACTAAAACGTATTAACTATGTAATATGGCGCATCGACCTAAAGGAGTCCTGGCCTCCGACATAGAGCAATGCCCTTTCTGATTTTTCGATCATGTATGGTATGGTATCCATATGACATCTGTTGTTGACTGGCTCGGTAGAACAGTGGTTAGTGACCCTGGCTATGGTTGCAAGAATCGTGGGTTCGAATTCAAATTCAGACAAACATTCTTGTGATAAAAAAATTGTGTGTGTTCCGTATCTACGGCGAAGCTAAAAAAGGATACCTATAGTACAATTTTGTCTTTGTGTCATTCCATCATGAAGCGAAATACTGGCACTATATTCCTAGACTCTGCATCAGCGGTTGAAATTCCGCTATCGCGGCAACGCCCAGAATCGAAAGCTGAAAAAATTGAATGACGACTTGTAATCTAGTTCACTGCGTCAATTAAGATGTGCTCTCTGTTCCTATCACTCATAGACAGCATAGAGAGAGAGATAGTCATCAAATGCGAGATCAATGGTTTAAGCCGTTAAATACTAACTCCGAACTGATGTTGTCTTAGGAGTTTGGCAGCGGATTTCTAATCCCAAACGCATTTTTTAGACCAACAGGGTATTTTCGTTCTGTTTACATTAAAAGATAAATTGGAAATGCGATGGTTCATATATATGAATAGAAATTAACCGGTAAAGTAGTCTGTTTGTGGAACGCTACCGATGTTTCGGATCGTGGGTATTTAACGCGGCCGCTAAATATTACCTAAACCATTTCTGTTGAACTGATTATCTATGATAATTTATCTACATCTATACTTATAATAAATCTGTAGAGAGGTCAATTCTTTACATTAAATTATATTTTCAAAAATATAGTATTTTTGAGGGGTGATTAGATTAGTAATCGATACTGATGCAAAAAATGCAACCAGTAAAATTTTTGTCTATCTGTCTGTCTCTGTCGGTCTGTATGTTCCTTATGGAAACAAAAACTATTCAACGGATTTTAACGAAACTTGGTACAATTATTCTTCATACTCCTGGGCAGGTCATAGGATTTTTCATCACCCTCCAATCAATAGGAGCAAAGTAGTGAAGGGAAATGTTGGGAAAACCGGAGAATTTATTCCATTTTTAAGCTTCCGTCGGGTGTGCTGCCTTAATAGTTAAAGTTACATAGAAATCATGTATGACGGAAACTGGCGCCGCCCGTCTTCGTCTGCCAGTTTGCTCACGATCATGATTGGTGTAACCCAGTCGAAATGTCGGGCAGTAAGGAGCTATGTATTTGCTACTCCTAATATCGCGTAGACTCATAAAAACTTATATTTAGTGTAATGGAACGCGAAAGCTTGAAATCATTTCTGGTTATAATTACGTAAGATTTTTTCCTGCTAGCTGTGCGTTTGTAGGTGCAGGTATATTCAAAATAATGCCTTAAGTCTCTTTTCCACGCATACGATGTCGCTGGTACTGTAGAAGTACGAGAAGTACTCGCCAATAAAACTGCATCAGGATTGTTCATTTGTTCAATACATATTTCGAACTCAAAGTGAGGACTTTTACACTTTTTTATGCCTCTTCGAAAACGTCTGTCCCGATTCAAAATGCCTACACGACTCTCCAGAGTTGCTACTTTCGAAATTCATGTTTCCCATTATTAATTGAGTTTTTTGTTTCCGTTTAATCTGTCTTTAATAAAAATTATAATAAGTATTGTTAATAAAAGAACCCTACGTTATATATTACATAAAAGTATTTTTAATTAGCCCATTCTTTGCTACAGTTTTTAAATTAAAATAACATTGGTGGATGAGTTTTTTATCGGAGACCAAGCCTCATTTTGGGTCACTGTGCCAATCTAATTAGTAAATTTTAGTTAAAGTTATATTGAAACATCTATATGACACAAATACTATCGAGTTATATCAACAGAAATTCATAAAAGGAAAATAAATAATGGTTTGCTATAGAGGGAATATTCAATCGAAAGATAATATTCTTGCTAAAACCTTTTAAGACATAAATTATAACTGGTAGATATAATTATTGTTTCCCCATTTCTCTGTAATTTCAATAGTTTCCTTTGTGCAATCTTTACAATGCATTAGATCATAATTATGTAACTGAGATAGCTTTCTAACAAGAAATACCATTCTCTCAGATTTTATAAGCATTTATTTCACTAACATAAATAAATAAAATAGCAACGGAAACATATTAAATCCCGGAAATGAAAGATAAAAAGCTATATTTTAGGCTGCGATGTATATTTATTTTTACTTTGGCATTCTAAATCTAAAAGTTTTCCCGAAAGACATTCGAGTATGTAAAACCCTACGCTAATAATAACACGCACCACAAATAAAGTTAGCGAAATCAAGAGGTGTAGTTTAAGATAAAGTCTAGTTTCAACACATGCATTTCAATGAGTAAGTAACCGAGACGAAAAATAGCTTCACTATAATAATAGTCGAATCTGACATTGAAGGACACAATAATGTTTTACTTCTACTAGTATTCGTGTTGGCAACATAGTGAGATTATTATTACAATTTGTCAAAACGGTCCGAATTCTTAACATATGTACAATATAATTTTGTGTTTCTCGTTGTGCAACCCGATAGCACGACTCGGCCGTCCGATGTTGATTTAAAGCCAACAAGATTAATGGACTGTCTGCTGTTCGCGTATTACCTCCCAAAATCTATGAACAAACGCTGCGGCGTTTGTTCATAGATTTTGCTTTTTCAAACGGGCCCGTAATTTAAGTTCGAGAGGTATATGTCCGAATAACGGAATATGAACGATTGCGCGAATCGAGTTTATTGCGAAACAACTTTCAGTCGCCACACGCTGCTTCGACTGAACGATTCTTCGAATATTTATCCATCTGCCGTAGGTGGCCGTCCCACACTGCGATTTCCAGTACGTGGCCTCAAGGATCTTTCGGATCCAACGACCGTCCATCTTCGTGCTACGTGGCCGGCCTATTGCCACTTCAGTTTGCTAATCCGAAGAGCTAGTCAGCAACTTTGGTTCTTCTTCGGTTCTCTTCATTTCTGATTCAATCACGTAGAGAAATGCAGAACATAGCTCTCTCCATAGCTCTCTGCGCAACATTGAGCCTTCTTAAAAGATCATTCGTGAAGCACCACGTCTCAGAGGCGTAGGTCATCACTGGTAACACACATTGGTTGTACACCTTTGTTTTGAGACACTGAGGCATTTCGGATGAAAAAAACGACAAATCATACAAATGTCGCAGCGAGATATGACGTCACCCCTTGTGATACAGTATGCATATCGTTAGAACTTTGTTCAGCAGCTATACCAAATGTTGCGTTTACGAATATGTTTTTATAATGAAAGTTATTACTAATTTTGTAGTTTATAAGATGACATAGTAATTTTGAAGAATTTTCGCCCTTTTGAAATGGACTTTCCCACCCGACTTCAAATGTCTATAATTGTCTAATTTCGTCAGAAATTTTGATTTCAATTTGACTTATGTTATGCATTTACCTATATCTTACTGTTAATTGTGAAATTGTATGTAAAATCTGACTTTGGAAACTACGCTATTTTCATGTTTTGATGTCGAATCATTTTCACTTGATTCTACACAGATCGCTACAAATGGGATTAGTTTAGGCAAAATCCACTGAAACTTAACCTATTTTCATTTGCTATTACGCAGAGATTGCAAATTTCGACGGTTCTAAATGATTCTATAACGTTTCAAATTGTTTGTGGAATTGAACAGGAATGTGGAATTGAACAGGAATAGCGAGTGAGTACATACACCGTGAAATTTTAGTGGTTGTTTTCCCGTGGCAGAACGACTTGCCTTTAGTAATACTATCGAATCATGCAAATTATTCCACGAAAAAAAAAATTTTTTTTGTTCGATTTTTCAGAATAATAATTTTCCAACTCGAAAACGAGAGAAGCTATCGTTGTTTTTGAAGATGTGACGTATTCAGGTACTGCTTGCCGCATGAAATCGATGCTTAAAGCTAAAGAAGCTCTTCACCCTAAGTCATAAAGCGGTTCGAACGTGTTTTCGAGTTACGGTTAAACCTTTCGTAAAACCGGCATTTTTTGATTTTACCAAAAAAGAACTGCACACATCTTTTGTACTACTAAGATAGAATCATTTTACTGCGGGAAAACAACCACTAAAACTTCACGGTGTATAACACATTGCTTACGCCGGTCCACGCGTACAATAGAAATTACTTTTCATAAGACTTTTTTCCTGAACTAACAATTCTAACTAACGTCATCCTCGTTAAGTCAGCGATATAAAAATGTCATTTACGTTTTAATGGAAATAAATATCAGGAAGTAGGTACCCAATTACAGTGGATACTAAAGCTTTTTTATTAATATTGGCCGCAACCCAATTGAAATCACTCGCCATAACTAACTGAACTTGCAAGAAGGAAAAATACCTACATCAAAGAATCCAATGGGAAAATTCCTATCAAAATTCCTTAGTAAGTAAATATTTTGAGATAATTAATTTGTGCACAAAGTGGGTTTTTATTCGAATATTCTGAGAATCCTATAAAATGCCCTAGAAAAGTCAATAACGGACTTCAGAAATGTAATAAAAATATCTGGTAAAGAATTTTTAGTATTCCGAATAATAGGGGGCGGATCGAGGAGTTATTTTAGTATGGCTTTTGTCAAAATGCCTACCAAAAAAGGATTTTTTTTAAATCCGATAAAGTTGATATACTGACATTACGCGTATGTTAAATTAAATCCTAAGATGAAAGATGAAAAGAGTGAAAGATCTTCCCTGGACTGAGTTTGTCTTCAAGCTCTATAAAGACTTTTGCTAATCCAGTCTCCAGCGAGCACATAGAATAAAGAACCAAAACTGGCTGCAATTGTGTCCGGACTAAAGCTGTGGCACTTTAATAAATTTCCCGATAAACACAGAATGAGGCTATAAATTCAGAAGTTACATCTACCAGCGAACCGGATCAAACGCTCGCCCGAGATAAATTGTATTTACATTGGAATATTCAGATTAAAAGCTAACCTGTCATTGACTGGGAGAAGATACAAAAATAGACTTATAGTACACGTGGCAGCGTGTCAAGCCAAGTTCAAGTACATGAACTGGCTATAAGAATAACTTTATAAATTACTGATGTATTGAAATCTGTCCTACTTTAAGATCTCACATTTTTGTAAAACAACAGCAATTACTATAGGTATCAAATAAAGAGAGTCTAATACTTGTTCATAATTTCTTACATTTCCCTTACGGTGTATTTTTATCTGTTACTTATGTAAAGTGTGAATAATAAAACATATTTATTATATTGTTATGTTTTTTCCTATACATATTTAGATTTTCATTATTTTTGTGGCTAAGCACACAGCCAAGTATTAAACTTGGCTCTTTTTACCCGACTACGGCAAAGCAAAAGGAGGGTTATGATTTTGACAGGCTATGTATGTATGTATGTATGTATGTTCATCTGTTTCCACATAACTTCTAATTTAAACATTTATGTTATTCTTGAAATCATTAAAACCTTGGAAGTATTTTAAACCTAGATGTTGAATTCTATTTTTGACTTCCTACAATTAACATCAAAAAAATTGTACATAATGTAAAATAATATTATTAAACTAAATATTTGTCTTAATGAGTCTACACGCGTTATTAGGAGTAGCAAATTACATAGCTACTTACTGCCCGACGTTTCAACTCCTAATAACGCGTGTAGACCCATAAAGACAAATATTTAGTGTAATGGAACGCGAAAGTCTAAAATCTTACATAAATATTATTAAACATATATCTACCAATTTTCAATATCTATAATTGTAAGACAGTGATTTGAAGTAACAAGTTATAGGTACCTAAATGAGACCAAAATTTATTGAACAAAAAAATGATCGTATGCATTGAACGGTCCCCTTTTTTGAGATAAGTCAATAAAAGCTTTTTTGTGAAATAAAAACGGGCAACCCAAAAGTTACAGCATATTTTACCAAGAACGTTTTCAATCAATCACGTTTTATCCAAAGATATTGTTTTATTCGCTTGTTTGACGTCACGTTGTGAATACACCCCCTTAAAAAACGGTGTGTTCCGCGCGTGGACGAGGTGGCGATGGCGGTGGCGGTGCGGGCAGCTCATACAAACGTACGCATTTCCGGTTGCCTCCACCGCCGTCGCATGCGCCCTGTCTGCAGCCGAAAACCCTTCTTCGCGGCTCAAAAACCGACACAATATTTTTACGACGATTCGCAGCTATCGCTGACTTTTACGGCCAACTGCGCAGCGAGTGTGAAGTCGACTTTAAAAAGTGTGCGAGTGTAAAGTTTAAAAACTAGCTGTGCCCCTTCGTTCGCGTGAGCTACAGGATTTTACATACAAAAGTTTTTTCCCAATAACTCCCGTTCCTGTGGGAAATTTGGAATATCCTATTGCAACTAAGCTTTACGTTTATGACGTAATGTACGTTTATGATAATTGAAATTGGACGCATGTCCAATTTCAATTATCTGTCTTAAGTGGTTTATATTTTTTCATACAAAAGTTTTTTCTTGCTAATTCCCGTTCCCGTGGGAATTTTGCAATATTCTATTGCAACTAAGCTTAAAATTTACTAAGGTACCTGCATGTCAAATTTCAAGCGTCAAATGGATTTTCCCGCTAATTCCTGTTCCCGTGAGAATTTCGGGAATTCCTTTCTTAGCGGATGCCTCCATCGTAACATCTACCTGCATGTAAAAGTTCAGCCCAATCTGTCCAGTGGTTTGGGCTTTGCGTTGATAGATCACTATGTCAGTCAGTCAGTCGCCTTTGAGTTATATATATTTAGAGAGAACGCTGAGAAAATCTATTTATAAGAAGATATCGCAATTCTCAGCCGAATTCCGCATCGATCGAGACAGGGACTCGACTCAAAGAAACACTGAATACAAATTTGATACCAGATTCCATTCTATTTAAAATTAATGAAATACTCCACTGCTGTTCTGATAATACCGTCAAGGATGGTTTACTTAATAGATCTGTATAAAAAGATCTAAATAAAGATGTCACGCTTCTCCGATTTATGTTTGAATGGATATGCATAAGGTTAATCAGCATTTCGACCGCGGCGCCGTCCGTTGAGTCGGACTCGCACTTCGTCGGTTTTTTTTCTTTATGTTTTTAATTTAAATTGGTATTTAATATATTGTATTGGTTTTTAATATGACAAGTGGTAAAATATATGTAATACTAGCTATCCGCCCGCGACTTCGTCCGCGTAGAGACGTTTAAACGGCTAAAACCTTACTTCTTTATAGCACAGTGGGTTAAAAAGTATATCTGGACTATATATTTACCAAATTTCATTTAAATCTGTTCAGTACTCTATATGCGTGAAAGCGTAACAGACAGACAGACGGAGTTACTTTCGAAAAACGAAGTACCTCCAAGTGCCAGCTACCGTCATACCTATAAAAATCCATAAACGCTTATAAGTTCTCCCTTACTAAGTTTCGACCCCCCCTATAACTCCGATGGGGGTCAAATTTCGAAAAAAATAGCGCTGGTGTCTCCGGAGTGCCAGCTACCTCCATACCACGTTTCATAAAAATCTATAAACACGTAAAATTCTGTAATACTAATTTTCACCGCCCCAATGACCGCCATGGGGGTGAAATTAAAAAAAAAGCCCATATGTTATTCCAGAGTGTCAGCTACCATCATACCAAATTTCATGAAAATCGGTTCAGACGTTTGAACGTGAAAGAGTAACAAACATCCATCCATTCATCCATCCATACTCACAAACTTTCACATTTATAATATTAGGAAGGATATGTTATAGGCAATTTGTATATTCCGGCAATTTTTAAATTTATACCTATTATTCTGAGTCATGTTGCACATTAATTACTTACTTAAAATCTCAATTTGTATTTTGGAATTCGAAACAGGAAGTACGTTGTTCAATATTTATTTTGGAAGCCAAATATGGCAATAATCAAATGTATTTTGATAAATATTATTTATTTAAAGTACTTTTAATAACTAAAGGGATTGTATTGAATACATAATGTAGTAGTGATAAATCATTGCGATAGTCAGCTAGTTGGTACTGGACTGGACTGGACTGGACTGGACTGGACTGGACTAGTCAATAGTTTACAAGTGAATAAATTGCTTAGAAGATATCTACTATTGCTTTGATAGCGTAGAGCATTAGTGTTATATCCATCCGTCCGATTTCAGGACAAACTAGTTTGGCCTAGTCTAAACTATTATAGTTCTTGCAAGCTCTGGAGTTGCTGGCATCCCGACTCGGATTATTTAGGTTTCTCGGATTACTTTCAAACCCCGCCATCCTCTTCGTGGATATTTTTTTTAAACCACCCATAATAAATAATCTCTGAAGGAAGAACTATTTTATCCAGGGCCAAACTACGTACGCAAAAAAACAAGGACGTAATTAGGCATACCAACCAATAGAGCACATGTCTAATCATCGCTGTTTGCTTGTGCTTTGCTTTGAGTACCTATCTAACTTACAAAATCACGGAGAAGAATATCGATTTCATAGATTGCCTATACTTCAATGGACATTCTATACAATGCCTAGGTATTCTATATATTTCCTAGGTAAAGTGTAAAATAGTACAAATATATTATTATAATACTATAATACAATATTATAATATAATATAATACAATATTATTTTATACAATGCCTAAACGACCCCGACGACGAACGATTCTATACATTTTTTAGGCATTGTATAGAATGCCTGCATTATACACATTTCCTTTATCATACGTTTATTATTAGGTATTAAATAAAACATGAGTATGTTTATTTAATATTAAATCTAGTAATAAAAATGCGTTTTTATAAAAAACTTCTAAAATCACATACACACAATGTATTATTTATTTATTTATTCGTTTCATTAAACAAAAACGAAATTAGAATTTTAAAGCTCGAAACAAAGCCAATGTACGTGTACTAGTGCTGTAGTGCTGTATAATACGGGCTACGGGCCTACCCTTACCTAGGGCGATCAGGCCTTTTTTTTTTAACGCGGAGAATGCTTGATGCACCTTCACCTTGGGCAGGAGTTTGCCCAAGGTGGTTGTGGGACTCCCGGCTGCCAATGCTGAGATGGAAAACCGGCAGCTGATCCTGGGCTAAGGTGCAATACCCAGGGGTGTACCCACTAAACTCCGCGGTATACCTCATCGCTTTAGTGGCGTCATGGTTCCTAGCATAGCCCAACTACCACAACGCCCCCAGCGTCAGCCAGCCCTCGACGGAGGCCTGTGCAATGCAGGCGGCGGCATCCACACGCCTGCCGCCTGCTGGTCTCCGCTGGAGTACGCTGTCTGGCGCTGGTAAGTGCGCCGCGCGCGCCCCGGTCTACGCCTTCTGAGTGCTGGAGCTGAGGGGTCATTCTCCCTCTCACGCTCCGCCGCCTCCTTTTGCAACATGACGGACTCGCAGAAGGAAGCAGTTGCCATCCAAACTTCTCGTCTCTTTACCATCCCACTGAGTAGTTGGGGAAGAGACAGTACTTGGCCAGTCACAGATGTAAGGGCCGACTTCTCCTGGGACCACGACGGACACTCAAAAAGCGTATGGTCCGATGCGATGCAGGAATTTACCGAAACAGCCATGGTCAGTCAAAACCTGCACCAGGCGATATGTCAAAAATCCGTGCCCCCGCTCGAGCCAATGTTCTAGTATTGGCCCAAGTGCATCCAGCAGACGGCGTCCTGACGGTGCATTTGCTATTTGCACTGACCATGCGCTAACAACATCGTCGCGCGCCTCTTTTAACAAATGCCCCACGCTCCTCAGGAGCGGGGCGAAGACCTCGATCCTTTAAGTCCGCCTGCCAGCAGGGCGATCAGGCCTTAGTCAACCACGATGGCCAAGTGAGGGTTGGTCGACTACACAACCTTTGAATTTCTTTATAGGTGTGCAGGTTTCCTCATGATATTTTCCTTCACCCTTAAATCGTCGAATAATCGTACATATGAATTTCAAATTTGACAAAAAACACAGTGGTACGTGGTGGGGTTTGAATTGGCGACCCCTCGCATGGCAAGCAACAACCTTAACCACTCGGCCATCGACGCTTTTTTATTTATTTATTTCTAAAATATGGCGGAGTTATGCCACTGTTACATAATATTACCGTGTTGAGATACAGCTTGGTGACAGACGGAAGAATGGACGGATGGACAGCCAAGTCTTAGTAATAGTTCAAGTTTTTACCCTTAGGGTACGCTACCCTAAAAGCGAATTGACGGTTTTCGCGCTTTCGAACCAGAATTTCTAGTTTTGGCAGATAGAATTACATTCGTATTTATAATAATTCGTTATTATTTTTGTTTGTGTTGTTATATGTTTAGCGATATTTGTACAAGTTTTTGGGGACTAGTTTTCTCACAGTACCTATTTATTATACATAGATAAGTTATTATTGACTGGCTCGGTGGAACAGTGGTTAGTGACCCAGGTTTACTACCTACGGTTCCAAGAGTCGTGGGTTCGATTCCCACTTGGGACAAATATTTGTGTGACGAACGTCGGTGTTTGTTCCGTGTCTGGGTGTGTTATTAAATATTAAATATATTTAAGTTTATTTGTGTACCCACTGTTGATTCTGATACCTGTAACACAAATGCTTAAAGCTACTTACCACGGGATCAGTTCAATGTATGTGATGTTGTGAAATATTTATTTATTATTTATTTATTTATTATATTATGAAATATGTAGGTTCTGAAAAAATCAGTAGTGTTCAAGTTATTTTTTTGCAGAAGCTACAATGGTACTCCATTCTTATTTTTATTCCTTTTTTATCTGCCTACACTGTACTCGTTTTACAAAACTACAATTTGATGGAGCTAGCAGTACTGTATTTATAGGTAATTAAATATTGAATTTCCCTTCAGTATAATTTCAATAATTCTCATGATTTTCGCTGTAAAGCTTAACAATCATCCTTTATAAGGTTTCTTGGTAAAATGTAATTCAAAGGATCGGACTGGCTTATCGCTACACGAAGTCGAAAACAGAAGTTATATTTAAAAATATAAACGAGATATCGATTTCAACTTCAGTATAATGGGGTTTTAATTAAATATTCACAAAATCGTATAATGCGTTTGATATAGGTATGTCGTTTCACGTAGCTTTTAGGTAAACAAAACCACAGAGTACGCGTGTCACCCTGAACGTTTCTTTTGTACACTGTACAGGCATCAAGTTATATTAACCCCAGTAAGTAACCCAAGTGCATGGACAGTAAGACGTCGGCTTGCAGAATCAAACTTTAAACCTCTTAGACCTCTTAGGCCAACGGCCCTAAACTAGAGCGTGGGCATTGTATTTCAAGACTAAGATATGCCCAAAACATTGTTTACAATGTTCTGGGCATTCTTGGAGTATTGAAGATTGGTCGAAAGTTATGTTCTCCTGCTCCTGCTGCTTGTTATGTACAAGCACGATGGAAGACACAGAGTGTATAGAAGACCAGGGAAAAGATTCAAGCAAGCATGCATCGAAGAAAAAGTAGCCAACGCGGGTATGTACTTGTGAGGGCCGGAATGAAAATAAGCTTTCGAGCACCTTTCTATATCCTCGCATACGTTGATCCAATCCAATCTAAAAAATATGTATTGAAAAGTATGGTAATTAAATCTTTACTAATATTATAAATGCGAAAATAACTCAAACGGTTACGCAATCACGCATAGAGCACTGAACTGATTAAATGAAATTTGGTACCTACAGATATAGTTGGAGTGCCTGAAAAAGGATAAAGGTTATTTTATAACCGACTAAGCTATAAATAAGTTAATGTTTAAACCATTTAACGTCTCTACGCGGAAGGAGTCGCGGGCGGAAAGCTAGTCTCAAGGCTACTCCAAGCCATCATCGTTTTTCTATTGATGCCAACAGAAAAAGAAACGCATCATCGGAACGACAATCTAGCCGCACGAAGTTGCGGCCTAATAATTAAACATAAAATAAGTAGGTATTTTATTATTCCCAACTTCCAAAATATGAGAAGGAAACCTGCCTTTTCCGGGATTCGGTAAATTCAGTAACCAGAGCCGGGTACCGTACTCATAAACGATACCACGGGTCAAGATACATTCGGAATGTTTTTTTTAATATTTTAACTAGACCCAAAATTCTAACCCAGACGAAGTTAGACTCATGTTTTTCACACATCATATTTTAAAAAATCACGTTTCTTGTATGCGAGCAGCCCTTAAATTGGTAGTCAATTATTTTGTATATTTCAACTGTCATGGTTCTTGAGATGCAACCTGATGGCAGACAGACAAACGGACCGCGAAGTCATGTAATAGCCGACCCGAACCCATTTTTAACCTTCGCGTGCCAAACCCTAAGAACTAACAAAAGGCCGAATTAAATTAGAACCAACTGTAACCGTGAAATGAGCTTGCACTAGCTGTTTAAATTTTTAACAGACTCAATATATAATCCAATTCAATATATGTACGTGTCTTACAGGTAATTCGGGAAAAAATCGACGACTTCAATAGCTGTTACTTGGTAACACGAAACCTATTCAACATGTTGCTTTAC
The DNA here is from genome assembly GCA_039566165.1 of Maruca vitrata. Classification (NCBI taxonomy): domain Eukaryota; kingdom Metazoa; phylum Arthropoda; class Insecta; order Lepidoptera; family Crambidae; genus Maruca; species Maruca vitrata. Next base: position 12,168,332 of record CM076914.1, on the reverse strand, counting down.
AAAAGGGATCAAAGAGATTTGCAGGCATCTAGAGAAGGCAATGGAGTGTCGGAAACGTATTAAAGAGCCAAAAGAGGCTAATAAAGCGCGAGTCGATACCTATCGAGTATCGACACCCAAGTGGGGTGTATTTGTGCCTCTCGAAACACTCATATTAGGATCAGGTATGTTCTGACAAAATTGATATTTTTTTCGTGTCGACGGTTATAGTCCAGCAGTCTCTTGATCTTTCAATTTGAAAACTAAAGAATAGTGCATTGATAGATATGTTATTTTGTATTTAATAGTAATATTTAAATTTAAAATTTGAGAAATAATAAAGCAATAAAAACAACAAATAAAAAATATCAATATTCGAATTAAGTGTTCTTTAATACCGCCACAGGAACTTTTTCTCTTACAACGAATAGTTTGAAACAAACTTTTATAAAAAATATAAATTTTTCGTGTACTACAAAGTTAGCAAAGGCCTGAAGATTGTGCAAATTCGAATTTAGAGAGATTGTAGAGTTCCTAATAATAACTTATAAAAAATGCAGAACTGTCGTTTAGATTGCGAAATTAGCGCTTAATTATGTCTTATTTGACAAGACTACTATTTTACTTTTGCATATATTAGACATACGCCCAGACATATATACCAGGCATCCGTCGAACTTTTGCGCTTACTGAACCAATTAACCTTAATGAAATTTTGGGTAAAATCTAATCAAATCGTTGAGTATTCTACTGTTTATATACTGGTTTTATTTGGAGCACGAAGTTGTTGGAAATAACAAAAAATACAACATTGCGAACAATTTGTACGTAAATCAATATTGTACTTAACATATGAATGTAAAATACAGTTTACGTGTATAATTTTGCATACATTGTATTATTTTGCTTGTTGTTGATTTTGTCCAAAATTAAATTGCGGTTTTAAACGTTGCGCAACCAATGCAATGCAACGCTGCTGTTCACAAATACTGTAGCTTTTTACATCTTCGGCTAATTAATCTGGTGCATGCGCTATCTTTGCTTACAATTAAATAGGCAACATTTTTTAACTAAATTATGGAAAAAAAACCTGTTTAAAACAAGCTTTTATTGTTTGTTGATTTTTGTTATCGAATTATTTATAACTTTTTAGTTCTTTATGTTAACAAACAATAAAAGCTTGTTTTTTAAAAGGTTTTTTTTTCTATTAATTTTATTTTTAACTTTTTGGTTAGATGGCTAGTCCCAAAGCCATCTTCCAGCTCCATCATCAGACCCTGATGGCTGCCATCTACCATCAAAGCACTCGTCAAGACGAATCAACGAGCTCAAACACGATAGGGTAGTGTCGTTTAATTACTGAGTTTCCATACCCATCTTCCAGCTCCATCATCAGACCCTGATGGCTGCCATCTACCACCAAAGTTCTCGTCAAGACGAATCAATCAAGCCCAAACTCGAGGATGATTTGTTGTTTAACCGTCGAGTTCCTAAAGCCACCTTCAGGCTCCATCATCAGATCAGCTCTATATCATAATAATTTTGCATTTTCATTAACGCATTTCAACTCAATCGGTAACCGGGAAACGAACAGTGAGTTCAAAAGTTACGGACTCGATATCGCCTACGTAAATATGTCTATGAAAGTCCAATATAACTTCAGAAAATATGTAAAACGTCTAAATAAAGGAGAAACTGACTGACGACTGACTGACATATCAACGCATAGCCTAAGGGGCTAAACGTAGGCACTTGAAATTTAGAAGGTATTTTTTTTGAATTTTTTCATTTCAACAACAGTTTCTTCCCAATAACTCCCGTTCCCGTGGGAATTTTGCAATAAGCTTTACGTTTATTAGGGTATCCGCATGCCTAATTTCAATGATCTATCTTACGTCGTTTAGATTTTTTCACACACAAAGCTATCTCCCGCTAACTCCCGTTCCCGTGTGAATTTCGGAAATTCCTTTCTTAGCGAATGCCTCCGTCGTAACATCTACCTGCATGCCAAATTTTAGCCCGATTCGTACAGTGGTTTGGGCTGTCTGTGCGTTGATAGATCACTATGTCAGTCAGTCAGTCACCTTTATATATTAAGAAGTGTATTTAAAATAAGTCACTTTCATATAGTACATCTAACCATTGGTAACAAGTAATTTTCGGTTATTGTGACTCTGAATAAAACCTACGGACTCAACGCATAATATTACAAACAAAGAATATTAGTATGTGTGGATGTATGTACTTATTTATGTTATTATTTCATCAAAAGTCTACTGAACGAACTTTCCACCACGGGTCGCAAGAGGTCGCTGGTATTACATAATTATAATGCTTAAGCGTGTGCAAAACACAGGTGCAGTCCCTGTTCCTTAAATCCTTAGGGATGTGTGACACCGCCATTTACTGGCTGGTACATAATTTATTGCCAGAAAAAACCCAGATACAAATCTGTGGCCCGACCCGGGATCTCGATCCCTCTTGGATTTACGTAATCTTGCCGCCAATAAACAACACTTAAGGTGGAAGAAGGGAATCATAGAAAATAACCACTTTTTTAGGGTTCAGGACTTCAAATACTGCAATTTGAAACCTTAGTGTATTCAGATGCTTAAACCACCGGAGTATACAGGTATGTAGATACATACCTGTATACAAAGTTAAATGGCAAGAAGGTAATGTATTAAAACATAATGAAAAATAGTGGCCCTACGGCATTATTTTTAAATTATTTATATTAATTTACAGAAGTTTGTCCGAGACTCTTATGGTCACCCGACATGTTTATTTTTTAATTATTAGTGTAGTTCTTTACACTAGCGTAGCAAATTTTGTGGAAAATAATACCTAACATGTTGCTGGGATTGCTTGCATAATATTCACGTGTCATCATCATCAACACCCCTATACGTCCCCACTGCTGCCCGGGCCTACCCTAATCTAGAGCGATACACCAACATGTGTGCCAGTTGACAAATCCGATAGGATTCTGTTGGCGAAATCCGATTAGATTAGTACTAGTTTCTACAGTATTATTAATGGCATAGAATACCTATCATTAGTTTTGGTAAAACGTTATGAGTATTAGACATAATAATCCCGCTGAGCAATAAGCAGTGGGAATAACAAGTGGCACCTTTTGAACGAGCTTTTGGGCTTAATTTACTAAATAAAAAAGGTACAAGAAAGCATATCTAATGTGACCTAAGGATGTGGGTGTCCGAAATGCTCATATTATTATGTAAATTATGTTTCATTGGAAACTGTTTGTTCAATTATGTTTGGTCATGTTTAATGAACATGTACTACCGGAACCGATTGCGATTCACGGCACCGTCCTCGAAGTTGTTCAGAAATATGTGTACCTCGGGCAGACTATGCAGTTGGGTCGAAACAACTTTGAGGACGAGGTGAATAGAAGAATTCAGCTGGGTTGGGCAGCATTTGGGAAACTACGCCGAGTCTTCTCATCGTCAATCCCACAATGCCTAAAGACGAAAGTCTTCAATCAGTGCGGGTAGGACACCCGTGATGACATATGGAGCCGAAACGTGGACAATGGAAAATGCTATGCTCGGTGTTTCTCTGCGGGATCGAATCAGAAATGAGGCGATCCGTTAGAGAACCAAAGTCATCGACATAGCTCAACGCATTAGCAAGCTGAAGTGGCAGTGGGCTGGCCACATCAGCCGTAGGACCGACAACCGTTGGGGTAGACGAGTTCTGGAGTGGATACCGCGTCTCGGCAAGCGTAGTGTAGGACGCCCGCAGGCCAGGTGGTATGACGATCTGCGCAGGACGGCTGGTAGGAGCTGGATGCGAGTGGCCGAGGAGAGAGGGAAGTGGCGCGCATTTGGAGAGGCCTATGTCCAGCAGTGGACGGAAATGGGTTGATGATGATGATGGAAACTATTTGTAACTTTTCTTTTTGTGATAAAACAATAGGTAGTTACATTTTTTTGGGTTGTCTTCTAATGCTGAAACCTACCTACATGACAATTTTATTATCCTAAGTCTAAGTAACTATTATATTATAATAGTTATTTCGCTGCCACTTGACTGCTACTATATATACTTGCTATTAGTATATTATACTAATATATAATAAATACACTAATATTTACGAAAACAATATTAAAAAGAAGGTCAGATAGATATTTATGACGACTGCGTTGAGTCAAAAGGTTGATATTTCTGAAGCTTCAAGTATCAATAAATAGAACACTAATTGGATACGACATTGATTTTGACATTCATATTTTAACTATTCTTATATCAGGCCAATTGCGAGTCCGATCAGTCATTTCATTCATTTCATATCATTTCATATCATTTCATATCATTTCATATCATTTCATATCATTTCATTGAACAAAATTATTAAAAAAAACTCATTTTTGAAGACCACCGATGTACGGGTTCGCTCATATAGGTGTGGTGAAAAGATCCTTTGGGTCCATCCTTTGTCATTTGGCCCTAAAATGTAGGTTTCCGACAAAAAAATACTGAAAGACTAATAAGGAAATTAATCCTATAATTCCAGTTTCCGTTTCAACATTTTGTGGACCGGAACCCTAATAAATACGAGAAGTACTGTGGGTAATAATATTTTGAACACACGATATGATATCATTATATTATAATAACAATCCCTCGGGCAATCTCAACAATACTCGTCTTATGACATGTTTCATTTAATTACGGAACCTTTTGTCTACTACTAAGTAAATATTCCTTTGTTTGTTGTTTTAATGAGCTCCCGATATTTCGGCACTGTTGCAAGCGCCATGATCACGGGTGAACTGTAGCGCTACCATGAGTTTTAAAGTTACGGACTCGATATCGCCTACGTAAATTATGTCTATGAAAAACTTGTACAGCGCCCCTGGTGGTCACGCTAAGAACTAAAATCGGTCGTATGAAAAAAACAACTCGATAGGTTTTTAACTTACGTAAGTTTTCGATAGCCAACTCATGGTACCGCTACTGTAGGACTGCGAGAATAACGGTAGGTCTAAGGGCAGTCATATCGGTGTACCCTCTTTCTAAGTCTTTTATTACGCACGACACCACTACCATCATTCACATTATTGTCACTCTGAATTCGATCACGACACACTACATTCACGGTATCACATCTTTTTTCCTCGAAAACGGGCACATTTTTATTTTTACATAAACAATAAACGTGTCACTGGATGCCATACACTCGACAGTTGAAAACCATCTTCACGATTGAAGTTTTCGATTTTTTTAATTTCAATTGCTTCTCTAACTAGTCGTGGTATGTAGTGGCGTTCTGTCGAAAGTATCTTAGGGTTATGTAACTCAATCCAGTGGTTCGTTCGCGATTCTAAAAGATGTTGAGCGATCGCCGTTTTTTGTGATTTTTGTGATATTTGAAATATTTGTACATATTTGTATATTTGTGATTCGTTGTTTTTGACTGCCCTGATATGCTCTTTCACCCGGCACGAAATTGTCCGTTTCGTTAACGAAAACTATCTTTTGGTGAGCGTAGAAATAGCGATACCTTTTTAATTTTCCTTTGGAAAAACCAGGCGTTTTTAAATTGACTGTAGCTGCGGGAGCTCGTGCATAGGGCAAACGAAACGGACGATTTCGTGCCGGGTATAAGAGCATATCAGGGCAGTCAAATTTATTATTATGTTATTCCTTACCTATAATTTATTTATTTCTTCTTTTTTACAATAAAGAATAATGCCCGAAATAAAATATACGTAACCATTAGCTTATTCTGAAACGATAATGCATTATTCAAATAAGCCGTGAAAATACGAGAGCGTAAACAAATTATTAAGCTAATTTTCAACGTCAATCATCATCAGCCAGAGAACACAGATTTTAACAAATATATGAGACATACCTACACATACATACATCTGCATGCGTTCGTAGTGTTTTGTTCGCCCATTCTTTTTATCTATACTAATATTATAAAGCTGAAGAGTTTGTTTGTTTGTTTGTTTGTTTGTTTGTTTGAACGCGGTAATCTCAGGAACTACTGGTTCGATTTGAAAAAATCTTTTTGCGTTGTATAGACCATTTATCGAGGAAGGCTTTAGGCTATATAACATCTCGCTGCGTCCAATAGGAGCAAAGATACAATGGAAAATGTGTAAAAAACGGGGGAAACGCGAACGAAGTCTCTGGCACAGCTAGTGTTCAATAACATTATTATATAATTATTGTACTCGTCGTGCGTTAGGTAGGTAACTATTTACATAGAATTATGGATACTTATGATACCTTTGAGATAATCATGTACCTATGGTTTCTCTCCCACTGTTGTGTCGGTTGCCTTAACGGCTGGTGACTGATGGTCGTACATACTAGATAAGTGAAGTGCAATGCACAAGGGGTGTACCAATTAAAACGCGGTCAACGCCGAACGGCGGCGACATGGGAACCAAAGGCTAGCGTCACGGCAGGTATTCACACTACACTGAATATTCAGTTGCGAATTATCAGTCGACTGCCAACACTTATAAATACGGTGTGTTCGTGATGGATCCGATAGAAGGGACTTCTGGCTTAAGCTAGACTACAACTACCACGGCGCCGCCGGTGGTGGCGCAAGGTATACCCCCCTTTAGTTGAGGAGCTAACGGAGGACCCGGTACACGAGTTCCCCATCCCTTCCCCGTGATCCGCTTATGGTTTCTTTGGCCAAGTGAAATAGACGTCTCAGCCTCTGTCCCGCTTTGGCTACATGAAATACATTTCATGTAGCCAAAGCGTACAGGCTTTGATGTTCTTTATTAAGTGTATTTCAGTATGAAATTCGAATGCAAATACACATAGCGTAGGCACATTGCATTTTCCATTTTGCACTTTTTTATGTCGTGTGCGGCTGGCTTTTCTCTGGTGAGATTAAAAATTTGATATAGATGACCAACCAGTCCACATTCAGAACGTCCTATTGACGTTCAAATTTGGCAAATATACCTAACTCGGTCAGAAACAATGACATCACACCGGTCAACGAATAGACCGAACATAGTTTCGGCATTCAAAACCGTTTTAGAAGCATTGTGTATACGGGCTGTCCTCTAAATGTTTTGAGGAAAGGTCTGAGCGACAAATAAGAATAAATATGATAGACGGTTTATTCCTCAGCTATTGTACATCTTAAATAACTTGAACATACTGTTCCTGTGAGTAGTGCATAAATAAACTAACAACTTACATAAAATAAGAGAATTAGTGATTTCTGCGTTCGAACATCAGAACCACAGCCAAACTGTATCCAATATTCGAACGGAGTATGTTATACTACGTGTAATGTTTGTGAAATACAAGAGATTTAGAGAGGTTATAAATACCGTTCTAAATCCACTTCTAGTTTTGTGTATGCGAAGTAAATCTGCGTTAGCTGCAAAACAAATACCGAACCAACAGCCATCTGCCTATCATTAACGTAAGTAAGTAAAAAAGTACAGAAAATAATAACAAGCTGTACCTACCTATAATTTGACCAAAATTATGGAAGACTAAGTTTCCGCCCGCGACTCTGGTTCATTATATTAGTAAGAACATAACAAAATATTCTATTCAATCTACATTTGGTTCTACATTAAAACGTTTATGCTATATAGTACAGGATCCGTGGAGTATTTTTTCACTTGATTACTATCAAGCTAACTTTCCGTGAGTAGCTTCATTTTGATAAGACGCCCAACAATTTCCTGTGCGAAAATTTTTGATTGTGGTAGCTAACAGAGGTAGCAATGATAAAATATGTCGATTGGATGATTCTTCAATATTTATTACTAACTGAATTGTTTTTATTATATCTTATGATAATCATCTAAATTATTTGAAAAAATATTTGTCCTACAAAATCTATGGTTTCATCAAAGAGTCCTCCCCCTCCAACATGTATTGATAACGAGATCACCAAAAATTATTACTAACCAGCTGATTTTTTTTTATTTATTTAGTTAATATTTATACAATGTAACGGCCAATTGTCCTACAAATTCCGTGGTACGTTGTCCCGGTCCTACGGTCAAAAGTAGTAGTACAGATTCTTGATGTAAAAATAGCGTGGTACGCTATTGCGGTGCACCAGTTCAATATATATTGGAAAGTCATGAAATTAAAAATCGATTCATTTCTCAAGCGTGAGAAAAAAAATGTTGACTTTTTGGTAGATTTTGACCGTAGGACCGGGACAACGTACCACGGAATTTGTAGGACAATATGACCGTTACATTATATAAATATTAACTAAATAAATAAAAAGAAATCGGCTGGTTAGTAATCATTTTTGGTGATCTCGTTATCAATACATGTTGGAGGGGGAGGACTCTTTGATGAAACCATGGATTTTGTAGGACAAATATTTTTTCAAATAATTTAGATAATTATCATAAGATATAATAAAAACAATTCATTTAGTAATAAATATTGAAGAAACATCAAATCGACATATTTTATCATTGCTACCTCTGTTAGCTACCACAATCAAAAATTTTCGCACAGGAAATTGTTGGGCGTCTTATCAAAATGAAGCTACTCACGGAAAGTTAGCTTGATAGTAATCAAGTGAAAAAATACTCCACGGATCCTGTACTAATATAGGTATATTATATCAAGATAGATACGTTACCGTATCAATTACGTTCGCGCAACCATTATTTTAAACTAGACGAAACTGTGAACCGTAGTACTATCGGCAACGCTGGCGGTCGACCACCTATAAGGTGAAAATCGCTTGGCGCTTACGCGTCTGTCAGAACAAGCCCCGCCCAAATTGTGGTCAAGGAGCTGGCAATAATTTTTTGGTAGATATTTGAGGCATGCTGATATCTTTTCCTGTACCTCTTCTATTATATCCCAACACAAACCCGCAGACCTGGATGAGTACCGGGGCTGAACCAAACCCCATTTTTTTTTATTTTAAAATAAATTTTATAATCCAAAAAAATATAATTTGTCAGTTCACCTGACATATTCCATCGTTCCATCGAAATAATTGGTCTTAGTGAGTCTTATTTTTTAGTTATAAATAAAAAGATGAAAAATATTTTTGGGGGTTTGCTTTAGCCCCGCTACTCACCAGCCAGGTCTGCGGTATCGTGCTGGGATATAATAGGAGAGGTACAGGATAAGTTTTCAGCTTGCCTCAAATACCTACCAAAAAATTCTTGCTAGCTCTCCTACTATTGGAACGTTTTTCTTTGGATTTTGACAGATTTTCTTGAAGTGCTCTTCTATTGGCCAGTGGGCGGGGTTAATGGCGTTTAAAGAAATCTGTTTGAAAAGTGTACTGCCGCCAAAATTCCCGACCGTACGTTATTCTTATAATTAAAATTAAATAAATTTAATTAATAAAAACCGATAATTATTCAACATAATAAAACTATTACTATCTTTAACGTCACTAATTAGATTTTGCATCTTATTAGTGCACAAAACCTACGTCAGAGTGACATAAATACCGTCGCAAGGGTCGGAGCCTGTCTTTTTAAACCCCTGTTTTTTTTTAAAAAAGAGGGGTATTATAAAATTGACGCGTTTGTCTGTGTGTCTGTCTGTGGCACCATAACTCCCGAACGAGTGGACCGATTTTGATTAAGTTTTTTTTTTGTTTGAAAAGTCAATCGATCGAGCGTGTTCTTAGCTATCCTCCTTAACTATTTAAACAAACGAATACCGAAATAATACATTTAATTACTAATGAACAAATGGAACCTAACTACAGAACTAAATCCACCGACTAACTCCCGCTCCCGCCCGGTCCCCCGACGCGCCCACGTTTATATTTTTTTGTTTAAACAAAGAAGGAGTATTAATATTAATAAAACATATACCTACGTAGAAAATTAAATTTATTACTTCCTTTTTAATGGTTTTTTTTTGGAATGTAGAGTTTTTGGGTTGGGGTTTTTTTTTTCATTTTCTCCTGATAATCCTGACAAATTTATCGTGGATTTGTGGCTCCCATTGCCACGTTAACTTTCTTCGTCTTATTTCTAATTAAAATCAGTGATACACCAGATCGGGGTTCCAAGTGCCGGGCACACTAACCAGCACTATCAAGCGAGTTAAGAGCTAATGCAAGTACCTACGGGGTCATCATCTGCGCTGCTACCGGCATTCCCACGTGCTCGCCTACTTACCCACGTGGCTCGTCGTCTATTGGTAGCAAGCGCTGCGTACGAACCGAGGGATCCCCGGTTCGAGTGCGGGGTCGGGCAAAATTTTTATGAGTTTTTCTATTATGAAATTACTCAGCCCGGAGTTTGAAAGTTGGTGGTTGAACGCCCGTGCCCAAACACAAGTGCACTCTCTATTCCCTTAATCTCATAATTCGGTGAGACGGTAATCCGACATGACCAATGAGAGATCGGGCGCAGGACCACCGGCTTAACGTGCTTTCCGAGGCACTGGCGTTTAACCGCCAACTTCTTAACTCCGGGCTGAGTAATTTCATTACAGAAAAATTGGAACCGGGAACCTCTCGGTCCTAACGCAGCGCTTGCTACCAATAGACCAACGAGGGAGGTACTAAATTATATGATTTGTTGGTGAGTATACCACAGAAGAAACGACTTTAGGCGAACGCTTACAGACTCCGCGTCGAGAATCATATCGTTTGACAACGTTTATGTAAACAAATACCGCCAACCGAATACTATACACTACTCGAAAATATGAGTACAGTTACCGTTTTCAAATTTGTGAACGTAATCCGGAGTCCCTTCATTTTTAAAGTGCACATTATCTACCTAATTGGGGTTTGGGTGGCGTCATTACGGCTGATCGCGTCCAAATTGTTGAAGCCGACAGGTCTGCTCCACCCGTAAAACCTAATGGTACAGACGGAAGAAAAGATTTAACCAACTATGAACTTTGTTCAATTGGCATAAGTAGGAAAGTGGACACATATTTTTGATCGTGCCAGTTCTCCGGCTTACTACTAAAAGGAAGAGGAGAAAATTAAATTTGGTGCCTTTTAAATGAAACTTCAAAGCTTTTTATTATACCATTGCGGGTGCCTAACGTCACATTTAAGTGTTATTGAAACTCAAACTTTCTTTTTATACATTAATCATTTTAGTAAAATAATGGTATTTAGGTACGCAGGAAGGACCACATTTTCAGTTCAATTTGAAATATGGTTTAATGATACCTGAAAGATAGTACTTATTTACTCTCAATATGAGTACAGTTTGCGTCAAACAAGGCATATTATCAATCATATTGGCAACGAAAACTGTAAGTAATAATGAATGATAGAGTACTATCAAGTAGATAAATTGACGCTCTTAGTCGTCCAAATTATAAGCCGGTTTTTCAATACAGATCAATTAAATTGAAGTTTAGTCAGGGGATACCAGTCACAACTATCTGTCCGGTGGTTGGTGAACGGTATACGGGTAAGCGACCCCGGCTCCTCGAGCTACTATCGACTCAGTCCAAATCATCCGAGGCGATTGTATCCTTCCTCCCCATTTCCTTTCCCCGTCATATATCCTTGCTACTCGTATGAACGCAATGACCTTGTTAAAACAATGCACAAGGCAGAATGGCAGCGACGTGGTCCACAACCCGTCACGTCACGTTTCCCACAGAGGTGAAAAGTGGATCGCTGGAAGTGATCTCTGCCTACCCCTCTGGGAAAAAGGCGTGATTTTATGTATGTATGTAAATTGAAGTACCTACCTATCTGTAATGTTTTAACAACAAGTTTTTATGAAATGGGTACGAATGTATATCGGATACCAATAACAATAACACAATTATTTTTTGCCTCTCTTTAGTAGTTTAGTAGTAAATAATTGATTAATTTATATTTTATTACTGTCCACGTTTTACTATCGCAATTATTAATAAACCGCCATATTTCAACTGATCATACTAACCTGGAATACTTAAATAGAAGCACAAAAATGTGTGCCCATTACACATCGTTGGTATGATGTTTTTTTTTTAGATATAATAAATGTCTGATATGTGTCGAAAAGTTACCTACTGTAACTGATGTTGGTAATCCAATAACATAAAACAAAAATAAATTAAAATTGTGTATTTACCTACTGAATATATAAATAAAATATTGTTTATCGAGGTCATAATACACAATAGTTCGGCTTAGTTTGGGATAAGGATAAATTTATCGGATGGTATCGCGTAGTCCCGTGGTAGTTTTTATTTATTGCCGACATAAAGAACGACCTAAGTGTGCTATACAGCTGTTGTTGAAATGGGACGATAAAATTACTATTTAGTTACAAATTTAAATGAGATCATATTATTATAAGGATATAACAAGCAGTTACTCACATTACCTAATGATATCGCAACTAACTAAAAGTTTTTATAGTTATAGCTATGGTTTGGGTACGGCGCACATTTTTTGCACACGTCAGGTATACGAAAAAAAAAACAGTATAATAAATAAATAAATAAATAAATAAAATAATAAAAATCACTTTATTGCTCCAAGAATAAAATTTTGCAAATTACAGAAAAAAAACAGAACAGTACAATTAATATGAAAAAGAGACAATTTGCAAACAATACAAAGAAAAATCAAAATCAGATGAGCAAAAGGACATGACTCAGCTTGTGCTTACGCAGAATAGATATCCTACGAAGCGCTGATTTTCAGTCATTCCTTCATCTCTCTAGATGTTAGGCGAGAGGAGAGTCGTAAGTGAAGGGGCTACTAAAATATTTATAATTTATATAATTGAAGAAACAATCATCATAATTTATATTTTATCTTAAAACTAGGAATGGTAACAAAACAAAAACATAAATAAAAACTAAAAATAACAAACTTCCATTTGTAAACAAAAAATGTGTGTGTGTGTGTGTGTGTGTGTGCGTGCGTGTGTGTGGGTGTGTGTGTGTGTGTGTGTGTGTGTGTGTGTGTGTGTGTGTGTGTGTGTGTGTGTGTGTGTGTGTGTGTGTGTGTGTGTGTGTGTGTGTGTGTGTGTGTGTGTGTGTGTGTGTGTGTGTGAGAGAGCGCGCTTTGTGTGTGAGTGTTTGTGGGTGTGTGTGCATCTGTGCGAGTGGGTGTAGATGAATGAGTAAGGATCTATGTGTGACTGATTAATTTGCTAACAATGTGCAGGGGAGAACGGCTGCGTAAAGCGACACAACTCTAAAAGAAATCTTTCAAACTCAGCATTCTCCAATACTCTCTTCTGATGTCTTGCGCAGCCAGCTGTTTCTTTAATAAAGCTGTTTTAAATTTTACTTTGAAACATTCGACACTCATTTGCTTTCTCATTGGGGGAGGTAAGTTGTTCCATATGCTGGCTGCGTAATATTTGAAAGATCCTTGATATCGGGAGGACTTGTGCTTTGGTACCTTGAGCAAATTTTGTCTTGCAGATCGAAGACTCCTTAGGCAATTTTCATTAATCCATAGGAGCTTTTCATACAAGTACTCAGGTTTTTTGTTCCATATTATCCTATGGACTGTGCACGCATAATTAAGTTCTCTTCTGGCTTTCATGTTGAGAATACCTTTTCCGTTTAAATATGGAGTTATAAATTCTCTTCTCGGAACATTATAGCAAAATCGGATGCAAGCATTTTGTACCCGTTGAATGGCTCTCTCTGTGCATGTTCTTAAGTTAGGTCCTATAACGGGGCTACAATAATTGAAAGCAGACAAGACTAGTGAGTCAACCAAGAGGAGCCGCAGCTCTTCTTTCAGGTAAGGCCTCAGTTTATAAAGAGTTTTCAGTTTGAAAAATGCGTTCTTAATTTGCCTGTTCACATGTTGTTCATATTTCTGTTCACTATCCATGATAAGTCCTAGATTTCGAGCTGATTTCACTTTTTCCACGGTGACATTGTTGATCAAGATATCCTCTTTACATTTCTGCACTTTTTCTACTTGCTGTTAGGTGCCCAGTATTAATACTTGTGATTTATCGGGGTTTAATACAACGGAGTTTCTTTCCGACCAATCATATACTTTACACAAATCAGCATTTATTTTTTTAATGGCATTACTAGTATCTATAGGGTCAAATGAGAGGTACAATTGGGTATCATCGGCATATAAGTGATACTTACAGGTCTCAATACTGTTAGGAAGGTCTGCTGTAAAGATTGTAAATAGAATAGGACTTAATATTGAACCTTGAGGAACACCACGACTAACTGTTTTGAGGGGTGAGCTCAGCATTTCACCATTGTTTTGATAGGTCACGACAGATTGCTCTCTTTTAGTCAAAAATTTTTCAAACCACTTGCAAGTGTTATCAGAGAAACCATAATGATTTAACTTAGCAAGTAGTAGCTGCGGGTGTAAGCAGTCAAACGCTCTTGTATAATCTAAAAGTATCAGGAAAGTAGCCAGACCCCTGTCCGACGCTTCCACAATATCATCAGTCACATTAAGTAACGCTGTTTCAGTACTATGTCCTCGACGAAAACCAGACTGAAACTTTGGGATAATATTGTTGCTGTCTAAATAGGTAATCATTTGGTTCAATACAACTTTCTCTAGTACCTTAGATAATAATATTCATTAACATTCCGTTAACATATTTTTGACTTCTTAAATATAACGGCAAGTAACTTAATTTGTTGCACATGTAAAAATATTAATAACTACGATTAAAACAGCCAAAAAACATCTTATGGTTACAAGATTGTGTCATCGAGGGTATGGCACTCTGTCTTCATCTAAATATATTTGTTGCAGTTATCTGGTTAAATCAGCTATTTGATTGGTTCACTAGCCCGTTATTGAATGACGCTTCTTATTAAGGTGTAAAACAAAAAAAAAGGTGTATTATGTCATGCCCTAATTTTTTTTATGTAAAGTTAGTTATCTTTTAAGTAGCGAACTTATGTTCATCCTAATAAAACATTACAAAGTCAGCTATATCCCATTCAACGACTATGCTAAATGACGTTTCGTCAAGAAGTTGAACATTATATTAAACAACTAGACGAGTTGTCATTTAGTCATTCAATTAAACGTCGTCATTTAATACACGCGCTAGTGATCCAATCAAATAGCTGATTTAACCAGATGACTGCGACATATATAACTCAAAGGTGACTGACTGACTGACATTGTGACATATCAACGCACAGCCCAAACCACTAGACGGATTAAGATGAAAATTGGCATGCAGGTAGAAGTTATGGCGTAGGCATCCACTAAGAATGGATTTCCCGAAATTCCGATGGGAACGGGAATTGACGGGAAAATTCTTATTGTATGAAAAATCTTACCTGCATAAGTTAGACGCTTGAAATTTGATATGGTACCTGACCTTAATAAATTAGAAGCTTATTTGCATAGGATATTGCAAAATTCCCTCGGGTACGGGAGTAATAGAGAAAAAACTTTTGTATGAAAAAAGGACAATGGGCATTTTGGGCTAAAATAAAAATCGAGTGGCAGTCTCAAATATCAATTGCATATCATAGTTCGTGTCATAAATAAAAACTTATTATATGGCAGTTATTTCGAGTTATGGTTAGATATAGAAATATAGAGTGATGAAGATTGTTATATTTCATAGACGTAAACTATTTTATTTTGATAATTGTGTAAAAGATGCGAGTGGCCGAGGAGAGAGAGAAGTGGCGTGCATTTGGGGAGGCCTGTGTCCAGCAGTGGACTGTAATGGGCTGATGATGATGGTGATGATGACGATGTGTAAAAGTAAACAGCGGTTTTTTTTTAATTTAAAATAGGATATCATTTAAGTAGGCCTTAGGGTGAGTGCGACAAGCTCAATATGGTCAATAGACCACAATAGTGCCTGTCGACCTCATATTTGGATCTCACTACCGCATACCATCAGGTGAAGTGTGGTCATCTTGTACGCCTATTATAAAAAAAGGATAATTCGGAATTACAATAAACCTGCGCCTACGACAAGTGTCATAGATTTGTGCGAGCGAGACAGAGATCTGGTCTGGTGGATTTGGTATCTGGGATGGGCACGTTACCAAGAAGCAATTCGATTACCTGCTGCGTTTTTAGACACAATTATTATAGATGAGTAAGTTTTTTATAAGAAAAACATTGTCTTTGGACGTTTTAATATTGTACTTATTGTATGTATGTGTCATAATAAAATCTTAAGAATACGGTCGGTTTTTAATTTTTTTTTTAAATCTTTAAAAATATTAGATTTTTAATGTTCTTATAAACACTTAACAATAGGAATATTATAAAAATAAAAAAAATGTTACATTAAATCATCGAAATATACAATGACAACAAGTATTCGATATCTCCTAAACTAACCGGTACATCCTCACAATTTTTTAAAAAAATAGTGTTGTATCATAGTACCTCCCAAGAAATACTGATTCCGGAGACTGCCACTCAATTTCAAAAATAGACCAAGCTCCATACATTTTTGCCCATTGTCCTTTATACCGCGTAAGATAATATTATTTAAATTTGGCATGCAAGCACCTTAATGAACGTAAAGTTTACTTGCAACGCGATATCATAAAATTCTTAGAGGAACGGGAGTTATTAACGGGAATAAACTTCTGCATGTAAAATCATGTAGTCCACGCGATCGAAGTCGCGGGCGCAGCTAGTTATACAAATACCTACGTATAATAATGCAATCCAGTTATCAATGTTATTCCTTCAGGTAGTTGAATTGTATATGTTTGAACACAAATTCTTAGTAATAAGCTTTATAAATAGATTAGTTCCCATTTTCATAGTGGCGAAATTAACAAGCTCTGAAGTCTTTAGTTTGCGGTCGAGATACATTTTCCGTTGAAACGAACCATTCATTCGAGTGCTTCCATTTTCTTGTATATTTATGCTTCTCGTAAAGTCGCGGAGTAATAGAGACGTAAAATTTTAAACGACTCGTTCAAGCAAGCCGCTTGCTCCGTGTCTCTAAATACTCTGTGTTACAGAATGTAGAGACGGCTAGACTCGTTGATTTCAAAACTTCAGCTGGGAATCCATCGAGTACAATTGAAGTTTTCTTTGCTCAGAGGACGAGACTTATTCGCTTTTTGAGCTCGGCAAACTGTCCGCCATGTATCCCTTCATGATAATGCATTTTAATGTCATGTGAATCCTTGAATGACGAAAAATTATTAGCGACTGCCCGAGACTTCGTATGCGTAATGGAGTAAATTATCGTTATATTTTGGCTAATACTCGAATAGTACATACAGTACAACATATATTTAAAATGTAACATATGGTAGGTATGTATGTCACCGGAAAATTACAAGAACCGGAAATTTATAATTTTCCTAGGAAAATTTAATTTAATCATAATTTCCGGGGACATGTATATATGTTACCGGAAATGTATTAAATCAAGGAATTGTATACAATTCCCAGGAAAAGTGTACAATTCCTATACTATTTAAGAAATGTATAAAATATTGTTTGAAAAACTATTCAATGCATAGATATCCTAGGAAATGTGTACATTTCCTCGGAATTGTTGTATAAAATTCCTATATTGTATTAGGAAAAGTGTAAAGTAAATGCTTTCTATAGTAAAACACGTTATTAATAAACCGCTTTCATTAGGTTGACCTGTATGTATGTAACTATGTTATCAAATATCAGAAAACAAATTTAAACATCTGCTTAAGATCGGAGGGTTATGAAAATTTACAGTCATATGTGAATTTGATGACAATACAATAATATGGTACTGTCGAGCTGATCTGACAATGGGGCCGGAATATATGAACTGGAACTTTATCATGGATGATCGTATCATAGCCCTATTTGGACTGGTTAGAAAGGTATTTCAATACTGTGAGCAAATACTAAAAAGTATAAAATAAATTTAGTTTCAAAAACACTATTAAACACCATATTATTGGTGCACGTAAAAGTCAAAAATAAATTACGAGTCGTTCAAGTAGTCTCTATTTCTGGGCTGGGGTGTAAACTATGTGCTTTTAATTATAATTTTTGATTGTAAAAGCAGGAAAGACTTTCTTGTAAACAAATACACGAATAAGAACTCTACATTTTGCCACTGTTGACTGGTATTTTGAACAGATTGTTTAATGTAGAGCCTCCTACTAGTCGTGCTGCAACTCTAGTTAAAGCACCGATCTCTGTAAGCTGCTTCCTGAAACATCGCTTAACTTGATTTCTCAACAAGGTATACTAAAAATCCTTCCTGTTCCAGCGGCCCGCGCTTTTGCAATCAAATATAATAATTAAATGCACAAAGTTTACACCTTAGCTTAGAAATAGAGACAACTTGAACAACCCTTTATTTATTTTTTACTTTTACGTGCACCAATAGAAGCGTGTTTAAGTGTCTTTTTTTAAACACAAATATCATGCTGCACAGTTTTTATTGCAAAGGCACTTCTTAAATCCCTGGCCGGTTCCAGTGTATACATACATACAAGTTGGCAACTGACCGTAGTGCAATCTCGGTACTCGGTATATCGTTTGCGTCAAGAAGAATCGTTTGGACACTCATTATTCTGAGATCGAGAATGTAATTGTTTTAAGATACCGTTCTTGGTACCAATCCCATAGATTTCATCATCGGATTAGTCCAAACTACACCAATAAGAGGCAATTTATAAGGCACTTCGCGATCCCCCGATCAGGTGAAGCAATACCTTCCCCTCGTCCCGCTGTCATGTACCAATATCATAATTTTTTACATTTCCGATTGCTATTTAGGAAATGTATAAATTTCCTAGGAAATGTGTGGTGTGTTATTTATTTCACACATTTCCGTGCGATTTTAGGAATTACATACATTTCCTAGGAATTGTATACAATGACGGATTACATACATTTCCGGTAACATATACATAAAATCGTTTCCTTAGTTTTGAAGTGAAAAGTAGCAAACATACGTACTTACATCCACGCATAAACACAAATCCTTTGTATTAAAATTATATTCACATATATAAAGGGTAAAGTAAAGTTTTTCAGTCAATCTGAGGGAACTTTTTGCTTATTTCCTGGCGCAGACATACCTAACTTTTACATTTAAAGTGGCAGAATTATTCCACAGTGTTCCAAGTGTACTGTCAAGCTTCAAATAACTAATCCCGTCACTTATATTACCTACTAGTGGTCCCGGCGAATTTCATACCGCCAATACTATAAACCTTCCCTGGACTATCACGAACATTTTTAACGGTCCGGGCGTTCTCGAGTTTTTGTCAGACTAACGAACAGCAATTCATTTTTATTTATAAGATAATAATATACTTCGGTACAAACATCCGTCTATCGTCTTGGACGATTTAAATATCATTAAAATTAATTATAAAATTATACAACATAAAAGCTATAAAATGTTGACAGAACTAGAAAAACTTGCTTACTGGGTTCATCACATTTGATCACTTAAATAAATTGAATCTTGTATAAAAAAATATCTATGAATTTTATTGACACTGCAAGAATACCTACCCAACCTGTCCAATATGTTGGTTGCCGAAGATATTTGTATGTTCCTCGTAAAAATAAATTAGGAATGCTCGCTAAGTATGATGCTCCAATTTACATAGTTACATACATACAGGTCGACCTAATCAAAAACGTGTTAAAAATGAATCGTTGAATGTGTTTCTAAGCGCCAATGTCAACTGATTTCTGTAATGATATTTTGGTTCCGCTCGTTTTTGTTAGAAATTATTATGAAATGTAAAAGATAAAAAAAATTCGAAAAAAGTATCAAGTTCGCCGGAATCAATATAACCAAGTTCCATAAAACATAAGATCAAAAATACTAAAGTCAAATTAATCTTAAAAAACTCTCTTTAACATGGGAGACCAAAAAAATTAAATATAAATAAAATAAGTATTCCTAGAATATATTCGACACCACACAGAACATACATGCAGCAAGCCGATATCCACACGAAATTAGGCTTCAATTGATTCAATTGTGTTGTATTAAATGTTTCGTTAAGTGGGGAATCGCGTTTCCTTGCGTACCTAAATATACCTTCATCGACTACATGCGACCCAGAATTACGGAATTACCTCAGTTCTGTACCGTATTTCCGAACTCTAACAAGCAAATTGAAAGAATTGACTTATCATGTGGATCATCCTCACCTGTAGCTGTGGTAAATAAATGTCCTTGTTTTTGCTTCTAAAGGAATATCTCTTATGTAGAATATCAATGGACTAGAAAACTTTGGAAATTAATATATTTAGTAGTGATTGAGTACCTAATATCAATTACTACGTATTAACATTAACGGTAGGCCTTCTATCCATTGATTTGTTAGTTTATAACTGTAATCTTCACTTATGATCTGAACGGCCTTTTGGCCTATTTTCATCCGTATCATTATATGGTCTATTGCAGCTTGAATAAAATAACTGAAGGCAACATTTGTAAATGCTGCTGCTAAAACATGGTAAACCAGCATTTCGATTGAAGTATTTTAAATCGATCAAATAATATTCACATTTGTATTGTTATTTATTTGCATCAACATTAACACGTGGATTGTTTAAGTGCTAGTGAATAGCTGCAATATATCGCACGTATTGCCCATTGTTCAATCACAAATATGTGTTCTTATACATAAATCAATTTGAGTGTGTGTGCTTAGGTACTAGAGTATAGGTAAATATATTTCTGTATGAAATCCTTCCAATACCCGGGTACCGCATTATTCGTCAAGTCGGACAGATGATTTCAACTACAGCATTTCCTGACGGAATTAATATTCTATACACTTACAGATAAGGATAATTCATTGCGCTACATTTCATCATTTTAATATGAGTCCTATGGGATACATGTGCTTGAAACTATATCATAAGAAAACTTAATACCATACCATCTCTTGTTTTTGTCGATATTTCATCACTTACAAGTTTTGTAATAACCGGATATTAAGCGGAGCGAAGAGGTCTCCACACGATAAAAACTGTATCAAATACATATAGCACGGTCCTATATTTTGCTACTGTATCGTGTGAAGATCCATTATAAATACTATATAATTAAATAGTCTGTCGCTATTCACTCTACTCCATCTCAATCATCCGGATATTCCACATTCCAATGAATTTAAATATGTATTCCTTGATCCACCGATTCCCTGATCTATTGGTATGTATTTTAAGCACGTAGGCCTTCACAAGATTATATAAATAAAAAGTATCTAAAAGTGTCAGCAGTTAGTAATTATTGCCATAATAATACTCTATATATTTTTATTTTCTTTTTACCACACCAACAATTTGTAGTATACATTTTAGAGCATTGCAAGGTACAAAATAAATTCGCTAGCCATTTCATAAAATTTCGCACCTGGTACTAATCTACATAGTTATTGACATAAATGCTGCAATAGCCTGTTGGCCTTTAGAAAATTGAAATTAAAAAAATTGGAAATTGGAAGCTTTCCGTTTCCACATTTTTCCATTGCACAGGATTTCCTGTTTTTTTAGCAAACACAACGACCCTTTTCCTGACTGAAGTCTATACTCTATTAAAATTATAAATTCCACGACTGAGCGAACGACTGCATAAACCATTTGTAAAAGGATACCGTCGGAAATTCACTGTGAATAAAACTAATTTTACGGAGCAAACTCGCGTGAATTATGATTCCGAATAAAGTATTCAGAGACCCGACGTTTCGAGCTTATTTTATGTTTAGAATAATTATATACACTAGTTGAATCCGTAAAAATAGTTTTGAGTTTTATAAATATAGATACTTATTTAGTTTTTTTGAAACATGAAATTATGTGTAATCAGTGAAAACTAATGAAAATACACTAATAGTAGGAAAACTGTAAAAATAAAATAACATAATTTACCAATCACCCTAATTACAATGAGTAAGATGACTGTACAGTAGGATAGTAAATCAATCATAATAATCTTCAAACATAAATAAATCAAAAATAAACTGTACGTCAATCTTACGTCTAACACTATTACCTCCGCTAACAGTTTAAAAACAAATAAAAAAGCGCGGCGACTATTTAAAGAAAACCGATCATATTCAAAGTCCGTGTCGTAAAAACGTCATAACGTTATTATTTGCGCATTTCGAAGCTGAATAAACCAGCGAACCACTGGCATCGCGCTCAAACAAAGTAAATTACTCATCTAATGGAGTGAGAAGTGGTATATGTTCGTTCGAAAATTTTCTCGTTTCCCCCGAAAGCTTTGAAGCTGAAAAGAGCGATAATGTTTACAAGCCAACACATCTGCTCATAATAATGACAAAAATAAATTTACTTTGTCCTTTCGCTTGTACCGCTTGTGTGATCAATCACAGCCCTGGGGGTGCCTGGGCTGTGGTCAAATGATATATTTTACACAAGCTTCTGCCTACGACTCCGTCCGGTTTGTTGTTGTTGTTTTATTTAGTTACTATCGGAGTACTTGGCGGTCGACCACCTATAAGGTGAAAATCGCTTGGCGCTTATACGTCTGTCAGAGCAAGACCCGCCCAAATTGTGGTCCGAGAGCCTGCAAGAATTTTTCGGTAGGTATATGAGGCAAGCTGAAAACTTGTCCTATACCTTTAATATTATAACTCAACACAAAACCGCAGACCTGGCTGAGTACCGGGACTAAAACAAACCCCCAATTTTTCTTATTTTAAAATATATTTTATAATCCAAAAAATATAATTTCTTCACCTGACAGGTAGAAGTTCCATCGAAATAATTTGTCTTAGTGAGTCATATTTTTTAGTTTTAATAAAAAGATGAAAACTTTTTTTGGGGGTTTGCTTTAGCTCCGCTACTCACCAGCCAGATCTACAGTGTCGTGCTGGGATATAATAGGAGAGGTACAGGATAAGTTTTCAGCTTGCCTCAAATACCTACCAAAAAATTCTTGCTAGCTCTCCTACTATTGGAACGTTTTTGCTTGGATTTTGACAGATTTTCTTTAAGTGCTCTTCTGTTGGCCAGTGGGCGGGGCTAATGGCGTTTAAAGAAATCTATTTGAAAAGTGTACTACCGCCAAAATTCCCGACCGTACATATACGTTATCGTTTGTGATGGTTTTAAAAAATTAAAAAAGTTTTGTACATAATATGTCATGTAAACCAAACCGCAAAAAATATTTTATTGTGACGAATTGAGAACCTTTCCTTTATATCAATTGTTTTAATTCTCGTGACAAAAGGTTAGTTCTTATTTCATGCAATTTTTAACAAAGATGTCGTACAAAAAGTATGAAATTTCCAGCATGCAATGACAGATTGTTTATGAATGGCAATTTTCGAAGCGCACGTCATGATTCCGCATATGAATACCTGCATGCATTCAAAGAGAAGAATACAAACTAAAAACCGGCCAAGTGCGAGTCGGGCTCGCACACTAGGTTCCGTAGAAATTTTGCATGTTTTTTACGTGTTTTTTATATGGGAGCTCCCATAAATACTCTTTTTAACATTATAATTCATAAACTTGTACAGCAAACTTAGGTGTGATACTGTGATAGTTTTTCCTTTTAACTTCTATATGTATATATAAATAGGTACCGACTCTTGAATTTCTAATAATCTCAGGCGCCTAACTCTCTAACGAAAGAAGAATGGCGGCTTTGTATCGTACTTGAGACCCACATTGAGATGCCTCGTGCAGTAATGAAAACAACTGATTATTGTTTAACAAAGCAATATTTAAAAAAAGGAAATTACATACATAGTTATAATGGAGAATGTACATGATTTTAGATAATTAGGTATCTTTGAAGTGATAAATCTGAATCGACATGTATAATTAGTTTCGACATACAAACAAAATTTAAAAAGTAATATGTACGTGTTTAAAGTTCTGATCGTTTGCACTTTTCATACAAAATGAACGTTGTGATATGACGTCACACCACAACATCCAGTACGTTGCAAAAGATATTTTAAGTTATTGCATAGCTTTTATCGCGGGCTTTGAGCGCGGCGACCGAACCAAGAAATTCCGTAACGAAAAAAACCTCACAATCGTCTAACGTCGTTTCAGTTCGGTAGACTTAGGTAACCCTAGAGGTGCTCACCTGATATTCATAAAATAAAAAGACTGGCTCGGTGGAACAGTGGTTAGTGACTCGAGTTCAAAACCTACGGTTCCAAGAGTTGTGGGTTCGATTCCCACTCGGGACAAATATTTGTGTGACGAACATCGGTGTTTGTTCCGTGTCTGGGTGTGTTATTAAATATATTTAAGTTGGGAATTGAGATTGAGCTGCAGCACAACAGGCGGCTACGGAGTAACCAAGTCCTAATACCAGGAATGCAAGAAAGATGCTGAGAGGATACCTCACTTCAGGTGCATTGTTTTTATGTTTAGACATCAGACATCTTTTGAGTTTGATTTACCTAGGAAGTGTGATACTGAGTCACAATATGTGTCTGTCACTAAACACTATGTTTGTCCTTGAAAATGAGGAAGTGAATCAGACCGTGTTGGACCCTAAGTTTGAAGGCCCTTTTAAAGTAATTGAAGTTTTGGTTTTCCCCGTCCAAATGGGATAATAATTTTTGAAATCTTTGAATTCTAGTAGAACGATAGGTTCCAAAAGAGTTGGATTAGCATTGCTAATTACAATGGTTTTGTTGATGATGATTGTTGGTTTATTTAATGACACATTTTGATGGCACGGGTGACCGATGGACTAAGTTACCTTTAGTTGAAATGGTCGATGGACTGAGCCATGAGAGTATCCGATGGACTGGATACTAGGTGTGTTCGATGGACTGAACACTGTGAGAACCGACGGACTCGTTCTAGGCCGACGGACTGGCCAGAGTGTGTGTGTGTGTGTCTAGACTTGTGTTATTAATTAATTGGATATGCTGAGTAATGCCTTAGTTGCAGATTTGAACTTGGGAACTTGTCGGTCAAACGTTTCAATGTTAAGTAAAGTGAAATTTTGTAAGCAGAAGCTCTTGAATAAGTTTTGGCCGGGATGGCCGAACGGTTTACTCTTTTGGTTTCATTTTGTTCTCAGGTACAACACCCGAGGATGGGTGAAACGTCAGAATGGCCGTGTAGGATAGCGGGTAGCGGGAGCGGCGCTTTTGAATAAGTGTCTATGATCTTCGCTAGATGGCGCTTGGTAGCAAGAAGTTTAGGTTGATTTATGAAATTGTATTAAGTAGTGCTAATAGTCCGGTCAATTTAGACATTCGAAGTTACATAAATTCCCACCAAGCTGAAAATCGGTAAGATTGCTTAAAATATCATTAAAAACAAAATTTGAAAGTTCCCCATCTTTCCCCTGTAAGGAAAAAATGTTATTCAAGGTCAAAGGTAAAAAAAATGAGTTTTTCGCGATTTTTAGCAAAACGGTAAGTTTTATCATAAAAATATGTATGACAAAATTACTTATCATCTAATTATCTATAAAAATTGTCTTTGCACTTTGTTCCTAAGATTCACCATTTCAGAGATACAGCGATGCACAAAGTTGAAATGTTGTATTTTCAAATGCTTCCAGGCCCCCGTGCTATTGTGCTAGACAGATAAAATTTTTACGAATGATGGATTTCAGTTGCCTCTATTATCGCTAATACTAAATACAACATAAAACCATCACTTAAGGTGGGCTCTCATACTAACGCTTTTTTTTTATTTGCTCGCACTTGGACGGTTTTTATCGTGGTTACCCTAGTAAACCTATTCCACATTAACGTGGTGACCATGGCTTAACGTGGTTACCACGTTAAAAACCGGCCAAGTGCGAGCAAATAAAAAAAAGCTTTCGTAGAGAAAAGAAAAAGAGCCCACCTTGAGTGATAGTTTAATGTTGTATTTAGTATTAGATGTTAAAGAGCCAACTGAAATACATTATTCGTGAAAATTTTAACTGTCTAGCACAATCGCACGGGGGCCTGGCAGCATTTGAAAATACAACTTTTTCAACTTTGTGCATCGCTTTATCTCTGAAATGATGAATCTTAGGAATAAAGTGTAAGACAATTTTTATAGATAATAAGGTGATAAGTAATTTTGTCATACATACTTTTATGATAAAACTTACCGTTTCGCCTAAAAGTGCATAAAACTGATATTTGTGACATTTGACCATGAATATTTTTTTTTGCACACGTCGGATCGATGGGGACTTTTGACATATCATTTGTAATGACGTATTCAAGGCCTGCACAAAAATCCAGCTTGTTGGGAATTAATGCAACCTTACCCATAATTTAGATGCTAATTTGACTGGACTATAAATAATCTACACTAATATTATAAAGAGGAAATATTTGTATTTTTGTATGTTTGTAATGAATAAACTCAAAAACTACTGGACCGATTGCAATAATTTTTGCACCATTAGAAAGCTGCATTATTCAGAAGTAACATAGGCTATATTTTATCCCGGTACGGGAAGTAATTCCCTCGGGACGCGGGTGAAACCGCGTGAAACAGCTAGTGTTGTTATATTATTGTAAATCCTAACTTTGATTTTAGGAAGTCATTAACAATGATTACTTGATAAAATGATGTTTGTTGCATTCGAATAATACTGGCCGGTCACTCAAACGCGACTGTCAAGTGTCAGTCGAATTCGTTTGGACATGGCCCGTCACATTTAGTTGGAGGATTACCCCATGAAATGATGGTGTTGAGAAGACGGTTACGATTTAGATTCAGTTTCGATTAGGTCGTCTCCGGGACTTGTCTAGTGACCGGGCAGTATTGGTTATCGTGATTATATGGACCATAATGTTATTTCGTTGATGTGAACTTACGATGTTCGAACAAGAATAAAACTGTTACTATTGTATGTGGTGTTATTCGTTGCCTGAAGACCCTACGCAGCCCACAGAATGAAGAGTAGTGAACCTAACGATAGTGTTAACCCTCTGATGTCGCTGCCGGCCACCCCCGACGCCGATAAATTTATTTGTGTATCCTGATTTCCGTAACACAAGTGCTTAAGCTACTTACCACGGGATCAGATCAATTTATGTGATGTTGTGAAATATTTATTTATTTATTTACTGTGAAAAAGACGAAAAAAATATTTCATCCCCACTTCACGTGTAGGGGAGACCAGGTCCCCTAAAAAAGATTATTTTTAAAGATTTTACTTTACCGCTTTGGTGACTGTATACTCATGTAAGATTACAACTTTCTAATAGATTTGAGCTAAGCCCCGGACAGACGGACATGGCGAAGCTGTAACGGTTCCTTGTTTACTACGGAACCCTAAACAAGCTACAGATAAGCGCATTCGACTTTAATTAAATTATTCGATATGAAGTTAGCTCGCCCTTTATGCCTTAACTTTACCTCCTTTACCTTGTTTGCACAGGAGCTCAGACGGAATAATTGCTTACATTTTCATATTATTATTTTTAAAATATTTTTTATTACAACATAAGTATTAACCGTATCTTTAAGTCCCCAGTGTTGTCATTTGGGATTTATATTTTTACAATTTAATGTAAAGACGACATCAAATCCAGTGTTCCGATTCTGAAATATATACGTATTGCTTTAGCACTTGTGTAACAGATATGAACAAAAGTATAGTACGCAAATAATCTTCAATTATACAAATGTTATGGACTTAATTAACTTAACGGCATTTAATCCATGTAAATATTATTGATTACTAGCGGCCGATTATTTATTAATGTAAAGTTCCGTCAACGTTCTCCCATACTACGTTCACCCCCCCCCCCCCCCCCAATAACTCCCATGGGGGTCAAATTCGATCGATCGAAAAAAAAGTAGCGCTGGTCTTTCTGGTGTACCTGCTACCTCCATACCAAGCATACCAAGTTTCATAAAAATCTATACAGGGTGTAACAGGAGGGGTGGATCATCGTAAGTCAATCGATGGGGGACTTCAATACCTATCGATATAACCCCCATGTATGTTCAGCGATTTTCAATAGTTCCAAAGTTATTGAGATATTTGTGAAATTTTTGTAAGAAGCCGGAATTCAGTATAAAAGTCTTCACTGTAGCTTAACTACTAGACCTGCTTGTCTGATTTTTTTTTTAGAAGTAGTTCAATAGTGGGTCTTTATAATTACGATACCGATTTGAGTCATAACCCTACCATATTGGAGTAAAAAAATAATTCTTCACAAAAGTTTCACGAATCGAATTGTGTCTACCAACTTTCAAAGCCTCCAGTGAAAAAAAGTGCCTGTGTTTTTTTTCTAGAACTTATTTTAAAAACTACCTACATTCATGGATAGTATACCCTGAAAATTTCATACCGCTACTGCCAGAGCATCAAAACGAAAAATGAACGCGAATGGCACAGGTGCCATAAATCAGTGTTTTTATTTTTCATGTAAAACTTTAATTAAAAAAATAAATCGATATGTTTCAGCAAATTTATGCTATGTTAGTAACATTAGTAGCAGTAATTTTACAGAATTGCAAATTGAAGGGGTGAAAATCAAACAAAGAAAATTTACATAATTTTTGTTAATATTTTTTTTTATAGTAAGTGTTCATAATGGGCATTATTATTGGCTATGCATAGCTTAGACCTTCTTAAAAAGCTTTTTTGGAGGTTGTGGAATGCTTCTTTTTTGTAAAATTTTTCAGGGGCCCAAATTGTGACAAGGCAAAATGTAGTAGTAGCATTTTGCAACATCCGAAAAACCTTTGTAAAAAGGTGTCGTACTCGTTTATGCATAGCCAATAATGGAGCCCATTATGAACACTTACTGTAAAAAAAATAATTAACAAAAATTATGTAAATTTTCTTTGTTTGATTTTCACCCCTTTAATTTGCAATTCTGTAAAATTACTGCTACTAATGTTACTAACATAGCATAAATTTGCTGAAACATATCGATTTATTTTTTAAATTAAAGTTTTTCATGAAAAATAAAAACACTGATTTATGGCACCTGTGCCATTCGCGTTCAAGTTTCGTTATGATGCTCTGGTAGTAGCGGTATAAAATTTTCAGGGTATACTATCCATAAATGTAGGTAGTTTTTAAAATAAGTTCTAGAAAAAAAACACAGGCACTTTTTTTTCACTGGAGGCTTTGAAAGTTGGTAGACACAATTCGATTCGTAAAACTTTTGTGAAGAATTATTTTTTTACTCCAATATGATAGGGTTATGACTCAAATCGGTATCGTAATTATAAAGACCCACTATTGAACTATTTCTAGAAAAAAAATCATGTAGGCAGGTCCAGTATTTAAGCTACAGTGAAGACTTTTATACTGAATTCCGGCTTCTTATAAAAATTTCACAAAAATCTCAATAACTTTGGAACTATTGAAAATCGCTGAACATACATGGGGGTTATATCGATAGGTATTGAAGTCCCCCATCGATTGACTTACGATGATCCACCCCCCCTGTTACACCCTGTATACACGTACCTAAAAGTTTTCCCATGCAAATTTTCAATTTAATTATTTGAATAATTATCATTATCAAATTGCACTCTCATATTGGGCATATTTAAAAATAACCGGGGATTGTGTATAATGCCATTGATCACTTGATCCATAACATTAATAACACACCCAGACACGGAACAAACACCGATGTCATCACTCAAACCTGTGTCCTGAGTGAGAATCGAACCAAGAGTCGTTCTTGGCGGAGGAGACGAGGGCACTATCCAATGCGCCATCGGGCCGGTCAAGTGAGTAAGAATTAGACTTTCGCATTCCATACATAATTCCCAAAGGGGTAGGCAGAGTTCACTTCCTGCTAAGTGCTACGGTCCTGGCACACCACTTTCGCTTCATCCACATCCATTAACCTCTTCATGCATGCTCGTCGATTACGGGTACTTTTGATTTGACCATTCCATTACTCTAAATATTAGTCTTTATGGGTCTACATCCGATACTAGGAGTAGCAAATACATAGCTACTTACTGCCCGACGTTTCAACTAGGTTACACCAATCATGGTCGCGAGCGAGCTCAGCTAACGTCGGGCAGTAAGCAGCTATGTACTTGTTCCTCCTAATATCGCGTGTAGACCCATAGACTAATATTCATTAGTAGTAAGTACACATGTCGTCATTAATTCGAATAGCATCGCAGGCCCAATTTCAATCGGGTACGTAGCGTAGTGCTTTTAGACACGTAATGCGAAATGATAAGACATTGTTAACGCTTAATTTGCATATACCCTTTACTATTATTGTAAATGCGAAAATGTTTTTGTTTGTTAATTACCTTTTCACTCTTTATCTACTCAATAAATATTTTTGAATACAGCAAAAGTACCTTTCATCCCGATAAAATATATTGATAGGTATTTTCAGAGTATTTCAAATCGCTCGAGGGAAAAAACTGTTGCCGTGAGAATCTCCAGGTAGTGGTACCGCGAGTTAACAGTTTAGGGTTCCGTACCCAAAAGATAATAACAGGACCTGTGACTCAAGAATCGTACAGGTCGGGCTCCAATACAAAAAACATGATTTTTTATAGGGTATTTATTGAACCCCTCGTGCGCCAGACGACTCGCATTTGGCCGTTTTTTTTTATAAATCCTCGTAGCTATCACAGCATAGCATTTTTAACATAGTTACGAGATAACTCATCAGTGTCGACTTTATATAATAAATTTAGGAATTTGAATCAGCATTAGAATGTAAATTGCACTTTATAAGAATTCTTAGAGCGCCTAGCTGTGAGGTCACCGTTCTATTCTATCTCTGATGCTTGCCCAACTGCGACGCCGAATAATTAGTTTACCTTTATTCATCTTTTCGAATGCACCAGATGGATCATAATAATTATTTCAAGCTCATGTTTATTTAGTGATACACCATCACTCATATTTTCAAAAGCTTTGCTCTTGTCGGTGGAGCTATGTCCATTCATTACCAAATATTTCCTTTTTTGTTATTTTTTTCTTAACTAAAACATACAACAAAAAAGAATAGCCTAAAATTGTTGACAGACTTTATAATCGGTATATACTGTCTGTAAGAATATCAAAGACACTGTCTTGCACTATTATTTCTACGTGTATTCTAGCTGTGTCCGCGACTTCATTCGCGTTAGCTACAGGATTTCAAATAAAAAAGTTTTTTCCGCTCACTCCTGTTCCCGTGGGAATTTTGCAATATCCTGTTGCAACTTAGCTTAAAGTTTACTTATGTTCCTGCATGATAAATTTTAATCTCTACGGTACGGTACAATTTAGGTGATGTTACCACCAGTTGCCTTGTAAGTCGTCAACATACCCCACATAAGGCATATAACGTGAATGTAACATAGCTGCCCAGTCCACAGCTACCAATTGAAACTCAGTCAGTATAAAAAATCACGCAGTTGCACTATTGATTGACAGCAGAGAACGATGACTAGTAGGGCTACCATGAGTTTAAAACTTACGCACTCGATATCGCCTACGTAAATATGTCTATGAAAAACTTGTACAGCGCTTCTGGTGGTTTCGCGAAGAACTAAAATCGGCCATATGAAAAAAACAACTCGATAGGTTTTTAACGTACGTAAGTTTTCGATAGCCAACTCATGGTAGGCCCCTTAGTGTGGAAACCGTCATACACGAGGGTAGTTAATATAACCCCTCCATCGTCATCTATGTAAATTTTAAAAGTGTAATGTTGTAATGTAGTGTTAAGAAGTGTAGTTGAGGCTCTATATCTCATACTTTATAATTTCGGTCGGTTATCTTCTTGAACAAGAAGTTACCCATTGTTTTCCTTGAAGCACTCTACACCATTGTTTGGATCCTATGATGCCTACATGTCTGTGTGTCTGATGCCTGTAAGACTATGCGACGCAGGAGATGCATTATGGTGATGCACAATTTTTCAAAGGGTCTATTTTATATTATTGGATACTATAAATTACCGAAAAATATTAAAAGAACATTTTAAGGATTCCTTACTCAAAGGGGCCCGCTTCGTATAAATAAAGTCCCTCCTAAACTAAAGTAACGTATAAGTAAGTAAGTATAGTAAACTGCTCCCCGCAATGTCGAGTGCATATTTTCTGGGATAAAAAGTAGTTTTCGACCTATTTTTGAACAAACAAATTATCAATTGACGAAAGCGTGCGCATGACGTGCGGTACCGCGGACATAAGCCCTAATAATATAAGGAAAACCCTAATAATATTTTTCCATTGAAACGCGCTTTTCTTAAGATCTCATTGGTGTTGGCGTAATATCATCAAAACACAGTTATGATTTTGCAGATATAATAATAACAACACCGATTGTGCGTCATCGGTCAAGCGAAACTATGAAACTAACACATCTCCCACATTACGGGTACTGATACAAAACTACTCTTTGTTCCAGTTATAGCACTCTTAGCGGAAAGGCCGCGTGTTTATTATTTTATAAAGACCTCTTTTACAGCACTTACAGTTTTATTGCCGTCGTAAAGAAACTGTTCACACTTACGTTGCAAACCTGTCGGATTAAGAAGCATTTTTTTTCTTCATAAATTCTGCAACAATGTTGCAACAAAGAGTACTAACTCTTATCGATTATTAAGAAGTATTGTTTTCATCTTCATAAATTCTGCATCACGCAATGGGCTATCATGTTTGAGATCACATGGCGGCGCCACTTTTGTGTGAGGTCCTAAAAATACTCGCAGCCATATCGATACTCTTATATATTGATATGTTTAAATACTAATCTTAATAGGAATAAACCCTAAAGCCGACCCGGTAACAGTGGCATTTGACATTTAGAGGACCTCACTAAACACTTACGCCGCTAGCCCCTATTGTTGCAACATGGAATACTTAATATTAGTCTTTATGGGTCTACACGCGTTATTAGGAGTAGCAAATACATAGCTTCTTACTGCCCGACGTTTCGACTGGGTTACACTAATTATGGTCGCGAGTGAACTGGCGCCGCTCGTCTTCTTCTACCAAAGCCTGTGGCAGAGGAAGACGAGCGGCGCTAGTTTTTCTTTTCTTTTTCAGCGGCGACAAGAATTCTGAAAAAGTGACTGCTTTCAGAGAAAAGATTAAAAGCAGGTACACAATCGCAGTAGAATATTTACAGTCATGGACTGAAAACTTATACAAAGAGACAAAACATTTTTCATGGATGTGTTTAAAAGATGATCCTGAATGTAACAAAGTTTCTAATACTATAAGTATTTTATCGCAAAACAACGTCAAAATCGATGACAGTGAATGTTTTGATCAACTGCAAAACCTGAAAAGCATTTTAAATAATAATAAAGATAATGATGAATTCAAGAAAAAGTTAGCCTACAAAAATGGGTTACATATTTTAAATCAATGAATTCCGAAGAAAGCTTTTCAGAATTTTTGACATTATGTCAATTTTATTTTTCGATTTCACAACGCAAATGTTGGGAGAGTGTTCTCTTGGATTGGCCAGCAGTGGACCAAACAAAGAAACAAGCTATTTAAATAGGATGAAGTATTTAATAAGTATTGTATTTTAAAAAGAAATATATTTTTCAATTCAATCTTCTGGATGTGAATAAATGTTTTTAATAAAATATTGTTATAGTTAGACCTTGCTTGGTTATAAAGTGAAAATAACTGTTACTTATATGTTTCGGCAATTTTACCGCTGTCCCTCACTAGTGCAGTCAGTCTGACATGTGTCAAATCAGTCATCTAAAAGCGGCTCCGGTATTCGCTATGTGCGCGATGATAGCGCCCCTAGTGGCGACAACTATTCTGGAGTTGAGATCTGTCATATCATAGCAACTAGATGTTTTGATATGTCATATCATAGCAACTAGATGTTTTGATAAAGATTTTCGACTAGTTTTTCAACACAAAATAAATAAAAAGTGTATAAAGCGAGTACCAAGTGATTTTCTTACTTCAAAAAAATATGAATATTATTATAAGTATTGAATTTGCATCGTTTACTTTACGTACGTAACGTTTTAACTTACAAATACAAGGGAATTTATGAAATTAAAGCAATTTGACACATGAAAGCTCAGAATTATATCACATTTCTGTCACACATCGTGCGCTTCGATCGATTTGCCGTCTCCCACCACCCACTCCGCACATTGCGAATAGTTGTTGTCATACTTGTCATACAAGCTTTTAAAGTTTAGTTTTATTTAAATAAAGGAGAAGTTATGTTTTGTTTCGCTTACGTTACGTTGATTTATTTTTGTTGTTATGTTTCATTTTGATAATGTTAAGTAAGAAAATAATTTTTGTTTTGTTATAATATAACGACTGATGATTAAGAGAGATAGAGACTGATTTATAATAAAAAAATATTAGCTTGATTTTGCTTTTGTTTATTAAAATGCAATCAAAAAATCCTGGATTCCCATTTTTTTAAATAACACCAACATTTTTCAAAAATGTGAGGCGTTTTTCGACCGAATTTTAGGACAAAAAAAAACTCTTTTACACTTTTTATAAAAAATGGACAAAAAAAAACAAGATTTTTTACCTAAATGTCAGGACAAACTCACAGGTCTGTCTGGCTTTTGCGTCTTAGGACCTGGCAACCCTAGCCACAGCGGTGGTGAATTTCCAAATCAATCCAATGTATTTGGATTAACTATAGGTATTGAATAATGGCTTACGTGGTCCGAGCTAATTTCAGTTTTCAGTTCGTTGGATAAATACGTTGAAATGTAGATAGGTTTTATTTTTTTTGGGTTCAACTAATTATACTTAACGCAAACAATACTGATATCATGTTGGGGATTATTCATGGAGTATTTATGAAGCGTGAATTTACTTGAAGTTATTAAGTTTCACTGTAATAAAAAATTGTGATTTGATCGTGACATTAACAAATATTTTTTTTACTTATACTTCTATTACAAATACAAAAAACAGTACAGTTACGTGCTAAACTGCTGATAGTAATGTACACTGATAGCAGTACCTAAGAGAGGACATAGGTTACTTATATTATCAACCGACAGCGCTATAAGAGAATAAAGTTTTACCCCACGCGGGCGGAGTCGCGGACGGCAAGTAGTAAATAATAATAAATGTCTTCTAGTAGGTATTTTGTTTGTTTACATATCCTCTACAAGGTTATTTGTGAATTCAGATGGAGCCCTCATAATATTTCCACATCTGTTGTGGCAGCCAATCGTATTCCGAAGTTCGATTTGCCGCCTCGGCGCGCCCTTTTATTTGTATTCGGTTTACCTAATCCCGACTTACCTGATGAATAGTGATGCCAGTTTAACTATCTCGCACAATATGCCATGTACGGATAACAGTACATAAATATAGCAGTAAATATAGTAATACTAGTGAATGTTGAGCTTGTGTTAAATATTAGCCATGTCCAATAAAAGAAAATATAAAGGAGTAATGTTTTAGGAAATAAAAGTCTCCACGCGGACGGAGAGCTGGTTTAACAATGATATCATAACAAGAGGCAGATAATGTTATTAGCACGTGATTTTTTCTTCGATTCCCACTCGGGACAAATATTTGTGTGATGAATATTGGAGTTTGTTCCGTGTCTGGGGATGTACATATGTCGCAGTCATCTGGTTAAATCAGCGATTTGATTGTATCACTAGCGCGTTCATTAAATGACGACGTTCAATTGAATGACCAACAAGTTAGCGGATTGAAGCATAGCCCTTTGAACATAGCGGACGTAGAATCAGTCAGGTGATTGTAATTTAGTTCATTTTTTTTCCACTGCGGCATTAGTGCTCATCAAAACAAAGATGGCGTTAAACAGCTGGTACAGATCTAATCAAATAGCACTGTGTTGATATTTTTTGAGTGAAATTGAGATTTAAAGTGACTTATACGTAAAAAAAAATGAGACAGCATGGATGTACCGATTAATACGCTGTCGCCGGCTACTTAAAAAGATTTTTTTTTGTCAAAACTGGTTGGTTAATAAGGTGTGTTATGTCATGTCCTCATTTTTTTATCTAAAGTTAGTTATCTTTTAAGTTGCGAACTTATGGTCACCCTAATCAAACATTACAAAGTCAGCAGTCAAATATCCCATTCAACGACTACGCTAAATGAAGTTCAGTCAAGATGTTGAACGTTATATTCAACAACTTCACGAGTTGTCCTTTAGTCATTCAATTAAACGTCGTCAATCAATGAACGCGCTTGTGATTTAATCAAATCGCTGATTTAACCAGATGACTGCGACACATACATATATGCATAAAATCACGCCTTTTTCCCAGAGGGGTAGGCAGAGATCACTTCCAGCGATCCACTTTTCACATTTGTGGGAAACGTGACTTAACGGGTTGTGGACCACGTCGCCGCCATTCTGCCTTGTGCATTGTTTTAACAAGGTCATTGCGTTCCCACGAGTAGCAAGGATATATGACGGGGGAAGGAAAAGGGGAGTGAGGATACTATCACCTCGGATGATTTTGGACTGAGTCGATAGTAGCTCGAGGAGCCGGGGTCGCTTACCCGTACACCGTTCACCAACTACCGGACAGATAGTTATGACTTGTATCTTTTGACTGGGTATGTTATTAAATATATTTAAGTATTTTGTGTATCCACTGTTGATTCTGATATCATTTATTTATTTATTATTATTTTGTGCCACAAAGGTGCCCTGATTAAGGCACATTGTGATATCTAACTATCTCATTCAAATGAAACTTATCTTAAAAATTAAAATGCGTGCTTTTTCTTTTGTTTCTTATGTCTGTAAAGTGTTATAAATTCTGTAAATTACTGGCAAGCTCGCAATACGTTTATTGATCTTGCAAAATCCATCTCCCTTTGACCTATATTAATAGAGTATTAATTAATAATTTCGATTGAACGTCTCAAGGGCCTCGCGCAAGACCTCCTCCAAGAGGGCCGGGAAAATAACCCTTCGGTTGATAATACCTGGGGAGACAACAAATGATGAAATACAATAATTATCCATGGATAACAAGTGTTTAAATAAATGAAAAATATTAATTCTACCAAATATTATGTACCAAAGATTTAATTTCCTTTGAAATGATTATCATGTTGCCCACATTATTAAAACTAAGTTGTTTATTAAAAGTATATACCTAATAAAGCTTATTTTTTTTAATGCATTAGATAGATAAATATCCTTACTTATATTGTAAATCCGAAAGTAACTTTATCTGTCTGTCTGTCTGTTACGCTTTCACGCATAGACTACTGGACTGATTTAAATGAAATTTGGTACAGATATAGTCCAGAGCCTGAGAAAACACATAGGGGCAACTTTTTAACCGACTGCGCTATAAAGAAGTAATGTTTTACCCGTTAAACGTCTTTACGCGGACGAAGTCGCGGGCGGATATAATACACATATAAGCTAATTCTCTTTTACAAATAGACCCGCAGGATGACCGCACTCCACCTGATGGCAAGCGGTCGTGAGGTTCACTGTACAATGTCTAGGTATTCTATACATTTGCTAGGTAAAGTGTAAAATAATTTAAACATTGAATATCATTTTATCAAGTTGGGGGGGGGGGGGGGGGGGTCTATTTGCGCATTTGTTCCATCCACTAAAATATTTCTTTCGACAAGGGCATATATATGTATCTTCCAATTTTGGAATTCAACTAATGTGGCCTTGTCACTCCAGAAACCAAAAACCTTTGCGGCATTAACGATCCAGGTGACAGTGCGTCGCCCCCCGCCGAACGGAGCAAATGAATGTAAAGGCGCCACTTTTTGCCCATGGCGGCTTTTTGAAGGTTAAGAATGTCTTCGTTTCTCCAGTTAAAAACACACTTTTAAAGTATTTCTGCACACTTAACTCATTTTTGCCAATTTTGACAATTATTGTAGCCTTGTTTCACGGAAGTTGCGTATTGATGTACATGAATATAAATGTTCACCTGTAATTGGACATACATAGATGCATAGCATGAATGCTGCATTGGTAACGTTTTAGAACTACACTTGAACGAAAATAATATTATGGATATTGCTACATGGAGATTGGAGCTACTTGAGTCACAAATTGAATATATAAGTAATTTATTGCTATAGCAAATTAGAGGAATAAATTATTTTCCAAACACATTACCACAAGGTCACATGAACGTCCGAAAGGTCGTCCGGTGTGGGTAGTGTACCAAACTTTACAAGATTCGTCGAGGAAATACGTCGTCAGATAGCTACGGGAAACCAACTTCATTTTAGAATTTCAACGCAAACGATTTGGTTCTGCGGATTAGAGGAAACGTTGCTTCCCCCAAATTGGACAAACATTGATGAAATTGGACCAATTAACAAGCAACAGGGAACAAATAAAAGTCAATTCTTTGAGTGACTGTGACTAGAAGTACATATCGTCATTGATAAATAACGGTATAAACAACGGTCCTAATACAATAAGACATATTTCAGTCAAAGAACTTAGTATTGACGAAAGTTTTGTTGCAATAAATTTTAGCCTGTAATTGAGCATAAATGCATAGCATAAATGACAATATATTCTTGTGATATATTTTGCTTCATCCATTGTGTTTAATAAATAGTGAATAAAAACTGCAATCGTTTTCATAAAGAATTTCTCAATTATACGTCACTGACTATTATCGCAAGCGACCCGATCTCAGACCAAAGAGTATAAAATATAAAAAAGTGTCAAAAACAATATTTTCGCGAAACGTCAATGACCTGAGAAAAATAGATAGTTTGTTTTGAAAAGTCCTAACACTTTTATGTATTCTGTGGTTTTTATGACATTTACTCAACAATTCCGGCAAGATGGTGACTATGATTCGGCTGTCAACACATTTAGAATTTAACAAAATACTCAACAATCAGAATTTTGCGCATATACGAGTATGTTGACGAGTATTTTTTAATGTTTTATTATTCAAGTAAGGCTTTAATCGAGTCTACCGTACCCCTTGACGAAATTATTAATAAAGATATTACAATATTCACTACTATTGAAGTTTTATGAATAGCTTCTATATTTAAATTTAATTTTAAGGAATATTATTAATGTGGAGGGAATTATTAATACTATTTATTACTTCTTTAGGTAGACGTATATAATTAATATACATATTATAAATTATGGAGTAAGATTTATGTCCAAATCACCGACTCCTCCTTACCTAAATGTAAACATTATTATGATTGTGTATAAATGAAGAATCAATACATTTTGATTGTTTTTATTTTTATTATTGACTGACTGGCTCGGTGGAACAGTGGTTAGTGACCCTGGCTGGCGGTTCCAAGAGTCGTGGGTTCTATTCCCACTCGGTACAAATATTTGTGTGATGGTATAATTATGTATTTAAAAATATCTACGTATGTATATCAGTCTCTGACGCCCATAGTACAAGCTCTGCTTAGTTTGGGGTCAGATGACTGTGTGTGGAAATGTCCCAGATATTATTTATTTATTTAGATATTATTATTTTTGATGTTATTTTTCTTTTTCTAACAATGTATTAAACGATTTCATGATACCTCTCATCATCAACCTAAAATTTTTTTGAATGTTGATTAATTCCATTAGGGAAAAATATTAAATTATTTAATTTCCTCTATCAGTAAACTACTAGAATCGAGAATACTGTATAGTTGTTTTTTTAAACTTGTCTATTTTTGGTAAACAATTATGGTGTAATCGTGACCAGTGAATATCGATATTTTTAGAACTAACTAATTAAAATACTAACGATTGATTGATGTCTAAATTTTGTAGAGTATTAACTAAAATATATATAGTAGTTTATAAAGTATCCCGTTTTTACCCTTTGGATACGGAACCCCAAAAAAGTCGATCGAGTCAAAGTACTTATAACTAGCTGGGCCAGTCGGCAATGAAGGTAAAATGATAGAATCCACAAAATAATGCATAATTCTTGTTTTAGCGAAGGTAACTAACGCATACAACACGTTAGGCGTAACATTTAGCCTAAATACGTCCGTGGGATGGGCACGAGCCTACCCTAAACTAGGACAGGCAGACCTTAGTCAACCACGCTGGGCAAGAGCGGGTTGATCACTTTCATACATTTTTTCACAGGTGTGCAGATTTCCTTACGATACATAGATTTTCTTTTCAAATTTGAAAACACTTTGGTACGGGTTTGAACTGGCTACCTCTCACATGGAAAGCAACGTCCATAACCACTCGGCGTCTGACGCTCAGAAAATAATCCCAAGGAAATGTTAAACCTGATCTTCAAGCCTTTATAAATTAGAAAACATCCTTTTATTAAACGTATTCATTTATTTTGCAGGTCACATTGCATAATTATACATATGAACATGTATACATGTATATATGTAAACATACATTACATGTATAATTAGGTAAAAGATGTGACATGGGTGTGAATCATGGATGACCCGAAACTAATATTTCCCTAAATATATTCTGTTTATGCCTATAAAAATGTTACAAGTCCATTATCACCGTTAAAGTCACTACTGACACAATAAAGCTTTTCAGAGGGAAGAAAGTAAAATGTTAACGTATTCTGAAAAATGAGTGCTATATTTTACCGGGTTTTAGAATAACTTTGTTACTTTTAGTATCTAGCCGAAGGCACTATAATAAATTTAAGACTTTTTTGATAACCTAACATATTTATAATGGGCTGAAGCAAATTTATTTCTTCCACCGTATAACTAGGTACTTTGTAAACTTGTAGAACAATATTCAGCATAACGCAAATACGAGTACCAACTCTTTACTGATAAGAATTTTACTACGTAAAATTAGTTATATTTCAAAAGAATTAAACTGCCTAACATATTTAACAGTAGTATTATCATATTAGTAGTAGTAGTAATATTTATCATACTTGAGAGAAATTATTATAACCGCCTTATTAAATGCACTAACCTTAATTACACACACATGCATTTTAATACACACCAGTGTTCAATAGTTACATTAAAAATTTTTAACAACTTTTAATTTTATATCATGAAAAAAATCTTAAATGACAGAAATCAATAAGTTAGCTACGTTTTTAACGAATAACTGTGTTGATATGATTTCCTTTTCAACTGTCTATAATTATAGGTATGCGAGTTAGATAACGGAATATGCATCTGTACGTACATAGAGAACGTCTTCCGCAGAATGTGCAATATAGTCCACTCTCAGCACCGGCAATATTAATTCCGTACATATTTGTGGTTCTCTAAAAAACTATAATTGAGGGTTTTACTAATGCAATAGAACCCAAAACAATATTTTTAGAGTTTCTGTCTGTTTGCCAATTTCAATACAATTTTCAGTAATACATTTCTCTTAGCTCAACTTAATACGTAAGATTTGTTTTATCTCTGTTGATGTATAGATAAAAAGTTATATATGTACTAGTCACCGACTCCACGCAGAAGGAGGCGAAAAGCTAGTCTTAAAAAAAACCTAAATATCACATAACGGGTCCATAGAGCCGGTCAGGTCTGTGTCAATGTATATGAATCCAATATCAACGCAAATTCAATAAAACCGTCTACGATAAAGCTCTAAAGGGACCGAAAAACGATTGTCCCGTGTTGTTAAAGTACCCTTCAAGCTTCACGAAGTTCGAGTTAAGCTTTCAGTAAGCCCTTGATCTCATGCCTCTCATAAAGTATTGAAAATGATTCATTAATGAGAAGACTTTATTATTATAAGGTATTTACTAATACCTATGTTAAAATCATTAATGTACATGCACATTACAACCCGGAATACATAAATTGATCTTAAGGTAAAAAAAATAGCAAGGTATAGTCCAGGTAATTGAAAAAATTTACTCGTAGGTACTTAGGTTTTACCCACATTTTGCCTTCTTAAGAATGTCAAAAGCTGATACTTATAACCAGTAGGTAGTAGTAGTAAATAGCTACATAATCTTGTTTATTGTATAAAATACAGAAGTCAAGGACAATACACATAATCCGGATTCCAAAAGTCGCTAGAATCATCAACATTTCAGAAACCTGTCCCTCAAACTATCCGGGGACTTATACGAGTACCCTTTGCGAAGTAAAGTCACTGGGAAACCCCTTTTTTTATTGGTACTACCTACTGTAACATATGTAGTTCAAAAAGTTTTGTCTCAACTCTATCATTTGTACAATTATACATTGTGGATGCATGCTTTTAAATGTTTATTTTATAACAATCAAAATTAAGTAGTTTCCTAAAATTACGTCAACATCAGTATCAAAAGATATTTAACCCTCTTGTTCTAATACTTTATTATTTCTTACAATATATTTTATGTCGAATTTTATCACCCGCATCATTATTTTCCATTATCCGGTCACAGATTACTACTGTCATTTATCCCGCGTTTTACGATAATCTATAAAAAACTTTATGTTTCGCCGTTAAATCATAAACGGATGTGTCTTATAACTTTTAATACTTACACAATGATCAAGGAACTCCGTGTTTGATGTCACTTTTTTATGTCACAAAACTGGGCACACTGAACACACAGTCACAAACTTCGCAGCATCGTCGTGGGATCGCGCGGGACGGTCGGCACGAGCCGCCGAGATTGAAGCCGATTCGCAACTGACGCGCGAGTCCGCTCGACCGCGCGCGAGTCCGCTCGGCCACACGCGAGCGCCCTAAGGTCACAGTCAACATCCATTACAACCTCCATGTCCCTTCCGTAGTTTCACATAGAGACGTACCTAAGAATGAACTCTTGGATTTCGATGACCCCTTGACGTTGGCCCTCAACTGCTCGCGACAGAACACGTTATAAACTTTCGCAATCAGATCTTCCGACGAATTTCAGATAGGCGGTGTTCGAACCTGGTAGCTTTCAAGTCTTTATCACAACTACACTCAAATTTACGTCCATTTATCGTATTGTATTCGACAACACAGGACACACTGAGATGCCTAAATATTAAGAAGCGAGAGCGTTTCGGTCTCCCGCTTGTCTGGTGCAAGGCATCAGCAGGCAAGGTCAGGTCGAATGAAATACAACATCCACACAATTATAATACTTCCTACCTAAAAATCAGCTTTTTAAAACAATTTCTAATACGCAAACGAGAGCTTGGGACTTAAGAAGACCCTCAAAGTATCCAGCAGACCTATTGACGTTGCAAAGTGATACCAATCCACTGTGACAACAAAATAGGATTAGTAAATCAATGTTGCCCGCTGTTATCTTTACCGAACTTCCCTTTTTGTGGCTTCGTTTTGGGAACTTCGGGTATTGTTAAAAAGTTAGAGTCAGAGTTCTCGAGTTTTTGTTATCTACAAACAAACTAGAATTTATTGAACCGACTCAATAAATTAAAACATTTTCATCATAGGGTAACCAGTATATTGATTGGCACCTAATGCTGACTTTGGTCTTTGGCTTCAAAAATTCAATTGGACTTACGTTAGTTACAGATTTATTTAGCATTAATGGATTTTCAGATACAAACAGATTCCTAAAATGATACTACAATTTAAAAATGTATCCTTATTTATTTAAAAAAACTCAAAATAATAGACAGTCACATAAATGTATAGTCATTGGCACTATGGTGCAGTGATTGACACTGTAACTTAGTACAATCATTGGCACTCACAATGGCATTGCAATTATTAGCATAGTGCCAACCTAGTTACTACAACTATTTAATTAATGATTAAATTGAATCAGTCTTCCGATGAATTAATGAAAATACTGGATATCTTCATTATTTCATCGTCTGATGATCAAATCATCGACTTGTTGACGGTACAGACTGAGCGTAATCACTAGGTGGTTGTATAGAAGTGGTAAGATGAGGTTCCGCGTCATATGCCGCAGTCCAACGATAGCTTGCCGGCGGTGGGTGTGGGAACACTCCCGTCAGCATTGCTTCAACGGCTGTCGTTGAGGGACGGGAGTGAACTTTCGTACCAGGTCCCCTGTCGCTCCCCTCCGGGGAGGCTTGAGGGAGCCCGTGGAGGCTCCGCCCGCCGGTGGTGTTGTGCGTGAAGGCTCTGCCAGGTACCACGGCATTACCAGTAGGCGATGAGGTACGCCGCGGAGTTTATTGGGTACACCTCTAGTGGCCCTAGGAATTGCACCTTAGCCCAGGTGCAGCTGCCGGTCTTTTCATCTCCGCACCCTCAGCCGGGAGTTCCACACACCACCTTGGGTAAACCCCTGCCCAAGGTGAGGGTGCATCAAGCATTCTCCGCGTCAAAAAAATAAAATTAAGAATATAGGATTCAGAAGTATAGCGATTGCCAGGTCTGCCAATAACTGAGCGGTAATATATATTTCAGTGCAATCATTGGCATAGCAAAAACTGCGTGAACACAAATCTTTTTTTTCAAAAAAGTTAAAAATCATATTCCTAACACATAATATCATGACGTAAAGCTAAAATATCCTTCACATGGTTACCTGAAATCGTATATAATTCACTTCCAACGCTCGCCTCACCAAACTTTTTCAGGTTAAAATTGCCGCGAACTTCCACTGTTGATTTAGTCCAACAGAAAATCAATGAAGACGTCATTTTAGCGTACAGTTAAGTATTTCCACATGTAAATGTAGAAATTTGCCGCTAAATAGTAGTTTCTTCATATCAAAAACGTATTTAATAAATTAAATATTTGAAATGAAAGGCAAAAGTGCCAATCACTGGGGGGGTGCCAAGAATGGTACAGTTTACCCTATGGATGTATTTAGATGTTTCAAACCTCTAAAGACATCTAAATGGTGTACTTAAATGTAGTAATCTATTGAATTATCATTTTATTCTACGTCAGAAGGGAAATTTCAATTTCAATGACATGAATGTCCTTTAATTTAATACTCAAAGTGAGGTGATTCCGTCGCGAC
Source organism: Maruca vitrata (assembly GCA_039566165.1). Classification (NCBI taxonomy): domain Eukaryota; kingdom Metazoa; phylum Arthropoda; class Insecta; order Lepidoptera; family Crambidae; genus Maruca; species Maruca vitrata. The sequence goes on along the minus strand of CM076914.1, from coordinate 12,123,689 downwards.
GTTCCAACCGTACAGCGTTTCATTAATAAATCCCATCTTCCCTATGCTTTTGTTATAGTCTTTTTCACCTAAGATGATCCCTGTGACACTTCATTGTGTTCTGAATCACGCTTTTTACGTTTGACAAACGAAAATAATTTTATTGCACACTTATTTAATTTTATTGCGGCTTCATTAGGAAAAATATTATATTAATAATATTAAACTTTTAAAGGGGAAACAGTATCGTTAAGTTTAATTTAAAATAATAGAAATTTTTAAAAAAATACCTATGCAGTTCGTATTACGTAGAATGGAACTTAGTCAGAGTTACTACGTTCCATTTTACGTATACGAACTGCATAGGTATTTTTTTAAATGTTCTATTACATTAAATTAAACTAAACGATACTGTTTCTCATTTAAAAGTATACAAAAATTATTTTAATATTTTTCCTAATGACGCCGCAATAAAATGAAAAAAGTGTGCAATAAAATTATTTTTGTTTGTCAATCGTAAGATGCGTGATTCAGAAAACAATGAAGTGTCACAGGGATCTTCTTAGCTGAAAAAGAGTATAGTTAATATAGGCACCATACTCTTCCACACCGTTGCCATGGTAACCGTAGTGGACATCGGCTATTACTGAATCGTACCCTTTTTAAGCGACTTAAAAAAAGGAGGAGGTTTTTTTTCTTTATGTACGTTCACCGATATTTTCGTCAATTATAGACGGATTTCAAAATTTTTTGTTTGTTTGATATAGTTCTCTTCTGAGGTGCTCCCATTTTCACCAGGGCAGCCCTCAAATTTTATAGGCACATGTACCGCGTTTTACAAATTTTTTGAAGTTATATTCCTGGCTCGGTGGAACAGTGGTTAATGACCCTGGCTGGCGGTTCCAAGAGTCGTGGGTTCGATTCCCACTCGGGACAAATATTTGTGTGATGAACATCGGTGTTTGTTCCGTGTCTGGGTGTGATTATATATTTAAGTATGCATTTATAATATATTTTGTCCAATTGGCAAATTTTTTATCGTCAATATACCTATTGACGGTAGCGGTTCTGGCGACAGATTGGTATAATATTGTTACGGAGCACCTGGTTATGTACCCTTGTATTCCCTTCAACGGCCAAGTCACACAACATGAACTATAATAATGAAGAAATCGCAGTAAGAAACCTTAGGTTTGGCACGATTTTGTCTAGATTTCATTACTTTTTAGAAATGAGCAAGCTGCTCCATCGAAACTCGGCTAGTTTTTTTACAGGATGTTTTTGGTGGGATTATTATTGTGTTTACTTGGAAATAAATTCTCCAATGTACTCGTAAGTGATGAAAATCGGTTCAGACGTTTGAGCGTGAAAGAGTAACAAACATCCATTCATCCAATTCCATACTCACAAACTTTCACGTTCATAATATTAGTAAGGATATCAATTTAATACAAATACACCAGCACAGATTATAAAACATGTCAACAGATTATGCACTCCAATCACAAATCCACACTACACACATCCGTTATAATACCTCATAATACTCGTACATCGGATAAGCCTGTTCTGAGAGTATCGTGCACAAATACGAAATACCTGCCTCCTTTTATTGTCAGGCTTTTCGCAGAAATATCTGATCTATCTTAGGTTTTATGCTCGTACAAATGCGGACATTTGTCTTTAACCGACGAAAAGAAGGAGTTTCTCAATACGTCTGTTTGTATTTTTATGTATGTCTTTAAATCAGGATAATTATGATAAACGGTTTATTTTTTTTGTTGTTGATAGGGTTCATTTATATCAGAGGTGGGTCTGTCGATCGGGTCCAGGAGAAATCGGGGGCAACCACGGAAAGTTGTATGGCATACGGCCATACAACTTTCCGTGGTTGAAACTCACTATACGGTTTCGATAACTTATGATCCGTTTTTTTTGTTGCGTATAAGGTATTCAATTCAGGGTGTCAACAGCTGATGCTCTTGTACTGCTCTTGTGATGAAGCTATAACATTCCTTAACGATGAGGAGCTGGGAAACAGTAGCTACTTCAATAGGTCGATGGTATCGACTAAGCAGTATCTAAGGCACGTTATGCTAATCTAATGCTGATGTGCTGATGGTGCGGCGGCTACAGAACTCTAACGGTTAGGGGTTGGGGGATACAAGTACTGTAATATGGCGACGGAAGCTACTAAATGCTAACTTGCTGTTTGTGCGGTAAGTTTGTAACTTATGCTTTAATCTGATAAAGACGCTACAGAAGTCCTTAACAATAAGAGATGGGAGACAAATTAACTTCAGGGTGTTAACGTGATGCTTGAAAGGGCAGGTACTACTAACTCGACTTCAAAAAGCGACAAATAACTTAACTAATTTGCCTGCACATATTAGATATCTATAATTATCAATTAAAGTATTTACAATTATTTTTAAGTTGATTCCAGCCAAGCTAATATTACATTTAGACTTGCGCGTGATAGATTTATTTACATTTTAGCCTATATAATAAGTAAGAAAAATATAAAAATATGTAAAATGTATAATTTATATTTAATATTTAATTTATTGTTATATATTTGTAACGTTTTTGATAAATTAGAACAAGGATTTATAAGGAATATTCCATAGCCATGACGTAATGGTGACATCACTTGCTTGTCACAGACTATAAAAAGGCTCGCCTCGCTCCGTATCGATCACTTCTTTCTTGATCGTCGGACAGAGCGGAGCTCTGCTCGAAATTGTGTAAAGTGTTGCTGTTATTTTACAAAGTTAAGTATTTGATAATTATTGTTACTATGAAAGTGTTATTCTAGATTGTATTATTGTAATAATGATGTTTTATTACAATAACGAATTGTAACTACTATGGTATAATAAATAGTCCACATTCTCATTACGCTTAGTATAAATGATATATTATAAAGGATCTATCATTGTTTAAAGTACCTGACATACCTGTGAATATTTATAGACAATATTCGTATTAAAGGGAAGGCTTTAATAGTCCATTAAAAAGTAATTGATGTTTATAATTATACCTTGCTAAAAGTCATGATGGTTTTAATTCCTGATCCCCGCTAGTGAACATACAGCTATATATGTATATCATACTAAGCTGTATTAATATGTATTTATCTAAACTTAAGGATGAGAATAATTCAACATCAGAAGTGAGACAGACTAGCCCACAAAACTAATACTTTATTTTTCTGTTCTGGCTCATCTGGTACAAAATGCTGCTGTCGCCACCAAAAGGCGGCTTGATGAAGATGTGACGCTGCCGAGCTTTGGTTCAGTATGGACGACTTGGTACAAAAGCAGGTTCCTGGTACACCAAGAAGTGAAGGACACAGATTGTTCGATGAAGACATGACGCTGTCGAGCTTTGGTTCAGTAAGGAAGACTAGTACAAAAGCAGATTCCTGGTACGTCAAGAAGGTTATTTTTTAAAATAGTCAGATTGGCCGAACGTATTATGGAAAGTACAAATTAATGTATACTTTTGTTTAATAGTAGGTAATAATTAATTAGTCTGAAGGTTTATCTGTATATCTAGTATTCATGTTATTTACAACAGTTTTTTAGGCTACTGAGTAAGTTAATTGTTCTTGTAGCATATTAACGTTTTACTACCGATCTTAATCTACAGCAATTTGCAACTCAAAATAGATAAATTTATTAATTCGTCATAGATTACCTGATCTAGGTTGATACAGGTTGAACAGAGTTCCTCTATGATATATTTTATACATATATAGGTCTTACCAGATCTTAAGGGTATATTTTTGTAATATTAATTTTAAACTGGGTATTCAGCAAATTTTCCATGGAAGTAATGAGACTTTTTCAAAACTTAATCAATTCAAGAATTAATATTTGATGTGCATTATAGTATCTTCAAAATAATTATTTATTTGTTTATTTGGTCATAGCTAGGTACACTGACAATTTTATCAACACAATATTTAGTAGATCAATTTGGTAATTCTGAATAATAAAGTATTCCAGACTCTGAATCACATATAGCCATTACCAAAATTATACTGAAACTAAACTTGCTAGGTTTGTAAATAATCTAATACGTATGAGCTTGTTAACGGATTATTATCATTAAACATGAAATAAATAGTATAGAAATACAATTTAGTTGTGAACCAAAATTATGTTTAAATAGGATGTGAGACAATAACCATTAAATAAATTTACGTTTGAAAGATGTAAGTGAGTAGTAGAAAGGTCAGGTTCGGTGAATTCTTTCAATATTAAAATAAACTAATTTGTATAATATCTACTTAGGTCCAGAAGTAAACAAGAACTAAATAAAAATAATAGGTACGTTCAGACTCTTAAATATTAATATTTTTTAAAAATTCTTTATAATCGCTGACACATAAAATATATTTTTGAAAAGGAGACAAGACAATGCCTAGTGTGGGCATAGGTAAGCCATTTAATAAATAAGGAGTTATTGAGTTGTGTAGGTGTATTATACATATTTTAAAAAATTTAGTAAATTTAAACTTTGCGGCCTTCGAACCAGCATAAGTGAAAAGATTTAACTCTTATTCAAAATTGTAAAATACCGATTACGTTCACATATTGACGATTGCAGTTTTTTTTTCTTGGTGGGTGATATATATTGTGTACTTTGAGACGTTTATCTTATGGAAACTAATAAGTAAATTTCTTGAGTATAACTCCGATGAAGAAAATTTCTTTTGGTATTATTGTAACTAAAAGTGATTAATCTATTATCATGTTGGTATTGAAACCAGCCTCCAATCTTGAATTTTTATGACTTATAATAATGATTCTAGTATTTTCTTTTCGTTTGAAAATATACCGAAAACATAAAAATGTACCGAAGATTTCGATCATATTATCATGTATATGGTATAGTAAACTCAGAGTTATAAACACTAATTCGTAATTTAGCTTTTAGTATGGGACCTACATTATACAGTATCTTAATACGCAAATAGGTTATTAATTCTGTTAGAAATTTAATTTGAATAAAAATTAATGTAATTTGAAAATCGGGGTTGAGACCAGTATTATATTTGACTGACCACAGGTTGATTGAATGATGTGTCGGACGTTCCTGAGGGACTTAAATGAAATATATAATTTAATTCCTATCGGTAATTTGACTTCAAGAGTTTGGGCAGTTTACGCAAAACTTCTAGCAAAAAAATAAAAAGTTATAGACCAAGTAACATAGGAACATAAAACGGATTATCCTTACTTAAATTATAAATCGGAAGATGAGTATATTTGTTCGTTCCGCTTTCACGCCGTAACTAATAGACCGATTGCTTTAAAATTTTGCAGATATAAAGTTAGAAGTCCGAATTAAATAATAGGGTACTTTGTATGCTGAAAAAAAAAATGATATTCCCGAGGGAAAACCAAAATATTATTTGATTGATTAGATTGGATATGGCACCGAGTGTCGTTGTTGTGCTTCTTAACGCAATATGGTTATATTGCAGAATTCCACGCGAACGAAGCCGCGGTCAGAAAGCTAGTATAAAATAAAGCATTGCTGGTATACATTTAGGCTATTAACTATTTTGAGCTAGGCTAAATAAGGGTTTAATAAAATTCCTAAAAATTCAAATAAGAAGAGACAATAAACGTAACTATTATATATGTATATTAAAGTAAATTTTTAAGCCAATACCTACATAGATTAAAAAAATACCCCACGAGCTATACGAACTGGGAGTTAGACGATATGCTTTCAAATGGATTAAATCTTACTTGTAAAATCGTTTGGCAACTATGCCGGCCAAATCAAACACTTAAGGTTTATTATTATATTACGTCTCCTAGGTTTTACACCTCACGAAAAAATGTTGGGTCTTATTTTTGTTTTTCATGAACGATCTGCCAAGTCGCTTCCATTCTACAGAACAAATCAAAATTAAAAGCAATCACTGCCTGCCCATATTAAAAGTAAACGCTTTAACTAACGATATTTAATTTTTTCTTTATATTTTAATAAAAATACATTCACTAACTAAGGACAAGGATTCTCTATTAGACTCTATTACTGCTGGATTAAATAAAAAGGCCTACAATTAAAAGTACAAAAGAAACTGATTTAAATTTAAACCACGCTAATAAATTGTTCTATATATATAATTGCCAATATAAAGGAAAACCCGTTTTCGCAACTATGTATGACACACACTTAACTTGAAAAAGGATCTCAACTCTGTACAACTTAAGGAATTTTAGTTTTACTAAGGAAAAATTGCAGAGTTTGGTCTGCTGAACGGGTAGAGCAAAACTCTAAGATAAATATGTTGATAGTAAGTATTGATTGATGTGCCGTGATAGATAAATAATAATTGTTTTGTGATTCATGTTCAAACTTTATATGTTATATTATAGATGAAAAATGATTGTTGGTATATAGGTCATAAAGATGAATAATTATTTTGCCATTGATGTTCAAACTTTATTTGTGTTATTGCTACAAGAACATCAAAAAGGTAAAAAGAAATATAATATAGAAGATAATGATTGTTAGATTGAAAAGGACTGCTGGTACCGCCTCGTGCTTTTTTGAAATTCATGTGCAGCAGGTGAATGGCATTAGCACGGTCCAGGACGGTATGGTATTGGTTAGACTGCTGAAGTCAATGTCCTGTTGCTTCTCTGGAAGTCATGCGCAGCAGGTGATAGGATTAGCAAGGATCAGGTCAGAGACAGAAGTTAGACTGCTGAGGTCAATGTCCTGTTGCTTCTCTGGAAGTCATGCGCAGCAGGTGATAGGATTAGCAAGGATCAGGTCAGAGACAGAAGTTAGACTGCTGAGGTCAATGTCCTGTTGCTTCTCTGGAAGTCATGCGCAGCAGGTGATAGGATTAGCAAGGATCAGGTCAGAGACAGAAGTTAGACTGCTGAGGTCAATGTCCTGTTGCTTCTCTGGAAGTCATGCGCAGCAGGTGATAGGATTAGCAAGGATCAGGCCAGAGACAAAAGTTAGAATGAAAAACTTGTTAATCTAACAAAGTTCCATTAGTAAGTGAAGTACAGGTCAGTCTTGCTGAAATAAATAAAAGTTTCTTTTAGCAAAACTATAAAAAGTTTTTGTTTAGGTTATGTGTAGATTATATTATGCAATATTGGTTAAGGATTAATTGTACTTTGAGAGCAAAGTACAATGTCAGTATGGCCGTGATAGATTTATTTACATTTTAGCCTATATAATAAGTAAGAAAAATATAAAAATATGTAAAATGTATAATTTATATTTAATATTTAATTTATTGTTATATATTTGTAACGTTTTTGATAAATTAGAACAAGGATTTATAAGGAATATTCCATAGCCATGACGTAATGGTGACATCACTTGCTTGTCACAGACTATAAAAAGGCTCGCCTCGCTCCGTATCGATCACTTCTTTCTTGATCGTCGGACAGAGCGGAGCTCTGCTCGAAATTGTGTAAAGTGTTGCTGTTATTTTACAAAGTTAAGTATTTGATAATTATTGTTACTATGAAAGTGTTATTCTAGATTGTATTATTGTAATAATGATGTTTTATTACAATAACGAATTGTAACTACTATGGTATAATAAATAGTCCACATTCTCATTACGCTTAGTATAAATGATATATTATAAAGGATCTATCATTGTTTAAAGTACCTGACATACCTGTGAATATTTATAGACAATATTCGTATTAAAGGGAAGGCTTTAATAGTCCATTAAAAAGTAATTGATGTTTATAATTATACCTTGCTAAAAGTCATGATGGTTTTAATTCCTGATCCCCGCTAGTGAACATACAGCTATATATGTATATCATACTAAGCTGTATTAATATGTATTTATCTAAACTTAAGGATGAGAATAATTTAACACGCGCATATCTCGCCAATTTATGTAATTTTTTATAATAGGTATATGGTATTGTATGGCCTCGTGAGTGTCCCATAACCGCCGGCAAACAACACAACAGACTATATACGTACGTACTATTTATCCTAGGCTAGAAGAAAGTTCATAAAAGCACGCGTAAAAGAAATTATAGTCTCAAAATTAGAATACAAACGCAAAAAAGGGTTGAACACATTTTTGGAACTTGTTTTGCTTTTTTATAGGTAAAAGATTGTTCGGAATCCTAGAAACGGTAGTTCATCTATACTAATATTATAAAGCTGAAGAGTTTGTTTGTTTGTTTGTTTGTTTGTTTGTTTGTTTGTTTGAACGCGCTAATCTCAGGAACCGCTGGTCCGATTTAAAAAAATCTTTCAGTGTTGGATAGTCCATTTATTGAGGAAGGTTATAGGCTATATAAGATTTTCAAAAAAGTAGGGATCCGTACGGAAAACCCAAATATGTCACACAAGACGTAAAAAAAATCCTTATATCGCATGCGCTGCGAAAAGTATTCATTTTAGAAATATACAATGTACTACAATTTTGTAGAACACATTAATATCTACAAAAAATGTCCCGACAGCATATATCTAACTATTATAGTTATGTCACAATAAGTGTTTTAATCTATAAATATAAAAGAAAGTCGTGTTAGTTACACCACTTATAACTCGAGATCGGCAGAACAGATATGGCTGAAAATTGGTAGGGAGGTAGCTTAGAGCCAGGAAACGGACATAGGATACTTTTTATCCCGTTTGACTGACTTCCCGTGGGACTTGACATGAAACGTCAGCCATTATGTTTAACATTATTCCAATTATGAAGTCTTTTTTGACATTTTAAAGAACGTAATTCTGCACGTTTCATTTAAATGCAATGTAATATCTTTTTTTTGTGTTTGGTAGTAAATCGTATTTGAAAAATATACAATTATACAAAAACACTCTACAATTAATTCACAAGCAAAATTGACTTATTGATTTTGATCTAACTATTGTTTATAAATCGAACTTCAAAATATAATAATATTTTTTTGCGCGAATGCAGTTACGTACTATGGTTTATGTTTTACTTTTAAACATAGTGACGTGCCTCAAGTATTCAGTTAGTTAAACCGATCATTCGCGAATGAAAATGAATCTTGGGGCAATGGGGATGCTTCATTGACGAGTTTTTTACACGTGAGTATAACTGTTATGGTCCTTTCAAGTCAAGTTTTAAAAAATTTGCACTGAGTATCAGTGCAAATTTTTTAAAACTTGACTATCATAATTCATTCATTCTATATCTATATAATTATTATACTAAACATGTAATCGTGTATTTTTTTTTTCGAAAAAAAACAAGATTGTCAGTTTTGCATGTCTTAAATTGTTCTTTCGACAATTTCTATTAACCTTAGTTTTTGAAAGTTAATTCGATTAAAATTAGTTACAAATCGAGAATCGTTGCCGCTGAGTATCGATTTCTAAGGGGTACTTCCCTGGTAGATGTGAATTAAACATCTGTCTAAAAAGACTTCATAATTGGAATAGAGTATAGTTGTCCAATCCTGTCAAATACCAGGGCCGTCTTTAAACTATTTGAGGCCCTGTGAGTGCATGCTGACTTTTAAACACAAACTCAAGCAACATTTTATAGAAAAATAAGTGCCGGTCGATGATTAAATACATCCCTTCTATTAGTTCATTATATATTTGTTTGTATTTCTCATTATAAGTGAAATGTAAATTTCTTATGAGAATAAATTTCTTTAAACCTAAAACTTTTGTATGAAAAAATCTAAACCGCGTAAGATTGAGATTTGGCATGCAGGTACCCTAATGAACGTAAAGCTCACTTGCAACACGATATTACAAAATTCCCAGGGGAACGGGAGTTATTGGGAAACAACTTCTGTAAGTAAAATCCTGTAGTCCACGCGAATAAAAAATATAACCATAACATAAAAACATATTGACAACATATTGTAAAAAAACCTGCTATAATCTCACGTTTTGGATTTCCACGGAATGTTTGTATGTCAGTGCAAGTCGAATTACCGCCCATACGAAGCATTTGTGAATAGCCCTACTACCTAATACTTTAATACCTATTGGTGGTGAACAAAATACGATCCGACATTGTCATGACAACGAGGCATCCTCATTAAACCAGCAGGATTCTTTTGAAAGGAAACCGAGTCAAAAGAGAGGAAAAATACAATGCAAATAACGATTTCATTCAATGTTTCTCTTATATTTTATAATCACAAATGTTACGATATTAACCGATTATAACGTTATATTAAGTTTTTAAAAGTAGATATGGTAAACTGTATCATTCATGGCACCCCCCCCAGTGATTGGCACTTTTGCCTTTCATTTCAAATATTTACTTTCGTAAATACATTTAAAAAAATCAAAATCCTGTAGTCCACGCGAACGAAGTCGCGAGCACAGCTAAAAAAATTAATGCTAAATAAATCTGTATCTAACGTTAGTCCAATTGAATTTATGAAGCCAATGACAAAATTCTGCATTAGATGCCAATCACTATACTGGTAACCCTAGGTACATCTAATTCACAGATGCATTTTCTACTAGACTCTATTCTAAAATTTGAGGTGATGGGTGCACATAAATACAGGCAGACAGACGACAAAAAATATAATGATCGCATTTTTAGCATCAGTATCCATCACCATTATCATCCTCCATACTATATCAATTTTGAATAGTACAGAATTTTTCCCTCTACAGTTTTATTATAAGCATAGATCTGAATATCATATAATGAATATATGCGATACCTACGTATGACAAAGTAATAATAAAGTACTCAAATATCCCTTATACGATTCTATCGCCGGATTCAGAATTTCGCAACTTAATCTCATGATGCCATTATCGATCAAAATTATTTATGGCTATGTCATGGAGCCGACTTGGTAATTTACGGATGTTTCCTGACTTTTATGTCTCTTACGGTAGGTATACGCGCTGGTTTGGCAGAAGGTTTTATGAGTGCTGCCAAATAGAACATATATTATAGACCATGAGTACTGCTCTCCGGAACACTATAGAAGCTAATCTTTTAGTAAATGACCGAATAAGGTAGACTTTCTTCTGGAGAATACATTTTATGATGTAAAACATTACGCTATACAAGTAAATAATTTCATTTCGCTATTTATTATTTGCACGTCTACTACCAAATTCTTTACTATAAAATTAAATTGCGGAATGTATTGCTAAGCGCAAATCTTGTAAACAGCTGAACCGATTTCGCTAACTAGTTTTTTGTTGCGTTTGTTATTGCAGAGTAAGTTTCTATCAAATAATACATTAAGAACGTAAATGAAACGAAATTAACAAACTTTAACGAAATTACGCGGGAAATTATTTATTTGCAGTATGAAGTTCGCCACTAATTTGAAACAAAACTTTACAGATTAAACTCGTGTAATAAAAAGTGAAACATAATTATATAGAAAATATTACTTTCTATCGAAGCTGAACAATAAGTGTGTCACTCTCAGGTATGAACTGACCTATTAATAAAGACCTACGAATAAAGATAGCAGCAATTTAGGCAACGAAATTTAGTCAGTCAAGTTATTCAAGAAAGTGATGTACACTCATACATTTATGTGACTGTCTATTATTTTGTGGTTTTTTAAATAAATAAGGATACATTTTTAAATTGTAGTATCATTTTAGGAATCTGTTTGTATCTAAAAATCCATTAATGCTAAATAAATCTGTAACTAACGTAAGTCCAATTAAATTTTTGAAAAGACAAAAATCAGCATTAGGTGCCAATCAATATACTGGTTACCCTACATAACTCCCACGTTGGTTTCAAAAGTTTTGCCAACCCAATATAATTTGTAATATCATTAAAATATAGTAATTTTTTTGGAAACTTCTATCTATCTTCAGTTCTCGAAATTTTTTGAAGGCGGTGCCAAACAATATGCTTAGAACAACGAACACACACTGTGCTTTTCTGCACGAAATACAAACGACACCGCCTGCAAACACATATTCAAATTCCTACACAGATAATTTTAAATGTATGTATTATATTATTTTGTAATTTTTAGGTTGTCGGGTTTTTGAAGGCGGTTTTTATTTTTTTTGTTAAAATTTTTTACTCTACAACAAATATTGTAGACTTTGTATCAATTAATATTCACGCCTTATTATATTCGCACATAGCCATTCATACGTATGTTTGTTTGCAAACATTATCCGCACTATTGAGGCAAATTAAAAATTCATTTACTAACTACATACTACATTATCAGCAATTTATTGCTCAGATACGTATCTTTTGACACAAAATTTAGGCCTCCCCTGTGACCGGTACAATAGTTTATCTATCTGTATACTATTTTTTTAAGTGATATGCTTGAACCATCATCAGCCCATTCCTGTCCACTGATGGGACATAGACCTCCCCAAATGCACGCCACTTCTCTCTCTCCACGGCCACTCGCATCCAGCTCCTACTAGCCGTCCTGCTCAGATCGTCACACCACCTGATGATGATGGTTGGACCAGGACCAGGTTCAAATATTTTAGAATATAATTAATTTTATATTTGCACTAAGCACTCACAATAATAGTATTTAATTTATTTTCTCTAACAAATAATTACAACAAAATATCTTATGTTAAAACTAGTGCATTCCAATTAAATTATAGCCCGATAAAAACTTTAGGTCCATGAGTATCATCATACCCTGTTAAATACTTAACGTATTTTTAAGTCAGTTAAATGACTGTTAAAGTTATCGAGTGTCCCACCACGAGTTAACGCGTGTTTATTTGTCGTAACTAGCCGTTAAATGTAATCACCGCTCTAGAGGTCCGTTAGACTGTAACAGACAATTAAAATTCAGTGAAGGATTGGCAGTAGATATTAAAAATATGTAAACAATATAATAATATGATGTTTAGATTTTAGATTCAAAATATAGAAGCTTTAATAGAATATTTGCATACCACTAATAGGTAAAATGTGTGATCTCTAAAACTATTTTAAGACCAATTTGTTAGCACATCGTTGCAAATAAATATTCTTTCATCTTTCATTCTTTCAAAATTAAGACGGGCGCTGCATAACATTTTATATTTGAAAAGAATGTTTAAAAATTTTAGATTTTTAGACACAATAGTACGATGTCCAAGATTTTTTAAAGAACGGCTTTCGTATTTCGAGGAATACGACGATCTAGAATTTTGTACCAGATTCCGTTTATCTAAAGAAACTACCATATTCTGCAATTGATCAATCAACTAAACTTACCGATCAGATAAATTGGAATATCCATCAGATCGGTAAGTTTATTTATTTGGTGGTATTACTTAGGTGCCTTAAATTATATTCTGTAAGTAATTGTGCGTGCAATTACTATTAATTCTTTGAAGATTCAATCGGTTTAAATCAAAAGTAGTTACCATTTCATTGAAATCACCTGGAGCTAACGACGACGTTTGAAATTCGCGTAGCACCAAAACATGACGTTAGTATTATACGACTAGATAAAATATTTCCGAACTCCTACTAAATGACATGTCACAAATAAGTATTTATATTGTTGCTTTTAAAATAAGAGTGAGTAACTTACAAGCCATTCAGTTTAATGTTCAGTTCTATAACGACTTTTAATTTTTTTCCTGGGACATTAAATAATATAACAGCCCGTTAATTGTTAACAACTTATTAGTAAATGACTAATTAAGATTTAACTAACACAGAAATTAGACCTTAACCTCAGAGTTTGAAAGAACCAACTTAAAAATCAGAAGGCAAGGTTGTCATCGATCAGCTGTCAACGTGCTCGAAACGAGAAGAAACTTATTTGTAAAAATAACTTTTCTCAAATTTACAAAGAATTCAAGATTCGTGTTTAGTACACGAGTATAACTCGCTCGCTATCTACTGCAGAATACACGATCTCTTTAAATATTTAATTAATTAAGTAATGAAGCGTACATTTTACAGCGTAATTTTTAATCTGAAGACTTATGCTTTACAAAACAGTACTGCATATTCCAACGTACTCTATTAAACTACTCAAATTTCATACATATGAATACTAAAATAAAATAAAAATAAATATTGCACAACATCACATACATTGATCTGATCCCATGGTAAGTAGCTTAAGCACTTGTGTTATGGATATCAGCATCAACAATGGATACACAAATAAACTTAAATATATTTAATAATACACCCAGACACGGAACAAACACCGATGTTCGTCACACAAATATTTGTCCCGAGTGGGAATCGAACCCACGACTCTTGGAACCGTAGGTTATGAACCTGAGTCACTAGCCACTGTTCCACCGAGCCAGTCAAATACTAAGTATACATTATTATTTAATAATAATAATAATTTATTTTTCGTAATCTCAAACAGGTTTACAAAAATAAAAAACACTTACATTATAACTGAAACATATTGCGACCGTGTAAACCTGCTCATTTTGACAGTGGAGAATCTTGAACAGGCCACTGCACTAGGCTCTTGGCCTGTATCGCAGGAACCAAAACGATTACAATATAACAATTTCGTCGGGTTCAGTTAGGACAGATATATTAAAACTAAATAAAATAAATAATGTTGGATATGATTAGTGCTTAGAGTAGGGGTAGGATTACGGTGGTTATATAAACAGCGGAATAGGCGCGCTCGCTCTTATTCTGCTGGTGTCCGTTGAGTTAGTCGTTTCGTGTCGGTATTTTGTGAACGCGGGTAGATTATTTTCTTAGGCGTATTTTTGTTTTAATTTTGTTAATTGTAGAAGTCTTTCGGTTTGTTTTCTTGAAATATTGAAATAATTTGTTATTCCTTTTAGATTTAATAAATTTGTATTTTTTTTTAATGAAATTTGTGTCTGATTCCTAAAATCAGAAGTGGGATACGAAAAAAAATAAAACATAAAAATTCACTCCCACTACGTTACGTAAGTAACTTCAAATCCTGACTAGAGTTTAACAGGTTAACGGTTTTTATTGTTCTAAAATACCTGCGAGTTAGTTTATTTCCGTAATTCCTTTATATTCGTTCTGTTTACGTCTTTACGTTCGTGCGACCTATTTTAATTATGGATGTGCGAAACCGTTCACGTTCTTCTCATCGATCGCGTGCACCTCGCGACGATCATTCGCGACGCCAGCCTCGTCGTACCCGGAGCGGCCGTTCGCGGAGTGATTCGCGTGTTCGATCGCGGTGCTCCCGCAGTCATTCACGTACGCTCCGCTCACCACGACGGCGTCGCTCGCGAGACCGGCATTCGCGAGATAGGCGTTCTCGAGGACGTCACTCGCGGGGCCATTCGCGCGAGCGGACGCCGCACACCAGGCGCTCCTGCGGATCGAACCGTGGGTGCAGTCACGGACAGCGTGACCAGCAGGCGTCGCGCACGACGCGCACGCCGCCGCCGCCGTCACCTGCAGCCCCGCCGCCGAGCACCTGCGAATCATGGAACGCGGTGCTGGCGCGACTGGAAGCGCTGGAACAAGGATCTCGAGTGCCATCTTCAGTAGCACCGCCTGCTGGTCAAGGTACCGAGCAAATTATTGAAGCGATTCAGTCGCTGAAGACTGTAAGTACGCACAGTTATTATGTTTCAAATTTCGACCCCAGCATCCACGATATAGACTCCTGGTTTCAGGAGGTTGATAGGGCCAAATTGGCTAATAGATGGGACGATCGTGAATGCCTCTCTAGAATAGGTAATTGCTTGAAGGGGGACGCTAGGTCATGGCTTAACGAGTGGGTGTGTAATGATCGCACATGGAGTAATTTTAAATTAGATTTTAGACCTTTATGCGTTAGAAAAATTGATTCTGCTGGTATTTTATACGAAGTGTTGTCCTCTAATTCAGATAAATACCAGACCTATGCTGAGTATGCACGTAAATCCTTATTGAGACTTCGCATTGTAAATGGCCTAAGCGAGGACTTAATTACGGCTATAGTTCTGAGGGGCATTGTTGATCCGCAGGTGAAAGCGACTGCTACAAATGCGAACCTGAAACCCTCTGATTTAGTTAATTACTTATCCACCTTTGTGAAACCATCAAAAAGTACAGCTTTAAGTTCTCGCACGAATGTTCAGTTTGAACATGTCAGCAACCATAAACCACAGGGTTTCAGGAGACGTCAGGTGGGTCAAGGCAAATGTTTTGTGTGCGGTGATGCGGGTCATAGGCAGGCTACGTGTCCTAAACAGGCAAAGCCTAGTACTTCCAAAGTCAATAGTTCAGACCAAAGATCTAACGAAAAGTCTAGCCAGCCTAGTACCCCGCCTGTTTGCTCTTACTGTAAAAAGTCTGGCCACGATATCAAATCATGTTTTGCAAAACAACGCGTTGATCAGCAACGTAATAAAAATAATGTCAATTTCTGTACGGCTGCCTCACGGAAACGTAATGATATTGTCGTAGGGGTAATTCAGGGTACTCCAATCGATCTTTTGATTGACAGCGGCGCTATAGGTGTCTCTTTAATATCCTCTTCTGTTGTTAAATATTTTACGTGTACTAAGAAACCCATTAGCTGTGAAATAAAGGGGGTAGGTGAGTCCGTTACCAAAATTGATTCGTACGTAACATTAACGATTGAGTTGGAGGGCATCTCTTTGGAGGTGGATTTATTGATTGTGCCGAGTGAGTGTATGAATGCGCCTATCATTATAGGCACAGACGTGCTCAATAGAGACGGTGTTACGTATATACGCACTAAGAATACGCAACGTATCGTTAGAGATTCTAGTCTCGTGGTAGTGTCAAATGTGGAGTCGAATGCGCAACCTGTGATTAATACCCCATTGAATGGGGACAACTTACTTAAATTAAAAGCTATTTTAGATCAATATGCAGAGCACATGATTTCAGGCACTGCAACATCCACTGTTACAACTGGGTGTATGCGCATTCAACTCAACAGTAGCGTGCCGGTGAACTATCGACCTTACAAGATGTCGCATGATGAGAAGTCGAAAGTCCGCGACATCATTAAGGATCTTTTATCCAAGGGAATCATCCGTGAGTCGGAGTCACCTTATTCTAGTCCCATCCTATTAGTTAAGAAGAAGGATGGCTCCGACCGCATGTGCGTGGACTTTCGAGCTCTGAATAAAGTAACGGTTAAAGACCGGTACCCCTTACCATTAATCGACGATCACATCGATCGTTTGGGTAAGTGTCGATATTTTACCACGCTGGACATGGCTACAGGATTTCACCAAATCCGTCTTGATGGTGAATCTGTCCCTTATACTGGATTTGTGACGCCCGAGGGGCATTATGAGTACTTAAAAATGCCCTACGGCCTCACCAATGCGCCAATAGTGTACCAACGTATAATAGCTACCACCTTACGTAGTTATATAGATGAAGGAAAGGTTTTGGTGTACATAGACGATTGTCTAATCCTTTCAGACACTATAAATTTAGGCCTTCAAACCTTGAGAGAGGTTCTAGCTACCCTAACCGGTGCTGGATTCTCAATCAACCTTAAGAAGTGTTCGTTCTTGTGCACCGAAATCGAGTACTTGGGACGTGTCATATCTGATGGGGAGGTCCGGCCCTCACCTACTAAAGTCAAAGCTCTTGTAAACTCTGGTCCTCCACGAAACGTAAGGCAGGTGCGTCAATTTTTGGGATTAGCGGGGTACTTTCGCAAATACATTCCAAACTACTCCAATAGAACAGTTTGCATAGCTCGTTTGACACGTAAGGACGTTTCGTTTTGTTGGGGACCTGAGCAGGAGCGTGTAAGGCAAGAGATAATTCTTTGTTTAACGAGCGCTCCTGTATTGGCCATATTCGATCCGAGTTTGGAGACCGAGCTACACACCGACGCGAGTAGCTTGGGGTATGGTGCAGTCCTATTACAGGTGTGTAAGGATGGTGCTAGACGTGTAGTCGCTTACTATAGCCAGGTGACCAAAGGTGCAGAGCCAAAAATACCACTCATACGAGCTTGAGACCCTGGCTGTGGTAAAAGCACTGAAGCACTTTCGGCATTATTTGGTGGGTTCGCATTTTACCATAGTTACGGACTGTAACGCTTTAAAATCTACGCAAAATAAGAAAGACTTGGTCCCGCGTGTGGCAAGATGGTGGATCTACCTTCAGGATTTTAACTTTACCATTTTGTACAGAAAGGGAGCCATGTTGCCGCATGCGGATTACCTAAGTCGTAATCCTGTAAACAACATTGACCGGCCGCGCAATTGGGCTCAAATCGCCCAAGCGGGGGATGAGGAGACACGCAATATGATTCAGGCGTTGGGTAGAGGAGAATTAGATCCGTCTCGTTATGTTGTACGTAATGAATTACTTTATTACAAATACAGTCGTGTAGGAGAGGAGTCACGGCTTCTTTGTTATATACCAAAGGGTCAACGCCTGAGCCTTTTGCGAGTCTTCCACGATGAACATAGCCATATCGGTATTGATAAGACATTAGAGCTTATACTTAGGCATTTCTGGTTTCCTGGTCTAAGAACATTTGTAAAAAAGTACATAGCTCATTGTATAACTTGTATAGCACATAAGCGAGTCCCGCGAGCGCCACTTCAACCTATTTCTTCTTGGCCTAAACCTGATGTCCCGTTCGACACGCTTCATATCGACGCACTGGGCCCTCTACCTGAATCGAAGGGCTTCAAACATGTAATGCTTGTTGTCGATGCGTTTAGTAAATATTGCTTACTTACGCCTATTCACTCTCAAGACCTAGAAGCGCTTAAACAAGTCTGTCAAAAAGTAATCTCTCTTTTTGGCACCCCTCGCTTAATCATATCGGATAGAGGCCGAATGTTCGAGTCCGCGAACTTTAAATCATGGACGCAATCGTTAGGCATTTCACTTCACCATATAACACCTGAAATGCACCGCTCCAACGGGCAGGTGGAGCGATATGTTCGCACTGTTCTGAATATGCTCAGAATAGAGGTATCCTACAAGAAGACCGAATGGTCTGACGAGTTGTGGCGGCTTCAGCTAATCCTTAACTTGACTCAGCAGAAGACGACACAAACTTCAGCATTGAACCTTGTGGTGGGCCACGAGAACGCTACACCAGCCATTCGAGTCCTTGTGCGGGACGTTGCAATTAGTCCTACTGCGGACAGCCGCGAATCACGGCGGGAGGTCGCCAGGCAGAGGACGGCCGAACGGTTAGTTCGGAACCAAGTGGCAATGGATGCTCATGTTAATCGGGACAGATGTCCTCCTCGTGTGTTTCAGGAAGGTGATCTGGTCTTCGTGATTAAGTATTCCCAGTCTACGGGAAAGCTTGATCACGGTATGCGTGGGCCCTATCGAGTGGTTCGTGTCCTACCACACGGGCGTTATGCGCTGCGGCTGGTGGCGGGCTCGTATGGCAAGATGACCTATGCTGCTGCGCAGTATATGGTCCCTTGGGGTGGCGAGTGGACACCTGAGTCGTGTGCTCTCTTCTTTGAGGGTGAGTCTGCTGGTGGTCTTCACTGGCCTCTGTGACCCTACGAGATATGTCGTCTTCCTGAAGCAAATATGTGTTTGGGACTCTTATGGTGACGTAATTATTCGAAAGAATAGTTATGTCCCTTTGTATGGCCTTTGTCGGTGTGGCACACTCGTCGCAGTGTGCCCACGACCTCTGGAAGCTGGTCGGCTTTGCAAACCGATCAGTCACTGTGAGACGTGCGCTCACGGTGTTGATTACTAAGCATGTTTGTGTTTGTCTTATTTATCTAAGTGATTTGTTTGAATGTCTGCGTTTAAGAGCGTCGAACTTATTATTTTAAACAAATACTCTTCACAGATTAAGAAACTTACCTACTAAGTTCTTGAGCGCTGACATTTAAACCTTATTTCTTGTCTTGCCCACTATACATCTGGCTAACTATGTATTACTAACATGAACTAATCTGATAAGGCAAACGTACGTTCGATGTTTGTACGTTTAATTAATTTATGGTCTGAAATTGTCCACAGAAAATAACGATCATGAAGATGATATTTCAGATCAAGACCAGCCACCCCAGGCAGAACTGTCGGGTACTGCAGATCAGCCCGAGCCCGTGCCTGCTGCTGAGCCCGAACCAGGGCCATCATCGAGATCAGACCGCCTGGAACCGGAGCCTGTTCGAGAACTCGATATGCCGGACCTGGATTGAAGTTTTGCGGTTTTACCTGACGAGGACGTCAGGATGTCAGGAGAGGCCGTGTTGGATATGATTAGTGCTTAGAGTAGGGGTAGGATTACGGTGGTTATATAAACAGCGGAATAGGCGCGCTCGCTCTTATTCTGCTGGTGTCCGTTGAGTTAGTCGTTTCGTGTCGGTATTTTGTGAACGCGGGTAGATTATTTTCTTAGGCGTATTTTTGTTTTAATTTTGTTAATTGTAGAAGTCTTTCGGTTTGTTTTCTTGAAATATTGAAATAATTTGTTATTCCTTTTAGATTTAATAAATTTGTATTTTTTTTTAATGAAATTTGTGTCTGATTCCTAAAAATAAATATTGTGTGTGTATAAGAGGCCTATGCTCAGCAGCAATGGGCACTTGGGCAGTGATTAGGTATTTCATCATCATCATCAGCCCATAAACGTACCCACTGCTGGGGCCTACCCTAAACTAGGGCGATGAGGCCTTAGTCGACCACGCTGGCCAAGTTCGGGTTGGTCGACTACACAACCTAAGAATTTCTTAAAGAAAGAAAGAAAGAATATTTATTTGCAACGATGTGGTAACAAATTGGTCTTAAAAATAGTTTTATGGATCACACATTTTACCTATTACTGGTATGCAAATATTAGTCTTAAATCTAGGTTAGTCTATTAAAGCATCTACATATTAACATACAATATTATATTCTTTACATATTATATATACCTATTATTTATACCTACTCCCAGTCCATGAATTCCTTCACAGAGTAGAAACAATTTGACATTAGCCATGCCTGAAGGTCTTTTTTAAATTGTTTCTTAGGAAGTACATACTTTGATATGTTCAGGGAGTTTATTGAACAGTTCTATGCTCATATTATAGGCATTATTTTTATATAAATCAGAATGACTTGGTGGTTTGTATAGTAGATTAATTAATTTAGTTCTAGGCTTACGAAGAGTAACATCGGAATATTTTTTGAAATAATTTGGCTGTGATTTAATTAACATGCAGGCTTTTAGGATATACATGCAAGGAAGAGGTAACACGTTCAGCCATTTAAATAGAGGTCTACAGCTATCAGTGGGCTTTACGCGAGTTATCGCCCTGATACACTTTTTTTGAAGTTTGAACACCCTTTCGACATCAACAGAATTTCCCCAAACAACTAGACAATAATTGAGGACTGAGAACAAAACCATAATAAGCTGTCAATGCGGCCTCTAATGATACGGTATTTCTTAATGTCCTCAAGGCGTATACAAATCTGTCTAATCTATTACAAAGAGAGTCAATGTGATACTTTTCAATTTAGATGTTGGTCAATGTGAATACCTAGGAATTTTACGCTATTTGTTTCTTTAACTGTAATATTGTTATGATTGATGTTAATTTTTACGGGATTAGATTTGTAGGACCTGAATTGTATGAAATTTGTCTTAGTGAGGTTCACATTTAGATTATTATTTTCCATCCAGTTGATTAATGTCATTTACAGCTTTATTTACATTTCTCTCATATTCGTTAATATTATCACCCTTAACTATTAAAGTTGTAACGTCCGCGAATAAAATACATTCATGTTGTGACGCCAGTGGAAGGTCATTGATGTAAATCAAAAATAGTATTGGTCCCAAAATGGTTCCTTACGGCACGCCTGAAGTATTACATTGCATATGTGATTGGAATTTAGTTTTGACTAGTTTATATCCAGACTCTACAATTTTTGTAATTTCGGTGACCTGCTTCCTATTTAACAAATAGCTTTTGAACCAGTCATTTGCTGTACCCCTAATCCCATAGGCTTCAAGCTTATGAAGTAGTATTTTGTGTTCTACGAAGTCAAAGGCTTTGGTCATATCCAGAAATATTGACATAATTGGTACTTTATTATTCAAAGACTCAGTTATAATTTTAATCAAATTAAAACATGCTAATTCTGTAGAACGACCTTTTCGGAAACCAAACTGATTAGATTCTAATATATTAAATTTATCTAAGAAATCAACGATTCTAATATGCATTGCCTTTTCGAAAATCTTAGGGATAATAGGAACAATAGTAATAGGCCTATAGTTGTAGGTTTCCTCACGATGTTTTTCTTCACCGTTAAAGCGTCGAATGATGGTATGTACGTACATATGAATTTCAAATTTAAAAAACACATTGGTACCTGGCGAGGCTTGAACTGGCGACCTCTCGCACGGCAAGCGACGAGCTTAAGCACTCGGCAATCGACGCTTTTTTTATATTAGGTATTTAGAATCTGCCAAAAAAATATTGTTCTCCTGCGGTCGAAATCCAGAGATTTCGCAGACATAATCAATAAATTAATTATGCAGACATAATGCTTAAAATGTAATACATATCTACACTATGACTGTTAATTGAATGCGAGTTTTGTCACGAAAGTTTGGAATTATCATTTCGAACTTACGAGTAGGTACATCGGTGAAGTAAACACAATAACCTGTATGTTAGAACTTTACAGTTTTCAGTAGAAAAGATACATTATTCTCTGGCTTCTATAAAAGAGTACCCGGTTTGTTCCGTAACATCCGTGAGCACAAATTTCCCCAAGTCTTCAACGGTAATTGAACCTTTCATGTCTTTTTAAAATCCTATTAAAGAATATCTCTACCCTTGTACGGTACGATGTACGTCGTATATTTTAAGTATAATACAGGCTTTTATTTATGTAAGTAAGATAAACGGCAAACATTACATTTCTCTAGCATCTTGTTGCGAATATTTGTGGATACGAAGGAAAATTCAAATAAAATAAACGCCAGCCAACTGTTCGCTTTAACTGGTGAACCTATAGAACACGTAGTAGGTACAGTATAAGTATATTTGGGCTTTGTTTGACCTATATTACCTCAACTAAAAAAATACAACCCTTAGAATATTCTTTGAAAGGATTTATATAATATCAATAAAAAATATTTTTAATGATCCAGTCAAGGGTTCCGTACCAAGGGTTCCGTACCAATTTGGTATAAAAAATCAAGTGTATTGTATGGGAGCTCCGTTTGAATATTTTTTTACACAGATGCTAATCTGTGAAAATTTGAATTATCTAGCTATCACCGTTCTTGAGATATCTGGTGACAGACGGTCAGGCAGTGAAGCCTTAGTAATAGAGTTCCGTTTTTACTCTTTTAGCCTTAATTAGTACCTAACCAAAAGGTAAAAGTAACTCTGTCATGTGCTTTCACAAAAAATCTAGCATTCGCTTTCAGTAACATTTTAACCAACTACGATACAAGTGTGTAATGATACCTATACGCGAAGATAAACGACTCTACGCGTACAGAGTCGCCAAGGAAATGATTATTATAGTATACCTAACCAAAAGTTTTTTCAAAATCTTCTCCGATTTTAGTCACGGCGGCCCACACAAGGGATAGGTATTAGCAAAATTCGCAGCCAATCTTATAATGCACATAAATCATGGTGCACTCTGTGTTCCCACACTTTCATGGTTAATGGTTAGTATGACAGCTTTACATCAATTTACATAACATCGGCACATTCTATCACAAACTGGCGATCGACCTAACTCGTGTATGGAGAGAGTATAAGTTAGACTATACACTGTATAGTATAGTTAGGGTTGCCAACTTATTTTAAAAGAAATAAAGTATATTCTGATCTGGGAAGAATAATAAACAGTATCTTAGGAAAATGAACAGTATTTTCATTGTTCTAAGTACATATTTTTAGAGGTTCTCGGCTGCGCTGCTCTGAGCAGTGAGTACCGTCAGACGGAATAAAAATAAATTTGTGTGAGCGTCCTTCGCATTTCCATTTCGATCGGAAAACAGTATTTTGTATACTTTTTTTTTGATCAACAGTAAAAAGTATAATTGAGGGAAAAACAGTATAATACTGTTTAAAACAGTATAGTTGGCAACCCTAAGTATAGTATACAGGGACTTAACTCCCTGTAATGAACGCACGCTCGCATCGCACGCACGCACGCACAGACACACTCAGTGTCCTTCAAGCTGTAATCCTCACCTTTGAAACCTTAATGAACACGAATTTTGACAACAACTAAAAATTGTGCTGAAATAGTCCAAAATAGATATATAAAGAAAAAATTGTCTTTTTCTATGTCAATTTAAAATGTTTAAGTGCTAAAGTTTGCTCTAGCTTTTCTTATATTTAGAAAAACGGCTGTCAGTGTGTATCACAGATAGTGGCTAACAGGTCATATACGGGAAAAATTCGTCGGCTTCAATTAATAGCTGCTGGTCTGCTGTGTGGGTGGGTAATGCACGTCTGGGCGCGATTCCCGGAAGGACGGGTGTTCGTATCCCCGGGCCGCGGTGAGGCAATTGATTTTTTCCGTTTTTCAAAATAGTAGTTTTTTAGTTCCGGCGCGGTGTATTACGCCACTCAGTTTTGTATTTTTTCATAACTGACATACCAGCACCCAGACGCAAGTACTGCAGCAGCATTTGTATGGAACTGTAATATATCGGGCAGTTTAGGAGATATCACACCAATATTTTTGTAATTGAGTGGTCCACCCACTCCATTGAGAATCTCCAAACCTATGTCAAAGGCTGCGACCTATCAGTACTGGACTAGCATCTTTACTCGGGCCTTTCTAAAAATTAACGGCCCAGTTCATTTTCATTATGTAAAATATTGTCAGGATGTCCCAATAAATAGAGAAACTAAATTGACTAAATCTCTTTCCGAAAAGGTTTAAATCATCTACCCTCAAACCTAACAAGCTCTCAAGCGTTCACTATAATATATGGTCCAAGATCCCAGAGCTGCCAGACATCACTTATTTTCTAATGGACCAAACATGTACGATTGAGTAGTGTTGGGGTGTACTATCATCATATGACTAGTTGCTACCTTGACCAGACGGCCATTTTTCAGATATCAACCAATCAAGGTACATAGAAACACTGCTCACCTCACTTTAATTCTGATGGCTGATTTTAACATATATTTCACACAATATCATTAAAAATCAGGATTCATTACTCCCAGACACATGCGGTCGGCGGTTTTACCTTACAGACGCTTTAAAGCTTTGAAAAAATTTTTACTTTTACTTATTTTCTGATGCTTGATTTTTATGTATGTTATTCAAACAACTGAAAAGTGCTCATCTGACCGCAATAATTATAGAATAGTACCTTACAAACTATTTTATTAGAAAAAACTAACTAAATTCAATTTAAAAAAAAAATCTAAAACATTTGGGTCTGGTGAATGTTTGGCCCCTTGGATCGGTCTGTCCGTTTGCAAAACGTTTTAAAATAGTTGTTTGAATAACATATATAAAAATCAAGCATCACAAAATAGGTAAAATTAAGTAAAAGTAAAAAATTTTTCATAGCTTTAAAGCGTCTGTAAGGTAAAACCGCCGACCGCATGTGTCTGGGAGTAATGAAACCTGATTTTTAATGATATTGTGTAAAATATATGTTAAAATCAGCCATCAGAATTTAAGTGAGGTGAGCAGTGTTTCTATGTACCTTGATTGGTTGATATCTGAAAAATGGCCGTCTGGTGAAGGTAGCAACTAGTCATATGATGATAGTACACCCCACCACTACTCAATCGTATATATTTTGTCCATTAGAAAATAAGTGATGTCTGGCGGCTCTGGGATCTTCCTCTAATAGATCTTGCTATTGAGTTCTTTCTAAGCGTAATGTTCTCTTTCACGTTCATCCTTTTTATTTCGGACTAAATAAAACCACCATTCTTTTCCTGGCTCCATACGTTGTTTAAATTTTATTGAAATTGTTTGTTCATGTTGTTATAGTGACATTAAGGAAAACGAGAGAAAGACTTATTCAGTGTTTAAGCGACGTATATAATAATAAGAAAGCGTGCGACCGATTTCAGCCATGGCGGCCCAACTTAATTAAGATCAGCCAAGTGCGCTGGACATATGCAGAAGTATGCGCGCAAACACAAGTGCACTCTCTGTTTTCTTACTCTCATAGTTCGGTGAGACGGCAATGGGTCATGACCGATGAGAGATCGGACTCAGGACCACCGGCCTCACGTACTTTCCGAGGCACAGGACGGCGATGGGCGTGGCGACGTATATCAGAGGTACTCGTAAACCACCGAAATTCCTTAAAGGTATTAATTATGTAATATAGATTTGGCATTCGTTGTTCAATGCTCAACTAAAATTTTAACTCCCAGTAAAATATAATTTCAAAACAATAATGTTTTATGCATTAACGGAAATATTTTTTGTGAAAAGTAAGTACTTAATATTATACCTTAGCAATTAGATGAATCATTATTTTAATAATCACAAAATAGGGTTACCTACGCAGATACGAGCTTACATATAACTCCCGAGTGGGCCAAAAATTAAACAAAGAAATAAGTAAATAAATATGAGACAACATCAATTAAATTGATCCCAGTCCGAAATTTGTTGCTCCTAAAAACAGGTTCATATGTGGCGAACAACAGTGGTATACAAATAGATTTAATAACCCGCCCACACACGGAACAAACATCGATTTTCTTTACACAAATATATGTCCCGAATGGGAATCGAATCTACAACTCCTGGAACTGTAACCACTGTTCCACCAAGCCAGAAAAAAATAATATAAAGAAAAATAAATTATTCAGTCTGAGAAATCACGACGTGTCGTCATTCGTGTCTCGTAAAGTTGTCGGTCCTGCTCATCTCTCATCAGTCATATTGGATTGCCGTCTCATCAAACTATGAGAGTGGGGGAACAGAGAGTGCACTTGTGTTTGCGCACGCACTTGCGAATATGTCTTGCGGAGTCCGCCATAACCAAGCATCGAACGCCTACACTGTACGCGCTGGTTGTTTTTTTCTTGACATACGACGTTGACTCGTAGTAGCCTCGTCCTCATCACCGGTCTTGCGGTCAAGTGGAGCGAGCGTGGAGTCGAGCGCTTGGCAAACGCTAGTGTGAAGACGCACTAAACCGCTCATGTGAATCCACTAAAACGTTTCGAAGGCGGGACTTCCACGAGTAAGTTGCCAATTCGGGTTTAACAGGAGGAAAATTAACTCGCCCGTCTAATGGTATTAAGGCTAGCCAACAATTTCTATTACACTAAGTAGTTATTAATTGAAACTAGGAAAGGGTTGCGTTGAAATCCATTCAGAGCATGTTCACATATTGTGTATGTGAACATGCAGAAAGGATAAAGAGAACATTCAGGGACTAAGGAAGTCATGCTTATATTTTAACAAGCATAAATAGAAACATTTTTTGTTATTAATTAATAGTTATTGATATGCTATGCTATCTATAAAATAATTTATTAAAATAATAAATAACCTTACTTTAACACCTCTTGTAGATTATGAAAAAGCAATAAAAAGTTTGAGTTTAATTAGTACAGATTGCAATTAGTTTTTTTCTATTGTCCAAATTTGGACGACTACGACTACGGTGGCTACGACTACGGTGGCTACGACTACGGTGGCTACAATTGGCTCGATAACGCATTGGATAGTGCCTCTCCGTCGTTGCACACTCGGGATAAATATTTGTGTAATGAACATTGGTGTTTTTTTCCGTATGTGGGTGTTTTACTCAGTCATTCAGTTCACTATCGCTAGTGAACTGAATGACTGATGACTGACTGACTTTTCTACTGGGTTACACCATGATTGGTGTAACCCAGTAGAAAAGTCGGGCAGTAAGTAGCTATGTAATTGCTACTCCTAATATCGCGTGTACACCCATAAAGACTAATATTTAGTCTAACGGTTAGAGGTTGGGGGATACTGCTTGTAACAAAAACTGATGCTTTAATCTGATGAAGACGCTACAGAACTCCTTAACAATAAGAGATGGGAGACAAATTAACTTCAGGGTGTTAACTTGATGCTTGAACGCGCAGGTACTGCTAACTCGACTTCAAAAACGTGGCAAACGTGGTTTACTTTTTTTTTCTTTAAACTTTTTCTTTTTTATTTTTCTTAAGTCGTGTTGAACGTGGCACATAGAGGAGCGTTCAGTCTCATACTTTTTATTATTATTTTTTTTTTGTTTCTTTTAAACTTACGTGTTTGTAATTTGTAATTTATTCCTTTTTTCTGTAGTCCTTGTTTTTCTTGTTTCAATCCTTTTGTTACTATGTTATATGTTGTTTTAGTCGTTGTGTATATTATATTTATATGTAATTTTAAATGTGTGTATTATTATTATTTATTGTTTTATTATTTATGATAGTATTATTATTATTATTTTTTAAACTTAGTATATTATGTCACTCGGGGTACGGCCAGAATACCAGCGCTGCAGCTGCCCTCAGGCTGATGTAGCACATGCTGAGGCCTGTACCTCGTTGACCACATCCTGTCCTTATCTGTTCGTGTTAATTCTTTGTACTTCTTTTGTCTGTCTATGTATAATAATATGTGTGTTTTTGCTTAAGTTTTGTGTTTTGTTTTCATATAATCTGTTGTATACCTATTTGTGTATGTTATGTGGTCAATAAACGTTTATTATTATTATTATAAAAAGCGACAAATAACTTAACTAATTAAAATAATTTCGTTTCACTATTTGCACGTTTACTACCAAATTCTTTACTATAAAATTAAATTGCGAAATGTATTGCTAAGCGCAACAGCTGAAGCGTGTTTTTCAGGTGGGAGACATTTTGTCGACCGGTTGCTGTTACCACCATACAGTTGTGTAAAACCCGCCAAGTGACTCTGACCTCTCATGGTCAGGTCGCGTTCCGGGATCAGCACTGTACGAACCGGAGCCAGGGGGGACCATTGTTGCGGCAAGCGCCGGACCAGTGGAGTCTTAGCGGCGGTATTGTGCGGGCGGAGCGGGTCAGCCCGCCGGCCGGGGGGACCCGTAGAAACGGGGGCCCTTCCGTCCGGCGGACTGGCCAACTCGGACCCGCACAGCTCAATACCAATGCGAGACTCCACGCCTTGTCTCGTTGTTGCCGCAGCAGTGGTCTCCTTTTTCACGGCTTTCAGGGTGAGTGCGACAGGCTCAATATGGTCTATTGTGCCTGTCGACCTCATATTTGGATCTCACTACCGCTTACCATCAGGTGGAGTGAGGTCATCTTGTTAGCCTCTTTATAAAAAAAAAAAAAAAAAAAAAAAGCAATTTCGCTAATTAGTTTTTTGTTGCGTTTGTTATTGCAGGGTAAGATTCTTTTGAAATAATAAATGAAGAACGTAAACGAAACGAAATTAACGAAATTATTTCTTTGCAGTATGAAGTTCGCCACGTTCGTAAAAACCGCGTAAAAAGTTAAACACAATTATTTAGAAAATATTACTTTCTATCGAAGCTGAATAAGTGTGTCACTTTAAGGTATGGACCGACCTATTAATAAAAATAATTTAGGGAACGAAATTTAGTGAGTCTATTCAAGAAAGTGATATATGTATACCTTCAGAGATTATGATTATAAATCAAACCGATAAAATGAAAAGGCATTTGTTTGAATTACAACAGTTCAGTAGGAAGTCTCTCATCTGGGATTGTAATAATAATTACATACTAATAATTAACTGAAATTGTAACTGAAACCCAATTACATAACTCCCACCTGGGTCTTAACACTTTTGCCAACCCAATATATTACCACAGGTATAGGTATACAATACAATAGGGAATTTTAAGCGTCTACCTGTTACCGTTAATAATATTGAGCAAAAAAAAATGCGAAAAAAATACATTTATTGTATGTATATTGCATTTAAATATTTGTTGATATAGCGGCAACGGAAATACATCATTTAGGAACATTTCAGCTTTGTAGCTCATCATCATCATCATCATCATCTTCGCGATTTCCCGGTTGCATCCTTGCGGAGCCCGGGGTCCGCTTTCCTACTCCTAGCTCTCCACTTCGCACGGTCTTCGGCATCCTTTACGGAGAGTTTGTTGGCACGCATGTCATCCACTACGACGTCAAGCCAGGCCTTCTTGGGCCTTCCCCTTCTGCCGGGACCCGGCGGTAGCGACATGGCTAGACACTTGTTCCCTACGTAGTTTGCCGGTTTCCGTAAAACATGACCGTACCAACGTAGGCGGCACTCTTGCAGTTTATCAGCGATGTCTCGGACATGAAGGCTGCCGCGAATACGGGAGTTCTTTACGCGATCAGCTCGCGTAACTCCCGACATCCAGCGCAGCATCTTCATCTCCGTGACCCGCAGTTCCTGCTTGTGCCGCTCAAGTAATGGCCATGCTTCACTACCATATAAGAGAACAGGCCTAATGATGGATTTATAGACCTGTCCCTTCAGTTTAACCGGCATTTTAGGGTCGCAAGTGACGCCGCTCACCTCCCGCCATTTATCCCAAGCAGCAGAAATGCGTGCCTTGACGTCGGAGTCGATGTCGCCGTTCGCGTGGAGTACAGATCCCAGATACTTGAACCGGTCCGTGCGCTCGACCGTGTCTTCGCCTATGCGGACGGACATGGGATCTGTAGTGTTGCAGGCCAAGTACTCTGTCTTCGCCACGTTGAGTTTCAGACCCCCGTTCTCAAGCGATTCCTTCCATGTGTTAACACGTCTCACCAGCCGTCCCCTGTCCGAGTCCACCAGCGCGATATCGTCAGCATACATAAGTAGCCATGGTGGCTGCTCATGGTGGTCTCTGATGCTGTCTGACAATACGTCTAATATCAGGCTGAAGAGGAACGGACTCAGGACGGAGCCTTGGTGTACTCCGACGGTTATACGGAAGGGCAAAGTGTCGCCAACAGCGGTCCTAACTACAGAATCGGAATCACAGTACATGTCTCTAATGATATCAACATACGTTTCTGGCACTCCCTTGGACCTCAGGGCCCACCAAATCATCGCACGCGGAACACAGTCGAAGGCCTTCTCCATGTCCAGAAATAGGAAGTGGAGAGGCGTGTTCTTCGTCCTGTATTTCTCCATGATGATTCTTAGGGCAAAAACGGGGTCCATAGTCCCGTGACCGGGGCGGAAACCATATTGACATCCAGAGACAGTGCACTCCTGACGGATTCGAGAGTCTACTATCCGCTCGAATAGTTTCATGGTGTGGGACATGACCTTTATACCGCGATAACTACCGCACTCTTGCACTGATCCCTTGCCCTTGAAGACCGGGTGATAACACTCAGTCTCCATTGGCGAGGAATCCCGCCGGTGCTGAGTATGCGGTTATAAAGGTCAGTTAGGATGCCCACACCACGACCACCCATTGCCTTCCAGGCTTCGATGGGGACTCCATCGGCTCCGACAGCTTTCCGATTCTTCATGCGGCGAAGAGCATTCTCTACTTCTTCAGGCGTTACCGGTGGCACGAGTCCAAGATTCGGAGGGAGGTCCGGTGGCTGCACTTCTCTATGCTGTTTATTTAACAGCTCGTGGAAGTAAGAGCGCCATCTCTCCTTCACCGCGAGGTCCTCGCATAGTAGGTCACCGTGAGGGTCTTTAACACAGCGGCACATGGAGATATCCTGTGCCGCTTTGACCCTAGAACGTGCCAATCTATAGATAAGCTTCTGCCCCTCAGACGATTCCAGCCTATCGTAGAGCGGCTGTAGGTGGGCTCGCCTGGCTCTGGCAACAGCTTTCTTTGTTGCACGTTTTGCGGACCTGTATGCGTCGCGATCTTCGGGCGAGTTGGACGCTTGCCACTTTTTAAAGAAGGCTTTCTTCACCCTAGTCTCCCTCTGGACTGCGTCGTTCCACCACCAAGTCTCCTTGTCAAATTTGCGTCCACCCTTAGACGTGCCAAGCACTGACTTCGCCGCTTCGGTTATGGTTGCCTGAATCCTGTCCCAGTGGTTCTGAACTGATTCGCTCTCAGCCTCAGCGCACTTGTCGCCGATAGCTGAGACGAACACCTGGGATTTGTCTTCGTCAAGCCGCCACCACCTTATTTGACGCCGACAGCGCTCAAAGCTTTTGGCTTTAGGCTTCACGCAGAGATCCATGACAAGTAGACGGTGTTGTGCAGTGAGACTCTCTCCGGGTATGACCTTGCAGTTGACTACTTTGCCGATGTGGTGCCTCCTAGTGAGTAGGAAGTCGATCTGGGTAGCGTGCCGCCCACTCCTGTAGGTGATTAAATGTTCAGGCCTCTTCTGGAAAAACGTGTTCACAATAGCCAGGTCGGCAGCCGAACACAACTGGAGGATGTTCTCCCCTTCAGTGTTGCGTCTGCCGAACCCATAGCCACCATGTACACGCTCGAACTCCTCAGGCTCCTCACCCACATGACCGTTCAGATCGCCCCCCAGAACGACTTCCTGAGATGGTGAGATTCCCCGCAGCACCTCTCCAAGTCTATTCCAGAATGAAGTCTTTTCGGTGTCGCTGCAACCAGCCTGTGGAGCGTATGCGCTTATCAAGTGGGTCGTAACCCCTTCGATAAGCACCGTTACGTCCATTAAGCGGTCGCTGTAGCGTTTCACCTCCAACACGTCATCCTGCAACTCCCCGGACAGCACTACCGCAACCCCGTTCTCTCCACTAGGTGCTCCTGTGTAGATCAGCTTGTAGTCATTCCCAATGGCCCGGGATCTGCTGCCTTTCCACCGAGTCTCCTGCTTTCAGCTTTGTAGCTATCACGGTTTATGAGATACAGCTTGGAGACAGACAGACAGACGGACGGTGGCAGCGGAGGCATAGTAATAGGGTCCCGTTTTTACCTTTTAGGACCGGAACGCTAAAAAAGGAACATTTTTTTAAACAAAAAGGCCCTTTTCGGTGACGCCTTAAACAAGAAATTAAAAATGAAATTTCTAACACTTACGTTGCGAGTTCTTTGAAGCTGTTACAAATCAAGCTAATTATTCAACGTAATACGGGTTTGTAAGAAATACTTATTGTAATTTTTATGAATATCTACTGTATTTATGTACGCTCGACACGGGTAAACAGAAATGTATGCAAAAGCTTAAAAGATAGTGATATAAGTATTAAGTTATGATAACGAAGATTAAATTCTTACTTGTGAGAACCATCTGTGTATTTACTGGTAGAAAAAAAAAATTAATTTTTTACAATTCTCTAGTTCCAGATAAAATTACATTAGTACTAAATTACTAAGAAGTAGAATCGGGTACGTTAATGCTAATGTAATTTGATCAACGACAATGTTCCAAAAGTTGACAATGTCCCATTCAGCGTTACATAATCGTACAAAGGCATTATCCTCTGAAAGGTAACATTGTACTTAGAATTTTTTTATAAAATTTTCCATAAAACGTATATTTTTGGAGATATTTGCTAAAAACCGATGAAAAACGTGCAAAAATTGCGAATTTTCAATGGCCAATTACACGAAAATTATTGAATTTTTTGATAACTTTATAAGTGATTTTTGCTTGAAATTAGGCCTTCTATCTATATATATATATCTGAGGTTATTTTGAAAGAAAAACTATGCACCCCCAGGGTGGTTGCGGAGTTCAAATAATTTTCACTTTTGAAATTAAAGGTAAGATGAACCCAATTCCAAAATTGTATGCAATTCGGTTCACAGTTAAAAAATTCGGGCCCATAATGCTTTAATGACTGCACGAGTGGAGCAATTGATACTTATTGTCCGTTTTTCAAAACATTATCCTCTAGTCCAATATTCGATAAAGGTTTGTATTGTTCATTGTACTCCTCTTTCTATTTATACTCTGAAGAGAGAGAAATTGATAGGTACTAATGTTGGTATTGAAGCTATTACTTTTAGTTAATTGATAAAGGTCCGCCTGGCGCCTTTTATTGCCTAATAAGTCTTTTCAAATCCCGAAACAAGTGTTTTACTAATAGAAAACTTAATGCGCTTATTTGAAATGACTGTTATTATAGCACCAAGGAGCTTATACCCATATAAGTCAGTTGGTACAGTAGTTAAGTGCATCGGTAGAACAAACATACTTACTTACAAATGTTTCAGGTAATAACATTTTTAGGTTTACGAACCACATACAAGAAAACGGAACTCTTATAAGATCACATTGTTTTTTCTTTGTTGGTCGTAAAATTGAAATTAATTTATTCCTACTTAAAATTCTATTATACACCGTGAAATTTTAGTGGTTGTTTTCCCGCAGTAAAATGATTCTATCTTAGTAGTACAAAAGATGTGTGCAGTTCTTTTTTGGTAAAATCAATAAATGCCGGTTTTACAAAAGGTTTAACCGTAACTCGAAAGCACGTTCGAACCGCTTTATGACTTAGGGTGTAGAGCTTCTTTAGCTTTAAGCATCGATTTCATGCGGCAAGCAGTACCTGAATACGTCACATCTTCAAAAACAACGATAGCTTCCCTCGTTTTCGAGTTGGAAAATTATTATTCTGAAAAATCGAAAAAAAAAATTTTTTTTTTTTTCGAGGAATTATTTGCATGATTCGATAGTATTACCACAGATAACATAACTATACAGATACCCCATCCCATACATTGAAACGTAGACATCATAACTCGGGCATCTCACGCGCCATGTCTGTTTTCCGTCTTGCACACCAGATGTCGCTAGAGCGAGCGAGCCATTCCCATCCAGTGTAAACGCATGTCGAAAAAGCACATCAAAAGATGTCGCTGTAAAGGCCCCCAAACAGCTTTGACGTCACAGGGTCGCGGAATGACAATACGCACGCGCGAGTAACCGAACCTCACACAAGAGCAGGGTTGCCTCCTTTTAAGGAAAACGTCTCGCGCGCAAAATGCAAAGGGCTGTTTACTGCGACAGTGCGAAAGTGTACCAAAACAATATGTTCGTGAAGTTGATATTGCTTTGAAGCTGCGTGTCACTTGTACAAAAGGAGTTGTGAGGGCCTTTTTCGATAGAACAATGATTGTTAGGTAAATTATTTATTAGAACATTTTTGGGGGGAATGGGGCCCTACCAAGATCTTTGGGCCCAAGCCAACCTCACGTGCAAGTACGTACCCCTGCTGACCAACGAACGAGGCTCTGGCACCAGCTTTCCCTCCGGGGTTGGGTGGTCGGACGGCAGTCGCTCCCGTAAAAGCGAAACTCGCCACTTTAACATGGAAGGAACATACAAGAAAAGTGCCAGGAATAGGGCGCCGCCGCAAAACGGCGCGCAGGAGTTTCGCCCGACTCCTGTGGCAAGTGGGCGAGGGCTACCGCGTTGGGGACGGACGCGGCTAAAGACGTTAGCCCCAACCCCACGGAAACTCCGCTTCGCGACGTGGAACGTGGGCACGCTCACCGGTCGCGCGAGAGAGCTGGCCGACGTACTCACCAGGCGGAGGGTGGCAGTGGCGTTCCTGCAGGAGACTCGGTGGAAAGGCAGCAGATCCCGGGCCATTGGGAATGACTACAAGCTGATCTACACAGGAGCACCTAGTGGAGAGAACGGGGTTGCGGTAGTGCTGTCCGGGGAGTTGCAGGACGACGTGTTGGAGGTGAAACGCTACAGCGACCGCTTAATGGACGTAACGGTGCTGATCGAAGGGGTTACGACCCACTTGATAAGCGCATACGCTCCACAGGCTGGTTGCAGCGACACCGAAAAGACTTCATTCTGGAACAGACTTGGAGAGGTGCTGCGGGGAATCCCACCATCTCAGGAAGTCGTTCTGGGGGGCGATCTGAACGGTCATGTGGGTGAGGAGCCTGAGGAGTTCGAGCGTGTACATGGTGGCTATGGTTTCGGCAGACGCAACGCTGAAGGGGAGAACATCCTCCAGTTGTGTTCGGCTGCCGACCTGGCTATTGTGAACACGTTTTTCCAGAAGAGGCCTGAACATTTAATCACCTACAGGAGTGGGCGGCACGCTACCCAGATCGACTTCCTACTCACTAGGAGGCACCACATCGGCAAAGTAGTCAACTGCAAGGTCATACCCGGAGAGAGTCTCACTGCACAACACCGTCTACTTGTCATGGATCTCTGCGTGAAGCCCAAAGCCAAGAGCTTTGAGCGTTGTCGGCGTCAAATAAGGTGGTGGCGGCTTGACGAAGACAAATCCCAGGTGTTCGTCTCAGCTATCGGCGACAAGTGCGCTAAGGCTAGAGCGAACCAGTTCAGAACCACTGGGACAGGATTCAGGCAGCCATAACCGAAGCGGCGAAGTCAGTGCTTGGCACGTCTAAGGGTGGACGCAAATTTGACAAGGAGACTTGGTGGTGGAACGACGCAGTCCAGAGGGAGACTAGGGTGAAGAAAGCCCTCTTTAAAAAGTGGCAAGCGTCCAACTCTCCTGAAGATCGCGACGCATACAGGTCCGTAAAACGTGCAACAAAGAAAGCTGTTGCCAGAGCCAGGCGAGCCCACCTACAGCCGCTCTACGATAGGCTGGAATCGTCTGAGGGGCAGAAGCTTATCTATAGATTAGCACGTTCTAGGGTCAAAGCGGCACAGGATATCTCCAAGTGCCGCTGTGTTAAAGACCCTCACGGTGACCTACTATGCGAGGACCTCGCGGTGAAGGAGAGATGGCGCTCTTACTTCCACGAGCTGTTAAATAAACAGCATAGAGAAGTGCAGCCACCGGACCTCCCTCCGAATCTTGGACTTGTGCCACCGGTAACGCCTGAAGAAGTAGAGAATGCTCTTCGCCGCATGAAGAATCGGAAAGCTGTCGGAGCCGATGGAGTCCCCATCGAAGCCTGGAAGGCAATGGGTGGTCGTGGTGTGGGCATCCTAACTGACCTTTATAACCGCATACTCAGCACCGGCGGGATTCCTCGCCAATGGAGACTGAGTGTTATCACCCCGGTCTTCAAGGGCAAGGGATCAGTGCAAGAGTGCGGTAGTTATCGCGGTATAAAGGTCATGTCCCACACCATGAAACTATTCGAGCGGATAGTAGACTCTCGAATCCGTCAGGAGTGCACTGTCTCTGGATGTCAATATGGTTTCCGCCCCGGTCATGGGACTATGGACCCCGTTTTTGCCCTAAGAATCATCATGGAGAAATACAGGACGAAGAACACGCCTCTCCACTTCCTATTTCTGGACATGGAGAAGGCCTTCGACTGTGTTCCGCGTGCGATGATTTGGTGGGCCCTGAGGTCCAAGGGAGTGCCAGAAACGTATGTTGATATCATTAGAGACATGTACTGTGATTCCGATTCTGTAGTTAGGACCGCTGTTGGCGACACATTGCCCTTCCGTATTACCGTCGGAGTACACCAAGGCTCCGTCCTGAGTCCGTTCCTCTTCAGCCTGATATTAGACGTATTGTCAGACAGCATCAGAGACCACCATGAGCAGCCACCATGGCTACTTATGTATGCTGACGATATCGCGCTGGTGGACTCGGACAGGGGACGGCTGGTGAGACGTGTTAACACATGGAAGGAATCGCTTGAGAACGGGGGTCTGAAACTCAACGTGGCGAAGACAGAGTACTTGGCCTGCAACACTACAGATCCCATGTCCGTCCGCATAGGCGAAGACACGGTCGAGCGCACGGACCGGTTCAAGTATCTGGGATCTGTACTCCACGCGAACGGCGACATCGACTCCGACGTCAAGGCACGCATTGCTGCTGCGTGGGATAAATGGCGGGAGGTGAGCGGCGTCACTTGCGACCCTAAAATGCCGGTTAAGCTGAAGGGACAGGTCTATAAATCCATCATTAGGCCTGTTCTCTTATATGGCAGTGAAGCATGGCCATTACTTGAGCGGCACAAGCAGGAACTGCGGGTCACGGAGATGAAGATGCTGCGCTGGATGTCGGGAGTTACGCGAGCAGATCGCGTAAAGAACTCCCGTATTCGCGGCAGCCTTCATGTCCGAGACATCGCTGATAAACTGCAAGAGTGCCGCCTACGTTGGTACGGTCATGTTTTACGGAAACCGGCAAACTACGTAGGGAACAAGTGTCTAGCCATGTCGCTACCGCCGGGTCCCGGCAGAAGGGGAAGGCCCAAGAAGGCCTGGCTTGACGTCGTAGTGGATGACATGCGTGCTAACAAACTCTCCATAAAGGATGCCGAAGACCGTGCGAAGTGGAGAGTTAGGAGTAGGAAAGCGGACCCCGGGCTCCGCAAGGATGCAACCGGGAAAACGCAAAGATGATGATGATGATTTATTAGAACATTTTAATCAATTATTATTATTTTTAGTTATTGTATTGAAACAGCTAAGGTAATTATTAGATATTGAATTAATAAATATTGTTATGTAAATTATTACATAACAATAATAATTTAATAATTTACATCACAATATTTATTAATTCAATATTGATGAGTCATTATTATTGTCGTTTTAATTTAATAAAAACGTCAATAATAAAATAGCAGAGAGCGTGCCGTTAATATGTAACAGCGCCGTGTGCGCGCGGCAGCCCTCTGAGCTTTAGAGCAAGCGCTAGTGATTATATTCTCTTTGGCGCGGCCCGGTTGTCGGTAGGCTATCATCGCGCGCAAGTACATCGTACATCGTGCCGCGCGAGCGTCCGACAAAACTTTAGGCGTTGTTAAAATGTATTTAAAATAAAGTTGTCATTTCATTATGCGTAGTGAACCAATTGATTTATTTCAAAATGTAATGGTGATTTATGACAATACAGCAATATCTAGAATGTACTTACGAAACGAAAACGAGAAGATACCTACTTAAAAGTTCACGATAATGTATGAGTTAAATAATTTATCTATATCATGTAATTAAAAATTATATCCTTTCTTCTCTGTATGGCTGATTGGCTCGATGGCGTATTGGATAGTGCCCCTGTCTCATGCGTCAAGAGTCGTGGGACTCGTGCGCGTAGGTTCGATTCCCACTCGGAACAAAAATTTGTATAATCGAACATCGGTGTTTGCGCCGTGTTAGTGTGTGCTATTTATATACGTACACAAATATTTGTTGTCGACACACCTCTATCGGCGATTACCTTTCTTCAATACAAGGGAGCGAGGTCGGAAATGTCGTATATTTAAGTTTATTTGTGATACAACCACTTACCACGGATCGGAACATTAAAAGTGATGTTGTGTGATTTTATTTGAATTTATATATTTTTTGAACCAAAACTCGTAAGTAGGTAAGAGAAAAGTATTTTTTTTTTTTTTATAATAGGCAAACAAGATGACCACACTCCGTCTGATGGTAAGCGGTAGTGAGATCCAAATATGAGGTCGACAGGCACAATAGATCATATTGCGCCTGTCGCACTCACCCTGAAGGCCTGCTTAAATGCCGTTTCACGCCCCGCCTGAAGAGCCCGGGATCATAGGAGGGAGGGAAAACATGAGCTGGAAGGGCATTCCATGCCTTAATGGCACGGGGCAGAAATGAAGAGCTGAACCTCTTAGTCCGAGCCACCAGCGACTGCATTGTATGTGGATGGCAGCGCTGTCCTGCACGTGTCGTTCGGGAGTGGAAAGGGGAGGGAGGGATTAGCTGAAATAGCTCTTCAGAGCATTCCCCATTAAAGAGACGGTAGAGAACACTAAGACCGGCAATGTCTCTACGTAGTTGTAGAGGCTCCAGAGTTTCGGACACCTCTACATCACCGACAATACGGATAGCACGTCGCTGCAACCTATCGAGAGCGTCGAGCAAGTATTTTGCGGAGCCATCCCAGAGGTGACAGCAATATTCCACACATGGGCGAACTTGTGCCTTATAAAGAAGGCAGAGCTGCACCGGTGTGAAAAATCGCCGCACTCTGTTCAGGATCCCCAGTTTGCGGGAGGCTGTTCTAATGACGCTCTCGATGTAATCCCGCTGGTTCAGGTCGCGGCGAACATCTATGCCAAGGATGCTAAGGCTATCCTGTATTGGTAAGCGGTGCTCTGAAGAGTAGGATGGGAAAGGAAAGGAGACACTTTACTAGAAAAACACACACCTGTGTCTTCTTGGCATTGAACTCGACAAGATTGCATGAGCCCCATTCGGAAATGCGGTCCAAGACCCCGTCAAGCTCGGCGACAAGAAGGTTCCTCTTTTCCTCGGTTTCGGTCTGCTTTACCCCAGGTCTTCCAAAATAACGTGCGTGGACAGTGCTGTCATCTGCATAGCAATGAATGTTGCCTAGTGACAACATGTCATTGATATGCAGCAGAAACAATGTCGGCGACAGAACGGAACCTTGAGGTACACCGGAATTTATTGGGTGGAAACAGGAAGTGCGTCCGTCACAAAGGACACGAATCCTGCGCCCCTCCAAAAATCCCGCAATCCATTCGCATAAGCGAGGTGGCAGACCGTATGCCGGGAGCTTGGAGAGAAGCGAACGATGCCATACACGGTCAAACGCTTTAGCGATATCAAGGCTAACTGCCATAGATTCGCCGTGCTTCTCCATAGCCTCCCCCAGAGGTGCGAAACGTACGCTAGAAGATCACCCGTGGACCGTTTTGGTCTAAAACCGTATTGACGGTCATGCAGCAGCGAGTGATCCTCTAGGTAGCGGATGAGCTGGGCGTTAATAATCCGCTCAAACACCTTACCCAGTACTGAGGTTATAGCTATGGGCCGGTAGTTGGCAGGATCAGACCTGTCCCCTTTTTTGGGGACAGGCTGAACATTCGCCTCCTTCCAAGCCCGGGGCACGATGCCCGAGGTATATGAGAGGCGGTGCAGGCGTGTGAGTACTGGAGACAACTCCGCTGCGCAAATTTGAAGTACTAACGCTGGAATACCGTCTGGGCCACTAGCTTTCCTTACATCGAGTGACTGCAACTCAGCACGTACATCACATTGCCTGATTCGGATCTCAGGCATATGAGCACCGCAATCTGGAATTTTAGGCGGCTGTGCTCCACCGTCATCAATGCAGGAAATGGCCGCAAAAAGATTGGCAAGCAGATCTGCCTTCTCCTGCGGCTGATGAGCTAGTGAAAGTATTTAATATAAAGATTTTTATGCCCGAATATTGATAGTTGAATATTTTTATTTGTTGTTTTAGTGCTATTCAAAGGTCTATGTAACTTTTTACTAAAACCCCGTTGCGGAACGTGGTTTTATTATTATTTTTAAGTATTGTATTGAAACAGCCAAGGTAATTTAATTTACATAACAATATTTTATTAATTCAATATTGATGAGTCATTATTATTGTAGTTTCATTTGAAGTTAAAGTAATTCCGAATAATAAATAAGATACGTACTTGCTCAAAATACTTAATATAAAAACGTCAATTATAAATTAGCAGAGCGTGCCATTGTGTGCGTTCGCCCAGCAAAAAAGTATCTCCTTTCAAAAAAATTATGATGCAGATGTTCTGTGCCTTATCTCGAATAATTCTGCCTGAAATTTTAAATTTGTGCCTCTAAAGGGTTCGGAGTTATTTAAGATTAACTGATTCTGCTGCACGAAACTTCGTCCAGCAAAATATTTTTTATATATTTTTAGTCTAGCTGGATATAAAATATGCAAAAAGATAACTTACATACGGCTGTAAATGTGCCGTAAAAATGAAATTTGTGCCTCTTAAGATTTAAGAGATATTAAGTTTGGGCGAACGTTTTGGCGAATGCTATATATCGGAAACGGTTGGACCCACGTCCCACAGTGATGATTTTTTTATACAGATACAGTATATTTGTGCTCAAATTTTAATAATCATGACTAGCATGGTTTAGGGGGTATGATTTTTTTTCCTAGGAAATGAAAAAGACGAACATGACCAAGGACTTCGCGTTAGTGCCGACAGGTACCTTTTATGACGTATTCTCACGATCCTATAAAGTTTTGCCGGCCTGCTACATATCATTGGCGAGTTATTAACAAAATTGTATTTTTTTGAGGTTATTTTGATCCAAATTACTTAGAACAGGAAAACGCTATTTTTTATTTTATTTTTAATTTTTTATTTATTTATTATTAAAACAGAATGAGTTAGATAACTATTTTTACATTCTGACCCACGCAACACATTTTCTGTGAGCTGGCTTATTACATTCTTAAACAATAATTTTGCCTTATTTTAAGAATACGTATACAAAAAATCAGTTCATTATACCCATTAGATTAGACAAAAACGATAAAAAACCATCCGAAATACTTTTGGTAGATTAAACGACCAAATTCGAGTGAACATTAAAAAGCGGCCTCGCGATACTTCAAGCTTATGTTCCTTATTTGATGGCGTTGTAAAGATATTTAAATAGAACAGATGCGTGATGAATTGTTAAGTTGGAACATATTCTATAATAGAGACATTAAATAACATGTGCTTTTTTTGTTAATAATAATACCTACACTATAATTTGTAGTGTATTATTATATATTACAAATTAATTGTCCGTAATCAGCTATTTGATTGTATGCCTAGCGTGTTCATTAAATGACGACATTCATTGATTAATTAGACCGAACATTTAATTTTATTGAAAAAGCGTCAGTCAACGCAATAAACTAGTTAGCAGATTGAACAAAGAGGTCGCTTTTTTATGTCTACTCAAATTTTTCGGGTAATCTATAAAAAACATTTCGAATGGTTCTTCATCATTATTGTTTTAATTAACGGGTATACACACAAACAGATTTTTTTGCGGTTGTCTAAGAACAATTAATATATCTTTAATGAAAAAATATCACATTTTAATAAAATATGTTCTTACTTAACAATTATGCAACTATCTGTAGTATTTTAATTTCATTAACACCATCAAGTACGGAAGGATAGCTTGAAGTATCCTGCGGCCGCTTTTTAATGTTCACTCGAATTTGGTCGGTTAAAAAAATATTTCGAAAGGTTTTTTAGCGTTTTTGTCTAATCTAATGGGTATATTGACCTGATTTTTTGTATACGTATTCT
Organism: Maruca vitrata; assembly: GCA_039566165.1. Taxonomy (NCBI): domain Eukaryota; kingdom Metazoa; phylum Arthropoda; class Insecta; order Lepidoptera; family Crambidae; genus Maruca; species Maruca vitrata. Next base: position 12,080,922 of record CM076914.1, on the reverse strand, counting down.
TAAAATATGGCACAAATTATTGTTTAAGAATGTAATAAGCCAGCTCACAGAAAACTAGCGTTTTCCTATTCTAAGTAATTTGGATCAAAATAACCTCAAAAATACAATTTCGTTAATAACTCGCCAATAATCAAAACTTTATAGGATCGTGAGAATATATAATAGGTAACTGTCGGCACCAACGCGAAGTCCCTGGTTATGTTCATTCGAGGGCTGGAGCCTTTTTTTATTTTCTAGGAAAAAAAATTAAACTCCTGAACCATGCTAGTCATGTTTATGAAAATTATACGCACAAATATACTGTATCTGTATAAAAAAAAATCATCACTGTGGGTCCAACCGTTTCCGATATATAGCATTTGCCAAAACGTTCGCCCAGCAAAAAAATTAATATCTCTTAAATCTTAAGAGGCTCAAATTTAATTTTTACGGCACAATTACAGCCGTATGTAAGCTATCTTTTGCATATTTTATATCCAGCTAGACTAAAAAATAAAAACATTTTGCTGGACGAACGTTCGTGCAGCAGAATCAGTTTATCTTAAATAACTCCGAACCCTTGGAGGCACAAATTTAAAATTTCGGGAACAATTACTCGAGATAAGGCACAGAATATCTGCATCATTATTTTTTTGATAGCAGCGCCGTGTGCGCGCGGCAGCTCTCTGAGTTTTAGAGCAAGCGAGTTCCGGTCGCGTTGGTCGGTAGGCTATCATCGCGCGCAAGTACATCGTGCCGCGCGGGAAGCGGACGAAACCTTAGGCTTTGTTAAAATGTATTAAAAATAAAGTTGTTATTTTATTATGCGTAGTGAACCATTGACTTAAATCAAATTATAATGGTGATTTATGACAATGCAGCAATATATAGAATGTACTTAAAATGAGAATATACTTAAAAGTTCATGATAGAAGAAATTCGAGTTATTGTGTTAATAATATCTATTTCATATAAAAATTATAATATAGTATTTCTTCTCTGGATGGCTGTTGGCTCGATGGCGTATTGGATAGTGCCCCTGTCTCATGCGTCAAGAGTCGTGGGACTCGTGGGTTCGATTCCCACTCGGGTCAAATATTTGTTTAATGGAACATCGTTGTTTGCGTCGTATTTGGTGTGCTATTTATATACGTATTTTTAAGTTTATTTGTGATTTGTGATACGACTACTTACCACTGAATGAACACAATGAAAGTGATGTTGTATGATATTTATTTTATTTGAAATATATTTTTGAAGCAAAAACTCGAAAAATATTTTTAAAAAGTTTATGACCAATTATTTATAGTTGAATATTTTTATTTGTTGTTTTAGTACTATTCAAAGCTCTATGTAAATTTAAACATCTAATTTCTATTTAAACGGGGACCCTGTTCAGGCGGGGTCAAGAATGCGTTTTTTTTTCCAATTTTTAAACTAGATAGTTGAATCGTTTTTGTTGCGTTAGGGAATATTTATTACTACAATTCGGAGAAATGTTACCAAATATTAATCTAAGGAATAGATTAATCATTCTTGTAGTTGATAGTTAAGTAACTCTTATATTCGTGTCATATTATTTTCTTGTTTTAACAAAAGAAATTAAATAATCTAGAATTATAATTTATCCAATATAAAATATACGCGAACAACGCCATCTAGTTGATGACGGACTGTAGTCATTTTTTGAACTAGATGGCGTTCTACCAGATTAGCACTCACGAAAACTACAAATATTATTGCAAATTTAAATTTATGAAAATATTCATCTAAAAGGGTTTTAATTTATTTGGTTATGTATTATCATATTTTTAAATACTAGCTTATATATTTTTAATGGTTGGATTTATCGTTTTCTGGGATTTGCATAATCATCATCAACAAATGAATACTCGTGTCGCCATCTGTTGTAGTTTTTGGGAATATGATTTTCAATGTATGGGATGAGACCCCATGGTATTACTAAAGGCAAATCGTTCTGCCACGGGAAAACAACCACTAAAATTTCACGGTGTATATAATTTTAAACGGTCATGGTTAGGCACATTAGAATACTGAAAATGTCTTAGAAATTGGGTAGACCGATATGTCTGCTCTTAGACCTACCGTCCTACAGTTCACCCGTGATCATGGCGCTTGCAACAGTGCCGAAATATCGGGAGTTCATAAAACAAAACAACATGGTAAATATCGATGACATGACATTTTCAGTTTTATAAAAATTAGGTATATAAGTTTATCGGGAACCCTCCTGATATTGGCCCGAACTGATATGCATTTTACAACTTACAATTAATACGATTAATTACTTTTAAGTAGCGACAGATTAATTCACATTCTACGCAATGCAAAGAATTTGATTTTCCTTTCTTTCTCAATTGGCATTCCAATTTTGTGTCCCAGTCGAACACCAGTAGATTTTAAATAATAAAGTAGTGAAACGAGTGTACCTCTAGGAAAGGTCGGTTTACATCTTACACTTGATGCCAAAATAAATGAAATGGATATTCGCGAAAAGTTTTTTGTGAACTTTGACTTTCAATAACTTAAGACGCGGACACGATAGAATTTGTAACTTTTCAGACAATCTTTAGGGCGACAAAACAAAGGTTTTTACCAATTTCCAGCTTACCATCTTTCATTCCGAGGTTGACCCCTTTTTTACCTAATTTCACTGGTAAGAACAACACAATCATTCAAAATATTAGGCACCGAAACGGTTAAAAAGTAGCGTACGTCCATTCACAGGCTCATGACGTTATGTAGGCACAGCGGGATAGACAGAGAGACGGAACACTTTCGCATTTTTAATATGTATAAGGAAGTAAAGAAACAAATAAAAATATTAGTATCGTGCGATATAGGGGTTCCTTTGAGTAGTCGGGATAACAGCTACGCTCGAGACATGGTTTCAATTCCAATTCGTATAGAAACTTTCACCAGTACAACTTAGAGATGATTGCACTGAAAAGTTTAGACTTAACTTTTAATGGTTTACACTAACTTTGATTTAAATTTGTTTTGCACGAATAAAATAACAATATAATAAGTTAATTGTATGTTAAAAATGTTTGGTTTTCTATATTTAAATAAAATAGTTACCTACTTCCATCACTACATAGTATAAAACAAAAACGCTTTCTTTCTCAGTCCATATATCTCTATGTATGCTGAAATCTTTAAAACTACGCAACGGATTTTGACGCGGTTTTTTTTTTGATAGAGAAAGGTTTTATGTTACTATATTATATAATCGTAAATTACCCATGAGATTTATAGCTAGTAATTCTTAAGAAGAGTGACAACATGCCAACTAATATTTTTAAACAAAAAATTAACAATACGTTGAACTTCAAAATTTCATGATTCTAGGTCTACAGAAACTGGCCTATAGGTTTTTAGAAAAATGTTTGAAATTAAGGATGCAAAAAATGGTCCTATGTTGATGTCCTTCTTCTTTTGAAGAAGGACATCAACATAGGACCATTTTTTGCATTTGCATTTGTAGTTTTCTACACAACAGATTTTGATGCAATTTTTCAAAATACGAGAAGAGTTATGCACTGTTTATCGGTGTTAAAATTAAAGTGAAATGTTATACAATGAAGAGTGGCGGGAAGCAAGCAGATGCCACTTTAAGCCTGTGAATGCGTCACTTGGGGGTCGGATGAGCGGGCGTCATAGTTGTCACGCCATAGATTAATTGAATACAGAAGTCATTTATTTAGGAACCAGTGACCCGCCCTCGCTTCGCTTCGGACAATCCTCGGACTGGCTCGGTGGAACAGTGGCTAGTGACTCAGGTTCATAACCTACGGTTCCAAGAGTCGTGGGTTCGATTCCCACCCAGGACAAATATTTGTGTGACGAACATCGGTGTTTGTTCCGTGTCTGGGTGTATTTTTAAATATATTTAAGTATATTTGTGTATCTGTTACGGCTAATACCCGAAGTACGGCTACACCTAGTTTTAGCCGGCTAGAACAAGGTGTAGCCACTTACTCTTGGCTAAACCTAGGTGGAGCCGATTGTTTTCGGATAAAACTAGTCCGGTCCGGTTTTTGTTATATCTAAAAAAGCTCTACCGATAGCATGCCGGCTATAACTATGTAAGATGAGGCGTCCGACCGATTTCAGACATGGCAGCCGATCTCAATTGAGATCAGCCAAGTGCGCAAGACATATTATAGTGCACAAGTGTGCGCGCAAACACAAGTGCACTCTCTTTTCCCTTACTCTCATAATTCGGTGAGTCGGCAATCCGACATGACCGATGAGAGATCGGGCGCAGGACCACCGGCTTAACGTGCTTTCCGAGGCACGGGCGTTCAACCGCCAACTTCCTAACTCCGGGCTGAGTAATTTCATTACAGAAAAACCCACACAAATTTTGACCGACCCCGGACTCGAACCGGGGACCCCTCGGTCCTAACTAAGCGCTTGTACCAATAGACCAACGAGGCAGTTACAATTATGTGCGGACGCTATGAGTCACACTCGCTAGTAGACCTGCAGTAGATCAGCAGCACTTGGCGCTCACAACCTGCAGAGGCGCGTGTCTCGCTACGCCCTCGAGGTGGACCTCGCGCTGCTGCTGCAGATGCTGTGAGTCCTGAGTGTGACGCGGGGCGGAAGTGTTAGATGAGTGTCCCGGCATGCCGGGACACTCATCTAAGTTTTATCCAACAGGGATTCTCTGAACCTAGTTTTAGCCGAAACGGTATCGGATAGACCTAGCTTAATCCAACAGGGAATGGCTGGACCTAGTTGTAGCCGGTGTAGCCGCACTTCGGTTATTAACCGTAACATATCCACTGTTGATTCTGATTTCCGTATCACAAGTGCTTAAGCTACTTACCACGGGATCAGATCAATGTATGTGATGTTGTGTAATATTTATTATTATTATTATTAAATCCTTTCTTAGGGTATGCCTCCGTCGTACCATCTACCTGCATGCCAAATTTCAGCCCGATCCGTCTAGTGGTTCGGGCTGTGCGTTGATAGATCCCTATGTTAGTCAGTCAGTCAGTCACCTTTGTTTGAGATATATATATTTAGATTTATCTAACCACTAACATGTTACCTGTCGTAACTAACACACTCAGCATGCTCTCAAATTAAGCTGTTACGGCTATCGCGTAAGATGTTTATTTCATGACATGATGTTTCTGATATAATGGTAATTTACCAACTGGGTCATATCAATATACAGGAATTTCATGAGTCCGTGGCCGAAAAGTAATAATGTCGTAATATTTTTGTAACATATATTGATGTTATTTAACTTTTATTGTACCTAGCTGTTAAACCACAGAAACACTTTGTCAAACTATTAAAACAAAAACAAAATCGTCAAATATTGCCAAACACGACGTGTCCGCTCTTCAAATTTCAGAACAAAGTAAATAATATTTACATTTTCGAGTAATTAAAGGGCTGGATTTGGCACCACCCACGCCTCTCAAAAATCCGGGGCTCCCAAAGTCCCGAGAAATTGGTAATGACTGATAATAACAATTCCCCACAACGAATTAGGTGTAGTCCCTATAATAACAAATGATGAAGACGAACATGAGCTTTCTAATGACATTCGTCTGGTCGTTATTTTACGTTACCGATATAATGAAAACCGGCACTACTTTTTAACAGTTATATTTTTGAGGCCTACTGCTATTGCTATTATCAAATGTATTATGTAGCTAATCCACAACTTATTAATCCAGATCTTTGGAATGACCCAACCAAACCTAAATATAAGTGTGTGTGTGTGTGTGGTAGATGATGTCAATATTTATATTTTTAATGTCTATCATTAGTACCTTCTCTATTTCTTTTAATAATCTGTGTCTTAACCGTTGCAGCCCGCCGCTTATTGTCCGTCACCCTGTTAAAATGAATATCATTATGGGCTTTGTGCGGTTACCTAAACCTATGTTTTAACTTTGTCGGGATTAATTTGTTGTGTAGTTATTTGAATAATTCGGAGACATCTCTCTCAGTTTAGGCGGTTTAAACCATAAATAAATGTACGTAAAAATCAAATAAAACTATTAATTCTAGCACTAAGCCCGCGACCCGTCCGTGGTAAGACGTTCACTCGATATTTGACAAGTAATATATAAAATTTCAATGATTTTTCCTTGCTTTTTTGTTCTTTTTTTTTTTTTATAAAGAGGCTAACAAGATGACCTCACTCCACCTGATGGCAAGCGGTAGCGAGATCCAAATATGAGGTCGACAGGCACAACAGACCATATTGAGCCTGTCGCACTCACCCTGAAAGCCGTGAAAAAGGATACCACTGCTGCGGCAACAACGAGACAAGGCGTGGAGTGTCGCATTGGTATTGAGCTGTGCGGGTCGGAGTTGGCCAGTCCGCCGGACGGAAGGGCCCCCGTGTCTATGGGTCTCCCAGGCCGGCGGGCTGGCCCGCTCCGCCGCACAATACCGCCGCTAAGACTCCACTGGTCCGGCGCTTGCCGCACCAATGGTCCCCCCTGGCTCCGGTTCGTACAGTGCTGATCCCGGAACACGACCTGACCGAGAGGTCAGAGTCACTTGGCGGGTTTTACACAACTGTATGGTGGTAACAGCAACCGGTCGACAAAATGTCTCCCACCTGAAAACTCTTTCCATGAAACTCCGATCGTTGTCGATTCAGATATCATAAAAAATCCATATTTTAATGGGGCCAAATTTATGGTTTCAAAGAGAAAATTTCTAATAATTTTATTGTAATTAGAAACTACAGTGGACCGTACATAACTCATACAAACATATAACAAGAAAATTAAATTACGGTAATATATTTTTTTGCTGGCCTGTGTTTTTCTAATTAATTTTAATATCTTGATTATTTTGCATTTAACAACTGTTTAATTAGAAAAAAACTACTATTGCTTTTTTATAATTTCCTTGTTTTTTTTGACAAATGTTTCGTTTATTAATCGACTTTATAATACACTAGCTGTGCCAGCGACTTCGTTCGCGTTTCCCCCGTTTTTACACATTTTCCATTGTATCTTTGCTCCTATTGGTGGCAGCGTGATGTTATATAGCCTAAAGCCTTCCTCGATAAATGGTCTATATAACGCAAAAAAATTTTCAAATCGAACCAGTAGTTCCTGAGATTAGCGCGTTCAAACAAACAAACGAACAAACAAACTCTTCAGCTTTATAATATTAGTATAGATTAGTATAGATATGGTATGGGTCAAATTAATACACAATATTTGGAAAATCGTTATTTTGATCAAATTTGGTTAGGTTAGGTTAGAACAGTGACCACAAAATAGAGCAACGGAGGCGAACACGCTGATCGCACAGCGCATCAGCTCTTTGGGCCTGCGTTTGGCGCTGGAGAAGACCGAGGCCGTCTATTTTTTCATAGGCTTCGGAAAGCCAGCGGCAAATTAAGTATCTGGAGCTGATACTGGATGCACGGTGGCAGTTTGTCCCACACTTTAGTGGGCTGTCGCCGCGCCTCCTCAAGGCGGCGGATTCGCTGGGGTGGCTCTTCCCAAATTTGGGAGGGCCCAGGGCTAGATGCCGGCAACTTTACGCCGGTATACACCGGAGCATGGCCAGAGGGCCAATAGCAATAGGACCTCCGTAGAGACGGAGCTCCTATCTGGGCGGACTCTCTCCAATTTAGGGGGAATTCCGCCGTTCTCCGTAGGCCCCAGCGGGTGTCGCGTGCCTACCGCACAGTAGGTTTTTCGACGACCTGTGCCCTAGCAGGTACGCCGCCGTGGGAGTTAGAAGCTCAGCTGCTGGCCACCAAATACGAGTGGCTAAAGGAGCAGCATGAGCAGGACCTCCGTCCGGCGAACAGAGAACGCGAGGACTTTGCGGAAATAAGCTCGCGAAGTCCTAGTCGCGGCATGGGCCGAAAGCCTAGCCAAGGAGGTGGCAGGGCGTCGCCTGCTGGTAGCGGTTGGATCAGTGCTCATCAGCTGGCTCGAGCGGACGGGCGGCTTCTTGTCGTTCCGTCTGGTGCAGGTGCTGACCGGGCATGGTTGTTTCGCCAGCATCTGCACCGTATCCAGCGGGAGGACTCGCCCGTGTGCCGCGAGTGCAGCGTATATGAGGACACGGCGGACCACACTCTTTTTCAGTGGCCGTGGTGGATCGAAGAGAGGTCGGCCCTAACATCTGTGACCGGCCAGGTAACCTCCCTCCCCTTTTCCGAGTAATGGTCAAGGATGTTGATGTGTGGGCGGCAGCCGCCTCCTTCTGCGAGTCCGTCATAACTCAAAAGGAGGCGGCGGAGAGGGAGCGTGAAAACGACCCCTCCGCGCCACCACAGCGCAAAAGGCGCGAAAATGCGCGCCATATGCCGCAGTCCAAAGATGGCCGGCCGGCGGTGGGTGTGGGGACACCCCCGCCGGCATTGCACCAACGGCCGTCGTTGAGGGACGGGAGCGACCTTGCGTACCGGGTCGCCCCGTCGCCCCCCTTCGGGGAGGCTTGAGGGAGCCCGTGGAGGCTGTGCGCCGGAGATGTTGTGAGTGAAGGCTCTGCTGGGAACCACGGCACCACCAATAGGCGATGAGGTATGCCGCGGAGTTTAGTGGTTACACCCTAGACCTTAGCCCAGGAGTAGGTGTCGGTCTCTTCCATCTCAGTTAGGCTTGCCAGACCGCCGGGAAATCCGGGATTGTCCCGGAATCTTGCCTCTTGTCCCGTGTCCAGTAATTAGCGTTTATTGTCCCGGATTTTATCCGGATAACTTAGTATTTATTTTTACAAAATAAACTAGCATCGAAATTCCGAACGACTTGCCAAACGACGAAATATGGGCCTATTTCTTTAGAAATAACACGTCCACAAATTTCGATTAAAAATAGTTGGTTTCGTTCTTCTTATTCCAACAAGCAATGTTTTTTTGCGAAAGAATATTTAGCTTACTGAATAGTTTATGACTAAAGAGCGAAACTGTTGGTTGGTTGGTTTTTGGTGTGTAAAGGTTTGCTCGCGTCCGTAGGATTTACCACCTCACAAAACAGGAGTTCCCTACACGTGCGCACCGGGTGGTGCCAAAGAGCAACGGCAACGCTGACAGGCGGCGGTCAACAACCTGGACCAGGCCATCGCGGGCCTTGAAGGGAGCAATCCCTTCAGAAAGTGCGACCTCTGCGCCTTGGGGAAGTGCAGTGTGTATTACCCAAAAACCCTATCATGGATGCAAGACAAAAAAAGACACTACCCCAGGAGGGTACCAGCGATGCTGGACAATCCCTCCCCGAGCCTAGCTCGGGCAGCCCCGCGTATTCTGGGGGGGGCACTGTAGTGCAGACCACGAAAACCACCTGCGGCGGTGGAGCGTCAGCTAAAAAGCCTGCGGTCCGAAAGGACAAAGGTGCCGAAGGTCTTGTTTCGGACAGGACCACGGCGCAAAATAAAGGTGGCCCAAAGCTGGTTGGGGAAGGTTCCTCGGACCCTAAACCAACTAGTGGAGGGTGGAAGGTAGTCGGTGGACGTGCTTCTGGTGCAAGGGGTGGGAAGGCACCAGCACAGCACCCTGGGAAAGGGAACAAGCCAATGAGGCCTGGCAGGTCTACAGACCATTCGGTCAGCGGACCACCGGGCGGAGGCCTGGCCCATCCCACTAGTGGCCAGCTGTCTGGTTCCTTAGGGGCACCAGCTGAACCAATCCCCAGCACATCTCGTGGAACCGGCGGAGTGATGGGAGAAGCTTCCGTAGGAAGCCATCCTGTCCCTGATCGGGAACGCGGGGTTGGGGGGGAAAGGGGAGGCAAGAAGAGGCACTCCAGGACGGGAGCAGAGAAAAGGCGTGCTCAGGCGCTGCGCAGGCAGCAGGCTGAGGACGCCGTCTCTGTCGACCGCCAGAAGCGAGGCAGGGAGTACAGTGGTGAGGGACAGGGAGGGACCAGTGCGAAACGCATCAAGACCTCTGGGTCATATGCGCAAGCACTGGGGACCTTCAATATGGCCATCACCACTGCGAACTACCCTGCAACCATGCTTGAGGAAGGGATCTATGACGATCTCCAGCTCGCCATTCTGGACGAGCTGGTGAAAGCCAAGGACCCTCCCCCTCAAGTACATCTAGGATATATCGCGGCCGGTGTTGTCATTGTGTCGTGCGACGGAGAGCGCTCGGCACAGTGGCTAAAACTTTTCAACGGCCGCGATATCAAAGGGGTTAGGCTTAAGGTCGTAGATGCGAGGGACCTACCCAGACCCATTAAAATGGCCTGGAAGACCAAGACGGTCAGTGCGGACGTCTCGGTCCTTTTGGGCATAATGCAGAGGATATATCCAGAGGTAAGAACAGCGAACTGGCGCGTTGTGGACACCCTTGTGGAAGGTCGCACCACCAGGCGCATCTTGCTTATGGATGGAGCCTCTGCAAATTTTATTAAGGAAAAAGGCTACTGCCTCAGTACGGGGATCGACCTGAGCCTCTTCAAGCCACTCGAGATGGAGGAGAGGCAGGAGGAGGAGCGGGTCGACCCCTGTGCTGAGGAAGCACAGAAGGCTAGGCAAGTGGACGGACAGACGGACCTACGTACGGACAGACGGACGGACGTACGGACTGACGGACGAACACACGAAGTGCCGATGGACCTGACGGTCGCAGAACCTGCTGCCAGCACGGTTCCTGCTGTGGTGGCCACAGCTCCTGACGGCACACTAGTACCCCAGACCGTGGTTGAGGGACCCATGTCAAGTGAGCAGGACATGGGGTGCTCTCCCCGGTCAGATGATGTACTGGGTGCTCTGGACCAGCTCTTCCTGGGGCGCTCCTCACCTGGCGTGAGTGAGACGGGCCTCCTCTCGGACTAGCAATGTCTAAAATCAGGTGTGTACAAAAAACTTGCATCACTGTAGAGCCGCAACTGCCCTTCTGGCACGCGAGCTACAAAGGCAAAGGTTTGATGTTGCCCTAATACAAGAACCATATATTCACAATGGTACGGTTATGGGTTTTAATGGAGTGGGTGGTACAGTGTACTACAACTCATCAATGAATAACGTGAGGTGCTGCATTTATATCAGGAATGGTCTAAATGTGGCGCCTCTAACGGAATACTGTTACAGGGATCTGACTACAGTCAGAATCCAGAGGAGGGAAGGGCAGCAGACGCTAATATTGGCGTCGGCTTACTTTCCATATGAAGAGAAGGAACCGGTGACTCAAATGTTGAGGAAACTGGCTGACAGCTCCAGCCCAGAGAATCGGGAGCTCATTATCGGATGTGATGCAAACTCACATCACGTGGTCTGGGGAAGCACAGACATCAATGACAGAGGAGAGAAGTTACTGGACTATCTGGTAAGTTCACCCTTACATATTATTAATAAAGGATGTAAGGCAACTTTCTTCAATGCCCGTAGGGCCGAGGTAATAGACTTAACACTAGCAAATAACAAGGCTGTTAGGAATATTAATGGATGGCATGTGTCTAATGAGGTCACCCTATCAGACCATAATTACATATGTTTTAGCTACAATGTAGGTAGCCGACTTGAAGTTGTACGAAGAAAAAATCCCCGTCATACCGACTGGGATAACTTCAAAACAAACTTAAAGTCGTTAGTGGGTAAACCAGTAGATCAGCTTAATTCAATACTTGACATTGAACTTGAAGCAGATAGGTTAACAACGGCTATAACCTCAACATGGCAGGACAATTGTCCTGACAGTAAGTCCATAGCAAGGAGACTACCATGGTGGACTCAAGAAGTGGCTCAAATCCGGAGAGACACGAGGAAGGCGTTCAATGTAGCAAAAGCTAGAAACGACTTCAGCGAATATAGAAGTGCACTGACGAGATACAGCACTGCTGTCCGTAAGGCAAAGAGGGAAGCGTGGAAGAAGCATTGTGAGGGAATAATCTCTGCACCTGAAGGGATGCGACTCACAAAGGCAATCTCCACAACAAAGGCAATACAGCTATCAACTGTTAAAAGGCATAATGGAGAACGCACGGAATCCGGAAGAGAAACATTGGAAGTGATGACTAGTGTTCACTTTCCGGGATCAGAGGCAATAGAAGAAGAGGAAGACGCCATCAGTATTGAGGACCAATGCAAAAGGACCTCATACAGTGACTGGCAAATTTCGAAAAAGGTTGTTGACGACGCAAAGGTAAGCTGGGCGCTGAAGAGTTTTCAGCCATACAAATCTACCGGGCCGGACGGCATTTACCCGATAGTCCTGCAGAATGGAATATCGATCATTCATCCTCATCTCTGCAGACTGTACAGGGCCTGTGTGGCGTTTGGATATATTCCCAAAATATGGAGGAAAGTCAGAGTAATCTATATACCAAAACATGGCAAACAAGATTATGAGGAATCAAAATCGTTCAGACCGATAAGTCTACAATCGTTTCTATTAAAAGCTTTAGAAAAGATGATAGACAAATTTATAAGAGATGGACCACTAAGGAGATTTCCGTTGCACGAGCAACAGTGTGCATACCAAAGTGGGAAGTCTACAGAAACTGCACTACACTATGTAGTTAGGAAAGCTGAATCAGCACTGGAATCAAAGGAGATGTGCCTAGCAATGTTTATTGACATTGAAGGTGCATTCGATCGTACAACCTTTGAATCAATAAGCAATGCAGCCAAAATACATGGTATCCCCAATACCATCTGCAAATGGGTGGAATGCATGCCTAAAGGCAGAATAATTCATTCTGAAATACTTGGAGAAAAATTAGCGATCAAAACGGCACGAGGATGTCCTCAAGGGGGAGTACTTTCCCCATTGTTATGGAGTCTAGTCGTGGACTCGCTAATAAGAAAGCTCAATGAAGGACCTTACCACACTGTGGGATACGCAGATGATCTGGTCATAATGGTCAATGGAAAATTTCCGAGAACACTTGTGGAACTAATGCAGAGTGCAGTGAGGACCCTTGAGGATTGGTGTAGATACAACCATCTATCAGTCAACCCAAGGAAGACCACTTTAGTCCCATTTACAAGGAAGCGGAATATCAAGGATATGGGAGCTGTTTCTTTATTTAACACAAGACTAGAATGCTCAAAAGAGGTTAAATATCTAGGTGTCACCCTAGATAAGGAACTTAACTGGAGCCGCCACATAAACATCACCATATCGAAGGCTCTTCGGGTTTTGGGTATGTGCCGTGCTACATATGGAAAAACATACATAATTATGGTAAGGCCAATAATAACGTATGGCAGTATTGTATGGTGGTATAGAACACGATTAAAAACCTGCAGGGACGCTCTGGAGAAAATGCAGAGAACCGCGTGTCTAGCCATATCAGGGGCCTTCAGAACAACCCCAACGGCAACAATGGAAGTACTGTTAAATCTTCCGCCATTGCACCTGGTGATCGAAGCTGAAGCTAAGAAGGCGCTCCAGCGACTACGTATTGCAGGAACTTGGAGCCCTAGCAAACATCAGACAAGACACACAAAATGGGATGACAATAGTTATCTGTCCAGAATTTTGGAAATGGGTTGTGATAAAACGATTCCAAAATACATATTCAATAGGAACTTCAAGGTAAACATACCGACGAGGGACAGCTGGAAGGTGAATCCGCCCTGCCCTGAGAGCAACAGCTTGATATGGTATACCGACGGATCCAAAATGGTGTCAGGCACTGGTTCCGGTATCTACAGCAAGCATGTTGAGGAAAGTCAAAGCATGGGGGCATGACAACGGTTTTTCAAGCAGAGGTTTATGCAATAATCTCATGTGCAGAGAAGAACATAGAACTAAAGGTCAAGAATCAAACTATATACATTCTCAGTGACAGTCAAGCGGCCCTTAGGGCATTAAGAAACCCCAAATTAGACTCTAAACTTGTCGCCAATGCCATAACGGTACTTAATAACCTAGGGAGGCAAAACAAAGGTGAGGCTAATATGGATACCAGGCCATGAAGGGTATAAGGGAAATGAAAAGGCAGATGAACTTGCGAGAAGAGGCTCAGAAGCAAATCATATTGGACCAGAGCCATTTGTTGGGCTAGCATTAAGCACCATCAACATGGCATTTAAGGAACATGTTGATAATGAGCGTTGGAAGCATTGGAAGAATAAACCAGGAATGGTTCACTCCAAGAGCTTTATTGGCGACAATCCAAAAACGTGGTACAAAACCATGATGGGTGGAAGCAGACTTCAAAGTCGTCTACTCATGGGAGCGCTAACAGGGCACTACGTCACTAACTCATTACTGATGAAAATGAGACTGTCCTCAAACAGCGACTGTAGAGCTTGCAAGGAAGAAATGGAAGACATGAAACATATCTTATGTGAATGTCACTCTCTGGCCAGACACAGGCTCAGACTTCTGGGAACGGCTTATCCGAAACCAGAAGAATACAGGCACCTCAGACCCAAGGACGTTATAGCATTAATGCATTTGATCTTCAGGGAGTAGGTGTATAGAGGTAAGGGAAACACAAAAGATCCCTGAGGGTCGACGTGAACCGGTTGTACGGTCCCCGCGTTAAGATAAGATAAGATAAAGAGCGAAACTGAATGTCCATGGATTTAATCAAATCTGAAATGCAAACTGCAGAAATTCTATCAGTCTTACAAAGCTCTGACGTAGAAAATCTAATAAAAATGGCAAAATCCAATGAAATATTTTTTTTAAAAAATGTTTCGTTCGCCGTTTTATTTAATACTAGCTTACCGACCGCGACATCGTCCGTGTTACGATGTGCATTGTTACGGGTAAAAAATACTTTTTTAGAGCGCAGTCGGTTACAAAGTAACCTATGTCCTTTCTCAAGCTCTGCACTATATCTGTACTAAATTTCATTTAAATCGGGTCAGTACTCTATGCGTGAAAGTGTAACAGACAGAGTTAGTTTCGCATTTATATTAGTAAGGATTATTTACGTTTTAAAAGAAAAAGTTTTATTTTTATTTTTTATTTTTATTGGAAATAATTGACATATTTCCTTTTAAATACAGATACGAAAAAAAATATATTTATTTAAGATATTTTCTATTATAACCACGACCCAACATTGTTTTTGTAGAACTGTCCCGGATTTTATAAGTTACTATCTGGCAACCCTAATCTCAGTACCGGTAGCCGGGAGTCCCACACACCACCTTGGGTAAACTCTGCATCAAGCATTCTCCGTGTTAAAAAAAGGGACCACAAAACAGTGCGAGCGAAGCGCGCATGCCGGCACATGCGGCAGCGGCCAGCGAAGCGCCAGAAAACATTTACTATTGTTATTATGTATTGCCAATTTTTGTACACTTTCTAATCTTGTAGCTTATAGGTCTACTGGAAACTGATGGCATTTAAAAAATATAAAAAAATGTGATTTTCATATTGTAACACTCATGTCACCCGTCAATCATTAAGTCACTTGGTTGTCATTCGTTGCTAAAATTTTGTTTGTTTTCGTAAATATTTCGTTATTATATGAGAAAATGTCGAAAAAACCTCTTAAATCTCAAGCGAGATATATTGTTTTCAATGTCTGCAATAAAATTCGCGAGGGGCAAGGAGACAATCAAACACAATCTTCGATTATAAGGCGCGTCGTAGCTTTGACCGGTAAGTTGAACCGAGTAGTATTGATACATTTTATATTATTTTTATAACAATAACTTTTATCTGAGATGTTTTTAAAGGAAACTAGATGTTTTTGTATTTAATAGATTCTATGCATTTTTAGGTGTTTCCAGTAGCACTGTACGACGAATTATATGTGAAGACACATCAAATGACGGCGTATTATCTACGACCGGTAAAAAGATAAGAGGGGGGAAAAAATATAGATTTGATTAGGAACAAAGTTTAAGAATTCTATACAGTGCGAAAAGAAATTCTATTAGTTATGAAGATTTAACAAATTCTTCGTAATAGTATACTTCCATGTAGCTGAAAAAATAAATATAGGCCTGCAACTTCCTGCAAGTGATACCAAATTATGAACTGTGGAAGCTTTTTCGCGAAATGGTGTGGAGGAACGGCGAAAGTGTTGTTAACATGTCCAAAAGATCGAAAGCTATTCCAGCTAGTCCCTCCCTCCCCTTTCCACTCCCGAACGACAC
Organism: Maruca vitrata; assembly: GCA_039566165.1. Taxonomy (NCBI): domain Eukaryota; kingdom Metazoa; phylum Arthropoda; class Insecta; order Lepidoptera; family Crambidae; genus Maruca; species Maruca vitrata. The sequence goes on along the minus strand of CM076914.1, from coordinate 12,064,896 downwards.
GTGCTGGACAGCGCTGCCATCCACATACAAAGGCGCTGGTGGCTCGGACTAAGAGGTTTAGCTCCTCATTTCTGCCCCGTGCCATTAAGGCATGGAATGCCCTTCCAGCTCATGTTTTCCCTCCCTCCTATGATCCCGGGCTCTTCAGGCGGGGCGTGAAACGGCATTTAAGCAGGCCTTCAGGGTGAGTGCGACAGGCTCAATACGATCTATTGTGCCTGTCGACCTTATATTTGGATCTCACTACCGCTTACCATCAGGTGGAGTGAGGTCATCTTGTTAGCCTTTTATAAAAAAAAAATAAAAAAAAAGGGAATTCATAGAAAAGACAGGATAATTTAAGATCTAGAGGAAAGGTTTGTTATTACCTCCCTTTCTCATCTTTTTCATCTGACGAAGAAAGTGAAATGGAAATTGAGTTTTTAGAGTCATCTTTTAGTTCCAAATATAATATAATAATAATAATATAATAATAATAATTTAATTATTATGAACATTATTTATAATATAAAGAGAAAAGATTTGTTTATTTATTTGGTACTTATTATTGTATAAAAAACTGTACAGATTAATCTAAAGTTTTTTTCACCAATGAATATTGTGAACCAATCGAAGTTTATTAGGCATGTATCTACTTCCTCCAAATCGGTAAAGCTAGTAAATGTACGTTACTAAATTAAAATTTCCATGTTCCTATTCTAATTTTAATAATTAATAATATTATAAGTATCAAGACCGTTTAGTCATAATTTTATGGTGTGGCAAACATCAAATTTAAATTTCCCTATTTGCCATGAGTTTCTGGTAGACATATACAGGTATATGTCTACCAGAAACTGGTCTGTAGATAATTTGTATCTATAAAAAATTTGGCCCTTTTGGCCAATTTAGGTATACTCACGGCGATACGATGCTAGGGGAATAAATTACCCAATCGACTAAATCATAATGTTGAAAAAAATAAGTGCATTTATAAAAAAACATTTTGTTAAATGATATTTGGACAAATACTTTATTTGCGAATTGTTTGGTGAAATTAAAAAAGGTTAATTGACATTTTAATATTTAAAACGTTCGACAAAGTAAGTGAGTTTTCGTAAGATGATATAGTTGTCAAATGTATCGTTTGCAAAATGAATATTTGGTTTAACGTTGTTTGTCGAATGATCACTTGTCAATATTTTTTTGGTCAAACGTTAGTAATCCCATAGGTATACCTACTTAAGTCTATCTGTCGCTTTCATTCTTAAACTATGAATTGGTGCACAGATGGAGAGCGACTCTAAATTATGGAATTGTAAGAGACTGTAAGATTCTCATAAAAAAACATACCTGTCCCATTTCCATGCACCACTGATTTCGGGAATTTCGTACCTAAATAATCCAAAAAATCGAACAATAAAATATTAACAAAAACATCTGAATTTCAGAAGAACTTCACGCAAAGTTACGCTAAAAAATATTCTTAACATTGCGCGAAGTGAATAAATATTACGTCACTAGTGGTCCCGGCGAATTTCATACCACCAATACTATAAACCTTCCCTGGACTATCACGAAGATTTTAAAACCAAAATTACCTAAATCGGTCCGGGCGTTCTCGACTTTTAGTCAGACTAACGAACAGCAATTCATTTCATTCATTCATAAGAAAGAAGAAGAAGGTAAATAAGAGTAAGCCGCAATACCTTTTTTATCTTTTATTTGTTTGCTCTATTAAACAAGCTCGGATTTACTATAATATTTTTATAAATAAAGGGTATACATTCATACAAGACAACATATGACGATTGCATCCCCAATGTACATAAGTACATGTATTACATTCAAAGGCTTTTAACGAATCGAAGCTCAGGAAGCTCGGTAATGACATCAATTCTTTGACCTCATTTATGAACCCACAAAAAAATACGAAGGTCGATAAAGGCCATCCATAGACTTCTGACCGTCAAAACATAGAAGATCAGTTGAAAAGCTCTCAGAAGCCTAAAACCCTAATCAAAGAGATTAGGGTATCTCCAATCAAACAGGTTCAACAATTCAAATATATATTTAAACCAAACGACACAACAATCACATATTTTTATTCCATTCGGATGTAAATTTTACAGCTATTGCATTCCGCGGAAACGGGCTTTGAATACAAATGCTCGGACAATTTGGAGATTTCTTTTTGGGGTTCCACGTCTCTAAACGGAAGAAATCTCACCTAATAATATGCGGTGACTTTTGTTTGAACAAGAAAAGCTGATTGGTAAGTACTTAACCCAAAAATTCGTTCGTTGCAGCGTTGTTTCGAATGAGTAGATCGTATAATGTTAATAGTAGCTGTTTAGATATACTTTCGCAGAGTCTATACTCATTGAACAAATTTGCAAAACAAGAATTATGTATGCATGTTTAAGTACCGTTCTTTTTATCTAGATTTATATAAAAGTCAATGCTGTGCGCAACCTTTATCGGGATACAGTTTCGGTGTGAAGCTTAACCTGTAATTTACTGTAATGTACAAATTGTATACTGTAGTTGTGCCTTTTGATAAATGAATTAATAAAAAAAATATTCCGATATTTTGTAATTCAAGTTCCAATCAAATATTTTCAGGAGAAAATTGTCCATAATAACTAAATACCTACGTAATCTAACAGCGAACAGGACTTCTCATAAAAACTTTGGCAATTTATGAATTATTCATTTCTATGGCGCATTCTGATTTGCGTTCTGAAGTGGAGAAGAGGAATTCATAGGATAGGCATGTAATTAATTCCAGCAAATTCGTTTAAAATAATTTCGGTGATCTACCAAGTTTGTGTATGTTTTATAAATGTTATCCCAGCTGGGTTTAAATAGAAAAATATGTTTTTGTTGTTGGTTTATCAAACAAGACATTAATATTCATGAATTTTAATTCGTTTGACTATGAAAAGATGGATATTTTGACGTCAAGCACATGCATACCTGACGTCAAAATATATTTCGGCACCAAAATGATAGTAAAAAAAAAGGTAGACCAAATAGTTAAGACGTAACGTTTTAGGTAAATCCAAGGCTGTTGCTTTGCAGTGCTGTACAGCACCGACACTATCAAATAGCTTTTTCGTAACTTTTGGTTTGCCAAAGAAAATATACATAAGAGGAATAATTAAAAATAAACGATTAATTGCCTAAAACCAATTCAGTGTCACCACAATGGATGAATTACGATATCAACATGGCGTCTGTTTATTTTTAATCTTTGCCTGAACCAACTCTCCTTTACAATATGAACATTTGACGAATTATGTTAGGAGATTCAATCGTATTTATATCGTAACAATCACTTTTTTCTATTTTCACAGTGCCGGCCTTGAATGATGCTCTACTTGCAAAACAGACCTAATAAACGTCATATCAATCATGTCCCACGTTGGGTGCCATAAAATGAATGTTTTCTAAAATAAATTCATAAAACTTTTGTAAAATCAAAATTGCAGCGTTCTTTTTAAAATATGATTAATATGATTATAAAATAAGGATACATATACATTTATACTTACAAATGTGGAAGATGAATTATCTGATAAATAAATAGTAGTAAAGATTTTTCTTAGATAAGCAAAATCATAACATATTAATACTGTCCAGTTAGTTGCGTGCGTTACATTTTGTAAGACACACATTTTCCAGAAAACAACAACTAATAAACATTTTCCGCAAATAATTCATTTATAATATAGAAGCGTGATTTTTCTTTTTTTATTGCCTTGGCCACACCATTTGTAGAAATTTATCTGTCCATCGAGGTGTGAACGATAACACTCTACCGATTGATTTACATAAATGGGACTATGGGGGAATTTCGCGGCATAAAAGGTGACAAATCTATTTCAATGATATTGATTTCAAATGAGCAATGTAATGTGAACAATAAGATATATTATATCAGGTACCTTATCTACTGATTAAGCTATCTACGTAGGTAGAGGTGTTTAAATTTTTATTAAAATAAATGGATAAACTTACTTACTCTTTTTCCATCTTTAATAAACATTTTAAGTATTCAAACTAAAGATACACGTATCATTTGAGTTTTTCCAAAATAATAATAAACTAAAGATTTAGTGATTACTAGAAAAACAAAGTGAACGTTATTTTATACTGGGTTTGTTCAAGCCACGCTTAGTGAGCTACATAAAATTTACCTAAAAAGCCACTTCAAACCACTAGGGAAATGACAAAATTAACCAATCGTGAATTTTTAATCTTCTTATCGCCATAAGACGGCTCCGGACAAGGCCCCTGGTCCGCTTATTAAAATTGCCCGGAAGTCCAAAATAGCGCGATAAAGAGAGATAATTGTCGCCATCTGGCGAAGAGAAGCCCATCGTTTTATCAGGTGGACCCTGAGTCACCTATCTTAAAATACCCAATCGACCAGTAATCGCAAAAAGATAATTTCTTATTTGATTTTAAAAAAACCTAAGAGCAGGCAACATGATATGTGTGTGTAGGTAACACATAATGATGTTGCTGTTTTAAACATTCAATCGGTTTCCGATAATATGTAAAAAGAAAAACTACAAACTTTCTTCATTAATAAGAAGCAAAGCTCTAAAAGATCATCGTACCGCTAGATGGGTACTCGTGGCGCAAGAGACAGAAGCACTATCAGCATCTGCACTTTGTTTAATGAATTAGATTACTTGTATCTCATCCCATGTTTCTGCACCCTAACAAGACTGTGACTACGAAATCTGGGAGTAAGTAAGTTATTTATACTTTAGCATTATAACTAAATTAATACACGTGCTCGATATCAGGTTGTGGTATGGCTGTATTTACAAGCTTTTATTTAACTTGCAATGTATGGTTGTTCGGGTGAAATCTTACAACAAAATTTTAAGGCACTTGCCCTCAACTGATTGGGCTGAAATTTAGCATGCATATGTAAATCGGATGAGAATATTTTCTTGACGTGGTGCTGATCTGATAATGGTTGCCCTAGGAACTCGATGGTTAAACAGTTCATCATCGAATTTGGGCTTGATTGATACGTCTTGACGAGAACTTTGGTGGTAGATGGCAGCCATCAGGGTCTAATGAAAGAGCTGGAAGATGGTTATGGGAACTCAGTAATTAAACGACACAACCCTATCGTGTTTGAGCTCGTTTGATTCGTCTTGACGAGTACTTTGGTGGTAGATGGCAGCCATCGGGGTCTGATGATGGAGCTGGAAGATGGCTATGGGACTAGCCATCTTACTAAAAAGAAAAAAAAAATAATTGAAAAAAAACCTTTTAAAAACAAGCTTATATTGTTTGTTAACATAAAGAAGTAAAAAGTTGTATATAATTTAAATTTGATAACAATAATTATGTTGCGATTGATATATTGCGACAGATCCTCAGCGCTTCGGTAACACATCTTTCATGAAAGACACGACCTTCAGAAATGAAGAAATCGACTAAGAAGAGAAGAAGATGTTAACAATAAAAGCTTGTTTTTAATATTTTTTTTTTCAATTATTTATTGATATAGCCAAAGTCTTTGAACAACCTTATTTTCAGTAGATGTCTATTGCTGACGAGAAGGTATTAAACGTAAACGTAAACGAAAGTATTCCTTCGCAAATAAAAACTCTGAAAAATCGTTGCAAATGGATCAAATGACAACGGTTTTGTGATACAAAAGAAGGGGAATAGTAAAATATTTAAGTGACGAATAACCCATGTTATGTGTGTGTTAAACTCGATGCATTGAATGTGACGATAACTATCAAATTTTTACAATCACGGGCCAAGCATTCATCACCTAAATATGCTTTATGTTTCCAATCGAGATTTTCCAATACATAATAGGTAATAACTTGAAGTTAGCTATTAACCTAGTATTATTGGAAAATTTAGATTTTATAAAGGACATTGCATGTACCTACATGCAAAGAGAATACAAGTAATCACTACGTTTTGCTACACGAGCCATGTGGGGGGATATAACAATGTAACAAACTAACCTACTAATCCAGTCCGCAGGTATTTTTGCTCTGCAAAAGGTGGAGTAGAAAAAGTTTAAGCATCCTATTGCTTGGGTATGGCTGCCTAATTAGAATCCAAGTTTTCGACCTCGGGGGGCGCATGCGCGAGCCGCCATCTTGAATTAAAGGTGCCGAAATTCGTTTTTTTCTAAATAACGTCTAAACAGTTAACTGTATGACTAAAGTGTCTATGAAAAGCATAAAGAAGACAAAATTACTTACATTTCCTTCATACATATTTATTCTGTAAGTCTTATAGGTAAAAGTTTACAAGCGATGGAAAAACAACGAAATTTTTTGATCATCGATACAGCGATTTCTTTGGCTGCAACATTTAAAAATGTTTATATCGTTGGTGAAGACGTAGATCTTCTGGTTTTGGCGACAGCACTATCACCACCCCAAAGCAACATCTATCTGCTAAAACCCGGTAGAGGCAAAACAGCTGAAAGACTATACTCCACTAATAGTTTTAAATACAAGGAAGCTATTAACAACATTCTTTTTCTACACGCGTTTAGTGGCTGCGATACCACATCAGCCCTCTTCAATCAAGGGAAAATGAAATTTTGTTCCCTTGTTGAGAAAAACACTCGAATTAATGATATCATTGACATCTACGAAGATAGTCTTTCAGCTGTTTTGCCTCTACCGGGTTTTAGCAGGTAGATGTTGCTTTGGGGTGGCGATAGTGCTGTCATCAAAACCAGAAGATCTACGTCTTCACCAACGATATAAACATTTTTAAATGTTGCAGCCAAAGAAATCGCTATATCGACGATCAACAAATTTCGTTTTTTTTTCCAGCGCTTGTAAACTTTTACCTATAAGACTTACAGAATAAATATGTATGAAGGAAATGTAAGTAATTTTGTCTTCTTTATGCTTTTCATAGACACTTTAGTCACACAGTTAACTGTTTAGACGTTATTTAGAAAAAAACGAATTTCGGCACCTTTAATTCAAGATGGCGGCTCGCGCATGCGATCCCCGAGGTCGAAAACTTGGATTTCTATTAAACTGCCATACGTAAGCAATATAACGCCAAAACATTTTCTACTCCACCTTTTGCAGACCAGAGGCTTTTATATGTCCCCACAGACTGTACTATACTATAAATATACCTAATTTATTATTAAAAACATAAACGCAAATTCAGGTAAGTTAAGTTTATACCCTGCAGTGGGATATAATAAAAGGCTGATGGTTATTTCGATGATGTTAGGTTACTGAACATTAATTAATTGGATAAAATTTACCTTAAAGCACATTATTTTTAGCTTAAATGTAATTTTCGCCATGAAATGCCTTCAATATTATTATTCTGTAGGATGAAAATACGCCACCTTTATCCGATCACGAATTTAATTTGGTAAAATCCCCTATCACGTTACTTGATATTACACGGCGTATTCCAGTACCTATTCATTCGTGTTAAAAGTATTGAAAGGTATCGAATCAGTTACAAGAATCCGGGTTAGTGTCGGTAAGATTAGCGCATCGATCCCATAACATTTTTCACGACATTAGACAATTTAGGGCAACGCTGCTTTATGCGGACGCGGGCGCGCGGATTCATACAAAAGAGAGGGGGTCCATGCTCTCTCTTACCCTACCCTAACAATTAAGAAGTAACACCTTATCTACATAACTTACTTGTATCATTGAGGTTGATTTCAGAGTCAAGCATTTGACCGTGCGCCACGCCAGCCAATACATACTGACCCCCCGGGCAGCCGATACAACCCGCCGTCACATCGCGGCGGCCTATAATGACAAGAAAAATCATGAACCAAGAATAGTGGCGGCTTCAGTGTGTAAAGTAGTAAAAAATAGCAAATCTTCTCGGTTTATTACCATGATGACGACATATAAATTATAATAAGCGCTCTACGCGGAATTTATATGTTTTGCCACTCCGTAACGGAAGATCCGCGACGAAGTATCCTCTTAGTGTGGAACAGGTCTAAGGTTACGATCATTCACATGCATGACGGAATGGTGGCAAAGCCTTACGATGTCGAAAACCGTAATTATGATGTAATACAATAAAGAGCTTTAAATAAGCACTTAAACCACAAATAAAAATATAAGTTAGTTAAATGCTTTTTAGAAATCTGCTTATGGTTAGTACCTTTGTGTTTTAAATGGATGCCTTTCATAAGTAGGTATAACAAACAATTTTATCCTACCTATTTTAAATTCAACGCATAGTTGTGATTTTATACGATACTAGGTATCTTGGTCTTATTATATATATAGCCTAACTAAAGCCTTCCTCAATAAATGGTCTCTACAACACAAACCTTAACACGGAACCCGGAGTGCACTCTGCAGTTCACTGCGGGTATTAAATCAAATCAAATCAAATCTTTGTTAGACATAGGTAGTTCATAATATGAAATATAGATAGTGTCAGATACAGTAGAGTAGCACTACCTATGTCTTGCACTGAGGGGCATACAAAATTTGAAGAAGAAATTATTTATTTAATACAATTAAATGAACTTTGTACTACCCTTACGTGATATTGTCTACATTGGCGAACGCGGTAATGTCTTCTTCATCATTACCACGCGGAGCCGCGCGCCAATGTATAACAATATTATGCGCCAATAATCCGTGAAACGAAAAACCGTGATCGCGTCATTTTGCCGCACGTTACCGCTCGGCCATATGGACGAAGCCTACTTATATAATATGAGGATGGTTCACATTTTTACGAACTATGTATAATAAACATGAGTTTACAGAGAGGGAGGAGTTTAAATCCATCCGATCAGATGACGTTTTGCTTTATTATTTACTTTTCCTTCATTGATCTTCAATAATGGCACATTATTAAACTTATAATAATTTTACCACTAAAATTAATAAAAAATTCAAAACACAACAAACAAAACACTATCTAATCTAATTAGAGAGACCCGCGAAAAAGAACTTTTTACTGTTTTTTTTTAAATAGATTTGCCAGCCATTAATAACGAGAAATAGGTAACAGAATAAAATGCTTTTATATACATGTTATTAAATGTTTGTATTTGTATTATGTACACTGTGTACAGAGGTGAATTCTCAAATACAAAAAGCTCAAAATTTTCAACTTTATTTTCAAAATTTTTAGCTTTATGTATAAAGATTCCTACGCCTGCTTGGGATGAAGAGTTTTACAAAAAAACAAATCCTTGGTCAATAGTGTTAATCATGTTTAGTATAGTAAGAATACTATTCGAGTCGATTATTTAATTAACAAAATATGGTTTTGTACTATCCGTGGTTGTAAGATTTTAAAACCCTGTACTCTATTATGGTTCAATAATAATGTAAACCGTCATTTTTGTTTTAATAATTAATGGCGTTAATCTTCGCATTCATTTATATTCTAAATAGCGACCCGCCCTCGCTTCGCTTCGGGTATAACTCTAAAATTTAAAAAAAAAAGCTTTTTATATATTAAATATCAGGGGCATTTCCACACACGGTCACCTGATCCCAAACTAAGCAGATCTTGTACTACAGACCTATTACCAAAAAAAATAATGCACATATTGCGAATGTTCCTAAAGAACACGCAAAAATATCAACGCTGTCATGTACTTTATTTGAGCACACATTGGGCGTTTTAGCCAGTAAGTTGAAGTTAAGGCTCATTGGCAGGTACCGCAGCAGCCCGCGCAGCACACGAACCACGTGGATCGTGCAATGCCAGCGCGTACTGACTCTCAGTGACTGTATCCTACCATACCCAGAACGAATAAAGCAAAGCAAAAGGAAAGCATCAAAGGGTACAATGGGTATACCCCATATTATTTGGAGTATAGTTGTACTCGTTCTAACATGACACTGTACTCCTTTTAATAGCGAGCCCAAATGACTTCCCTGTGCTCTAAATGACTTTGGACTATAAAATAGTGCATCATACAATACCCGAAGCGTGGTATGTTGGTAAACCCCTGTGTTTGCCTAAGTACGAAGCCCAGATTTCTAAACGCTGTTTTGCATATCTTTATTATGTGGTCACGAAAATTTAGGTCTGGTGTCACATACACCTCTAAATCCACCATTTCGACGCATTGAAGTGCAGCTCATTTTCTTGTCACCACCTCACCATCCGGTCAATGTCAATATGCCCCAGATATTTATTTATTTATTAATTATTCTTTGTTATTGCGGCCGGAGCCCAGTCGTCTGTGGTGTATTTGTATTACATACTATCGAGGGCCAACACTAATCCTTTAAAAATGACACTGACAGATGACAGTGACATATGTGACATTACTTCTTCTAAGTAAGTTGAGTGACAACTAATGTCGGAAACAAAAAGTTCAGCTTGAGTGTCTAAATTTGATACTTTTATAAATTTGTGAGGCTTTTCTATGAAAACAAATAGGACTCTTTGATGTAACTGTGAAATATGGAGAAATCGAAATATTCAAAATGATTAATTATAATATTAAGTTTCTGACTAGTGACGAGTCGCTCCATCTAAAAAATGGGGACTTCAAAAGTTTCAAGTAAGTTTGCGTAAATATTTCGAATGTGAATTTGGTTACATGATTGCACTTTCATATTAGTTACCAAGTCAAACTCTTAACTTTAGTATAAATTTTGAGTCAAAAATGTTATTTCATTTATGCAGATACGAGACTAAAAAGAAATCAGAGGAATCTATTTACGATGTCGGTAAAAGAACGTACTGTGAACGTCGGGGTGGCCACTGGAGGGCTCCGCGCCCTCGACAAATGCGACAACTGGAGTCCAAACTACGGGATCGCACCATAGTGGCGTGTGAATGGACCTCCCAGTCTCTGATCACGTTGGTCTTCTCATCTGGGGCCATAGCTTACCTGACGGTAAACATAGATACACTTGATGTCACACAGATACTGTTTGACAGATACTGTGTAGGGAAACTGTCGGGGCAAACTGTTACTGGAGGTTAATCATTTTCATATTTTTGTTTATCTGTACTTATTATACTATAATAATGTGCCAAAATTTTTGATTTACTGTTTACTTAACACTTATAAACTTAGTATTTGAGAGCAGTTGTATGGATATCAATTTGTTTGCCAGCTTCTTTCGATCACTACCTTGTAAATTAATTTGATAACATATTTAATTTATTAGTAATTGTTTGTGTATCATTATTGATCTTTTGTAATTGTAAGAAGGAGCGGGATCTCCTAACACAAGTAGCATTACTTAAAAGGAGATCCCTGCCATTGTTATGTATATTATTTAAAAGATATTGAATAAAGATTTATTATTATTATTTGTTGTCTCCGTTGGGATGATCACGGGAAGGGTTACCTTCCCGGCCCTTTTGGAAGGCTTGCGTGGGGGCACAGGCCCAACACGTAGAGGCCCCTTGAGACGTTTAATATAAGTTTGGGATGGATATGCTACCCGGATATCACTCCTAAATGCACAAAATGATGCACTCAGCAGTCATACCCGGTGAGCATATAATACTATTGTGTAAAAATGGATTCTAAAAATTTGGGTCTATGGTGATATGTATGTGGACTGTATATCTGGGCTATGGGATGAGATATCGTCACCTGCCATTCCAATATCTCACAAATTGTTTTAAGTTGGCAGGCAGTGACTCGCCAACCACTAGGTGGGCCCCCAAAATCAGCCACCATGTAGGCGGCAAGGGCGGCAACACTGGCGTGGTCAGCTAAGGGTGCCGAGAGGTGTGCACCGGTTTCTGGATCGCGGTGTTCCGGTCAGCCGTTCCCCGTTATTACGCAGATTGAGCACTTCCACCCTTTCAAGCATATAGCTCTTGCGCTCCACTCTGGCCGGCCAATGAAGGCAAGCCAGAGGTGGGGGAGAAGATGGTAGGTTCCCCCGGGAGGTCTCGGGTCCGTGGTGTCGCCGCGCACCAGCAGCCCGCCACTGGCTGCCCTGCGGAGACTGACTGCACTGGCAGGAGTTGTTACCTCTCTTGGTGCGAGACGCACCAACTCTCACCAGCGGGCGATGGGGTCGTCACATCCCTACGCCTTTATTATTATTATTATTATTACTACCAACTGAGCTATTAAAGACTTGATAGCTACTATAAAATATCAATAGGATTCTAATAATATATTTGTTTCAGTTGTTATATGTCAAACACATTTGATGTTCATCCATGCAGACAGAATGGCCACCTTAATTACTTATGGAAAAACTGCAGCACACCTTCCTTGTCGGATCTCTGACAGAGATCCTCATATTCAGGTAAATCTTTTACAATTGGTTTTCAAAAAGATGATTTTTTGTAAAAGGAATAAAAATTATCCCATAGTCAATGGTTAGAGCAAGATAAGGTAAGAAAACTATGAATTTCATCAAATACACTCCATCAGAATGAAAGTTAAGGGCATTTTATAGTTACCCATGTTATGGGAAATGGGTAACTGTAAAATGTGATTTGATTAAATTTTAATCAATTCAATAAATTTCCAGAGTATTGAGTTAGGGGGTGGTTCGCGAAGAACCGAGCGACGTGTGTCATGGTGTGAGAGTAATGGAGGAGTAAGGGTCCTTGTGTGGAGCTCCGGTACGGCTGAACCGGCGCCCTGGAGTCCTGTTATGGAAGATCATGCTAATTTACATCTCTACTCAATTACTGGGTAAGACAAGCTTAATATATTCTATTTAACACAGCTTGCTAATATTTTAGTGATTCTATCTAGTAAATCTAGGTGATGATGCTTATTTAAATTAGTTCCATGTAATTGTATGACATTGTTTTTTATGATAAATTAATTTTATTTGCCAGCCAACAAATGAGACTGGTTGCCTATCACCAACTGGAAAATGAAACTTTGGCTGCAGAACTATCAAGTGAACCTGATATTGTGATACACATTATTGATCAAATCACCTGTCATAAGGTAGGTTACAATTTCATATCACTACATAGTATAAAACAAAGTCGCCTTTTCTGTCCCTATATCCCTATGTGCACTTTAAACTTTAAAACTACGCAACGGATTTTGATGCGGTTTTTCCAATAGATAGAGTGATTCAAGAGGAAGGTTTTATGTAAAATTTACCCAAAGCGAAGCGAGGGTGGGTCACTAGTAATAGATAAATAATAATAATACTATGAAAGTGTATATGTATGTTATAGAAGAAGGATACATTAAGGATATTAGCTTAGTATTTATTTAACTAACTATTTTTTCTGATATCTGTAGTGTAATAAGGAACTAGCATGGAATTAAAGCAGTCATTAAAGCGGTCTATGTGGTATAGTGTAGGTATAATGTTTGTGTGTAATTTTTATTTTTTTATTGCATTGTTTATTCTTGAATGGGTTGGGTCATATACATATTTGTACTTAGGAACCTCCTATGTTACCAGAATGGTGACAGATTACTGCCTCTTTAGTAGCAAACATTTTAAGGTCATCTCAACGGGGATAGGTCGCTATGGCCAAATCGGTCGGACAAGTTACATTATTGCTACATAGTAAAAGAAAAAATAAAGTCGCTTCCCGCATCTGTATCCCTATGTTTGGTTAAATCTTTAAAACTACAGAACGGATTTTGATGTGGTCTGTTTTAATAGGTAAAGGGATTAAAAGGAAGGTTTTTTTTATCCTTACTTCCCTACTTCCTTACTCCTTACTAATATTATAAATCCGAAAGTAACTCTGTCTGTCTGTTACGCTTTCATGCATAGAGCACTGAACCGATTTAAATGAAATTTGTCTATAATAGTCCAGAGCCTGAGAAAGGACATAGGCTACTTTTTAATCGACTGCGCTATAAAGAAGTCATGTTTTACTCGTTAAACGCGGACGAAGTCGCGGGCGGAAAGCAAGTGTATAATATACCCGAAGCGAAGAGAGGGCCACTAGTCTTCTATAATATAAAAATGAATCGCAAAATGTGTTGGTAAGCGCATAACTCAACATCGCCTGAACCAATTTGGCCAATTCTTTTTTTAAAATGTTCGTTGAAGTCCAAGGATGGTTCTTACGGCGAAAAAAAATCGAATAATTGCCGGGAAAACCCTAAAAACAGCCCTTTTTTTCACATTTTTTTGACAGGACGAAGTCTGTCGGGTCAGCTAGTTTGAAATAAAACGATGATTTGTAACAACACAGAACGGCGTCAGCCTGGAGTGGTCGCAGTACAGCGCCGAAGCGGCTGGGGGCGCGCTGGGGGCGGTCGCGGCGGCGTGCCGCGCGCGCCTGCCGGCGCCGGCGCGCTGCGTGCGCCGGGCCCGCGCCGCGCCGCGCCTGCTGGCCGCGTGCCTCGACGGCTCGCTGCACGCGCTGCACAGCGCCGTCGGCGTCACGCACTCCGTCCGGGTCGGCTTCGTGAGTCTCAGCCTAGTTTAAATGTGTTACTATACTCTTTTTCAGCTAAGATGATCCCTGTGACACTTCTTGTGAGAATGGAACTTACTACATTCCATTCTACGTATACGAACTGCATTGGTATTTTTTTTAAATGTTCTATTACATTAAATTAAACTAAACGATACTGTTTGTCATTTAAAAGTATAAAAATATTTATTTTAATATTTTTCCTAATGACGCCGCAATAAAATGAAAAAAGTGTGCAATAAAATTATTTTCGTTTTTCAAACGTAAAATGCGTGATTCAGAACACAATAAAGTGTCACAGGGATCATCTTAGGTGAAAAATACTATAACAGGGGCGTAGCTACCGCCGTATCTGCCGTATCAATTATACGGGGCGCCCGGGCCACTGAGGCCCCCAAAGTATTAGGAAAAGAACATTAAAGCTTTCTAATTTAATTTATTTTATTATACAAATGACAAAATTCTATGAAGCAATCTTTACCCCATAAAAGGGCCTCCAATTTTTTTTTTTTTATGCGGTGCCTTAACAAGGCACGCTACGCCACTGGGTACTAACCATCAGTGCGGATGGCTCAGTACCTACGGACCCATATGTAACTCCGAGGAGCGTTAAGTTTGTATTTTGTGTCGCACTGACTATCGCTGCGGAACAAATCCACGCGTATGTGATCCGCTCCATACAACATTTTGGCCGGTATGGTCAGTGCTATACCTACTAAAACCAGCCTCACTTGTTAAACTATCGCTTTCTGTTACAATTTAAAAATAAAGGAAACGAAAAGTAAACATTTGACAGTTTACTGAAACGTGAAAGAGGTTCCAAATTATCAAGTAGTTCGGTAGGTTCAAGTTAGTTGCCGGCGCTGTTGTGAGTTCTAGGTAGTTCTTTAGTCGGTAGACCTTCTGGGCATAGTTAACCCTGGGGCAGTGGCTGAAGTTAGTCATGTAGTCGTGCCGGGCGCAAATTAGTACAAGTTGGTTCCAAAAAAGGGCCAGCCGGCTGGGAGTGTAGGGACACTCCCGGCGTCATTGCACCGACGGCCGACCCTGAGGGGTGGGAGCGACCCCATGTACCGCTTTGGAAAGGAGCTCTTTGGGGTTAGGTATTCGCCCCTAATAACAACCCGCGTCCGCGGTGCTGCCGTCCCGCATCTGCAGGATGAGAAGACTGAGCATAGTCTCCGATTTCAGATCGGTTTCACATCATCGTTTTGAATACAGACATACTTACCCTCTACACTCATAAATATATAAGTTAGAATTTTAACTAAGTTAAAACACTTTTGTATAAAAAAAAACTTATATTTTATTTTATTTTGTTATCCTTAAGCTATGTACCTATTTATGTATCTTTCTTTTCTTATGTAAGAAAGAGCGGGATCTCCTAACACAGGTATTTGTACTTAAAAGGAGATCCCAGCCACTAGTTAAGTATATGTATTGTAAAAATACTGAATAAATACTTTTTAATTTTTTTTAATCACACAACAACACAACAAGTGTGGGACAAGTGTTCGAAAACATATCGATGAAGTTTACAAAGGGTTCAAAGAAGAGGGGAGAAGTTAACATTTTTTTTTTTGTGTGTACAGATACCGAGCGAGGTGAGGTGGGCGGGCGAGCTGGTGGTCGCGGCGGAGGAGGGCGGGCGCGTGCAGTGCTTCGACCGCGCGCTCACGCTGCTGCAGCACCATGCCAAGTGCATACACCTCGCCGCCTGCCTGAGGTGACTGATTTGAAGACAAAGAAAATTTGCTTGTATTTAACTGCATGCAGTTGTACGTTCAACTTCCTGCAGTTGGTTTGGTTACGAAAATTAGTTGCCAAAACGGCCGAAAGGGCTGACGCGACTTCATGCGGTTGTTGTGGTGCAGCGTGTGAAGGCGACCTTACATTTAAAGCTCGTTTTAATTATACAAACGCAAATCGGGGCATCAAAAGCGTTTAAAATACGAGTTAGGGGATACCAGTCACAACTATCTGTCCGGTGGTTGGTGAACGGTATAAGGGTAAGCGACCCCGGATCCTCGAGCTACTATCGGCTCAGTCCAAATCATCCGAGGCAATAGTATCCTTCCTCCCCTTTTCCTTCCCCCGTCATATATCCTTGCTACTCATGGGAACGCAATGACCTTGTTAAAACAATGCAGAAGGCAGAATGGCGGCGACGTGGTCCACAACCCGTCACGTCACGTTGTGTCATCGCTGGGAGTGATCTCTGCGTCTGGGAAAAAGGCGTGATTTTATGTATGTCATGTATGTAAAATACGCCGTTTGTTAGGAGCCTAAGGTCGTGTGAATATGAAGCCTATCCCTGTAGTGTTCTATCCCTCGTTGTGTCAGGGAGGCGCGGCGCACGCAGGTGCTAGCCGCGCGGGCGACGCGCGGCGGGCCGGTGCTGCTGGCGGCGTGCGCGGGCGGGCCGCTCGCCCTGCTGCACATCTCACACCCCAGGCTACTCACGGTACGTACCCTTACCTCAGCCGTTTGCGAAAGTGACCACTTGCGAAAATGACATTCTGCGAAAGTGACCAAATTTTTCGTGATGACCATTTGCGAAAGTGACGATCTGCGTCAAAACCCTTATACCCTATATACAGTGACCTATTAGAAAACATATAACAACTATTTACTTCACTGCATAGTATAAAGCAAAGTCGCTTCCCGCGTCTGTGTGTTCCTATGTATGCTTAAATCTTTAAAACTACACAATGGTTTTTAATGCGGTTTTTTTAATAGATAAAGGGATTTAAGGGAAAGGATTTTTATGCACAATTTACCTGAAGCGAAGCAAGGGCGGGCCACTAGTATGTTATAAATGCGACAGTAACTGATTTCGTGTGGCGCTTTCACGCCAAACAGATTTTAATTATAATTAGCACACAAATAGTCTAGAGACTGAAGCTAATTATGAGGTCTTTTTAAATACCTAATTGACGTTCAGGATGACCTCACTCCACCTGTTGGTAAGCGATTCAATGATTTAATGGCACGGTGGAAAAATGAGGAGCTAAACGTTTATTTTTTATAATTGTTTTGTTACCGCGTCCGCGATATATTTACTTTATTTTTATTATTAATCTAATTTGCATAGTTGGGATATTGCTCAGCGTACTCCGCAGGAGCTTTTTTAAATTATGTTTTTCAATAAACGGCAAAATCACTTGCCCTTTGACCGCGCTACTGGAAACATTATTTCGGCAATATATTTGTGAGACCTGAAAAATCATCTTTTATTGCCCGCTGAATTCCAAAATATACATTTTGTTTATTTATGTGTTGGTCCTGTGGTACTCCAGGCGTGGTTGGGCATGGGGCGCGCGGCGAGCGCGGTGTCGCTGCTGCGCGCGCAGTGCTGGGCCGAGCGCGGCGCCGAGTGCCTGTGGGCGCTCAACCGGCTCGTGTGCGACGCGCTGCGGGGCGGGCCCGGTGAGATACTATACATACCTACCCCATTTATAAAAGACTAGCTGTGCCAGCGACTTCGTTCGCGTTTCCCCCCGTTTTTTACACATTTTCCATTGTATCGTTGCTCTTATTGGTCGCAGCGTGATGTTATATAGCCTAAAGCCTTCCTCGATAAATGAGCTACACAACACAAAAAGATTGTTTCAATTCGAACCAGTAGTTTCTGAGATTAGCGCGTTCAAACAAACAAACAAACTCTTCAGCTTTATAATATTTATAAATTATAAAAGATCTGAACATACACCTACCTACATACCATCGTCATCATCATTCTCCTGCCCTTGTCCCACGCTAAGTGGGGTCGGCGCAACATGTGTATTTCTTCCACTCGGGCCTATCATTCGTCAGCTCTGTGTCTACTCCTTTCACTCCCATATGATCTCTCACGCAATCCATGCATGTCTTCTTCGGCCTTCCTCTACCACAAAATCATAAACATTACCTACTTAATTTGAAATAAAAAAAATTGTAAACAAAAAAAAACCGCCTTCAAAAACCCGACTCGACCCGATTTGAAGGCGGTTTTTTTTTTGTTTACAATTTTTTTTCATCCTTTTTAGTGTTACATTTTTTACACCCTATTAGTTCAGCTCACCTATAATTCTACTGATATTATAACTAGTAGTATCAATATGTACACAGATTTGAAAAAATTATCCCTTTACTCCCAACTATTAAGGAGTTGACCTTCCATCATCAGCTCAGCATCATAAGATTATGATAGCCAGAAGCAAATGCCAATATAAATTCAGATAATATGCAAAACGCGGTACATGTCCCTATAAAATTTGAAGGTTGCCCTCGATTTCTCCTGGATCCCATCATCAGATCCGGGACTGGTGAAAATGGGACCACCTCGGAAGTGAACTCTATCCAACCAAAAAAAAATTTTCGAAATCCGTCTATAATTGACGAAATTATCGGTGAACATAAATAAAAAAAAATAATAAAAAAAAAAATTATACATACAGACGAATTGAGAACCTCCTCCTTTTTTTGAAGTCGGTTAAAAAGGACCCGACGTTTCGAGCTGAGCCCGGGATTATAGGAGGGAGGGAAAACATAAGCTGATTCGAAAGAGGAACTAAACCTCTCGGTTCGAGCCGCCAGCGCCTGCATTGTATGTCGGCAGCGCTGTCCAGCACGTGTCGCACTGATACTGATTTGAGCCAACATCCATATCACGTTGAAAACAGCCAACGTCCATACCACGTTGAAAACACAGGTTCTCGTCCGATCACCTAAGTTAAGCAACGTCGGGCGCGGTCAGTACTCGGATGGGTGACCGCCTGTCAACACCGCGTGACGTTGGCTTTTTCCCCAAACCTACGGCCGCATTAGGGACCGTCCCAGCAACGCCCCGAGCCGAGGTTCGGGCCCCGTCAGGGGGCGCCCTCAGGCAAACGTCGCTCAAATAATAATAAATAAATATCTGGGACATTTCCACACACGGTCATCTGGCCCCAAACTAAGCACAGCTTGTACTATGGGCGTCAAAGACTGATATACATACATATACAGTGAAACCTGATTAAGTGGGACCTGGATAAGTGAGAAACCTCCATCACTCACTCAGAGGTCCCAACACTTTGGCACTGCATTACCTCTGTTAGTGAGACGAAGTAAACCTCTATATCTGGGATTCGTTCTTTCGATTTATCTTTCTTATTTACCTCTGTTACTAAGACAGCGAGTGTTTTGTATATCTAAAAACCTCTGTTATTGAGATTTAGCTTAAGTACTTATTCATATTCTACCCACAAATTCCGCATTCAATGAAAAATGAAGAAGATGACGACGAAATTAAAGCCAATGTAAATTCAGTAAGAAATTCTAAACGTCATGCAGTAAAATCACTAGAAACATCGCATAGTTGTTTTGAAATGACATCAATTGGAGACCAAAGCATATTTGATAAAATTTATAAAATTGAAAACATCTGATGATTGATGCATTCAAAAGACAAACTAAAATCACTTTTATGATTAACACTATAAGTTCCCATTTTTATAATAAGTTTGTTTTCATGTACGCACGCTTCTGCTTGACTAATTTTGTTCATTAAGTATAACTTTATAAGATTTTTTTGATTAAAGCTGATTTAGAATGTTAACACATTTTCTAATAATGGCACTTCTATATCTGAAATAACCTGTTTTCTGACTTCTGTTAATGGGAACCTCTGTTATTGAGACAGATATTTATTTATACCTGGATATCTGAGACACCGGGTAAGTGGAATACCTCTATAAGTGAAACAATATTGCTGGTCCCTGGATGTCTCACTTAACCAGGTTTCACTGTATATTTTTAAATACATACTTAAATACAGAATCACACCCAGAAACGGAACAAACACCGATGTTCATCACACAAATATTTGTCCCGAGTGGGAATCGAACCCACGACTCTCGGAACCGCCAGCTAGGGTCACTGACCATTGTTCCACCGAGCCAGTCCAATGTACTAGGAGTGTGAGCCTTCCGCTCCCCGGCCAGTCCGGTGAAGCTGTAGAAGCCGTCTGAGGCTGGTCAGACTGACTCGTGTATGTGTGCAGAGGCGGGCGCGCGCGAGGCGCTGGCGCAGGCGGCGCTGGGCGCGTTCCTGGCGCCGCGCGCCCCGCTGCCCGCCGCCGCCGCGCGCGCCGCGCCACAAGTGCACGACCTCGCCAGGAAGTTCTTCCACCACCTGCTCAGGTATGTTGGCATTTCAATGTACAATTTTTAACTTTCATGGTTACACACATTAGAAAACTGTAACTGTCCGGGATATTTACCTAGTTGTTTTGTCTTAATGAGCTCCCGATATTTTGGCACTGTTGCATGGCGCTTTCAACAGTCCCGAAATATCGGGAGTTCTAATGTTGGCATTTCGTTGGGTTTTGATTCGTACCCGAATAGTTGAAACGGGACCCTAACAGATACTGCCTCGTTGGTCTATTGGTAGCGAGCGCTGCGTAAGGATAGAGAGGTCCCCGGTTCGAGTCCGGGGTCGGGCAAAATTTGTGAGAGTTTTTCTGTAATGAAATTACTCAGCCAGAAGTTAGGAAATAAGCGGTCAATAGCACGTTAAGCCGGTGATCCTGCTCCCGATCTCTGATCGGTCGTGTCGAATTGGCGTCTCACCGAATTATGAGAGTAAAGGAATAGAGAGTAGGTACATTTGTGTTTGCGCGCACACTTGTGCACTATAATATGTCCTGCGCACTTGGCCGGTCTCGATTGAAATCTATTGCCATGGCTGAAATCGGTCGGACTCCTTATAGATACTGAGACATCGCTGTCCGTCCGTCTGTCACCAGGATGTAACTCAGAATTGCATTTTGTATTTTCTTAATAATGCACACTTGTGCCATATTAAGTATGGTGTCGTAACGGAAAGGAGATGACCGAGAGGTATAAGTTAAACACTGTCCATTGTAGAATCATCGCTTTACTTGGAATAATTCATCTAATATACTACTTTACACTATCTAACAATATCAGTATTACATGTTCAGTCAGGGTAGCGATGCTTAATCGGGCCGAGTCAGTATTAATCGATCGTTAACCGCCTCGTTGGTCTATTGGTAGCAAATTCTGCGTTAGGACCGAGAGGTCCCCGGTTCGAGTCCGGGGTCGGGCAAAATTTGTGTAAGTTTTTCTGTAATGAAATTACTCAGCCCGGAGTTAGGAAGTTGGCGGTTGAACGCCCGTGCCTCGGAAAGCACGTTAAGCCGGTGGTCCTGCGCCCGATCTCTCATCGGTCATGTCGGATTGCAGTCTCATCGAATTATGAGAGTAAGGGAATAGAGAGTGCACTTGTGTTTGCGCGCACACTTGTGCACTATAATATGTCCTGCGCACTTGGCTGATCACAATTGAGATCGGCCGCCATGGCTGAAATCGGTCGGACGCTTATTAATCGATCCTTGTTAAGTCGTCACTCGATAATATTGACATGTTACCACATATGTACAAACGTGTGTTTGGGCAGACGCGGGCGCATCGAGAAGGCGCTGAGCCTGGGCGTGGAGCTGCGCGCGTGGGACCTGTGCCGGGACGCGGCGTGGGCGGCGCGCGGGCCGCCGGCGCAGCGCGCGCTGGCGCAGGAGGCCGCCGCGCTCGCCGAACAGTTCGCGCCCGAGGGGACGGGTAACACTCGACATCTTAATATACATATAGGAGTAGAAGGAGAAATTGACCGACTGACATATCAACGCACAGCCTAAACAGTTAAACGTAGGCACTTGAAATTTGGAAGGGACGTAGCTTAGGTACCGTAGAGGTGCACAAGAAAGAAATTCCCGAAATTCGCATGGGAACGGGAACTAGCGGGACAATCCTTGTGTATGAAAATCTAAACCGATTAAATTAGACGCTTGTATAGAAAAACTCTTAGGTACGGGAACGGGAGTTAGCAGGAAAAAACTTTTGTATGTAAAAATCTGTAGTCCGCGCGAACGAAATCGCGGACACTAGTGTAAATAAATATTGGGACATCCCCGCGCACAGCAGACTCAAAATCATTAAGTGTCCGGAACCCTTGAACCTCTGCAGTTAACTAGAGACATTGCCGGTCTGAGCGTTCTCTACCATCTCGAGGAGTGCTCTGATGAGCTATTTCGACTAGTCCCTCCCTCACCTTTCCACGACACGTGCTGGATAGCACTTTGAGCTGAGGCTCATACCATGCAGGCGCTGGTAGCTGGGTCCTAAAGGTTTAGTTCCTCTCGTCTGCCCCGTGTCATTAAGGCATGAAATGGCATTCAAGTAGGCCTTCAGAATGACTGCGACCGACTCGATTAGTCGATTGTGCCTGTCGGCCTCATATGTGGATCTCGCTACCGCTTACCATCAGACGGTGTGAAGTCAACTTGATAGTCAAAAAATAAAAAATGCTTTTACTTGTCTTCTTCAGAATCACATTAAGAACTTTTAAACCACAAACATGTTTTACAGATTCCGAGTGCTCCGAGTCCTGTTCGCAGTGCAGCTCGCACTCGTACTCGGACGGCGAGACGAGCGGCTCCGACGTGACGAAGACTCAGCCGCCGCCGCTCCCGCGCGTCGCGCTGCCTCCCCACCCGCACCACAGCGCCTGGAGCACCCACGACGACACGTACCTCAAAATCACCAACCACGACAAAATCAAACCGGTTCTACCACAGGGCGTCCGCTGGCACAGCATCGACAACGCCCTCAACACGCGCCTAGGGGGACTACACACGCTCACCACCATCAGCGAAGTAGCGAAACCCGCCCCGACGATAGTAGACATCATACCGAGAGCCCACGACGACCGAACGACGACGTCACATTTCAGGAGCGTCTACCAAACAGACTTGAGGGACGAGGGCCCGACGACCATTTACCGATACCACACCAATAACAACTACCACGGTACCGCGCTGGGTGACCGCCCCCAGAAGTACGATGCTACGGAGAAGAATGGGAATCGGACCACAGAGAAAAATAAAGTCAAATTTTCTGATACAGTGACTATCGCTGTGGTCTCGGTGAGTATCTTTAATATCATGTAGGTAATATTTGGGGAGACTGCATGTCCATTATTAGTTTTAACTGAATTCGAAATAAATCCATTTTTAAGTGAGCTAAGCCAAATTTTAAATTTGAATAAAATCGCATTCATGAACCCGCCTGAACGGGGCTCAATTTTAAAATTTACATTAAAACAAATCAAAATATTAGCAAGGCCGGTAATTACTCCATCTCTTTGAGCGTAAGCCACGCCCCCACAATTGACATTAATGTCGTCTGCGCAGCGCCTGGAAAATTATAGGATAGAACAAGAAGAACTAGCTCACGTTCATGAAATTCAAACAAGTATTAACGAGTCAACCCGTTCCCACAGGATCCCGGCTTGGCGCCGCGCCCGCCCGCGCCCGGCGCGCCCGGTACGCCGCTCGACTACGTCGAAGTGTGACGCCGCATGCCCACGCCGCACATACGTTTGTCACTCACTGCACTACGCGCTTGCCTGCCGACCGCACCCCCTGCCCATCTCATAAGGCGCATGGTCATTGGTCGTAACCGCCCGCATGCAGACCTCTTTAACGCATGCCGTAGGGTTTAGTAACTATTAGAGGAAGATCCCAGAGCCGCCAGACATCACTTATTTTCTAATGGACAAAATATATACGATTGAGTAGTGTTGGGGTGTACTATCATCATATGACTAGTTGCTACCTTGACCAGACGGCCATTTTTCAGATATCAACCAATCAAGGTACATAGAAACACTGCTCACCTCACTTAAATTCTGATGGCTGATTTTAACATATATTTCACACAATATCATTAAAAATCAGGATTCATTACTCCCAGACACATGCGGTCGGCGGTTTTACCTTACAGACGCTTTAAAGCTATGAAAAAAATTTTACTTTTACTTATTTTCTGATGCTTGATTTTTATATATGTTATTCAAACAACTAAAAAGTGCTCATCTGACCGCAATAATTATAAAATTGTACCTTACAAACTATTTTGTTAGAAAAACTTAACTAAATTCAATTTTAACAAAAAATCTAAAACAGTTGGGTCTGGTGAATGTTTGGCCCCTTGGATCGGTCTGTCCGTTTGCAAAACGTTTTAAAATAGTTGTTTGAATAACATATATAAAAATCAAGCATCAGAAAATAAGTAAAATTAAGTAAAAGTAATTTTTTTTTCATAGCTTTAAAGCGTCTGTAAGGTAAAACCGCCGACCGCATGTGTCTGGGAGTAATGAATCCTGATTTTTAATGACATTGTGTGAAATATATGTTAAAATCAGCCATCAGAATTTAAGTGAGATGAGCAGTGTTTCTATGTACCTTGATTGGTTGATATCTGATAAATGGCCGTCTGGTCAAGGTAGCAACTAGTCATATGATGATAGTACACCCCAACACTACTCAATCGTATATATTTTGTCCATTAGAAAATAAGTGATGTCTGGCAGCTCTGGGATCTTGGACCATATGTTGCCTCAGTTGCTTGTATGGGAAGGAGTCCTGGAATGCTTTTTGTCGACCGATGAATTTCACTGGTAGCGAAATCTATCGACCAATGAAAGTGCGCCTATAACCAATAGCGATGCATGTGTACGAATGGAATGTACCTATATCATGAAATAACCCAACATCACTAAGTCGCACATCATTTACACAATTTGTCTTGTAGTTCGTATCAAAATTTAATATTACTACCCATATTAACAAATTGAAAATGTCCCACCACAAAATACCCCATTCCATATTAGGCCCGATTTTTAGTCTAATTAGAAAACAATTTAGTAACTAATTTATAATATCTATATTTTAATATTAATGACACATAAAAAAATCACAAACAATGTGTATGCCATACGAATAATTTGCATTGTTATGGTTTTATTATTAACTATAGAAGTCCAGTCAGAGTAGCATTTGAGCACCTATGTGAACTATGTTGTATGTAAAGCTTTTATTTGCCTATTTTGACTGGACTGTAGCAAGCAAGTTGGTTAAATAGATGGCTGACCTTTTTATTTTAATGTTGCAGATAATCCGCCACAACGTCCACCGAAAATAAAAGTGGTTCACTTTGGTATGGTGTAACTAGAAAAAGAGCATTCTGCCCAAGTGATA
Source organism: Maruca vitrata (assembly GCA_039566165.1). Classification (NCBI taxonomy): domain Eukaryota; kingdom Metazoa; phylum Arthropoda; class Insecta; order Lepidoptera; family Crambidae; genus Maruca; species Maruca vitrata. Next base: position 12,039,464 of record CM076914.1, on the reverse strand, counting down.
TATTTCAACTACATCCGTCCAAAATGAATTTAATAATTAGTCAGTAAATATCAAGGAATTTGTAAATAGTCTTCCAAATACAGTAAAAGTATTTATGGTTTTATATATTATTATTATGTAAAAAGTATAAAACCAAATTAATATGATTTTATTCGTAAAGTAGTAGTATAAGTAAATTTACGATTTCATAATTTAAATATTTAGATGTAATAAAACAGAATTTTAATTTTTGTAAGTGAACTGAGACTCAAACGCATTTTATAAAGTATGAAAAATAAATTAATATTAATATTGAGAAGTAATTTTCTTTCCCTTATCATTAACTACCCTCATAACAACAAACTCCCCTGTTGCATACTCTACCTAGCATTCTTCATAAACTATGACGACCCTTGGTAAGTGTTCTGTGTAAAGCTACCGGGTGCACCATTCTCATGTGGGTTGCAGACCAAAAGCTATACTGAGTATCATAGCTAACACAGTTTTCTATACTTACTGCATAGTAAACTGCTACAAAAGGCGAGTTATGTGAGCCAAACTAATCCAACTTTCGACCACAATGCCGAAATCAAAGTTTATACCTGACAGACTGCAAATTACAGAACGGCAGCGCTAATTTCACATGCGAGTAAAATCCTCCTCCATATCATCAATAGACGTATTAACTACTTTCTAAGCCGACAAATACCCGAAGAGCAGGCAGTTTTTGTTAAGGGCAAGGGAACACGGGAACAAATACTGAATTTAACAGAACCGTAATCCTATGCTTAATTGATTACACAAAAGCTTTCGACTGCGTGAAATAGGATAGGCTGTGGAATGTGTTACTGGAAATAGGAGTGCCTGAACACCTTGTCGCTTTGGTCCAGAACCTTTACACGGAAAATCGATCTACAGAACACTCTGATATGTTCCAGGCGAAGAAAGGTGTGACAGGGCTGCATACTGTCCCCTGCACTATTGAATTTGTACGGAGAATACATCATACCTACGAAAGACCTTTGAAAACTGGGAGAACTGAGAAGGGGTATCCCATAGGTGGAAAAAGATTATCAAAATATCTCCGATTTGCCAACGATACCGTTCTCCTGGCAACATCCATGTCGGATATGAGTGAGCAGTTCCAAAGGCTCAAGGCTTGAGAGTAACAACATTCGGTCTCGCAATCAATAGAGCGAAAACAAAAGTGATGATAGTGGATCGAGCCGGTACTCTAGAATGTGTCACTTGCAATAGTCCTGACCTGATCGTCGTCGAAAGCTACATCTACCACCTTGGCTCCCAAATCTGCAACGATGGCAGTTGTGTCCCCGAAAAGAGGCGCATCGGGATGACTAGAGATTAGAGATGAGGTTAATACGAGCCCTGGTTTTTCCCATCTTCCTCTATGGAGTGGAAACATGACCTATTCTAGCCCGCGAACGACAAAGGATCGATGCATTAGAGATGTGTGTCCGTCTGAACCACTGGTCCAAACGAGATATTTGGATGAGACCATGTGCACTATTTAATACCTTTTTGCTACTATTTGATACCAATCATGAAATATTTGGTACCTGTATATTAATATCATTATTATATAAATTAAATGGCCAGTCATTCTGACGTCAGGTTGACTGACCACTTTTGAGTTTTCATAGTTTTAGCGTTATATTTATCACTTTGTCAATGTAGTTATTTAGTACCTATTTGCTACCTTAACATATATTTTTAACACAATTTTGGGAAGCTTCCCTAAAAAGTTATCAATAAAAATCATTCAAACGCCTGCACATAATTTACAAATTTTTATGTCAGAATAATTGCTAGTAACTTTTTTGTAGGCGCTCTGTAGCTTATGAACGAGTTGTCGTTGAATAGCTATAGTGCTTCAGATATTTTGTATTTATATAATTTCAAGTAATTTAGAATGTGCCTGCGTACTCACATATTATTGGGGGCGCATTTTTTCACATATTTTTTTAAGTCATAACATTGGAAGGCCGAAAATGTTTCTCATAAAATTTTAAATCATAATCATCATTTTTCATTAAAAAAAATTATTCCTACATTTTGAAAATCATAATCATTGAAATTCATAATATCAGTAATCATAATCATTGATTCATAATTTCACTAATCATACTCTTATGAATTATAAAAAGGTTAAGGTAAAAATGAGAGTACGCCTTAAGTACTTGGTATAAATAAATTAAATGGTTGTTTTGAAATGGTCCAAAATAGGCAATATTTTGCTACAAACCTAACGTGACAGAAACGAATCGCTGCAAAACCGACTCCACGTAGTCTTGTCTGCCCTACCACTTACTAATAAAATTATTTTTATTAATTGCGATTATAGGAATTGACAGTTTGTGTTCATGTTCTTAGTAACATCATTATTCATTAAAGCAATATGATCATTAAATATGATGAAGAAAAAAAATCGTATTTAAAATTATTCTTGGTAGAAACAATATGAATAAAGAAATTATGATCATTAACTGTTATGAGCTCCGATGTTAGGAAAAAAAATTATGAACAAAAAAAGTATGACAAACAAAATTAGGAGTAACAAAATTATGAAGAGTGATTATTATGAACACAAATCGGTATGAAGACAAAGATTATGATTTAAAATTTTATGAGAGTCAATATGGACCCCATATTATTACTTACAATACATTTTGATACTTGTCGTCTCACGAATCCTTAAGTTGGGGTAGGAATAAAACGAGGTGGTTGAGTAAAAATAAAAAATATTTATTTCCCGCTAACCCGTCGGAGGCACACAAATTTGTATGGACGTGGGTACGGCCGTTTGCTTTTGCTCCTAATTACATAGGCACTCCCCTGTAGGTCCAGTGGTAGTAGCCCGGGACGGAAATGGAGATCGCCACCAGATGATTGCTCGACCGCAGATATTGAAGAACCGCCAGCGCGTTCTTCTTTTTCGGTCTTCTCAAACCGTAATTATAAGAATAATTCCTGGAATCATCATTCCTCCAGTTAGGCCAAGATCAAATTCTTCCGTTCCGAAGCGGGTACCACCGAGGACAACAAAGAATGTAAGTATAAACGTAGCAGTTTTTGTCTCGGTGGTAAACTGATCAGAACGGAGTTTACAAAGTACCTACTTATGATATACTATTTTTTACATTCATAACGGGGAACTCCGGCTTTGGAATTACACTTTAGGGGTAGGGCAGACAAGACTACGTGGAGTCGGTTTTGCAGCGATTCGTTTCTGTCACGTTAGGTTTGTAGCAAAATATTGCCTATTTTGGACCATTTCAAAACAACCATTTAATTTATTTATACCAAGTACTTAAGGCGTACTCTCATTTTTACCTTAACCTTTTTATAATTCATAAGAGTATGATTAGTGAAATTATGAATCAATGATTATGATTACTGATATTATGAATTTCAATGATTATGATTTTCAAAATGTAGGAATAATTTTTTTTAATGAAAAATGATGATTATGATTTAAAATTTTATGAGAAACATTTTCGGCCTTCCAATGTTATGACTTAAAAAATTATGTGAAAAAATGCGCCCCCAATAATATGTGAGTACGCAGGCACATTCTAAATTACTTGAAATTATATAAATACAAAATATCTGAAGCACTATAGCTATTCAACGACAACTCGTTCATAAGCTACAGAGCGCCTACAAAAAAGTTACTAGCAATTATTCTGACATAAAAATTTGTAAATTATGTGCAGGCGTTTGAATGATTTTTATTGATAACTTTTTAGGGAAGCTTCCCAAAATTGTGTTAAAAATATATGTTAAGGTAGCAAATAGGTACTAAATAACGACATTGACAAAGTGATAAATATAACGCTAAAACTATGAAAACTCAAAAGTGGTCAGTCAACCTGACGTCAGAATGACTGGCCATTTAATTTATATAATAATGATATTAATATACAGGTACCAAATATTTCATGATTGGTATCAAATAGTAGCAAAAAGGTATTAAATAGTGCACATGGTCTCATCCAAATATCTCGTTTGGTCCAGTGGTTCAGACGGACACAGAGATGTGGTGATGGAGACGATTACTCCGAATAGGTACCTTGGACCGCAAAACGCACCAATGCTCGATCCTGACTCGGCTCAAATAAAAACCAGCTTGTCAACCATATGCCAACAACACATTCAGTCTTTCACATCTTATTTTGGCTAGTGTGTGGAGGCGATAAGTCAGAAAAACGAATTGTCGTTGGGAACACTGAAGGACTGGCTCATGTGGACATTCACCAACCAGATGGACCGATCAAGTGAAAGTCATCATCCTCCAAGTTCTACAAAGCGTGGGGGTGAGATGCCCTGGATAGAAACCGGTGGAGACAGATCATCCATTCCGTATGTTACCCTGATGCTAACCATGATCCTCAGACATGAGGGACTGACTGAAAAGAGACACCTACTAGTTCTAAGGAATCAAAACACTTAAATTTGGTTACACTTTTAATTTAGTTGCATGTTTACATTTTTAGTGTAGCGCAGATGGAATATGCGAAGTTTTAAAAATCTAAATTTAGTAATCTAATCCTTCAGCTTCTTCTTGGGGCGCAGGTTGTTGGTGTGTCCACACTTGGTCTTGCGGCAGTTGGTAGCACGAGGGTGGAGACGAGCATAGCATTTGCGGCAGATCATCTTCTCACAGTTGTACTTCATGGCCAAGATACGGAGAGATGGCTCAATGGTACCTGAAATATTCATTCGAAGATTTATTACTCACTCTAGTTAGTGATTTTTTTCATTTAACAGTCACAATTTGGCTTTAGTTTTCAGCAAAATGATGCACATGTAATTTATTCTGACTATATGGTTAATTGGGTAGTGCCTGTCTTTTGCACAATCAATTCTTACTCAGCACAAATATTTGTTTTATAAACATTGGTGTTTGTTCAGTTTTAGGCTAAGATTTTGAAACTTTTTGTATACCACTGTTGTTTCCGATATTAATAAGTGCTATAGGGACTTACTTCTGAATAGTTATTTTAGATAAAATTTTAACACTAACCTCCTCTAAGCCTAAGCACCAAGTGAAGAGTAGATTCCTTCTGGATGTTGTAGTCCGACAGGGTGCGACCATCTTCCAATTGTTTACCAGCGAAGATCAAACGCTGCTGGTCTGGGGGGATGCCTTCCTTGTCTTGGATTTTAGCTTTTACATTTTCGATGGTATCGGAAGCTTCCACCTCAAGGGTGATTGTTTTCCCCGTCAGGGTCTTAACGAAAATCTGCATTGTGGATGCTGTAATGAATTGTTTTATTAGTTACACATTTATTTATTTTATGGTATACTGCTGCCGGGAAATGTGATAATGAAACAACTGCACATCGTTTTCTATCAAAATGTCACGCCACGCGGATGCCAATTTTTGAAATTAGAATGTCAAGATATTTACCGAACTTAACACTTAACTTAAAAAACTTGTTCTAAAGAAATTAGTGATAAATCAATTGCACAACTAGAAAATTCTAAATAAACTAAATCGTTTTTTTAAACTTATTCTGTACATTTCCAACCTCACCTTTTCGTAAAACGTGTTCAAAGAAAGAACTGTCACTTAAATTTTTTTTATTGTAAAAAGATGGCCGGCATTTAGGGTTGTCATCAAATATACATAAATTATTACCACGTCCTTGCAATACATGAATAATAAAATAGTTTCGTTATCAATAATAAATGCACAATATTTAAGATAAAAAAATAAAATGATTTGCACAAAAACTTAAAAGTACCTATTCACAAAATAGTCAAACTGCTATGAATTTTCTTATAGTTTTACTGACAAACTCAATGGTAGTTTTTTAATATTGTAGCAATACTGTTATTATGTTCAGAAATAATAAAACATTTTGAATAAATAACTTCTATAATTTAAATGAATTCACAAGAGAACAACTCCATTTTAAAAATGTGTTTCCTTTTGTTCTTATGAACCATAGTTTAAACGTTTCACTCATTCCTGTAATTAAAATTAATTACACGTCTGAATCGTGATTAATGATACTTGCGGTAGCAGCAGTTTCAGAACGATCACGTTAAAGTACTTGTTTCGTAACAGCTCGGTTTGCTGAAACTACTTTGCACTAATATTTTCTTCTACGAATTCCAAAATGTACCATCAACTCAGCAAATTATCGGGTAGGCTGGTAGCTGCCAAAAACCTGCAGGCGCCACTATTCCCTGTTGTACGTATAAACTTACCTGTACTTTATTTCTGCTGTCACCTTATCTTTGGTTAAAATGTTGGAATCTTTGCTATACCTATACTGCTATTGATTTTATAAATTTATGTACCTTCTTATTTCTTAGCTTGCTATTGTAATAAAGAGTTGGTTTGTAAGATTAAATGATATTGATCATAATAGGTACCTATTATGATCCTAGGTAACCTAGGTATGTACTTATGTAGTTATATGCCTATAATATACAAGAAAGAGCCAATATAATATCTGATGTTGATGATAATAAACTTTACAGTAATGAAAACAGGGCCAAGAGATTGCTAGTTTGGTAAACATACATTTAAATTCCTATCATTGTAAAAATAAGAAAACTTTACATACAATAAATGGTTTTTCTTAGCCAATTTTTTTAACAGTTTGTTTCAATGACAGGCACCAATTGCTTTGCAACGAGTGGACCCCCCGCAGATCCAGTACACCTCTGCGCACCTCTCCACTGTGACAGAGGCTGCCTGCTCCGCCACCGGCAAGAGGAATCTGATCCCCGGCACCAGCACTCCTTACCCGCCCGTTTCCGAGACCATCCGCAAGAGGCAAGATCAGTTCCAGGTTTGTATAAGCTACTTGACACTAGTTATCACCATATCAATTGTTTACTATGTTTTTATATAGATAATTTACTCATACGAGTAGAGAATGCTTGGCTGAATACCTATACTTATTCTGATAAACTGTGACCAAATCTCTTTAGTACAGTTAATGGCATTTGGGATTTTGGATTAACCAGAATCATTGGGTTATTCCCATTTGTCCCCTCTAAACATTGCCTCTTTTGAGGTCCCTGAGTCAAAAAATGTCACTTAGAACCTCAAGTAGAGGAGAAGTCTCATTTAGAGGAATATGGGACAGTTTAAAATTAAAACAAATATTGGGCAGATTGACCTCTGAGGAGACAATATTTAGAGGGGACACATGGGAATAACCTGAATCATCAATAAATTATAAATATGTTATTACTGCATTTTATTTTGCTATGATGTACTCATTCATTAACTAAACACTTTTTTTTTCAGAAAGAGGATGATGTCCCAGTGTTCCTGAAGGGAGGTCCTCTGGACTCCATGTTGTACCGTCTCACCCTGGCTCTATGTGTTGCTGGAATTTTCGGTGTAGTTCAAACTATCTACACTCATGCTGTACCCAAGAAGGACTAAATGGAAAATTAAAATGTGTGTAGTTTCCTGTATGATATAAGTTATGAAGCACTGTAATTAGAAAAATCGAAAATAAATGAAGTGCAATCAAACCCCTTTTTATTTTGAGTACTAGAATCATTTCAAGTTTAGACTTGTCACTAATTTATTATGTCATTTTACATACCTACAAAGCCAATGGCCAGTTTAAGGCAACAGAGCAGCTCTGATCTAATAAGTGTTTTCACTTTTCTTTTTATAGTAGTATAGGTAATAACCCTGACACCTGTTGTTTTCCCTAGGCTAGGAGTATGACAAGGCACTAACACAATCATATTTGGTTATATCAGTTCATTCTAAATATTGAAAAAGCTAGTACATACAAGATGTCTCATACAGAAAGTGTCTTTAGCACTTAAAATTTTAAATTTACATTAATGCCAGGTGTGTCATAAATTTGTGTACCTAGTTTATGTATTCTGCAATGAAATTACTACGGCTGTTAGTGAGTAACGCTAATAGTAGATGGCGCCATCTGTGGCTTAACAGGTAATATGCGGGAAAAATTCGGCGGCTTCAATACATAGCATAACTGATGATCTGGTGATGGTAATGCACGTCTGGGCGCGTGTTCGAATCCTCTGGCCGCGGTGAGGCAGTTAAATTTTATGAATATTAAAACAACTAGTGCAAGCTTAAGCACTCAAAAATGTAAAAGTTACATCTAAAGCATTTATTTTTCTCATTATGGCATCAACTCAAGTGGATGAGACTTGGTTGGACATTAAATATCCTACCTTTATTTAAGGGAAAACTGATTCTGACATAGAATGTAAACAACATTATAATAAGTAAACATTTCTCTATATTTCATGTATAACATAGAACACTGGCCATATCTACCTACATATGAATCAGTAAACTGCAATAACCACATGATATATGCACTATTCAAAGCTACTACATTCGCAACTAAGTCATTCTTTTTGCAACAGTGACCACCACACAATGTACATTTAAATTACATCAAGATGCATTACACATTTTTTTTATCTTAATCACCTAAGTTTGTTCAGACATACAAAATTGGATTAAAAATACTTTCAAATTATAATCCATATTTTGTACCAAATAAAAAAATATAAAACTCAGGTACATATATTATAATAAATTCACTTAAGAAAATACAAAAATAAAATAAATTTATCAGAAAACAAGAATAGAATTGAAAAGGAATATATTTTGGAAACTTTAAAATGTGTTTAAAAAATGGAACTTAGTACCCTTAACTTAATAATGAACAGTTAATCCAAGAATCACAATATAATTACAGGACCTGTGTTTTGCCAAATTATTATAGTCGAAAGGCGATGAGAAAAATGCTTAGCACAGCCATGTAAAATAACAATCACTAATAATAATACATTTTAAAAATAGTTAATACAGTCTATGTTATTCCTACTGCGTTGATTTTCAGAACAAGATAATTTATTCATTGCCTACATATTGTTGTGAACATTGTGTATATTATTAATCAATCTAATCATAAAAAACGTCGCCTACTTAAATGTTAATAAATGATAACATATCTTCGATGCTATATTCACTATACTTAGCGGCAGCTGCAGATCTATAACATTACAATGAATTTAACATTTTTTTTTATTAGATGTGTAAATTATTATATAACTAATTTTAAAATAAATAAAAATCATCAACAGGGTTACATTATAGAAATAGTCAAAAAGGTTTTTGATTCTTTTTAAAAACACATTATCTTCATGTCCTATGAACTGAGAGAGAACAGGGCGACTAGGATTATGGTTACATAATAGTGATTGTTAATTTTGTAAACCAAATAAGTAGTACATCTAACTTATACATAGTATGTGGGACTCAGAATAATCTCAAAACAATTTTTAACAGTCTTTGACAAAATTTTAGGCTTAAACCTGGTGCAATTACAGAATTCACTCATGTGATATATGGAGTACCATAGGGCTGCCTCTGTATCTGATCTGGAGATACATAATATATTGACACCGAAAAATCGGTGTATTATTATAGAAAGATGACATGAATCTTAATATCATAATAAAGATATCCAAGAGGCTTTGATCAGGTCAAATCCGAAACTTAAAAAACTCGCCACCTTAGCAGGGGGATTAAGAGGTTATTCCTGGAATCCTGACTCACAAAAGGAGAATAAGTACCTACATAATTAACGAAAAAAAAATAGGAGTAACACACATTACCTACTTATATCTAGTAACAGATACAAACTTGTATAACTTTATCCAACAAAAACGTTAAAGATGTTTACATTTGACAATTTCAACAGTTTATAGTGGATATAAGTAGATAGATCATTCAACAGGTTTACAAAATATTAATAAAATATTTCCGTTAATACATACACGAAAATATTCTGTGTAAAGTTCAGCAAACTACATGGCTCAATAATAATGTATAATTGAAAAGATTGTTCTTTACATTACGATAGTATCATGTAGTTTATGAAACTGGTCTCGGTCGTGCAGGTAGTGGGGGAGGAGCGCCTTGCCGGGCCGGCACCGGCGGGGGCGGGCCCGCCGGCGGCGGTGTGCTGCTGGGCGGAGGGGGCGGCGCACAAGATGGCGGCGGCACGCCGTCAGCCGGCGGTGAGCTTACAGGAAGCGGTACTGCGCTCTTGTTACCGGTATCGGGTGATAGTGGGGCGGGCCTGGGCGGCGGAGGCCGGGCAGGGCTCACTGGGACTGGCGGCGCCCGAGATGGAACCAGAGGCGTTGGCGAGGGAGCCGGAGGTCTGCTCGGCTGCTGTCTACGAGGAGTAGGAGGAGCCGATCGCAACGGTCGCTCTTGCTGAACTTCGCCGAAGAGCGGAACAGTATTGTTTGAACATAAGCTTATCTCAGATCGAACTATATCCACCCAATCAGGTGATTTCAATGTGATAGAGCATGGAATAGAACCAGCAGATATTTGGCCTTTTTGGGCAGCAGCGAGCGCATTCTGCCCTTCTCTAAACGTGATACTCAATGAGTGTTCGTCGATAAACCTTACTAGAGTTACTTCGCCGATAGTCGCCAGTTCCTGTAAAACAGCTGCCATTACGTTATCGTCGAACACTGACTCATCGCTATCGATTTCTTCGATGGGCTGAACAATAATACTGGCATCAGGCGGTCCAAGGTCTTTTACCACCTCATAGAAGACTTCCATACATTTTGTGTAGCTTACTTGTAATACCTCTACTTCCAAAATAGAAATGACTGGGCGATGATCACTTTGCTTCAGCTCCGCTCGGCCGTAATGCAGTAATTTTCCAGCAGCTAGCTCAGAAGTCGTTTCGGGGTCTATAGTGTGTTTTCTGCTTCTCCACAGAACTCTGTCAGTCCAAGCAGGAGCTCGCATTTTTTCGCTAGTGTCGTAATCGTCGCTGAAGAGATCGTATTTATATGTAGGCATAAAAGTAATATCACCTTCAAAGCAATTTTTGAAAACCAAACCCTGAGATTTCTGCTGCATAAGTTGATCCTGTTCTAACAACCTTTGCATATTATTTTGTGCAACTAAGGAACGTACTTCTTCTTTATCGAGATCAATACGATAGTTGAAATCGCCACACCAAAATACGTAATCATGAGAGTATAAGGATCTTCCCATAGGAAAAGCAATTTTTCTTGTGATTTCTGTGTAGTCTGCATTTCGTTCAGTAACCTGGGATTGGCCAGCCGCAAAATGGGCACAAACGAAGCACAGAGAGCTTCCGTAAATAACCATTCGAATTCCTACTGCACCTTTGTTACCTGTGGTTCCTCCTAGACCTGTTTTGACAGAATCCAGTGCCACATCTCTAATATGAGGTATCAAGTCTTTCCTCACGAACACAAACAGGCAGACTCCTACCAACTGATGGCTTGATAGCAATGTGTAAGGTGCATCTCTACACAACACCTTTTCTAACTCCTCACTCCATGCTTTAGCATTATCAGAACTAGCAGCCATAATGTTACTAGCATTTAGGTCAACTATCTCCTCAAATCCAATGGCAAATATATCTGATGGGTGTTCTTTCAAGTTAACTGTATTTACTAAACCTGATTCTGGACAATCCAACAACCAGTCTGCTAGAGAGACATCCTTATATGCTAAGCTTCTAAAATGTTTTCCTCCATTTACATTGTAAGTGCCGATAGTGATGCGTATGCTTGTGGGCTGTGTAAACTCATTTGCTCTACGGCACATCTCTCTCAGGACTGGAGTGGAGGTGTGTAAAATATTAGATGGTAACAATATCCTTGTACGGTCAGCCAGTTCTGAATTCAAAGTGGAACCTAATAAGAGAATGTCAATGGCCTCTTGCTTGGAGTTATCCAATAGATTATTTTGTATGGTCCGAGCCGCTGACCTAGCTCCATCAATGAGTTTGGAACCGCCTTGAATGGCGCCTGTGCCTGCATATATTTTTGAAACCTCATTACCATTATTGACCCACATCTGTTTGAATACTTCTTCAAACCTGTTAACATTTTGTTTCTTGTCAATGCATTGCAGCAACATTAATTGAATAGCTAGCATTTCAAGACCAATGAAAGTTTGTATAGAGTTAGTTCTGTCGAGGCAATCTAAACAGTTTGTTCTTATAACACCTTTTTGAACATTGTATATGTCCACACCTTTAGCACTAAAAATACTGATTTCATCATAGTGTTTTTCAACAATTTTTTTAAACTTAGACAAGGCAGTTTCTATTGATCCAGCTCTAACCTCTTGATGGTAATCAAATATGATTTGCATTACATCACAATGTGCTGATTCATTAAGATGTTTCTGAAATGCATTACTTAGTGTGGCCTCCCCCTCACTGCCACCAATCAAACTAGATCCAAGAAGATTGACTACAAAGACTGACCCATAATTACGCTTCAGTTGTGTGAAGTGCCTATCGCAGGCACTTGTGGAAGCATCATAGCCTCTGGACATTTTAACCTTATGGGATCCCACTTGAATACCTGGTTGCTCCCAAAACAAAGGTACAGATCCTCTTGTTTGAATATAGGAGGAGACAGAATCATCAATAAATATCGCCTGTTCAGTTTCAACAAAATTAGCGACATTCCCATCATCATTGCACCCCCTCACATTGAACCGTGTTCCAGCACGTTCACAACTTAGTCTGGATACAAGGACTGCTCTGGCTTGGCGATGTCCAACATATATAGTGCGAATTTCAACTGAACCACACATAGCTCTAGTAAGCCAATCCTCACAATCAATACCAAATCTTATCAGATGTATAAACAAAGTTCTATTCCAAAAAAATCTATTATCAGAAATTGCACCCTTGCTTTTTCTTTGAGCGCATAATGTGAGATCAAAAAGATTGTCATTTGTTTTTCCATTATTCCATGAAAAGTAGAATGTACCAGAGTTGAGAAGCTTTCTTACTTCGGAGACTTTGTCGTCCCCTTGCGATTGATAAAATAGGGGTAGGAACTGTGTTTGGGTGATCTTAAATACTTCGACATCGCCGACCTTACCCACTGAGCAGCAGCCTGTGACGAGGACGAGGTACAACAGGCAGCTTTCACCTGAGTTGAGCTGGAGCACGCCGAGGCACCCGTACGCATCCGCAATCTTGTGGTACTGCTTCCGGAGCGTGTCCGTCTCTTGCGAGGACAGGGAGACCACGGCTTGAGACTCGAACAAGAGTGCACTGTCCTTATTTCTGTGTTGCAAAATTACACTGTAGGGATTCGGAGGTGACGACTTCTCCAGCACCTTAAACCCCTTTGACATAGCCATGGCTAAGTGCGCTAAGTTTTTGCACCCAGTCAGGAGATAATATTACAATCAGCCATCCGCCCCCTGGAATTAGTTACCTATTTGATTTTCCAACAAGAAAATAATCGACCACATCAATATCGAATCTAAACGTCAATATTTTTTTTAATAGCTCCGTCCGTGCGTCAGCAATGGAATCGTATCAAATAAAGTCTACTGACTCGTTCGGAAATTATATTGAAAATGGTAGTAAAATTTTGTTTTTCGAATATGTCTGTAGGAATGAATATGTTACGGTAAAAATGGATAGAGTGGTTATTATGTATAATTACCGGTAACTATACATAATTACTGGTGTTCGTGGTAAAGGTGGTGAAAACTATCGAATTAATCACATTTACCGGTAATTATATAAAATTACCATACCCTTTGTGTAAATGTGGTAAATAATAAGATAAAACTGACTTGACTGGCTCGGTGAAACAATTGTTTTGTTAGTGACCCAGCCTGGCGATTCCAAGAGTCGTGGGTTCGAATCCCACTCGGGACTAACATTTGTGTGATGAATATCGGTGTTTGTTCTGTGTCTAGGTGTGATTATGTAGTTAAGTATGTATTTATAAATAACTTTTCTGAACATATTTAAACCGCGTCAGATAGATGATTGAAATTTGGCATGCAGGTACCCTAATAGACTTACTTGCGACGCGATATTGCAAAATTCGTAAGGTTAAAACTTTTGTATGTAAAATCCTGTAGTCCACGCGAACGAAGTCACGGGCACAGCTAGTTATAAAATAAACCAGTCAAGTATCTAGAAACCAAACTTCATGTTTGGTTTGTAAAAAAATATTATCTTATAAAAATAAAGTTAAATAAAATTAACACAAAGGCAGGGAATTTTCAGTGGAACTCTTAAAATTCTTTCTCGTCAATATATTTTTGCCGGTTTGAGATTTGTGACATTTGGAATTGCAGAGTACTTGTGATATTTGTCAGCAATGTCAACATTTACCACAGTCGAGCGGGAGTTTTATATAATTACCGGTAAATTTGAATAACTCACTACATACCATGTGCGTCGGGAATTATCTATATTTACCGGTGATTATAGATAATTACCGATTGCTCACATTGACCGTAACAAATACACCAATAGTAATATCTTTGTTATTTGGAAGGAAGAACTACCATTATTAGGATGAATATGGGATATATAATAGTATGCATTCAGTATCTCACAGGTACCTATTCGCTTGACTAGAAGTTACAAAACTAGGTATATAGGCTAGTAGGTTCGCAATTATAATACATCAAAACACGTCGTACTCGTATGGTTTTAAAATATTTTATTATTATTACAATATTTATTGTATAACTGTATATGTATACATAGGTATTATTTTCTTATTAATTAATAACAAGCCTTGAATAGAGAGCTGTGGACAAGTTTGGAGGAGACCTTTGCCCAGCAGTGGGATGACGTAGGTTAATAATAATAAATAATAATTAATAACATCACATTAATAATACTATTACAAAGTAACTGAACATAGAGTACAATTTATATCAACATTTATAAACAGAAGTTAACGTAGTTTTTGTAGCAAGCTATAGAAGCGGCTGGCACGGTGATTTTTCCCGTGGTTCTTTGCACGTAGTTCTGATAGATTTCCTTGGAGGCGCGGGATACAGTCGGCGGGATCATGTCCACTGAAGAGTCGATAGTGAACGCGCTGGCCACCGTCATCACCACGTGGATGTCCGACTTGTACTTAGGGTTGGAACGCTTCTCGTAGTTCACGTACCTTTTATACCTGGAGTAGATAAAAATGTATATTATTTTTTATTATATAAATTACGATATGTCAGGAACTGGTCGATCTTTCGGGTCAGTTTTGGAGTGGCCTTTGCATACCAGGGACAGCTTAGAGGCTAAAGAAAAAAAACATGATATGGGGTGGGGTGACACTCATAGGTTACCCTAAAGTTGTCACTGCCTGTTCCAGGATTGGCAGTGTGGATAATTGAGAGGGAATGGAGAGGATGGAACTAGTTAGATAAGTTATTCATTAGAAAACTTTCTAATGTGTGTAACCATGACAGTTTAAAAAAGTTATTCATTGTGTAATAATGACATTACAAGTTTAAAAGTGAAAGTATTTTATTTACCTCTTAGCGACTTACAATAGAAGCTTCTTTAATTAATATTTTTTTTTGTATGCTCATTTAGGAGTGATCCTAAAAGGGGATATCTTCCGCCGAGCTGGGTGATCGTGCACTTTTTGCCCCATATAGGTATATGTTGATAGTGGCCCGAATAATTTTGAAGTGAGATGTAGGTTTCATACTAATGACATATTCTTTCGGAGATAGTATGTAAGCGCCATCTGTCGGTAGCTGTGCTACGTCGTTAATCGTATATGGCCACACTCACATGATCATGTCGCGCTTGGGCGGGTCGGGCGCCTGGAGGCGACGCGCGCGGCGCACGGCGGGGAAGGCGGGCGCGGGCGGGCGCGGCGGCGCGGGCGCGGCGCGGCTCGGCAGCGGCGACGTCACGTCCTCCTCCGACGACGACGAGCTGTTCGAGCTGCAGCAGCACACACGTTTATATTAGACAGCAAATAGTAAGCAAAATCGTCAGTCCACATAAAAAATGACTATAGTTTATGGTGATTTCTATAAGGCCCTCGCGCAATGCTGCGACGCAAAACAATTGTATCGAATTTGAAAGACCAATTAGCGAATAGAGAGAAACAAAGCAAGATGTCACACTTGGAAAGGTGCTACTTAGAACCATTTAAACCCACCAGATGCTTACGTCGCCGTTGCGATTTTTTCATATTTATCCCTTTAAAGGTAAAGGTAATTTTTCCTAACTGATATATGATGATGGCTCGGAGTGGGCTGGTCGTCATCATCAGACTTGCGGGGGAGCGGATGGCTCTCACCCCTAAATTTGTTTCTTGAAGTGAGCGTTTTAAACACTGGCGGTCCGTACACATATCTTTACAGAAATATCATTTCGAATAGGTCCATTTAATGTAATAGTGTCCTCACTCGCTGGAGTTGTTGGTGTTGGAGGCTCCGCCGACGCCGGCGCGCGCGCTGAGCGCAACTCCGCGCTTGGCGCCCGGCGCCGCGCGCACCACGAATGGACTCAGGCTCTCCGGCCACGCCGGCGCCAGGTCGCGCAGCGTGTGGAACATCTGGGGGACCGACACGTGGGTACAGAGAGCAGTAGCGCTACCGTGAGTTTAAAAGTGACAGACTCGATATCGCCTATGTAAATATGTCTATGAAAAACTTGTACAGCGCCCCTAGCGGTTACGCTGAGAACTAAAATCGGTAGTATAAAAAATACAATTCGATTGGTTTTTAAAGTAGTAAATTTCGATAGCTAACTCATGGTACCGGTACAGGCTAGGCGATACACTAACGTTTCGATATTATAAGAACGGTATCTACTAAGTCCAAAGTTAATTTTGTACGAACAGTTATTCTACATATTTAACGTCCAAATGGTGTATCGTTACGTACGACCTCTTAACAGTACATACATTCAAATTACAAAGTCAATATAATATACACCATGAAATTTTAGTGGTAATTTTTCCGTAGCAGAAGTATTTACCTTTAGTAGTAAGTACTATCGAATCATGCTAGTTATTTCGTGAAAAAATTTAACTTTTTCAATCAACTCGAAAGCGTGAGTAGCGATAGTTCTTTTAAGTGATGTGCCGTAATCAGGTACCGCTAGCCGAATGAAATTGATGAGTAAAGCTAATGTTTACCTAAACTATCTGAGCTCGGCTCCCGATCTGCGACCCGCATCACACATAGCTAACGAACTAAGTATGTATTTAAATAAGACAACGTACCTTAAACTCGAAGCACTCGGCGAACACGGTGTACTCGAAGGGGCGGTGGCAGTCGTGGTAGACGTCCACCATCTCGAGCGAGGCGTGGTCGCGCTGCAGCCCGATCAGCTCGCAGCACAGCTTGCGCGCCTCGTTGCGCGCCAGCGGCAGGCAGCGCACGACGTCCGCGTCCCACCATTGGGTTAGGGATCTGGGGACCATCATTTCGCGGTTAAAATGTAACCTATCATTTCGTTTGACCCTTTAACTGGGGAAGGCAACCATACTTATTGCCACCATAATTTAAACCTTATTCCCTTAAAATTAAGTCCAAAAGCAATGAATTTTCATCACATATTTAATTTCGCTCGCTCCTTATACGTCTTTATTATACATACATACATAAAATCACGCCTTTTTCCCAGAGGCGTAGGCAGAGATCACTTCCACGTCATTATTATTATACAAATACTTACTTTTACATTTTATCTATTGAATTTATCACCTATTATAAATTATTCACCTTTTATAAAATATTATTTGTATTGTAAGTTAAGTATATTGTTTGTTGAACACACCTGTTCCGAGGGATGTAGACCATAGCCTCGGGGTGGTGCAGGTAGTAGTCGCTCTGGTACTCCCATATGGCGGGCTGCTGCGTGTCCGGGATAAACAGCCCTACAACCAAATATTAGTTTTATAATAGTACTAAGTAATTTTAGTAAGTAGCCAGTACCTATATATTTAAAAATGTTTATGTCCGTCTGAAGTCGTCCTACTCCTTAACTCTTATTGATTAGTGGGTTAAAAATAGGCTAGTCTTTTCTTACTCTCCAAACTACCTTTAATTCATCAATATCAGTTCAGTATATTTTGGCATGAAAACACAGCATAGTTTTCGATTACTGAACATGTAGTGTGTACACATTAGTACCAGTTTGAAAAATTTTGATGTGCATGTAAAATAGCGATAAGGTTGGAGTACAAGTACAGGGTGCACCCATCAATCCAGCGATAAACAGGGGTCGCGCGATTTGTATCGAATTGCTCTGTCAAACCCCAAGCGGATTTATCTGAAGGATTAATAGATAAGTATCAGAATAATTTTATTAGGAAAATCAACTCTTTTTTGAGATGCACAAATGTTTTTAAACCTTATGGTAATAGGACACTTTTTTTTTTCGACAGAACTTAGCTGTTAGCCTCAGGCGGCTTTTACAGCTTTACCGGACTGGCCGGGGAGCGGAAGGCTCACACTCCTAGTACATTTAAGCAACGTTTGTCTGAGGGCGCCCCCTGACGGGGCTCGAACCCCTTCCAGGGCGTCGCTGGGACGGTCCCTAATGCGGACATATGTTTGGGGAGACAAACGACCCGGCACGGCCGGTATCGGGTAGTGAAGTATAGAGTGCGTTAGTAGATATGTATCAGAATAATTGTAAGTATTAGGTAAATCAACTTTCTCGGGCGGCCGTACCTAGGAAGAGGTTCATGCTGTTCTGCTTCTCAGCGTCGGAGAAGGTGTTGGAGTAGTAGCGGCTGAGCGTCTGCATGATGTCGTTCCCGTGCGACGACCACGGCGCCGTCTTGCGGTATGTCTTTATCCTGACAATAAAAACAGAAGTCAAAGCGGATGCTAGTGAAGATAGAACATTTTATAAAAAAGTTAAATCCTACATACGTTTCATTTTTAATATTAATGGGAGATTTTTTACGTGTTTGTCGATTTTTATAAAACTTGGTATGGAGGTAGCTGGCAATCCGGAAAGACACCAGCGCTATTTTTTTTTTAAATTCGACCCCCATATATAAATATGAAGCCCCCTCTATACCAAGTTTTATAAAAATCTATATTTAGGCTTGCGGGGACAGCGAGAATACACGGTCAGGTTCTACAATCAAAATACATCTAACATCAGATTATCAGACGAAGTCGCGGGCGTCCTCTAGTTAGGCTATAAAGCTGACCTGTGCACCAGCTGCGAGCCGCCGTACTGCAGCGCCAGCGTGTCGCCGTGGTCCTCGTACAGGCCTTCCAGCAGCCGCACGCAGTCCGAGTCGAACTCCAGCACCGGCTCTCCGATTAGACCGAGGGCGTACAACTGAGAACAAAAAAACAACAATAAACAAATTGGACAAGCTTTATAAAACAGCTCCCACTTACACTGTTCGTAGTACAGGATAGGTAGTGTAGTAGTGTAGGACGCCTGCAGGCCCGGTAGTGTGACGATCTGCGCAGGACGGCTGGTAGGAGCTGGATGCGAGTGGCCGAGGATAGAGAGAAGTGGCGGGCATTTGGGGAGGCCTATGTCCAGCAGTCGACAAAAATGGGCTGATGATGATGATGATGATGATATACGTAGTAGCCCGTGACTGACCTGGTGAGCGAGCACGCACTTCCCGATGGCGAACTGCGCGGTGTTGGTGCGGTCGAGGCAGTCGACGCAGTTGACGCGCGCGAGGCCGGTCTGCAGGCGGCCGGCCTGGTGCCCGCGCGCGCCGCCCGCCGCGCCGCGCCCCTCCGCGCTCAGGAACACGCCCGTGCGCCGCACCACGCTGCCCGCGATCGCTGTTAGCCTGGGAACGGTACCGGACATAATATTAATAATTAAGGCATCCGACCATGACCGATTTCAGCCATGGCGGCCGATCTCAATTGAGATCAGCCAAGTGCGCAGGACATATTATAGTGCACAAGTGTGCGCGCAAACACAAGTGCACTCTCTATTCCCTTACTCTAATAATTCGGTGAGACGGCAATCCGACATGACCGATGAGAGATCGGGCGCAGGACCACCGGCTTAACGTGCTTTCCGAGGCACGGGCGTTCAACCGCCAACTTCCTAACTCCGGGCTTCCTACTTTCATTACAGAAAAACTCACACAAATTTTTGCGCGATCCCGGTCTTGAACCAGGGACCTCTCGGTCCTAACACGGCACTTGCTACCAATAGACCAACGAGGCAGTTAACGGACACCAGTGCTGTAACTAGGGCGGTGCCAGCGGTGCCCAGGCACAGGGCGCAGTAATTTTTTAAAGCTCGCACTGGGCGCATAGAAGGCTAGTTCCGACACTGACGGACACAATATAGCGAGAATAGCAAATGCTACGGGCCCCGCCGCTTTGGCGGCCCCAACAGCTGTTCCAACAGCTGCTACCTTCATTTAATCTTCAGCTTAATCCTTCAGTACCTGGGAACGATTGCATGAGTGATATGTAAAGACCGTTTTCTCAGTTACATATTTGCTTCACATAGTGGCTATCAGCATCAGCTTTAAATCTCAACTGCAGTGTCCTGCGCCAGTCTCATTCAGAGACTATGTTGCTAGACCAGATAGACAGGAAAGAAAGATGACGCTGATAATAATATTGGCAATCAATTTGAATATCAGTCTATGGGCCATTTTCTATTTAATGGTATTGTTACATATTCCAGCCAGTTAAAATAGATATTTTATGAGAGTAATCTACTGAAGAATTCTTTGTAAATACATTGTTAAGGCATTCGGAAAACATTTTCGGCGTTAAAAGAACATGTTCAAAGTTCGCTCTACTTACTTATCCAGCACCTTAGCATCAGTACCCTTGTTCATCCTGGCCATGTCTAAATGAATGTACTGAATCGCGTGTTCGGGGGGCATGAACTGGTTTAGGTACTTTATCGCATTGCTAATGACGTCACTGAGCAGCGACTCATGCTTTTTCTTCTCCCTTTTCTTTACCAAGTTGACGAACATTATTGGAGCCCCATAGCGCTGCATTAGGTTGTTCATATGTTTCCCAGGTATCTCCGCGAAAGGGTCGCTCAGATCTATCGATATCGCTGGCTTTGGCACCATCTTGGACACGTCTTGTGACCAGTAACTGGGCACTGATCCTCTCATTTGGACGAATGAACTGAACCTATAAGAATGTGAGAAGCGATGTTTAATTTTACTTGGATTATTTTTTAAACATATTAAGCCAGAAAAGTTAACAAAATATCTGCAATATTAAATACTAATTACTAGAATTTATATTAGGTTAAAAAAAAGCATTAAGATAGATGGACAAATCTGCATCAAATAAGTATTAATATAAAATTAATTAATATAAACTAATAATATCATACCTTCCCAATTTAAAGGAGGATACCATAGAATCATGCACAATCTGTTCCGTTTCCACTTCATTGGCTACATCCCCATGCATATTCGCGCCTCTCTTTAAAAACCTTGTTCCAGCATATCTGTTGCTTCGTCTTGCGATCAGGGTTAAATACACAGGTCTTCCAAAAATATTAAGGTTGCTCTGCTCAATGAAGCCATGAACTATGTACAAGATCCAATCAGGATGAAGATGGGAATGAACCGCTGATAGCAAATGACTGTTCCATACGAATCGCCACTCGGGAACTGTGCGCATTCCGATTTCTAATTTTTGGGACTGTTTCCTGTTGAGAAAAAAGACAAATGATGGTATAAGTACATGTTACTTAGTAAGATAAGTTGAAACACTTTTATTGAGTGCCATTATATTTGTTACAAAATGAATAGGCCCAGTTGTGGTTGAATTTGGAGACACTTAAAAAGATGTGTAAAATCGCATTTTATTGAAAATATAATGCCCTCACATATTACCCAAACTCTAATTACTATAAAAATTAAATCAACTGATATATAATAATTATAAATTACCCAGTTTTATTTTGCCGTTGTTTTAATTGCATTTTCCAAGTCTCAAATATGTCCTCATCATCCTCTTGAATATTACAAGTACACTTTTTTTCCTCTTCATCTTGAGATCCTCTTTGGTAAACAGCAGCTGTAACTGGTTTTGGGAACAGTACCGGCGCTAGTTTTCTTGGTGGAGCCATATTCATTTGCAAAGTGTGTGTTATATCGTAACTGTAACTATAGTAGAAGTTTGTTGACAAGTCCACCGCTTGGAACATCTTCAGATACCTCTGCTCGTCAGGGTGCTGTGGCTTACTCACATCACTGGGAATGTATATCATGGAAGTGTCTTCGATTTTGTATATGGAATGGGAACCAATCACAGCAATTTTTCTTCTTTTTGTAACTAGAATTATGTAGTATCCCTCTAAAAACCTTATGAAACCTGCAATAGGAATGTTTTGATGTACCTATTTCTAAAATTTTAAAATATGGGTTAATAGCTTTCTGCTACTACATCTAGTTACTATATCTAGTCATATAGACATTGCCAAACATAACAGAAAGACAACTACATGATCAAACTGTAAAAAATTATTGGAATGGACATTCTAAATATGTGTTGAGAATTGTCTATAGAACTGTCACTTGTCACCAATAATAATTTAAGAATATTAGTTACCTACAATACCAAATGCAGACACCAATTTATTGAGGCCAGGGTTCCGGCCGGTGCGGTTGCCAAACCCAATCATGTTCAACAACTGGTGTATCTCTTGTTTGTTGTACTCCACCTTGTCATCTACCAATATCAGCTCTTTGGGATCTGTTCGATCTATTTTGAGCACTCTGAATCGGGTCTGAGTATTATTTGATCCAATTAAATAAAATCGCTAAAACCAAGTAAATATAAATTTACATAAAAAAAATACACATTTATTAGGTTCAATTACCTCTTTCTTAGGCACTAGGCACACTCATGTACTAGAAAGAAGGCAAGAAGACATTTATTGGTCACATACTATACAATTTCAAACTACAAACAACAGTGGGGCTACCGTGAGTTTAAAACTTACGCGCTCGATATCAACTACGTAAATATGTCTATGAAAAACTTGTACAGCGCCGCCTGGTGGTTACGCGAAGAACTACAATCGGCCATATGAAAAAAACAACTCGATCGGTTTTTAACGTATGTAAGTTTATGATAGCCAACTCATGGTAGGCCCTCAGAAAACACACCTACAATTGAAGTAATTAAAAGTGCACTACTGTACAGTGTGCTAGTGCACAGGTTTATTTAAACAGAGAATGGGGCGGGGACAATAAAGAATAAACCAACTAAAGTCATCTTGGATTGTATTTATTTATACAACAGAATGAATATATATTTTTAGTAACGAATCTCTTAATTAAATATACTTATATTACAATATGTAGATTATTATTTGATATGCCTGAATTTAAACAGCTGTATCATTTGAAATGAAAGTTGTCTAAAAGTAAGTATTTAATAGCATCTGATATAGTACATTTCAGTTTATAATGGTGCTGATTTTAAATGTAAATTTCTATTTATAGTAGCGATAACTTGGACAACACCAGATGTACATAACTATTATTGTGATAATATTGTGTACTTACAGCTTTGGTTTCATAAAGAGCAATTCTCTGGATTGAACTGATAATGGGGTGAAACATAAGTTCCTGTTTAGACATTTTTATTTTGGATCTGGATTCGAATACATATAATTTTACAAGATTGTTGTTAGATGTTTGTTTTCTGTTCACATAAAGAAATATTACTAGAACAGCTGATAAATAACAAATAATAATACGACCGCACCGAATTTCCCAAAATATAGCTGTGACACTGACATTGACAGTTAGTTACCAACTTGACATTATTATTTTTTATATTGTAGATTGATTAACGAGGAAATATAGGATGTTCACGTCTACCTTTTAGTTGTAATATTTTTTGAGAAAATAATATGTAAAACAACCTAAATATACAAAATATACAAGGTATAACGGGAGGGGTATCGTAAGTAGTCGATGGGGGACTTCAATACCTATCGATATAACTCCCATGTATGTTCCGCGATTTTTAATGGTTCCAAAGTAATTGAAATTTTTCTGAAATTTAAGTAAAAAGCCGGAATTCAGTATAGAAGTATTTATAACATATATAATCTTGGTAGTATTGTGTATATTCCGGTTTTAATTTTTCCATTATTGTGCAGGATTTTAAGCTATTGCATAGCTTTTATTGCGGGCTTTGAGCGCAGCGACCGAACCAAGAAATTCCGTAACGAAAAATACCTCACAATTGTCTAACGTCGTTTCAGTTTGGTAGACTTAAAAAAGCGTCGATGGCCGAGTGGTTATGGTCGTTGCTTGCCATGCGAGAGGTCGCCAGTTCAAACCCCGCCAGGTACCAATGTGTTTTTCAAATTTGAAATTCATATGTACCATCATTCGACGCTTAAACGGTGAAGGAAAACATCGTGAGGAAACCAGCACGCCTGAGAGATTTTTCTATGGTGTGTGAAGTCATGTCAGAGGCCTACGGGCGGTTTAAAAACTTTGACACCAGGTTGTTCATGAACCATACGATAAGAAGAAGAAGTGAACGTAGACTTCGGCACGGTGTTTGTGTGCGTGTTATATGATGTATTGTACGACTCTACGAAACTCGCACGAATCGAAACGAGCTGCTCCGAAATCGGACAGTCTCCTAGTGCCACACGTCTTTTTTTTATACGTAGTTGTTAATACGGTTGTATCTCACTTACCATAACCTACAATTGCTTAACAACTTACAAGAAAAAACCATGAGCCATTAGAGGTCCGTTGGCCCGATAGACCAGAATACAACACAATAACTGAACATTAAAAAATCAGATTGGCTGCTGAAGAATGAATCTCGACTGCACAATTGGTAAGTTGTATTGCGCACTCGGGTAAAATAGTTCATAGTACATACGGATACATAATTTTTATCGTTTTTATTATTATTATTTTTTCGTTCAGGATGACCTCACTCCACCTGATCCTGAAGGAAAGCTGCCGTGAGGTCCACATATGAGGTCGATAGGCACAAAAGGCCCTATTAAACATGTCGCCCCCAACCTAAAAGCCTGCATTAATTATAATTCTATAGTAGGTACTAATTTTTTATTGCACATAAAATAAAAATAATTTACAGAGTTGGCTTTACTGTAAAAAACCGGTCAAGTGCGAGTCGGACTCGCGCACCGAGGGTTCCGCCGTACAAACGTAGCGGTTTACAATTTATGACGTATTAAATCAAATTACTTACTAGATAAGTATCGTTCAAACCAATTGCATGGTAATGCGTAATGCACATCATTTATAGTTTTTTTAGTTTTCTGTACCTGATTACGTCACATCTTATAAAAGAATGATAGCTTCTCTCGTTTTCGAGTTGGAAAATTATAATTTGAAAAGAAAATTTATTTTTCAAGGAATATATTTGTATCATTCGATAGTATTACTAAAGGCAAATCGTTCTGCCACGGGAAAACAACCAATGAAATTTCACATTGTATAACGTTGCTTCGTGCCGAATTTCAAGATTATG
This sequence comes from Maruca vitrata, assembly GCA_039566165.1. NCBI lineage: Eukaryota > Metazoa > Arthropoda > Insecta > Lepidoptera > Crambidae > Maruca > Maruca vitrata. The sequence goes on along the minus strand of CM076914.1, from coordinate 12,014,160 downwards.
AGTTCACGGGTAGTACCCTGTAGACTTGATTCCCTAGCGTTCACAGCAGCAGCAGCTTATACCGTAAACTGTTGTATCTTTTGATCGCGTAAGTTAGATCCAGGTAGAAAGGAGACCCACGTATTTAGTATAAATTTCAATTTGATACCTTTATTCGTTATTGAGAAATAATGTAGTAAGTTTCATTTTATTAAAATATTTTTATTATATTATACAACTATTCTATTCTTCTATTTAAAAAAAAAATTATCCTTAGCTTCATGCTAAATTTCAAGATTCTGAGTTGACGGGAAGTACCCTGTAGCTTTGATTCCCTTGCGATTGTCGAAAATTTATTAAAAATATCGACATAATCGGCTGTATCTTTTGATTGGCTTGGCTTAGAAGTTTCACAGCTTAAAGGGACAATAGACCTGGGTATTTTGATGTGAATTTCAGCTTGATACGTCGACGAGTTCTTGAGATAAAGGATCTTGGCAGACAGACAGACGGACAACAAAGTGATCCTATAGGGGTTCCGTTTTTTCCTTTTGAGGTATGGAACCCTAAAAAAGAGTACAATTTAGATGATCTCTTACAGTATGATCTCTTACAGTAGCGCTACCATGAGTTTAAAAGTGTCAGACTCGATATCGCCTATATAAATATGTCTATGAATGAAAAACTCGTACAGCGCCCCTAGCGGTAACGCTAAGAACTAAAATCGGTAGTATGAAAAAAACTTCGATAGGTTTTTAACGTACGTAAGTTTTCGATAGCCAACTCATGGTACCGCTACAGATAACCCCAGTGACCTAACCATCCTATGGAGGCAAATAAGGTATGATCATAGGTTATTACAATGTATTAATATGATATGACATATCTACTCAATTCACCATAAGAATAAAACTTAAAAATTACCCGTAATCGACGAGCATGCATGAAGAGGTTTATGGATGTGTAAAGAACGAAAGTGGTGTGCCAGGACCGTAGGACATGGCAGGAAGGGATCTCTGCCTACCCCTCTGGGAAAAAGGCGTGATTTTATGCATGTATGTATTTATACAACTTATATATGTTATGCTTACTTGAATTTCATATCTACCAACAATACATACTACGTGGGAGTATACCAGAGCCGCTCTAAGTTGGCCGATTTGCTACATGTCAGTCTGACTGCACTAGTCTTTGAGTATAAAGCCACTGGAGATGCCTTACACGGGCGACCCCCTCCGGCAAAGTACATTGGTCAACTGTTCAAACACGTTTAATAAAACTACTTGTCGCTGCACCACCGCCATTTTGTATTGATCCCTGTCGCGTGACGTTACTCTTGAAAAATGGTTAGTTGTGCAGTATTCTCATGTAAAAGGTGACCGAGAGCTCAAATTCGCAACAAGAGCGCGTTTAGTATCATATCTAAGTGTTTTTATTAACTTTTAAGCGTGTATTTAAGAAGAATTGCCATTTAAATAAAAAGTCGTTGCGATACGTAAACGACAGAAAAAAATAAACAAGAATACAGTGGTACGGGGGCTAGTGATGTCACAAAGTCAAAAAAGCGAATCGACATTTGAATGAATCATTCACTCCCTGCAGTTAGTTGTATAATCCGTTTTTTACTTTAATTTTGAATTAAATAAAAGGTCTAAACATATGTTATATTTAAATCTTGTAAGATGAATTAGAAAAATTACTTTTCTTTCCTCTGGTCATACGATATTGAAATTTAGTCTGAAAATGAAAAGAAATTCTGTGACTCCCTTAGAGATATTTTTAAAGACATAGATATTTTAACCGTATCCTCTCAGTACATTTTGGACTGTATCTTATATGTTTACAAGAACATACAATCATTTAATATCGGATCCTCAACATTTTAACACCAGTAATAAACATAAGTTTGCCGTTTCAAGGCTCAGGCTTCAAAAGACTGGAAAGTCGTTCTTGGGTTTAAGCACAAAATTGTTTAATAAGATCCCACAAAATGTTATTGAATTACAATAATCAGTACAAGATAGTTCAGTTCATTCACCAAACTGATTTTATTTTATTCTTTGTGTCATCACTATTTTTTCGTATGTGTGTTGCGTAGTTACGTGAAAACTTTGTTTGTGTGCGTGTATTGTTTGAAGTGTTGAACATTTTTGTAGTGTGCGTTTATCGTTACAGCAAAATTTGTGTCTGTTGAGTTATTAATTTTTTGGTGGTGTGCTGTACGTGTTTACCTCGCCCCCCGCTAAAAGTGGCGAAAAAATTTGTTAGAAGCGTTGACGTTATGGCATCTCCAGTGGCTTTATACTCAAAGGCACTAGTGAGGGACAACGGTAAAATTGCCGAAGTATATAAGTAACAGTTATTTCCACTTTATAACCAAGCAAGGTCTAATTATAACAAATTTTTATTAAAAACATTAATTCACATCCAAAAGATTGAATTTAAGTTCCTTATTTATAAATATATTTATTTTTAAAATACAATACTTATTAAATCCTTCATCCTATTTTTAAAAATACCTGGTGAGTATTACCCACTACGTCACTATAAAAACGTGTCAAACGGCGTAACCTTGTAAAAGCGTAATACAGAGTGGAAATTTTACGTTTTCTTTTTATAATTCAATTATTTTAGGTAATAAAAGACAAATAACTAGATAATTATACCGGAGCCGTTCTTAGAAGACTGATTTGACACTTTTTATTTTATATTTTGCATTTATCCTTGTTAAGAGGAACATATTTACGCGAATCATAAAGAACAACTTTTAAAAATAATACGTTATTTCAAAATTTCAAATGCACATAATTATATAATTATTTGTCTTTTATTACCTAAAATAATTGAATTATAAAAAGAAAACGTAAAATTTCCACTCTGTATTACACTTTTACAAGGTTACGCCGTTTGACACGTTTTCATATGTTGCGGGAACGGGGTACGTTTAATTCAAGATACGCCAAAAGTCACCAAAAGACAATTAATTTATTTATCGACTAACAATTACACAATTAAACACTTAAAAACACAATTAAAAAAAAAACACTTAATAACAACACTAAACACGGAACACTAAATTACACTAAAGCACTGAATCACACTAAAACACTGAATTTCACTGAAACTATTCGCAGGTAACGCACTCGATCACTTCTAGTTCGCAGGAGACTGATTCGCTTCGCTTTCCAAATCGGAACTGTCCCGTCGCGTCGTACATCCCGCTTTTATACCCAGAGACGCAGCTCTTCGCGTGGCGTCGAGAATATTCTCGCGGGGATCGAAATTTCTAGAACTCGCTGGAGCTTGCTCCGACCGACCAGAGTGTGTGACGTAGTATCGTGCAAGCGAATATAGACCTTATCCATACGACGATAAGACTAATTTCGCTTGCACGGTCTCTCAAGGTCGTAATATTATTATTACTTTAGAACACTCTAGAGCTCGCTACAACCTACCAGAGTGTGTAGCGTAGTATCGTGCAAGCGAATATAGACCTTATCCATACGACGATAAGACTAATTCCGCTTGCACGGTCTCTCGTGGTCGTAACATTATCCCCTCTTAGTCATGCTCGTCCCGAGCATCGATTTGACCCATGGTAACGAGCCAATCGATCAATGTGAACAATTTTCGGCTTGCCTCTTGTCCCTTGTTTGATCCGATAGGTTAAGTCGTTCAGCCTAGTGATGATCTTGTATGGTCCTTCCCACCTTGGCTGGAACTTCGGTGATTTGCCCTTCTTCCTGAGTGGGTTGTGTAACCAAACCAGACTCCCTTCATCGAAACCGTCGGTGTTGGCTTTGCGGTCGTATCGGGTTTTCATTCTTTCGCTGGATTTTAGACTGCAGTCTCTAACGAGAGCATGTACTTCATCCAGGCGCTTCTGTAGGTCAGCCGCATATTCGGTTACTGGTTTCGGAGCTTCTGGCGGTGTCCCAGTCAACGCGTCTACCGGAAGCCGCATTTCTCGACCGAAGTTTACCATTGCTGGGGTTGCGCTAGTGCTATCGTGGATCGCAGATCGGTAGGACAGCAAGAAAAGCGGTATGTACTGGTCCCAGTCTCGTTGATGCTCGTCCACAACTTTGGCCAAGTGGTTTTCCAACGTTTGGTTGAATCTCTCGACCATGCCATCGGATTGCGGGTGTGCTGGTGTAGTACGGGTCTTATGCATACCCAACAGTTGACAGACCTCCTGGAACAGTGCTGACTCAAAGTTTCTTCCTTGGTCTGAATGTATCTCAAGAGGCACACCAAATCGGCAAATCACCTCATGGACTAATTTCTTGGCAACCGTCTTTGCTTCTTGATTAGGCGTAGCGAAGACTTCAGGCCACTTAGTGAAGTAATCTTGGACCACAATGATGTACTTGTTTCCCTCGACGGATTCTGGAAAGGGGCCAGCTACATCTACTGCAATTCTTTCCCAAGGAGCGCCGACGTTGTACAGCTTGAGTTTGCCCTTACTTCTGGTTTGTGGGCCCTTTACTGATGCGCAAGTCGTACATTTCTTGCACCAGTCTTCGACGTCCTCCCGACAGTGTATCCAGTAGAACCTCTGTCTCAGCTTCTCTAGGGTCTTCTTCACGCCTAAATGTCCCCCGGATACCCCATCGTGTATGTACCTCAGTAGAGAAGCAACTTGTTTACGGGGTACAATCAGCTGTAGTGTCGTTTGATCCCCTTTTGGTGTTTCCCATTTCCTGAAGAGTACTCCATCCTTAATCTCCAAACTGTCCCATTGTGCCCAGTAACTTTTCGTGATGGGGCTTGATGATGCTACATGGCTCCAAGAAGGTTTTTGACCTACTTCTTTCCATTCAAATATTTTCCTCAGGTCACTATCCTCTTTTTGAGCCTTTTTGATAGCGTCTTCGCTCCATTCATTATCAAGTCCCTGGGTGGTAATCATCCGGACTTCTTCTTTAGTCTCTGTCTTAGAACAATGACTGCAGGCCACAGGACAAGGTCTCCTTGATAGGGCATCGGCATTCAAATGCGTTCTACCACTCCGATGTTCTGTTGTGAAGTTGTACTCCTGTAGCTGCTCTAGCCATCGCGCCACTTGTCCTTCAGGGTTCTTAAACTGCAAGAGCCATTTTTAACGCAGCATGATCTGTCCGCAGGAAAACTGTCTTCCAACGAGATACTTGTTGAAATGCTGTAGAGTCTTCACTACCGCCAACAGTTCCTTACGAGTCACACAGTAGTTCCTTTCAGGTTTTGAAAGTGACTTACTGAAATAGGCGATCACCACTTCCCGTTCACCTTGCTCTTGCGACAGAACTCCGCCTATGCCAGTATTGCTGGCATCGGTGTCCACGATAAACCTTCCTTCTCTGTTCGGGTAGCCAAGTATAGGACTGGTGCAGAGGTGTTCTTTTAATCTGACGAAGGCTTGATCACATTCCAAGTCCCAGGCGAATACTCGTTTATCTTCCGTGAGCCGATGAAGAGGTTTCGCTATATCAGAGAAGTTCTTTACAAAGCGCCGGTAGTATGCGCATAAACCCAAAAATGATCTCACGTCGGTCTTGTTAGCTGGAATAGGCCATTCTTGGACAGCTTTGATCTTCTCTGGGTCGGTCCTTACACCTTTCGATGAAATAATGTGGCCTAAGTAGGCGACTTCTTCCTTGAAAAACGTGCATTTCTTTGGGCTGAGTCTCAAGTTTGCTTCTCGTATTCTTGTGAAAACCTTCCTCAGGTTACTGACATGCTCTGTGAAATTTCGACCCATGACAATGATGTCATCCAGATAGACCAGGCATGCATCTCCCAGAAGTCCAACCAGTACCCTTTCCATCAACCGCTCGAATGTCGCCGGAGCGTTGCAAAGACCAAAGGGCATGACGTTGAACTGCCACAATCCATTCCTAGTTCCGGTCGTAAATGCCGTCTTCTCCTTGTCTTCTGGATGGATGTCAACTTGCCAGTACCCACTCTTAAGGTCCACTGTTGAGAACCACTTCATGCCGCTCAACATGTCCAGTGTGTCGTCTATACGGGGCAGAGGGTAGCTGTCCTTCTTCGTTGCATTATTCAACAATCGGTAGTCCACACAAAACCTGGTGCTGCCGTCCTTCTTCTTTACTAGGACTACTGGCGAAGACCACGGGCTTGTGGAAGGTTCTATGATGCGGTTCTTCTGCATCTCGGCAACCATGTCTGCTACCTCCTTCTCTTTGGCAAATGGAAGGCGTCTAGGCCGCTGCTTGATTGGTGGCGCGTCTCCCGTGTCTATTCTGTGTTTAACGAGACCTGTCCTTCCCAAATCATGGTCACCCTTCGAAAATATGTCGTTGAAATCTAGCAACAACCTTTTAGCTTGCTGAAGTTCCCGCTCAGAGAGTTTGTCCTTACAATTTGCTAGGAGCGGCGTGACGTCATCTCCTTGACAGGATTCCGGTTCCCGGGTCCTTTTCAGCCTTCTGATGGATTGACCTGCATCGCACCGTCCGATGACACAGTTTCTTCGTAGCTGCACTTCATCTTCGCTAAGATTGATGACTCGCACCAGCGCTCCTTTTCCGGTCATTGCCAGAGTTCTTGCTGTGATCCAACTCGGGTGGTCGCCGCAGTTTTCTATGACGACGCTTCGCCCTTGACACGCAGTGTAAGGGAATCTAACTTTGACCAGAGTTTCAGATCTCGGCGGTAGGGTCGTATTTTGCAGGCAGTAAACTGCGCATGATCTCGCTCCCTCTAGGAATACTTCTTGTTCGGGAAACTAAGTACTCCTTTAGCGACGTCTACCACACACTTCTGGTCTCTTAAAAAGTCTAATCCGATGATGCAGTCGTCCGTGATGTCTGCTATGAGAACGCCGTATTCAAAGGTTTGTTCTCCAATGGTTATGTTCGCCATCGTCTCACCGAAGACGGTAACTGGCTGGCCTGTTGCTGTTTGAAGCTGAACGGATGGTCTCTGATTCCACACAATAGTCCTTTTCAATAGCTCCGGACGCACTATTGTTCTTGAAGCACCGGTGTCAATAGTAAAATGACACGTTACGCTGTTCAGCTGTCCACCCACAGTAAGATTGTTCCCATTACCAATCTGTGAAACAGTGACGGTAGGGGCTCGATGTTGGCCAGCCAGCGCCCGCCCCACGGCCCTGGCTCCTGACAGCTCTTCTGCGTCCACCTGTGTAGAGGACGCTACTGTCGTTCTATGCGGCCATCTTCGCTTGGGGCAACTACTCCGAATATGGCCCCTCTCGCCGCAGCTATAGCACATCGGACCCAAAGAAGGTTTTTCCTTCACCACAACCTCCCGAAGTCGTTGAGTTCTAGCGTCTTGACGCACGGCTTCCACCTCCAAAGCATGGGCTAGAGCTTCCTGTAAGGTCTGATGATGGCTCAGCTTCACGGTATGCCTGACGTCTGCGTCTCTAATTCCATCACAGAAGGCTTGCGGGATCATTGACTCCACCATTGTCGGGCATGACACGTACGCACGTCTGACTAGCCTTTCGATTTCCGTTGCCCATTGCTGCAGACTCTCACCAGGCTTCTGCTGTCGATCGCGGAGTTGTGCTCTATATGCGTGTTCTAGGTGTTTGTCGCTGTACCTGCCCTCTAGTGCTCTTTGGAGAGCACCTAAAGTTCTGTTGTCCGAAGGCAGGTTTTCCAACGTGAGCAGGGCATCTCCACGAAGAGCCAGAGTCAGAGCTATCAAGGACTCTTCCTCGTTCCACCCCTTTCCTTTAGCCACCGTCTCGAACTGGTACCAAAATGCTGCCCAAGACGTCGTTCCATCGAAGTGGGGTACTTCGATTTTCGGAGAATCCGACACTACCGTAGCACCCCGGGTCCCCACTCTTGCCATTTTGGTATGCAGCTGTCGCATCTCAGCATCCACCTGGCTCAATCGATCCTCATGTTGGGTGAATCGATCTTCATGTTGGGTGAATCGATCTTCATGTTTCATCACATCATCCTTGAGAGCATCAATCTGCTTTTCTAGTACTTCGTGCTTCTTTTCAATAGCCCCCAACAAACTCTTGCTTAGCTCTTCCAGGTGACGGGCTTGCTCCTCCTGGCGAAGGGCTTGTTCTTCCCTCAGTTTAGCAAATTGTGCTTCCTGAAGTCGGGCTAGCTCCTCCTGGCGGCGGGCTTGCTCACGGTCTTGCTCCTCCTGGCGGCGGGCTTGCTCACGGGCTTGCTCCTCCTGGCGACGGGCTTGCTCCTCCTGACGGCTGGCTTGTGTCTGCAGCATTTTAAATAAATCTGCAAGCTCCACAGGCCCAATCGGTGTTTGAATCGATCCCTCCGTTGAAGTACCTTCACCCTCTTGCAGGGCCGCGGTGAGACTCCTTGTTACTCGACCCTCACTGTCTTCTCGTGGTGTAAGAGGCATCTTGAATCCCACTTCTGACACCAATTGTTGCGGGAACGGGGTACGTTTAATTCAAGATACGCCAAAAGTCACCAAAAGACAATTAATTTATTTATCGACTAACAATTACACAATTAAACACTTAAAAACACAATTAAAAAAAAAACACTTAATAACAACACTAAACACGGAACACTAAATTACACTAAAGCACTGAATCACACTAAAACACTGAATTTCACTGAAACTATTCGCAGGTAACGCACTCGATCACTTCTAGTTCGCAGGAGACTGATTCGCTTCGCTTTCCAAATCGGAACTGTCCCGTCGCGTCGTACATCCCGCTTTTATACCCAGAGACGCAGCTCTTCGCGTGGCGTCGAGAATATTCTCGCGGGGATCGAAATTTCTAGAACTCGCTGGAGCTTGCTCCGACCGACCAGAGTGTGTGACGTAGTATCGTGCAAGCGAATATAGACCTTATCCATACGACGATAAGACTAATTTCGCTTGCACGGTCTCTCAAGGTCGTAATATTATTATTACTTTAGAACACTCTAGAGCTCGCTACAACCTACCAGAGTGTGTAGCGTAGTATCGTGCAAGCGAATATAGACCTTATCCATACGACGATAAGACTAATTCCGCTTGCACGGTCTCTCGTGGTCGTAACAATAGTGACGTAGTGGGTAATACTCACCAGGTATTTTTTTAAAATAGGATGAAGGATTTAATAAGTATTGTATTTTAAAAATAAATATATTTATAAATAAGGAACTTAAATTCAATATTTTGGATGTGAATTAATGTTTTTAATAAAAATTTGTTATAATTAGACCTTGCTTGGTTATAAAGTGGAAATAACTGTTACTTATATACTTCGGCAATTTTACCGTTGTCCCTCACTAGTGCAGTCAGTCTGACATGTAGCAAATCGGCCAACTTAGAGCGGCTTTGGTATAGTATTATTGGTAGATATTAAATTTTGTGTTTTTTTTTCTCTTGAGACGACTGGTGCGTTGATGTCGTTTGTATGAGCGTTTTCTCGCATCGATCTGCCGAATAAATCGCTCGACTCAGTGGTTAATTTTTATATCTGTGAAAGTATTGCAAATATTTAACTATGATATACTAAATTAAAAATTGGAAAAATTCACATTCATGCCTGACTGGACGGGGACACGAACCCACGATCTTGGGATTACGCGCCCCACGTACTACCAATTATACTATCCAGGCGTTACGTCATGTATGTGAATTTTTCCGTCACTTTACCCGTTAGCCACGGGTGGCGCCCCCACCGATTGCGATCAACACTATCGGTCCGTAAACATTTCTTTACAGAAATGTTATACAGAAATGGAAGCACCTGGCAATTATATTTTTAATTGTGATTTTAGTGCTACACAGAGCTCTAATGTAAATTAAAAAGGCAGTCCCCGTCCAGTCAGGCATGAATGTGAATTTTTAATTTACATTAGAGCTCTGTGTAGCACTAAAATCACAATTAAAAATATGATATACTAAATCAACCTAAAACTGTAAATTATTAGATAAGTAATGCAACGAGATATGTGTAATTTATTTATAATATAACTATTTTATAAAGTAAGGTATTATTGGCAAAATAGATTTGAAAAGAAATCATGAGTAGGTATGACAAATTGACGAAAGACAGAATCTAATTCTAAACAAATATTACTTACTTTTTAATACAAATTGGGTACCTCGAGATGTTATTGATTTTTGTAGAAAAGATTTACGATATTTGTAAATTGTAAACGCGCATTGTTATCTAATGATAACTTTATCGTAATAATTAATATATTATGGATATTGACCGCCATCCATCCCATAATTAAAACTTACTATCTATTCATAAACTTTTAGCCCATCAAGTTAACAGTAAAGTACCTACTAACAGATATATTATTATTCGTACTTATTGATAAATACTAAAGGTTGATTAATGAAAATATTTTTCATTCAATTTCATTCATCATGTTCTAACCAATGAATCAGTGCTACGATATCAATTAATGCTAAAACCTGAATGAAAACCGAGTTAAAATCACAAACAAATAATATGTGAGCGATTTCGAATTTTGGGTAATATATATGAATTGAGACTGTCTCTGTTTCTTGTGCCAGGAGTAGAGGGTAAGATCTCCAATCAGGACAAATATTTCTGTGATGAACATCGATGTTTGTCCCATTACTTAGTGTGTATAATTGCTTCCAATGTATTTTCTGATATTCCGTAACACAAGAATTTTATCTACTCACATCACGGAATCAGAACACTGCAAGTGACGTTGTGAACATATTTATTTATAACCCATTGTTAAATATGCTAATTTAAATCGGATAGGGAAAGTTTTATTTATAGTCAGACTGTTAATTACACGCTCGATGGTTTTGTGAGTGGGTCGCACAAGGATTCGCAAAGATCCGTTGTGTTAGTGTAAAGGGTTTGGCAAGGCGCGCGGCCGCATTGAGCATTCAGGGGCCGAGTTCATGCGTGTAAAGGCTTTGAGTTCTCCGCCATAGTTTGCCATAGTAAGCACCGCGTGAACGGAGGATCGCGGGAGGCGGGGACTGCGCGTGCGCGCGGGGGAGACTGCATTGCCAGTCACGCATCTCCCCAGAATACGGGAAATGTGAATAAGAAAGGCTCACACTACTGTAGCAATGACACCCCCGTGTTACTTGCTTTATATTAAGTTTCTCTAGTTGAAACGTTTCCTACAATGTCTTAATTAATTTTAAATAAAACGAAAGTATTTTATTAGTAATTTCTCAGAGAAATATCCTCCACTAAATAAATAAGCCTATTTATAATTTAGGAAATTTTAAGGTAAAAGCGTACTAAACCAGATAAAGATACAATTGTTGATTACTTAATCTTGTAAGATGCCTGGCTATCCTCAGCTGGTGCGGGCCGCCGCCTCCCGCGCGTCGTCGATATCGGGGGCACGGAGCGGGCGCTGGCAAGCGGCAGTCCCGCGCGCGCCTCCGAGCCCCCAGCCCGCGCCGCGCGCTCTCCGCGACTCCCTCGACTCCGGCCGACCGACCATGACTCCCGACCCCACGGTACTCCCCACAGTGTCCCAGTGAGGCCCCCCCAGTGGTTCATGTGACCCACGACGCCCCGCGCCGGGACAACCGGTCCAGATACGGAGGCTGTAGCGCGCCCGAGCCCACTCCGTTACGGAGGAATGCGGTAATTTTAACTACTGCGGAGCCGGGCACCGTTCACTGCTAGGGATCGACCGATTACTGCCCACAATATAAGGTAAGTTCAAACCAGCATTTCATCTTAAGGTATACACTATCGTAAGTGTGTGCTTGAGTTGTTACGAAACAGTCCTACTGTACAAATGAAAAGAAGTTTTTGCAAGTAGATATCTTGTATTCTAACAGAAAATTAATATGAGAAACAAAGCAAAATCTATTTCATATTCAGTCTTTCACATTCTCAATTCATGTTTTTGATAACACGATCTAAAGGTGTCCAACTCACTCCACATTAAACTCGATAAACCGCTTAACGAACGTGTATCTTCAAGAGTAACAAAAAACATGGTAGTGTATATAGTCCTATATCTCAGTTTTAGTTTCGTGAGAAGTATGGCTCGTACTGACGACTTTTTAAGAGTACCTCAGCTGGAATAACTAATGTATCGATCCTCAAGCAAGGTAGACATTAGGCTGTGGGCTACGTGCTTACTACGAGTTTGTACTGCGACCTTATACTTACGATTTTCTGTTTGCGAAAAGCGTTCTCATGAGAAGGCAACGCCCTGCGTAAAAAGCTCAAATAAAACCATAATTATTACAAACTTGAATTGATAGTGTCTATTATTTACATAATAGGTCAATATCCCGTAATCTTTTTACGAATGCTACTCGAAATAGTCACAATCTTAGGACGTAGTTACTTAGTACATATTTGAAACCAAGTGCACATGTTTCTTAAACACTAATTATTACCTATTTAGTATAAATGTGAAAGTATGCCTAAATACATACCATAAAAAGCAACATTCAGACGAATTGATAACCTCCTCCATTTTGAAGTCTGTTAAAAATAAAATTAAGACAAAAAGCTTAAATAAAAGCACACTCTTCAGCAGCTCTTTTCTGAATAGAAAGCAATTTTATATATTTTTATATTAGTGAACTGTGAATAGATAGCAATTTCAACACAAACGACGTCATCAAAGCAAATATTATGCGACCGGTTGGCGAATATCAGGGATTATTTATGCAAAGCATGCTAAAAAGGAATTCTACCGCTTCAAAAATCGTCGCTAGCCGTCTCAGCCACGGCTCTATCGTGGTTCTATTCTGCGACGCTCTCAATTTCTCGCGAGTGATGCTGTCTGCGGGCGAAATACCAAATATCTATTGTTGTTTTTTTAATCCAATTTCTCGGCGGTCATTTGCTTTATCTTTTTCTCATCGGCGTCTTTAGAATTATGGAAACAGTACGGTCTATTATAGGTAGGTGTATTATAAAATTACTTAAAAACGTAGGTGTATTATAATTTTTTTAAAACCGAGCAGTATCTACTCGTTTTTTGTAGTATAGATTAGAAATTCGCGTTCTACTGGTATAATCTGTATGAAAATCTATACATACTTATAATAATTCTGTACATTAAATATATTTTCAAAATAAATATCAGGGGGTGATTAGTGATCGATTCTGATGCTAAAAATGCAATTAGTAAAATTTTTGACTGTCTGTATGTTCCCTATAGAAACCAAAACTACTCGACGGATTTTAACGAAACCTGGTACATTTATTCTTCACACTCCTGAGCAGGTTTAAGTATACTTTTTATCACGCTAAAATTAATAGGAGCAGAGTAGTGAAGGGAAATGTGGGGAAAACGGGAGAAGTTTTCCATTTTTTAAGCTTCCGTCGCGTGTGCAGCCTTAATCTTACGTTTATATTATTTTTGTGTTGGATAGACCATTTATCGAGGAAGGTTTTAGGCTATATAAAATCACGCTGCAACCAATATAGCGCTTGCTGGGCATTTCGTAGGCGCGGGAATATTAAAAATGCTGGCTAAAGTATCTTTTCCACGCAGACGAAGTCGCTGGCACAGTAATATAATATGTAAATTAAAAGATTTTACGTTAAAAGTTCCGAATAAAATCTAAAATTGTTATACGATATCTGTCTATCGTTCTGGTCTCATTAACATACATTGAAACAATTAACGAAATAATTTAGCGAAAGCGATCCATTAAAAAAAGCGAACTTTTTTGTCAACCAATAATAAATCGAGAGCTATGAGCCTGATTTCGACAGACACAAAAGATTTAGCTTTTTTGTACTGAGCTCTTGGCATGTGAATGAAATTTATAGCAAAACCATCGGCCTCGTGTGCATCGATTATATTTTACAAGTCTGGGGCATGTTGAAAGATTTATGAGAAAGTTTCTGATTTTTAACCAGAATCGCATGCAAAATGCTAACGTAAAAACATTGATCGCATGTTTCTGGCTATAATATCACAGTGTTTAAGGTATAGTAGGAGCTAGATACTTGCACTAATTTTCTATGGAAGAATAAAAGTGCAAATACATGCTCGTATGTAGCTTATTTGCCACGTATTGAAGGTAAATTTATACATTGTTAAACCATGATCAGGTAATACGGCCAAGTTAGCCTGTGAAAGTTAGAGAGCATGTACTTAACGCCTTGAACCAGGCTTGCTAATTACGTTGATAATTTTCACCCGTACAATGTACGGCGTACATACTCGGGATGGTAACGAACGTAACACACACTAGATAGGCTGGACATTAGATTATTAGGAGTAAGAGCCATCCGCTCCCCCGCAAGTCCGATGATGATGACGAGGCTACTCCAAGCCATCATCGTAAGTCAGTTAGGAAAAAAAATTAAATTAGGTTATTTATGTTCAAAGCCAGGTTGGGGTTTCAGCAAGTCCAAACACGTGTTCAGGGCGTCCTTGCCTATGTGATGTGACCCACTAACGGGTCGGAGATGCCATTATTTTCAAATCGTTGAGCGAATATACGTACTACATACTATAGCAACAGCATTTCGGTGTTCCGCAGCCAAAACCATCCATAGTGTCCCGCGACTAATGCAGTTACTATACTTATTTTACTTACTTAACCTATTTACATTTTATAAAAATGCAAGAATAGAGTTTAAAGCGATATAACGAGATAATAATTAAATTTCCAAAAACTCTATTTTATAAGTGCTTACGATATGAATAATTGCATAAAATGATACTTCATTCATTCGAAAATTTCTGAACATACCTTACGATTGTGAATCTTCTTTAATATCTACTTAGGCATCAGCAGAATAAATTTATAAACAAGACTTTTGAATTTCCAGCGTTATGATAGTGTGATGGCTAAACGGATTCAGACGGTGATAAATGCTGATCAACTGTGATAGAGAAAAATATACACCGTGAAATTTTAGTGGTTGTTTTCCCGCAGTAAAATGATTCTATCTTAGTAGTACAAAAGATGTGTGCAGTTCTTTTTTGTTAAAATCAATAAATGCCGGTTTTACGAAAGGTTTAACCTTAACTCGAAATTACTTTCGAACCGTTTTATGACTTAGGGTGTAGAGCTTCTTAAGCTTTAAGCATCGATTTCATGCGGCAAGCAGTAACTGATTACGTCACATCTTATAAAAGAACGATATCTTCTCTCGTTTTCGAGATAGAAAATTATTATTTTTAAAATTAAAAAAAAAAAATTTTTTTTTCGCGGAATAATTTGCATAATTCGATAGTATTACAAATGGCAAATCGTTCTGCCACGGGAAAACAACCACTAAAATTTCACGGTGTATACATATTTAGGGTTGCTACAAGTGTACTATTGAGACGAAACAACATGTCAGATACGATTGTAACTTGTGCAAAATACATGAGCTCGTCTTACCTGTTCCTGATGTATATCTACCTAAGTACAAACAATGGGAAGTTATTGCCAGCACTTTTGAACGTTACACAAATAATGTATTAACAAAGCAGCAGGCTTTTGTATTCGGCGCGGAGCGCGGGCGGGGTCCGTCCGATTGTGTCCTCGTGTTTGGAGAATCAATAAAGGACACTTCTGCTGAGTTTATCAGAAGGGTGAAAAGTAGATCTCACCGGAAATGTCCAACTAAGGCAGGTCAGTTTGTGACGGATACTTTTTCTAAGACGGTTAATGTCTAGATGGTAGGTTGCAAGCTATAAGCTTATACAAGTATTCCAGTAAGTACTACTGCTTTATCGTTTCTACCACATACAGAAGATCTCTAACTATAAAAATCTGATTTGATTACAAGATCAAATAAATATATTTTACCGCATTAAAATTATTTATCATTTTAAAAACATAATGAAATACTTTTTTTTTAAGAAATTAACCATCCATACTTTGTTAAAAAAATTATCTAACAATGTTGATTTAAAATATCTTATTAGATTAATTAAGTATAGTAAGCTCCATCGCAGCCTGTAATTCATTTACCTAATTTACTCATATAACTGGCGTAGTACATCGTCTTCGTTCAATAGCAGGTAGTTGATTTCATGAATGGTCAGTAACGTGGGAAATATAAATACAAATTTCGAGGTCCACGGTGAGATCCACGTTATGCAATCCTTCAATATTGATTTTGTACTTAGACTGGTTTCGTTATCTCAGAAAAATGGGCCGACGGGATTATTTGAGATATTGATTACTGCAAGTGGCAACATGGAAGAACTGTAGGAAATGTGAACTCTAAACCGAGTCAGCCGCAATTGGTTATGCGATATGAACAAAACAGTAAAATTGGACGCGGTCGGTCAACAAGCAATTTATATGCACTGCAGTTTCGATATTAAAATGTTTTTGAACAATGTTCCTGAAATAGTTATTTTTGTATTGCCTGCTTTTATATAGGTAATATTCTGGTACACCTACGGGAGGCATTATAGATAATTCCATGTGTATATCTAGCCAGTTTCAAATAATAAACATAAAACTGACTGTTTCGAGAAGCAGTGATTGTACTGTAAAGTAACAGCAAGATAGAAAATAAATTCAGTATCGGAAAGTATTAAATAGGTATACAAACCCAACCCCACCCCAGCTTACATGAACTAAGAAAGTTATTTGGCACTAATAACGCCTAGAACGCGCTTCGACTTTAGATGGAAGCGATAATTTACTTAATAACCAACCCCGCTCTGGTTGCAACAAATTTAATAATTCTTTGAGAGTTAGAGGGTTGTTTAATTAAAGGCGGCGAGAAAAAATAACGGTGTTCCCGGGTTAAAAGTTTATTCGGGTCCCATCTAACGAGTCGAGACCGCGGCGGCCGCCCACGCTCGCGCCAGCCGCTCTCCTTCACAGAATGCAGACGTTACGTTACACAAAGACGAATGTAGCATGTTTGAGTAACAAGCATTTACCACAACTAAACTGACCGCAAGTGTAAAATGTAAAGCGTTGCATTTCGTTAGAATGTTGAAAAGTGTGATGATTATGTAAAATAGAATCGCATGTTAAAGTGTTTAGACAAACAGCTAAATGACAACTGTATTTTTTAAAAAGGTATATTTAGAAAAAAACTAATACAATATATTTACATCATACTAAAATATAATGTGGAATTCTAATAAACTTGAAACTTGTAGGTAGTATAATGCAATAATACGGAGAAAAAACTAAGTTGAAGATATGAATACACTTTAAAAGTAGGTATCTATTTAACGTATATTGCGAGTAGAAGTTGTGACTCGGCTAGAAGGGCAATTTTCCTCCGCTTGTGAAAGTTTTACACAGTTTTGCTTTGATATTACAACCAATACTGAACTTCTATTACATGTTAGAAAACTGAAACTGTCCGGGATATTTACCATGTTGTTTTGTTTTAATGAGCTCCCGATATTTCGGCACTGTTGCGGGAGCTCATTAAAACAAAACAACATGGTAAATATCCCGGACAGTTTCAGTTTTCTAATGTGTGTGACCATGACAGTTTAAAATCATATATTAAATTCTATTACATGACTAAAGAACAGCTTCAAACATGTAGCTCGATTCTCATTATGTTGAGTTAGACGTTACTTATTTGAATTTTATTATAATCATGGGTTATGCATTTGTCTTAGTTGTATCTATAATTACTTTCAGTCATTTGCAATAATTTACCTACCTAGACCTGCACATACTTGGTTTATTAATTGAAATAAATAATATCGCAGTGTATGTTAATTCAAGAAAGTAACATTTATTTATTTACTGTTGAATTATATTAACCGAAACAAACGGACAAATGATCGTATAAACCGATTAGACCCTCATTTCTTTATAATAGAGGATAGAGAAAGTAAGTAGAAAGGTGCCTGGGAAAACGGTGAAAAGAATAAACATGAAAATTATGTTTTTTTCGTCGAACGTCGAACTTTGAAATTAAGCCTTATCTTAATTTTTGTTCATTTCGTTTGTACGTAAGTGTTAACTTGTACATAAAGTTAACATTTTGTTATCATTGGGGTGCCCACGACCTACTTATTGCGACTTCGATAATCGAATCTGTCGTTGTTTATTTAAGCTGATCTTTTACTTGCAACCTATTTATTTACAAAAACATTCTTATAAATAGGATGTTTGCGTGTCACAAGTGCTATCTGAACGTTCCATTTCATGACCCCGATTGTGTTATCGAAACTACGTGGGTGAGCATTTACACTTGTTTAATTGGTTCTTTGATATAATAAATACTATTAAAGTAAGTAAGTAATAAATATCAGTATTAATTGCAAAAATAACCTCTGCATGCTCTCTAAGTGCAAATATAGTAATTTGACTTAATGGCTTAGGCTTAGGCTTTTAGTGACCGCTAAAACGGAACCAGCAGAATTAAGGACTAACGATATATACTAAGGCACTGGTTATCTAGGAAATAATCACGCCGTGGTAGTAGAAAATCCAAACAATCCAGATGGGTTGGCAAACTAAATAACCCTTGAAAATTAGCAGATACGTAGTCATCCCGAGAATACCCATAACAAGACACGATCTCATCGTTTCAGATGCCACTTAGTCATGTAATAATAGTTACCTCCTTTAACTCTATCACGTAAGTATTATAAATGACAGCAATAAAACGATATCTACATACATGTCGTTATATTATACTCGTAGGCAAGTGTAAATGTTCGTCTTCAGAAGCTGTAGAAAAAATTGCCGAATCGCAAAGAATTCACACCCCTGCTGCAGTAGCTCTTACGTGGCGGGAGTATGCACGGGTAGGCTGCGCAGGCACGATAACACCTGGCAGCCTAGACTAAATATAGCCGCGTTTACGAGAGGCGCCGGATTAGAATTCTCTCCACGTAACGGCGACGCGTGTGACCGGCCTAACGATTGACAATCTGTATTTTCTTGCCGGTGAAAAAGTCGGAAAGATTAAGTGTCTCACTTTTATACGTGAAATTTATTACTACAATTAACATAGGAAGTTTAGGTACTGCGTTAACCGTCCAATAGGTACGAACCGTCCCTATGCGCCCGAAACAGCGTGTGTATGTGTTTGTTCATGATATGTCTATTTATATTTAGGATGATAATGTATCTATAATTACCATAATTAAAAATTACAAAAGGTGCTACTGACAAATTGTAAAGTGGATGGTGTGGTGGAAGTGGAGCGCATGCAATACGAGCTACTCTTATCTAGCAGTCGAATTGCAAATCATTATTTATTTAAAAACCATACAAATTTAGTATGAATACTTTTGAAGACGCTTAACACTGAAAATGCCGCGCTTAACACTAACAGTGGGTTTACTTTTAACACCTCATTTGATAATTTCATCTAATACATGTAATGTATACCAGAGCCGGACAACCGGCAGTGGGAAGGGCCAGGTGGACCCTTTGTTTCGACGCGGCTGGGAAAGAAGTAATTAGTAAGCCATTACATTTGTATTTCCCACGGATGCATCCTCCCGTGACGACACTAGTACCTACCTAGGTTACATAATAATCTGTTTACAAACTATCTTTTAATTCCAAATGTCTACTGATACTACTAATCCTCGTTACTACTTAATTAATACTTCCATAGTTTAAAAAAATATCTGTTTGGTATGGTAATCATAATTATATCATAACGACATCTTACTTAAGCAAATTTTGTGAAGTCCTATTACTAAAGTCAAATAAGTATAAATATAAGAGTAAGTAGGTTATACCAGAGCCGCTCTAAGTTGGCCGATTTGACACTTTTTATTTTATATTTTGCATTTATCCTTGTTAAGAGGAACATATTTAGCGAATCATAAAGAACAACTTTTAAAAATAAGACTTTATTTCAAAATGTCAAATGCACCTAATTATCCTAATTATTTGTCTTTTATTACTTAAAATAATTGAATTATAAAAAGAAAATGCAAAATTTCCACTCTGTATTACGCTTTTACAAGGTTACGCCGTTTGACACGTTTTCATAGAGACGTAATGGATAATACTCACCAGGTATTTTTTTTAAATAGGATGAAGGATTTATAGTATTTTTCACCTAAGATGATCCCTGTGACACTTCATTGTGTTCTGTATCACGCATTTACGTTTGACAAACGAAAATAATTTTATTGCACACTTTTTTAGGGTTCCGTAGCCAAAATGGCAAAAACGGAACCCTTATAGTTTCGTCATGTCCGTCTGTCCGTCTGTCCGTCTGTCCGTCTGTCCGTCTGTCACAGCCGATTTACTCGGAAACTATAAGTACTACAGTGATGAAATTTGATGGGAATATGTGTTGTATGAACCGCTACAAAAATATGACACTAAATAGTAAAAAAAAGAATTGGGGGTGGGGCCCCCCATACATGTAACTGAGGGATGAAATTTTTTTTTTCGATGTACATACCCGTGTGGGGTATCAATGGAAAGGTCTTTTAAAATGATATAAAGTTTTCTAAAAAACATTTTTCTTAAAGTGAACGGTTTTTGAGATATCAGCTCTCAAAGTCGTAAAAAGTATGTCCCCCCCCCTCTATTTTTATAACTACGGGGTATAAAATTCTAAAAAAAATAGAGGTGATGCATGCTAATTAACTCTTTCAACGATTTTTGGTTTGATCAAAGTATCTCTTATAATTTTGAGATAGGTTGATTTTTATTATATTTGCTGCTACGGAACCCTTTGTGCGCGAGCCCGACTCGCACTTGGCCGGTTTTTCATTTTATGGCGGCGTCATTAGGAAAAATATTAAAATAAATATTTTTATACTTTTAAATGACAAACAGTATCCTTTAGTTTAATTTAATTTAATAGAACATTTTTTTTGTCATTTAAAAGTATAAAAATATTTATTTCAGAACACAATGAAGTGTCACAGGGATCATCTTGGCTGAAAAAGACTATAATACCTAAGTATATTTCAAAATAAATATATTTTTAAATAAGAAACTTCAATTCAATCTTGTGGATGTGAATAAATGTTTTTAATAAATTTGTTATAATTAGACCTTGCTTGGTTATAAAGTGGAAATAACTGTTACTTATAAACTTCGGCAATTTTACCGTTGACCCTCACTAGTACAGTCAGTCTGACATGTGTCAAATCGGCCAACTTAGAGCGGCTCTGGTATAGTAGGTATATGTTGATTAATTTGAGTCAATGATTACTTGAACCGAATCACTGACGGATGGCTCTTTTAAGTAGAAGAAATTTATGTTTTTGATTCAATTGTTTAAAAAAACCTTTGACAACTAAGTAGGTTTAGGATAATTTAGGACACGACCGTAATTGGTCCTTCACCACCGACAGACTAATGAACGCATAGCATTCATTCATTCGTCGCAAGCGAACTGTGACTGCACTTGTGCTGCGGCTACATTAGCGACTGCGGCGAATATACGTGCAACCATCCTGCTCTACCAGATATAGACTGACAGAGACACGAATAATAAAGCCGTCGTAGTCCGCTAATCTAGACAGGGCGTTAGCAGGTGGATCCACAGCTCCGTGACAAATAGACAATAACTCAAATGTTTGACAAGTTCAGCGCCAATCTGCAGCAATTTATGGAGAAGTTACCTTTTTGCCAAATTTCATCATTCTACGTCATTCTAATGGGAGTACTTGTTTTTATTCCCCTGGGGATTGTATGAAAATAGGTTGGTAACTTTGCATGGGTTTGATTTAAATGCTTGATTTTTTCATGGCCGATGGGATAACAGGGACATTATCATGTATTGGATATTAATATCTACTTTTTAACCACATGCTTTTCCTGAAAGGGTCTTTAAAAGGGCCTTGTCAGAGAAACAGATAGACGGACAAGAAAGTAAAATTTTGGGTTTCGTTTTTTCACCTGGAACTGGAAAACTGTAGATAAAAGTAGTTAGTGCGTGGTTTTTGATAGTTTCGCCTGGCCTTCAGACAACCTCTATTCTGCGGTCTGACTAACTGGACCACAATGATACATCTAAATACAATGATCGATCGTACGCAATTCAAATGTTGGAACGGAAATTAAAATGATTTGGTTGCTTCGAGTTGATAGTATCGAAACATTAGCTCATTCATTAACGTGCAAACAAAGTTATTATACTCTAAATAAATTGTACTGTCTAGTGTCTAGCTACCATAAGACTAACAATTGGACAAACTTTTTGAGATTAGGGTTACATACTAATCGGATAGATATTACTTCCGACATTTGCTCTACTGTTTTAGTTTTTTAATTATGCGAACGACGTTTTATATGTAAGATTTTAGACTTTCGCGTTCCATTACTCTAAATATTAGTCTTTTTGGTTCAACGTCGGGCGGTAAGTACTTAGATATGTAATTGCTACTCCTAATATTGCGTGTAGACACATAAAGAATAGTATTTAGACGAATTTTCTAATTATAGAAATGTTATACATTTGTAATTAATGACGTCGTTATTTTGCGCTCCCACATCGTAAACAGATGAGTAAGAGGAAATCTGACAGGGACCAATTATCTTACAGAAGCTTTGGATTCAAATTTAATTCCAACCTGCGGATGTTACCTTGAACGCTCCCGGAAACAAAAACTTCTGGCCCGGATTGACGTCATATTTTTGGCGCACTTCAATCAGAACTTTGCGCAATACAATCAGTACACACTTACTTACTGTGTCTTATACTCATAATACATATGTAGTTTATTTGAGTCTCTGATACCAGTTCCACCATCTTATTTATTGGTCTAAATCAACAATCTACAAGATCCGTTATCATGGCGCTTGCAATAATGCGCAACATTGCATCGGTACCTAACTCATTCAAATAAGAGAATATGGTAAATATCCCGGACATAATCAGTTTTCTAACTAAAGACATTTTAAAGTTTTAAAAAGTTTGTTTCTATTTAATGTTGAAATTAAATCTCAAAGCTACATATACCGATAATGAACCCAATTTACTCAGACAGGGCGGGCAAATTTATTTGACCTACCTACCATTCAATAAGAAATTGTCGAAAGAAACAGTACTGGCTAATTAGAACTCTAGATTTATAATACCTACGCTAACTGATATTTATGTTATGAAAGATGACAATTACCTTAACTAGGTACTTATTTGTCAGTTTGTCTGCCATAAAAATAAAACCTTTGTTATAAAATGTTCAAATAACATCATATAACAACATACATATATGGTAATATACACACCTTTAATATACCTAGTGCAGTCATTGAAGCGTAAAATACGGTCAAACCTCCGAATTTTTTTACTGTGCACCGATTTGCATGATTTTTTTTTATTTAGGCTCATATTACCCTTAAATTCAAAAGTGAAAATGATCTGAACCCCGCCAATTATTTTTAAAGGGTAAAAACGAACCCTTAATGAAAAATCTACATTGTGCCATTTTATCGCTAGAAAACATGTCTAATAATAATTGGTAAAATTGTAAAGTGTTTTCTAACACAATGACATCATATTAAAATAATTTTCAACCCCTTGAATATCTTTCAGCCCTTGCAAACAACCCTTAAATGGAAAATCACAACGAAATACTTTGGTATGACATAAAAAGATGTAAGTATAGAGTAAGTAATATTTTATATTCTCTAGAATAATTATGACACTTTAAGCCCCTTTCAAGTCATGTAACAATCCCTTAAAACCTTAAAAATGACCCCTTGAAACCTTGAAAAATCTTTGTATGAAAAAATTTTAACCGCCTAAGATAGATGATTGAAATTTTGCATGCAGGTATTCTAATGAACGTAAAGCTTACTTGCAACGCGATATTGCAAAATTCATACGAGAACGGGAGTTATTGGGAAAAAACTTTTGGATGTAAAATCCTATAGTTCTCGCGAATAAAGCCGCGGGCACAGCTAGTTATGTATATTTATACACATAACAGTAGTTTTTGGTCTCTATTATACTATATATACTGCGTACTTTCACGTTGCTCCAAATATTCACACCCCGAAAATGTTCAGTAGAAAAAGAAAACTGAGTAGAAAAATATA
Source organism: Maruca vitrata (assembly GCA_039566165.1). Taxonomy (NCBI): domain Eukaryota; kingdom Metazoa; phylum Arthropoda; class Insecta; order Lepidoptera; family Crambidae; genus Maruca; species Maruca vitrata. The sequence continues at coordinate 11,990,319 of CM076914.1, read as the reverse complement.
TGATACGTTTTTGGACTATAACTCCTTAAATTTTTTTGCTATCATAATTTGTAAATTACCATTGTAAAGGTAATTAAGAGAGCTACAATATCCTGTATTGCAATATGTAGTAAAAAACAGTTTACACAAACGGGGAAGGGTTAAAGGGCTTCAGAGAAGTTGTGATTGCGCTGCCACGCGCTCTTTAAACAATCATATCTCCGTCAATTTTTGTTCGATAGAAAAAACAAAAAAACCAAATTGTTTGTTAGAAAAATACCTATTTTTTTTATGTCAATACTTGTAGACGTATCTATCGTAATTTTTGAGATATTATGAAAGAAAGGAGGGATTTTAAAAAAAATTAAATTTTTAATATTTTCTTTATCGAGCCGTTTTTGAACAATATGTGTCCTGAAGCATCCAAACTGATACAATCTATCAAACTTTTTGTAATAAAGATAATTCTAGACGGAATACGATTAAGTTTAATTTGGGTGGAAATGACACTTATGAAACCCATTAATTTCGGAGAAAAAATCTTGGATGCTCCGCTTATTTGCAATACAGCTCACTTATTTTAGGTGCAAAAGACCTTTAATAGTACTCATTTTAAAGCTTATTTTATGGACTACAAAACCCTTTTTTATAAGAACGCATAAAATGCATTTCCTCACCGCTAGATGGCATTGACTACATCGATAAAAGTTCAGATAAAGTGAAAAACTACTTTGAGCTTTCATATCTAGCTTAATATTGCACTTAGAATACTTTATAAATATTCAAATTGTTCATTTTTTTACCTGCTCCAATTTTTGTTTTTGGAAAATTTTCGATAGATCATATATTTTTGGAGATATTTGCTAAAAACCGATGAAAAACGTGCAAAAGTTGCGAATTTTCAATTGCCAATTACTTGAAAATTATTGGATTTTTCGAAAAACTTTTCAAATGATTTTTGCTTAAAATTAGGCTTTCTATCGATATCTGAGGTTATTTAAAAAAAAACCATCCACCGCCGAGAAGGGTCACCAACCACCCCCAGGGTGGTTGCGGGGTCCAAATCATTTTCACTTTTGATATTAAGGGTAATATGGACCTAAATCCAAAATTTCATGCCAATCGGATCACAGTAAAAAAATTCGGACCTAAAATGCTTCATTGACTGCACTATTAGTTAATCAGCATCTGAATTGAATCAACGATAACAACACAGAGATACACGTCTAGCTAAATGTATTCACCGTACATATCGTGTGTTTATCTGTTATCTCTACAATCCTGTTCGTTGTATAAATATAATTTGCTAATTGCTGCAAGCAACATGCATGGCAATTCCTGCAATCATCTCCGGCAATTTATGCTGTGCTCCACATATTAGTTATTCAAATTTGGACTCAACTGGCGTTATAACAAGAGCCCATGTGTATTGCGCAGCCTGCGCGGTCCCGGTAGTAACAGAGTTACTATTGGTAAGCCGCAGAATAGCTAACTATGCAGATAGGGTTGAAGGCACAAAATGTGTTGTGATATTCGATAAACAAACACTCTGATGTGGGAAATTATTATGGAAGAGAACAATAAACTGTTGTAGATACATGATCTTCTCATAGGTAAGGTAGTGTTTTGTAGGGGGACAGAGCAGCGTCTACATAAAATACACAGTATATGTATATTTACTAAAACTTATCTTCCAAATATAAATATACGCGGTCTATAGCTTAAAGCTGAAAAATCTCTGGAAGAATCAGTGCTTAATAATGAAACTAGTGATCCGCCCTCGCTTCGCTTCAGGTATATCACCCAGACCTAAGACTGAGCTAGATCGATTTATTGAACCCTACATATAAAATTTCAGCGAAATCGTTCGGACCGTTTCCAAGATCACATGCTTTTTCAAGCAATCAGCGCCATCTGCCGGACTGATTTTTGAATCTAAACCATCCAGGGCGCCACTCAAACGCATACAGAAAATTTATTTAAATCGGTCAAGCCATTTAGGAGGAGTTCAATTACATACACACATACAGCAGAAGTATATGTATATATATAAAGATTTTAAATTCGATACAGGTACGATACCTACTAATATTGGCAAGCAACACAACTAACAACTTAGATACTCACAACGATCCTTACGAACTAGTGGAAAACACATAATTAAGACGTTAATTGTTTTGAGAGCATGTTAAACATATAAATTAATAAGCCACAAAATTATATAACCATTTTAACCTAGATTTCCTAGCAACCCTAGGCTCTTGCATACGTCTCCTGAAGGATTGTGGTAGTGAAGTTTATTGCCGGCCCATGCATGCGAGCGCTGTGCGAGCCACGCCCCGGCCGCGTATCTTCATCGGCCTGACGCATAGTGCTGCAACCTACCAATAGCACCATAGTACTCACTCATACACACTTTCTAACCTTTACCAGTTATTACTGCCATTGTTCAGACGGCATACCTACCAATTTACTTTGTAGTACCTAGAAACATGTTTCTGTAACACTATTTCTAAATAGAACACCTGTGTTATCGGAATAACGACGCTCTACTGCCATTAGCAAGTTGAGGTGACAATTAAAAAAGTACTACTAACGAACTACATTCAGGCCACATAACATTAATAAATACTTTGGAATGCCATATCGTTTCGTGTTTGATTAAATCGTCAACGAACACTTAATTGTTTCTTTATTATGGTGTTTACTTCTAAGTCTATGATAGCATATTAGGTACTACTTACTCTTATCGTAGTCACTCGCATCAAGAGATTGCATCATATTTATCGGTGAATCAAGCTAATTTTGCTGGAAAAGTTGAAGTGCACTTCTTTATATCTGAACAACATTAAATTTGATCTATTATAATATGTGCGTTGATCGTAAGAGGAAGCAACAATCTCACCGTCGAACTTTCGAATCCTTGAAAGTTTGCTTCTCGCCGCGACAAATGTAAACTTACACGGGCGGCAGACAAGCAATTTGTAGGCGTCGAGTGTTTGTGGAGGAGCGTAGGTGCGGCATCGCTAATGAGCGGGAATCGGCGAAAGTGCCCGCGACCGCCGCGCTGCCTGGCGCGTGCGGCCGGGCTGCGGTAGGGCTGCGGCAGGGTCGGCGGTGTCATGGTAGTTGAAGACTAGTTTCGGAGTCCCATGATGCTGCCATTCGGCGATGAGGTACACCGGGGTGTTTTAGTCGGTAAACCCCCTGGGCATTGCACCCCGCTCAGGAGCCGCGGCTGGCATTTATTATCTGCTCACCAGTCGTTAGGAAGTCCGACACGCCACTGGGAGAGAACCCCCTCTCCTGGTGAAGGTGCGTAAAGCATTTCACCGCGAAAAAAAAATCTATCCTTGTTTAGAGAACTGCCGATTCCAGAAGGCTCGTCATACTCTCAATATGATTTGTATCCGTAATTGGAACGATATTTTCATTTATTTATTTCTGTAGCGACACCGCAACCCGGTAGCCCTACCTCGCCACCCTACTCTTGCTCCAATTCCGTACTGGCAAAATATGCGGTCGGTAACAAGTAGGAACACAACGAAATCCAAGCTCAGCCGACGAAAATAGATGGCAAACTAAAGATATCAAAAAACAAACATGATATGTAAACCAATACTGAACGCTTATTTGATTTGCTTCTGCCATATATAATTTGGTTGTAGGTATAATGGAGAAATGTGGAAAACGCGTAAATCAAATCATCCATAGGTGTGACATACATGCAATACAAACGTAAATAAACATAAGTCACAATTTTACTTATCATCACCCTAAAAACAAGATAACAGTTAATACAAAAATACCTATTTCAAAGACAAATAATAAAAAATAAAAAAATATCGTATCTATGTACGTATATGTTCCTCTAAAGCATTACACACAACATTGAACGATCAAAAAACAAACCCGCTTTTTTAAAAAGCCAATTAATTTGACTGGCTCGGTGGCTCCGAGAGTCGTGGGTTCGATTCCCACTCGGGACAAATATTTGTGTGATAAACATAGGTGTTTGTTCCGTGTCTGGGTGTGATTATGTATTTAAGTATGTACTTATAAATATATATGTACGTATATCAGTCTCTGACGCCCATAGTACAAGCTCTGCTTAGTTTGGGGTCAGATGACCGTGCGTGGAAATGACCCAGATATTTATTTATAACTAAATTTAAAAACACTTAATACATGTACTATATGTATAATGCTAGACCAACTGACACTTATGTGCTTGTAATTTATTTAATTGTGTGACTACCTACCAAACGGGACGGCTAACCAAGACTTAATACGAGCCGATTTGCTTCTTAACCTAGAGCTGATATGTATGGCAAAATCAGTTTTCAAATAAATAAAAATATATTGACTTCGACATACCTATGTCCTATAAAAGTATTTAAAATAATTTGGGCGTATACGTCCTATGATGTTTAAAGATTTAAGTACGCCAAAGATTCGATTTAACAACAACCAGTATCAAGCAGCTAAAGAATTTTTGGAAACTCTTCCACTTGCTGCCTATTCACAGAGTTTAGAGCAGAGCATGCAAACGAGGAAGTGATCAAATTTCTTGGAAACGTTTTACCGTACGGTGAAAATGTGTCGCTAGATTTGACATTTCATATTCGCTTTCGACAAGCACTCGTTATCAAAGCAGTAGCGAGTTGTTATTGGTGGGAATGTGGGTAAAGTAAATATGATGATAACCTACGGACCACATTACGGCTTAACGAGTTTTCATACGCACTTGCAATGGAAGGGAAATGGAACTGTTCAACTGTGCTCTGAAAGAAAGTTGTAACTTTGACTTTTGTTTATTTATGTATCTGCCCTAATGAAAATGTTATTTATAACTTTTAACTGTCGAATACACAACGCCAATAAGTAGATTTTTTTAATATCATCAAATGTATCGTAACTACTGGTTTTACTCGAACTTGGACATCAATTAAAAGTTAAACTGCCCAATTCCAGCTCCAATCCCTCTTTACACAACAGCGTCGGAATTAACTAGAGATGTGACCTCCTCAGTCAAGAGAGTTGATAATGTAATTTGTTGGTGCCCGAAAGGGCTCCACACTAAGCCTTCAAACGGGGTCTTCACCTTCATAACAAACAAAGTTAACAAACCCATTTCCTTTGTACTACTCCGTAAGTACACCGGGACCTCGGAACACAGATTAAACCGACCCGCTATTTTCAGAGCCGTGTCGTTAAAATCGATCACAGTGAAAGACAGTGTTCCACGGCTATGAGAAAATTGTTCTCCTTCAAAATATATTGCCAAATAGTCAACCATCATGACCATTGAATTTAAATTCTGAAATTAAAAATACTTCCTATTTACCCAGATCGCAAATCGTTCGCTTTTCACTTAGATTTCCATAGTACCTAGAGATTAAACGCGTCTATGCAGTTCGATTCTTGAAAAGAAATCAGGTAATGCAAGTACCATCTCACAGAAAATCTATTGAAACTGTTATCCTAAGAAAAACAGCTAGAACGTGAATGTAGAGGCAGGGGGGGCGGCATCAGGCGCTGATCGTCTCCGTTACATAATTGCATCGGACGCGGAGACGGATGCGGCGCTGCGGCGAAACCTGCCGGACGGGCCGAGGTTCGACGCCCGCACTTGTCGCGATCACACGATCTGTCGCCATAACCGCTCCTTAGCGTAACCTTGAACGTTGTTATCGGTGACATCGGAATAAACTTTTCATTGCTGACCAGCTTTTACGTTGCGTTGCGTTAAGTTTGATCTCCAATTAGATATTCACTCACATATACTTGTTTGGTTTCTTAATAATAGTTTATGTAAGTATTTTTTAATTCTATTAACATTGATCACTGAGCAGATAATTAAGAATAACTAATATGACAGTCAGTTTGTATAAAGATGGAGAGCTTAAATTTGATAAAAGTGAAAATGATGCATTTTCTCTTATTATGCTAATGCTTTTATAACGCAATGCTTTTATTTTTTTTATACAAATCTTTATCGGTTGTATTTGTGCTATGTTAAACATGTTTATGCATATTCTATGCCCCCTTATCGTGAAATGACACATATCCCCCTTCCAGAAACGTTATTATCGTTAAAAATGCAATAAAACGGGTGTGGTATATTTTTTATGTTATCATGGCTGGGCCATTCGTACTAGAAATTGCAGCAAACAAGTCACATAAAGATTAATAATAGATGTTAACCGGGAACATCTGGCGTACGAGGGACGACACTATTTACCCTTTCATATACCGCTCGCTTGCCAAACTATGTTTAAGATTCCCACAAGCACGAATTATTTGAATTACTACAACTTGGGTATAGATTACCAGTACCTTTTCAGAATAAGATTTTGGTAAGACTTTTTTCGCATTTGTGAAACTCTATTCTGTCTAAAAAAAATAATACTTTCATATAAATTACTACCGCGAAAATCCTGTTCGATTCTTACATACCTACAAAGGACGTCAGCATTCTAGGAAACCTGTAATTAAACCTACATGTTATTATTAAATACCTGTACCAGCATCTTTGTTCGTGCACCAACATATGATGTATTTACCATTACGAACGATGCGTTTCCCCTACACAAACCACACAAAGTTATTAGTTAATTCTCGATAAACAATCAAGAGGCCGGGATCATTGGCTCGTACGCCATCTGCCGCCGCGCGCCACCTGGCGACTGCGCCTCGCGACTCGTTCATCCTCCTTAACCCTCTGTTAATACCTCACCTTCAGCCAAACAACATGATGTTAATCTCTAGATTACATAATATTGACTAAATTAGATCGGGAGTAAGTGTAAGTAAGAAAACACCCCTCATGTTGTTAATTGGAGACCGTCTTGTTCTATTTAAATTCCCAACATGAAAATAATCTATTTATCTGCCTATTGGTAAATTATTTAAAAATGGACCTAATCGTGTACTTCTAACCGAATTTGGGGACAGTATTATAATTTAATTGATAATAAATCTGTTATAAATAAAAACTCTCTATATAATTTTAATCCGTCATGGTTACACACATTAGAAAACTGAAACTGTCCGGGATATTTACCATGTTGTTTTGTTTTAATGAGCTCCTGATATTTCGGCACTGTTGCAAGCGCCATGATCACGTTCTTAAACTGACTCGGTAACTTAATGTCCCCTGAGAGACCCAATATGAATAGGTTTTCCGAGTCATCGATCATAACTCAGAACCAACTGCTTAATATCTTCTCCGATTAAGTGGTGGTGAATATTTAGCACTCTAATTCAATTCTCTCTATTCGCAACGAGTCCTATGTTCCTATGCTCTGTATCATCCTTAACCGGTTGACATTCCGGGCTGGTTAGAAAAATCCCAACATCCCACAACCTATTCACAGTTTTTGCGCCAAAAGGAATATTGCTTGACGTATCAAACCGGGTGTTTGTCAGCCCCCGCTCCAATAAGCTTCGGCAAACAGCTTCTACAGCTTCCCTGTTGATCTACCCGGGACGCGGCGCGCCCTAACTGTGCAGAAAATACTCTACCATCCTTATTTATTCCTAAAAAATTGGTAAAGTTAAATTAGCACGTTAAGAACATAACTAGAAATAATGTCTTAACTAATTCATAAATTATGATATGTATCAGATGGAAACAATATGTATTAATGTGTGGTTTTAAGTACCTACCCATATAATTTTGAGACATGATTATATTTATTTTCTTAATATAGAGACTACTAGCTGTGCCCGCGACTTCGTTCGCGTGGACTACAGGATTTTACACTTAAAAGTTATTTCCAATAACTCTCGTTCCTTAATTATTTTGCAATATCCTGTTGCAACTATGCTTTAAGTTGCCTAAGGTACCTGCGTGCCAAATTTCAAGCGTCTAACTTAGGCGGTTTAGATTTTTCATACTAATAGAGGAAGATCCCAGAGCCGCCAGACATCACTTATTTTCTAATGGACAAAATATATACGATTGAGTAGTGGTGGGGTGTACTATCATCATATGACTAGTTGCTACCTTGACCAGACGGCCATTTTTCAGATATCAACCAATCAAGGTACATAGAAACACTGCTCATCTCACTTAAATTCTGATGGCTGATTTTAACATATATTTCACACAATATCATTAAAAATCAGGATTCATTACTCCCAGACACATGCGGTCGGCGGTTTTACCTTACAGACACTTTTACTTTTACTTATTTTCTGATGCCTGATTTTTATATATGTTATTCAAACAACTATTTTAAAACGTTTTGCAAACGGACAGACCGATCCAAGGGGCCAAACATTCACCAGACCCAACTGTTTTAGATTTTTTTTTAAAAATTGAATTTAGTTAAGTTTTTCTAATAAAATAGTTTGTAAGGTACAATTCTATAATTATTGCGGTCAGATGAGCACTTTTTAGTTGTTTGAATAACATATATAAAAATCAAGCATCAAAAAATAAGTAAAATTAAGTAAAAGTAAAAATTTTTTCATAGCTTTAAAGCGTCTGTAAGGTAAAACCGCCGACCGCATGTGTCTGGGAGTAATGAATCCTGATTTTTAATGATATTGTGTGAAATATATGTTAAAATCAACCATCAGAATTTAAGTGAGGTGAGCAGTGTTTCTATGTACCTTGATTGGTTGATATCTGAAAAATGGCCGTCTGGTCAAGGTAGCAACTAGTCATATGATGATAGTACACCCCAACACTACTCAATCGTATATATTTTGTCCATTAGAAAATAAGTGATGTCTGGCAGCTCTGGGATCTTGGACCATAATGTTCTTCCCGCTAACACCTGTTTCCGTGGGAAATTAGGGAATTCTTTTCAGTCAGTTAGTCAGTTTCTCCTTTTATATATTTATAGGTAATTGCAAATATTTTGAGGGATTCCAACACATGTGTATTTAGAAGTATTTATAAGTTTGTGGATTCAGAATTAATTAAGTAGCCATGTAAGAAAGTATTTACTATGTAAAACAAACGTTATAACAGAACAGTATAATTTTAAAAGGATATTAACTAAGTTCATGAGTTCACAACGATGTCAAGCCATTAAGACCCTCCTTCCTTTTAAAAAGGAAGCACAATTTGAATATCCTTAAGTACCAGGGCATTCGATAGATCAAGTTTAAAAGTTGTATCACCGAAGCAACCTTTGAATAGTCTAAAAATATTCGTTGTGTAAAGAAAAGCGTCGATGGCCGAGTGGTTAAGGTCGTTGCTTGCGATGCGAGAGGTCGCCAGTTCAAACCCCGCCAGGTACCAATGTGTTTTTCAAATTTGAAATTCATATGTACCATCATTCGACGCTTTAACGGTGAAGGAAAACATCGTAGAGAAACCTGCACACCTACGAAGAAATTCTGAGGTTGTGTAGTCGACCAACCCGCACTTGGCCAGCGTGGTCGACTAAGGCCTTATCGCCCTAGTTTAGGGTAGGCCCGTGCCCCAGCAGTGGGGACGTATATGGGCTGATGATGATGATGAAAGAAAATAGTGTAAGATTCAAGGCACCACTTGCGTGACACGATTGATGGCTCACTCGGTCCTCGGCAGGCAGTCAACGAGAGTAGCCGGAAAAAGGCTCTCGCGCTCCTCTGATGGATGACCCGCGTTTCTTTACCTACAAGTACATGTGTAAAAAGAGAATGTGCTTTGTTTAGCGGCGAGACGCTGGGAAGTATCACTTCATTGATGCGAGCTTGTTGGTCGTCCAGCATCTATCGAACATGTTTGAAGTCCCATAGGGTTCAGATTTAAGATTTCGTAATGTCACAAAATCAATCATCACAAGAAAAAATGCATAACACTGCAAACGCTGTTATTGCATCACCTAATAACTAAAGAACATTTCCAATGATAAATATTAATGAAATAAACTGCTGTACAACTTAAATAATATTTATCATAAATATTAAATTAATGATTTTAATCTCGCATCCCCTGCGAGTGGGCGCATTGTTTCGTTCTTTTGAGAAATTCTTAGAATGGTTTGAACAAAGTATCGTTACTCGATTTAGCGTTAAACGAGAACTTGACTAAGCTGTATATAATGATTTCGATCGTTTGTTCTTTGCAATTAGATGTCGGCGTAGTGACGTAGGCGAACAATGGCCTTGACTCTTAGATAGCTGAGTGGACAAAAGGAAATCTGAGATTCTGGGAATAAATTGCGCATACCTTGTTATCCTCCTTTCTCGACGTCTATTCGCGTTTTAACGTCTGGCTTTTGCTGCGGGCGCGTCCTGATATCTGCCACTTTTCGTCTTGTAGGTACTTAGGTAAGGTACGAGGAAATTGCATTTCCCAATGTTACCTACTACATACATTTAAATAGTTACCAAAGTATGTTTGTATGTTGGTTGTGATCCTAAATAGATGTCTACTTACTTCAACTCATGTTTACCTAATAGTAGGTTTCAATATAATTTAGTCGTGCTACGAATGAGTTCAAGTGGAATATCATTATCGAATATCTAATAACGACAAGAGTACCTATTCCAACAGTTCCAATATAATCAAAAAGAAATAAAATATCAATTCCACGAGTACCTATAACCTACACTGTTACCAACGGTTACGTTGTTACATAACGCGAGTAACAAATTGTAGAAATATACGAAGCGGCGAGACAACGTCCGCGGCCGCGAGTCGACCCGTTACCGTTAGCGAGGTTTGATCTTGATTGATACCGCTCTACGCAGATGTACAACCTACAAATAGGAGTATATATATCTGTACATAATATACATGTATACACACGTGTACTCCAAGACGACGGCGCCGTCTGTGCACTACAGATATCCGATAACGCTCTGTTTCTCACACTTTTATGCAAAGTAAGATCACTCTAGCCGTTATACGAAATTGCTTTGCTGTTCGTAAGATAATATATCATTTGGAATAATATGTTTTAAACTTATATTATTCCTGGGCTTCATAACTGGACTTGCAAATTGCCACACCTACTTTAGTGTATTAACAACAGGTTTGCCATAATATTTTAACATTTTTATGAATATATTAGGTGTTTTCTAAATACACATTATTTTAAACGTGACAGTTATTTTGATATTCTATAGATATTAACCACGTACATTTAAATACTGTTCACGAGAAGATTAAACCAAATGTATACGTTATGATTCCTTATAATAAAATTATGTATCCGACATGCGCAAAATACGAAGGTGGTTAGAATAGACAAGGATAACGATTGAGGGAAACTTTTTTATTGCAATAACGCATATTGGCGGGCCGAAGGATGATTGTTACCAGAGTTTTCTCATATAGCTGCGCTCTTGGTTTACTTAATGAAGCACTGATAAACTGGCTTATTGGCTTACTGCATAATTGAACTAAGAACTGTGGCTCTCATTGATTTGACACTAATAATATGTAAAACGAACTTAAATAGATTACCTAAGTTAAAATATTTACTTTGTCAGGTATACAATTGGTTGATACCTTTAGGAAAGATGGAACCGGAGATATACCCTCAAATTGGATTAAGATCTGTTTACACATTCAATAAGTTTAATTGCCCCTTATCCGTAACCATTGAAGCCAAAAGCTTTCATTGCGTAGCCTTTTCCGTGAACCGTTCTTCTAAACATCTAATTGAATACGATGTCATTATTTTTTTTACAAATTTTTCTTCTTGAAACCAGAAGATAAAATCTGTTTTGGTGTCAGATATATTATGTACATTGTCAGTTCAAAACAACAAGTATAATATCTGAATTCTAAGTATTTTATCAGTCTGAGTTACATTATGAGGCGCTTACCCTCGTAAGCCGTGTAAAAAATACAAAGCTCTTTCCAACTGTTTCTAAGATACAGTTCTTCTTCTTCTGTAATAACTTAATCCCTTGCCTGTATTGCACCAATGTATGAACTTATGATCTAGCAATTACTCTGTATAAACATTGTTAACCGGCTCGTTGTTATGACAATGAACTGCGTAATTAAAAGTTATAATTTGCGGATGAGAATCTCGTTCTTGATATAGAGACGGGCCGAGCCGGTTTCGACCTGGTTACGAGCACGGACGTATCTCTGCCGTTTGGCACCGGCGCAAGGCTCTCGCCCGCGGCGCTCAGCCATCAATGTTACCTATTCGGTACAACGCTTGAGGGACTACCTACCAGATTACCTAACTAACAACTGTATTAAGAATGCCTTTAATTCCTATTTTATAAATTCATCCACCCAATTGTATGCCATATTAATACAAAGAACTAAAATAAATACAACACCATGATTTTCTATATGTAACTAACTTTTAAGTATATGAAAAACTGTGTCCAATAAGAAAGACTCATTCTACAAGAGTGGTGCAACTATTAGCCGTAAATATTCTCCTCAAATCGGTTATCGAGAAATAACGTACCTACCTACACTTTGTTTACGTATAATTAACGTAATTATAACATTAATAATAATAACATTTGAACCTTGACGGCTCCCACTTACTACGCAATCGACCATAGAGATAAAGATACCAAATCATGTATGTTGATCCATTGGGTGTCCAAAATCAAAAGTCAATGTCCTGTATATTAAAACCAGTTAACGTCATTAAACTGTTTCATACAGTACAAGCGATGTCCTGCGGATTTACCCGCTTTATTGATCATAGCACGATGTAGAGTCGCTCTGAGCTTACTGTACTGTGTAGCTGGGCTCTGCTACAAATTTGTTTCGTCGGTGTATCTACATGATTATTATCAAAAATATATTGTTGAGTATTTTAAATGGAAATGAATAACTAAGTTTCTAAACTGACAATAATGTCATCATACTGTCTAACTACTAGGGAATCAAAGTTGAGCTGAACAAATGCGAGTGGATGCGACGCAGTGTTTGCACCGGTATTATTATGTTATCTGCGGCGTGGGTAAAGTTTGACAGAACATCTCACTAACGACAATCAGGCGGGATTTATTCTTTCGTTATTGACTTTTCTAATACATATATTGGTCTAATAAATTTAAATTGTTTTTAGCTGGTGGGGAAGTACTCAATGATTTCTAAAATCTATAGGAAATAAGAAAGATTGACTGACATAATACAAGATAGGTTAGACTTTAGACACATTTATTAATTAGTCGTTTAATGTAGCTGCAGAAAGGTATTATGATAAATTAATTAGCTAAATTATTTATAGATGAGTGTGTATATATAATCCCCAATGTATTGACAATAGGCTAAGTTACACGCAGGTTCGCACACGCCCGTGTAATGACTCGGAGCGTTATTGTCTGAATCTGGTAAATCAAGCGTGCCATTGAATCAAGTTTGCGGCCAGGCGCATTGTTGCAGACCATCTTATTGACACACATACGAGGACACAGACGCTCACGCATCTAAGACGCTATGATTGTTTTCTTATTATTTTATCGAACCACATCATCCGGTTTCGAGTGTAGGCTGTCTTTTTATTGGTTTCGTATGTAAAAGATGAGACCTTTCGGGTATTTGTACAGAATAAAGTTGAATTTAAGCTCGCTGAAAGCTCCCATCGTTAGTTCCCATCAACTCCAACAAAATAAAATTTGATGGAATTAATTCCCGTGTATACCTACTTTCACGCCACTATTCTCTAGCTAAGAAATTAATAAAAAACGCAATGTAACAATTACGTTTACATAAAATAGGGAGCCGCTTCAGGCAGGCCGCAAGGCTCACGCGGCATGCGACCGAGGCACGAAACAACGACATAAATACGTCAACGCAGCGAATAATGAAAATAATATGATTACCAACACGCAATCACACGCACATACCTACCTACGCCGGAAAGTAAAACATTAGACATCGCGAAGGTACATGTGGTCTTTTACTTAATGTTAGCAAGAAGATTAATAACGCAACTCCTACGAGTGCTTGTATGTATATTTGGTAGTTATCACATTATGAGAGTTACAGATCATTTAAATCTTAAAATAATCGCAAGAGCCAACCCCATAACACGCCATATTCATAGTGAGACTCGATAAAGTTAGTTTGGTTATCCTAAATCAGATTAGATATTCTCCAAACTATGATCAATGGTTTAAGATGATTATGACGATTTAGATTTCGGATTGCGAACGAGTAAGTTGAGCGTCTTCACTTCTCCTGAATCCGAGAGAAATATTTTAAACACCATGATATAAGCATATTAAAGCTTTGGCATAACGCACAATTACGATTGCTTTTATTTTAAACATTGCGAAAGCTTAGTCACATAGCCGTCAAAAATGCTGAAATATCAAATATACAGGTAATGTCAATCAACAACAGCCCTTTCTGCATAATTATGACTGTAAACGACACGTGCGTACATTATTAACAATCTCTCATTCCATATGGATGTAAAATTAGGTCATTTTCAAATTAATGTGAAATTGTGAAACGATAGAGCGAATAGCGATGAAGATATTAGGACAAGTCATACATAAATGAACGTCTGTCTGACAGACACAAAGTCGCATACCCTCGTCTGTGTCACGTGACACGCCGGACACGACTCCGGGTCACGCAAATGAGTTAATAGCAGTTGAAAAAACCTCATAATGGAAGTACCTTATAGGTACTCACTCTCAAAGAAAATTATTAGCATATGGCTCAGCTATTTAACGGGTGAGGACGTTGATTATGACACGCGAAATTAATGAAATAAGCACTCATTTTTTCGCGAGTTATTACGAGTGAGTATTTGGTATCTTAGTCGTAAGTGTCATAAATAATTTATTTTAGTAAAACCCTTAAAATGACCACGATGCAGCCTGTTTGGTGAAGGCACAAACAAAAGCTTTAACGGCATAATGGACTGTTGCTGCGGTAAAATTTATGTACCTATGTAGATTTGGTCAACTACACAGCGGCTTTAAAGCAAAATTTTCAGGTTATCTATTGTTTGCCCGAAAGATATATGCCATAATATTCATATGCCCGAATTTCATTTGCCATAATTTCATTTGCCCGAATGTTATGTTTGCCATAAAATACAAATGACATAATTTTAATTGCCCGAACTTCAGATTCCATAATGATTCGAATGCCATACGTATTGATATCTATATTTTTAATTTGTCTTTCATGTTTCTAACCTAACCTAACCAATTTTTTTTATCATTCTTTTAACCTATTTTACAAGCTTTTTCGGTGGGAAATGATGTAATGGCACGGAAACAAAGTTTTTAACACGTAACTAATATAGTAAACAATGAGCATAATATTATTGCACTTAAAATATGGATAACAATACGTATGGCATTCGAATCATTATGGAATCTGATGTTCGGGCAATTAAAATTATGTCATTTGTATTTTATGGCAAACATAACATTCGGGCAAATGAAATTATGGCAAATGAAATTCGGGCAAATGAATATTATGGCAAATAAAATTCGGGCAAATGAAATTATGGCAAGTGGGGGTATACCAAATTTTCAAGTTGTAAGAAATTTAATGTGAACTGAGTTTATCTTACCAACTTTATACAATTGGTAAGCAGTTTCGAATTACAAACACGGAATAAACTTTCAAAAGACAGGTCATAAAAGAAAGTAGATGGGTATGTATTAGATTTCCAACGATGCAATGGTAGGTCAGGCTTGGTGCATTTGATCAATATAGCAAATAGCGCATACAGCCGGCGAGTATACATGATTTGACAAATTAGCGGCGATTACAGGAAAGGGAACGAGGTTAGAAAGCTTATAGTTTTCGTACTCGATACATGCAGCGTTACGCCATGGGCCTTGGGCCCCGTCATTATACGGGCACACCGTGTACAGTTATTAGTTTCGTAACAGCTGTACGTCTCATTGCTTCTTTGTGTGGTTTACTTTTTAATACAATGTAAATACAAGTACGTGGCTAACATATAGCGATAAATAGGAAGTGTACGAGTACATCATGTTTACTAGCTTTGTTAGCGCTTTTCGTAGATTCTCGATAAAAAGAAGGCTTTTCCAATATACTTATTTATTTTAATAACATGTTACCTATCTCCGTACATAAATATGAGTCTAAATTTGGAAAACATTGGATATAGATTATATGTATAGAGTAGAGATTTGTAAGAGGAAAAACCACAACAAAATAACCTAATACATATAGCTCATTACTCAGTAAAATGTTTATTTGTGATGTTGTTCAGTCAACAGAAGGCTTTATACATCGTCTTTAATTAGGAATCACGCGCAGTGTTAATTAACATTTACATTAATATTGTTCAACCCTTTTTTGTAAACAATCGTTAGATATTACGATATAAGTACAGTTAGATATTATGATATAAGTAACATATAGTAGATTGACATAAATATCTGATGTCTTTTTCTTTAGAAGATACAAACTTGTTATAAAGCGTATGCAAATAGTCTACCTATATATAGATAATTACTGCATTGGGCTGTAATTTTATACCATTAATATTAAATTAAGAACAGAACTTAATTAGCAGCAAGACAAAAATAGTACAGAACAAGAATGTCAGAAGTAGAGGTCTTGACATAATGATATAGGTCAGAAGAATCACCTCCGTATCACGCACCGGGTAATGCGCAAAATTGCGGCAGTATAGAACCAACCGTGTAATATCAGGGAGGGCCAAGTTCTGATTAAACCGTAAAAGAGATTGGTTCGTCGGGAGAGAGCTTTATCGTTGACGTAACGCCGGCACTTCGCGCCGCGATTCCTGACTCCGTGGCCTCGTAGGGTATCAAATGAAAAAAGTTAACTAGACAAACTCTCGGCTGTGGCAGAGGTAACGAGTAAAAAATAAAAACTGCACTTTATTACTTTGTAGTACAAATCGGTTTTTATTATTATAAATAGCTTCCCGCCCGCCACTCTGTATACTTACGTTTAACGAGTAAAAAATACTTTCTTACGGTTAAGTACTGGGGACTAACTACCTCGTCACCATTTTCAGCAATATAGGATTAATCGTTTTCAGTTATAAATAGTGTAATAAAATCGACTTTCTTTATATACGATACATT
Organism: Maruca vitrata; assembly: GCA_039566165.1. Classification (NCBI taxonomy): domain Eukaryota; kingdom Metazoa; phylum Arthropoda; class Insecta; order Lepidoptera; family Crambidae; genus Maruca; species Maruca vitrata. The sequence goes on along the minus strand of CM076914.1, from coordinate 11,973,348 downwards.
ATACCTACATATATGTTAGGTAGGTAGGTAATAAGTTATGTAATACTTATAGATACATTTAATTTTGTGCTTAACTTCACATGGTATTTTGTATTTTTTCTAAAATAAGGAACACAATATATTGAGCCAATGTTGCCGTAAACTTTAAGTAATTGTCACAATAGACTCTGCTTTTATACAAACTAGGAGGAAATGCGTGACTTATCACTGTGTATTAACGTAATGGATAATTCGTATCGTTGCTAAAACGGTCATGAGACATTAATCAAACAGACGATTATATAACCAACGTCCATAAGGTATATCTAAAGCTAGAGCATTTTTCAGACTGCATAATTGACAAGATTAGTGGCTGTATTTTCTACCTAAAGCAACTAGGGACGGCCATCATAGCATGTTTCACCCGTGCCTTTTATAACAGGAAAATTGTAACTAAATAAGCATTATTTATCAAAGAACCATAACTTATCATTTCGGGTGTAAATAACAAAACGCAAATACGGGTACAATCGTAAATTGGAATAGCGATGTTTTAGTACAGTTTACACGGCTTAACGTGTATCCAAAGTTGGCGAGTTATGATGCATAATTTTTGGGGTCATCCTATACAATACGATATGGCGGATAGGTTGGCGCGTGCAGCAAAAACGGCAGAGATAAAACAGGTGGTGGCTGAAATATGGGCCCGCATTGGCGACCCTCCTCGATGCAGCGGTAGCTTCACCGCACTTTTATTCCTACCATATATCGTTTGTAATCTATGTCCTGAGCCTATTTTATCCTCGTTTCGAGATAGCTTTAAACAAGAATTACAGTAGATGTTTATTGTAGACAGTGCCTAAGTATGAAGAAACAACGAAATTAGGTTTCGCATTCAGAGTTATTAATATGTACGATATATCGGACTTTAAAGTTATTTCATATCCGAAGTACCTAGACTTCGAATTCGAATCCCTTCGAGTCGTATTTCCACTACTATTCTGCTAACCACTGCATTTGTAAATTTCGAATTCCTAGCAAACAGACTAAAAATCTGCATCGTAAATGAAAAATAGAAAGTAACGGGTGATCGTATTATCCGAGAAGCGAGTGCGACCGCTGGTATATGCTGATATTTTAAAGAAAACAACCAAAATGCGTTCCCAACCGACACTACGTTACTAAAATAGGTCAAGCGAAACCTCGCGACGTGCACCTGCCCGACGCTGCAGCACACATACTTACACACATACACACAGTGGGAATTGTAGTGCATCGTGTTATCTTGTGATTGCAAATGTTTTCGCTAAAATTTATTTATGATACTATACGATAACATTCTAAAATAAAAGACCTAATTGTATGTTAAATTTCAATTTGGACAAACCTGTATTAAATAATGTTTTTGATTAAATTTTTTATAGTCCCTGGGTCCTATCGTAAAAAATTTTTTTACAACATGTAAAAGATAATTCAAAGATGTCAATTAGGTCAAATGGTCTTGAAATATATGCGGACGGACAGCAAAGTATGAAGTTCCGTTTATTATTTGAGGCTCGGAACTCTAAAATCAGAAATTATGATAAAAAGGAACAAAACGTATATCCATTTGATACGCAATCTTCCATCTACAAACAGGTTTCAGTATCTACTAAGAAAGTAATGAGTGAAAAAATATTTGACGAGTATCGAAACAAGAGCCGTGTATAATACTTCTATCTTTATTTTCGACCCAAAGGGCCAATATTTGTAGAGAACCATGGGCTCAATCCTTTCTTGCCGCGCGGCTACCCAATGAGACTTATTGAATTCATTCAAAAATCCTATTTCAATCGTTTATGATAGTATTATGTGGCATCTACGCACGGTTAGGATCTTACCTACACGACTAGGTAAGTATACTTTCTTTGAACCACTGCCATGACAACTATTTTAAGTAAGAGCTGTAATATGCATCTGAGCTTAAAGCTATTGGACATAAATGAGAATGATCATTGCACGATCTTATAAATTTGCAGCAAAAAATCTAAAGGAAATCAAACAAATTATACTTGGTAGAGGTACATTAAAAGAGTGCAAGGAGTTTCCCTTATAATAATCTGACACGCTCGAATCACTGCGAAAATCCCCGCATGGACTACTAGTGTACTAGTTTATACTTTTTCACAGTTGAAATAAAATCGAATAAAAAATCAAAATAAGCGTTGAATAGCGCAGTGTTTTGTATTTATTTAAGATTTGTGAAAATTACGCTCTCTCGCACCTCTGGGAATCAAAATATTTATTTAATTTCGTTTAAAGCCGCGTGAATTCTAGGAACAATAAAATATCACACTTTAGTTTTAAAACAAACAGACTGGTTCATGATTTTGGCGATTTACACGTATTTAAATCGAAAAATATGAATGCGTTGTAACAATAGATGTTATGTTAGTATAAACGGTGTAAATAAATAAACGGTGAAAAGTGTTAAGTGTTATGTATTTATTTAATGAAAAATGTAATCCGTGCATAGTGTGGTATAATGGGATCTGACATTTTGTAGAATATATCTATAAACTTAACTACCAGTAGGTAGGTATAATGACTTACTACGATTGATAATAGTAACGTAACTTCACTTCAACATTGAGACGTACGTCAATGAAAGTGAAATACACATACTCGTACATTACGACATCGAATAACCTTAATGATTGTTAAAACTTTGTTCACTTTCTGCAAATAAGTGCGTCTGGCTGTATGTATAGCATCATGTTCGCCCGCTTCCATGCTTGGGGTAATCCATTAGAAACGACTGTACAGTAGAACGATTCTTTATCTAAGTAGTGTTTGCTACTTAGATAAAGATACTTAAGTAGAATCGCGTGAAGACCCATTATTAAATACGAGCAGCGACTTCGTCCGCGTAATCCTTCTTCGATAAAATGGTCTATCCAACACAAAATTATTTTTTAAATTCGATCAGTAGTTCCTGAGATTAGCGCGTTCAAAAAACACCAAACTCTTCAGCTTTATAATATTAGTATAGATAAGTAGGTAGATTATTATATTAGTATAGAATTATAGATTATTAAACGTGTCACATTGTGTCTCAAAGCATCGTAGCACGTGTGCTGTAGTGAACGAAAATGAAATGTCCATTCTGGTAGCAACATCCTGCCTTTCCTGTAGCCGGGATGGAATACGGAGTGACATTTGGGCGAGTTGTAAGATTTTGTCTAACAAGGATCGGCGCGCTAGCGGCGCGGCCGTCGACCCGGACCGGTCGCGCCGCTCCCAGCGACACTCGATCTGGGACCGATGTTAATTAATTTACTCCATTGTTTTTGTACTCGAGTGCCGGCGACTCCAGCCGCCGATATGCTTTTGCATTTTCGCGAAACGAAAAAAAATGAGGCGTTCTTGGACATTTCAATTTTTAAACAAAAAAATAAGTTTCATTTATACGTCGATGAATGGGATTTCATACATTTTCTTTGTTACAGGTAAATCAAGTTTTGCTACATTGGACTCCATTTACTTCCGTATGTACGTATGCTACGTTTGAATTATTGTTAAGTCTCTTCTCTAAGTGCTTCATTTCAGCAGATCCTCACGAAACTTTTAGGCACGAACTTTTTAATGGGGTAATCTTCTTAATTTACTTCCTTTCTCAGACCGGGATACTCGTGCCTGCCTATGTAGTTTTTTTAATTTTATTCCCAGGTGCAGCTGGTAATGACTATACTATAATGAACTTAAGATAGAACTATTAATAGAACATTAGAATTCAGATTCCAGAAATTAAAGTTGCTTGAAAACTTCTAGGTGTGAATCCCGGTAGTTATAATTATTATAACTACTGAGATTCATATATATTTGATCTCGACGTTAATTAACGGAAAGAGTTATGTAACATTAACGGCAGTTGTCAGTTGAATGTTAAGGTGGCCTTATAACAATGGCGTTGCGCGTGTGGGAATATAGGCCGCCGTGTTGCGCCGGCGCCGCTCTTCGCGCGGCTCAATCAACTCAACTCTACCCGCTTTTTACAACGCTATTCAGGATTTTTTACTCCCACCACAATGCCGGACTGTCCGAAGATTGGATTGCTGTCCCTTTATTCGTCCTACAATAAAACCGCGATCACGGGGAACGTTCATTGAAGCGCAATCGTATGACTTACGGAAATTATTCGGCTGTTTTTACTATGTAGGTATTATGATTATATACGTGTGTTGTCAACACACGATCTAAGTGAACAACATATTATTGCCATTTTTAAAAGGTATATAATTTAAATGTAGATAAGTGTATAGATTTGCTGCAAATATTGTTTACGCTATTAGGTACCTATATTGTTTTTATAACAGTAAACTAAGCGTTCATGCCTTTGCAGACTTTGGCATGCTTAAAATATTAACTTTAATTTAAGCATACTGGTGGTTGCACGCTTAATAATTGGATGGGAATAAATAACGACTACACGCAACCTTAAAATGGTTGCAAGTCAGTGAAGTCAGTAACCTTTTCATACAACGTTCGATAAAGCTCTTGGGAACTTAACCGACCGGCCCTCCTATTCACAACGTCTTTTTGAATTCGGGATTCGGAAACTCTATCATTCAGTCGCTTAGGTTAAAAAATTGATTATCAATCGCTTAGGTTAAGAAATAGGCGAAATTGAAATTATCTCTTTTTTAATCTAACGTGTCTCGAAAAAGTTCCTGATAAAAAAAAAATACATCTGTTATTGTTCTCAAATGGTCGCGCTGATTGGCGGTGAAGCTTTACTTGCGTACGCGCCTCATTCACCCGCACTCGTGGGCGGCCTGCATTTGCATAAATTACGTAGTTATCAATTTAGGTCAAGGTGTTCGACCCGTGCGTGACGCAATCCGACACTTCTGACAAACTCGGTCAAAATAAATACACGCTTGAACAAACTCTACAACCACTTAAACTAACAAAATATTATGCTCTCATATATAGAATAGAATAGAATAGAATTTATTGGTCACATATACACATATTACAAGAAAAAATAAATTTAACATAAATTAATACAAATTAACAGAACATAATATATAAAACGAATATTTAACATCAGTGACCAACAAGTTACGTGCCTCAGCAGCATAGACTGCAGAAGCTCAACAAGATCTAAAGTATCATATAATTATGCCTTATAGTCTTATTTAAACTACACTTGTCTATCCTGATTGTCCTGGTCTTGGCATATAATATATTTATAGCGATAAAACTAATGGAATGTAAACCAAGTCGTCAGACTATGTATTATCATAATATAAGACAAGTTTCCACTCAAGAGTGCTCTTTTGTAGATATTATTTTACCAATAACTAAACCATTGCTCGTAGGCAAATGTCAAAGATGAATAGTAGGTGGTCATGGCACCTACAGGTTTGTACCCACTAAATTCTGAACTCCTCAGTGATGTCACGATACAGCAGTAGTAAAACAGTAAATAAGTGCCCAATTTTAATTTTGAAGTGTGCTGCACTGCACCGTAAACTCTACCCTACTCGTCCTGGCTAATAGCCCGGTGCAGTAATTGCCGGGCCGGACTTACTCTATCGTATATTCATATCCACACGTATAATTGGAGTATCGCCTCGGATCACGGCGGATGATTGCGTAAACGCGATCTACGGTGTTGCCATGCCAAATCTGAACATTCTCATTATTTGCTAGGCAAGACTTATTTATGAATGTTTTTGTAGGTAAGAGTATTGCCCTTAACTATTACATACATTCAGAACATACAATGTCTGGCAATGTACATACAAGTATATATTTCTCAATCTATCTACCTGTATTATAGAAGACATTAATATTCCATAAATTTCCACAAACTTCTTATAAAACGAATTCTTTGATCTTATTTAACATAAAAAATTATGCAACATTTCAGTCAGAAGCCCGGCAAACGTTGTCAGATGGTATTAATTATTCATCACGTATAAGAAGTTGTGTAACTTCCCTGCCCTTCACCCTTCCTAATACGCTTTAGAATACTTAATAGCGATAAGGCCCTTGGTATAAATTATGGTACCTTTAAACCACCTACCTAATGGATACGCAGCTTTTGATTTGAAACTGGTTTACATTAGACCATCCGTTTCATACACGCCCGACTCCTGAAAATGTGTGGGGCATTTTCAATTTATCATGTTTTGTGTAAATATTGAAGGTACTTTTACCATGTCGTTTATGTTGCTAAAAGCTATTAAGGATAGGTGAGTATTAAATATTAATGGATCTACACGCAGCGGATGCAATATAATATTAAAAATAGCTCACAGCTTATACGAATTACAGTAATTCACTGAACCGTTTGCATTGGCCACTGTTAAACACTTTTAGTCACGTAATTTTCTGAGACATCACTCTCATTTTGAAATAAATCTATTATCTTAAAGCAAAGGACGGATTCAAAAATATTTGATTTCTATCAATATGGCCATTAAAAAGTTTGCCAATAAGGTCGTTTCAATTATTATTGCAACTAGGCTAGATTTTGATGACTAAAAATGTATACCTGTATCTTTAAATAAACGCAATAATGTATTGTATATATTTGTAAACAGTGTTGTAACATTGTATGATATTATCGAACTCTCAGAGTCAAGGTTAAGAGTTAAAGCTGTCAGAATGGCTTAAGGTCTTTGAACAGGTGGACAGCGTCCCACACTGTGTTGGGACAAACGCACCACGCATCTCTCGATATTACGTATTAATTAACATATTTTAACTTCAAATTAAGTATTTATTGCCATATATCCGTTTCTTTATGGGCAGCGCGAACAATAATAGACACAACAATAATGTGAGAAATATGCGTGGGCGCCTTCTTTCAAATGCAACGCCTATTAAAGTTTAAGGTCAAAATGTGATTTAATTCCTTTTATATAATATCCATATATGGAAGTGTAGGTAACTTTAGATACATATAGTTGTTTCTTCTTTAGCTTTAGTTAATTTAGCAATATATTTATTTTGCCAATTTATTACGTACACTACTTCGATCTATCGTACAGCGTGAAATTTTAGTGGTTGTTTTCCCGCAGTAAAATGATTCTATCTTAGTAGTACAATAGATTTGTGCAGTTCTTTTTTGTTAAAATCAATATATGCCGATTTTACGAAAGGTTTAACCGGAACTCGAAAGCACGTTCGAGCCGCTTTATGACTTAGGGCGTCGAGCTTCTGTAGCTTTAAGCATCGATTTCATGCGGCAAGCAGTACCTGATTACGTCACATCTGACAAAAGAACGATAGCTTCTCTCGTTTTCGAGTTATTTTTTTTTCGCGGAATAATTTGGATGATTCCATAGTATTACTAAAGGCAAAACGTACTGCCACGGGAAAACTACCACTAAAATTTCACGGTGTATATTCAATGTAAACCCAAACGACACAATAATGATTCATCTTACAGCAAGATACGTTACAGTGGCTTCAATTTAGGTATTCCAAGTATAGGTTTTAGTGAGAGTCATTAGCCGCGTCGATTCTGGTATACATGATCCGCCGATCACCGGAGATAGTACAGAGCTGCGTCGCGCCGGGATGCAATTACCGCAGTTAAGTGATCAGGCGCGGGCAGGGCTGCCAAACAGGGCTTATATCTATATAATAGATTAGAAATATAATAGGGTTCTTTAACCCTTCAGGCGCCTTCAGTTAAACGACTTCTAAAGACAAATATTTTTATAGGGTTAGTAAAGAGAAACGCCGATCAGTCTTTTCATCGCCCGCTAAGCGAATTTGAACTTGTTTCGTCTCCGAGGTAGAACGCACTAATTGAATTCCCCTTCTCAGTAACCGTCAGAATAAAAGTCTAATGAAATGGAATATTATGTGAATTACTCGTCGTGTGAGCGTCGATGGCCGAATGATTAAGGGCGTCACTTTCCATGCGAAAGGTAGCCAGTTCAAACCCTGCCACGCGGCTGTAACGGTGAAGGGACATTTGAGGAAACCTACACACCTGCGAAGAAATTCTAAAGTTGAGTGAAGTCGACCAACCCGCACTTGGCCCTGCCTTGAAGCTCATGCCCCTCGGTGGGTCGAACTTATATGGACTGATGGTGATATCAATTATCATCAAACACACATATAGTAGGCATAACAGAATATTAATTACCAAAACAGATTATAATTGACGGTACTACTAAATTGAACGGTACGATATGAGGGCTAATGAGCACGTAAGTACATAATTATGCGCTTAGTAGCAATCATTAAAGCATCATTGCTGCATAGCAATAATATATAACAACCGCATGGTTGTTATATGAATCTTCAACCCTACGCGTTTGTGTGTAGTGGGAGTCTCCCGAGACGCTTCCGCTGTTCCAATCGACACAAATCACTAATCTCCGATCTAGATTGTGCAAATCTACGGGGAAACCCGCAATTGATATCGGTGCCGACTTTATTGCCGAGTTTTTCTATCAGTAATTATATCTATAAAAAGAGTTTTATTCAGATCCTTGTGGTATTCCAGGTAAACTTCTAATAATTGCAGATTTCATTTTCATCCTCAATTTTTGACCAGGTTTAATCCCTTAAGGGCCGATTTTTCAATGGCCAGATAAAACTAATAGGTGAGGTAAATTATAAGAAGACCAAATTATGGGCGTAATGTAAGAGTGAGTGTCAGTAGTGACATGTCCTTATTTTTGCCGGCTTATGGTTTATTCCTCCGTTAAGTTTTATCTAGCCATTGAAAAATTGGCCCTAAATGTACTGGGTATTTTAAGTGGGTTGTAAGTCGTAAAACCTTTTTTTTTATTTGATTCCTAATTGGATGTAGCAGCCATCAATTGGTAGGTACATTGGAAGTTCCGGTATAATTCTTACAGGAGATGGTATCATGCGACATTATACCTAATAGAGGAAGCGCAATAAAGTAGCGGTGGCGGCCATTACCGCACAATCAGGCTTCGCTCGGAATTGGCCAATAGTTTTTATTAAAGAATATAATTATTCAGAACTTTCATTGTAATGGATAGCTTTGGAAGATACGAAACTTACTACTTGATCCTGAAGTCGTTTATTTCAATCTACTTGAAATTAGTTATCTTTAAATAAGACTTATTGTATTCAACTGGCGTGATATTATTTAGACACCCGACGTTTCGAGCTCTTGTCACATGTTGCCCGGTTAATTAAATATAACAACCAAAAATGTATTCTAAATGCTTAAATTTTAAATTGTAACAGTCCAAGTCACGTAATAATAGTCGTTATGTGTAGGAATCACAATGGAGGCGGTTATTACGAGCGGGCCGCAAAACCCGTCGTCTCCCACGGAACCACGCGCCAGTTTTTGCGGCATTGAGGCTGCCGTTAGTGTGGACCGAGTCTCGTTTGTACCGAGATGTCCCATGAGATATTTTAGAAAAACTCTCTTAGTGATAAGATGAATAAGCATTTATTGGCGAAAGGTTGTGTAACAATGAGTTTGAATTCCCCTTTTAAGTGCTATTCTTGCGCTGATGCTAGCAGAATCCGTAATCTTAAAGTTTTATGTTTAGCGGAGTCAAAATTATATATTTATACCATGTTCAACTGTACATACACTGTGTACGTGTTCACACCTCTTAATAAAAGTAACAATCAAGTAAAATCAAACGCTTATAAATCGTCGTTACATTATTTAATTCGCGTCCTTTCTAGAGTGTGGTATTAGTTGACTGCCTCGTTGGACTATTGGCAGCAAGTGATATGTTATAACCGAGAGTTTCCCGGTTCGAGTCCGGGGTCGGGCAAAATTTGTGTGAGTTTTTCTGTTCTGCCCGGAGTCAGGAAATTGGCGGTTGCACTCCCATGCCTCGGAAAGCACGTTAAACTGGTGGTCCTGCGCCCGATCTCTGATACTGACTGGACTCGGTCTCACCGAACTATGAGAACAAGGGAACAGAGAGTGCACTTGTGTTTGCGCGTACACTTGTGCACTATATTATGTCCTGCGCTGCTGATCTCCATTGAGATCGGCCGCCAAATCGGTCGGACTCCTTATTATTAGTGGATAACACACTTGTATGACTTAATAAACAAACGATAAGTTAAATATAATGCGGCTTTGAAACTGATAGGTGGGAAATAGGCGAGACGACTAAAAAAATATAATTAGTCCGTTATTTAGATTATTTAAAAATATTGTACACGTATTTTTTATTTTGTTTCACAAACAAGAAAATATGAAGATATAGTGCTTAGAAGTTTCGTATGACGTCACGTTAAGGTACAATTTTTGCGTAACTGTGACGTCACAAGCCCCCACTCCAGAAGTTTGATAAGCTATAATTTTGTCATTTTTCAATCAATTGAAAAACAAAAAAATACGTGTCCCATATTTTTGTATAAACTAACTTACAGACTAAATAGAATAATAAGATTTTGACCCAGTCGTCACGCCTATTCAGTTTAGTCCCGTCCCATCACGTAGCCTTCGCAGCGCAGCACTATGCGCTGACGCCGCGCTTCTCCGCCGGATATGGCCATATTGAGTGATTGGAAACACGCGTGCGGTCGGGCTTTTTCCCGGCGCATTCTATCCTCGCCGCGTTCGGCGCAATCATTTGCCACTTTTTGTGTTCCAACTGGAGTGCAAACAAGTGCAATCATTTGTAAGTTTGTCTCTGCCGGTTCCTCCGACTAACGGATGTAACGGCGCGATTTGCGATCGTGTAGAATCCATATGTCTTTATTTAGCAAAAGCTTAGGTAGAGTATTTACACACCGTAACCGTGTATCTGTGAGATAACAGTATCAACAGACGTTCTAAGACCAATCAATAATAATCATTGAACAAAAATATTTACGTTAATCCATTCAATTACAATCAATTATATCGACCAGTGGAGTCATCAAAAATGCCTTTTTTTAACTGTTGTCCTGACCGTAAATTACAGTAGAAATAAGGTCGATACTCCTATTTCGCACGGTGAGTGGGACCGATATCAAGTTGATACATCAACTCTAACTTAAATAATGACAGACAATTGATCGAAGCGCCGATTCAATTTTTTTTTCGTAGAGTCGACTGTTCACATCGTAGGTACAATAGCAATACAATTTTTTTCCGATGAAATACCTAGATTTTAACTATTGGATTTACATTTGCATACGAAATTTACCGGAAGACCGAATGCATAATTGGCAGTAAGGATTCTGGGATGTTACCGTGTCTCTACAGGTACGAATTATTTATTAAGAGCGCCAGTCAAATAGGACACCATCTGACTCCAAGCATAAATGTGTTATCACACCTACTGGTATATGCTTTCTGTTTATAAAAAGTATGGACTTGACGGAATGATGCATATTAGTCCTCGTAACAAGACATTTTCATGATTGCCTTGCCTTATTTATTTACTCGTATTCGTGATGACAGTACAGCCTAAAAATCACATTGAATATTTTTAGGCAAGTAGAAAAAAAACAGAATATTTGCACACCATCATGATTGAATGATTTTTTTTACTGACAATACATCCTGAAAATTATCGAGTACTTAGTTACTAGACTTCTAGCTTTCCACAGCTGTGGAACTGTGCAACAGTCGGGCAATGACGCGTCATCGCCAGAGTGGAGACACATGATGACTGCAGCGGCTGCGGGAGCCCGACGGAGAGCTCCTCGGCCCACGCTCTCGGCAGTCGCAGCCATCAAATATTAACGTGTGGAGGCACGCCGCTCGCAGCCCCGCCCGGCCCGCGCTGAAACAACCGAATGTGCTAAAATCAATATCTGACTGTTTGACAAGTTTTGCCAGACGTCGACGGCTGTTTACCTAGTTATATGAAATGGAAAACTTTTTACTGCCAAGTTCCTTAGATTGCCTATAACGTCAAGTATGGCGACGACGTAGCCACGAAGACGGCATACTTTTAGGAGCACTTGCATACTTGATTGTAAAGTATAAGTCTACATTCAGAATGTGTTAATGAAAGGTAGGTTTTCCAAAACCGCAACTCTAATACAACTAATAAACCACCAAGCCGCCTGCCGAGTCCACATTACGTTTAATCGCCGACTGTAACCGAATTTAATTATCCAGGGACGTAAACCCCTTGGCATAGAATATAAAGTTATATTAACAGCTCCTTCGTTCAAAGTTCGGTAATGTCGATGAGCGAGGCCGCTCCGCTAACGCCCGGCGCAAAATGATCATAATCCGACAACAAATCTCGCAAAATTAATAATTTTAAACTCATTACAGTTCTGAATATCAATAGCCCTTTCGTGCTTATTGTAACTGGAGATGGATTGAAACGAGCTGAGAGCGATCGGCGCCTAGTAACAAATACTCGTGCACAAGTTAAATCACTAAATTTGTGTAGTAAACAGGTCAGTTCAAATGAATCGACTTGAAAGATCTACTTATTAAACCAGCATAATATAATTATGCAGTAGTAAATCATTACATAGTAGGTATAATAACAAAGTCGCTTTCTCTGTCCCTATATCCGTATGCATGCTAAAATCTTTAAAACAACGCAACGGATTTGGTTTTTTGAATATATGGATTCAAGGTTTTTATGTAAACTTCCGCAGTCTAAAATAAATTAAAAAATACGACAGTAAGATTGCTTTATTATCCATAAAATTTCAAGTAACTTAGTTTAAGAAATTAAAAATAAATTATTTAGAAGGGTTGCGGGGATCCCCGCGAGAATTAGTAAATGAATGAAATACGGATTGGAGCATATTGCTAAATCAGGCAGTTGGCTGTCCACACGGGCACCGCTCATAATGGCAATAGCGGTTCACTGCAAACGCCCCTACGGCGACAAAGCGGTGCCCTCCTGCCCGGTAGGATTACTCCCGATTTGCAGCCCGACCCCCAATTGAACAAACATGATCCCTGATACTGCTGTATCGGGAAATACTGTTTGATACGTGTCCCAATAATCATAGGTCAGAAGACTTAAAACATAAAAACGTTTTGCACACTTACTTTGGAGTAAGAATTTGGGGGGTGTTATGAAGTGTCTAGTCAACCAACCCGCACTTGGCCAGCGTGGTTGACTAAGGCCTTCTCGCCCTGGTTTAGGGTAGGCCCGTGCCTCAGCAGTGGGGACGTATATGGGTTGATGATGATGATGATGATGAATGAAATAAATTGTTTACTCGTATTAGAAAACTGAAACTGTCCGGGATATTTACCATGTTGTTTTGTTTTAATGAGCTCCCGATATTTCGGCACTGTTGCAAGCGCCATGATCACGGGTGAACTGTAGGACTGCGAGAATGACGGTAGGTCTAAGGGCAGACATATCGGTCTACCCTCTTCCTCAGTCTTTTATTACGCACAACACCACTACCCTCGTTCACATTATTGTCACTCAGAATTCGATCCCGACACACTACACTCACGGTATCACTTCTTTTATCCTCGAAAACGGACACATTTTTATTTTTACATAAACGTATCACCGGATGCCATACTTTCGATAGTTGAAACCCGTCTTCACGATTAAAGTTTTTGAATTTTTTAATTTCAATTGCTTCCCTGACCAGTCGTGGTATGTAATGGCGTTCTGTCGAAAGTATCTTTGGGTTATGTAACTCAATCCAGTGGTTCGTTCCCGATTCCAAAAGATGTTGAGCGATTGCCGATTTTTGTGCTTGGTTGTTTTTGACTGCCCTGATATGCTCTTTCACCCGGCACGAAATCGTCCTTTTCGTTTGCCCTATGTATGAGCTTCCGCAGCTACAGTCAATTTTATAAACGCCTGGTTTTTCTAAAGGAAAGCTATCCTTCGGTGAGCGTAGAAATTGCGATACTTTTTTAAGAGGAGTGAAGATAGTTTTTACGGAGATTTTCCTAAGTATGTTTGAGATCTTATCTGTCACTCCTTTTACATACGGCAAATATGCTGGATGGCGGTCTACACTATAAACCAGGCGTTTATTTCGTGTCGGTCTTGATATTCGCCCACTGTATCCATTCCACCGTAGGACGTCACTTACGTGTTTAAGTTCTCCATTTATATGTTCCTCGTCACATAGATTATATGCGCGGTCTGTAAGCGACTTCACTACAGAGTTCAGCTGGCGTGGATGATGATGTGACTCTGCATGTAGGTAGCGATCAGTATGAGTAGGCTTCCTGTATACCGAATGGCTGAAAGAACCGTCCTCACGCACTTTGACCAACACATCTAAAAAGGCAATGCTCCTATTATCTTCCATCTCGTACGTGAAATTCATCTTCCTGTGGATGCTATTAAGGTGAGCCAAGTAGTTTTGCACGGTACTTTCATCACCCTCTACTATACCAAAAATGTCATCGACGTACCTTTTCCAAATCCTAATACTATAGGGGGCAGTGGCAATGGCTCTGTTTTCAAAATGTTCCATCCATAAGTTTGCAACTACTGGGGCCACAGGACTGCCCATCGCCACACCGTCTATTTGGAGGTAGTATTCGCCTTGGTATATAAAGTAATTATCGCTACCTACATGCAGAGTCACATCATCATCCACGCCAGCTGAACTCTGTAGTGAAGTCGCTTACAGACCGCGCATATAATCTATGTGACGAGGAACATATAAATGGAGAACTTAAACACGTAAGTGACGTCCTACGGTGGAATGGATACAGTGGGCGAATATCAAGACCGACACGAAATAAACGCCTGGTTTATAGTGTAGACCGCCATCCAGCATATTTGCCGTATGTAAAAGGAGTGACAGATAAGATCTCAAACATACTTAGGAAAATCTCCGTAAAAACTATCTTCACTCCTCTTAAAAAAGTATCGCAATTTCTACGCTCACCGAAGGATAGCTTTCCTTTAGAAAAACCAGGCGTTTATAAAATTGACTGTAGCTGCGGAAGCTCATACATAGGGCAAACGAAAAGGACGATTTCGTGCCGGGTGAAAGAGCATATCAGGGCAGTCAAAAACAACCAAGCACAAAAATCGGCAATCGCTCAACATCTTTTGGAATCGGGAACGAACCACTGGATTGAGTTACATAACCCAAAGATACTTTCGACAGAACGCCATTACATACCACGACTGGTCAGGGAAGCAATTGAAATTAAAAAATTCAAAAACTTCAATCGTGAAGACGGGTTTCAACTATCGAAAGTATGGCATCCGGTGATACGTTTATGTAAAAATAAAAATGTGTCCGTTTTCGAGGATAAAAGAAGTGATACCGTGAGTGTAGTGTGTCGGGATCGAATTCTGAGTGACAATAATGTGAACGAGGGTAGTGGTGTTGTGCGTAATAAAAGACTGAGGAAGAGGGTAGACCGATATGTCTGCCCTTAGACCTACCGTCATTCTCGCAGTCCTACAGTTCACCCGTGATCATGGCGCTTGCAACAGTGCCGAAATATCGGGAGCTCATTAAAACAAAACAACATGGTAAATATCCCGGACAGTTTCAGTTTTCTAATGTGTGTAACCATGACAGTTTAAAATTGTTTACTCGTAAGTTTGTAAGTTTCTAAACACATAAAAGTATTTCAATTCGATGTTACATGTAGGTATTGTTTTTCAATTAAATATAATTGATGTCACCCTATAATTATTATTTGAGCATTATACCTACACAAGAATCAATTAGATTTCAAAGGCTGGATTATGCTGGACATCGATGGTTATCACAGAATGCTCTGTCTTCCGGTATAGTAAGTGGTGTTTTTGTGTCGACATGTTCATCCCCGGCCACAGAGGTCGCCAGTGAGCCGGTAACGGCAGTTGTGTCGCATTAGGCAGTTCAATCATGCTCACTGACTTGAAGTGCCGACTTTTTGCCAAATTAGAAGCCGCTGCAACTTATAATGTAATAGTTTTGTCACGTTTTGCTACAAATTGCATTTATTACCGGTACCGTATTATAAGAAGCGAATTAGCTGGTAAACTATTTAAATAATGAGCTACTCTATACGTGACATTATATATTTGCGAAGCGGCGCAGATGAATAAAGTAAATATGTTAGCTGTACATTATAGTAACATGTTCTACGTACTATGTACATACCTGAGTAGGGTATACAATATATTGAAAAGTCACAATAAAATCTGATTTGCTAAAACCAGTCTGGATCTGGATCAGAAATACGACCAGTGCAACCCCTTGTACAAAAGCAACGCCTAGGCCACAGATAACATAACTATCAAGAGATACACGATAACAGTCGTCGTTTGTGATCCGATGCACGTCTAAACACTGCATCGTTATAAAATAAAAATGCCGTTCAGGTAATTGGATCGCGCGTCATTAATGCTAGCAGCTCTCGTGTTCATATTTGTGTTATGAAAATCAGAAACTATAGTGGTATACAAATAACACTCAAATAAAATTAAACATATAAATGATATGGATCAAACGCCAATGCTCATCACACAAATATTTGTGAAGGACCGAGTAGAAATCGAACCCACGATTCTTATTGTATGAAATCTTATATTTCTACATAATTTTAACGATGCTACATAGTACCTAGGTAGTACTTACTACATTGTCTAAGCCCCCGAATAGTGACATGCCCCCGGCAGGGGATTACAATTGGTTCTATGCCTCAAGCCGGTCGTCCAAGACGGAAAGATAAGCCTCGCGATACCGTATCGGCTATACCTGGGTCTCTCAACACTTTTCTTATGTAAAATCCTGTGACAATCTCAGGTATCCCAGATTATGCCATCCCGGTAAGTATTACTATTGGATTGGATTCTTTACTTTACATTTGATTTTTGTTCTCTAGGTGAAGAAAACTGAGTAAGTTTTCTTTCAACTGAATAAGTTTCTTGAACCAAAAACAAACCATTTCTATGATAAATTGAAGCATAAGCTTCTTTTATGGAGTATAAAATGGACATACGGAAGCTAACAGCAACGCCAACATGGTGGTTGAAAGCGAAACAAAAAAATCCGTTTATCGAAAAAACTTGGATTAAACCTTTTGAATCGTTTACAGAGATAGCTTGAATTTGGTAATATATATTCGACCAATTTGAATGCCAATCCCTGTATATAAATCGGTATGTTTATCAGCGGCATGGCAGCGTCGCAGTGCCAGATGGCAGTGTATCAGCGACAGCGCTGACGCGGAAGGAAGCCGGCCGGCGCGTCTGACCCGCGCTAGATGTCCAACTAAATACCTACCTATTCGGTTAAGGCCTTTTAATAAATCTACTTGTATATCGCTTACGGTCGAATACTGAAACGATAATTCGATATTTGAGCGCTGATTTGCTCATTCAGTAGATTCTAAATTTAACACTCCCATGATTTTTTTTATTTTAAACGTCGCAACTATCAAGTATTTAATTGTGTTTAAGCATAATCAGCGATCTCTGCCAGTATATTAGACATAAAAACCTTCCTCTTGAGTCTCTCTCTCTCTACCTATTTAAAGAAGCCGCTTTAAAATCCGTTGCGTAGTTTTTAGGGTTTAGGTAAACATCCCTATGTATGTCCCTACATATAGACACTGGTAACGGCTTTGTATTATACTACGTAGTGATAAATACCTACTAGGTGTTCTGCTAAATGAATGTAACTATGTATGTGGGTATAATTGGTGCGCAAAATCGCTACATTTCCTAGTTATTTGTAGGATTTACTAATAATAAGTAAGTGGTTACGTTGCTTACTTCTTTTTTTAACTTTGTCTGGTCGCGTAAAATAATAATTAAAAATAAATAACGTAACTTGACACCTCGGAGTATCCGTAGGGGCAGCGTTCCGGATGCGTGAAACCATAAAATTAGCAAAGGAAGTCGTACCGCAGGAGCGTAGGTACAAGGGGTATTATGTCATGCCATCGATCCCGCGACCGCGGGTCTCAGCTATCCGGTACCTGCGAGACAACACCAGAAATGACTTGTTGGTCGCATTTTGCCATTTATTATTGGATGATTTTGACTACTAAAGTATAAATAAATTCTTGTGTGTGTTTATTTGTATTTAGAGAGTGTAAGCGGATAACGTTTAGAGTTGATATATCTTCACGGTTTATCTTTATAAATCCTTCCAAATTTCGCATTTACGTAAATTTAACTCTGAAAAAAATAAAGGTTGTTTGCTTAAAGATGACGTAAAATGCACAAGACTCTAGATAACGCTGAGGATATTTTAAAAAGCCCAATGGAAAAAGACTTGCCGTAGGGAAGGCAAGGGAAAACTAATTCTACTATAATAGTTACTGTGCTACTGCAGAACTATCTTAAAGTTCCCTGTTGAACTGATTGACATTGTTTGCCTGATGAATTTCGGATGACATACTGGCTAAATGCGCAGAACACACAGTGAACAAGTGTATTCGCCAACATATAGGTATCCCACTATGAATACTTAATTAACATTACTGACGTGGAACTAAGCAATTAACTGACAATGATACCCACCTGCATGGTTTGATTGAGCCAATCTAATGAGGTGTAGTTCGTGCATTAATTTGTTCGTCCAATGCAAATGGGACGAGGAACAACACCTAAATTGGGACATCGCCCGCGGTTACTCAATGTACCTGTCTGTTCTATTTAATCCTGTCCCGCATTGCATCCGCTTATTTAGCTTCCCACAGTCAGGTAAAAGTTTGTTTTGAAAAGCGGCCTGTGAAGATAAGCTGTGTCGTATATTATTAGTTTTACTTTCCTATTTGAAGGAATACTATAACTGCCGGGTAGATTTGCTATAAATGTATAACTTTTAACATAAAATAAGAAACAAAATGTTGTATCTTATTTTATGTTAAAAGTTATACTGTAACTAAAGGCACAGCTAAAGGTTTGGAGAAGTACCTACAATTATTTATAACTAGGTATATCTTCATTAGCTGAATATTCGCTAATATTATTATTGAAAGAAATAAACAAAGTTGATCTTGGTACTAATTTCTACTGAGAAACACATTCATTTATTAAGGGAGTAATAATTGCAAATATACACCGTGAAATTTTAGTGGTTGTTTTCCCGTGGCAGAACGATTTGCCTTTATTAATTCTATCAAAACATGCAATATATTTTCTGAATTTTTTTTTCCAAATTATTCCTTTAAAATTATAATTTTCCAACTCGAAAA
Source organism: Maruca vitrata (assembly GCA_039566165.1). Taxonomy (NCBI): domain Eukaryota; kingdom Metazoa; phylum Arthropoda; class Insecta; order Lepidoptera; family Crambidae; genus Maruca; species Maruca vitrata. The sequence goes on along the minus strand of CM076914.1, from coordinate 11,954,303 downwards.
CGAGAGAAGCTATCGTTCTTTTACAAGATGTGACGTAATCAGGTACTGCTTGCAGCATGAAATTGATGCTTAAAGTTAAAAAAGCTCTACGCCCTAAGTAATAAAGCGGTTCGAATCCGGTTGTACCTTTCGTAAAACCGGCATTTATTGATTTCAATAAAAAAGAACTGCAGAAATCTATTGTGCTACTAAGATAGAATCATTTTACTTCGGGAAAACAACCACTAAAATTTCACGGTGTATATTCACGTTTACAAAGTCGCTTTGTAGTAGTTTAAAAATAAATCATTCCACAATTAATTGTTGGAATCTCACCAATCGAATTAAAACAAACAACAAAACACTCCGATAGGAAATCCCACAACTACTGCGAACTGAGCCCATAGCAGTGACACAAACAGTAAGTACCAACCAATAAATTGCAAGCAACAAAATAGTTCCATTCGAAAAGCACAAAAGAAGCAGGTAGATATACTGTGCTCGTATTTTATTCTTCCCTTTGAAAAAGTTGTCCTCGCGATTCAATGCGGCTCCCCAGGGTGAGAGGGTTGAAGTCAATAATAATGGAACACGTTCGCGCGGACACGCATTGAAATCCTGCATCGCGCAAGCAACATTTTTCTGCGGATCATTATATAGGCCGAGCTCTCTCTGCAAAACGCTCACGCCGGCTCGGTTCGCCGGAGTCCACGGGCTCCGCGGGCCGAGGCATCCTAACCTAACCACCTTCTTGGGCCTCTTTTGCTGGTTTCGGGTCGACTTTCGAGTCAAGGAAAATTGAAACCGCACTATACCACATGAGAAGTATTCCAGAGTGCAATTAACCTCTGGGATAAGCAGAAGGATAGGAATGGAAGGCGTTAGAATATCACCAAAATTTCAATGCAGTTACGAGTACTATAGTATTTTTCAGCTTAGATGATCCCTGTGACACTTCATTCTGACATTCACATCTAGAAATTTTATACATTCCGTTCTACATATACGAATTGCATAGGTTTTTTTTTTAATTTTCTATTACATTAAATTAAACTAAACGATACTGTTTGTCTTTTAAAAGTATAAAATTATTTATTTTAATATTTTTCCTAATGACGCCGCGATAAAATAAAAAAAGTGTGCAATAAAATTATTTTCGTTTGTCAAACGTAAAATGCGTGAAGATGATCCCTGTGACACTTCATTGTGTTCTTCAGAACTCATCTTAGCTGAAAAAGACTATAGTAGTAAAAAGTCACTATATTCGCGATGCGTTCGAATGCAGTGAATCATCAGTGCAATTGCAAGACAGAGGTGTTAAATTCAAATAAATTATATTTCAAACTATAACTAAGTACATGATTATATCATAAATATATGTCTAAACTAAACTAAGTACTGGAAGCTAAGCTACCGTTTCATATGATATGTTTCGTGGGAATATTTTTATAGCGTGCTCATTTAATACATTCCTCGCGGGGTGGCGGAAGCTACCTGGGAGCGAACCCTACTTAACGACCCAAATATCGTCGGATGAAAGACGAACGAAACACGTAATATTGTGAATCTAATTAATTTAGCGCGTGCGTTTCGCCACACAAGGGATCTGCGAATTACTAGTGCAATCGTATGCTAAAATTATCCTTGAGGACTCGTTTGAATAATTATATGTATTTAGATATTGTATATGTGTGTATTTTATATGTATGTATTTTTAAATAGATTCGATTTTAAACACACATAAAAGATAAAACCCCATATCATACAACCAACCAATCTATAGGTATAATATATTATATATATTGGTGATCAAAAACATATTTATTATTTAAGTAATATAAAACGTTTAAAAAATAACCCAAGAATTCATTAAAGTTCAGGAAGCAGGTAACATTATATTGGTTTATTATTACCTCGTAAATAATATTTTAAATCTGATAATGTACTACACATTTTACGTAATATGTTTCAGTTGAAATTTAATTTCAGCTAGTTAATTACCTTAGTCTAATTTTACATGGCATTTCATAATTAACACTAATAATAAGATTTACTTAATCAATAATTTAAAAATCGAAACTACAATTTCTCGTGCGAAATGAGATAATGTTCTGCAGCATTAGTCAGAAGAAGTAAGTCAGGAAGTAAGGCGACGTCTTAATTAATCTGATTAATTTGTATTTTTTTTCTTGAAATTCTCTATTTAAGGCATTAATACTAAAAAAAAAATTATTTTATTTCTCAAAATTACAAATACACGTATTGAGACGCCCAGGAAGTAATAAATAATACTTGTGTTGGGGATGTCTCGCTCATACCCGTTACATTTCTTATTATGTGAGATATAAAAGTAGTAAATACAATTTTTAGTTTAATTTTATTAAAATTCTATTGTAAGTTTAATAATCAGAAAATTAAAGTATGTTAAAACAAATATATAAGATAATAATTAATTTAATTTAATTTAAAATTTAAAAATAATTATTAACTGTTTCTACTTTTATTAGTGTGTGTGTATGTGTGCGTGCGTGCGTGCGTGAAATACTTGATTGTACTTAATTAGTAACACTATGTTATAACTATTCCTTTTATAACCTAATTAATTCTAAATTAAAACTTGTGATTTAAGAGAATACGCTTAAGACTGATTGTCGATTTGCTTGAAACTGTATTACATAAAATTTTCATAAAATACTTTGAAGGTCTTATCCTAACACATCAACCCGGCCAAGGCGCTTTGATAGACATACCGGGTTGCTAATCTCTAGTTCCTGTAATATATGTTGTATATTTTTGAAATGACACGCTATTTTGACAATTAGGCTTTATGTACCTATTAAGTAAAACAATTTGTAATACAGATAAAGAATCGTATGTCGTCCATGTGAAAAAATATAATTGCAAACCTATGCGTAAATAAATTTAGGTATTTTACATATATTACTTATACTCGTAGTAAAATTATACTCAATATCCTGATACATAGGTATACTTATAAGCTCCAGAAGAAACATGACAATGTGCTTTGTGACTACCCGTGACGGCCCTGGCCCACACTCTACCTAGCTTTGGCAAAGTTGTTTAAAGTTCAAAGTTCCATTAGATTTATCATAGCGGTACACAAAAGAGTAAGATTTTTTAAAATCACATTGTTCTCCTCTCCCGGGTCCCTGTAACGTCATTTCAGTCTCGAAATGCGAAAGCGTAACCGTAAATTACATTTATTTATACCGAGCAGTATCTGACTTGATTTATTCCTCTTTTTGTGGTACTTAGCACGTTCACGACGAAGTAAAATGTATAACTACATAAGGAAAATGAACGAAAAACATGCTCGAAATTATTTTACACCACCTACCCTGTGTAGTTAGAATCGAACTTTACGTTTGAAATGCCTCTATCATAGAGCGAGTTTTGTGCACTTAACTCTAGTTTTGCTGGTAGTACCAAAGTCAAATAGATTTGTAGGTATAGGTAGGTATATCTAATAGGCAATACTCCATTTCATCCAGGGTCCATGGCCGAGTGGTTAAGGTTGTGCTAGAGGCTTGCTATGCGAGAGGTCGCTAGTTCAGACCAGCCAGTTGAAATGTTTCGTATCTATGTGTGAATGTTTTGATAAATATCTATTTGTGTATATCAGTCTCCATAGTACCAAAAGCTCAGCTCAGTTTGGGATCAGATGGCTGTGTGTAGATATGTCCCAATTATTAATTTACATACTGCTTATTCGTACTAAAATATTATAATTATTTATATATCTCTACGAAGGTAGCGACGGATTATGGGATAAATAGGTTAGTTGAACCGAAGTCGCGCAGGCTGCGGGCTCCTGCGGGAGCCATTCGCGTTGAAAGCTTTTAATAACACATACTAACACACTTTCAAGTTTCTGAAACAGCTCCGTCATAATTAATGAAATGTGAGCTTTTAATAACCACGAAATTGTCTTCAGCCGCTACACGGATATATTTTATACGTAGTATAATCAACAGGAAGCAAATTTTACGGTGACACCCGTGAAAATACTTGCGAATATACACAATTAGGGTACGCATTTCAGCACATTAACTGTTGTTTTATTTTGATGGTGTTCCAGAAAAATAAACTGCCAAAGTAATATAAATTAATGAAGACGAAAAAAAATCTCGATGGTTTCCTTTGTATTTTTTCCCTAAAAACAAAAATGGATGTTTTGAGAAAAAAATATTTTGCATGTTCGTTGCTGAAAAGGTTTCTTTTATTAGAAAGCACATAAAGTGGCCTTTAATTACTTTTAACAACAACGATTCAACCGGCATCCACAACCGACCTTTCAAATCACCAACTGCGACTATACCTGAAACATCATCGAGATAAAACTGCTTGATTATTGACCTTATTCCGAACATAACATCACGTGAACAATTTCCCAATTGCGCGGCAATATTGTGCGCGCGATATGCAAACTGGCCATTACAATTGTACTCATCAGTTATTTTTAATCTGATAAATAGGATTATCATGTTCCGTGCCCGTGTAGCGTGTAGATGGGCTGTGTAGCCTCGGGTGCTCGAAACTTTTGAGCAAATTTAAACTTTATGCTGCATACGTTTAGGGAACTACCGAATGTACTGTGGATACGTACGATTACATGTATGATCGCGGAGCGGGATCGCCGCCACCCTCGATGATTAAAACAGGCGAGTTGATTACGGTGCATGTTTGTGCCCTCTACGGGCACAATGACCGATAGGTTTATTCAAAGCATGATGTTAAATTTTGAAAAACGCTGGTCTATAAACAACCTTTCCATTGTTAAATTGGGCCCGTCGATTAAAATATTTGTTAGCCTTGCTCGATGGGCAAAAATTTTACCCAATAGAAATAATACATTTTTATAACAAGTAATTTCTATGGTATTTTAATGACAAAAAATTAAATAAATTTCTGCCTTTAGGTTTAGTTTTCCCAATACAAAATTAAATGAAGATTTTAACTTGAAAGTTGTACGTAGTACATTAAAATCTACTATATAAGCAGATGTATCTATGACACATTTAAATAGGTATCACTGCTGACATATAGAGCCTAGGTAGGTATTATCCTTTGCATGCTTACTGACTTTCGGCAGATGCTTATCGGTATGGAAACGGTTTACTTACGAAAATAAACATTATTATAACATCAATCCTAATAACAGTTTATTAGGTGACACAGGTGCTCCTAACAATGCTCTAAAGAAAGTGTAGGTAACTGTACCTACACCTTCTATAAACGATTGTCAAAAGCAAAGCTCAAGAACAGAGTCAAGTTGCATTAAGCATGAGTCGTCACTAGCGCAAGCATAAACCTCTTAAACGATAATCTATCCTTAGAAATATGTCGGTCGTGATACCGAAATGCCATTGCAGCATCAATCAAATTGGTCGAGGTGGCAGCGTGCCGTGCGATTTGTCGCGAGCGCTGCGGATCGCCGACGTTTTTGATCGCATTCCTCGGATGCCAGCCCACAAATTATATATCGAGCCTATTCCTGCCACGGGCGGAGACGGTTGGACGATTTACAGGCTCCTCTAACTCTAGCGTAATCCTAAATGATAGTTTGTGCCAGTGGTGTGTAAGGTCCTGGTTTGTCCTAAGAATGGGAACTAAATATAGAATGACAAAACACAACACAGCCAGTCAGACAGGTTTACTACAAATATTTATACATAATATATGACAAAAAGTTACCTTTCTCGCTAACTTTTAGGCATCGGTTTTATAAATAGGTACTACATATGAAACGATACTATTTCTCCTTCGCTTCTGTAGGAATATTACAAATGTATTTCTATTTCTCGGAACAACGAAGGTTTCCAAAGGTCGCCTTCGGTGCGACACGCAAATCAAAAACAATAAGTATTTAAAGCTTTCTTCAATTCTTCATCGTGTAGCAGAAATACAAAATTTATTCACAATTTCCTAGTAGTTGTTTTTTACCATAAATTCATCAGAAAAGCTTAGCAATTCGGGTCTTAGCATCTAATATTCAATTCAATTCGGCTTTAAATGTAAATCCAGGGAAGTGGGTTCTTAAGCTGATCCCGAGACTAAATTAATGATACTTTAACGGTTTCCTCTATTGCACCGACTGCACTCGATTGTATCCCATAGTTCAAGATATCAAATAAACTGATGTCCCATTTTTACTGCATTAATAGAATTAATACTTTGATATCTGCGTCAAATTTTGTATGAAACATTTTTTCGTGACCTATATGTTATAAATATAATTAATAAATATGTATGTTCAATATCTCTAAATATAATGTCAACCAGATTGTAATCCTACTTGCTGAAAATCATATGTATGTTCAATATCTCTAAATATAATGTCAACCAGATTGTAATCCTACTTGCTGAAAATCAATATTTTATATCTTCAACCACAATCTCACAAATAGAAAGTTGAACAATAATAATAATAAAGAGCTTTTTAAGGTCGTGTAGTGCGAAGGCAGAGCGGGCATCAATCATGCCATCCCGCGATCCCGCGCGCGTCACCTCCGCCCATTTATAACACAATCACCGCTTAAATTACATAATTAAAATGACAATACGTCACCTCGGCCTGTGCACTTGCGTGTACATACGGGTATTTACAATGGATTAATTAAGCAATTACCGCACAATGATAAATAAGGTTAACGCAGCTATGTAAATAGTCTTAATGACCGTTCAACGAATCACGCGGCAGAGTGCATCGTACTTAAACAGGGACCGTGACGAAAATAATTCACACACCAGAAACCTGAATAACCTAAGGTACATATTTATATACCAAATACTCACTTTGAAATCCAGCCAAATTGTACTTGGATTGGATTCCGTTAATCAATATGTAAAATAAATAATTGTATTGTAACTACATATAATAGTCCGTCAAGTCGGTTTATTTTGGGATGTATCTAGATTCTAGGTCACTGAATAATAAACTAAGTTATCATCACAGTAACAGATTGTTTTTTCTTTCTAACTTACATAAATCTTTGCACTTAACTCTAGTTCTATCTACCTTCTCAACCCTTTACCTCCGAACATACTTTGAGCATCTTGTAAGATAAACAACTGTTATGAAATGTTTATGTTTACTGTATACATAAAGATTTCATAACGTGCGTCGGTTCTTTTTTTATAACTGAATGTGTGTTGAGATTCTCCTCTGACCGGGGGCCCTTTTCGGCTGGGGCCCGTGGCATGATGCCGACTTGCCACCCTGTAGTTACGCCACCGCTTACGCCCATAGTACAAGCCCTGCTTAGTTTGGAAGCCATGTCTGGAGATGTCCCAAATGTTAATTTAAAAAAATATTTATTTGATAATAACAACGAAAACATTAAGTCTTATTTAAAATCAGATTATCGTAACAGTTATACAGCCACTCCTGAAGCAAACTGGAGCGAGTGACTTCCTCCACAACGAGCCAGATAATTGAGCGCCATTGGCGTCGCATTCAATATGCACTTCCCTTCGAGAGGATTTCTATTTATAATTCATCAAGGAAGAGCAGTTGAGCTCATTTACATATTAGATGATAGATAACAATGATTAAACTCGGCGGATACGGAGTTAATCATAGAGAAGGTTGATCTATAGTATAGATCAACCTTCTTTTTTTTATTTTTTTATTTTTTTCGGTTTTTATTTTTATATATAGTATAGATTCTATACTATATATAAAAATAAAAACCCCCTATTTTTCTTGGTCACGGCATCACGCGTGAACGGCTAAACTGATTTTGCTAATTCTTTTTTGTGCTTATTACTCAGAAGTTAATTTAAAAAAATATATCTAATATTTCTCTGGCATGTTAGAATATTATATTAAAAACTAAAAAAAAATTGAATTTAAATTAAATAATTTCTTTAAAAAGAACACATTACCTATATTGAGAGTGTTATTGAAAGATTAACGACAAACAGACCAGAAATCCAAAAATCATTGATTCGGGTACATAATATTTCGTTGATAATGGTACCACGTGATATTTGTTTATTATGTATATAATTTTAATGTAGGTATGTATAGATATAGTAGCTAATGCAGTGATGTGTGTTGTTGCAGGGGCGCAGCGCACGCACGCCGCTGGTGAGTGTCCCCGGTTGGCTCCGTGCCCCGGTTCATTACCACCAGCTACACAGACCTACTCAAAACTGGGAATTGCACCCGGAAATTTGATTCCGACAACAATTCTGTATCGACGGGCTTTGAATTTTCGAATTGAGGGTTATACCTCCGGGCCTCGAAGTCATAAAGTGCCTTATACGTAAATATTATGTATGTATACTATTTTATTGACTTAAATATATTATTTATAAAGAAAACTTCTCCACACATGCTCTACTTTATTCTAAAATCATCTAACGTGAAACCCCGCTGACAAAAGTTTAATATAGGAAACTCAGGGAAACTAGGGGATCTCTTCTGTTTTACCACTCTATTGAATAAAAAATTACTTGGCTAAAATTGGTATACGTACCGTTCGTTCTCTCTACACGTATTTTAATTTTATACAAAATTGAAAAGGAATAGCTCGGATGAATCCTTAAGAGCCAACTTACGACACTTGTTTGCACAACGTAAGACTTAGTGCTAATTTTACTGGAGCTTAAGGGTACGGGGTCAAATGCGGAGGATTATAAAGAAGGATAAGTAATCATTTTAAAATAAAAATAATAATATTAAAATAATTTAAGTGCAATAGGATAAGGTGTAAAATAAATAAAGGGAACAAAAAAATAGCATGGACGACTACTGCACAAAAATGTATAGAAAAATATAATCTCGCAGATACATCAACCACTCGTATTCCCATATCCAAAACATATATAAAATATTTTATTTAAAAATATCGAGTTTCGTGTGGGTAGGTAATGTTCAAAACAAACAAAAATAATGCATAGATTTATCAAGCATTCGAGAAGCAACTGTCCCGGTTCTGCGTAAGGCAACATAAACGTGCCAAATCGAGCGCAAATTCGCAAGACCCTTATCTTTGTGTAATGAAATGAATGGCGTTTACAAATTACGCCCTCCGTCTCTACTAACGCGGGGTAATTGGCGAGATAGTTATTTTCCATAAAAAGTTAACTGCCTGATCAATACTGAAGCTCTTTTATTAGAAACATCGTGTGTTCTTCAAATAGCTTCAACGTAAGTAATAGTTAACGAGGTCGTTTATCATGAAAACAATACACGTAGAGGAGACACGCGCGGAGGAGACGAGTTCATAAATAAACACGCGCGGTCGGAGCCGGGCACGAGTAGGTATTCCAACCGCTAAAAATTTAAATCGTGTTAGACCGAGGCAATTCAAAAGACGCCTCCCATCGGCGACCCACCATTCGAGGTCGCGAAACCCTCCTTTATTGAATTCTAAATTAGACCTCTTTAGTCGAATGTCCGACATTCTTCTGGAAATTAAACCACATATTCTCTTTTTACGTTTATAAGAAATCCGAAATCCGGAATAGCTGCGTGCCATCGCACCTTTATAACTTAACTAACGTTTTTTTTCACATTAGAGTAGGCATGAATGAAATGTCAATTAATAAGTCATCAAACTGTACTTTTTATCTTCCCACCCATTATAAGGACCAAGGAATTTATAAAATAAGAAACGCCGCGCGTTATAATGCGTAGCAGAAGTCACGTCGAGACTCGATTTAACGCCACAAACCGAAGATTAATCACGTAGCGAATGTCACTTTGATCACAAACGCAGCTCAGGCCCCTTTATATTTTGGCGAGTCCAAATAATCGAGTTATAGATGCGACGATTTCTGAAAGCCGAGCAAGCAAATAATCCGCTTTGCCAAAGGCACAACTTTGTCGATCGTCCATCTCTGGATTCCCCATTTTAAACTTGCATGCCGCAACAAGAGTAGGTAATAAGATCCGCATTGAAGTAACTCGGCTTTTAGCTTGAACTTAAATCTTATTCTGTTCTCAACTTCCAATTTATAAGAAAACACAAGTTTAGTTGTTGTATAGTACTTATGTAGATGCAAACTTTTATAGGAATAAGACTTAGCTCCGGTAACGTTTTGGGGTTCTTTCATAATATTATATCTTTTGCACACTTGCCGTGTTGGTTCATGTTTAAATTGCGCGTTTAAATAAACTGAATAGTCTCATTTATTAAAGAGCATACACGCAATTTTATATTACGTAGTCCAAAAAACCAGGACCAAATCCTTACTAATATCCTTATCCTTACTAATATTATAAATGCGAAAGTAACTCTGTCTGTCTGTCTGTCTGTCTGTCTGTCTGTCTGTTACGCTTTCACGCATAAAGTACTGAACCGATTTAAACGAAATTTGGTACAGATATAGTCCAGAGCCTAGAAACGGTTATAGGCTACTTTTTATCCGACTGCGCTATAAAGAAGTAATGTTTTAGCCGTTAAACATCTCTACGCGGACGAAGTCGTCACAGCCACTGGACGGATCGAGATGAAATTTAGCATGCAGGTAGATGTTATGACGTAGGCATCCGTTAGGACAGGATTTCCCGAAATTCCCACGGGAACGGGAAATAACGGGAAAATCCTTTTGTATGAAAAATGCTAACCGCATAAGTTAGACGCTTGAAATTTGGCATGCAGGTACCTTAATAAATTTAAAGCGTAGTTGCAACAGGATATTGTAAAATTCCCACGGGAACGGGAGTAATAGGGAAAAAACTGTTGTATGAAAAAATCTAAACAGCGATATAGATAGACGATTGAGATTTGGCATGCAGGTACCCTAATGAACGTAAAGCTTACTTCCAACGCGATATTACAAAATTCCCATGGGAACAGGAGTTATTGGGAAATAGCTTCTGTATGTAAAATTCCTTACGGGGTTAAAATATATTATATAGAGATAGAGATATACCCGAAGCGAAGCGAGGGCGGGTCGCTAGTTTTTTATAATGCTTTTTCACATCATCCGCAAATAGGTACACTGTTGAACAAGAGCTACAAATCCCAGTAATTACAAATGTACGGTCTGTTATCGGCGTTTGCCGACGATCAGCATCTGACACGTCGAAATGCGATTATTCCGTACGGTGAATCGATTTCCATTTATCGCAGCAGCCATCGCGGCATCGCGCTAAAAGCCGACGCATACGAGCCTGTTAATTTCAAACGCGTTTACGAGCTTCCCGAATTTAATTTCGACGTTTTTCGATGTTTGTTAATTAATTGAAAGCATCTGTGATATAATATTTAGAAAATTGCTTAGAATACACACGTGTTTTTAATTCTACTTTATTAAAATATGTGTGGTTTAATCAAATTAAACATACGAAGGACTCAAGTAACGTCTGACTAGTACAACATACTATATAATAATCTTGTTCCACGAATTAGGAAATTGTTGCAGCGTATGCGATGCATCAGAGACAATGACCCCTGAAGTGCACATTAAATCGATGCTCGCTGTGCCCTACAGACAGGGGCACATGATGCATTCAGGGATCGCCGCGTCCCGCGCTGGTGCATTATTTAGCCGCATTCTGCACTCCACCGGCTTTATGCATTGTATTTAATACTTTATCCTTTATTTCCATAGGGCAGCTACTTCATTGCAGACGATGTGCACCGTTAGTAAATTATGATCGCGTGTCTAATTCGTTATGGAACTTCCCTCGGCTGTAGTTTAGCGACCGTTTTTGTGTCTACCAACTTTGCGCTAATAAACAACCTGGATCGTTGAACTAAATAAATATAATTAAGCAACCAGCCATGAAATCTCATATAAGCTATATAAAACATTACTAAATACCTACTTGAGATGACAAGTCCACGCAACCATAAAAAAAGCTAAGATAGCAAAAACGTCCAAGTGTTTTGTAACCTTGTAGCTACGAGTATTTATTTACACCAATTTATGTACGAGCACTGCATCAACAAATCGGATCGAGTTGCATGAATAAATAGGTATACGTGAGCTACCCGGGGGAAGCTCGTCGGGCGAAACACTTTTTGTATAAGAAAGTCATTTCCGCGAGAGGGCGCGTCGCGCCCCGCATTCCGGTCACGGTAGGTCCCGGGTATAACTTATATCCCCCACATCGCCTCACTAAGTGCTCTTTTAGTAATCTGAATACATACTTACGTATGTTGGGATAAGGAAATAGTTTGTTTGAACGCACATCTTAGTTTATTTAGTAAAAGGGCATAGATAACTCTGTAATCTTATTTGATCAATAAGTCTAATTGCATTTAGTTTAAGTTATTACATTGAGAGAAACATGGACGGTGCGCCTAAAAGATCGACGCAAAATTGACGCACTTGAAATGTGGTGCTGGCGGCGACTACTGCGAATTCCCTGGACTGCGTTTCGGACCAATGTTTCGATCTTGGAAGAACTTAAAGTTAAGGAGAGATTATCGTCGACTGTGCAAATACGAATCCTCAAATACTTCGGGCACGTTACACGAAACCAAAACTCCATGGAACGTCTCGTTGTCCAGGGACGAGTCGAAGGCAAGCGGTCGCGTGGTCGATCACCTACGCGCTGGACAGATCTGATAAAAGCTGCGACACAAACCACCATAGTCCAATGTTCCCGTAACGCTGAAGACCGTGGCAAGTGGAGGCGCATTGCGAGAGCTGCATTATCCACATTAGATACGTCTCAACATACAACCACGACCACTCTGTCAAGAGTGAACGACTGAAGAGAGAGAGAGATTACATTGAGCCTTAATAATTTTTTAACAGGACGAATTAAAAGCAAATATGTATTGCAGTCCATTTGCAAAAGAAAAAAATTAAAGCTTGTAAAAAAGTATTTTAAAGTCAATATTTAAGAAATCACAGATGCTAATGGCATTTTCTTAGGTTTCTTAGGTAGTTGGTTTGTAGGCGAGATGGTTATTCCCACCTCAAGGCATCACTTTTCATCTCATGAAAAAGCACATTCAAGTCCCTCGCCCTACCGCGGCCTGAGTCTTTCAACCATTCAGGTTGTAAGCTAGCTTGTAGGTATTATTCTTGATATACATCATTGTTTCCAGTGTAAAGGAAGCCAATGCAACGTCAAAGAACTTTATTACTTAGTTGTACTCTTCTCTTTTTATGTACTTTACTTGATGCTCTTAGGTTGATACTTTCCGAGAGCTTTTAAGCGGCAAGTAGTTAATTGTTGTCGATTTCCTATAGTACGGTTACAATAGTAAAGCAACCCGGACAGCAATGACCTACTAGACCCGTTAAATCGCTAATCATAATCGACTTATATTTTTGTTTAGCGTATTATCTGATCGCTTGAAAAAATTCACGAACATGTTGAACTTACATGTTCGTGAGTTAAAAATTATATTCTTGTTGTTTTTCAAAATATTTTACGTAGGTAGGTACTTCCGGAGCGAAGCGAAGTAACTTAGTTGACTTATTGTTTATTAAGCAAGATGCAGCTTCACAACGCAGTCTGAGCGGGAGCAGCCACTCGATGCACATGCATCCGAGTGTATGAGAAAGTTGGCGAATATACGCCAACTTACAAACAAATATTAATACATCGCTGTGTTCCGCTGTCTGCTCTCAAACTTCGAAATATTGACTAGTAGTACTAATTGTTAACTTATTCTCATTCAGAAAGGCGGAAATTGTATGAGGAACGCAACCAATTTTGTAAATGTGTCCGTATCCATTTACTCTAAGGGGGGTATTTGTGTTTTGTACTTGCAAGGGAAACAGACTCTGCCTCACAGCCCCGGGCAACGTCACCTTTCATTCCGTCCAGTTTTAACTTTAGGCCTGTGGCATTAAATCGTATGTTAAGTTTTTGCCTTATTAAAAAATAAAATATGGAAAAATCATTATATCTTCGAAATTACCCTCTGTCGAATAGCATTAGAAACTTTATAAATATAATTACACATATGCATAGTGTAGGTTGATATTGGTATGTTTCAAAATTCAACATGAACTCAATACCTAATAAAATACCTACTCGTATTATGATTATACACCGTGAAATTTTAGTGGTTGTTTTCCCGTGGCAGAACGACTTGCCTTTAGTAATACTATCGAATTATGCAAATTATTCCTCGAAAAAAAAATTTTTTTTTTCGATTTTTCAGAATAATAATTTTCCAACTCGAAAACGAGAGAAGCTATCGTTGTTTTTGAAGATGTGACGTATTCAGGTACTGCTTGCCGCATGAAATCGAAGCTTAAAGCTAAAGAAGCTCTACACCCTAAGTCATAAAGCGGTTCGAACGTGTTTTCGAGTTACGGTTAAACCTTTCGTAAAACCGGCATTTATTGATTTTACCAAAAAAGAACTGCACACATCTTTTGTGCTACTAAGATAGAATCATTTTACTGCGGGAAAACAACCACTAAAATTTCACGGTGTATATAAAGTTGTGATGCCTAGATAGGGCTTCCAAGCTTCACTAGCTGAATACTATTCACGGGGGAGAAAGCTCAGTTCATAAATAGGAAAGCTCAAAAACTATTTGCTGTACCTCTATAGATTTAAACGAAGGTAAGTATGGATGCATGTCTAGTTGTGCACATTGCTAGGATTATCTTCCTTTCCTCCCTATTACTATACAAGTAAACACTTACAGTTTTTGAACTCGAAGGAGACTAAAACCTAGTACCTATAAAAATATAAGCAGACTCATTTATTTTACCCCTTGCTCTTAACCCTAAATTTTGTTGCAAGTACTTAACCACATATCTACTGCTAACCATATTACTAAAATGTAACAAATACCTACATAGTCATTTTTAACTTAACGGATCTTAATTCCACCCTAGAATGGCCATCACAATGTAACGTAATAGATACACAATGTATCAATGGTTCAACCGCGTGAACAATATCAGTGACGTCATTACGTATAATAAACTGCGATGGCACCCATTAGTGCACGCCTGTAATCAATACCTCGACGTGTCATTGTCTTTTTGTCACGTTAATGCATGCCTGAATTTATTAACGCTATATGAAATATGACTGCTTTTATTCAATTAACAGAACTGAAATTTCCTGGAACAAAATAAAAATCTACCGCCTATATTTTTGCGCAGAGATATTTCATGTTTTTAACCGACTTCAAAAAAGCGGAGGTTTCTCAATTCGACCGTATATATAATTTTTGTATATATACGGTCATTTTATGTTTGTTCATTTCATGTTTGTTCGCGGATAAGATCGTCGTTTATGAACCGATCTTTATTATTATCTTTTTGTTGGAAAGAAGGTCCCAAGGCGGTCCCATGATAAGTGTCGAAAGTTGGCACCACCTTCAAAAACATATCAAATTCCTACCCAGATTATAAATGTTCGTATTTTGGAATTTTTATTGTGTCGGGGTTTTTCGTGACAATAATTCGTCCCTTTCGGCTAAAAAATACTATCATGTCTTACGCTCGCGCTTCTTCGGTCTCGCTGCAAAAAGTCTAATGTCCATCGAGAGCGAGCTTTGCGCCGATAGATTGACAGGACGATTCAACTACATTATCGACTAAACAAAATACCAGAAATTAAACTTGGTAAAAGCCCACTTGCTACTAACAATGTAGCATTCGAATTTGAGTGAGCGTTTCGTCTTTCGTAGCACACCGTAGACGTAGCAGTGCTGTAGCTACGACAACTACGAGCTACGGTTTGTTTAATGAATAGCTTGTATTACGTACTTACGTTAATAATACCACCGTTTAATGACAAATGAAGCAATCATTTTACACCCGAGTAATTATTAATAATTTCGCAAATAAAATAATAATTACTTACTACGAAAAATAATGTCTATTTATGCATTCAGAATGGATTACTACGACAGAAACGTGTCATATTGGTGTACGTTTGAAACCGCATATCGTGAAAATATAAATTAACTTTTGCTTTTATTATTTTGAGTTTAAATTCACATAGATTATTCCAGTTTCATTGAAATTGAAACGTAGGCTTATGCACGCAATTTACACTATACCAAGCGTATATTATGTGCTCAATACGCAATCAATGTGTGTTTCTCGGAAACACGATGTCCTGAACCAATTAACGAGACTGCAATGAAGCTGCATATAAATCGTGCTAATCGAGTCCGACGTCCGAGCTGCGTCGGAGCGTGGAGGTCAGCGGCGAGAGGGGAAGACAGACGTTATGAAATTTTAAGTTAGATTACGTGGAGTATCGACGTGCAGAGGATGATAGCCAGCAGGAGGTCAGGACGGGCGCCGAGCACGTGAGCCCGCGCCGGGGACCATTCATGGGGCAGGGCGGCGGCCGGCGCGCGCAGCGATCGATAGCGCCGCGGCGGCAGTGCCCGGCCCGCCGCGCCTCGCTCCGGACGCGCCCCGCGCCCTCGCCCGCCCTCCACAGATGACGGAGCCCGCCCGCGCCCTACGAGCTCGCCCCTCTCGCCCCGCCGCCAGGACGCCCGCGCCCGCTCGCACGCCCCGCACGCCGCTCGCAGAGTCACCAAGGTAGGAAAATCGATACCGCAGCATCCAGCGCTGACCGCTGCCCAGGGCTCGCTGACGCCCAGCAGGCGCCCGACACGTGCTCCGGGGAGGGCCCGGACCACCGAGAGAATCCCGGTTGCGTGAAGCCGCAAGAGCCATGAGCTGAGCACGCCTCGGAGACAGCGCCACCCATACATAGAACCACAGGGCTGGTTGGTCAATTCAGCCTGGTCTTATTTCATAGTTAATAAACCTCTACCAAAGTTAAAAAATTAAAATTGGAAAACGCGGTTTATAAGTTCTACATCTACGGTCCAAAATAGTTTGCTTTTACTTACTAACTATTACTATACTTCAGTGTCAAAAAAATATAATTAATGTAGTCCCTTCCGTAGATCCCTTTATTTTCACGTTTAGAAATAAAAAATGCATTTATATCCAGCTTCATACCTAGGTATATCGACCTACCATTACAAGTGCTCACTGACGTTAACCCGCATTCGTAACTTGATACGTAACAAGAGCCGCGGTGGAAGTGAAGTGTGAAACTAGATGAAGCCTTATGTTCTAAAAACACATTTACAAACGTAAAAAACTTATAAATTATCGACGACACTCACACTACATGTATGTAAAAGAATGAATATTATTTTATGAGCTCCGGCTTTTTAGTGAGTAATGCTTGAATTTAAATTAAGGTTTAACTTAAAACATTCTCCTTCCAATATTGGCACCTGAACATGTTCATGGTGTTCTTATTGACCACGTTCCATCAACACCTTACGGCCTTCATATATCAATATTTATTTTTCTGTCCTTATGCTTGACACATATTACTTATACTCCTCTAAATATCTTCACCAAGTAATAACGAATGAATTATTTTACTTACCCATGCTACATTGCGTTGAAACTATGCACCTAACAGATTATTATTTATAGTTCTATAAACTGTAGTGCAGTGAAAATCAGTTTTAGATATAGTGTACAAATTGTAATTGGTGCAAAAAAGAAATCTATATTTTTATTACACATTTCTATCTTAATGTGCTTACAATTAGTTAGTGAGTTCAATTAATACAAAATTCTGTAAAATATATAAAATACAAAATAAATCAAACGGTGTTGAAATTTTAGGTGCAGGGTATATATACTTACTGACCTATATGAGACTGCCTATGACTTAAGTAACCCGTATGTACACGACCTTCACAAATAACACTCAATGGCAAATATAATGTTCGAGGTAGGTATTTATTGGATGACTTTCGGCCAAACCATAATTTTGTGATGACAAAATAAGTAGTTTCTGTAAGTCATTTATTTCTAGTCCAGTGGGACTATCGGGTAGAGTTCCAGTACTATCCTATCTTTGGAGAAGTGAAGAAAGTTTTTTAATAATTATTTACTAAGCTGGTACGTAATTTGACGATTAAGTCAATTATTACATTACATTAGCAGCGGCATCGCTTTCGCTGACTAAACCAAAATCGGAAAGTAATTGTTAGCGTCGATCTGGATAATTAGCTATTTTGTACATATGTTTAAATAATATATAAAATAAGGTACGTACGGTAGGTATATGATTATTAACTTCGAAAGCCAGTTAACCCGGTTTACGGCATGACCGCATTAGAAGTGAATATGAAAAGAGTGCCCGCATAAAACATCTCGTAAAACTGGCTCACTTTATTTTGTTCAACACCGCATAACTAGATTCATATATCTGTTAACTAAGTCAACATACAATGACAATACGGGCACACATTTCCAGTGATCAATAATTTCGCGATAGGATTCTTCACATTTACTTAACTGTGTCACAGTACTGACGGTGGACGCTCAAGTATTGTTTCAATATTCCTGAAGTTAACAGCGGTTAGCAAAAACAATAGTCCTATTTAGCACCCATGTCCAAAGTCATCCCACCGAGCATAAGCAAGCCTGTGGTTGCCTTCGTAAGCAAGTGAAATCGATAAACTGATTACGGAGCTGGGCGAAGGCTTGGCTGAAATCGGCTGAATACACAGCTCTGCCTCTCATTAGTATTAGTTAGTACAGTAGTATGCCCCAAATGTAACAATCGACTAAGCTAGGTTTTCTATAAAGATAAAATGTACCATTACTGAGTACTTGTCTCCAATAGAAAAACTATTCGTCAGTGATTGCATTCCCATAACGCAGTGTTGTCTCTACAGATAGATATTTTATTTGCCTTGAGCTGAGTTCTACGACACTAAAATTTTTTGCTCTTTGTAATTTGTGACGTGTCACAATTTTGACGTGATCTCCTGAGAATCTGCTTAATGGTCATCTCTGTGATATTTTTTTTTACCGTTGCTGCGGGCATGTGCTTAAGTATTTCTTTATTAAACGGCTGTCCTTTTATACTAGTTCCGTTTTCTGAAGTATTTTAATAGAAAATACTTTATAAGGACGTACACACAGAGCCTATTGTGCCAGGGCGCTGGCATGTCAAAGCCGGCCCTGTGTTTCGGTGGCGTGGTCGATTACGTGTCGTGATGCAGTGCAATTACTGGCTCGGTAAATGAAAATAGTCCAAGGACGAATCTTGTTCCAAAGGCCACAGGTGCGGACCGTATCAGATACCCTTGTAATACTTGAATGCTTAGTACTTAATATACTAAAAACATTCTTACTCTTGAACGTAATATAACAAAGTCTAGGTAATCAGCGATCCAGCGAGCGAATATCTTTTTTTCGTGAAAATAAAACCTTTAATTTTTTTTAAGCAATCCCTGTCCTAAAAATAAGCGTTTTCGAAATAAAACCTTATGTTTGGTGCAGTAGTTCGGAAAGATAATGTAGGCATATTTTTATTTACACGAATAGATTTGTAACGAATAAAAAAACTAGATATTTAAAAAACATACACATTTATTTGAGAATAATACTCGAAATCTAATTGAAATGTGCTTACAAAATCAATGTTCATAGCAACTGATTGTAGGTAACAGCAAAAATCCCTCATTACCGTTCTACGAGTGCAGAAGCTTGTAAAAACTCGCACATAACTGAACAATTGTGGAGGTCTAAATACAAAAGAAATATCAAAGTTCGCATCGATCTGACGGGAAAAAATATTTAATATATTCAAGGTCAAAGTAAAAAATATTGCTCCTTTTTACGTTTTATCCTAAAAACAAGTTACGACAAAGTTGTAAATCAAATAAATACTTACCTACAGAAAATATTCCTATACTTTTATTTGTCAAAATTACCGTTCTGGAGATATGGACCTCCACCAATTAACTACTGCGATTTTCGTCAAGTTTGACGGTACTATTAGTGTATTCCAAAGAAGCGTTAATCAAAAGTCAGCTTTAATATCGGCTACTCAATATCCGATCAATGAGTTGTTGCTAAAGCGATGTGTTGTCCACAGGTGATGCCACAACGATGAGTCGCCGCGCGCGGCCGTGACATGGGAGCGCAGGCATGGGCTGGCGCGCCGTGCAACCGCCGCACATCGCCGCCGGCTTGCTCCTGCTGCTGCTAGTCAACCTGCCAGGTACGACCGTCCTGGTAACGACCTGCTAGGTAACGACTGGCCTGAAAATTAACTATCTGGTAACAGATTAGACAACTAGTACGTCGCCATACAAGTATATGAATACGTCTGAAAGTGAGAACTTTCAGATGCACATTTCACTACTTTTCGTTAGTTTCAAAATCAGTTCAGCAGAGCATAACCAATTCCAAAATGCTTATAGTATTAATGAATGTAACAGTGACCTGCCACCAAGACCACCAAGATGCCGTGCACATCACGGCGATCCTCGGCGAGAGCGTCGTGTTCAACTGCCAGGTGGACTTCCCCGAGGACATCCCGGTGCCGTACGTGTTGCAGTGGGAGAAGAAGGTAGGCGAAACGGTACGACGGTCCACACTCCACTCTTACAATACAACGCTGCTCATCTACCGTGTGTGTGTTTCTGTTCAGTAGAGGTCGGCTCGTCTCCGCGACGCGCCCGCAGATGTAAAGTATATCGGTGTCGCCGACACCTCGTTTGTCCCGCGTAGTGGTAAGGGGCGCCGCGGGCCGCCGCCAGGGCCGCCGCCCGCGCGCGCCCCCGCACGCCTTTGTGTATCTCTGCCTCTTCTGCGTATTGCCGCGAACCGCGCTCGCATAACCGACCGGTCGACAAACACCACAGTGACAAAGCCCTACAAAGCGAGTCCGAGAGAGCAGCAGACCCCCGTTAGACGAACATGTACCTACACAAACACGCCACTTTACATTTACGATAAGATTTATTCCGCAATAAGTTTATAATAATTATGTTTTGTTTGGGTGCACTATATCGTTTCTGGGTTAGCACCGGGAGCACTCTGCTTACGGCTGACACGGGCACCGCACTCCTCGCACTGGCGGCGGATCTGTCTGTTTCTCTCTTCCTGTGGCTGTGGGCTTCCCCCACGCTCTGCAAACGTAGCTTCATGTACAAGTATATTACATACATGTATAACCCTTTTTAACTAAGTATTTTACAATTGCACACATATACCCTATGCATGCTGTATGTAGCCCTTTCGTTTTCTGACTCTTAATTAGTTTGCATGTGACATCCATTTCATTGTACCTCGTTACTGTACTGTATACTCGTCGTATGTTTGCAGCGCAACTCTTGACTGTTGTGCATATTGTATGTGATGGTGATCTACTTGGCAACCGTGTGACATATTTAATTGTTATCTCTCTGTAGAATCATTGCAGCAGATATCATTGTTCAGTTTTATTTAACCTCGCATGTTGCGTAGTCTGTAGACTTTAAACCTTGTTACAGCAAATTCGAACCCACACCATTGACATTTCAGTGTATTTGCTACATTTTTTCGGTGTTGATGTTTGTTGTTGTGTTTGCTGTTGCAAGTCTCGTATAGAGGTATTTAATAAATGTACGTGTTGACGTGAAAGTCGTAGAGATCGTAGTGTCGAAAGTGGGAACGTTGTAGCTTCGACGCTTGTCCTGAGATGGGAGAGTAAAACGTTAGTGGTAGTATTTGTAAGTAGTAGTGTCGCGCCAGTGGTGGCCGGATGTTAATGCGGTGTTGTCTGGCGTAGGGTCAGGACATCCCGATCTACATCTGGTACGAGAGCTACCCGACGCACAGCGGCGAGGGCTACGAGAACCGGGTGTCCCGCGTGGCGCCCGACTCGCCCTACGGCGCAGCTAGCCTCAACCTCACCAATATCCGGGAATCGGACCAGGTAACATTATGTACATTAAGCAAAAATTAAGGGTATAACCTTAACTTTTGCTTTATGTATTTTTATACGGCAGCTTCAGCATAGGACTGTTGTACGCAGAGAAAAACAGCAATGCTCATGCATTGTATCATTGCTACAAACCTATCTCTGCATTAATTCAAGCCTTGATATTTTTTAGAGCCTGGTAATTACAATAGGCTTACCTTAACAACTTTGAAACAATAAGGGCAAACAATGCTTTGCGGGCTCGACTCATACAAAATTGACCATTCGTGGGAATTTTATATGAATCGCGTCCGGCTCCGCGTTGGCCCTATCGGATTACATAAACTTAACTTGACGTAAACGCTCTAAAACTTGAGGGTAGCCCACGCGAACCGAATAGTACCGGAATACGAATAGCACCCTGGTGCTATTCGTGCAGGTGCTATTCACGTGGATGCTCTTCGAGGCCTGCCCCATAACATGGACACTGACCCGGGATTGGTCGCCGACAGGGCTGGTACGAGTGCAAGGTGGTGTTCCTCAACCGGTCGCCGAACCAGCACAAGAACGGCACCTGGTTCCACCTGGACGTGCACGCGCCACCGCGCTTCTCCATCACACCGGAAGACATTATATACGTTAATTTAGGTAACCACTTTTTAAATACTTACTTAATACCCATTTGAAATAACTACGTGCACTTTTTTTTTTAAATGGATCTTAACAAGGTGGCCTTCACACGAGTCCGTTTATAAGGTGATGGATTCTTGATTAAAAAATATAAAAAGCTATTGCTAAACTGTTGTTGAATGAATTGTATCACCTAATTATTTCCATCCCATAGTTTAAAATGCAAAGACAAGTAGAAAGTATACAGCTGTATCATTATACAGCGTTATAACCATTAAGTGAAGTTTTAATTGGTCATATTAACGGCCCTTGAAATACGGATATTTGAATTCAAAACTAAATCAACGGTTTCAGGAGACGCTATCATCCTCAACTGTCAGGCGGAGGGCACGCCCACGCCTGAGATACTGTGGTACAAAGATGCGAACCCCGTGGAGCCGTCGGGCACGGTGGGCATCTTCAACGACGGCACCGAGCTGCGCATCAGCAACATCCGGCACGAGGACATCGGCGACTACACGTGCATCGCGCGCAACGGCGAGGGCCAGGTGTCGCACACGGCGCGCGTCATCATCGCCGGCGGCGCCGTCATCACGGTCAGTGAAGCTGTCATTTGTCATTGTCTCGCCCCGCCATCTGTCATTATCTCGCACCGTCATTTATCATAATCACGCCTCCGTCATCTGACAATGTCATGCCTTTGTCATATGTCATTATCACACCTCCGTCATTTTACATATAATCTTTCATAACGTTATTTAGACATATAGACAGGACCACATATGACGATTAGTTCTTCAAGGACATTTTCAAAGTTTCAATAGGTAGGTACCGGATGATATTTGGTTTTGCGCTACTGAAACTTGTCCGATTTGCATTTTAGTTACCTACTATCAAACAATTAAAAGATTGTGAGGATGGATTAAATTAGCTGTTTATTACAAGACTTTTGTAAGAATTATTTTATGATAAATTTGACCGGTGTGGGACACTCAATCAATTAGCAACATTATACTGAGGTCCCACTGCTGATCCTAAGTCTTGGCTTCGGACAATAGGAGTATCCACTCCAGTATGTCTGTCTAAAGGGAGTAACTATATAAGTATAACATATATTTTGATCTGATTCCGTGCCAAATTACTCTAGCAATTGTGTCACGCATTTCAGAAACATCAGATAAACAAATTCACCCAGACACAATACAAACATTAATCACAAAAATATTTGTCCCGAGTGGGAATCGAAGGACTCTTGGTGCAAGAGACACGGACTCCCTTCGCTGCGCATGCGGTATCGAGACTATCGAACCAGTTATAAACTATTTATTAATTGACAGATGCCGCCGACGAACCAAACGAAGCTAGAAGGCGAGAAGGTGCAGTTCTCGTGCGAGGCGAAGGCGCTGCCGGGCAACGTGACCGTCAAATGGTTCCGGGAAGGCGCTCCGGTGGCGGAGGTGGCGGCGCTGGAGACGCGTGTCACCATCCGGCGGGACGGCGCGCTCGTCATCAACCCCGTGGCTGCAGACGACTCCGGACAGTACCTCTGCGAAGTCTCCAACGGCATCGGCGATCCGCAGAGCGCGAGCGCTTACCTCAATGTTGAATGTGAGTACTTGATTTTATACAAAATAAGTATACAAGTAAGTAAAAGCTATGGCTTTTGTATGGCTGACTGTATGCAGTAAGTAACACAAAGCTAACGTTAGAGGTCAGAGCCATCCGCTCTTCCGCAAGTCCGGTGATGACAACAAGGCTACTCCTAGCGATTATCGTAGTCGGTTAAGAAAAATAATAAGGTAACGTTTTTTCGAACGAAAATCCTTATATTATACACGAGTTTCTGTCTATCAAACATTGCACATTGGTATATCCCAAATTTATCAACATTAATATTTTAAGATATATTTAATATTTAAGAAGATTAATAATACAATGCAACTTACCAACCACCACCAAGTGTATGATATTTTTGCAGCATACCAATAAGTCACATTAAGTATGAACAAATGTAATATTCTCTTACAGATCCAGCAAAAGTAACATTCACACCGACCGTTCAGTATCTGCCGTTTCGCTTGGCGGGCGTGGTGCAGTGCTACATCAAGGCGAACCCGCCGCTGCAGTACGTGACGTGGACCAAGGACAAGCGGCTGCTGGAGCCGTACCAGACGAAGGACATCGTGATCATGAACAACGGCTCGCTGCTGTTCACGCGCGTCAACCAGAACCACCAGGGCCGGTACACTTGCACGCCCTACAACGCGCAGGGCACCCAGGGCTCGTCAGGTACAGCTGTTTACCGAAACTATCAGTTAGCCAAATTTTACAAGTAGTACATACCGTTAAGCGCTACCACCGCTGGTGTTTACATACATTGCCTTCTGAAATGTCGCCTCGAAATAGGAAAAACTAAATGCCTTTGACACATGTGGTCAAGCCAAACTTAAGAAAACAATTAAATATTAAGTACTAAAACTATTAGTTAGAGAAATTGCAATGTGCAAACATTCTCCCATATATAATTTATATCAGCAAAATCCAAATAATTCTAGGCAGTATGTAGGTTGAAAATATTATTTTTGTCGTTATATTAAAATACCTATTGTTTTAATTTCTGCAGGTCCAATGGAAGTACTGGTACGAAAACCGCCAGTGTTTACAGTGGAACCGGAGCCTCTCTATCAACGTAAGGTATGTTTCTCCAAGAACTATAGTCATCATCACACAAATATTTGTCTCGGGTGGGAATCACAACGACCTACTACTTGGCAGGGCCGTCTTTAACCTATTGAAAGCTCTAGCATATTAGGATATAATGGAGCCCCTATGACTTGAACATAATTTGTTTAGAATAGACAAAGAAAGTAACGGTAATAAATATTGCTTATCGTTTGATGATCTGGCAGGAACTAGGGACTTTGTATCTATAGATCGTCCTGGGCACTATCCCGACGTGCCGAAGGGGCCTGCTTCTTGGCGCAAGAGAAGTGCATGATAGAGCCAGTAACCGTAATCGACGAGCGTGCATAAAGAGGTTGATGAATGTGGATGAAGCGAAAGTGGTGTGCCAGGACCGAACAACATGGCAGGAAGTGATCTCTGCCTACCCCTCTGGGAAAAAGGCGTGATTTTATGCATGTATGATGGAGCCAGTGCTGATATTGTTATGTAATGCGCAGGTGGGCGAATCGGTGGAGATGCACTGCGAGGCGCAGGAGGCGGAGGGCACGCAGCGGCCGAGCGTGGCGTGGCGCCGGCGCGACGGCCTGCCCCTGCAGAAGAACCGCGTGCGCGCGCTGGGCGGGAACATCACCATCGACACGCTGCGCCGCCAGGACTTCGGCATCTACCAGTGCGTCGCCACCAACGAGGTAACGCTACCATCTACTTACCTGTGTCTAGTTCAGTGGTTCTCAACCTTTCAATCACGAGGCACCGTATAACCAAATCTTTGTCTTGCCGGGGACCACCCTTTATTATGGGTGACCGTTGGTTAACCAAAATTGGTTGATAGAGAAAACAAGCACACTTTTATTATTAACACTAATTTAATAAATAAATTAGTATTAATTATAAAATTGTGCAAATATCTGATTTGGCAAATATCTGACAGTTACATATTCTATATAATTTAATGTGATTTTATGAATTCATACTCTTTACTAACTTCGGAATTCCCTAAATTAAAAACTAAAAATTATGAGAACATACAACAATGATGAGCTCACTTACCAGTCAGTGGTCATGATATTGTTTAATAATGTATACTCCTACATGTGTCTTTACACAATAGAAACAGTACAAATTGGTACAGTACATTCTAATCTTATTCTAACTACTTATCTACGATTCACAAGAATTAAAAGTGGTTCAAAGAGGATTATAGGTGCATAGCACTAATGGCTCCGTTTGCTTGAGCTAGATGGGTGGTTATCAGTTCTTCAATAAGGATTAGCTGTCATAACCGAAGTCCGGTGCGGACGTCAATACTCATGTATGGTATTGCGACAGGTGGCGACGATAGTGGCGGACACGCAGCTGGTGATCGAGGGCACGCAGCCGCACGCGCCGTACAACGTGTCGGGCACGGCCACAGAGTTCCAGGTGACGCTGCGCTGGCACCCCGGCTACGCGGGCGGGCCCGACTACAAGCAGGACTACACCATCTGGTACCGCGAGGCCGGCTTCTCCGAGTGGACCAAGGTGCCCGTCACGCCATCCGGCGCCACCTCCGTAAGTTTGAACTTCACTTGTTTTTCATCTTAAAACTGTAAATAACGGCCTGCTTTTTTCTACGTATAATAGAAATTATAGATAGCATACTTACTATGACTTACAATCTACATATTTGTAAGTGAAGGGGGAGAAGGTTATCAGCTTTTGACGCGGGTAAGAGTAACGGTTGCAGCAGCAACCGAATCATTGGCTGCTTTTTTACTTTTATTTAATAATGCATATTTTATTGCTATAACGATAATGTTTATTATCTTTTTTGATGTACATATATTATGTATCTCTATCTCTGCCTGCTTTTTGTCATGTTAAAGGTAACGATAAACCGACTGCAGCCGGGAACGACGTACGAGTTCCAAGTGAACAGCAAAAACACCATTGGAGAGGGCATGATGAGCAAAGCTATTACCATACGAACGCTAGGTACGTACAGCCTTCCTGCACACTGGCTACGTTAGCGGCTACGGCGAATATTCGTGCAACTATCCTGCTCTACAACGCGTGGACAGACAAAGACAAAAATACAAATCTTCGCCGTAGACAGCTAATGTAGCCACAGAGCACCGGTGACGGATCGTTTGAGTGGACTAATGACTTTAGTTTTTGAACAGTTAACATGATTGGATTAGATTGGAGTGTGGAAATTGATATATCTGCAGAATTTTAGCTAAAACTCTCTATGGGACAGTTTGATTGATTGAAGTGGGAGTAATAATTTGGCGTTTGGGGTTAGTTTTATTGGAGCCTGACTTGCATTACATCTAAAGTATTGACAATAATTTTATAAAGTTCGTTCGGGGGCTTCATTCGTCGGGCAGTAAGTAGGTATAATACCTAATATAAAGTCAAAGTACCTAAACGACACACCGATACTTATATAAAGTTGAATAATGCAACTCAAGCTAAGTTTGTCCAAATAGAGATACATCTGGTTTGTTAAAAATGCCTGTAAATCTTTTTACTACCAATAGGTACCGACTTAAGTAGTAGAACAGGATTGGTATTAAATATAGAATCAACTTAAACTAACTTATTTTTTATAGAAATTCTATTTGCCAAAATTTAGGTAGGTAAACTAAATTTTTGGTATTCGCTGATGTCACGAGATTTTTAAGACCTATTTGGTCAAATCTTTTTTCTGCAAATATTTATCTTCTTTCAATTTTATGAGAGACAGTTTTTTTATATGCCTGCTGACTTAATTATTACCAATTGGGGACTTTTATCAAAGCAACACTCACCTAGCTTTGTAACTGGACACACAAGGTTAGGTTAGGTTAATCAGGTTTTTCAGGAGAGCGTGCGGTGCAGCGATGGACCGCGCTAACTGGACTTACATTGCTTTTTGTAGATGTAGGCGCCAAGCCGAAGCCGCCGCCCACGGCCCCCGGGCCCGTAGATGAAAAGATATTCCAAAACGCACCCGAAGGCTCCGGTATATACTCACATAGCATACAGTATTCAGACGCTTACTAATAATCACTGTAGATCAATAGTTTTGCATGTACTCTGATGGGGAAAGTATTCGATGGTTTTTGGTTTATCATACTCTTTCAGTATTGTACTTTATGTATGTGCTTTTGATCTATTATTTACCATGTTTTTATTGTTAGCATTAAAATAAGTAAATTCATAACCAAATAATTAATGCATGTTATTTTTGTTTTAGAGCTCATAAATATTTACTTTAGTTACAGAACACTATGTCATTTATAAAAATCGTATCCTGTGCATAAATTATAATTTTTCTTAAAACATATTATCATCACATCTTTGTAACTTTCACAAAACAAAAAATACTCGTGTTTCTTGGTTCATTTGTACCTATTCATTATTTCATTCTTTATAAAACTACATGCCAGAAATCATTATTGAAACTGAACAGTTGGACCGTTGCAGGACAATTTGTCTCCGTTTTATTCACGAAATGCTTTTTTGTATATGAATAAAAATTTTATCCATCTGAAAGTTTATTTCTGAAGACCCTGAAGTATTTTTTTTTATATCTGAAGACCCTCGCAACGGGCCAAGCACACATAATTTTAGTTTAGACCACAAAATTAGAATCACAAAGTTTGGAATCAGAAATTGCTCTGTCACTGTCAATCACTTAGATTTTGAAAGAAACAGAGCATCATTTCTGAATTCAAATCAGTGAATTAGGAGAGGACTCCACCAAAGCGGAGACGAGACTAGACGAGAAGAGAGAATTTTTTTTTTAAACTAGCAACACAATTGTTTTATTGACACATCTCCTCTCCTCTCAGCTTCAGTGGAGATCCCTGCGGACCTAGCGTGCAGGCCATCATATAACCGTTATCTACCACCAGGTCCTAAGTCGGGTCCTCCTCGGAACCTGACGGTAACGGAGGTACACAACGGGTTCCTCATCACGTGGCAGGCGCCGCTGGAGCGCTCCGCCCTGGTGCAGTACTACACTATCAAGTACCGCACCGACGCGCAGTGGAAGACCCTTAACCGCGGCCAGATCCGGCCCGAGGAGACCAGCTACCTGGGTGAGGCCCGCTGCTTAATGGATTCTTACACCTGGCCTCCAGGCTGAGGTGTCGTTAAAAAACATATACTTAAGCGTCTTAATACATCGAAGAAAGCCTTTAGGCATAACATTTTTTTGTAAATGTAATAGTTTTTATCCACTCTATGTACAAGGATAAACGGAACTCACTGTCTCTATGATCATAGACATACTGCAGCGGCTGGTTCGCCTAGTTTATGACACGTTCGTATCATCTCGACTTTAAGTTACTGTCTCTATGATCATAGATCATAGAGTCATTATAACAAAGACACAATTTTATAAAGTTGGTCATTCCCACTGTGAGCTTTAAACTGAAAACAGATAATGGTCCAATCGAGAGACCACATGCGGAGATCCTCCAGTAAAACTAGTCATTAAGCTAACGTTACATTTGAACTACGTGTTTAACACTATTATAAGTGTGTCAACAACAGATCCTCACAATCAAACAACTAATGCAACCCTTGAAAATTGCAGTAAAAAATCTAGTTGGCGGGCGGACGTACTACTTCCGGGTGTTAGCTAACTCGGCCACCAGCTACGAGAGTTCTGAGGAGGTGAAGTTCCCGGTGCCGGCGCGGGTGAAGCACAAAGCGATCACGGCGGGCGTGGTGGGCGGGATCCTGTTCTTCATCGTGGCCATCATCCTGTCCGTGTGCGCTGTTAAGATCTGCAACAAGCGGAAGCGCCGGAAGCAGGAGAAAGGTGAGAGCGGCGCCGGCGCCCGCCGCCCGACGTGCGCAGCCCCCACCCACGGTTGTTGCACTACAGAATAGTACTTCTTACTATTTCTCGATTCTAAGGAGCCAATTTGGCTATGTAACGGCATTGCAACTCGGTCTTAGAAAAGACATCAGTCACTTATGAATGAACTAACTGCTGATAAAAATTATCGTCCGTTAACAAAAATATAGGTACATTAAAAATGTTAGTCTCCAAAACTGCGCTCTATTTGGATATGTTTAAGTTTCTTTTAATCCAAGCACGACATAACATCATGGGACTCCTAGGCGCTTACAAATAAATTGAAATAAAATTTTATACGGTTATGGTACACACATTAGAAAACAGAAAATTTCCAGTGCCGAAATATCGGGAGCTCATTAAAACAAAACAACATGGTAAATGTCCCGGATATTTTCAGTTTTCTAAAGTGAAGTAAAAATATAATTCTTATTAATAGGTACCTAAACTGAATTCAAGTACTATTTCTGTCAGTGCAATAACAACGGGTGCAAGTAACATACTTACATTGTGTAAAAAAATACCGAGCGTTATCGTCGTTTGACGGTAAATTAGCATAACTTACCATATTGTCGGGAGCAAGCAAACATTGCATATTCATGTCTGTCATCCTGCATCGTACTCCGTAATCGCTGGTTGATAGCCCGAACTGGGTTGCGCTTTTTGCATGAGTGTCTGTCTGTGTACCTACACATTTTATTGTTTGTTATTTTATTTATGTAATATTATGTTATATCAAACATACTTTTAAGTGGATGATTTTAGTGTGCCAACTCTCATTTAGCACTTGGCGTAGGTACATTCACATTACCTAAACAATGGCTCTACTATGCATCATATTAAACCTAGTAAGGCACTCAACAGTCGAAAAGAATTAAACGAAACTGACATAGATAAAGCATCTATTTCATGTTATTTCAACTCATGCTTTTTGGTAATTTAATCTTACAAATACAAATAAACTTATTTTTATGTAAATTTGCAATAATGCCTGCCTCTATAAGCTTCTTAATCATTATTTATTATACATGACCCGGCGAATGAACATCACAGTTTCGAAGATTTTCTTGTTATTTATACCTATAGAATTTACAGCATTTTATACATCTTTAATTACATGATAAAATAATGTTAAAAATCAAACACGAAAATCTTCGTCAATTATTTTTTCGGTTTGTTATCATGTTACATTCCTTTTCTTCTTTGAAGATGATGTTACATTATTTTTATTTTATTCTGTGAATTTAAGTTTAATTTTTGCTATCACATAAGTTTATCTACTGTACATTTTTGTTTATTTACGTAATATATATTTCAATTGCTTTGATTTAATTTTGCTTGTAGGGCGTCAGTTAAAATGCGACATCATCTTTCATCAAACCTAATATCGAAACCAAGAAGAACATTACCTTACACATATAGCCTTAATAACTTACTTTTTAAGTTTATAAATGTTCGGTATTTTAATTAATAAAATCAATTTTATTGAATTACTAGCCGTGCCAGCGACTTAGTTCGCGTTTCCCCCGTTTTTTACACATTTTCCATTGTCTCTTTGCTCCTATTGGTCGCAGCGTGATGTTATATAGCCTAAAGCCTTCCTCGATAAATGGTCTATACAACGCAAAAAGAATTTTTCAAATCGAACCAGTAGTTCCTGAGATTAGCGCGTTCAAACAAACAAACAAACAAACTCTTCAGCTTTATAATATTAGTATAGATATAGATAAAACGTATGGTAATGTTCTTTGAACCACAGATTGGGAGGCATACGTGGGATAGAATTATGCCAAATTATGATGAATAATAGATTAATGGCTGTATTTGAGTATATTGTGTTATGATTTTATCAGTGGGCAATATCATTATTAGTATCATTATTAGTAAGTATTGTCGATTGTTTATGTGAATACATCTTGAAATGAAACTATTTTACGGGTCGAACTCGCGTATAACAAGATATTTAACATAATTATTTGTAGAGCCCGATGTTTCAAGCTCTATACAGGGCTCTAATTACACACATTTCACGAACCTGAGCTGACGACTGGTTATCTTTGTTAAACACCGTATTACTAGTACGCGATTGTAAAAGAAGTTTCATTTCAAACTCGGCAATACATTTAAACAATTCTCCATATCTGTGGTTGTCGCTTATTTTGACAATATGGTTGGTGGCGGGGGAGGGGTGGTGGTGTTTGCGCTGGGTCGGGCGGCGGCGGGTACGGGGTCAACGAACTCTTTGCACTGCGTTGATTCAGAAATTATCCGATTGCAGCATACAACATGGTAGCCGCGCGACTGACCGACCTCCGCGCCGCCGACAGCACTCAAGTGCCTTTTAAGAAGTGAGTATCCGCTACATTGTGCCAAGTGCCTTCTTTAACTCCAATTTAAGATACTATAAGGGCTCAAACATATAACCGCGTTGCAGCATATATTGCCCGCGTTGCAGGCTATATGCTTTGCTATGCCCTAATGCCTAACCATTTATTAACTGGCTGTTTCTGTTAACTGCTCGCTCCTGAACAGGAAATCAGGTAAGTAATTTTGTTTACGCGTTAGTTATTTACTTATTTTGGCAATCATTACAGGAACGTCTTTGGACCTGTCTATTGGTTGAAATTTTCGATATATTTTTTTATTTATACCATAGTAACGAAAATTAGAACATAACTTCATACTATATCAGTCATATAATATATCATGTTATGTATCTGTGACCTAAGTTGGTTTATAAAACTTCAACTATCAACTTAGCTACATACATAAGACACATTTGACTTGACTATCAGAACTTTTACATACATAGTCGAAGTCGCCTGAAACTCTACAAAATGGATGTGAAAATACATTTCATTTCACAGATTTAGAGAACGCGGAATATCGAGTATAGTGGAATGTCTCCGTTTCACTGCAAATTGGATATGGCCGGCGTCGCGCTGCGGCGGCGAGGCGCAGTACTGGCGCACGGCGCGGCGCGTGTCGCCCGCCGCGGCCGCGCCCGCGCCCGCCCCGCGCCCGCGCCCTCGCCCGCGCCCTCCTCCTCCGACGACGGCGGCTTCCTGCCGCGCGTGCGCGCGCGCCGCTGCGGCCCGCCGCCGCGCCGCCGCTCTTCCGCGCCTCCTCGCCCGCGCTGGCGCTGCACTGGCCGCCGTGGCCGCCGTGGCCCCGTGGGCGGCCGCGTGGACGCCGTGGTCGCCGCTGCACGTGTCCGACCTGAGCTCGGTGCCGTTCCCGAGCTCCGCGGACGGCTCGTTCCCGACGCCGCCGTCGCCCTTCCGCCTGCGCGCGCTGCGCCTGGAGCCGGCGCGCGGGCGCCCGGCGCGCGGCCGCCCCCGCCGCGCCACGCGCGCCCGCGCCCGCCGGACGCGCCGCCGCCGCACGAGGCGTCGCCCGAGAGCCGCAGCTCCTCCAGCGGCTTCGGCAGCAAGAACGCCTCGTCGCAGCACAACCGCAGCTCGCGCACGGGCAGCCTGGCGGAGTGGCGGCCGCCGCCCTACCGGCCGCCGCCG
The DNA here is from genome assembly GCA_039566165.1 of Maruca vitrata. Lineage (NCBI taxonomy): Eukaryota > Metazoa > Arthropoda > Insecta > Lepidoptera > Crambidae > Maruca > Maruca vitrata. The sequence goes on along the minus strand of CM076914.1, from coordinate 11,920,993 downwards.
CCCGCGCCGCCGCCGCGCCCCGGCTCGGGCTCGGTGGACGTGCACTACGAGTGGGACCGCGCGTCGCGCACGCCCACGCCGTCGACGCCGGAGCGGCCGCGCGCGCGCCCGCCGCGCGACGACGTGGAGGCCCGCGTGCGCGCCATGAAGGAGGAGTTCCTGGAGTTCCGCAAGCGCCAGGCGCTGCGGCGCCGCTCGCCCGAGCCGCTGTCCGCGCCGCCGCCGCTGTCGCCGCTGGCCGCCTTCGCGCCGCCGCCGCCGCCCGCCGAGACTGTCTGCTGACCCTCATCCTAGCTCTCCCTATATCCTAAATGAGGAGTTCCGATAAAACTTAATATTTGAATAAGTACGACGTATCTATACATATATCAATAACTATGGAGACTGCAATTTGGCTCTGCCCCGATTTCGTTCGAATTCGCAACGACTGGTTATGTATAGCCGACGTGAAGGTTCCCGCCCGGGCCCCGCCGCCTCGCGCTCGGCCCGGTCCTGTCAGCTGAAGGCAGGTTGACGGGTTACCTATTTTATGTTAATGTTTGTTTAGTTACATAATACGTTTATGTAGCGTAAAATATCCCACCTCGAGCGCCGCGCATTCGAAGGCGCTGGCGACTACATAATACATAAGTTAGAAATGACTTCAGGCGCATAAAGCTGTTTGACTGTAATATTGTACGTATATTATAAAGTGGATGCCGTGGCGCGCTGTATTCGCACTGCCTGCTCTCCAAGCCGAGTATTTTGAATGTCAATTAAATATAATAATTATAGCTCATCAAAGGAACTGCACAAATCGTGTGCCTTTGACGCGAACAATCCGTGTAGCAAATGTCTTATCTGCGAAGAGCAGCGGTGTATTTTGTTGTAGTACGTGTAATATTATTTATCAATGAGCTGGCTTAATGAGAACAGATGTGCCATAAGCGGGGCGGGCGTGGCGCCGGGCAGCCAGTGCGGAGCGCGCGTCCACCTAAACGCTTTAGGTATGAGCGGGGAAGCATCCACGACACCGCTCATACCAACATTATATTGTAGTTATTATTGTAACTAATTACGAATAACGTTATAAAGGAGAGTCCGCGCCGGCGCCGCGGGGGCCGCATCTTACGACACTAGATAGGACGCACTCACAAAGTAACGGTTAAGTTAGAACGCTCTCGCGACGCGCCGGCCGCGCTCTCCATATTATAATATACACAAAATAATCATAAGTAGAGATTAGACATAATGTAGAACGAGACAAGAACTTCAGAAATTTATTTCATATTTTTTAATGAGTTATTTTACAAGTACAAATTTATTAATTTTTATTGTTTATGTACCTATCTTATATAATTTTTAAAACTGTACATATGTAAAAACGTATTAGATATTATCTATACACTTATTTATTTAGGTACGGTATGATTGAGGTTCCGAAAAACTTTTTGCCAGTGCATGAGTGGCAGGCACTAGACTCTGTTGTCGTTTCAATTTTTTAACTGTTTACATTTTGCCTATTTATTACTGCAACATTGTATTATCATAAATATCTCGAGTCGATCGGAGCACGAGCTACTAAGCGACTAAGCGACTCGAGTATGGCCGCCTGTCGTGGTTGAACGTTCTGTCAATTCCCCTCTTCTGCCCTATCTCCAACTCGACTGAAATAGTGTTATTGTGCCGCAAGTGTTTGTTCTAACGAAACCAGTCTGTGTGAGCACTGAGCAGCTCGTAACTAGCTTAATATTGTTTTATTGTTGAAATCAGTTTCGCCTGTCTGTTCCTGGAGCGATCCCACCTATAGTCGACCAGTCACGAGAAAGACTGTTTAGTGTTATGTTTGTTATTAGGTTTACTTTCCGCGTCGAATGTGCTCTTTGCTATTCCCTTGCATGCACGTCGCACTTTTTTATACCTATGTGTTTGTTGTCCGGTCATTGTTTTCTGATGTCGTGTTAAGGACCTCCTACGAAATAAGTATAAAAATGTACGCTTTAAAGAAATTGGAATAAATAACTCATAATAACAAATAAGTAGGTAGGTATGATAAGGTGTAGTTATGTATGTGCGTGCATGGAACCTGTGGACCGCGCGGGCCGCGCGGGTGCGCGCGGCAGCTCACTGCCGACGACGTCTATCTAGGGTTAAGCTACGTATAACGAGACACATATTATAGATTATTTATTTTATGATTTTCTAACATATTCCCTAGGTGACTCCCGAAATAGCGTTACACTTAAAATTAGGATCGACGACATGTGCAATAAATTTGCCACTGTTCAGTAAATTAATAATATGTTAAAACATATGCTCAATATTGTCGACTGACCAACTGTAAAAATGTATTGGTACAAGTAAATGTCGTGACGTGACAGAGCCGTGTGATGCGAATTTATACTTTGTGTACTCGAGTGTGCCGCCGACCGACCGCCCGCGGCCGTGCGCTATCAGTCTACCACCAGTGCAGATCAATAATGCTACTAAAATGTTTTCATAGCGGCATTACAAGGACGATATTAAAACAAGTGAAATTTAAATACGCGGACATTTTTTATTCTGGACATTATTGTCCGTTCAGTGTCCACCCGTTGAGTGCGATGCGTTGCGACGCGACCACGGAAGTAGAGAACACATACCTAATCGAGTAGTTCGTGTACGTAGGTTTTATATGAGTGTTTACTTCGAGTTACTCAATACCTCACGAGTCTCGCACAGCGCCTCAGGCGCGGGCATTGCCGACCCCGGTCTATTAGGATATTATTTATCACTTTACGGACGTACAAGATTAAGAATGACAAGTAATATATATAGCTCAAACCATGTGATATCTAGTCTTTTTCCAATATAAAATTGTCCTTCCTTTACATACTAAACTAAAGTTAATAAAGTGCAATCTTACTTAACAAAGTGCATTGACACTTACGATTAATTTGAAATTGACCGATAAACGAAACTATATCGGTAACCAGCCGTCGGAGCACATAAAGTACCTTAATACACATGAGAACTTTTTAATGTTGTTTATTTAATTAATTCGAAGGAACATTATGTTAATTATTATAGCATTTCGAACATAGCCTAAAAGTCACTTGACACTTTCTATAGACTAAAATGAAAAGATAGCAATATATTAGAATAATGTAACTAAATCGTATATATCAGTTTGTATAAAGGAAAGTAATTAAACGAAGTAATGTGCACATTGGCAGAAAACAATGAGGTGAAACAGGGGCACCCGAATATTATGAAATTAAGGCGTAATGCACAATATCTCAGCACAATACCTAAGTGATAAATATCGAGTATTCATAGCATCCTACTGAGCACTTTACTGTTACACCAATAACTCCACAATAAATTCGCCTCGATTGGAAAACAAAAATGCACAAGCCACAATTTTGTAACTTGAAATATCCATTGTTTTCATTTTTAGAATATTTTTAGTTGTAAGTGTTGAGGTCATGTGTTTACTGTGTAAGCACAAAAGGATTCAATTCAAAAAAATAAAAATACAATAACGTTGCTATGATTAAATGTTTGTATTATTTAATTTTTCCCTCTTATATATAAACTTGGGCGTTAAACCTAATGCCAAAGGGGTCATGGGTTCATCCACCTCAGTTACTAAGTAGTACTACACAAGAACCATTTCTTTAATAAACATACTTTTGTTGGATATTTATAAAGTTTTAATATACATTTACATAGTTTACTTATTCAGAATAAGCTAATCGAGATCGCCCTTCTGGAGGTTCAATAAAACATATATCTGAGCATTTAATGGGCCAGTACTGAAGAAGCACTATTAAAATTGCATAAAAATACACTAACCGTGTATTCAATTACAAGACTACAAGGAGGTAAACCTACCTAATGATAATAATACAGGTTTTCAAGGTATCTAATTATCTTTCGACCTAGGTATTCGTAGGTAGTCCTTTCCTTAAAATGGATAAATGACATAGCCTAAACACATTTAGTTAGTGTTCATTTGTGTAAGACGCCGATCAAACATCCGCTCCCTATCGAATGAAAATGTTTCAAAAAATAATTGTGGCAATATTCTATTTGTCAGGTAAAAGTAAATCATTACCTAATTTTAGTAGCAGCAGGTGTTGTCTGACAAATAAGTTACTACTGTCTTATTCGTTTAGCTCCTATTAAGTAGGTATTTATTTACCTACCTTGTACAAATATTATCTTGATTTTGATGCATAGGCACGGACGAAACTTTCTTTATTCGACCATGAGGAATTAAAATTCTGATAAAGCATGTTAACGTTAATGATATCTAGTGATTCCTAATAAAAAGGGATCAATTCATGGACGTACCTACCTACCATGTTTCCATGCGTTGACTAAGTCAAGTGACTGAATATAGAGATTATACCTATATCTGATTGTACTATCAGCTGCTACTTGTTTAGACAGAAAGCCGTAATTATTACTATGTACAACCGGAAATTTTGGCGGTAGTACACTTTTCAAACAGATTTCTTTAAACGCCATTAGCCCCGCCCACTGGCCAAAAGAAGAGCACTTGAAGAAAATCTGTCAAAATCCAAGCAAAAACGTTCCAATAGTAGGAGAGCTAGCAAGAATTTTTTGGTAGGTATTTGAGGCAAGCTGAAAACTTATCCTGTACCTCTCCTATTATATCCCAGTACGAAACTGCAGACCTGCCTGGTGAGTAGCGGGGCTAAAGCAAACCCCCAAAAATATTTTTCATCTTTTTATTTATAACTAAAAAATAAGACTCACTAAGACAAATCATTTCGATGGTACTTCTATGTGTCAGGTGAGCTGACAAATTATATTTTTTTGGATTATAAAATATATTAAAAAAAAAACTAAATTGGGGGTTTGGTTTGGCCCCGCTACTCAGCCAGGTCTGCGGTTTTGTGTTGGGTTATAATATTAAAGGTATAGGACAAGTTTTCAGCTTGCCTCATATACCTACCGAAAAATTCTTGCAGGCTCTCGGACCACAATTTGGGCGGGGCTTGCTCTGACAGACGCGTAAGCGCCAAGCGATTTTCACCTTATAGGTGGTCGACCGCCAGCGTTGCTGATAGTACATATGTCGTGGCCAGATCGTAGAATTGGCCATTTCATGAAATGATTGGCCATTTCATGAAATGGTTGCATTTCATGAAATATTTCACTGTCCATTGGCCATATCATGATGTGGCCAGGTCAGATCAATGATAAGAAATCGTTTGACGATTGGGCCAACTAGATGCACTGCCATTTCATGAAACGATCAATCTCAATCGATCATATCGTGGAATTGTTTCGTTGACTTTACCGGTAGAGTGCCAGAGTTGCCATACCAGTTAAGCACTTTGTGCAAATATGCAAAATTTGCACAATGTGCTAAATTTTCTTCCTGTTTAGCATATTATTTTATCTTTTATTTTAGAATAGCATATTTTTGGCATAACATTTTTTTTTTATAAAATTCATGTTATTTTTAAAGTAGTTAGATTTAATTTTAATTTGGACAAAATTGTCGGAAGTTTGCCTATTTTAGGCAGTAAATACACTTATTTGGCAGCACTGGTTGTTTTTGTGCAGTTTGTGTAAAAATGGCGGCCCTTGTAAACAAAGACGAATTTCCTCTCAGAAAAAATGCGAATAATTCTTTATTAAACACGGAAGAAAGTTAAAATGAAAGATAATTCGATGAAAACCGTATTAGAGTATGCAAGTCATGCAAGTTCCGATTTTTTATAACAATAAAAAAAATCATTAATTGCACCTTTTTATTTTGAAAGTAGGTATGTAACAACTAAAAATAAACATATACGTAACAAAATTGATCCTGGTTTTCATTAAATATTTTATAGTCGCCCTCTTTTTACGATATGGTCAAACGTGAGTGGCCAAATCGTTAAACGTTTATCGTTTAATGATTTGGTCACCATTGATTGGCCACTTCATGAAACGTGAACATTTCATGAAATGGCCAACCATTTCATGAAATGATCAATTCATCGATTTGGCCACGACACATACATATTCAAAGTAATTTTAAATTTTTCGGTTTATTCATTTATAGCCACGGGTACGTTTTGCTTGGCATACGACAACGCCTTGGGACCAGACTACGGTAATCAGTGGTTCTTATTCGTAGACGAAAACGGGACCACACACGAAGTGCACATCTCTACTTTACCAGTGGAAACAAGGGGTCTATTTTTAGGAAAAGTAAAATGTTACTTATTCACAAGGTAAAATTTAGGTTACAAATATACATATCTCAATCCATATTTTATGTGTATAAACTAAAATTCTGTTATTTTCTCATCAGAAAAAATTGCGATAAAGGGGAACTGTTAACACCTCCAACATTAACTGATAAGTCAGAAGTCGACAGCATTTATTTCAACCCATCAAATGATATTAAAGCATTAACGCACGGTTGGCTATCTTCAGGCAATACCGAATGGCTACAAAATATGAAGAATAAAATTTTATCATATTCAGATACAAACGTCATAATAGTAGATTGGGGTGAAATTGCTAAAAATCCGCTTTATCCGTGGCCTGCGTTCAGTACCCGATACGTAGGAAAGTACTTAGCCAGAGTATTGAATTCGCTCATGAGAGGCTACGATGTATCTGGGACCACGCATCTGGTAGGACACAGTCTTGGAGCGCACGTGATGGGGTATGCCGGCATGTTCGCCGATAAACCTCTTCAAAGGATTACAGGTAAGTTTTTCCCTATTTAATTCATATATTATACACACATAAGTTACCTACTAGGGAAAACATAAATGATAAAGGGAATAAAATAACCGGGGCTTGAGGACAGTCAAAATAATGACTTTTAAACTGCTGAATAGACCCAAAACGATGTTCGTGTGGGAATTACAAATAATGTAGGTAATCAGATCGGAGGCATAATCGCATTTTTATCAGAATCCCAAGTATTTAATGATGATCAGTGAATGTCTCCTTCAGGCTTAGATCCAGCACGCCCACTATTCGAAATACCGCCAATGACTCAATCGTGGCGTCTAGACAAGACTGATGCGGAATTCGTCGACATCATCCACACATGCGGTGGCGTTTATGGATATAAGAGAAGCCACGGTCACGCCGATTTCTATCCAAATAATGGGGAAGCTTCACAGCCAGGTTGCGAAGGGATACAACAGCACTTAGGTTAGTTGTACCAGTTGTACATAGATCACATTCATAAAAAGTGTGCATACCGCCAGCCAAATGCGGTCGACATTCTATTTCATCAGATTTTTTAACTCCTATAAATGTCGGGTTATTCCACTCACACATTCCCCAGTGGAAATCCCCATTAATGGGGATAAGTGAACTTTTTGTCCACTAATCTCCATTGATGCCTCTGATGGGGATTTGTGGAATAAAGTTCACAAATCCCCATTGTCTCAGAAATGAAATACAAGAAGAAGCGAACCGAACCGAACCGAATTTTTTTAGTCTGCTGTCAATAATTCTCAAATATTTAGAAAAATAATCATAACTCGAATACTATAAAAAATCGCGGAACATACACGGGGGTGTTTCGGGTGCCCCACGGGGTGTTCTATCTCAGGACTTCCGCTTGACACTATTTTTGGGACAGCCTGTATACATTATTTATTCGGAGATACCTATTAATTATATTTCAAATTCCTGACCTAAGCACGACCGGGTAAGATTGTCGGGTGTTTAATTCGGATAAAATATATTTTTTTAAATTACTACTGACTGAAAAGCTTAGGAATAAACGATACAGACCGCAGCGAAATTTCCAATATTTTAATAATTTACAGAAGCCTGCAGTCATGGACGAGCGCACGAATACTTTATGGAGTCCATTGACTCCCACGTCGGATTTTACTCATATCCATGTGAAAACTGGGACCAGTATAAACACGGAATATGTAGACTCCATTCGACTTTAATGGGTTACCCAGCTAACAGCAGCAGTAAAGGAGACTTTTACCTAAACACAAACAATCATTCCGAATATGCTTGTGGTGAATAAATAGTGCTGATAACAAGACATGGTTGGATTCAATTCATCACTTGTGTGCGTTCGCCCAGCAAAAAAAAGTATCGCCTTTCAAAAAATTTATGATGCAGATATTCTGTGCCTTATCTCAAGTAAATGTGCCCGATTTGTGCCTCTAAAGGGTTCAAAGTTATTTAAGATTAACTGATTCTGCTCCACGAACGTTCGCCCAACAATTTTTTTTTTATTTTTTTTGTCTAGCTAGATATAAAATATGCAAAAAGATAGCTTACATACAAACGACTATAAATGTGCCGTAAAAATGAAATTTGTGCCTCTTAAGATTTTAGAGATAGGGTAAACTGTACCATTCTTGGCACCCCCCCAGTGATTGGCACTTTTGCCTTTCATTTCAAATATTTAATTTAGTAAATACGTTTTTGATATGAAGAAACTACTATTTAGCGGCAAATTTCTACATTTACATGTGGAAATACTTAACTGTACGCTAAAATGACGTCTTCATTGTTTTTCTGTTGGACTAAATCAGTGTTTTTCAACCTTTTTCATGATGCGACCCCCCTGGAATAAAAAAATATTTCGCGACCCCCTTGACACTTCGGTTTTTTTTTATCATTTATGTGTGTATGTTACTGACAGAATACGTGGCTTTACAAAAAAAAAATAGACTTGAGGTCGTCGTCTTTGATCCAAAATAACTTTGATGCTTTTTCGTCGACACAATCTTTTACTGAAGAAGTCGGTTGTGAGGTGAACATCAAGACATATATACCTGGTATGAAAATGGTGTTAGATAATTTGAAAGAAGAATTTTATTGTGTCATTACTTCTCAAAGCAAGAGATATCGGAGAACACTGGGCAGAGGTGGATCATAAATCAATTTTTAAATGCAGCTATAAATGAGGCTAGTTTACCAAATAAGCTCAAAGAGAATCTGTTAGAAATATCTGCCGATGGGATGTTACACCTGGAATTCAAGTCTTCTAATTTGGATACCTTTTGGCTAATGAGAAAAACAGAATACCCGGAATTGACAACTGAGGCTTTGAAGTGTTTGATTCCATTTGCCACCTCGTACTTATGCGAGTTGACATTTTCATCGATGGCCCAGATAAAAAAGCAAAGACCTCGCTTAAATTTGGAAAACGATTTAATTCTATGTGTCGCAAAAACAGATCCACGATGGGATAAATTAATCAATAAAAAACAAGCTCAACCTTCGCATTAACGCGCGTCGTCGTATTTTTTGTTTATAATATATTAAAATGTTTATGTTGTTTGTTATATCCTTTTGTTAAAATTATCTTACTGTAAGGGTAATTTTAAAGTTAAGAGTCTTACTTAATAAATAAATATTAATTGTCTTTATTGTTTTTTTTTCTAAAGTACCCGACCTCTGGCGACCCCCCGAATCCCCGTCATTTTAGCGTACAGAAGCTTCGCGACCCCCACACTGGACTAAATCAACAGTGGAAGTTCGCGGCAATTTTAACCTGAAAAAGTTTGGTGAGGCGTGCGTTGGAAGTGAATTATATACGATTTCATGTAACCATTTGAAGGATATTTTAGCTTTACGTCATGATATTATGTGTTAGGAATATGATTTTTAACTTTTTTGAAAAAAAAGATTTGTGTTCACGCAGTTTTTGCTATGCCAATGATTGCACTGAAATATATATTACCGCTCAGTCATTGGCAGTCCTGGCAATCGCTATACTTCTGAATCCTATATTATTAATTTTATTTTTTTGACGCGGAGGAGAATGCTTGATGCACCCTCACCTTGGGCAGGGGTTTACCCAAGGTGGTGTGTTGGACTCCCGGCTGAAGGTGCGGAGATGGAAAAGACCGGCAGCTGCACCTGGGCTAAGGTGCAATTCTAGGGCCACTAGAGGTGTACCCAATAAACTCCGCGGCGTACCTCATCGCCTACTGGTGGTGCCGTGGTACCTGGCAGAGCCTTCACGCACAACACCACCGGCGGAGCCTCCACGGGCTCCCTCAAGCCTCCCCGGAGGGGAGCGACAGGGGACCTGGTACGCAAGGTCACTCCCGTCCCTCTATTGTAGCCGTTGAAGCAATGCTGACGGGAGTGTTCCCACACCCACCGCCGGCAAGCTATCGTTGGATTGCGGCATATGACGCGGAACCTCATCTTACCACTTCTATACAACCACCTAGTGATTAAGCTCAGTCTATACCGTCAACAAGTCGATGATTTGATCATCAGACGATGAAATAATGAAGATATCCAGTATTTTCATTAATTCATCGGAAGACTGATTCAATTTAATCATTAAGCATCTAAAAATCCATTAATGCTAAATAAACCTGTAACTAATGTAAGTCCAATTGAATTTTTGAAGCCAAAGACCAAAGTCAGCATTAGGTGCCAATCAATATACTGGTTACCCTATTTAGTTTTTGCCGGGCGAAAGTTTTTGCGAATGCTTTACCTATATCGAAAACGGTTAGACGCAGTGATGATTGTTTGTATACAGATACGGTGTATATCCTTTTGTGCGTACCTATTTGTGCCCTAATTTTTATAAACAAGACTAGCATGGTTCAGGAGTTATGATTTTTTTTCCTTTAAAATGAAAAAAGGCTCTAGCCCTTGAACGAACATGAGCATGGACTTCGCGTTAGTGCCGACAGGTACCTATTATATATTCCTACGATCCTATAAAGTTTTACCGGCCTACCACATATCATTGGCGAGTTATTAACGATATTGTTTTATTTTTTAAAGTTGGCTTATCAAATTACTTAGTCTAAATATTAGTCTTTATGGGTCGTCTACACGCGATATTAGGAGTAGCAAATACTTAGCTATTTGCTACTCCTAATATCGCGTGTAGACCCATAAAGACTAAAATTTTGTAGGGTAAACTGTACCATTCTTGGCACCCCCCCAGTGATTGGCACCTTTGCCTTTCATTTCAAATATTTAATTTAGTAAATACTTTTTTGATTTGAAGAAACTACTATTTAGCGGCAAATTTCTACATTTACATATGGAAATACTTAACTGTAAGCTAAAATGACGTCTTAATTGTTTTTCTGTTGGACTAAATCAACAGTGAAAGTTCGCGGCAATTTTAACCTGAAAAAGTTTGGTGAGGCGTGCGTTGGAAGTGAATTATATACTATTTCAGGTAACCATTTGAAGGATATTTTAGCTTTACGTCATGATATTACGTGTTAGGAATATGATTTTTAACTTTTTCGAAAAAAAAGATTTGTGTTCACGCAGTTTTTGCTATGCCAATAATTGCACTGAAATATGTATTACCGCTCAGTCATTGGCAGACCCGGCAATCGCTATACTTCTGAATCCTATATTCCTAATTTTATTTTTTTGACGCGGAGAATGCTTGATGCATCCTCACCTTGGGCAGGGGTTTACCCAAGGTGGTGTGTGGGACTCCCGGCTGAGGGTGCTGAGATGGAAAAGACCGGCAGCTGCTCCTGGGCTTAGGTGCAATTCCTAGGGCCACTAAAGGTGTACCCAATAAACTCCGCGGCGTACCTCATCGCCTACTGGTGGTACCGTGGTACCTGGCAGAGCCTTCACGCACAACACCATCGGCGGAGCCTCCACGGGCTCCCTCAAGCCTCCCCGGAGGGGAGCAACAGGGGATCCGGTACGCAAGGTCACTCCCGTCCCTCAACGACAGCCGTTGGTGCAATGCTGACGGGAGTGTTCCCACACTCACCGCCGGCAAGCTTTCGTTGGACTGCGGCATATGACGCGGAACCTCATCTTACCACTTCTATACAACCACCTATTGATTACGCTCAGTCTATACCGTCAACAAGTCGATGATTTGATTATCAGACGATGAAATAATGAAGATATCCAGTATTTTCATTAATTCATCAGAAGACTGATTCAATTTAAGCATTAATTAAATAGTTGTAGTAACTAGGTTGGCACTATGCTAATAATTGCAATGCCATTGTGAGTGCCAATGATTGTACTAAGTTACAGTGTCAATCACTGCACCATAGTGCCAATGACTATACATTTATGTGACTGTCTATTATTTTGAGTTTTTTTAAATAAATAAGGATACATTTTTAAATTGTAGTATCATTTTAGGAATCTGTTTGTATCTAAAAATCCATTAATGCTAAATAAATCTGTAACTAACGTAAGTCCAATTGAATTTTTGAAGCCAAAGACAAAAGTCAGCATTAGGTGCCAATCAATATACTGGTTACCCTATATTGAACTGATTTTTTGTACACGTATTGTTAAAATAAGGCACAAATTATTGTTTAAGAATATAATAAGCCAGCTCACAGCTAGCGTTTTCCTATTCTAAGTAATTTAATTTTAAGCTTTCGCGTTCCATTACACTAAATTTTAGTCTTTATGGGTCTACACGCGATATTAGGAGTAGCAAATACTTAGCTATTTGTTACTCCTAATATCGCGTACTATATACTATAATACCCATTAGATTAGACAAAAACGATAAAAAACTATTCGAAATATTTTTGGTAGATTAACCGGCATGAGTGTGTGTGCGTCTAGATATAATTTAGGCGGCACTGGGATCTTACTCTAATAGGCGATATCGAATCTGTCACTTTTAAACTCATGGTAGCGCTACCGGTAGTAGCAGCCGCCATTTTTAATCCCTATCTGCACGAGAAGTACGGTACAATATTTTATTGATCCGTAAGTATGGGTAGGTCAAGCGAAAACAGAATAAAATAATAAAATAAGTTGTATATTACATGTGTATATTTCAGATAATCAACTAGCAATAACGACATCACTTCAATGTAGTATTTAAATGATACAATCACTTTATAGTTTTACATTGTTATTTTGTATAATTAACAAACAACTTCCTGAAACAATCATGAAATCTTTCAAGAACTCGTACTTATTCATACATACACAGATACGTGTTTTAATTAAGCTATCCAAAGTACTCAATATTAAATCAATGTAATCAATATTGGACAAGTATTTAAACATTAGGGAAATGATCTACATGTTACAGTTATTTCATAAAAATGCGAACGATTCATCTATCGCAGTAAAAAATATAACATTTCAAGTATCTAGTTTAATCTACTTATTTGAGGGATCACTCGTTTTTCAGACGCCAGGTTTTAAATTAGGTGTACGTACACTAATCTTAATCTACATTTCGAAACGCCAACTGCAACAACAGAGAGTGTTCAAGATTAAATCAGAGTAAAACAACGAATTCATTATACATAGTTGATAAATGTTATCAGATCTAAATTAAGTTATGCATCAATATCCATCAGTCGGGAAAAGAAGACAAAATGTATGGAATCATCATGTTTTGATAATAATTACAATAATATTTATTTATTGCAAAATGTATGCAAATGTATTGGTATTGATATTTTAAGATGTCTCGTGATTGCACGTTGTAAGGTGAGTTAAATTAAAACGAGATGTGGTTAACAAATTAATCACTTTTAAAGCCCTTGAAGCAATATGTGTACTTGCAATACTAGTAAGTAGTGAGTGAACCGAACAACTTACCTCAGCATCGTGAGTCGTCCACCAGCCGCATAGACAGTAATGAAATATGACTTATTATGAACTCAAATATATGGCAGTTACAGTACTGTTTCATAAAACTAAATGTCATGGAGTTTTAATACTTATAAACCATCTTTAAATATTCGCGTATATGTCATATGGAATATTGAATGCGTATAATTTTATACGACATCATAAAATAAATGCCATGCCACATTAAAAAATATCAATTAGTAATTCAGTTATTCCAAGTTACAAATGTGGTCATGTTTTAATCGTACTTTTACAGAGGTAATTCATAATTTTTTTTAGTCTATTTCAAACAATCTAACGTAGATTAAATAATCGCAGCATCTTCATTCAGCCCGCCTCCACAGCTTGTGAGTCTATCTGAAAAAAAAAAAAGAAACCTATATGAACAAAAGGCAGCCCAAACAATCCTGGTTATGGTTACAGCATTTTTTCAGTCAGAATAAAAATTATCGCCATCATAATTCCGTCGGGAAAAGAAGACAAAATATTAATTAATTTCATCATTCAAATTTAAATACATACGAATATATATTCAAAATTATAAACACAAAAATATAATAACTTGTGCGATTCATAAAGACATACACCACAAGCGCTTACGCAAGTGCAGATGTTCTGCGTATCCAATGTCTACTTAATAACTTTAAGTTTAAACGTGTTGTTGTAACGTGTGTGACGTACCTCAAAACCATCCTGTTCGGTAAATTATACTGGCTAACGTCGCTCGGCGGCTCTTGCATAGCATACCTACGGAGAACAAAAACAAATTTGTAATCTATAATATAAAAATGAATCGCAAAATGCGTTGGTAAGCGCAAAACTCAACAACGCCTGAACCAAATTGGCCAATTCTTTTTTTAAAATGTTCGTTGAAGTCCAAGAAAAAATCGAATAATTGCCGGTAAAACCCTAAAAACAGCCCTCTTCTTTTTCACATTTTTTTGACAGGACGAAGTCTGTCGGGTTAGCTAGTGACATGTAAATATATAAAATGTCACCAACTTGAAAAAACGTATAATTCTAGAGCGCAGACAAACACAACTCTTAGAGGTGAATTTGAATTGAATTAATCACCAATTTACACAGTAAAATTAAATGGAAATGATGATATGGAAACTAAATTGGTTATTCGAAATTATAGGTTGAGTATATTATTCCGCAGTGCGGTATATAACTCTTATTCTTTTAAAATGTTATAATAAATGTAAGATAAAAAATGATATTCACCTTCTTGGTGCTGTGGCTCGTCCCTAACTATAGACAGAAACCTGTGAACATGATAAAGTTTAAATAAGTATCGTAAATGTAAACAATCGTGTAATGACACAGGTGCTCAAAATTTACCTCTTGCTATGACACGAGCTATTTGTACATTTGTAATTTAGTTAAATTGTTTAGATAAGGTCTTTAAAACAATATAATATCTTGCAATACACTACTTCTATATTCATTCGGTTTTTAGGTAGTTTTCATAGCAAGTGACAAATTATTACGTCTAGATATAATTTTAATGTATGTTTTTCATGTTTAATATAATAATTTTTATATAAAAAGATTATCGTATTCGATAATTTATTGAATGTTATTTTTTTACACTAAGGTCGGACTCTCGGATATGAGTTTGAATCAGATCGTAATTGTAATAATTAACAACATAAATGTCCATATGTTGTTGTGTTGTGTTTATATCGCCTGGGCCGTTTAAATATTATGTATATGATTTCGCAACACTAAAAGTTAGTGTATATGTCGTGGACATGTTATAATTTGCTTACTTCGTGAAATAGTGATATCATACCGCCAGAAAGATGACATGAAGTTGTACAAGGCTCTTATGAAAAAAATGTCAGAAATTTGTACGAGATCATATGCTATTTATAAAAAAAATTACGTGATCTGTTCCAGCTAGAAAAATTTAACGAGATCTGTTAATTTACCTTAAGATAAAACATGGGACATTATGTACTTGGGTCATTCCACTTTTTAGTGCAGGTATTTTTGTCCCCCGTAGAAAATATTAAATTATTAAGGTAAATTTATAAATAAAAAAAAAATTACACATCAATGTAAAATAGACAGCAACAGTGTGCGGACCGTACTATGCAGTTTTGTTTAGAAATATATTATTCATACTTTTTACCGGTAACACAGTGGTATTTCCCAAAAATACAGTACAAAAAATACTACCTTTAGGGACGTAACAAAGTTGTATAATTTTGAAATCGAAGACTACAAAACATTGAAATAAAAAGATAAAAACAGTAAAACACACATCCTATTGCAGATCATTATTTGATTCAGATATAAGTATAGATTTAAATGTACGATAAATATCAAAATTTAACGGTTTATTAAAGTCATAAAAACCTGCACTAAAAAGTAGAATGACCCACTTGCAAGTAATTATTTTGGAATGAAACAAGTTTGTTCATAAACTGTGAACATCAAGCTAGCGGGACTAAATTCTTTAACGTACTTTTTTTGAAAATATGTATCTTACGATTTTGTACAGACTTTGACAAATTTTTGATATACTTAAGAATGAACTTCGTACAACGTCATGTCACCGCCAGATAGTATGACATAAATAGTGAGATTTCATAAAATAGATATAATTCTAGCAGCTGCTGGTGTACCAGCATTGTTTTTGGGTGTACGCAAAAATATATAATAGATTATATACCCGTACTGATCAATGAAATGTGAAAAAGTACCTTGTAAATATCCACTTACACAAGTATAAGATTTTTTTGTATGAGTAGAAAAAATAATAATGCGTAGGTAGATATTTTTAACACCTTACAAAAAAAGAGTATATTTGAAGTCCACAAATATTTTAATTTTGATTTTTTTCTTACTTAATCTGGAAGACTTCTGTACTGAACTTGTAGGACATCTGTAGTTATGGATTATTCCCAGAAGAAGTCCCTTCAAATGTTTGTTACATCTCGGGTCTACACTGTTTTTTAAATTTGGCAAACCGTGTCTCAGACTCAATGAATAGTACCGATTGTTCTCTACTTGAGACGTTTTTAAAAGTGACAATTATAATAACAAAATAAATCCAGTTATTTCCTTATGAATTTGCTTTATTCCCGGTCGTTCCCACTCTGTCGTTTTCAAAAGATTCATATTGCTCTGCGTCGATATTTTATATCAAAATCATAATATCAACCGAAAATGTCCGGGATATTTACCATGTTGTTTTCCCTATCCATTTTATTTTAATGAGCTCCCGTCCTGTTGACATTTTTTGTTTTGAACTTTATGTCAAGCGTGTAACGTCCAGAATTTGGTGGGAATAGACATCACTCTGCCTACTAAAGTATAAATGTGAGTGATAAATTAATGAGTTTGTAAGAGATACAAAAATAATGTCCATTGGAAAATAGTTCCCTGGCGGAAAGTTTTTTCGCAGCTTGATTGTGGCAGAAATAAGAACGTTAGATCGTTCTTTTTTGTTTTGGTTTACAGAATTCTTGAATATA
This sequence comes from Maruca vitrata, assembly GCA_039566165.1. Classification (NCBI taxonomy): domain Eukaryota; kingdom Metazoa; phylum Arthropoda; class Insecta; order Lepidoptera; family Crambidae; genus Maruca; species Maruca vitrata. The sequence goes on along the minus strand of CM076914.1, from coordinate 11,903,945 downwards.
ATAACATAGCGACCCGCCCTCGCTTCGCTTCGGGTATATCTCTATCTCTATATAATATATTTCAAACCCGTAAGGGATTTTACATACAGAAGTTATTTCCCAATAACTCCCGTTCCCATGGGAATTTTGTAATATCGCGTTGGAAGTAAGCTTTATATTCATTAGGGTACCTGCATGCCAAATCTCAATCGTCTATCTATATCGCGGCTTAGATTTTTTCATACAAAAGTTTTTTCCCTATTACTCCCGTTCCCGTGCTAATTTTACAATATCCTGTTGCAACTAAGCTTTTAATTTATTAAGGTACCTACATGTCAAATTTCAAGCGTCTAACTTATGCGGTTAGTATTTTTCATACAAAAGGATTTTCCTGTTATTTCCCGTTCCCGTGGGAATTTCGGGAAATCCTGTCCTAACGGATGCCTACGTCATAACATCTACCTACATGCTAAATTTCATCTCGATCCGTCCAGTGGCTGTGACGACTTCGTCCGCGTAGAGATGTTTAACGGCTAAAACATTACTTCTTTATAGCGCAGTCGGTTAAAAAGTAGCCTATAACCTTTTCTAGGCTCTGGACTATATCTGTACCAAATTTCGTTTAAATCGGTTCAGTACTTTATGCGTGAAAGCGTAACAGACAGACAGACAGACAGACAGACAGACAGAGTTACTTTCGCATTTATAATATTAGTAATATATTAGTAAGGAAGTAAGGATTTTTTTAGTTTCGCTGGTTGATTTTGAGCTAGAAAAAGGGTAAATTTTTTTTCGGAACATTTCAGAACTAATTCTCTACTCCTTAGTATCTTAGATAAGGAATACTAAAGGACTGCAGGAACCCTTAATGAGCCAACGCATATCATTCAGCTATGAACTACTACATTTATATTTACCCTTCATCCATGTATTTCCTTATGTCTATAGAACAGGGATCATAAATTGTATAATCAAAGAAAATATACTAATGCATTCCCGAAGCCAACGCACTATTAATATTCTTATCACCGATTTACTATTGAATAGTCGTATATTATATTGGATCCAGATGAATTACAATTAAAATATTATTATATAATATTATAAACTTCATCAAAGAGAAGTAAACCGCAGTAATGGATTTAGTTAATCTTAGCTACAATAAAAAATATTAATAATAAATTCATCTTTATGTTTTGTTCATAATACACACTTACCATGCATAAAAATGTTTCAAATTGAATATATGTTTTATACAGTTAACTTTCTTCGCAAGGAACCGTAGTATAGAAGGTAATCTGCAATCTCCCGAGGTCTTCTTAGGTCGTCATCAGGGTCCAAATGTAGTCCATTCAAAATAGTCAAATTATAATTTAGGAATAATTCGCCTGTCGCTGTCCCCTTCGTTCCTACTTCTGTAAAAAACATTTCCAATCCAATTTTCTCAAAACCGGTAACTTTTTGTCGTACAATTCATGATGAGTTATCGCGGTTTCTAAAGTGATATTATTATTCTACACTGCATAATGCACTGTAGTATGTACAGATATTATCGCTAAACTAATTGTTTCAGCTCTATGCAAATTATTCCGAAGTTAAATGTCAATTTTGATTGGACTAAAGCTGTTAAAGAAAAAAAATAAAAAGGGCAAATATGAAACAATTAGACTCCTCAATACAATAATCTGAAAGACTGAAAATAACAGGACCTTTTGTATTTTTATTTACTTACTCTACTCAGGTAAAACGACCACGTGAGAGAGTGAGACCATGAGACGTGTTAAGTTTTTCAAGATTATTTCAATACCAGGTTTAAATTCAGCCAGATATTTGTCTATCAAAATTACGAAGTAGTCTGTGCGAGGAAAAAGTTATATTTTAATGCCCGTTTAACGTTTACCGTAATTAACAAAGACACATTAAATTCGAGGTGATAGACAAGATATGCAAAAAGACGAATCCTTACTTTCTTCTCACGTTGCTTCTGTTAGGAGTATTATCATGCATAGACTTCAAGAATGACATAAAAACATCATCTTCTTCTAAGTGATGATAGACAATGTTCCTCTTTACTCTTCACCCTTGATGCGCTCTTAGCTTGTAGCGGGGACCGTCTGAACGGTTCACTTCGACCCTCAGGGATCTTTTGTGTTACCCCTACCTCTATACACCAACTCCCTAAAGATCAAATGCATTAGTGCAATAATGTTTCCAGGTTTGAGGTACCTGTATTCTTCTGGTTTCGGATAAGCCGTTCCTAGAAGTCTGAATCTGGTCAGGTTATGACATTCACATAAGGTGGTGTTTCATATCTTCCGTATCTTCCTTGCAGGATCTGCATTCGCTGCTTGATGATCTCTCATCTTAATCAGCAGCAAGTTACTACGCTTCTTTCATGGTGGAGAAGGAAGTGCGTGTACATTTTTGTTGGGTTTGGCTCAGCTTCGTAAAGCTTAACACATCCGATTGGGGTTTTCTTGTGGATTCATATGAACATATTTACAATCCTAGATGATGAATCTAGAACTGGAATAATCGTTAATACTATAAACAGCATTTGAGCTCTCAACACTCAGCGCGAAATTTATTCGTAAGGCCTTATTTTTAAGCAATATTTTTTGAATTGCTGTCACACCAAAGCCGAGAGAAGCTCGTATCTACTCATATATATCACATGTTTATATTTGTGTAATATTTGGCGTACCGCGTACGGCATCGGTGTTCTTTTCGAGTTACCGCTGTTTTTAGCCGACCCATTGGGAAAACTATGTACTTATGTAAGAAATGAAATTTCTCAACGAAAGTAATGAACTTGAAGTACAAAATATGTTAGTATTTAGTACTGCAAGTTCATGAACACAAAAAAAAGACAATAATCATGAGAATTTCCCAGCTAAAAACACGATTTTCACACTCTTTCGAATTTGAAATTATTAAAACATCCCGTATTAAATATTTATTAAATTTTTACAAAAATGCATTTAAGTTCGAAAAAAATTTTATTACCAAAAAGATTTTAAGTTTTTATTTAACTTTATTTCAAGTTCCTGATTCCCGAAAAAAGGTTTATACACCGTGAAATTTTAGTGGTTGTTTTCCCGCAGTAAAATGATTCTATCTTACTAGTACAAAAGATGTGTGCAGTTCTTTTTTGGTAAAATCAATAAATGCCGGTTTTACGAAAGGTTTAACCGTAACCCGAAAACACGTTCGAACCGCTTTATGACTTAGGGTGTAGAGCTTCTTTAGCTTTGAGCATCGATTTCATGCGGCAAGCAGTACCTGAATACGTCACATCTTCAAAAACAACGATAGCTTCTCTCGTTTTCGAGTTGGAAAATTATTATTATGAAAAATCGAAGAAAAAAAATTTTTTTTTTCGAGGAACAATTTGCATGATTCGATAGTATTACTAAAGGCAAGTCGCTCTGCCACGGGAAAACAACCACTAAAATTTCACGGTGTATAAAGATTTTGATTTTTTTTAACTTACATCCTCTAAGTCCATTTGTTAAGGTAAAATCCAGAAGTACAGTTATAAATATCTACGGTACGACAAAAGCATAGGTTTATTACGAAAGATGTTCAAATTATGTAAGATGATGTTAGATTTACGTACTTAAAAGATGACATTCGTATCATACACCAATTTCGTAATCTTGAAATGGTCTTCCAATAAAATGTATTCGGATTCGCGGTTTCATAAGTATATGGTTGTTTGGGCATAAATGGTTATTGTACGCTACCATTTAAAAAACCCTACACTCGTACGTAAGTATATTTCGGCATGCTCTAGGCTCGAGTACCAGCTTCAAGCTCTTCTACCAAACGAGCGCATAAAACCTTGGTCTCATACCTCTCAGGTTAACGCACGCCACAGTCGGGCGCATTGTTTGTTATACAGCTACAGTATGTATATGTCACCGTAAAATTGCAAATAAGGATAGATTGCAATCTATCTCGCGAGATTGTGACCAGTCGAATAATTGTGAACTATAGTTCACGGTTGACTTTGAGGCCGACCAATCAGGGACAGCCTTCGGACGGCTGTCCTAAGGCTGTCCCTGATTGGTCGGCTATAGGCTATGCCTATAACTGACCAATCAGGCATTGACATCATTGACAAGTGACATATTTAAGAACGCAATTTATCAGTTTCACTTCGATAGATTGCAATCAGATGAATAATCACACGATAAATTGTAAGCATCATGTTATGGTTCACAATTATTCGACAGTTCACAATCTCGCGAGATAGATTGCAATCTATCCTTATTTGCAATTTTACGGTGACATATACATACAATTATTGAGTAAAGAATGTATAGCATTTCATTGCAGTGAACATTGTACATTGCAACGATATGCTCAATCAATACAAAACCTCGGGAGAGAGCGTGTCTCGACGGCGTCCACCCTGAAATTAATCTCAAAAAAATTGCATTTCTATGCCTGGTGCAGCGCCCGAAGGCTCCGACACGAGGCACTCACTAAACTACTTTTTTTAATAACTTCTTGTTAGGGTTCCGTGCCAAACAGGTAAAAAAAAGGAGAGCGAAGTCTTAGTAATATACACTAAAATGTCGCTGTCCGTTCGTCCGTCTGTCACCTGACTGTTCTCAAGAACCGCGATAGCTCAGTTTCACTTATCATAATGGAGAATGTTAATGATTTAGGTAACTTTGAAGTATTTGATAATCTGAATCGACATGTGTATTGTGTTATTCGTTGTGACATACAACCAAAATTAAAAATGTTCTACGTGATTAAAGTTCTGACCGTTAGCACTTTTCATACAAAATAAACGTAGTGATTATATGACGAAGTAATATGACGTCAACCCACAACATGCAATACATTGTAAAAAAAAATTGTTCGTACTTTTACGTTCTAAAATGTAAATTTGTTTTACAAATACATACATTCATCATGCCAATATAATAATGCTTCATTGTAAAATTGAGACACAGTAACATTCTCCATTATCTTTTCCGCTATAACAAATACTTAAAACAAAATTAAACGAATATTTAAAGTGGTGCTCCAATCTCAAAAAAATAAACTTGTGTTTAAACCACATTGGTACGGAATCCTTCGTCAGCGAAATGTGAATTATAGTCCGATTTTCCTATAAAAAACAAAAAATATTGTGACAGGAATTCGGAAAGATAAGACTGAAATAAAATAAATAATAACCAAGCTCTGATCCGTTTAGGCACAAAATGACCAGTTCGCAGAAGGTGCAAGTCCCAATTGTAGAATTGTATGTAGGTAGGTATTTTTTATCTAATGGATTTATATAAATCAAATCAACTTCATCATAAATAAACCTGCAAACCACGAGCTCATCTTTTAATTAGATTTTGACATCTAAATACATATAATTCAAAGGTGACAGTGACAGGTGACTGACATAGTGATCTATCAACGCACTGCCCAAACTGCACGATCCGGGCTGATATTTGGCATACAGGTAAATGTTACGACGAAGGCAACCCGCTAAGAAAGGTTTACCCGAAGCGTTACTTTGTCTACGGAGCCTGGTCACTAGTTTAACATAAAACTAATTTTAAGGATTAAACTCACTTGTAATACCGAACATATTATTTAGAGACCCGACGTTTCGAGCCGATTAAAATATAATATTTTAATGTTTAATATTATTTATGTACTGTAATAGGTATAACTTGTTTTAATGAACACTGGTAGTGCTCATTAAATGTTGATTATGACGAGTACTAAAGCAGCAAACGAGTCATTTTGCTATCAATAAATTAACAGGACTCTTTACTCAGCTAGAAACCAATAGCGTGCACCAATAGTTTAACATGGAGACTGTTTCCAACCGATCATACGAATCAAATTACTAATCAAATCAGGATCATTATGGCTGAAATCAGAGTAAGTAATAATATACCTCGTGTGTTGGAGAAAATGCACTGAATAAAAAATCCCCTCTGTGCTATTAGACTAGTCTGATGACACTAAAACATTTTTTGAACTTAAAAAAAAGACGGATATGATTTATGGTAAGTGGTTTGGATCCATGCACAGCATGGCAAAGCATTTTTAAATTATTATAACTGGTTAGTAGTAGTATCACATACTTACCAACTTTTAAGAAAGAAAACATCTAGAGGACCACTTGATTTAAATTTATTAAAATAAATTAAAATCCATTTTAGCACATAAATGAGATAATCGAATATCTACATTAAAACTGACTTTCATCTATTAAAAGAATGGGATCAATTTAATGGGGAAATCAATGCATAATTAAAACATTATTTTCACTCTACTGTCTAATTTATTAAATATAAGAGACAAATTATTAAATATGTATTAAATTAGTTTTCACTCGCTACATGCTTAACCCTTAAAATAAAACTATTAAAACACAATGACTTACGCAATTGCATCTGTTACAATATAAAATATATCAACTTACAAATAAATTTGTTTTAGGTTAACCTATGTACCTATTGCCGAATCTAGCTAGAAAATTTGTGAAAATATAAACTAAAATTTATTATAAATTTTAAAATAATACAATATAAACACTTCATATATAATTTAAATATGATGATATGGACAATTAACTGTGTCCTTCTTTTCTTTGTAGTAGATAGGTCATAATGTTTTAAATAGAAGAAAATTTGTCGGATGCGATAATATTATTCGTGAAACAAGATGAAGTCAATTCAGGATAGACCGTCCTTTTAAGGATTATAATTTTATTTTTATTAGATGCATACATTTTGTACTCTGTGAATCATATGCTTTCATACATTTGGCCTCACTTCTTACCCGTTTCACTTGCGTAGAGTATGGTATTAAAAATTATGCGGCCCGTAGCGACTAAAAGGTCTATGCAATGCTCAATTTTAAAAAATTAACTCCCTTCTGGTTTCTGTAAATTTAAATGTATAATAACTCTATAGACGGTCTTCCGCAAATTGACGTTTGTTAAATTGCTCCAATTAGGTATTAGTTATAAAAAAAGCAAATTGCAAATTTGTCTCGCCATATTAATACAAGTCAACCTTATTTTGGTTCGTGTATTTGAAAGTAGTATTCACGAAATTACAGTAGTATCCATGTATTGACCGTCATGTCTGAACCACAAGTCACATCGATACGACGCTTTTGCTAAGCCCAGATTTACAAATAATATTATAATATAAATTATACTCCTTGAGGGTGAATTGGTGGTAAGCAAGCTATAATCGATTTGCAAATTAGATCATACAAATCCACTTCACAATGATCAATTAGAATCTAAACGACAAATAAATAACGCCAGATATATGTTCAGATCAAAATTAGATATTGAAAAATATACAATACTTAGCTACAAACTGGATTATTGATAAAATGTTATTGAGGGAGAGTGTGCCTTCATGACTATGTAAGGATTGAAATGATGAAAATTCAAATTCATAATACTACAAATTAAAGGAATAGATCAACACTGCGTGTTTCACAATATAGAAGTGATCGATCAAAACCCTCAAGAAAGTAATTACGGTAATTTAATTAACCCTAAACTAGAGTAATACGCTAACAAGGGTGGTAAAATTAAGACAAAACCGGAGCACAGTCCGATGTGGTGTGCATTTAGAATCGACGACGTTTGTTAGGGTAATCATCCATTTGACGAGGTCCGTCCCAACCGCGGCTCTGCGGCATGTCGTCATAACCGCCGCGGGGCATGTCGTACTGGTCTCTGAAGCCTCCATCCTAGGTAAATCACAATACTTTCGAATAGTTTCCTCTTGATATAAATAAAACAATACACATTATTAGAAAATATAACCCGCTATTTTTTGCAGATAACATACCAAGAACTTCCAATTGTCGACACGATGAAACTATTCTAAAGTGGGTCAGACGTTTCACACGCATCGAGATTGACTACTAAGGTACGTCTTTCAGTACGATTTATAAAACAACAGGTAAAAAAGTAATTGTCATTACATACGAAAACCCCATTTTGATGATAAGTGATATTACAAGAATTGACGGCACTTAAAGATTATTTTTATAGTTTAATAATGGGTATAATGGTCTAACTCCTGAGAACATCAAGAACGTGCACCTTGAAAGATTGTTAATTTGAGCTCTCATGGATGATGGCAAGTATTAATAGCAAAAAATGCTAAATAATAAAAAACTTATCAATAATATTCGGTTCACAGACTCGCGAGGGAGTTGTAAAACAAGGACATTAGATAAGTATTTTTTTAGATGTGTCCTAATAAACCAAAATTCTTGTAGCTAATAAAAATAGGAAACGACTCATAAAATATATTATATGCAAGAAAATACGTTAGTAAGTTTCTAATTTACATTATAACGCAGTCAGTTAAAAAATACCCTATGCCCTTTTTCAGTCCCTGGAATAATTTTGGCGTGAAAATGCGACAGACTGATAGTAACTTTTGCATCTATGTGTCGTGGCCAGATCGTAGAATTGGCCATTTCATGAAATGATTGGCCATTTCATGAAATGGTTGCATTTCATGAAATATTTCACTGTCCATTGGCCATATCATGATGTGGCCAGGTCAGATCAATGATAAGAAATCGTTTGACGATTGGGCCAACTAGATGCACTGCCATTTCATGAAACGATCAATCTCAATCGATCATATCGTGGAATTGTTTCGTTGACTTTACCGGTAGAGTGCCAGAGTTGCCATACCAGTTAAGCACTTTGTGCAAATATGCAAAATTTGCACAATGTGCTAAATTTTCTTCCTGTTTAGCATATTATTTTATCTTTTATTTTAGAATAGCATATTTTTGGCAAAACATTTTTTTATATAAAATTCATGTTATTTTTAAAGTAGTTAGATTTAATTTTAATTTGGACAAAATTGTCGGAAGTTTGCCTATTTTAGGCAGTAAATACACTTATTTGGCAGCACTGGTTGTTTTTGTGCAGTTTGTGTAAAAATGGCGGCCCTTGTAAACAAAGACGAATTTCCTCTCAGAAAAAATGCGAATAATTCTTTATTAAACACAGAAGAAGGTTAAAATGAAAGATAATTCGATGAAAACGTATTAGAGTATGCAAGTCATGCAAGTTCCGATTTTTTATAACAATAAAAAAAATCATTAAATGCACCTTTTTATTTTGAAAGTATGTAACAACTAAAAATAAACAAATACGTAACAAAATTGATCCTGGTTTTCATTAAATATTTTATAGTCGCCCTCTTTTTACGATATGGTCAAACGTGGGTGGCCAAATCGTTAAACGTTTATCGTTTAATGATTTGGTCACCATTGATTGGCCACTTCATGAAACGTGAACATTTCATGAAATGGCCAACCATTTCATGAAATGATCAATTCATCGATTTGGCCACGACATATACATATCGATACCAATAGTATCAATTAAGGTAAGGGACATTTTGGGCAAAATGAGTTATATATATCATTGAAATCGGCTCGTTCAGCTCCATCGACTGGTTACTTGACATTACGATATCTTTAAAAAAAAAAAGACCCTTACAGTAAGATTTTTTGATGGGCTAAGCACATTTTAACAGAAAAACAACGTAAAGGACGTGTTTGTGAACGTCGACAAGTTCTTTCCTTTTACTTTATGTAAAGGAAAGAACTCTTATGTAATAGCTCTTTGACCCCTTACATTAAATTTGTATGAGATTTTGATACCTTTACGTTCCTGCATTATTTTTTCACGGCTCCCAAGTAGTGTAAGACACAAGTAAATAGTTCTTTTTTAATGTAAGGGACAAGCTATCTCGGAAAATACAAACTTTTCTTATATTTTGGCTCTATAGCATTATAGAATGCAAAAATGTAAGAAACTTTGCCCTAGGTATCGTCTAAATCCGACCAAACAATTAAAATATATAAACAGATTACGGAAAAATAAATCGTTTTTGAGCTCTCCTGAAAAACCGTGGTTTGTCCCTTTACATTAATTGATGTTTTCGGTATCGATATAATAAAAATGTAACGGAACGCTGTCTGTACATGGTGATAATAAGAAAAGTGTCGTAATATAAGTATATAACAAATTGCTAACAATATTCTATAAAATATCCTTAAAACTCTTCACTGCTGTATATTTATCACCTGGTACCCATGTATTGGCTTTCGACCCAAGGTAGCAGGTGTGCACAATTGCACATACACAAAGTGGGTACATTACATTATCCTATGTGAAAAATCATAGTAGCTTTTGATTTTCTCCCTTTTTCCCCGATTTCTGGAGCTTCCAACTACTTGAGCCATATGGGTTACGCCAAAATTAAATTTAAGGGAGATATAAAAATTAGGAAGCACATGGGCCAATTTTATCCGTCTGCCCTGAAGAGAAGTTAACGTAAATGGAGGCAAAATCAATTATGTGAAACAGTATATGCATGCATACACGATTTCGAAATGTTTATTAGAAACCTTACAGTGATACTTTGATTTATAACATAGGTGATGAAAAATACTGTTCGTTTTTTATCGTCACAAGTATTTGAAAATAACGCATGTAATATAAATTTAGGCAGCTGTCCGACCGCCGAAGATTAATGTATACGAATAGAACTAGAAACTTTAAACAAATTTGAGAGCAGCGATAAGCGAATGATCGAGTTTATTGCTGAGCGATAAGCGAGTAGGCGAGTACTCGCGCTTCTCGCCAGCGGGAGCTCTGTCAGTAATGGTCAAGAGTCAAGACACATAAGAAAGATCGATGTGCTTGACTGATTTTAGGCTTGGAATATCTTGGTATCTTTTAAGTCGTACTGTATAGAAATTGCAAAGCGAGCGAGTATCGTTGGGTGAAGTGTGAAGCTATCAATTGTAGTAGTCGTTTTCACATTGGTGAGACAACTGTCTTAGGCCAACTAGAGAATATCCACACACCAAATTAATATAACCTTATTTTTAGGCAGGTCATAAAAGTTTTTTGGGCATACGAAGTTTATACAATGTTTAGATAAATCAAGTTTGGATGGTCCATACATTATAGTATAATGTCCGTATTATATGTAATTGACATAATTAATTATGTTATGCCACAATCTATCATATCATCTGCAATTCAAAAGAACGTCTTGTGCCTTAGGCACACGAATTTACAACATGTAAGCCTAACCGCTCATATGAAAGAAAACGGTGGTAAATCATATCATAGCACAATAACCGAATTGTGTGCTGATTCAATGGTGCATTTAATTTGCCTGTTAGATTTTAATTCATAGGTGAGCCTCGAAACGTAACCGGAATTGAAAAGCGGTGTTAAAGAATTCAAACGTAAAATCACTTGACGGTGATATTTTAAATATGTGTCTTCTGAATATATTGTGTAAGTTTATAATTAAATGTAGGTATAGGTAATATTAAATTATGTCAATATCTATATAATACACACTTATTAACTTAATTATGGGTAATATTCGTATGCAATAACAGTAATAATTTAAGGTGTATAATATCATTATTTCGTTTGAATAGAATAATAACACCATAGCTTTCCCACAAATACTTTTGTGGTCTCCTGTCATTCAATGTTCCATAGCTTAGCAGATTGCAAATTTTAACAATCTTATGTAATAAATATGTTTATGTGGAGAAATATCATTCGAGGTGTGATCAAATAAATACCAGATAAAATAATAGATAGTGAGATATAAATTTGATAAACCGAATTTTGTGCAGTATTAAATTTGTAAATTTAAATGTAGCACTAAAATAGAAGAACATAAAGAGGCGTCTTTATATTGAAACTAATAATAGGAATGCCTTTTCAACTCCTACTTAATCATAAAGCAAAATTTATTATATTTAGTACACTTTTTCTAATTATCAAGAATTATTCATGTTACCAGTGCACTTGCTTACTGGATGAATAATAAATTTGTGCAATAGACACATACATTTTGTCTTTTAAATCATTTTTTTCATCTTCATAAAGGAGAATAGATAAGATTGTGTCAAGAAATCAGTTGCTTCAAAAATGTTATTAATTAGTATTCCTCTTGTAAAATATAGTTGAATCACACCTCTTCTGTTATAAGCACACTCATGTCTATTGCATTTGCATTGCATGGTGTGTGTACCATAACAGTTTCTGAATAGAATTTTAAAACACATGAATCCCAAAACATATTCCAATTTATGTAATTATTTAATTGCAAGCGGTTTTCCTTGCAAGAAATTTTCATATTTTCTTGTGTGCATACATAAATTAATCAGTGGAAGGAGTGCTACAAAGTTCATGTCAACTTAGTGGCACATATGAAATCAAAAAGTACTCACCATTGGTTGCTGCTGATCGAACATTCCCTGCTCCTGACGATCCAACAACGAGTTTAGGCGTTGTGCCTGCAAACAAACGTCACACATTAAACCGAATCCTCTACATCGACATCTACAGATGCTGAAGAGGACTTAGGATGTTTTTCAGGATCAAACAACTGTACAATACTAAATAAACATAACACATTTGGAATAGGTCACAAATAGTACACGATATGCAACAAGAGATATCATTTACTGTTTTTTTACACAAATACAAATGTATTTGATGTAGGTACTGCTGCACGCACCTGCACGAAGAGCGTGTTCTCCTGCTGGCGGCGGCGCAGCTCGTCGTCCTGCAGGCGCATGCGCTGCGACAGCTCCTCCTCCTGGCGCTGCAGCTGCGCGCGCTCGCTCTCGCGCCGCTCCTCGGCCGCGCGCTCGGCCATCTCCCAGCTGCGCTTCTGCCGCTCGCGGTCCTGCTCGCGCTGCCGCAGCTGCTCGCGCAGCAGCTCGGTCTCGTGCTCGTACCTGCACCGGGAACCGATTTAAATAAACCTGACGAACCAGTGTTCCTCGTCAGTACGAGGGCCTACCTACGTCTTAACACGAGCGGTCGCCCGCACGCGGGCATGTATCGATACACTTGATGTTTTCGTTATTTGCCAAATAACAAATTATCTGTTAGTATCAGTTTACACAAACAACAATACCACTGTACTAGCAGCACAGTAATAAAAGGGCGCACGCTGAGGGTGACTCACGTGCAGCCCAGCTTCGGAAAGGGCCCGCCCCGCAATCCGTGCTCCCGGGTCGATCGATGAAACCCAGTGTGTATAGGAGTGAAAGCTCCGCTGTAAGTCCGGTGATGATGACGAGGCTACTCCGAGCCATCATCTTAGTCAGTAGGAAAAAAATACTGTATTCAACTTTGAATTGATGAAATTTTTAAACATACTTGGCATATTCCATTTGAGCTTCTAGTTTCTCCTCTTCAGCTGCAAGTTCTTTTTTGAGAGTTTCTTCCTTTTGGCGGTGCAATTCATGCAACTGTTTCCACCTCGTGCCATACTCATGTTCAAAGCTATTTAATTCGGAGAAACGTGGACCAAGCTGAAAAATAAAAGAATATTACAAACAATTCAATCAATTAGTATTTTTATACTGATCTATGAGGAATATCTTTTTAATACTATTTCTTACCTCACGAGCTTTTTGGAATTCAGGATGCTTTTTAGGCAAATTCTTTTCAGGGAAGCCATCTACCTCATCTGGCTCTTCAAAGTTTTCCACAATCACTGGACGGAGGGATCTGCAATTATGACAAAATTTATAAAACTTGTTTCAAGAGCAAATTTATTCTACAATCAAGAATATGCATTTGACTGGCTCTTAGTCCCATTTGGTCATGTCCCAGTCTCTTGTGTCTTGTGAGTTCAATACCCACTAAAGACAAAATATTTGTGTGATGAACATTGGTCTGTTCTGGGTCTGGGATTTATTTATATATTTAAATATACACCGTGAAACTTGAGTGGTGGTAGTACTACCGAATCATGCTAATTATTTCATGAAAAAAAAAACCCAAGTCCAATGCATGAGAAGTTATCATTCTTTTAAGAAATGTGACATAATCAGGTACTGATTGCTGCATGAAATTGATGATAAAAGCTAAAGAAGCTCTATCCCCTAAGTAATAAAGCGGTTCGACCGTGCTTTCAAGGTTCATTTATCCCTTTCTTAAAACCGGTATTTATTGATTTTAATATATAAAAAAAATGCACAATCTATTTTACTGCGGGAAAACAACCACTATAATTTCAGTGTATTAATATAACACTGTAGTTTCTGATACCCACAACAGAAGTGCTTAGGCAAATCAGATTAATTAAGTAATGTGGTGTGATACATTAAAATATGAATACTTACGATGTTAGGAAAAAGCATCTCTCTGTGCAGTTACGAATTGCTGCTAGGGCACTAGGTTTGCGAGAATACTCCACAACACCTTCTCCAAGAGTCTTCCCCCTATCGTCTACTCTTACATACGCCCTCTCAATTTTACCGAAAATTTCAAAAGCGCGGTAGAGAAGCTCGTTAGATACAAAGGGAGGCAGATTTTTTACACGAATAGCACTATTATGAGGTGCAAATCGTACTCTTAAGGTCTTTCCGCTTCGCATTTTACCATCCAGTTCACGTCTTGCTCTTTCTGCATTGACCCTGTAGTCCTAAAAATTTAAAAGTATATGTAATCATAATTGTAACTGGTAAAGCTCTAAATACTTTGATCACTATCAGAATGTATTCCATACATACCATTTTTATAAATCCAAAGTTCTTTTCCTTGTTTACGAACAACTCAGCAGTTTCACCGAATGGTTTGAAAAGATTCAGAATCTCTTCCTCAGAGACATCATTAGTAAGATTACCAATGTACAACCTGCTCCTGCCGTTAAACTTGACTTCAGTCTGGTCAATTGGGGGCAGATCTAGTATGGGACCAACTAAATCTTTAAGTTTGTTAGCTAGCATATGCTCCTCCCTCTGCACAGGTTTTCCACCATCATGCTGAGGTCCTCTTCCCTGGCGCTGCTGATTCCTGGCTGGTCCTTGACCGCCTTGGCCACCTTGGCCACCACCAGGCTTCGGCCCAAACTGCCTATTGCCCTGGGCAAAGTTATTGTTGCCTGGCCCCTGTTTATTACCAGGGCCCCCTTGAGACCAGCCTCCTTGCTTGTTACCACCAAAGTTCCCATTGAGATTCTAAAAAAAAATATATTGTTAACAAGGATTACAGAAATAGTCATATGCTTTGTGAATTTTTCAACACTAGAAGAGTAAATACCTTTTGCTGATGTTGGTTTAGATTATTTTGGTTCTGGTTCTTTTCTACACCATCAATGTTATCCTGAGAATTTTGTTTGATTGGTGCATTTTGGGGAGGTTTCTGTTGCTGCTGAGGCTGCTGTAGAGTTTGCTGAGGTTTCTGTTGTTGCTGTACCGGCTTTTGTTGCTGTGGTTGTTGTTGTTGTTGTTGTTGTTGAGGAGGTTTCTGCTGCTGTTGAGGAGGTTTCTGTGGTTGTTGAGCTGGTTTCTGTTGTGGTTGAGGTGGTTTCTGTTGTACTTGAGGTGGTTTCTGTGGCTGGACTTGAGGCTCAGGTTTCGCCTGCTGCTGATTTTGTTGTTGCTGGACAGGCTTTGCTGGCTTTAAAAAACAAAAAATTAGAAAACTTGAGGTATTCTGCAAATTTTTGAATGGCTAAGTGGAAGTGGTTAGTGACCCTGGGTGGCAGGTTGCAAGAGTTGTGGGTTTTATTCCCACTGGAGACAAATATTTGTGTGATAAAGAGTACCTATCGAGTTTCTTGCCGGAGTCTTCTCAGTAGAATCAGCATTCCGAACCAGTGGTAGAATCTTATTACAGTAATACCCCGCTTTACGCGACCCCGTTATACGCGGTTTCACTATAACGCGAATTTCAAATTTCGCGCTCAAATGCCTCGCATTTCGCGAAAAAGTGGGGAATTCCCCGTCCTTCGACTTTGTTCTATGGGGATTCCCTCGTTCGTTTCGTTTGTTCCGTCATGTTTAGTTCGGCTGGCAGTCGTGTTTTAACATTTATTGGAGATACATACATAGGTACATAATTTAAAGCTTCGTCAAAAATGTCGAATTAAATTTTGGCTATGTTTAAGCATAAACCTCGATATACGCGAATTTCAGTTAACGCGATTTTTTCTGGAACGCATCTCTCGCGTAAAGCGGGGTATTACTGTATTAGTAATGTGACGATTTATAAGTGCATGTAAATTGCCTATATAAACAAAGACATTTTTGATTTTTGAGTGTTAGTTCTTTTGTCAGGATGTGATTATGAATATAAGTATGTATTTACATTTTTTAATATATTGATGGTCCCTACGTATAAAGCGACATGCAAAAACATAGGTTTACAGGAAAGCGTTATAAAGGTTCAAACCTCTTTACAAATTTATGGTATGAACAATTTTAAGAATATTTATACTCCAAATATTTTTCATAAGGTATTTTTTTATAAAGGTTCAAACCTCTTTACAAATTTATGGTATGAACAATTTTAAGAATATTTATACTCCAAATATTTTTAAAATTGTTCATTCAATAAATTTGTAAAGAGGTTTGAACCTTTATAACGCTCTCCTGTAAACCTATGTTTTTGACATGTCGCTTTATACGTAGGGACCGTCGATATGTATGTATATCAGACTCAGGCGCCCATAGCTATGCATAGTTTAGGGTCAGATGAGCATGTGTGGAATCGTCCCAGATATTTAAGTAACTTTTCAAGAATGTGTTGTGGTGTCAACTAAGTCCCAGGCCACTAGGGGGTAAGATGATAAAAATATTTAGAATATGTGTTATTACTATGAATTTTATTCTTATTACTGAATATGTCAGTCACTTTGTTGTTTAAGCACTTCATTGTTTGAAGTCTTATCTTGCTATCTTGCTAGTCATGACTTAGGGGTGAAGAGAGCCATCCGCTCCCCTGCAAGTCTGGTGATGATGACGAGGCTACCCCAAGCCATCATCGTATCGTAAGTCAGTTAGGAAAAAAAGCTAGTCATCATGACTGCCCATTGTGCCCTGGTTTAATTAGTCATCTTGCTGGATTTATTATAAATTTATTTCGTGTTACTTGACTTTTTGTTGTAATAAATATTTTCTAATTAATCTTTTTAAAATTATGTATGTTGATATTTATGTAGTAAGTAATCCCCGTATTTCAATCCTAGTAGTGTAACCAGTCCCCGTATTTCAATCCTCATTCCTCACGCTCGGCGTCGGCAAATAGCTATTCCAGATTCCCTAGTCAAGATGGCGGCTCTAATCTACGGTTCTCAACAAGCTACTCATTTTTGAAACAAAACTTAATTATAGCCGAGCGAATAATAATTTAAAATTAAAAATAAATTAACATTGCTTTCAGATAACTAGGAGAAAAAAATTAGTTCTTACCTCATTATTAGGACGTTGACCCCCGGCACCTTGATTCTGATTTTGATACCTTTGGTTGCCTTGGTTGTGGTCAAATCTGGAGTTGCGGAAGCCTCCCCGGTGGTTACCACGACGGCCACCCTGTCTTTGTGGCTGGGGCGGGCCACCAAACCCCCGATGATTGCCGTATTGATTCATCTGCATTTGCATTCTAGAACAAAGTGAAAGCTTACAGTTTCTACAATCGATATGATCCGATCCCCAATCAAATTTACATTACAGAATTTAACACTGACCTACGAAACACTCAAAACAAGTTGAACTCAACTTATTAATTACAGACAGATCTAAAAATTATAACGAAAATGAGACTGAACGCAAAAGCAATATATTGGTTCAGTCAGACGCGACACACGCACGCAAGCAAACGAGTCGTATACAACAAGATGGTCGAATTTCCGTTTCACTTCACTCATCACTCTGTCCGCTGTGATCTACGTGTTTCCGGTGTGAAGATGAATGTTGCCAGTTAATACTTTTCCCTAATCCATTAAAATCCTTTAATATTTACTTCTAGGACAATAATGTAAGTTTTTACAAGTCAAAGTGTTTATTGCGAACTATATAGTTATACATATTATAGGCCCTTATAGCAATGTTGCTATTATATAATTTTAAACCGTCATGGTTACACACATTAGAAAACTGAAAGTGTCCGGGATATTTACCATGTTGTTTTGTGTTCACCCGTGATTATGGCGCTTGCAACAGTGCCGAAATATCGGGAGCTCATTAATACAAAACAACATGGTAAATATCCCGGACACTTTCAGTTTTCTAATGTTGCTATTAATTAAGTTTTCAGGCACCATTATAATTGGCCGCGTATGATTAAACGCGCGTAAAAAATCGCCTTTCTGAACAGAGGGCCTACCATGAGTTGGCTATCGAAAACTTACTTACGTTAAAAACCTATCGAGTTTTTTTTTTCATACGGCCGATTTTAGTTCTTCGTGTAACCAACAGCGGCGCTGTACAAGTTTTTCATAGACATATTTACGTAGGCGATATCGAGTGCGTAAGTTTTAAACTCATGGTAGCTCCACAGGGCGTAAAGCAGCCTGCAACATAGCGCATTCCTGTGACCTGTCGTTTATTTAATCCGTCTGAGTGAAAATGGACCTATAATTATAACTTGAGCTGTTTAAAAAAATATGCAATTCATGAAATTATGATAAGATTTATGAGCATTTTTATATCAAAAACAAATTTGTGTTTAATACTCAGAAGATGTGTGTCTCACTTTATTGACTATGACATAGTAAGAAGTATACCTAATAAACAATACTATAAATCGAATATGGTCAAAACTCTGTCTGTGGATAGAGTTTTGACCATATTCGTAGTCCAATTATTTCTCAAGTCTATGCTTATCAGCAAGGCTGCCGTTGCCGTCCACCGCTTTGCGTAAAACTACTTTAGGGCTTAAAGAGCTTGGAATACGGGTAAAAATATGGTAATGAATTTTTTTAAGGCGATTAGTATCATAGTAGATAGTATGAAATACGTAGTTCAATAAGTTCAAATAAGTAGATCCAGTAACTTTTGCGATAAAAATAAGTGGGTTTTTAGATATTGGTGTAATAATCGCAGTGTATAAAAAGTGCACCGTTACAATATGGTTTCCTTATTTATTATTTTTATACTTTTATTGAATAACGTTATGTTACGTTATTTATGCTGTTAAATTGGTATCGTTATCTAGCCCTGCTTAAAGGTCCTAGCAACCGAGCTAATAATTGTTCTTATTCTATCTGTGGGTGTGGTCTGTTGTCTTTGATAATTGTCAAAGATATGTTTTATTTATGTAGGTACATACCATATATAAAATCGGGTCAGCTGTAGCCGGTTTGAGCCGATGTAAATATTTGTAAATCCCGGAGAGATTATATGATTCAAATACTGTTGCTAAAATATCACATAGGATTGCTTATAACTTTTAAATAAATTTGATATCTAAAAAATATTATATTTGAAAAATCAAACAATGGAACCTGATGAAACTGAATGTGATGTGGAAGATCCCGATATTTCGCCAAAATATCCTATGTTACCATTTGAAAAACAAATTTTTATGGATGTATTTGAAAAAGACGCTTTAGTAATCATGGCCAAGTAAGTATTATTAATATAAATGACTGAAATGATGGGGCATTTATAAGTATAAGACCCGCTGTCTCTTGTCTTGTATGGATGGGGACAATATTCAGCAGTGATGGTTGTAAAATAAATCCATAACATAAAGTGCTAATACATTGACTGCCATAGAAATTTGTGTAGAGTGCAAACAAAACATTTTCTATTGGGGTCTGGTTTGATGGTAGTATACTAGATGATAGTAGATGGTAGTCTCACACAAGCTAAGTCCTTACTTTGAAATCAATGATGTAGTGTATAAATATTTTTACTTTTATTTTACATAACTAAAATATTTAATTCTTAATTCTTTTCAGAGGTATACATTTAAACACCATTTTGTCAAATCTTTTATGGGTGTATAAGGATCCGGCCAATTTAGTTTTGGTATTGAATAGTAGTGATTATGAGGAAAAGTATTTTATGGACAAATTTAACCTGTCTCCGTTACCTAACCTTGGTACTGACAGGTGATTATAAAATTATTTTATTTTAGTTTTTTACACTTACTCTTATTTATACAAACTTTGAACAATAGTCTTTAACTGACTGCTATAAAATTTTCAAAATTATAATTTTTCATTTACAGAGAAAAAGCTTATTTGGAGGGTGGATTACACTTTGTCTCTACACGAATTTTAGTAGTTGACTTATTGAAAAACCGTGTGCCAGTATCTCATGTTACTGGTATAGTTGTGTTGAGAGCCCACACTATCTTAGAATCATGTCAAGAAGCTTTTGCGCTGAGACTGTACAGACAACAAAATAAGGTAAATAGTTTTAATGTTCTGTTCATTGCCTGCTATATTCAGCTTGATAATTATTTATGCATTAATGTACCAAAGTAAAGTAGATAAGTAATTATTCGAATGCTGTTATTATTATGTAATTTTGAAATGTACTGTTTCAGACTGGTTTCATAAAAGCTTTCTCCAATTCACCAATATCTTTCACATTTGGTTATCATCAAGTAGAGAAAGTAATGCGAGCATTGTTTGTTACTGAACTGTTTTTATGGCCAAGGTAAAATTATATCATAAAATTTTTAATGTTTAGAATAACAATACACACAAGTTTAATCCATAAAATTAGTTTTATTTAAAATTTGTAATATAAAAAAAATCAAATTGGTTTACTTTTATTCCTTACTAATATTATAAAAGCGAAAGTAACTCTGTCTGTCTGTCTGTTACGCTTTCACACATAGAGTACTGAATGGATTTAATTGATTTGTTATTTTTTTTACAGATTCCATGGGAGTGTTATCAAGAGTCTGAAGGTGAGGCAGGCTGAAGTGGTTGAACTTCATGTGCCCCTTACAACAAATATGAGCCACATACAGACATGTGTCATAGACATCATGAATTATACGGTCAAACAACTGAAAAGTAACAACAGAATGCTGGACATGCAAGTAAGTAATAATCTTTGATCTGTAGATACAAGATGGTATATCTGTCACCGTAAAATTGCAAATAAGGATAGATTGCAATCTATCTCGCGAGATTGTGAACTGTCGAATAATTGTGAACCATAACATGATGCTTACAATTTATCGTGTGATTATTCATCTGATTGCAATCTATCGAAGTGAAACTGATAAATTGCGATCTTAAATATGTCACTTGTCAATGATGTCAATGCCTGATTGGTCAGTTATAGGCATAACCTATAGCCGACCAATCAGGGACAGCCCTAGCACAGCCGTCCGAAGGCTGGCCCTGATTGGTCGGCCTTAAAGTCAACCGTGAACTATAGTTCACAATTATTCGACAGTTCACAATCTCGCGAGATAGATTGCAATCTATCCTTATTTGCAATTTTACGGTGACATATCCATCATTTAATCCATTTTTAGTCACATGTGGACTCCTGCCAAAGTACTAAACTATTCTTTGAATTGTATACAGCGCTTCATATTTCAATCTTTCAAATGATACCCTTTTTTTAAATAAATTTATTCAGTCATAATGAGTACCTATTGTCTTCTTCTTTTTTTAAGGAAATTACAACAGAAAACTGTATGACAAAAAAGTTTCACAAAATACTTCAATCACAACTTGACTGTGTATGGCATCAGCTAAGTACTAGAACTAAAGAATACATACAAGATCTAAAAGTTTTAAGAAGTATGATCATGTAAGTTCTGATTTTGGGATCCTGCTAACAAACAGAAAGGTAATATTGGTCACCACCAATATGGCTTATCATAATATACTGTATGTTTCAGCAATGTGATTCATGATGATGCAGTATCATTTTATTCATTAGTTAGTAAATACAGAACTCCTGAGTATGCCCAAATCAATTCTGGCTGGATACTCCTAGAATCTGCAGAACAATTATTCCGTTTAGCAAGAGGAAGAGTCTTCAACCCCAAAAATGGTAAGTAGGCAATAAATCAATTTAATCATATACTTATTGGAAATATAAATTATATATTTCATACAAATTATATCTGTTAAGAATTTGATCCTGAACCATCACCAAAATGGAAATATCTAAGTGAACTTCTTGTACAAGAAATCCCAGAAGAAGTGCAGAAAAGACAAGATGGAAGCTTGAACAATACAAAAATATTAATTCTCTGCCAAGACAACAGAACCTGCTCCCAACTAAATCACTTTTTAACAATGGGGGCGAATAAATACCTTTTTTACACTGCCTTCAGGAGAGACCTGCCCATTCAAGCAGTTTCTTCAAAATTTAAAAATTACAAGAGTACTTTAACCAAGGAAAAAGAAAGTAAAGGTTTTAAACATAAAAAACAGAAACATAAAAGTGAAGAAGAGAGTAATGATAACAAAGAATTAGAAGAAAATGAAGAGGAATTCAATACAGATGATTCAAATAAGTCAAACTATATTTTAACATTAACTCAGGTTTCACAAACAAAAAAGAAATCTGATGAAAGTATGTTTGAACCTATTTCTCAGGTAAATACATATTACTTTATGAGTCTGACTGTTCTGCACAGTTAACAGTTGTTGATTTTGAATAGAGTTATATAAAACTCTTTTTGTTTTTTTTTCAGATGGATAATTTAGATATAACTCAGTTAGAAACTGAAAAACCTATCATATGTATTCAAACATTTAAAGAGAATGGAAATGTGTTTTCTTTGGAACGAACATTAGAGACATTACGACCCGAGTATATAATTCTCTACCACTGCGACGTCTCAGCCGTGAGACAAATTGAGATCTTCGAATGTCGAAAGAAACCGGAGGAATCGCCTTGTAAAGTGTATTTTATGATTCATGATAAAACTGTGGAGGAACAGGCGTACCTCACGTCACTTAAGCGGGAGAAACAGGCATTTGAATTACTGATTGAAACAAAAAGTGTAAGTATTTGTTGACATAGTACATGATAATAACATTATACACCTATATTATTATTCCCAAGATTCTGTACATTACCTAAAATAAGCAAATATAATATCCGATATTAGTGAAAAGCTACCTATTTCTTAACTTGTTATAATAACTTTATATACACACCATATAAAGTTATTATATATTATACTTTTTAACAACTTAAGCAGTTGTCTTCACTTACCTTTTCTACCCTAATTCAGACAATGGTCGTGCCTACATACCAAGATGGAAAAACTGATGAATTTTTCAATTTAAATGTTGAGGAAGAAGAAGAAACTGTTGATACGCGGAAAGCAGGTAACTACTAAGCTCTAAATTAGGTGCTAAAGCTGTTAATTATTTATTATTCTGGAGTTGCAGTGGATAGAGCAGATGATTTTATTCCGTTATTCGAAGCTACTATTAATGTTTGTTGTGTTTGAGCTAGTACTTACAATGAGGATCTGCAAAAAATGCGAAAATATATGATGAATAAATTTTATGTTACTTATACTAAGAAATGTTTCTGCTCTTTTACCTACATACCTATTCACTTTCCTAATGAACCTCAGGAACTACAAGTTCCCTAAGGAAGTTGAACTTATATTTAGATTAGACGTGACAGTATTCTGTTATTTATTGTATTTCAGGTGGTCAAAATCAACTGAGTAAAGAAAAACCTATGGTGATTGTGGATATGAGAGAGTTTCGCTCAGACTTACCCGCGCTGCTTCATAAAAAGGGCATAAACATCGAACCCGTAACAATAACCGTGAGTCGATAAAATATATCTACTTATTAATATATCTACAATAATTAAACACATAGTGATATCCATCAATACATGTGACCTTATACAACAATTTGACTTGGGGTGAGAGCCCTTCGCTCCCCCACAAGTTGGTGAATGGTGATACACCAAGCCATCTTCTTAGTCAGAGGGCTGAGGTAATTGGGTATATATTATTATCTCTTTTTTTCAGATTGGCGATTACATCCTTACCCCAGATATATGCGTAGAGCGTAAATCCATATCTGATTTAATTGGGTCCTTGAATTCTGGCAGACTTTACACACAATGCACACAAATGTGCAGAAACTACAGCAGGCCAATATTACTTATAGAGTTCGACCAGAACAAGCCGTTCAATTTGCAGGTACCTGTCATGGCATCCATCCTTCTTATTAGGATTATTATATCTTTATTTTTTCAATATTATAATGTAATCAAAGTTTTAAATACCTTCTGCAGGTACTATAAATCAGAACCAATTGAATTATGAAAAAAAAATTTACAAACAGCTGTATGTTAACAGGCACTTCACACAACTTCTCCTTAAACTTGTAGTTTCTATTAATTTAATGTAATAACTGAGTAACACTTTGTTTAATTTGTTGATAATTATTATCTACTTTAATATTTTTACAGGGACACTTAGTAGTCTCGACAGACTTATCTGGCGAAGATATTCAACAGAAACTGCAACTCCTTACGATACACTTCCCGAGGCTCAAACTGGTGTGGTCTCCGAGTCCTTACGCCACAGCAGAACTCTTTTATGAGCTCAAGGTAAATAGCCTATTACATTTTTATAGGGTGTAAGACTAAACAAATACAAATGCATTCATGCAGGGTAGGTTTTAAATAGTATTACATCCCTTTCCGTTTTGACACTTTGCCCATCCACCATTTGATGTATATAGCTCGTACTTTTTTTATTAAAAAAATTTGTTTCATTAAAAAAAAGTACGTAAGTAAGTAGTACTTTTGAAGCCTGATTCGAAAAAAAATTACTGTGTAAGAAAATATATTATCAGAGCATTTCCCACGGAAAAAATGGCTAGGAAATCAGGAACTAATGATAGCTTCTAAAATTTATACAGCAAGGCAGAAACAACCCTAACGTAGTAGACGCGCTAGCGCTCGGCGGCGACAACACTGCAGAGGACATGAACTACGAGCGATACAATATTCTAGTTCATGATTTCGTACAAAAGTTACCTGGCGTCACGTCGAAGAACATCTCCAGGATCCTAAACCGAGGTGTATCTTTGGACAATTTAATAACTTTAACGAAAGTGAGTAACTAGTGATAACTAAAAAATATATATTTTAAGGATATAATAATAATCACTTTAGGATTTGGAATTTTTCGTTTCTGAAAACTTGTTATATTTTTGCAGGAGCAACTGACTAAAATCCTAGAAAACAAGTCTGAAGCTGAAACTTTGTATTCAATCTTACATGTTAAAGCAAAACCAGGTGACGCTGGCAAGGAGGAGAAAACATTCGGAAAGAAAAAGCAGGGAGGAAAACCATTCTATAAAAGTAAAAAACCAATTTAGTAATTTATATTTTTAATGTGTGATAAGAATATTATAATTTTCTGTGATTTATATATACATTTTTCATTACTTAGCCATATAAGTATACATTCATACATAGTCAAGATATAAACAACCCAAATAAAAAACAGTTATTTCCTCCAAGGACCTAAAACAAAGCGAGACAAGTCCTTTTAGTGCTATTATTAAAATGTCATTGACTTGTGTGTATAATTAAGTTGTTTTTTTTTTTAAACTACAATAAATAGAAAACACTAAAGATTGGCTAACTGCCTTAACAAATCGAGCAATGGGTCTGAGAACCTGAAAAAACACCAATACAATCAATTCTATACTCTCTTCATTCATAATACTGGAGTAAACAGCAATTCTAAACTGAAGACAGAATATATGATTTTTTACTTAAAAAATGGTAAATAAATTGATATGTTTCAGATGACAGGACACTATGTAGACATAACAATTTTATAGCAAAGTTTTACAAAGAAGCTTTTAAGATCTAATAAATGAGACTTATTAGGTGTATAATATTTAGAAATAAATATTATGCACCTAATAAGGAAATAAATAATTGCTATGTATGCATAGAGTCTGATCATGCACATTTTTATTTAATTTCAAATTGTAACAAACAACCAAAAATGACAATTGCTAAAATCAATGTTAAAATACAGTAGTAAATATTAACTTCGGGGTATTGTCACTCACGGTATTGGTGATCTTTGTCAGTCAGAGGGACATAAATTACGCTCATGAGTTTCTTCACTGTTGTTGTACCATCCGCAGCTTTGTCTACCTGTTAAAAAAAAAGGTATCTGTACTAATATTATAAACCTAAAGAGTTTCTTTGTTTGTTTGAACACGCTAATCTCAGGAACTAATGGTTCGAATTAAAAAAATATTTTTGTGTTGGATAGACCATTTATCAAGGTAGGCTTTATAACATCATGCTGGGACCAATAGGAGCAAAAAACAAATGTGTAAAAACAGGAAAAAAGAAAATATGTACCTGTGTTAAATGTTGTTCACCCCCCTCGGGTCCCACAGGCACAATAAGCCGGCCTCCTGGCTTGAGTTGATCCACCAGCTGAAAAAATGTAGTTTATTTTATTTTCTAACTAGCTGACCCGACAGACTTCGTCCTGTCAAAAAAATGTGAAACAGAAAAGGGGCTGTTTTTAGTGTTTTCCCAGCAATTATTAGATTTTTTATCGCCGTATGAACCATCCTTGGACTTCAACGAACATTTAAAAAAAAGAATTGGCCAAATTGGTTGAGGCATTGTTGAGTTATGCACTTACCAACACATTTTACGATTAATTTTTATATTATAGATTACTACTAATGGAACTATTCTAATAATGGGTAAAACAAAGACATGCAATACTTACTGCCTGTGGTAGTGTAGGCGCCGCCGCTCCAACATGAATTGCATTATATGGTGCTTCTTGTGGGTACCCCAGACGCCCATCACCAACTGAAAAAAAAAATCCATATTTATTACAACACTGGACAAACCAAATTATAGATTTATAACAAAACAATGTTTCTTAACTCATATGTTTGTATACTCACTCACCTATCAATTTGATCCTCTCAGAAGACAGCAATTCAGGGTGATCATTCTTTAGATTTTTGGTGGCCAATGTTACCAAGTCGGGTATGTGCTCAATACCCACCACCCTCCCATTTTCACCAACCATTATAGCCATGCATGCAGTAAGGTATCCGGACCCTGAGCCAACATCTAGGGCCTTTTCTCCAGGGATCAATTGGTCTTTCAACCTCTCCAAGGCATGAGCATGCTGTAATTATTATAACTATATGTGACTTAGGCTTTCCCAAAACCTAAAACGTAGGTATTAACGAAAGTATAACACCTACAAAAGATGTACCTTAATAGAAAAAATGCCAAAATTTTCGTGACTTAAACTTAATATCCTTACTATCCTTACTAATATTATAAATCCGAAAGTAACTCTGTCTGTCTGTCTGTCTGTCTGTCTGTCTGTTACGCTTTCACGCATAGAGTACTGGACCGATTTAAATGAAATTTGGTACAGATATAGTCCAGAGCCTAGAAATGGTTATAGGCTACTTTTTAACCGACTGCGCTATAAGGAAGTAATGTTTTACCCGTTAAACGTTTCTACGCGGACGAAGTCGCGGGCGGAAAGCTTTTTTAATAACTATTTAAATATTTCATCGTCATTAAACCTGCTTAAGACACACACCATATGAGGAGCACTGATTGTTGCAGAATATCCGATAGTCTGAGGTGAATCATGGTAAGGTGCATATGGACAGTAGTTCTTTCTGTCAACAGCTTTCATTGCAGAGGCTACCCCATCAGATTTTATTATGCCATTAGCTGTAACAAATCTTCTGATGTTAGATGAATCTTATATCAGCCACATATTCTCAAAAAGGTGTGATTCTATGATGTATGTACTGGCCTTTCCCTCAAAAGGTTTTGTTACAACTCCCAGAATTTATCTGAGAGTAAATTTGTGTCCGTCAGAATGACTGGACCAAATGAAAAATTTTAGATGGGACCATTTGCACTATTGAATACCTTTTTTCCACAGTTTATTACCAGTCATGAAATATTTGCTATCTTGTGTAAATATCATTATTAAATAAAATAAATGGCCAGTCATTCTGACGTCAGGTTGACTGGCCACTGATGAGTTTTCATAGTTTTAGCATTTTATTTGCCACTTTGTCAATGTAGAAAATATAATGACCTACATGCTACTTTAACATATATTCTTTACACAATTTTGGGAAGCTTCTTTACAAAGTTATCAATAAAATGCATTAAAACGCCTGCATATAATTTACAAATTTATATGTCAGAATAATGGAGTCAGTTTAATTGCAGCCACTAAGTGCCTACAAAAGATTGCCTCATCTTTTGTAGGCACTTAGTGGCTGCAAAATATGTATGTGATGTATTCAGTATGGCGGGGCAAAGTTAAATAAAATTAAAACAGTCTTCTGTGACATAGAGTGTATAATAAACATATTTTTTAACTTAATTACTAGGTAGTTTGTTAAAATTAAAGAAAGATACACCTGCAGGATAAGAGTTAAAGGGGGACACATACATTATTAAGGCAAGCTAGGACGATGGAAAGGACAATAATGCCTACGGGAAAAACATTATCAATCTTGATATCATACAATACATGATAATGTTTATCAGGCTGAATTTTATTTATGTATAATTCTGCCTATCCAAGTACAGTTTAATCTCTAAGGGAAAAAATCAACCGTAATAAACTGTAGATATTCATAACAATTTCATAAATTTTTTCAGTACACACCTCGCAAGTTCCGAACCATATCAGCGTTATTTATGCCATGACTTCGCCAAGCCATTATTATAATGGAGACAATCAATCCGCTTATTGGCAAAGCCAATTTAACCCATGAACACCTAATAGTTATGTTATTTTTTGAATTTTATGTATTATAAAAGGGAACTATTTTTAAAAAATATTGTGATTTTCAACGTCATAAATTGACAGGTGACGGACATTTTTTTTAAATTTTCTGAGGTATATAGAACCTAACCTAATTGACGTTGAAAATCACAACATTTTTTAAAAATAGTACCTAAAGCCATGTCCATATTTTGAGACGAGATGTCACAGTTACGTTACTGCTAGATCTAGAACAAACATTTTGCCTTATTTACTTTGCTTGCTGGGTGGTACTGTGACATTGGCTTAAAGGTCCTAACAACTTTGCCAAACTATTCTACAAAAAAAATTAACTGACATTTTAAATTTGACGATTCGTCGACTATTCTCAAAAAAACTATCTATTGAAATAGATTTGTTTTTGTTATTCAAGTTACTGTTTACGGACACTTTGACATAATTATTTCAGACAAGTTTCACCTTACTTTTACCAGCAACCACTGCCTTCCAATCCACTGGTTTGTAAGGGTAACATCGTCAGTCACAGCAGCGGAACAGAAACAGGAGTTTCTAGTGTCTCCTTCAATTTGATTCGGTTATAAAGGCTACCATTAAGCGAAGTGTTATAAACGAATTTAATCAGAAATGGTTTGCGACGGGCCAGACCCTCCGGAAAACAACCAGAATGATCTCATCCCGCCTGCTCGTCACGAGTTGCTCATGAATGGGAACTTGGACGAAGCAAGCGATGAAGAGCAAAACGAGCATTTCGGCTACCAGCCGTTGCCGCAGGGGCCGGACGTCGCGCCCTCGGACCACGACAACAGTGATGATGATGACGCCGAGGTAACTAAAGATAACATAGAATTATGAAAGTTTAAAATTTTTATTTGCTGATCAATTTCTCAATTCTAAACCAAAGCATTAGTAGGTATTACTTATGAATTTAATAAGGAATTAAAAGCAGCACTAATATAATAATCAATTGGATAAAACCCAATAAAGAATTGAGAATGTGCTACAGAAACTTACAAACACACTAATGTTATTGTCAATTCCTATTTATAATCCCATTTATAGGTGAATGGAAGATCTGAAGCACCAAATCAAGACATACCTGCAATTGAACCAATGGAGTCTGTTCTAACTCGGCAAGTTTGGAATGCACCCCAGCGGTCCGAGTCCATACAAATGGACAATGAACGAGCTCAACAGGTAAATTCCAAAGGATTCAAATTTAAACCAATAATTTGATTTGGTTATTTCACCTGTCAAGCATAATATAGCATAGTAGTTGGAACCAGTTTTATGATACTTTTAACAATATTTGAATTTTGACTAATTTCTTTAGTAATAAACAGATTTTATTACAGGTAATGTCTGCAATGGCGAATTTTGCTTTGCCACAAGCATCCATACCAGAATGGGCACAAACTATAACAGAGGAGCAATGGAAACAAACACTCAATGATAGAATAGAAAAAATTAGAAGTAACAGATAGTGCAATGATTTGTTATTAATAATGTAAGTAAATAGGTATACATATGTATAATAAGTTTAACCCAACCAGATCATGAAATGTTTGTATAGAAGCCATTCCACTTTAAAACAGTTTTATTTAGCTTGCTCAGTTTGTTTTTTTTTTTATTATAAGATTAACTTTAAAATGTAATCAATTTGTGTCCCAAAGTCATTTAATTTATAATATAAGAGATTGCGACAAGAAAAAAATACTTTACTTTAGCTATACCTAATCGAGAGTTAAGATATCAATTTTATCTATTAAATATGTAAATACTGCTTTAAAGCATAAAAATATAAGTATGTTATTTAAAATAAAAATAATAAAAAGTCATACCAACTGCTTAATTATTATTTTTAATTTCGGCATAAGTACCTACCATGTAGTTAATTGGATAGTGTTACATAGCACTGATAACAAAATGCAGACAAAAACAGTGACTTTTTTTAAACAAAAAACTTAAAACATGATTCGTTTTCAGATTTCGATTTTAGAACCTGCTACGAAAACTTCCTAATTATAAAAATACAAAGTTATCCAAAAAAGGTTTGTTTGAATAAACATTACATGGCGGCATTTCACAGAGGCTCCACAGTCATAACATATTTTTGGTTTGACAATTCTCAATTTCAATTTATATTCATTTATATAAAAATATTAAACATACATCTATCTAATCTATATTTATGAAGTATTTATGCCATAAGGTATTGTTGCTATAGTTTACAATTTTGGACTCCATGTGAGTACATTGATAGGTAAACCATTGAACCTCCTTTTACATAGTATGCGATCTGTGTGCCTGTCCTAAGGAACCTCTTTTACCCTCATAAAGTAGGATCGACGACCAAAGCACTGAATGTTACTAATTTCGTCCTCTCATTTCTTATGAAGAGGTAGAACGGTGAATCCGCGTAGAATAACTCTGCAGTCCGGGCCATGATTGCGGAGGTCGCCGCCACTGCCTCCGTGCCGTATTCTGTATACAATAATATATAAATGTAGGTATGATGAACAATACTTAATTAATAAGATTTAAAACGTTCGCGTTCCATTCGATTTAATATGAACACATACTATCTCAATCCAGGCGTTTTGTTAGAGATCCCCTAAAGTCCGAAATATATCGCAATAATTAGAATAAAACAATGGAGCTTAGTGCCTAAGCAGCATGCCTCTACTCGCACGGGGCCGAGAACCACGTCACAGGAAGACTATAAAAACATCACATACATTGTTTTGATTCTATGCACCGAGTCGATGTACTTATCACAAACGTTCGTAGGGCACCTTCCATTGACGCCCTGAGCCAAGGTCCGAGCCCCGTTAGGGGGGACCCTTAGGCAATCGTAGCCTATTTTTTTAGGGGTGACAGCCATCCGCTCCCCCGCAAGTACGGTGATCATGACAAGGATACTCCAAGTCATCATCATAGTCTGTTAGTAAAAAAACTGAGTTGACGCTATGCACTCATCATCTCCATCATCATCAGCCCATGTACATCTCCACTGTATGTACTCCATCGGGTGTATCACGTGTAGTGTATAAATATTTAAGAATGTAAACAAACCATCAACAGTCATCTTGACTTCGTGCAAGACCGAATCCACGTGCACTCCAGGGTTGGTGAACCTGTTGACCTGCTCCCGCAGCGCGCCGCCCTCGCCCTCGCCAGCAGCTATCCTCGATATCAGCTCATCTTCACCGTTGCTATCATTACTCATCTTGCTACTCTCCAACATGACCGCGAAATTCGCTTTACCCGGCACAAACATCGTGGTCGCCCCCATCGCCACGAGCGCACCCTTCAAATCAACTTTACTTTCCAGTTTCATTTTCGGGAATCTTATAACGCACTTTTTCAACGACATCTGGTCAATCAAACGGTTAATGCTCTCGTAGTCCAGCCGATCTATTAATGCCGATATGTTTTCACGTTTAGAGAATCTGGGTTTTATTACATACATGTTTGTGACACTGTCGTTGTACGGAAGTGCAATCATTTGCAATCCTGTAATTAAGAATGAGTGATTTGGTAAAACATGGTTTAAATGTAATTAGAGGAAGAAAGATAGTGACCATATTTACCCACCGTGCTCACGTGAAAATAAATAATTGAAGTGTCCAAAGTTAGCCATTAGGTCAACTAGAATATCTTTGGTAGCGGTTTTAAAAGGCAATCTGAAAATGAAACAAAAACATAGATACTTAACATCTTGTCGCTTGAAGTGTACACCTACTTATTAGTATGTAGTGGTTTTTACGTGTACTTAACACATCGTTAAGCTTCAAAGTTCTTTTTTGTGTGTTTATTTACGTTTCTTTTTAAGGTAAAATACCTACTTTTTGACTGTAGCTAAGATAGAATAATAATGGCCTTCCCATTCGCCTGGTCAGAACCGAATTAGTTACATATAAAAATAGATCTCTTTACTGGACCTCTCAAAGAACCACTGATAAAAACCATCAGAAAATGCTCTTTTAAGGCTGTTTATCGGTACGGAGCGAGGCAGCGGAGCGGGGAAAAGGAAAAAGGAAACCAATGGGTTTTCAGCAAACCTTGTATTCTATCGGTCACTATTTCTTAGTTTCTCCGCTCCTCTCCGGTCCGTCAGTGTGGGTCCGTTTTGAGTTATTCCAG
This sequence comes from Maruca vitrata, assembly GCA_039566165.1. NCBI lineage: Eukaryota > Metazoa > Arthropoda > Insecta > Lepidoptera > Crambidae > Maruca > Maruca vitrata. Next base: position 11,871,217 of record CM076914.1, on the reverse strand, counting down.
TCTGCCCCACAAAGCCCGATTGAAGAGGAAAATATTGCCTTTTGCTTTTAGCGGGGCGACTTGGGGCAAAATGGACATCGTCTTTCTCAATTATATAAAAAAATGCACATGTTGAATGGGATATATGTATTGTATCTGTTGATATAGCGGCAATAAAAATACATCGTCTGTGAAACTGTGTAGCTATTATTGTTCTTCAGATACAGCCTGATGACAGACGGACGGGACTGAGGCTCCCGGGATACCGTATAGGTGAGGATCCGTAAAAATATGAAATCGTCAACGTACGGTGCAGTGTATTCCGGGACGAAAGGCGTGGCCCACTGGCCGCTGAAGTACAGCGCGCTCAGTAGCACGGCCTGTGTCGATGCCGGGAGCGGTTGCTGAAGGAACTCCATTATTCTGTCCCCGGTGTTGTTTTTTACCCACCTGGAATAACAGTAAAATAATGTTTGTTACATACTGAATCATTTTTTAACGACTTCAAAAAACTAGGGGGGTATTTTTGAAGTTTAAGTGGTTATTTTCCTGCTGTAAAATCATTCTATCTATTAGTAGTAAAATAGATGTGTGCAGTTTTTTTATTTAAAACAATAAGTAAATATCGGTTTTACTTAAGGGATAAACGGAACTCGAAATCAGGCCCGAACCGCTTTATTACTTTTACTTTACGACTTTACTTATCACGCTTTATTACTCGAAATCAGGCTAGAACGTAGGGCTTTTTTAGCTTTTATCGTCAATTTCATGCGGCAAGCAGTACTTATCTGACGTCACGTAATATCTTAAAAGAACGATAGCTCCTCACTCTTTCAAGCTAAAAATATTATTTTTGAAATGTAAAAAAAAAATCTTTCACGAAATAAGTAGTACGATTCGATACTAAAGGCAAATCGTTCTGCTTCAGGAAAACAATCACTAACATTTCAAAGTATAAATATGCTTACATATTGCTTTTTTTAAATTAAAGTTCTTCTTCGTCATCAGCCCATATACGCCCTTACCCACTGCTGCGGCACGGGCCTATCCTAAACTAGGGCGATAAGGCCTTAGTCAACCACACTGTCCAAGTGCGGGTTGGTTGACTAACAACCTATCAATAAGAAGCGTCGATGGCCGAGTGGTTAGGTCGTTGCTTGCCATGCTAGAGGTCGCCAGTTCATACCCCGCCACGTGCCACTGTGTTTTTTAATTTGAATTTCATATGTACCTACGATTATTCCACGCTTTACGGTGAAGGAAAACATCGTGAGGAAACCTACACACCTACGAAGAAGTAAAGTTTTTGTGACAGATTAAACATAGTCCGCGACATTTATCGCGTAAATTAGGTATGGCAGATTTATACTGTATTATTTACTAGTGCACTCACTAGTGAAAAAAAAATAGTTAAGTACGAATTTGAGGATTTAGAATGCTGGCCTTTTTAAAAACAATACCTACGTTGAAAAAAGAGACATTAGGAAAAATAACTTCTTTAGATAAATAGATATATGTAGTAAATAGTAGTAAATACATGTCCAGAAAATTGCAACTAGTCCGGTCAAATTAGACCAAAAAATAAGAGTAAAGTTACATAAATTCCCACCAAGCTGAAAATCGGTAAGATTGCTTAAAATATCATTAAAAACAAAATTTGAAAGTTCCCCATCTTTCCCCTGTAAGGAAAAAATGTTATTCAAGGTCAAAAGTCAAAAAATGAGTTTTTCGCGATTTTCAGCAAAACGGTAAGTTTTATCATAAAAATACCTCAGACAAAAATTGTAGATTATAAAATTATCTACAAAAACTAAATTTATACTTTTTTTTCTACGAGCCACCGTTTTTGAGATATAACGATTCAAAAAGTTGTAAAAGTTGTAATCGACATAATATGCACGAGTACGCCACGTATATTACACGCAATAAGTGGCTGTGATACGACATCTGCATTTTACAGGAGGGGAAAAATAACAGTTTTCAAACTATTTGAGAAACAAAATTTAATTGAATGTGCTGAAGTTTTTAGAAATAGTAATTCTACTCGACAAGAAATTATTACCAACGGCATTCGCTTTCTTCTTTCTATGAACGGAGCTCCTAAAAAAACTACCTGCTTAGATAAGTTTAGATATGCATGTTTCGTAAGAAACACCAAAAGTAAAAAACAAGTACAATTAGCTTGTCTTCCTCCAACCTCAGTTGCTGCTCATGAACATCTTTTTAGAGTATATTACCAAGTTCAAGTGTGGCTTGGTTATCAGCTAGACCCTACAGACTGGGGTTGGAAGTTGGTCAACAATTCATTGGAACCCATCGACTTCATACCCAAATAGACACCTAATGTCTATCAATTCGCAATGCAAACATTTCAGTCAACTACCTGAGGTAAATTGCCTTTATTTTTTCAATCTCTGCTAATATCCATTATTTTTCAATAGTTTCAAATAAAACAGGATTAAAACTGACCGGTGGAATAGGCCTACTTGGGAAACCACGTAAAAATAAAACGCGCCAAGTACACTACCTCATAGGTGGCGAGGAAACGTGTGCATATTATGACGATTACAACTTCTACAACTTTTTGAATCGTTATATCTCAAAAACGGTGGCTCGTAGAAAAAAAGTATAAATTTAGTTTTTGTAGATAATTTTATAATCTACAATTTTTGTCTGAGGTATTTTTATGATAAAACTTACCGTTTTGCTGAAAATCGCGAAAAACTCATTTTTTGACTTTTGACCTTGAATAACATTTTTTCCTTACAGGGGAAAGATGGGGAACTTTCAAATTTTGTTTTTAATGATATTTTAAGCAATCTTACCGATTTTCAGCTTGGTGGGAATTTATGTAACTTCGAATGTCTAAATTGACCGGACTAAACATCGAGTAATGTTAATAAAGTATTTATAAACAGAATGTCAAGGTGGTCTCCAAAGTCGGCACCCACGCAATAGACAACTTTGAGTTTTATTAAATCGCACTGCATAATCATTCGCAAAAAATATGCCTCATAATTCATAAACCAAAGCAGTTATCATAAATCATCATATTAAATGACTTCAAATTTTAAAAAGGCGATAATTATAAAATGTTCTGTTTTTGTACCTACCATTTGTAGCCTTAACTAAATTTTTTTTTATGTCAGTTAATAACTGCATAGTATAAATAAAGCAATGTAGCTTCCCTCGTCTGGCTGTCCCTATGTTATCTTAAATCTTTAACACACACACGGGTTTTAAGAGGACGGATTTAATGTAAAACCACACAACACACGCACGGGTTTTAAGAGGACGGATTTAATGTAAAACCACAGTAAAACTAATGACCCGCCCTCGTTGCGCTTCCGGTAGGAATAAAATATACATGAAACTTCTTTTTTTACCTGAACTTTGATTGAAGCTTTGACTTCATTATATTGTATTCTGTGAAGTGCCTAGCTACTTTAGTACCTAGATAGTGATGGACATTCATTATGTAGATTTGTTTTAACTACGAACAAATAGGAATAGAATAGAATTAAGTATTTGTGTGATTGTCTTTTTGCCAGTTTTGTATTCCTCATATTATTAATTCATGACGACTGGATTATCAATCATTGAGCGAAAATGAATTTATTAGTAACTTTGTGATTAACATTTAAACATTAATAACTTCCTAAATCCTTCTAAAGTTGCGCTGCTGACCGTGTCTCTAGCTAGAGACATCTCTGATGTATCTAAAGGTGCCTTACATATTTTTATCTAGCAAAGAACGTGTAAGACGTAGCTGTTGTGAATGACCTCGTCTTAGTTCAATGTTTAACCTTTAATCGATATCAGGCTAAATCAGTTCATACAAACACAAATGTTCCTACATAAACTAAAATATTGTAGGTATTTAATAGGGCGGTAGATAGATATTAATTTCAGCTTATAATTATAAAATTATAATTACTTGTATTTCAAGAAAGTTAATAAATATGTTAAGTAGGTATTTAAAATAATTATTTATCTACAACATATACGTCCCCACTTCTGGGGCACGGGCCTACCCTAAACTAGGGCGTTAAGGCCTTTGTCAACCACGGTAACCAAGTGCGAGTTGGAATATATACCTATCCAAGCCATCATGGATACCTAGGAAATTGTGTAAAAACAGACGAATTGAGAACCTCCGCATTTTTGAAGATGGCGTACTTAAATAAATTGCATAGTGCTGCCATCTATTTCAGAAACAGAGTAATTAGCTACTTTTTTATACTTTACATAGTTTGTCTACTCGACAAGAGATGGCGAATTTGAATAAATTTACTAATAGTGCCATCTATTGTAAAATGGAGTAACCAGCTGCTGATGAGTATAAAATAGTATGAATTCTCGACAATAGATGGCGTGTGTTAGAATTTACTGCCTATTTCATTTTAAAAAAATTGTTTGGAAAGTTGTTTTACTAACGAATAACGATAGTTGAACGTGACAACATCATAAGAAATGCCTCTTTGTCGCTCGTTGCGCGCTCTTGCTTGCACTTCAAGCCTTGATGGTACGTCTCAGAGCAAGGTAACGCCGCACGAGTCATGTTTTTCCGTGCGTGCAGCCGGCTCCATCGATTTATAAGACGTTGTTGTCACGTCAAAAAAAAATTAACAAGTATTATCATCAACTGACTCGTTAATGGTCTGCCTGGCGTCGTCACCAGCGCCAAAGTCGGCGGGCAGCGCGTCCCCGCGGTACACGCGCTGCAGGAAGCCCCTGTACACCTCGCGCAGGCGCGCGCTGGTGTCCACGAACGCCACGTTGGCGTACAGGGTCCGAGTGTCGTTCGCGTTCAACGAGCTCAGCTTCGCGCCGAACTCCTCGTGGTAGTAACGGTTCGTGATGATATCTAGCGAAAGTGAAATAGTTAACATTTAAAAAAAATAGGACTTTTAAAAACAAGCGACCCGCCCTTACTTCGCTCAGTACATTAACTTTCTCTTGTACCAATCGATCTTTTAAAAAAAAACCACTTAACCCGTTGAGCAGGTAGTCTTACAGACCTAAGTATAATGTCTCAGTCATCTGGTTTAATCAGCTATTTGATTGGATCACTAGCGCGTTCATTGAATGACGACGTTTAATTGAATGACTAAAGGACAACACGTTAAGATGTTTAAATAACATTCAACTTCTTGAATGAACGTTATTTAGCAACTTTGTAATGTTTTATTAGGATGAACATAAGTTCGCTTCTTAAAAGATAACTAACATGATAAGATTTTTTATAAAATTTTAACAAGACTAAAAAATATGATATTTTTTCAAAAGTACTGTATTAAAATTTTGGGGAAAAAAAAAAGTTTGGTAGCGCACTTGTAACTCCACTGGTGTTGCCGTAGCGATTACCGCCGCCCACGGACACCCCCATGGGCGACGGCAATCGCTTACCACCAGGTGATCCGTCAGCTCGTCTGCCATCCTATTGCACAAAAAAAATATAAGAGTACTTGAGACTTCAAAAAGTTGTTAATACGCCGCCGTCTGTCTCATTTTTTTTTTACGAATAAGTCTTTTTAAATCTCAATTTCACTCAAAAAAATATCTACACAGTGCTATTCGATTAGGTCTGTACCAGCTGTTTGGCGCCATCTTTGTTTTGAAGAGCACTAACGCCGCAGTGGAAAAAAATTGAACTAAATTACAATCACATGACTGATTTTACGTCAACTATGATCAAAGGGCTATGTTACAATCCGCTTACTTGTTGAACGTTTAGTGAGGTTTGTTCGTTCAACGTTTGGCCTAGTCAATCAATTAAACGTCGTCTACACTAATATTATAAAGAGGAAAGATTTGTATTTTTGTATGTTTGTAATGAATAGGCTCCGAAACTACTGGACCGATTTCAAAATTTCTTTCACCTTTGGAAAGCTACACTATCCCTGAGTGTCATAGGCTATTTTTAGATAAAAAGAAATAGGGTTCTCTTACGGGGTTGAAATATATAATATACCCGAAGCGAAGCGAAGGGCGGGTCGTCATTCAATAAAGGCGCTAAGGATCCAATCAAATAGCTGATTCGACCAGATGACTGCGACATTATATAAGGAACAGTCAGCCTTATTATCCGTATCAATGATACGGAGCCCAGCTACATAGTAAAATATACTATCCACTTTACTCGAATCCACCAAAGGAACTTAATTCTGACCATCCATCCCTTACTAATTAATTTTGATATAGGACCCTGTCAGGAAGCGACATTGTTTCATACTGTATCTACGTATAGGTATGTTGTGATATTAATGGAACCTCCATCGTGTGTCCTATATTATGTATAGTTGGCTATAGATACTAGAAAATATAATAGACTGTTTTAAGGCCACACATAGGCTTTACGATGACCTCTATTTACCTAACTGTGAATAGACTATCAGTCATGGTCGACGAGATAATATCTTTAGGTACTATACTATACCAACATAAAAAATGACTCATTTTCACGCCCATCCATCCCATAATTTTAGACACCTTTAAAAAAAACGACAATGTTAATTCTAAGTAGCCCACAGTGAAAAAACCGATTACTAATTGTTAGCATTGTTTAAATAACTGTACTGATGAGTAATCCTGTCATTGCGCAGTGGCTCGACAGTTTGCTTACCTTGGGTAAATCCTAATAATTGCGCGAGCTCGTCGTACGTCGTCCCGGCGCTTCCGAGCATAGTCATAGCGAGCAAACCTGAGAATACAATAATAAAGATTTAGGTTTGCGGTAAACTCATAATACGCGTTAAGCACGTTAATGTGCGGCACAGTTTTCCTTGTATTGTGAGTATTTGCTAAGCTACTTACAGGAATCAGGAAATAACAAAACACGTCGTTTCCAAATAGTCAGCTATACCTACGCATACGCGTACCCTACAAATAGGTATTATTCGTAGTTCAAAACTCGTCAGTCTCTTACTGAACTATTTACACTCTATCTACATAAATTACATTGATATTTAAAATTAATATGAAATAATGGGCAGTATCAATGATTATTATGTCAATTGATACCTTAACCTACCCATTATAATAATATGACCACAATACCTGACGCTATTTTTGTTTGTAGGAATTCGATTTAGCTGTTTAACTTTAGGATACCTACTTATTTTATCTTCGCTTCTATTTTGAAGAATTACTATGTTATTTTAGATGGATTATATTATAATCATTACCAGAGATACTTGTCGGAGATAAAACAATATTCTCATGTTCATTGCTCTTCATGATTGTTTTCAACAGGTTGAAGCCAAAGTTGTTGACAGCATTAGCGACCACATCGTCCAGGGCGGGTGCGGTCGCCAGCGGCGTAGTGTCGATCTCTCCGATCGTACTAAAAACAAAAATCATAGTTATCTAGCTTCATACACACATCGGGAGCAAAGCCAATAAACTAAGATTCCCCTAAAAGTTTTTAAAGGTTGATTTAACTGCATAAATTTCTTACTAAACTGCATTAACTCCTGCCTCACATAAAGACTTTTCGCGGTGCTTACATCTGTCCTACTACCAAAATACCAACGAGGCACCAGTATAAAAGTCATACTTAGGTGTAAAATGTAAGTAACATTGTCTTCGTCATCTCATTTGCAATAGGTAACTTCAGATTTTTTTTATAGTTTCTTTAATCCGAAAAAAGCTTACCTACCTGGTTTCTAAGCTTTCTTTTGTTGCTGATGACTGGAGACATAGTAGAGCAATAAAGTACCCATATATTTTCATCTGTGAAAAAAAGAACAATTAAGTTATTGTTTACATTTGTATACATAATTTTTTTTAAACTTGCAACCATAAAGAGTGTTGTCGTTCCTGATGCGACCTTACATGGACCAACTAGAGCAGAAGTCCGCTAAAATCTAAATATATATAACTCAAAGGTCTGATATAGATTGATATTGACTGACTGTAATAGTGATCTACCAACGCACAGCCCAAACCACTGGACGGATCGGGCTGAAATTTGGCATGCAGGTAGATGTTATGACGTAGGCATCCGCTAAGAAAGAATTACCCGAAGCGAAGCGAGGCGGGGCGGGACACTAGTTTTGAATTACAACTATTTTTCAAATCTTGTCTCAAAATCATATCGACGAAAGAATATAAAGTATTTTTATCTCAGAGATGAAGTTGAAATAAATAGGTCTAATTAACCCAAAGTATAAATTAGAGGAAGCCTAAGCTGAAAAAAATTGCATAAGGGTGAGATGAGCCACTTATTTACCTCCATACCTTCAGGTTCCATATGGGTCCCAAATAGTCCAAGGTGAAAAAAACTTAACTAGGCAAACAGTCATAATCATCATCACGTCCCCACTGCTGAGGCACAGGCCTACAATAAACTCGCCCTAGTGTAGGGTAATCCTTACTAATATTATAAATCCTTACTAATATTATAAATCCGAAAGTAACTCTGTCTGTCTGTCTGTCTGTTACGCTATCACGCATAGAGTACTGGACCGATTTAAATGAAATTTGGTACAGATATAATCCAGAGCCTAGAAAAGGTTATAGGCTACTTTTTAACCGACTGCGCTATTAATAAGGCCTTATAATAAGGAAGTAATGTTTTACCCGTTAAACGTCTCTACGCGGACGAAGTCGCGGGTGGAAAGCTAGTAACTAATAAGGCCTTAGTCAACCACACAAACAATTAAGGAAGTTAATCCCAAATTTTACAACTTTTTTCTGCCATTTAGTTAGTAATGTTTGTTACACCTAGGAAAGTGTAGCTGCCTGCAAGACATCAAAATACATCGCGCGCGCCAACGCCGCGCGCCGCGTCACGCCCGTCCGTCGCTCGCGCAGGCCGCGCCCAAATGGCTCGCGCGCTTTTTTTTTTTTTTTTTTTTTTTTGTAGGACTCTCGCTGATAGCCTGCTGATAGGCTTTCTCAGCTTAACCGGGCTGGCGGGGGAGCGGATGGCTCTCACCCCTAGACATTTAGGCAACGTTTGCCTGAGGGCACCCCCTAACGGGGCTCGAACCTCGGCTCAGGGCGTTGCTAGGTCGGTCCCTAATGCGGACGTAAGTTTGAGGGGAGAAACGACCCGGCACGTGCCGGTATCGAGTAGTTAAAAGAGACGCGGAAGCTGCGGGGCGGACACGCGACGTTCTAGGACCCCGCCGGCGGGGTCGGAAAATCGGACGGTTATTTGTTGTGTATTGTGTCGCGAGCTGTTGGGCCTGCGTAATGGCATCATCGGGCTCCAGAATTATATTCCTGGGACGTCGCCTCTTGCGTGGGCCTACGGTGGGATCGTAGTCAGCGGCCGAGACCACTAGACTGTTCGGATGATGTGGGGCGGAGTTAAAATATTTAAGAGAGCATAGCTTGAAGTACTGCGAGATGGTCGGCAGTTTCAAGTCTATGTGTAAGTTTTCGTTACGCATATACCAGGGAGCGCCCGTGGCTTTGCGCATGAACCTATTTTGAATAATTTGTAGCTTTTTAATGTTAGAAGGGGCGGCGTGTCCGAATGCGACACTCGCGTATGACATGATCGGCCTAATACAAGTAGTGTAGATTCTAACCTTAGTCCTAAGGGAGAGTTTACTCTTTTTGTTTAGAACGCAATGTAATCTGCCTAAAGCGAAAGCGGCGCGGTCGCGCACCGTTTTAATATGATGTTGGAACGTTAATCCGCGGTCGAGATGAACTCCTAAGTATCTTACTCGGCGCTCCCAAGGGATCGCCTTTCCGAACATGGTGATGGGTGGATTACGCGGTGGGAATGTAGTGCACCGCTCGAATAGTACTGCAGCGCTCTTATCGGGGTTGACTTCGATTCTCCATTTGGTGAACCACTCGCCGAGAATGTCAGCGGAGCGTTGGAGGGTACGAGCTATGGGCTTTGCCGTGCGGGACGAACAGTACAACGCCGTGTCGTCCGCGAACAGCGCTAGGTGGGGTTGTAGGGGGGAGGGTTTGAATTTGGGGAGATCGCCGGTGTACAACGTGAATAGGATCGGCGAAAGCACCGAGCCCTGCGGCACACCGGCTGTGAGGGGGTGAGGCGCGGAGAGCGCTCCGTCTATTCGGTAGCGGAAATGACGATTCGACAAGTAGTCTCGTAAGATGAGCACGAGCCTGTCGGGCACCTCCATTTGGTAAAGCTTGTATAGTAGGCCATGGTGCCAGACTTTGTCGAACGCTTTCGCCACGTCGAAGAAGAGCGCACCCGTCCTGCGTGGGCGGGGGCGGTTTTGATTTTCAAGAATATGTTCTACTATGCGATGGACTTGTTGAACACATGAGTGTTTGGCTCGAAAGCCGAATTGTTCGTCGGGTAAGAGTGATTTAGATTCGGCAAAGTCTCTGAGACGGCTATGAATAATCCGCTCGTATAGCTTGCCGATAGAACTGAGAAGGCTTATGGGTCTGTAACTAGTCGGCTCGGCCGTCGGTTTACCGGGTTTCGGAATTCCTATGACTATAGCCTCTTTTCCATTGTTGAGGGAAAATATTATTACTCATTGCCGCATTAAAAATGTCGGTGAGCAAGGCGATGAGATTGGGCGAGAAGCGCTTAAGTACTTTGTTGGTGATGCCGTCGTGGCCGGGGGCCTTGCGCGGGTGGAGTGCCTGCACGAAGGTCTCGACCTCATCGACGGTGGCGGGCTCGAGGGCGGGGCCTGTGGGCGGGAGGGCGAGTCTCCGTTCGACTTCCGCCTCTACTGTAGCGAGGTGGTCTGGGTCTACGGGGAGAGTGCTTGGGGAGCATTGAGATTCTAAACTGTTTGCTAAGCATTCAGCTTTTTCTTCGTCGTCGAAGGCTGGTGGTTGATTGGGGCGATTTAGGGGAGGCATAGAGGCACTACTCTCTGTTTTGAGCGTTCGGATGAGTTTCCAGAACGCGAATTGAGTGGGAACTAGTTCGCCCAGAGTCCTATCCCACTGACCCTCTCGTAGCTCGGCGATGCGACGCTTTACAGATCTCTGTAAGGCGCGAAGGCGAGCCCGGTTCGGTTCAGTGGGGTAGGAGTCGTAGGCTCTGGTCGCTGCGTTCTTCCTCGTAAGCAGGGCCCGCACGTCCGCGGGCAGGTTCCAGCGACGGTGAGCCGTCTCTGGAACCCGCCTCGAACAGTCGCTGACGACTTTGTGCACGTGCTCTGTTAGGAGGTCGATAGCGTTTAGGGTGTCCTGAATTGTAACTAATCTATGGGGAATACGGTCGAGTTGCGGCGAGGAGACGGACTTAAGTTGTTCGCCTAAGCCGTTCCAGTCTACTTTGACTCGGGTAGGAGGCGGAGGGCCTACGCCGAGAGGGCCTACTCTGGGTGTTAATTCTACTACTACGGGTCTATGGTCTGAAGCTAATTGATGTAACACCCGTATCGAACTTAAACCTAAGTTTATGTTCTTTACGAGCATTATGTCTAATACGTCGGGGCGGTGATCTACGTTGTTAGGGAAGTGGGTGGGCTCTAGTGGGCCTATGACGTCGAAGTGAAGAGGGGCTGCGAGTGAGTTAAGAAGGGTGCCGCGCTGGTTCGTCAGACGACTGTTCCAAGCTGGGCTTTTTGCGTTTAGGTCGCCTGCCACAATGACGGCGTTGCCTAAGTTGAGGAGGGATTCTATGTCGTTCCTAGTCAGATGGCGGGCTCTAGGGCCCATGTTTACGGGGGAGAGATATGCCGAGACTAGTGTGATCGGTTCGTGGCCGGTCATACCTAGCTTGCAAACTGAAACTTCTATGTGATCGAGTTGAGGGGGATCTATAGGCGTGCAGTACAATGACCTTTTGTAATATATTAACGTTCCGCCTAACGGAGAAGCTATCCTATCATTCCTAACTATACAGTAATTAGCTATTTTGGGGTCGCGTTTGTTCGGTTTAAGAAATGTCTCTTGGACCAAAAGAATGTCGATTTGGTGTTCGCTAAGGAAGTCGGCTATTTCGTCCCTTTGGGATGCGATCCCATTGGCGTTAAAGTAACCTATGCGAAGAGACGTCGGACGGAATCTAGTTTGTATCTGGTGTATATCCATTATGGAGAAACCTTAAAACTGGCTAACTTGAGGCCTAACTCTTTACACTGAACGGCGACCGACAGCATTTGTGACGGGTCGCCTTCTGCTCTGCGGATAAGTTCCGCCGCGCGGCTAACTTCCTCAAAATCGATCGCTTCAAAGAAGCGTTGTACTAACGTTACGTCCGCACATAATGCAGACGGCGAGGCGGCTGGTTTAGGGGTGGGTTTTGTTTTGGTTTTTGTTTAGGGGCGCGGGGGGCTCTGTTTTGGGGGTGGGGGCTTGGTGGTGGCCGCGGCTGGGGAGACCCCCTGTGTCCACGGAGCGGGCCACTGGGGTGCCAGCTTTGGTGTCGTTGGGGTCGGTGCCTTGGGGGCACTTTTAACGGACGGGAAGTCCTTTTTAGTCGGGGGTGGCGGGGGGGGTTTATTAAGAATGGCCTCTGGCCTTTTGGGCTCCCTACGGCTCGGGAAAACCTTAGGGGCCTTGGGGCATCCGCGGAAGTTGGCGGGGTGTCCTACTTCACCGCATAGCACGCACGTAGGCGGCTCTGTGCAGTCCTTTGGGCGGGGGCACTTGTCTGTGCTGTGACTACCTAGGCACTTGACGCACCTGGGTGTAGAAAAACAGTTACGCGAGGAATGGCCATAAAGTTGGCACCTATGGCATTGAAGAGGAAATCCCCGTTTCTCGGGAGGCTCTACTGTAATACCGCCTAAGTGACAGACGGTTTTTAATTTATTGAAAATGGCCTTACCGGCCTCATTTTGATCTAATAGAACCATAACCATGTCGTATGGTTGCTTGGGGCGGCCCCACATGATCCTATGGACCTGCAGGGCGGGGAAGTTTTGGGACTTAAGGTCCTCTAATATGTCGGAGCATGAAAGCTCCTTGGGAACGCCTTTAACAATGACTCGTAACAGCCTCTCCTCCGGGAGGGCGTACGTGTGAAATGAGATTTTCATCTCTTTTAATAGGGTGGTAATACGACGATGGTCGGAAGGGGTCTGGACCAGGATCTTGATCCCGCTTTTAGTAGTTTTAGCCGAGAGGTAATTCACCCTCTGTTCGGCACAACGTTTGGAGATGGCCACCCACTTACTTTTGTCTTGCAGGTAGACAGGCGGGGGTGGCGGGCATTTGGCGGGGGAGGAAGAATTTTCTTCCACCGGTTGGGCGGCCGGAGAGGAAGGGGGTTCCCGGAACACCTTATGGGCGGCCGGGACCCTTTTCGGTTTGGGCGATGAGGCGCCCTTCTTGTCGGAGGTGGTGACGTTAATATTAAGAGAATTTGGCTCTTCTGCCTTTTGTTTACGGAGGCGCTTCCGTTTGCGCCCCTCAACTACGGTGAACTCGTCGGACGACGAATCCACTTCGGTGCTTTTGGCCGAAGCCGACGAACCTGATGATGAGACGTCCGACTCGGAGTCGGACAACGTACCTACTTCCATGGCTAGATTAGCCTCAGGTGAAGCCTGGGGCTCTATTTGCGAAGGGACGGGGGGCGTGGCTACGGAGGGGGTGAGAGGCATAGTGCCATCTCTTTCCCCCTTGGACCTACTTAGGATCGCATCGACCTCCGGGTCGATAGCGAGAAGCTTCTCGAGGAGGGTCGGGCGGGTCAGGAACAAATTCAAGAGCCTCTCCACCAATTCGGCTGACGCCATGGCGGAGGGCCAACAGCTTCCTACAGCTACCGTAAATTACACCGTTTCGCTCGCGGTGCGTTCCGGGCAGAAGAAACGGCAAGAAACTGTCCGGCGTTCGCACGTACCTATAAGAATACGCCCCGGGCGGGATGTCAACCCGGGGGTGTGTAGATTGATTGCCTCCCCGCCGGGGCAGCGGGGAGGGTGAGTGCCTAAGAGTGAGCCCTAAGCTTGTCAGCCCCTCCGCCAGTCTTAATGTGCGGAGGGGTTCCTAGCAGCCTTAGGTACAGAGGGTGGCTGTGAGCAAGCTCGCAGCGCCCAAACAGTACCCAAGGAATGGGAAAAAGGGAGAGGGTAGGGGTGGGAGGGCGATAGCTTGGGTCGGCTAGGAGTCCCCCCAAGGCCGGTGGTTCAAGCCCCGTCCGGATGATTGCCGTTCCCAGAAGGGGAAAGGCGAGTGCTCCGGGTCCGCACTCCGCTCGGTTTGTTAACACCGCGAGGTTGCCCCCGAGCGACCACGAAACTGTGGTTTTCCTATTACTCTCTCTTTTAAGCGTTGTGAATCAACAACGCAATGAATGGGCCTATTAGCAGACTCCAAGCGTTGCGCCGAAGAAACGACGAGTGACCGCTTTCGTCTTGAAAAAGACAATCGCGATCGGAAAATTCGACCGTTAGGCCGAAACACGCACGTCGAGCGGGATGCCGCTATACGTGCGAGTGAGATAGCAGATCGAGAGCGTACGCAAGCGTCCGCACCGAGCGCCAAAAGCGGAATGGCTCGCGCGCGAGGCCCGTTCGCCTCTTATACGTAACGGCCGTGCGCCGACGCACGGCCGACCCGCGCAGAGCGCGCACGCGCGCCCTCTACCGTCATTTTAGTTAATGTTTATTGTAAATATACTCATGTCACCCATCGCTAGTTCTAAGTCTGTAAATAGTACTTAAGGTCTCATTTTTCCTAAAATCAATATACTTCGTCTCGGACTTCCGATCAAGACACATCGCTGAACCTGCTTTTCATTTCGCCACCTCGCTGAAGCCCTGCCTAATTAGGATCAAGCTAGAAGCCATTCACCTCACCTAGCATACATCCTAAAGTGGTGACCCACGGCTGAACCAACAACCTTCAGAAGAAAGAAAAATCGAAGAAACCGCAACACAATGGAGTCAAGCCAGCAAGCAATTTCAAGCCCGACAGCAACAACCGAAGTCGCCGGTATTGCGCTTACAATGCGTGTACCGCCTTTTTGGCGCGATAAACCAGGTCTGTGGTTTATGACCTTTGAAACCGCCATTCGAAATGCCAACAAGGGGCAGAGCGAACTCGCACAAATCGTTCTCGCCCAGCTGGAGAAGCAAGACATCGAGAACATCAGCGATCTCCTATACAACCCGCCAGCTGAGAACTACTACAACGCACTCAAGCAACGCCTAATCTCCGTGTACGAAGAATCCGAAGGACGGCAGTTCCAGAAGCTGTTATCCGAAATGCAACTCGGAGACCAGCGTCCGTCACAGCTGCTGAGGAAAATGCGCGACCTGGCACGAGACAGGGTGCCAGATACAACCCTACGGCTCATGTGGATGAACCACCTACCTCCCCACGTGAGATCCGTACTCGTCGTCAGCGACACTATCAGCAAGACTGCCGCACTCGACGAACTCGCCTTGCTCGCCGACAAGATGATCGAGCAAACACAAGAAGTCAGCGCAGTTACATCGACTCAAGCACCGTCCCAACCACAATCACAACCGCAACCACAACCACAGCAAGCATCATCATCCGTACAACCGCAAGACATGCAATTTCTCCTTGAAGAAATCCGACGACTGTCACTTGAAGTTTCGGCGCTGCGTAACGGCCCACCGCGTTATCGCCGCGGCCGATCTCCGTATGGCGCCACGCCCGTGCAGCGTTCTCGCTCTAACGCACGTTCTGCATCCCGCTCTCGCCGCTATCACCGCAGCGAGTCGCCCGGCAACGATTATTGCTATTACCACCGACGTTTTGGAAGAAACGCAAGAAGATGCCAGTCGCCGTGTTCTTACAATACGCAAGAAAAGAAGAATGACGCCTCGTTAAACTAACAAGAACGTTAGACGAGGCGGGGTCCGACGTTCAATGCAAATCCTACCGTCTCTTCGTGACTGACAAGAAAACAAGACTGACGTTTCTCATCGACACTGGTGCCAACGTATCAGTCATTCCACGAAGAAGAGGGATACCAATGAAGCCACTACCATTCAACTTGTACGCTGCGAACAACACGACGATAAATACCTACGGCGAACAAACACTTGAACTGAATCTCAACCTACGAAGACCGTACAAGTGGAAATTCATCATCGCCGACGTCAGCAAGCCCATCATCGGAGCCGACTTCCTCTGCCACCACGAACTCCTGGTAGACCTGAAGAACAGAAAACTAGTCGATAACGTCACCAAGTTATCGATTCACGCTCCCGGCTGCTACACATCTATACCTACAATACGCAGCATAGATCCAGATCAATCTTACCACGACATATTGAACGAATTCCCCGGCATCACAAGACTCACCTCCATGAAGCTATCACCGAAGCATCGCGTGGAACACCATATCGAAACCAGCGGACCACCACTGCACTGCCGAGCTCGACCTATACCACCTCACCGGTATGAACAGGTCAGAAGAGAGTTCGAGTCCATGATTCAACAAGGCCTATGCAGACCAAGCAAAAGCCCATGGTCCAGCCCTCTCCACGTCGTGCCGAAGAAAAACGGTGACCTGCGAGTCTGCGGTGACTACCGTCGCCTGAATACCATCACCAAGCCAGACCGCTACCCGATTCCTCGCATCAAAGACTTCACATACCAACTCGCCGGCAAGAAAATCTTCTCAACAATAGATCTGAACAGAGCTTACAATCAAATACCTAACAAAGACGAAGACATAGAGAAGACAGCCCTCATCACACCATTCGGGCTATACGAATTCACCCGTATGTGCCCGGGACTGAAGAATGCAGGACAAACCTTTCAACGCTTCATCCATGACGTTCTGAGAGGCCTAAACTTCGTTTTTCCCTTCGTGGACGATTTATTGTTAGCCTCGGACAATGAAGATCTTCACCGAGAACACCTACGCCTGGTACTCCAGCGACTTGAAGATGCGGGTATCACAATAAACCCATCGAAGTGCAACCTCGGCAAGAAAACCGTCAAGTTTCTCGGCTATGAAGTATCCGAAGCCGGAATCACACCGCCTACTGAAAAAGTCACAGCAATATCCGAATACCCAAGACCGAAAACAATTCAACAACTTCGAACATTCCTCGGTATGATCAACTATTACCGAGAACACATACCGAACGCCGCATCTCTTCAAGCTCCACTCAACGCATACCTACATAATTCAAAGAAAAAAGACAAGACCGAAATCGAATGGACGACCGAAGCGCAACAAGCCTACGAAGACGCCAAAACATGCCTACAGAACGCCGCACTACTCGCGCACCCGCACAGCTCCGCTCCGCTCGCACTGTTCTGCGACGCGTCCAACACGTGCGCCGGTGCCGTTCTGCAACAATACCTACGCAACGCATGGCAACCGCTTGGCTACTACTCGAAGAAATTCTCCGCCACGCAACAAAAGTACAGTACCTACGACAGGGAACTACTTTCTATCTACATGGCGATGAAACACTTCAGAAAAATGTTCGAAGGAAGAGAACTCATAATATTCACCGATCACAAGCCGCTTACCTACGCACTTACGAAGACGTCATCCGACAGCGAAACACCCCGCCGCGCAAGACAATTACTATTCATCGGCGAATTCACAACCGACATTCGCCATATCAGCGGGAAGAACAACATTGTCGCCGACGCCTTATCAAGAGTCGAAACCATCACTTGTCCAACAACAATAGACTACGAGCAACTCGCCACAGCACAAAAAGAAGATATAGAATTACCCACATTACTTCAACAACCAAACCTACAATTTAAGAAAATAAGAATACCTAACACCAACTGCGATGTCTACTGCGAAACAACAACAAGCAACATTCGACCGTATCTACCTACTGACTTTCGTCGCATAGCATTCGACGCCGTGCACAAGGTCAGTCACCCCGGAACGCGAACTTCAAGAAAACTCATACAACAGCGATTCTTTTGGCCATCCATGAACTCTGACATCGGCAACTGGGCGAAGACGTGTGTGTCATGTCAACGTGCGAAGATCCACCGACACACGCAAAGCAACATATCAACATTCGCCGCATGCGACCGATTCGACCACCTACACGTCGATATCGTTGGACCGCTCGCAACCAGTGAGCGCGGACATCGATACCTACTCACCATGATCGACCGAACGACGCGCTGGCCCGAAGCTATACCAATCAGAGAGATGACCAGCGAAGTCGTCGCTAAGAAGATCTACGAGTCATGGATATCAAGATTCGGCTGCCCGAAAACAATAACTACTGACCAAGGCCGCCAATTCGAGAGTCAGCTGTTCCGCTCTCTTACATACCTACTTGGCGCTGAGAAAACTCGCACCACCGCATATCATCCGCAATCAAACGGGATCGTCGAACGCTGGCATCGATCACTAAAAGCCGCTTTGATGACCCGCCTGGAATCAAACTCCAAGTGGATCGACGAGTTATCCACCGTGCTCATGGGACTACGCGCAGCTATCCGCACCGACACAAACACCAGCGCAGCGCAGCTCACCTACGGGCAATCACTCCGCCTGCCTGGTGACTTCATCTCACCGTCATCACCATCATCATCGAGCTACATGGACGAAGACTTCGTACGCCGCCTTCACAGCGCGATCACCGCGCTCACGCCGACATACCTACCGCACAGTAACAAGCGAAGTATGTTCGTGCACACCGACCTAGCGACATGCAACTCCGTGTTTCTCCGCACCGACGCCGTACGGAAGCCTCTTCAACCACCGTATGAAGGCCCGTACCCTGTCATCAAGCGCAACGAGAAGACCTTTGAGCTACAGCTACCCGGCAGAATCACTACAGTCTCAATTGACAGACTGAAACCGGCGTACACTGTTAACACAACGCCGCTTATCACTGCCGCCGATTTGAATTCGCCCGCCATACCACAAGCGGTATCTGCGGAACGACGCGACGTGCCAGCACCTGCAGCAGCTCCAGAGAGGACAACGCGATCCGGACGCCGTGTCAACACGCCCGTACGCTTCGCTTGAGGGGGAGTCCTGTAGCTGCCTGCAAGACATCAAAATACATCGCGCGCGCCAACGCCGCGCGCCGCGTCACGCCCGTCCGTCGCTCGCGCAGGCCGCGCCCAAATGGCTCGCGCGCGAGGCCCGTTCGCCTCTTATACGTAACGGCCGTGCGCCGACGCACGGCCGACCCGCGCAGAGCGCGCACGCGCGCCCTCTACCGTCATTTTAGTTAATGTTTATTGTAAATATACTCATGTCACCCATCGCTAGTTCTAAGTCTGTAAATAGTACTTAAGGTCGCATTTTTCCTAAAATCAATATACTTCGTCTCGGACTTCCGATCAAGACACATCGCTGAACCTGCTTTTCATTTCGCCACCTCGCTGAAGCCCTGCCTAATTAGGATCAAGCTAGAAGCCATTCACCTCACCTAGCATACATCCTAAAAAAGTATCTAACTAGTTACAACTTTTAAATGAATGTGTGCTTAAATAAACCTACCTGCAATATAAAAACGGTCCTTGAATAAACCGAATTTAAGTGGAGAAATCGTTCACAGAGGTTGACGTTTGTTATCAATCAACATTGATACTGTGGCCCTGTGCCTTACGTGAATATGACTAAGGCAATCCATTATGTTTGCATTACCCACTTAGTTTTTAATTGAGTAATATCGAGGAGACTAACCAAATGTTTCTAAAAAATCGTACTTTATAGAATAAATCTATTCCCATGCCTTGGTGTAGCTTAGCAACCCAGGAACATTTATTATCAAAGCTTTAGGATTACCTACCCTAACCCTAATATAAAGTAGCTACCCTAATAAGAAGTAGGTACTTACGTAACCTAATAGCTTAAAAAGCAAATTGCTTACTTTTTTATGTGAATTCTGATAAAACCATGCAAAGCTGAAGCATGCCCGACCATTACCATTACCTGACCTAAGAAACAGTGTTTACCTAACAGACATTTTTTGTCTGCCCTCTTTACGGACAAGGGTCCAGTGCTATATTCAAGCAAAATTGTCACATAATTGTTCATAGCTACCAAATTACATAGTTTACACTTTGAATGTGACCGAATAACAGGAATGGGAATTTTACATAGATACCTAAATTAAGTAGGTAAGTAGATAGGCGGCAGGTTTACTGGTGAGAATGAAATTTATAACTACCCGCTAATTGAGTATTTAATTATGTTATTGATAAGTAACAGTTTAGGTATATATCTTCCACTTGTATTGAAAAAGACAATGTTGATATACTCTGGTATATGTATGTGTACCTACTTTTGTAATTGAACAAATTTAAATTAGAAATAAATAAAATAAAAAAATAAATATAATTTATTTGCATAAAATTTTTGACAATCTCGTTGCCGGGGCTTCCCAGAAGGTAGTCATAAGACGCCTGTGTTGGGAAACGCCTTTTTGTAGAAGCAGCTAACCAAATTAAATATTTTTGTAAAGGCGCTATGTCGATTTTTTTAATAGTTTGGTTGGGCTGTTTTGTTTTCTAATCAGGGTCACCAGATCGCCAGATCAGTCTTTAGCTTTATTCACAACGAAGTTACAGGGGGTCAAAAATGAACTGAATTGCTTCCAGAAGTGAGGACGTATAATTGTTGCTCTTACAGATTATTGATTTTAAAGAACTACGCAATTATATGGCTTAGATATTCGAATATAACAAAGCGTACAATTAATAACGTTAAATTGTATCTAATATCTAACTATTTAATAAACTTTTTATCAGTACGCGGATAAAAAAGCGGGGCGCAGCGAATTATCTATAAATGCCGGTCAGTAGGTGGGTTTCCGCAGCTCGTCCGATGCCATGAACTCCAGCGTGGAGCGCGACGAGTCTTTTCCCCAAAAACCAAAAAGACACTCTCTAAAAAGCCATCGTTTACCTACCTAAACAACTAACGTAATGTTGTAACAGAAAATTATCTAATAATAAGTTAAAAACTTAGAACTTACCAAACCGGAGAAAGTTTTTTTTTATATATACCTATGTGTCTAGCATTGCTGGGAATCCCCAGCCATCTTCTTATCACTTTTTCTAGGCGAGGCAAAAAGCCTGGGCTGTAGAATCTAACGAGTTAACTATTAAGCCCCAACCTTATATAGGTGCATTTCACCAAAAACATCACTCACAATTTTGATTTACAGCACTTAGATGAAACTAACTTTATGGGTAAACAAGTAGTAACTTGTTTACCCACAAAGTTATTTTTTACTGACCGTACATAATTCGTTATTCATATATAAATTTACTCATTGTTGAAAAATAATTAAACAATCCTTTTTCATTTTATATAAAATCCAATCCAAACACAACCACGGTACGAGGACATCGTAATAGTATTGTCATTGCCGTCTGAACGAGTGTCTAAGTTCATTAGAGATTTAGATATTAGGCAAGTCTTCTTATAGCTGTTATGAATATAATTAACTTATGAGAAGATTGAATAAAATCCAGCTTTTAGATTACCACTGTAGAATAATACAGTTAAAACTCACTTTTTAACACTGAACAAATCAGTGAACACCAAAGTTCTCTTAAAATTATCCACAACACGAATGGTCACTGGAAGCACTCAAAGCGGACTGCCGACTGACTGAATAAAACATTCGACCGATTCACACGATCAGCAACCAACGTATATCCGTAACCTTGGAAAACAAAATAGGGTATTGCCGGAGACCCCGCGGCGCACTCGACGTATCTAAAGTTCTCGGTAGGTAGTTAGACACGTTTATATCCTAAAGCTAGACACGCGCCCAGACACGTAGTATTTGGGCGATCTTTTTAATCCGTAATTACATTTTACCTACACTACATTTCCGGAGGCTTTTGAATTCCTATCTATATTGTGCAAATTCTGCATTATTTTCATGATTCCTAAAACATTTTTTTCGTAGTACCTACGCATCTTATAGCTACTGAGTTGTAAGTAAATTTACTGTGATAACGGTACGGATACGGTAGATCTACTTAATTCCATAGTTAATATTATTAGCAATAATTAACTGGTCTAAATAAATAAGACAAAAAAATTATATGTCTATATTTGTCACCGTTAATCACATTACAAAAAGATATACCTACCTACCTCGGCGCCAAAAAAATCGCACCTCTAAGAAAATCTCGTTCAAATGTCATTAACTCTTGATATGCACATGCAGTCGTATTAATTATAATTTTATTTAAAAGGTTACTTAATAAACTTAATAAAAAACATTATTTTTCATTATCAGATAACTTAAACCTAGTGCAACATATAAAGTGTCACAAAAGTTCTAAGGGAATTTTGCTGCTCGGGAGAGTCGCGAGTTGCGCTACCTTTGTGGGTATAAAGGGGTCAACACGGTGTCAATGTAGCTCACGTCTGAACCGCCCCAACCACCCACCAGCCTTCGATGACGAGGAAAAAGCTGAATGCTTAGCAAACAGCTTAGATTCTCAATGCTCCCCAAGCACTCTCCCCGTAGACCCAGACCACCTTGCTACTGTCGAGGCGGAGGTCGGACGGAGATTCGCCCTCCCGCCCTCGAGCCGGCAAACATCGATGAGGTCGAGACCTTCGTGCAGGCACTCCACCCGCGCAAGGCCCTCGGCCACGATGGCATCACCAACAAAGTGCTTAAGCGCTTCTCCCCCAACCTCATCGCCTTGCTCACCGACATTTTTAATGCGGCAATGAGCAATGGCATTTTACCACAACAGTGGAAAGAGGCTATAGTCATCGGAATTGCGAAACCCGGTAAACCGATGGCCGAGCCGACTAGCTACAGACCTATAAGTCTTCTCAGTTCGATCGGCAAGTTTTTCAACGAGAGGATTATTCATAGTCGTCTCAGAGACTTTTCCAAATCCAAATTACTCTTACCCGATGAACAGTTCGACTTTCGGGCCAGACATTCATGTGTCCAACAAGTGCATCGCATAGTTGAACACATTCTCGAAAACCAAAACCGCCCTCGCCCATGCAGGACGGGTGCACTCTCCTTCGACGTGGCGAAAGCGTTCGACAAAGTCTGGCACCATGGCTTACTTTATAAGCTTTAACAAATGGAGGTGCCCGATTTCGATTTCACTTTGCCCACTTCAGACTAGTGATGTGCCGGATCTTCAAAAATGTATATCCGTGGATACGGATTTTATAACTTTCTAATGTATTGGTCTTAGGTCTTAGTTTTTTTTCATTACATAAAAGTAATCACGATGTTATAACTTACTATAATATTCCTGCAATCAATATGAAAATAAAGATTTCAGTTTAGTTATTTTATTGCCATAAAAGTGATGTAAGTTATAACTTTCTCTCATTATCTCGTTCTTTTTTCTTATTTAAGATCAATCTATCTAAATGTTTGCAATAAAAATACTCTGAATGGACTTTTAAGGTTTCTAATAATCACCTGAAAAAGATCCGTAAAAGATTCGCGTGAAAAGTAACGGACCCGGATACGGATTTCTCTTTTCCCTCGGATATCCGCGGATACGGATATTCGGAACATCACTCCTTCAGACCACACTTCGTGTATTTTGTTGGGTACATGGTACTTTAAATTAATATGGTACATGCGTTATTATTTGAGCCGGTTAGATGCGTATTATTTTTATTTCATAGTAGCTGTGCCAGCGACTTCGTCCGCGTGGAACAGATTTTAGACAGCACTTTACCCTTAACACAGATAACATAAACTAATAGCCCTTAACTACCTAGCACATGTACCTATCAATAAGGTAAGATTTGGAAATAAAATAAAACTCATAAATATGAATCATTTATAAATATGTATTCGTAAATATAGGTCGAATGTGGTACAATTAAAATCAGAGGAAATATTTTTTATCAATTTCATATCAAAAGGAAACATCCAAGCAGTATTTTCTACACTTTATCATTATCTTAGTATATACCAACTGTAAAAAATATTACACTATAATAGGAACTCGAGCTTCATAGAGACAGGGTGATAAAGTCACAAAGTAAAATAAAAACATTCGATGTACAGACCTACCTACAGATTTTGCTGTGTCATTTCGTGACATATAGCACCCTCTCTCCAATCGGTAGATTTTATTTTAATCTACAAGCTCCGTAAAATTAATCGCTTATTCAAACCAAAGACTTATGTTAAATGCAATGCAAGTATCGGTTAACATTATTTTTTACTAATAGATTTTTTAAAGACATAAACTCACAAATGATACAAACAGTATAAAACCTAAAAACAATAAAAATTATATGAATGCGATAGAGTGTAGAAAATAGAAATATTGATTTGTTAGATAGTGCATAAAACCAATAAAACATAATATTATATAGCTAATGTCAAGAATTATTAACAAGAGCTTCACAGACTAAAATGAATAAAAGTAATACAAGTTACATAGCTAAAAACGACAAAACATACTCGTTTTCTTGTTTGTTGTTTTCTTAACACGACATTAAAATTAAGTCTGCAAAATCTTAATTTTTTAAGAAATCTACGAACATTCTGTAGAATTGTTGCATAATCATGGTATCATTTCAAGCATGTACATACTTGTTGAAACTCAACAGGAAAAGTTTAGAAACAAAACTAAAGCTACTATAATATAAGTACATTATACTTGTTATAAATGTAATAAACAAGACATAAAAGTCTGGAAATAATGTTTTTGCTGTTCCACTTTTTTTGTACGATTAAGTACATGTAGGAGAACATTTATTTGTTTTGAGTATTGACTACTACAAAATGCTTAAAAAATCTGCACTATAATGTTCCTTCAATTTTTTATCCAGTTCATTAACTAGGTACTAGAGAAATATTTGATAACATTGCATCAAGGAAATGTAATGTTTTATTGGTTTTAGCTTCATGTCATACTTTAAAGACGCTTGATTAAGCCATACAGATGATTACCCTTTACAAACTAATTAATAAGAAATAACCATTTTAATACTTTAAGACATAAATAATAACACATTTTAAACAATTTAACTTGCTTTCTTTGACTTAAAATCTCTTATTACTATTTTGACTACACTAATAGTATAACCAAGTCCGTTATGTTACATTGTTAATTATCCTATACTGACATAATGTAAAAGGCGGTAGGCAGACAACTCCTTACAATATTACGGACTCAGGAACAGAGTGCGAAAATGGGCTCCGAGGAACTAATTAGAGCTTCTAATCTGAAATATCAGCCTGTTATTGTAAATAACATATGAGTTATGAGACTAGAAATTAATATCTATTGCAGAGCATCAAGATGCTCTGTTTGCAAATAAGAAATTGGAAACATGTGGAGGTCTAAATCAGAAAATGAACAGATAAGAATACAGTACTAAAACGTAAAATATGTATATCCATAAATAAATATTTAACTGAAATCCGAGTCACTGTTCCTAAGTAGGTTACTGAAGACAAAAGGAGATATATTCAAATTTTAATATTCATCTCAAGACAATGTTAAACCAATATCGACATTTAAAAGTGATAAGTTTTTAATGAAGTTGTCCATTACACAAAAACTTCTCCACTATAATGTCAGATTGTTAGGCCAAAATTTTGTAACATTTTCTAACTATCTATTTACATTATCAAATGACGTCATTTTTTTATTTGGATACTTATATTGGTTGAAAATATTAGAAAATTAAGGCCAAAACATTGAATTTTATACTTGATATCAAGATTGAAGCCCTAAATATGACACATACTTGCTATAAATATTATAAACTGTTTACCTGACAGACAAATGCAAATAAATAATACAATGTTTGTATCACACCACAACATGACCAGTTATTAATACACATATCTAACAAACATAAAGAGATTCGACTGTGTATGTCGGAGTGTAGGTGGATGTCAACGTCCGTAAGAATAATGTAGTGTCTGACAAACATTATGAATAAGGAATCTCTGTAAGTTTGTTAAACATTCATTTAACCCTACACAAATGTCATGACAACATACATACACATAAATAGCTACATAAACGTAACACACACACACTTTAAGACTACCAATATGGTGGCTCGACCTAGCATAACTTAATAATGAATAAATGATCAGTCTTAAAAAATTCATGACCCCCATGTGGATCGCGGCACTGTCTCTGTAAATAATACATTGTGTTGATCCACTCTGTTGCTGAGTCAACTTAAACACATACATTTAAAACTTACATGAGAAGAAAATATTAACAAAAAAGCACTGCTGGTTAAATTTTCAACAAAAAAAGACAGCACATTAAAGCGAACAATAATTAAATCACTGTTAAGAATTACATTATCTAAATTATGGATCAATTCAAAATCCGTGCTTCTAAAATCACAAGTAGTGAAATAAATTCACTACTTCTAGACATTAGAGGCAGATGATTACATCACCGCCTGTTTAATATTACTTTATTCTATGCCTCAGTAATTTTATATTGATGACTTCAAACATTTTGCACATAATCTTTACAGATAAGTTTACGTTTTAAACTGAGACCTAGCATTGTCTTATCAATTATCAAGAGGATTTAATGTGAATGCTTATATTTTAAGCAATACATAAAATTACACTAACCTGTTACTTGAATATTAAACTCATGCTGCGTTTAGCTAACCATTAGAATACCTCCTTAACACTTTAGGAGCTTCCAATAAACAACATGAAATGGAATGCTATAAATTCTGATTTCTATCAGTAGTAATAATACAATGAGTAATATTAAAATTGCCAATAATTGTCTAATGTCAAATTTAAAGTAGTAAATAGTACACTGGTAATTTAGAATAAAGAATATAGTAATGACACTGGATTCAAAACAGATATTATACATTATGTTAAACCATAATGTTAAGCTATTTCACTATTCCATAATAATTAATCTACAGCAATCATCATAACTTATTTCAGAGAATTTATTACACAAAGTAATACAACACTTTGCATTTGAGTAAAAGTAAGTCAATGACGTCTTGTAGCCGCATGCCTACACAATACTTATCTAGATAGTTAATGATTATTAACAGATATTTGACTAAAACTTTCAAAGTTGATTATAATCACATCACTTGATGAATAATATTGCTGCCACATTATACAACAACCATTTTCTACCAATCTCATTATGCATTATATTGCTCTCATGATGATTTTTAAATTATATGTCTTATGTTCCAATTTATTAGGTAGTACAAAATTATCACAAAGCTTAAATTTTACAAAAGACGAAATTATAATTTAAATTCCCACTTTTTCCTAACAATCCTATCTTTTCTACAGACGTCATTAAAATAATATTGGCACGCGGCACACTTCATACCAATCTTTCCTAAACTTTACTCAAGTCAGTCATTCCCCATTCATTTGACTAACATTAAGCCCACATAATATGACTAACATTAAAATAATTAATTTGAGACTAAACTAAGCACAGCGCCGAACGACGTATGCGACAACGCATCCAGTTACATCCTAACTCTACCATTTTGAATTTGACTTCAATGCGTAAAAAAATAAACAAAGACGCAGACTTATCGATTCGTCACTTTGGAAAAGAGAACTAAACAACTAAATATTTAAAACTATATTCGAGGAGGGTCAGGAGAGCTCGCCCTGCATAAGCAATAACACGAGCTGAAAGTCCAAAAAGCGTTTAACGCGATCACGAGTGCTTAACAACAATAACTCCAGGCCTGGGTGGCGGGGCGCGGTCTACTTTCTTCGTCAACGCGAGAGGCGCTTCTCCAGCCTCTTCTCGGAAAAGGTGATCACCCTCAAGATGGCGGATGGCCTCCACAATAGTTTCAAGGTTCTGGCGACTGGTGTTTGGGTTGTATAAGCGGGAAGGAGGTTCGTGAGAAGCTTCAGGTAGCATCTCAACTTCAACACGTGGCTCTGCTTTGATGGCAGCTTCAAGCAGGGGTGCCGCTGTGGGTGTCTCAATCACTACCGCTTCTACTTCATCTTTCTCTACTTTGCACTCAGAAACATTTGTTTGTTCATAATGAACTGGAGGAGGAGGCAATTCTCGACCCTCGGGGTAGATCTGGGTTTCAAGGGTGTGTAGACGTTCCTCTAGCAAACGCCGTAGCCGCCGTTCTCTTTCAAGTTGAACACGCAAATCACCACCCTCAGCTTCCTTCTTCTGTGGAACACTTGTAACTGTGATGACAGCTACTGGTTCAGGAGACCGGGTATTAGCCACAGTGTCATCCGTGGAGTCCGGAATGATGGTGGGGACATGAGTAAGAATCTCACTTTTTCTTTTCTTTAGAGGTATTTCGCCTCCTTCATGTTGATTCAATAATCTCTTCAGCTGACAATTCTGTGACAGAAGTCTAGTTTTCTCTTGTTCCAAAGAATAGATGTATTCAGCAGTCTGTTGTAAAATAGCCGCCTGTAATGACAGATAGTGTTATATTAGTTGCATATTGTTTATTTGAGAGTTATTAGACAACACTTTCGAGGTCATTAAAATAATATCCAAAAATGTAATACAGTGTAAACACTTTTTAATGTTATCCTTTATAATGATAAACTCCCTCTAACAGAGAAGTGAGCCCAACTTGGTTGGTTCACATTTCTAGACAGTAACTTTTATTATTGGTATTATTGTTTATGTCATGTAATCAGGTAACTAAAGACTTTGAAGCTCCAAAACATCCGAGGTTGATCTAGCTCTTTAATTGCCTTGAACATGTGTCGTATGACACATCGCTTCCATGGAAGTTATAGGCTTCTTACAAGAAAAACAACCATTGGTTGTTAATTTGATTGTTTTTTTTTTGTGCCTTAAATATAACGGTAACTCTCTATAACAACAAAAAATGGTCAGTCCCTTGAGTTTCGTTACAAAGAGTTTACACTGTATATTAAAAAATCTTTTTATTGTAAACTATGTTCTGTTCTGTAAAATTAAATACTAACCTTGCTCAATTTCTCCCCTTCATGACGAGGCAAAAGGGTACGCAATGCTTGAAATCCAGCATTTATGCTTTGCATACGTCGGCGTTCATTGCTATTAGCAATTTCCCGCCGGATTCTCTTTTCTGCCTCCATAGTTTTGTTCCCAGATGAATGCTTTTCACCCCTGAAAATAAGTATCGACAAATAAATCATTTGATATTGTAACACATTTTATTATTGCTAGTCCAACACAAGGGTGATAGTTTTTATTTATATATAGATTAAAATATAACAAATTCAGTAATTCTTTTGCTCCTATGACTTAGGTTGGTACCACCAACAACCAAAACAAACAATATAAAAATATAATATTTGGGTGGTTGAACAATTTGACTCTATCTAGTATTACCAGAAATTTCAATTCTCATTTGATAAAAATATTGTATTGATATGAGTTGTTCCAGGTTTAATCACTCCATTTGACTCAGGTTTGCCTTTGTTTGGAAACAAACTTTTTATACTATTGATCAGATTCACTTAGGTCCATATTTTAATACTGAAATAAATAACATAATTTATGTTTCAATTTATAATATTATATTTTCTATATTAAACCATCAGATTCCACAACAATGAATGAATGAATCCATAAACTAAGTATAACAATACATGTTCTGTTCTGTATCAACAGCAGCTGATTACAAGATTATTCGTAGGCGGTCATAGTAAAGTATTATCAAGTTTTTGGCAAATAAAAACTATGAAATGGAGAAATAACAGTTATAAATTGTATTATTTACGCTTAACCATACATATGTTAGTTGAAGTACACATTATCGCAACAGTTAGAGAAGGGGCGCCTACTACGCCTATTTGATTTGACCAAACATGGCGGCCCAACAGCTGACTACAGACCGGCACGAAGCGCGAGCGTCGTCATATGGAAAGCATTATCACATTTATGACCAAAAATCAACATAATAGTTTTTTCAATGAAGAGAAACATGTTTTTTAATGGTTTTTAAGTATCGTATATAAAGTTAAAGCGTTGTAAGAGCGACCACGCCGGGTGTCCATACCTGGTAAAAGCGTGATCAGATGCCTCCTCTTCGTACAAATTGTAATCTTCCACTTCTAGCAAACACACATCATTACCGTGTAATGACATTACTCAGGAGCACTGAATACTATATTTTATGCACTTTTCATCTAAATTGCACGGAATAGTAGTAAAAACTACCAAATTAATGTCCACAAGGGCCACAATGGCGGGAAATGACAATGACTGCGGTCAGGTGACGCTACGCAAATTATAATGTACACAAGTTCAATAAACACTGTTTTTACACTTCACCACATTTAATAGAAATCCAGAACGTTGTTTCAATTAATTTTCACTGATTAAACTCAGAGAACTTTTTAAAAACAGTAATTAAAATGGGAGGGAGTCAAGGGCAACGCGACATCGATGCTCTTACGCCATAGACTACAGTTTGTTTTTTTTTATTCGTGTTGCTAAAGACATAACTATTGAAAGCCGTAGCATGCCTTAACCATGCGTGTTTCTTTAGGCGGTATATAATTTAGCGAATGTGTCTCTTTTGAGAATTAAAATAGATAAGCAACATCAGCACACATCCACCATACCAAACAATGAAACCCCAAAAAGATTTCCTTTCATTTTGTTTCTTACATTTTTTCATGATATTAGGTTCTCCTACGCAGCTACTACGCAGCTCAAAACTAACTTCAGAGAAACCCCAATCAAATTACCCTATATCACTCCTGGGCTGGGTCTCATAGACGAGCAGTTTATTTTATCGCCTTCATAAATTTAGTATTCCACTAAAAAAGGTATCAGATGGATTTAATCTAACAAAAATCCATAGACAAAACGGATAAGGAAACATTATTTGTTTTCTGTATGTTGGCATATTTTTTTCCTTGTAGTGGCAAAACTGAAGCGTCAGCGTCTTGCACATGAATAGACCAATCATAGCGATCCTTGCCATGGCTCAATTTTGAATTTGTTCGAGGTGGGGATTTTAGACCTGCCGCCATATTGTGTCGGGCTGTGAGTGCACGAAGTGAAAATTTCACATTTTGTAGTGTAAATTCATTGTCAATTTATTTCGGATTGAAATCCTAAGAGGTGAGTTTAAAATAAGTATCAGTTTTTGTCATAATTACCTGTTTTGTGATAAAATTGTATGTTGAAAGAGTAAAAATGCCGGTTAGTAAGCAAAATTATGTTATCCTGAAACGGCTCCTTTTCCGCTCTAACCATAGGGCGTAAGTTGTTAGTCAAGTCCTCAATGATTTACAAGACTTGAGCATAATGCATATCAAAACTTTTTAAATATTTATCTGTAATATGTTTATTCCTGTAAAGTCTTATCGTGAATATCGCTACATAAAGTTATTACGGGTTGGACCGGGCATTATTACCATATTTTTAATTTTACAATCTTTTTTTTTGAAATAGGTACATACGTACCGTATTAATAGGTATTTTCTTAGAATATGTCTTGTTCAAAAATGTATTGTTTCATTTATGGGAATTCCGTCCTTTGTGAAAACGATGAATCACCATAGTGAGTAACAAGAGGGGAGATCAGTAGGGTGTAGTTCTAAGTTGTGAAGTAGTTATGTACAATTAAAACATTCCGAATGAACATACATTTGGTGCACGTGTTAGTTGATGGTATACTAAACTAAACGGTGACCGTCGCCCAGGATGTTAAATTCCTTTATTATCAAGAGTGTTATCATCGGTAACGGTGGACAATAGCGACAGCTCACTGTCGTACCACGATTTGGTTTCATTGTGTGAAAGAGGATCTATACACAATAACTTTCTGAGGGCTATCAATTTAGGTATTCATTTTGCTATTAATTCCTCTTTTGTAAGGTTATTAGAATTTGTTGAAAGCGATTCACACACGAGCCTGTGATTCAGAATTCGAAGAATAAAAACTAGCACTACCTACGTGAATAGGGATTTATACAATATAACAATTAAGTGGTAAGTGCATAATAAATAGGTAAATAATGGTAAATCAAGTTAGAATTTTTTATCAGTAAGTGAAAATTTCGATAAATGAAATTTTCATTTCAGGACTTATTATAATAAGTGTAGGAACTTAAGTTACTTAGATAATTATCTATTGCTATTGATGAAAGATAAATGGCTACTTATGGATGTTTTAATTTATGGACTTTATTATTACGGACTTGGAATGATTTCTTGCAAAGTGTTGGGTTAATATAATTAATTGAACAAGTAACTTAAGCTAATGCCCTAATTACCGCTACTCGCCACTCAAGTTAGTGATTTGAATCTTTCCTATCCCTTCAAAATTAACGTTACGCGTGTTAAGTATTTCAGTTACCTAGGTAAGTAGGTATATTAATACCGCGTTAATACTGCTAACTATAAGGACTGCAATAACCTACTTTCTTCAGATTTTATTACAAAGTAACTGGAAAGTAATAAAGCCTACTAGACTTTTAACTTTTTCTTTTCAACTACATGTCGAAATACTCAATAGAAAGCTTTTATGTAAAGGTCCAAAATTGCCATAATTTTATTTAATAACTACACCTAAATTTAGGCCCGACTTCGGCCTTAATCTCTCTGCAAATACCGAAAATTGGTGTGCACTGTGCACTTTAATCAACGATCCAAAATTTCCGGTACAATTTTGTAGGAAGTAATAACTACGTAAATCGCTGGAAATCAATCAATAAAACAAAAACAAACGCTATTTGAATAGTTTTCCTGTTTCTACCTATTTGATGGCTCATATGACTGGTGCAGAATTACTTGCGGTTTAAATCCGCAACCGTCCGCTACCTATCGATTTTCCACTTACCTATCTAGCACATACATTGCGCTAGGGGTGTTGGCAGAAACCACGCTGGGTCTCGGCCTGAGCGATTGAATGCAACGGTTGCTGCATTGAGGCAAAGAGGAGGCATAAGTAAATAACTATTTGAAATGCTAGTTTTCTGCTGTTACTGCCACACTTCAAAACGTTGTAAGTGTGAAGTGGATGTTTGTTTCTTACTCAGGTATAAACTTTCGAACGGCTTTTGACGAAACTACACAGTATTATTGTTTTTATATTAGAATAACGTATTATGTATAGGTATGCTATTTTTATTATTTATTCAAGCCGACTGCAATGAAAGATTTTATTTGTCAAGAAACTACTTAATGCGGATTTACGATAGAAGATAGTAAATAATACAAAGTACCTATCTAATTAATGATCATACCATATGCCTTACATATATAATCTTTTTACATGTTCTCTTGCCCTACAAGTATAATGTGGAGTTATATTAGGTATCTCCCGGTTTTTATTCCACCCACTTGAGAGGCATAATAACCTTGAACGCAAGCGAGTCAAGGTCGCCGATATACTTCGATCTTATTCAAATTCAACCAAAGGCCCGTGTAAGTTCCTCTATTGTACTACGGACGACAAGTTCAGGTTGGCTGCCTGTACTAAAAAAACGTACTAGTGGAGGGCTTTAAAACAGGTCAATCACCTCGAATGCGTGAATCAATTTGAAGCTACGCTACGCTGATGTACAGAACACAGACGCGCCATGATGATTCCCATATAACGAATAACAGTGATCAAAATTGTATGACGTACCTACCAACTTGAAATGAATGTTATTTCATTGAAGTAGATTACGTTCGTAATGAATAAATTTGGAGACAAACATTAATTGACTAACGGTTGAATACTGAAACGATAATTAAATATTAGACTTCTACTAAGACGATAAGAAAGGTCTAAATTTAACATTTTGTTTATGAATTTTTAATTAAGGACAATCTCAATTACAGAAGTCAAAATTTATAATAGTATATGTATGGTTGGTGTTTTACGCTTAAAGTATTCTGACGCCATTATATAGGTATCTACTGGAGATTGATTATCACATTTTTATACACAATCCATAAGTTTTCGAGGGGTTTACTACTAAGTACTCTCATGCACCTAACCTATTAATCGTGTGGACTTTTCAGTGAGATACCTATATATAGTTAGTTACATACTAGTATTAAACTACATCATATTTTTAGTTCGGACACGTTTCAATGATAATGAGGAGTAATAAAGAGGATATTATAATGTATTGACTGCTGATGCCCAACTTGTATTTAAATCATCGTTTGGTACGCGTGCAATAAGCAGTTAAAGGGTAACCTTCAGAGGTTTAGTTCCTTTTGTTCGCCGGTGTTGGCCTCGGGGGCAGGGCGCCGTGATATTTTTGTCTGCAAGTGAATGTTTGCGTACGACAGATAAGACCGATCCTGCGGGTAGTGGTGACTAATGTCACTGCTATTTATGTTGCATTGAGAGTAACGAATGGGATAATGAACGATAAATGCGACGATGCGCTAGGAATTCGGTTCGCTGCTAATGACCAAAGATAACTAAGTACTGCTTCCACTCTCAGTTTCGTTTCCAACTCCGTGATAGTAACATCCTTACGCTCCTTACTTAACACAGGCACGCGCATTTATAATTTAACCAGTAAGTCATAATTTTATGTACTCTTCTTTATACTACCGTAAAAGTATGATAGAATGCTAACTCTGTGGGGCTACCATGAGTTTAAAACTTACGCGCTCGATATCGCCTACGTAAATATGTCTATGAAAAACATGTACAGCGCCGGCTGGTGGTTACGCGAAGAACTACAATCGGCCATATGAAAAAAACTACTCGATAGGTTTTTAACGTAGGTACGTAAGTTTACGATAGCCAACTCATGGTAGGCCCTCTGATTTTAGATGTGTACTTGTGTAGGTATTTAGTGTTCTTGTTTTAATCCAAAACACTTTATTCCTGTATCATGTTTAGGATATCAGTTATGCCTACCAATATTTATATTTCCAAGCATATAAAGTCGTATTTATTTATAGTTACAATTGTAATTAAAGACTAAGCAAGTGTTAACATACGCGAGCCGCCTGCGCGCTTTGTTTATCTCCGCGCGCGGCGCGGGTGCATCGCTGCACTTTCGTTGGAGGTACTATTTTGGTCGGCTGTTGACATTTATTTCGAGCGTATTCCCAGTGCCGTGACCTACTGTCATGCTTTGTATTCCAAATAGGTTTCTCGTATCTGAATTATTTATTTTCATCTTGTCCCAACACGCTGATTAGCATACGTATACCTACCTATTTATGTTTAATTTTCTTTCATATTGTAAATTGCACTGCACCACGGATTACTTTATATAGGTATATGCTTTCTAATTAGACTAAATTGGAGATATGTACAAGTATGTATAATCACTATCACCTCGAAGTGATATTTGCCTACCCCTCTGGGAAAAAGGCGTGATTTTATGTATGTACTAGCTTTCCGCCCGCGACTCCGTCAGCGTAGAGACGTTTAACGGGTAAAACATTACTTCCTTATAGTGCAGTCTGTTAAAAAGTAGCCTATAACCTTTCCTAGGCTCTGGACTATATCTGTACCAAATTTAATTTAATCGGTCCAGTACTCTATGCGTGAAAGCGCAACAGACAGACAGACAAGAGTTACTTTCGGATTTATAATATTAGTAGGGATTTATAATTCATTTATTTATTCTGTGTTATTCAAAAAGTTTAAGTAATAGTAAATTAACTACATAATTAAGTGGAACAATAAAATTGTCAATGAGTGCCGGAGGAATCGGAGTCATTCGTACGTAGGATACTTTATGACTAAGTTACGTTGCATATTAGTAGCAACCTTATACCAACTTTTTATTGCTGTATACTTAATTACCAACCTGCATCCATTAAGCATACTACCTATTCCATTTAGAAGAAGTGTGAAAAATGCATAGTGACTAGATGAACGTAAAGCTAGACTCCGCTTAATCCTTTCGAAAAATGTAACAATGTTGATTATTGATTTGTATTGAGTATATTTGTAGAGCGCGCTTGCTTACCACCAGCGTAATTTAGACGTTATTATGTCCAAATTAATTTATACTCGTCCGTACTGAACCAGACATCCTGGTTCCTGCGATTGCGGCCTAGAGCCTAGTGGCTATTCAAGGTTATGTTACTTTGATAGTTTGTTGTACATTAAGACATTTACTAAGCTGTGATCGGGTGATTCGGCATGTATTAAGGATTGCAGCTTTTTGAACGGTGGTATTTCTGTTAAATAATTTTATTGTTTTTCCAAACTGAAGATGGTTTGGACTGGCCTTGCCTTCAACATCGTATATGCATGCGGGGGATTGGGATGACATACGCCCTTAATTTAATGATTACTCCATAGCGAATCCATATGTTATGTCAGGTCGTGTAAGAAGCGAGCATGGGTGCCAAGCAGAGCAAGCGCTCGGTGGACATCAGCGGCAAGGAGGCGGAGGGCGCGGGCGAGGTGGCGGCGGCGGGCGCGGGCGGCGAGGGCCGCGTGGAGCCGCTGGCCGACGCGGACGCGCTCAAGCCGCAGCTCAACGGCGACGCACACATCCACGACCAGACAGTAACCACCATTGTGTACTACGCTTAGCTGTAACAGCGCACTTGGACGATCAATTGACAATATCGTCCCCCCCCGTCTCTGCTATAATTGTGATGCTTTCTAAACGGGAACCTTTGTGGTATATTCTCATGGCCACATTTTTTTTCATATGTTTCCGCGCATGGTGAGCCTATATGGTGGTTATAGTTTACAGGACATGTGGCCACGTTTTCCTCATGCAAACATTGATTTCAAGAAGATTACCAAATTATGCATAGTTGTGCTTTGCGCTTATCATATGAAGCAAGTAACTAAATTAATTAATTATACTGAATTATGTTTCTATATAAACAAATAACAAAAGTATGAAAATGTCCTTTATAATAGTAATGAGGTTGCTGATAAATATTGTTTACATTAAAATTACAAATGACCATAATTCATTAGCAAAGAGAACTGCTAAGGGGGCAGAGATAAAAATTATAAAGGCGACCGTGTGATTAGTTGAATCATCCCACTTAATCACTATTATTTTTAGCAGAAGTCGACAAATACCATTCAATTGGCTTTGTTCTTGTTGCTGGTAATCATATAATTGAGATAAAGTCCATAGTCGATTGTCTAAGCGTTATATCTGAACAAGAATTTGTAATGGTTGCTTATTTCGCAGACATGCGTCCTACGACTTCCTGTCTAGATAAGACTTGGCCATTGTACTGAGATCGTACACAAGCAATGTCAAGACGCTTTAGAGATCTACGTTTTATCGAACTTTTAAACCTTTAGGGCAACTAGAAGCAAAGGAGTACTAAAAGCTATTATACTGAATGTAAAAAATTGGTAATTTTTAAAGTGTGTCATTTAACCTGATTTTTTTGTTAATTTAAGGACAAAGAGAAACAACTCGATAGCGGCACACCGGAGAATGAGAAGGATGCCACCACCGAAAAAGAAGGAAAACAAGAAGACGCCGAGAAGGACAAAGAAGTAGCGCCCGTGACGAATGGCGAGGCGGAAGAACAGAAACCCGAAAACGGGGACGCACCTACGCCGGAGG
Source organism: Maruca vitrata (assembly GCA_039566165.1). Classification (NCBI taxonomy): domain Eukaryota; kingdom Metazoa; phylum Arthropoda; class Insecta; order Lepidoptera; family Crambidae; genus Maruca; species Maruca vitrata. Next base: position 11,833,931 of record CM076914.1, on the reverse strand, counting down.
ACGGGAAGAAGCCCAAAAAGGAGAAGGTATGTTTTAATTCAGTTCTATGGTCCTATTTCGGATTTGATTCGATTAATTTCGATTACCTAATGTTTTTGACAGGTCATCCGATGGTTAAATCACGTTTTATATTTGAATTTCTTACGTTCTACAGGTAAAGAAGAAATGGTCGCTTAGATCCATCAGCTTCAGTCGAAAAGACAAACCTAAACAAGAGAAGAAACAAAAGGAGGAGGAACCTAAAACGAATGGAGAACCAGAGAAGGTGCCCGAGGAGGTATGTTGAATTTATTATGTTAAGATTTTAGTCTACCAAAGTCGTATGCTAGAATAGGTTTCCTTATTTAAGCGAACAATTGTATTATTATTATCCTCTTAGTCCCCTAGTGTTTTGATGTTCATTTCTTCGTCTGACACTGGATCTGAAGATACTAGGCACATAGATAGTTAAAGCTGTCGTTGTTGATTTTAATATCTGCTATCATAAATTAAAATATGCCTTCAACTTTCAACGAAAAGCTATTTGTAAGCATCGCGAGATTCAACAGATATGTCTACTATGAAGAACAACTTATCTTAGCAAAGAAGGTGGTTGATTTCTCACTTGAAATGTACGTTGTGACAATATTTAGGGACAATTTAATTTATTTTTGTGGTTTTAGTACTGTTTTTCTGCAGTGGATTTATGGTATATAAAGTGTACTAATAAAAATATTTTGTAATTGGCGACAATTGCACCCATATGGGGAATATTAAAAATGATATTTAGTTCACAATCGAGTCATTGGCCTTCGTCGTGCGAAAATCTGAAGCGATGTGAAATCGTGAACACGTGTGGTCGAAACTGGTACGAGGGCGCTCGGTACGCGAGTACCGTTCATCTGACAAGTCTCATTTGCTGAAACAAATATCGCGAAATAATTAATTACTATAAGCAGTTTTCCATAAACTGGCTTTTAAATTGTAAAACACATTCGAAAACATTATATCGGCTAAAGCGCGAACATGGGACTTGCAGCATTTCCAAAATATTAGGAACTCGTTTTAAAAAAACAGTACATGGTAGTAAATATCAGGTTGATTTGTGTTTTCAAATTATTATTGTTGTGGTTATCAATCTGAACCGGTTATGTTTACTAGCAAGTCAAATTAATAATTGCCTAAAAAGACACGTATAATTTGACACGAAGTTATTATTCTAAAAATTCTAAAATATTTAAAATCCTAGAATCTGGAATCCAGTATAATTTTGTATGAAATAAAAATATTAAGAACTGAAAAAAAAAGGTTTAGTTGCGTTATTCCCCAGTTGCGATTTCACCCAAAATCGACCAGTTTTACCCAAAAATTGCAACTGGTATTTAAACAAAATGTTCGGGTGAAATCGCTACTGGGGAATAACGCAACGAAGCCAAAAATAAAAATACCTCGGCTCGGGGATTCGAACCCACGCTCTTCTGGAAAATCGGGTCCTGACGTGCATTCCAACACTAAGCTATTGGCTTAGTGTATTGGATTGATTGTACGTCGTGCATGCAAGTTTTAAATTTATTAAATACAACGCGTGCAAGCTTTTGCTATTCTGCAATAATATAAAATTATATAAATCATATTAAAATACAAAATTAATATAAAATATCTATCGTATAGCGTATTCGTAATAGCAATGATCCTGAAACAGTAGCTCAACCATCGTGTTTTATCTAAAGTTGCTTGCAATCAGTTTTAATTAGTTTTTTATGAACTCTGCATGTCGCGACCTTGCGGCCCGAGCTCGTCCGAGTAGAAACTAACGATTTCTATGACAAGTAAGAATTGCGTCGTAGTGCATTGCACCCGACCCGGCGCGGGCGCGAGGAACAATGCGCATTATAATTCAAAGTGGTGCTATATCCGTGCTAACCAAACGTGAGCCGCCATTGTCAAAGACGATATCGCCACACTTGGTTCATTGACTAACTGCTTGAGCTGTGAAGCACTTTTACAATTTCATGTTAATTATTATCCCGTTTAAGAAAGCTTAATGTTGAACACTTAGTGATCACTGGGCGGCGTAAGTGATAATACTCTTTGTAAAAGCGAACTCTAAAGTTTGTGTCGCCCTCCACTGAATAGATTTAAATGTCCTTATTCACCTTTACTTGAAATATTTCCAATGATTGTACAACAAATATATTTTATGTAATTTTTAACAGAGAACAATCCTTACTTACAAGCACAGAACAAGTCTTATTAATAAATTCATTTGCTTATGATTCAACCAACTTGATGACGTTATTCCTATAACTCGGTAAAGCCACATGTGCGATTCGGGCTAACGATGTTTGTAAACGTACAGATACATTCTTATCGGGACCGAAAATTAAATATGTAGGTATTTAGTTGGGAGTTAGCGCCGCGACCCGCAAATCGGGATATCGCAAGTTCGGCATCACAGCTGTCGCGAGCGTCCCCGCCTAGCCACGGACCGCAACCGTTTACGCGCGGTCATTAGCACTACCGACCGACCTACCACCCACAATGAGATATAAATACTATAAACAAACATAGTATTGTTTTTTTTTTATTATGTAGCCTGCAGTAACGCCAACTACATTATGCCTGCTTGTTTACTTCTGATGCCTGTCGTGATACATGTCCCCAATCCATAAATACATACATGCCATAAATAACTTTAAATCCATTCACTGCGACAAACGGCTGTGATGATAACCCATAGGTGCTTCATGATAGGCACTAAGTTGTGTACGATATGTTACGATACTTTTGCGTAATAAATTATAATTTTTCTGCCTGTTCCGCCAGTCTTCAACTTGGTTTAGTTTACTTTCAACGTAGATATTGTAGACCCAAATGCACGCGGATTGTACTTAAAATGCACAGTATAATATATTTTTTTATCACTGTCATCATTGTCGTTTTTTTTAATCGGCCCCTTGTGCAGTGAACCATGGTGTAGCGAGTTCCGGTGACGGGTGTTTGTTGTGTGCAGAATGCAAATAATTTTGTCCAATGGCTTCATTACATGTTTAATCATTGAAGCCCGTAAAAGCATAACGGAGTACGTAGTTTTCGAATGTCGAATATAAAGATTATTGATATAAACGAATTAATATTTTGTTGCATTCCGATTTAACTAAAGTTTTCGTTTCCAAATATACCTTATTAAGCCGATATTTTCTATACTGTATAACATTATGCAGTTGTGGGAGGATTAGAAAACAAGTTTGTGAACTGCAAAATAAAATTAGTGGCGTGCAGCAGGTTTTGCGACGCGCTATTTGTAGGCGGGTGAGTCCGGATCCGTATCCTTCGCCCATAATACGTAGGAGGTCGACAAACCGCTTGCCTTCTCCCTCCTCAGCCCTACTTCCTTGGCTCGCGCCAGGCGCCAGCCTCACCGCCACCGCATTGCGCTCGATATCAACTGACCGGTGCCTCGTGTCCGTGTTTCAAATATTAAACGGGGACCCTACGCCACGTTATAAAACTTACCTTGTATCTAAATATTTGCTACTTTACGAAGCATTATGCCCGACATTGATATTATGTTGCCAAATGTGGTCCGCCGATCTCCGATCTCACGGTACCAGAACTAGACTTCAGATAAATCCTGCAGACATTAATTTGCCCAAAATTGCCTGAAAATATTAATTATTCTATTAGATTGTATGAACTCGTCAAATTAAATATCTCAAATATAAGTAATTTTTTCAACCTTTATTGTTATGTTTTGCAACCCCCCCTCTGTCAAAATGTAATATCTGTTAACATCCCTTTTACGTCTGGCAGTTAATAGAGTATTGTATGAACAATGTTTAGCCTGGTATGGCAGTGTTTACGCGACGCGCGATCACAACTCGAAGGTAACCCGATGAGCCCCGGGTCTGGTTGCGTGTTTACTAACGCGACCGCAGCGAGGCCCCGCTGGCCGTCTTGCTTGGCTCATCTGTCGTATTTTCATAATACGTCGCTTGAATAGTGCATTGCCATAACAAGGAAGGGCTCCGTTTCCTATTGACAATCACTGTATTGTGTGAAAAAATGTGATAGAACCATAACTTTATTAATGGCCAAATAATAAACCTCACACATTTCCAGATTTAGAATGTTTACATTATAAAATTTATACATATTTATATGCACTAAGAAATTTCTATTTATGCATCGGTCACGTTGTTACAAGCAACCAGGGGCTTCATAAAACTTGATTTGATTATACATATTATAGGATTCCTTCGTGCACGCTTGTTTGTCTTCGTAATAGAAAATAAACCAAATATTAGTACAATTCGAAGTTTAAATTCTTGACTTCAAACGCATTTTACGTATTTTATAAATCGTCCAACCATACCAAAACCTGAGCTATTTAACAATATTGAAGTATTTTCTGCATTTAACCAATACGGAGCTTGTTTTCGTTTTGGACAGCTTGGTCCAACTTAAATCGTGAAAATATAGTTGTCTTATAAAGAAAACAGTTTAGCGCACGACTTAAGGACTCAAATACTAGCAATTTTTAATAAGTATGTTTTCAACGAGTAGATTGAGCTGTTTATTTCCTAGCTATATGATAAATTAAAATGATTCGTGCGCAACTAGCAAATCGTCTAAGTCACGGTATCATAAAGAAGAAAATCTTAGTACAAGTGGTTTGTGATAATAACACTCCGGTTGATGTTGGTAGCGTAAACGGTGCCAAGACAGGGCGTTCAACCGTTGATAGTGGCTAGGTTAAGTTATATGACAGTAGTGAGTCTGAAGCGAACCGGGCGCGATGCTATCTCCACCGTTATTTATTGCCCATGCAAATTACACTCGTCCGGCCACACGACGCCTAGTGCATCTCCTAATGTTCGTTGATGTCTCAAGAGTAGTAAAAGTATTTATTAACACTATTCGTATTTGTTCTTATTTGACACTTATTGATAAGCTCAACTCTACGAGTACTCTTAACGGAAATGCTGTTTATTTGGGTATGAGTTAGTTTTGATTCGGCGCGTGTAGTGTTTTAGAGCGGAAAATGATTTCCATAGTTAAGCACCCATCGGGCATGGCATTGTATCGCGCTGGATGAGTCACCGCGTCGCTGCTCGGTACCGTTACCGCCGCGATAACCCGGCGGGGCCGCGAGCGTCACAACTCGACGGATTTTTTTGGGACGTCTCTTTTACCCAATATATTTCTATAGCTTTTACTAAAAAATGCAAAAGTGTTAAAATTTCACTATGAGTAACTTTTACTAACTTCAAATAATACTCTTGTTTGTATATCATAAACTATTATTCCTTTTCTCATTTTGTGAGGATGTTTAAACGGCAATGATGTCCATTGTCGACTTAATTAATTAATGTTACAAATAAAAATTACCAATTAACTGACAATCATGACACTAATTAATTAGTATGTGGGTTCATCCCCTTCATGTCGTTTCGATTTCAATGCGGGTCAAAGGCTTGTTTTGTAAATGTAATGTTTTACTGTTCGTTTCCGGTGCTCACCGGAACCGTAGTGGGCAGTCACTATTGTTTTAGTTTCCTTGCGCTTAACTGCACATGATGATTTCCTATCACACGTGTCAAAATATTTTATAACACTGGTCGACAAATTTCGACTTTTTTTTCATCTCTGGAACCAAAGTAAAGTTTTTCGAAAGTTTTCGATGCGCCAAACATTGTTTTCTTATACAAGTTTTCTCTATCACGTCAAGTTTATAAGATACCTCATCCTAAAAATCCAAAAAATGTGTTTTTGAGTCACTTTCTGGTACTTGTAGCAAACCTAATATATTTATTAACTAACATTTACAAACATGTCATTTAAGAATAAATATAGCTCCTATAAATACTGTTGGGTTTGCTTAGATACCTTTTATCTAAATCAAGATATTCAATTTTGAAATTTTTGAATTTCGCCCCTTACAAACAGGACAATCATAAATGTATGGAAAAAAAATCACAAATTTGAAAGTTGTATATCTTGTAGTAGAAAAATGATATCTGAGCAAATTCACCGGTATCTAAAGGCTCAAGAGTTATATTTAAATGACTATCTTTGTAAATGTTTGTCAGAAAATATATCAGGTTTCCTACACTTCACAGAAAGTGACCCGAAAACGCATTTTTTGGATTTTTAGGCTCATGATACTCGAAAACCTGATGTGGTAGAACTATACTGCTAAAGAGAATTATATTTAGCACATCAAAAACCTTCAGAATAAAGTAAATTGGTATCTGTGACAAAATCCTGTCGACCAGTGTAATCATACATTTTAAAAAATAAACATTCATAATTTCATAATTATATCACAGATAAATTAATTATGTCTTTGTAATAAATAAGAACTTCCAAATAAATCATATATAACTCTTTTTAAGTAAATATTTATTTGGTATGTATTACATATAATAAAATAATATATTGTATATTGCAACATTCAAGGCGTATATTTCTACATCAGTAAACAAAGACGTCCTTGGATGTTAGTATCGTTTTATTGTTCACCACAACCCTGTGGTTGCGTGTTAGAATAGTAAAATACGTTTGCTAGTTTTAAGTAATACTTATTCATTTTAATAAACTATGTACTTAAATCATAATTCATAAATATTGACTTTTTGAATACATAATATTGACTTTGTTCTATTGGTGGCTGTGGCTAACATCCCGTCATCGTCCTTGGTTCAATTTCAGAGTCGGACGAAATAGTATGGAAGTTAATGCGCATGTAAAAAAAACAATTAAAATCTTTACTAACTACATTATAAATGCGAAACTGTGTCGCGGTTTCACTCCGAAAGTACTGAACCAATTTAATGAGTTTAGAGACGTAGAAAGGATATAGGCTACTCTAAACCGACTTCGCTAAAAGGCAGTAATGTTTTACTCCATAAACGACTGGCGGACGAAGTCGCAGGAGTAAAGTTTGAAAAAACTATTTTTACTAAGTTTATATCCAACACACGATTGTTAATCTAAAATTACTGTAGTATTTTGTAGAATAGTTACATAAAATTGTTGTCAGCCCTGTACCCAGTCAACTGTAATGCAATATGTCTTTGATCATGCGCATTGAAGGGTAACAATTTATCTAAAAATGAGCTCCAATCTTCCGTTACAAAAATATGCTATAAATTACATTGCGCACGTCAACTTCCCTTCAGTCTCCTAAGGACCTCTCTAAGTGAACATATTAATTGCTATAATGACCGACGACAAGGTATTATGTGTGCCGTTTGTGTGTTTTTGCAATCAAATGTGAAATGAATATCTATGTTACTAAATTTTGAATTGTAATATAATTAATTTACATGTGGTTTACTTGTTCCATAGGCGGCTGAAGTAACTCCTGAACCCGTGGAAGATAAAGATGCTGAAAAGAAGTCTGAGTCAGAGACCAAGGACGAGAAAACTCCCGAAACACCTGTCACTGAACCCATCACGAACGGAAGCAATACACCGGAATCGCCCAAGGTGGAGATACCTGCAGCGGAGGAAGTCGCTCCTGTGGCGAGTCCTGAATCCGATAAAACTGACACTGAAGTCAAACCCGAGCTCGAGCCTGAACAGTTGCCCGTCAATGGTCTATCTCTAGAAGAACCTAAAATCGAAGAGACTGAATCACCGAAGGTTGAAGAAAGTAAAGCTGAGGAGTCTCCTGCGGAATCTACTGAGACAACTCCCGCCATTGAAATCCCTGTCAAAAAAGAGGTTTGTGTTGAACAACTGCCTTTGATAGAGCCCACGCCTCCACCACTCCCTGCAAATCCTCCTCCCTCTTCTGTGGCGTCATTCGCCGCCACCACTATGGCACCAGACCTGACAGACGCTTCGCTAGCTAACACCGCTGAAACTTCAATATCTACACCGCCCGCAGTCCTAGATACTAAAACAGATGTACCCAACGAAACTGATAATCAAACCAATCTTACTAATTCCGAAAGTAGCGTTGAAGTTCCCTCTTCTTTAACAAAAACAAATGATGATAATGAAATTATTAAGCAAGCGGATAGCGGCTGCAACGGGACAGCAGAGCTACAGGACAAGGTAGAAGAAACGGAAACCGAGTCATCGGTACCAGAAGTTACTGATGATAAAGTGATAGTTCAAGACGCTCCAGTTAATGTAGAAAACAGTGAACAAATTGATACGTCGGAACCGGCTGTAGTAACAGCGGAAGTATCAGTGCCTGTTGGAATTACACCAGAGCCAGAAAATGCGACATCTGAAATACCCGACGAACCTGTTATTCCATCCGAATGCCCGGCAGAACCTGCTGAACTAGTGCCCGAACCTGTGAACGCTGTACCAGAGCCTGTAGAATCATTACCTGAACCGATTACTTTGTCATCAGAACTAGATGAAGATTTGCCTCCTCCTCCACCAGAGGACGATGATGAGGTTAACGTAATAATTAGCGATAAAACAGAAAAAGTGATAGAACAAATCGAACCTATAGAGCAGGAAATCACACACGCAGCTAACGGGATCGTCCATAGCAATAAGCCCGAAGTGACCGAAAACAACGGCTTCATAGAGGAATCGCTCAACGGAAACGCAAACACCGAACTGGAGAACATGAAAAACAAATGCAAAGACGCTCTCGGAAACGTCGTTCAGACGGTCGAGTGCAACGGCAACATTGAGGAAGTGGAAACCGTCTCGAAAGAGGAGGCGGCCGAGGAGCCGGAGCTGCCGGCGCCGCCCGCCGCGAGCCGCGCCGCGCCCGAGCCACAGGTGACTACGGCAGCCTTGCTCATGTAGTGGATTAGTAACGTAACATAAGGAGCGTTTCCACCCCGTTAACAGTATTTAGTTTCATGTGCATCTCTCTGCCAGCATGCGTGGACCTTCAGTAACCGGAAGACTTGACTCGAAGTGTGCTCGATCCGATATGCCATCTTATCGTGCGATGTGGCCGACGGCCGTCGTTCCCTCCTCTCCCGTACCCGATGCTTGATTTAACTACTACATACTTAGTATTGATTAATATTTGAGCATGACGATAATATTTTGCTTCTGTGCTAACACTAATAATTACCTAATTTATTATTTCACTCAGGTTCTTATTCCTAGTAATTCTAGTTACATACATACTCATAAGCTACGGCTACATTATCGGCCTACGGCGAAGTATATTATACGTGTTTCTGTCAATCTACATCATGTGGAGCAGGGTAGGTGCACGAATATTCGACGGAGCCCGATAATGAAGCCGCAGCATTAAGGTCTACTTTGGGACGTCCGTCCTAGATCGGTAGACGCTAGATTTTTTTTTTTTTCATTTGAATATGTTGCCAGTTTGTTAGCTAGTGCATATTATAACGTGTTGTTGCGGTATTAACCGGTGCGCTGTCGCAGGAGCCGGCCGCGGACAAGCTGTCGGAGCTGGTGGACTCCGCGCCGGCGCTGGTGGGGGACGCGGCGGCGGCGGTGGCCGTGAGCGAGGCGGGGCGGCAGTAGGCGCGAGGACGCCGAGGGCGGCGGCGGCGCGGAGCCGCCACATGGAATGAGCCTTTAATTTATTTCTGTTTAGTACTATATTGTGTGATATCGAACCTAGTTCGATCGATTAATTTTACATCGTCGATTATGTGGATTTTAGTTCCATATTGTGACTCCATACAGAAAGATTATAGTGTAAGATTAGCGTGCTTTTGCTTTTGTAAAATGTAAGATTTTATACGTTTTATTCGCTAGGATCGAGTTTTTTTATAATTATATACAATAAAAGTTATATAGACAGTATACGGTGCGATAAGTTGGTGCCATTATTACAGGGGTTAGGTTTGTCGTCGTCGCGTGTTACTCGCTCCTAAATTTGTAACTGCAAAATATGTTATCGATTGCTCCACGATTAATATTTTTTCTTTTGAAATGTGGCGTAGCAATATCTCCCCTTAGGATATTTTAGTATAATATTATTGGATTTTACTACATATTATATTGTTACTAGAAATCCGTCACCTATTGTATCAGTTTTATAAAACGAGAGGTGTATAAGACAATTGATAAAATTCGGCAACTAATTAGATACGTAGTAGAAAAGGGATTATTTTTATTTCCGATAACCATTGAAGCGAATGAGGAATATTTTCGAGAATCGGTGCGAGCCGCGCCGGCCGGGCGGTGTACATACATGTGCTGCATGTTCGGAACATTTATGTTGGAAATTAACGCATGATGGTGATGTTAGGCTTTTTAAATTGAAAAGCTATTAACATAAGAATATTATCAATAATATTGAATACCACTGGGCGATGATACAAGTATCATCGGATTTTAGTAGTTCAAGACTTAATATTATAATGTATATATGAATAATAATTGAGTTTTTCATTCTGTTAATTGTATGTCAAGTAATTGAAGTTTAAAATGACAAATTGTATCTGTAAATTATTAAGGTTAAAGTAAAACAATGAATTTCCTTTTATCTCATTATGTTAAATATTATTAATATTCATTATATTCAGCTCCTATTTATATTAGGTTGTATAAATTTAGGTTTTCTTTGTCGGCTCTCTTTAATGAACTTGTAATTCAAATAATATTGTACTGTCTTGGTAAGTAAGCTATTGAGCTTAGTGAAATATTATCATTACAGTTGAAAGCGAATATTCAAGTAACTTCTAGAATCAAAATTAGTTAATGAATAGGAAATATGAACTTTTGGACTTGAATTACAGTGGCCAAGTTTTTCTATTATAATATACAATTTTTATGCATATACAGACAATTATATTATAATATTTAGATATGTAGAATGTGTAACAAGTTAGTAAGGCAGCAAGATACGAATGGTTGCCATTAGTGTTCCACCTCCTAAATACAATTAGAAGAACATAAGGTTTGATATTTCTATACAATAATGTGTCATTTTTCTATAATACTTTGTCCAGAAATTATGTGAGTTTCATAATCATTTTTGTAATTTTATACATTTTTTATGAAATTCGGAGTGACACATCTGCATGACTGGAGAAAAACCTCCAAGTACCTTTAATGATTAGCATTATATGAGTGAGACATTCCATATCAAATGCTGAACGCATACTATCCAATTTTTGCTAGTAGCTCCTCGGCGTCTCTCAGCGGATTAGCAGCACAGCTTTGGTGTATATGTAGGCATCTATGTTAGGAACAATTGGTGGCATTATACCAATAAGAACACGAAACTGAGTATGGCAGCAAAAATAATTACTCAATACATTTTTTCCAGTCTTGAGACATTTTTTCCAAGTTAGTTGCATTCATTAACTTTGTTTGTAATGTCCTTGATAGGGTACGTAATACGTATGGAGATGTGTAAACGTAATTTTGCTCATTATGGCTATATTGAAATTATATGATAATGAAATATGTTATTCCAATTTTATGAAACTTAAATGTTGATGTGTGAATGTCTCTAATCAATAAATTTTAAAATAATATATTTTGTTACTTATTTTTCCTGTACCTTTTCTTCACACTAAGATTTCGTCGTGTCCTTCAAGGTGTAGGTAGTCCTCACCCTTGAAAATTTCAATTAAAAAGGATTTTTTCGACAATGCTAAAAAATATAGTCCTTCCGACTTCACGTATCAAAGGTATCATCTGGAATAGGTTAACTGGGGTAACCACATCATTAAAAACCGGTCAAGTGTGAGAAAAAAAAACATAGTTTTTGTATGAGAACCCACTTAAACATTGGTTTTATGCTGTTTCTAGTATTGTTATAGAGGCTACTGAAATACCTACATCATTCGTGAAAATTTTAACTGTCTAGCACAATCGCATGGGGGCCTGGAAGCTTTTGAAAATACAATCAACTATTCACATCGCTGTATCTCTGAAATGGTGAATCTTAGGAATAAAGCGTACAGACAATTTTTATAGATAATTAGATGATAAATAATTTTCTCCTACACACTTTTATGATAAAACTTCCCGTTTTGCTCAAAAGTGCATAAAACTGATATATTTGACCTTGAAATTTAATAGTTGCGTACACCCTAACCATATGTAGGTTTTGAGACAACTTTTAGGGTGTCAATATACAAGTATTTACAGACTTACAGCTGGGTATCTCGAATTCCGAGGTGAACTTACTATAATGACTGGACTATCTTCTTATATATAAAAATTAATCGCAAAATGTGTTGGTAAGCGCATAGGTAACTCAACAACGCCTGAATCAATTTGGCCAATTCCTTTTTTAAAATGTACGTTGAAGTCCAAGGAGGGTTTTATACCTACGGCGAGAAAAATCGAATAATTGCCGGGAAAACCCTAAAAACAGCCCTTTCCCATATTTTTTTGACAGGACGAAGTCTGTCGGGTCAACTAGTACCTATTAAAGTAAATTTAAAATTTGAAAAAATTCGTATTCGTGACCCCACCTGAACGGGGATTCGAACCACCGGACCTCCCGATATCGCGTCGGTTGCTCTAACCTCTGAGCTATCCAGGCAATTACGTCACCAATGCGATTTTTTCCATCGCCTTTTAACCGTTGGCCACGGGTTTTTTTTTTAATTTTAATTAATTCGCCCTGGTAAACGTGTGATCACATGCAAAATTTAACACCGTCGTCTTCCCTATTAGTAGTCTCCATTGCCACTTTACAGTAATGTCTCCTAACTTCAATCGATAAAGAGTTTTGTGACTTCACATAGCATTAAATTGGTATCATGTTAGCCCTACATACTGCTTAGAAGTTTCCTGCGACCTATTGCAGCATTCTCTCCCAGCTCCTACTCGTTAAGGAGTTCTGTAGCTTCATCATCAGTACAAGAGTATAAAATGTTGACATACTGAAGTGAATAGGTCCTAAGATACGATTACGCATCAAAAAACTCCATACGGCCATACAATTATCGATGGTTGTCAGTAGTACAAATTGGACCACCTTAAAAATAAATTATTAAAAATAATTAAAACTTGTTTATATTTGACACAGATATCGCTATGTAGTATTAATATTTGTTTTATTAAAAAAAAAATTCCTCTACTTTTGAAGAATGAGACCCCATGTTTTTAAAAGTATTAAAATGTTCAAGACAGAACCCTCAACAGGCTACCTTTATATCTCTGGAATCTCTTATAAACTATTTTTTGGATTGATTTGAAGGAGGAGCATGTCCCACCTATCAATAAAAAATTATACAATCAATTGTAATGCTTTTTTCAGTCAAAGGTCAAGCAAAAATTGGACTGACATGGACATCAAGTGAAAATTTCTTAGACATTGTAGCTTTAGTTTGTTTGGTATTTGTGCAAGATTTATTATTAGAGGTATGAACTATTTAAGATATATTATAGGTATGAACTTTTATTTGTTAGGCAACCAAAAAATTATTTGCTACAAAAATACAGAAGTTAGTAGGTTTCTAAGTGCTTAGAAATTGATCCATGGGTTGGATCAACATACAGGCCCGCCACTAGCTCGTCGAACGCCCGCGTGCAATACCGATTAAGCCGCCCCATATACAAATCTACTTTTCCGATTCCAAGTATCAAATCGAATTCAAGCCGTTGTCCTATAAGATCTTTTTTATACATTGGGCTAACAAGATGACTTCACTCCACCTGATGGTAAGCGGTAGTGAGATCCACATATGAGGTCGACAGGCACAATAGACCATATTGAGTCGCACTCAGCCTGGAGGCCTGCTTAAAAGCCGTTACACGCCCCTTCTAAAGAGCCCGGGTCATAGGAGGGAGGGAAAATATGAGCTGGAAGGGCATTCCATGGCCTAATGACACGGGGCAGAAAAGAGGAACTAAACCTCTTAGTACAAGCCACCTGCGCCTGCATTGTATGTGGATGGCAGCGCTGCCCAGCACGTGTCCTTCGGGAGTGGATAGAGGAGGGAGGGACTAGCTGAAATCGCTCTTCAGAGCATTCCAATATAGAGACGGTAGAGAACACTTAGACCGGCAATGTCTCTACGAAATTGTAGAAGCTCCAGGGTTTCGGACACGTCTACATCACTGACAATACGGATAGCAGGTCGCTGCAACCTCATCGAGTAAGTATTTTGCGGAACCATCTCAGAGATGAGAGCAATATTCCACACATGGGCGAACTTGTGCCTTATACCGAAGACAGAGTTGCACCGGTGTGAAAAATCGCCTCACTCTGTTCAGGATCCCTTGTTTACGGGAGGCTGTTCTAATGACGCTCTCGATGTAATCCCACTGGTTCAGGTCGCGGCGAACATCGATGCCAAGTATGCTATCCTGTATTGGTAAGGCTGCTCTGAAGAGTAGGATGGGAAAGGAAAGGAGACACTTTTCCAGAAAATTCACACACCTGTGTCTTCTTGGCATTGAACTCGACAAGATTGCATGTACCCCATTCGGAAATGCGGTCCAAGACCCCGTCAAGCTCGGTGACAAGAATGTTCCTCTTCTCGGTTTCGGTCTGCTTTACCCCGTATGGTCAAACGCTTTAGCGATGTCGAGGCTAACTGCCATAGATTCACCACGCTTCTCCATAGCCTCCCCCCAGAGGTGTGAAACGTACGCTAGGAGATCACCCGTGGACCGTTTTGGTCTAAAACCAGCATGTATCAGCAGCATGAGAAAAAAAAATACAAAAGATACTATATTTGAGTAAATATAAATTGTATCTTTTATAATTAAGACCACAAAATCTGAAAATCAATTGAAATGTCGTCGTCGTGGTGCTTAACCAATAATTAAAATGTAGAAATACCTACATCAATTGTTCACAATTTGAACACAGTGTGTATTACTCACTTAAATAATTTGTTACACAAGACAAAACCAAAATGTACTTAAATATTCTTCTACATAAATTGAACTCTTCTTGCTTTTGTGTTTGCAAAATCGGATTATCAACTTTTTTGTATCCAAACTGTCCAAAATTTCATGTTCAATCGAAACCATAGCTAAATTACTTAATTTTTGCTGCTGCATTGTTGACTTGATATATTAGTATTGAAATAAAGCTTAATTAATTTACTTAAATAAAGATTACATTTATTTAATGACTTTTTAATTAATAAAAAAAGTTACGTAAATACTTGTATAAAGCAAATGTTTTACTCAAATTTAACGTAAAAGTCAATTTCTTTATTTTTTTATTCTTTTAGGATGATATTTGTACTTTGTTTCATAAACACCGTGAAATTTTAGTGGTTCTTTCCCGCAGTAAAATTATTCTATCTTAGTAGTACAATAGATTTGTGCAGTTCTTTTTTATTGAAATCAATAAATGCCGGTTTTACGTTAGGTATAATAACCGAAACTCGAAAGCACGAACCGTAGCCGTATTTAGCTTTAAGCATCGATTTCATGCGGCAAGCAGTACCTGATAACATCACATCGAACGATAGCTTCTCTCGTTTTCTAGTTGGAAAATAATTATTTTCAAAACATGAAAAAATTTTTTTTTTTAAATCTGGTTTTGCCGCCCCCTTGACAATGGCGCCCTTGTGCGGTGCACGCCCTGCACGCCCGCTCCTGGCGGGCCTGTCAACATAATATTATCAGCTATTGTTTCCTGCTGGTGGATGGGACAATACATACACAGTCAGTCCACAATTGACATTACAACCACTGTGGAGTCCATAATATGGATTTATTATTCAGCTGCAGTTCAGTAACTTCTTACATTTAATAGTGATTTTATGTGAATCGAAAAACATATACAATATTTTTATTGAAAATTATTATATTTTTTGATATATTTTTATTTCATTTGGCCCTTGATTATTATTCATTCAGTATGTTTGTAGATGCTCTTCTAGACCTGAAATAAGTTTACCAACAGTTTCTTTATTCAATTCAAACAATTGTTGCCTCTGGGCTCCACTTGCATTGACAGAACTGAATATAACTTGCAATAGTGGATACTTCAAAACTTTGGAATCACTTGAGCCTACAACTAATTTAAGTTTCCAATCAAAGTCGACTAAAGTATCACCAAAAGATCTGTTGTGATGTGTTATTAAAGAATTTAACACATCAGTTCTTCTTTCTTTTAACATCAATATAAAGTGATTGATTCTTTCTGGGTTCCAGCCACTATTTTCAATTTGTTTTGTTACATTGTCTATGTCAAAGTTATGCTGCATTATCAACTTGACTAATTCTTCTTTTGCATCATTTATAACTGTACAATCAATGTCAGGCCCAGTAATTTGGCAAGATCTGTATAAATTTCCCAAAATTTCTTCTGCCACCTAAAATGAAATTATAACTAATTATAATATTAACATATTTTATCATGTTAAGGAATCAAATTACACTGAACTGATAACATTATTTCATTGATAAACAAAATCAATTGCTAACCAATGTAAATGTAGTGTATGGTTCCAATTGAAAAACTATATCCATGGTTATATTTCCACTTCAGCACATTAAACACTTTTAGAACGGTAGTCCTAGCATTGATCACGGGGTATTCGTAGTAAAATACTTTATTGACTTGGAGTTCTACTTCATTAAAATAAACAAGCCACTATAATAGTAAACCAGTATCTGTCTCTCATCGATTTGTTGTTAATGGTTTTGTTGACAGTCTTTTTTTTATACCGGTTTAACGGCTTTGATAAAAATCATACAGCCAAATCTTCATTTATACCCAAGCCGCTCTAAGTTGACTGATTTGACACATACCAGACTGACTGCACTAGTGAAGGACAACGGTCCTTCACTAGTGCAGTCAGTCTGGCCAATATTGCCGAAGCAAATAAGTAACAGTTATTTCCACTTTATAACCAAGCAAGGTCTAACTATAACAATTTTTTATTAAAAACATTTATTCACATCCAGAAGATTGAATGGAAGTTTCTTATTTAAAAATATAAATATTTTTAAAATACAATACTTATTAAATCCTTCATCTTATTTTTAAAAAATACCTGGTGAATATTACCCATTACGTCACTATGAAAACATGTAAAACGGCTTAGCCTTGTAAAAGCGTAATACAGAGTGGAAATTTTACGTTTTCTTTTTTGAATTCAATTATTTTAAGTAATAAAAGACAAATAATTAGATAATTAGGTGCATGTGACATTTTGAAATAACGTCTTATTTTCAAAAGTTGTTCTTTATGATTCGCTAAATATGTTCCTCTTAACAAGGATAAATGCAAAATATAAAATAAAAAGTGTCAAATCAGTCATCTAAGAGCGGCTCCGGCGTAATGAATTTCATCATTGATTTCTACTATTTTCACAGTCTTTTAGAGATGTCAGTAATTTTTATTATTTAGTCATTGAATTTATCCCTTTAGGGAAAGGCAAAGGGAATTGGCCTATACAGCTTTTGTCTTTAGTATAGTCCTTTTCAGCTAAGATGATCCCTGTGACATATCGATTTTGACAATTGTAGAGATGTCCTACAATGAAATAATTTCGATTATTTCTGGTAATCGATAATATTTTATAAGTATAAAATCAATTTTATTAATCTACAAATATTTAAAGCATGATTTGTCTTTATGTATTATAGTGAGAGTTTCAGATTCGGTAAAGTGAAATAATAAGAAGAGAGTAATTTTTTCATTCAGTATTTAAAAATTACTGTCAGAAGAATCGCTTCAATCGCTCACCATCCCGGACATTTATTATAAGTTGGTCTTTCCAGTCCTCTTATATGGTACTTTTTGTCTTTTCGACTACTTTCGTCAAATTTTCACGAGTGACTGAAGCCATTGTCAAGTGATCGCAATATTGCACCCGATTATGTTAGTCCCACCACTGTGCTCTTACTACGTTCCGTTCTACGTATACGAACTGCTTAGGTATTTTAAAAAAAATCTATTACATTAAATTAAACTAAACGATTCTGTTTCTCTTTTGAAAGTATAAAATTATTTATTTTAATATTTTTCTTAATAACGCCGCAAAGAAATGAAAAGACGTGTGGCACTCGGGGACTGCCGCGGTATATCTATTGCATAGCATCGTCCGAGCAGCTCGTCTCGATTCGTACGAGTTTCGTAGAGTCGTACAATACGTCTAACCGCACGCACATCGTGCCGAAGTCTACCGAACTGAAACGACGTTAGACGATTGTGAGGTTTTTTTCGTTACAGAATTTCTTGGTTCGGTCGTCGCGCTCAAAGCCCGCGATAAAAGCTATGCAATAGCTTAAAAAAGTGTGCAACAAAATTATTTTCGTTTGTCAAACGCAAAATGCGTGATTCAGAACACAATGAAGTGTCACAGGGATCATCTTAGCTGACAAAGACTATAAAATATAGTTTCAGGTATTGCGACCGGAGCCAAACATGTATTAAAAATGAAATTCAAATAACTATAGAATATGAGTTGAGATTAAGTAATTATTCGCTTCGGTCACAGAAATATATTCGCAAAGTATAAGACGAGACAAAATAGGTTTCAAAATACAATTTTAAGAATGTGCGATGGGCTAACTCCCCCGTGCTTTAAATACCTGAAGAGTTTTTGTAATAAATGTCATTACCGAAAGATTCCAAACAAGAAATAAATAGAATATTATGTGTATGTACATTTGTACATACGCCCTAAATTTAGTTCGTCAGTTATTATCAGTCGGACCGTTGAGAATATCACAAATGGATCCGTTCATTAAATAATTTACTACAAGACGTCGCAAATAGAGAAAATGTGGGCGTAATAAATTAATAATACAATAAAATGTATCTCTCTTTAGAATCTCGCGAACACATTCATGTATTGTAGGTAGCATGTAGCAAATTTTCTAGGAAATTTATAAATTTGCGGATCTTTGATGGCGATGTGCTAAATTACCGTTACAGTCGGACCTTTTTAACTAATGGCTAACTTTCGACTCTATAACTTTGTTTAAGTATAATTAAAGTATTTATTTTACATTTTTGTATCTGTCCTGATAACCTATTAAAATGGGTAAATAAAAAAATTCAAACATCACCCGCGCGTCTTCACATACGGCATGTCCGGCGTGAGACGAATCGCCTACGCGGACGGAGACGCCTAAGTACCTATAATTCGCTTTTCGCAAAAAAAATCCTGTTTCATGTATTTTTTTTTCTTTGTATTGTATTGCTTTTTAATTGTAATCGTCCTTATTTATTTTCCTTCTGTTCATCTGTTGCGTCATTCAAAGGTTCTGCCAAAATATCAGCAGCGCGCCATCGCGACTTTGCGGCTGCTACGGCACATGCTGAGGGAGAACCTTTTGATCATAAATAGGTATATAATTATTTTGTATGTGTCTGTTTTATTTTAGTTTTGTATTTTTAATTTTCTGATCAATAAATGTTTTCTATTTTATTCTTTTCAACTTTTTTGCTCTAGTCATCTGGTATTTTTGTAACCAAAGGAATTATTGGCATACCGATTAGCACCTGCCTGGCATCTCTGGGTCCCTTTTTACTTACCAAAGATAAATCCCATGAAGTTAACAAGGAAATCAAAGAAAAGGTTCTAGTTCAATACAATTATCTTTATTAAGAAAATCAGATATAATCATACATATAACTATTTAAGATAGATATAACTCAAATATTAAGTAAATTGTATTAATAATTCTAACTAAGTATATCATGTCACGTGGTAAAAACATTTATCATTTAAGTAATAAAGGTTTTATTCAACTTGTGATTTATCGTACATTGAATTAGAGCTATATTAAGAAGAATTGAACACTTCAAATCTAGGCAAGAAATAATTAAAAAGAAACCCGCCGGAACCCTGTTGGCAGGTAATTTTTAAGTGTTTATCAACTTGTTGGACAATCATACATAATTGTTTTAGGTTCCTGCTTCTTTTCTACTTCTTCCTATTACTCGACCCTCCATAATATAAGTACATACATATTTACTACCCTGTTACGATAGATTTAATAAAGGTACATTGGATATTGTAAAATTTTGGTGCAGAAAAACATACAAAGAAATTAGTTTCATAATGAAATATTAAATTAATCAAGATGGGTTTATTCTTATATTATATGGATTCCTTGAAAAAACTTTAAAACACAAAAAGTTTTTTTATTTAATTTAAAAAGATACAATAATTAAGTAACTGTTCACACAATGTACCACAAATAATTACGTTACGGTAAAATATATTTACATCTTTATTGTGACATTACTCAATATCCCAGAGCAGCAACAGTTATTTGAAATCGTATTTATTTTTATCGAAGATATCTATGATATGGCATTTAAAAATTCAGTGAATATAAAAAAAACGCAATTTTAAAATTTCACACGTATAAATGAAAAAAGGATTAGGATAATTTGGGGGATTATACTTAGTACCTACTTAATGTTCAAAGCTTCCAAGAATAACATAGTGTCCTGAGGTTGCTGCCTCGGTCGGCATTAGACTGATTAAAGCTTCAAGACAAAATATATACAATTGGCTCTAAAGATATAATCAATGTTATCTACAAATAACACTAAATTATAAAAATATATTTCTACAACACTGGGTGAGGTAGGTCGCTGTTGGATCTGGAGACCAACTATTTCTGGATATATTCACTGTCAAATCTATGGCTTAATAGATTTTGTAAGGTTTTAGAAACAGGGAAAACATGTAGCACTGGTATTGTTCGAAATCGGTTCTTAAAATATGCAAAATGAAATTTTATGTCTATGTTGTAAAGAAGATCTTAGTCGTCTTTTTTATGGTGTTTATGAGGAATATCCGTTATTAAAGTATCTACTGACTGACTATGCTACATGAATGTGTTATTAATGAAAAAATATAATATTTATATGAATTAGAAAATGAAAGGTTATGTTTAAAATTGTCTGTACATTGTTTTACGAAAGTGTCATCAATATTAAAAAAAAATTGCATTTACTTCAAGAGTAAATCGAATTTGATTCACTCTGTAATACCAACTAGGTACATGACACGATCTATGGGTCGCATGTACCTTTTTATTGAAACACTCAATTCTTCCATACATCTAAATGTTAGTAAATTTCCCTTATTACAACTTACAATGGTACATCACGTTTTCTAAATTCAATAGGCACAATGAGTGAAATCTTACCTACATAAAATAACCATGTTTCAGTATAAATGTTACAACTCAAATTTATATGCATATACATATATACATTATCCTAGTATTCACATAGCAAAAAGCGATAGTATATAAATTAGTAAATTAATATGATTACTATTCACTTAATCAATTAAGAGAATATGAACGAAAACGATATTTTTGTGTTCCCATTAATTTGAATAATTATGTAATAACAATTTCTTACATAAAATGTATTCTTAGAACTATCAATTTATCCGGGAAAAGGGAATAGCATAGCATTAAGTTCGCAATTGATAACATAGCACCTGTTCTTATAATAATAATATTTGTTTAAATGTGGAATCGTAGCTAACTAAAATACGAACTGTAAAAACTTGCAGTTCATTTACTAGCAGTAAAAATGTTTATTGAAGAAATAAAAGTATAATAAAATTGAAAAAAAAAAAACACTAATACGCGTATTGACTCTCATGCTTGTGGCACTAAGGTTTCACTATCCTGGGTAAGTAAAGAACATATTGATGTTTATTATTGCACTTGGTAAATGTGTGGCGTATTCTGATTCATTCTTGACAAGATACGCATAATATGTAGGATAAATATATTGTGTTTGCTTACTTGTCCATGTCCAATACATGCAGAAACTGTGTAAATATAGAACCGTATAATAAGCAACTTACATAAATTTTAATTTCTGTGTTTATAAAGTATGTACCTATGTACACTAGGCACTATAGGGCAGTGCTCAAACAGTAACAAATTGAGAATAAATGCAGTTTTTGTTACATATACCTACTAACAAGAAGTGTATGACAGCACTTACGTAAATTTAAAATGAAAAACGGACGTAACAAAAATTTAAGTACACGTGATATCTAACCACATTTAAATGTTATTTTTAATTAATTTACGTTCATTCGTGAGTAACGTGACATTATGAACACATACCAATTGCACAGTGGTAACTAGTAAAAAATCTGTACTAAATATTTATGTACAAAACTTTTAAAACTCTCAATTACTGGTTTAACTAGGTGTTTATTCAGATCTATTCTACGTATTTTTGTGTATGCACTTTAATCTACAAAATAAAAATAACAATAAAGCAATAACCGAAACAAAGTACGTACACGAACTACATTTATGTACAGCTTTAAAACAGATGTTCAAAATAAATACAATCTCAATAAGAAAAAGAAATCAAGGTTATATAATATTGTATCTTAACTTGTTCAGAATAGTAACCGATTGTCATTTAAAACATGTAACTTTTAATTGTTTTGAATATAAAGCGAAGAATTAAATGGCAAGACCTTTATTATATAAACTATATTAATTAAATGTTACAGCCGTGTTTGCGGTTGTTGTACTTAGTGGCTGTTACTTGAGCGATAAGTAGTCTGTTGTTTTTTTGTCTAATTTAACAATAGACCTCCAACGCACATAGACTAATCATTGGTTAGAAGAGTTCATCTAAGTACAT
Organism: Maruca vitrata; assembly: GCA_039566165.1. Classification (NCBI taxonomy): domain Eukaryota; kingdom Metazoa; phylum Arthropoda; class Insecta; order Lepidoptera; family Crambidae; genus Maruca; species Maruca vitrata. The sequence continues at coordinate 11,811,454 of CM076914.1, read as the reverse complement.
TATAGGGCAGAGCGGCGGGACCTGTTGCCGATTCCAGCAGTCTCAATGTTATGATATTCACCAGACGGAACACATGGTGCCTTTAAATTTTACATGTTCCAAAACTTATAATGTACGTTTTACATCCATGAGGTAGTTTTATTAGATTTGTTTGGATGGAAATGGAGACAAGACTTATTGTAAAAGATAGGTCTTCTGAAATTTCTACTCGCGAAATAATAGGTATGATCGTTGACGTTAATAGTTACATTGCTACATTATTTCCTTATACAAAGTTGGGACAGGTCGTGCTTTTGATGGATTGGGAGAACGCGGCGTGGCTTGTGAGTTATAATGGAACAATTTGCATTAATTTCATACTTAAAATCAATGCAAATTGTTCCATCCTACGTACCTAGAACCTGGCGGGCAGCTCAATTATTCAGTTAGCGCGATGCCCAAAGATCTTAAATTCGAATCTGTAATCCAAATGCACAGTACAAAGGACACATGATTTTCCAATTTTATATTAAGCTGTAGGATTGACGAAATTCACTTGTAGTCTTCGCTAATTGACCATCCTGCGTTTTATTTCACTGGGGATCGATAGATGTCAACGGAGATTGGTTGTCGACGGGGATTGGTTGACGCCGGGTCTTTGTCGTCGCCGGGACTTTATCATAGACAGAGATTGGTTAGCTCAGTTGACGAGGCCGGCGTCCTTGGCCATGCTGTAGAAGATGCCGTCCTTGCGCTGCAGCAGCTCCTCGGGCGGCGCGAAGTCCACCAGCGTGCCCTGGTCCAGCACCATGACGCGCGTCGAGTCCATGATCGTGTTGAGTCGGTGCGCGATCGTGAGCACCGTGCACGACGCGAACTCCGAACGGATCGTTTTCTGCGGATAGTGCGATCGTTTTTAGGCAAGACTTTGTTGACACATCACATCACATTGTTTGGTGTGTGTAGCATGTAGTTGCATAAATAATATGGTATGTATATTTTCTAATGTGTATATTGTGTTAAATTATTTTTTGTTATGTCTGATGGCGATTAAAAGGCGACTTATACTAGCAAGTAAATATGCGCAAATCATGTCCGGAACTGGATTGAACATGGAACGGTTAACTTGCCCTCCGGAACCAGTTTTGTTAACATGTTCGCGGAACTGTTTAGTTCAACCGATATGTTTGCGCGGGAAGGCCCGTGCGCGACTTCGTTCCCTACCGGCGGTCGCGTCTGGCGGAGCTGCGAGCGGCGAATCGGTCGGACATGTTAGGAACTGTGAACATGTTTACCGCGGCGCCTCGGATGGGAACTGTACAGATCCAGTGTCGGACATATTTCCTGGAACGGTTTAGGTCCGGAACTACACATGTCTACTAGTAAGGTGTCAGAAAATTGCTCTCGCTCCATCGAGCTACGGTGCTTACGTCACCGGTGACGTCACGCGTCGCTCACCTGTATGACGTCGTCGGTCTCGAGGTCGACGGCGGCCGTGGCCTCGTCCAGCACCAGCAGCGGCGTCTTGCGCAGCAGCGCGCGCGCAGGCACACGAGCTGCCGTGCCTACGTCACCGGTGACGTCACGCGTCGCTCACCTGTATGACGTCGTCGGTCTCGAGGTCGACGGCGGCCGTGGCCTCGTCCAGCACCAGCAGCGGCGTCTTGCGCAGCAGCGCGCGCGCAGGCACACGAGCTGCCGTGCCTACGTCACCGGTGACGTCACGCGTCGCTCACCTGTATGACGTCGTCGGTCTCGAGGTCGACGGCGGCCGTGGCCTCGTCCAGCACCAGCAGCGGCGTCTTGCGCAGCAGCGCGCGCGCCAGGCACACGAGCTGCCGCTGGCCCACGGACAGGTTCTCGCCTCCCTCAGACACCTCGTGCCGAAGTCCCGCCGGTAAACCTGCCACAGACACGTTTATAAGCAAATTTAAAAACAAAACACTGCACAATGTGGCTGGTGCAGATATTAAGCACAGGTGATCTTAGGTGAAGTCTTCAGGTGCGAAGTGCTTTACAGATGAACCACAGAAATAATCAAGCAAGAGCTTGAATTCGTATCTGACACGGAAACCCATCCAAAGCATCTGCAGGTCTAAGGATAACACAATATAGGCAAGGTTTTTGAGTACAGCGCCATCTGTTGGCGGCGCGCCACAAACGAACCTTTGACGAAGCTCTTGAGGTGAGCGTGCTCCAGCGAGCGCCAGATCTCGTCGTCGGTGAACGCCTCGAAGGGGTCCAGGTTCATGCGCAGCGTGCCCGAGAACAGCACCGGGTCCTGCGGGATGATGGTGATGCGCGAGCGCAGCTGGTGCAGCCCGATGGACGCGATGTCGATGCCGTCGATCAGGATCTTGCCCTTCATCGCTTCTACTATCCTGTACGACGAAATGCAACGTTTTAATGATGTCATTTTGAAATGGTACAAATAACATAACATATTTAAAAGTTAAAGTGCATGATTAATGTTATGTTTAATTCATGTAGGATGGATGATACTTGGATGCTGGTCCAGCTCGTATTTAAATATCTGACATAAATATAAAACCACAAATGTAGAAGTAGAGTAAGTACTAAGGCTGCCCGCTGACGTAAGATTTTGTGACCACATTTCACCTGTTTCTTATGGAAATGTATGTTGATCCAATGCATTCAGTACCTTCTATCTCTTACAAAGAATCCAACTAGTTACCAATTAGGCTGAGCAACAAAATTAGATTTTTGAAAAAAGTAATGTTGCCACATGAAAAAAAGACAAAAGCCCTGTCGGTTGTTATCGGAAGTGGGCGAGCATACCTATAACTGCCTCGTTGGTCTGGATAGCAAGCGCTGCGTAAGGACCGAGAGGTCCCCGGTTCGAATCCAGTGGTCCGACACTGGACTCGAACCGAAAATTTGTGTAAGTTTTTCTGTAATAAAATTGCTCAGCCCGGAGTAAGGAAGTTGGCGGATGAACGCCCGTGCCTCGGGATGTACGTTAAGCCGGTGGTCCCGCGCCCTATCTCTCATCGGTAATGTCGGATTTTAAACCACACATTAGAAAACTGAAAGTGTCCGGGATAACATTCATTCATTAAAACAAAACAACATGGAAATATGATTTTAGACTTTCGCGTTCCATTACACTAAATATTTGTCTTTATAACGCGTGTAGACCCATAAAGACAAATATTTAGAACATGGAAATATCCCGCACACTTTAAATTTTTTTAATGTCGGATTGCCGTCTCACCGAATTATGGGATTAAGGGTATAGAGAGTGCACTTGTGTTTGCGCGCACATTTGTGCACATGGCTGATCTCAATTGTCATCGGGCGCCATCGCTGAAATCGGTCGGACGCATTATTTATTTGATGGTCACCTGAAGAGTCCCAGCGTGAGGGTGGACTTGCCGGCGCCGGTGCGGCCGACGATGCCGATCTTGTCGCGCGGCGCCACGGTGCAGGTGACGCCGCGCAGCGCCGGCCCGCCGGAGCGGTACCCCAGCGTCAGGTCGTACAGCTGCAGCGCGCCCGTCTCCGGCCAGGACGCCGACGGCCCGGACCCCACCGTCCACGCTGCTTCCTGATAGACACGCGTATCGATCAATACTTCATGTTGACTGGCTCGGTGAAACAGTGGTGTGTGACCCATGGTCACTATCCACGGTACCAAGAGTCGTGCGCTCGATTCCCACCCGGGACAAATGTTTGTGTGACGAACATCAGTGTTTGTTCCGTGTCTGAGTGTGTTATTAGATATATTTGTGTGTGTGTGTGTATCTGTTATGGACCAAATGATAAATTGGGCATTATTCATACTGCCCGGTCCATATGAAAAATGCCCAATATGAGAGTGCAATTCAATAATAATTATTCAAATAATCACTTTGACCGGGCATTATACATAATGTTTATCACCTTTTGGGCAAAGTAATACAAACATTTTATGTAGAAAATACTTTAATCATTATTATTATTTGATATACAATAGTTTAATATAAAAAGTAAAAAATATTGTGGCGTGAAAAAAATATCATAACAAAAGACCCCCTTTTGTGGACATAATTTGGCGGCGTAACTCGTAAGACACGCTATTATTCAAAATTGCAATATAAATAAAGGCGTTTACACCCAAAATCTTAGTCATTATTATTGTTAGTATTGATGCGCGGGGGGATTAAGATTACGGAGACATTGGCTATTTATTGTTTTTCATCGTTTCGGCATTTTAAATCCAAGTCCAAACACAAAGCAAAATCAAAGTCCAAACACAAAGCAAAATCAACGTCCAATAACGCGTCAAAGTCAACGTAACGGTCACAAAAAATAATAAATTCACGGGGGAACGTAATCTATGCGCACATGTACGAAAATGTCTGAATACATAGATAAATGTATGGTCAATACACAGCAGCGGGGGTTACGAATGATAAAATTAATCAAATTACGTAAAAATATAAGTGAAGTTTCCCATGTACAAAAATTATTCATCCTATTCTAAAAATTACGCAGTGAGTATTACCCATTACGTCACTATGAAAACGTGTCAAACGGCGTAACTTTGTAAAAAGCGTAATACAGGGTGAAAATTTTACGTTTTCTTTTATTATTTAATTATTTTAAAGCACAAAAGACAATTATTTACCTCAAATTACGCACAATTATCATATTGCCCAATTATCACATAGCCATATAATAATGCCCCCGCATTGTGATAAATAATGAAGTTGAAATAATAATTAATCACTTGGCCCGATAGGGCTAGACATTATACATAATGCTCGCATTAATCACTTGGTCCATAACATATCCACTGTTGATTCTGCTATCTAATCAGGATCAGATCAATGTATGTGATTTTGTGTAATACATGGAATAATTGTTCTTTTTTCCCAAACACTAATGGGCAGCTACATTAGGGAGATATTAGGAAGTAACTTAAGTCACCCGAGGCATAAGGCCCCTAGCACACGTCATATTTTAAAAGCTAAGACCCTGTCCAGTAAGACGAAACCTACGGGCGTAGAATCTTCTTGTATCTTTTATTTAGGGTCTTATGGTGATTTTATTCTACGGCGCCAATAGATTTTTGTATCAGGCGCCGACCCGTCAGCGATACTTAAAAACTGTCCCTATATCTATGCATATTGGGCCTTCAGCGCAGACAGTCAGCGAGCGGTCAGCGCGACTCTAAAATCAGCCTGAGCTGACACGGTTGCGTTTGTTAGAATTATAGGCTTGTATAATATTTTATAATTTATATAAAATTTTTGATTATGATTTAATTTTTACAATCATAATGTTTTAAAAACATGTGGCTTCTTGAATTGAAAAACAAATGTCATCCGTGTCACAGTTGGGTGTCACAAGTGTCACCTAACTGTCAAACTTTTGCCTTATAAAGCCAGCACGGCTTAAGCGATGGTCACTTCGATCGTAGCATCGACAGAGGCGGATCGCTCTTCACTAAGTTAAGTATTATCCTGATTAATTGTGTTTAATAACTGCTAAGTATTGTTACTATGAAAGTGTAACCGTATATAGTATTATTGTTATAATAATAATAATGTATTATAACAATAATAAATCATAACTATTAGTTAAGTAATTGTCCTGATTCATTGTGTTAGGTAACTGCTAAGTATTGTTGCTATGAAAGTGTAATTCTATATCGTATTATTGTAATAATTATAATAATGTATTATTACAATAATAAATTGTAACAATTATCATTGTTTAATGTACCTTAAATACTTTTAAATATTTAAAGACAATATTGGATTAATTGGTATGTTGTAATGGTCTATTAAATAGAAATACATACCTTTTTATTTTATGTACTTGCCTTTGGCTTTGCAATATATCCTGTTGGCAAAAGCTGTATGAATCATCAAACAGCTTTGATAATTATAACCATATAATTATACCTTACTTAGAGTCATGATTGATTTTATTTCTTGATCCCCGCTAATAAACATGTCAATCACATATTTATATTAACCTATGCTCGATTTAATCATAAAAAAAGATATTTGTATGTTATTATCAAAATAGAAATAATTTAAATCTAACATCAGAAGTGGGATTGGCTAGTCCACAAAACTAATACTTTATTTATTTTTTTTGTTCTGGCTCAACTGGCGCTAACTATACGTGATGCTGCTGTCGCCACCAATAGGCGGCTCGGTGAAGATATGACGCTGCGGCCGAGCTTTGCTTCAGTACGGACGACTGGTACAAAAGGAGATTCCTGATACGCCAAGAAGTAAAGGACAGGCGGATCAATGAAGTTGTGACGCTGCTGCCGAGCTTTGCTTCAGTACGGACGACTGGTACAAAAGCAGATTCCTGGTACGCCAAGAAGTAAAGGACAGTTCGATAGTTATAACTATTACTTATTAGCTTTGCACTATGTGTTTCAAATGGTCAGATTGGCCGAACGTATTTACAACAATTTTTAGGCTACTGACTAGTAAATTGTTCCTTTATGTTTTACTACCGATCACAGTCTACAGAAATTCTTTACTTAAGATGGATACAATTATAAATTCGTCATACAGTTAATCTAGGTTGATACAGGTTTAACCAGAGTATCTCCATGACATTAATTACCAGTTCTTAAAGGTATATTATTGTAATATTAATCTAAAATTGGGTATGTAGAATATTTTTTTATGGAAGTAATAATAATAAATTTCAAACCGTAATAAATACAAGAGTTAAAATTGAATGTGCATTGAAAACTATTTTGGTCATAGATACACCAAAAATATTATTTAACCAATATTTAAATAAATAGATCAATTTTGTAATTCTGAATAATGAATTATTTCAGAATCTGACCAATTACGTATATCCACTACCATTGTTACATTTGTTTTGGCCATTACAAAGTTATACTGAGAACTGAAAATAATCTTAATGCGTCTGAGCTTATCAACAGCTAATTGCCTTTAGACAGGAAATAGTAAAGAAAAATAATACAGTTGCGATCCAAAATGAGACGTAAGACCATAACTATTATATTAGTTTTCTTTTTAAAGATGTAAGTGAGTTGTAGAAAAGTCAAGTTCGGTGAATTCTGAGGAAATAACAAAGTCGTTTTGAGTATATTTCATTTTGAAACGTGGATCGCAAAGGGAAAACGGATTTTAATTCTAAAATTATTTTTTTTAACAAAATATGAGGAATGACAATTTCGTTATAAATTAATTTGTGCGAGAATGCTACATCCAAATTTTTGCAGCAATTGCTAATAGATACAAGACGGAAATGTTCTTGGCTTAGACCCGTTTATTCACAAAAGACCAATAAGTATAAATTAATGTCTACAGTTCAGAAAGTATACTAGAACAAAATATAAAAATAGGTATGTTTAGACTCTGAAACTTATATAATATTATTATAATTATTTCATATTAAATACTTAATAATCTCTGACACTTAATATCTATCTATAAAAAGGAGACAAGACACTGCCTAGTGTAGCGACCGTTTGGATATTTATCTAGGAAGTCTTTAAGAAATAAACGAATTACTTAGTTGTGTATGTAATATTTATATATACATATATTTCTATAATTTGGTAAATATAAACATTGCAAACTTTGGAAAAGCATAAGTTAAAAGATTAACTTTTATTCAAAGTAAAAAAAAAATACTGATTACTTGGCATATTGGTAGGTGATATAGATATTATTTGAGAGGTACTGTCATTGGACAGCAAACCACGATAAACTGCAAACTGTAATTAGAATTGTAATAAATTTGATAAGACCGTAAACTGTGATTGGGTTGTAAACTGTGAAAGATTAGACTAAAGACGTGAAATAATAAGACTTTAAACTGATTAATCTGCAAACTGTTTTTGTCTATAAAGTGTGGTTAATGTATAATTTAATTCCTATCGATAGTTTGGCTTTAGAAGTATTGGAAGTTAACGGAACGACGTTAAGTTACTTAGCTTAATAACAAAATTAAGATATATGCCTAGTAAAATAGGAACATAACTTTCAAAACGGGTTATATAAAATAAAGCATTGCTTATAGGTATATAATATTTATTTAGGCTATTTTGAGCTAGGCTTAATAAAGGATTAATACAATTCCTAGAGATTTCAATAAAAAGTAATACTTAAAAAGACTATTATATATATTACAATTGATTTTAAAGACAACACATAAAAAAAAAATCTACGAACCATATGAACTAAGAATAAGACGATTCGCTTTAAAATGGTTCAAATCTTACTTGATAGCAATATGGCACTGTAAAAGTTAGCAATCTTGATGCCGGTCAAATCAAACGCTCACAGGTTGGATTTCTCACAAAGAGTTTTGGGTTTTATTTTTGTTTTTAATTTACATAATCGATCTGCCAGAGTCGCTAGGTACCATTCTACAGGATTGATTTCACTTATGATAATTAATTTATTTTGTCATATAATAATACTCATTTACTAACTAATGACAAAGATTCTTTATTAATACTGGATTAATTTTATTAATAGACTTACAACTTAGAAAACTAAAAACAAAAGCTGAAATTAGCGATTACCAATAAATAGCTAGAAGATATTGTCAATACAAAAAGGACAAAATCGGAACCCGTTTTCGCAACTATTATGTAGGACACACACATTTCATGAAAAAGGGGTCTATGCCTACTCGCTTACTATCGGGGTGCTCCACTTTAAACTGAAAGAAATGTTTGTTTCATAATAAAATGTACTCGGATTATTCGTAAAATAAAACTAATAGAGGATTCAAACCTAAATTTAATAAAATCAAACATTTCTGGAAAATAATATTTTATGACTATGAATATTTTAGGGAATATGACGTGAAAACCGAAATACAAATTGGTGTCTGATAAGTAATTGTAAAAAAAAAGGGTTTTAAAAAAATAAATACAAAGAAAAAAAAAATGTTCTAGTGCCAGTCCAACTGTTGATTCAGTTTTGAAACTAAGTACTAAGTAATTTTAAAAGCTGTGGATTTTGATTTAAGAGAAAAACAAAATATAAAAAGATTATTGCATTATTTTTGGTTATTACTCTTGTCAGTCTGTTATTGAAAATATAAGTAAAAATATATTTAAATATATCTCAAAGTGTTATATCACATGGGAGAAGTAAATATTTAACTTTCAAATTAAATATTAAGATTTGTTCATTTTAATGTGAGATTATTTGCAGAATTGTCAATGCTGAAATTAAATATATACAATCATAATTATATGTAATTTGAAAAATAAATAAATCGGTGGAAAAGTTCATTTATTAATGATAATATACGTTATTGGTAAAGTTTGATAAAACTTAGTCTTTGACTTAAGTCAATCCTTGACCTTAATGAACAAACATCTGGATTAGGCAAGGTTTGTTTTTGTTCCAAATTATGTATACTTAATGAGGAAAGTGATAGAATCAATATATATTTTTTTATTTATTGTGTACCTAATGTGAGAGGTGAAAAATAAAAAAAAAGGTAAATTTAAGTTGATTATTGAATATTCAGAAAGTCTACTTAATGGCAGAAGCAGGACTCTGACTGAAATGAGACGTAAAAAAAAAAAAATTAATTGGTATACATTGGTATAGGATAGTGTCATGCTACATTAATTTAGTGTTAAGAATAAAATTATCAACTGTTGATTATTGTCTTTGTTCTGATATATTAAGGTTAGAAATGTCTACTTAACTGTGAGAAGTGAGACAGATTAAGGCTAGAAATGTCTACTTAACTGTGAGAAGTGAGACAGATTAAGGTTAGAAATGTCTACTTAACTGTGAGAAGTGAGACAGATTAAGGTTAGAAATGTCTACTTAACTGTGAGAAGTGAGACAGATTAAGGCTAGAAATGTCTACTTAACTGTAAGAAGTGAGACAGATTAAGGTTAGAAATGTCTACTTAACTGTGAGAAGTGAGACAGATTAAGGTTAGAAATGTCTACTTAACTGTGAGAAGTGAGACAGATTAAGGCTAGAAATGTCTACTTAACTGTGAGAAGTGAGACAGATTAAGGTTAGAAATGTCTACTTAACTGTGAGAAGTGAGACAGATTAAGGTTAGAAATGTCTACTTAACTGTGAGAAGTGAGACAGATTAAGGTTAGAAATGTCTACTTAACTGTGAGAAGTGAGACAGATTAAGGCTAGAAATGTCTACTTAACTGTGAGAAGTGAGACAGATTAAGGTTAGTAAATGTCTACTTAACTGTGAGAAGTGAGACATATTAAGGTATTAGTAAATGTCTACTTAACTGTGAGAAGTGAGACATATTAAGGTGTTAGTAAATGTCTACTTAACTGTGAGAAGTGAGACATACTAAGATGTTATAATGAATGTCTACTTAGTGAGACTGTGATGTCGAATATAGTCTGTATAACAATGTGAATAGCTATATTAATATAATATAATTCAATAATATAATAAATGATTGATAGGTACTTCAGGGAACGAAGTACATATCAGAATGGCCGTGTTAGAATTATAGGCTTGTATAATATTTTATAATTTATATAAAATTTTTGATTATGATTTAATTTTTACAATCATAATGTTTTAAAAACATGTGGCTTCTTGAATTGAAAAACAAATGTCATCCGTGTCACAGTTGGGTGTCACAAGTGTCACCTAACTGTCAAACTTTTGCCTTATAAAGCCAGCACGGCTTAAGCGATGGTCACTTCGATCGTAGCATCGACAGAGGCGGATCGCTCTTGACTAAGTTAAGTATTATCCTGATTAATTGTGTTTAATAACTGCTAAGTATTGTTACTATGAAAGTGTAACCGTATATAGTATTATTGTTATAATAATAATAATGTATTATAACAATAATAAATCATAACTATTAGTTAAGTAATTGTCCTGATTCATTGTGTTAGGTAACTGCTAAGTATTGTTGCTATGAAAGTGTAATTCTATATCGTATTATTGTAATAATTATAATAATGTATTATTACAATAATAAATTGTAACAATTATCATTGTTTAATGTACCTTAAATACTTTTAAATATTTAAAGACAATATTGGATTAATTGGTATGTTGTAATGGTCTATTAAATAGAAATACATACCTTTTTATTTTATGTACTTGCCTTTGGCTTTGCAATATATCCTGTTGGCAAAAGCTGTATGAATCATCAAACAGCTTTGATAATTATAACCATATAATTATACCTTACTTAGAGTCATGATTGATTTTATTTCTTGATCCCCGCTAATAAACATGTCAATCACATATTTATATTAACCTATGCTCGATTTAATCATAAAAAAAGATATTTGTATGTTATTATCAAAATAGAAATAATTTAAATCTAACACGTTCGAATCCGGTTTGAAGCACATAAACGTCATCTACGCGTTTAAAGTAACTACGCCGTGTGCTAAGGACTAATCAGGCCCAAAGCAACACTACTTTATACGTCCAAGGTTTACGCTTAAAATCGTATCAAAACTAAATAAAGTGTCCAGTTCTGTTTATAAACTGTGTTACGACTTTTGTTATCGTTTCTTAACGTGTTTTTTTACTTATATTTGAAAATGAAAGTACTCACTTGTGGTGTTTCAGCGTATTCCTTTATCCTTTCAACGGCAACAATGTTCGTCTCCACCTCTGACGTCATGCGCACAAGCCAGTTCAATGTTTGTGTGATCTGGAAATGGTAATGTACACAGTTGCATCATTCGATTATATCATTTGATTACCTACTTACATAATTAATATTATTTAAACTGTATTTACATGCAGATTACCCAACCCACATTGTTTCAGCATTTTCTATAAATAGGTACAGAAAATTGTTATTGTACGTGGATTAGTCTATAAAAATAAGTCTGTCTTGCCCGTGATAACGAGCGACGTAGTGTTTAGGATCAAAATACACGTTTATTCTGTGATAATTTATTTTAAAATTTTTATAACAGACTTAATTGTGTATCAGGGTGCTTCATAAAACATATTAAGCATCGCCATCGCCTTAATCAGAATGAAAAAGAAGTAACCAGTTCCCGATTTTACCTGTAACGCGTAGCTGACGGACAAGCCGACCAGGCCAGCGTTGACGGTGTCCCGGCCGAGCACAGCGAACACAGCAGCGAAGAATATGATCAGGTTGCCGATCATCTCCAGGCGCACGGCCAGCCAGCGGTTGGCGATGCAGCTCGGGTAGTAGCACGACTGGTTGTGATCCACGCCGCGCTCAGATTCGTCCACAAATCTGGACAGGACGTTTTTCTTTTTAGTTTTTTTAGTTAAAAGGTTAAAACTGTCGATATTCTGAGATATCATCATCATCATCATCATCATTCTCCTGCCCTTATCAAGATTTAGTTGTGTATTTCTTCCACTCGGGCCTATCATTCGTCAGCTCTGTGTTTACTCCTTTCACTCCCATATCATCTCTCACGCAATCCATCCATGTCTTCTTCGGCCTGCCTCTACCGTTACGTCCATCGACATTCATACTCATCACTCTTCTAGTTACATGGCTTTCTTCCCTCCTCATAACATGCCCGTACCAAGCTGAGATAATTATTAAAATAATTTTTTTGAATTTTTAGAAGTAAATTTGTTGTATTTTTAGAAGGATAAGAACAAACAATGAGCCTATTCATACTAAACTATAATTACCCATATCTTCTCTTGTATAACCAGCGTGAAAATTTTCGTTGAATTTTTTCAACCATGAGAACATATTTGTCTTCATAGAGATAATTAGTACAAACGGTTCTATGTTTATTGCATTAAACATCACTCTACGACTATCCGTGTACCAAATTTCATTGAATTACCTTTGCGTAACGCCGTAAGCGCGAATAGTGGACGCGCCTGTGATGCTCTCGCCGAAGTGAGAGTAGATGGGTGACCGAGACACCGACTCCAGCCTCTTGAGCTGCCGCGAGGTGGCCACGTAGAACCGCTGGATCACGTAGTATATGAACCCGATCGGGAGTATCACCGCCACGAATATCGGGGTCGACAGACTTATCACGAACAACGTCCCAAGTACCTACAGTAATATAACTGTTAGCTGCACGTCTTTGCTTGATTAACTTAGTGTGCATGCAATATTTAAGTATTATATTATGTATAATTTTACGTTGGATGTAAGTTATACTAATACAGTTAAATATAGATACCCTTATTAGCACATTTTATTAAATAAACCGTCCTGGGATCAGTTTAAATAGAGTTATGTACTTACTTCATAACCATAGTGACTATTTATGGATGGTACAGTATAGCACACATCTTTTCACACGCAAAATGTAATAGAAAGTGTAAAAAGCGTAAAAGACACAAATTATGACTTGAATAACAAATAAAGCATGAAATGAATAAAACCGTGGTAACTCTATGGTATAGTCAGTGATATTTAGTGCCCGATCACATTACATTTTCACAGAATTATATTTTTGTCGCGACACAGTGAATACGGAATAGGCGAAATAAGAAACAAATATTGAAACCGAAAAGTAATAGATTATTATTTCATTAGAAGAGTTAGCTCGAAGGTGCAATGGATTACGTCGGCGCACTGAGAAACGGGCGATATTCTCAGCGAATGAACGATCACATTAATGTCTCATTACTGATGATGGTGTTTTGACTTGGCACATTCACAAATGGTAAGACGACATAAGCGAAATAAGGACAAAAATATCGAACATAAACCCGGCAAATTAAAAAAAAAACAGGATGTTATGTTATGTTTTCCATATGGGAGTTACCTCGAAGGTGCAATAGATCACGTCCGCGCACTGAGAAGGGAGCGACGTGTCCAAAACGTCTACGTCTTTAGAGAATCGCGAGAGTATCCTGCCCACAGGCGTCACTTCGAAGAAATTCAACGGAGTCTTTAATACGTTTTCCAACAAGAGCGCGTGGAGTATCTTCGCCGCTCGCCAACACGCCAGATATGGCATTAAATCCGCAAAAAACGACGCTATCGCTGTAACAACGTCCACCAAATCTATTTATTAAAGTGTTAGTACGGGTCGGTCGGGGCCTACAATAATGAATACATTATTTACGACGGTATCCGGGGACCGGTTGGAGTGCAAGCGACCTGGAGCAACTACACATACAATGGTGGTGCGTACATGAGAATAGTGCTGGAATTATGTTAACTACAAACATATTTTCTAAGGCAGGTGATACATGCGTTTTACTATTATTTTTATAATTAAAAGCTAGTACATAAGTAGCCTAAGCGCGGTGTACATTGAAGGCGCAAAGCAAAGCTCAACAGCTCGGTTTGGACGAAGCGATTGCATTTTGGGATTGATACATATAAACTGATCCCACGTCAGTCGATTTATAAATTCTGCCATTTAGTTTCATATAATACCAAATATACTTTAAACCCCTTTTCTATAATATTTTATGTGAATTTGTTTACATTTATCATACAATATGGAATAGGTCTATTTAATTCACCTTACACATTCTTTAAGTAATAGTCGGTATTATATCGCTCAGAAGGACGGTTCTTGTGACACAGTGATTTTATCATATAAGTGAAGTATGTTACATCTTTTGTGTACAGCTGCACTAATAGAACGATTAGCTAATAAGTTTTCAATAAACCCAAAGTTTTAATCCAGGGCACTAGACTATTTGAGCGTTCTTTAATTGTGGTTTATGTTTGATTTAAAATAATATTGTAAGAAAATTATAGTTAAAATTGAATGTTCACCTGTTCAATAAACAATGATGTCTAGTAAACGTGCCATAATTATCGTGATTAATTTCATTTGATTTATAAGCATTTATTTGTAACATTCATAAAAAAATTAAAATTGAACGTTCTCGAACATGCCATAATCATTGTGCCACAATAACCGCCAAAAAACAAACAAAAAAAAAAAACATAATCCGTCGCATCTCCGCGTACCGCGAAAAAGCACGAAGTCCACCCGCGCAGCGTCATCGGGAGCACGTTGTCGAGCACGTCGACGTCCTTGCTGAACCGGTTGAGCACGCGGCCGGTGGGCGTGCAGTCGAAGAAGCCGATGGTGGGCGCGCGCAGCACGCCGCCCAGCAGCTGCGAGTGCAGCGCGCGCGCCGCCGCCAGCGCGCCCAGGTACAGCGCCAGCGACGACACCGACACCGACAGCACTGCGCCACAACTCACTTGTACCAGCCCGCGACGCGCCCAGGGTTGGCGAACCGATGGCACGCGTGCCGACGAAGGCACGAGAGGAAATATTTTGGGCACGTCACCGATCATCAAGCATGTGTAAATGTGTTCAGTAGGTATTTAGTCAAATATTTGATGGTACGACAATGACCTTATTGTTCTTTAGAAAACTGGCACGTTGATGCGTAAAGGTTCGCCAACCCTGCTCTAGGCCCTCCGCCGCATGCGCGACTCACACCAATGATCCTGGTCATGAAGGCGAATTCTACGCGCGTAAACACATCCAGCGCAACTTGCACTCGTAAACTATTTTTATAATAAATATTTTATTTTGATATAAGTGTCGATGACCTAATTTTTTAAATTCTTATTCTACTTCTAAAAAAAGGCAACATAGAAAATCATTACCAAGTGTATTTATACGTCATATTATTTTACACGTTATAACTATGTACATTTTAGGTCTGTGTCTGACAGTTGATATTTTCACCAAGTTTATGGGGTTATTCCAATTAAGACCGAACCCTGCAAAGCAAACTATCCGATATGCCATAAAATAAACATTCAATCTTATTGGGAATCTCCTTTTGAATACAGTTAAATAATAGCGATTCCTACCTAAGTAGTGCCCAGTTGACGCTGAATGTGTTGAGACTGGCTTCGCGCTAGTTACCCCATAAAGTTACAAGCATATGTTTTAATTCAGAATAATATATTTTGTGTCCTATTTGTTGCTACACCCATCCCATGTTCCTAGGTCAGTAGAACTACTTGTTGGAGGGCCTATGAGCGGCTTGCAATCTATACAAATTACAAAATACCTTCGCTAGGTTCAATACATTTTGTTAATTTAGTTTAGGGCGGAGGGTCCAACTGTACAATCGAATCGTAAATTGTAAGTATAAATAATAACGTATAATAGTAATACAAAAAAATTGCATGCAATAATGAAACTGAGATAAAATATAGCACAATAGACATAAAATATAAACAAAAGCCGCGAAAATGTTTTTAAACAGAAATTAATATGCATTTTCACAGCTTTTTATAGTAACATAATTATAAATGTATGTATATAATTAAAAAGTAATTTGATTAAAGAAATGATATCTCATGCATATTTAGTAATCAGGTGAGTCAGAAATTAATGTAACACCATGCAAGTTAATCATAACAAGGAAGTATGTGACCAAATGTTTAACAAAAGAGCTGAATTGAATAACTAAGTTATCCTGTACAAATCAAAATTGAGGAGATATAAAAGGAAGAAAATATAAATAATGTATTCATTATCTTCAATTAATTTAGACTGTGTTAAACAATTTGTAATACATATTACATATTTTGACTCATATTAATACAGTTCTATATATTATATTCTAATAAGTTTACATCATTTTAAAGATTATCCTGAACTAAACTTTACTATAAAGTAATGATATATAGTATCACTCAATATTTTTTTTAATTATTTAAGATAAAAAATTACAGTGATTCGTAATGACTTATGGTTGTGTATGGGGATATATCAGTATTGTATATTATTACACAACCAACAAAAATAAAGGTGGAGTATGAGTATAAATAAGTATTCTGAAGAATACCATTACCCTTGCACCCGATTGTATTTAAGAATAAGGTATAATATGTATTTTAATCAGCATTGTATCTATCTTATGTGCATATTGTATTTACAGACTGGTGGTGAAATATTTGTGTGACTTGATTATGAAAAGTATTTTGTGGTAGGAAATGAAAATATTATATTATAAACCTTTATGCAAGATTAAGTAGATTAGTCATCGAAATTCATGACAAAATATTATTACATGCATAATCATCATATTTCATAAGATACACCTGAATAGATTTTGATTTACCATATCTATAGTTAAAATATTAAACAAATATAAAGTTTTGTATCATTTGAATTGTGTGATGTGACCTTTTTTAAAGAACTGTAGCAGTTAGTTCCGACATTTCAATAATATAAATATACATACCTTGTCCGATACCGAGGCCTCCGTACACTCCGAGATAAAGATCGCGTTTCGACTGATCTACAGTGCCGTTCACCACCTGACACATTACCAAAAATATGTTGAGGTGTAATTACAATAAAATGTTTGACTCTAGGTCTCTAAAATTTGAAAAATAAATAACAATTTGAATTTTAAATGGTCTTCTTCAAAAAGGGTTAACAACACCATACATAATAGTAGGCATAAACTCCATTAAAATACTTCGCTTGGTCATAGAACCAGGCTGTATGTGCAGATATAGCTAGTCAGGCAATGTATACTTTCATGGATGATGAATTTCTGTTGCTGAACAATAAAATACAAATGTAAACAGATTTTTTTCTTTGCTCAATTAACGGCAACAGGTAGGCGTTTAATATTTTGCAATATAACATGTGTGTTTTATGTGTACATTAAAAAATACACTATTTAACTAAAATATAATTGTACAGAACCCACCGTCTGCGAATCCGACTCGCACTTGGTCGGTTTTGTAAGTTTTTATTTGTGATGTCTCTTAGCTGTTGGCCTCAGACGGCTTTTGCAGCTTCTCCGGACTGGCGGGGGAGCGGAAGGCTCACACCCCTAAGGGTTAGACTTCCGCCCTTGGTCTTTGTGTGTACCAAAAGCATCGGTTACGAACTCACCATGGTGTCGTCGTTGGACCACTTGGCGAGCCAGTAGTTGGAGCCGACCTGGAACACCTGCAGGATCAGGTTCATGAGGATGGTGACCACCGACGCGACCACGCCTACGCTCATCAGGTAGTGTTTGTACACACTCCATTTCACCTGCGAATCAAGTCTATAAATAAATATCACATACATTGATGAGATTTCGCGGTATACTTAAGCTACTGCTTAAGCATCAAACATTCGTTTTACAAATATTTTTCCCGGGTGGTAATCGAACCCACGACTCTTGGAACCGTGGCCAGGGTCACTAACTACTGTTCCATCGAGCCAGTCAATCAAGTAAAACATCTCTTATCCTCTCTTAATTTGAAAAGGTCAAAAATCTCACTCATTTAGCTGATATTTCGTTGGAATCTGTCAATATTCTAATGTCTTCATTCATGACGGAATTCAGAAGTTCTGAACGCTAACAAAATTGCGTCAACACTGTTAAAATGTAATAAAATGACAACAAGCTCGTTATCAACGATATTTATAATCTATAATATAAAAATGAATCGCAAAATGTGTTGGTAAGCGCATAACTCAACAACGCCTGAACCAATTTCGCCAATTCTTTTTTTAAAATGTTCGTTGAAGTCCAAGGATGGTTCTTACGGCGAAGAAAAAATCGAATAATTGCCGGGAAAACCCTAAAAACAGCCCTTTTCTTTTTCTCATACAAACGTTTTCTAACTAAAAAAAAGGTAGGAACAAAACACTGCCCCATTACAAATTTTTTTGACAGGACGTAGTCTGTCGGGTCAGCTAGTTGTAAATAAAAAAAGCTTATGGTGGGTCAGAATTCAGTTGGTTTGATTATACTTTGTCACACTTAAGAGCTTGGTGAAAGCTTTTACTGACACTATGCCAGAAAACACGAGCACGTGAAAATATTAGTCCCAAGTATTTATCATAACACTTACACTGCCCGTTTCAGTCTTCTCTGCTTCTATGAGTTTAGACTTTTCTTTTAGTTCGTTGGGAGTAGACTCCGGTGTTTTTCTTTTAACACTGCCTGATCGGTCACCTAAAATTATAGATATAATTAGACATATCGAAACTTGACGAATGATGTCATATGAAAATTGTCAGAACTAAGGTATTCAAATTACTTGTGGTCTTACCAGCCGCAGTCTGGTCTGATTCCGAATTGCTTTCCGATAACGACCTTGCTCTTTGTAGTTTACTTTGGAACTCAGATCCAAGTTTTGTTTCAAGTTCTTGTGTGATTTCCTTAAGTTCTGTAAAAAAAAAACATAACATATAGCAAAAGATATACCCCCTCTGTAATACCCTTAGGATTACCCATAGGGGCAGGGTAAGTCAGGGCCAGGCGCGTCATAGCACGTATGAGTATCGCAGCCACGTACATTCCCAAGAGAGGCGGGTGTTCAAATCCCTGGGCCACAGATAAAGTTGAACTTTTCTGTTTTTAAAATAATAAAATTTAAAATCTATAGTGCTGTTATAAATTAAAAATCGTATGGGGACCCACGACCAATAACAACCAGATTTATATCTCTGGAAAGCTCTTTTCATGACCATCTTCGACGGTATTTTGACTCCATTCTTCTGAATTTTTTCACGGTGTACTAACCTCATGCTTAATAAGTATTATTATGCGGAAAGTATATTTTAGTCGTTAAGCGAGAATCCATACAAAAGGAAATAAACTGTTTTTCTAGATATCTAGAGTTAACCACTTTTTTTTCATACAAACATTTCATTTTAGTTCAACTAACTTTTTTCCCACAGTAAATTGAGACTAGCCCCCGTAATAACTGTAGATAATCATGAAAAGGCATTCCTAATGATTCAGCCCGTCCTCGTTTGCAGCCGTAGTTTTTCACGTACCCTCTTAGGGGGCGAGAGCCATCCGCTGCCTCGCAAGTCTGCTGATGACGAGGCTACTCCAAGCCATCATCATAATTTATTTATTTATTTAAAATTAGGTACACTGACAGATTTATATCAAAACATGACAAGTATGTAGTTACAAAATTAAGATTGGCTGGACAGAAATCCACAAATAGTGTACACAGCATGAATAATTATAATTTGTTACTTATAATTATATTAATCTTTAACTTAATAATTAGTATTAGTTGTATCATGTTGTGTACAACCCGTCACGTCACGTTTCCCACAGAGGTGAAAAGTGGATCGCTGGAAGTGATCTCTGCCTACTCCTCTGGGAAAAAGGCGTGATTTTAAGTATGTATGTATGTTTTGTATGTAAGTCAGTAAGGAATGATTTGAAAAAAAAAAAAATATCACGTACCCTCAGGCGAGGTCCGCTCGGCATCGCTGAGGTGGTGCAGCAGGAACTCGGCGAAGGCGCCCTTCTTCTCCAGCAGCTGCTGGTACGAGCCCGCCTCCGACACCTCGCCGTCGCGCAGCACCACCACCAGGTCCGTCTGCGCCAGGTACGACACGTTGTGCGTCACCCACACGCGCGTCTTGTCCTTGAGCAGGCCGTTCGGGCCGATCACCTGGACATACGATGATACAACTCTTAGCAAACGGTGATAGAACTCTTACCAGTATGCTATTTTGAAAATGTCATTGCTTTTGGACCTTATCTTGAGGGAATACGGTTGAAATTATGGTGGCAATATGGTTGCCTTCACCAGTTACAGGGTCAATGTCCCCGCACACGGAGCACTGCACCGGCCACAAAACGCCGCTACTGGCATATTTCTTGTAGTTTTCGTACATTGCAAGTGTCGATCATAGGCCACAAGTAGCTGTCGCGCGCTACCCCAACTTTAGTGGCTTTTTAGGGGTGAGAGCCATCCACTCCCCCGAAAGTCCGGTGATGATGACGAGGATACTCCACAAGTCATTGTTGTAGGTGAGTTGAGAAAAAAATGCCTTTTTCTTGCATTCTGCGGCGGCCTTTGCGGCTGTCGCATGTGGCCAATTTGCTTAGTCGACGAAGATGCGTCGCAAAATATTGTCTAAAAGTGTAGCCTATTTAGACGCGTCTACGATGTCCATTTGATATTTTCGCATACTTTCTTTTGTCGATTACCAAGACTGCTTTAGAACAAGAATCAACTGCGTAAATCATGTTAGACTGTTTTGTCACAATATCAATTATTGCGTTATGCCATTACGAAGTTGTCCAGAAAAAGTAAATCATGATAAATTATTAAATATTATTAATATTCTAGCTTACCTTATTGAATCGACCTACATCGACATAGACATACATACATATTGGCTTACATATTTCTTATACAAATTGGTCTATAATCAATACCTCACGCCAAGGAAAGTCTTAAATAAATATTGGACACCATCTAAAAAATGCATAGGTACAGTTATTACTAAAAAATATTCGTGATTTTCAGCTGCAAATCTCTCACCTTGTCGAAGATGTGTTTCCCTACGTGCGCGTCGACGGCGCTGAGCGGGTCGTCCAGGAAGTAGTTGTCGGCGTCGAAGTACACCGCGCGCGCCAGCGACACGCGCTGCTTCTGACCGCCCGACAGGTTGATGCCTGGACAGGTATTATTGGAATGTAGTAGCTCAATACGTATTTGGAGTGAAATAGGAGAACCTTTGCTCGGTTGTGAGACAGTATTGGGACCGTGCGAAGTGGGTGGAGAGAGAAATGGCGCTGATTGTCAAAAACGTATGTAATCTTATGAGATGTCCGTTGTTATTGCTAGCGGCGGCCGTTGGTACTAATTTCACTCCATTAGATTTAACGAAAGAAACGCCAGCAAAATGAGGGCAGCACCGTCGTGCACGCTCCCAATAGACTAAGTAAAAAAAATAAGTTTTTGTAGTGAAACTAATTTTACGGATTCAACTATGACGCGTATACTCTAAATATTATTTCAGTTTTAACTCTTTACAGTGCCCTTTGACACGGGCAAGACTAACCACGACCACTTTGCGAAAAATTTGTTTTACTTGAAATGTGTAGTGTTCACACAAATAATAGACAATACTACGTACTTGTAGATAACCCGGAGAGGGTTCCTTTAGGTCGTTCTTGTCCCATATTCATTATTGTCCAAATTGATTGTCTGTCATCATCATATTTCTATGTGACGTAATACAAAGAAGCATAAAGACTAATATTTAGTTAAACCAATACAGGCATCGAACATCAGAGTGTTTGTTTGTTCGTTACCTTTCTCTCCGATCTCGGTCTGGTCGCCGCCCGGCAGCACATCGAAGTCGGGCTTGAGCGCGCACACGTTGATGACGTTGTTGTAGCGCTGCTTGTCCAGCGGCTTGCCGAACAATATGTTGTCTTGCAGCGTCGCGTTCTGGATCCACGCCTGCTGCGGCACGTACGCTACGTCACCTGTTGGATGGATAATAGGCATGACGAAATATTTTGAAATCCTTTTCCGTAATGCGGATACACATCTACTGTTTACAACAAAACCTATATTCCGGTAATAAACATAAGTTTTTGGAAGCTTAAAACCATTTTTAAAATAATTTTTAAATAATGCGCGAAAACAGCTCGCAGTGTCATGGCGTCGTGTGTAACGTAACACTTACGTAAACGTCAAATCTGTTGGTTGTAAAGTAAACAAACGTTGCGTATTTCTTGTGATAAAAATGAATTCAAAGGTACTGGTAAGGTACTGGTTCTGAAAAAATACATCAATAAAGACACCCACCAAGGTGTTTGTACATGTCCCATACAAGAAAATAATAAGAGATAAATCACGATAAATCACAATCACAAAAACAAATATCAATCGTAATCGTAACGTTTTGTAAACAGACAGTTCAGTGACTGAACAAAGATGAAGCTAGCGTAAGTAAGTGTGACGTCATGCGCTGTGATTGGCGTTTCAGTCAAAATGGCTGACCGCAGTTTTTCACTCTTTTATTATATTGAAAATCTTATTAATCACAATATTTTAAA
This sequence comes from Maruca vitrata, assembly GCA_039566165.1. Classification (NCBI taxonomy): domain Eukaryota; kingdom Metazoa; phylum Arthropoda; class Insecta; order Lepidoptera; family Crambidae; genus Maruca; species Maruca vitrata. Next base: position 11,788,734 of record CM076914.1, on the reverse strand, counting down.
TAAAACTAAATCGGTTTTTTAAATCCTTTGAATGTGTATTTTACCCTGAAGTAAATAAATCTTTGATTATTTCATACTGTCGTCACGCTTATGAGGTTTGAGAAGAGAACGAATAGTTTGAATGCTAGTTGGTTGGTTATATTAAAATTGGTCGGATGAATATTTGTCGTATCATAGGCAAATCTTATACGGGATAGAAGCAATGGCAACCATTAGAGCACTAGTGACTTTATTTTTTCAGTGGATAAGAGTTTTGTGAATAGCAGACTTGATGATATAAAAGGCACTAAATTCCAAAATGTCTACAAATGAATTGGATTGACAATATGACAGTATAGTAACTATGCTTTGATTTCTTCATAAACAAGGTCTCCGCCCCCACACACACACAAGTTGGCCCTGAGCCAGCCACCGAGCGGGGACTAAGGCCCGCCGCTTACCCGGTGGCAATGTTTACACCTACTGGACTAACAAGACTCACCATTAGTGTTGATCCGTCCGGAGACCTTGTTCATCTCGCCCAGCAGCGCCGAGAGCAGCGAGCTCTTGCCGGAGCCCACGGCACCGACCACGGCCACGAGGTGACCACGCGGCACTTGCAGCGAGATGTTGCGCAGCGTGGGCGCCGCGTCCGCCTCGCCCCACGAGAAGTGGCCGTTCTCGATCACCAGGGGATTCGCTGGAGGAAACAAGTGAGATTTAACACCAACAGACATTTAAAATTTGAAAAAAATCTCATTCCACATTCGCAACCACCGGACCTCCCGATATCGCGTCGGTTGCTCTTAAAGCTACATTGAGCTTTAATAACATTAAAAATACCAATAGACATCATCATGCCCTTTATTATATCCCAGTGCAGCAAACATACCCTACCACAAAACAAACACAAATGTTCGTCACACAAATATTTGTCCCGGGTGGGAATCGAACCTACGGCTATTAGAACCGTAGGTAGTAAACCTACGGTACTAATCACTGTTCCACCGAGACAGTCAGTTTTAGTACTAACCAAAAAATGCAGCACAGCAATGCTATGCAAGATTTAGAATCGGAGATACACAATCTAAAAGAAATTAGTCTCATTATGAGAACAACAACCCTGTCGACCAGCGTTAAAATACACCGGGATTTAACTCCAAAATAAATAAATAAACGGATCATTAAACTCAGTGTAATGCTATCTTGGCTCTTAACACATACAAATCGGAAAGTCATTTAACTTTAAATATATAAAACACCTGCGATACTGATAAGAGAATATAATGTACAAACATTTGTATCTCTCGATTAAAGTTGTTTAACTGAGATTAATATTGCTGCATCAAGCAAAAACATGGGGTATTTTTTTGAATCTTAGACTGAACTGAACTTACTGAACTGTACTGACTGAAGAAATGATCTGACAAAATGTTGTTGATGTAAATATTGTTTTTGACGTTTGAGTTTAACGATATTAATAAAGTTGGATCACGATATGGTAAGAATAATTCTTGAAAGTGCTACCCTCTCCAATCGTTAGAATTACTACAACTACTAGTTCAAATATGAAACTTATAAACTCACGTTCTTTGGGGTCATGTTCCACAGCACCATCATCTAATTCTTCGCAGTTCATGAATTTATTCAATCTCTTTATACCCACTGAAGTCTAAAACATTAAAAGGGGAATAAATATCATGACAATATTTAAAATTAACATATAACTCACATTAAATTGTTAAATCGCTGTTAATAACACACATTTCTACAATAGCGTACTTTTAAACTTTAGTAATTGTAGTACTTGAGGTATGCGTTTTTAAGATCAAAATAATAATAGCAAAAAAAATGAGTAAACTCATTTTATTACAGTTACAAGCTTGCTACAGCTAGGTAGGAAGTATGTACTTACAATTTGTGCTCGTCGTACAAAACATAACTACATATTAAAAGTTTTCTAATATTAAAAGCTATTTACAGCTAATTCTACTTATACCCATGTACCATTAATACTAAAGTTATTGGAAGAGGATTTCTAGTACTATGATTAGTTTAGTTAGTGACGACATCACAGAACGTTACATGAAATGCATCGATTTAAATGATTTAGTATGAGGGGCTTAAGTGTAACAAGTACGAGTGACTGATGTTTTGAGATCGCTATGTGGTGCTAATGTCAATCATAAGCTATTGTAGTAGTATTTTCATCGCTGAGGGAGGCGAAGAAATAAAAATGTTAAAAACTGCATAAACGTTAAACTCACACTTGTTGCACTTAATTGCAACTAAAGCATTTATATATTTTTGAGCAATTAGTTTTTTTTTTCTATTTATAATCCCATAAATAATTAAAAGCACGAAAACAACATACATAATGTATATGTGTGTTAACTTACTTGTACCACATTCGATATAACGTTAGGCAGCATAGATAGTGGGAAACGTAGAATGTTGAAAAGAGACAACGATACGAAGGCCCTCTTTGCGTCCAGGCCTTCAGTATCGTTTACCAACACAAAACAGCCGAACGACATCAGCGACACCTACGAGACGAGTCCAGGAAACTTAATTATAGCAATCGTGTTCGTGCGTAATGGACTCGGCGGAGCTGCGTCCCCGTCCTACCAGGGCTGACTTGGACTGCAGACTTTAACCCTTCAACGGGCATCTTTAATTATTTTTTGGTAAGATAGATAGATAAGACCTTTTCTCAAGTAATTAAGGTCTGAATTGTGGTTGGAATATTTTCTCTTTCCCATTTGTCTATAATAGGGTTTATAACTCATTTGGTAAGTATTAACTTTTACTTTGAATCAATAGGCGGTTCAGTTCCTTAATATTCTTTCTTACGCTTTGTTTTTCCACACTAGTAAGAAAATAATGAATGTTTTATATTGACATAATAATCGTGAATCATTATAAAAACTTACTAACTTAAGCAAAATAAAAACTAAAAATACAATTTGCTGAAACAATTAAGCAAATAAAGGCAATACGACTTTGTAACCAATGAATCATATAAAAAACAATCAACATAATTGCAATTAAATTATTATACTGGGAATGCAATCAAGAGAAAATTGCAAAACAATATAAGGTATGTTACTCACAAAGAGTTCGTTATATTGCACCATAAATAATTTATGCCTTCTTTAAACCTAAACAATAATAACATTACTACATATATTAAAATGAATTATTACATTACGGTAAGAAAGAACATAAAAAACAATCGCTCTCTTCATATTAACATTAAACTTGAAAATAAAAACTGTTTATAAGAACAACGGAATATAAATAGAGTTCTATCTATACTATAATAAAAACGTAGAGGTAAAAATTCTTGTACTTTTTTGAAAAACGCAAAAAAAACGAGTCAGGGATATGTTTTGAGAGTAGTAGAACACATCCCCATACTCAAAAAAATTTTTTTTCTTTGTCTGTTTGTTTGTTTGTTTCGACTGACCGCCTAAACGGCTGAACCAATTTAAATGAAAGTTTGCACGAAGGTAACTTAAATTCCGGAAAAATACATAGGATACTTGAAATCACTGACAGTGAACTGGTTCCCGTGGGATATTAAAAAAACCCAAATATTTGACTGATCTCTGAAACTGTTACACCGATTTAAATGAAATTTTGCATGGTGGTACCTTACATCCCCGGTCAAGATCTTAAATACGTTTAGTCACAGAAATTCCTGTAGGATTGTTAAAAATCTAACTTTATTAGATCACGTACAAAAATAGTAAAAGTATATCGACCAAAATCAACCTTCTGACTAGGACTATACGGACTAATTTATTAAGAAAAACGTCATAGTAGGGGAGGTAAATAGCTGGATTTGCACTTACTTAAACGACATGGAATCTAAATCGAAAGATTAAGCTAAATCAGAAAAAAGTTTATTACACTTTCTTTATAAGTGGGGGGTCAGCGATTAATACAAGGGGGCTGCCTGGTAACAAGCGGTAGAAAAAAAAAGTTATTTGATCGTGTCAGTCATTCAAAGTGCATGTTAAATAATCCCTAAAAAAATTGTAACGATTTGGATATGGCATAAAGTCATAATTAATGTTTGTGTCTGTTGAAAAACACAAAATCATAATCTTGAGATACTTTAGCGCGTTACAATTTTATGCAGGAGGTTCAAGTTCATATCAAAGTCCTCCTGTACAATAATCTGTAATTTTTTTTTCTTAACATGTATCATCTCACTGCTGGGCAAAGGTCTCCTTCAAACCCATCCATTGCTCTCATCCAAGCCTAGGACTTGCCAGTTCTTTGATACATGGACGAGATCTTCATACCACCTTTTCTTGGGTCTTCCTGTTCGGCGAAAATCGTCTTCAGGCACGCGAATTCTGGTCCATCTATTGTTCTTTATCCTGCAGACATTCCGCGCCCATTGCCACATCAGTTTTGACCAAAAACAACAGCAGTACGGGAGTGGATGGTGGTATATTTTATTTTATCTTTTTACCTAATATCTATGATACTCCGCTCTATAGCGCTTTGCTTGATTTTGGATTTCTGATTTTCGGTGAAGGACCAAGATTCTGCCCCATATGTTAGGATAGGCAGTATGAAAATGTGGATGAGTTTGCGGTTCAGTGATATAAGAAGGTCACCCTTGATATACCCATTCATAGACCAGAAGCTTTTCCAGGCGTTGTCTGCTCTACGGAGTATTTCTTTGTCCTGCCTGTATTCGAAGGAGACTGCCTAGCCCAAGTTTATACTCCTCTACATATTGCTTTACCTGCCTGTCGACTGCTATCCTATCATTGGTGCTGTTGGTCGCGACCTTGGTTTTGGGTCTATTCATCGTCAGTCTAACCTCAAAGCTTTCTGCGCTTAGTTGTTCGAGAATCAACTTAAGTTCTGTCGAGGTATACTTATTTGCGATGAGGAAAATGTCATCTGCTAGGCGAAAGTTTGTGAGTCATCTATCCCATACACCAATTTCTTTTGTTGCCTATAATATCATAGTGACCTGAAGACTTCTTGAAGCGTGCTACTGAAAAGCTTTGGTGATAGGGAGTCACCCTGTTTAACTATTTTTTTTTGTATTTTGAATGTCAGGCGTTCAGTGTGCAGTTTGATATCGGCTGTGCTTTGTTGGTAAATGATTTGGAGAAGTTTTATGTATGTGGTTTCGACGTTTTGCTGAAGAAGAGAAAGCTAATTGGGTTGATGTGGGAGACCAGTTAGAAAAGTTTATGAAATTCGTTACATTGCTCTTTTATCTGGTTTTCGGTATGGAGGTGGTCAGTTGTCCAATATTTGCTTACTGGCTTGCATTGTTGGTTTGATTTTTTTTTAATTGGTAGGCTGTTTGGTATCATCTGAATGTTCAAATAGAGGGATATCGCTATTCTAAGCATATAGAGGGGAATTTATAAACATTCACGTTAAATTGTTGGATATTGTAAAATTCCATTTAAAAATCTTACAAGACAGAATCTGTGTCTGATCAAGACTGCAAAACCCCCGTTGGGCTCCCCAACTATCACGTTTTTAGCTGGCAAGTCATGTCAAATATTGTCAGATTTGATATGAGTGTTTAGTTCTTCGTTAGTACAAGAGATGTCACTGTGCTCTATTACTTCGCAATATTGCTTCAAATACTAAAAGTAATTAAAAGTTTCCATTTCATTAAACTTACGATGACGAAACAATGAGATAATAACGATAAAAGTTATTATCTCATTGTTTCATTACGAATACAATACAATCTACAAAAGTTGGCACATAACAAACTAGCAAAGCAAATACTAATGTAATTCGTCACATGGCGACACACGTCCTTTATAGATACCTTAAGGCAGTGGATCGGTAGTTTGTATTTTTTACCTTTTGAAGTCATCCTGATATCAAACATCAGTTTTGTGTACTATCTACATAGGTACAGTACGCTGTTTGCAACCATTGAAACCTGTTTCTGTCAAATCAAATATATTTTGGTTTTATAGTTCTAAAATGTGAAAAATAATTTTGTGAGTCCTAGCTACCACTCTCCTCATTTGGCTAGAGCATTGCTTAGCCATAAAAAAATTGGGCGAGTGAATCCTCTTTTAGTTGGCCCATTTGTAATGAAAATGTTGTTTATCACCTATTTTTCAGTAAACAATTTTAGGTTCTTTCCTGGGTATTAATCTAATTAATAACTAAGTTTAATTATATTTTATTTTCTAATAGTCCTGTAATTACTTTAAAAAATGCTTCCTAAAATCAAAATGCTGGCGAAAGTTACGATTCCACGCAGACGAAGTTGCGGGCACAGCTAGTGAAATAATAAAAATGAAGTTGTTGCAGTACCAAGTAGCTGATGATAAGACGGAGACACAAACGGGCTCATTGTCTGTCACACACCTCACTGATGTATGCATGTTAGTATGTATGGATGCGAGAAGGAACCATAGCTCTGAGATAGAGAGATCGTGTAGACATTGTTGGCTACCTCTATCGCCGAGACCACGATGAGAGGGAGCAAACCTAATGGCAAATGCATTGTGTAAAACAGGGACATCGACACAAATATGTTTGTGGCGGTCAGGATATTTTCGTTCGGGTCAGATATCACAAACGTGAAGAAAGTTAGAAATGTAACCTTAAACAAAAATAAACAATTACAATAATATATTACGGCACCGAGGCTGTGAATATGTATAGAACTTATTTAATTAAATCAATAAAATTGTAAGAGTTCAATGAACGTATGACCAAAGCTTATCTGAATATATCATTCACATCATAAATAGTTTTCTGCTGGATTACTTGATGTTACATTTAACAATCAGCGTTATTAGATAATATCAAAGGAAGGCAATTCTACATTGGAACAAAGATTATTTATTGATAACGCTAAAATCAGTGTTTACATTAATCCTGCCAATAAAATCGATAACGAAGTACTTAGGTATGTAATTGAGGATTACATTTATCAAAACATATGTTTCATTACTGATGGCAATCTAAAAATAATAAATTCTGTTGGAGATGAGTAATAACGTAACTGAAAAAAAAAACAGTTAGAACAAAGAGGTTCTTTCAGACAAATAAAAAAATAATCTGTTGTTTGGCAGACAACTCTATTACTGGGTAGTTATCTGTATTCTGAAATACTCTCTTTGTTTATCTACAAACAAAGATTAAAGGAAAATTGTTTATTTATAAAATGTGGCCATTGAAAATATATTAAGATTTTATTTGGCTTTCTTCAACCACAGTTTGCGTAAATAGTCGAACAGTAGAAATCAGTCAATTCTATTGATCCAATACAGGATTCTACAAAGTCTGCCTATATTTCTTATACAGTTGTATAGACAACTCTAAGAGCTAAACTTACCAGGAACGGTGCGCAAGACCATATGAATGATGTGGCGGAGTTGAGGTATGCAGTTTGTTTAAGTACGTGCATTTCCTTATTTCTAATTTTAAGTATCTGTTCCTCAAAGCTTGGCTCCCAAGCATACATTTTAAGTACCTAGAAAGACAGTGAGAATCTTACATTAAATTATTGATGAAATGATTATGTTCGATTTATATAAACATGTTGATTTATAAATTGGATAGATTTGTAGGTATCATCATGAGGGCAATACATGATTTTATAATGTACATTTTCGTCTGCTTGTTAATAAAAAGCCTAATTTCAAGGATTACAATAATCATCGTAGGTCGTATCGTAGGGAGGACTAGAAGTCAGAGTTTGAAGATTGCAAAATGATGAGATTTTTGATTTAAGAAAATAGGTATCCTGTAATGTGTGTTGTGTCAAATTATAAGGAAGTGTATAAAATAATAGTATTGAGCAAGTATCGGAGATAAAATATACAATGACGTGAAGATAACACAACTGTTTCGGTTAAATAATATTATACTTATTAGTTAACTGAAGCAGTTGTGTTATCATATCAATACACTCAAGCGAGATTGTGGGATCTGAACTGACGATATCAAACGGCCTCTAAAATTGTACAAGCCCGCGTGATTCAGCATGTTCCACGCACAAAAACACAGATTTTTATCAAGTTTTGATGACTCAATAGTAGCACGTTTAAATTCAAAATTTTCATCTTTTCATTATTTGCATCATAATTGTCTGTGTTTTTCATATATTTTCTTCTATTTGTAGTTATATACCCAAGTAATATGTATCTATAAATCTAACCACTTAAATTGGTACAGGTGGATACTCGATATAGAACATTTCAAGTTCGGGCGCGTCGGTTCGGTTTCAGCGACAATACAATACCCCAGTATCACAATTGCACAATGTGGTGAAGAATAGAATCCTCGCAATCAATGCAAATATTGGCGTAGCCATGTATGTACGCCTGTGGCTTGCACATCGCACCGCTTCGTTGTGGATATTGCACAACGTGAAATAAAATAAAAGGTTACCATAAATATATATTTTTTCTTAGCGTATAAGATACAATATTTTAATGTATGAATAATGTGATTTTCCCATCGATGTGCAACAAAGACACATTGGATAATTATATTATAATATTTGAGGGCTGTTGCACAAGAGACCACATTATTTTGGACCTTATTCACCTTACTTAAGGTCTAAGACCAATAAAAAATGTCACTATGCTGTGCCTGGTTAGGGGTTAAGTAGGATCCAAATTCAAAACTCTCATGTGAATTGTGAATATAAGACTAATACTATAAGCCGAACAGTAGGTACTGAGTGCCAATCGCAGATCAAACAATTGTGTATGTGTGTGTGTAAGTGACGGTAATATCTATCAGAGCACTTACTTTAATTCCATTAAGAACCTCATTCATAAGTTTGACCCTCTCGTCTTTGTACTTCATCTGTCTGATCTGCAGCGTCTTGACGCGGTTGGCGATAAGCCCGTTGACCGGGATGAGGATGATCATGACGGCCAGGCCGGCCAGCACGGACGGGCCCAGGATGCCCCACAGGAAGTATAAGGCGAGGGCTATTTGCAGAGGCGCCGACCATATCATGTTCAGATACGCTGTCAACTCTAAAAATCTGAAAGGTAGACAATTACCTACCTAGTATATAACATCCCGTAAAACGCCAAGGACAGTAAAATCACTTCCTGTTTGCATTAGAACTTTCAAATATGAAAATATTTTGCAAAACTGAAGGTCAAGTAGAATACATGAAGAGTTCAATACAAATTGGTACCAGGAAACGACCATAATTGAATATGAAGTGGATAATAAATAACAATTATCAATTTTAACAACTCTTTGTAAAATTCATAGCATAGCCGTGGGGTGCCGGCAGAATAGAATAGCACCTCCCCAAATCTTCCCGCGGGTGTCGTAGAAGGCGACAGAGGGACTACTGTAAGGCATGGAACATGATCGGAGATCGGGCAGCAGCGCTCTCCGCATCACCTCGAACATGAAAACTGCGATCACCAACCCGCCTGCCCAGCGTGGTGATTATGGGCAAACCCTCTAAATGGTGTACAAATGGCCACGGCCCCCAGTTCCCGGCAGCCCCGCTATTCCTGGTCACGGTGGCGACCATGGTAACGGCGGAGCGGGGGGTGCTAAGAATCCCCGGGCTACGAGAGGCCACCAAAACACACTGACTCTGGCGACGTATAACGGACGCACGCTACGGCTCGACTCGCATCTGGCGCAACTTGAGGTAGAGCTTTGAGAAAATTAGGTGGCACATTCTGGGGTTGTGCGAAGTCCGAAGAGCGGGGAGGACACCATAACCCTAGAATCAGGCCACCTGCTGTACTTCCGCAGGGAGACAAACATTCTCAAGGTGGCGTCGGTTTTCTGGTCAATAAGTCCCTCTCTGACAACGTGGTGGAAATGTCTAGTGTTTCGAGCAGGGTAGCGTACCTCATCATTAAGCTCACCGAGAGGCTTAGCCTCAAAGTGGTGCAAGTGTACGCACCGACCTCTTCACACTCAGACGATGAAGTGGAGAAAATGTTCGATGACATATCGAAGGCCCTCCACTCCACCACTAAGACCCACTACAATGTTGTGATGGGGGACTTCAACGCTAAAGTGGGAGTACAATTTTGCAGTGAATCGGTAGTAGGGTCCCACGGTTTTGGAGCTAGAAATCACAGGGGTCAAATGCTTGTCAACTTCCTCGAACGGGAGGGGCCCTTCTTGATGAACTCTTTCTTTAAGAAGCAGCCTCAAAGGAAGTGGACGTGGCAAAGTCCCGATACTGTGACTAGGAACGAGATCGACTTCATCATAGCGGATAGGCGGCACATATTCAGAGATGTCTCCGTGCTCAACAGGTTTAACACCGGCAGTGATCACCGTCTTGTTCGAGGCACTCTGAATATCGATTTTAAAGCCGAACGTGTTCGCTTAGTGAGGTCGAGTCTCCGACCTACTCTGCTCCAGACCATAACAGGATCCGAAACGTTCCAGTCAAACCTGGAGAACCGATTTGCAGCTGTGGAAACCTCAATTGACGTTAACCAGAAACTTGAAAATATGGTTCGTGTCCTCAGGGAGGAAGGATCGAGATTGTGCAGCAGAAGGCGCGGAGGTAGGAAGTCTAAACTTTCCGAGAAGACCTTAAGGCTAATGAGGCAGCGACGTGAAGACCCACCCGCTACTGCACTGGAAGCTCGGGCTCTCAACCGGGAGATCAATAAATGTGTGCGACGCGACCTCCGGTGCTACAATACTCTTCTGATTGAAAGAGCTATTGAACAGAATCGGGGGTCAAAGGTGTTTGTACAATCTCTCGGAAGAAGCCACCTAACGAAGCTGACCACAGCGAATGGGGACATTGCTGCCTCAAAGCCGGCAGTCCTCTCGGAGATAGAGGACTTCTATGGCCGGTTATACGCCTCGCATGCATCTCGCCCTGATCCCGGCAATGAGGACACTAGAGCCATATTGACACGCCACTATACCGAAGACCTACCAGAAGTTAGCAATAACGAAATTGAGATTGCTCTTGGACAGCTTAAAAATGGAAAAGCCCCTGGAGAGGACGGCGTTACAACAGAGCTGCTAAAGGCTGGAGGCAAACCCGTACTGAGGGAGCTTCAAAGGCTTTTAACGCTGTCCTGTTTGAAGGAGAACTCCGGAGACGTGGAGTAAGAGTGTGGTCGTCCTGTTCTTTAAAAAGGGTGACAAAACCCTTTTGAAGAACTATCGACCTATTTCCCTTTTAAGCCACGTCTATAAGCTTTCTCAAGAGTAATCACAAACCGTCTTGCGCGAAGACTCGACGAATTCCAACCCCGGCACAGGCCCGATTTCGGAGCGGATACGGCACCATAGACCACATCCACACAGTGCGGCAGATTATACAGAAGACTGAGGAGTATAATCAGCCCCTGTGCCTAGCATTTGTGGACTATGAGAAAGCCTTCGACTCGGTTGAAATCTGGTCAGTTCTGGAGTCCCTGCAGCGATGCCAAGTAGATTGGCGATACATCCAGGTGATGAAATGTCTCTACCAAGCCGCGACTATGTCCGTCCAAGTACAGAATCAGCAGACAAAACCCATACCATTGCATAGAGGAGTGAGACAAGGGGACGTCATCTCCCCGAAGTTGTTCACAAATGCAATGGAGAATTTCATTCAAGACGCTGAACTGGAAAGGACGTGGCATTAACGTAAATGGTGAACATATCTCTCACCTGCGATTTGCAGATGACATCGTCATTCTGGCAGAGACGCTGAAGGACCTACAACAGATGCTGAATGACCTGGCTGACAATTCTGCGCGCATCGGCCTACGGATGAACTTGGACAAAACCAAGGTCATGTTCAATGAACATGTACTACCGGAACCGATTGCGATTCACGGCACCGTCCTCGAAGTTGTTCAAAAATATGTGTACCTTGGGCAGACTATGCAGTTGGGTCGAAACAACTTTGAGGACGAGGTGAATAGAAGAATTCAGCTAGGTTGGGCAGCGTTTGGGAAACTACGTCGAGTCTTCTCATCGTCAATCCCACAAAGCCTAAAGACGAAAGTCTTTAATCAGTGCGTCCTACCCGTCATGACGTATGGAGCCGAAACGTGGACACTGACGGCACGGCTGGTCCACAAGTTAAAAGTCGCTCAGCGGGCTATGGAAAGAGCTATGCTCGGTGTTTCTCTGCGGGATCGAATCAGGAATGAGGTGATCCGTCAGAGAACCAAAGTTATCGACATAGCTCATCGCATTGGCAAGTTGAAGTGGCAGTGGGCTGGCCACATCAGCCGTAGAACCGACAACCGTTGGGGTAGACGGATTCTGGAGTGGATACCGCGTCTCGGCAAACGTAGTGTAGGACGCCCGCAGGCCAGGTGGTGTGACGATCTGCGCAGGACGGCTGGTAGGAGCTGGATGCGAGTGGCCGAGGATAGAGAGAAGTGGCGTGCATTTGGAGAGGCCTATGTCCAGCAGTGGACAGAGATGGGCTGATGATGATGATGATGTAAAATTCAACAGCAAAGTATCATTACTATGTTTTTCTATTATCGTCATTATTTTTAGGAATGATTAATTATGTAATCCTATCAATGCAACATTTGAGCATTTATCATTATTTGAACATCTAACTTTAATTCTTTAGGCTTAGATAGTACAAGATAACAGGTGGTCTCGATTTGAGAATTAGGACATTTCAAGTAGCATTCGCGATAACGAGATCTGAGGGCCTACCATGAGTTGGCTGTCGAAAACTTACGTACGTTAAAAACCTATCGAGTTGTTTTTTTCATACGGCCGATTTTAGTTCTTCGCGTAACCACCAGCGGCGCTGTACAAGTTTTTCATAGACATATTCACGTATGCGATATCGAGTGCGTAATGTTTTAAACTCATGGTAGCCACACTGTAGAAAAAAAAATTCTTACCTTTGCGCGTCCACAGACATCAAGTTCACTATTTCACCAACGGTGGACTCCTTCCTTGCAGCGTTTGACATTCTTAGAGACTTCCTGTAGATTGCACTTGTGAGGGCGGTCCTTATTTTCATGCCCACAAGGTACATTCTCGTAAAGTAGTGCGCCAGTAACATGGTCTGGACGGTAGCGCAAGCCAGCAGTCCGACTGCATACAAGTAACCCTTCCATAACTGTTCTTTGCCTTCGACGAAACTTATCAACAATCTAAAACAAAAACGTTAATTATAGCACTTCAAATACATATACATACATGTTTAGATGATAAGTTGATAAATAACATTGGACACTCATGTACTTCAGAACCGAAGCCTTCAAAATGTACAAATCCAGTAATAAGCGATGATGCACTTTATAAAAAAACTCTCGTGTTTAGATATTTAAGATAATGACATCATCGAGCGTGACCATTGAAATACAAAATAAACTGTGAAAAACAAACAACTTATTTAAGAGTTGAGACAGGAAAACTAAAATGTATAGTACTCTTAGTATTTAGTTGGAATCTGAAAATATGATAAGGATGGGTAAGATAAAGAGAATAATAAGTAGTGAGTAAATAGAATTTCGACTATTGTTAGATTAAATGTTTGCACTTACTTGAGTAGCTGCGGGGACAAAAACATTAGGACGTCATTGAATAATTTGAGGAGGGATCCGAAGAGGAACTGCCCTCCGAAGGCCAGGCAGAGCGCCGGCAGTATTGACGCTGGTTTCTTCTCATTTTCGGGCTTGAAGTTCACACTTGCCGCGTTTATACTGTAAGTTGCTCTAGTTCCGTTGGAACTAAATATAATAACGTTTATTAATATATCTAATCTTTATGCATCAACTACAATAGCAAATAATAGAATAGACTGTTATACATAATCAAGCGAATTATTATATGCAACATCATGAGATAAACAGCTGTACATTTGACATTTCAAATACTTAGTGATAATGTAAGATAATATTGATTAATTAGTCTTCATTGTGCGCCAAAACCAATCCGATATTATAATAAGGGCCAATTTTTCGATGGCTAGATAAAACTTAACGGAGGAATAAACTATAAGCCGACAAAAATAAGAAAACGTCACTACTGACACTCACTCTTAGAAATAAAACGCCCATAATTTGGTAGTCTTATTTATTTACGTCACCTTTTAGTTTTATCTGGCCATTGAAAAATCAGCCCTAAGTAAAGTAAGTAGCCGCTGTATCTGTCTCGCAGGTGTGGCGGCATTATGATATCTATGTGTACCAGTTTCAAGTAAGTATCATTAGCATGTAATGTTAATTGTTTTACAATTTGGGACTTAACACTCGAAGCTTGCAATGGTCGGGTTAGATGATTCTCGGAAATATTAAGGACTATCCATAATCCTAATCAAGAAAACGTTTAGTAAACGTCAATTGTTATCTTGATGTTTGATTTCATATCTACATAGGTTTAGATAATTTTATAGATAGTTCCTTTGCTTTAGATACCTTCTTTACTGTGTATAAGTGTAATTAAAGTATTGATATACAATATTGTCAGGGGATAGCAGTCACAACTATCTGTCCGGTGGTTGGTCAACGGTATACGGGTAAGCGACCCCGGCTCCTCGAGCTACTATCGACTCAGTCCAAATCATCCGAGGCGATAGTATCCTTCCTCCCCTTTTCCTTTCCCCGTCATATATCCTTGCTACTCGTGGGAACGCATTGACTTTGTTAAAACAATGCACAAGGCAGAATGGCGGCGACGTGGTCCACAACCCGTCACGTCACGTTTCCCACAGAGGTGAAAAGTGGATCGCTGCAAGTGATCTCTGCCTACCCCTCTGGGAAAAAGGCGTGATTGTATGTATGTATGTATATAAAATATTGTCCATCATGCGTTTTCTTGATATTTATGGCCTACATAAATAGATAAATATCAAGTAAACATCTCATCTTAAATGTACATTGAACTGATCCGCGCGCAGCGCCTTAGCTACGAGAATCAGATCAACAGTGGAATATATTTAAACAAATGAATAAATCTAAATCAAATCGTTTCACTTACTTTTCCCGTTTGCTGAGTGACCGCTCCCAAATTTTGTCGAACCTAGGTACAACTTCTTTAGAAGAGTCCTGAGGGTTGAGGGACCAGAGGTCGCCCTCGGTGAGACTCTTGCGGAACCCGCTCAGCGCCAGGGGGTCGAACCAGCTGAACGTGAGGCGGCTAGGGAACCCTGCCGCGCTCTCCGGGCATTGATTCTGTACAACGAGACGAACAATATATTATTACGAAGGGCATTCTTGCTGTCCGCCCACATCCGATTTTTTGTAGGACCGATAGTGGGCCGATTTTATTTTGTATGATATATTCGACCGACTTTTTTGAAGGACGTGTGCGTTGCTCCATTGTAATCAGAAGGTTTCATTTATCTTCGACAAAAAATTGTCACCGATTATCGGACCTGTGTATCGGGCGGCTTTAAGGAATTCTAATTTTTACATGGTACTTATTATCTATACTAATATTAAAAAGCTAAAGAAATTTGTTTGTTTGTTTGCATGCACTAATCTCAGGAACTACTTACTGGTTCGAATTAAAAAATATTTTTTGGAGTGCCGCTGCGACCAATAGAAGCAAAGAAACAGTGGGAAATTGTAAAAAAAACGCAGACGAAGTCGCTGGCACATCGAGTTATTGATAGTTAGTGAGCTACGCGAAATGAGTTGAGGACTGTTATTGCTGACCATAGTGCATCGCCGGTTTGGTCAGCGAATTTCCATTGATACAAAGTATACTCTTACATGTTAGGTACTTTTGGAATGTTATTGTTACTTTATATAAAATCAAATTGGTTCCATAATAAATAGTGCCCCTGAATATTTTTTTCGTAAAATGAACAATACTTACTTAACTAATAAGTAATGCTGAAACACAAAAATGCTGACTATTTGATGACACATGCTATCGGCATTATCTGCAGACACAGTCATGTGATCTAATACTCTATTTAGGATTACACTACAGATTTTATCAAAGCGTTAAGATAATATTTTTTCATATTATGGTGTAATAGGTAGGCAAGATCTGAAAGCTGTTATAAAAACCGGCCAAGTGCGAGTCTGACACGAAGGGTCCTGTAACATTATATATTTTTTTTACAAAAGTTGTATAAGTTGTATCTTTTCTCCTTTTAGTATTTGATGTTCAGTGCAATACAATATCTATGAGAATATAAACTGTCTAGCTGTAGTGGTTGATGAATGATGAGCTAGAGCTATGTGACAGATAGATAACGGATACACAGGATCCATAGGATAAAAATAGGACCCCGTTGTCACCCATCGGGTACGGGACCCTAATGAAATACCTAATAATGTAATTAAATAAGGCTATTTTTCTTCGTGTCACGAGACTTACTACAGTGGCTGTTGTTAAGGCACTGTGGTACTGTCCCACGAATGAATGGATCGCTTCATGTTTCCGAATGGGAAATCACACAGTCACAATGCTTCTGCGAAATGTTCCGACGTAAGCACGCTAAGTACATTGCCTTAATTAGGCAGTAATTGAGGTCCTAAGGTCGCGGAAGTTAAATTAATCTAATAGCTAAACAAATTGTTAGAGATACATAAATAATTGAGGAAGAATTACATCTACCATCTATATTTTGCGTAGGCGGTCAAAATGTATGTGTATAATTTATAGAAATCTTTAATTGTTTGTGCTTCACACACAAAAATTACCAATTCAAGACAAGATGTACCTGCTCATTAACCTTTTTTTTCAATAATATACCTACAATATCTAAAAAAATATATCTATCAATTGATTAATTCCTATTCTTATAGTTAGTCGGATGAGAGCCAATTCCAAGCATTCGGCGAGGTAGGTCCGCAGTTCATGTAACTGGTTTTAGATATTTTGTATTCTAACCTGTTAGAAGAGCCACGTTTCACGCTTACTTTAACACATTTCTATCTGTGCGTATAATAATAATATACTTTTATCTATATTATGTTCCTTGAAATATTGTTAATTAATTATTCTAATTATTGCTTGAAGATTGGTTTTCTTAGACGCGTCTGTTATTACTTTTATCAAGGAGGTAATCAAAGTTATGAAAAACACTATGATGATCCGCCTGATGAGATGTGGCTATTGTCGATTGGTGTGTCAAGGCCATTAGTCGTTAATGTCAAGGGAAACGTGAAATACGCCTCACAAGATATAAGTATATGCTTGAATCCTTGGATGCTATGTATTCGTTTGCTGTAGATAACAGATGTAAAGCACGAACAGCTTTTTAACGCCTAAAGTTTAGGTAATAAAAATGTTGTTGGTATTTTGCAATTTATGAGTAAAACTAGTCACTAATTTATTATTTAAAACATTGGATATTTGAGGTAAGGCGGCGGCAAACTTTAAATAGCCACATAGTTTAAGGAAACAGAATGCTTCATTCGCGTGTATTTTCGTTATAGTGTTGTGCTTTAAAAAAACCGGCCAAGTGCGAGTCGGGCTCGCGCACAAAGGGTTCCGTAGCAGCAAATATAATAAAAATCAACCTATCTCAAAAACTATAAGAGATACTTTGATCAAACCAAAAATCGTTGAAAGAGTTAATTAGCATGCATCACCTCTATTTTTTTTAGAATTTTATACCCCGTAGTTATGAAAATAGAGGGGGGGGGACATACTTTTTACGACTTTGAGAGCTGATATCTCAAAAACCGTTCACTTTAGGAAAAATGTTTTTTAGAAAACTTTATATCATTTTAAAAGACCTTTCCATTGATACCCCACACGGGTATGTACATCGAAAAAAAAAATTTCATCCCTCAGTTACATGTATGGGGGGCCCCACCCCCAATTCTTTTTTTTACTATTTAGTGTCATATTTTTGTAGCGGTTCATACAACACATATTCCCATCAAATTTCATCACTGTAGTACTTATAGTTTCCGAGTAAATCGGCTGTGACAGACGGACAGACGGACAGACGGACAGACGGACAGACGGACATGACGAAACTATAAGGGTTCCGTTTTTGCCATTTTGGCTACGGAACCCTAAAAAATAGACGTGACTTATGTGACGTGATAAAATGATAGATGTGATCCCGAGACGAAACTATTTAAGCATCACGGAGATCATAATTCATAGTGGAATGTATAAATCTCAGATGTCGAAACAGACAGAGGCACAAAGTCATTGACATTTTATAGTCTTATTGATATTCCTAAACACCCGGCTTCCGATTGCTTCACCTACATGATTATTTTACGTAGCGCAGCCAGGCATTATAATAGTGGGGTTATTCGATCATTAAAATAATCATTTGTATGACATAGCAAACCACTTTATGGATAGGAAGGTTGGTTTGCGATTGTTAACGCGCCAGCACCAACCATGACAGTATGTATGTACGTACCTATGGGGCTACCATGAGTTTAAAACTTACGCGCTCGATATCGACTACGTAAATATGTCTATGAAAAACATGTACAGCGCCGGCTGGTGGTTACGCGAAGAACTACAATCGGCCATATGAAAAAAACAACTCGATAGGTTTTTAACGTACGTAAGTTTACGATAGCCAACTCATGGTAGGCCCTCTAATTACTAGACATGGTGCGTTTGTGGTAACAACTAAGTACAAACGTTTTAAACTATTTACTTTAAAGTGTTTTATTCACCTCTCGTATTTTTATGTCCCAGTTTATCGCATACATATTGTTAAGTAAGTTATTCATTCATCTTTATCTGACGATGAATAATGTTATTTTGTAACAAATTATTTGTAAGTATGCAATTATCTGTTTCGAATTATTCGCAGTTTACGGTAAAGTATGTGTATTCTATGGTATTATACAAACGTAAACCTCCAATTATTTACGATACCATGCAACGGGTCATCATAACAGCGGGCGGCCGGCATTTTTAAGAGTCACAGTTATTCAATGGAGACATTCGTGTGGCGTAACAGCAACCTCGCTCGGTACAAGGCAATTCTAAACAGAGCTTCAATTACATACCTTTTCGTATTGGTAGGGCGTGTCCCTCGGAGGCAGGTCGGCGAAGCAATTCAGTATGAACATGATGACTATCAGCGGGTAGTAGACCATGTAGCTGACGAAGTTGTACTGAACGTTCTCGTCATCCTCTTTCTCGCTATGCAGAATGATCTCCGACCTGAGTTGCGGAAGCCCGGCCAGGATCAGGAAAAGCCAAAAGAAAAACAAGACCCCAGAGGCTCTCATGCCATATTTTCTATTGTAATATAATAAGGTCGCTGATAAACCCTGAAAAACAAAATATTATTAGCTAAATTTTCAAAAGGTTTTGTTTAATTTTTTATTAATATTGAACTTTAAAATATTTATGAATTACGAAAGTAGTTAAATATCTATTTAGACTGCGAGCACCGATTGTAATACGGTATGCAAGTACTAGGTATAATGCAAACGAACGTAATTGTGGGAAAATTAGTGTTAGCTTATCCAGAGGTAGTGACTAAACTGAAGTTATTCTTCGTGTCTGGTACATATTAGAAACCTATTGATGGCTTTATTATCACACATCGATTCAATTTAAATAAGTAGGTAGGTATACGATATTATTCAGACAAGAATTTTGTTAACTGACCAGATTGCATGTAACTATTTTCCAAACTTTAATATTTTTAAGTGTCGGTTTAGTTTCTTACGCGAGAGAAAGCGTGAAGATATCATTTAAATTGACATCGAATACGTTAGTCGGTGGTCACATAAATCCAATGTTGACAACAGAAATCAAACGCCTAGATCAACGCAATTCAAAGACTTCAATTGAATCAATTTCCAACTTCAATTTCATACATTTTGCAGAAGAACATTTTTTTTATATAATAGGCAAAGAAGATGACCTCATTCCACCTGATCATAAGCGGTAGTGAGATCCAAATATGAGGTCGACAGGCACAATAGATCTTATTGAGTCTGTCGCACTCACCCTGAAGGCCTGCTTAAATGCCGTTTCACGCCCCGCCTGAAGAGCCCGGGATCAGAGCAGGGAGGGAAAAGATGAGCTGGAAGGGCGTTCCATGCCTTAAAGGCACGGGGCAGAAAAGAGGAACTAAACCTCTTAGTCCGAGCCACCAACGCCTGCACTGTATGTGGATGGCAGCGCTGTTCAGCACGTGTCGTTCGGGAGTGGAAAGAGGAGGGAGGGACTAGCTGAAATAGCTCTTCAGAGCATTCCCCATTATAGAGACGGTAGAGAACACTTAGACCGGCAATGTCTCTACGTAGTTGTAGAGGCTGCAACCTATCGAGGGCGTCGAGCAAGTATTTTGCGGAGCCATCCAACAAAATTGTTACATTTATATTACTTTCGATATATCTAGATAGAGTACTGCAATTTAGCATAAGGGAAGGTTCGTTTGTACCCTTTAGCTAAAGATTACAATACTATCACTACCACTTACTAAAATAATCGTATGAATTGTTACGTTTCACTAATAATAATATTTTTAAATATTTTTTTTATATTGTCTCTTTCGGAATCATCATTTGCATTGTTTAAGTGTGTCCGGATTTTGCTATCGCGTTGTATAGGCTTTTTATGTGCACGCCTGGATTCTGGGTTATTGGGCAGAACATTCCGGAGTCCGATATTCCGATATTCGGAGCTAGTTTTTTAAAAAACCTCAAAACTAAATTTTACACTCTCTGTTGCCTACAGAGTTGAAGGTCACGTCTAAAAGATCCGTTTAGAATACCGTAACGAGCAAGAACCGACTGGTTTTTGTCATAGATAATGATGTAATAATATTTAATTTTTTGTTGGTAACAATCGCAATTTTTCTACTTTAATAGGAGTTAAGACAAGGTTATACTACCATGGGTATACATAAAAAGATATTTTGTGGAACCCTCTTAGATATAGCTGCACACAAATATCATTTTTATGTTCGTTAAGTTATGAGGTTGTCTATCTGTATATAATGAAAGGTATGGATTACTTAAGCAAAAATTAAAACAAAACTAGCATTACCATAAAAGAGTGATTATATATTTTTTTCTTAGATGGATGCTCATTGCTTCAATCAAACACGAGGATACAAGGAAAACGAAAAAAAAAAATTACCACCTATACATAGATGCTGCATACTAGCAACAAATTAAAGTTACCTTACCTACAGTACCTACAGGTTTCATTAGCTTCCTGTGTGTTACTGACCATACCATCTCATTAAATGGTATGTATGTGCTCTTAGTTAATTAGTAGCAATGAACTTTAGACTGTCATTCATCATCGCGAACTAGGCGTAATTGTAATGTATGTTTGTATATAGTTACATATTTACATGCTGCGCGTGCTGAATGAGTTATATGTAAGCATGCACAAGACAGAATTATGTCACCATAATTTTGCTTTGACAGTTGTCAGGTATTTAATTGGGCAATGTTTGTATGCAATAGGTAAAAGATGGGATACAAAGGTATCCCATCATATACCTATTGCATTTTACTTACCTATTGTTTATTTACCTATTGTATAAGGTAATAGATAAGGTAATCTAATTGAGATTAAGTATAAGGCGTCCGACCGATTTCAGCCATGGCGGCCGATCTCAATTTAGATCAGCCAAGTGCGCAGGACATATTATAGTACACAAGCATGCGCGCAAACACAAGTGCACTCTCTATTCCCTTAATCTCATAATTCGGTGAGACGGCAATCCGACATGACCAACTCTTGCGCGTTTCTTATAACAGTAGTAGTAATTTCTATGACTTACTGAAAGTTAGAATGAAAGGAACGAAAAATATTTTTTTAAAGATTTGGCTAAGTATCAAACTGAATGCATTACATTGCAGTTTGTCTCTTTAGTGCAGAACAAGGCGTCTTTGTGTATTACCTACCTGCCAAAAATACAATACGACAACTTAGGAAAGTCCATGATTCGAGGTCGGTAACCTGCGGTCGCAACTTCTTTCGAAACGGCTAGCGAAGAAGAAAGTAAACAATTGAACCCTTGCTGCCAGGTGTTATGCACAATTATAAATAACGCTCCTATCGTTGGCGATCGATTGATTTAATACGATTATCACCAAAATTGTCCCTTGCTACCGCGCGGCCCTTGTCTGCCAAAAGGTTGCTGACCCTTAGTGCAGAGTATAAAAGTTACTGTGAACTGAGAAGTCCTGATACACAAATCTATAACTAAAAAATATATTAAGGTAGGTGCATTATGATAATGTCGCGTAATTTGATATCAAAAAGCCAGTCAAATGCTCGGAACCGGACTCGCGCGTCGCCGATTCGGTAATTCGTATGTTTTTTTTACTCCTATAGGTTTTGTTTCCTTTGCAATATGTATAAAATATAGGGATTCTAATGGCCCTATCATTAGATTGCGTTAGTTAGAAGTTTACTATGACTAAACGAATTCAAGGAACCCAAGACATAAACATTCGACGAAAATTTCAATACTGTTTTTTCGCTACTTTCGTAATAGCATGTTATACTAGAATAAGAGCTTAAATACCATTGAAGCAAGTGAATTCGCGCTGCAAGAAAATATACGAAATTAATTCTTATTATATACTTACAAAGGTTAATATTTTGATGATGGGACTATAGTAATCAGCATTTGATACAATTGTTTCCTTCTGCGATGAATTATGGATGGTCACACCCAAATCCACAAATTTCACCACTATTAACAGGAAGGTGATAAATAGTTTGCTTATGTTCAGCACATTCCATGGTATATTTTTCTCCTTACTATGTAATATGTAATAAATGTCTAGTAAAGCTGCCACCCAAAGGTAAGCACAGGGGGTCCACACGAGAACAGTTTTGTGAAAACATGGTGTAAACTCTGGGTTATCTGAATACCAGGTCCTGTTGACGTCCTAAAAACAAAAGCACAAATAAACATACATTGAAAATAATATTAATTTTAATATTAAGAGTTACTTACAAAAGAATACAATACTATTCTTTTGTTAAATATTTTATGTAAGGTAAAAACAAAGTCCAATATCAGAATCACACATCACTACATTTATAAATAAATTTGTATTTTTAAGCAATAGTCAATGAAAAATACATAAAATTGGAATAGGCTTTAAACTAGGTCATTGCTATATGCAGGTATCTCAGATGTTAAAGTAGGTATTATGGTTTAGTTTTACAACATGAACAGATCATTGATAGAGTATTAATCTATGAGCAATTTAAGTGATCAATATGTGTATTTAAACATTATTAGAATACACAATGTAAGTAGTTGAAAATATCAATCATAATGTTTAAATAAAACACATATTTAGTTTTCATTTTTATCTTAAAATAAATAGTAGTTAGTATTTTCTTGAAACATACATAGATATACCAAAAATTAAAGTCTGAAAAAAAGTTAGTCTATCAAGTGGCTTATAGAAGTAAAACTGGTTTATTCACTTCACATGGATGATGATGATGACTTAATAGAGTAGTTTTAAGGTCATGGCTTTATCTAAGTTAGTAATATACATATTGTTATTTTTAGACTGGTTATGTATGAATTTAATATTATTTGAATGTCTATGTATTGATGTCTGGTTTAAATGTAATTTATCATGACAGAACTTCTAATGAGACATACACTTAGTGTGCAACATTTTGTTACATGATTTAGTGTTAAAATAATCGTATTATTTCAAAAACAAGAATCAGAGTAGAAGCCGTTATAGGGCTACATTTTCGCAAAAGTGATTGTTGTAGAAAGCATTATTTAGGTTACTTTGCCTGTCCACTTCTTGTTGTACCGACACGATATTTAATTTGTACCCTAGTCCAACATAATTCATAAAACTTAACTTAGTATAAAAGCTCGACTTACCCAAAATGTAGATCCACAGAACTCGTCAAGCGAGGAATTGTAAGACATTGTCACAATCCGTGAACAAGGCACGAACAACGACTAATTTAAACTTTTATGCTTTAGCTGCCATGAATTTTTCAACCAAAAAATGTTTATTTAATATAAGCTCTACGTATAATAGTTAATTCACCCAATAGCGAAGTTCATTGTCGTTTTAAGTTCTTGTTTAATATGTAGGATTTATTTTAACAAAATAAAATATTAGCAAAATTTTCGCCACACCACTCGAAACACATTCCATCACCCGCACTCCTTCTCGCCGCACCGCACAACCACAGACAAAAGATACATGCCCATGGACAACACATAAATATGCGAGTAAATATGAGAGTGCTATGTTTGCCCTAAAAAAAATGATTTGTGTATCCCTTTCTAATAAAGTGACGATGATAATATGATATAGAGAGCACAGCAGAAAATATGATTTTTTTTTAAATATATTTTAAGCCATTATGCTCAAAATATTGGATTCACTGACCTTTAAACAAACTATATTATCGTGAGGGCAATGAATAAATTTGGAGTTATAAAAGGAATAAGAAAATTACTAAATAAATAATCTGTTTGAGTCGCGTTTCGTTCTTCTGAGAAAATAATATCAGTTGAAAGTCAGAAATTTACAATCTGAGCCAATGACTTAGGAAATTTCCTTAGTCAATGATCTTAGCTTACTATAAAGTTCATTTATTATTCTTTGTAAAGAGTTAGTTGTCAACTAAAACAAATTTTTTTTTACTATTTAGTACAGGTAATTTTTTGTGAATATCATGGTCAATCCATCTTAATCAATTAAAATATCAATGTAATTATTTTTCATTCAAAAGATATAAAAAAGGGTGATATGCAATGGTGTGTTTATCTTCAGGTCCGTGGTCAGACAGAAGACGTCATTACGTCAAAACCAAACATAGGCAATAGATCATAGGTATGTTCAAATGTACCTAATATAAAATTTATAGTCCATTATATATTATAATTTTTTTTCAGTTGCATTGTTAACTACCAACTATAAAAAAATAGAAGGGCGATCTTAATGGATCAGCCACTGTAGAGGATATTTTATTACTATTCCTTAAGTATTTTTACCTATCATTCGCATTGTTCAGTGAGACCGACTACTGAGAGATCAAGCGTGGGAACTCTCCGCCAACATAATTAAGTAGTAGCTGAGAAATTTCTGAACAAAAAACCTCGTCTATAAATTTGGCTCATGCCAGAGCTCGAACCCAGGTCCTCGAAGTCCATTCAAGGTCCGTGCAACCTATAAATCAACGAGGCATTAAAATTTTAATTTGATCTAATATCGAGAGACGAGTAAATTTTTTTATTGGTAAAGTAACTTTTGCTTTTTACAAATACCTACCTAAGTTAAATTAACCTAAATTAACTTAATAATACGTACGTACGGTTCGAGCACAGCTGGAACCGAAGCGCTAGCAAGTACCCGATGGATGATGTCATTGACTCCGGAGTCCCGGCGCTTCTGCTGCATGAAAGACCAAGCGCATCGACTATTTCACCACAGGGCAGCGATGAGTGCCCGTGCCCCCAAACGGTGGGATGTAGCCAGACGGAAAATGGACGAAGTCGCAGGCGGAAAGCTAGTTTATTATAAAAAAATAATGCAGGCTTTCGGCGCTATATTGCTCGTTTGGTTGGGTGTATCTTCTCACCAAGAAGTATTTTTTTTCCGAATCTTAAAATACTCTTTAATTTAAAAGAGCGCGGTCTATTAGTTCTGAGTCTAATTATTAACATATTATTATATTTAATTTGGAGTAGTACATCATTATTTTTTGTTTTTACGCGTTCTACCAGTTATCCACCATACCGCCAGCACCGGACCGCACTATTAGTGTTTGGTCATAGACTATAGAGGAATTTGATGTTTGGTTGGCTGGTGTTGGTTGGATTTTTTTGATAATTTATTAAAATAATTACTTATTATCGCCACCAGTGATACGTTTGTAAAGCAAATTTTCTTCGTTCTAGTTAATGTAGTTAACATAATATTTTATTAATGTAAACACAAGGTACTGGCAGGAGGAAGTGTTTTTAGGTTACTTCGGCCAGAATGGCAGAATATTTAGCCGCTATATTTGGTACAGAGAAAGACAAGTGAGTATTTACTCGTTTTACGAGATGATTTTTGGTCCTGTTAAACCATGAGTTTCTTAACTCGACCCCCACTGGCAAGTAGGGATAATTATTCGTTTTTTCTTACACTGAAGATATTAAGATAGGGTCGTCTGGTAGTAAACCTTGTAGTGTGTTAAACCAAACTATGATCAGTATCGAGAACAAATTTTTGTAACCTGAATTTATTAGAGGTCGCCGTATAGATCCAATATGATTACCGACTTTATTGTATTAGATCAATATTCCATCATTCCTTCATACTACCTTGATATAAAGTGTCCTCTCATTGGCTTCCTGCTAAATAATTGCTTATAATTGAATTTTGAAATCTGTGTTACAGTAGTTGTGGTGGTGGTAATGATGCATATTTCATGTTCAACTAGTGTGGATGTGTTTATATATTAGTTTTTTCGACCACTATTGCTATTTGCATCCATACCACAAGTGCCTAATAAGGTGGCTGAGTTATTTCGACCATGCCAACCGATTTCCTAAATGCCTTACAATATAGATAAACCCGCACAATCCCCAGTCTCATAAATATGACATAATCCAATATAACAGATAAGTGTATTTTTTGTAATGTTGTAATGTTACCTATTTTAATGATTATTATCAAATATTTATTTAATGTTTTCAGAGTTAACTGCTCATTTTACTTCAAAATCGGAGCTTGTCGACATGGGGACAGATGCTCTCGTATTCACAATAAACCTACGTTTTCACAAACTGTTTTGCTGCAGAATTTATATGTGAATCCCCAAAATTCAGCCAAGTCTGCTGATGGCAGTCACTGTAAGTAATGGTTATAATTATAATGCATTTAAATTGTTGTAAAGTATAAGTGCAGGTGTAGAATTCATTAATACAGTGGACCCCGGCTAAACCGGCACCCCTTGTAATCCGACTTGTCGTAATGTATGATCGAACTGGTTACAGCTACCACAATGAGGATTTTGTGTCAAAATTCACCATTCACATAGAAGTTAGACCTCATATCGATGGCTTACCATCTAGTGGATTTCTCATACCCTCATTGCGATGCGCAGACATCATAATCGACATCATAAAAAAAAAAACTGTACTATAGATAGAGTAACTTAGGTAGTATTTTATAATCCGACAAATTCGCTAATCTGACAGTGCCCTGCAATAAGTTTGTCGGATTACCGGGGGTCCACTGTAGCTAATTTATAATTAGTTGTAAATATTTTTTGAAATTGTCTCCCAATAGTCAATCAAATTCAGAAGATTTGATAAATCAAAAATATAAAGGCTTTGTTTTCTTCTTATGCTCTACTCTAAACAGTTTAGCCCATATATCCCCACCGAGGGGTTTGAGATTACTCTAAACTAAGGTGTATATTCATTATTGTTCTGTTTGTTCTCAGTGGTTGTGGCCAATGTATCTGATGAAGAGATGCAGGAGCATTATGATAATTTTTTTGAAGATGTCTTTGTGGAATGTGAAGACAAATATGGAGAAATAGAGGAAATGAATGTGTGTGACAATCTTGGTGATCATCTAGTAGGGAATGTATACATTAAGGTAATTTAAGTGTACATAGTATTGTCTATTTTTATTTGCGCGAGCACTACACATTTGAAATAAAACAAATTTTATGGATTAAACTGGAGTGTATTGGTATTCTAAACATTATTTAGAGATCTGACGTTTCGAGCTCTTTACAGCGCTCATGGTCACGGTTAAGACTTAGTAAATAAAATAAATAAAATAAAGGCGTCCGACCGATTTCAGCCATGGCGGCCGATCTCAATTGAGATCAGCCAAGTGCGCAGGACATATTATAGGGCACAAGTGTGCGCGCAAACACAAGTGCACTCTCTATTCCCTTACTCTCATAATTCGGTGAGACGGCAATCCGATATGACCGATGAGAGATCGGGCGCAGGACCACCGGCTTAACGTGCTTTCCGAGGCACGGGCGTTCAACCGCCAACTTCCTAACTCCGGGCTGAGTAATTTCATTACAGAAAAACTCACACAAATTTTGCCCGACCCCGGATTCGAACCGGGGACCTCTCGGTCCTAACGCAGCACTTGCTACCAATAGACCAACGAGGCAGTTAAACTAGACTAAGACTAGAACTAGAACTAGAGTAAGACTTAGTAGTAAGAGCTCGAAACGTCGGATCTCTAAATAATGTTTAGAATACCAATACACATGAGTTTAATCCGTAAAATTAGTTTTATTTCTAATTTAAGTGTGGTTATTTCTATTGCATTTTAATAACACCCTTTTTGTTCCTATCTCATGTCACTTAAATTCATAAGAGGGTAAGAGACAGGGAAATAGTTTTTTACGTTCCTGCATTATTTTTTCACGGCTCCCAAGTAGTGTAAGGCACAAGTCAATAGATTTTTTTAATAGTAGGGACAAGCTCTCTCGGAAAATATAAACTTTCCTTATATTTTGGCTCTATAGCATTATAGGATGCAAAAATCTAAGAAACTTTGCCCTAGGTATCATCTAAATCCGACCAAACAATTAAAAGATATTTATAAACAGATTACAGAAAGATTAAGAAATCGTTCTTTAGCTCTCCTGAAAAATCGTGGTTTTACAGACAAGTAATGTACAGACAAATAATGTAAGGACATTAATTGATATTTCCGGTATCGTTGTGTTGACGCGCACACTTGTACACTATAATATGTCCTGCGCACTTGGCTGAACCCAATTGAGATCGACTGCCATGGCTGAAATCGGTCGGACGCCTTATTTTTTTTTTAAATATGTATCATCATATAACAATGTTTCATTACAATAATGTTGTTTCTTCGTCAGTTACTAAACAAAGTACTAATTAAAATTGGGTATACCAATGGCATGGCATGTGTGCAGAATGAAGGACGATTTAACTCTCAAAATCGTCAAAACTGGGTGCCTGAGATTGTTTTTAAGAGGAACCTAAGAAAAGATGGTGTGATGATCTGGTCCAGCTATCAAAAAACTGGCAGGTCCTAGCCTTAAATAGAGAGCAATGGATAGATTTGGAGGAGACCTTTGCCCAGCAGTGGGATGACATAGGTTAAATAAAAAACAAAATCCAATGTAGACCCAATATACCTTGTTTTTACTAAGAACCTATAGATTGATTGAATACAGTTGTAATCATAAATGAAAGAAACATTTTGTAACTAATACCAGTATACACAATTATTACAACTTTTACTCTAAAAATGAATGTTTTTAATAATTTAATCCATAAGTCTGCTTATTATCCTTTAACATAAATATCTGCTGCATGCAAGCCACCCATGTCAATGTCAGGTCAGCTAAGATGCAACCATAATAATATATTTTATTGTCATCAAATCTATATCTCACATATTTTTGTAACTGTATCTGTTTAATAAGCAGTCTGTTGCTGTACATACTCACCAAATGCTATAACAGTCATAACTTATTGAACATTTTCATTGGTTTTGAACCTTGCCTTATGTCAAGTCCAGAATTTGGTAGGAATATATTTCCCTCTGTGTAACCCTTTACATGGTAATGGCAACCATATTTCTACAATATTTTATAGTTAAACCACTAAAGAATATAGAATATATACATACACTCTAAAGATAAGGTCCAAAATCAATGAATATTTCATACTAGTGTACTGGTTGAAGGTTTTAAAAATGTTGACCATTCCCAGTTCCGGCGCGAAGAGGACGCGGAGAAGGCGGTGAACGACCTGAACAACCGCTGGTTCGGCGGCCGGCCGGTCTACGCCGAGCTGTCGCCCGTGACGGACTTCCGTGAGGCTTGCTGCCGCCAGTACGAGATGGGCGAGTGCACCCGCAGCGGCTTCTGCAACTTCATGCACCTCAAGCCCATCTCGAGGGAGCTGAGGAGGTGTGTATCACTTGATATTGTTATATTCATGTTATGTTGTTCTATTATGAAATATGAGAACATATGTTGTGTGTGTGTGTGTGTGTGTGAGGACTTACATGGACATACTGGACTCTTTTTCTCATTTTAGATTAATATATTATAGTGTAATGAAAACATTAGCACTAAAATATGATCTGACTACTTAGATCAATTTTTATTTTTCCTAAAACTGACTAATGATGATGGCTTGGAGGAGCCTTGTCATCATCACCGGGCTTGCGGGGGAGCGGATGGGTGTCACCCCTATAAATATGATCGTTTATTTAATTTGTGCATTTATTAATCCGATCATAAAATATATTAATGTTATTCTTGAATCAAGTGACGCGTCGAAATTTAGGAAGCTTGTTTTGCTAATCCATTCATCTTTAACTCTAAATAATTAGGCAACGGGCAGCAAAACTCAACTAATAATAACTATCCGTATGTGAATGAGTAACTATTGAGCTTTTCGCTGGAGTCTTCTCGGATTGCGTAAATGGTTTTTTTGCGTCGGTCTTAGTGGTGAACGACCGCTTCTCCGAAAGTAAGGTAACGACGCCGAGGCTACTCCATCAACGTAGACGGAAAAATAATTGACGGGGATACCAGTCACAACTATACTATATGATCACCGGACAGATGTCCGGTGATCGGTGAACGGTATACGGGTAAGCGACCCCGGCACCTCGAGCTCGACTCGGTCCAAATCATACGAGGCGACAGTATCCTTCCTCCCCTTTTCGTTCCCCCATCATATATCCTCGCTACTCGTGGGAACGCAATGACCTCGTTAAAACAATGCACAAGGCAGAACGGCAGCGACGCGGTCCACAAGTCGTCACGTCACGTTTCCCACAGAGGTGAAAAGTGGATCGCTGGAAGCGATCTCCCCCCTACCTACCCCTCTGAGAAAAAGGCGTCATCGTATGTATCTATTCCTCTTCGTTTCAGATACCTGTACTCTCGGCGCAAGGGCGGCCGGCGCTCGCGCAGCCGATCGCGCGACCGCGAGCGTCGGCGGCGGTCCCGCTCCCGCGAGCGCCGCGGCGGCGGCGGCGGCGGCGGTGGCGGCGGCGGGGAGGCGGCGGTGGCGGCGGCGGTGGCGGTGGCGGTGGCGGCGGAGGCGGCGGCCGGGACCCGCCGCGCAACTCGCGCTCCGGACGGTACTGAGCCGCGCCGCGCCGCCCCGCCCCGCACCACACCTCCGGAGTGCCGTGAGATGCATCTCCTATTAGTGTTGCACGCCAGTATTGTGACCGTGTGCGAGGTGCCATTCGACCCGACGCCGTGCCCGTGGCTCGTGGTTTGTCACGAGGCGGTAGACGGTGGACCGCACGACTGATTTCGCATTTATAAAAAATATTTCGATCCCTCTCGACTCGACTTTGGGGAGCGTCCGCGACGTTCTAGTATGACCGAAACTTACGATGTTTCGCTTCGGGTGACAGACTCGAGTGGATGAGTTTTTCGCTACGCCCCGCCGAGTTGCTTTGAAAGCGAGAAGTAATATTTTCCCCTTCGGTGGTCCCCGTTGGGGCGAAGTGGGGTGACCCGATCGAAAGGACCTAGTGAGTTTCAGAATCGCCTGAATTATTGTATCGTATTTCAGTATTAACAATAATTTTTGATATTGCAAAATGTTACACCATTATGAATGAGGTTTGAAGCGAACCTATGAGGTAAAATGCGAAGACCCTTTTCATTTGTCTGAACTAAACTCTTGTTTCATTTTAATCAATGGTTATTATAAAACGAATAAGTATGTAAAACACTAACTAATTCGAAATCAATAGAAAATCATTTTTAAACTATTTAGTCATTCTCTGCCATATTTAGTTTTATGGAAATTTGAAACTGATGTATTTAAAAGATTTAAATCAATTATGTATCCAATTATGGATTCATGTGAGATGTATTCTGTAGCGGTACCATGAGTTTCCATACTACCGATTTTAGTTCTTAGCGTAACCGCTAGGGGTGCAAATTTTTCATATTTACATTGACGATATCGAGTCTGTCACTTTTAAACTCATGGTAGCGCTACTGATCACCATAAATATCTGCGTACATAAGGTACAAATTGTTACGTTCTAGATTTTTTCCAATATCATAATGATTTGCGGGTAGCCAAATAAATGCGAAATGTAGTAAAGGTGATGGCTCCCTGGCAGCACTAGAGTATGGATAGTCGAGGCGATAAACGGCGGCGACGGTATATACGAACGGATACTGCAATTAAACACAATCAGTACATACACTATGTAACATCATTATATTAGTATATTTTCTTTATAAGAAAGTAATTTTTTGTGACTCTGTATGAATGAGATTGCAGCATGCGTTATTTACAGTATATTGAGAAGGGGCGACTTTATTATTTCTAAGAAAATGTGTATGTTCGATAATTATAAGTAATTCATTTCCTTATTTGGGTTTCTTTTAATCCCCATGTAATTAATTACACATTACTATTCGCTATGTGCGGAGTGGGTGGTGGGGGACGGCAAATCGACCGAAGCGCACGATGTGTGACAGAAATGTGATATAATTCTGAGCTTTCATGTGTCAAATTGCTTTAATTTCATAAATTCCCTTGTATTTGTAAGTAAAAACGTTACGTACGTAAAGTAAACGATGCAAATTCAATACTTATAATAATATTCATATTTTTGTGAAGTAAGAAAATCACTTGGTATAATATACACACTCACTTTATACAATTTTTATTTATTTTGTGTTGAAAAACTAGTCGAAAATCTTTATCAAAACATCTAGTTGCTATGATATGACATATCAAAACATCTAGTTGCTATGATATGACAGATCTCAACTCCAGAATAGTTGTCGCCACTAGGGGCGCTATCATCGCGCACATAGCGAATAGTTCATTTCAGCTAAGATGATCCCTGTGACACATCGATTTTGACAATTGTAGAGATGTCCTACAATTAAATAATTTTGATTATTTCTGGTAATCGATAATATTTTATATGGAAATGAAATCGATTTAATTCAACCACCAAAACTTAAAGCATGATTTGTCTTTATGTATTATATTAAAAATTTATTGTTCATTTATGTATGCTTTACATAGTGCAAAGTGAAATAATAGGAATACAGTAAATTTTTTATTCAGTATCTGAATACTCACTGTCAGAAGAATACCTTGATGAGTCGCCGTCCCCTAAATTTATTATAAGTTGGTCTTTCCAGTCCTCTAATATGGTACTTTTTGTATTTTGGACTAATTTCGTCCAATTTTCACGAGTGACTGAAGCGATTGTCAAGTGATCGCAAAATTGCACCCGATTATGTTAGTCCCAGCTCTATGCTCTTACTACGTTCCGTTCTACGTATACGAACTGTATAGGAATTTAAAAAAAAATTCTATCACATCAAATTAAACTGAACGATACTACTTCATCATCATTGCTACTAAGACCCAGTAATACGCGGACAAGGTCGCGGGCGGCCGCTGTATATGATAAAGAGTATTTTATGAGACCTTTATCAACAAAATAGTATCCAAAATAAGATTTTTTCAAATGTTGCCCCTTTGTTTGTTAGTTTGTACTTTGTGCATGCTGATCTCAAAAACGACTTATTCGATCTAGATGTGGGTTTCCGTGTAAATTATCCGGTGATTATAATTAAAAAAATATATATATTCCTATGTTTTAAATATTTTACTAGATTACGCTTACAAGTTAATTGACTATATTGTAATATTTCACACATATCTCACGAGTTCATCCTTTTTTTGATAGCGAATCTCCTAAATCGATTTCATCGTAAATTTCCTCCCAAAACTTGATATTTTCTGCATCGTCAACTCGTACACATTTGAGGTCTTTGCCAATAACGTAGCAGTTACGCTCGGTTTCTGTAAAAGGCTTCCATTGTTCCGTTTCCGACGACGGCGTGGGATTTCTGTAAAACAAAGTAAACAATGAATGGAAGTAATCGAAAAATAACGTTAGAAGTACCTATTTAAAGAGTTCATCATACCCTGTACGTGCGAAGTCGACCCACATTCTTACGAATTGCTTTATGGTAGCTCTTGAGTCCTCAGTTAGCGGTATAGGGAGGCAGGTGACATGGAAAAGATAATGTAAATCATCGGCGTGACACACGCCCCTCACATGGTCCATGTTGTATTGCTTTTTTGTGAAATTGCGTTCTGTCTCTGCTGTGAACTCATACAAATACACAGGTTTCGATTTCTGGTAGATCTGATAAAAATAACGAGCATATCTGATTATATTGTACACAAATAATAAGTCTGTCACTAAATTACTTATTTCTTGAATCAGATCCATTGTCAATTCCTTGGATTGAAAGTAGAATTTTTGGATTTTTGCGTTTGCTTCTTTAATTTTGTCAGGCGACCATTTAAATTTTAATTCTCTCGGTACAAAATCTCCGACTTGGGTCAATATACCTGCCGCTAGTATGCCCTCTAGATTTCTTACTATTTCAATGCCTTCGCCCGAGGTATACCCGACGATCAGTGGTACGTCCGCTATTTTGCCTTTCCGGACCAAATCTAAGGGTGGTTCACATATAAATTTCTCCACTTTCAAATTCGGCTTTTCAATAACGGGTACAAACATCAAGCCGTCAGTTATATCCCTGTTGAATTGTATGTTTAAAGGCGGTAATTTTATTTTTACTAATGAGGCTGCTGGCACTTCGCGTAAAAATTCCAATAATTCTTTTTCGTCTTCAGTTTCTTTGCCGAGTATATTTCCTAGTTGGAAGGCTCTTTGACGCGCGTACAGGCTGTAGCTCCAGTCGTTGATGCTAACGCCACTTTGACATATTGCTTTGTTGAATAGCCCTCGGCTCATTTCTGATATCAGGTGGTAAGAAGTGGACGCCGCCCCGGCGCTGCATCCAAAGATCGTAATATTGTCTGGGTCACCTCCGAAGGCGGAAATGTTCTTTTTGACCCATTTCAGAGCAGCAGCTTGATCTTTTAGTCCAGCATTTCCAGGAACGTCTTCGTTATCGAGACATAGGAAGCCGAACACTTCTAATCTATAATTAAAAGTGACTAGAATAATATTGTGGGCCATAAAGAAATCTGGGCCGTAAAAGTCGGAGTTTCCAGATCCAGTGTAGAAGGATCCTCCGTGGATCCAGATCATCACTGGAAGCGGCTGAGTTGGAGCGAGGTTTTTGGAGTAGACGTTGAGGTAGAGGCAATCCTCGCTGCCCTCTTCGATGCGGTCCAGCCGCTCATTGTACTGGGGACACACGGGCCCGTGGCTCGACGCGTCTCTGACTCCAGTCCAAGGCAACGGAGGTTCAGGAGCCTGAAACATCAGTCAATGAAAATATCAATGGATGATAAAGTTAAAATTAAATATTGCACATCACAAACATTGATTCTGATCCCGTGGTAAGTAGGATTAAGCACTTGTGTTACATATATCAGAATCAACAGTAGATACACAAATATACTTCAATATATTTAATGTTATTACCCAGACACGGAATAAAAACCAAAGTTCGTCACACAAATATTTGTATCGAGTGGGAATCGAACTCACAATTCTTGGAACCGTAGGTAGTGAACCTGGGTCATTAGACACTGTTCCACCGAGCCAGCCAGCCTTTAATATAGGCACAAATTATTCCTCTGAGTATATTCTCGAGGAAAGAAGAGTGAAAACTTTCACATGGAAAGGGTAAGTAAATTTATATTGTAATTTCGAAAAAGATTACCATTTAAACATTAATTGCATTATTAATACTACACTTGGGAGCATAAATATCGCACAGTTACCATTTTTCGAACCTAAATCGCAGATAAGCGAAAATAAGGTTTATAGTTTAAAAATACTGTATGCATTTTTGAAGGACGGTATGTTCTTGTTAGATTTACACAATAACGAGGGTATGAAGTCGAATATCCGGCCGTTTTTGACACTTTATGCCAAACTACCCTCTTAAGTTTTTTACACAAGTTAACTGTAGCGGACGTTCAGAGAGGAATTATTGTGTTTATCATTACGGATAGTGCATTATTGTTATTAAGCGATACAGTACTACACGATGGTTACCATTACAAGTAAAAAGGCTTTCTTAAAAATGGACACTACACCCGGAAGCTGCTCAGGTTGTTGCTTTGATTCAAGCAGGGTATAACCAAAGCGACGTTGCTCGACAACTCAATTTGAGCAGATATTCTGTTCGACGTGTATACCAGCGGTACGTGGAAACTGGACGATACGTCCGACGTCGTGAAGGTGGACGTCATCATGTGACAACGCAGCAGGACGACCATTTTCTCGTCATGACGTCACTGAGAAATCGACACCTGAATGCATTTCAATTGAGACAACAACTCCAATGAGCTCGTAACGTCTGTGTAAGTCGTTGGGCAGTTCGGGGAAGACTGGCAGCAGGTGGCCTTACTGCACACAGACCTACAACTGATCCAAAACTGACCCCAGCACACCGGCAAGCTAGACTACGTTTCGCTCGAGAACACCTAAATTGGACATTTGATCAGTGGAGATGTGTTTTAGCCTCGGACGAGTGCAGAATCTGTCTACATGGCAACGATGGACGTGGACGGGTGTACAGAAGGCCTGGCGAAAGATTTCCACAGTGCTGTATAAGTGGACGTGTCGCCTACGGTGGTGGATCGTTTGTGATTTGAGGAGGTATTTCCATAGACGGTAAAACGGATCTTCAGATTATTGTGGGTCGGATCAACGGCCTGGACAACGCGGATTGACTGCTTATGGGTACATTGAAGATGTGCTGCAGGAACATGTGCTAGCATTTGCTGCTTTTAGTGGTGAAAACATTGAACTGACGCACGATAATGCCAGACCTCACGTTGCTGCAATAGTGACTCGGTACCTTTAGTAGGTTAATATACCGGTTATGGACTGGCCTGCTAGAAATCCATATCTTAACCCAATAAAACATCTATGGGACGAATCGAAAAGAAGGATTCGGTCAAGATCCACTGCTCCAACAAATCTCCGAGAGCTGCAACACGCTATAAAAGAAGAATGGAAAAACATACCCCAAAATTTAATTTTATAAACTGAAAAGGTCAATTAAAAACCGTATACGTGTTGTAGAACCTTTTTTTTTTCGTTTGGATAATTTCTTTTATTTTTTGTAAGTCCAAATTGCATCATACTCATTATTGAAATTAATGTCGGTTCATTTAGGGAAAGAAAATATACTGAATATCAAAGAATTTTTGTATTGTTTGGTTACATAATGTTTGCTATAAAACAAGCTTTCTAAAAACATATAAATGTTATGGTAAAAATAACTGGAAATTGGAAAAAAACATTGTTTTTCAAAAAAATTGCTGATGTGCGATATTTATGCTCTCGCTCTCAAGTGTATTTCATAACTCCATATCTACTTTTGTCTTAGAGTATAAAATAGGAAATATTGAAAGATCGCCGGACGCAATGAACGTAAAAGCTCTTGAGTTCGTCGCGTTTTATATTTAGTCTTATTTATTTGTAAAATTCTGTTACAGATTTCTGCTATAGGTAGACAGAGTTGTGAGCTGTTTGAGCGGGCTAATCGTCAGTGGGCACGCTACAGCGGCACAGTGAATGCGCCATCAAATACTAATTAAGTGGGTGTTAGCGCGTTGCGAATTCGTTACAAATTACACCTTACCAAAAATTTAATTTGGGACTGCCTGCCAGGCCAGAGGCAAGCCTAAATGAGATCGACGGAATTAACTTGACGATCGGGCGCTAATAAGTGCACTGGGGTTATTTAATTACTTAGGTTGGAACAGCCAAACCCGGTAACGAAATTTCGACGCAAATCTTGCAAGATGTTTTCGTTCAGCACTAAACGAAATCTTGCTTAAATAATTATAATAAAACATTGAAAAGGCAAAAAATCGGTACCTGCTCTGGGTAAAAAAACTACTTACGCAAAAGATGCAGGAAAGTTCACCTGCATAATACTAAATTAATCCATTAGGAAACAAATAATAATGCTTCTGATCAAAGTGTGAATTGGTAAGTACCCACACGTAGTTTTTTTGTTATTTTATTTCTGCGCTTGGCTAGTCTTTATGTTTAGTGTCTCATCATAGTTAGAAGAACGTTGACATTATTTACAATTCAAATTTATTACGAGCGGACTCGTATGACAAAATCGACTCACCTTGAATCTTAATACTCCGAGTGGGGGCTTCGCGTACGGTATACCTTTGAAGGCGGCGTAAGTTCCCTCCACGCACTCGCACAAGGCGCCTTGTAACTCTCCCTGCTCCACTCGTGCACGTGCCATTACCCCGACGCCTGCTAAATTATTAAACAATTCTCTTGCAAAGGCGACTACGAATAAAAATATGGCTAATCAAGTACAAAGTACAATATTTGTCTGATTTTGGTAAGTTGGCGCGATGCCGAGTCATGTATCTACGAGCGCGTGGTTGTTATATTTTGTGGCAGCCTTGACGCTCGCGGTTGTCATCGTCGCGGCGATAGTCTCGTCGGCAGACCGAGTAGAGACTGATTTCATAAATGTCTTGTTTGAAGAGTATTTACTTAAACGCCTCTTATCTTTGAAGTATTCTTTTATTACTTTGTTCATTCCGCTTCGAAATTTAATTACTCCAAGTACCTAATAATGTTACGTTCGTACAGGATATACTGTATCCTTTACAACTTTTTTTACTTACATAATTTACCTACAAGAAAATAGACACAAAAAATAGCACTACCCCACTTCAGTATTTACTTGCAATTCTAAACAACGTTGCCTCTCTTTACATAGTTTGACACTAAGAGCAGAAAAAAAACAAAAACATACAAAGAAGACCCATTCCGTACGTCATGTCAGCGTAAATACTTATTGTTTAGCTGGCAGATTTATACTACGTTTGCGTACATAATGTAAAGTATAATCAAGTGAAAAGCTAGGTGGGTATCTATTTATTATTGTTAAATATATTTATTATTATAAAGTATATTTGTGTATCCACTGTTGATTATCCGTAAGAGAAGTGCTTAAGCTACTTACCACGGGACCAGGTCATTTTATTGTAAGTATGTGATGTTGTGTAATGTCTATTATTTGTTTTGAAAATTACACAGGAATAAGCTACCTATGTGATCCATAAAAAGGAATCCTAAGGAAATTATTATTGAAACATTTAATAGGTAGTCGATTTAGTTTCCATACTTAGGTATGATAAAACATGATAATGTCTGCTGACGTCATCTTGTTATCACTAACATTGATAACAATACGTTTACGTTAATGCGTTAACTACAAATGCAGTATAAATTCAGTCTTACGAATCTACCGCAAAAA
Organism: Maruca vitrata; assembly: GCA_039566165.1. Classification (NCBI taxonomy): domain Eukaryota; kingdom Metazoa; phylum Arthropoda; class Insecta; order Lepidoptera; family Crambidae; genus Maruca; species Maruca vitrata. Next base: position 11,749,617 of record CM076914.1, on the reverse strand, counting down.
ATGTTTATACCTTTTAAGAGTTCCCCAACCATAAAAGCAAAAATAGAACTTTCCATTTGATCTTATTTGATTGATCGCTTTGTTGTTGTACTCGCATGTCTGGCTTCTGTGAGTCTTGAGATAAATCGATTTCACAAAAACGTATGAATCAATTTCAAAATAATACAAACTGCTAGGTCGGTATATAGTCAAGAAGCTGTAAAAGCGTAAAAGGTGTATAGGCCGGAGAATTAGACAAAAAAGACGCTATACTCGTAAAGCGTGATGTAGTTTTGCATTTTTGATACGTTGTATGGGTCTATTTGGGTAGCTTGTTAAATTTGCAACTTGGAAAAACTTAGAAAATTGAGAAAATCTTATCTTATTTTTTTGCGAATGGTGTTTTCTACACTTATAGACCGTCTTTATGGGTCTACACGCGATGTAAGGAGTAGCAAATATAGTAAAACCCGCTTAAGACGATTTCTCAGGGACCCTATCAAAAACGCGTCTTAAGCGAGAAAGCGTATTATGCGGGATAGGGAAAATAACACGAACTATATGTAATTATGTATTATTTTCAAATTCCGGTATAATAGGCATCAAATTATACGTATAAATTACATTCAATACGTAGTGTAATTAAAATGACATTCACATTGGTTGACAAACAGTCATACCCCGAATTAGTGGACTTCCCTCAGTCCAAACAAGGCATTCGGGGACTCCTTCCCATACATAGCACCTCAGTCATTAGACCCTACGGCATGCATTACAGAAAGTTTCTACGACGCGGGCCATGTTGCATGCGTTTCAAAAATAAAAATGCGCTTTTAGAGCGCTCGGTCTGTCGGGCTCGGGCGTATTAAACGGGATGACAATCGTATTAAGCTTTAAGAAATGTATGAAAATATATCTTAAGTTGCTGGGACTGGCGTAAAGTGGCGTATTATGCGGGAAATCGTATTAAGCGTGATCGTCTTAAACGGGTTCAAATATTTAATAATACACCCAGACACGGAACAAACACCGATGTTCGTCACACAAATATTTGTCCCGAGTAGGAATCGAACCCACGACTCTTGGAACCGTAGGTTATGAACCTGAGTCACTAACCACCTGCGCTGTAGAATGCGGCGCTTGCGCTAAGCGGGTAGGTTGGATGAGGCGTAACCGCCGCGAAATTCCCAAGATGTCGGCCGTAGGACAAGAGTGATTTTAACCTTACACTGACCCTTCCAAGGTGAGGGCCAAGAAATTTTACATTTAAATGGGCTACATGAAGTGACCACTAAACACATTGTTCGCGTGGACTACAGGATCTTACACACAAAAGCTTTTTCCAAATAACTCTAGTTCCCGTGGAAATTTTGCAATATCGCGTTGCAAGTAAGCTTTAAGTTTGCTAGAGACCTGCATGCCTAATTTAAGCGGTTTAGATTTTTCATACAAAAGGCTTTTTCCCGATTCCGTAGGAATTTCGGAAATTCCTTTCTTAGTGCATGGTACCTCTATGGTACCAAAGCTACGTCCCATCCAAATTTCAAGTGCCTACTAGGCTGTGTGTTGATATGTCAGTCAGTTTCTTCTTTTATATTTAGATACCTACTAGCTGTGCGCGTTTTCATTAGAGTGTTTTCACACGAATTTTGCTTTGTGGATCTTTGAGGGTAACATACAACAACATCCATTTCCCAGGATATATACCATTTTTTTGTACAAAGCGAATCATATACAAATGAATTCCAGCTAAGTCGGATGCGATCCCGCACCAAAACTTTTTTGTCCGTGTTGTTTGTGTATTCCACCATGGCTGTGCACTACAATTAAGCGCAAAAAATTGGAATTGTTTTAGAAAATTGTAAAAATGTAAAATTGATTCTACTATGAAAAAAGCTCCCTAATTGGCTGATTCCTTCATGGGATAGTTGCGAAATCACCAATTTTTATCTGTAGAAAGTTATTAATAATAAGAATTTATTTTTGCATTTTCGTTCCAGTGTACCCGGGGCGTTAAATAAAACCTCGGATTTCTGGAATGTTCAGCTTATGATACGTAAATAAAAGGTTACCTATTTGCGGTATTCCGTTTACTAAATTTGTATGATTTGTAAGTATTACGGACACCAAAAGACGTATTTACAAGAGGCATTTATAGATTACAAATAAGTATTACCTGAACCCATTATTCCCGCGTAAAACGGGAACAAGGAGCCAACTCATAAAATAATATCACCACAGTTTTGTGCAAATCATAATGGATTTCATATGATATGTGGTGTCATATGGTACGTAATACAATACTATAACTTCTAATACGTAGTAACGTTAACGGGAGTCTGTTTCTTATACGAAAATTGTTTGTCCGAAAATCAAAATCCCTAACACGTTTGCTATAATCATCAAAATCCATAATGTTCGAATGTACGAAATTTCATAATCCCTAGTCGTCTTTAATTCTAATCATTTTGTGTCATAATATAGAGTTCTATAATAATCAAATTTCCTAAAATTACTTGCTATAAAGTTAAATGCCCGAAGTGTTACATAGTATAATGTTCGTTACTACGAATGGTGCTTTATCATAATATTATTAGTCCGAATTATGAATGATTATTTATAATTTTGTTTTATTCAAAAAATGTTTGGCCTAAAAATGGTTTCGTCAAATCATCATTTTATAAATGACTTACTTTTTGACCAAATGATCAACAGTTAAATTTTCATTTTACAAATAATTATTTTGCAAAATGAATATTTAACAACTGAGTTATCATACCAAACTACTATTGGTCTATAAAATGTTTTATTTGACAAATGTTTCTTTTATTAATCGATCTGATAATAGATATGGTACGGGTCAAATTAAAACACAATATTTGGAAAATCATTATTTTGATAAATTTGGTTAGGTAAGGTTAGAATTTTGGTTAGGTTAGGTTAGAACTGGTGACCATAAAACGCGCGAGCCGAGCGAGCGAAGCGAGCGTGCCGCGGCAGCGGCCGGCGAAGCGCCAGAACATATTTACTACTGTTTAATTTCTATGTAACAGTGGACACACAAATAAAAATAAATATATTTATATATACCGATGTTCGTCACTATGTGTGATAAGTCAGTTTTTGTAAGATGGTACTGTTGTTAAATGTCTCGTTTGCCAAATTAATATTTAGAATTTGTAACAAATTATAGAATAGCATTGTGCATTTCACATATTATGGATTGTAATATTTATAGCAAAACATTTTAGGACCTTTAGTACTTTCGGACTTATAACGTTTATGGAAAAGCCTTTTATGTCTTTTAAACTTTATAGATTGTGATATTTATGGCAAAAGATTTTAGGGTAAATAATATTTAGGGATTTCAATTTTAGGGCAAGTGATATTATGATAAATGTAGTTAGGGATAATGATAATTCGGACAAATGATGATTCGGACATAAAACATTATGAGATGTAAAATTATGGATAAAAATTTTATGAGATGAAATAGAGAACCAACGTTAACATCCCTATTCGATATTAATTAACCAAGTAGACGAACAAAGAAACGGAACATTAAATGGTATTTCAATTATCGTGTAATTGTATACTTATAGAAAAATAAAGATGTTTGTGGATTGAGTAGCGAACCTTCTTGTATTTTCCTGTTTCTGTCTAGCTTCTGCCCTTCTCCTGACTCCGTCCGTGTGAAGATGATTATCGTGTAATAAAAACATAACTCTTTGTTGGAAGATAGTTAAAATACATGTAGTCTAGCATGTTATTCTGATGTCTAGACAATAATACCTATTTACTAGCTCATTAAAATACTTTTTAGAAAGAGCTACCAACATCCATTCCAGACTAACAAACTCGTCTCTTAGTATGAATCTAGCTCGTATGTAAATATAATATTTATTTACCCGCGGTAAGGAAGCCGTAGTCTATTATAAATGTTGTTTCATTCGTGTTTTTTAAAATATGATATATTATGCTTCCTGTATGAAAGTAATCTGTATCCAACGTACGTAAGTAGTTTTAATATTATAATCGGTACGTTACACGACCCAGTTAGTTTTAGCATTTTTTATGAATATTTATGGATACATACCTAATAGCTTGCCATGGTTCCCATTGTGATTGGGGATTTAACATGCGGTAGGTTAAAGGAAGTAGAAAGTAGGTAATATTATATTTTTAGGGTTCCGTAAACCCTTCTTTAAGCTGTGAAAATTCTAAGCCAAGCCAATCAAAAGATATACCTAGCCGATTATTTCGATATTTTCAACAAATTTTCGAAACTCGCAAGGGAATCAAAACCTACAGGGTACTTCCTGTAAACTCAGAATCTTGAAATTTGGCAGTCAGGGGATACCAGTCACAACTATCTGTACGGAGGTTAGAAAACTGAAAGTGTCCGGGATATTTACCATGTTGTTTTGTTTTAATGAGCTCACGATATTCATGGCGCTTGCAACAGTGCCGAAATATGAAAATACTTTCAGTTTTTTAATGTGTGTAACCATGGCAGTTTAAAATTATGTACGGTGGTTGTTGAATGTATAGTATCCTTCCTCCCCTTTTCCTTCCCCCGTCATATACCATTGCTACTCGTGGGAACGCAGTGATCTTGTTAAAACAATGCACAAGGCAGAATGGCGGCGATGTGGTCCACAACCCGTTCGGGATCGCTGGAAGTGATCTCTGCGAGAGGGGTAGCCTCTGGGAAAAAGGCGTGATTTTATATGACAATGCTTCATGCCATAGGACAAATTGCGAAAATCTAAATTTTTAAGTTATACAATATAATAAAAATATTTTAATAAAATGAAACTTACTACATTATTTCTAAATAAGGAATAAAAGTATAAAATTAAAATTTATACCACATACCTGGGTCTACTGTCCCTTTAAGCTGTGAAAAAATCAAACTTCTAAGTTAACGCGATTAAAAGATACAGCAGTTTACGGTATAAACTGCTGTAGACGGAAATTCGTCTAAGGTGTCGGTACACCTTGCTAAATGCGTCCAAACTGCTGTGTTTTACTTAGTACTTATAAATATATTCAAAGACATTAATTGTAATTTCCTATTGTGGATTATCATCAGACAGCTGCTTCCTAGTCTTCCTACTGGCGAATAATAAAACTAAAAAAATATATGATGTGCATTACGCATTACCATGCAATTGGTTTGAACGATACTTATCTAGTAAGTAATTTGATTTAATACGTCATAAACTGTAAACCGCTACGTTTGTACGGTACGGCGGAACACTGGGTGCAGAACAGTCGGACTCGCCGACTCGCACTTGGCCGTTTTTTTTATCTCTCTATGCGTGTATAAAGACATAGTACCTACACCTACCTACGACTTGAAGTTACTTAAATGCAAGTCGTAGATAGTCGTAGGAGCGGGCAATCCGACATGACCGATGAGAACTCGAAAAAGTATGCACGTATCATTATTACGATTATCTGGGCACGGCACTGCCCCCTATATTATTATCCTTTTCTTAAAGCAATTCAGGCCATTTTCGACCCCCTGTAACTTCGTTGTGGATATGTCGCAGTCATTTGGTTGAATCAGCGATTTGATTGGATCACTAGCGCGTTTATTAAATGACGACGTTCAATTGAATGACTAGGTCGAACGTTGAATGAACAATCCTCACTCAACGTCCAACAAGTTAGCGGATTGAAACATAGCCCCTTTAGCATAGCGGATGTAAAATCAGTCAGGTGATTGTAATTTAGTTCCCTTTTTTTGCACTGCGGCGATAGTGCTCATCAAAACAAAGATGGCGTCAAACAGCTGGTACAGATCTAATCAAATAGCACTGTGTTGTTATTTTTTTTGAGTAAAATTGAGATTTAAAGTGTCTTTTTCGTAAAAAAAATTAGACAGCATGGATGTACCGATTAATACGCTGTCGCAGGCTACTTTAAAAGAAAAAAATCTGGCAAAACTGGCTGGTTATTAAGGTGTGTTATATCATGTCCTCATTTTTTAATCTGAAGTTAGTTATCTTTTAAGTTGCGAACTTATGGTCACCCTAATCAAACATTACAAAGTCAGCTATATCCCATTCAACGACTACGCTAAATGACGTTCAGTCAAGATGTTGAACATTATATTCAACAACTTCACTGAGTTGTCCTTTAGACATTCAATTAAACGTCGTCATTCAATGAACGCGCTAGTGATCCAATCAAATCGCTGATTTAACCAGATGACTGCGACAGATATAATTAGAAGACTGAATTTTCAGTAACCATGCAGGCAGGGTAAAGACACGGTATAATTTTTCATCCAATGTGAATCAGTAGTTTCAGAATTATAACGAGTAAAATGTGTTAATTTTGTCACTCACTGACTGACTCACCGATCATCAAAATTTAAAGGCACTTCTACCAGACCTAGAACCTTGAAATTTGGATTATAAGTAGTCAAAATCATAATCAAAATAAAAAACCAAAATGTCTTTATTTATATAGGCAATTTACATGCCCTTATAAATCGTCACATGAGTAATAATAAGATGTGCCATAACCACAACTTTTAACGGTAGAACAATGAGTTGTGAGACCTGGTTTTTTTTGACAAGTATTGTTTTTTATGGGATTTATATTCTTACACTGATTCTTATGAACCTCCTTTCCCTGGAAGGGTTCGCCGTCTGAAAATTTTCTTAGGGTCCCCCTATAATGTACGTATGCAATGAGTTTGAAAAGGAGGGATACTTTTAAGTATGTAAATATATGGAGTACTAGCGGCCGCCCGCGACTTTGTCCGCGTATTAATGGGTTTTAGTAGCAATGATGTATTAAAATAGCCTACATGCCTTGTAAAATTTGTTATTTATTAGTGAAAGTTCCGTCAACGTTCTCCCATAGTACCTACGTTCCCCCCCCGGTCAAATTTTGAAAAAAAAAGTATCGCTGGTGTCTTTCCAGTGTGCCAGCTATCTCCATACCAAGTTTTATGAAAATCTATAAACACGTAAAAGTTCTCCCATACTAATTTTCACCCCCCCAATGAACCACATGGGGGTCGAATTAAAAAAAAAAAGTAGCCTATATGTTATTCCAGGGTGCCAGCTATCATCATACCAAATTTCATGAAAATCGGTTCAGTCGTTTGAGCGTGAAAGAGTAACAAACATACATCCATACATACAAACTTTCACCTTTATAATATTAGTAAGGACGTTGTTAATCTTGATAAGTCTTTTAACAACGTTTACAATATCATAATCTTTAAGCTCACAAACAATATTAGCTTGATAAATGTTCCGTGTTTATTATGTTTGTAGGTTATTTAGGTAAATTAATACTTACCTTAGTAAGTATGTAGGGTATGTAATAGTAATAGTTACAGAGCCCACGACCAAAACCATGTCTCATAGCAATACGGCAAAAACCCTATAAAATCGTTAGATCGTATGATTCTGAACCCGACTAGGTATATAGTAACGGTCGAAAGTGTAGCAACTGCGTGGGAGGGCATTTCTGCTGTGTCAAAAAAAAAAGGCAGTCGGTATTATAGCAATACGTCTGATAACGAAAATGTACATAGATTTTATAATTGTATTAAGAAAAAGTTTGTTTTCAGACATTTTGTGCGTAGCACATAGCCTGAGCGCATTTTTGAAAATGTCAAAAAATTTAGCCGACCTGTGTCATAGCAATACGGATAATTTTTTTTTAACTTTTCGTTTTGCTGCCATGATTACCAAAAACCTGTTTTCAGACACTTTAAGTGTAGCATATACTCCCAAAACCAAAATAACAAGTGTGCTTAAATAAAACCAAAACTATCAAATCAATCAGTATTTAATTTCAACTGCCTCAGCGCTTGTTACGCCCCTGCCCCTTTCTTACTATTATTCATTGGTTTGTAACAGAGAATTCAAGATGCCTCAATACTATTCTTAAATGATATCTGAGTATCGAAAAGTTGTCTGATAGAGAAGATGCTACACTTCATTTGTCTGATATAAATTTTTTGCACATGTGGACAACTTATTCTATCATGTCTAGCAATTTTCAGACATATTGCTATGATACCGATCGGTAAAATTTGTTGACATTTTCAAAACGGTCTCAAAATTTTATGCGTCCACATTTCAGTCTGAAAATTGTTTTGTTCGCATCAAATAACCAAAATCTACACTAATATTATAAAGAGGAAAGATTTGTATTTTTGTATTTTTGTATGTTTGTAATGAATAAACTCGAAAACTACTGGACCGATTGCAATAATTTTTTCACCATTAGAAAGCTGCATTATTCAGAAGTTACATAGGCTATATAATATCACGCTAGGTCCTATAGTTGTGGAGCAGTAACCGAAAATGTTTCAAAAACGGGGTAAGGTATCGTTTCTGAGGCCTTCCGTGGTGTGCGCTGAACATATAGTTAAAGTTATACAAAAATGCTCTATGGATGAATTGTTCATCTTAACATTATCTTTAAAAAAGTCCGCGAGAGCATATGTCTACCTTTTATAGTTTACCCATAACAATCGTTTTAATGATTAAGATGTTTGCTCCAAAGTAATCTTCTATATAAATTACTAGCGACCCGCCCTCGCTTCGCTTCGGTATACCTCTATCTCTATATAAAATATTACATTAAAATATAATATTTATTATCAGGTACTTATTTACCTACGAAACGAATTTAAAGCGAATTCAAAATTCCTTCAAGTTAAAATCAAAGTGGCAAATACGCGACTTTTTTCTAATACTTGCATTTTTAAATTCGTGATATCTTCCTGAAGAAATGTCCGAATTGAATAATTCAAAAAGTTATTTAAAGGTACTGAAGCCGTCTTGAATATAAAGAAATTTATTTTGATAAGGATTAATACCAAGGTACAAATAAAGAGCCTTTTCAAGCGGCGACATATAAATTAAATTTTTAGAATAAAAAACCGCTTACTGTGACATAACTATAATATTTAGACATATGCTGTCGCGACACTTTTTGTAGATAATGGAAAGTTCTGCAAAGTCGTAGTAAATGATTTTATTCTATCATCAATAGTTTTCGCAGCGTACGCGAGTAAGTAATTTTTTAGGACATTTTTTTACACCTTGGGTTACATTATTGGAGTTTTAGTAATGATCCCTAATTTTTAAAACAATATAATATAGCCTATGTAACTTCTGAATAATGCAGCTTTCTAATGGTGAAAAAATTATTGCAATCGGTCCAGTAGTTTTTGAGTTTATTCATTACAAACATACAAAAATACAAATCTTTCCTCTTTATAATATTAGTATAGACTAGTATAGATTAGTATAGATTTTGTCAAGGGGTACGGTAGACTCGATTAAAACCTTACATAAATAATAAAACATCAAAAAATAATGATTTCGAGTCGACAACATATATCCGCAAAATTCGGATTGTCGAGTATTTTGTTAAATTCAAAATGTGTTGACAGACGAATCACAGTCACCATCTTGCCGGAATTATTGAGAGAATATTATCAAAACTATTTTTCTTCAGTCATTGACGTTTCGCGGAAATATTGTTTTTGACACATTTTTTATGATAATATACTCTTTCAGGGCGATAACAGATACTGATGAAGAATAGATAATATAATTTTATAAGGACCTTTGCCAAATTCTAGGATTAGTACTCATTGCAATCTGTTTTGTTGATTGATGTTCCTTAATTTTAAATGTTAAAAATTAATTGTGTAAAAACTTTTGCTGTTTTTATTCACTAGATTTATTAAACACAATGAAAGAATCTATGTCCTGTTTAATCCTTTAGTATTCCTTGAAGAACCGATGACTACGGAAATATTTACCTATATTTTGCTCCTCGATGTTTATTATGAATCACATATTACCCGAGCCAAGCCGGGTTCTTATCTAAATATATAAAAGGAGAAACTGACTCACTGACTAAACGGCTAAACGTAGGCACATGAAATTTAGAAGGGACCTAGCTTAGGTACCGTAGAGGTGCACTAAGAAAGGAATTACCGAAATTCTCACAGGAACGGGAATAATCGGGAAAATCCTTTTGTATGAAAAATCTAAACCACTGAAGTTAGATGCTGTAAATTTGGCATGCAGGTATCATAGTAAACTTAAAGCTTAGTTGGAACAGGATATTGAAAAATTCTTACGGGAACGAGAGTTAGCAGGATAAACTTTTATATGTTAAATCCTGTAGTCCACGCGAACGAAGTCGCGGGCACAGCTAGTTTACTAATAAAAAAGATTTTCAGACGTATTGCTACGAGACATTTTTTTTTGTCTCATTTTTAATCTTTTAAAGTGATTTTCTGGGTTTGCGCTACATCACTAACGTCTGAAAAATATGTTTCCGGTATCTCAGAATCATCATTCAACTACAGTCTGCAAATCAGACATATTGCTATGATGCAGTTCGGTAAAATTCTTTGACAATTTTGAAAATTCGGTCAGATCAAACGCTACGCGTAAAATGTCTGATATTGGTATTTTCGAGTTCAGAATAATCTTATCTATCGACGCTTGTAGACCCATAAAGACAAATATTTAGTTACTTATCTATCGATTTGATGCGGTTTTGGCTGTATTGCTATGAGACAAAAATTTTGGTCGTGGGCTCTGTAACTATAAGGTTAGATAGTAAGTCGACCAACCCGCACTTGTACAAACAATTTTGAGGACCCCATGACTTAATTTGCTACGGGCCCTGCGCTGGCTTAATACGGCACTGCGTATATTGGCTAATGGCTGATGATGATGAATTATATCTTGGTAGATGATAGTAAGTAGCGATTGGTATATGTAATTCCCTGTAATTTCAGAGTACCTATTGCCTGCCTGTATGATTTACTTACTCTATTAGCTCTAACTAAATTTAACTACATTTTTAGGATTCCGTACCCAAAGGGTAAAAACGGGACTCTTTACTAAGACTTGTCCTTCCTTCAGTCCGTCTGTCACCAGGATGTACGTCAAGAACGGGAGCTAGCCAGTTAAAATTTTCACAGATTATGTATTTCCATTGTCCCTATAACAACAAATACAAAATAATATATGTGATATAAAAGTCAAAAACGAATAATAAAAACAAAACAGGACAAATATTATTTCTCTCAGACAGCAAACATGATTTTTTACAAAATTGGTGCAGAGTCCTTCACTCGTACGTAGCCGGATTTTCAGACTACAAGCCCTTGGAAAAATATAATTGTGAAATGAACCAACGTGAATAACGTGTAGGCGTGTTACTATATCATAAAATAACTATGTGCGACAACATAGCCGTTATTTCTGAGTTGATGAGTCCTACTACCCTAATATTCTATTTTACTCATGTACTCACCTGTACCTCTCAGAAATGGCGACATAGGTGTAGAAATACATCGTCTGTGAATATTTCAACTGTCTAGCAATCACCGTTCTTGAGCCTGGTGATAGCCGGGCGCAGACGGACAGAATACTTTTGCTCAAATGCAAGAACAAGATTAGACCTCTCGATTACGCTCCCAGACCGGTCTTGGTTTTGCAGCAAAAGTCTTGCAATTATCTTTTAGCCTATTGCTTTTTTAAAACTTTACCTAACGGAATAGTTAATATAGCCATAGCCGGAGCGGGGAATATGTCTGTAAGTAATATAATGTAATAATCTGACACACTCGAGTCCTAGATTTCATTATCAAAATTCATATTAGTCTCATTATAAAAGTGTTTCTGAATTAATTAATGAAAAACTGCTTTTAGGTGATAATTTAAACATAATCATACAAAATTGCAGACATTAATTCATTTTACTACCTCGTATATTATTCAGAATTCCAAAAATAAATTATCATTTTGTTCTTAAATTACTTTAGGATAATTATTACTATCTGTGTCAGAATGGCGGGTTGCCTGTGGCGGTGGTCTATGAGTTAATTAAAAAATTGTTATCTAATTGCTAAAAATTGCTTTATAAGTTAAATAATTGCTATCTATTATATATACTTAGAAATGAAAGAATTTTTTTTCAATTTGGTGACTACACAATTACAAGTACCTTTGTAATGGTCCAAGATCCCAGAGCTGCCAGACGTCACTTATTTTCTAATGGACAAAATATATACGATTGAGTAGTGGTGGGGTGTACTATCATCATATGACTAGTTGCTACCTTGACCAGACGGCCATTTTTCAGATATCAACCAATCAAGGTACATAGAAATACTGCTCATCTCACTCAAATTCTGATGGCTGATTTTAACATATATTTCACACAATATCATTAAAAATCAGGATTCATTACTCCCAGACACATGCGGTCGGCGGTTTTACCTTACAGACGCTTTAAAGCTATGAAAAAAATTAATTAAGGTCACTTATTTTCTGATGCTTGATTTTTATATATGTTATTCAAACCGCCTGCTCAAGGTAGCAACTAGTCATATCACCACTACTCAATCGTATCGTATATTTTGTCCATTAGAAAATAAGTGATGTCTGGCAGCTCTGGGATCTTCCTCTATAATTATGTAGTCCATTCATCTATATCAAAATAAAAATAAAGGCAACTACACTATTGTTTATTTGACACAAACATCTTAGAATATGATTGCCGGACATGCATACTTTCTTATCTTTGTCAATATCATAGCTTATACGTATGCGACATTAAATTAATCCACAAGTATTGGAACTCGTGCCGACTTAACGTCAAATATTATAAACAACCTCATTATTATTCTTCTTACGTTTGGCGACAAATTGGCACGGGTTTCAACAATCGTAGAATAACAAAAATAAGAGCATATGCATTATCAGATTTTAAAAAGAAAGTATGTTTTTAACTGGAACCTCGGATACAAGAGATAATTTTCAGAATAAAAGACCAATCATACCCTATTAAAGCGAATGATATTGTGATTGAATATTCAACGTACCTAATTGATGTGAACTTGATCTAAGTAGGGGGTCCTAGAACGCCGCGAACCCGCCCCTTAGCTTCCGCGTCTCTTACTACTCGATACCGGCACGTGCCGGGTCGTTTTTCTCCCCAAACTTACGTCCGCATTAGGGACCGCCCAACGACGCCCTGAGCCGAGGTCGAGCCCCGCTAGGGGGCACCCTCAGGCAAACGTCGTTTAAATTTATTTAGGGGTGAGAGCCATCCGCTCCCCCGCAAGCCCGGTGATGATGACAAGGCTCCTCCAAGCCATCATCGTTAGTCAGTTAGGAAAAAAAAAATTGATCTAAGTAGTCAGATATACAGTGTAAGTGTTCATAATGGGCATTATTATTGGCTATGCATAGCTTAGAGACCTTCATAAAAGCTTTTTTGGAGGTTGTGGAATGCTTCATTTTTGTCAAATTTTTCAGGGGCCCAAATTTTGATAAGGCAAAATGTAGTAGTAGCATTTTGCAAAATCCGAAAAACCTTTGTAAAAAGGTGTAGTATATGCATAGCCAATAATGGTGCCCATTATGAACACTTACTGTAAAAAAAATAATTAACAAAAATTAAGTAAATTTTCTTTGTTTGATTTTCACCCCTTTAATTTTCAATTCTGTAAAATTACTGCTACTAATGTTACTAACATAGCATAAATTTGCTGAAACATATCGTTTTATTTTAAAATTAAAGTTTTACATGAAAAATAAAAACACTGATTTATGGCACCTGTGCCATTCGCGTTCAATTTTCGTTCTGATGCTCTGGCGGTAGCGGTATGAAATTTTCAGGGTATACTATCCATGGATGTAGGTAGTTTTTAAAATAAGTTCTAGAAAAAAAACACAAGCACTTTTTTTTCACTGGAGGCTTTGAAAGTTGGTAGACACAATTCGATTCGTAAAACTTTTGTGAAGAATTAATTTTTTACTCCAATATGATAGGGTTATGACTCAAATCGGTATCGTAATTATAAAGACCCACTATTGAACTATTTCTAGAAAAAAAATCATGCAAGCAGGTCCAGTGGTTAAGCTACAGTGAAGACTTTTATACTGAATTCCGGCTTCTTACAAAAATTTCACAAAAATCTCAATAACTTTGGAACTATTGAAAATCGCTGAACATACATGGGGGTTATATCGATAGGTATTGAAGTCCCCCATCGATTGACTTACGATGATCCACCCCTCCTGTTACACCCTGTATACAATTTTGGTGATTTGCGACAATTACACCTAGTATGGTGGTAAGGTACCTAGGTAATGAAACTATGTTGTACCTACAAGTATTACGTATGAACTATAAAATAGATAGGAATATAACATGTGTCTAATATTGCAAAACCTACCTGCTTTTAAAGTACATAACTATAAAATTCTAAATAACACTGTAGTCATAAGTCTAACGTGTAACTCTGCTGTTAAATATTAATAATTGAGGAACTGGATTTAGCATAGATTTATTATTTTCCCCCTCGTGTGGATCGTACCACTTTTAGTTAAGCGTGTTTATCATAATCCTGGTTACTCAGGGCGACACATCCTAAATTAAACATGAAGGTAGCCATTTTGAATTATGTAAACGTAGCACAGCTTTGTGGTTAAGGCAATTTAAGTAAGCGTTTACTTGAAACGAATAACATGAATCGAGTCATTAAATATTGAATCTCATTTGAGTATTGTTAGTTACTCATTATTATAAATCATAATAGGGATGCTTTTTTTTTTTATAAAAAAGGCTCTCAAGGTGACGTCACTCCACCTACCCACCGCGGTAGTGAGATCCAAATATGAGGTCGACAGGCACAATAGATCGTATTGAGCCTGTCGCAATCACCCTGAAAGCCTGCTAAAATGCCGTTTCACGTCCCGCCTGAAGAGCCCGGGATCATTGGAGGGAGGGAAAACATGAGCTGGAAGGGTATTCCATGCCTTAATGGCACGGGGCAGAAATGAGGAGCTAAACCTCTTAGTCCGAGCCACCAGCGCCTGCATTGTATGTGGATGGCAGCGCTGTCCAGCACGTGTCGTTCGGGAGTGGAAAGGGGAGAGAGGGACTAGCTGAAATAGCTCTTCAGAGCACTCCCCATTATAGAGACGGTAGAAAACACTTAGACCGGCAATGTCTCTACGTAGTTGAAGAGGCTCTAAGTTTTCGGACACCTCTACATCACCGACAATACGGATAGCACGTCGCTGCAAGCTATCGAGGGCGTCGAGCAAGTATTTTGCGGAGCCATCCCAGAGGTGACAGCAATATTCCACACATGGGCGAACTTGTGCCTTATAAAGAAGGCAGAGCTGCACCGGTGTGAAAAATCGCCGCACTTTGTTCAGGATCCCCAGTTTGCGGGCTGTTCTAATGGCGCTCTCGATGTAATCCCGCTGGTTCAGGTCGCGGCGAACATCTATGCCAAGAATGCTAAGGCTATCCTGTATTGGTAAGGGGGTGCTCTGAAGAGTAGGATGGGAAAGGAAAGGAGACACTTTACTAGAAAAAACACACACCTGTGTCTTCTTGGCATTGAACTCGACAAGATTGCATGAGCCCCATTCGGAAATTTGGTCCAAGACCCCGTCAAGCTCGGCGATAAGAAGGTTCCTCTTTTCCTCGGTTTCGGTCTGCTTTACCCCAGGTCTTCCGAAATAGCGTGCGTGGACAGTGCTGTCATCTGCATAGCAATGAATATTGCCTAGTGATAACATGTCATTGATATGCAGCAGAAACAATGTCGGCGACAGAACGGAACCTTGAGGTACACCGGAATTTATTGGGTGGAAACAAGAAGTGCGTCCGTCACAAAGGACACGAATCCTGCGCCCCTCCAAAAATCCCGCAACCCATTCGCATAAGCGAGGTGGCAGACCGTATGCCGGGAGCTTGGAGAGAAGCGAACGATGGTCCTAGGGGTGAGAGCCATCCGCTCCCCCGCAAGCCCGGTGATGATGACAAGGCTCCTCCAAGCCATCATCGTTAGTCAGTTAGGAAAAAAAAAAAAAAAAAAGAAGCGAACGATGCCATACACGGTCAAACGCTTTAGCGATATCAAGGCTAACTGCCATAGATTCGCCATGCTTCTCCATAGCCTCCCCCCCAGAGGTGCGAAACGTACGCTAGAAGATCACCCGTGGACCGTTTTGGTCTAAAACCGTATTGACGGTCATGCAGCAGCGAGAGATCCTCTAGGTAGCGGATGAGCTGGGCGTTAATAATCCGCTCAAACACCTTACCCAGTACTGAGGTGACAGCTAGGGGCCGGTATTTGGCAGGATCGGACCTGTCCCCTTTTATGGGAACAGGCTGAACATTCGCCTCCTTCCAAGCCCGGGGCACGATGCCCGAGGTATATGAGAGGCGGTACAGGCGTGTGAGTACTGGAGACAACTCCGCTGCGCAAATTTGGAGTACTAACGCTGGAATACCGTCTGGGCCACTAGCTTTCTTTACATCAAGTGACTGCAACTCAGCACGTACATCACATTGCCTGATTCGGATCTCAGGCATATGAGCACCGCATTTGATTGGTCTGGCTGCTTACAATTAGTCTTAAAATAGTACCACGCAGTTATATATGTCAAATTTAGGCTTGCTAAAATGACGTAGTTTGCCTCAGTTTTGGGACACCTTTAGTTCGCGCTACCTGTGAAACGGCCCCGAAATTCTAGCTTTGCTAAAATGACGTAGGTCTGGCGGCCCTGGGATCTTACTCTATTAGAAATTATTTGTTCGGAAGGTATGCCAAATGTTGCTTTCGTGGAAATGGATTCATAAGGAATGCTGTTAGCAATTAATTTGGCTATTTAGAAATGGACTCGCCCATGCATCTTTGATGTCTGTTATCTTACTAAAAAACAAAAAAAAATTTTAACTTCACATAAAGTTATAATTAAAGTAATCCCACTGGTAAACGTGATATCACATGCAAAATCAAACACTATCTACCGTATTATCACGGTAATAAAATTACTGTGCTTTATGGAGCTCAGAATCGTAAGTATCACTAAGTAACTTACCTATAATGTTCACGTATCAAGTAAATATCAAAACATTACTTACCTACGGGTACCTACTCCCGGTGTTATTTATAGGTGTGAAGACATATTATAAAGTAGTGTGTCAGGTAACTCAAGAACCATACTGATTGAAAAAGGTAAAATGGTTGTCAGGCGCAATAAAAAAGGACATCGTCACCGGCGTTGTGTACGATACTCTATCTATTATGCAGGAAGTTGGAACCGCGTATTGCATAGCCACCCTCAGATGTTGCTGATTCTACCCCCGGGACAACTAACCGACGCCTAACTTACATACGCAGACATAAAGATGCTAGAAAAGTCATACGAAATACATAAGCCGTTTGATCGCCGTATGCCCAATAAATATATTTCACAACATCACATACATTGTTCCGATTCCGTTGTTAGTTGCTTTTGCATCTTTGTTATTGATATCAGAAACAACATTGGTACAAACAATATACTTCAATATACACATAAATCAACCACACTGACAAGGAACTAACAACGATGATGAACAAAATATATGTCCCTAGTGGGAATCGAACCCATGACTCTTGGCGCCACTCAAACCTATAATCTAAAGTAAACTTAAGTAAACCGTCATTTATTGTAGTAATAATTCACACGTAGTGTAAATGTGTGTCTGCTAGCAGTCATTATGAGCAAATAGTTTGTAAGCTGTACAACTTGTCTGCAGTTGATTCGGTTGACTAGGTGCGATGCAAAGTATAATTAAGTATAAGTGCATCGGCTTTGTATCGTATGTGTAGAACGGGGATAAAGTACGAGCAAGTTCTTGTCAATTAAACTTTAGGGAGGATGGAGGAGGATAATAGGAGATGGAGGTACAGAAGCATTAAATTAAGTACATAGTTTATAATTTTAAACTTTCATAGTCATCATCAAGTACGGGACTAAGGGTCAGGAGTCCCGTGATCAAGGCGATATTTCTGCACTGTTGCAACCGTGCAGAAATATCGGGAGCTCATTAAAACAGACCAACATTCTACACCATGAAATTTTAGTGGTTGTTTTCCCGCAGTAAAATGATTCTATCTTAGTAGTAAAATAGATTTGTGTAGTTTTTTTTTTATTAAAATCAACATAAATACCGGTTTTACCAAAGGGATAAACGGAACTCGAAAGCACGCTCTAACCGCTTTATTACTTAGAGGGTAGAGTAGAGCTTCTTTGGCTTTAATCATCAATTTCATGCGGCAATCAGTACGGGATTACGTCACAAGCCTTAAAAGAACGATAGCTGCTCACGCTTTCTAGTTGGAAAATTATTGTTTTGAACATACGAAAAAAAATATTCAAGAATTAACTAGCATGATTCGATAGAACTACTAAAGGCGAATCATTCTGCTATGAGGAAAACAACCGCTAAAATTTCACGGTGTAATTAGTTATAACATTATAATTTATAAATAACATTTGGAACACAACAAGATTTATATCAAACAAGATACTGTACAGGCTAAGGTTGCCACGGCATAAGGCGTCCTTAGGCTGAAACTACTGATGTATGGAATGTCGACTAGTTCCTCTGAATACTTGGAATTGATGATGTTGTAAAATGTTGTTTCGTTGCACCACCTGACCTGTGTAATTGTGACCAAATAACTAGAATAAACTCCTTGAAATACTTGGGAGTTGTTTTAGATGAAAATCTCACTTTTAGAGAAGAGGGAGAAAAGTAATACATTTTATGACAAGTCTCCGTGAGGTTGCAGATGGTAAAACTTTAAAATCTGTTTATTATGCTTTAAGCCAATCCATATAAATAACTGCATTCTGCTCTTTGGTGGTGCTTCACAAAGCATTTAAATAATGTTGGAAAGAGCCCAAAGGGGAGTTCTAAAGACGGTTCTTTGCAAGTCCCTTTATTTATTATTTACCTTTTAAATATTATCATTTATCAATCAATTCCAATGCTCGGGACTACAGAGTCCCCGATTTTTGGGCGGCGTGTGTGGGGCTTAAGCCAACACGTAGAGGCCCTTTAATGACTTGTATGATCTTAATATGTAATGTGGCACCATCCGACGATTATCTCTGTATACACTATAAAATGCATCCAAGGACAAAGAATCTGGGCTATTTGGTTGAGGATTTATTATTATTATTATTATGTATTTACTTCTAACAATTAAGGAGTTGACCTTCCATCATTGATGGATGCAATTGCCAGAACTGGACCAATTGTTGTGGGAAACGGGAAGCACCAGCTTTTAAATA
Organism: Maruca vitrata; assembly: GCA_039566165.1. NCBI lineage: Eukaryota > Metazoa > Arthropoda > Insecta > Lepidoptera > Crambidae > Maruca > Maruca vitrata. The sequence continues at coordinate 11,730,466 of CM076914.1, read as the reverse complement.
AAACATAAAACATCCTAATCGGTTCACCCAGGCGAAAGTTATGAGGTAACAAACATAAAAACAAAACTAAAAATACAGACGAATTGAGAACCTCCTCCTTTTTTTGTAGTCGGTTAAAAAATAGAAAGGAGTGAGGTGCACACAGCAAACCCAGCAGCTCTATACGGGTAGGTAACGCAATCGTTTCGCCCCTGTCCACTACACTCGGTTATACGTAGCAAACTTGCAACCATTTTTGTTTGTCGGTCGTATACAAACACTTTGGTGCGGGTGCCTCAGCTAGAGTGCGCTCACTAGACAGCTGTGCTGCAAATCGCCAGCTGAACGAATGGATCTGCAAGCGAATGCCGCAAACGGCTTGCGTGATCGATCCATTCAAAATATATGGGAGGCTAACAGTTCAAACTAATTGGATTGCAGCAAAATTTACAGCCAACATTTGAAACTTCTACTTATTGCAATATAATTTACTGTTGTGATAGCTATTTCTGTTGATGTGGATTAGTGAATGTATATCTGATATGAGATGATAAAAGTTACAGAATATTTGGTGTTACAGACGAAAACAGTACAGTACAAACGATAGCCGAATATTTGCCTTATACTGAAACGGCCAAGTGGTTCGCAATTCTAATTTCCCATATTTTCAATTTGGGTTTTCATACTCTCAATATTCAGGCGTATGGAAATTTGATAACGGCGTTAAGTTAATTGACAAGCTTTTTTGGAAAGTGATTGTCACTTTTGATTTTTGTTTGGTGGTTCATTTCTTTCTTTATTTATTTCCTCACTAGCGGCCGCCCGCGACTTTGTCCGCTTATTAATGGGTTTTAGTAGCAATGATGTATTGAAATAGCCAGCTATCTCCATACCACGTATAAAGGGTGTAACAGGGGGGGTGGATCATCGTAAGTCAATCGATGGGGGACTTCAATACCTATCGATATAGTAACCCCCATGTATGTTCAGCGATTTTCAATAGTTCCAAAGTTATTGAGATTTTTGTGAATTTTTTGTAAGAAGCCGCAATTCAGTATTAAAGTCCTCACTGTAGCTTAAAATTACTGCTACTAATGTTACTAACATAGCATAAATTTGCTGAAACATATCGAATTATTTTTTAAATTAAAGTTTTACATAAAAAATAAAAACACTGATTTATGGCACCTGTGCTATTCGCGTTCAATTTTCGCTTTGATGCTCTGGCAGTAGCGGTATGAAATTTCCAGGGTATACTGTCCATGTATGTGAGTAGTTTTTAAAATAAGTTTTAGAAAAAAAACACAAGTACTTTTTTTTTCACTAGATGCTTTGAAAGTTGGTAGACACAATTCGATTCGTAAAACTTTTGTGAAGAATTATTTTTTTATTCCAATATGATTGGGTTATGACTCAAATTGGTATCCTAATTATAAAGACCCACTATTGAACTACTTCTAGAAAAAAAATCATGCAAGCAGGTCCAGTAGTTAAGCTACAGTGAGGACTTTAATACTGAATTCCGGCTTCTTACAAAAAATTCACAAAAATTTCAATAACTTTGGAACTATTGAAAATCGCTGAACATACATGGGGGTTATATCGATAGGTATTGAAGTCCCCCATCGATTGACTTACGATGATCCACCCCTCCTGTTACACCCTGTATAAAAATCAATAAACGTAAAAGTTCTTCTATACTAATTTTCACCCCCCCAATGACCGCCATGGGGGTTGAATAAAAAAAAAGACGTGTGGCACTCGGGTCTACCGCGGTATAGCTATTGCATAGCATCGTCCGATTTCGGAGCAGCTCGTCTCGATTCGTGCGAGTTTCGTAGAGTCGTACAATACGTCTAACCGCACGCACACAAACACCGTGCCGAAGTCTACCGAACTGAAACGACGTTAGACGATTGTGAGGTTTTTTTAGTTACGGAATTTCTTGGTTCGGTCGCCGCTCAAAGCCCGCGATGAAAGCTATGCAATAGCTTAAAAAATAGCGCTGGTCTCTCCGGAGTGTCAGCTACCTCCATACCAAGTTTTATAAAAATCGACAAACACGTAAAAATTCTCCCATACTAATTTTCACCAACCCTCAATGAACCATATGGGGGTTGAATTAAAAAAAAAATAGCGCTGGCGTCTTTCCGGAGTACCAGCTACCTCCAAACGAAGTTTGATAAAAATCGACAAACACGTAAAAATTCTCCCATACAAATTTTCACCCCCCCAATGAACCACACGGGGGTTGAATTAAAAAAAAAATATCGCTGGTGTCCCTCCGGAGTGCTAGCTACCTCCATACCAAGTTTTATAAAAATCGATAAACACGTAAAAAATCTTCGATACGAATTTTCACCCCCCCCCAATGAACCACATGGGGGTTGAATTAAAAAAAAAAAAGCGCTGGCGTCTCTCCGGAGTGTCAGCTACCTCCATACTAAGTTTTATAAAATCGACAAACACGTAAAAATTCTCCCATATTAATTTTCAGCAACTCCCAATGAACCCCATGGGGGTTGAATTAAAAAAAAATAGCGCTGGTGTCTATCCGGACTGCCAGCTACCTCCATACCAAGTTTTATAAAAATCGATAAACACGTAAAAAATCTCCCATACTAATTTTCACCCCCCCAATGAACCACATGGGGGTCGAATTAAAAAAAAAATAGCCTATATGTTATTCCAGAGTGCCAGTTACCATCATACCAAATTTCATGAAAATCGGTTCAGAAGTTTGAGCGTGAAAGAGTAACAAACATCCATACATCCATACTTACAAACTTTCACATTTATAATATTAGTAAGGAGGATTAGTAAGGATTACTGTGACATTGCTTCATACCAAGTACAAGTACATGTATTGTGCTGTAATGAAAATTTTAACCTTTTCACCGCCAAGTACTTCTATAGAAGTTCAAGATTTTTGTGCCGTCTACGCCACTACTTCTATAGAAGTTCCTCATTGTACCTACTTTAAAGGAAATATTCAAATATTTTAATCAACGAACTACCGATATACATAGATTTAATGCTCTAGGTATGTTCCATAATAAATAAAATAAATGTGAATTTTCTCACACAAGTAGTTTACAGAGTGTTTAGCTTACGTAAGTGCAATTATAGGTTTCGTGTACGTACATATATCATAATATGGGTACCTATCCTGCCTTTTCGCCGAAAATTGTTTGACCGATTATCACTTGCCAACCAACGGTTTGCCTACTCTTCACTTTGACAACTAACGATTGTCAAATTTTTGTTTGACAACGTTTCATTTTGTTATTGTTAAGCAGATTATTATAATGACAGAACACGTTCCGCGTAATTATTATTTTCCAAATCCTTCACTAGAGACAACTTTTAGACGAATAAAGTTTCATCTGTGTTACAGTTTTCTTTTGGTACATTTATATTTTCTATACTAATATTATAAAGAGGAAATATTTGTATTTTTGTATGTTTGTAATGAATAAACACAAAAACTACTGGACCGATTGCAATAATTTTTACACCATTAGAAAGCTGCATTATTCAGAAGTAACATAGGCTATATTTTATCCCGGTACGGGAAGTAGTTCCCTCGGGACGCGGGTGAAACCGCGTGAAACAGCTAGTAATAAATAAATAGGTACACAATTTTTTACATGAAATTTTTATTAGTAATTCCAAAAAATCTAAACACTACAAATTCGCAGCAATGCACATTAATAACAAAAAAGAAATTCTGAAATAAATATGACAACGGAAATCTACGTACATATTTGCAAAATTTCAAAGTGCGGAAACAAGTTTAGGCGAAATCATATGGAATCGGTTAGGTTAGGTTAGAACAAATGACCAACAATGCACGAGCCGAGCGAGCGAAGCGAGCGTGCCGCGGCGGCGGCCGGCGAAGTGCCAGAACCAAACCGCTTTTATTTCGCACTCCACAGTGCACTTGTATTTGTGTTACGCAAAATTAATCATGCAAAAAATATTTCATTAAACCTGTATATAATTTGTCCCAAATGAAAATGACATCCTGTAAAAAAATTTCTTCAAAATATGATTGAAGACTTAGGACAAATGAAACATTCGCCAATTGAAAGTCGGCGTTTTGAAAAGTGTCATTATAAAAGGCAGACCAAACGTACAGTTGGAAACCGTTGGGTTGGGAAATGAAACAAAATTATGTGATGAGTTGGCAAATGATTATTCGGCGAAATAAAATTCTGCGAAACGTTGGTTGGCTAGTGAAAATCTGGCAAACATTTTTCGCCGAAAAGGCAGAGAACCTCTATTGTGAATAAAACCTCCTGAACGATAAAGATTTTCTATTTTGGTGGCGCTAACACTTTTAACTTCAGTTAAAGCCGATGTCGCCGTTAATAATGAAAAACGAAAATAATTATAGTGACAAGGATGAACCCTAAAAGGTTAATTACATGAATTTTTATCCCGGGAGGAGACCGAACCCACGTACCCACCCACCGTAGCCAGGGTTAACTACTAACCACCGAGCCAACCAAGAAAAAAATGAAAATGTCTTTATTTGTATAGGGCGATTCCGCTATAGACGATTTGAGACATGATTTTTTAAATCTCGCAATTAGTTGTTTATTATGATATTAGCGCAAAGAAGAAAGTCTAAATATAATAATGAAATTATTTTTATTTGATTTGGTACAATATTTTCATTTTTAGCGCTGTTGAAAGTGTGACCATAAGAACAACTAAGTATAGGCAATTTGCATGCACTTATATGTCGTCACATTAGTCATGATAAGATTCTACCGGTTCCGGTCGATATACGAGTATCATCTACTCTTTCTTTTAGTTTTGGCGGCAATGATTTTTTAAAATACCCTACAATATACCATGTAAAATTAGCTATTTATTAGTGAAAGTTTCGTCAAAATTGGTCCAGACTTTTCGGAGATTAGCGGGAACAAACAGACAGACAGACATAAAATTGTTATAATTGTGTTTTTGTTACTGGTACCCGATGTGGATTCATCCCCATTTAGTAAAAAGTCATTAATTTAGTTACAAACAGGCACTTCAATTTTACAGTAGTTTTATAGATAGATAATACATTTTCCCCATATGTTCTAGATACTTGGCTCCTTTGCTGTAGCTACTATTAATATTATTTTAAGAAAGAAGGCAGATAAATTAAAAACATTCTCGTTTAACTAAATTCTCTCTTCACTGAGCCTTCCAGGTACTTTATGTTGGTTATTTTGCTTGTAAGACGTCCTACTCTAACCTCATTAATATTTCATTTTTTCTCGCGACTGGATACAAAGGAGGACGGCAGAGCGCTCCGTGATGCAGATAAGTATACGTGAATAAGCGAGTAATTACTCAACATACCTTGCTGTTGGGTGATTCGTTGTGTCAGCAGAATATCAGCAAGCGTTGTTAGAACACGATAAAATGAACGCGTAGTAAATTTGTTGGCAAATTTACAGGTACGCGTGCATGACATGGTACATAATGATTTCATTATTATTAGCGCGCTTTAATCCTGTATCTCTTCGTGCAAAATATATAATTTTCGCATTGTCTTTTAAATTGTACATTTAATGTTTGTTTGTTCATTTTATATAAGTACACCGTGAAATTTTAGTGGTTGTTTTCTCGCATTAAAATGATTCTATCTTAGTAGCACAATAGATTTGTGCAGTTCTTTTTCAAACTGAAAGACTTCTCTTTCAAAAGACTATTCTTTATTTTACTTATTTTCCTTTCGAATAGCTCTCAATATTGCTTTACTATTGAATTAAAGGTAAACTTTTGAAGTAACTGTTGGAGGGGAAATGCAGAAAGGGTCCTCGTCCCCTTCGGCTATCGGGGAGTGCAGATACTATTTAGAATTCCTATGGGATCACGATGAGGGCGTTGGGCGGTGAGATGAGAACTGGTCATGTGAAAATGCTTTCGTTGCGTTTTACGCGTCGCTAGAGGCAATTTAGATGTTGCGGTGTTTTGAAGCCGATAGTAGGGCGCTCCCTCGGGACCTCGGAAGCTCTCTGCGGGAGCAGGCTAATGTGTAATGCATCATTGATTTTCCTACAAATAACTATGTGATATTGATCTTTTAAGTGGCGAAATAAGCGATATCTGAGTTCCACCGCTAGGGTTGTATTTTGCGCGCATAATGGATATCATTCGAATACTTATCTACTTATAACAGCAAGTATGTTATGAGCCTGGTGTGGTCAATGGCGACCATGGTAAACGCGGGGAAATGGGGTATTTAGAATCCCCGGGCTACCAGAGGCCATCATCATGTACCTTGTCTACGTAGGTACAACGGACACACGTCACGCGTCGCATCTTGCATAAATTGAGGTGGAAGATCAGGTGAAAAACACTAGCGGCCACCATCATAACGCTAGAAATGGCCCTACCACTAGCCGTACTCCCGGGGCGAGACCTACATTCCCAATGTGGCGTTGGGTTTCTGGTCAATAAGTCCCTCTCTGACATAGTGGAAATATCTAATCGAATAGAGCAGGGTAGCATACCATCACCTCATCAAGCTTCCCGAGAGGCACAGCCTCAAGGAAGTGGTAGGAATCATAAAGGGCAGATATTCGTCAATTTTCAAGGGCTCTTCTTGAAGTACTCTCTTCAAGATGCGCAAGTCCGATACGCACTTGGCCTGTTTTTTTTTTATTACTACCTCATAACATATGTAGTTATTAAGCCACGATTCCTAAACACGGAAAAATATTAAGATATCTTCTTTTTTTACTCATAAGTAAATCTGCATGTACAACTATTCAGAATGACACATTTGAATCATTACTAATACAAGTACAAGATTGTATTACTAGATCATCGTAACGTAAATATGCGAAACATCGACAACACACCATCGCTAAAGTTAGACCGTCTATATTATAGGAAGTGTAATTAAAGCTATTTTGCAATTTTCATGAGCTACGTGATCGTTTATTAAATTTGATAGCAAGCATTGATATTGTTACGTCACGGCATTGCAATAAAGACTGTTTCGGTATGACACGTCAGCCCTAAAGAGCGATGCATGGAATGCTCGGTGAAGTGTATTGTTTATGTAGAGGGAAGAGGGTGAATTCTGCTGCTCATCTCGGTCGCCGGTGGATTCCCCTAAAGTTTTTTCACCATAATTGCTCCGGGGTGTGTTCACCCCATTATTTGTTTTGTAGCCGTTTTAGGAGCCAAGAATCGCTTTGTCCCTCAAGATCAATTTTGAATACGGTATTTTGTCTATACCTATGTTTCTTCATTGTAAGTACAATTTCCATATTTATGTGGTAGTTATTCTCATATTTATGAAAATATGTCCAACTAGTTATAAATATGGAGATTGTTTAAATATTGTAGACCCACCTACATAATTTGAATATGTTATAGGCAATGTGTATAATGCAGGCATTCTATACAATGCCTAGGAAATGTATAGAATGCCGGGGTTGCTTAGGCAATGTATGAAATAATACTCAATGTTTGAAGTATTTCACACTTTACCTAGGAAATGTATAGAATACCTAGGCATTGTATAGAATGCCGATTGAAGCTTAGGTAATGTATTTAATCTATTTGTCTTCTCCGTAATTTGGTTAGTTAGATAGGTACGTACTGATCTTTTGAGAGCTTATCCTAATTTTAACTGTCACAAGCAGATAGCGCTGATTAAACATATTGCATTTTATCGGTTGGTATGCCGTGTTTTTTGCGTATTGAGCGTAGGAGATCTAGGACAAACTAGTTTGGCCTAAGCTTAACTTAGTTTTTCCATCACAGGTATATAAGGGTGGTTTAAAAAAAATTAACACAAATAGGACTCTTTTTTAACTCGGTCTAGGGTGCCAGGAAGTCCTGAGCTCGCAAGTACTACATAGTTTATCCAAGGCCAAACGAGTTTGTCCTGAAATGGGGTTTGTCCGGTAACATCCAAATATATAAAAGGAGAAACTGACTGACTGATTGACTGACTGACTGACATATCGACGCACAGACTGAACGGCTTAACGTAGGCACTTGAAATCTGGAAAAAACGTAGTTAAGGTACCGTAGAGGTGCACTAAGAAATTAATTCCCGAAATCTTGCGGGAACGGAAATTAGCGGGAAAATCTTTTTGTATAAAAATCTAAACCACTTAAGTTTAGCTTTAAATTTGGCATGCAGGTACCATAGGAGTTAGCAGGAAAAAACTGTATGAATAAATCTAAACCGCGAAAGAAAGATGATTGAAATTTGGCATGCAAGTACCTTAATAAACAAAAAGCTTACTTGCAACGCGATATTGAAAAATTCTCACGGTAATAGTAGTAATTTGAAAAAACCTTTCATATGTAATATCTGTAGTTTACGCGAACGAAGTCGCGGGCACAGCTACCTACCCGTGGTCGTTCATTATACACATTACCTGATGTACTTCGGGCATTTTATACAATACCTAGGCAATGTGTGAAATTAATCGTATTATACACATTGCCTGAACGTTTTAGGGATTGTATAGAATACCTGGGTAATCTATACAATACCGGATTATACACATTGCCTATAACAAATACATATATTAATAGAACTTTAATGGTATCAAATGATCGCGTTGATGGGTAAAGTTTTTATCTATTGTTGTGTTAACCTACTCCCAGCCATTAATCGGGATGATTATATTAACTGATTAAATACCTTTGTGATTCCAACTAAAAAAATCTTACCGTTTTACTTAAATGTTTGGATACTATCGAAAGTTATATCCATTAGAAGACACTCTAGCCGATATACACCGTGAAATGTTAGTGGTTGTTTTCCCGCAGTAAAATGATTCTATGTTAGTAGCACAATAGATTTGTGCAGTTCTTTTTTATTAAAATCAATAAATGCCAGTTTAATGTAAGGTTTAACCAAAACTCGAAAGCACGTTCGAACCGCTTTATTACTTAGGGTGTAAAGCTTCTTTAGCTTTAAGCATCGATTTCATGCGGCAAACAGTACCTGATTATGTCACAACTTATATGTAAAAGCACGACAGCTTCTCTCGTTTTCGAGTAGGAAAGTTACTGTTTTGAAAATTTGCTAAAAAATTTTTCTTTTTTATGGAAAAATTTGCATGTTTCGATAGTATTTCTAAATGGACCAAGATCCCATGGCCGCCAGACCTACGTCATTCTAGAAAAGCTAGAATTTCCATGACTTATAGTCTAGTATGTTCTTAGGAGAGAGTACGCGTACTCACTTGTTCGAAAGCGGGGCCGTTTCACAGGTAGCGCGATCTAAAGGTGTCCCAAAACAGAGGCAAACTACGTCATTTGAGCAAGCCTAAATTTGACATATATAACTACGTGGTACTATTTCCAGACTAATTGTAAGCAGCCATACCAATCCAATGGGCCAATTATTCTCCCAGACACCTCAAAGGTTCCCTGCACTCACAGGGATCCTTGGTCTGGCGGCCCTGGGATTATTTATGTAGAGGCCTACTCTAAAAGGCAAATCGTTCTTCCACGGGAAAACAATCACTCAAATTTCACGGTGTATATCGGCCTGAAATGTTAGAACATACCTATCCCAGCTCTCATATGTACACAGTCTTTGTGACGTTTGGATTCTCAAAATCTATTTTAGTTTGGACAGCGTTGTATTCGAATACGAATCCGTATCTGACATGTTGTGAGTAAATAGGCTGTCCAATAGAATAGAGTACCGACGAAACGAAGTCCACACCGAAATGATCGGGAATAGAAAAAACTACTTAACAATTATTGTAATAGTAATTCTAGTTCCAAGAGGCATAGTCAGAATGGCAGATTTTCAAGCTTCGACTGCCTCTTGTGGACCATAAAACTGTTGACTGCGAAGCAAATCTTTTGTTCATTGCATTTAAAGTATTCAATGGGGCTTAGGTAAGGGCTCTACGAAAGATGGTCCATCTACTCCACGTTTTGCTGGTTTCAAAACACCATCGTGTGCCGAGCGGTGTGGGTGCGTGGTTCACCACGATAATGCGAGCTCCCAGCTTAAAAGACGATTGAAATTATATTTTTTCAAGTTCTCTTATAAATTTCGGCAAAAAAACTATTGGGTATAAATTAACAGTAACTGCTCTAAGTTCTTGTAAAGAAATCATAGCCGCAAGTTCGGTATTCGAAGCAAAAGAGGCAGTATTTTCTTTTTACCATGGTTTTATTTCACTTTTGAAGAGCCCAACCGCTGATTGGTATTTTCATGGGGGTTTTTAGCCGACTAGGAGACTATGTTACGAGATGATGGTTCTTGAAGTAAGTCCGAATACCTACCAGCGATATATTATATGACTTGGTACTTCAAGTCCATAAATATATTATGTAACATTATTATATTATTTAATAATAGTAGCCTATAATGTTATTCTGATATGTAAGCCATATTATTGTAGAGTTTCATTAAGATTCGTTCAGAAGACTTTGCGTAAAATAAAAACAAATATGAATCCACACATGCAAACTTACGCGTTTTTTAATTAGTAGGAACTAGAATATGTGTGATTGAGTGGACAGCATTCTTAAGACGAAATTAGCATGTAATTAGAACTGCACAGAGCGTCTGGTCATAATTGCGTTTGTACTAACGAGCCAACAGTTCACGGTCTATTCCGTACAACAAACCAGTGCCTTTCTTGTAACTTCGTTTCGGGTTCCGTGAATATAAATTCAATCTGACCATGTTTGCCATAACCTATTTGCGGGGTCAGTTAGCGAATAAATTAGTCGGTCGGTTCTTTTATCCTTACTAATATTATAAATGCGAAAGTAACTCTGTCTGTCTATATAGATAACTAAATTGAGTAAGTGATTTTTAGTCGTTTTTATTAGGACTTTTGCTCTTTGACGTCTAAACGGCTGAACGGATTTTAATGAAATTTGGTATGGTGATAGATGATAACCTAGAAATGATTATAGGCTATAAATAAACACGCCATCGTTCTTAGGGGGTAGGCAGTAGGCAGATAACTAAATTGAGTTAGTTCTTTTTAGTCGTTTTTGCTAGGACATTTACTCTTTGACGTCTAAACGGCTTAACGGATTTTGATGAAATTTAGTAGGGTAATAGATGGTTATCTAAAAACGGATATAAGATCAAAATGATCACGTCATCGTACTTAGGGGGTAGGAAGTAGGCAGAAAACTGGATTGAATTAGTGATTTTTTTATGGTTTTTGCTGGGATATTTGCTCTATCATGCCTAAACGGCTGAACTGATTTTCATAAAATTTAGTTAGGAGATAGATAGTAACCTAGAAAAGGATATAGGCTATTAATATTCATGCTATCGTACTTAAGGCGTAGGCAGTAGGCAGAAAACTAATTAAGTTAGTGACTTTAATCATTTGTTTTAATAGTTTACCTCATTCACGCCTTAATGTCTGAACGGATTTTTATAAGACTTGGTTAATTTAAAAATAGGATTCTAGACACGGACACAGGCTACTTTTTACAGCGAGAAAATTTCTCATAAAGCTTCTTAGCACGGGATCAGATCAATGATAAATAAGTATATTACACAACATCCCATTGTTGTGTAATTGTGAAATATACTTATTTATTACACGATAAAAGGCAGATGGTTATAATGATATATACCAAAATAATTTTGTTTTAAATGTTTCATCCGGTTGACTAACTTCTTGAATGGCTGAAAAGATTTTGACGGGACTTTTATTGACAGGTAGCTGATGTTAAGGTGTAACTAAGACCACTTTTAAATTTAAAAAAATCAAAATCCTGTAGTCCACCTGAACGAAGTCGCGGGCACAGCTATATATTATATAGAGATAGAGATATACCCGAAGCGAAGCGAGGGCGGGTCGCTAGTAACAAATAAACTAATTTAGTCGTCGCCGTCTCTCTCTTTTTTGACCAACGTCTGTTTTACTATAGATGGTTGCATTATCTAAATTTCGCTTATGGTGAAGAATTTTAGAGGAATATCAATTCCTCCATATAAAATATTACGCAACTTCACATACCTGACGTTGATCTGTGGCGTAATTGCTGACAAGTATGCGAATTTAAACGTTTGCAAATATATAATAAATATACGTGCACTGATTATTTCATCAAAAAATAAATAAAATAACTAACCAACCAGTACTGAAGCACCGCAATGCTGTCAATAATAAACTAAGTAAAATATTGAGGCAACCTATAACTGAAGTGCTTTTGTTATGAAAATGCGTTGCTCTCTTACGCTTAAAGGCACTTGCATAAACCAATTTAACTGACGTTATGCTGATGTCAACACCATACCTTATGGTTAATGCCTGGCGAAATTATTTAGACACATTATTTTCATATTCTTATAAATCGCTAATGCTCCCTTCGGTTGCCCGTCCATGACCGATAATATCAATGTTCAATTTTTTGTTGGAGAAAAATGGAATGTACTGATTGCAATGTCGCACACGCAACGCACACGTCCTACATATCGATATATCATACAAAATCATCGGAACAAAAATCGGGCCGACTATCGGTCCTACAAAAAGTCGAACGTGGGCATGGGCAGCCTTCTTCGGCTCGCTTAGACTTAGACGTGATGTTTGTGCTGGCCGCGCGGCCATACCAGTAGCGCTACCATGAGTTTAAAAGTGACAGACTCAGTATCGCCTATGTAACCCCTGTAAATATTTCTATGAAAAACTTGTACAACGCCCCTAGCGGTAACGCTAAGAACTAAAATAGGCAGTATGAAAAAAACACTTAGACTTCGCTCTTTGTTAGACTTAACCGATTGATCTTTCACTTCGCTAAAAACCAATGTAAAGCATATGCTTTGTTAAATAACATATCTATTAAAACTACATATCAATAACTTCCCGATTCTATGAAATGTGGTGGTGGAGTCGGATGCATTGAGGGATTTATATTAGTGTGGACTCATGTGCAGATTAGAGACAAATCCTAGGAATAGTACAGCCGGCTTCATCACTATAATTAAACAGTATCTGTCAGTCCGCGTGGACAGGTCAGGTTACCGTGTAGGTATTTCCTAACTTCAAAGGATATCTTGCTCGGATTGTTGTGGATTCAAAATTTGTGATTGATTTTGATTTTCCGTGGAATTATTATATCCCGGATTAGGCTGCACGAGTGTTTGCCAGTTTTAATTCAACAAGCAAGATGGGCGACAGACGGGACGAACTTTAACTTTAATCTAATTAGACTTGTCAAGGATCTTCCGTATAATTATGTGAGCATATTATGATAAACAGGGGCGTAATGATATTTTAACTTAAACGGCTCTCGTAATAAGAGGTCGTCAATTCGAATGATTCATATAGAGTTTATGTGGTACTTCGATAACGACTTGTAGATTTAAAGAAAACATGCAAAAGGAGTTTACCTATTGTATATGTATACCTATATATAAAGGTGTTTACCTATACAAAGCTCGCTCATTTATTGTTTAATAAAAAGGTTTGTCTGTAGTTTATTTATCTTCCATCAGTTATTCGATTAGAAGACATTCAAACAAGTTCTACGCGTTGTGCCTACGAAAATAAATTTTGAGATAGAGTTAAATTTGAGATCTGAGAGTACACATTTGCATCCCCTCAAGAATGCAAAGTGTAATAACAAGTAAGTTGATGAAATATGACTAAAAGTGCAGCGTCAAAATTGCAATTCCGATCGCAAATCACTAGGGGTTTGGATTATGATGACACTTGAGTTATTTCAATTTACAGACTGTCCTCATGTGCACTTTAATCTATTATTCAGATGTAGGAACCCCTCTCCAATTATGACATTTGATGTGATGGGGTAGTCCCGGGGCTCGAGCAGTTGCATAAATTTAGTCAATTTGACACGGAATATCAGAGAGATATGCCCGGGGCGATCGGCTCCCCTGTTTGAGGATACTTGCAGACGAGTTCGTAAATTGTTTTTGTGGTGTTCTCTTTCCGATATGGTAGGTTCGTCGGTAGGTAGGTACATTATGTAACAATATGAACCAAAATATTAAATTGTTTTTATATAGAAACGAACTTTTAGTTAATAGGTCATGTTTATTGTTTTTATTGTATTCATCAAAGACAATGTTGCTGCACGCCTCTATTTCATTTATTCTTTTAATTTATTATATTAATTATTAATACATCACGTAATGAAGTCCCCACTAACAATGCAGTTATAAATTATACAACTATAGAATCGTATGCTCGTCTATGTTAGGTGTAATTTGTAGAGGCCTACATGCACTGTTAAATGATTTACAAATACAATAATTGTAAACTTAGTTTGTGTTTACTGTATTAAAAAGCTTAACACCGTAAAGTAGAAATTATTATACTTAACCAAGTATATAAAATATGTAACGAAAATATTTGCATAATTTCTGTTGTTCACAAGTCAAGTCGATAAACTCGAAATATGTTTGTTATGTTGCTGATGTTTATGTATTTTGGGACAAAGTTTAATTTTCAGTAAAGGCCGAACCTAGGTCCGTTTGCTCACGTTGTGGGACCCACAAGTAACACATTACTATTCAGTTTTCCACGTAGTTGCGCAAATAAAGGTCCCCGCAATCGCCGTAATTGCGCAACCAAGCACCCACCCTCTTCCTAAATATAACTATTATGCTATTATTAAGCCTACCAAACCCACCGAAGGGATAGTCATAATTTAATTACGTTCCCCAAAATAAGTTATTTAATGTTGGAAGGAATTGCTTTACTAGCTTGATCGAAATAACGGTTTCCATAAGAATGTGGAATTGAATAGGTACTCGCCTACAAGGTTTAAAATACAGCCGTACCTCTAGAGGTACTTCTAGAAGTCGGATTAAATTAAAAGTGATCTTTTTTTTTTGATTGGCTTATTTAAGTCACGATTTGAGATTACGTTTATCTCAGAAAACATTTGAGATTAAATACGCTTTATTTATCATTAATTTTCGTTCGTTTGATGCTCTTGTTTTTAAGTATTAGGTCTATAGGCAGAGCAGCATAAACAATTTTATTTTCTGCCGCTCTATTACATCTATATTACTAGTAACGTTTTTATTTTGCCTATAGATGTAAGTAGGTTATTATTTATTTGAATTACTTCAGTTTGCAGGCTTAAATCAATAACATTTTTGCATATCATAGAGAGCGTATCATTATTTTATTATTGCAATGAATTTTGTTTTTATTCAAGACTAGCTGTGCTGTACGACTTCGTTCGCGTAGAAAAGAGGCTTAGGGCAGCATTTTTTAGTATACTCGCGCCTATAAACGCCCAGCAAGTGTATCTTTAAATTAGCATAACTTTTTTATTTACTCGATGAGTCTTAACCGTGACCACGAGCGCTGTAAAGAGCTCGAAACGTCGGATCTCTAAACAAATGTTTAGAATACCAATACACGCGAGTTTAATCCGTAAAATTAGTTTTATTTCAAATCGTATGATCCGATTGACATTTTGAGCTTACCACATTAAAATCGCATCTAGGTCGGATAAGCCGTTCCTGAGATAGCGTGCACAGACAAAAATACCAATAATCATTGCTTTGGCAATCACTACTGTGTTGATAATAATATTTTTTGTCATATATCAATGTATGTATATTGTATTTGATGAACCGTTGTTCTATTTTTCGTCATTCTCGTTGTTGCCATGCACTTTACTTTAATACAGGTATGAGATTCTTATACACCGTGATATTTTAGTGGCTGTTTTCCCGTTGCAGAACGATTTGCCTTTAGTAATACTATCAAATCATGCAAAGTATTCTATGAAAAATTTTCAAAATAATAATTTTCCAACTCGAAAACGAGAGAAGATATCGTTCTTTTATAAGATGTGACGTAATCAGGTACTGCTTGCCGCATGAAATCGATGTACAAAGCTAAAGAAGCTCTACGCCCTAAGTAATAAAGCGGTTCGATCGTGCTTTCGAGTTTCTGTTAAACCTTTCGTAAAACCAGTATTTATTGTTTTTAATAAAAATAGAACTGCACAAATATATTGTATATACTAAGATAGAATCATTTTACTGCGGGAAAACAGCCACTAAAATTTCACGGTGTATTCATAAAACAGTATATGTGCCTACAATATGTAGGCACATGTTTCAGCATACTATCAGCAACGCTGGCGGTCGACCACCTATAAGGTGAAAATCGCTTGGCGCTTACGCGTCTGTCAGAGCAAGCCCCGCCCAAATTGTGGTCCGAGAGCCTGCAAGAATTTTTCGGTAGGTATATGTTGAAAACTTGTCCTATACCTTTAATATTATAACCCAACACAAAACCGCAGACCTGGCTGAGTAGCGGGGCCAAACCAAACCCCCAATTTAGTTTATTTAAAAATATATTTTATAATCCAAAAAAATATAATTTGTCAGCTCACCTGATAGGTAGAAGTTCCATCCAAGTAGAGTCTTATTTTTTAGTTATAAATAAAAAGATGAAAAATATTTTTGGGGGTTTGCTTTAGCCCCGCTACTCACCAGCCAGGTCTGCAGTTTCGTACTGGGATATAATAGGATAGGTACAGGATAAGTTTTCAGCTTGCCTCAAATACCTACCAAAAAATTCTTGCTAGCTCTCCTACTATTGGAACGTTTTTGCTTGGATTTTGACAGATTTTCTTCAAGTGCTCTTCTATTGGCCAGTGGGCGGGGCTAATGGCGTTTAAAGAAATCTGTTTGAAAAGTGTACTACCGCCAAAATTTCCGGTACCTCGGAGGCTGTGTCTATCACTTTCCATATCCAACGCCATATTGTAAATTCCGACACAATAGATCCACAGGATTCGCTATTCAATGAGATACATTGCCTTACGCCGTGCTTAGCATACGAGTGGCTATTTCAATTTCCATAGAACTGTGTGGTGGTTATAATATAATATTGATATTAGGAATACATAACGGAGTAGTCGGTAAAGGGGAACGTTATTAGGGATAATACGAGGCCCCTGGGACCCTCTGGACTGTAGACAATAACCGTTTCCCTTTCAATATGGCTGCGTGCCTCCCGACGCTGTGGACACCATCCGGAGATTTATAGCTCAGTCCAACTGTGTTCCTTCTGGTGTTGTGCGCTTGTGTCGCTAATTTTATCAATGTGGTGGGGTGATCACGATGTCGCACAGTAATGGAGCGGTAGATGGATTTTTTTGTGATGTTACAACCCTATCATTCTTATCCTTACTAGTCCTTACTTACTTACTAATCCTTACTATATTATAAATGCGAAAGTAACTCTGTCTGTCTGTCTGTCTGTCTGTCTGTCTGTCTGTCTGTCTGTCTGTCTGTCTGTTACGCTTTCACGCATAAAGTACTGAACCGATTTAAACGAAATTTGGTACAGATATAGTCCAAAGCCTAGAAACGGTTATAGGCTACTTTTTAACCGACTGCGCTATAAAGAAGTAATGTTTTAGCCGTTAAACATCTCTACGCGGACGAAGTCGTCACAGCCACTGGACGGATCGAGATGAAATTTAGCATGCAGGTAGATGTTATGTTTAGTTATGACGTAGGCATCCGTTAGGACAGGATTTCCCGAAATTCCCACGGGAACGGGAAATAACGGGAAAATCCTTTTGTATGAAAAATACTAACCGCATAAGTTAGACGCTTGAAATTTGAGATGGAGGTACCTTAATAAATTAAAAGCTTAGTTGCAACAGGATATTGTTAAATTCCCATGGAAACGGGAGTAATAGGAAAAAAACTTTTGTATGAAAAAATCTAAACCGCGATATAGATAGACGATTGAGATTTGGCATGCAGGTACCCTAATGAACGTAACGCTTACTTCCAACGCGATATTACAAAATTCCCATGGGAACGGGAGTTATTGGGAAATAACTTCTGTATGTAAAATCCCTTACGGGGTTGAAATATATTATATAGAGATAGAGATATACCCGAAGCGAAGCGAGGGCGGGTCGCTAGTAATATTATAAATCCGAAAGTAACTTTGTCTGTCTGCCTGTCTGTTTCGCCTTCACGCATAGAGTACTGAACCGATTTAATTGAAATTTGGCACAAATATAGTCCAGAGCCTGAGAAAGGACATAGGCTACTTTTTAACCGACTGCGCTAAAAAGAAGTAATTTTTTACCCGTTAAACCTCTACGCGGACGTAGTCGCGGGCGGAAAGCTAGTTTTCAGATATTTTCTTTATTCATGCCAAGACCTCCCTACATTCGTGCCAATTTCATAAATAATTACAGGTCTACAGGGAATAAGTAAACTTCAGGGGTTTTTCTCTTGGTAAATGTATGATGATAATTTTTGAACCAACTGTAATTGGGAGTGGGTTCGTTTGAAGCTCAATTTTCAGGCTCAAAGGACCACTGACAAAAGTTTTCAATATTCAATTGAACCCTTATACCTCTATATGCTCTTGAAAAAGAAATACTTGACAAACAGCCGGACAGATGAACAAGAACGTTTCAGAATACAAGTTCCGCTTTTCCTTTTGAGGTAAGGCACCTTAAAATTGTACTTTATAATTATTTGTCTGCCATAGAAAACTAGATTGCAATAACAGTTTCAAGTAATATGCAAATTACGAACTTACCAGCAGTTTTCTGGAAAAAATCTAACAGGTCGTTAACACTGTTCTCGGTTAAATGGAAGCCAAAATTCAACCGATATTGATAAAAACTTCACTTGCATCAGGGAACACATTGCGAAGGCTGGGGCCCGGCTGGCAAATGCCACCTCGACTGTATGGCCAGTCCGACGCTGTTGACCACATCGATAAAAGTTCAGACAAAGTGAAAAACTACTTTGATCTTTAATATCTAGCTTAATATTGCACTTAGAATACTTTATGAATATCTAAATTGTTAATTTTTTTACCTGCTCCAATTTTGTTTTATAAAATTTACGACAGATATCGTTTTTTCGGAGATATTTGCTAAAAACCGATAAATTTTCGATGCGAATTTTCGACGCGAATTTTCAATGGCCAATTACTTGGAAATCATTGGATTTTTCGAATAACTTTTTAAATGATTTTTGTTTAAAATTAAGCCTTCTAGCGAAATCTGAGGTTATTTTAAAAAATAAACTATCCACCGCCGAGAAGGGTCAGCAACCACCCCCAGGGTGGTTGCATTTTTCGTACAAAATCGAACGAAATAAAAAAAAAAGAGTGTAATGATATAACATCAAACTACAATATGCACTACATTGAAATAAAAATTCAACGTGCCAATACACAATGAAACAGTGCCTAAATTTCGGAGAATCGGAGAGGAAGGTATGATAGCGCAAGTAAGTGAAGCGAAAATTCTGAAATTGTTGCTTAGTTATGAAAAATACAACATTTATTTACTTACCAATTTGTTTGAAATCAACTATACCGTAAAATAAATATTTGTTTACTTAAATCATTTAAACTACACATTCTAATTTGAGTGGTATAAACGTAGCATTCTCTACTGTTACGATACGATTGCCGATTACGTTACGCGTTGTATGTGAAGGGCGTCCTAAAAACTTAGTCCACTAAATATGTAAAATAAGGCGTCCGACCGATTTCAGCCATGGCGGCCGATCTCAATTGAGATCAGCCAAGTGCGCAGGACATATTATAGTGCACAAGTGTGCGCGCAAACACAAGTGCACTTTCTATTCCCTTACTCTCATAATTCGGTGAGACGGCAATCCGACATGACCGATGAGAGATCGGGCGCAGGACCACCGGCTTAACGTGCTTTCCGAGGTACGGGCGTTCAACCGCCAACTTCCTAACTCCGGGCTGAGTAATTTCATTACAGAAAAACTCACGCAAATTTTGCCCGACCCCGGATTCGAACCGGGGACCTCTCGGTCCTAACGCAGCGCTTGCTACCAATGGACCAACGAGGCAGTTAAAAATATAATATGTGTTAGTAAATTACTATGCCGTGTTTTATACTTGCAATACTGTATCTGTGTCTATGTTTCTTGTGAGTTATAAAATAACTAGTGACCCGCCCTCGCTTCGCTTTGGCTTAATTTTATTTAAAACCACCCCCTTGACTTGAATCCCACTATCTATTAAAAAAACCGCATCATATTCTATAATTTGCTCAGGACATATTATAATGCTGAAATATGTGCGCATACATGCTTTCTCTGTTCTGTGACTTCATAGTTCAAGAGCTAAAAATGCTTCAAGACGCAAAGTTAATATATTGTGCCGGCGCTTGACTCACGTTAAATCACTGCTAGGGAATTATTTCTGTGAAATATGTAGTCTTAAACTAAAACTGTGAAGTTCTCGTACTTGTCTTGGGTTGTCAGAAAGATAGACTTTCTTTATTACATACTAGCTGTGCCCGCGACTTCGTTCGCGTAGACTACAGGATTTAAATACAAATTTTCTTAGATTTTGGCAATTGAATTCACAATAATTATTCATAAAATATGTGAACAAAATTGTCAACATCTTAAATATACTATTATTATAATAAAAAGTTAATACACAATTTTTTTACTATCATAAATGTGAATCAATCTGAAACGATAACCATATACCTACTTTCGTTACTACTTTCGTATATTGTATTGTATTCGTAATAAAACAATGAGATAATAACGTAAAGCGCAATAAAATATAACTTATGAATTAGGTACTTTTTGTATTTGAAATAATATTGCGAAATAATAGAGCATAGTGACATCTCTTTAACTAACCAAGAACTAAACACTCATCACATCATATCAAATCTGACAGCATTTGACATGACTTGCCAGCTAAAAACGCGATAGTTGGGGAGCCCAACGGGAGTTTTTGGAGTATTGATCAGACTCAGACTCTGTCTTGTAAGATTTTTGCACCCTCATTCATGTACCTATGCCGTGTATGTACACTTCATACGGGAGGGAAGGGGTGCGTGATCTTAAATAGGATAGCTGCTAATGCTAATTACAAAGACATTGTTAAAAGAATTGGGCAGGATTATGAAGAACTAATAATCTCTGATGGTTTCCATGGGGCGATGACCGTAGAATCGCGCCTATAACAACAATTACTAAAACCTTTGACAAAACAAAGATCCAAGGGGCACTTGACCAGTTTTCTAATGATCTATGTGATTTTATTTGTAACGATCTTTATATACGATAACTTTCTTTGATTTTATAATGTCCAACATTTTTACGTGAATGTTTATAAATTTCCCTTTATTTGCTTAGAATAGCGATATCCCTCTATGTATTAATACATTCAGATAATATCAAACAGTCTATTAATTGGAACAACACAACCCACCAATGTAAGCCAGCAAGCAAATATTGAACAACTGACCACCTCCATACCGAAAACCAGGTAATAGAGAAATGTAGCGAATTCAATAAACCTTCGACGGTATCACCCACATCAACCCATTTAGCTTTCTCTTCTTCAGCAAAACATCGAACCCGAATAGAAAAACTTCTCCAAATCATTTACCAACAAAGCACAGCCGATATCAAACTGCACACTGAAGGCCTGACATTCTAAATACAAAAAAGCCGGGTGACTCCCTATCACCAAAGCTTTCAGTAGCACGCTCCAAGAAGTCTTCAGGTCACTATGATATTCTTAGGAAACAAAAGGACTGATAAACTTTCGCTTTGCAGATAACATTTTCCTAGTCGAAATACGTATACATCGACAGAACTTGAGTTGATGCTCGAACAACTGAGCGCAGAAAGCGTTGACGTTAGACTGACGATGAATAGATCCAAAACCAAGGTCATGACCAATAGCACCACTGATTTGGTGGATTGCAGTCAACAGGCAGGTGAAGCAATATCTAGAGGCGCATACTTGGGCTAGGCAGTCTCCTTCGAAAACAGGCAGGACAAAGAAATAATCCGTAGAGCAGACAACGCTTGGAAAAGCTTCTGGTCCATGAATGGGTATATGAAGGGTGATCTTCTTATATCACTGAACCTATCCCAACACATGGGGCACAATCTTCGTCCCCCGCCAAAAATCAGAAGTCCAAACTCAAGGTTTTTCAAAAAGCTATGAAGCGGAGTATCATAGGTATTATGTTAAAAGAAAAAATAAAATATACCACCATCCACTCCCGTACTGGTATTGTTGTTGGTCAAAACTGATGTAGCAATGGTCGGGGTATGTGATGTGAAATGTGCGAGGATAAAGAACAATAGATGGACCAGAATTGTTACACACCGCGTGCCTGAAGACGATTTTCGCCGAAAAAGACCCAAGAAAAGGTGGTATGACGATCTGGTCCCTGTATCAAAGAACTGGCAAGTCCTAGCATTAGACAGAGAGCAGTAGATGAGTTTGAAGGATACTTTGCTCAGCAGTGAGGTGGAGGTGTACTTTGGTCAGCAGGACTTTCATATCAACTTGAACCTGCTGCATAAAAATGTAACGCGTTACGGGCTGAAGTATCTCAAGATTATGTGTTTTTCAACAGACACAAAGATTAATTATAACTTTGTGGTCCAAATCGTTACAATGTCACTTTTATGGGATTATTTAACATGCACTTTGAATGACTGACACGGTCAAATAACTTTTTTCTTTCAACAGCTTGTTACCAGGTAGCCCTCATGTATTAATCGCTGTCCCCCCACTTACAAAGAAAGTGTAATATACTTTTCGTAATCTTTCTATTCCGATTCCATGTCGTTCGAGTAACTGCAAATCTAGCCATTTACCTCCCCTACTATGAAGTTTTGCTCAATAAAATAGTCCGTATAGTCCTAGTCAGAAGGTTCATTTTGGTCGATATACTTTTACCATTTTTGTACGTGATCTAATAAAGTTAGATTTTGAACTATCCTACAGGTATTTCTGTGACTAAAAGTATTTGAGATCTTGACCGGGTATGTATGGTACCACCATGCAAAATTTCATTTAAATTGGTTCAATAGTTTAAGAGATCAGTCATTTATTTAGGTTTTTTGAATATCCCACGGGAACCAGTTAATTGTCTGTGATTTAAAGTATCCTATGCATTTTTCCGGAATTTAAAATACCTTCGTGTAAACTTTCATTTAAATTGGTTCAGCCGTTTAGGAGGTCAGTCGAAACAAACAAACAAACAGACAGAGACACAATTTTTTTTAAGTATGGGGATGTGTTCTACTACTCTCAAAACATATCCCCGACTTGTTTTTTTTGCGTTTTTCAAAAAAGTACAAGAATTTTACCTCTACGTTTTTATTATAGTAATATAGAAAAGAACTAGCAAGAGCGCCTGAGATAGATCCAAGTAATTAAAATTATAGGTACTTCAGTGTTTCATAAATCGATAGGTGAATTTTAATGTAAAGCAAACGTCTTGAATCATACGAATTACTAGCTGTGCCCACAACTTCGTCTGTAATCATTTTTGATTTTAAGAAGCAATTTTTTTAAAGAAAATTCAGGTAAAATAAATAAAGCAAAATAAATTATAAGATTAGACAATAAAATTAAACTCAGGAATTGATTAGATTAATGGGATGGAAAGGAAAGAACCTGAATATTAATGCAGATTAATATTTAGGTGATAAACAAACAAATCACCGGTGGACAATTAAAATAAAATGGTATTAAAAAAAGTAATAATCTCTGACGGTTTCCTTGGAGCTATGACCGTAGAATCGCGCCAACAAATACTAAAAACTTTAACACAATAAATATTTAAAGGGCACTTGACCGGTTTTCTAATGATCTATATGTTATACAAAAGGAGACGGGCGAATCTGGGCCTATCGTGTACACAAATAAATTACTTATCAATAATTTTTTCTAAATTTTTAATTTTTAATCACGAAATATTAAGCCATTTTACCATGGGATATTAAATAAAATATATAATCATAATATTATTGACTTTCGTTACTTCCTAGCTTTACTGTCATTTTTTGACAATGTTGCCAAAT
The DNA here is from genome assembly GCA_039566165.1 of Maruca vitrata. Taxonomy (NCBI): domain Eukaryota; kingdom Metazoa; phylum Arthropoda; class Insecta; order Lepidoptera; family Crambidae; genus Maruca; species Maruca vitrata. The sequence continues at coordinate 11,706,639 of CM076914.1, read as the reverse complement.
AAAATAACGTAATGATATAAATAAAGAAATGATATAAAATAGAAAATAAAATCAATGAAAGTGAAAAAAGAGTTTTTGTCTTTAGATTATGTTTTAAAAAAACGTTTTAAATAATTAATTATATAACAACGTTTATTTAACATTGTAACGTTAAAAACATTGTAAAAATAAATTGATCAACACGTTGATTTTTTTCTTGTACTGGCAACAAAGTAGATCTAGAACTCTTATCACATCAAACGTCAATTAAACGTCAATATTGCTAAACAATCATTCGCATCGTTTGGCTTGAACTTATGATTGTGGATATTTCGTTTTGTTGTGTCTTTGTGTGCTTTTATTATTCAAATTAGTTTTATTTTAATGTCCTAAAAACAATCTGATAAAATCTAGTCAGTAGTAGTCTTTAAATACAACGCGAGGACACTGAGAGTTTGTAAGAATAACTTATTATGAAGCAAATAATAACATCCAATATCTTTTTTCTCCCGTGTAGCAGTTGTAAAAAAGTTTATTTATTTTAAATGGCATTAATATCAAAATGAAATAGTGTAATAATTGTTGCTGTACAGTCAGGCCCAACTTTGTATGGACGTTCGCCCGTCTCCTTTTCACCGGAGTGATTCTAAATTTAGAAAACTGAAACTGCCGGGATATTTGTCATGTTGTTTTTTTTAATGAGCTGATTTTTTCAGTTTCAGTTTTTTAATGTGTGTTTTAAAAAGATTCTAAATTTCCCTTTAAATACTTAGAATAGTGGTATCCCTCCATATTGTCAGATAATACCGAACCGCCTATCAACTGGAACAACACCACCAATAAATATTGTTGCGGGAACGGGGTACGTTAAATTCAAGATACGCCAAAAGTCACCAAAAGACAATTAATTTATTTATCGACTAACAATTACACAATTAAACACTTAAAAACACAATTAGAAACACTTAATTACAACACTAAACACGGAACACTAAATTACACTAAAGCACTGAATCACACTAAAACACTGAATTTCACTGACTATTCGCAGGTAACGCACTCGATCACTCTTAGTTCGCAGGAGACTGATTCGCTTCGCTTTCCAAATCGGAACTGTCCCGTCGTTTTTTTTTTTTTTTTTTTTTTTTTTTTTCGAAAGGACTAAGCTGTTAGCCTAAGATGGCTTCTACAACTTCACCGGGCTGGAGACTGTCCCGTCGCGTCGTACATCCCGCTTTTATACCCAGTGAGGACGCAGCTCTTCGCGTGGCGTCGAGAATCTTCTCGCGGGGATCGAAATTTCTAGAACTCGCTGGAGCTCGTTCCGACCGACCAGAGTGTGTGACGTAGTATCGTGCAAGCGAATATAGACCTTATCCATACGACGATAAGACTAATTTCGCTTGCACGGTCTCTCAAGGTCGTAATATTATTATTACTTTAGAACACTCTAGAGCTCGCTACAACCTACCAGAGTGTGTAGCGTAGTATCGTGCAAGCGAATATAGACCTTATCCATACGACGATAAGACTAATTCCGCTTGCACGGTCTCTCGTGGTCGTAACATTATCCCCCTCTTAGTCATGCTCGTCCCGAGCATCATTTGACCCATGGTAACGAGCCAATCGATCAATGTGAACAATTTTCGGCTTGCCTCTTGTCCCTTGTTTGATCCGATAGGTTAAGTCGTTCAGCCTAGTGATGATCTTGTATGGTCCTTCCCACCTTGGCTGGAACTTCGGTGATTTGCCCTTCTTCCTGAGTGGGTTGTGTAACCAAACCAGACTCCCTTCATCAAAACCGTCGGTGTTGGCTTTGCGGTCGTAACGGGTTTTCATTCTTTCGCTGGATTTTAGACTGCAATCTCTGACGAGAGCATGTACTTCATCCAGGCGCTTCTGTAGGTCAGCCGCGTATTCGGTTACTGGTTTCGGAGCTTCTGGCGGTGTCCCAGTCAACGCGTCTACCGGAAGCCGCATTTCTCTACCGAAGTTTACCATTGCTGGGGTTGCGCTGGTGCTATCGTGGATCGCAGATCGGTAGGACAGCAAGAAAAGCGGTATGTACTGGTCCCAGTCTCGTTGATGCTCGTCCACAACTTTGGCCAAGTGGTTTTCCAACGTTTGGTTGAATCTCTCGACCATGCCATCGGATTGCGGGTGTGCTGGTGTAGTACGGGTCTTATGCATACCCAACAGTTGACAGACCTCCTGGAACAGTGCTGACTCAAAGTTTCTTCCTTGGTCAGAATGTATCTCAAGAGGCACACCAAATCGGCAAATTACCTCGTGGACTAACTTCTTGGCGACCGTCTTTGCTTCTTGATTAGGCGTAGCGAAGACTTCAGGCCACTTAGTGAAGTAATCTTGGACCACAATGATGTACTTGTTTCCCTCATCGGATTCTGGAAAGGGGCCAGCTACATCTACTGCGATTCTTTCCCATGGAGCGCCGACGTTGTACAGCTTGAGTTTGCCCTTACTTCTGGTTTGTGGGCCCTTTACTGATGCGCAAGTCGTACATTTCTTGCACCAGTCTTCGACGTCCTCCCGACAGTGTATCCAGTAGAACCTCTGTCTCAGCTTCTCTAGGGTCTTCTTCACGCCTAAATGTCCCCCGGATACCCCATCGTGTATGTACCTCAGTAGAGAAGCAACCTGTTTACGGGGTACAATCAGCTGTAGTGTCGTTTGATCCCCTTTTGGTGTTTCCCATTTCCTGAAGAGTACTCCATCCTTAATCTCCAAACTGTCCCATTGTGCCCAGTAACTTTTCGTGATGGTGCTTGACGATGCCACATGGCTCCAAGAAGGTTTTTGACCTACTTCTTTCCATTCAAATATTTTCCTCAGGTCACTATCCTCTTTTTGAGCCTTTTTGATAGCGTCTTCGCTCCATTCATTATCAAGTCCCTGGGTGGTAATCATCCGGACTTCTACTTTAGTCTCCGTTTTAGAGCAATGACTGCAGGCCACAGGACAAGGTCTCCTTGATAGGGCATCGGCATTCAAATGCGTTCTGCCACTCCGATGTTCTGTTGTGAAATTGTACTCCTGTAGTTGCTCTAGCCACCGCGCCACTTGTCCTTCAGGGTTCTTAAACTGCAAGAGCCATTTTAACGCAGCATGATCTGTCCGCAGGGAAAACTGTCTTCCAACGAGATACTTGTTGAAATGCTGTAGAGTCTTCACTACCGCCAACAGTTCCTTACGAGTCACACAGTAGTTCCTTTCAGGTTTTGAAAGTGACTTACTGAAATAGGCGATCACCACTTCCCGTTCACCTTGCTCTTGCGACAGAACTCCGCCTATGCCAGTATTGCTGGCATCGGTGTCCACGATAAACCTTCCTTCTCTGTTCGGGTAGCCAAGTATAGGACTGGTGCAGAGGTGTTCTTTTAATCTGACGAAGGCTTGATCACATTCCAAGTCCCAGGCGAATACTCGTTTATCTTCCGTGAGCCGATGAAGAGGTTTCGCTATATCAGAGAAGTTCTTTACAAAGCGCCGGCAGTATGCGCATAAACCCAAAAATGATCTCACGTCGGTCTTGTTAGCTGGTACAGGCCAATCTTGGACAGCTTTTATCTTCTCTGGGTCGGTCCTTACACCTTTCGATGAAATAATGTGGCCTAAGTAGGCAACTTCTTCCTTGAAAAACGTGCATTTCTTTGGGCTGAGTTTCAAGTTTGCTTCTCGTATTCTAGTGAAAACCTTCCTTAGGTTACTAACATGCTCTGTGAAATTTCGTCCCATGACAATGATGTCGTCCAGATAGACCAGGCATGCATCACCCAGAAGTCCAACTAGTACCCTTTCCATTAACCGCTCGAATGTCGCCGGAGCGTTGCAAAGACCAAAGGGCATGACGTTGAACTGCCACAGTCCATTCCTAGTTCCGGTCGTAAATGCCGTCTTCTCCTTGTCTACTGGATGGATGTCTACTTGCCAGTAACCACTCTTAAGGTCCACTGTTGAGAACCACTTCATGCCGCTCAACATGTCCAGTGTGTCGTCTATACGAGGCAGAGGGTAGCTATCCTTCTTCGTTGCATTATTCAACAAACGGTAGTCCACTCAAAACCTGGTGCTGCCGTCCTTCTTCTTTACCAGGACTACTGGCGAAGACCACGGGCTTGTTGAAGGTTCTATGATGCGGTTCTTCTGCATCTCAGCAACCATGTCTGCTACCTCCTTCTCTTTGGCAAATGGAAGGCGTCTAGGCCGCTGCTTTATTGGTGGCGCGTCTCCCGTGTCTATTCTGTGTTTAACGAGACCTGTCCTGCCCAAATCATGGTCACCCTTCGAAAATATGTCATTGAAATCTAGCAACAACCTTTTAGCTTGCTCAAGTTCCCGCTCAGATAGCTTGTCCTTACAATTTGCTAGGAGCGGCGTGACATCATCTCGTTGACAGGATTCCGGTTCCCGGGCCCTTTTCAGCCTTCTGATGGATTGACCTGCATCGCACCGTCCGATGACACAGTTTCTCCGTAGTTGCACTTCATCTCCGCTAAGATTGATGACTCGCACCAGCGCTCCTTTCCGGTCATTGCCAGAGTTCTTGCTGTGATCCAACTCGGATGGTCGCCGCAGTTTTCTATGACGACACTTCGCCCTTGGCACGCAGTGTAAGGGAATCTAACTTTGACCTGAGTTTCAGATCTCGGCGGTAGGGTCGTATTTTTCAGGCAGTAAACTGCGCATGATCTCGCTCCCTCTAGGAATACTTCTTGTTCGGGGAAACTAAGTACTCCTTTGGCGACGTCTACCACACACTTCTGGTCTCTTAAAAAGTCCAATCCGATGATGCAATCGTCCGTGATGTCTGCTATGAGAACGCCGTATTCAAAGGTTTGTTCTCCAATGGTTATCTTCGCCATCGTCTCACCGAAGACGGTAACTGGCTGGCCTGTTGCTGTTTGAAGCTGAACGGATGGTCTCTGATTCCACACAATAGTCCTTTTCAATAGCTCCGGACGCACTATTGTTCTTGAAGCACCGGTGTCAATAGTAAAATGACACGTTACGCTGTTCAGCTGTCCAACCACTGTAAGGTTGTTCCCATTACCAATTTGTGAAACAGTGACGGTAGGGGCTCGATGTTGACCAGCCAGCGCCCGCCCCACGGCCCTGGCTTCTTCTAGTTTAACGACAGCTCTTCTGCGTCCACCTGTGTAGAGGACGCTACTGTCGTTCTACGTGGCCATCTTCGCTTGGGGCAACTACTCCGAATGTGGCCCCTCTCGCCGCAGCCGTAGCACATCGGACCCAAAGAAGGTTTATCCTTCACCACAACCTCCCGAAGTCGTTGAGTTCTAGCGTCTTGACGCACGGTTTTCACCTCCAAAGCATGGGCTAGAGCTTCCTGTAAGGTCTGATGATGGCTCAATTTCACGGTGTGTCTGACGTCTGCGTCTCTAATTCCATCACAGAAAGCTTGCGGGATCATTGATTCCACCATTGTCGGGCATGACACGTACGCACGTCTGACTAGCCTTTCGATTTCCGTTGCCCATTGCTGCAGATTCTCACCAGGCTTCTACTGTCGGTCGCGGAGTTGTGCTCTATACGCGTGTTCCAAGTGTTTATCGCTGTACCTGCCCTCTAGTGCTCTTTGGAGAGCACCTAAAGTTCTGTTATCCGAAGGCAGGTTTTCCAACGTGAGCAGGGCATCTCCACGAAGAGCCAGAGTCAGAGCTATCAAGGACTCTTCCTCGTTCCACCCCTTTCCTTTAGCCACCGTCTCGAACTGGTACCAAAATGCTGCCCAAGACGTCGTTCCATCGAAGTGGGGTACTTCGATTTTCGGAGAATCCGACACTACCGTAGCACCTCGGGTCCCCACTCTTGCCATTTTGGTATGCAGCTGTCGCATCTCAGCATCCACCTGGCTCAATCGATCCTCGTGTTGGGTGAATCGATCTTCATGTTGGGTGAGTCGATCTTCGTGTTGGGTCAGTCGATCTTCGTGTTGGGTCTTGACGCTTAGCACATCATCCTTGAGAGCATCAATCTGCTTTTCTAATACTTCGTGCTTCTTTTCAATAGCCCCCAACAAACTCTTGCTTAGCTCTTCCTTGAGTTCGACCAGTTGCTCCTCCTGGCGGCGGGCTTGCTCCTCCTGGCGGCGGGCTTGCTCCTCCTGGCGAAGGTCTTGCTTTTCCTGGCGAAGGGCTTGTTCTTCCCTCAGCTTAGCAAATTGTGCTTCCTGAAGTCGGGCTAGCTCCTCCTGGCGGCGTGCTTGCTCACGGGCTTGCTCCTCCTGGCGGCGGGCTTGTTCACGGGCTTGCTCCTCCTGGCGACGGGCTTGTGTCTGCAGCATTTTAAATAAGTCTGCAAGCTCCACAGGCCCAATTGATGTTTGAATTGATCCCTCCGTTGAAGAGCCTTCACCCTCTTGCAGGGCCGCGGTTTGACTCCTTGTTACTCGACCCACACTGTCTTCTCGTGGTGTAAGAGGCATCTTGAATCCCACTTCTGACACCAATTGTTGCGGGAACGGGGTACGTTAAATTCAAGATACGCCAAAAGTCACCAAAAGACAATTAATTTATTTATCGACTAACAATTACACAATTAAACACTTAAAAACACAATTAGAAACACTTAATTACAACACTAAACACGGAACACTAAATTACACTAAAGCACTGAATCACACTAAAACACTGAATTTCACTGACTATTCGCAGGTAACGCACTCGATCACTCTTAGTTCGCAGGAGACTGATTCGCTTCGCTTTCCAAATCGGAACTGTCCCGTCGCGTCGTACATCCCGCTTTTTATACCCAGTGAGGACGCAGCTCTTCGCGTGGCGTCGAGAATCTTCTCGCGGGGATCGAAATTTCTAGAACTCGCTGGAGCTCGTTCCGACCGACCAGAGTGTGTGACGTAGTATCGTGCAAGCGAATATAGACCTTATCCATACGACGATAAGACTAATTTCGCTTGCACGGTCTCTCAAGGTCGTAATATTATTATTACTTTAGAACACTCTAGAGCTCGCTACAACCTACCAGAGTGTGTAGCGTAGTATCGTGCAAGCGAATATAGACCTTATCCATACGACGATAAGACTAATTCCGCTTGCACGGTCTCTCGTGGTCGTAACAATATAAATCAAGCCGGATTCCGGTCGCAATATTTGACAACTGACTTCCTCCATACCGCGAATTTAATAAACCTTTGGGTACAAATAATAATGGAATGAGATTAATCTACAAAGGCCAGGTATGGCCTTTGTAGATCATTCAAAGGTCTTCGACGGTACCACCCACATTGCCATATTTAATTATCTAATTTATCAGCAAAACTTCAACCCACATACATAAAATTTCTCCAAAACATTTACCGACAATGTACAGCCAATCACAAACTGCACACTAAAGGCCCGGTATTCTAAATACAAAGATTAATTAAAAACAGGGTGACCTCCAATCACCAAAACTTTTATATTGCAGCTAAACTAGCTCCAAAAGTTTTAGGGTCATTATCAGATTCTTGGACAACAAAAGGAATTGGTATAGGGTATAAGCGACTGACAAACTTTCGGCTTCCAGATGACATTTTCCTCTTCGCAATTACGTAGACATCAACAGAACTTGAAGTGCTCGAACAACTGAGCGCAGAACGCCTTGAGGTTAGACTGACGATGAAAGGTCCAAAACAAAGGTCTTGTCCAACAGCATCAATGATAGGATAGCAGTAAATGGGCAGGTAACGCAATATGTAAAGGAGAATATACTTGGGCTAGGTTATACTCGGTGGAGTAGATAACGCCTGAAAGAACTTTTGGTCCATGAAGGCGTACAAGAAGGGTGACCTTCTAATGTCACTAAAACGAAAACTCGTCGACATTTGCATACTGCCTTACATATGGGGCACAATCTTGATCTTTTTCATTTTTGGCGATATACTTTTAACATTTTTGTGAGCGATCTAGTACAGTTTTTTAAACTAACCCACAGAATTTTTTGTGACTAAAATTGTATTTAAGATCTTGACGGGGGGTGTAAGGTATGTTCTACCATGCAAAATTTCATTTAAATTGGTGTAATATCTGAGATTGCTGACGCGAATTGGTTCAATTATGTCTGACAGGTCATCCTGAATGTCTAAATATTAAAGAAATATAAAATTATTTGTATTTGTATTTGTATTTGCATAGTCTAGCCGCGAGCCAGTGTAATTTAGACGCTTATTAAAAATGTTAAATTGTGTCATTACTACCTTATTCCTTATCGTTCTGGTTGGAAATGTGCCATAACTATGACGGTCAGAGGTATGATTTAAGTTATTAATGCGTTTATTTATTTATTATAGACATCCAACAAATTTTGCACTAATTTACAACAGTTTACAGAAGGTACTTAATAGGTATCTAGGTAAGTGCAGATTCACTTACAGGCTACCCGCCACGACGGGTTAGGGGGCAACTCGTCCCAATCTAAAACTCGTCCCTGGGACGAGTTGCCACCTTTTATTTTTGTTAGTGGTCAACTCGTCCCAATCTAAAATTTGTTGGGACGAGTTGCCACCTTTCATTTTCGTTAGTGGTCAACTCGTCCCAATCTAAAATTTGTTGGGACGAGATGCCACCTTTAAAATTTGATAGCGGGCAACTCGTCCCACGTTCGTACTATATTTGGGAAGAGGGCGCCATTTAACATTATATAGGGGCTCTGCGTGTTGGCGGCTTGGACAAAAAGAAATTAAAAACAAGACTAAGATAAATACATTCATTTACTAGTGGTCCCGGCGAATTTCATACCGCCAATACAGATTTGATACCATTGAAACCTTCCCTGGACTACGACGAACATTTTTAAACCAAAATTACCTAAATCGGTCCGGGCGTTCTCGAGATTTAGTCAGACTAACGAACAGCAATTCATTTTTATATATTAGATTTAATTTGTCAATTAAAAACTTCAGATTTCGGATGGTTACTGAGGTTTTCTTTGAAATAAAACCATCATTGTTGTATTTCCCAAAAAAGAAAACAAATAATTAATTCATAAAAAAAAATTCAAAACGCGCGCGTCGCCGTATTCAGCCAGTTACTTGAAGGAGCTTTTTTTTTCCTTAAACCGCTAACTCGGTGCTGGCTGAACACGCGCTGTTTACATTTTTCATTCATTTCCTATGATTATAAAAAGTAAAAAAAAAACTTCTATGCAAACTGACTGAATGCGGTAACGCGCGCGTTTTTAACTTTTTTTTTGTGAATTAATTATTTGTTTTCTTTTTTGGGAAATACAACAATGATGGTTTTATTTCAAAGAAAACCTCAGTAACCATCTGAAATCTGAAGTTTTTAATTGACAAATTAAATCTTATATATAAAAATGAATTGCTGTTCGTTAGTCTGACTAAATCTCGAGAACGCCCGGACCGATTTAGGTAATTTTGGTTTTAAATGTTCGTCGTAGTCCAGGGAAGGTTTCAATGGTATCAAATGTAAAAAAATTCAAATGTAACCATTGCTGCTGAGTTCACAATGATATAATGTGTTTTATAATCTTTAATGTAACTTTTTATTGTAAACTTGTTTTATGGTTCTAAAATAAATAAATTAAAAAAAAAAAAAAAAAAAAAATCTGTATTGGCGGTATGAAATTCGCCGGGACCACTAGTAAATGAATGTATTTATCTTAGTCTTGTTTTTAATTTCTTTTTGTCCAAGCCGCCAACACGCAGAGCCCCTATATAATGTTAAATGGCGCCCTCTTCCCAAATATAGTACGAACGTGGGACGAGTTGCCCGCTATCAAATTTTAAAGGTGGCATCTCGTCCCAACAAATTTTAGATTGGGACGAGTTGACCACTAACGAAAATGAAAGGTGGCAACTCGTCCCAACAAATTTTAGATTGGGACGAGTTGACCACTAACAAAAATGAAAGGTGGCAACTCGTCCCAGGGACGAGTTTTAGATTGGGACGAGTTGCCCCCTAACCCGCCACGACAAGCAATGTAAGCAGCAACCTATATAAAATTAGTTAAAAGTGACTAAGAGTTATAAAAATATTTTCCAAATAATATGACTTGAACGAGGCAAGTACAATCCTCTTAAATTTATAAGAGCTGTATGACTATATAAATATCGACGTCAGCCCTCTTCAGCAGTCCATTGCACTATCGTTGAAGCCTGTTAATTAAAAAGTGATGACCGAAATTGCTGTTAGAACCCTCGGGCGCAAATAGAGCGTATTTGCGAAGGCAAAAAAAGAAAAGTCTTGGCAACTTCAGATAAACATGGAACTGCAGCTAAATATATTTTTTTAATATAATAAGCTAACAAGATGACCTCACTCCACCTAAGGTCAAATATGAGGTCAAATATGAGGTCGACAGGCACAATAGACCATATTGAGCCTGTCGCACTCACCCTGAAAGCCCGCTTATAGAGGAGACCACTGCCGCGGCAACAACGAGTTACAGGTGGGAGACATTTTGTCGACCGGTTGCTGTTACCACCATACAGTTGCGTAAAACCCGCCAAGTGACTCTGACCTCTCTCGGTCAGGTCGCGTTCCGGGATCAGCACTGTACGAACCGGAGCCAGGGGGGACCATTGCTGCGGCAAGCGCCGGACCAGTGGTGTCTTAGCGGCGGTATTGTGCGGGCGGAGCGGGTCAGCCCGCCGGCCAGGGAGACCCGTAGAAACGGTGGTGCCGCTGGCCGCCCGCGGCATAGTACAGGGGCCCGACGGAGACTAACCACCTCCGAAGGCTGCCCCACCAGGTCGCGCATAATCCCGGAGCGGCTCGTCGTGCCGGGTGGTGCCCGGAGTGGGACCCGGCGTGTCCGCCTCCGGGGGGTACGGGGGCCCTTCCGTCCGGCGGACTGGCCAACTCCGACCCGCACAGCTCAATACCAATGCGAGACTCCGCGCCTTGTCTCGTTGTTGCCGCAGCAATGGTTTCCTCTTTCACGTCCCCCTTTCCCTCTAATCTCGATGGCAGTACAACAAACGCAACATCGTTCTACAGCGGCACCCCAACTCCCCACCCCCTCGCTGTTTGAGGTGGAGTTCACTAACATCCGTGGACTCCATGCAAACCTCAACGCCGTCCACCAACACCTCGAGACGGCGAGGCCTGCGATGTTGTTTCTGACGGAGACTCAGATTGGCTGCCCTGCCGATACGGCATACCTTCGCTATCCGGGCTATGAGCTGGAAGAGTCCTTCCAGCCCAAGGCGGGTGTGTGCCTTTTCGTCAGGGCGGACGTCTGTTGTGTCCGTCTTCACTGCCTCGAAGACCCATCCCTCTCCATCCTTGGTGTGCACGTGGATTTAGGCTCTGTGAGCAGAGTCTACGTGTGCATATACCGGTCCCATAAAGGTGACACTGAGACAACTCGACTCTTCGACCATCTGAGTCAGGCGGCAGACATCGCTCAGGCGCGGTTCCCCAATAGCGAGCTGGTGTTTTTAGGGGACTTTAATGCCAGCCATGACACCTGGTTAGGCTCCCCTAAAACAGACCATGCTGGCCGGACCGCCCACGCATTTGCTCTCACGCATGACCTGACGCAATTGGTACTCCAGCCCACCCGGATGCCTGATATTGTCGGTCAAGCGCCCTCCTTGTTGGACCTTCTGCTGACGAGCCACCCATCCGGGTACCTAGTGTCGGTTTGTGCCCCGCTGGGGTCCTCCGACCACTGCCTGGTGGGTGCAACAGTGCCATGCACCGCTCCCCCACAACCCGTGGAGGTGACGCGGAGACTGTGGCGCTACTCGTCGGCAGATTGGGATGGTATGCGTGAATACTTCGCATCCATCCCTTGGGGGCAGAGCTGCTTTGGAGGAAGTGATCCCACGGAGTGTGCAGCGGCTATTGCGGGTGAGATCAGTCTTGGAATGGAGTATTACATTCCATTTACTGATGTCACCTGCGGTCGCAAAGATGATCTCTGGTTCAGTCGTGAGTGCGCCGCAGCCGTTGAACTGAAACGGACGGCGTACCGCAACTGGGCCAGGGCTCATGCACTTGGGGATCCTAATATTGCCTCGATTAAAGCAGCCTACAACAAAGCCACCAAGGCCACCAAAAGGGCATACAACAGAGCAGATGCCCAGCGAGTTGCACGTGTTGGCCAGGACCTTATTAGGCATCCCACGGGTAGCCGCTCCTTTTGGCGCCTGGCTAAACATGTGCAATCCAACTTCTGTCTGCCTTCGCTGCCCCCGCTGAAATATCCTGACGGTTCGCTAGCTCATCAACCGCAGGAGAAGGCAGATCTGCTTGCCAATCTTTTTGCGGCCAATTCCTGCATCGATGACGGTGGAGCACAGCCGCCTAAAATTCCACATTGCGGTGCACATATGCCTGAGATCCGAATCAGGCAATGTGATGTACGTGCTGAGTTGCAGTCACTTGATGTAAGGAAAGCTAGTGGCCCGGACGGTATTCCAGCGTTAGTACTCCAAATTTGCGCAGCGGAGTTGTCTCCAGTACTCACACGCCTGTACCGCCTCTCTTATACCTCGGGCATCGTGCCCCGGGCTTGGAAGGAGGCGAATGTTCAACCTGTACCCAAAAAGGGGACAGGTCCGATCCTGCCAACTACCGGCCCATAGCTATAACCTCAGTACTGGGTAAGGTGTTTGAGCGGATAATTAACGCCCAGCTCATCCGCTACCTAGAGGATCACTCGCTGCTGCATGACCGTCAATACGGTTTTAGACCAAAACGGTCCACGGGTGATCTTCTAGCGTACGTTTCGCACCTCTGGGGGAGGCTATGGAGAAGCATGGCGAATCTATGGCAGTTAGCCTTGATATCGCTAAAGCGTTTGACCGTGTATGGCATCGTTCGCTTCTCTCCAAGCTCCCGGCATACGTCTGCTTCGCCACCTCGCTTGTGCGAATGGGTTGCAGGATTTTTGGAGGGGCGCAGGATTCGTGTCCTTTGTGACGGACGCACTTCTTGTTTCCACCCAATAAATTCCGGTGTACCTCAAGGTTCCGTTTTGTCGCCGACATTGTTTCTGCTGCATATCAATGACATGTTGTCACTAGGCAACATTCATTGCTATGCGGATGACAGCACTGTCCACGCACGTTATTTCGGAAGACCTGGGGTAAAGCAGACCGAAACCGAGGAAAAGAGGAACCTTCTTGTCGCCGAGCTTGACGGGGTCTTGGACCGCATTTCCGAATGGGGCTCATGCAATCTTGTCGAGTTCAATGCCAAGAAGACACAGGTGTGTGTTTTTCTAGTAAAGTGTCTCCTTTCCTTTCCCATCCTACTCTTCAGAGCACCCCCTTACCAATACAGGATAGCCTTAGCATCCTTGGCATGGATGTTCGCCGCGACCTAAACCAGCGGGATTACATCGAGAGCGTCATTAGAACAGCCTCCCGCAAACTGGGGATCCTGAACAGAGTGCGGCGATTTTTCACACCGGTGCAACTCTGCCTTCTTTATAAGGCACAAGTTCGCCCATGTGTGGAATATTGCTGTCACCTCTGGGATGGCTCCGCAAAATACTTGCTCGACGCCCTCGATAGGTTGCAGCGACGTGCTATCCGTATTGTCGGTGATGTAGAGGTGTCCGAGATCTTAGAGCCTCTCCAGCTACGTAGAGACATTGCCGGTCTAAGTGTTCTCTACCGTCTCTATAATGGGGAATGCTCTGAAGAGCTATTCCAGCTAGTCCCTCCCTCCCCTTTCCACTCCCGAACGACACGTGCTGGACAGCGCTGCCATCCACATACAATGCAGGCGCTGGTGGCTCGGACAAAGAGGTTTAGCTCCTCATTTCTGCCCCGTGCCATTAAGGCATGGAATGCCCTTCCAGCTCATGTTTTCCCTCCCTCCTATGATCCCGGGCTCTTCAGGCGGGGCGTGAAACGGCATTTAAGCAGGCCTTCAGGGTGAGTGCGACAGGCTCAATACGATCTATTGTGCCTGTCGACCTCATATTTGGATCTCACTACCGCTTACCATCAGGTGGAGTGAGGTCATCTTGTTAGCCTTTTTTTAAAAAAAAAAAAAAAAAAAAAAAACGAGACAAGGCGTGGAGTCTCGTATTGGTATTGAGCCGTGCGGGTCGGAGTTGGCCAGTTCGTCGGACGAAAGGGCTCCCGTTTCTACGGGTCTCCCTGGCCGGCGGGCTGACCCGCTCCGCCCGCACAATACCGCCGCTAAGACTCCACTGGTCCGGCGCTTGCCGCAGCAATGGTCCCCCCTGGCTCCGGTTCGTACAGTGCTGATCCCGGAACGCGACCTGACCGAGAGAGGTCAGAGTCACTTGGCGGGTTTTACGCAACTGTATGGTGGTAACAGCAACCGGTCGACAAAACGTCTCCCACCTGAAAAGTGGGAGACGTTATGTAGCTGTACTGTATAATATGTAGCTGTATGCGTTGCCTTGAATTCTAATAAGTTAGTAAGGTGATCCTGAAGGGCGATGTTTGATCTAAGTTTTATTATAAGTGGTTACTTATCAACTAAGTACCTACTTTCTTCAAACTTAGATTGACTCACTAGTAAAATTTTAAAGATGAGTAAGTTTTTTTTGTTATTCCACTCGGCTATATGTGAATTTTGTTAAATTGATACATACATACATACATACATACATAATATCACGCCTTTTTCCCAGAGGGGTAGGCAGAGATCACTTCCAGCGATCCACTTTTCACCTCTGTGGGAAACGTGACGTGACGGGTTGTGGACCACGTCGCCGCCATTCTGCCTTGTGCATTGTTTTAACAAGGTCATTGCGTTCCCACGAGTAGTAAGGATATATGACGGGGGAAGGAAAAGGGGAGGAAGGACACTATCGCCTCGGATGATTTGGACTGAGTCGATAGTAGCTCGAGGAGCCGGTGTCGCTTACCCGTATACCGTTCACCAACCACCGGGCAGATAGTTGTGACTGGTATCCCCTGACTGAAAAAAATGTTAAATTGATGAGGTACTATAAACATTGTCCGTTTGTAATATGTTTATAGTAGTACCTCATCATCATCATCATCATAATCAGCCCATTTCTGTCCACTGCTGGACATATGCCTCCCCAAATGCACGCCTAGGAGAAGGGTAATGTTAGTACTTTACTTCATTTTTGTTTAAAAGTTGGCTAAACTCTATTGAGTTCGGTTGCCATGGCCGAAAACAGTCGCACGCCTTATTTTTTTCTTATTACTTTACGTTATTAGGTACATAGTATACAGTAAAAAAACGTGTCCGCTGACTGTCTGTCACTATTAATACCTTAATATTTAAAACTACACAAAGGATTTCAATGCGTTTTTTGTAAATAGACAATTTTAATGTATAGAGGATAAAAGAGCAAGTTTTTTATATCTGGTGGCACGGCAGTGCAATTCAAGCAAAAAAGCGGCATGTCCTTATTATATCCTTTTCTCGAAGCAATTCAGGCCATTTTCTACCCCCTGTAACTTTGTTGTGGATAAATAAAACTTTGTAATCCTTACTAATATTATAAATGCGAAAGTAACTCTGTCTGTCTGTCTGTCTGTCTGTCTGTCTGTCTGTCTGTTACTCTTTCACGCCTAAACGGCTGAACGGATTTTGATGAAATTTGGTATGGTGATAGATGATAACCTAGAAATGGTTACAGGCTATAAATAGTCACGCCATAGTTCTTAGGGGATAGGCAGTAGGTAGTAGATAACTAAATTGAGTTGGTGATTTTTAGTCGTTTTTGTTAGGACTTTTGCTCTTTGACGTCTAAACGGCTGACGGATTTTTATGACATTTGGTATGGTGATAGATGATAACCTAGAAATGGTTATAGGCTATAAATAATCACGCCATCGTTCTTAGAGGGTAGGCAGTAGGCAGATAACTAAATTGAGTTAGTGATTTTCAGTCGTTTTTGCTAGGACTTTTGCTCTTGGACGTCTAAACGGCTGAACGGATTTTAATGACATTTGGTATGGTGATAGATGATAACCTAGAAAAAGATATAGGCTGTTAATATTCATGCTATCCTACTTAAGGCGTAGGCAGTAGGCAGAAAACTAATTAAGTTAGTGATTTTTAATCGTTTGTTTTAATAGTTTACCTCATTCACGCCTTAACGTCTGAACGCTTTTATGCCAATTCATAGACCACATAAAGAGTCGTGGGTTTTATTCCCACTCACACACAAATATTTCTGTGATTAATACCCATGTTTGTTCCGTGTCTGGTTGTGATATTTAAATATTTTAGTGTATACCACTGATTAAAATAAGTGCTAAAGCTTCTTAGCACGGGATCAGATCAATGATAAATAAGTATTATTACGCAACATCTCATTGCTGTGTAATTGAGTAATATACTTATTTATTACACGATAAAAGAGAGATGGTTCTGATGATAAATACCAAAATAATTTTGTTTTAAATGTTTCTTCCGGTTGACTAACTCCTTGAATGGCTGAAAAGATTTTGACGGGACTTTTATTGGTAGGTAGCTGATGTTAAGGAGTACCTAAGACTACTTTTAAGTTAAAAAAAAAAACAAAATCCTGTAGTCCAACCGGACGAAGTCGCGGGCACAGCTATATATTATATAGAGATAGAAATATACCCGAAGCGAAGCGAGGGCGGGTCGCTAGTACCATATAAATATTAAGGCGCACGGTAGTGCCCCCGTCACGTCGAGTAAATTTTTAAAAAAAATTTTGTTCCAGTTTTCTAGATAAATAACTTTTTGCTTAAATTACTTTTTAATCCCATATAAAAATAGGCGCACGGTATTGCCCCTGCCAAATCGAGCAAACCGAAAAGGAAAAAGTAGATTGTCTACAAAATACAAAAAGGAATGAGATCCCAACAAAAACAATACTTGTTAAAAAACCAAGCAACTCAGTTGTTCTACGGTAAAAAGTTGTGAGATCCATGTAATACCAAGTCGGTTATTAATTAACTTGGCCATTGCACTGATTAATGTAATTTACACGTGTTTTCATGCGTTGGCCATGGGCCGTGTCAATTAATAACCGACTTGGTATTACATGGATCTTACAACTTTTTACTGTAGAACAACTGAGTTGCGAGACTTGGTTTTTTTGGCAAGTATTGTTTTTGTTGAGATATAATTTACCCGAAACGAAGCGAGGGCGGGGCACTAGTTTGGTTTAAGGTTGAAAAAAACCATACTTAAATATTATTATTTTACTGAAAAATGTTTGTGGCTCGGTGGAACAGTGGTTAGTGACCCAGGTTCACTATCTTCGGTTCCAAGAGTCGTGGGTTCGATTCCCACTCGGGACAAATATTTGTGTGACGAACATCGGTGTTTGTTCCGTGTCTGGGTGTGTTATTAAATATATTTAAGTATATTCGTGTATCCACTGTCGTTTCTGATTTCCGTAACACAAGTACTTAAGCTACTTACCACGGGATCAGATCGATGTATGTGATTTTGTGAAATATTGATTTATTTATTATTATTTATAACGTATCGTAATGTGTGTCTGATAAAAACTGGCGAAGTCAAGTCAAACCTATTTTTAACTGACTTCAAAAAAGGAGGAGGTTCTCAATTCGTCGGATGTTTCTTTTTATGTGTAGGTATTACTCGAAGACGCCTGAACCGATTTGGAAAATTCTTTTTTTGTCTGAAAGGATAGTTTCCAGGTGGTCCTATTATCAGCATATCTTGACATGATGATGGAATATGAGGGAAATCGAGGGCAACCCCCAAATTTTATAGGCACATGCACAACCGCGTTTTAATTTTTTTCATTTGATCATAATGTTATGATGCTGAGCTGATAATGAAAGGTCAACTCCTTAATAGAGGAGGAGTGGGGAGGATAATTATTTCTATACCTACTGCATACCTACATATTGTGACTACTAGTTATAATATCACTATAAAGAATAAAAAAAAAACCCGACTCACTAAAAATAACAAAATAATATAATTCGAACATTTATAATTATCTGGGTATGAATTTGATATGTTTTTGAAGGCAGTGCCAATAAAAAAAATTGAGGACAACGAAACTCTGTGCTTGTCTGCATGAAATATGGACGGGTACCTACCAATTATACAAATACGATCCGATCAACTATCAAAATGAAGAAGCGATAGTTAGTAACGGGTATGTACTGTTTGACAAAGTACTGTAATTTATGTTTCGCCGCCGTAAAGCAAGTACGTATACATAAACCAGCAAAAACATGTAATGAAAGAGCAAGTAAGTTCGCTGCAGGCTTTATGGGGCGCATTTCGTCAAAGGTGTTTTGAATTAAATTCAGATATACGCAAAGCCAACCTGGGTAAAGGATTCCATTTGTAAAACCGTATGATTCAAAGCGTAAATCCAACAGAAACATGACTTTACTTATCACTCCTATTACGAAGTGCCCATTTTGCAAGTAGTTTTAATGCGTGTTTAATGCCTTTGTTAGTTTGATGAGTAAAGTTTGAAAACATCAAAACTGCTAGAGAACATGGTGCTCGCACTTGTGTGCTATCTAATTTGATATATAATTTAAAAACTGCCATGGTTAGGTACACAAATTATAAAACTGAAAATGTGCTCCCGATATTTCGTCACTGTCGCAAGCGATGATCACGAGGGCGCAGTTCATCAGTTAAATGTTAAAAAAATATGAAAAACAGTTGAAAATTTTACCTTCGTAGTATTTACACTTTACCTATATTTCTGACTACTAGCAACTTCGTCTGCGTGGATTAGTAACTTACGCCAGTGTTTTGATTTTAATGCATCCTAAAATCAAAACACTGGCGAAAGTTACTTTTTTACGAAATTAAAGGTAAAATAAATAAAGCTTCATAAATTATAATCTTTTAGAAAAGAAAATATAATTGAACTTTGTGATTGATTAGATTGATATCCAGGAAATAACTTGAATTTTTACAGATTTTACAGAAAAGGTGATAAACAACATGTAACATTTTTCATTACAAATCTGCCAGCTAAAAGAGGATTCACTCACCAAACAATTTTATTTTTGGTCTAAGCAATGCTCTAGCCTGATGAGGAGGACTCACAAAATTATTTTTCACATGTACTATGAAACCACGATAAAAACTTTAATTTATTTGAAAGAAAAAGGTTTCAATGGTTGCAAACAGCATAGTGTATCTACGTAGTTAGAATACAAAATTGATGTTTGATATCAGGATATCTTCAAAAGGTAAAAAATACAAACTACCGATCCACTGCCTTAAAGTATCTATAAAGGCTGTATGTCGCCATGTGATGAATAAATCAGTATTGCTTTGCTACTTTGTTATGTGCCACTTTGCGTATTGTTTTAGTTTATTTCTCGTAGATTATATTGTATTCGTAATGAAACAATGAGATTACAACGTAAAAACGCAAGTTTAATAAAATATAACTTATTAATTACTTTTAGTCTTTGAAGCATACACACCAGAGCAAAATGGACTCAGTGAAAGAAGCAACCGGACCATTGTGGAAAGAGCTAGATGCTTGCTTTTCGAAGCAGAATTAGACAAGAAGTTTTGGGCAGAAGCTGCAAACACTGCGGTTTACCTCAAGAACAGGTCTTTAGCTTCAGGAATTGAAAAGACCCCGTATGAGATGTGGTATGGCAGAACTGTATACTTTGTTATTGTATGCTTAATTTAAAAGACATTTTTTTAAATGTGTTGTACCTCTCCACTGTAGTTCTTGTGTAAATTTTTTATTTGATAAAGTGGGGGTGTTACGATGTTATCAAATATTATTGTTAATAAGTACATGTATCACCATCTTTACACTATTGAGGTGCAACTTATGTCTATGATTCTTTTGTCTATGTAACGACTCTATGAATAAAGTCAGTCTATTTGAAACCGCTAAAAACGACTTTCAAAACCAAGATTGGAAGTTTTGCATGTCTATAATGTCATACAAATCGAGAATCGTTTCCGCTGAGTATCGATTTATAAGGGTACTTCCCTAGTACTGAAAAATTCACATATGTCAAAAAAGACTTCATAATTGGAATAGAGTATGATTGAGCAAAACGTCATAGTAGGGGAGGTAAATAGCTAGATTTGCAGTTACTTGAACGACATGGAATTGGAATAGAAAAATTACGCTAGATAAGAAAAAAGTTTATTACACTTCCTTTATAAGTAGAGGGAGAGCGATTTATACAGGGGGGCTGGCTGCCTTTTTTTTTTTTTTTTTTTTTTTATAAAGAGGCTAACAAGATGACCTCACTCCACCTGATGGTAAGCGGTAGTGAGATCCAAATATGAGGTCGACAGGCACAATAGACCATATTGAGCCTGTCGCACTCACCCTGAAAGCCGTAAAAAAGGAGACCACTGCTGCGGCAACAACGAGACAAGGCGTGGAGTCTCGCATTGGTATTGAGCTGTGCGGGTCGGAGTTGGCCAGTCCGCCGGACGGAAGGGCCCCCGCACCGCCGGGCTGACCCGCTCCGCCCGCACAATACCGCCGCTAAGACTCCACTGGTCCGGCGCTTGCCGCACCAATGGTCCCCCCTGGCTCCGGTTCGTACAGTGCTGATCCCGGAACGCGACCTGACCGAGAGAGGTCAGAGTCACTTGGCGGGTTTTACACAACTGTATGGTGGTAACAGCAACCCCTGTGCCTGGCAACAAGCGGTTGAAAGAAAAAAGTTATTTGAGCGTGTCAGTCATTCAAAGTGCTTGTTAAGTTATCCCTAATAAAGAGTCATTGTAACGATTTGGATATGGCACAAAGTTATAATTAATGTTTCTGTCTATTAAAAATCTCATAATCTTGAGATACTTCAGCGCGTTACAATTTTATGCATGAGGTTTAAGTTGATATCGTAGTCCCTCTATATAATAAACTGTCATTTTTTTTCTTAACAAGTATCACCTCACTGCTGGGCAAAGGTCTCCTCCAAACCCATCCACTGCTCTCTATCCAAGGCGAGGACTCGCCGGTTCTTTGATACATTGACCAGAACGTCATACCACCTTTTCTTGAGTCTGCCTCTTTGGCGAAAATCGTCTTCAGGGATGCGATGTGTAACGATTCTGGTCCATCTATTGTAAGTTCTTTATCCTGCAGACATTCCCTGCCAATTGCCACTTCCGTTGTGTCCAGCAACAATACCAGTACGGGAGTGGATGGTGGTATATTTTATTTTACCTTTTAACTTAATACCTATGATACTCCTCTCCATAGCTCTTTGAAAAACCCCATATTGTGCCCCATATGCTTTTCCAGGCGTTGTCTGCTCTACGGAGTATTTTTTGTACTGCCTGCCTGCCCAAGTTTATACTCCTCTACATATTGCTCTACCTGCCTGTTGACTGCTATCCTATCATTGGTGCTGTTTGCTTGACCTTTGTTTTGGATCTATTCATCGTCAGTCTAAACTCAAAACTTTCTGCGCTCAGTTGTTCGAGCATCAACTCAAGTTCCGTCGACGTATACGTATTTGCGAGGAAAATGTCATCGGCAGTCACTTATCCCCTACACCAATTACTTTTCTTGCCTAAGAATATCATAGTGCCCTGTAGGGCTACCATGAGTTTAAAACTTACGGACTCGATATCGCCTACGTAAATATGTCTATGAAAAACTTGTACAGCGCCGCTGGTGGTTACGCGAAGAACTAAAATCGGCCGTATGAAAAAAACAACTGGATAGGTTTTTAACGTACGTAAGTTTTCGGTAGCAAACTCATGGTAGGCCCTCAGAAGACTTCTTGGAGCGTGCTGCTAAAAAGCTTTAGTGATAAGGAGTGTTTAATTTTTTTTTGTATTTTAAATGTCAGACCTTCAGTCTGCAGTTTGATATCGGCTGTGCTTTGTTGTAAATGATTTGGAGAATTTTTGATGTTATGTACTATCGGAGTACTTGGCGGTCGACCACCTATAAGGTGAAAATCGCTTGGCGCTTATACGTCTGTCAGAGCAAGCCCCGCCCAAATTGTGGTTCGAGAGCCTGCAAGAATTTTTCGGTAGGTATATGAGGCAAGCTGAAAACTTGTCCTATACCTTTAATATTATAACTCAACACAAAACCGCAGACCTGGCTTAGTACCGGGGCTAAACCAAACCCCCAATTTTTCTTATTTTAAAATATATTTTGTAATCCAAAAAAATATAATTTGTCAGTTCACCTGACAGGCAGAAGTTCGATCGAAATGATTTGTCTTACAACGTGAGTCTTATTTTTTTTTGTTATAAATAAAAAGATGAAAAATTTTTTTGGGGGTTTGCTTTAGCCCCGCTACTCACCAGCCAGGTCAGCAGTGTCGTGCTGGGATATAATAGGAGAGGTACAGGATAAGTTTTCAGCTTGCCTCAAATACCTACCAAAAAATTCTTGCTAGCTCTCCTACTATTGGAACGTTTTTGCTTGGATTTTGACAGATTTTCTTTAAGTGCTCTTCTATTGGCCAGTGGGCGGGGCTAATGGCGTTTCAAGAAATCTATTTGAAAAGTGTACTACCGCCAAAATTGCCGACCAATATTACTTCGCAATATTGCTTCAAAGACTAAAAGTAATTAATCCTTACTAATATTATAAATGCGAAAGTAACTCTGTCTGTCTGTCTGTCTGTCTGTCTGTCTGTCTGTCTGTTACGCTTTCACGCATAAAGTACTGAACCGATTTAAACGAAATTTGGTACAGATATAGTCCAGAGCCTAGAAACGGTTATAGGCTACTTTTTAACCGACTGCGCTATAAAGAAGTAATGTTTTAGCCGTTAAACATCTCTACGCGGACGAAGTCGTCACAGCCACTGGACGGATCGAGATGAAATTTAGCATGCAGGTAGATGTTATGACGTAGGCATCCGTTAGGACAGGATTTCCCGATATTCCCACGGGAACGGGAAATAACGGGAAAATCCTTTTGTATGAAAAATGCTAACCGCATAAGTTAGACGCTTGAAATTTGGCATGCAGGTACCTTAATAAATTTAAAGCGTAGTTGCAACAGGATATTGTAAAATTCCCACGGGAACGGGAGTAATAGGGAAAAAACTGTTGTATGAAAAAATCTAAACAGCGATATAGATAGACGATTGAGATTTGGCATGCAGGGTACCTAATGAACGTAAAGCTTACTTCCAACGCGATATTACAAAATTCCCATGGGAACAGGAGTTATTGGGAAATAACTTCTGTATGTAAAATTCCTTACGGGGTTGAAATATATTATATAGAGATAGAGATATACCCGAAGCGAAGCGAGGGCGGGTCGCTAGTAAGTTATATTTTATTAAACTTGCGTTTTTACGTTGTAATCTCATTGTTTCATTACGAATACAATATAATCTACGAGAAATAAACTAAAACAATACGCAAAGTGGCACATAACAAAGTAGCAAAGCAATACTGATTTATTCATCACATGGCGACATACAGCCTTTATAGATACTTTAAGGCAGTGGATCGGTAGTTTGTATTTTTTACCTTTTGAAGATATCCTGATATCAAACATCAATTTTGTGTTCTAACTACGTAAGTACAGTATGCTGTTTGCAACTATTGAAACCTGTTTCTTTCAAATAAATTAAAGTTTTTATCGTGGTTTCATAGTACATGTGAAAAATAATTTTGTGAGTCCTAGCTACCACTCTCCTCATCAGGCTAGAGCATTGCTTAGACCAAAAATAAAATTGTTTGGTGAGTGAATCCTCTTTTAGCTGGCAGATTTGTAATGAAAAATGTTACATGTTGTTTATCACCTTTTCTGTAAAATCTGTAAAAATTCAAGTTCTTTCCTGGATATCAATCTAATCAATCACAAAGTTTAATTACGTATATTTTCTTTTCTGATAGATTATAATTTATGAAGCTTTATTTATTTTACCTTTAATTTCGTAAAAAAGTAACTTTCGCCAGTGTTTTGATTTTAGGATGCATTAAAATCAATACACTGGCGAAAGTTACTATTCCACGCAGACGAAGTTGCTAGTAGTCGCTAGTAGTAAAGTGTAAATACTACGAAGGTAAAATTTTCAACTGTTTTTCATATTTTTTAAACATTTAACTGATGAACTACTCCCTCGTGATCATCGCTTGCGACAGTGACGAAATATCTGGAGCACATTTTCAGTTTTCTAATTTGTGTACCTAACCATGGCAGTTTTTAAATTATATATCAAATTAGATAGCACACAAGTGCGAGCACCATGTTCTCTAGCAGTTTTGATGTTTTCAAACTTTACTCATCAAACTAACAAAGGCATTAAACACGCATTAAAACTACTTGCAAAATGGGCACTTAGTAATAGGAGTGATAAGTAAAGTCATGTTTCTGTTGGATTTACGCTTTGAATCATACGGTTTTACAAATGGAATCCTTTACCCAGGTTGGCTTTGCGTATATCTGAATTTAATTAAAACACCTTTGACGAAATGCGCCGCATAAAGCCTGCAGCGAACTTACTTGCTCTTTCATTACATGTTTTTGCTGGTTTATGTATACGTACTTGCTTTACGGCGGCGAAACATAAATTACGGTACTTTGTCAAACAGTACTTACCCGTTACTAACTATCGCTTCTTCATTTTGATAGTTGATCGGATCGTAGTTGTATACTAGTAAGTGGTAGGTGCCCGTCCATATTTCATGCAGACAAGCACAGAGTTTCGTTGTCCTCAATTTTTTTTGATTGGCACCGCCTTCAAAAACATATCAAATTCATACCCAGATAATTATAAATGTTCGAATTATATTATTATATTATTTTAGTGAGTCGGGTTTTTTTAAAATTCTTTATAGTGATATTATAACTAGTAGTCTCAATATGTAGGTATACAGTATAGAAATAATTATCCTCCCCACGCCTCCTCTATTAAGAAGTTGACCTTTCATTATCAGCTCAGTATCATAACATTATGATCACATGAAAAAAATTAAAACGCGGTTGTGCATGTGCCTATAAAATTTGGAAGTTGCCCTCGATTTCCCTCATATTCCATCATCATGCCAAGATATGCTGATAATAGAAGCACCTGGAAACTATCCTTTCAGACAAAAAAAGGATTTTCCAAATCGGTCCAGGCGTCTTCGAGTAATACCTACACATAAAAAGAAACATCCGACGAATTGAGAACCTCCTCCTTTTTTGAAGTCAGTTAAAAATAGGTTTGACTTGACTTCGCCAGTTTTTATCAGACACACATTACGATACGTTATAAATAATAATAAATAAATCAATATTTCACAAAATCACATACATCGATCTGATCCCGTGGTAAGTAGCTTAAGTACTTGTGTTACGGAAATCAGAAACGACAGTGGATACACGAATATACTTAAATATATTTAATAACACACCCAGACACGGAACAAACACCGATGTTCGTCACACAAATATTTGTCCCGAGTGGGAATCGAACCCACGACTCTTGGAACCGAAGATAGTGAACCTGGGTCACTAACCACTGTTCCACCGAGCCACAAACATTTTTCAGTAAAATAATAATATTTAGGTATGGTTTTTTTCAACCTTAAACCAAACTAGTGCCCCGCCCTCGCTTCGTTTCGGGTATATTATATCTCAACAAAAACAATACTTGCCAAAAAAACCAAGTCTCGCAACTCAGTTGTTCTACAGTAAAAAGTTGTAAGATCCATGTAATACCAAGTCGGTTATTAATTGACACGGCCCATGGCCATCGCATTGAAAACACGTGTAAATTACATTAAGTGCAATGGCCAAGTTCATTAATAACCGACTTGGTATTACATGGATCTCACAACTTTTTACCGTAGAACAACTGAGTTGTTTGGTTTTTTAACAAGTATTGTTTTTGTTGGGATCTCATTCCTTTTTGTATTTTGTAGACAATCTACTTTTTCCTTTTCGGTTTGCTCGATTTGGCAGGGGCAATACCGTGCGCCTATTTTTATATGGGATTAAAAAGTAATTTAAGCAAAAAGTTATTTATCTAGAAAATTGGACCAAAATTTTTAAAAAAAATTTACTCGACGTGACGGGGGCACTACCGTGCGCCTTAATATTTATATGGTACTAGCGACCCGCCCTCGCTTCGCTTCGGGTATATTTCTATCTCTATATACACGAACAATGATGCGTCAATAGTCAGGATCAATTTTGCGCGAGCTCTGGCATCTGCTAATGTCTGTGCTGCATCTGTCGCCGCTGCTTCTTGCTTGAGGTACTTGTCCGTATCCTCAAGTACTAGCAAATTTTGAACGGCGAACGCCCAGTCATCATAATTTTCTCGACCCTTGAGTTTTGGCACGCTCGAAAGAAAACTTGAGGTCATCGTGATTATTTGATGTCACACGCGTAAAACTAACTAACAATAACACTTCGAATAACGCAATAACTTTAATTTACTCTGCAAAATCTGAGTAGCCCATAACCTATTGAAAGTCGTTTTTAGCGGTTTCAAATAGACTGACTTTATTCATAGAGTCGTTACATAGACAAAAGAATCAAAGACATAAGTTGCACCTCAATAGTGTAAAGATGGTGATACATGTAACAAAGAGCAAGCGCAATTTTGCGAGCCTTTAAAGAGTTAAATTTCAAAAAGACTGAAAATTTATGGGGTATCTCTGTGGAACTATTAAAAACAATCATCATAACAATAGCTCCACATTTGGCTATCATATTTAACATGTGTATAGAGGTAGGTCATTTTCCTAATTTAATGAAGTTAAGTAAAATAATTCCTTTATTCAAGACAGGTAATAAAAATGACCCATCCAATTTTCGCCCTGTTTCAATACTACCTGCACTTAGTAAAATTTTTGAAAAAATTATATTCTCTCAATTAATGTCCCATTTTAATGAAAATAAGCTTTTACATAATAAGCAATTTGGCTTTACCAAAGGAAGATCCACCACTGACGCAGGAGTAGCACTTGTCAAGCATATCTTTGACGCTTGGGAGAATAAACAGGATGCAATAGGCATCTTTTGCGATCTGTCAAAAGCCTTTGATTGTGTAAATCATGAAATATTGTTATTAAAATTGCATCATTATGGTGTCTCAGATAAAGCGATTGATTTATTGAAATCATATCTCAAAGATAGGGTGCAAACAGTGAATGTCAATGGAGTTGACTCGTGTGGCGCTCCTATTCTCATGGGAGTGCCACAGGGCTCGATTCTGGGACCTTTGCTGTTTCTGATTTATATTAATGACCTTCCGTATTTCACTGCAGACCTATGTGAGAAGGTACTGTTTGCTGATGACACATCATTGATTTTTAAGGTTGACAGAGGTAAAAATAATTACGACGAGGTAAACAGTAACTTTCACAAGTTCTTCACTGGTTTAATACAAATAATTTATTGTTAAATGCGAAAAAAACTAAATGTATGAGATTTACAATGCCAAATGTAAGACAAGTTGATACTAACATTATTGTAAATAACGAACTTGTAGAATTGACTGAATCTACAACATTTTTAGGAATCACTATAGATGCTAAGTTACAATGGGGACCTCATATCTCTGTTTTGGCGGGTAGGCTTAGTTCAGCTGCGTATGCAGTTAGAAAAATCAGGAATTTAACTGACGTTGAAACGGCAAGGTTAGTTTATTTCAGCTATTTTCATAGTGTTATGTCATACGGTCTTCTGCTGTGGGGGTCTGCTTCTGATATACAGACCATTTTGTATTACAGAAGAGGGCTATCCGATCCATATATGGCTTAAGACCGCGTGACTCCCCTTAGAGATATTTTTAAAGATATAGATATTTTAACCGTAGCTTCCCAGTACATTTTGGACTGTATCTCATATGTTTACAAGAACATGCAATCATTTAATAAGAAATCGGATGCTCACCATTTTAACACCAGAAATAAACATAGGCTTGCCGTTTCAAGGCTCAGGCTTCAAAAGACTGGAAAGTCGTTCTTAGGTTTAAGCACAAAATTGTTTAATAAGATCCCACAAAATGTTATTAAATTACCTTTTTATAATTTCAAACTTTTTATTAAGTCGTGTCTTGTGAAAAAAGCATATTATAAAGTAGAAGACTACTTAAATGATAAAAATCCATGGACATGATGAGCTGCTCGCTTGGACATCAATGAATTATGTAACTTGTGAATTTATATGTAATATGTGATTAATTTAATTAATTTATTTACAAATTGACGTGCAAAAGTATTTCATGTAAATCTATTTGCAGAATAAATTATTTCATTTAATTTCATTGTAAAATTCATTAAAGTTGTTTCAGATATAAGCAAGCAGCCTCATTGTCATCAGATTCATATTTATTCGCGAATGATCGGTTTAAATAACTGAATACTTGAGGCACGTCACTACGTATAAAAGTAAAACATAAACCATAGTACGTAACTGCATTCGCGCAAAAAAATCGACGGTCCCTACGTATAAAGCGACATGTCAAAAACATAGGTTTACAGGAGAGCGTATTAAAGGTTAAATCTCTCTACAAATTATGGTATGAACAATTTTAATTACATTTTTACTCCAAAGTTTTATTAGTTTGAGGAAGTTTGTAACGGTATTGGTACATATTTAATTTTTATCGATTTTCTTGATAAAATTGACAGTTAACCGTTTTTACATTGTTATCAAAATGAAGAAATACAAGACAAATCTAAGATACCTGCATATACTTGGGTAATACCAACTCAATAAATTAAATTATTTTTCAAGTCAATGTTTGATGAAAATATAAATTACTGTCATTATTTTCAAAACCATACCTTAAAAATATTAAGTAAGCTATCCTTAAGTAAAACTATACATTGATGGAGACATGTCTGTTTTTACGTTGCTAGTGTTTAATACGGCACAAGTATAGAGCGAAACGTAATAAAAGACAAGTCCATAATAAAATTAAATCTGAGACACCGGTTTAAAAATAAAATCTTATTTTAGTCTCATTATTAATTAATTATTTAAAGTACAAGTTTTTATATAAAAGAGTTATTTATTTTAGGTAAGTGACAATCATCTAACAAATCAACTTTTTTTTATATTTATTTGTAGTCTCATCGTAAATCACAGTTCCTCTTATCATTAATAATTATTATGTAATTTCAGTACGTGTAACAAAAAATAATCACAGCTTTATTCAGACTGCGCGCTGCACACCTTTGTGAACAGTCAGAAAGTGTCCAACAAGGCACGTCTGGCGGTTGGCGGTTCATAGGGGAGTGTTGATCCCGACACTAATGTACATACGGAAGCGCAGGTTGGGTATGGCAGAAGAAGCACGACAGTAGCATGAAACTGAGTGATATAATTAGAAATGAAATAATTAGAGAACGTTGTAGTGTGAAAGAAGGTGTAGTGACTATGGTTGAGAAAGGTATGCTTAGATGGTTTGGTCATGTTGAGAGGATGAATGAGAGACGATTAACGAAAGGGATACATAGAAGAAGCATAAATGGAAATATCGACAGGGGAAGGCCAAGAAAGACCTTCCATGACCAAATAGGCCAAATTTTGAAGAAGGGACTTAAGAACCAAAAGTACCCGTGATCGACAAGCATGCATGAAGAGAATGATGGATGTGAAAGAAGCGAGAGTGGTATGCCAAGATCGTAGCACATGGCAGGAAGTGATCTCTGCCTACACCTCTGGGAAAAAGGCGTGATTTTATGTATGTATTTATTCTGACTATAATAATAATTACATATTAAGATCATACAAGTCATTAAAGGGCCTCTACGTGTTGGCTTTGGCCCCACGCACGCCTCCCAAAAATCCGGGACTCTGTAGTCCCAAGCATTGGAAATGACTGATAATAATAATAAAAAATCCGGGACTCTGTAGTCCCAAGCATTGGAAATGACTGATAATAATAATAATAATAATAAAACCTTACTAAATAGCTCTGATGCAGGATATAAAATAATTAATTACGAGACACAGCAAGTTTTATCACACCTGATGTATATGGACGACATAAAACTCTTTGGAAGCAGTAAAGAAGAATTATTTCGACTAGCAGATATGACACAACTGTTCTCTAAAGACATACAAATGCAATTTGGAATAGATAAGTGTAAAGTACACTCTATTGAACGTGGAAAATTACAGCTCAACACATATACATTAGTAACAGGCGAAAATATAGAACCAATGGACGAAGAGTCTACATA
Source organism: Maruca vitrata (assembly GCA_039566165.1). Taxonomy (NCBI): domain Eukaryota; kingdom Metazoa; phylum Arthropoda; class Insecta; order Lepidoptera; family Crambidae; genus Maruca; species Maruca vitrata. Next base: position 11,676,604 of record CM076914.1, on the reverse strand, counting down.
TAAATACTTAGGATTTCACCAAGCAAGACAGATACAACAGAAACAGACTAAACAAATACTCAAAAGAAAATGTATATGTTACCGGCCAAACCCGATTTCAGGACAAACTAGTTTAGCCTAGGCCAAACTAGTTTGTCCTAAGCCCGTCAGGATAAACCGGTATAGCCTAGTCCAAACTAGTTTGTCCTAAGCCCGTTAGGATAAACCAGTTTAGACTAGGCCAAACTAGTTGATCTTGATATAGATACGTATTATCTAGGATATACTGGTATGGCCTTTTCCATACATTGTAATATGTCAAGAAAGTCAAAATAAATAGATTATCCAAATAAAATCCTCCGCAATAGGAAAAATAATAATTGTTATTATACTATAATCTTATTTCTTGTTTCTTATAAAGATAGGATAAACCGGTATGGCCTTCTGTTTACAAAAATTTAATTTAAAAATTGTGATAGCATGAAAATTAAAGGAGTTATAGTCAAAAACATATTTTATTTTTCTCTACTCCGTAACTGAAAATTTCGGCATGTGATTATTTGGAGCAATGTGAGAGTACGCAGTATAATAAAGAGACCCAAAACTATTGTATTGTGTATAAAATACATAACTATCTGTGCCCGCGACTTCGTTCGCGTGGACTATGAGATTTTACATCTAAAAGTTTTTGCTCAATAACTCCCGTTCCCGTGCGAATTTTGCAATATCGCGTTGCAAGTAAAATTTTAAAAAAAAATCAACCTTTTATAGAACTTAACCTATTATAGAAACTAGAACTAAATTATTATAGAAAATATAAAATATTACTTACTCTATATTTACACACGAATGTATTTCTTTGTGTTTTTTCAATTTAGGGGTTGTTTGCAAGGGTTGTAAGATTTTCAAGGGTTGAAATTATTTGAATATGAGGTAATTGTGTTAGAAAACACTTCACGACTTCATCACTTACTATTAGACATTTTTTTTATCGATTTAAGTTTTTCGATTAAGGTTTTGTTTACACCCTTTAAAAATAATAGGCGCAGTTCAGATCATTTTCACTTTTGAAGTTATGGGGTAGTAATACTCATATGATTATTTCTTTTTATTATTATTTGTTAACGTATGATTGTTTGTATTATCATTTATTATCCACTAGCGGCCGCCCGCGACTTTGTCCGCGTATTAATGGGTTTAAGTAGCAATGACGTATTAAAATAGCCAGCTACCTCCATACCACGTTTTATAAAAATCTATAAACGTAAAAGTTTTCCCATACTAATTTCCCCCCCCCCCCCCCCCCCAATGAATGAAATAAAAAAAAATAGCGCTGGTGTCTCCGGAGTGCCAACTACCTCTATACCAAGTTTTATAAAAATAGACAAACACGTAAAATTCTCCCATACAATTTTCACCCCCCCCCCCCCCCCCAATGAACCACATGGGGATTGAATTTTAAAAAAAGTAGCCTATGTTATTCCAGAGTGCCAGCCACCAGCATACCAAATTTCATGAAAATCGGTTCAGAAGTTTGAGCGTGAAAGAGTAACAAACATCCACACATACATCCACACATCCATACATCCATACTTACAAACTTTCACGTTTATAATATTAGTAAGGATAATTTTTAACGACATAATAATTGTAATAATTAAGACATTATTGCTTACATAAAAAAAACATTTATTTCTTGCCAAATATAGTATGATTGCACGAATGAAAACTTAACGACGAATCATTATAAAAAGTAAGAAATAAGATATAGAAGTAAGATATAGTATAATAAAAATTATAATTTTTCCAATTACGAAGGATTTTATTTGGATAATCTATTTATTTTGACTTTCTTGACATATTACAATGTCTGGAAAAGGCCATACCAGTTTATCCTAGATAATGCGTATCTATATCAAGATCAACTAGTTTGGCCTAGTCTAAACTGGTTTATCCTAACGGGCTCAGGATAAACTAGTTTGGACTAGGCTATACCGGTTTATCCTAACGGGCTTAGGACAAACTAGTTTGGCCTAGGCTAAACTAGTTTGTCCTGAAATCGGGTTTGGCCGGTAACATATACACCGATTAAAATTAATACTAAAAACACACTTAAACTCTAAACATCTAATAAAGGCAATAAACACTTACGCAATTTCATTACTCACCTACTCATTTGGTATCATATTTTGGACACAATCAGATCTCTTATCATTACAGCGCACTATTAACACTTTACTTACTAAACAAAGAAAACATCACCCAAAATCATGTTTCCAAAGATTAATTCTCCCTCGAGCAGAAGGAGGACGAGGGATCATTGATATCAAAAACTTGTGCAACAACCAAATTATAAACTTACGCGACTTTTTTCACAGAAAAGCAGAACTCTTACCACTTTATTCTAACCTAGCCTTTACTGATAAAAAACTAACACCATTAAATCTAAATGACAAAACAATTCAACAAAATCAGAACTCTACTAACAAAATAGAGAAGATCAATGAATGGACCCAAAAATCTCTACATGGAAGACATAGATCCGACCTGGTCCAGCCGCATGTAGACAAAAGTGCATCGAATTCTTGGCTGACACGCGGCGAGCTCTTCCCCGAAACAGAAGCATTCATGCTGGCGATCCAAGACCAAGTGATAACGACACGTAACTACCGAAAGTTTATCACCAAAGAGCTCATAAACGACCTATGCCGACGATGCTGCAGTGCTTCTGAAACTATTCAGCATGTTACTGGCGCCTGCAAAACTTTGGTACAATCTGATTACAAACATCGCCATGATCAGGTTGCTGCCATAATTCATCAACATCTAGCCCATGCTCACAAATTTATCAATAAAAAACAACCATACTACAAGTACACTCCATCCACAGTTCTCGAAAATAGCACCACTAAAATTTACTGGGACAGAACAATAATCACTGATAGGACTATACACTTTAATTGACCCGACATCACTATCCACAATAAAAGCAATAAAACAGTCTACTTAATCGATATCGCAGTCCCAAACACGCATAATATACAGTCTACAATATCAGAAAAAATAAGTAAATACCATGACCTCGCAATAGGAAAAAAAAAAACAATGGAAAACTAACTCCGTTTACACAATACCCATAATCATATCATCAACAGGCATAGTTCCAAAAATACTACACAAAAATTTAGTACTACTACAAATCCCACCCAAAATATATCATACGCTACAAAAAGCTGTTATTTTAAACACATGCCGATTAACTAGGAAATTTTTATCAACCGAAACTTCAGCTATGCTTGGCTAAGGCCCGCATATCTGACGATTTTACCTACCTCAAACGGTAGAGAGTTGTAAAACTACAGAAATACATAATAATAATAATAAAGATGATTATTATTCTTACCATTATTGTCTCATCGTAAACCACAGTTTCACTTATCATTAACAATTATTAAGTAATTTCAGTATGTGTAACAAAAAATGATAACAGGTTTATTCTACTAATTGAATTATTATGTTCTAAAACTAACACAATTTTTATAAATAAAGCACATAGACGTAATCAATTTCTAATCTACTTCATCCTAACCTTCCTCTTCTTTACCATGATGAAGGTTCTTATAGAAAATATGATACTTTTTTGGAATAATCATTGTATATAAATGTTTTAAAGTCTTTGTATTTTACTTCAGTGATAGGAATTACCTCTTTGTATAATTTCTCTAGAATCAGATCTTCCTTCTTTCTTCTTCCCCTAGTATTTTTTATGTTATTTTCGCAGTTTAAAGTTCTATTATAGGTACTACTATCTTTCTTCGGAGAAGTTGTATTTGAATTTAACAATGTCTGGATGAGCCCCTTCAATTTTACTTGTTTTATTTAATTCCAAGAAATTTTATCAAAACTTGTATCTTTTTACCGCAAGAACGCGAATAGACATGGTTTTTTTGGGGAATCTCCCGTGACGACGTTATGTTTGACATAACCGCGCTCGCTACAATTGGCGCGCATTTTAAAACAGAGTACAAAAGGATATGTATAGATATCCGCATCTACGACATTGTTTCTTTTTAATTATCACACTTGTTCTCTTATACGTTTCTTAAATTGACAAAAGTATTAATATTTAGGAAAAAAAATTAATGGGCGTATGCGTAAAGATAAATAATTGCGAAAAATACAAAAAAATTCATTTTTTACATGTCCTTATATGGGTAGGGACCGTCGAAGTATTATTTTATTTTGAAGTTCAGATGTAGAAACAATAGTTAGATCAAAAACAATAGTTAATTTTCCCTGTGAATTAATTGTAGGGTGTTTTTGTATAATTGTATATTTTTCAAATGACGATTTACTACCAAACACAAAAAAGAGATATTAAATTGGATTTATTTGAAACGTGCAGAGTTACGTTCTTCGAAATGTCAAAAAGGACTTCATAATTGGAATAGAGTATAAGTAGTCCGAATAGTCTTAGACAAAAGGTTCATTTTGGACGATATACTTTTCCATTTTTGTACGTGATTTAATAAAGTTAGATTTTTAAGTATCCTACAGAAATTTCTGTGACTAAAAGTAATTATCTTGACCGATTATATTGATTGATACCACCACCACCACTATGCAAAATTTCATTCAAATCGGTGTAACAGTTTCAGAGATCAGTCATTTATTTAGGTTTTTTAATATCCCACGGGAACCAGTTAACTGTCAGTGATTTCAGGTATCCTATGCATTTTTTCGGAATTTAAAGTACCATCGTACAAACTTTCATTTCAATTGGTTCAGCCGTTTAGGAGGTCAGTCGAAACAAACAAACAAACAGACAGAGATATTTTTTTTTTCTAAGTGTTAAAGCACAACCCCTTAGTTCTGAGTACGTAGTTGACAGATTTGCCAAGAGATGTCGTTATCCTTTTTTAAATCGCGGTATCAATATTTTTCTCCGGCTCCATAAGTACAGGAGCCTTTCTTTGAATAAATGTGTCCACTAACCAACCGGTGTTTCAGTTCAATTTGGGTCATACCCCAAACATTGGTCCTTCAAGAGCCGGATTCTTTTCAGTTCAGAATCCAGGTTGGATAGTGGTTCATCTAGTTCGGATCCTTGTCAGTTCAGGATCCAGGTCTATCGAGACCTCTTTTTGTCAGTTCAGAGTCCACGGTTGGACTCCAGCGTACTACGGTGGATCGCTGCAGCAAAGTGGTACGCTGCATCAAGCGAGCTATCGAGGAAGATCATCAAGAGTGCATCTGTCGTCATCACTCGAGGGTCGAGCGCACTACGTCATCAAGAGGTTGACGTCATCATTGGAAGGCTTCTTGCTACGTTTGTGACGTAGTCCTGGCGGTGATCGAATTCGGAAATTCTATGTATGAGTGTGAGTGCAGTGAAAAATCGTGAGTACAATTGTGAACCTTATTGTTATGAAGACATCGACTTTGAAGAAATTTAGTGTTTTAGTTTAACTTAGAAAACTTAGCTTAGCGTGATTTTAGGACTTAGGTAGAATATTTTTATGAAAAACGAAGGTACGGGGAATCCATGCCCGATTTTACCTCGACTACAAAAAGACTTGTAAAATTTTAGGTTTTATTAATAAATTTTAAATATGGAAAATATTATAAGTCTTCAGAACGAATTGTTAAGAACAATAGAGCGAGGTTTCATTAATTTTAAAAAAGAATCTAAGGAAAGACTAACTTTGGAATATTTAGAAGCAAAACTAGAGAACTTAGAACGAGATTGGTCATTATTTCACAAAAATAATACCAAACTCTTTGAATGCTTCAAATCTATTGATGTTGAAAAATGTTGTTATGTACAGGAAGATGTGTATTATAAGTGTGAGGACACCTACATTATTTACAAATCTAGCATGAAAGCAGAACTTAACAAATTATTGTCGGAAAGTAAGGGTTCTAATGTCAAGGATAGTACTGAGAGTAATGCAGTCAGTTCTTTTGTAAAATTGCCAAAAATATCAATTCCCTTGTTCTCTGGTAAGTATTTTGAGTGGCCTACGTTCAGAGACTTGTTCGTTTCGCTTGTGGATGGTAACAAGTCTTTAGATAACGTACAAAAACTTCATTACCTGAAAAGCCATCTCACAGGAGAAGCGGATCAGTTGATCAGGCACACTCCAATTACAGGAGCTAATTACAAGCAATGCTGGGAATTGTTGGATAAGAGGTACAACAATAAGAGATATCTGTCAAACTGCATTCTCAAAAGGTTGTTTGCCCAAAATAGTCTACATTTTGAATCGGCTTTAGGATTAAAGGAAATTCTAGACAATACCTCTGATTGTATGAACGCATTGCGAAATTTAAGTGTAGACGTGACTACATGGGATTTGATAATAATTCACATTGTCACTTTGAAACTTGACCCTGAAACACGCAAACATTGGGAGTTAAACGTATCTAGTATCGATTCTTGCGAGTTGCCAACTCTCAAACAGTTCTACGAGTTTATGGAAGCTCGATTTAGGGCACTGGAGTGTTTGGATTCCAGAAGAACGCATCCTCCTCCAGAGAATACAAAATCTTTTCTGGCAACTAATAAGTCATATAATTTACGTTGCGAATTTTGTAAGGCAGATCATAAACTTTGCTTTTGTAAAGAATTTGTAGAACTGAGTTATGATCAGAGGAGAGATTTTGTGATAAAAAATAAAATGTGTTTTAATTGTTTAGGCGGCAATCATTCTGTATACGATTGCAAAAAGGTCAGGACTTGCAGAATCTGCAGGCGACGTCATCACACTTTACTTCACACAACTTCCACAAATAAGAACAACATCAACTCATCGTCTAAATCTCATTCACCTAGAGCAAGGGCATCCAACACTAATGATACTCACGTCGTTACATGTCTATCAACGGATAGAGTACAGAGATCAAAACAAGTTCTGCTAGCCACAGCGCTGGTAATTGCTGAGTCTAGAACGGGTGACCAACAAACAGTACGAGCTTTATTAGATCAAGGCTCCCAAGGCTGCTTTATTACAGAAGCTGCAGTACAATTGTTAAAGTTGAAACAGGAATTAGTTCAAGGAGTGGTATCTGGTCTAGGCGGTAATAAACCTTTGATTACAAGGGGCCAAGTTCAACTTGTCATACAGTCACGGACGAATCCCCTGTGCAAGATACCTGTCAAAGCATTTGTAGTCCAAAATATAACTTCGTCACTACCGGAAAAGTCAGTACAACCGGTCAACTGGGCGGAATTGAATTACTTACCATTAGCGGATCCACAGTTCAACACTGCTAATAAAATTGATATTTTGTTAGGAGCGGAAGTCTACAGCTACATCCTGAGAGAAGGTGTAAAACGCAGCCCATCTGGGACATTAGTTGCTCAGAACACATCACTAGGATGGATTCTTTCAGGTGTAGTTGAATCTGAAGGATATAATAATAATAAGAAGGTCATCGCAATGCATAACAAGGTTAAAGAGGACGATTCACTAAAGAAATTCTGGGAGATAGAAGAACAATCACCATCGGAAGGAACATTACCGGTAGACGAACCACGTTGTAAAACTCTTTTAGATACCACTACGAAACCAACATCCGATGGTCGATATCAAGTCACGTTACCTTTCGGTAAAGATAAACCGCAGTGCATGAATTTCGGCTCAAGAGAAATAGCTGAAACCAGATTCCGTTCCCCAGAAAAAAGGTTATCGAAAAACCAAGATCTGAAACGAAGATACACAGAAGTTATCAAAGAGTATCTAGAGTTAGGAAATATAAGCACAAAAAAGGACATAAACACTAAAGAAGCGGTATACTTACCCCACCACGCCAAACCTAAGAGATGAAACAGAAATAATAAAGATCTTGTTGAAGCCATTAAAAGCCCTAGAACAGAAGGTAGAACAATCAGTAGGTCACAAAGAACACGATGAACCTGAAACGAAAATGGACAATAAATTAGATCATACCACAAAAATATTAGGACTTAACTCGAACTACGATGAAGATGTCTTCCAGAACTCCGTGACTCTGCCATCGGCGACTGCACATGCAAAAAAAAGAGCAATTATATCAAAGCAATGCATCAGCGGTTATGGCTAGCTACAGTAAGCTGGGATGAAAAGCTATGTCAAGAATTAATAAATTATTGGCAGACTTACCGGCAGTCATTACCTGATTTCCCGGAGATTCTTATTCCTCATTGATTTCATATCAAAATTCGGTATTCAAGCCCAAGCGATAGAACTATAGAACTTCTTAGATTTTCCTAAACGTCGAAAGCTGTGTACGCTGCACCAAAATATATTAGAACGGTTAATGCTTAATGTCAACTATTAAACATCGACATTGAGCTGTCTGACGAGCTTGGCAACTCGTCCAAAGAACTTTACAGGCTTTCAGGAAACGATGGTCACAGGACTGGATATCATAACTCGTGTAGTCACGTAGCGCACAAAAAGTTCTTTATATTTCTAAGTTATGTATATTACCTATAGCAGATTAAGGAGATCTTATTATTGTTATTGTTTAGTACAAGCTGTAAATTTTTATTTTAAAGTCAGAAGCTGTTTGTTAATTCGTTATTTTTTTGTATTTCTCTATAATATTTAGTTCAATTTTAGTACCTATTGTTTGTTTATTGTATTGAATCTTGTCAGTTCGATTCAACGGGGGCGGCATGTTAAAGCACAACCCCTTAGTTCTGAGTACGTAGTTGACAGATTTGCCAAGAGATGTCGTTATCCTTTTTTAAATCGCGGTATCAATATTTTTCTCCGGCTCCATAAGTACAGGAGCCTTTCTTTGAATAAATGTGTCCACTAACCAACCGGTGTTTCAGTTCAATTTGGGTCATACCCCAAACACTAAGTATACGTTTTTATTTTAGTATAGGTAATCTCATGGGCATATCTTACTTTATTCCTTTCGTACGTATAACTTTCTTTTATTATTACTCATTAAATACCTATAAACTATGTAGAAGCAAATAACACCTAAGTATTTAGGTATTCGTAACCCTGTGTTTTGTACGTACATATATACATACATATTTATTTATCATAACGATGACAATAATGGTTTACAATATATTATGATTAAGTAAACAAGTTGATATAAGTAACATCAACTTTTGCACACATTTGTACACTCGCCCCCGGGAATACGATTGGAGGCGAAAAGCGCGCACAATAGAGTAGGACGAAATACCCGTCGAACTCCTCGAGTCTAATGGAGTGTGGAAGAATTATGATTATAATTTCTATAGGAAAAATGATTCGCGTTGTCGAAGCGTCAACAGGATTTATTTATTGTAAAAGCCAAACAAATGCCAAATATTCCTTTATGTGTAAGGAAAAGAGGACGAATAGAGGCGCCTGGAAACAGCACAGATGCTCAGTCGGCTGTTTTACTTCGTAAGTAAATATGACCCGAGATGCTCGCGTTCGCGATTCACATTTATTACAGAGAAATATGTTAATATTGTTTTCTCTTGTCATGTGTCTTACACATTTCAACACTTTACTTTCGCTCGCAAAGTCGATATCAATCTGCTTTGGGTGTAGGAATCTAGGAAAACAATATCTATCAGCACAAAGAATTATGGTCCATAATAATAATTTATTAGTGTCCTCCATACTTTCCGTCCCTGCATTGTGCCTGTTTGTGCCTTCGTTAATTTGTAATCGACAAAAGTGTGTGATACTAAAATAATAGGCAACGTTTTATTTGCGGAGTTTGACGTAGACTGATTTGTAAAAATATTTAGGCCTAAGAAGCCCAGGCTTAAATACGCAATGTTTCCTTATGCTGTTTATTCATGGTCTGCAGCGGAAGTGTCGCATTAGCTAAGGCGCCATGTGTAAAACCCTTATTAGCTTACAGCTGAGGCTCTGTAATAAACAAATATGCATTTTGGATGACTCGATAGTGTACTTGGACAAGGCTTCCAGCTCATGTTTTCCTGCCCTCCTATGATCCCGGGCTCAATACTCAATAATAATAATATACGTTTATTTTCTCTCTTTTCTCAATACTCAATACTTTATTGCTTCTATAAGTGTTTAAAAGGTGTTGGAGTAATAATAATCGAAATTTATTTATTTATTTATTATGGTACACAAACATAGATTATAGACCCTGCAAGGGCACTGCAAATGAACCGGCTCTTCAGCCGGAGCGTGAAACGGCATTTAAGCAGGCCTTCCGGGTGAGTGCGACAGGCTCAATATGGTCTAATGTGCCTGTCGACCACATATGTAAATCTCACTATCGCTGACCATCAGGTGGAGTGAGGTCCACTTGTTAGCTTTTTGTAAAAAAAAGGCTACTCCAAATTGGGGTAAGAACCACCCGCAAGTCTGGTGATGATAATATTTTGTAATGATAGAACACAGTCTTTGTGCCTTTTATTATATTTATATATGAAAATATTTGGTAACACTAGAGCTCTTTGAGTGGTGCCAAGAGTAGATACCTGTTACTCTGCAAATTGACGAATGAAAAACGAAGCGTTATTGTTTGTTTATTATTCGTGCGAAATAGGAAAAAGTACAAGAATCAATAGTGGATACACAAATACACTTGAATATATTTGACAACACACCCAGACACGGAACAAACACCGTTGTCCGTCTCACAAATATTCGTCCCAGGTGGGAATCGAACCCACGACTCTTGGAACTGTAGATAGTGAACCTGGGTCACTAACCACTTTTCCACCGAGCCAGTCAAATTATGTGGCATTAACTTAAATCTGTATGGCAATCAAGACACAAGGAAAATCCAACAATAGAACCAGAGACGAATAATTTCTTACTGCTGATGTAATAGATCAACATATAAACAACATAATCAAACCGTGTAATAAGATAAAAGCGTCGATGGCCGAGTGGTTAGAGACATTGCTTGCCACTGTGATTTTCATATTTGAAATTCATATGTATGATAATTCGACGCTTTAACGCTGAAGGAAATCTCCTACGAAGAAATTCTTAGGCTGTGTGGTCAACCACCCCGCGCAACCAATCACTTGGCAAGCGTGGTTGATTAAGGCCTTGTCGATGAAGACAAACGATGTCTTTTACCGTGAACATTGGTGCAGCGAAACATTAGGCAGTAAATATCGATGCATTAACTGCTTCACCTATTAAATTGCCCTCTTAGCCCTAGTTATTAATTTAGAGCGTTCGCTTCAATTCTCAAAAAGACTGGCTCGATGGTGCATGGTGTGACACCATTTTCCAGTCTCTTGCGCTAAGAGTCTTATTTATGATACCCAATATCCCAGAAAATTGGTGTGTATTTTAAATAATGATAAAGGATATAAAAAAAGTGTATGTGTTTCTTCCAAAATCAATTTTAATTTAGTACTTTTTCTCGATACTTTATGGTTAAGTGTTTGTCAATTTTATTAATACCTTTACCTTACCTTTTGCAATGCCCTCGTTACATTAACCGTAGTTCTAAGAAACTCCTATACCTATAAACTTCTATGTGATAGGTACCTATGCGAATAGGACGTAAATATGTCATGTCGTCTTTGCACTTACTCTAATTTATTAATTTAGATAAGTATGACATTGTTTTAGTCATGTGGGATGGCAGTGCCGGATTAGCCGTATAGCAAGTGTAATAATCCTACAGGCCCCGTGACCGTTGTATCGACATTACCGTAATTAATTAAATATCTATTATAGCGTTAAATTGATTGCATGCCGTAAACGCGATAGGCTTGCAGGCTCAAACAATGGACCTTGGCTTGTCAGCCATCTCATGTATGAGATCATGTATCATATTTCAGAGAGCTTACTTCGAATACGTCTATTCATAACAAGATGAGGGATTTCGAGATAACGGACCGGCAATATACCTGACCTGACGGGCCTGATTTTCACCGGACGAGCCGGCCACCCCAGGTCCGTCTTACGTTTGGCATACTATCTAAATGTAAATCGGAAAGCGGTCTACAGAAAAGAACCATAAAAACAAACGCCTAGCCTTCCCATTTAATATTTCATAAAATGAGGCCAGAAATACCGTCGGTTATTTACGATTTACTTTGAAACTCATGAACGGCTTACCTTATGATTTAGGAAAGGTACAAGGTAAGGTGTATCCAAATATTGAAATATTAAACCATCTACCTATTAGGGTCAATCTTGAAAGCAAAAAAAAACACTTTCCGAGGGCAAAAACTACCCATAAAGTTTAAGTTTTAATGTAAGATTTTTTTTGCTGTTTCTTTAATGTGTAAATTAAATGGGGCACAACAAAATAGGTGTTTATTTCAGCTTTAACCATCTGAAAAAAAATGTCGAAGCCTTAATATTTGATTCCCTTGGGCTGTCCCTTTGTCATTTTTTTAACAAACCGTTAACAATTTACCTGTTTATAGTCATAATTTTAAGATTTTTTGTGATTTAATAGTTAAAGGGTGAGTTATTTAATGATTTAAAAAATACACCAAGTCTGTGTCAATCACTGTTTTGTGATTACAAAATGGTTTGTGTTTGTCCGAGTGCAACGATTGATTCCCTTGGCGCGTCACTAAATGCCACCTATCTTGCTTTTATAAAAGTCTACGGCGAAGGCGTGCACATCAGCAAGTAGCTCTAGTCGCACTCTTAACATCATGAGGAGAGGTTTCCTGCTCCACGGTTTCAAGCCGGATTTATGAAGGTTTGAATTTGATTCCCCTGGTTTTGTTTCACTAGGTCATTGATTACCCTGACCACTTTTAAAAATATTTTTTGATGATTAGGAATTTCTTAACTAGGATTAATAGTAAGGTATATAGGACTATTAATTGTTTTTATAATAATCACTGGCAAAAATCAATCCATTGAAACAAAATCGAAAGAAGATTAACTTTTCTTGACTCCCCTGGCATTGATTCCCCTGGCAAAATGCCAGGGAAATCAAAGCTTCCTTACATTATATGTCATTCAACATCCGTTGTAGGTCCTGCAGCGTCTCTACTGACGATGTTGGTGCCTCGCCCTTTCCAGTACAGTGCCTTGAACAAATCCTCCATTGCATTTGTGAACAACTTCGGGGAGATGACGTCCCCTTGTCTTACTCCTCGCTGCAATGGTATGGGTTTATTTGCTGATTCAATACTTGGACGGATATGGTCGCGGCTTGGTAGAGACATTTTATCACCAGGTCGTTTGCCAATCAACTTGGCATCGCTGCAGGGACTCAAGAACTGACCAGATTTCTCAACTGAGTCAAAGGCTTTCTCATAGTCCACAAATGATAAACATAGGGGCTGATTATACTCTTCGGTCTTCTGTTTATATGTCGCACTATGTGGATGTGGTCTATGGTGGTTTATCCGCTCCGAAATCCAGCCTGTTCCGATGGTTGGAATTTGCCGAGTGTTTGCGCAAGATGGTGAGTGATTACACTCCAAGACTGCTGGCTTTGAAGCAGCAATGTCCCCATTCGCTGTAGTCAGCTTCGTCAGTTGGCTTCCTTCAAGAGATTTTAAGAACACCTTTGACCCCCCATTCTGTTCAATAGCTTTCTCGATTGAGAGAGTATTGTAGCACCGGAGGTCGCGTGGTCACTCGGTTGAGTGCTCGAGCTTACAATGTAGTAGCGGGTGGGTCTTTACGTCGCTGCCTCATTAGCCTCAAAGTCTCCTCGGAAAGTTTAGACTTCCTGGCCCGGCCCCTCATGCCGCAAATCTCGATCTTTCCTCCCTGAGGACATGCATCATATTTTGATTTGATTTTTCAAGATTCTGGTTAATGTCAGTTGAGGTTTCCACTGCAGCAATTCGGTTCGCCAGGTTTGACAAGAACGTTTCAGATTCTTTAATTTTCTGGAGCGGAGTAGGTCGAAGTTTAGACCTCATCAAGCGAACACGTTTGGCTTTGAAGTCGATATTCAGAGTGCCTCGAATAAGACGGTGAAGAAGTCGATCTCGTTCTTAGTTAAAGTATCGGAACTTTGCCACGTCCTCTTCCTTTGAGGCTGCTTCTTAAAGAAAGAGTTCATCAAGAAGAGCCCCTCACGTTAGAGGAAATTGACAAGTATTGTAAGGGGTCTTGGTGGTAGAGTAGAGGGCCTTCGATATGTCATCGAACATTTTCTCCACTTTATCGTCTGAGTGCGAAGAGGTCAGTGCGTTCACTTGCACCACTTTGAGGCTAGGACTCTTGGTAAGCTTAATCATGCTACTCTCAAAACACTAGACATTTCCACTAAGTTGTCAAAGTGGGACTTATTGAGGAGAAAACCGACGCCACCTTGAGAATGTTAGTCTCGCTCGTGGAAGTACAGTAGGTGTCCTGATTCTAGGGTTATGGTGTCCTCTCTCGCTTTTCGGACAAGCACAGAAAGTGCCACCTAATCTTCTCAAGCTCTACCTCAAGTTGCGCCAGATGCGAGTTGAGCCGTAGCGTGCGTCCGTTATACGTCGCCAGGGTCAGTGTGTGTTGGTTAGCCTCTCGTAGCCCGGGGATTCTTAGCAACCGCCGTCCAGCCGTAACCATGGTCGCCACCATGATCAGGAATAGCGGTGCTGCCGGGAACTAGGGGCCGTGGCCTTTTTAAGTATAATTTGATAGTTTTTAGATTAGTAGATTGAAGTTCCTAAAAGATAGATATTGTTGTTTTGTTTTTTATAATACTTCTTTTAAAATTAATAATGACTCTAATGAACCAAAATGAAACCAAAATACTGGTAAGTTTAATTAAAATAAACGATTATTCTATACAAAATGTTTTTATTTTGATTTCCCTGGCATCTTGTATTGATTCCCCTGGCACCAAAATTTTAAAGTCATATATCTTTTTATCTAAACATGTGACAGTGATGCCTATTGGAGAAATATGTTCACAATGAGGTGTTATTTAGCCTTATGATAGTAAAAGTTTAAACTCTTATGTTTTAAAAAGTGCCAGGGGAATCAACCAAATACGTCCAATTTCAAGATTGACCCATTAACGTTCTTCAGGCTAGGTTTTGCTTCTTCAGATTTTTTCGGCTCGCTTATTTCTTAGACCTATTACGATAATTTGGGGCATATTTATTTACCACTCAAAACATTTTGCTCTAGTTAGTTATATGTTTCAATTTTTAACAGGTTCAAAACTTTTATATTGGTAATATTATTAGATATTTTTTTCCGTTTAATTATAAGGAGCTAGTTTTAATTCTTATAGAAAAAACAACATGTCATAATATATCCTATATACCATGTTGTTTTGTTTAAATGAGCTCCCAATATTTCGGTACTGTCGCCATGATCGTGGGTCAACGAAATATCGGGAGCTCATTAAAACAAAGCAACATTGTAAATATCCCAGACATATTGTGTTTTCTGATGTGTGCTACCATGACAGTTATATATTTAATTCTTTTGTTTCACTCGTATTTATTTTATATCATAAGATCTTTCTCAGACTTACACTAGAAATAGATATTTCTTTCATCGTTGATATTACTATCCATCCCGTATATCCGGTATTGAGCTTTACAGGCGGGGCTTGAAAGGGCATTAATCCACCTTCAGTTTGTTGTCGGCGTTAACCCAAGCCATAATCACCAACGAAGAGGCTTGGGAGGCAGTGAAATCTTTCTGCAGTATTATCCAGTCACAGAAAGGGGTAGCGGATAGAGAGCGAACAAGGCCCAGGAGCGCTCTCGCTGGAGACCAGTAGCACTACCATGTGTTTAAAAGTGACAGACTCTATATCACCTATGTAAATATGTCTATGAAAAACTTGTACAGTGCCCCTAACGGTTACGCTAAGAACTAAAATCGGTAGTATGAAAAAAATATTCGATAGGTTTTTAACGTGCGTAAGTTTTCGATAGCAAACTCATGGTACCGCTACAGGACGGCGTCGACAGGCTTTCACGGCCCGAATGTCGCCCTGATGGGACTCTATCGGAGGTCCATCGTTGTGGTCCCTTTGTGTTCCCGAATGCCTAAGATTGTGGCGATAACCTTTGTGTCGAGCTTGCGAAAGCAAACGCTAAGGGGATGGTTCGTTGGTTGGCGGTGCGTTCCTGGGACAAGTTCCACGAAGGACGAGGAGGAACATCCCGGTTATTTTAATCAGTAGGAGCCTGACATACCCCTTTTAGTCCTACGAAGTAATGTAGATCCATGTAGGAATTCACCTGGGTTAAAAATAAAAGGCCTTGCGGGTGGGTCTGTCACCCTCGATGCCTGTTCCTCATATGTGGACCTCATATGTGGACCGCACAGCCACTTACCATCAAGTGGAGTGAGGCATAATAATATGAATGGTATTTCAAACGGTATCGAAATATCGAAAATACCGTATAGCGTGTTCCTAGAAAGGAATTCAAAGGAATACTAATTTATAGTAATTAGCGCTAATTAAGTTTTATCAGTTCATATTACCACGGGATCAGATCAATGTATGTGATGTTGTGTAATATTTATTTATTTATATTGTGGTGGTTCTGAAAAAAAATAGTTGTAGTTTCTTTGTTTTTCCCACTTTTTGGTCGATGTCGATTTTTATTGAATTTTTCATACGTAAATTGAAAATTGTGGGACAGTTCAATGGGTAGGTTGCTATTCGTTAGTTACAGTTGTAGTTTAGTTATCTAATAACTTACTTATCGTCAACAAAGAGCGAGTCATTTAATATGAGTCTTGTAGTCGCGTGGTTTTGTTTTAATCATTACAATACATTCAAAATTGTATTTCAATATACTGTTGGCGTAGTAACTTTTTAGTGTTCACTTAAATCGTTTACGGCAAGCGCGTTAACAATGCAGAGTAAACATAAATGCTCCCATGTGGCGACCCAAACAAATCTTGCGATCCCTTTTAAAAGATCTGCGATCTCATTTTGGACGTTTGCCTCTCAAATCGACTTGACTTCTAGGTCCGCATCGAAAATTCAGTAGAGGTTTTATGTAGGCATTTCATCTGGTCCGTCCGTCATTTGTTTTATTTATTCCGGATGCAGACGAATAAATAATTCACTTCTACCTACTAATCTTATTAATATTATATAATCTTATTCTTATTATAAATGCGCCAGTAACTCAGGGAGAATTCTTGGGATTGGAATTCTTGAATTAAAGGTATCTAGAGCCCGAGACCCCTCTCTGACGACCTCTTAATTCAATTTAAGAGTAACTTCGCAATCTTGGTCACGGGCAAGACTTCAGACAACTATCATTAGTCTTGCCCGTGACCACGAGCGCTGTAAAGACCTCAAAACATCGGGTCTCTAAATAATATGTTTAGAATAACAACACGCGAGTTTAATCCGTAAAATAATAATTATTTTATTTCGGATGTGTAGTTTTTTTTTTCCTAACTGACTAACGATGATGGCTTGGAGGAGCCTTGTCATCATCACCGGGCTTGCGGCGGAGCGGATGGCTCTTACCCCTAAAAGATGTGTAGTGTTTGCGCAAATACTATTTGATACACTCTGTCATAATTTATAAAATGAAAGTTATGCAGGGATACATTTTCGATTTACAGTTAATATATAACTAGCTTCGGGATAGCTAGTAAATTAACTAATTAAAGGAGGGCAAGGCTTCGGCTTTGCCCTGGTTAAATTCCCACGGCAACAGTCTTTATTTCGCGCGTTTTCTTTATTTATTTATAAGCAAAAAACGGTTTTTCCGAATCACATTCGGAAAGTCCCATAATATGTTTCGAAACTATGTCCTTCTTTATAGTTATATAGAAATAATATATGTTATAGTCAATGTGTAGAATGCAGGCATTCAAAATCATGCCTAGAAAATGTGTAAAAGTCACTCACTTACTCATCACGAAATCTTAGAAATTAAAAGAGCTCGGTGTAATGAATTTCGTATCAAAGTTTTAGAGTTTTGGTACGTAATATCTTGAGTTTCTATGAAACCTGCCATTTATGACATACTAGCTTTCCGCCCGCGACTTCGTCCGCGTAGAGACGTTTAACGGGTAAAACATTACATCCTTATAGCGCAGTCGGTTTCCTAGGCTCTGGACTATATCTGTACCAAATTCCATTTAAATCGGTCCAGTACTCTATGCGTGAAAGCGTAACAGACAGACAGACAGACAGAGTTACTTTCGGATTTATAATATTATATAAGTAAGGATTTAACTTTTGATCGTTAGAATTTTAGACCGTTTTTGTAATTGAATTTTCATGAAACTTTATACGTACATTTATTAAGCTCTGAAATTGATAGAGTTCGGAATCCTTACTTGGTCTGACTGCTTTTTTGCTGGTCGCCGACAGTTTTTGACTTAAACGCTCAGTTTAAAAATATGCTGAAAAATTCTGAATGAGAGGATTGAAGGTTCGTGCTTAGTGAAAGCACTTCGTTTAATTGAACAGGTTGAGATTCTCTTAGGTACATCATATTTATTAACGTTGTTTACTTTTACAGAAATAACGTGAAATATACTGACGTAATTGAAATTGTAAGAAATACTTCGCAATTCTTCTCAATTATCAAATTCACAATTATTTTATTTATAAACTTTCTGAAACGAATTAAATTTGAAAAGGATGATACAATGACGCTGTATGGATTTTTGAACAAGTACCTAACAGAATTGTTTTTTTTAAATAAATCATTTAAAATATTGAATAAGATGTTGAAACATCATAATCTGGTTACACTTTTTGAATTTAATATGTGTTAATTTCCTTCGTCTAATATCAAGATTTCATATTTAAAAATCCTACTGAACCTAATTTAGTTAAACATTTTAGAAGAAGTTTAATATTAATTAAAATTGATTATAACAGCATATTGCATCGATTTAATATTAAACGTGTTTAGCTATAAAATGTATAACAAGTTGCTACGGCAACGTCGTCGTAGCAACGTAGTAGTAACATTTCGTAGCGTTACGAAGTTGTATTATTATACACTCGCGAGCAACCAAATCGACTCAAGCGCTACCTCTACATTCAATCATTGCTCAATAAAAAAGTGTACAACATTTAAATAAAAATAATATGCCATTTGATAGCTTGAAACCTAAGCTTTAAAAAAAAATCAACATCATTCAATAAAACAAGTACCAATATGTTCATTTACGCAATTAAGTGCGGGACTAATTACCACCTACGCTACCTGCGAGTTGCGCTACCCGCTATTCCTATAAAAACCCCCGTGACCCTTGAACCTTTTTTATAGAACAATGTTTGAATGTAGAAGTAGCGCTTGAGTCGATTTGGTTGCTCGCGAGTGTATTTTCTTAAATTAAATTTATAAATCATTCTATCCATCTATCGATACTTTAATAAAATAGTAGAGGCAAAAAATCTTGTACTCTCAATAAAAACGCTAAATTCCAAGTCAGGGACATGTTATGAGAGAATAGAACACATCTCCATACTTTAATAAAATAATTGTACCTATCTGTCTGTTCTATTTTCAAAATAATAATTTTCCAACTCGAAAACGAGAGAAGCTATCGTTCTTTTACAAGATGTGATGTATTCATGTACTGCTTGCCGCATGAAATCGATGCTTTAAGCTAAAGAAGCTCTACGCCCTAAGTAATAAAGCGGTTCGAACGTGCTTTCGAGTTTCGGTTAAACCTTTCGTAAAAACTTTCGTAAAAACCTTTCGTAAAAATTCTTTCAATACTGTATACACATTCAGACTACTAGTTATAATACAGGTGAGCTGAACAAATACCCGCCTCACTCAAAGTTTAAAAATAATAACATTTATTATTATCTAGGAATGAATTTGATATGTTGTTATTGAAAAAACTTATTTATTTATTTATTTGGTAAAAGGTACACCAACAGTATATATACACAACTTGACAGAAGATACATTATATGGTAACTAATCTAGTATATAAGCCAATAATAGGTGTACACAACATTCAAATTATATATCTGTGAACAACAAAGTAGTTTGAAACTCTAAAATATAACAACTAGTGAGATAGTTAAAAATAGTTATAATATTAAACAACTAAAAATAAAATATAAATTTAAACTGAAACTTAAAGATAAAATATAAACTAAAAGATTAATCAGATGCTTCAAGTATAGTGCGCCTAAACCTATGCTTTGAATCGTGGAAAATATCAAGCTGAGGACATTTCTTACAAAAATGACTATATTTGTCGTAGCATCTGGCTAGAGGTGAATGACGACTAAGATTAGTTCTGCTGCGAGGAGTATGGAAAATGTTGGTTATGGACTTGCGAGGAAGGTTATAAGGAACTCTCAAGCCGATATGTGCCACGATTTCAGAACATTTTATTCTATTATTGACGAGTGCGTGCAGAAACGTTAAATCAAGAACTGTGCGTCGATGATGTAATGTGTTCATTTTGAAAAAACGCAGCCTGGTATAATATGGAGATCTGTGACTAATCCCTGATGACCGATACGCTAGGAATCTCGTGAATGATCGTTGGATTCGCTCTATTCTCTGGGAGTGGTTTGAATATGAGGGGTTCCAAATCACACTGGCGTATTCAAGATGACTTCTTACCAACGTATTAAAAAGTAATTTGTGAGTACTGTATTTCTTCTTATGAAGCCTAACATCCGCGCTGCCTTTTTGACAATAGAGTCAATATGTGAATCAAGTTTCAAATATTTATCCAAAATAACACCTAGGTCACGTATCTCCTCAACTTCAGACAGGACAACATTATTGATTGTGTAGGTAGATGGAAACGGTGATTTTTTCCGTGTAAATTTAATGTGATGACATTTACATGAATTTAAAAGCATACCATTAGACACGCACCATTGACTGATGGAGTCACAGTCCTCTTGGAGAAAAGCAACATCGGCAGAATTACGAATTGGCCTGTAAATTTTTAGATCATCGGCAAATAGTGAGAATTTACTATGTTTAATGTAATAGGATATGTCGTTAATAAATATTGAAAATAATACTGGTCCCAAGTGGGATCCCTGAGGAACTCCAGAGAGTGTGTGATATATTTGAGACTTGTATCCATTGACTACTACAATCTGTGATCGCTTGTCCAGATATGATTCAAACCATCTAAGTAGATCACCATGAATCCCACATGACTCCAACTTCATCACTAGCAGAGAATGATTAACAGTGTCAAAAGCGCTACTAAAGTCTGTATATATGGCATCTACTTGAACACCGTTATCCACGCTCTCCACTAAATCTGTCATGAAAGCCGTGAGATTAGTTTGGGTAGAATGACCATTACGAAATCCATGTTGATTCACAGTCAAAATATTTTCCACCTGACGGCACAAATGTGGATGAATTAAGGATTCAAACAATTTTGAAAAAGTGGATAAGATCGATATTGGGCGGTAGTTTTTAATATTATTGTTGTCACCTTTTTTATAAACGGGCACGATTCTTGCTTTTTTCCATTCTTCGGGAAATATGCCACTGGAGAGAGACTTATTGAATATTAACTGGAGGGGTAGACTTAGTGCAGTCATACAACGCTTGATAAATAATGGAGGTATATTATCCGGGCCTGCTCCTTTGTCGACATTCAATTGTTTTATTTGTTTTGCAACTTCATATTTAGTAAACTTCTTCAAAAACTTTAGTACAATTATTGTTGGCGCGGTAAAATTACCTCAGATTACTAATTAAGCTATGCGAAGTTTGTATATGCGTTCTGAAATTTAACTCATACTATTTGCCATTATCCTTATTTACCTACCTTGAAAGTAGGCATAAAACTGTCTCGAATAAATTTTGTTGCGCCAAATTATGTCATTTGAAAGCAATTATTGTATAACTGGATATAAGTAAAAAAATATGAGATAAGTAAAGTTCTTCTCAGTTATGGCGAGACCAGGGAAATAAGGATTAAATTTTATATGGAGGATATTATGGATTCTAGTTCAAATTGAATAGGTACTTACTCATACCTAGTATAAGACAGCTGTCAGCTATAAAAAGCATATACAGGGTCGAATAGAGAGGCCCCCTCCGTTTTTTGAAATCGGTTAACAAAATAAAGTAGTGCATCAAAGCTACATTAGGGCGGTACAAAGTTCGCCGGGTCAGCTAGTTATTAATAGAAAGGGATATTTTATGCATTATAAAATTATCGATGTAATGAATTTCAAAATTAGATACATGTCGTTTTCTTCGCTGTTTACACCTTAAAAAAAATATTAGGCGTCCGACCGATTTCAGCCATGGCGGCCGATCTCAATTGAGATCATCCAAGTGCGCAGGACATATTATAGTGCACAAGTGTACGCGCAAACACAAGTGCACTCTCTATTCCCTTACTCTCATAGTTCGGTGAGACGGCAATCTGACATGACCGATGAGAGATCGGGCGCAGGACCACCGGCTTAATGTGCTTTCCGAGGCACGGGCGTTCAACCGCCAACTTCCTAACTCCGGGCTGAGTAATTTCATTACAGAAAAACTCACACAAATTTTGCCCGACCCCGGACTCGAACCGGGGACCTCTCGGTCCTAACGCAGCACTTGCTACCAATAGACCAACGAGGCAGTTATAGTTAACGAGGTAGTTTACACCTTACACTGCGCGGCACAACAGTCTGCAATTTATTATCCTTATTTAAATGTTTGATACTAAGTACTTTCAAGCCAAGCTCGCAACATTGTAGATTTTCCTTTTACTCAAAAGTACAATAACATCTATGTAAGCTTAAGATGCAGGGTGAAGCCAACATTAAGGTAAGACACCCATTAGAAACCATCTGACCCAAAAAAAATATTTTTAAGATGAGAAAAAATCCAACAATCAACATTCTGATATAAACTGACTGATCGGGTGATTAACAGATTTAAATCAACGCACAGCCGAAACAACCTGACCTAAGCATTTCATATTTTCAAGATGTTTATTATTATACAGAACTATTCCGAAATGCAACTCTTAAGGGTGTCGAAATTTCACGGGAACAAAGTCGCGGAAACAGCAATTTTTTAATAATTAATCTAGGATCTCGTACTTAGATTCTCCCATCATTTCTTTTTTTAAAATGAGGTATATTATATCAACATAAAATGTTTTATTGAGCGGGCAATCTTACCCCCTAAAGCTATATAGACAAGCCGGTGGTCATGTGTCAATCTCTCATCGGTCATTTTAGTCCGGTTTAATTCAACCAAAAAATGGTGGCTCTCTAAATCCCAAAAGTTGATGATTCCTCTGTATGGCAAAACAAATAGAATTGAAATTGAAAAAATTAATAAATTCATATTTGTTTTGCCATATGAGTTTTTCGCAATTTTTAGCAAAACGGTAAGTTCGAGAATAAAAATACGTAAAAAGTTTTTTTTTAAAAATGTACGATCCATAGGGTCTATGGATGTGCTATTATTATTGCCTAGACTAAGAAATCACCATCATAAGGTCGATGAAGAGTATTGGTTCTCACTAATTTGGTTTAAAATACCAAATTGTTGTCTCCCGTCATTTTTAATTTGATGACTTGTGTGCCTTGAAGGAAATTATGAGAATGCTTAGTATATTTTAAAAAATAAAACCTTCGACAAGTATTTTCCTTTTCCATAAAGAGCACGAATGAAATTAAACTGTTTATAAAATAAATTGATTTCTTGACCTTCACCTACTTTAGAAATACCACAATTTACGGTTCGGTTGTCGTAAACGTAGTGATTATGTATATTCTCTTTGGTCGCACCCCGTAGAGGCATAGAACATTCATAAAGGCAAACGACGCCGAGCGAACTTACGTTCAAAGTAATAAGTGATTTTAATTCATTTTGGGTGTTAACTTAATTTTGATAACGGTCCGACTGACGATTGCTACAGCGACTGTAGCCGGCTATAGCCTGCATACAAATTGACCAATTAAGGGTATTCATTTTGGTTGGATTAGTGTCTAGTTTGCTGATATAATTGGATAAATTGACTGAAGTTTGCATGGTGATGTTTGCAATTGGCACAATTTCCTGAAATTCCTTTCAGGGAGATATTCCCTGAAAAAAGCTTACATGTTTATTGTTTATTCGATCAACTGGCGCGCGAATTAAGCAGAAATAAAGATTTTCTCGCTTTGGTTGACATGTTTGCACGGGACAACGAAAATATTGTTACGTGAGCGGAAACATGCAATAAATAAGGTCAATTGATTGACCTCCGATTAATTTTAAATTATTTATCATTACTTATTTAAAAAATATTATAAAAATATATACGTGTAGTATGGAAATTCAAAAACAAAAAAAAATGAAAAATTCGCATTGGTGATGTAATTGCCTGGATAGCTTAGTGTTTAGAGCAACCGACGCTATATCGGAAAGGTCCGGTGGTTCAAGTCCCCGTTCAGGCGGGATCATGAATGCGATTTTTTTCAAATTTTAAATTTACATTGAGTATTAATAGCATTAAAAACAATAAATAAAAACATATCACATTCCTACCCAGATAATTTTAAATGCTCGTTCGTATTACCTATTATTATGTAATTTTTAGTGTGTCGGGTTTTTGAAGGCGGTTATTATTTTTTGTTTTTTTACTATTTATGGTTAAATTTTTTTTCAACCTATTAGTTCAGCTCACCTGTAATACTACTAATATTATAACTAGTAGCCTGAATATGTATACAGTATCGCAAGATAATCCTTTTACTCCAAACTATTAAGGAGTTGACCTTCCATCATTAGCTCAGCATTATAAAATTATGATTGCCTGAAGCAAATGCAAATTAAACTTCAGATAATCGTTTAAATTGGTTTATAATTGGCGGAGATATTGCCCAATTTTCCACCCTTGAGGTATTTATTACCTATACGCCGGAAAAATATTTGTTTAAATCGGTTCATAATTGGCGGAGCTATAGCGTAACAAACATAGAAAAAAAAACATACGGGTCGAATTGAGAACCCCCTCCTTTTTTTGAAGTCGGTTGAAAACTACTAACACTACGTATAGTTAGTTAAAAAATAAATAGTATAGTGTTAATATTTATATGAATAATTTACCTAGCCATTGATCATACACAACTAGACTATAATAGTCAGGTCCCATTAGGTACATACAACAGCCGAACTGCTTATTAATATGTACTTTTATCTTGTGATGAATTCAGAAATATGTAGCCGGCTAGAACTAGGTGTAGCCACTTACTCTTGGCTAAACCTAGGTGGAACCGATTATTTTCGGATAAAAGTAGGTCTAGCCTTCATCATGCCGGCTACAACTAAGTCCAGCCAATCCCTGTTGGATAAAACTAGGTCTATCCGATACCGTTTCGGCTAAAACTAGGTTCAGAGAATCCCTGTTGGATAAAATTTAGATGCGTGTCCCGCCACGCCTTCCACCCCGCGTCACACTCAGGACTCACAGCATCTGCAGCAGCAGCGCAGGTGGAGGGCGTAGCGATACACGCGCCTCTGCAGGTTGTGAGCGCCAAGTGCTGCTGATCTACTGCAGGTCTACTAGCGAGTGTGACTCATAGCGTCTGTACATAGTTGTAACTGCCTCGTTGGTATATTGGTAGCAAGCGCTGCGTGCACTGTGTGCGCGCAAACACAAGTGCACTCTCTTTTCCCTTACTCTCATAATTCGGTGAGTCGGCAATCCGACATGACCGATGAGAGATCGGGCGCAGGACCACCGGCTTAACGTGCTTTCCGAGGCACGGGTGTTCAACCGCCAACTTCCTAACTCCGGGCTGAGTAATTTCATTACAGAAAAACTCACACAAATTTTGACCGACCCCGGACTCGAACCGGGGACCTCTCGGTCCTTACGCAGCGCTTGCTACCAATAGACCAACGAGGCAGTTACAACTATGTACAGACGCTATGAGTCACACTCGCTAGTAGACCTGCAGCACTTGGCGTTCACAACCTGCAGAGGCGCGTGTCTCGCTTCGCCCTCCACCCCGCGCTGCTGCTGCAGATGCTGTGAGTCCTGAGTGTGACGCGGGGCGGAAGGCGTGGCGGGACACGCATCTAAGTTTTATCCAACAGGGATTCTCTGAACCTAGTTTTAGCCGAAACGGTATCGGATAGACCTAGTTTTATCCAACAGGGAATGGCTGGACCTAGTTGTAGCCGGCATGATGAAGGCTAGACCTAGTTTTTTCCGAAATCAATCGGCTCCACCTAGGTTTAGCCAAGAGTATGTGGCTACACCTAGTTCGGCTAAAACTAGGTGTAGCCGCACTTCGGGTATTAGCCGTAACATATATACAACGTGGGTCCGGGAAGTTTCTGTAATTTATATTAAATCAGAAGAACGAGAAATTCAATTCAATAAGAACTTTCGGTTGACAGATTTCAAACCATACGAAATGGGTGCAGAGAAACTTGAATTTAAGCAAGAAAGGTAACAATATTTATAAAGTGTAACAAGCTTAAATTTTTACCTGTTACTAAGCCCAAGAAATATTTTTAACCCCCGACGCAAAAAGAGGGGTGTTATAAGTTTGACGTGTTTGTCTCTCTGTGTGTCTGTCTGTGGCACCATAACTCCCGAACGAGTAGACCGATTTTGATTTTGTTTGTTTGAAAGGTCATTTAATCGAGCGTGTTCTTAGCTATGTTTTATTAAAATCGATTAAGCCGTTTATAAGATATAGGGGATGAAAGTGGGAATGAAAAACCGAGTGTTTACAAATATGCCCGAGTGGGGTATCAAATGAAATGAAATGATTCGTACTTTATAACAGCAAAATTTTATTAAAATCGGTTCAGCCGTTTATAAGATATAGGGGATGAAAGTGGGAATGAAAAACCGATTGTTTACAAATATGCCCGAGTGGGATATCAAATGAAAGGAAATGTTTTGTACATTACCAAAAGATATAAATATTTCGAGAAATTATGAAATAAATTAAATTTAAGAATTAATTATTAAAGAGCTCCTTCAAAAAGCATGAAAAAAATTTAAATAAACCCCCGACTCAAGAAAAGTTCGCAATTATTATGACATAAAGTTAAAAATGCTAAAACCTATAAAAAGCAAAAAATAACTTTTAAAACTACGTACCAACTAAAGGGTGTCAGACGATCTACTTGGAATTTTGTGCCACCTTTATGTCGGGGGCATAACCGCTAATTTAGAACTGCAAATGCGATGCGACAAAATTTAATCAAAAAATTCATACATACGGTCAACAGCAGGCCAAGATAATCATTTGTAGTTCAAAATTAGCGGTTATGCCCCCAACATAAAGGTGGCACAAAATTCCAAGTAGATCGTCTGACACCCTTTAGTTGGTTACCTACGTAGTTTTAAAAGTTATTTTTTGCTTTTTATAGATTTTATACCAGAGCCGCTCTAAGTTGACTGATTTGACACATGTCAGACTGACTGCACTAGTGAGGGACAACGGAAAAATTGCCGAAGTATAATAAGTAACAGTTATTTCCACTTTATAATCAAGCAAGGTCTAATTATAACAATTTTTTACTAAAAATATTTATTCACATGCATAAGATTGAATTGAAGTTTCTTATTTAAAAATATATTTCTTTTTAAAATACACTACTTATTAAATCCTTCATCCTATTTTAAAAAAATACCTGGTGATTATTACCCACTACGTCACTATGAAAACGTGTCAATCGGCGTAACCTTGTAAAAGCGTAATACAGAGTGGAAATTTTAAGTTTTCTTTTTATAATTCAATTATTTTAGGCAATAAAAGACAAATAATTAGATAATTAGGTGCATTTGACATTTTGAAATAACGTCTTATTTTTAAAAGTTGTTCTTTATTATTCGCTAAATATGTTCCTCTTAACAAGGATAAATGCAAAATATAAAATAAAAAGTGTCAAATCAGTCATCTAAGAGCGGCTCAGGTATAGCATTTTTAACTTTATGTCATAATAATTGCGAACTTTTTTTGACTCGGGGGTTTATTTAAATTTTTAATTTAATTCTTTATAGATAATTTTATAATCTTAAATAACTTTGTAATACCACATAAATATAAAGGCGCACGGTAGTGCCCCCCCCCCCCAAGTCGAGTAAATTTTCTTTTCATAAATTGGTCAAGTTTTCTAGATACATAACTGCTTAAATCACTTTGTAATCTCATATAAATATAGGCGCACGGTAGTGCCCCTGCCAAGTCGAACAAACCAAAAAGGAAAAAAGAAGACTGTCTACAAAATACAAAAAGGAATGAGATCCCATCAAAAACAATACTTGTCAAAAAACCAAGTCTCGCTACTCAGTTGTTCTACGGTAAAAAGTTGTGAGATCCATGTAATACCAAGTCGGTTATAAATGACAAGTATTGTTTTTGATGGGATTCTCTATTCTATAATAATCTTCTTTGAACGTTTTTTTACACACACAACATCGTTAAAATAATTATATTTTCTGTATTATAAACTTCAGCCCTCATAAGACAGGATTACATACCTAGTTTGGGCGCTATTGTTAACTGTTTGTTGTTATTAACATTATTGGTAATACATGTTTTTATGTTTTAAATAGAACGATATAATTTTGACCCCTATTATTTTTATATGTACAAATGTTTGCATACGTTTTGATAACTAAAGGATAGAATTATGCACAGATTTTTTAAAATTATAATGACAAGATGAACTCACTCCATCTGATGGTAAAGTGAGTGAGGGATTAAGTAGAATACTAACCTACTCGAAATCCCAAGCCGACGAAGCGTTATCGAAACCACTTATTTTTAAATTGAACCTTTATGTTCCTGCACATACAATAGCATTTTAAGTGCTTTCGTTTCTTTCTGTTAGTTTTCCGGCCACAAGTACCTAAGTTACTCACCGTACGTCAAGAATCCGTGAAATGCCAGGAAATTACACTGAAGGGTAAAACACGATAGTCAATTCCTATAAACTTGCACTAATTGTACGTAATATCCCTAAATCGAGATAAAAACTTTATAATTCGATGAAAATCTTCTGTGACTAATGCGTTCGTTAACTGATATGTGAATAATATTTAATGCTAATGTAAAATTACTTAAAGTAACGCTCCCTCCATCTCTAAAATAGACCAATTACCTAATGATCTCCGTGCACCGGGATGACGTAAACTGACGTCACAACACGTAATGTCTTCATTAGCACCGTGACGAGATTGAAGCGCCTGTCAAATAGATAATTGCAGCGCCGACTTAAATACCTCAGAGAGAAAGGAAGCATTGAAGACTTCCACATTCTTAGAAGATCCGAAATTAATATCTACTTTTATTTTTGACCTATCTTGTCTCTCTATTAAACGGTTTTATTTAGCTTGACCCGCACGGTCCGTATGTTTTTGGGTCAAAATTATTATACTCATAAGAATTCCTGATGGCATCAAAAAAGAATAAAATGTATAACTGAATGCTATTCATTCCGGAATACCGTAAAATTTCCGCAGTAAATACTCGTAAGAACATCTTGTCTGCAAATTCTTATGAAACAGGACGGAAGTGTTTCTTATCAGCAAGATTTCTGACCCTTACGGGCGCTGAGAGGATCTTACATGGGTACGAATCTTGACCCGCTGTTTCACAAGGGAAAAATATCGAGATTTGTCGAAAAATTGGCTCTTCTGTTGTAATGCCACAGTCAGACTCATCATAAGCTCAAATGGATACAATGGGGGTAGGTACCGGGAGGGCAAACCGCTATCGATTTAACTAGATAATTCCTGTATAATATACTAGCTGTGCCAGCGACTTCGTTTGCGTTTCCCCCGTTTTTTACACATTTTCCATTGTATCTTTGCTCCTATTGGTCGCAGCGTGATGTTATATAGCCTAAAGCCTTCCTCGATAAATGGTCTATACAACGCAAAAAGATTTTTTCAAATCGAACCAGTAGTTCCTGAGATTAGCGCGTTCAAACAAACAAACTCTTCAGCTTTATAATATTAGTATAGATAAAGCGCCTTTTCTCTTGTTAGACTTACGTACCGGTCACATGGCCAGTTCAGTTTTAATATCTTTCCTTTTCTTTTTAAAATTGTTTTTTTTTTATAAATAAATAATTAATTATGTCATCATTCTTAAGTAGCCCCCTAGCATGTAATAGAATTTTATTATACTATCTCCGGCTCAAGCGTTTTTAACTAGCCACGCGGCAGCGAGTCAAGTCAAGTTCAATTAAAACGTACTAGGTATTTTATGGTGTTGTGTGTGTCTAGTTCTCATCTATCTAAATATTTAATCTAAATACCGTAAATAAAAGGAGAAACTGACTCACTGACTGACATATCGACGCACAGCCTAAACAGCTATTATTAAACGTAGGCATTTGAAATTTGGAAGGGACGTAGCTTAGGCACTTTAGAGGTGCACTAAGAAAGGAATTCCCGAAATTCCCTCGGAAACCGGAGTAAGCGGGAAAAATCGTTTGCATGAAAAAATCTAAACCACGTAAGATAAATAATTGAAATTATGCATGCGAGTAGGTACCCTAGTAAACGTAAAGCTTGGTTACAATAGGATATTGCGAAATTCCCACGGGAACGGGAGTTATTGGAAAAAACTTTTGTATGTAAAATCCTGTAGCTAACGCGAACGAAGACGCGGGCATAGTTAGTTAAAAACAAGTACAAAAATAAATCCCTAGCCAGTACAGTCATTATTCATTTTACTTAAATTCGGCGAATCCAGATCTAAAAGGAAATTCAAGTGAAAACCTTATTCATCAGATACCTAATGTATTGACATTTACTTAATTTGATTACACTTATTTAGTCCGTCGGGAAGGGCCCATATGTAACTAAAAGTTTCATTGGTACTCCGACGTCTAACTCGCGGCGTACAAGTTATTATAGCGACACTTACGCCAACTTTAGAACAGCTCTTTTAGCCTCCTTTCACAGTTAACGTTCCACGCCATACACTGATCTAAACCTGCATAGAATTTTAAATTAAGAGACACGGCTGCCATCTAGTGACAAACTTGCGATGTATCCAGGTAATGGCGTCGGGGTTCATTCGACGTTGTGGCTACTCCATGCAGATCGGCCCTCCCGAGCGGCTTCGGCTAAGTTCGGGCCATGGAAACTTCGGCGCTCTCGCTCCCACCTACCGGTAAGACCGGTTTATTTTATAGCGCCAGCCTTGGGCCGACCGTTGCTCGAACGTGACGTGTCTGCCGCTCGTGTCGCCGAATCTCGCGCCAAAGTTTACCCTACGGATTGGAAAATGTGATAGTGTTTTATGAAGTGAACTAAGTTTGTGAGTGTTAGTATTTACATTACCAACTGGAACTACGAAGTGGATCCTAATTACTTGAGTGAAGTTTGTTAAATGTAAAGAATGCGAGACAGTTAAGTTGAAGTTTTGTAACATAAAAAATTGTGAAACTCCTGCAAGATGGGCGCATAGGAATTGTTGGATAGTGATATAATATTCCTTAGAAAGTTGTCTGAGTGCGGACGGCGACATGGGGACCAGCCGGCTGCTTTCACCATTTACTTTGCTGCTGGTTTGCACAGGTAAGCGGCTGCCTACTTACTTTCTGACTCAGCTTGCCTTTCCACCGCGTCGGCCGCTGCGCGCGGGCTTGTGTTTGTTTCGTACAATGTAAACTCTCCATGTATGTGTGTATTTGTTGTCATTATTCGTACGCCTTGAGTTTACAGTTAAGAAATCTAGCACCGTGTTTTGCGTCTAGTACAGACGTTATTTCGCAATATTCAGGGTTACAGAGACGTTGACAACGCTGTGGTTGCTTACTACCATTCCATCTGTATTTAGAAGTATGAATTCCTTCAGGCTTAAAGATAATGTTACTACTAAACCCAACAAATTGTTCATTAATTTATTTTTTACATGTTAGTGCATCATCTGTTCATTTTTATTAACATAGGTAGCAAAGCGTCGATGGCCGAGTGGTTAAAGACGTTGCTTGCCATGCGAGAGATGGCCAGTTCAAACCCCGCCACGTACCACTGTGTTATTCAAATTTGAAATTCATATGTACGATTATTCGACGCTTTAACGGTGAGGGAATACATCGTGAGGAAACCTGCAAACCTACAAAGAAATTAAGGTTGTGTAGTTGACCAAACCGCACTTGATCAGAGTGGTTGACTAAGGCCTAATAGCCCTACTTTGCTCCAGCATTCGGGACGTATATGGGCTGATGATAGCATAGATTATTAAATATCCTAAGTAATTCAACTTGGTAGATCTATTTATTGTAGGTATGATGTGTATGTTATTCTGTTGCATTCCATGCAACTTGATTATACAAGTGATGTCTACACTGTACCTTACCTATATATAACTCCTTGTATATGTTTATCACTCACTAGTAATCCTTGAAATTCAACTTTAGTCGCATAGTCGCTGTCTGCACAGTTATATTGGCATGGCGGGCGGTGCACGCGAATGCAACCCGTCGCCAACTAACCTGAAGACTCTTATTGCCTTGGATGCTTTCTCTCGTCAAAATAGCTCTATAAGTGCGAATCGAACGTGCTCCTAATTGTATGCGATATCAAACTGTGTACTCAGCAAGGTTTTATAATACAATATGGTTTTCGATTAGTCATTTTATTCGTTGCTACAGAATGCCTAGTTGGTCACGAGTTTGCTAATGACCAGACACTATTTATGAAAATTTATTTATTAGCAATGTATGTATTACTGGTAATCTATACTCTTTTTCAGCTAAGATGATCCCTGTGACACTTCATTGTGTTCTGAAACGAAAATAATTTTATTGCACACTTTTTTCATTTTAATGCGGCGTCATAAGGAAAAATATTAAAATATGTTCTATTACATTAAATTAAACTAAACGATACTGTTTGTCATTTAAAAGTATAAAAATATTTATTTTAATATTTTTCCTAATGACGCCGCAAGGAAATGAAAAAAGTGTGCAACAAAATTATTTTCGTTTGTCAAACGTAAAATGCGTGATTCAGAACACAATGAAGTGTCATAGGGATCATCTTAGGTGAAAAATACCTACTATACCTCATTAAACCCTATTCATTTTGGCGTGAGACAAAATGTAAACAAAGAACCTAAGGTTCTCAAACTAAGTAACTAAGGTACAAGATCACTTATTTTATCCACGAAAAAAAAACAATTATTAATTAAACGAGATTAGGCTTATCAGTAACAAGTAACAACAAATAAAACAAGGAAATCTAACAAAAACAGGGAAATGAGCGCTTCTCGTGGCAAAGTTGATCGGGAGAGAAAAAATGGCTGACTATACCACAAAATACCACACTTCAATGTAGAGAAGTGCCATCGATACACTACGATAATAAAACGTCTTAGTTTGAGAATTGTAGTTTAATTAGGCCCTTTTTTGGGTAACCTTTAAGCTGTTAAAACACTTTTATCAGCAAAATCTAAAAACAAACGCATTTATAACATAACATACATGATAGAATAGAAGATTTAGGTGATATTCTCAGACAAAATTAAGCTGCAACTATTGTACTAGCTCGTATCTAGCCGAATAAAGATATTTGCATCAGATTTATAATTCACTCAGCAATCGTCATCATAATCCACACTGATCTCTCAAGGATGTCGGGCGAGTGACGAGGGTAAAGGACAACCCAGTTAAGGAACATTAATTAGGTACATCGCACCACGCTTTATTAATAAGGTAGGTATAACTTCAATCACTTCTATGACACCGCCTATAAATAGAACATGATTTCCTGTTTTACTTACTAGTTAGTAAGTAGATTAAGTTGGAAGCTATATTTAGGGACTTATGCGACTCAATTTGTCTGTAGCGCTTTTACGACAAAAAGTACTGAACCTATTTAAGCAAAATTTCCACACAACGCAGTCTTGCGCGAGAAAGGGCATGGGTAATGCTTTATACCGACTACTTTAAATGGGAGAATGTTTTACACAGTAAACGACATCACCGCGATAGAATGCTGGTAAAAAAATAAATTCGATGAGAAATCTACAAAAGAGGTAGGTTCATTCATCAGACATTAGGCCATCGTAGTCGTTAAACAATAACATGATTAATTCCATGTATTCATAAAACTATATCAATCCTAGCTCTTTTTTGAATTACCCTTCTTACTTTCTGGAACTGGTAAATATTACATGTGGCAGATAAAGAAACTTTTAACACAATTTCAATACTGCTCATGTGTACCTAAAGTCTTGGGTAAGAAATCGCGTGTTCATCCAAAGTTTCCTAGTAAATTGCCGACCTCACACTTATCAGATAAAGTCAGCTTGCTAACTGGTCTTGACTAAGTACAAGCTATTATTGTAACTAACTAGAATAACAAAACACTGACTTAACTGAAATCCAAGTTACTTTCTAAGGAATCAAAGACAGGTAAAAATACAAAAGAACTGACAAGCTAGTGCGGTCTCTAACCTGTTAGTTTAGTTAAGGACTTCTTCACTTGTTTATTTGATTAGAACTTAGAAAGGAACCCACTTCCCTTATTTGAATATAGTAAAATGTCTTACAAAACTCCACTGTAAACTATGTAGGAGCACATAGTACTAGAAAACTGAAAATGTCCGGGATATTTACCATGTTGTTTTGTTTTAATGATATCCCGGACATTTTCAGATTTCTAATGTGTGTAACCATGACAGTTTAAATTTTATATTGAGCACCTATGTGCACGCACCTGTCTATTATTTTCGCGAACACTACACATTTGAATTAAAACCTCTTTCACGGCTTTCAGGGTGAGTGCGACAGGCTCAATATGGTCTATTGTGCCTGTCGACCTCATATTTGGATCTCACTACCGCTTACCATCAGGTGGAGTGAGGTCATCTTGTTAGCCTTTTATAAAAAAAAAAACTAATTTTACGGATCAAATGATTAAAATCGTGGTTAAGGGCAAGACTCAGTCTTGCTAAACGTCGGTCTCTAAATATGGAGGTAATATGTTTAGAAAAAAAATACACGCGAATGTAATCCGTTAAATTACTTTTATGTCAAATATGTAGCAGCACCTAGTACTTAAGAGTAATAACCTTAAGTTATTAACCTAATGTGATTGGTCTGATTAAAATTCAGAACATCCTTGAACATCCATAATTACCGTTGATTGAATCATTATTTGATGGTTTTCGTTAATGACGAGTAAAATGTACTTGGCTGTAGCTTCGTAATTACGAGTGTAATTTCAAAAAAATGATAGTTACGTATTGACGGTTTATGGGCTTTTTAGTAATTTTATTGACTTGTGCTGTATTACTGGGGCTACATTCGTAGCCTGTGGGGCTACCATGAGTTTAAAACTTACGCGCTCGATATCGCCTACGTAAATATGTCTATGAAAAACATGTACAGCGCCGCCTGGTGGTTACGCGAAGAACTACAATCGGCCATATGAAAAAAACAACTCGATAGGTTTTTAACGTACGTAAGTTTACGATAGCCAACTCATGGTAGGCCCTCTGATTAGCTCGCTCCCCCGCATGTCCGTGACAAGGCTATTACTTCAAGCCATCAGTAGGGCTACCATGAGTTTAAAACTTACGCACTCGATATCGCCTACGTAAATATGTCTATGAAAAACTTGTACAGCGCAGCTGGTGGTTACGCGAAGAAATAAAATCGGCCGTATGAAAAAAACAACTCGATAGGTTTTTAACGTACGTAAGTTTTTGATAGCCAACTCATGGTAGGCCCTCTGTATTGTCAGTTAGGCATTGTTGTCATTTAAAAGCCAATACGCTTAATTTAAGCTTAAGTCTGTAAGTTAACCTCATGTTACTACAAGAGACATAAAAAATTCAAAAGATTCGTCGCTCCCGCTAAAGCTGCCCTGCCTTTAGACTATGTTTGATGACTATTTAATCCTTTATACACCTATGCAAAACTGACAGAGTTTAGTTTACACATAGGAGCAAGTCGTTTTTCAGGTAAATGTGAATAGTTTTTAGCTACAGATGCGAAGATCAAAGTAAAATAGTAGAGATAGAAGCTCGTCTCGTGTTGTAATTTAGGCAGCGCGTGGTGCCGAGAGAGTGAAATCATGTTTACAAAACCGGTTTCGGTGCAGGTGTGCGCCCGTCCGCCATCTCTCCTCGGTTCTATCTTTTGCCGTCGAAAGATGCGATGGATTAATGCATTATACTTACTATAACCCACATATTTCCACTGGTTGTGGCAAGCTTGTTAAAGTTTGAGGTCGTTACTTGACACGAATTGTGGCGAGCTACGTAGGTTGGCACCTACTTATAGAAATATTTGTGCGGAAGTACTTATAACAAGAAAAGTATTATTTCCGTTCAAAGTGATTTCGATTTCTAGTTAATAAATCTTCTTGAACCAAATTGGACAGGTGTCTACCTACTAAAGTAATGAAAAAAGGTCTCTGTCTTAATTCATGTCCAAACTGCGAGTTATTATTAGCTGACTTGCTACGTGGTACCTACCAAGGTACTACATATCAACATTTCGATACAGTCAGATGGCCTGAATTCAATCTTGTTTTTTATTTTATTGACCGTCGAATAACACGATATGCAGCTGTTGCGCCTATTTAGGCAGAAACTACTTTAAAGTCATTTCAATTTAGTATTATTCTCGCATTAAAGAATAATACGTACGCCTACTCTTCGTAGTGTGAAGTATTGATCGATGTAGCTACGTGTGTGTTATAATTATATGTAAAAGGTCATTTAAAATTATACATTATTTATTTGTTTACGGTAAAAGGTCTGTATTGAATAAAACTGAAGTAATCGTTGGTAGGCATTCGAAATAAAGATCCATTCTTGTTATCCTCTGAATATTGACACAGGTGTGTTGATACAAAGCGTCGGGCATAGAGGGGAATAAGGATTTTGGATACCTATCCGAAATCCTTATTATATCCTTATATTCTTCTTACCGTCTAACCTTCCTACATGTTAAAATAAATACCTAGGTAGGTAATTTATCTTTAACAATCCGACACATTTCTTCGACCTCCTACACACATTTAAGTTAGGTACGCTATTAATTACAAAACACAAAGTATATTTTAAAGTGAATACCTACGTACATCGTTAGTAACTTGCGCGCACGGATAATTTATTTTTGCATTTAAGAAGGTAAAAGCAGAATCAGAAAGCAGTATAGAATACATCGGTAAAAACATTTTGTTTAAAATTAGTTGGCATTAAATTTATGTGAGGGTCAATCTCTGTCCCTGGCTCTGGTGTCTGTTTGTATATTAAATTATTTTTTTTACTAAATGGGTATGACTCTGTATAGGGTACCAATAACAAAAACACAATTAAAACATTTTTTGTCTGTCTGTCTGTTTGTTCTCACTAATCTCCGAAAAGGCAAGACCAAATTCAACGGGACTTTCAATAATTAACAGCTAATTTTACAATGTATAATAGGCTATTTAATACTGTCAAAATCGTGTACCAAATGTAACACATCATACTGGCGAAAGTTACTATTCCACGCGAACGAAGTCGCGGGCAGCCGCTAGTTAAATACATCAGTATTTATTATTGTAAAAAGGGCTTAGGTAATCGTTAAAGAATAAAACGAAATAGGACCCTATTGTACATTAATAATTAATAATTACTTCTGTCTTTACGGATATCATTTGTAAACGGGATTTACGGACGGACGGATGGGATTAATGGGAATATTGTTGTGCAATTATATAACTTGCTTATTAAATTTGATACAAAGGAGCTAATTAGGTTGATTCATTTTGAATGCAAGCTATGCTGCTTTGCGCTGAGCACATCGTATATGTCATTATTTTTCAATGTGAGTTAAAAATATTTATTGATTCAATGCTGAACCATAAGATTCCTTGCAAAAAAGCAAATCATATTCCTCTGAGGAAACAACATTAAGCAAAAGATCATCGATTTTAATTATACAGAAATTAGCAAGAGATTTATGGCTATTTTATAAGTGCTTATTGTTTCGGACTATTTTATCGCCAAATTTGCTACATGGCTACTTTGCAAACGACCTCATACCACTTGCCAGGAAATAGAATTAAGCTTAACATAAATTCAGGATTTACTATACACTAAGTTGTCATTTATTACTTACTAGTGCCCCGCCCTCGCTTCGCTTCGGGTAAATTTTACAAAAAAACCTTCCTCTTGAATCACTCTATCTATTGGAAAAAACCGCATCAAAATCCGTTGCGTAGTTTTGAAGATTTAAGCGCACATAGGGATATAGGGACAGAAAAGGCGACTTTGTTTTATACTATGTAGTGATAGTGATTACCTGGCTGGATTTATGACAGAAATTCTGGGTACATTTATGCAACATTAATAAAAATTAGGTAATCCAATCCCAGGATAGCTAGCTAGAAGTGTAAAATGAAAAGATTTAAATAGGTGCAAAGATTGAAAGACGTTAAAACTTGGTATGTATAATGTTGTGTGTGACTGTTTTATTTTTGGGCCCGAACAGGACATCTGCGAAAAAGGCTCGAGATTTTAGCTAGAAAACTTTTAGTTTCCTAGTCCGAAAATGGGCTATTCCATTTGTGGTCTTGTTTAGACCACTTTTCACAAAGTTTTGCTAAAATAGGGCAATATTTTCCTCTCTGGCCGAAAACGGGACAGTCCCACGTAGGTATATTTAACTGTTTTGTTTTTTAATTGGCGACTGCTTAAGTGAAAAAATAAAGGTATTTATTAAAAAATCACGTGTATGACGGAAAACAACTGTGCGTTCATCACCATCACCAGGTCATCTCAGTATATTACTGACTAGCTATGCCCGCGACTTCGTTCGCGTGGACTACAGGATTTTACATACAAAACTTTGTAATCACTCCCGTTTCCGTGGGAATTTTTCAATATCGTGTTTAAATTCATTAGGGTACCTTCTTCTTCTTCTTATCGAATCGATGGCAAAATCAAACGTGATCGGACGAATCGCGTTGACTGAGGCATCAAGTCACTCAGCGAGCAGGTTTCTGGACAAGCGGGACATGACATTAGATGGCACATGGACTGTGGCAAGAAACCGCATACGCAGGCCAGATTAGGGTACCTAGTTGCCAAATTACAACTCTAACTTAAGCGGTTTAGATTTTTCATACAAAAGGATATTCCTGCTATGTCCCGTTCCCGTAGGAATTTTGGGAATTCTCTTCTTAGTGCACCCGTACGGTACCTAAGCTACGTCCCTTTCAAATTTGAAGTGCCTACGTTTAGCCGTTTAGGCTGTGCCTCGATATGTCAGTCAGTCAGTCAGTTTCTCCTTTTATATATTTAGATGGGTGTAGTGACCACAGACATCACGTACTTATTACATGTGCATACACATGTTATACGCAAAGGAATAAAATGATGGTTGACCCCGCTAGTTCGCGGCGGTTCCCAACGGTCCGTCGCGGTTCAGTTCACATGATGCTCGTTTGCTTTTATTGCCGCCTCGTGAGGAATAGGGCTTCCGCTTGCATGGGAGTAAGGACCAATTGTCTTGCCTTTTCCTACACTGTTTGGACCCCAGTATTTGACACGACGAAACGGTTTTTGGAGGTTTCAAAGGTATTCTTCCTCAATTCAAGGTGTTGCATACTTTTTAACATACCGAAAATACTACAATATAGAACATATTCTCACAATTTAATTTGATGTTCCAAAATCCAAAGTCCGAAATGTTTAATTTGTCGGTGTGCCCTCAATTAAAGCCACCCGGAAAATTAAACCATGACGATGTTTCTATAAAATATTAATCAGGTCAAAATCCTGCAGCGAAATAAAGTAAGCGAGTAATTGAATGCGGTGTTCGAGTTTGTAACCAATTTAACACAACCTCCGTTTGCAAAGTTTCTGCTCCTACATCTCTACAAATATCTACAGTGCGATCGCGATTAAGTGGCTTGACGTGCTGTGCTGGCTGAAATGTTGGATGATATTAATGGTTAATGCTAGAGGATATGAATATTGGATACCAGTCAAATAGGGGTTAAACAAGATATTAATGAGCATGTCACAATTCCTCCCTGCCCCAGCGCCCGTACATATTAGGCCGGGACAGAAATATTACTATTTTGCTTGGGTCTATATTACTTGGGTCTATTGAACGGTCGTTCAATCAAAACGTGCTATAGTTGCACACTTTTGGTTTCGCCTTTGACTAAACTTTGATTGTTTCCACACAAAAGTTACTCAACTTTTCCATTAAAAGCATAATATTGTTCGATGCGCCAGAATACCTGCTTTTCCGCAATTCGTCAATAAGGGATTATTCTGAGAAATATTATAATAACAAACTGATCAGAATAGTCCACTATCTAATACAATAAAGATGCGAAATAGTTTGACTATTTAGACGAAATAATTTTTAATTAAAACTAGAATGGAAATTATAATGTGAACTAATAATTGTATACTGTATGGTGCACGTGTAAATTCGAATGTTTTTTATAAAATAATTTCATTAAAGGTCTTTGTCATTTAAAACGTCACTATTTCCAAATATTTACGTTTCCAGATATTTAGGTCCAATTTATTACCAAACTGTGTTTGTTAAACCTTAATTAATAATTTACTAATCAGTTGTTAGTAATTAACGGGCTGTTATATCATTAAATGTCCTATGAAAAAAAATAACAGTTATTAAACAGAACATTTCACTGAATAAGTCATTCACTCTTATTTTAAGCATCCAAATTGAAATGCCTCTTTGTGACATGTAATTTAGACGAAGTTCGGTAATATTTTATCTAGTTGTATAATACGTCATTTGTTGTGCCTCGCGACCAATTTAAACTTCGTCGTTAGCTCCGAGTGATTTCAATGAAATGGTAACTACTTTTGATTTAAACCGATTGGAACGTCACATAATAAATAGTGATTGCACATGCAATTACTTACTGAAAATAATTTTAGGCACCTATTAAGAAATATCACCAAATATAGTATAAACTTAGGTACCGATCTGATGAATATTCTAATTTATCTTCAATCAACTGAAGAAAATCATAAGATTTAAACGGAATCTGGTATCTAGATCGTCGTATTCCTCGAAATAAGAACGTCGTCCTTTAAAAATTCTTGGACGTGGTACTATTGTGATACTAAATTCTCTAAAACATTATTTTCGAAAATAAAATTGTATGAAGCTTTCATCTTGATTTTAATTGTCTGTTACGGTCTGACTGACCACTAGAGCGGTAATTAAATTTGACGGCTTATTATGACAAATAAACATGCCAACTCGTGGAGGGATACTCGGTAACATTAACAGCCCGTTAACTGACTTAAAAATACGTTAAATATTTAACAGGGTATGGTGAAACAGGACCTTAACCTATGAGCGAGAAATTTTTTTAACGTAAATGTAGTTTAATTTTATACAGATGTAAAAATTTTACTAAAAATCTTCAGCAATATGCTGTCTTGGATCGTGTTATTTGCCTGAATTTATTATTAACCTTGAAATCACTCAAGGAGAGATTGATGTCGTGAAATATTCCTACAATTCCACGCTCAAATTCTAATAAAAAGAACTCCAATAGTATGTTTCCTTCTGTATTCCGAAAGAAAGGGTATCCCGCTCCGAAGGCATCGTACGAAGTACCACTCAAACTTTGAACGTGACCAAAAAAGAGGTTCTGTTCTCTCTAAACTTGAGTTGCCGCACTGCCACGAGTGCGGATACAATTTTAAAACCGTTTTATTGCGGCTCGTATGCAACTACTCGAACTGTTTGTTGTTCAAGCATATATAAAAAATAACATGAATTCAATTGTTTAATAGCCCAGAGAGAATCAGCCGCAAACCACCACAAACTACGCAGTTCAAAAAACCTTACCAACTTTTGCGTATTTATTTGCTTTAGAGAAAGTTGTTTTTCAGAATGGGTAATTCAATTGAGAAATTTAAAAAAGGCAGTACCTAGTAGTGTATTTTCGGATGTAGCAAAAATCAACCTCCAGGTGAAATGAGTGAATACCTTATCTAATTATTTATTAATTCTTGTTGCATTAAGGACATTAGGAAAATGTCTCCAAAGGGTCTTCAAGGACGGCGTGTCGATAAGTCCCAGTGCTTGGTCGAGCGAGAGGCGGGCGCGGCGTCGGCCGATATTAAACTTGCCAAACAGTTTCCAGCGTGGTTTCAAGCAATTCGTAACTTTATTGTCTTGATCGAGGACTCATGAATTTCTCATTCATCGTTTCTCTTAATATTGATGATGTTAATTAGACCCCGTTCGTTCAAAGGAGCACTTCACACCTGTCAGAGCATTATCATTTCAGTTAGTTCAGTATCGAGCTCGCTTCGATTGTACGTTCATCATTAAAATTTAGTTCACTTTTCCAATCTCGCTGTATGCCCAATTCTATCTACAATCACAAATAGTCTTGAATAGTTATATTTAAAATGAGCAGATCGCTATATGATCGGATTTTGTATGAATTTCATCTCAAATATATTACCTCCCCCAAGCTCTACTGTAACTTGTAATTATGTAAATTAAACTCAAAGAGGTCTCGACTGGGACTTAATGTGTCTTACATGACGAACCTATTCTCTGACGATCCATTATCTGACGGTTTTTTCTGCTTGTCAATAAATTGATCATTCTTTTTTTTTCCTAAAACATTATTTCAGAAATATGAATTCAGAAATATTTGCAATGCGCGCCAGTATTAAGCTCCATTTGTTTAAATATTATTAGATATCGTTCAGTCGATGTCAAATGAGAGCATTTGGACTTCTATAACCCAGGAGCGGTGTAGATCTCCCCTCTCGTTTATCAAAGTGTTGTTAACCTACTAACGACTATCATTTTGTATACGTCGTCGCCATGACACTTTCTTAAATATATAACCAATACATTTCGTTTAATACTCGAATTAGGATGCAATACATAACATAATTGCGTTTCTTATTTGATTAATGTAATAAAAGTTTGATGGTTTTATGTGTGGTGATAATTGTAATGTCCCGACCTTAGGGGGAACAAAGCCAAAGCCATTAACCTTTATCAGTATCTCCATGCGTAGGACTACTTAAGCTATGTTTTAAGGTTAGTTCATGCATTTTTATAGTGTTTTGTGGACATTGTTATGATGGAGACGCACACACTAGTAAGCGTATCTGTAGAAATAGGTAAGACATTTGATCTGTATCTCATTACCCACTAAACGCATGCAATACATTTTATATCAAAACTAGCTTTCCGCCCGCAACTTCGTTCGCGTGGAAACCTTATTCCCGCGGGAACTCCGCGATAAAAAGTAGCCTATGTGTTATTCTGGGTACCTGCATACCAAATTTCATCGTTATCGATTCAGTAGTATTTGCTTGAAAGAGTAACAAACATCCATCCACACGTACAAACTTTCACGTTTATAATATTAGTGATTATTCTTGATTGCGCTGTTAGTGGCTGAAATTATTTATATTTTATATATTTTAGTTGAATAGTAAATTATGTATGTTCCATCCGTTGGATTTGTTAGTTGTTAAATCGAATGTTTACGGGATATATTGAAGGTATTTTGTGTCCAGTTCACAGGGCAATAGGAACAACGTTATAATAATAACGATCCAATCAAAAACATAAATGTGAAATGAGAGCCAAGTTCAATATTATGATAATTGCCTTGGTTGTTG
Source organism: Maruca vitrata (assembly GCA_039566165.1). Classification (NCBI taxonomy): domain Eukaryota; kingdom Metazoa; phylum Arthropoda; class Insecta; order Lepidoptera; family Crambidae; genus Maruca; species Maruca vitrata. Next base: position 11,633,164 of record CM076914.1, on the reverse strand, counting down.
ACTTCAACGACAAAAGAAGTGAGATCTAAATGGGTGCCAAGTTCAATGGTCAACCCTGAAATTTATTTATAAGTAACACTATAACATACCTATCATATCTTCTTATAACATAAGATAATGTATGGTTGTAGCTTATGAAGGTCTGTCTTGGCTAGTTTCTATAAACCTACCAACGTATTATTATATTCGCTCGCTAGTTTCTACCAACAATCCAGATTTTCGACCGACAAATACCAAATTAACCAAGACAACTAACTAGACTACTAACTAACTAACTAAAGAAAACTAGCCAAGACAGACCTTCATAGGCTACCACCATACATTATCTTATGTTATAAGAAGATATGATAGGTATGTTATAGTGTTACTTATAAATAAATTTCAGGGTTGACCATTGAACTTGGCACCCATTTAGATCTCACTTCTTTTGTCGTTGAAGTCAACAACCAAGGCAATTATCATAATATTGAACTTGGCTCTCATTTCACATTTATGTTTTTGATTGGATATCATTACTTTTTGTAGAAAAGTATATATCATCGTAACGCCGTAGGTCCTTTGAAAAGGACAAATTCAAAACTAAAACTAGACTTTATAAATATAAAACAATTGAATCAGTTACTGTATTTTCCTACGTTTACGGGGTATAACCCTAAGTAATAAATATGAAAACCGACTATAAGTACCTACGTACCTAGTACGGGCAGCGCCAGTTCGCTCGCGACCACGATTGGTGTAACCCAGTCGAAACGTCGGGCAGTAAGTAGCTATGTAATTTGCTACTCCTATTAACGCGTGTAGACCCATAAAGACAAATATTTAGTTATAAGTACCTACTCTTAATTGTAAATAAGTAAGTATGTATACCTAAATTTATACTTAGTGCTCTGCCTTCCCCGGTATATAGGCGTGATTAGGCACTAATTAGGTATTTATGTTAAGCGTTCATAATAGAACCTAACCGCAGCAGTGGTCTCCTTTTTCACGGCTTTCAGGGTGAGTGCGACAGGCTCAACATGGTCTATTGTGCCTGTCGACCTCATATGTGGATCTCACTACCGCTTACCATCAGGTGGAGTGAGGTCATCTTGTTAGCCTCTTATAAAAATAAAAAAAATAAAAAAAAACCTAATTATTAAAAAATTGCCAGTTTTTTATTTTTTCCTTTGTATTCATGTAATTACCTATCTCCATACCAAATTTTAACTCTCTAGGTAATTTGGAACTGGGTTAGAATTTTGATCTGTCAGTCAGTCAATGATAAAAATGAGGATTTTTGGACATTAATATCTAAATAACTGTTTGAGATAAGCTTATGAAATTTAGTACACATATTTATCTCGCAAGTCACAATATATGAGCCAAATTTGATACGTTTATGTGAAATAGTTTTTGATTTATGAGGGGTTCAAAAGTGGTTCCAAATGGTTCGTGTAATATTACACACGGTGCGGCTCGCCAGTTCTGTTTCTTGAACTTGGCTTGACACGCTACCGCGTGTCTAGATTAGGGTGACCATAAGTGCGCAACTTAAAAGATAACAAACTTTAGATTAAAAAATGAGGACATGATAAGTATAACACACTTTAATAACTACCCAGTTTTGCCAGATTTTTTTCTTTTAAAGTAGCCGGCGACAGCGTATTAATCGGGACATCCATGCTGTCTCAATTTTTTTACGAATAAGTCACTTTAAATCTCAATTTCACTCAAAAAAATATCAACACAGTTCTATTTGATTAGATCTGTACCAGCTGTTTGATGCCATCTTTGTTTTGATGAGCCCTAACGCCGCAGTGGAAAAAAATGAACTAAATTACAATCACCGGACTGATTTTACGTCCGCTATGTTCAAAGGGCTATGTTTCAATCAGCTAACTTGTTGGACGTTGAGCGAGGATTGTTCATTCAACGTTCGACCTAGTCATTCAATTGAACGTCGTCATTTAATGAACGCGCTAGTGATACAATCAAATCGCTGATTCAACCAGATGACTGCGACATATATATAACATAATAATACCATAGTACTCGGATGAGAAAACATTTAATGTTCAGTGAATACCGTGTTAATATACAATAAAGCATCATTAAATGTAGATTAATTCAGCAAGATAAATTTAAACCATTTTGTAAGGTTTCATTTATTTGGTGAACGATAAAATTTCGGTTTGCTTTAAGTCTGGAATGTACGTTGTATGTGTACACATTTCAAAAAGTATAATTATCCCGCCATGTTATGTTCCAAATGTATTTTTAAAATTGAAATACAAAAATTGATACCTGCAAAAATCGTGCTAAGGCATTTTGGTAAAATGCCTTTAATGTGTTAAATAGTTTGCCATTTGAACAAGATTATGATGTGTGGAAATGACGGGATAATTTCCTCTGTCTATTTCAGCCGAAGTCAATTCTTTGATCATATGAATTATGACAACTTGCCTATGGGCAAACACCGAACAACTGCTGTCAACCTAATTACAAATTAATACGTAAACGGAATTACTGACGACCTACTTTTACTTCTTGCTAAATGGATCTATTCAGCAATTAGTATATATGTTACGGCTAATACCCGAAGTGGGGCTACACCTAGGTTTAGCCGGCTAGAACTAGGTGTAGCCACTTACTCTTGGCTAAACCTAGGTGTAGCCGATTGTTTTCGGATAAAACTAGGTCTAGCCTTCATCATGCCGGCTACAACTAGGTCCAGCCATTCCCTGTTGGATAAAACTATGTCTATCCGATACCATGTCGGCTAATACTAGGTTCAGAGAATCCCTGCTAGATAAAACTTAGATGCGTGTCCCGCCACGCCTTCCGTCCTTCCCCGCGTCACACTCAGGACTCACAGCATCTGCAGCAGCAGCGCGGGGTGGAGGGCGTAGCGAGACACGCGCCTCTGCAGGTTGTGAGAACAATCGGCTACACCTAGGTTTAGCCAAGAGTAAATGGCTACACCTAGTTCTAGCCGGCTAAACCTAGGTGTAGCCGCACTTCGGGTATTAGCCGTAACATATACATACATATATTTTTGGCCGACTGATTATAATGATATCCTAACCTAAAACAGCCATGAAGCTAGTCCCATCATTGCCATCAATTTAGCATTTAAAATGAAAACATGAAAATAATATCACGTTAGCTATAATTTTTTATATATATTATATTTGTATCGGTTGTATTTACTTGAAATAGAAAATACAGAAATATTTAGCTATGAAATTCAAAATTCAAAATTCAAATTCGTATATCTTTTAAAATGTTGAAAGCAGTAAAGGCACGAATTCTGGCTTAATTAAACTGGCTGAAGTCTAAATGCGGGCCCCTCAAAGTATAACGACTGCCTGAACTATCTCGATGACCACTGGCCCCGCTTGTGAATTATTTGCTCGTGCTGAATATTCTGAATGCATGTAATGCCTACTACATTAAACAATTACTAATTAATGCACAGCAATATTCTTACTATCTCCCACTAAGCTGATGTTGATAAAAATTATACTTCGGCTTCGTCCTCGGGATTAGCAAATAACACTTGTAGTACCGCCCAGTGGTTCGCCTTTGTCACACTATATTTGAGAAAGAAAAAAAAAATATCTCTGACGTTTGGTCTGTCACTCACCCGCTTCATTCGCTTTCTAGTGTCGCCAACGATCACACGTAGTGTCTTCATTAAAAGTGATTTTTTACAATGCCTTAGCTAAAAAAGTGAGGATAAATACGAAATTAGTATAGAAAGTTCTGCGAGAATGTTATTGTCGGAGTACCTAGATCTAACTCATCGGATAACCGGTCCGGCTCGGAGTCTCAAGGTCAGTCGTATTAACTTAAATGTTTATTTTATCGTAATATTTTAACCTTATTTTCAATTATATGCTGGGTTCTCGTGACACTCACCTACCCAGTAAACCAATTTTACAAGAGTATTATTGGAAGATTTTCTCTAATTAGTAAGCAAATCGTATTTTAATATCAAGAATATTAAGCACGCATAATATTAAGCACGCAATATTAAGCATTCATAATGTTTTAATAAGTAAATGTGATAACGTCGTGTTATATTATGGGTTTTACCTGTAATGTGGGTTTGCGTATTTCTCTTTGGAGCTGTGCTACCCAACGAGTTAGTTTTGCATACACAACTTTGGACTGTCTCTTAGCTAATGATCGACTCGGTATGTAATAATTATAGTATACAACGAGAGGTTGTTGTTTACAAAAATGACGACACTCTTATGAAAAGTTTAACGACGTTTTGTAGGGGAAATGTGTTTTATAGGATATTTCCAGGTAAGTAAGTCATGTCATATTATATACTTACCTGTTATGTGGGTTTGCGTACTTCTCTTTGGAGCTGTACTACCCAACAAGTTAGTTTTTTGCAAACAGTAGGTACTGTGAGTTTTTTCTTAGCAAATTATGTACACTGTATTTATTCATTACATTACACAATGCATTATTAATCCGAGAGGTCGTTGTTTACAAAACTGACTACACACTTATGAAAACTTTGACGACGTTTTGTGAAGGAAATGTGTTTTAAGGATATTTCCGGGAAAGTAAGTCGTTTTTATATATACTTACCTGTTTTGTGGGTTTGCGTACTTCTCTTTGGAGCTGTACTACCCAACAAGTTTTTGCAAACAATAGATACTTTGAGCTATTTCTTAGCAAATTATGTACACTGTATTTATTCATTACATTACATAATGCATTATTAATCCGAGAAGTAGTTTTTTACAAAAAGTGACATCACACTTAAGAAAAGTTTGACGACGTTTTGTCCAGGATATGTGTTTTTTGTGGGTTATTCCGGGTAAGTAAGTCATGTTATATATACTTACCTGTTATGTGGGTTTGCGTACTTCTTTTTGGAGCTGTACTACCCAACGAGTTATTATTGCGAACAGTACTTTGGCTGTTTCTTAGCTAATTATGTACACTGTATTTAATCATAACAGTGTGATGTGTGTTATAAAATACGGGTTTGCGTACCTCTCTTTGGAGCTGTACTACCCAACAAGTTAGTTTTGCGAACAGTATTTTGGGCTGTTTCTTAGCTAATTATGTACACTGTATTTAATCATAACAGTGTGATGTGTGTTATAAAATACGGGTTTGCGTACTTCTCTTTGGAGCTGTACTACCCAGCAAGTTAGTTTTGCGAACAGTATTTTGGGCTGTTTCTTAGCTCATTATGTACACTGTATTTAATCATTACAGTGTGATGTGTGTCATAAAATACGGGTTTGCGTACTTCTCTTTGGAGCTGTACTACCCAGCAAGTTTAGTTTTTGCGGACAGTACTTTGGGCTGTTTCTTAACTAATTATGTACACTGTACTTATGCATAACGGAGTGATGTGTTTTATAAAATACGGGTTTGCGTACTTCTCTTTGGAGCTGTACTACCCAGCAATTTAGTTTTGCGAACAGTACTTTGGTCTGTTTCTTAACTAACAATCATATTCAGAGCAATAACGCTTGATGGGATCGCTGCGCCCGAGCCCGAGGCGCACGTCAGTCTCGCGACGCTGCGTCCTCAGCAGAATGCGAGGTCACGCGCGGCGCGAGTGCGGGTCCGAGGCGCTGCCTCCGACTGACGGGGGCCCTGGCGCTTCCTCCGCCGCCACATCCCACTCCGCCACTGCGTTACCTACTGAGGAGGATTTGGAGTCCAACAATGCAATGCTGGACCAGACCATCCTTGAAATATTAGGAGACGACCCAAATGTGTCCATTACCTAGGGGGCGGAAATTCATAAAGACCTAGCGGTCAGATTGGAGCATACTTCTACGCATGGGTTTTCTAAAGTACTCCAAAAGGAGTTTAATGAGAAAAATTTACTGCCTTGTAACTGCAGGCTTATCAATGCCTTAATTAATACTGAACGCGATAAAAGTATCGAAATTAGGTTGAATCAAACCGCTACTGCCATGTTATCATGTCTAAGTCGTGCAATAAATTCTCTCATTACTAAAGCTGATGCAGAACCAGATTTGGTGAAGCTATTGATGGCCCCCTCCGAACAGGACCAGGCCATCGAACTCATCGAGGCCCTCGCAGCATCAGCCGTTGCGCGGCCGGCGCTAGACGTGGTAAAATATACAGGCAGATTGCCTTATTTGATGACCAATGGACCCTAATCGCCAACGTCCAACAGTCAATCAGTCCTTTCTTGTAATAGAGGATATAAAATCCCGCTTACCTGTCCAGTTAGACAAACATCTGTCCCAACAAGTAAAAATCTTTCTTATACAGAAAGCTCAACTTTACAGAGGCAATAGATAACGTAATATCTACTGGAGCCATATCCAGGTATCATCCAATAAAAAGCCAGTTTCTTGGTCTACCTACGTACAGCTAAAATTAATTACAAGAATATGTTACATGACAGAAGTCGACTTAAAAGACGCTTACTAATTAATAAAAGTCATCCTGATTCCAGAAAGTTTTTATGATTCCAATTTGACCAAAATATATATGAATTTAATGTATAACCATTTGGTTTGGGTACAGCGCCATATATTTTCACTAAGGTAATGAAACCGTGTGAAATGAATGAAGTCCGTTTGTTGCGCTCTGCCGGACTAATATCAACAAATTACTTAAATAATTTTTGGCTAATGGCGAACAATGTTTGTTTAATACAACACAAACCATGAGGCTAATCACGTCTTTTGGTTTTATAATAAACAAAGGGAAGAGTCTTAGGACTTTAACCAATTCATGTACCTTTTTAGGTTATTTTTCTAGATTCGGAAAATTTCCATGTCACTTTACCTATAGATAATTAATTTCCGATTTATTTATTTTTTTCTTTCACAAATTTAATTTAAATTGAATTGCACTTAAGATTGGATTATTAGTTTCTGTTTATCCTGCTGTGGAATACAGCTGGTTATTTACTTTTTTTTTTTTTTGAGCGGATTAAATATATAGGTTTAAAATTATATAACAACTACGATAAATATATTATGAACTTACCTGCCGGAGCTTGGAGGAAAAGTACAATACAAAAACCATTTTGTAGGATTAAAGAGAATAAACATGACTTGGAAATTTTCTCGGATGTCTCAAATACGGGGTGGGGGGCTGCCCATGGGAGAGAAACGGCTGGCGGGTTGTGGAAAACTCAAGAGAAAACGCAACATATCAGCTATCTAGAGATTCAAGCTGCTTTTTTCGGGTTAAAAAAGTTTGCCAAAAATTTGACTAACCGCAAAATTTTACTATGCATTGACAACACGACAGCCATGCCTTACGTAAACCGAATCGGAGGTATTCAGGTTCCGCACCTCACAGATATTCCAAAAATGTGATGGCAATGGTGTGAATATCGTGGACTTTAAGTTATGGCATGTTACATAAGTTAGTCAGATAACATTACGGCCTTGAAGTTCGGGGAACCCCAAGTCGGCTTAGTACCTCTGTGGCCTACACAGCTCTGGTACCCACTTTTTAACAGTCTCTTGTTATCTGATAAAATAATTTTAAAGCTAGTAGGTAAACATTCAATTTTATTCTCTAATTCTAGCGATCACGACATACACACCAAGCTTACCCTGGTGGCAGGGCTCTTATGCGGACGGCGTGGTTACGGAGGAGTGTTCCCCCGTCAGCAATTGATGTTATTTTGGCATCAATATCCAAAAATTCCTATAAACAATATGTAGTTTATTTACGGCGCTGGATTAATTTTTTGTGTTGTAAATAATTTAGGAGGTGACAGAGTCAAATGGTTTTTTCAAAAGGATATTTCGGTTTCGACCTCCATTACCTAAGTATCCCATTACATGGGATACTTCCATAGTACTTAATTATGCTAGCCAATTTTACCCAAAGGAAACATTAGATATCAAGAAACTTTCGAAACAACTCATAACACTCCTAGCTTTTTTGATACTATTAGTACAAAGAATATTGAGATTTTCTCTACCAAAATAAATATAAAGATTCCTGAATTTCTTAAAACAACACGTAAAGGTTCAATACAACCTATTTTAGTATTGCCATTTTTCGAGAGGCCCGAAATATGCCCGGCAAAAGCTTATTTAAAAAGAACAAACCTTATAAGGAAGTATATTGACTCTCTCTTATAATTATAATAAAAATAATAATTTGTTTATTAGCAAGAAACCCGGTTACATAATAAGGTGTTAAACATTAATTCATCGCTTTAAGAAAGCTATTTAAAGCAGTAGGCTCCCAGACCTTAAGTCCGCGGATTAACGAGATGTTGCACGATAGTAGTATCGATGTAGACGTATTCACCGCGCACAGCTCGAGACACGCTGCCACACCCGCGGCTCATCGCTTAGGCTCAGTCTAGAACAAATTAGACGAACCGCTGGATGGAGCGGCTCCTAGAATACATTCTATCGGTTCTATAATAGAACCACAAGTTATTTGAATGCTGATGAAGACACTTATTTTACAAGAACAATTGTTAATGGAACCCAATGAATCAAACCAGATGCTTGAATTGTTCCAATAGATTATGCTGATTTATATAATTAGATATAAACACAATATTTCATTATTTTTCTCTCAAAGTCTACAAGTGTTATTTGCTAATCCCGAGGACGAAGCCGAAGTATAATTAATGATTAAACGAACTTACCTGTACGTGAAGTTCTATCATAATTATACGAAGGCTTCGTCCGAAGGGATTAGCAACCCTCCCTCCCTGCGAAAGCTTTCCCCCTTTTTATGAAATATTTTCAGCTATTAACTCATACTCTAAACTTAATGAAGCGGGTGAGTGACAGACCAAACGTCAGAGATATTTTTTTTTTCTTTCTCAAATATAGTGTGACAAAGGCGAACCACTGGGCGGTACTACAAGTGTTATTTGCTAATCCCTTCGGACGAAGCCTTCGTATAATTATGATAGAACTTCACGTACAGGTAAGTTCGTTTAATCATTAATTATCGATTCCAATCATGGGAAGTTTATTAATCACATGATTTAATGGTTTGCGTTATATTGTTAACGTACAAAGGCCCAATCATGACTCTTAAATACGGAAAAAGCCCAGCAAAACGATTAGAGGAAGATCCCAGAGCTCCCAGATGTCATTTATTTTCTGATTTCAAAATATATACGAGTGACTAGTGGTGGGGTGTAATATGATCATATGACTAGTTGCTACCTTGGCTTGCCTTACCTTGTTACATTTTCAGGTAGCAATTAACATATATAAAAATCAAGCAACAGAAAATTAGTGACCTTAATTTTTTTTTCATAGCTTTAAAGCGTCTGTAAGGTGAAACCGCCGACTGCAAGTCTGGGAGTAATGAATCTTGATTTTTAATGATATGTGTGAAATATATATGTTAAAATCAGCTATCAGAATTTAAGTGAGGTGAGCAGTGTTTCTATGTACCTTGATTAATTGCTACCTGAAAAATGGCCGTCTGGCCAAAGTAGCAACTAGTCACATGATCAGTACACCCCACCACTACTCACTCGTATATATTTTGTCCATCAGAAAATAAGTGACGTCTGGGAGCTCTGGGATCTTGGACTAGATCTAATTCTCCGTTCTATCTAATGGATGACACGAATCTGTTGCCCACCACTTCGTTTGTTGTACCCAAGTCTAATCTTGTATCCCATAAAAAATTACTTTCTTTTTGGCAATCGGATACCTATCTGTAAAGGGTAGGATCTACATAATAACTTTTTGCGATACAGGCCAGAGCTCTAAAGATAATAAAGGGTCGTTTTCCTCAATATGTTGTCATCTATATCTATTTATACTTTAATAAATCTGTAGAGAGGTCAATTCTGTACATGAAATATATTTTCAAAATAACTATCAGGGGGTGATAAGTGATCGATACTGATGCCAAAAATGCAATTAGTAAAATTTTTGTCTGTCTGTCTGTCTCTGTATGTTCCTTATATAGAAACCAAAACTACTCGACAGATTTTAACGAAACTTGGTACATTAATTTTTCATACTCCTGAGGGCCTACCATGAGTTGGCTATCGAAAACTTACGTACGTTAAAAACTTATCGAGTTATTTTTTTCATACGGCCGATTTTAGTTCTTCGCGTAACCACCAGCGGCGCTGTACAAGTTTTTCATAGACATATTTACGTAGGCGATATCGAGTGCGTAAGTTTTAAACTCATGGTAGCCCCACTAGGCAGGTTATAGTACACTTTTTATCACGCTAGAATCAATAGGAGCAGAGAAGTAAACGGAAATCTGGGGAAAACGGGAGAAGTTACTCCATTTTTTAAGCTTCCGTCGCGTGTGCAGCCTTAATGCTTAAAATTACATAGAAATCATGTATGACAGAAATATTTTGCACAAGATTTCCTATAAATTATCCCCATCTTTTATGCTTGACTCACAATAACACGTGTTACTCCTGATAGCTTGGCAGTTCGGAGCATTCTGATAATATTTGTTTAGTCTTACGTTTGTATTATAAAGCTAAATTGAAAAAATATTTTTGTGTTGGATAGACCATTCATAGGAGCAAAGAAACAGTGGAAAATGTGTTAAAAACGGGGGGGGAAATGACGGTCGCGCAGGCTGACCACGCGTCATTCAGGGCATTGGGCATTAGGTATGTAGGCGCGGGAATATTAAAAATGCTGGCTAAAGTCTCTTTTCCATGCAGACGAAGTCGCAGGCACAGCTAGTCATAAATATATTTGAAACCATGAGTGTGCTGTATGTAAATTGTATAATCATATAGAATGTTGGCATGTAGACCCTTTTCGACGGTTTAAAATTTAAACACATTAGTATTTACCAAACATTTATCTAGGTTGCAATAATTGTAAATTAAATTAAAATTAGTTTCATTTTGACGGTACAAAATAATTTGCAATATTATTATTGCGCTGATTTCTAGTCGCCAATTCGCATTATCTAGTGGTCAATATTATTTAGCCACAAGTACCCAGTCCATCCACAAACGAACTCGTGGAAATATTTCACATGGCATTGATCCACCTTGTGAACATATTTCCACTAATCGAATCGATTTAAACGAAATCCGCAGTACACATAGGAGCTGCACTATGTGTACTGCAATGTTAACGAGTTGTGCGCTACACGTTACTCCGGGCCTCACACACACTCACCGGCTAATAATTCAAAGGGATAAAGTAGGCATAACTATGGTGAATGAAGAAACGTAGCAAAAGAGTGCTTAACTTAGGAAGACGTAGGTCTTCTATCTTTGCCCATTTTCCATGCTCATACTTGTCGAATGAGTCTTTCAGACAATATGGCTAAGTAGGTACCTACTCTGTAGGGTTTGGGTCCCAGGACGTCTCGTGTCTCGAACTCCCGGGACTTTTGGTAAATTTCTTTGTCTTGTGTCCCGGGACTTTCGGGTCGAGATTCGACACAAGACAGAATTATCGAAAATATATTAATTCATTTTTAATTTCAAACTATTGAAAAAGTTGATCAAACGCCATCTATAACTTCTAGAATTTAACTAAATTTATTGTGAAGCTTGTTGTTTATTATAGCTACTTTTAAGTCAGTTAAAAGTTATTTATTCAAATGCTGAAAAACGATGTCTTAATTCTTTTTTCATATTCTTGAAACAAAAACTGACCTCCAAATCCGTTTTATGATTGATGGTCATTTTAGTATTACTACCTAATAATTGAAATAAACACTTCTAGACTAAAATAACGTAAAAAAATAAACTTACATCTCTAAGTCCCGGGACTTTGATCGTAGGCTGTCTCGCGTCCTAGGACCTTAAATTACTTGAGACTTCCCAAACACATATTGCTTATTGAGAGTAGTACTCGTATTACTCTCTCATGCGAGCTGACGACATCTGGGCCGCGTGTGTCCCGCTTGACGCTAACCCCCCTCCGTACACATGCTCTAAATTCTGGATACAAATTACTACCAATTAACAGGCGTACCTACTGTTAAATGGTTCAGCTTACGCTACAAAATGGCCTGCTCTGTGTGATGGATAAAATTCGCCAGACTACTACATTACCGGATACACTTGTTTGGTAGATATACTGATGATTAAATACAAATCAGATGAAAGGACGGCTAATCACATTACAAAAAATGAGTACGTTGGACATATTAAAAGGATAATTAGGTATTAATAAAGACAACAATATAAATTGTAGCACCCGCATAATATATCGGAACAGCTCTATCCATTAAGGAGAGAATCAGCTTTGTGCGGATGGTTAGCCAAGGATTAAGAAGGAATATGAACTAGGCAGGACACCCACCCAGTGTAGCCTGTGTTTACTCACATACAGTAATATCCAAATAATATGGAATGCTACCATCGTCGCTTAATACAAATTAATCCTTAAAACATCCTACATTTAATTTTTTTTATTATTTATTGACGATGATCAGCCATGTGAAGAGGTAGCCATGTGTCATTCCCCTATGATATTCGATTTTTTGTCCATTAACAGATTATGGAATCAATTCAAAGAATATCTTTTGCATGATTTTAAATACAGATTACGAGAAAGGCTAAGTGTGAAGTAGAAAATTTTACAAATAAAATTCTGAATAGGTATAATCAGTGATAGGAATAGTTAGTGCAATTTAGGGTCAATAATCTCCAATATGAGAATGTTCATAACTTTAGATAATTACTAATTATTAATTATGTATTTTTGAAGTGTTTGATGATCTGAATCGACATGTGTAATTAGTTTCGACATACAAACAAAATTGAAAAAGTAATACGTGTTTGAAGTTCTGATCGTTTGCACTTTTCATACAAAATGAACGTTGTGATATGACGTCACACCACAACATCCAGTACATTGCAAAAATCATTTATTCGTAATTTTACGTTCTAGAATTATATAAATTCGATTTACAAATACATTTAACGTGCCAATATATGTATTATGTCCCATTGTGAAATTGAGACACGCCTGTGTCATTGCGGGATTTAGTGATTTTTGTAGAACAATTCTTGATTTTAAATATTAATTTTTGCTACGAATTTTATAAGACTGTTTCAATCAGTTCATTATTTTCTAACTGAATCGAAAATTAATGAAATCATCCAACATGTTTTGCCCTTTTGAGATTCAAAACTCCAATTAAACCAAGGATTTTTGTATAAGAATTTAATACGAGAAATGAGTTCTCTTAATTTACGTTTATATAACAATAATCCTATGTGAATTTTTGAACATGACTAATCCTTAACAATATTAGTATGGAAGGTATGTCAATATTAATATTTAATATACCTATAACTGCTAATAATAGAAGGAGCGTCTTTGCCACTATATAGGTGCATCTTATACAGATTCAACATCTAAGTAAAATACATCATATTTCTGAGAGAAATAAACTAATGAAAGAGTCCTGTAAGTTACAACATGTACGTACAGTGTGAGCCTTAGACACAGCGGGCGCTGAGACGTGAAATAAGACCATGGAAAAATTGCAAAAGAACTCGCCCTGAGTTACGTTACACTTGAGACTTAATGAATAGCTTTAAGCCCTTTGAAGAAGGTTATAATGAATTGTTTTTATTAATATTATTCGCAGAAATTGGTCCATAAATGCCGCAGCATTTTATTATGTGTAACGAAGCAAATGATGGGACAGGTGTTACGAACAATATTTGACTTCCAAATAAGAGTACGAGATGTTATTGACGCGAGAGATTAAATCAAATCAAATATCGTATTTTATTAATTTTAATTTAAAGCAGAGCAACGTTCCTTTTCAGTTTCATTTAATAAACTTCAAACGTGCCCACTTGTGCAGTATCCTAAAAGTACTTTAGAAGTAGAAGTATCACCAATACTGGATTTGTAATAAGGAGCTGTTGTTGGTAATTAATGTTCATTAAGGTATTCCGTATCCGCAATATAACTATGACACTAACTTGCGATTTGAACTTGAATCAGGTCAAGATTAAATATTCAAATTACAATATATTTACCGACTACAAACCGATATGCGTTGAAGCTTATTACTTAAAACAGCTTTTAAGAGCAACATTTACTCGTTTTGTTAGTGTACGTAAGTATTAATAGGACCTAACTACGCCGGTGCAAACTTATAAGATGATATTAATGAGTTGGTAGGAGCAATCCTACCAACTCATTGTTGTCCTGGGAGCTCATTAAAACAAAACAAAATGGTAAATATCCCGGACATTTTCAGTTTTCTAAAGTGGAATACTGCTTATTTTGAGTATCGTATGCAATAGTATAGTAAAAGGCGTCCGACCGATTTCAGCCATGGCGGCCGATCTCAATTGAGATCAGCCAAGTGCGCAGGACATATTATAGTGCACAAGTGTGCGCGCAAACACAAGTGCGCTCTCTATTCCCTTACTCTCATAATTCGGTGAGACGGCAATCCGACATGACCGATGAGAGATCGGGCGCAGGACCACCGGCTTAACGTGCTTTCCGAGGCACGGGCGTTCAACCGCCAGCTTCCTAACTCCGGGCTGAGTAATTTCATTACAGAAAATCTCACACAAATTTTGCCCGACCCCGGATTCGAACCGGGGACCTCTCGGTCCTAACGCAGCGCTTGCTACCAAACCAATGGACCAACGAGGCAGTCAAATCTTAAAATCTTAAAAGTAATACCTAATGTATTACATTATACTATTACGGCAATGGGTAGATGGATTTATCATTTATCGTAAGCACTGGTCACATAAGATTGTGCTTGTTTCAAGTTGATCGGATTCCATTTCGGAGCCAATTCGTCTGTGGCATTCCGGCCGGCCCGCCCGGCCGAGTTTACGTGTGTTATTTTAGTCAGCCATTGTCACTTGCGAATCGAGGGTAACTTTTTCGTTTACCTGTTACATGCCGTACTTTACCTGGCTACACCTATTGTGTGTTTCTACCTGGCACTTGCGCTCCCTGCAATATGGTAAGCATCCAGCTTCGCTGCGCCACAGTGAATAGAAAATTGTTATTTTTGTAGTATAACTGGAAACTTTACGAATATCTTTGCAGTATGCATATCAAAGCAAATATGTTGTATTCCTGGAAGTACCACGACACTGTCGTCAGTACGGATGCATGTCTGCACAAATATCGAGATCACATATTATGTGATATATGTTCGATAGAACATGACAACTTAATACTCGGGATCTATTGAAATACGTAAGCTCCTTTATATACGACTCGTTTCCACTATGAATGTCAAAATCAATAGTTGCTGTTGCCCTTGCTGTTATGTAGAAGTAAAGTGTATGATATGTCCTCAAGACCTAAACAACTAAGTGTGGGAGCTCGAGTGTTTAATCTCTTAAAGCTGTTGGCGGATACCTCCTAGTCCTGTCTCAAGGTTTGGTTACGAATAAATTATTACTACATTATTTATTAAGTAAAACATTTCGGCGCGCGGTAAGCGCCTATTTTAATCCATATCGCTAATGATTTAACTACGAACTTTCAGGTTCCCATAACTTCATTACAGAAATACCAGTTCAACATGTTCGGAATAATATTCTTTAGAACTCCATATTAATTTGCAGAGCGGATAGTTCGTTGGAGGGAAAATATTGCTTATAAATATTTTAGCACATACTTGGCGTTCGGAGCAATCATAAAAAAAATGTTTTTGAAGGATTTATGCTTCGAGTATGGTTCATGACTACTCCCATGGCGTGTTCACATTAACTCACAAAAATATGATTCAATTGCATGATACACGATAACACATTTAATAACCGTTCTATGTCATGGAATAATAACAATCGATTTATTATTGCCGTTACTTTCAGCCCAGCCTCGTGTAATTTCACTAGATTTGGTTTAATTATTAATCTACCCAAAGCATGGCATTGCGTTCAGTCGTACCTACAAATAAGGAACATTTTAGCAATTTATTACATGATTTTCTTAGGCTTGATAAAATAGTCGTTCTTATTAGTGCTGCCTTGTTTGTTACTTAATATTGATATTTCTGTATTTTTTAACAGATTTATCGATTCCAGTGGGTTGTTCAAAGACCTCCTGGAATATTGGAAAAGGGTTTAATAAATTATATAATTTTAAACTGTCATGGTTACACACATTAGAAAACTGAAAGTGTCCGGGATATTTACCATGTTGTTTTGTTTTAATGAGCTCCCGATATTTCGGCACTGTTGCAAGCGCCATGATCACGGGTGAACTAAACAACATGGTAAATATCCCGGACACTTTCAGTTTTCTAAGGTTTAATTTATTAATTTATTAATAAAGAAACAATTTATTGTTTCTTTATTAATTAATTTTTTTTCCATAGTTTGTTCCAAGCTTTCACATTCATATTAAATTTGCATTTACTTTCATTGATTGAATATCAATCTTTAAAAAAAAATCCTTTGAAAACGATTGGTAGAGCACCGCCTTTGTATCTTCACCGTCCGTAATAATTATAATTTCTGTAGAAATTTTCGATTCATATCAAAATTGCATCAGAAACCTGTTATGTCAATTCAATGTTTGAGGAATTAAGTAGGTACTGCATATCAGATAAAATCGATAATATTAACTTTCATAATATGTAATAAGGCGTCCGACCGATTTCCCTTACTCTCATAATTCGGTGAGACGGCAATCCGACATGACCGATGAGAGATCGGGCGCAGGACCACCGGCTTAACGTGCTTTCCGAGGCACGGGCATTCAACCGCCAGCTTCCTAACTCCGGGCTGAGTAATTTCATCACAGAAAAACTCACACAAATTTTGCCCGACCCCGGACTCGAACCGGGGACCTCTCGGTCCTTACGCAGCGCTTGCTACCAATAGACCAACGAGGCAGTTAAAATTTAAAGTTGGTTGCATATGTAGTAGATAAGCAGATCAATCTGTCATATTATTATCACACACACAAATACATCGACAGAGTATTAAGTAGGGTTCATATTTTGCTATGTATAGTGAGTGGTAAGTTCCTATCCGGGCTTGGATTCTACATAGAAACTTTTGTGGCTTCCGGATATGCCTAGCATGCCGGCATTACCTAGGCATGTAGATAGTTATCTTTCTAGTCTACAGTCAAGGCAATAGTATTTAATAAAGTATTATATTTAATCAGCGATTTATAAAAGATTCTTTATATTTTTTTAAATATCACATATTTATGTCTGATACCATTGTCCTGTCCACCATCTGTCGAGTCAGTATTAAGTTACAATAATATAAACTTGTAGTAGCTTACTTTTTTTACATTATTGAATAACTTTCCCAACATACATCGTTCCCAATAAAAAATAAGTTGCTTAAGTTATAAGAAACAATGGAATACAGAAATATACTTTGAGATTTGGGAATCATCGCCCACGCCGCCACGCCTTTCGTGAGATAGGAGATCACGCCTTTAAGAGGGCACTACAAAATATTATCCACCCACCAAATATCTGCTCTAACAAATACTTATATTGGACACACTGAGATATGAAGAGGTGAGTGTCGGGACTTTCCGTCAAGCGCCCTCAGTGTGGCAAGTCTCAGACAAATTTGCGGCGTACGTGGCAATGCCCGGCGACCCGCTGACCGGCCGCGTTGCTCACCCGAAGTGGCCAATACTAATGACAACCATTTACTACACACGCACCGATAAAAGAACTCTTTCGGGATTGCGGGATAAACCAGCCTATTACCAAGAAGTGCCAATATTTCTGTAGTAGTAGATATCATCTACTTACGTACTTCTTCGCCTCATTAAATCTATATCTTTATTGATGTTGCTACTTGCATTTTCCTAAGATCCGTTTTATGAAAGAGTAGTCCAAAGTAGAGTAAAATGAAGCCCAACCAAGTCTTATGTATTTTGTTATTGTTTTCATAATCTTTAAGGATCCTACTTACTTGAACAATACAACAATGAAGATATTTAAATGCTGACTGTGCTTATTGTAGGCTCTCCCCTGTCACGACTTTCCTTGTCTCTTTTTGTCGAGCCCGGAATAGACTGACAAGGACCTGTTCAAGGACGGCAGTGTCAAACTCCCATTTGACACGGTCATAAAATCCATTCCACGATTCGGCATCTTGTAAATTCTGTGAAATATTAAGTCGTCTTAACGTTCTTAACGAGTCCGTGGGAATGAACATTTGCAACATCAGCCGTTGCCTGTTAAATTTCAGATATTAGTATGTACTACGTATTGCTGTATACAAATATTGGTTTTTCCTTTGTGTACTAAGGACGGGTTACGGAGTTTAACATTGTACGTAAGTTCAGTCATCTCTAAGGAAATGTGTTAAACTGAGATTCAGCTGAAGTTCAAACCCAAATTCAACCTAAGTCGGTCCCTGACTACGTAATATGGATTAAATGCTTACTTAAATTGTGTACTGACGTAGTCGCTAGAAACTTAGTTATGGAGTGGAGCCTTAGTTCCCGAGCCCAGATGTCCGCAGAAATTTTATGAACAGGAACTTACCTAACGAATTACCAAAGACAAGAACCTAGTATTGTTAAAAATACCCGTAGTCAGTGCGGAGGCCTCTCGAAGTGATAGTAATTGACCAGAACCTGCTCAAATTAAAATAAAAAGAAAATCTCCTAAAAGCGTTCGTTTACAGTTAAAATAATACGATGTGAATTATGAAGACGGCGTGAGATTATAAAAGGAACGGGAATTGTGGAAAGAACAACAAAGGAAACGAGAACGGTTTTAACAGATGTGCGTACTTTAATTTAGAGTGCGAGATTGATGTCATCAGAAGCCGCACTTTAATGCATTGATTAGAGATAGAGCTAAATGTGCGTCATAGTAGGCGTGTCACACGTTTCTATGAGACATTAAACCGGGCAGGAGTAGAGTCGGCGCCGTGAGACAATGGTTGCCGCGCTGAGCTCCGTTCACGTTGATACAATGGATGTTTGTGTCTTATCGAGTTCCCACTATCCTATTCGCATAAAATTTTCTCATCACACTTTTTACTGCGAAAAGGGGTCGCTGCGGCAACTCAACAAGTTTGTGGCAGTTGTTACATTCACATAGTTGTTTATAGAGTAAATTAATACTCCACTTTAAAATCCAATCGGAATAAACTAATTTTGCGGTTCGCATGAGTTCCGCATAGTGATTGCAATCCGGCGTCATTTTCAGTCCGGTCGGATTGATTAGATCAAGATGATTTTCGCTTTTTATTACAAAATAAGTGAGTTAATCAAGTGTCACTGCACCTATATGTAGGTAGTTATTAAAAAAATCACAAATATATAAAATCAACTTTATTTCCTAACCAACGTTAAGACAACAAGAAAACTATTAAAATGCAGTAGTGTAAGTAACTAGTAATTATTTTACGACGTAACGAGTAGCCTAATCTTTCTATATTTCACTTTCACAGATAGATCAATTGATAAGTTACAATATTTATTATCAAGTAACTATAATATCTAATAGATACAATAACCTTACGTTATTAACTGAAATGAGATCAAAATCATGATTAAATTATTTGAGAATGCTAACAAACAAGTCTTTAGGTATTTATGATTGTGAGAGATACCATCATGATTTGATGAATCTGTCGAACGAATGAATGGCAAAAATTATGACAATAATGAGTTTAGACTCGGCGACGAACGACTCGCACGCATGAACACTACGCATTTAAAGTACCTACTCATGCAACAGCTATATTATTTTCCCACAAACTGCTATCACCGGATCCGGTCTTCGGATCCGGTATATTGGTACCGGATCCGGTAACCATTAAATGATGCCGGATCCGCCGGATTACCGGATCCGTTTTTCCGGATTGCAATCCCTAGTTCCGCAAAACTAGTTTAACAAAAGTAAACAATAAACATTGCGGCAAATAAACAATAAAAATTTGCTGCAATGTTTATTGTTTTTTACCAACTTTAAACGGGCGTTCTAATTAACAAAATCTTGATAACGAGAGATATAAACTTGTATTTTAACTCTGAGCCAGCACTTGCAAATTACTGAAGTTACGTTTCGGCTCTTTAGATTCAATATCTTATTTAGAACTTGAATACAAACTTGAATGCGGTTTCTGATTATGATTCTGGCTACATTTAGTAGCAAGTGTGATTTTGGTGAGTTATCGATCCGTGGAGTAGCTAGATATATGTAGTAGTAATTAACAGGTCATTGCGCTTGGTGCAAAGCAGGTGGCGGCCGCTCGCTCCTCACGCGGGAAGCGTTGGCTTCATTTTGTAAGAATCACTGTGACTCTTGTAGTCTTGTGAGCTTTTTTCATTGTATTAAGCTTTAGTGGAAACCGTTACCTACGAGTCCTATAGCTACTGAACTGTAATTACAAACTTCTGAGTCAAATAAAGAGCAAGAGTTAGCTGTAGTTTTAGTTAACCTCTTTTGATTGACCTAATTAAACCTAATGAAATACTGCATTAGCCGGCTTGAATTTTATTACAGCTAGATTTTTAAGATAAGTTTATAAACCTAAAAACTTATGCACTACAAATGAATTAAAGCGTGGTAAAATATATTGATCCATGATACTCGTATATTTTGATTAGCTAAGTAACAGCTAGGAGTAATACCACGGAAACCCAGTGGGAATTTGGTTTATATCTGTAATTATAATTATCTATGAGCTTTGTTGTTTGAAACATCCCTGGCTACAACATAATATATTTATGCAGTGAATAGAAAGCCATTTGTTTTACGTTCATATCGCAAACACTTAGGTGTTATTGTCGCTGTTTCATCTTATAAATAAAAATTAGAACAACATGATCGTAAATATCTAGGCGGATTCTCTTCAAAATCTACAACGTAGGTATCTATATTAAAAGCTACTTTATTATAACTAGAAAGAAGTTCATAATTTTTTTCCTTAACCCAATGGTTATGGTAATGTGGTATGGTAATAGCCTAAAAATTACCCAAAAAAATCTCAATAATATTTTCCTAAGGATTGCACCAAGTTTATTAGCTGTTGCTTGTAAAAAACATGTTTATTATTTTTAATATTACTTTTCACTGTATGAAAGTTGAACTTTTCCTAGGTCAGAGGAGTGTATGTTATTAGAGGCAAATTGTTTACGAGGCCGTCTGTTGACCCTGTGTAACGCGGCATCTGTTTGCTACCAAAGTTGCGAACAACAAACCGTCTTATGAACAAACTCAGCGAACGTTACGCTTTCAGTTAAAGAGAAATTGACGTCACCACCAAATTGCTCTCTCGTTAATAAATGTTTGATTGTTTTTTTTTCATTCTGTTTATTCTAAATTGACAGATTGGTTCTTGTACTAGACGT
Source organism: Maruca vitrata (assembly GCA_039566165.1). NCBI lineage: Eukaryota > Metazoa > Arthropoda > Insecta > Lepidoptera > Crambidae > Maruca > Maruca vitrata. Next base: position 11,611,925 of record CM076914.1, on the reverse strand, counting down.
AAAGGGTTTGGTTCGCAGTTTTGTTTTGTTATGTTTGCGTTGGTTTGTAAAAATATGTATTATAAAACCGATTGAGCTCATTTGTGCAATTTTGAAATAATTATGACGAATTTTCGAATCTGTATGCTTTTAATTACCGATTTATACATTTTGCTTTGAACGATGACATAACTAAAAAGAGTATTGATTCTGTAATTAACTAGAGCCAACTTGAAATATGCTTATAAACACGCTCGTTATTTCAGTCATGTTATTTAAAAATAAATCCTAACAAAATACGTAGAAATACGAGCAATAACAAGAACTTTTATTTTAACAATGTCCTTTCGTTTGTGAACGTAGGCGTAGGTGTCATATTACAGTAGTAGGTGTTTTAATATATCATTCATTAACTGATATAAACCGGAGTTGTACTAATCAAGTCGTTAAACAAACAATTTCCTAATAGCATTATTTATTTAGAAGACAAAGTCAAAGGTTCTCTGTCTCTTAAATGAGATCATTCGATATTTAAACTTAATTCCAATTTTGAATTGTTCCCGGCAAAGTTGGGAATATGCCGGGAATGGCTTGAATTTCTTCAATAACAGCGATACCCGGCGAATTATCCGCATCTGATCACTCGTTTTTGTTAGCTCGACGCACAATGGGCTCGCAGACATGACTCGAATCATTGTGATGTTGCGACAAAACGCTGCCACCTGTTGTTTTCCCGTGTTTCATTGTCTCTTTCGCTTATGAGTTTTGCTCCGGGTGAACTTGCTTACGAGCGCACTGCGACTTACGTGCACTGATGCCACTTGGCGAGACTCTGCACCCTTTCAGTGCCGCTTTAATGACAGTTCCAAATTAGCGTTTTGGGATCTGAACATAACGTTACCTGAAGCAAGCGGAAAACTTTAATTATTTTATCCACTCTTAACGTTCACTCTGTAGTACGACTGGTACTAAACGATTTAAACGTAATAACAAGCGTACTATAAAACATTCTCAATTGTATATTTGGAAAGTTTATTTGCAAAAGTGAAAACTCAAGCGTTGTTAAATAGGAACTATAGATAAACCTTTCTAGGATAAAACAGGTCTATGTAATCTCTTTATAAGCGACCAAACGTTTTCAATTCCTTAAAATTGTCGGCAAAAAAATAGAAAATTATGGTATTTTAATCTAGATATTTTACTAAAATACCATATTGCGAATTCCACACGATCGTGCCCGTATACAGGTATGTATGCGGAATGCAGTGCAGTGAGGTCCATTTTGTGAGAGGTTTCGATTGTATTCCAGGTATCGCACCTCTAAACGGTCGAATGTTGATTCAACTATACAGAAATATTTAAAATTGTATTATCTATCTTCTCCGAATTTGTTACATCTGTAAATTAAACTCGCCGTTGTAACGCTGCCTGATTGTCGCGTTTCGATTCCAGAACGATCTCGTTTAGTGTTACATTCATTCAGTAGCGGTACCATGAGTTGGCTATCGAAAACTTACGTACGTTAAAAACCTATCGAGTTGTTTTTTTCATACGACCAAATTTTAGTTCTTAGTGTAACCACCAGGGGCGCTGTACAAGTTTTTCATAGACATATTTACGTAGGCGATATCGAGTCCGTAACTTTTAAACTCATGGTAGCGCTACAGTTGTTATGAAAGTAATGTCACGAATGAAAACATAACTGTGTTTCAGACATAGAATACTTGACTGATTGCTTATTGATGACTGCAATTCGTCTAATAAACAGTTACAACAAGTAAACATATTTACGTAAATTATACTTTAAGTATTAAGACTAATTAACAAATCCGTTAGTTTATTTTCGCTTTTTTACAAGTCGTAACCCTTCTCTATCCGAGGTGCGAAATAAAAATAAAAAACAAAATAGTACGGAACCATTTCAGCTGCCTTAATCAAAATTTAAAATATAAGCTTTGAGCTCGGAGCTCTCGAAAATGTATCTTTTATTAATCTACCTACGAGTAACTGAAAGAAATATTTAACTGAGTCAACATTGCTTGCTTAAAAATAATCACAGAATAAAACGAAAAAACCTTTTTGGAATTTTTGGAAAAATCCGCATTCATGTGTAAGAGCTCGGCATTTGCGAGGGATTTTAGTTAATTTACACGAACAGGTCCGTGTATTTTTCCAATATAAAAAGTAAACAAAGTTTTTAATTGAATAAATCGTCGGGAGCTTGATATTTCATAGAAACCGCATTGAGTTCAGATTTTTATAAATTTGAACATCGACGAAACCTACCGAACGATTTTCCTGCTTTAACTTTTTAATAAGCTAAGTGGCTGCTGCCGGGCGACTCACAATGAGAGATTATCAGACGTGTGGCTTTGCAAAAATCCGTATGTCAATATAGTATAGGAGGCACACGCATTTAAAGACAATAGCGACCTGCCCTCGCTACGCGTCTGGTATATTACTTATTATCGTGACGTGACTTTAACACATGCTGTCGTGATTTTTTTTGTAGATATTGATATGTACTAAAATATTTTAGAGGAAGATCCCAGAGCCGCCAGACATCACTTATTTTCTAATGGACAAAATATATACGATTGAGTAGTGGTGGGGTGTACTATCATCATATGACTAGTTGCTACCTTGACCAGACGGCCATTTTTCAGATATCAACCAATCAAGGTACATAGAAACACTGCTCACCTCACTTAAATTCTGATGACTGATTTTAACATATATTTCACACAATATCATTAAAAATCAGGTTTTATTACTCCCAGACACATGCGGTCGGCGGTTTTACCTTACAGACGCTTTAAAACTATGAAAAAAATTTTACTTTTACTTAATTTTACTTATTTTGTGATGCTTGATTTTTATATATGTTATTCAAACAACTATTTTAAAACGTTTTGCAAACGGACAGACCGATCTAAGGGGCCATACATTCACCAGACCCAACTGTTTTAGAAATTTTTTTTTAAATTGAATTTAGTTAAGTTTTTCTAATAAAATAGTTTGTAAGGTACAATTCTATAATTATTGCGGTCAGATGAGCACTTTTTAGTTGTTTGAATAACATATATAAAAAACCAAGCATCAGAAAATAAGTAAAAGTAAATTTTTTTTCATAGCTTTAAAGCGTCTGTAAGGTAAAACCGCCGACCGCATGTGTCTGGGAGTAATGAGTCCTGATTTTTAATGATATTGTGTGAAATATGTGTTAAAATAAGCCATCAGAATTTAAGTGAGGTGAGCAGTGTTTCTATGTACCTTGATTGGTTGATATCTGAAAAATGGCCGTCTGGTCAAGGTAGCAACTAGTCATATGATGATAGTACACCCCAACACTACTCAATCGTATATATTTTGTCCATTAGAAAATAAGTGATGTCTGGCAGCTCTGGGATCTTGGACCATTTTAAAAGACACTTATATTCTATTATATACTAGCGGCCGCCCGCGACTTTGTCCGCGTAGTAATGGGTTTTAGTAGCAATAATGTATTAAAATAGCCTACATGCCTTGTAAAATTTGCTATTTATTAGTGTAAGTTCCGTCAACGTTCTCCCATAGTACGTCCCCCCCCCCCCCCGGTCGAATTTTTAAAAAAAAAGTAGCGCTGGTGTCTTTTCAGTGTGCCAGCTATCTCCATACCAAGTTCTATGAAAATCTATAAACACGTAAAAGTTCTCTCATACTAATTTTCACCCCCCCAATGAACCCCATGGGGGTTGAATAAAAAAAAAAGTAGCCTATATGTTATTCCACGAGTGCCAGCTGCCTTCATACCTATAAAAATCCATAAACACTTATAAGTTCTCCCATACTACGTTTCACCCCCCCCCCCCCCCCATTAACTCCCATGGGGGAGGAATTTAAAAAAAAACTATCGCTCGTGTCTCTCTTGAGTGCCAGCTTCATACCACACGTATTATAAAAATCTATAAACACGTAAAAGTTCTCCCATACTAATTTTCATTGAAATTGAGTGGTTAGGTGGCGTCGGCAGCGTGTGGGCCTCGTCAGTTCCACACGTTGGCTCAGGAGGCCACGTGCACTACGTGCGCCGAATGGTCCAAGATCCCAGAGCTGCCAGACATCACTTATTTTCTAATGGACAAAATATATACGATTGAGTAGTGGTGGGGTGTACTATCATCATATGACTAGTTGCTACCTTGACCAGACGGCCATTTTTCAGATATCAACCAATCAAGGTACATAGAAACACTGCTCACCTCACTTAAATTCTGATGGCTGATTTTAACATATATTTCACACAATATCATTAAAAATCAGGATTCATTACTCCCAGAAACATGCGGTCGGCGGTTTTACCTTACAGACGCTTTAAAGCTATGAAAAAATTTTTACTTTTACTTATTTTCTGATGCTTGATTTTTATATATGTTATTCAAACAACTAAAAAGTGCTCATCTGACCGCAATAATTATAGAATTGTACCTTACAAACTATTTTATTAGAAAAACTTAACTAAATTCAATTAAAAAAAAAAATCTAAAACAGTTGGGTCTGGTGAATTTTTGGCCCCTTGGATCGGTCTGTCCGTTTGTAAAACGTTTTAAAATATATATATATAAAATAGTTGTTTGGATAACATATATAAAAATCAAGTATCACAAAATAAGTAAAATTAAGTAAAAGTAAATTTTTTTTCATAGCTTTAAAGCGTCTGTAAGGTAAAACCGCCGACCGCATGTGTCTGGGAGTAATGAAACCTGATTTTTAATGATATTGTGTGAAATATATGTTAAAATCAGCCATCAGAATTTAAGTGAGGTGAGCAGTGTTTCTATGTACCTTGATTGGTTGATATCTGAAAAATGGCCGTCTGTTCAAGGTAGCAACTAGTCATATGATGATAGTACACCCCACCACTTCTCAATCGTATATATTTTGTCCATTAGAAAATAAGTGATGTCTGGCGGCTCTGGGATCTTCCTCTAGAACGCGTGCATGCAAACCGCAGAAAACCTCAAAGGCCGTCCATGTGAGCACGAGCCGAATTCAAATGACTGATTCCCACTCGCAAATTGATTTGCACCCTACTCACGGCGCACGCTAGTAACTACCTACCTTATATGAGCTTGTGTATGAACACAAACGTAAACCTAACATTTTTTGCAATAAAGCTTTAAGCTTTGGGGTAATTTAATCTTTCTTGAATTTTTTTATGTTTGTGTGTCAATCCCAGATTACAATGCTATGTTTGTTAGACAATTTCTGAGTTGAGACAGACAGGAATGCAATTACCCTACAGTTAAAAATTCCGCGCCTTTGTTGCGAAATAATTTACTAGACAGAAAAAAGTATTTAACATTCGAGTCCCATTTTGCTTAGCGGTAGAGGCCGCAGCGTGTTGACTCTTTTGTGAGTGGCTTATCCAACCGACGATAAAAAACGGAGGAGGTTCATAATTTTATTATTTTTTCCTTGTATTGTATTACTTTTTAATTGTATTCAGCCATCTTTATTTTCCTTCTGTCGCGTCATCAAAGGTTCTGCCAGAATATCAACGCCGTTGCGTCCTTGCGGCTGCTACGGCACATGCTGAGGCAGAACCTTTTGATCATAAATATATTTTTATGTGTATGTTTGATTTTAGTTTTGTAAGTCTTTATGATCAATAAATATTTTCTATTTCTATTGACGCGTATATTTCAGTGTTTTTGATATGTATTCGTAAATCTGTGAGATTTACGAATACATATCATATCGTTATGTATTTAGTTATAATATTTCACAGGCAATAAGATACCAGATTAGGTTTCATTCTTATAATAATAGTTTATCTTCTAATGCATGAATTGAGCTTCATCCAGTATCGGGCCGATCCGAAGTAACAAGCTTTCCTCATACCTAAACCCACTCCTAATGATACTGAATACCATTCAGTTCAAAATAGAATAGAATACAAAGTGATGATAATCTTGAATCAGATCCTTTGTTTTAAAGTTGCACGTCTATTGTGCTTGTACGGAATACTTAAACGATAATCAGATATTTGAGAGCCGCTTCGCCGATTAGATAGATTCTTAAATCGGAAACGTACAATACAAAATGTAGTGTTGATTTATACTATAGTATCAATCAATGTTGGCGCATAAAGCACATTTCTGCAATGGAATTGGTGTAATGTTTCGCACCTCTGAGCGCGATTCCTGGAAGGACGGGTGTTCAAATCCCCGGTTCCCCCGATCAATTGGAATGGAATAATTCAAATGTTAAGTATCTAGCACATAATATGCTTCAAGCATCATGACGAGTACGAGGAATATTTTGTCAAATGGCGACTTAATATTACCCGAGGCTTTGCAGGTGTTTTGCAATGTTGAGCTCCGCTCATTAACTTCTCCCTTACTCCGACTCTAACCAAAGCAAGGTTTGTAAAAATTTTATAGCGTATAACATTTTGCTAGTTTCCCAGGATGCCAATCCGGCTCTGGATTTCAAAAGGAAGAATTGAACCCTTATGGGACATCACTTGTCTATCGGTCTGCCTGTCAAGACCCTCTTTCGCAGAAACAAGCGGATGTATCAAATTGATATTGATATTAAACTCTCACGTCGGCGGTCTCCCGTTGCTGTAAATATAGCAAACTTATAAACAGACGCAATATTAACACATATTTTTTCTTGTTGAGTTCTGCGGGAGAATAAATAACTACACAGTGTACCTAGCTACTATCCAAATACCCACCTATATAAAAGTCATGTATTTTGGAGGAATTATGGTGTTAGAATAAAACATTTTTTGTTCGGAACCCTCACCGTACATGGGAGCTTGACCACCTGTTATTATTTACAAATTATTGTTTTTTTTTTTATTTATTTATTTAAAATATACATACATAATCCTTACAGGCTAACCTAATACAATTATGTAGTTTTTGATGCTATATCAATAGCCAATCTTACGACCTCACTTGGCCACTCACAAAACAGGTCTAATTTCTCCGCCATGGCATTGGGGGTGAGAGCCATCCGCTCCCCCGCAAGCCCGGTGATGATGACAAGGCTCCTCCAAGCCATCATCGTTAGTCAGTTAGGAAAAAAAAAAAAAAAAAAAAAAAAAAGCAGTCGAAGCGCCCGCACGAGCGGCGCCCGCTGCAGCAGCGCGGTGCGCGCGCGCGGCTCCTGCAGCAGCGGGGGCCGCCGCCGGCGCGACGAGTACTCGTCCGGCACACAGATACTCATGCTCTCTAATAACCGAGGGTTGTGTATAATACCCCTCCATGCCTTCGTGTCTAATTTCACGTGAGTTTTCAAGAAGGAAAATAATAAATACTCGGAATAAGCATTTTGTATATTTGTCAACATTGCTCACAATATGTTGAAAAATGTAATATCGTTAATTTTGTTTCTGGCAAAGATTATAAAGACTCAATTAAAGTAATCTATTGACACTTAGGTAATATACATCAACACAGGGCATAACCTACAAGGATTGAATTTTGGCATAAACTACAAAGATTGAAATTTTGCTCAGGGGTTTCTTTTATAACGTAGGGGAGTACCAAGAAAGGATTTTTGAAAATTCATCTCCTAAACAGATAAAACAGGGGCGCAAAGTTAGTATGAAACTTTAAAATTTTGTAAAGATATTCTAATGAAACTTGGTATGAACATATATATTTCAACAACATATAAACATCAATTTATCGAATTTTAATAGCTTACGTAAACATATAAAGTAGTGTAGATAGTTACAATTAACATAAATTCTTAAAGTAGGTATAATGAACACTTGTAGGTATGCTTTATTTGATTATCCGAGTTAAATCGCTAACTGAATTAGAACAATTACGTAGTATTTAACACCCAGGGAATCCCTGGTTGTTTAATTTTGAATACATTTCCGAATTTTGGTGCGATTTGCTTTATACTGATTTCTTGCGGATATGCGTCAACTTTTTTTTAGTTTATCTATAATGTCAATTTATTTTTGATTCCTTTTGCTTTGGTGCGTCTACCTGAAATTTAAATAATTGTATTAATCAATTAATCAATTTTACCAGAACCCGATATTAAAATTATTAACCCTAAATGTATCGAACATTAGAATAGCGTGACTTATTACTATTACGTTGGATAATATAAAACCAAACCTGTAGTTTAGAATTTTAATATTGTCTAAGAGATTAATATACATCTCATAACGTTGCTCACGTTGTATGTTCGTAATATGTTTTCCAAATCGAATTTTACAAGAGACAAGGAGATCTGAAATTGTGTTTTACTCGTAAATTGTCTAGGTTAAGTTGAAACGAGAATTCATGGTAAGGCATCAGCAGGCTCAGTGCAGACGGTTCTATTGCCCCACATTTATTGCTCTGCCGCACCATTTCCACCCTTTGATTAAAACTTTCAGAGAAACTCAATATGTGCCATGTGAACGCCAACTCGTGTTTTCAGTAATTGACCCCAACATTCCATCGTCGTTTAACGATCGTTATAATATGGCTGTTACGGTACCGAAATTTTGTCAGTAGGTACTTAAATTTGGTATAATATAGTAAGAAAGTAAATAATATAAACTTTTTGTATGCCTACGTCTTCTAGGAATGTCGGTCTATCGTTTTCCACTTCATGTAATCTCCGTTGTATTCAAGTGGTACTCTCGAAAGCTATTGACACATTTCACTTAACATTTATAGCAAGATATTAATATTTATCGTTACTTAATACGTATTTCGTACAACATTTTCAAGTGTTCTCTTAAATGCAGATTAAGGATAGTGAGTAAAGAACACGAAAACCAGCCAAAACATACAGAAAAACAGCAACACACAAAACGTTTTCACCTTCAATCGACTTAGTTATTTTTTCAAAAGTATTTAATGCAATATAACATATAAACTGAAAGTAAACAATAACTTAAAAAACATGAATTAATTTTTGGTTACTACTTACTAACTTGCTCTTTATAAGTTGTCTTTTTGTCGTGTGATCAAATTAACAGATCGATTCAGTTTATCAAAGACAAAGCTAGAGACTTAGCTAAAATCCTCACCATTCTCCCTCGTAAATACATTATATTTGAAGTTTCTACTTAAGCATGGAATGCTCTTCCAGCTCTTGTTTTCCCTCCCTCCTATGATCCCGGGCTCTTCAGGCGGGGCGTGAAATGGCATTTAAGCAGGCCTTCAGGGTGAGTGCGACAGGCTCAATATGGTCTATTTTGCCTGTCGACCTCATATTTGGATTTCACTAACGCTTACAATCAGGTGGAGTGAGGTCATCTTGTTATAATAAAAAAAGTACATATTTTATATTAAATTAGAAAACTGTAACTGTCCGGGATATTTATCATGTTGTTTTGTTTTAATGAGCTCCCGATATTTCGGCACTGTTGCAAGCGCCATGATCACGGGTGAACTGTAGGACTGCGAGAATGACGGTAGGTAAAACAACATGGTAAATATCCCGGACAGTTACAGTTTTCTAATGTGTGTAACCATGACAGTTTAAAATTTTATATTAAATGTCTCATGTTCATTACTTACATATAGACTGCCTTGATTTATTAATCATTTATCAATCATCATTTTCTTGGTTTTTCTTGAATTCATTACTTGTAAGCTTAATTATATATATCATATTCTTAAAATTTAGTATGTTACACGTCTCTCTATTATTAATAATTAATATGTGTGTCGAATACGAACATTGAGAACGTGGTGAGTGAACTAGTAATCAATATTCCTAATTGTTTGTTTTGCTTTTTCAGGTATGAAAGAATCGGAGAAGTCTTAAAAATAATCATTCGGTCGGTGAGTTGAGACAGTATTGCATGAAAAATGTAGGAAGAATTTGTAAAGCTCTGAGTCACGGTAGGCAAGTATATCTTTTTTTTTTTAAATTAAAGTAACACGGGGACGAAAAATATTTAAATTATAAAACCTAAAGGTTTCAATATGTATTCATGGCATTTCTTTTAATTTAAGTAAACCAGTTCTATTTTCGTAGTACTTAGTATGGGCTTTTGTTTTGTACTTTTGTTTCTTGGAGCATACAAAGGAATTTAGTTTAAAAAGAAAGAGATAAGTAGGTAATGCGAATATACAGGTGGGAGACATTTTGTCGACCGGTTGCTGTTACCACCATACAGTTGCGTAAAACCCGCCAAGTGACTCTGACCTCTCTCGGTCAGGTCGCGTTCCGGGATCAGCACTGTACGAACCGGAGCCAGGGGGGACCATTGCTGCGGCAAGCGCCGGACCAGTGGTGTCTTAGCGGCGGTATTGTGCGGGCGGAGCGGGTCAGCCCGCCGGCCAGGGAGACCCGTAGAAACGGTGGTGCCGCTGGCCGCCCGCGGCATAGTACAGGGGCCCGACGGAGACTAACCACCTCCGAAGGCTGCCCCACCAGGTCGCGCATAATCCCGGAGCGGCTCGTCGTGCCGGGTGGTGCCCGGAGTGGGACCCGGCGAGTCCGCCTGCGGGGGGTACGAGCGCCCTTCCGTCCGGCGGACTGCCCAACTCCAATGCGAGACTCCACGCCTTTTCTCATTGTCGCCGCAGCAATGGTCTCTTTCACGTCCCCTTTCCTCTAATCTCGATGGCAGTACAACAAACGCAACATCGTTCTACAGCGGCACCCAACTCCCACCCCTCGCTGTTTGAGGTGGAGTTCACTAACATCCGTGGACTCCATGCAAACCTCAACGCCGTCCACCAACACCTCGAGACGGCGAGGCCTGCGATGTTGTTTCTGACGGAGACTCAGATTGGCTGCCCTGCCGATTACGGCATACCTTCGCTATCCGGGCTATGAGCTGGAAGAGTCCTTCCAGCCCAAGGCGGGTGTGTGCCTTTTCGTCAGGGCGGACGTCTGTTGTGTCCGTCTTCACTGCCTCGAAGACCCATCCCTCTCCATCCTTGGTGCACGTGGATTTAGGCTCTGTGAGCAGAGTCTACGTGTGCATATACCGGTCCCATAAAGGTGACACTGAGACAACTCGACTCTTCGACCATCTGAGTCAGGCGGCAGACATCGCTCAGGCGCGGTTCCCCAATAGCGAGCTGGTGTTTTAGGGGACTTTAATGCCCACCATGACACCTGGTTAGGCTCCCTAAAACAGACCATGCTGGCCGGACCGCCCACGCATTTGCTCTCACGCATGACCTGACGCAATTGGTACTCCAGCCCACCCGGATGCCTGATATTGTATCGGTCATGCGCCCTCCTTGTTGGACCTTCTGCTGACGAGCCACCCATCCGGGTACCTAGTGTCGGTTTGTGCCCCGCTGGGGTCGTCCGACCACTGCCTGGTGGGTGCAACAGTGCCATGCTCCGCTCCCCACAACCCGTGGAGGTGACGCGGAGACTGTGGCGCTACTCGTCGGCAGATTGGGATGGTATGCGTGAATACTTCGCATCCATCCCTCAGAGAAACTGCTTTGGAGGAAGTGATCCCACGGAGTGTGCAGCGGCTATTGCGGGTGAGATCAGTCTTGGAATGGAGTATTACATTCCATTTACTGATGTCACCTGCGGTCGCAAAGATGATCTCTGGTTCAGTCGTGAGTGCGCCGCAGCCGTTGAACTGAAACGGACGGCGTACCGCAACTGGGCCAGGGCTCATGCACTTGGGGATCCTAATATTGCCTCGATTAAAGCAGCCTACAACAAAGCCACCAAGGCCACCAAAGGGCATACAACAGAGCAGATGCCCAGCGAGTTGCACGTGTTGGCCAGGACCTTATTAGGCATCCCACGGGTAGCCGCTCCTTTTGGCGCCTGGCTAAACATGTGCAATCCAACTTCTGTCTGCCTTCGCTGCCCCCGCTGAAATATCCTGACGGTTCGCTAGCTCATCAACCGCAGGAGAAGGCAGATCTGCTTTCCAATCTTTTTGCGGCCAATTCCGCATCGATGACGGTGGAGCACAGCCGCCTAAAATTCCACATTGCGGTGCACATATGCCTGAGATCCGAATCAGGCAATGTGATGTACGTGCTGAGTTGCAGTCACTTGATGTAAGGAAAGCTAGTGGCCCGGACGGTATTCCAGCGTTAGTACTCCAAATTTGCGCAGCGGAGTTGTCTCCAGTACTCACACGCCTGTACCGCCTTCTCTTATACCTTCGGGCATCGTGCCCCGGGCTTGGAAGGAGGCGAATGTTCAACCTGTACCCCAAAAAAGGGGACAGGTCCGATCCTGCCAACTACCGGCCCATAGCTATAACCTCAGTACTGGGTAAGGTGTTTGAGCGGATAATTAACGCCCAGCTCATCCGCTACCTAGAGGATCACTCGCTGCTGCGTATGACCGTCAATACGGTTTTAGACCAAAACGGTCCACGGGTGATCTTCTAGCGTACGTTTCGCACCTCTGGGGGAGGCTATGGAGAAGCATGGCGAATCTATGGCAGTTAGCCTTGATATCGCTAAAGCGTTTGACCGTGTATGGCATCGTTCGCTTCTCTCCAAGCTCCCGGCATACGGTCTGCCACCTCGCTTGTGCGAATGGGTTGCGGGATTTTGGAGGGGCGCAGGATTCGTGTCCCTTTGTGACGGACGCACTTCTTGTTTCCACCCAATAAATTCCGGTGTACCTCAAGGTTCCGTTTTTGTCGCCGACATTGTTTCTGCTGCATATCAATGACATGTTGTCACTAGGCAACATTCATTGCTATGCGGATGACAGCACTGTCCACGCACGTTATTTCGGAAGACCTGGGGTAAAGCAGACCGAAACCGAGGAAAAGAGGAACCTTCTTGTCGCCGAGCTTGACGGGGTCTTGGACCGCATTTCCGAATGGGGCTCATGCAATCTTGTCGAGTTCTATGCCAGAAGACACAGGTGTGTGTTTTTCTAGTAAAGTGTCTCCTTTCCTTTCCCATCCTACTCTTCAGAGCACCCCTTACCAATACAGGATAGCCTTAGCATCCTTGGCATGGATGTTCGCCGCGACCTAAACCAGCGGGATTACATCGAGAGCGTCATTAGAACAGCCTCCCGCAAACTGGGGATCCTGAACAGAGTGCGGCGATTTTTCACACCGGTGCAACTCTGCCTTCTTTATAAGGCACAAGTTCGCCCATGTGTAATATTGCTGTCACCTCTGGGATGGCTCCGCAAAATACTTGCTCGACGCCCTCGATAGGTTGCAGCGACGTGCTATCCGTATTGTCGGTGATGTAGAGGTGTCCGAGATCTTAGAGCCTCTCCAGCTACGTAGAGACATTGCCGGTCTAAGTGTTCTCTACCGTCTCTATAATGGGGAATGCTCTGAAGAGCTATTCCAGCTAGTCCCTCCCTCCCCTTTCCACTCCCGAACGACACGTGCTGGACAGCGCTGCCATCCACATACAATGCAGGCGCTGGTGGCTCGGACAAAGAGGTTTAGCTCCTCATTTCTGCCCCGTGCCATTAAGGCATGGAATGCCCTTCCAGCTCATGTTTTCCCTCCCTCCTATGATCCCGGGCTCTTCAGGCGGGGCGTGAAACGGCATTTAAGCAGGCCTTCAGGGTGAGTGCGACAGGCTCAATACGATCTATTGTGCCTGTCGACCTCATATTTGGATCTCACTACCGCTTACCATCAGGTGGAGTGAGGTCATCTTGTTAGCCTTTTTATAAAAAAAAAAAAAAAAAATATTTCGTTGTTAATTAGAGACTAGCAATGTTTATTGGTAGTTTGTACATACTACCCTCAAATAGCGGGATCATTTAAAAGTCGTAATTTAATAGCTGATGAGGAAGGGACAGGACTCTCCGTTTGGAGTCGTGCCTAGCGTAGTAGCGAGCCCGAGGTTGCCATCTGTCCCACATAACCTATACTGCTACAAAAAGGGTAGATAAGAACATAAGTGCCAATGTCAATCCAAAAAAGCATCATGCACTCCACATACATCGATGGTTAGTTTATAGAAAAAATACCCTTCAACGCTTATTGATAGACATTCTTATCGTGTTGAGTTAACATCAGAAACTTTAAGTTTTCAAAATTGTGTTACATAGTTCGCTGCTTTTTTTTTATTATTTGCTAACATGGTCACCTCACTGATGGTAAGCGGTAGTGAGATCCACACATGGGGTCAACAGGTACAATAGACCATATTGAGCCTGTCGCACTCACCCTGAAGGCCCGGGATTATAGGAGGGAGGGAAAACAAGTATTTAGCGAAGCCATCCCAAAGGTGAGAGCCGATTCCACACATGGGCGAACTTATGCCTTATACAAAAGACGGAGCTGCACCGGGCTGAAGAATCGCTGCACTCTGTTCAGCAGGAGATATTTAGTTATAACGCTGATACAAAGCCCATGACACACAGTGACAGGCGTGCCTATCGGGTTCATCCCGTGCATCAGTTGGCGAGCAACCCTAAGTTTAACAAACTGTACTGCCGTTGCATCTGGCTTCGTGATTTCGATGCACGCAAGCAGTCGGCTCCCCGCTTACCTGCTCGGCCGGTCCCCCTCCGGCGAACGTCCGTCACTCTCACACCCGCGCGTTACATCGTCCGTCTCTGTCTGGCTGCGCCGGCGCAACCGCAGCGAAACGTGATCGTTTTACCTGCGAGCCAGGTCTGTGCGTTATACAATAATAGAGATACATTCTCTTGCTTCATAGACTGCGTTATTTGATTTGTGCTACTTGGATTTTATGCAAACACCTTTTATTAAATAATCAAGTTTTTAAAACATGCACTCATACTTTTTTCTTACTTATGGTGTCTCGTAATCATAAAATTAGTTTTATTTCAAATCCTTAGTGTTCCCGCAATTAAAAGATAATACTATAATCAGCAAAGCAAAGTAAAAGATAAAAAAACCATGAAGCTATAAAATCGTTAGATAGAAATGTTTGCAAACATTCAAAGAATCAAAACAAATTCATAAGTTTCTTTTTGAAAGCACTTAAAATATTTTATTACAAATTCTTTTCCGGATCATTTTTCCGCACCTTCTCATGAATTATGCAACGCAATGAATTAAATTTGTATTGGGTACGCACCTAAGTAAGCACTTGCTTAATGGATATAAAGAGCCGGTATGAACTCCTTAAATATCTAGTTAGGCTCTAAAAAACAATAACAATAAGTGTGAAGAATATGTCAGTAAGTTTCATTCATTATTTGTCATGTCCCAGAGGTTTTATTAGGTGTCTCTTTGTTTATTTGCTTTTGCAATTCAAGTGTCGAGTTGTCCTTCACTAAATAAAGCTTGTGAGGGTTACATACAATACCCAGACAGCAAGGACCATTAACTGGATACAAAATTACCATCACAACTTCAAACAAATCCCTCGTACTTTATTATTCACCTGGTTCTTCTGTTTAAGAGGGTTTCCGAGGAGACCTACTTCCAATATCCAAAAGATTATTGTTTTAAATTGTACTGTAATGACGCGTCGTTAAAATCAAAACAAACATTTTCATCCGCCCTTCGGAATTATTAGCACTCTGAAACAAAGTTTGAGCAATAAAATATACTGTTATGATATTAATGATTGCAGACGGCCTCATTGTTTTGATTAATATACCTACTAGGGTGGTCCTTATTCCTACGAAAAAAATTTTTTTTTTTTTTTTGTGCGGGGCACTACGTAATTTGAATATATACCATAAGAAAATCTTTCATTATTTTTTTTATTTTTTTTTAAAGACATTTAGGGGTCGCTACCAAGGTTTGAATTTTAAGTAAAAACACAAAATCTGTATTTTTTAGATTCATTTTTTTTTATAGCCAAGAAATAAAAATATTACAAAATGATTGTTGTAGCTATGAACTAAGATATTTTGTACATATTTGCGCCCTAGTTGATGACTTCTTAGAACTGAAGTGCGGGGCGGGCTAAATGGCGACGCGTCGGTACAGAAGAGGGGTTGGGGGGAAGGGGACAAACAGCGATTGTCTATTCTATCTATGCGATGTTCATTTGCACGTAAAATGTGATACAAACACTTAAATAAAACATTAATGAAACCATGATTTAAGATATCCTTCAACGCTTTTTGTAAAAATTTTGACAGCTGGTAGCGACATCTAAATCTAGACCAAATAAAAAAAAATAAAAGTTTATTTCATATTTAGAGGTATATAATCGAATGAGAAAGTGCCCCGGGGATAATTCAAAAGTCGAAAAATAAGGACCACCCTAATACCTACGTATTAATAATAAATGCCCTCAGTATAGATTTGCTACTAGTAGAGCATCAATCTTACCTGGTAGGTACTTAAGAAATTAAATGAATACTTATATTCATTGTAACGATACCTGCCTGGTAGCCACCAGGCATTCCATTCAATACAGCCGTATTGAATGGAATTCGCATAGTTTGTCTGAGTAAAATTGAGACTCACGCAAGCACATTCGTCATACCAATTTTTTATACATATCAATGTAAACGTAAACCTAAACAACTCAGCGTGTGTACACTCAGTTTACAATAAATCTAAGTGAGACTGTATTAGGTTGGTTCTTTATGAGGCATGCATCTATACTAATATTATAAAGCTAAAGAGTTTTTTGTTTGTTTTAAGTGAAACTATTAAAAATCCAATTCAAAAAGGTCCAAATTGAAAAAATATTAAAAATAAATAATATTAAATATCGAGGTAGGCTTTAGGTTATATAACATCACGCTGAAACCAAAAGAGGCGAAGATACAGTGGAAAATGGGGGAAAATGCGGATGAAGTCGTTGGCACGGCTACTTTATAAATAAAATGTCATTCGACAGTGCAGGGACAGGATCACCCGGATGTGAGGATGTCGCGTCGGCGCGCACGCACTCACCATGTGTTCACATTTACAAGCGCCTTTCGTTCCGCACACATGCTCTAAACATTACTACAAAAAATGCACTAAAATAGTACACGGTTCAAAATTGTAATATATCTTTTTACAGAAGTATTTTTAATTTTTATTGCGTCTGTTTGAACTCTAGCTTTCGTTCCCGCGTCCCACGACAATAGTAAATATAAAAACGATATCTAGCCTCATGTCGCACTTGGGGCCACCAGAAAAATACCGGCTTTTCCTAACTACAATATTTGGCCAGCGCGGTACACTAATGTCTGATCGCCTGATACAGCAGTGGGGACGTAAATGGGCTGATGATGTACGATATTGTACATCATATACATACAATAATCTTATTTTCTTTACGTATAAGTTGTTTTCATTGCTGCACGAGGCCTCTGAAATGTGGGTCTCAAATATTATCTCAAATATACTCAAGCTGCCATTCTTCTTTCAAGAAGATTTATCGATTTATGCCGTTTCTGCCATAAGCGCGTACATAGGCTCCACAGATAAACAGTTCAGAATTCCAAATATCATTATTTTGGGTAGGTTGTTTTTATAAAGATCTTCTATAATATTTTCTATAACATTATCATCTATGTTATTTGTTGATATTTGTGTCAAGAATTCCTGAACTACGACTTATCCTGCTTATTACAATGTCTATTATTATAACTAACAATTAATACAACTAAAAAATCTTTTTTCAGACACTTAGTACTTAACAATATTTTTGCACGATATCTAAGATAATCTAAGAATTATACATACATATTCAATGCATAATTCTTAGAAACCATATTCTGTACATTATTAATTCTATACTTATGATAATATTATTTCGTGTTTACTAAACTTATTTTCTTTACGTATATATTACTTACAACTTATTTTTTCGAAAGTAGAGGAAAGTTCCTAATCTAGAAACTGTCGTCAAGAAAAGCCTCTAGAGAAAAGAAATGTCACTTCAAATAGTTTTATCTGGCAAATATGGAAATGCTCGCTGTTCCGAAGATACTTTTAAACGGCTCCCTTTTTAACCTAAATGGTTTTATAAACCTTAGTCTACTTACTACTTAAAACATTTATACAATTTTGCGCTTAGAAATATATATATTTTTCTAAATATTTAGAAAACAATAGGTGTACTTTAATTGGTACCACTTTTAGAGCCTCTTTTTAGTAGAAGAACTTACTTTACTTTTTCACCGACTGAGTTATTAGGGAATAGTGTTTAACGCCGTAAGTGACTACACGCGGACGAAGTCCACAGAAAAGTAGTATGCCAAATGGTTTGGTTTTAGAAAGAAGAATACATACTTAGCTTAATACGCTTTCAAATCTATACTAATATTATAAAGCTGAAGAGTTTGTTTGTTTGTTTGTTTGTTTGTTTGAACGCGCTAATCTCAAGAACTACTGGTTCGATTTGAAAAATCTTTTTGCGTTGTATAGACCATTTATCGAGGAAGGCTTTAGGCTATATAACATCACGCTGCGACCAAAAGGAGCAAAGATACAATGGAAAATGTGTAAAAAACGGGGGAAACGCGAACGAAGTCGCTGGCACAGCTAGTCCTCAATATCACGAAACAAGTTCTTTCGTTTTATGTAAAATTATGTAAAATGTTTGTGTTTCCTTCGTCATCTGCCCACGTACCTATTTGGTGGTTCTTGAAGCACTTAATCGAGTTGAAGTTTATCATGGGTAATACTTTTGTTATTGTCTACAGTTTGGCGTATCATGATATTCATTATATTCAAATTCTTACTATACCTAAAAGATCGAAGCTGGAACATATTTAAATCTTTCGCGTTCCATTACACTAAATAATAGTCTTAGTAAGTAGCTATAGATATTGACTAAGGCCTTATCGCCCTAGTTTAGGGTAGGCCCGTGCCCCAGCAGTGGGGACGTATATGGGCTGATGATGAAGCAGTGTGATGTAGTTCTGCATTTTTGGCATCGTTTACAAAAAATGCATAGTTAAGTCCCCAGAGAGTAACTTGTGTAAAAAATATCTCAAGCTTTTGTAAATTTTCTAAGTTTCGAATTTGAATTTACTCTACCCCTCCACCCACAGACCCTTAAGAAGACATACCGAAAATGCAGAGCCACAGACTTTTAATTTGCCACGGGATCCACCTTCGAATTTAGAAATGGGAAGTAATGAAGCCAGTTTACGGCTTCTCTTTAATAGCATTATTAGCGACTGAAATTATAAGTTGCCTTCTAAATTACTAAGTCAGCCACAATCAATGAGCGTCTACTCTAAATAATACAATGTGAGCCCAAAATTATCCTCTATGTCACGATAGATTTCACTATTTTCACATTCACGACGCAGTCGGATTGTATAATTGGGTGGTTATTCAAAATTTGGTTAACTTCTGACCTGATTTTGAAAGTAGTGTTTTTAGTTAAAAATTGGTAAAGTTTATATTCTATGCTGTGTGTATAACATCTACATAACTGCATCTAAAAGGGCCAGTCACTTTACCTGATATTTCAAGAGAAATTGATGATTTTGTAAAATCAGGGTTCTAGGGACTGATTAGATGTGATAGGGACTGACGTAAAAAACTTTTATTATATCAAATAACACTTTAATTGCAAATCAACTGTAACAATAAATTATCTCTTACAACAACAAAAAGGATTATCAAAAAACAATTAAGTTTAATCGTTATTTTTAATTAAAATTATCCAAAAAACATTAAAATTTAAAAAATAATAAAAATTGTTAATTACGTCCTAATTAACAATAGATAATTTACAAAAAGAAATGTACAAAAAGTGTCTTAAAATGTAATTAAAATCTAGTGTTACCCCCCCTTGCCTTGATGACAGCTTCCATACGGTCCCTCATAGACCTCACCAACTTCAGGAGCTCTTCTCGAGGGATAAGACCTCATTCTTCAATCATCGCGGTTTGGAGTTCCTGTAGAGTGGAAGGAGCCGGATCCCGAGATCGGACCTTACGTTTAAGATGGTCCCAGAGGTGCTCTATCGGATTTAGATTATTACTTCTCGCTGGCCATTGCATCACAGAAATTTGGGACCTCCGCATGAAGTCGCTCACGATGGCTGCAGTTCGACATACCGCCTCAGAACATGCAGGATCCGCCTCCATATTCCACCGTCTCCTGGATGCAGGCTTGGGCGAAACGTTCATCCTGCCCCCGGTATACTCTTCTTCGTCGGTCGTTGCAGAAAAGACACTCGTGTCTCGTCTGAGAATAGAACAGCTCCCCATTGCTCAATGGTCCAATCGACGTGGTCGCGAGCAAACTGCAAGTGGGCTCGCCGGTGCGCTGCAGTCAATTTTGGACCTGTAGCAGCTCTGCGGGCTGCTATGTTCTTCTCCTTCAGTCTTCTTCTAACCGTGGAGACTTATCTTATAGTGACCGGTTCACGTCGACCCTCAGGGATCTTTTGTGTTACCCCTACCTTTATACACCTACTCCCTGAAGATCAACTGCATAAAAGCAGTAATGTCCTTGGGTCTGAGGTGTATGTATTCGTCTGGTTTCGGATAAGCCGTTTCCAGAAGTCTGAGCCTGTGTCTGGCCAATGAGTGACATTCACATAGGAGATGTTTCATGTCTTCCATTTCTTCCTTGCAGGCTCTACAATCGCTATTTGATGACAATCTCATCTTCATCAGTAACGAATTGGTGACGTAGTACCCTGTTAGCGCTCCCATGATTAGTCGACTTTGAAGTCTGCTTCCACTCATCATGGTTTTGTGCCATTCTTTTGGATTGTCGCCGATAAAGCTCTTGGAGTGAACCATACCTGGTTTATTCTTCCAGTGCTTCCAACGCTCGTTATCAACAGGTTCCCTAATTGCCATGTTGATGGTGCTTAAAGCTAGCCCAACAAATGGCTCTGGTCCCATATGATTTGCTTCAGAGCCTCGTGGAGACACTCACGGTGCGTCTGCGAACTGCCTGGAGCTTCTGTTGTAACTGAATAGCGTTTGAAGAGCGATTTCTCAAAGAGTACGACACAACGAACCGGTCGTCTCTTTCTGAAGTGCAGCGACGTCTACCGGATCCATGTCGCCGGTTATATAGTCACCAAATCTCCACTGGTATAGCTCGTCTTATACTTTTCTTACGCAATATGTCTCATACTTACTAATGGCATAATCATCTTCAGAACCCATGTAAATATCTGAAAGTTGAAGCCGCTGAGTATTGGTTTAATACATTAAAGTCCCCAAGTTATAATAATTACAATAAACACTATCACAGAAGCAACTTAGTGACTTCAAAACAAGCTTATTGGGGTTATAAATATGACCCGAGACTTGATGCACTAAGAGAGTTCCTTTAAATGCTTTTCTATGTAGTCTGCAAGCAATACAGGGTCATTTTTAATTTTATCCTATCGCTTTGATGTCGCTTCAGACATTTTTTTTTGCAATTTCTTCTTTATTCAAAGTTGTTTTCTTTCTGGGCGTCATATTCTACAACAAATACATTGCGATATTATATTAAAACCATGCATCACACCCTTAATCATCAGTCCCTAGATGTGACATCAGTCCCTAGTCCGTATTACAACTAGGGCCTGATGGACTAGGGACTGACGAATCGGAACAAAATTGAATGAAACCCATTATATAATATCAACAACAAAACCAATAGGCGGTCAAAATAAGCAGGCAGGCCAAACTCATATTTACAGTAAGTAATGATATTAATTTGTTATTAACTATCTTTAAAACGACTTACCTAGGGCCTGAGAGGTTGACTGGCACAGCACGTCGTTGCACAACAAAGTCGGCGATCGCACTAATACCAAAAAAGCTTCCGCGGCTTGGGCAAAGTTTGCAACTAACTTTACACCAATGTTATCATATTGAGTGAGTTATGAATGAGCCTCATGCTTGTATACCGCATATTTTTGAATTTCATAAATGACTAGGGACTGATCGTTTTTATCGCCTACACTTTTTGAATTGAAATAATAAGATAAAACATAAAGTTTTAAGCAATTAAATTGTAATGATAAAGTTAGTAATGTAATAGTAAATGAATTTAAATGGAGTTTAATAAAATCTAGACACGCGGTAGCGTGTCAAGCCAAGGTTCAAGAAACAGAACTGGCGAGCCGCACCGTGTGTAATATTACACGAACCATTTGGAACCACTTTTGAACCCCTCATAAATCAAAAACTATTTCACATAAACGTATCAAATTTGGCTCATATATTGTGACTTGCGAGATAAATATGTGTTCTAAATTTCATAAGCTTATCTCAAACAGTTATTTAGATATTAATGTCCAAAAATCCTCATTTTTATCATTGACTGACTGACAGATCAAAATTCTAACCCAGTTCCAAATGACCTAGAGAGTTAAAATTTGGTATGCAGATAGGTAATTACATGAATACAAAGGAAAAAATAAAAAACTGGCAATTTTTTAATAATTAGGTTAGGTTCTATTATGAACGCTTAACATAAATACCTAATTAGTGCCTAATAACGCCTATATAACGGGGAAGGCAGAGCACTAAGTATATATTTAGGTATACTTACTTATTTACAATTAAGAGTAGGTACTTATAGTCGGTTTTCATATTTATTACTTAGGGTAGGTACCTACATAAAGTCTAGTTTTAGTTTTGAATTTGTCCTTTTCAAAGGACCCACGGCGTTACGATGATATATACTTTTCTACAAAAAGTAATGATATCCAATCAAAAACATAAATGTGAAATGAGAGCCAAGTTCAATATTGCCTTGGTTGTTGACTTTAGCGACAAAAGAAGTGAGATCTAAATGGGTGCCAAGTTCAATGGTCAACCCAGAAATTTATTTATAAGTAACACTATAACATACCTATCATATCTTCTTATAACATAAGATAATGTAAGGTGGTAGCCTATGAAGGTCTGTCTTGGCTAGTTTTCATATATGAATTATAGCCGTCGCAAGTTCTAAGCCTACAAGTATTTGTCGGTTTTTATTTTATAATTCCGAAAATTTGGATTGTTGGTAGAAACTAGCAAGCGAACATAATAATACGTTGGTAGGTTTATAGAAACTAGCCAAGACAGACCTTCATAGGCTACCACCTTACATTATCTTATGTTATAAGAATATATGATAGGTATGTTATAGTGTTACTTATAAATAAATTTCTGGGTTGACCATTGAACTTGGCACCCATTTAGATCTCACTTCTTTTGTCGCTGAAGTCAACAACCAAGGCAATATTGAACTTGGCTCTCATTTCACATTTATGTTTTTGATTGGTTATTCTTACAGAATTATAAATACACTGAAATCAATACCAAATTTGGGAGATCTTACATGGCTAGGGCCTGATATTTGGAGTGAGAAGTAGCAATTTTTAGAAATAAATAGTTTTATGATGTATCTCAAAATGAGTGAGCGTATTAAATGGACTTTCTAACATCGTTTAGTAGTTTTTAATATTGGATAAATTAATATTAAATATGTGAAAATTGACACTAACACCAAGTTAACCAAATTTTTAAAAATCACCCATTATTACATTACGGCTAGCCGTTATTAAAAACAGGGCCGTTTTGTAATGCGGCTGTTATTTTCTTTACGACGGACGATTAGCCGAATTGGATACAGCAGAATAAAAATCCGCCAGAATGTATTCGCCACCGTAAGTTATTCAACACGGCTAGCCATAATGTACTACATGAGTCGCCTATTTGACAGATTTTAGTTCCGGTTCTTAAGATTCTTGGCCCTGCCTAAAATAGCAATAACAATTTCAACACTTCAACATACACAGAAAGTGCGTTCCTAACTTGTAATTTACAAGCATATGAATACGTGTTAGGAATGTCCGTGAACAGTGACTTTAAGGAGAATCCACATGGCTTAGATATAAAAGCAGACCCCGTGTACCGGGTTGCCCCGCGCCCCCACTCAAAGGGGGCTAGAGAGGAGCTCTTTGGGGCTGTTCGGCGGTGGCGTCGTGGTAGTTGGGCTATGCTAGGAACCATGACGTCGCCAAGGCGATGAGGTACATCGCGGTGTTTTAGTCGGTAGACCCCCTGGGCATTGCACTCCGCCCAGGAGCAGCGATTGGCATTTACTATCTTCGCGCCAGTCGCTGAGGAGTCCGACACACCACTGGGAGAGAACCCCATCTCCCGGTGAAGGTGCGTCAAGCATTTCACCGCGTCAAAAAAAAAAGATATAAAAGCAGAAGTTAAGCAAATAAAAATTCCGCAACACGAATCATTATTAATTCTCTTTATAAATACGCTGAATAATTTCTAGTTACATGGGAGATGATATTTTGATATTGAAAATTACATATTATTTGTAGTCGGAAAATGTTAATGTGTTTTATCTAACTGTTTAATTTCGCATTGGGTAGCTGATTGGGCATCATTTTATGAATATATCTCTTACTATCTTTTACGCGCAGAGATAATATGTAAGTGGTATATCTTGCAACATTGTTACGTATTAATTATTTTTCAATTTGGAAGTTTCTAATTCCACGTATATTCCACGATGTCAAGAGAAAGGTAGAGCCGGGTGTGTCTGTGTATGTGCAGCGAGTGTCAAGCGAAGTTGTGTTTACATTGTATTTGCTGCATAAACATATTGTAGTGTGCGATACAAACTTTGCTATCAGCAAATTCAGACCGTGATATTTTTTGTCTGAGAGTGCTTTTACTTTAAAATTGTAAATAGTTTTACTAAATGTAGTCCGAGCTAGCCCAGATCCATCGATTATTTGTCTTAGTAAAGCTACCACAAGTATGCCCTGGAAAATGTTAAATTGAGATAGAAACCACTGGCAATCGAATAAAACCACAAAGCATTATCAAAACAATTTTAGATCTTTGTATGGTAAAATCTAAATAATGTAGAGTGTATTTAAAAATACGTTAGGTAACTTAAAATGAGATTTATTCGCAATTACTGAAAGTATTTTTATTTTGCGGGCTGTAATAATAAAAGCTTACATTGATTCCATAAGTACTCGACATTGTGATAGACATCATCCCCTGTCCTATACCTTTTCTATAAAATACTTATTATATAAAAAAAAGACATAATTTCCTCGAGTAAAATGTATACAGACGAATGAACAACCTCCTCCTTTTGAAGCCGATTAATTTTTAGGTTTTATCATCAACGTTTTAACGGGTATTTATTTTATTTTAAATTATTTCCCGAAATTTCAGTTGATTACTTAGGGCGTAGAGCTTCTTTAGCTTTAAGCATCGATTTCATGCGGCAAGCAGTACCTGATTACGTCACATCTTAAAAAACAACGATAGCTTCTCTTGTTTTCGAGTTGGATAATTATTATTTTGGAAATTTAAAAAAAAAATCCAGGAATAATTTGCACGATTCGATAGTATTACTAAAAGCAAATCGTTCTGTCACAGGAAAACAACCACTCAAATTTCACGGTGTATAATATATATTTCCTAGAACTATCAGTTCTAGGAAATCCGATTTGATAGATAAATGGAAACACTAGGATTACCAAGGAATCTGGTTCCGACATTGGTAGCCGGTACGGTCTTTCTGTAAAGTAAAAAGCTCTTTAGCTATGGTCGTTCATTACAAAGCTGAATAAAACAAGCTACAGACCGTGCTAGAAATCTTAGAGGATATAATAAAATCCTCTTTAGCAAAATTTATTTATTTAATCCCGCTGGCATTGAGGAAAGTATGAAAGTATCGAGAGCATGATAATTAGGATACTTTTTATCGGTTAACGGCGCGCACTCGGTTCCATTTTATGCTTGATTAAGAAAAGTGTCACCTAGTCTAGTCGATATGCGTGCGTTTACCGATCTGTGACGAGTGCTGACGACCGCTATAGAGGTACCGTTCTCCACGGTCGTGAGCGTCTAGTCGGTGCCGTACGACATCTCTGCTGGCGCCAAATGCCACCTCTACTCACTCATCCACATGATTCATCGTGTCCTTGCTAAGAGTGACCGACATTTCCGCATCGGAATCGGCTCCGGATCTCACTTTAGAAAAATCGTCCAATGAGTGCTCAACATACCTTTAATTCCCTACCTTTTGCAACTTTCGACAACTATTTTTTTTTATTGTCAATCCCAGGTTAATGTCAAATCAAAAAAATTACAACACTCTCAAATAATTTCCTTCTCAAAATTAATTTGATTTCAAATTTCATATCATAAAATACGATGTTATTGACCACGGAGGCAACCACCAATATTGATTATTTTATTGTATGTTTTGGGAAGCTTCTGATATTTAAAAAAAAATCAAAACGTCCTTATTATATAGTCCAGTTTTAAACCCCAACCTGCGGATAAATTCCTAGTGCGCAGATAAAACCTTAAATGACTGGACTATAACCGAAGCGATTAGTTATTTTTATCTAAAGTCAATGGGCTGTTTATTCTAAACCGGATCCTGGCTGCTGCCCAAGAAACAATCTATTGGCTTTAACCGGATAACCTGATCGTACTGGCACATTCACACAATGTATGAACCTAATGCCGGACTGTTAGACAATCTTGTATAGTAAAGTTTTATTCAAAACAATATTTTGTTACAAATCGGTACACTGTCAACTAAGTGTACAGTCTTTGCTGTTGCCAAGTCAGAGTTGATATATGATACATGTGTTGTGGTCTTAATTATTTAGCCCAATTATTACGTTGGTCAAGGAACATTTGAACTAGCATGTTGTTTTCGTGCTTGCTTCAAGTTCATGATTTGTTTATGGATATTTGCTTAACATAGCAACCTAGAGCCTGTTTCGTATTCCCTACTACACATTCAAAATGTATGAATGGAAAACCTATTGCTTACATAGGTTACTGGGGAGGTCCTGTCGTTCAACTGCGGACTCGTGACGGAACAGTCGACGAACAAAAGTGTATTGTGGCCTCAGATACTGATACAAGTGCAATCCGACACAGGCCCGCATGCTCCCACGCGCTCGTCTTACGCGCCCGCTTCCCACCGACCCACCCCGCTTGCCCACTAACGACTACCTTAGGGATGCCGAATACTGAAACGGTAAATAAAAAAATATTACAAAATATCACACACATCGATCTAGTCCCGTGGTAAGTAGCTTAAGCACCTGTGTAACAGATATCATAATCAACTGTGGATACACAAATATACTTAAATATTTTTAGTAACACACCCAGACACGGAACAAACACCGACGTTCG
This sequence comes from Maruca vitrata, assembly GCA_039566165.1. Classification (NCBI taxonomy): domain Eukaryota; kingdom Metazoa; phylum Arthropoda; class Insecta; order Lepidoptera; family Crambidae; genus Maruca; species Maruca vitrata. The sequence goes on along the minus strand of CM076914.1, from coordinate 11,584,967 downwards.
TCACACAAATATTTGCCCCGGGTGAGAATCGAACCCACGACTCTTGGAACCGTAGGCAGTGAGTCTGGTTGTGTCACTGTGCCACCGCGCTAGTCAAATAAAACAAAAACCAGGCCGTACTATGGGCTGATATACATCACCATCATCATCAGTCCATATTCGTACCCACTGCTGGTGCACGGGCCTACTCCAAACTAGGGCGATCAGGCATTAGATAACCACGCCGTGAGTCTGATAAACATACATATATATTTATAGATACAAATTCAACCAGGCACGGAAAAACACAAATGTGTCTATTGTGAAATTTTCTAATAACAGACGCAAAACAAACGTGATTCCGATTAAGTACTAATTAGCAATTTAACGCTCAAATATAATAATTATCGTTTTAGTACTCGGCCATACGGCCTTATTATTATTATTATGTCAGACATACGTCTGACATATTATTCCAAACAAATTCAAGCCTGTTAAATCGGATTATACACCGTTATGTGACAGGTTATTCCTCGTATCTGTAACCTGATGAATGAACAATCTTCACTCAACGTCCAACAAGTTAGCGGATTGAAACATAGCCCTTTGAACATAGCGGACGTAAAATCAGTCAGGTGATTGTAATTTAGTTATTTTTTCCACTGCGGCGTTATTGCTCATCAAAACAAAGATGGCGTCAAACAGCTGGTACAGATCTATTCGAATAGAACTGTTTTGATATTTTTTGAGTGAAATTGAGATTTAAAGTGACTTATTCGTAAAAAAATTGAGACAGCATGGATGTTCCGATTAACACGCTGCCGCCGGCTACTTTAAAAGAAAAATTTCGGGCAAAACTGGCTGAATACGAAGAACAAAATAAAGATTAGTTAATTATTATTGTTTAGTGTATTTGTGAGAATTAGGGCAAATGTGACTAAGTGTTCTTGTTGCCATGAAAACAATTACCTTTCCAGGATCCCTAAGAAAACCTTGGACTACCGAAAGAATATTGGAGGTTATAAATAATGTTCGAAAAGCTAGGGTGTCCATGATTTCTAAGGAAGCCAGGACATCTATGGATTATAACTGGATATTTTGATATCTTTTCTTTTTCTTTTCGTACTTTGGTACGATATAATAATGGTTATAGCTAAACAAGTTTTTTTAATATATAAAAACCCCCGACCCAAATAAAGTACGCAATTATTATGACAAAAGGTTAAAAATGCTAAACCCTATAAAAAGCACAAAATACCTTTTTACACTACTACGTAAGTACCAACTAAAGCGAGGCATAACCGCTTATTTTGAACTGCAAATGGTTATCTTGGCCTGCTGTTGACCGTACGTATGAATTTTTTGATTAAATTTTGTCACGCCGGGGGACCACTCTAATTTATTAGCCTAACGTTAGAAGTACACATTAAGAAGTATCTTAAGACTTAAAATTGTTAAAATTTATATTAAGGTGTGTTATGTCATGTCCTCATTTTTTAAATCTAAAGTTAGTTAACTTTTAAGTTGCGAACTTATGGTCACCCTAATCAAACATTACAAAGTCAGCTATATCCCATTCAATGACTACGCTAAATGACGTTCAGTCAAGATGTTAAACGTTGCATTCAACAACTTCACGAGTTGTCCTTTAGTCATTCAATTGAACGTCGTCATTCAATGAACGCGCTAGTGAATTAATCAAATCGCTGATTTAACCAGATGACTGCGACATATACACCGTGAAATTTTAGTTTTCTATTTCATTGGTTACACAATATAAACAATATTGGGTCGAGGATTAACAACACTACGTAAAGTCGTCGTTGGGTATAGGAGTAATGTTGCTTTTTTAAATATATTTCATCTGATGTAATTACTTATTATTGCTCATTATTTGCATTAAGCGATATGTTTTTTTGAAGGTACTAATAGAATGCTACTAGGAAATATGATTGTCTGGACTGAAAGACTCAAAACAAAAAAGGGTCCTGCTGGGAATATAAAATGTTTGTCGGTATATTTCTAATAAACTGATAACTGATGTTCAGTCAGGGATGTTCAGTCAGGGGATACCAGTCACAACTATCTGTCCGGTGGTTGGTGAACGGTATACGGGTAAGCGACCCCGGCTCCTCGAGCTACTATCGACTCAGTCCGAATCATCCGAGGCGATAGTATCCTTCCTCCTCTTTTCCTTCCCCCGTCATATATCCTTGCTTCTCGTGGGAACGCAATGACCTTGTTAAAACAATGCACAAGGCAGAATGGCGGCGACGTGGTCCACAACCCGTCACGTCACGTTTCCCACAGAGGTGAAAAGTGGATCGCTGGAAGTGATCTCTGCCTACCCCTCTGGGAAAAAGGCGTGATTGTATGTATGTATGTATGTATGTATGATAACTTTTTAAACAATAACAAAGATATTCTAAAGGTACTAATTCATCGCTATACAGTGACATACACTACAGGTCTGCAGACCTTCAAACCACCGAGGGTCCTGCTGGAAATAAGTTCAATTTTTTGGTTAAACTGTTAAGGTACTAATTTTTTCCTTACACAATTCGGAAGGTACTATTTATTACGGATCTGAAAGTTTGGTTCCTATTGGAATCAGGCGAAGGGTCCTGCTGGATTTACGGACATAATCGTTCTGCCACGGGAAAACCACTATCCTGGCTGGGATGCCGATTAAACTTTTTGCCGGACTGTTAGTCAATCTTGTATAGTAAAGTTTTCAAAAGTGTAAAGTTCTGCCACGGGAAAACCACCACTCAAATTACACGGTGTAGAAAGAGCGTACAGTTCCGAATCTGTAAGTTCACCTTTGTATATTTGTCTTTTACTATCCTAAAAAAGGCAAATACCTAAATAATATTATCATCTTGACTGGCTCGGTGGAACAGTGGTTAGTGACCCTGGCTGGCGGTTCCAAGTGTCGTGAGTTCGATTCCCACTGGGGCAAATATTTGTGTGATGAACATTGGTGTTTATTCCGAGTCTCGGTGTGATTATATATTTAAGGTTGTATTAAAAAAAATACTATGTATGTATATCAGTCTCTGACGCCAATAGTACAAGCACCACTTAGTTTGGGGTCAGATGACCATGTGTGAGAATGTCTCCGATATTATTATTCTGTCCTAGTTGTTAAGCCGTTTGAAAATATGAGTGACTATCATTTCCATGTTACGATATACATGTATAAAATATATATGTATCGCTAGAATACCTCTCCACACTATGTTCCCATGAACACTGTCCAGTTTTCGTTCTTGAACTAAGCTGAAGGTCTATTAGAACTAGTCCCATTAATACTTTGACTGCCGAGTCACTGCAACCGGTGACCTACGATTTTTTTCTATCTTGAATTAGAAATTATTTATTTTTAGTAAGAGATATGTAATTTTCTACAATTAATAGCACGTTAGACAAGTCTACATATATGTTCATTTACTTTTCGATTCGATTATTTTGATTTTTATATTCACGAATTTTTTAAATTAATTTTGTATGGTGGCAGTTAAAGTGTTAACATAAAGATAATTTGCGACAGCCCTTGTCTCGCGCGTCCGCACACGTGTACCCAAGTGCGTTCAACTGTTCTGTTTACCACAAAATATTATCTTTAAATAGTATGTGGCAATAAGAGGATAGTATATTATGAATGAATGATGTTACATATAATTCGAATGAGTGATAAGTAATTTACTACAAAACTTCTTACGTAACAAGATAATGTTATCTGGATTTTCTTCCAGTTACCAGAAGATTTAAGAAAATAAAAATACTTACCTAAATAATAAAAAAACGTCAGTAAACAAATTAACATTAAGTATTTAATAACTAGCACTGTCATTTCCTCGCAGTACGATATGATTTCACTAATTTCAAAGAAGTTTAATGGATTTTTAATCTTTTTATCCATTGTATGGTAGTCAAATAAAAGTAAACAAGTAGGTACAAGTAAACTATTGCCATAATATGTTTTTTATTTTGTATAATAGGCTAACAAGATGACCTCACTCCACTTGATGGTAAGCGGTAGTGAGATCCAAATATGAGGTCGACAGGCACAATAGTCCATATTGAGCCTGTCGCACTAACCCATATGTTACGTTGATGCACGAAAATAACACTATTTGAATTGCTAGTTATGTTACGGACAGATGATACACATGCATACGTTTCACTCGCCGTCTCTTGTACTGTATGTAGTAAAGAAAGTAAGTCATCACCCACCATCAGTGTTGCCAACTCTACGTATTTTTACGTAGATCTACGTATTTTTAACCTCGGGTTGAAATACGTAGATCTACGTAATTGTAAACTCACTTTTATCAAGTTAATTCGGTACAAATATGACTACAATTATGTCTTAAAAGTATTTTTCTCGAAAAGGTTACAAAATCTACGTATTTTTCAATACTGTTCTACGTTATTTTCAAAATGCGAGTTGGCAACACTGCCCACCATACCCGTTCCATTCGAAATCTTTCATTTGCCGCCGACGTTACGCAAATAGTTGCACCCGTCAGTCGCATGTTATACGAGCAAAAAAGTGATGATCTAAATCAGAAATTCAATTTTCTCTCAATGGAAGCTATCGCGTGTAAATTGGTCGCTAGGTGCACTTGTGTCGAGTGAGGTCCTCTAAATGGATGCCACTGTTTGCAGGTCGCTTTTGAGGGTTGTTTTCCCATTAATATTAAATTAAATAATATTTGAACAGTTATCTTAATGAGTAATATGACAATTATCAATGAATTAGAGTGTTTTGGTACAATTTACAATCGCTTCGAGACAACACATTTCTGACGCGAATTCCGTTCATTAGTATTGAATTTCTGATTTTGATCGTCTTCTTATGCTGTTGTGTTGATTTTGCAAACTTGACAGTTGTCACTCTTCGAAGGCAAAGGAGTGTCTTTGCCTCACAGGCCATCCGGTGTGATATCAGGTTATAAATTCAGTATGTATGTGCAAATAATGGCGCCGTTGTAAAAATATTACAATATTAAAAACCATTACCTACATTGTAGATTTTGGTCCATTTATGATTCTGTACTATTAAATTGTACAGCACAGAAACTTCTAATTATCATGTAGCCGAAGAGAGGAACTTCAGCCTTGGTGTTAAATTTAATCACTAAGTTAATTTACAATAAGGAAGCGACTGGAATAAACTCTCAATAAGTAACTAAAATGTTAACGATATTATATACTTACCAATATTTGCCATTAGGTGTCTAAGTATAAATAAGTTGCTTTATTTAAGTTACTTTTCAAGAAAATTACACGGACTTGATTCACAAAAGCATTTGAGGCAATTTCAAGAAAGAATATTTTAAAATAGCCAGGGCTAGAAATAAACCTACGTAGTTCTTACTTAAGTGCTATAACTTACTGGTATAAAAATCAGTACTTATTATCCTTACTAATATTATAAATCCGAAAGTAACTCTGTCTGTCTGCCTGTCTGTCTGTTACGCTTTCACGCAAAGAGTAGCGAACCGATTTAAATGAAATTTGGTACAGATATAGTCCAGAGCCTAGGAGAGGTTATAGGCTACTTTTTAACCGACTGCGCTATAAGGAAGTAATGTTTTACCCGTTAAACGTCTCTACGTGGACGAAGTCGCGGGCGGAAAGCTAGTTATATATAAAACAACTTGAATGGCGATGAACTTGAAAATTTAATTGGTGAGCAATATTGCAATTTCAACTTATAATATGTTTATCGGTCAAAACTTTTATTTCATTGTCTAAACATACGGACATCCATCTGGACCTTTTAGCCTGTTCTACTCTCATTGGAGTACATTATGTTCTTCTTTTCGTATAGTCCAATCTGCATACTCTTGTGCGAATGCAAATCTAGCTCTATTATGCTGTGGGAGTAGCTGAGGGGCACGAGTTAGACGAACAGTCCATTAATTTGTTCTGTCAATCTTCTTCTAACATTAGAAAACTGAAAGTGTCCGGGATATTTACCATGTTGTTTTGTTTTAATGAGCTCCCGATATTTCGGCACTGTTGCAAACGCAATGGTCACGGGTGAATCGGTGATCGGCAGCTCATTAAAACAAAACAACATGGTAAATATCCCGGACACTTTCAGTTTTCTAATGTGTGTAACCATGACTTCTTCTAACAGTTCGTTCACTCACGGTCACTTCTCTTACTTATAAAGATGACTAGTGCTTCAGATGCGGGTGCAAAAACGTTTTCTCAGCACATTGAGGACAACGTATCGGCCATTCTGAGATGAAGTACATCGCTCAAGGCTGACGGTGCCTTGCTCCCCGGGTGAACAAGTCAGTCTTCTAAAAACTTCTGATGGCATCTCGTACCGTAGTTCTCGGTACACAAAGACTGTGCCTAGTGTGAGCTTAAATCACTGCCCTTGCGACGTCAGCAGCACTCAAGGGAATTTCTAGAGCCACAAACGAATTAATAAATTTTTGAAATATCAATTTAAACAATGTTCATACACTATGACGTAAAATAACCCGGTATTCAGGATACCAGGATAGGTTAATTTACGTGGTATCGCAACAATGTGTAACAACAATTAAATTCAAAAAAATATCATTTTACACAACTCTGTGTAATGGAATAAGGGTATACGTTTCATTTAATGATAGAGTAGTCACTGAACAATAAATAAAATATCAAACGTTAAGTATAGTCCATTAGTGGTTAATTGTGCCTGTAAGTGTATTATTGATGTATTGAAATAATTGAACGACTAAAACTGACAAAAACGCCACAAGGGCAAGGACTGAAAAATTGTTCGTTGATAACAAAATCGTTTCATATATCGAGTTTACGTGGCCCTTTATATCATCTAGAACGTGACAAAGGCACAAAAGGTGATTTCTCTATCTGCCACTGAGAGATGACGGGTAATCAATACATTCGATTTGTTTTGCGTTCGTAACAAATGATAGGCGTAGCCATTGAATATTAGATAATTAGATTGGCGGTCATTTACCAACTCATAAAGAAAAACAATTCTTAAGGATTGCATTGTTTTCATAATTCTAGTTAAATAAGCGGGTTAAACGCGAGTTAGACTTGAGCCTTAAGAGTTCCTTATTTGTATGTGAATTATTTTCTAATTAAACGACTTTCCTTGTAAAGAAACACCCTTTCATTAAACGTTATTGATATAGATTCTTAATATTTAAATATATTCAGAACCATATTCAAGACTAATCGGTATTTTTGAAAAGTAAACAATAGAAGGTAATTGTGACGCTACTTTCAATATACTCAGAACGATGTATGTACCTCTATGTGAAATGTTAATTTATTTTTTGTTTTTGATTTCTATTGAATACAAAATAAGGTGTTACGTCTGATTGCATATTGGTTTTAGAAGTAGATTTATAGTTTTAGAAGTAGATAGTCTTTATTTGGTTCCCTCAAATAATGCATACTTGAAGCCAGAGTGAACAGATAGTATAAAGTCTAATTTCAGTGTTATCTACAAGATACGCGACCCCTGCCGAAGACAGCAAACGAATTCCCTAAGGTGCAGCACTTTCGTTTTCGTATATTATCCATAAGGTTATCCCTGGGACCAAACGTGATCTCATTAGAAATGCTGACAGTAAAAGGGGTAGGGGTAAAGGGAAAGGAAATATAAAAATAGTTATAGAATATGTGTCATCTTAGTGAATTAAAAAATAATAAGCCGGCTGTGAATGTTTTGAAGTTAATACCTTTAGTACTCATAATTAATTAATCATTATTAACAGGAATTAATTAATATAATAAAGGACGGTGTTCGACAGCAGTTTGCATCTATGCAAGCTTACGTAAAATAATAAATGCCTAGCACAGAAACACGAGCGAAACCAAAAGTGGTCAATAATTTCCTCGTTTGTATTTGTTGCCCGGCGAATTTTAATTAAAATTTAATATCGTATAATAATTTACTCAAAAACATTTTACTTTTACACAACAATTAAAACTAATCAGAAATTTGGAAAGATAAATCCGTCAGCGCCAGGCGCAGTTAAATTACTTCTCAGAACCGATGACGAAGGCAGACACGGAACCAAGACCTCGACCGTAATAATAATACTTTCACAAGGAAAGAAAAACCTCATAACGCAGAAAAACTGTATCTAAATACCGTTCAATAGGTTATTGCCAATATATCCAGCAATTGTTTCTTTGATGGACGCAAAAATGATTGATCTTTGCTTTCATGTTAGTAAATGCGGAAAATTTTCATCAAAACAAACACGTACATACACGAGTAACATTATACCTATCAATCTATTCATATTGAGATCACGAAAATTCATTATTTTCATTGAGGTCATATTTTGTTCGTATTTCAAGAGAGCTCTGGGACATGTTTCACCCAAGAGGAAATATCATGTATGGGAACTGATCTCATGTCATTCTAAGAAATGTGGACCATGAGTAACCTCTAAATTTGGAAAGATTCATCGTGTTATTTTAACAAGAAACTTAGCCCAGGCATATTAGGAGCATTAACATATTCCCGCATATGTTTGCTCAAATAGATAGCGAAACGGTAGTCGTTTTATTTGTACACGGCGTTTACGAACTGATTTGTCAGGAATATTGAAATGAAGGTGTGGGCGCGGCGGTTGGCCGGGTGCGCGCGCAGGCTGCGCACGCGACCTCGTGTCATTGACCGCGGAGCTGCCGTTGCCGCTTTTTCAAATGGGTGCCATAGCCCGTAGGGCTGGCGATACATGAACCGATACGTCAGCGCCCTCTTTACTAATAGAACTCATCTTCTTCTTCTTATCGTATGGTTGATGAACAACCTGGTGTCGAGAGTTTTTAAACCGCCCGTAGGCCTCTGACATGGCTACGCACACCGTTGAAAAATTTCTCAGGTGTGCTGGTTTCCTCACGATGTTTTCCTTCACCGTTAAAGCGTCGAATAAGGTACATATGAATTTCAAATTTGAAAAACACATTGGTACCTGGCGGGGTTTGAACTGGCGACCTCTCGCATGGCAAGTAACGACCTTAACCACTCGGCCATCGACGCTTTTTAATAGAACTTATAAAAACTAAGGAATACTATAATATAGGATTAAAAATTAGTTTTATTTCAAATGTGTAGTGCTCGCGCAAATAAAAATAGACAATACTAAGGAATAACTTATTTATGAGTATTCTTTTGTCGTTGACCGCGGAGCTGCCGTTGCCGCTTTTTCAAATGGGTGCCATAGTCTGTGGGTCTATCTATCTATATACATATATATCTACATGACATCAGCGCGTATTCTTTACTAATAGAAGTAAACCAAGGATTTTTTATAATAAAAATACTCGGTATGACCTCACTCCACCTTATGGTAAGCGGACGTGAGGTCCACATTTGAGGTCGACAGGCACAATAAACCCTATACTACCCTACCCTTATTGACCATGGCAACCTCATCCAGTTGGCCTGCTTACATGCCGTTACATGCCCCGTTTAAAGAGAGAGAGTAGTGAAAGAAAATGTTGGGAAAACGGGAGAAGTTACTCTATTTAAGCTTCTGTCGCGTGTGCAGCCTTTATAGTTAAAGTTACATAGAAATCATGTATGACGGAAACATAAAACATAAAATTGTCTAAAAAATATCTCGCAGCAGCATATGTCTATCTTTTATGGTTGACTCACAATAACATGTATAAGTCCTGATAAATTAGCAGTTCGGAGTATATTTGTTTACTCTTACTTTACCTTAAATACTTGTTTATCACGTCTAATCTTAAGGTTAACGACATCGTCAAGAGAAATAATATCTTTAAATTTTGATAGTTGATTTTATAGATATATATCAAATAAAAAACCCATGCAAATTTATCGGGATTATTCATGGAAGACTGTAAATGTAAATCCGGTTTCAAAATAGGTTACAAAATAGAGACAACCCTACCGATGACCAATCATAATGATGTGCAAAGAGTACAGCCTTCCGGCTTTACGGCAAGAATGACAGAGATAGCATCAAACCAGTTGTTTGGAAAGAGAAAAATGGCTGTGAGAAAAGTATTAACACTGATGTATTGTCATTTTCGAATTTTTGAAACTAGGTGACATTGTTTCCACACCTTATTTTGGAATAGAGTATTTTACGTATGAGAAAAAGTCTAAAAATAACATTAGCCAAAATGCAATCAGAAAAAGTTGTAGTTCTTCAAATAACATAGCAAAATAACATATATTTTTAAAACCATGGAATTGACGCCTCCATCTTTAGAAGTGATGACGTCATTGACAACAAAATGTTGCAAACCATACTATTTAAATCGTATGCTTAATAATATGATGATTTCTTTTCTGAATACATTTTTTCAAATTTTTTCTGCTTCTTAATACCGTAAATTGATGATAAATGTGACTTGAAATTTCCATTGAGTACTATTATTTCCTTGAGAATTGGCAACACTCATTGACTAGCGGGATTACATCGTGATCACAAAGTTTTAAAGAATCCCTGGGGTAAAATGTTTTTGGGAAGTACGCGCGAAATTAGAAAATGTCCATATAAAAAAGCGTATTTATCGCTTAAATAAAAAAATCTTGTGTTATTTTTCGGTGATTAATCAGCACTTAATTAATCAAAAAAAGACAATTTTTGAAAAATTGTGTCATAGCCAACTGTATGTCAGTCTATATCGTCCCCGTCGTGGCAGAATTAAATAACTAACAAAACCAAAGTTCCGAGATAATTGAGTTTTTGTGTTTTTTTTACTAAAAACGTCGATAGATTTTCAAGGTGAAGAAAATTTACTGTCGAGATTTTTATATGTTGTAAAACCAGTTCAACTCGATGATTTATATAGTCCGACACAATGCTACTTTATATTAATTTAAAAATAAAAATAAAAAAGTAATTATTTACTTTTGCCACAACCATTTTTGACAACAGAATTGCATTTATCAAGTTTTTGTATGTCACTTAGCGAGTTTTGCCACAACCAAGAAGTACATAATACGAATATTTGTAGTGAATAAGGTGACTTGTTTAATTTTACATCGTTTCACAGCCATGAATTTTGTTGTTATCAACTTTTAATTTATTATGCAATTTCAGTGAAAAAAATTTAATAGCAGTCAAATAATACTACAATATACTTAATGAACAAATATTTAATCAATAAATTGAATTGGTATGGTTTTCACATAATTTAAAAAACTGACACAAGTTTAAGTTATTAAGAACATAGAAAAAATTGTTCATTACGTTACTAGATTTATCTGTTAGATTCCTTATACATTAAAATAACATAAAAACAATCTTGAGCTTTAATTTTGAATAAAATTATACAACATTTAAAAAAATGTTTTCTTCTAACATCATGTTTAACAATCAAAGTTAGTTCAACTATAATGTAATTAGAAGTGAAAAAGTAGAACAAAAGAAAGAATTTGTATGTTTGGGTCTTGGGATCCAAGCTCACAAGAGATAGTAGGTGTGACAGCGATTTTGAAAGAACAGTGAATGCTGGTAACGGTGAAAGGAGCGCTGCCCATCTTTGTAAGCAGTCAAGCAGTCAGAAGGTGTCCAAAAAGACACGTCTGGCGGTTTACAGGAGTGTTGGTCCCGACACTAATGTACGGAAGCGAAAGTTGGGTATGGCAGAAGAAGCACGAAAATAGGATAAACGCAGTGGATATGCGAGCACTTAGAAGTATGCTAGGAGGGAAACTGAGTGATAGAATCAGAAATGAAACAATTTGAGAACGTTGTGGTGTGAAAGATGTTGTGACTAGGGTTGAGAATGGTTTGCTTAGATGGTTTGGTCATGTTGAGAGGATGAAAGACGATTAACTAAAGAAATAGGTGTATAGAGAAAGTTTCAATCGACAGAGGAAGACCAAGAAAGACCTTCCATGACCAAATAGGTCACATCTTGAAGAATGGTCAAATCAAAAGTATCCGTAATCGACGAGGGTACATGAAGAGGTTGACATATGTGGAAGAAGCGACTGTGGTGTGCCAGGACCGTAGCACATAGCTGGAAGTGATTTCTGCCTACCCCTTTGAGAAAAAGGCGTGATACTATGTATGTATGTATGTATACACCGTGAAATTTTAGTGGTTGTTTTCCCGTGGCAGAACGATTTGCCTTTAGTAATACTATCGAATCATGCAAATAATTCCTCGAAAAAAAAAATTTTTTTTTTCAAATTTTCAAAATAATAATTTTCCAACTCGAAAACGAGAAAAGCTATCGTTCTTTTATAAGATGTGACGTAATCAGGTACGGCTTGCTGCATAAAATCGATGCTTAAAGCGGAAGAAGCTCGACACCCTAAGTCATAAAGCGGTTCGAAAGTGCTTTCAAGTTTCGGTTAAACCTTTCATAAAACCGGCATTTATTGATTTGAACAAAAAAGAACTGCACAAATCTATTGTACTACTAAGATAGAATCATTTTACTGCGGGAAAACAACCGCTAAAATTTCACGGTGTATATTCTGATATAAAATCTGACTCATTGACATCTGGTTGGTGCTGTATTTTCTGACAGCTTGAACTCATAAATTGATAATAAGCTTTCTGACGTGGAAGGAATTTGCAGAGGTCTTTGTAGATCCATTGTAGTACAGTGTATAAGATGAATCTTCTGACCTCTGTTTTTATCAATATCTTTTGACTTATGGGCTATGCATGCAGCCCATAAGTTATCTTTTCTATCTATTTGTTCTTTATACTCATTTTCCAAAGCTTCATCCCGATCTATAGTGCGTTTATAGTTATTATGTGTAATAAGACACACACACAGAGCACTGATCTTTTTTTGGATAAAAGAAGATAATTTGAATTAATGTTTCAATGAAAACTTAAAATAAGAGCACTTGTTTAATTTTGCCACAACAAAATTTTGTAACAATGTTTCCGAGTCAGTTGTGGCAGAATTCAACAAAGTCGTTTATTTAGTTTTTCAACGTAATTTCTTGAACAAACCTTGTTGTAATATGTGGTCAATAGAATCACTAAAATGAAGATATCTTTGCGAATATCATACATATTGCAACAAGATAAATACCAAAATGTAGAGTACACTTTCTATTATTCAAAAATCACAAAAAGTGAATTTCGGTAAAAGTGTCAGTTATTTAATTTTGACACGACGGGGACGATATCTTCGAGTCACGGCTATATTTAAATATTTTCAAGCTTGCTCATGAATCGTATTATGTTCCTTTTTCTTTCTATTTCATGAAAATTAGTCCCGACGTAAGTAATTAAACGTTAATTTATCAGTAACATAACTTTATTATAGTTTTAATTAACTTCGGGTTGTAGAAATAAATAAAGAGTTTGGGTATTCGAATAGCTAATTCCTATGTCATATGTATTAAGTGAATACAACGTCAATCACACTAATTGCAAGTCCATGAAAATTTGCATGCAATGTATAAAAAATTAGACATCTTTTTACCAGTTAATTAAACAAACTAAATGACTATACCAACATGACTGGAGCTCCAATGCAAACTTACATTTTTCATTCATCCATTTTAAAATAAAACATGAGACGCGCTGAAAGTTATTTAATTTAAAACGTTTATTGTCTATTAGAAAACTGAAAGTGTCCGGGATATTTACCATGTTGTTTTGTTTTAAAGAGCTCCTGATATTTAAAACAAAACAACATGGTAAATATCCCGGACACTTTCAGTTTTCTAATGTGTATAACCATGACAGTTTAAAATTGTTTATTGTCTATGTTCCACAACTCGTCAGGTTTATGAAACAGTCGTATCCAAAACTTTGAACTGACCTAAATTAAGTTAAGCTTACCGAACTCGGACAGCCACAATCAGGTCGATTCAAGAGTACTATGTACCCAAAGTTTGACTCAAGAGGTGAAACAGGTAACTTTATCCTAAACGAAACAGTTGTGAACTAAGGTGAATGCAAATGCATCTGAATATCAAAATTTCAGCGTCTATCGCGTGCCGTTGAACGGTGTTTTTACGACACAATTCTTTCCTCTACTGGAACTTATACTAACTACATATCAATCCATATACATAATACAGTGAAACCTGATTAAGTGAGACCTGGATAAGTGAGAAACCTCCATATCTAGTACTCAATCTGAGGTCCCAACACTTTGGCACTGCATTACCTCTGTTAGTGAGACGAAGCAAACCTCTATATCTGGGATTCTTTCTTTCGATTTATCTTTCTTATTTACCTCTGTTACTAAGATAGCGAGTGTATTCATATCTCCAAACCTCTGTTACTGAGATTCTACCACCAAAAATAAAATTCAATCAGTGTTCTAAAGGACATGAAATACTAAAACGTACCTACACATTTATCAGAATATCCTGAACTTGAACAGTGTTTACTAGCTTGGGTTAAGCAAACTCGTAACAAAAATGTTCCGAAAAGTGGGCCGATGATGATTAAAGCTGATTTAGAATGTTTACGAAACACATTTTTTAATGATCGCACCTCTATATCTGAAATAACCCCGTTTTCTGACCTCTGTTAATGGAACCCTCTGTTATTGAGACAGATATTTATTTATACCTGGATATCTGAGATACTGGGTTAGTGGAATACCTCTATAAGTGAAACAATATTGCTGGCCCCTGGATGTCTTACTTAACCTGTTTTTATCTGTGAGGATCTATAAGTGATTTCTTAATTGTTATTATTATTATCCTATGTGAATAATGTAAATCCTGATCTTCCTAAAATAAATAAATAAATAAATAACCAGGTTTCACTGTATATCGAAATCGTTTGGCAGTTTTAACAAATTTGCCCCGTTTCGTCGTTTTTTTAACCGTCATAAAAAAGTAGGAGTTTAACGATGAATATATTCGAGTTTATAAATAAGCATTTTTGCAACGAATTTAACGTATAAGTTTTCGCGACCGTTCCATATTCCGATTCTCGCAAATTGTAAATTTTATTTAGCCGAATTCGTAATTTTACAGGATAATTATTAGAAGTCGATATCGAGCTTTTTTTTTAATTTAAAACAAAGTTCCTGAAAGTTGTAAATTGATAGGCACGTAGGTTAAACAATCAACTGAAAGCCAAACTATAATCTTCTAAAAAAATATTTTGAGTCGACAACATATACCTACACCGTGAAATTTTGGTGGTTGTTTTCCCGCAGTAAAATGAATCTATCTCAGTAGTAGGTACAATAGATTTGTGCAGTTCTTTTTTGTTAAAATCAATAAATGCCGGTTTTACGAAAGGTTTAACCGAAACTCAAAAGCACGTTCGAACCTCTTATGACTTAGAGCGTCGAGCTTCTTTAGCTTTAAGCATCGATTTCATGCGGCAAGCAGAACCTGATTACGTCACATCTTATAAAATAACGATAGCTTCTCTCGTTTCCGAGTTGGAAAATTATTATTTTGAAAATTTGAAAAAAAAAAATTTTTTTTCGAGGAATAATTAACATGATTCGATTGAGTGAATATTATCAAAACCACATATATTAATACAAAAGTTCAAAACTAACTCTTTTTCTTCAGTCATTAACGTTTCGCGAAAATATTGTTTTTTACACTTTTTTATACAGGGTGTCCCAAAAAGTAGTGTCAAGCGGAAGTCCTGAGATAGAACACCCCGTGGGGCATCCGAAACACCCCCATGTATGTTCCGCGATTTTTTATAGTTTTCGAGTTATGATTATTTTTCTTAAATTTTGAGAACAACTGACCTAACCGACTAAAAATATTGTAGAGAAAAAAGTATTCCACTTTTTTGAGTAATTCTTTTTGCAAATCAATTTTCATGAGTTTTTCTTTAATGCCTAAAATATTTGTCTCCATAACTTATATGGAAAATATCAAAATTATGGTACAAACTGAAAAGTTACGTTCTGTAAATAATGTCTTACAATTTCAACGTTAAATTTAAAATATTAGGAGGTAGTTGCATGGCTCCTAAATAACTTTAAAAACTGCGCTAGACTCTTACCTTTCATAATCATTAATAAAAAATGGTACTTAATGGGCTACTTTTGCTGAAATCGGACTTCAAAGACAGAGAGGTGGAAAAATCATAAAATTTTCCATTTGAAAACGAAGTATTATTTGGACATTTTATTATTTCTAAAGTCAATAAGATTGTTAACAATCAAAATTATACCAGAAATGCTAAGAAATAACCACTTGAAAGTTGAATTTGTGATACTTAAAAATTTAATTAAGTTTAAAAATGGGAACTTTATTAAAAAAAAAAGTTATCGTTTTTGATTATTTATTGTAAAAAATGTATGTAAAAGTTTATTAAAGTCCATAAAGAAAGTAAAGTTCGTCAAGTTCGTCGTAACAAAGGTATTGCATGTGAAAACAGTGTTAGCGCAATGAAGCTTAAATTAAACAAAAAAAAGCATCCAAATGTTTCCATCTGAGTGCTCCTGTATTCAATTTAGGTTTGTTAACAAACTGACTAACTTTCGGAATAATAAAATGTCTAAATAATGCTTGTTCATCAAATAGCAAATTTTATGATTTTTCCACCTCTCTGTCTTTGAAGTCCGATTTCAGAAAAAGTAGCCCATTAAGTACCATTTTTTATTAATGATTATGAAAGGTGAGAGTCTAGCGCAGTTTTTAAAGTTATTGAGGAGCCATGCAACTACCTCCTTATGTTTTAAATTTAACGTTGAAATTGTAAGACATTATTTACAGAACGTAACTTTTCAGTTTGTACCATAATTTTGATATTTTCCATATAAGTTATGGAGACAAATATTATAGGCATTAAAGAAAAACTCATGAAAATTGATTTGCAAAAAGAATTACTCAAAAAAGTGGAATACTTTTTTCTCTACAATATTTTTTGTCGGTTAGGTCAGTTGTTCTCAAAATTTAAGAAAAATAATCGTAACTCGAAAACTATAAAAAATCGCGGAACATACATGGGGGTGTTTCGGATGCCCCACGGGGTGTTCTATCTCAGGACTTCCGCTTGACACTACTTTTTGGGACACCCTGTATACTCTTTATTCTGAGATTGGCCGATGGCGATAACAAGCTTTGCCAAATTCAACGTTAAGTACTTATTGCAATTTATTTTGTTGATTTATGTTCGTTTATTTTGTTCGTTTATCTTAAATAATAATTAATTATGTAAAAACTTTTGCAGTTTTTATTCAAAATATTGATTAAACACAATGAACGAAGCTATACGAATCCATGTCTTGATTATACCTTTAGTATTCCTTGAGAACCGGTGACTACATAAATGTCTACCTATATTTTGCACCTAGATGTGTATTATTATGGATCACATTTTACCCAAGCGAAGCCGGGCTCTCATCTAGTTCTATATAATGACGGGCAAAAATGGATGCTCGTATAAAAATATATAAAAATAAAATCGTACATTTTGAAGTTTCCAACAGCAGAGCGTGCGCATTGGGCAAACAGATGAGATTATTCTATTTGGATAAGGTATATTTCACCTGACGACAAGAGAGGAACAAAATCCTGTATTATCTTTCCTTTACATACTATGTTTAAGAATGTTTACTTAACATCGTTTATAAGATATCGCTCTTATTGTAAAAGCATAATTTTATTCTAAAGATAGCTCTTGGTAAAAAGGGGAGATAGCCATCCGCTCCTACTCCAATCCATTGAAGCCGTATAGAAAAGAAATCTGTTTTTTGTACTTCCAACCAAACGAGTCAACAGCTTTCCGTGCAAAAGTTTGCAGCATGCTTCATGAATGTTTTTTGTTGCAGCCGGAGTGTCGTTCGCGGCGGAGGACGAGCAACACGATGCGAGGGAGGGCGATGACGTGACAATGCAGTGCCGCTTCTCCCTCGACCCCACTGCCGGGGATTCCCTCACCTACTTCTGGGTCCGCTCCACGGCCAGCGGGCACGACAACGTCGCCATCGGGGCCATACCCTTGGAAACTAATTACGAGTAAGTACAAATAATAAATAAATGAATAATAGTAAATATTACATTACATCACATACATCGATTCTCTGATCTGGTTGCGTGGTTAGTAGCTTAAGTACTTTTTACGGATATTAGAATTAACCATACACACAAATAAAATATATTTAATAACGATTTTCGTCACACGAATATTTTTCCCGGGTATGAATCGAACCCACGACTCTTGGAACCGCAGGTAGTGAACCTGAGTCACTAACCACTGTTCCTGTTGTCAAAAATAACTACTACACACTTCTAGACCCGGATAAAGCTAACCATCATAGCGGCAAAGGCGTTCCTGCCATCTCAGCTTATGTTGCGTAGTTTTGAAGATTTAATGCTGTATAGTGATTCAAGATGTAGGTGCATAATAATTCCCGCCCTCGGAGGCCCAGGGCGGGTCGCTAGTTAAAAATTGTATGACAACTAACCAACCGAAATAGTACGAGACCATAAAGCAAAGTGGAATCTAGCTTTCCTGCAGAGTGGGTCGCCCGAATTAGGTACTATTTCGGGGATACCCAAAAAATGTACCTAATTCGGGCGACCCACTCTGCATTTTCGGGTATCCCCGAAATACATAGTCATCATCATAATCACAATACAGGCACAGGTACCCGTAGAGCAGATTGGAATTATTTTAGTGTCCTGTGAGAAGTGGAAGAAGTTTCAAAAATGTGAGAATCATTTCAGAGTTCAAGATATATTTTTTTAATAGATCATAATAAAGGCATATTTGCAAATGTCACAGGATGTAAATATTTAACGAACATTTATTTGAACAGTTTCCAATTATGTGAAAAACTTATTATACATATATACGTAATTCATCTTAAATGTATTGTGTACACATGAGATAGAGAACAAAAGGTTCAATGTAATAATAACCTTTTTCGGCGTCCTATCAGATAGAATCTGAAGCAAAAATATATTACAAAATACTTTTTTGTTTTATTAAATAATGTACTGTTTTGATGATGTAGTTAATTTATCATCAAATCCTTCACTTTGGTAGACACCCTGTTCAATTCAGTGCTAATTCTCTTCAAATGTTTCATATACTAAGAATTTTGACTTTCGAGTTCGATTACACTAAATATGTATTAGTCTTTATGGGTCTACACGCGATATTAGGAGTAGCAATTACTGCCCGACGTTTGTCTGAGTGGAATAGTAATTTTGGCTGCATTATGATATTTGTATTAACAATTTTAAAAAAATAAAACGTACAAATTAAGAAAATGCAAATAAAAGGTACCTATGACCAAACTGCACCTATATGAAACTAAATAATTGATTTGGATAGATATTCAGAACATAAAAAAACTCTTACAAATTATTATTTAGCTAACAAAAACATCAAACGAAACACCAATAAACAAAGAAAATAAAATGGTATTGAAATAATATATTAAACAAACGTAAGAATAGCATGGATCAGACAAAAAAACAATGAGCATAACGTTACCTATTTTGGGTGTTTGAATTCCCGCGCCGCGCAGTTGATTTTTTTCCGTTTTCTCAATATGAATAAAGCTAGTGCAAGCTTTAGCACTTTAAAGTTTTGAATTCACAATGTTACCTCTCTCTTAATTGACTTCTTCATCATGAAAAATAATAGATTATTTATTCAAAGAAATCACTTTATCTTTAGTCCTACCATCTTGCCTGATGCACAGCGTGAAAGCTAGGACCCATAAAATTACTTATGTATTTTAGTACTATAAATTATTTTAACTTCATGATTAAAGCATTGACTTTGAACTTAAAAAGCCAAATACTTTTAACATGTTCAGTAGAAGATGTTCGGTATATTTCGCCGCCGTCCGACTCACACTTTCGTTACAGTAAATAAATTAATTATTAAGGAAGAAATGGAATTTAGTTTGTTATGTAATGAATTATTAAGTTTACCTAAAACCAACCCGCACTTGGCCAGCGTGGTCGACTAAGGCCTTATCGCCCTAGTTTAGGGTAGGCCCGTGCCCCAGCAGTGGGGACGTATATGGGCTGATGATAATGATGATGATGAAAATTATTCTGTGTTTTGATTTTTTTATTATTTAAACCAAAAAATTTAAACAATTAATATTCGAGCGTATATAATTCTACTAAAAATAATATTTTGTTCACCTAAGCAAACAAAAATTACATAAATGAGCTGAGCGTGTGACGGAATGTAGGGATCTTTTTGAAATGAAATAAATTTATTCGCAGGAAATATGGTTGCATACAACTTGTTGACAACGTATAGTGCAAGCGTATAAAATAGTTTCCTTTCCCTATTTTACGCGATGATATTTGCTATCTGTAAATGCATTTCGTCCGTCCAAGACCTGTCCAAAAGCTGAACATTCCATTTTGATTTTGTTAACATTCATTGACCGTACCAGAAATCTGAGAATTTCATGTAAAAATAGCCTCAGGCTAGTAAATAATTCACCATTTCGAGCTTTACTAATCGACGACACAATTAATAACACCTATCAAATAAAAATCCGACCAAACAGTTAATGTACATGATTTGAGGGTGTTATTTATTAATATTTTAGGTTATTATTGATTATTAATTTTGGATTATGTAAATAATTTCACGTTTGAAAATGTAAATTCATTTTACAAATATATTCAACGTGCCAATCCACAATGTTCCATTGTGTAATTGAGACATAGCATTCACATAAAATCCAAACGCTAGAAAAATACGTATACACTCTAAAATGGTGATTCGTCAGAAAAAAATGATCATTGGACGGACTACTGCTGGTGACTGATATATAATGAATATAAATATATAAATATGTATCATCATCAGCCCATAAAAGTCCCCACAGGTGGCGCGAACTAAAGGTGTACCAAAACAGAGGCAAACTACGTCATTTTAGCAAGCCTAAATTTGACATATATAACTACGTGGTACTGGTTTGGTATAACTACGTGGGAAAAAACTTTTGTATGAGAAAATCGAAACTGCATAAGATAGATGATTGAAATTTGGCATGCAGGTACCCTAATGAACGTCATGGAAATTCTAGCTTTGCTAAAATGACGTAGGTCTGGCGGCCCTGGGATCTTGGTCCATACTCTAAACTAGGGCAAAATATGTAATGTAATAAATAAATTTCGCATTTTGGTTAAATTTCTAGTTATTACAAAAGAAATCTTAATATAATTTTTTAACCTGAAACGACTTGGCTTTCCATATTATTTCATTGCCCATGTATAGTATTAAATAATAAGCATGGTCCAGGTTTTGCCTCATACGCAGAATAATCTGAAAAGGAAAAATTATTAACTGCCTAATTCCGAGTATGTGGCAGAGGGCTCAATGAGATGTCCATTTATTAACATTCCTTTGATGAGGCGTTGTGTCTGGGTTAGGGCTTTTTCATATTCTTATTCATCTATGGCATGAATAACAAAAGGAAACATTCAACATACGAGTAAATTGGATTCTGAATATCCGAATCCGACATCCTAATGTCGTCTGTTTTCGCGCAAGTGTATGATTTTATTTCATGCACAGGCTCACTATTCTTCATTCTACATTTTCTTTCATTTCATACGGGTGGGAATCATGACGTCCGATATTCGAACACTCGATTATAGTAAACAACCCAGCTATTAAGCGTATATTGACAGTGTAAAACAATATTGGTATTCATGGTTGTTTTTCAACATAGTGAAAGTTTCAGTACTGAACATGTTTACAATGTAAAGTCCTATCCTTTTTTATATGTTTACTGTGGCATGCGTGAGATACAGCAGCGTTAGTTTTGATTCATTTTACAAAAAAATAGTCTTTTACCCAGTTATGGACAGGAAGAATACGAATACGAATATAAGACCTGTACCATAAATAAGAATTTTTGTAATTCTTTCATATGTATACTGTTGGTGTATCTTTTTAATAAATAAATAAATAATCACGGACACTTATTTAGTCATGGACATCTAGTCATTACATGAATGTTTTCATTTTTATTTTACATCTACAACTAGTATAATATAGTGAAGATAAAAAATTAAATTGTAAAAAGTTAAAAATCTTAATACTTAAAATCTAAGTACATATTTTGACATTTATCCATTATGACCACACTTAAAATTTTCTTAAAACAGCCGCTAATGTACGTTTTTCATTCACAAGAAAATATGTATTAGTGATTTATAATAGTAGTTATATTAGTGACCAGCAAACTGTGTGTTGGCTCCGTTTTCCCAATAAATTAGAACTACGAATATTTTTATTGTTGTTTTAGTGCTATTTGTTTAAAGCTCTTACATAAAAAACATATAAACATTAAAAAATATAAAATATGTATAATCCTTGCCTACATGTTTTTATCTGAAAATATTAAATACCATACGAAAATATTCGTATGGTATTTAATATTTTCAGCGAATATATATACACCGTGAAATTTTCGCAACGCTTCGATCTCAGCGCGTTTACGAGGTTTAACGTATAATCACCGACCATCGGTCGGTCAGTGAGTTTGAGCCACTAATAGGCGATTACCGTTCGGACGAAGTCAGCCACTTGTACTTAAATTACTATTTACCTATATTCGAGTCATGTACCATCAACATTTAAACATGCATGTCCATGTAATATTTATTTATCTTTTTTGCCTTTCACTTGTCGGGTATAATCATTACACATTCAATACACTGTTGCAGAATAGTGTAGGGATAAAAATAGGGTAGGGATCCAGATTTCCGACAACTTACATTTTTGAGTAACAAGACCCGTTTTTATATGACAGTTCAGTGTACTGTCGCCGACAACAAATTTTATTCGAACGCTAATATAGCCGTGTATCTACTTCGGATGATTCGCTAACTATCTACGTATTTTATTCCAATTGTGGGAAGACATTCACCTCTCCCATAGAGGTGAATGTCTCACAATTGGAGTAAACAAATTAACGGCAATGTGTTCAACTGACTCGATGGCATATTGGTTAGTGCCCCTCTCTTGCTTTCGATTCCCACTCGGGACAAATATTTGTGTGATAAACAATTATTTAATGTAAACAAACGCTGGAGAACCTTATTAAATAAATAAAGGGTCTACACGCAATAAAAAGAGTTGCACAATATATAGCTACTTACTGGCCGACGTTTTGACTGGATCACACCAGTCGGGTCTCATTCCCCGAGGGTCTTGTCCGGGACATCACTATGAATGTCAATGCAATGGACGTAATAGAACAGGAAGGCCGAAAAAGACATGGATGGATTGCTTGAGAGATGATATGTGAGTGAAAGGAGTAGACACAGAGCTGACGAATGATAGGCCCGAGTGGAAGAAGTATACCATGTTGCGCCGACCCCACTTAGTGTGGGCCAAGGGCAGGAGAATGATGAGTGATGATGATGTAACTTATATACAAGCTTAGCTTAGTTTGGGTACCCCTGGAAATTATGTGAATTTGAATATTGAAACTTTTAGGCTTTTTCTATTAGGTTTAAAAACTGTTAAAACAAATAGATTTGAATTTTTATATATAATTAAATGTAAGAGCTACTTGATGTCCAGATAAATAAATAAATATCTCCCCCCATAGGACAGGCCTAGCCTAGTAAGCCTGGTAATGTAATTAAACGTGCCTTTGTATCTTTTTTTGGAAATAAGTTATTATTATTATTATTTATTATCAATAAATATTAACAAGTATAACGTTGTAGGATATCGTACGCGCCAGACGACGGCCGCTACGACCTGATGGTGTCGAACGTGTCGTACGAGCGCGACAACGGGCGGTTCGAGTGTCGAGCGAAGGCGGCGGGGTCTGGGCGCACGCTGCACGCGCAGGGCCACGCGCTCACCGTGCTCACGCAGCCGCGCGCGCCGCTCGTCGCGCCGGGCGCGCGCGCGCAGGCCCAGGAGGGCCGCGAGCTGACGCTCACCTGCTCCAGCTCGGGCGGGTCGCCTGAACCGGTCATCAAGTAAGTCTAAATCAAAAATGTCTTTCCTCCCCTTTTCCTTCCCCCGTCATATATCCTTGCTACTCGTGGGAACGCAATGACCTTGTTAAAACTATGCACAAGGCAGAATGGCGGCGACGTGGTCCACAACCCGTCACGTCACGTTTCCCACAGAGGTGAAAAGTGGATCGCTGGAAGTGATCTCTGCCTACCCCTCTGGAAAAAAGGCGTGATTTTATGTATGTATGTATGTATGTATGTAAAAATGTCTTTAGTGCCCGTTTACACCTAGCGATTTTTGGGCGATTTCACGGCAAGGCGATATCGCCGCGAGCTGGCAGCGTGCACGCGCGAGCTCGCCACGAACACGCTGTTATTTATATAGGTAATTTACATGCACTTATAAATCGTCACATTACTAAAATACAATTCTACCAACGGTTCGGAACGCTGATTCTACCGTGAAGACTCCGACAAGAAACTCGATAGTTACTCTTTTTTAAGCGACAATCATGTTACAAATTGTAAATGAGTCAATAGCAATACAGTCTGGGTATGCCATAGCAAACAGTAAAAATAACGATAATTTAAATCAAAGTGTTACCCTACATCATGAACGTAAGGGATCGTTTACACCACACCTATTGTCCACCGCTGACTGTGAGTACTCACCTAGCCGTGATTCGGCGTACAGAAAATATAACGTACGATGTCTTGTTTGTCGCGTCTAATTAGCTGTCACACGTGACCCTACACGCAGTGAAACAACAACAACAGACGACGTAATAGCGTAAGTATAGTCGGTTTCGGTGTCACATTTTCGGTGGTGACATTTTCAATATACACCGTGTTTGAGTGGTTGTTTTCCCGTGGCAGAACGATTTGTCTTTAGTAATACTATCGAATCATGCAAAATATTCCTTGACAAAAAAAAATTGTTTTCTAATTTTCAAAATAATCTTTTTCCAACTCGAAAAGGAGAAGAGCTATCGTTGTTTTTTAAGATGTGACGTATTCAGGTACTGCTTGCCGCATGAAATCGATGCTTAAAGCTAAAGAAGCTCTACGCCCTAAGTAATAAAGTGGTTCGAACGTACTTTAAAGTTTCGGTTATACCTTTCGTAAAACCGGCATTTATTGATTTTAATAAAAAATAACTGCACAAATCTATTGTGCTACTAAGGTTTCTACCTTTTCATTTTGCTGCGGGAAAACAACCACTCAAATTTCACGGTGTATATGGTAAAGCAATAAACTGCGTAACGCGCACTCACAGTCAGTGGCCGACAATAGATTTGGTCTGACCGATGCCTAAGAAAGCACTTTCAGCACGTGTCCACGTGCTGAAAGTGCTTTCTTAGGCTGCGCTCGATTTGTAATCGACCCGAAAAGTGATACATAGAGTTTAGGGGGGAGAGCAATCCACTACTCCGCAAGTCCTGTGATGATAACAAAGCAAGCCATCATCGTAGTCAGTTAGTCTGTCATACACGTACCCTAATAGACGTTAAAGCTTACTTGCAACGCTTATTGCAAAATTCCTACCAGAACGGGAGTTACTGGGAAAACACTTTTGTATGTAAAATCCTGAAGTCCACGCAAACGAAGTTGCGGGCACAGCTAGTTATAAATTAAATTAGTCAAGTATCTAGAAACCAAACTTCATGTTTGGTTTTAAAAAAAAAATCTTAAAAAAATGAAGTTCAATAAAATGAACTAATTGACAGGCAATTATCAGTGGAACTCTTAAAATTCTTTCTCGTTAATATATTTTTGCAGGTTTGAGTTTTGTGACATTTGGAATTGCAGAGTACTTGTGATTTTTGTCAGCAATGTCAACATTTACCACAGTTGAGCTGGATTTTTATATAATTACCGGTAAATTTGAGTAATTCACCACATTTACCATGTGCGTCGGTAATTATCTATAAACATCAGTAATCTATAACATAAAAATGAATTGCAAAATGTGTTGGTAAGCGCATAACTCAACAACGCCTGAACCAATTTGGCCATTTCTTTTTTTTAAATGTTTGTTGAAGTCAAGGATGGTTCTTACGGCGATAGTTCTTAGAAAAAAATCGAATAATTGCCGGGAAAACCCTAAAAACAGCCCTTTTCTTTTTCACATTTTTTTGACAGGACGAAGTCTGTCGGGTCAGCTAGTTATAGATAATTACCGATTGCTCAAATTAAGCGTGACATATCTATCTGTAAGTAGCTATAACTATGTAACTCCTAATCGAATAAATCGATATCAATATGCGGGTTTTTGCGTTTAAAAGACATTATAGACATTTGGAGTTCCCTAGGTTATTTCTTTCCAAAGTGTTTAGCAATAGTATGTATTTTATGTAATTGAATGACAAAAAAAAAACAAATAATAATTATAATTTACATATAGAGCACCATCTAATCCCAAAAAGCCCATCGCTATATACTCCCGTTATCCACTTAAGTTATCTATCCAGAGTGGAATATCGCTGCAATAATCTTAAATTACGGAGCTATGGGCACGTTCTCCACCTTATCCATTATTACACATTAAGACCGGCCTACAGGGAAGATAAAAAGCTGATAAATGTGGTGATAAATTTCGCGTAGGCAGTGAGTTGGATTCAATTAGAGTTGGGAGAAGGCAAGGATGCGTGCGGACGGCAGAGCGGCCGGCGTCCGCCCGCGACCCTATGATCTGTCGCTGACCGAAAAACAAAACGCCACGCCTATTTCTAATCAAACCTACTAATTAGTTGACGTTTTTGCAAAAATCCACCAGCTTTGTAAGTACGCTTTCCATGTCACAACCGTCCTTAATTTTAATTAACTCGAATTAATTTGGGAAACCTCATCTATTTTAATATTGCAATGCACGCATAATATACTCAGTAGAGAAAACCTGATAATTGTATCGCCATATCTCGTGCGATCCCGGGGCGGATCGCTAGTCTATAATTTAAGTCGCTAGTCCTAAATCGCTACTCAAATATGAAGCGCTAAGATACTTATGTTGGGCTCAAAAAATTAATCTTCACTTGAGTAAGCACCAATTTCACCGGACGAAAATCTGTTACAATATTCAAGGAGATGGTTCCTCCTACCATATTTAATCCGTAATGGTTCTACTTTCTCATGAACGAAATACCTACCTAAGATAATTATCTTTCAAATAATTTATTTCATCTTAAACTTCTGTCTAATTGATCTATGCTTTGATGTACCTATATTTTAAATATACTTTGTAGCACAAAATTAAGTTTTGTTGAGCTATCTATCAATTATTTCCATTAACTCTACATTCTAATAAGCTAAAACGTAAGGAAATTTCATTTCGCTGATTATTTAGACCGAAGCTAGAATTCGATAGGGGTGAGAGCCATCCGCTCCCCCGCAAGCCCGGTGATGATGACAAGGCTCCTCCAAGCCATCATCGTTAGTCAGTTAGGAAAAAAAAAAGCTAGAATTCGAATTAAGATAGGTTTACCGACCACATTGGTATTGGTATTGGTTTAACTGCCTCGTTGGTTGGATTGGTAGCAAGTGCTGCATTAGGACCGAGAGGTCCCCGGTTTGAGTCCGGGGTAATGAAATTACCCGGAGTTAGGAAGTTGGCGGTTGTGAACGCCCGTGCCTCGGAAAGCTCGTTAAGCCGTTGGTCCTGCGCCCGATCTCTCATCGGTCATGTCGGATTGCCGTCTTACCGAATTATCAGAGTAAGGGAATAGACAATGCACTTGTGTTTGCGCGCACACTTGTGCACTATAATATGTCCTGCGCACTTGGCTGATGTCAATTGAGATCGGGCGCCATGGCTGAAATCGGTCGGACGCCTTTATTTATTTACATTGGTATCAAAAAGTATTAAGCATTAAATTTTATCGAACGTAGTTAACTCAATATGACGACAGCCGTTGATACTTCGAATACAGTATAAAATAAATGAAATCCTCTCTGGTTTAAAAAGCTGTTTAAATTAAGGTAGATAGGTAACTTTTACGTTCTGCCTGTTCTCTGCGTAAAGGTTAATTGTGATATAGTATATAGTATTAATTATGCCGCAGGGTTGTGAGTTTTAATTCAATACACAGTTTTGATACGAAATAACGAATGAATTTGCTTCAATTATTGGTGAATGATTGTGTCCTGTAATACAACAAAACAACCTTCTCGTATCATTCCATAAACAAACCCACAATGAATAAGCTTTACAACGATTATTTTTTTGTGTATTACTTTACATGTGTATAGTAATTAAAAGTAGCTGGTCTATCCATAAAGTTTACAGCAAAACACGAGAAGACTAACGAGATTGTCTCAAATAATACAGCAGGTTAACGTCATTTATAAACTAAGAAAAACTGAAAGATGAGTATAACAATAATCATGATAAAATCATGAATGCAAATTGTAATATAATTATTGGGTAAGTTAATGGGTAAGCATAATTAACGTAAGTTTAAATTTTGAAAACTTTCCGTCCCTTGTTGATCATCGTTTCATCCTTTCACCCTTTAACTGTTAACAATTTAATATTAATTGTTTCTGAGTACAAACTGAAAAAGGTTAATTAATTTTATGTTATGTATTTAAATCGTTAATATTTTTAGGATTTTTATACGTAGATAAAATTTTTTTAGTTATGAACCAAATTATCTTAATCGAAGTATTAAGTCTAACTATAGACCCCACAATATCTTAGCTTCATCCTACATACATAGTTTATCCTACGCGAACACACATAAATGTTATGTTAATATTATTGACATCAAATAACTACTTTATTACTATTTACAAAACAGGTATTGGACTCTGGGTAATCTAGGGCCTATTCAGTAACCAAGACAAGAAAGACTGAACTTTTGATATTAATTTATATGATTGTAGAAATATAGACAATATACTCTACTAATACCTCTGATATAAAGCTTAAGTAGCTCGTAACTAAAAACTATATAAATAGAGTTCTGAAATAAGAATCTGCTTAATTTCTAAGTTTCTCTTAAGAGGCTTTCTTTTGGAATTCAGGTGTATTTTGACAGCAATGGCATTTTTTTCCTTACTCACTTATGATGATGGTTTGGAGTAGCCTCGTCATCACCGGACTTGTAAGGGACCGGATGGCTTACACCCCTAAGCAGTGGCAATAGGGTAGTTGCCTATTTTTTTATTTTGATGTAGATGGATGGACCACACAACATTAAAAAAAATGAATGAAAGAATTATTGTCATAACTTTAAAACTCGCCGAGATATTACTGTTTCAATAGCACATCATTTAGGCAAGCTCAAAACGCTCCATACAAAAAGTGACTGAATCGTGACGTCACGCTTCAGTTATTTGTATGCAACGCGCCAGAAATTTGTTCGGCAAGTATACTAAATATTGCGTTTACGAAAATGGTCTCAAAGCAAAAGTTTTTATTAATTATGTAATTTGAAATATGGTATTGTTTATTTTAATCACTTTTGATATTTAAAATGGACTCGCCCACCCAACTTCAAATGTCTATTATTGCCTCATTTTGTCAGAAATTTTAATTTCAATTTGACTTATGTTATTAATCTGCCTATATCTTACTATTAATTGTGAAATCACATGTAAAATTTGACTTAGGAAACTACCCAATTGCATCTCTCAATCAATGCAGCCTTACACGGTGACTAACCTAATTTCTGTTTATAGATGGTACAAGGAGGGGTCATCGTACCCCCTGGAGGCAGAGGTGACGCACGCAGCCACGCGCGCCGAGGCGACCACGGCGCGCCTGACGCTCATGCCGACGCGGGAGGACGACGGCGCCACCTACCGGTGCGTGGTGTGGAACCGCGCCATGCCCGAGGGACAGCAACTCGACGCCACTGTGGACCTCAGCGTTAACTGTGAGTCAACACATTTCGTCACCCCTCTCTGACCCTCCAATCGGAATATACGAGTTAAAATATATTCACCAATAAAATATTAACACATCAGGATATAAGAAAGAAAGACAAATATTGTATTTAGTTACCAACACAAATTGCATAAACACACAATTATTTAGAAATAAAAGCGTCGATGGCCGAGTGGTTTAGGTCGTTGCTTGTCAAGCGAGAGGTCGCCAGTTCAAACCTCGACAGGTACCAATGTGTTTTTCAAATTTGAATTTCATATGTACCATCATTCGACGCTTTAACGGTGAAGCAAAACATCGTGAGGAAACCAGCACACCTGAGAAATTTTTCAACGGTGTGTGAAGCCATGTCAGAGGCCTACGGGCGGTTTATAAACTCTGACACCAGGTTGTTCATCAACCATAAGATAAGAAGAAGAAGAAGAAGATTTAGAAAAATAAATAAATTTATCAAAAAATGCTCACAATATAGTTATTGCCCATCGTATAATAAAAATACCAGACATCGCTGTCAGTCTGTCGGCCACCAGGTCAGCAAACAAACAATAAACTAAGAAGTTAAAAAAGCAACAATAGTCCGTGCGCGATTCCGAGTCCGTTTCGCATTTGGCCGGGTTTCTATTTAATGGATTTTGATTTTTTTTAACCTGGCTTTTTCTGCTTTAGCGGAAAAACGGTAGGGTCTCAATTTTCAGAAATGTCCACCGATATCGAATAACGGATTTGTAACTAATTTTGAAACAACAAAATTCTGGGACGGATTGTTAGTTGTTTTTCCTGAAATCCCTATCTAAGGAGAATTTGTTAAAAAATAAATTTCTACTGGTTGGGATTGTTCGGCAGGGGGTTTATGGAATAAACCACTTGTTCTCCATTCCCTTAAGTTTTAAGTGAAGTGCAAACAAGTCCGTCCAAAAGATGTAAGCCCATTCCTCTCGCAGAATCGATCACGTAACGCGCCGTGTTAAGGGGCTTACCAGACAGAAATGGGTTTAATGGCATAGTTAGACCCTTGTCAGATGGCGTTTCATGGCGCACATAATACACAACACACAATAATTTTAACAGTTAGATATGTTGCATTAATTAAGAATTAAAACACTAGAACATTTACTGCAACAGGACTTGAAGCTATTCAATTCATTATATTATGTGTTTAATAATAGGATTGCAGAAAATCTGTCCACTGAAGAGAAGTGGAGATCCTATTGGTTAATATTTCTCCGTTTCTCCGCTCCGCTCCGACCACTCTCAATCGATCACCATGCTCGGAAAAGCAATCCCTTGGGAACACAAAGTACGATACTTAGGTGTTATCTTAGACTACCGACTTACTTTTAATCATCACATCAAAGCTGTGCGCGATCGCACCGCTTTCGCCCTCGGTAGGCTCCATTGTCTTCTCAACAAGCGTAGTAAAATGTCCCTTAGAAATAAGGTGAGGATTTACACGACTTGCATTCGCCCGATCATGTCATACGCTAGTGTCGTTTTCGCGCACTCGGCCATCACATCCACCATTTACAAGCCGTCCAAAACCGCTTCATGCGCAAAGCAGCCGGCGCTCCCTGGTCCATGCGCAACATCGACTTACACATTGACTTGGAACTTCCGACCATCTCGCAGTACTTCAATGCTCCACCCGATACTTTGACTCTGCCCCGCACCACCCGAACATTATTGTCGCCCATGCGGCAAACTACACCCCTTCCGTAGCTTCACGTTCGAAGCGTAGGCCTAGGAACGTTCTCCTAGACCCCGACGACCCCATCACGTTGGCCCAACAGCTCGCGACACAGACTAACACATCAAATAACCGTCCGATCTTCCGCCCCCGCCGGCGCGGGCCTAGAACGTCGGTCATGAAGTAAGTTAGTTTGTTTTCAGAGATATTGTGTTTATAGGCTCAATATATGATACTGATACTAATTTCACGATTTTTAGATTTTTTTTCTGTATGTGTGTATGTATGTATGTTCCTCCATAACTCTTAAACAAATTATCCGAATTTGACCGAAATACACATAGACATCTGGGACACAGCATAGGCTATTTAAATTCTAGCTCCAGTTATGATAAGACGTGGCCCCCATACAAACCTAATTGTAAAAATCGAAATGTGTGCGAACGGAGTCGCGGGCACAGCTAGTTATTTATAAGGTAAACATTTTCAATTAAAAAGTAGTACTCGTACAACATAAATATAAATTTTAAAAATGTGTCGAACTACCTACGTTTTCATATTATATATTTGTCACAATACACTTCATATTATTGCACGCCATACCCCATCTCCATACATTCAATCTAAACGCGTCAGTTACTGGTTACAATTAATGACCCGATCTAAATTGTGCGCTTGTAAATGACAGAAACAACAATACGAATGCCTACCGAACAAAACAATATACGTCTGTATAACTTTTTATCCCCTCAAGGTATGTAACAAAGAAAATCCGTTTAGGTTCATAATGTCCAAATCCCAAAATGTCCAGAGGGTGCTAAACGTCCATATCCCAGAATGTCCATATCCCAAACAGTCCAAATCCCAGTACGTCCATGTCCCAGAAAGACCATATCCCAAAACGTCCATGACCCGAAATGTCCAAATCCCACAATGCCCATGTACACACCAGAGGCTTTATATAAACAAAATTATTAAATTATATGGCTGATTAAAAAAGAGTTGTCTATCATATGTATTATTTATTATCAAAATAACAAGAAAGCATTTAAAGAGTACAAATTGTAAATAAAGCTAAGTATAACATTTCAGTTCAAGTAGTTATTAATAAAACATATAAAATATGTGATTGCTATTGGCTGAGGCCACAAAAATGTTAAATGTTAACACTATTGAGGTGTAGATTAAGCCCTCGTCTTAACCTACACCTCAATAGTGGTGATATAACATACCATTAGGTGTGGTGATAATAAAACCGGCTGGGGGGATTCCATTAGGCTTCTTGGTCCTGTGCAAATGTACCTTCGACGTAGACACTAGAATGTCTAAGCGACCGGGGGAGGCGCTCGGCTTCTGCAAACAGCCTCAATCATCTGGGATCTAGGTTATTTCAGCTGCGTACAGTCAGCATTAGAACACGTTCAAAAACTGCACAAGTAACCGATTACATATCGATTGTCAAAAGCGTGCTTTTGGCTAACATAACCATCAGTCGTCGATAATGGGTGGATCAAACGTCTAAGGTAGTTACCCTATTTTGCAGTCGGGTGACTAGTTAACCTATCAAAGTGTACCGACATACACTGCCAGAATTGAAACAGTTCCATCATCCATAAGATCAAATTAGTTTCGGCAATCAATGATGCTCTATCTTTCTTAATAATGGAATGGAACCGGACCATAATTATGCTTTGCCAGGCAAGTCAATTTAATAATATACAAAATAGAATGATATTTTATGTTTGGACTGGCTCAACGGTGCATTTAATTTTGCTAGTGCCTCTAACGTTTGATTATAAAGTTAAATATACAGGGGACAATTCGTAAACGGTTTTGTAGAAAGGACGTCTTATTAAAGAGTTAAGTAAACAGTTCTTCAGTCAGAAAACTGAATCCCATGAAAAACAATACCTACTTGTCAAAAAAACAAGTCTCGCAATCCAGTTTTTCTAAGGTAAAAAGTTGTGAGATCCATGTAATATTCATGATCCATGTAGAACAAATTGCCAAGTCAACATATTTATTTAAAACATAAAATATTTTTAAACGAACTAAATAAATCTATAATGCTTCGAGAAAAGGATGGCAGATATGTCCGGGATATTTTCCATGTTGTTTTATTTTAACGAGTTGATAACTTAATCAGTTTTCCATGATTGTTTAAAGTATTTTTTTCTGTCATCATAAAATATCTGAGTTGCAAATAGCATGGGTGGATGGACTAGGCGATTTTACTTACAAAAGGTATTTTAGTAAAACATACTTCAGATATATTTTACGCCATGTCTTAGTGAGTCAAGATTCTTTGTCCATAACAACCAACAAAATTTAACCAACTAAAAAAACGAATTTTAATATTTTTCCTAATGACGCCGCAATAAAATGAAAAAAGTGTGCGATAAAATTATTTTCGTTTGTCAAACGTAAAATGCGTGATTCAGATCAGAACACAATGAAGTGTCACAGGGATCATCTTAGGTGAAAAATACTATAAGAAGTTAAGCTCATATTACTTTTAAGGCCTAAAATATGTAATTTTGATTAATACTTTGACGATTGACATAGCAACCAAACATCTAATTTCATAGGCATTTTATAAGGGCTATGGCAACAGTGGTACCAAACCTTAGCTTTAGCTAACCCACAAACTAATTAAAAATATTGAGAATTGAGTGATGATATCTTTTAAATCTCTTACTCACATTATTATTAAACATATAAAAGCAATCCACAGTGCCTGCATTCACTCAATAAAATGTAGATCTCAAACGTAACTACGCATGCAAACATCCGCGTACAAATTCTCCAGATCCGTATACTATTTCTATCAAATCAATTGACCTGAATGTGAGATATTACCCATGAACGATCTATGAACGTAATGCACGTGTGGCTTCTGTAAACAATTGTAAACTCGACTCAGTTTATCCGACATATCCGTTTCCTAGATGTAACATGGATAAAATAAACACAGACGCTGAAAGCCAAAAGAGTTTCTATAAAATAGGTTATATCAACGTTTTGATTTCATCATACATGCTGGAATAAATAGTACATGGAGCAAGATCGCTTTACTCTCCACTTTTATAGACTTATTTTCCGCTCCATTTGGTATTACCAATATTGCTTTAAAATTTAATATTGTTCAAGAGTTTCGTTCTTCGTAATTATTATCTATCTTATCGTTTACGACCCGTCGTACGTACGTACTTGAGTAGATTTTGATACGAGGTGTACTTGAGTAAAGAAACTGGCAAATGCGTGGACGGTGTCTAAATTAACATAATATTTTAAGTTAATGAAAATAGCCTTAGCATTTCACGGAAAGTCGTAATACGATGTAATTGAAATACATAATGTATATGATTTGTCATAAAGAGGTACACAGGAAATGTACATAATAAAAAAAATACGGTCTTGCTTATTAACTGAAATACTCTTTTTTTCTAAATAAGTATTTTGTTTACAGACTTTCCACGAGTGGATGTCGGTCCAGAAAACCCTCTGCGTGTTGAGATCGATGGCAGCGCAACGATGGAGTGCAAAGTAGATGCTAAACCACAAGTCAACTCTGTTCGATGGACTCGGAACGGGAAATATATCTCTAATTCATTCACTCACACAATCCATAGCGTGACGGTCCAAGAAGCCGGGACGTACTCCTGCTCGGCCGACAACGGGCTCGGTCAGTCGGGGGAGAAGGAACTTTACCTAGACGTTCTGTTCCCTCCTAGTGTCACCGTCGAATCGAAAACCTACGAAGCCGAGGAAGGCGGAACGGTCGAAATACACTGTGAAGTTTCCGCAAATCCGAATCCTACTATCATAGAATGGACGATGGAAGGGAGACAAGAGTTCCATCAGACCGGTAACGTTCTGAAGCTTACCAAAGTCAACGCCGATATGGCGGGGACGTACGTCTGCCGGGCTGTGAATGTGATAGCGTCTGTGAACGGTAAACGCACAGAGCGTTCGAGCAGCGCCTCGGTGGCAGTGCTAGTGCGGCACAAGCCGGGCCGCGCGCACATCAGCCCGGACCGGCCCGTGGCGCAGGAGGGCACCGGCGTGACGCTCACGTGCAGCGCGCGCCCGCCCGGCTGGCCCGCGCCGCAGTACCGCTGGTTCCGCGACATCGAGACCGCCGACACCAAGCCGGCCGTCCTCGCCACCGGCAACAAGTACACCATCCCCAGCGCGCACCTCGGCAGCGAGGGCGTCTACCACTGCCAGGCCACCAACGAGCTGGGCCACGGTGAACTCGCTTCCGTCACTCTCGAAGTACACCAGCCGCCGCGCTTCCAAAACAAACTTCAGCCGCATCTGACGAAGCGCGCCGGCGAACAAGACTTCTCAGTATCCTGCAGCGCCCTCGGCAAACCGAGACCTAACATAAAATGGTTCAAAGATAACTCCGAAATAAAAGCTGACGCCAACTTATACGAAGTTAACAATGATGTTTCTGAAGGCAGAAATTCTGTGTACAATGTTCAAAGTACTCTTAGATTCCATGGAAAATCGAGACCGAATACTAACGACTTACTGCCCGAAGATAGAGGCATTTATTCGTGTACTTTTGAGAACGAAGTGAAGAAAGTAGAATCTACAATGCATCTCCGGGTTGAGCGTAAGTTCAAAACTTTTTTATCATAGTCAGTAATTTGAATATTGTTTTCTATATTTCCAACAGAGCGAACTTAAAATTAACTAAACAAGACGTGGACCCCGTTCAGGCGGGGCCATGAATGCGATTTTTTTCAAATTTTTATTTTACTTTGAGCTTTAATAGCATTAACACAACAAATAAAAATATAACCAAACAAGATTATTTATTAAGAACCAAGCAAAAATACAAATACATAGACACAGTTGCCTTTGTTTGTACATAACGAATCCAATTATCTTTATTACATAGGTAAGTATATTTATTTGTACAACTAAGACAATATTTATTTTTGTTACAGACGAACCCATTCCAATTAAGTTACAGACAAAAGTAGCCTACGATGTTATGGAAACAGCCGAAATATTGTGTCGGGTTCAGGCTTATCCGAAACCCGAATTCCAATGGTACTACGGGTCGCACACGGCTCCCTTGCAAATGTCGTCAGACGGGCACTATGAGATCAACACCACGACAGATAACAACGACTCGTACCGAAGCGTGCTGAAGATAAAAGTGGTGAAGCCGCAGGACTACGGCGATTACTATTGTAACGTGAAGAATATGCTCGGGAACATTCGTCCGCAAATCCGGTTGCAGCCGAAGGGTGCTCCGGAGTCGCCGCGCGCGCTGGCGAGTCAGCGAGTGGGGCCGTCGTTCGTGACGTTGAAGTGGGAGGCGGGCTTCGACGGCGGGCTGACCAGTACCAAGTACTTCGTGCGGTACCGGCGCGTGATGGCGCAGCGCGCGGACGGCGGCGCCCTGGACCTGGGCGGGGACTGCGCCGCCGCCAAGTCGAACCTCGAGTGGATGGAGTACGACTGCGGCAGGACCAACCCCTGCAACGTCACCCAGCTTAAACAACAAAACTCATACTCATTCAAGGTACATATGCAATGTTTTCATTCATATTTTAACATGACGTCTACTCATTTAGTGCCTCTATTTATAACAATAGGGTATTTGACTGTGGTTGTTATGCTTGCCTTTTTTGTAAATAGCAGTAAGATTTAGGTCATCATCATCATCAGCCCATATACGTCCCCACTGCTGGGGCACGAGCCTACCCTAAACTAGGGCGATAAGGCCTTAGTCGACCACGCTGGCCAAGTGCGGGTTGGTCGACTACACAACCTAAGAATTTCTTCTTAGGAGTGTAGGTTTCCTCACGATGTTTTCCTTCACCGTTAAAGCGTCGAATGATGGTACATATGAATTTCAAATTTGAAAAACACATTGGTACCTGGCGGGGTTTGAACCGGCGACCTCTCGCATGGCAAGCAACGACCTTAACCACTCGGCCATCGACGCTTTTAATATTTAGGTAAATCAATATTATTAATAAAATCGAAACTTAATATTTTTGTGAAATAAGACAGCAGACGACATTTAAAGTTGGGTGGGAAAGTCTATTTCAAAAGTGCGAAAATCATTTAAAATTTCGTTGTCATCTTATAAATAACAAAATTAGTAACATCTTTCATTATGAAAACATATCCATAAACGCAACTTTTGATGAACCTGCCGAACAAACTTCCTAGGCGCTGCATACAAGGAACAAGCGTGTGACCTCACACGCCCGTGGACGTTTGTATGGAGCGTTTTTGAGCTCGCCCAAATAATGTGCAATTAAAATTGAAATCTCTCGTCGAGTTATCGAGATACCAAAGTGATACTTTCAACAGTGTCTTTGTGTTAGAGTGGTCCATCCAACTATATCAAAATAAAAAATAGTCAAATACCCTATTATTACCTAAACTTTTTATACTTATTTACACAAACGAAAATTTTAATATGATGAATTACTTTCATGTATCGCTACCCGGCAGCATCTGTCATTTGTTTTCAAGGTAAATTTTCCGGGCTACTATCGTGTTTTCTTTTTTATGTTTTGTGCCGTACGCTGTGGTCTCCGTCCAGCACGCTTTAGAG
The DNA here is from genome assembly GCA_039566165.1 of Maruca vitrata. Classification (NCBI taxonomy): domain Eukaryota; kingdom Metazoa; phylum Arthropoda; class Insecta; order Lepidoptera; family Crambidae; genus Maruca; species Maruca vitrata. Next base: position 11,546,956 of record CM076914.1, on the reverse strand, counting down.
TTCGCACCTCTGTTTTTCTTGTTTGTTTCTTTGTTGGAGTGGTATCTACAATGAGTGTTGTTGTAGGTGAAAGCTGTGAACACGAAGGGTCAGAGTAACTACTCGAACGAGATCACGGTGACGACGAAGGTGGACAAGATCCCGCCGCCGGAGCAGGTGACGTTTGACCCGGCGACGCGCGCGGTCGCGTTCAGCGTGGGCGGCACCTGCCTGGCGCTGATGGGCATCGCCGAGGGGCTGGGCGGCGGCGGCGGCGGCGGCGCCGGCGGCTGGCAGGTGAGCCATCTCATACAACTTCTTTTTAAATATACCTGTTGTATCTAAGACGATTTTTTAATTATTTTTTTTTAATGATGTGTTCGATTTACAAATTTACTAATACGTTTTGTGCTCTTCTCTATCCGTATTTGCATATTTTGAAATGTAAACTTTGGGAGTACTCACTCACTACCAAAATGAATTATAAATCAATACATAGTATAAAACAAAGTCGCTTTCGCTGTATGTCCGTATGTATGCTTAGATCTTTAAAACTACGCAACGGATTTGGATGCGGTTTTTTAATAGATAGTGATTCTTAAGGAAGATTTTTATGTAAAATTTACCCGAAGCGAAGCGAGGGCGGGTCACTAGTTAATAATAAAAGTAAAACAAAAATGGTAAATTATAATTTTAAATGATAAAGCCAGTACTAAGATTTTAGAAGAAGTTTTAGGGGTCATTGTAGCAAATTATTGAGTTTTCTTAACCAAATTTGCTCTATTCGGTCTGTTGCGATATTTATCAGAGTCCCGAACGTGATTCCGAAAACTATTTCACCATATAATAGATCCCTTAAAGTTATTTCACTTATATAATTCTTACCGATTGAACCGTAGACCAATGCACGTTTGACCAACGCATCGTTTGAGTTTACTGCAATTCACCCACACCCTACCCTAACCCTAATTCCATTGACATTATGAACAGTGTCCTGCTCTGCCTTCATCGCTCAAAGAAAATTGTAAAAAACAAGATCATGAAAACATTTATTTAATGTTTATAAAGTATTAGTCCGGTCAATTTAGACATTCGAAGTTACATAAATTCCCACCAAGCTGAAAATCGGTAAGATTGCTTAAAATATCATTAAAAACAAAATTTGAAAGTTCCCCATCTTTCCCCTGTAAGGAAAAAATGTTATTCAAGGTCAAAAGTCAAAAAATTAGTTTTTCGCGATTTTCAGCAAAACGGTAAGTTTTATCATAAAAATACCTCAGACAAAAATTGTAGATTATAAAATTATCTACAAAAACTAAATTTATACTTTTTTTTCTACGAGCCACCGTTTTTGAGATATAACGATTCAAAAAGTTGTAGAAGTTGTAATCGTCATAAAATGCACACGTTATCCCTATGTTTTGTGGTGATTTTTTTGCGACCAATTAGCATTCAGCACCCTCCCCCCGCGTACCTCAGGTAGTTGACTGAAATGTTTGCATTGCGAATTGATAGACATTAGGTGTCTATTTGGGTATGAAGTCGATGGGTTCCAATGAATTGTTGACCAACTTCCAACCCCAGTCTGTAGGGTCTAGCTGATAACCAAGCCACACTTGAACTTAGTAATATACTCTAAAAAGATGTTCATGAGCAGCAACTGAGGTTGGAGGAAGACAAGCTAATTTTACTTGTTTTTTACTTTTGGTGTTTCTTACGAAACATGCATATCTAAACTTACCTAAGCAGGTAGTTTTTTTAGGAGCTCCGTACATAGAAAGCGAATGCCGTTGGTAATAATTTCTTGTCGAGTAGAATTACTATTTCTAAAAACTTCAGCACATTCAATTAAATTTTGTTTCTCAAATAGTTTGAAAACTGTTATTTTTACCCTCCTGTAAAATGCAGATGTCGTATCACAGCCACTTATTGCGTGTAATATACGTGGCGTACTCGTGCATATTATGACGATTACAACTTTTACAACTTTTTGAATCGTTATATCTCAAAAACGGTGGCTCGTAGAAAAAAAAGTATAAATTTAGTTTTTGTAGATAATTTTATAATCTACAATTTTTGGCTGAGGTATTTTTATGATAAACTTACCGTCTTGTTGAAAATCGCGAAAAACTCATTTTTTGACTTTTGACCTTGAATAACATTTTTTCCTTACAGGGGAAAGATGGGGAACTTTCAAATTTTGTTTTTAATGATATTTTAAGCAATCTTACCGATTTTCAGCTTGGTGGGAATTTATGTAACTTTACTCTTATTTTTTGGTCTAATTTGACCGGACTATATAGGTAAAATAGTTTGCGGAATTACGTTCGGGAATAGAGTCCCGATAGTATCAAAACCCTGTAATCTTGAATAAAATTATAATAACAATCAAATTAACTTTTAACCACTGTTTTGTCACATCACAAATAGAAAAATAAATACTTGTACAAATATAAAAAACAAGCTAATATCGATGCTAAACGGGATGAGATCAAATGTTTTCATTCAAAACCTGTGCGCCTGAAGTAAAGCCATTACTTACCACGTAGTAAACAGCAAAATGACGACATAGTAGACACAATCAGTAGCTATACCATGAGTTAACTATCGAAAACTTACGTACGTTAAAAACCTATCGAATTGTTTTTTTCATACTACCGATTTTAGTTCTTAGCGTAACCGCTAGGGGCGCTGTACAAGTTTTTCATAGACATATTTACATAGGCGATATCGTGTCTGTCACTTTAAAACTCATGGTAGCGCTACAGGAATCGAAGTGGGCGTCATGACCGAAATCGGTAAGCAATCGCCAATCATCATCCGATTCCGCAGTTGGTTTCTTAAGCACTTTGGTTACGGATATCAACGGTATAATCGATACGGTATTACAAATTATCAATGCTGAAGTTTTAATTAAAATAAAAGCAATCAGTCCCTATGCTCACAACATGTCGATATTGGCTTTGTATTCGAAAACTATGCTCTGCTAAACCATCATAAACTTGCCGAGTAACTATCCGGCAAGTATTTAACGGTTCCGACTTCGTAGTATTAAGTAAATAGGTATCATCATAATCTTGGTAAATTATTATTACGAAATACAAGAGGAAAAGTTAGTCCAGTTATTTAAGATTCAATTAGGTAAGAATCTCGGAATTCGAGATACCCAGCTGTAAGTCTGTAAATACTTGGATATTGAAACCCTAAAAGTGGTCTCAAAACCTACATAAATGGTAGGGTGTACGCAACTATTAAATTTTCAAGGTCAAATGTCACAAATAGCAGTTATTATCACTTTTGAGCGAAGCCGGAAGTTTTATCATAAAAGTGTGTAGGAGAAAATTACTTATAATTTCATTATCTATAAAAATTGTCTGTACGCTTTATTCCTAAGATTCACCATTTCAGAGATACAGCGATGCAAATAGTTGAAAAACTTGTATTTTCAAAAGCTTCCAGACCCCCGCCCCGTGCGATTGTGCTAGACGGTTAAAATTTTAACGAATGATGTATTTCAGTAGCCTCTATAACACCTCATACTAGAAACAGCATAAAACCAATGTTTTAGTGGGTTCTCATACAAAAAGTATGGTTTTTTTTTTCTCACACTTGGCCGGTTTTACTTACTATAATGACTGGACTAAACTATGAATTAGTCAGTACTAAGATTTTAGAAGAGGATTTAATGGTAATTGTAGCAAATTATTAAGTTTTCTTAACCGAATTTGTTCTATTAGTCAGTACTAATCCATAGTTTTTCTCTTGTATTTCGTACTACTTCGTACTATTGATTAGGTGTGTAGGCAGGTTTGTTGGTACTTAAATGTAGGTAATCTGCAATGTGCTATATTATTTATGGAGGATTATACAAATTCGCAACGAGTGGTTTGTGGTGGTTCGGCGTAACTACGAATGACACGTGTGGCTTAGTATCATATTAATTTTAATACTCATTGACATAAATCAATTAGATGTTACGTACTCGTGACTAAATGTTATCAAGTTAAGTGAATGGGATTCGACCCAAATTGGTGTCAATGTTTACTCTACAAGGCCCATTTCCTTTCATGTGGACACGATAATTATTATGGCGGCGTACTTATATCATAAATCATGTCAGGAGTTTACTTAGTTACGAATTTGTGTATCTTATATAACAAAAGTTTTACATGTGCGCCTAGTTTACATTATTTCCCGGGTATTATGTACTTACTTACTATCTACTTACCAACTTAAATATATTATATAGTTAGTAGATATGTAGAACATTTAAATAGATCTTTACTACGTTATTGAAGAAATGTGGTGGGTGAGAGAAATAAACCACTCTTTGTAGACTCATTGAGCAGCAGCTAATTTATAAAATTAAAAAGAAAGTACATTCAACTTCAATTCATGAGTTCAAAGCAATCACAAAATATTGCCCATTTTTGTATGTAAGATAATTTCGGCTTCTGTTTTGCACAAGCGGGAGCAAAGGTTACATTATTAACATCAATTTGGAGCTTAGTACTTGACCAAAACTTCTGATAAATATGAACGTCAGCACGTTATAGGTAATGCTAAAAATTTTAGGTTATAATTAAATTCTTGTGGTTTATAATTAAATTCTGTAATTCTTTTTCTTTTTTATTGGTTTTATATGAAAAGTAAGTTAGTGCTTCCGTTTGTGGATAAGGCAAACTAATTTACTGTAATGCAGCACCTCACGCCATATTGTAACTTTGTATAATTAAGCACATGTAGGTTTATCATAATAGTATTGTCTGTTACTCGTATTTGTGCAAACACAGTAAATATAGGACAGTCAATATACTAACAAGAGTGGTATACATGCATATGTATAAATATACACCCAGAAACCAAACACCAATATACTTACTTATGATTTACTTATCCTTAGGTGGTGGACACAATACCGCTGCAAGTGTCTGGCTCGGCGTCCACGCTTCAGGAAAAAATCCTGGAGATCCCCACCAAGCCTGGCAGGAAGAACGGGAGGCAGGTGGACCCTGCCCTGGACGAGCTCAACCCGCGTGTGAGAGTGAAGCTGTGCCTCCAGGTCAACCAGGACATCTGCAGCGATTACACCGAGGCTGAGAGTGAGTTGTACCAACTACCTTCATTGTAAGCGCGAAAGTGGGCGAGCCTTACCCATTATAAGGAAGTCCTTATTAATACTATTACTCTTAGGGGTGAGAGCCGTCCGCTCCCCCGCAAGTCCGGTGACGATGACGAAATTAATTGACAATTTGACAATATTATGAACGCAAAATTTAGTGTGTGTGCGTTGATGATCGAATGGAGGAATTTGTAACTCTTTCAGGCCAAAAGCATTCAATTAATTTAAAAATGCTTTTTGTCATTATAGTACTGATGTATAAATTAAGTATTTTATAAGAAATTAAATGAAAACCTATTTCATATTTTATTAATCGATCGACCTGCGATTGGGCAAAAATACCTTGCGACACCAATTTATAATCGATTCCCAGCCGGAATAAATATTTGTGTAACGAACAGCGCTGTACGTACACGGAACAACAGTGTCTCGGTGTGTTCTTTTGCTACTTATTTTGTAATCAGAACAATGTATGGGATGTTGTGCGATATTGCTTATTTTTTTATTTAAGAAAATTGACAAATACACCACACCGTGTCTTCGTTTAAGAACACAGCGGATTGCATAAATCAGTTACAAAATAAAGATTAAAGCGAATTCACAAGTCACGAAGCACTCTTTGGTCCAGAACCACCAACTTTTGTTTAGATAAGGCACTACTCTAATCCAATAGGGTATTTGACTGTTTTTTTATTTTGTTATAGTTTCATGGTCCACTCGAACACTAAGACGCTGTTGAATGATACTTTCAATCTCCTCCTATGAAGTTTGTTCGGCAGGTTTATAAAAAGTTGTGTTTATAGATATGTTTTCATAATGAAAGATATTACTAATTATGTTATTTATAAGATGACAACGAAATTTTAACGTAAGGCGGTAATGTGCTATTAGAATAAGGCTCTAATTATTTAGTCGTGTGACAAATTGAATACTAAATTTTCGATTGTATACCTTATTTATTTAATAGGTACCTAGATACCTTATTTATTGAATAGGTACCTAGATACCTATTCAATAAATAAGGTATACACAGGTGTGGGAGGTAAGGTCACAGTAGGTCAATAGTGTCAAATGATACATTTAAGTAAAACCAATATAAAGTACAGCTTTACTTAATTATTTATCGTTTTAAGCTTACAATGTCCAGTGTTCAAGAAATTATTTTGAGAGAGCACTAAAGATAAAATATTTTCAAAGGAGGACGGGCAAAAATGTACCCGCCGACCAATAACGACCAGAGACGTACGTATGTTGTTACAAAACTGTTTTTATGACTGTCAATTGTTATTATGTGGGCTAGTCTTAATTCGTTGTGGGTAAAAAGGTATAGTTTAGATTGAAATAAGAGTTGTTTTCCAGTAGTTATAAAAATATATTTAAAAGGTAACAAGGTGTAACAGCCGGAATGCGTACGCATTGGCACCTTTGTTTGTACCGAACGGTGTATGCCACCCATCCGATGAGAACCGATGCCGGCCAGAAACTTGTGAGATGCGGTTAGGTTCTATCGCTCACTTGTTTTCAAATAACTAGAATGTGTTTGTAAACAGAATTCTAACTCAATTTTCATTTTTTATTTAAGTTTCTTTTTCACTTTTTTACTGATTTACTCACCTCATACTTAACATTATCTATCGCTGAAAGTACATATTCGTTGAACGAGAATTTACACAAAAAAAAACAATGTTTTTAGATAATTATCTTTATTTGACAACTTTTTTATAGATTTGATATAAGTTAAGCTGCAACTTTTTTTTCACACAGCGAATTGAGACTGACCCTGAAATTAACAAAATAGGTCATAAAAAGAGCTTTCTAACGACATACGTCTGGTTGTTATAGGTCCTAGGTACCCGTCCCATAACTTCTTGCCCGTCCACTTTCGAGCATCCTATTCTCTATAAACAGATCCTGTCAAATGATCCTCTATAGTCAGGCGTCTTATAAAGCTGCATTGTCCCCAGTCGGCCCGGCGTACGTGAAGAAGGAGCCCGACATGTTGGTGACCCTGGTCACGACGGTGATCGTGTGCGTGGTGCTAGCTGTGGTGGTCTGGCTGCTGTTCCTCTACTGCCGCTCCAAGCGCAACGAAATGAAGAAAGTCCGCACCAAGGACCACGAGCTAGACTCCATGAAATCAGCTATGGAATCTATGAAGTCACAGAACCAAGGACCACCACCGTACTCTTACCCCTGTGTGGGAATGGAAAATAAGGCACTGGAGCACTCCATGGACTTGCCTCTTAACATAGACGACTCCAAAAATGCAGTGTACTCTACGCAAGGAGGGTACGCCTACCGGCCGTCTCACGCCCAGGTGCACCCAGGCCAAAACATACCCACATCTGATTGTAAGTACCTACATTATACCATTATCCGGTGACTAATCTTCGTACTTTAACACAATTTAAATTTCGTCTCGTACCATGTACGCAAGTCGTCACACACCACGCTCTGTGTGTGTCAGGATGCGCACTCGCTTTAACACACTCTTCGAGGGACTTTTGATTTAAATCTTATTTTCATTAAAATGTGTGATTGATAATTATGTGATTGATGTCATAAATATGTATATTATTTTCCCTTTTGCAATCTACAAGGACTAACCACAGTCTGCATAGAAGGTAATTTATTCATTGGCCGTGGTGCTCTCTCTGCATGGTTGCGTGTATAACCTTAAAACAAGAAAGGTCGATTTTCTGCGATTGCTTTTCTATACTATCACCGTACACCCACGTAATTTCGCTTTAGTTACCTTACTCTGGATATAAGGTTTTGTTTGTCACTGACATGATTTATGTATTCGTAGGGACGTACATGGAGAACAGCTACACAAACAGCAACAACGGTGGCAGCGTGAACTCGCAGGACTCGATGTGGCAGATGAAGATGGCGGCGGCGGCGGGCGCGGCGCGCGAGGCGGGCGCCTACGACTACGACCCGATGACGCACGGCGGCTACGGCGCGGCCGACGACTACGCGCCGTACCAGCGCCTGCCCGCGCAGCCCGACTACCGGCAGGCGCCCTCGCGCCAGGACTACTGCTCCGACCCCTACGCCTCCGTGCACAAGCCCAAGAAACGCATGGACCAGCACATGGGTGAGTCGATGCTTTCACTTCATTTCGTGCCCGTTGTCAAAATATTGAAATAGGCATCCGTCCTATTTAGGACATGGCGCCCGATCTCTATGGAGCTCGGGCAACACAAGATCATAAATACTCTATAGTACTGCAGAAGTGATCACGCAAACACAAGAGTACTCTCTGTTCCCTTAATCTGATGAAAGATCGAGCGGGAGACCACTGGTTTAACGGGTTCCGTATTTTCTTTACCGAAAAAACTCATACAAATTTTTCCCGACCCCGGACTCGAACTCTCGGTTCTTAGGTATTGCTCGCTACCAATAGACTATATTATCGAGGAGGCAGTTAGACAACCTTTGTACTGGCTGTCTGATCATATTTCGCCAATAGGATATTTCTACGTTACTCCGCTCAGGTGGACAAGCAGCCTAAATCTTTACATGTAATGTGACGGTCATAACAGTCGATATCCATTTGAGAACAACATTGATGAATGACACTCGCACACAACTCACAGGCACACCGCCACCTAAGAGACAGAATTACCTGCATTTGCTAAAAACCCTTTTCTAAAATATATATTTACTGAGTTGATCCATTTCAGTGTTCTGGGAAATTAGGATTACGTTATTTCGAGGTATAGTACAGTACAATCCTAATTATACGAACATGTGATAAGGCGGACTTACAACTAATTCGTTAAAGCTGTTTCGCACTGTATTCGATCCGTTTCCGATTCGTCTCCGTGAAATGACGGTTTGGAATAGGTGTAGATATTTTCTTTCTTTATTCTTCGTAGATATAAATAATAATAATAATTTTAAATACTTGCCGCATAGTGAGGAAATTTCTAAACATAGATATATTTCTATTTATATTTTTTTTAGCATTTGGCTTTTGCCCGTGCTTTAAAAATAATCCTCTACGGAGAGTACAGAAATGTAAAGGGTGTAATAATAATAATAAAAAATATTAATTGACCACATAACAAGAAGAAAAAAAAATAAACAAGAAAACAACATGGAACGCAACATTGAACAGTGGTCAACTAGGTCCCAGCCTCAGCATATGCCTCAACGACATGAAGCCGCTGTGGCGCCAGAATACTAATTCTGGCTGGAGCCTACATATTTGAGCGACGTTTTTATAACAAATATATCAAAATATATATATTTAACTATAAACAAACAACACTAACAAGAACAAACAAAAAGAAAAGAATTTAAAATAAAATAACAAAAAAAAAATTGTTGCCTGTAAAGTCGGTTTTACGGGCGAAGATTTTACGTGACAACGTCTAATTCTCTAGTGCTGCGCGCGCGGCAGACCGATCATAGTTGAGTGGGAGAGAGACGCAAGGCATTCGGCGGGCCTCTCTCTCGTTCGGTGACTCATCGTAACGTTACCGAGCGTTACACTTTTTCATAAGTGACTCCCAGCCGCAACCTAATTTAAGACGTTGTCACGTCAAAAATACAAAATACAACAGAAAAAAAATTAACAAGAGAGAATGTGATTACATAGATGACAATAAAGACAAGGAACACAGACTACATTTCCGAACGTGACACGCCCACCTGCCACGTATAACAGAATGACGTGTCACGCCGCGCCATATTTTATGTATAAGATGTTAATGTAAGTAATTATAACAGATTTAATCGTCATACATAATAATACATATATCGTCATACCTATTTGAAACAAATTCTCATAATAATAAAAAGTTATTTCAATATTGTTTGATGTGCTTTGAAATCGATTATCTGGATTTTCGACAATCCGGGATAACCCTGGTTTTAATTGACCCACATAATAAGGATTCTATAGTAATTTGTTTTCCAAGTACCGTCTAAGGAATTAACTACCAACTGTAGATACGTGTTTTCCTTGGTGTCATATGGAAAATAAATTCTATCTTTTATGATTTCGTTACTTTAAAGAATTTTAGGGGTGAGAGCCATCCGCTCCCCCGCAAGTCCAGTGATGATGACAAGGCTAGTCCAAGCCATCAACTTATGTCAGTCACGGTAAAAAACTTCAAGAAAAAGACGTAATCCATAAGGGTGCAAGTATGATTCGAGTATAATAAGAGTGACGCTGTGTAATCCTCATTGCATCCGTGCAAAGCCGGGCGGGGGGATGCTAGTTTAACATAAAACTAAGCTTACCTACGGATCTAACTGTTGTGTATTACGATTCTAAACCTATTATTTAGAGACTAGACGTTTCGAGCTCTTAACAGCGCTCGTGGTCACGTTCAAAACTAACGATGAAAGTAGTATTTTTATATTATATTTTCATTAAAAGGCAACTGTCATCTTTAGTCTGTTTGCGAAAATAAAATACAATACTGTAAAACAAAACAGGTGAACTAACTGTACCAACCTTCGGGTCTTCACGCGATAAAAAGAGTAGCCAAATAAGAACCGAGAGGACCCCGGTTCGAGTCCGGGGTCGGGCAATATTTGTATGAGTTTTTCTGAAAGAAAATTACTCAGCGCGGAGACAGGAAGTTTGCGGTTGCACGCCCGTCCCTCGGACAGAACGTTAAGCCGGTGATCCTGCGCCCGATCTCTCATCGGTCATGTCGAATTGCCATCTCACCTAACAATGACAGTAAGGGAACAGAGAGTGCGCTTGAGTTTGTATATGTGCACTGTAATATGTACTGCGCACTTGGCTGATCTGAATTGAGATCGGCCGCCATGGGCGAAATCGGTAGGACACCTTATTATATTTCTAGCTTGCCGCCTGTAACTCCGTCCGCGTAGAGACGTTTAACGGGTAAAACATTACTTCTTTTTAGCGCAGTCGGTCAAAAGAGTTACTTTCGCATTTACAATATTATAAGGACAATAAGGATAATGGGAGCGTGCACGACGGTGCTGCCCTCATTTTGGTGGCATTTCTTTCGTTAAATCTTAAGGAGTGAAATTAGTACCAACGGCCGCCGCTAGCAATAACAACGGACATCTCATAAGATTACAAGCGTTTTTGCGATTACATTTCTCCCTCCACCCACTTCGCACGGTCCCAAGAAGGATTTTTTTAACTGTACCAATTGTCCCCAGAATCGCCATACCACGAGGTGAGCGGGCTCCCGGAGGCGTACGAGGGCGGCGGCGAGGGCGCCGAGGACAAGCCGGCGCACCTCTCGCTCAGCTACGACGAGTCGCTGGAGTCCGGCTACTCCACACCCAACACGCGCTCGCGCCGCGTCATCCGAGAGATCATCGTCTGAGCGCGCCCGCCCACAGCCAGGACCAGCCCGGCCTTCGTGTGAGCCATCCAGACCATTCATAGGTATACCCGTATATAAGTACTGGTATATACCCGGTCTCCACCTAATAATGACTAGTTAATATTGAAAGCACCAATTCTTCCATTTTTGTGAACCTCGTCCAGACCTTATAGGTATGAACCCAGTACAACCGGTTCCGCGTATTTTATAAAACCAGTTTACACGGTTTCCAGGAATAATGGGCAGAATTGTTGAATTTGTGTGATCCTCCTCCAGAGCTTTTATATGTACCCAGGTTTCCAACAAACAAGCCGCTCATCTAGATAGCTTTTCAGAATCCCCGATTGTAAGGACATTGGATTGGAAAGACATTGTTATGATATAAGCCTATTACCTCAAGCTGAATACGCACTACCCGCTTCTAGGGGTATGTTGTAGAACAGCTAATTCGTTAGCCTTAGGGCTGTATTATTACAGTGGAGTAAGTTTTAACCCGGAGGGAAGAAAGACCCCGGATATAGCCTGGTAGTGCGTTTGCAGCTTAATCGTGACAATCGTACCGCGTCCGCTTTTTTTAATGAAAAAAATACATCGGTTTGATTTATTTTAAAAAAAACAAGGTGAAATTTCAAATATTAATTAAAAGTGTAGGCAATCAAAATGTATTTAGATGGAAGTGAAGTCTCGACTTGCTTAATGATAAATGTAATGTTCATCCTTCGAATACGAATATTTATTAGGTACTTTGAAATAACAGCTTGCCATGCAATGTTGATATTCCGACAATGTTGATAAATAGTTGTCTATTTGCTTATCTCAATTACTACACTCTATTTTCGGACCTACATTTTGTACGTACTTAGCAAAATTTATCGCTATGCCTGTCGAGACTCAGTAAAATACAGCTGAAGTAACATTTTACTGCTGTATCGGGATTTAAACTACATTTTGATGATATTATAATTTTCTATAATCGACTAAAACTAAGCGCATTCGGTACGATGTGACCATTTTAGGTACCCAAAGCTCTGGACGAGGAACTAGCCGTAATATTTTTATCACAATCCAGAAATAATTACTTCTAATCACATTTTAGTGTTTATTGAAGTGATGTAGCTCAAATGAAATCGAAGGAATCGTCACATTGTATGTCCTGGCTTGAAGGGCTCGGGGCGCTGGCATGGCCCACTGCCTGCAGAATATTGTGCACAAATTACACAGAATCCTGTGCTGCACAAATATTGTGTGATCTGTGTCTCCCAGGTGAACCTGACTTTCTTAAATTAGATAATTTTATCTATTTGTAAGTCTGTTACATTTTGAAGTTACTTGTTCAAGAAATTACTACACATATGATGACTCTATAAAGGAATGCTCATTGATACAAAATAAAACTTAAGTCTTTATATTTCAATTACATAGGTGTTCTGATATAAATAATAGACAGCGTGTATGATTGACTGTGTAATATACAATTGCCCTTTTAAATATTTAACCAAGTTGAGATACTGAAATATCGTAAATTGATATGGATACTTTGAAACAATACCTAGATCTCAATTTCCCACTCTTTAAGCTTAACAAATAGGTAAATATTTTTTAGATCTCAGACGACTCTTTAAGCTAAAACAAACCGAAAAACGTGTTCAAAATTATCGAATTGTAATATTTTCGCGCATATTTACGAGTTTAGCCATACTGGATCGAGACAGGGTGTAAATAGCGGAAGTAGAAGTCTGATAGTCTATGAATAAAGCTAAGCACAATTTAAGTTAGAAATACACACTTTGTAATGGCACCAGCGACGACTTGCTTAAGTATGAATATTTATCATGGTCTCGAAGCTATAATTTTATTTATTTGCAACTGCAATATTAAAAAATATTATTTCCGAAAGTGTTCTTTTGAATACACGCTCTATGTATTATGCTTATATGCATCTATTACTGGTCAATAGCTAACACAGAATTTAATAATGAAAAAATATTTGCATTCCAAATACACTTGAGTATACTATTTCGAATACGTTGAACCAATTATACACTGGCATACAGTGTTTTTTGTGTATCCGAAAACAATTTACTTTATGCTTTTACATGAAATTTGAACAATTTCATTTTTTTTCAAGATTCAATATTTGCGTACATATTTGTAATTAAGTAAAAATAAATAAAGGCGTCCGACCGATTTCAGCCATGGCGGCCGATCTCAATTGAGATCAGCCAAGTGCGCAGAACATATTATAGTGCACAAGTGTACGTGCAAACACAAGTGCACTCTCTATTCCCTTACTGTCATAATTCGGTGAGATGGCAATCCGACATGACCAATGAGAGATAAGGCGCAGGACCACCGGCTTAACTTGCTTTCCGAGGCACGGGCGTTCAACCGCCAACTTCCTAACTCCGGGCTGAGTAATTTCATTACAGAAAAAGTCACACAAATTTTTGCCCGACCCCGGACTCGAACCGGAGACCTGTCAGTCCTAACGCAGCTCTTGCTACCAATAGACCAACTAGGCAGTTACTGTACTTGTAAGTAAGTACGCAAATATTGAAATATTTAATATATAAAAGTGCTTATTTTATTAAGTAAATATACATTTTTCTACTGTCAATAAAATCATAACGTTCAATGTAATTAAATTAGTAATGGATTCAGTAAATCGAAGTATCTATCAATTTCACTTTTATAATGTGCCACTTTTGCAAATAAGTAAGAATATTTAAGGGTGTAAGTTCGAACAATGTTACTGAACGACATTTGATATTGTGGTCTGTAACTAAGTATGTTTGGTTGGTGCCATCGCTGAAGGTAGGCATGAGGCACCTAGTCCATCGTGCTGTACCAACTCAAAGGCTAGGTCCCTGCCTAATAGCTGTGCTTAAATGCAAGCATCATGTTATTATTATGCCATGTGTTATGAGGATACAGCTCAGCTCGACCTGAAATTGTTTGCTAGTTTTTATAACATAATCGATTGGAATTTATTCCATTATATGCACTCATGATGAATATGCCATTATACCAACGAATATTGATGATTTATTATACCAACGATTTTGGGGTAAGCAGAAATTGTTATTATTAATCATAAATAAATTAGACTTAAAATTATTTTTATGTTTATTGCTAACGAGAGACGTTAGCAACATGTATATATATACTTTGTTCGTAAGGCTTGTATTTTAAATAAATTGTAGGATTTAATTCGAGCAATTAAATATGTTGAGCAGCTATATTGATTTTATATTATTGTAAGGCTTTTCCGAGTCAATGTTTAAACAATTTAAAATAACTATGGATGGCCTAAGATCTAAAATATCATGTAATATGTATTGAGTGAGATTGGATCGATTGGAGATGAAGGTTGTACGTAGCATAAGTTTGGGACTCGAACTTCCCAACCTGTCCATAATAGATTTAGGAGGAATGTATTCATTCGTACATATTATATACACGGGGAAAGGGGACTTTCACGGGGTTATGACTGAACTAATGTAATTATTACCATAAAATCAATTTGTTAATTATTACTTGACATACTTTTATTTTTAACTATATTTGTCTGGCCTGTAAGTTAAAATCACTCTATATTTTACTCAGTTATTAGCATTCTAGCTAGCTCCTAATAAATAGGTACTTTAGTTAAAAGTTGTCAGAATTGGTGCCCACATTATTGATTGAACATAACGAAACTGAAGTAATGTTTACATAGCCACTTAAAATGTCTTAATACTTAGATATTTTATTATTATTTACAAGGAGTATTAACAATTTCAGTGGGCCCTTCACACAAATTTCATTAGCTGATTGTTAATTCTCTTAAGTGTTTGCATTGAGTAACAATTTTACTTATTATCTATATCACGTATTTCTTTATATTAGATTGATTGTGATTTTTAACTTGCAGACACCTTTATCCATTGGCTTTGTTTATTTCCTTTTAAACCTATCAAGATGTAATCATTATACTGTCCTAACAGACTTAAAACTATACTGTACTATAGTTTTACTAAATTGTTTGTAGTATTTTAGATCTATCTATTTTTGTACTTATTGTTAGTCTTAAACTTATGAAATAAAAAAAAACATTCAGGTACATCCCATATTGTCAATTCTTCAATAAAATATGATCATACAAAAGTATAGAATGCAATTGTTTTCCATGTGACCAATAAGTTGACGGTTTAGTATGTCCTAACGTTACTTAGAAGTAACGTCGTCCCTTTAGTGTTATTTGGTTTCGTGACGCTACTTTATGGTTTAATATAAAAAATGACTGTTTCGAAATGACTGAAAATTCATTATTTTTACTTATGACTTCATGAGACTTCAGCTGGTGGCATCCATATTCATTAATTAATTATGAAGAAACTTGCAATCTCACAAATATAAGTCGTAAACGAGAGACGAATGAATGATACAAGTTGGTGTGTGACGTGAGGAATTAGACAGGAACGTAATCAGCAACTCGCTCGCTAACGTCGGTTAGAACAGTAATAGGTAGTATATCGTTTTAATTTTTAATATTTGCAGAGTACATTTTATAATTCTGCCACAATTTATCATTTGTAAATAGTCCTTTATGGCAATTATACCTATTTATATGAATATTCAAGGTAAGTTAAGTAAATGTTAGTTAAGTGACGCTGAAACGAAATGTTGCAAACTGGCTCCGAGATGTTAAATATAAGGTTTAAATCAATTTTATTATACATTGTAAGTGTTGAGTGTCCTTCCGGCCGCGACACAAAGTTACACAAATATTCTCTTAAACCATCCAGCATTCACCTGGCTCTCTTCCTTAAATTAGATTGTTATTTTATCGTTATGTTTATACAATATTAGCAAATATTACCTGTACTTAATTATATCAATCGAATCGATTTATCTAAACAAACATTATGAAATAGATTTATAGTAACTATTTTACATGATGTTTTCTTTATTATATATAATTTGGAAATCAATAAAGCTCATTAATTAAGGGTTAAGCTATTGAAAAAGCTCTCCATTGCCATATTCTAGCGGTTATTGCAAGCATACGTTAATTCATTACGACTTCAAATGAATACTTACCTAAATTCGTTATTTTCTGATAACAATAATGAATTTAGGTATGTGCCTTTATTATACTCTGATGAATTTGTAAATATATACTGTAAGTACTTTATGAAATAAATGTTTGAAGAATATTATTATGTTTTTTTAATGATGTTAAAACCGTCCTCACCACCCGCCACACTCCCGTCTAGTAGGTAACCAATAAATGACATACTTAAATGGTAAAAGTCCCACGTTACCTAATATGAGTTAGGCTTATCTATATACAACTATACAACTAAATAAAATTTAAGTGTCTGTAATATTAAGGTAACGATTTTTTTACTAAATAGTCATGAATCTATATCGAATACCAATAATGAAAAATCCATTATAAAAATGTTTGTCTAGTTTGTTCTCGCTGTTGCCAAAATGAGTCCAGCCGTTTTGAAGACCAAAACGGCTAGACTAATTTTGACGGGATTTTACTAATAAATAGCTGATTTGACAAGATACATTACATGCTTTAAATATTAAAATTTTAATAAATCATAAGCTAAAAGGTACTATTCCACGCGAACGAAGCAGTCGCGGGCTGCCGCTAGTAATAAAATAATGATGAAACAGTTTTTAAACACATATGCTTAAATAGTTCAACCCTCAAACCTGAACTACTATCAAACTTCAAATAGCGAAGCCGAGGTATGCCTACCAGCAATCAACTATTTTAATTACAATAGGTAAGGTATTAACGGAATCATAAATGTGCGTCTATATAGCCACCTATTTGGGTCACAAAGGCCATAGGATTCAGTGATAGTGATCAGATTACAAAAGCATACGTAGTTATTTTCAAATTAGTTTAAAATTTAACTTATTAAAAATAATATGTACCTAAGATTATCTAATGTGAAAAAAAAAAGCGTTTCAAAATTATAGTAAGCTGTATCCTTAACAAATCAACGTGGGATTCGGCTACTTTAGCAACGTAGAAAATATGTTAATTTGCAACGGTAAACTTTAACGAAAAAGTTGAAACTTCGCTTCAGAAACTTTGTTGAACAGAACCACGAAACGCATCGTAGAAATGCATAAAGAAAACTCAAAACTGGCGAGTTAAACTACGCAGGTCAACTCAGCAGGCCAAGGTTTTCACACAGTAGGTAATTTACTATAGTCGTAACACAACCCCTTTTAACCCTATCTCTCCCGTCCGTTGTTAATTAAACTGGTAGGCTTTTCTATTGGAGGCACAACCTTGTACTGGCTGTTTCTGAATACGCCTAATAGCCACTTTGCTGCCCCATTTACTATTTTAATGTACTTAGTAGGTACCGTTACAGCGACCTTAACTAATATTTTACCGGCTCACTTTATTAATTCTGTTTATGATTTCGGACGCTTATACAGATCCAAATCGATCACTAAGGTAAGTGTGCATTTAACTTCCATTACTGGTGCCAGTAAGAGACATGGATGTTTTTTGTACCTACTTCATGGTTAAATGGAGAGAACATTAAGAAATCATCTAGAATAAAGACTTTTTTTTAAATGTATGGTTGAAAACTGTCCGGGATATTTACCACGTTGATTTGTTTTAATGGCGCTTGCAACAGTGCCGAAATGTCGGGAGCTTATTAAAAGAAAACAACTATCCCGGACAGTTTCAGTTTTCTAGAATAAGGACTTTTATATATTGGCATCACTGTTACGAAGACTAAATACATTATACATCCATCTATCATTAATTAATAATTGTTTAAATAAATTAAGACTAAATTTACGGTATCTCACGCATAACACAATAGAATACGATCTAAGCGATACTAAAAATGTAATCCCTGTCTGAACATGGATGACAATTATATGGATAAAATATTATAGGAGGCATTTATCAAAGCAATGGTACCCAAAACAATTATTTTAACAGTTTGTCTGTGCGTTTGTGCACTATCATCTCAGAAACTTATAGGCCCTTACTAAACTTATCCGAGTTAGATGTGGTGTTTGTGGTTGTTTTTTTTTGTGATTTGTCGTATTATAATACGTCTGAAGTTTGACAATTGTTGTTTATTTAGGTCTTTTTTATGTCAATTCACGTTTGACAGAAAAAAGCAAAAATATACAAAAAAATATGATATAAATTGAGCATTAAAAAAAAATTTTCTTTTCTTGTAAGTACATACAACCTTGGTTTGTAAAATAATTTTTGCTTAATGGTTCATGGTTATTCATGTAAAATTTGTATTTAATTTATTCTTTTTCTAAAGACGACCTATAAAAATATCCTTTTTATGATTTGTTTACATTTGTTTCTCGGCAAAATGAATGGAGTATAAGGACAATTATTTTTATAAACTGTAGATGCCTATAAGAGAATTTAATAATGGGAATTATTTGGAAGTTGAAAATAATATTAAGTTTTGGGGATCTTACGTATGGAGTATAAGGACAATTATTTTTATAAACTGTAGATGCCTATCAGAGAATTTAATAATGGGAATTATTTGGAAATTGAAAATAATATTAAGTTTTGGGGATCTTGCGTCTGGCGATAAGTGAAACTCGGATCGAAGTGAAGCGAATGGAATGGAATGATTTATTTGGCTAAAAATCCTACCTAAGTACTAAAATCTAACTTACAACTAGTGCCGATTAGAATGATATAATTTATTTACATTTGATACAATTAATTGGTCTGATTCGTAGGACGTCTCCTATCTCCCTCACACACGTAGCGTATGTTTCATCTCGCTCTGCGATGTGTGGATGTGCTGTCCCGCTGACTCGTCGATTTCTCCCGTCTGGCTAGGAGCGCGCATAGGCCGCCCGCGGCGCACGCTCTTTCAGACGACAGCGGGCAGGGCGCAGACGTGCGGCGAGTCTTCGACGGCGGACGCGACGAAGTGCAGCGGGGGCTCATGGGTGCACCTCAAACACGACGTGAAGAGTCGCGGGGTGCACGACGACACGGAGTTGTAGTCCCCGGTGTGTTGCGTGTCCGCGTCGCTCGACGAGAAGATTGAAGACGTTTTCGCGCCCTTTGTCTGTTGTCCGAAACAGCTCTTTTCAGAGCTATTCCTTGGCACATTAGAGATTTTATGAAACAACTCTTTTCAGAGCTATTCCTTAGGCACATAAGAGAGTGTATGCAAACAGCTCTTTTCAGAGCTACGCACAACAGTTGAGAGAGTGTATATGTTATAGGCAATGTGTATAATCCGGTATTGTATAGATTACCTAGGTATTCTATACAATGCCTAAAACGTTCAGGCAATGTGTATAATACGATTAATTTCACACATTTCCTAGGCATTGTATAAAATGCCCGAAGTGCATCAGGTAATGTGTATAATGAACGACCAGGGGTAGGACCTTAAAAAATTTTATTTATTTATTACTAGCGACCCGCCCTCGCTTCGCTTCGGGTATATCTCTATCTCTATATAATATATTTCAACCCCGTAAGGGATTTTACATACTGAAGTTATTTCCCAATAACTCCCGTTCTCATGGGAATTTTGTAATATCGCGTTGGAAGAAAGCTTAACGTTCATTAGGGTACCTGCATGCCAAATCTCAATCGTCTATCTATATCGCGGTTTAGATTTTTTCATACAAAAGTTTTTTTCCTATTACTCCCGTTCCCGTGGGAATTTTACAATATCCTGTTGCAACTAAGCTTTTAATTTATTAAGGTAACTGCATGTCAAATTTCAAGCTTCTAACTTATGCGGTTAGTATTTTTCATTCAAAAGGATTTTCCCGTTATTTCCCGTTCCCGTGGGAATTTCGGGAAATCCTGTCCTAACGGATGCCTACGTCATAACATCTACCTGCATGCTAAATTTCATCTCGATCCGTCCAGTGGCTGTGACGACTTCGTCCGCGTAGAGATGTTTAACGGCTAAAACATTACTTCTTTATAGCGCAGTCGGTTAAAAAGTAGCCTATAACCGTTTCTAGGCTCTGGACTATATCTGTACCAAATTTCGTTTAAATCGGTTCAGTACTTTATGCGTGAAAGCGTAACAGACAGACAGACAGACAGACAGACAGACAGACAGACAGAGTTACTTTCGCATTTATAATATTAGTAAGGATTCAGACAGAGTTAGCCAACCTTAACCTCGGTATATTGCTTTGCGTAGAGGGGTTAGGTAGCATTGGTTTTAAGTCCGTCCATTTACCCATAAATGGTCCATCCATCCATCTGTCACCAGGCTTTAACTCAAGAACAGTAATATCTAGATATGTAGTTGCAATTTGTTGATCATATACATACACTAGCTGTGCCCACGACTTCGTTCGCGTGAATTACAGATATTACATATAAAAGGTTTTTCCCAATTACTCCTATTACGAGTAGAGAATTTTTCAATATCGCGTTGCAAATAAGCTTTTTGTTTATTAAGGTACTTGCATGCCAAATTTCAATCATCTTTCTTTCGCAGTTTAGATTTTTAATACAAAAGGTTTTTCCTGCTTACTCCCGTTCCCGTAAGAATTTTACTATGGTACCTGCGTGCCAAATTTAAAGCATCTAACTTAAGTGGTTTAGATTTTTCATACAGAAAAGGTTTTCTCGCTAATTCCCGTTCCCGCAAGAATTTTGGGAATTAATTTCTTAATGTAACTCTAGGGTACTTTTGCTACGTTATTTCCAAATTTCAAGTGCCTACGTTAAGCCGTTTAGGCTGTGCGTCGATATGTCAGTCAGTCAGTCAGTCAATCAGTCAGTCAGTTTCTCCTTTTATATATTTAGATGTTATGTTACCGGACAAACCCGATTTCAGGCAGGACAAACTCGTTTGGCCTTGGATAAACTATGTAGTACTTGCGACTTTCTGGCACCCTAGACTGAGAAAAAAGAGTCCTCTTTGTGTTAAATTTTTTTAAACCACCCATATATACCTGTGACGGAAAAACTATTTTAGTTTAGACCGAACTAGTTTTTCCTAGAACTCCTATGTGACAAACGCTCAATACGCAAAAAACACGGCATACCAACCGATAAAATTAAATAATACCGCGTGACTCCCTTAGAGATATTTTTAAAGACATAGATATTTTAACCGTAGCTTCCCAGTACATTTTGGACTGTATCTCATATGTTTACAAGAACATGCAATCATTTAATAAGAAATCGGATACTCACCATTTTAACACCAGAAATAAACATAGGCTTGCCGTTTCAAGGCTCAGGCTTCAAAAGACTGGAAAGTCGTTCTTAGGTTTAAGCACAAAATTGTTTAATAAGATCCCACAAAATGTTATTGAATTACCTTTTTATAATTTCAAACTTTTTATTAAGTCGTGTCTTGTGAAAAAAGCATATTATAAAGTAGAAGACTACTTAAATGATAAAAATCCATGGACATGATGAGCTGCTCGCTTGGACATCAATGAATTATGTAACTTGTGAATTTTTATGTAATATGTGATTAATTTATTTACAACTTGACGTGCAAAAGTATTTCATGTAAATCTATTTGCATAATAAATTATGTATTTCATTTTATTATTATTTCATTTCATTTCAATTATGATTAATCAGCGCTATCTGCTTGTGACAGTTAAAATTAGGATAAGCTTTCAAAAGATCAGTAGGTACCTATCTAACTAACCAAATTACGGAGAAGACAAATCGATTAAATACATTACCTAAGCTTCAACCGGCATTTTATACAATGCCTAGGTATTCTATACATTTCCTAGGTAAAGTGTGAAATACTTCAAACATTGAGTATCATTTCATACATTGCCTAAGCAACCTCGGCATTCTATACATTTCCTAGGCATTGTATAGAATGCCTGCATTATACACATTGCCTATAACATATATAATAAGAGTATACACCGTGAAATTTTAGTGGTTGTTTTCCCGCAGTAAAATGATTCTATCTTAGTAGTACAAAAGATGTGTGCAGTTCTTTTTTGGTAAAATCAATAAATGCCGGTTTCACGAAAGGTTTAACCGTAACTCGAAAGCACGTTCGAACCGCTTTATGACTTAGGGTGTAGAGCTTCTTTAGCTTTAAGCATCGATTTCATGCGGCAAGCAGTACCTGAATACGTCACATCTTCAAAAACAACGATAGCTTCTCTCGTTTTCGAGTTGGAAAATTATTATTGTGAAAAATCGAAAAAAAAAAAGTTTTTTTTCGTGGAATAATTTGCATGATTCGATAGTATTACTAAAGGCAAGTCGTTCTGCCACGGGAAAACAACCACTAAAATTTCACGGTGTATACAACAGTTCTTCTCAGGACTATTTGCTTCATGTTTCCTTTGAAGTCACGTCAGCAAGTATGTAGAGAGATGACGTCATGGGTAGCCATAAAGTGAAGATTGATAATGTTAGTTTATATGTTATGGACCAAATGATAAATTGGGCTTTATACATACTGCCCGGTCCTTATGAAAAATGCCCAATATTAGAGTGCAATTTAATAATAATTATTCCATAAATATGACCGTGCATTATACATGTTTATCACCATTTGGGCAGTGTAATACAAACATATTATGTAGAAAAACCTTTAATCATTATTATCATCTATACTTATAATAAATCTTTAGAGAGGTCAATTCTGTACAAGAAATCTATTTTCAAAGTAAACTATCAGGGGGTAATAAATGATAATCCTTACTAATATTATAAATGCGAAAGTAACTCTGTCTGTCTGTCTGTCTGTCTGTCTGTCTGTTACGCTTTCACGCATAAAGTACTGAACCGATTTAAACGAAATTTGGTACAGATATAGTCCAGAGCCTAGAAACGGTTATAGGCTACTTTTTAACCGACTGCGCTATAAAGAAGTAATGTTTTAGCCGTTAAACATCTCTACGCGGACGAAGTCGTCACAGCCACTGGACGGATCGAGATGAAATTTAGCATGCAGGTAGATGTTATGACGTAGGCATCCGTTAGGACAGGATTTCCCGAAATTCCCACGGGAACGGGAAATAACGGGAAAATCCTTTTGAATGAAAAATACTAACCGCATAAGTTAGACGCTTGAAATTTGACATGCAGGTACCTTAATAAATTAAAAGCTTAGTTGCAACAGGATATTGTAAAATTCCCACGGGAACGGGAGTAATAGGAAAAAAACTTTTGTATGAAAAAATCTGAACCGCGATATAGATAGACGATTGAGATTTGGCATGCAGGTACCCTAATGAACGTTAAGCTTTCTTCCAACGCGATATTACAAAATTCCCATGAGAACGGGAGTTATTGGGAAATAACTTCAGTATGTAAAATCCCTTACGGGGTTGAAATATATTATATAGAGATAGAGATATACCCGAAGCGAAGCGAGGGCGGGTCGCTAGTACAATATATGGGCAACAATACAAACAATACATGGTACAATTAATGGGCAGGTTAAAAATACTTATCATCACGCCACATTCAATAGGAGCAGAGTAGTGAAGGGAAATGTTGGGAAAACGGGAGAATTTACTCCATTATTTAAGCTTCCGTCGCATGTGCAGCCTTAATGGTTAAAGTTACATAGAAATCATTGTACCTATTATAGAAATATTTTACATAAAATTGTCTAAAAAAACCCCCGCAGAACCATATGTCTCTCTTTTATGGTTGACTCACAATATGCGACTGCATGTCTGGATGGTTCGTAGACTGGTCTACATGTCATCTTGCATTTAGTTCACCGCTAAGAATTGGTTTCAGACCTAATCCTTTTTTTGGGACGCTTTGTTTTTTTTCGCAGCTCTCACAAAGGTTCAAATAAATGACAATAATTTCCCTCGTAATATTTTTATAGAGAAAATTTAAAGTATGTAGCACGAGCCGCGCGCTGAACGGCTGTATGTGATTGGTCCAAGCGTGCTACGCGTTCTTCTTTCCCCGCACCACCTCAAATTACGCATAATTATCAAATTGCCCAATTATCACATAGCCATATAATAATGCCCGCGCATTGTGATAAATATTAATAATTAATCACTTGGCCCGATAGGCCGAGACATTATGCATAATGCTCGGGCATTATTAATAATGCTTGCATTAATCACTTGGTCCATAACATATATGTATACGGAATGAGGTAGAGTAAATTAATATTTTATAGTAGCGGTAATCTTCCAGTCATTGGACACTTAACGAGCATTTGAAGGTTTTGAGTAGTTTACGGACAAGTTTGAAAATATTTCTGTGAAAGTAATTGTTATTTTATAATTTTAATATGCGTCTTTGTATAATACATTCTTAAAAATAACAGTTGACACTAACACGCAAAAACCTACGTGTTTAAAAAAAGAGGCAAAATATATAGTCATTGGACAGAATTTTTATTGTTGGACAATTATTAATTAGAACATATGTTTTTATATCTTAAAATCAATCTTTTTATCACATTTGGTAACAAAACTTATACTATTCAGGCTTACCGAATCTTAGGTAACTTTATATAATTTTTCAATTTTTTTCTTAATAGGGATAGGTTAGCAACTTCCTTTTTTCTTCTGTTCGATTATCATATCATACAATGTTTGAGCATCATACCCACTATCTTCGCTATTCTTTTCAATGCTGAGATCAAGAGTTTCGTTATTATCTTTGTTATTTCTGTATCAAAATAATGTATCTCTCTCACTAAAAACGCTGTTTGATTAATAATCTTCATTATAGAAACAGTGGCATATGAAAAGATCAATCCTTAAATCTTCGGGCACATGCTCTTGATCCTTTGCCGGTACACATTTAACATGATATATCGCAGAACAAATATCACATACCTACTACTCGATTTGATGTCTTAGTCGACTTACAGCCTACCTTGCACGCGTTTGTTGAAACAGCTCTTTGTTTTTTCTATCTTTTCTTTTTCTTCCTGTAGTTTAGTTTCTTTCTTTTCTTCTCTTTTGCTTAGTCTCTAATTCTTTTTTCATGATTCGTTAAACATTGCTCTATATTTGGCAGAAGTTACTGCAAATGGCATTCTCAAGGTGTTTCTTTTGCCTTTATCTTTCGGGCGGGTATATGATACTTAAGGGCATTAATGAGCCTTCATATTTGAACATAGTGTAGACGAGCTAGATAGCTGATACTTATAGAAAATAATTTTAAATTTAAATTTATGTTTTAAACATAAATAATCAAAATGACAATGGAAAGGTGCGTCTTTCCATTGTCATTTTCAATAATATGATGTACAAACTTACTAATAAATGTTTATTACGTCATTATTCTAGATGTAAGAATGTGTTAAGGAAGAGTGAGAAGAGAGGAGGCTCTCTCTGGCACAGGTGCTCCTTGCACATAAAGAGGAAGTCTACCCTACATTTTTGTGACTGTTGAAATGTTTTTGTGATGAAATAAAAGTTTTTATTATTTTTTTATTATAAAAAAATTGTTATTACCACTATGATTCGTCAACAACCTAGAAATACGTCGTGTAATGTTTATGTTAAGTTCGTATAAGTATTCCAGTTTGTACCTATAATTTCCAAATTGTATTTTTTTTTATAATTGAAAAATTTTAAAAATGCTTTTATGGTTTGATAGTTAATTAAATTTCATTTTAAACTTTGCAAAATTAATGTGTAAAATGTTTTTTTATCTATTGTAAAAGCAACAGTTTTTTTTTTCAAAAATAAGGGTGTGGTGAAGTGGTGTGATACACCTCCCCTTAAATAGGTAGGCTCAGTATTACTCGTATAAGTAGAGCTCAAGTCAGTCGCAAATACTATCAACAGTGAAACATATTTTATAGCCGTCTCCCGGTACAATTTTCGTTGTCATTTTAAGCGATGCTTCCCTTGAATTCAAAATTTGTGTACATGTTTTAGATTCCAAATCCAATACTTACCCAATTATCGCATTCGGCCCACATTCGTGCAAACATGTTATGTTGAATAAATGGACCTAAGTCCTCACCAAATACCTGTCATGTGAAATAAATGTATTTTCGCGCGTTTGGGTTTTCAATAAATGAACTGGGACCCAAGGAAAATCTTATTTGGCCTCATGACAAACGTGACAAGTATGCAAAATGTTGTAGTGTGGCGGGCACTGCGTAAGGGAGAACCACTATTTTACTAAATATTACCCACTGTCCCGAATAACTAAAACGTGTTCCCTTTTCTTGTCGCAGTGAAATGTGTAACGCACCATCACCGGGGTTTTTCTCCCGGTGGTGTATCTGTCGTAGTCATCTGGTTGAATCAGCGATTTGATTGGATCACTAGCGCGTTCATTAAATGACGACGTTCAATTGAATGACTAGGTCGAACGTTGAATGAACTATCCTCACTCAACGTCCAACAAGTTAGCGGATTGAAACATAGCCCTTTGAACATAGCGGATGTAAAATCAGTCAGGTGATTGTAATTTAGTTCGTTTTTTTTCCACTGCGGCATTAGTGCTTATCAAAACAAAGATGGCGTCAAACAGCTGGTACAGATATAATCGAATAGCACTGTGTTGATACTTTTTTGATTGAAATTTATATTTAAAGTGACTTATTCGTAAAAAAATTGAGACAGCATGGATGTACCGATTAATACGCTGTCGCCGGCTACTTTAAAAGAAAAAATTCTGGCAAAACTGGCTGGTTAATAAGGTGTGTTATGTCATGTCCGCATTTTTTAATCTAACGTTAGTTATCTTTTAAGTTGCGAACTATTATTACCCTTTCACCCTACCTATTTTTACGGTTAGGTTACCCTAATCAAATATAACAAAGTCAGCTATATCCCATTCAACGACTACGCTAAATGACGTTCAGTCAAGATGTTGAACGTTAGATTCAACAACTTCACGAGTTGTCCTTTAGTCATTCAATTGAACGTCGTCATTCAATGAACGCGCTAGTGATCCAATCAAATCGCTGATTTAACCAGATGACTGCGACATATCGACTTTAAATGACAGCTGCTGCTCCGCTGGCTTCGTTCGCGTGGACTACGGGATTTTACATATAAAAGTTTTTCACAATTACTCCTGTTCCCGTGAGATTTTATTCAATATCGCGTTGCAAGTTAGCTTTACGTTCATTAAGGTACTTGCATGCCAAAGGACAATGGGCAAGAATGTATGGAGCTTGGTCTATTTTTGAAATTGAGCGGCAGTCTCCGGAATCAGTATATCTTGCGAGGCACTATTAAACCATACTTTTAAAAAAAATTG
Source organism: Maruca vitrata (assembly GCA_039566165.1). Classification (NCBI taxonomy): domain Eukaryota; kingdom Metazoa; phylum Arthropoda; class Insecta; order Lepidoptera; family Crambidae; genus Maruca; species Maruca vitrata. The sequence continues at coordinate 11,519,319 of CM076914.1, read as the reverse complement.
TGAGCATATACCGGTTAGTTTAGGAGATATCGAATAAGTACTTGTTGTCTTTGTATATTTCGATGATTTAATGTAACATTTTTTTTATTTTTATAATTTTCCTATTGTTAAGTGTATATAGAACTATTAAAAAGTCGAATATTTATTAAAGGTTAAAAATAAAAAAAGAACGACAATATTTATAATTATGACACAATCACACAGGGTCGGGTGGCAAATCACAATCCCAGGGCCAATTTTTTAAAAAAAATATTTTTGCAAATAAATTATCATTAAAATTGTGATATTTTTTCATCAAAATTGATTTGCAAAAAGATTTTCTAAAAAAGTCAAAGTCAAGTTTTTATTAATTTTTAATCGGTTATGTCAAATTTTCTCAAAAGTTTAAAAAAAATCATAACTCAAAAACTATAATTGGAAGTTTTCAAAATGATGGTACAAACTGTAAAATTACGTTCTGTAAATAATGTCTTAAAATTTCAACTTAAAATATTAGGAGGTAGCTGCATATCTGCAGTGCCTCAGGAATGTTCGCCACCTGTAACACGGATGGGTTTCATGCCGTTTTGCGCAAGCGAGTGGCTTCTCTGTGGGAGAGGGTGCGGGACAGCTCCAACATTCTCCTGAAGGTGGTTGCAGACAAGATGGACAGTCCAATGATTAATCACTGGAGGTCCATCCATATCCAACCCAATAATTAAGTATAGGTTTTACTAATTATATTTATTTTTATGTAAATTCTACTAACATTTTATGGAATCTGTGTATTCTGAAAATAAAGATTTTCATTTCATTTCATTTCATAATACGCAATACATCTGTGAGAGGCATACTGTAGTGAGTATGATAATGAATTGTGAGAGTCTGTTTCATGTTCGCCTCCTCGAAATGAAAAAGCTATTCGGGGGAATTGTTTCAATTTTATTCTTTTATCGGCCCCTAAGGAATGAACAAAGGAGGATTAGGTTTTCTGCATTGCTGAGCTCACAGCACACATATCGAAGTTCATACGTTTGTAAATATGTAATGTAGGGTAGACTGGGTACGGTTGTGCCAGGGTACGGTAGTGACAGTTGTAATATTAGCAAACCTAACTGGAACACGGGGGAAGGTTTGAGGGGAAAGACGAGCGGCTTTCGTGTCTTTTTTTTTTATAATGAGCTAACAAGATGACCTCGACAGACACAATATACCATATTGAGCCTGTCGTACTCACCCTGAAAGCCGTTTCACCCCTCCCTCCCGGAACATCGATATGAGAGGGAAAGGGGGACGTGAAAGAGGAGACCACTGCTGCGGCAACAACGAGACAAGGCGTGGAGTCTCGCATTGGTATTGAGCTGTGCGGGTCGGAGTTGGCCATTCCGCCGAACGGAAGGCACTACCGTTTCTACGGGTCTCCCTGGCCGCCGGGCTGACCCGCTCCGCCCGCACAATACCGCCGCTAAGACTCCACTGGTCCGGCGCTTGCCGCAGCAATGGTCCCCTCTGGCTCCGGTCCGTACAGTGCTGATCCCGGAACGCGACCTGACCGAGATAGGTCAGAGTCACTTGGCGGGTTTTACGCAACTGTATGGTGGTAACAGCAACCGGTCGACAAAATGTCTCCCACCTGAACAAAATGTCTCCCACCTGAAACTGTGTCTGAACGTGTTTCAAAGTATTGCTTTCATCTTATAGATGCCTAGAACACATTTGAGGAAGACAGAGAGAGGTTGATCTCATCATCGTCATCATCTCAGCCTATTGCTGCCCATTTCTGAGCAGCAATATGACATTTCAATGTAAAAATAACTATCAGGGGGTGATTAGTGATCGATACTGATGCCAAAAATGCAATCAGTAAATTTTTTGTCCGTTTGTCTTTCTGTATGTTCCTTATAGAAACAAAAACTACTGACGGATTTTAACGAAACTTGGTACATTTATTCCTCATACTCCTGAGCAAGTTATAGTATACTTTTCATCACGCTAGAATTAGGGCACCGAGCCCGGGTTTACCCGGTCCGAAAAAGAAATTTTCCGGGTTTTAAGAGTCACAAAAAACCCGGGTTTTAAAAATCAAAACCCGGGTATTTCGGGTTTTTAAAACGCTTTGAAAACACGAACTATTCTGTAAATTTTGGTGTTGCAATCACCATCCGGTAATCTGTCTGTTCGTCTGCCACCCATCATCATCATCATCAGACTGTTTCCGTTCACTGCTGGATATAGGCCTCTTCAGATGCATGCCACTTCTCGTTTTCCTCGGCTACTCGCATCCAGCTCCTACCAGCCGTCCTGCGCAGATCGTCACTCCACTTGGCCTGAGAGTGTGTAGGACACTCTCACTACGTTTGCCGAGACGCGGTCTCCACTCTAGAACTCGTTTACCCCAGCATTTGTCGGTTCTATGGCTGATGTGGCCAACCCATGTCGATGACTTTGGTTCTCTGCTGGATTGCCTAATTTCTGATTCGATCCCGCATATATCTATGATCGCCCTATGATCCCGCATAGCTAAACACCGAGCATAGCTCTTTCGATAGCCCGCTAAGCGACTTTGAACTTGTGGACTAGCCGTGCCTTCAGTGTCTACGTTTCGGCCTCATACGTCATGACGGGTTGGACGCACTGATTAAAGACTTTCGTCTTAAGGCTTTGTGGGATTGACGATGAGAAGACTCGGCGTAGTTTCCCAAATGCTGCCCAACCCAGCTGAATTCTTTTATTCACCTCGTCCTCAAAGTTGTTTCGACCCAACTGCAGAGTCTACCCGAGGTATTTAAATATTTTTGCACAACTTCGAGGATGGTGCCGTGTATCGCAAACGGTTCCGCCGGTAGTACATGTTCATTGAACGTGACCTTGGTTTTGTCCAAGTTCATCTGTAGGCCGATGCATGCAGAAGGTTCCGTCCTGACGCCGACTTTGTTTCTGCTGCATATCAATGACATGTTGTCATTAGGCAATATCCATTACCATGCAGATTCAGATGACAGCGCTGTCCTGCAATCTTGTCCAGTTCAATGCCAAGAAGACGCAGGTGTGTGCTTTTCTGATAAAGTGTCTCTTTCTCATTCTACTCTTCAGAGGGCCTACCATGAGTTGGCTATCGTAAACTTACGTACGTTAAAAACCTATCGAGTTGTTTTTTTCATATGGCCGATTGTAGTTCTTCGCGTAACCACCAGCCGGCGCTGTACATGTTTTTCATAGACATATTTACGTAGTCGATATCGAGCGCGTAAGTTTTAAACTCATGGTAGCCCCACAGAGCACCCCCTTACCAATACAGTATAGCCTTAGCATCCTTGGCATCGATGTTCGTTGCGACCTGAACCAACGGGATTACAACGAGAGCGTCATTAGAACAGCATCCCGCAAACTGGGGATCCTGAACAGAGTGCGGCGATTTTTCACACCGGTGCAAAAGCCTTTGAAACACACTACGGGTTTACCTCCAGCTTTTAGCAGCTCTGTCGTTAAACCGTCCTCTCAAAAAGATTTTCCATTTTTCGGCTGCCCAACAGCAATTTCAATTTCGTTAATGCTAACTTCACCTGCCACCCTGCCACCCATCGGAATATGTAGCATAGGCACTGACCTACGTTACATTTTACTGTACGAAGCAACGACGCTCAAGCACGCACTCATTCGATTCGATTCATGTATAAAGATCGGAACGAAAAGAAGAGATCGAGAAGTGGGAAGGTAAAATGAAGCGCGGGCAGGCGAAGCCGACTCCTCGCTATTTTGTCCATATAAAAATCTATGATTTTTTACCTTTTTTATTTCTATAACATAACAAACCAAAAAGCTCAAAAAGCTCGAAAACCCGGGTTACCTTGGTTTCAGTAACATTGGAACCCGAAAACCCGGGTTTTGAAAATTGAACGGGTTTTCGATGCCCTAGAGAATCAATAGGAGCAGAGTAGTGAAGGAAAATGTGGGAAAAACGGGAGAAGTTACTCCATTTTTTAATCTTCCGTCGCGTGTGTAGGTTCTCTCTCCTTAATGGTTAAAGTTACATAAAAATCATGTATTACGGAAATATTCTGCATAAGATTGCCTAAAAATTATCCCTCAACAGAATATGTCTATCTTTTATGGTTGACTCACAATAACACGTGTAACTCCTAATAGCTTAGCAGTTCGGAGCATTCTTATTATATTATTTGTTTACATACATTTATATTACAAAGCTGAATTGATGATTTTTGTGTTGGATAGACCATTTATACGAGGAAGGCTTTACGAGCGTGCCGCAGTAGCGGCCGGTGAAGCGCCAGAAATTATTTACTATGTACTGTTTTATTATGTATGGCCGATATATATGGCTTATGTACGGTTTACCTGTAAATAATTTGTACCTTAAAATATAAAATTTAGCCCAAATGTCAGTGCAACAAATACCTACGAGGGTATGTGAATAAATTACCCAATCGACTAAACCGTAATGTTGAAAAAAGAAGTGCATTTATAAAAAAACATTTTGTTAAATTGGACAAATACTTAATTTGCGAAACATATGTAATTATTTGGTGAAATTAAAAAGGTCAATTGACATTTTTATATTTAAAACATTTAACATGTAAAGTTTTTGCTTATGGATCATTTGACTAAGGATTTCCTTAGTCATTGCAACAGGCTTCAAACCAGGCGTGTAGCGCCCTCTACATTAATGACGACAAGCTCTCTTGAAACGCAAGTCATAAAAATATCACTAGATGACTCTTAAAATATGTTTTACAGCTACCTAATTCTACATAGTTCTAAATCAGAAAAATCTATCAAAATAGTTATAAAACCTATGCTTTTCTGTATGACCTACGAAAATTTCAGTGGTTTAGTTAAATAAGTGACCGCAGAACTTACTTATTTCTGGACGTATCCAAAAATATTGATTTCAACGTGGAAAAAGAAAATTAAACTGCGCATGCCTAGTTATTCAAGGCGTAGACTAACAGGGGCTGTGAATTTTAACTTTAGTTTAATTTCTTTTTTACATTACTGTTGAATTTGTAAGTTTGAAGACTGTGAAATGTAACACTGTAGTCTCTAAATCTTAGGTTACTTCAAATTTTAGCAAACATGGGTAATATTCAAGGTAACGAAAAGCAACCCAAGGGCGGGAAGTCCCCCTCGAAAGGTAAACATTTTATCAGGAACCTAAACAGAAAATCACCTGGTCGGGACAGTAAAAAGCATGGCAGGAAAAAGGGTGATATGAAACGAGACGCAATAGATAGGGAGTTCGATAAAACGCCAGATTCTGATAACAATGGAGCGATCGAAGCATCAGATAACGATACGGTCGAGTGCGCGTCCACAACGCCGCAGCGCGAGGGCCCGGCGCCGCCCGCGGTAACGGGAGGCAGGTGCGCGCGGTCAGCGACCCGCGGCGCGCGCGCATCGCCCGGCTCCACGCCCGACTCAGTGCTCTCCGACCCGCTCGCGCCGCCTGCCGTCGAGCTCAACCAGTGCTACTACTCGGCCGAGAGCGACAGCGCGCCCGAGGAGCCGCCGCGCGCGCCGCCGCCCGACATGCCGCACGACGACGCCGCCTCCTCGCTGTCAACAGACGACATGGAAAAAGAAGAAAAAAACGACGTGTTCGATGACATCGGTGACAGAAGCGATGAAAAGGTTATGGGCGCAATATTATCGGGGTTGCGCGGAGAACCCCTAGACCGCAGCCCGAACGAATGCGGCCACGATTTCCGAGACAACCGGCTGAAGTCTTGCCCGGGACAAACCTCCTTCACGCTGTCCAAGCATCGGAAGGTGGAGCTTACGCCTGTCGCCTGCGAACCGTCTCTCAGTATGCTTGAAAACGGTTCGTATTGTCTCTGTTTCAGTTCAAGTTACAAATTAGGGTGTCTCACCTTACCAACAGATCTTATATGCTGCAACGTAAATCATTACTATCTATCGTTATTCTATCCTACCTATCGTATAACCTTGAGGTACCTACTAAAACTTTGAACAATTATGATTATGTACTACTTTGTACGTCTTTGTACTCCTCTACTAGGTACTCTTCACATCACAATGCTACAGAAACCAGTTTGTTGATACAAAACAGTCACGAGAAACGTACGATTATGAAACTTCTCTGAATACAAATAAGAACTGCAACGTTTGAACATTATTACACTGCTCACTACAACAACACTCGCTCTTTTTTATAACAATTACGGTGGAGTAGTAGTTATTCATCAACAACAAAGCCCGCTTATGTTCTACATAACTAAAATCTATCTATGCAAACGTTTACATCTATCGTTCACAAATTTAAGACAAATAATGCCTTACTTAAACTTTTACTTGTTATGAAAAAAAAACAGGTTAGATTAAGTGGGTAATTACACAGTTACACATATTATGTGAACTCAAAATGTAGTTTTCAATATAAATTATTATACATACAATCCGTCGCCTAATAAGTACATAAATACTTTTTGAAACGTACCTATCACAGAACCGTGATCATATATTGAAGGATTTAAGATTGCTTGTTGTCGATTGTCTGCCTTAATTTAAGACACGGTAATGAGACCTCTTCTTACGTAAGAAGTTTCTCAAGGATCTAGTGCCAACTTAGATTTTTCATATAGTTTCAGAAAAAGACCGGAGGCACTCAAGTGTGAGCGACGTTCCTGTAGAGTCCAATGTGCTGCGTAAAGTGGCATCTCTCACTCTGGATAAGCACGCCGACACCAGGGTGGTGCGCCCGAGGTTCGTGCCAGAGAAACTGGACTTCCAGCTTTACGAGAAGTTCGAAGGTAAGCCCCTGATTACTTATACAGTTAATTATCTCACAGCTCGCGTCTGGGAGGAAAGTAACATTCAAATATTTAGGCCATCCACCAACACCCCTACAATATCGGTGATCAGTTAGGATAAAAAAGGATTTAGCAAAATCATCTTCGTAATACTTACCTACCCACTAATGTAGTATTTTTATGCGACATTTCAACACCTGATCAGACATTATCTTACGCAATGACTAAAATGAATGAGCATCACGATAAGAATTATTATCTTTTATCAGCAATACTGCCCCCTAATTCTTATCTCATTATTCGTCATTAGCAACTTGTATACGTGACTTACGCGCTGCCAACAGTACAATACAGACATGCAGATCTCGACAAATCGCGTGAATTTCACAAACTCATCTGTGGCCCATTTCAATTATGTCAAGTTTCTTGGGCAGCAGCGACCTACACAAAAAGGAGTTCAAGATATCGTGACAATATTGGGCCTTCATACAGACGAAATCACAATTAATACCGGATTGGTGTCGGCGTCCAGGCGATTCCGTTCCGCATCAAGAAAGCTCAAGGCGCGCGCCTTAGCTTTAGTGCCACTAAAGAAATTATATTTCAATACTACGAAGACAGTGCAATGGTTCCGATATGTGCTGTTTGTGATGAACGGAACAAGTGAAACAATCAGTGTTGAATGTGATATCCGAATAGGCATAATGTTAATGAAATTCAAATTTAAATCATCTTACGTCATTAACATTAGGAAACACCATTTTCAAAATATAATGACTAGTAAGTAAATATTACCTGCACATTGTTAGGTAATAGGTATTTAAAATCTTAGACATAATGTTTTCCTATCATCGGAAGTTCAGCGACCTTTTAACCGTATATTTCAGTCAGCGCATTAGCTCTGAAATATATGCGTTTAAACAGATAGTGATAGATTTCAGTATATCATGTTGCGCGACCGAAACCAGAGTTCCGTGCTAGCTTGTATACGAATGGGCCAGGGCCATGGTATGTAGACTCTCGATTCACACTCAAAGAATCCAACAAAGACTTTGTTGTGAACCAAAGTAAATGACTACCATAAATGAATGGTGCTAAGTCCATTGAGGTACTATTTAGATAGGTTTTAAAAAAAGCTACAGAAATTATGGGATGTTTAAGTTCCAAGATTCCGTCTTAACGACATTAAAACCACTCCCTTATTATGGGCATATCAGCCCAGTGTTGTTCAGTGATGGTCTCAGTGTCTCACCCAAATTGTTTAATAAGCTTCGCCTTCGCCTCTGAAATAAAGAGAATATTGTTCTGTTGCTGTAGACAGTAAAACCCATATCTGCTGTAAACTTTAATTTGTAAGCAACCAGTTAATGACCAATAAAGTTCTATTAAATTCTCATAAGCGAGTCAACCCAACACTTAGAAGTGTGAGACGTGAAAATATCTTGTAAGCATGACACGCTTTTGGCATTGACATTGCCAGTGCCTTTTCTCTTGTCAACCAAGTGTCAGAACTGTCAGACTAGCATTCCATTATTTTGTTAATTGCAATTATTTTTGTTGTGTTGTATTATTGTTATCAACGATTAATATTTCACTAGAATTCAACACCAATATGTTTAATAATGATATGAAAATGTCATTTAATTACTGTATTTTCAGGTCAGATGCTTCTGAATTGGTTTCTCTCTTCAATATCTGAGAACAATCACCTCAAAAACTTGTTGAACTCTCAAGATCTGAAAAACCTTGGTGTGCAGTACTGCACCCATTTATTAGCAGCTGGTGTGTTGCGGCAGATATCTGACAAAGATGCTCCTACAGAAAATATATTCAAGGTATGTTTATGTTGGTATTATCCATGCAAATGTCAATGATATCAATTTACATATAGTTCAAGGTTTTTACATCCTAACTAAGCCCCATGTCGGATGACATAAAAGTATTTATAATGTAGAATGATCAAATTTTTGCATAATCAAAAGTGATCTTTAGAACTTAACAAGGGAAGTAGCCTGAAACAATCCGCATGTTTGTTTGCACATCAAGTTATTTTGATAGGGATTAAATTTCAGTAAAACTATAAGTTTTCTTCATGATCATGATATATAAAGTTTGTTACAATTCAGATAAGTAAGGTCTTACATCCAATATAGGTTATTTAAAACTTCTTTTTACAGCCAAATCTAATGTACTACTGGGCACATATGGAGGCACCAGCTTCCCAGCCCGTCACACCTGGCCGCCTACACATGATGGCTTGGCCCCCGGATAAAGAGCTCCTGCCGCAAGTAACACAAGAACACATTACAAACCGCTGTCATTATGATAACAAATTCTTTAACCAAAATAACAATGAAGACATAAATGATATCAATGAAGCAAAAAATGTCATTTCAGAACTGAAGCTCAAACTTCAGGATTTAGAATACCAATTAGAGAAGTACAAAATAAATATGCAAATAGATGCTCTTAATAAAAACTTAGAAAATAGCTTTGATGTACCATACTTGGAAACTAAAACAAAATCTGAATTAATAAACAAAGAAGTACAGACTACAAACTTTACAACAGAGATAAATAATAAATTATCCTATAGGCCTGTGATAATATCTGACCCACATTTTAAAACAAGTGTAAATATTGATAGTGCAGTAGTATTAAGTACTATACCAAAACTTATTGAAGGTAAAACTGAAAATAGATCTGAAAAAATTGAGAATTATTGTAAGTTAAATAAAAGTAGAGATTATATTGAATCAGTTAAGAAGAGTGATATTCTTAAGAGTGAAGAGAGTGTAGCAGATATCAAACAGATTTTAGAAGATATGAAGGAGGATGATACTTTAATTGTGAACCAAGCTGTCAACCAATCAGATCATACGAGCATCGGTGCAGCATGTGATAGTTCATCTGATGCATCATTCCTCAGTACACTGACTTCCAATGAGTTAATGTGCAACCCAACAGATGTCTCATCAGGATCAGACCAAGCTGTCGAAATAGCTTTAAAGAATATCTTAAATTCAACTGACATGCCTCATACACAAATATTGTATACTAGCATCCACAATAAATCAAATGTATTAGCATCTAGTCAACATTCCCCAACCGATGCATCATCTATAGATACAGAGAGTTCAAATTTGATAAGCAAATTGGATCAAACAATATCTCAAATCGAGAGTCATATTCCATCTAGTCCATCCCCGCCGACTTCTGAGATTTGCACAAGCGAAAGTGCCACGATAGCAGCGAAAGACACATGCGGACCTAGTCAACCGTCGTGCCCGCCGCCGCCCCTGCCGGGCATGACGCCGCCACCGCCGCCCACGCCCGGGACGAAGGCCGCGGACGCCCCGCCCCCTCCTCCCCCTCCGCCTGAAGCCGCCCCGCTGGCGCCAGCGCCTCCGCCGCCTCCTCCTCCACCCCCGATGATGGAAATGGCCCCTCCGCCGCCTCCTATGCCTGACATGGGGCCACCGCCACCGCCCATGCCGGGAATGGCGGCGGGACCGCCACCGCCTCCCATGCCGGGGATGGGCCCGGGACCGCCTCCACCACCGATGCCGGGAATGGGGCCACCCCCGCCCCCGATGCCCGGGATGGGCCCGGGACCGCCGCCGCCGCCGATGCCGGGAGTGGGACCGCCACCTCCGCCGATGCCCGGGATGGGCCCGCCTCCCCCGCCGGCCATGCCCGGCGGTAGCCCCCTGCCGCCGCCGCTGCCGGGCGCGGGGCCGCCGCCGCCGCCGCACATGCCGGGCGCACCGCCGCCGCCCGGGCAGGCGCCCTACTCCGGCCCTGTGCCTTTCCCCGCGCCCCCTGTCGGAGGATGGAGCATGCAACGATCGAGTGAGTGATTCCACTGAAGTTTCGCATGTCGCTACTTGTTATTGTGATCGCTCTATGGCCCATTATTATCTTCCAGGTCCAACTATATTGACTCCTCTCTTTTGTTGTAGCTCTACGTAAAACGCCCGTAAAACCTGCTGCCCCTATGAAACCGCTTTATTGGACACGAATATTAGCGAATCAGTTAGCACCGCCCGTTTGCCAGGGAGAATCTGATTCGATCGTCTCGAAACCGCTGTGGTTGGAAATCGAAGAAGCCAAGCTAGATAATATTGAGGAGTTTACTGACCTATTTTCGCGACAGGTCGTCAAAGCGCCTGTTAAGAAAAAAGTTGAAGTAAAAACGAAGATACAACCCGTGAAAATTTTAGATAGTAAAAGATCCCAAAATGTTGGCATCCTAGCACAGAGCTTACATGTAGAGTTTTCGGAAATAGAAAACGCGATTTACAATTTTGATACTTCTGTAGTTAGTTTAGAAGCATTACAACAGATATATGAGTTGGTGAGTATATTTTAAGTTTACATTCTTATTAATTAGTTAATAATATTAATAGAACGGAAATCAAAAGGTTTTTTTGTTTATAGCGTGCGACAGATGAAGAATTGTCCATGATAAAGGAACATTTGCAGACTAAGCCCGAAATACCACTAGATAGGCCCGAGGCATTTTTGCATGATCTGTCAGGGATCCCAAACTTTGCAGAAAGAATTTCATGCTTCATGTTCCAAGCAGAGTTCGAAGACTCTGTCAGCACAACAATGCACAAATTAGACAATTTGAAACACACATGTGAGGTAAGTTTTATTTAAGTGAGATTAAACAAACATATTAAATAACAAAAGATATTGCTTATGAAAAATAAACGAATATTTAATGTCTTAACCGTGACCACGAGCGCTGTAAAGAGCTTGAAACGTCGGATCTCTAAATTATGTTTAGAATACCAATACAAGCGAGTTTAATCCGCAAAATTAGTTTTATTTCAAATGTGTAGTGCTCGCGCAAATAAAAATAGACAATACTATGAATATTTAATGGTTTCAGTTTCTTACAACGAACGAGGATCTGAAGAAGTTGTTTGCAATCATTTTAACACTAGGAAATTATATGAACGGCGGCAACGGTCAAAGGGGTCAAGCGGATGGCTTCGGCTTGGAGATACTGTCCAAGTTAAAGGATGTCAAGGTAAATTTGTAAAATAGGTACCTACTAGTAATATTTTCATTCTAAACAGAGCGAATTATCGTTAGTATTGTGGCACACTAAATATTTTTATTTATAAAATACTAGCGACTCTCTTCGCTTTGGGTATATTATTATACATAAAAACCTTATCCCTCTATCTATTAAAAAAAACCTGCATCAAAATCCGTTGTGTAGTTTTTAATATTAAAGCATACATAGGGACAGACAGACGCGGGAAGCGACTTTGCTTTATACTGTGTATTGATTATTTGTGGCTTATTTATTTATTTATACATACATAAGTACATACATAAAATCACGCCTTTTTCCCAGAGGGGTAGGCAGAGATCACTTCCAGCGATCCACTTTTCACCTCTGTGGGAAACGTGACGTGACGGGTTGTGGACCACGTCGCCGCCATTATGCCTTGTGCATTGTTTTAACAAGGTCATTGCGTTCCCACAATTAGCAAGGATATATGACGGGGGAAGGAAAAGGGGATTTATTTATCTGTTTTTTAACATCACAATAAAAATAAATGTATACGTTCGGTTTCCAGTCGAAGCAGTCCCAGGTGACTCTGCTGCACTTCATCGTGCGCACGTACGCGCGGGGCGCGGGCGGGGCGACGGGCGGGGCGGGCTGGGCGCTGCCGGTGCCGGAGCCGGGCGACGTGTGGCGCGCGGCGGCGCTGGACTTCGCGGACGCGCGCGCGCACCTCGCCGCGCTGCAGCTGCAGCTCACAGGTCAGGACGCATACATTGATATGATGCTTGTAGGTGGTGAACCTGGGTCACTAACCACTGATTCCACCGAGCCAGTCAATATCTTACTTTCTTACCATTTCTTACTTCTTACTATCTATACTAATATTATAAAGCTGAAGAGTTTGTTTGTTTGAACGCGCTAATCTCAGGAACTACGGGTTCGATTTGAAAAAATCTTTTTGTGTTGGATAGACCATTTATCGAGGAAGGCTTTAGGCTATATAACATCACGCTGCGACCAATAGGAGCAAAGATACAATGGAAAATGTGTAAAAAACGGGGGAAACGCGAACGAAGTCGCTGGCACAGCTAGTCTTATCATAATATCCTTACTTCCTTACTAGTCTTTACTTCTTTACTATCTTTACTAATATGTATTATAAATCCGAAAGTAACTCTGTCAGTCTGTTATGCTTTCAAGCATAGAACACTGAACCAATTTAAATGAAATTTGCCACAGATATAATCCAGAGCCTGAGAAAGGACATGGGCATTTTTAACCGACTGCGCTATAAAGAAGTAATGTTTTACCCGTTAAACGTCTCTACGCGGACGAAGTCGCGGGCGGAAAGCTAGTCTTATAATATATCTGTGCTATTCTTATAAGCTAGTCTTATAATTAGCTGTGCCAGCAACTTGGTATGCGTCCCTGCGTGATATAGGTATAGCCTAAAGCTTCCCTCAATAAGTGGTCTATCGAACACAAAAATATTTTTTAAATTAGAACCAGTAGTTCTTGAGATTAGCACGTTCGAACAAACAGTAATTATAGATAAGACTTAATCGCCTATCCAACTGAGTACTCCTTACTCATCTTTGTAACCAAATTTATTGGTTAATATTCCAAGCAACCTGAATAACGCGAAATGGTTTTAAATTTCAGAATAAAAAGTAATTGTTTTACCGCTCCACCCTACTACTTTATTCTGGGATATCTTGGTGACATGTTGAAGCTATATTAATAGTGAATAGGAATTTATTGTATGTTATGTATGTTATAGGATGCAAAGAGAAGACGAAGAAAGTCATAGAGTCGAACGCTCAGTCGCACAGCGTGCACGACGAGTCTCCGTCGGGCGAGGGCAGGAAACGACTGGAGGTGTTCAAAGAAAAAATGAACACATTCCTAACCGCAGCTGAGGAAAAACTTAAGACTGAAAACGAAAATCTAGAGGATTGCCGCAGCAAATTCATAGCGACGATCAAATTCTACCAGTACACTCCGAAATGTGGCAAAATCGAAGACTGCGAGCCGAAAGAGTTCTTCAGTCTGTGGACGGCGTTCTGCAGCGATTTCAAAGACATTTACAAGAAGGAGGAACAAATCGCTATAAAAGAAAAGTAAGTCTTCACAATCACAAATCCTTCCTTACTAATATTATAAATGCGAAAGTAACTCTGTCTGTCTGTTAATATAATTTAATATAAATCTGTTAAAATAATATAATTCGTCCAGTTTTTAAAATAGTCACTAGTTAAAGATATTTATTTACAAATATCAATGAATGTATGTGATGTTGTATAATATTTATTTTTCTGTGGTAATATTTTCTCAGCATTTAGCTGGTATATAGTAACATTACGGGCAGATGATATTTATTTTATTATTATTTATTTATTATTTACTGAATATTTTTTTTATAAAGGAGTTGGCTACTTTAGTTTATTTTACGTTTCAGATTAAAAGAAGCAAAGAAAATGCAAGAAGAACGAAAATCTTTAACACAACCAAAAAAAGAAGGAGGTTTGAAAGCTCGCTTGCAAAAGTTGTCCAGCACTAGGAAGTAGGTACTGTGGTTGCCATTGAGTTAAGTGCAAATCAGAATAAGAAAGGTTTACATGCAAACCAATATAACAAAGGTGGCATAATATGTACTACATAAAGATTTGTTTTAAAATTTAGCACAAATGTTCTGATGATCAGCTTTAATTATTTAAAAAATACGGCTACTTCATTTAACTTGCCAAAAAATGTTGAGCCTAATAGGTAGTATTAGAACAACAATAAACAAGAAATTATCTTCGCTTCCTCGTTTTTAAATTTCGTAAAAACGAAAAAAGATGTAAAAGAAATTTCTTTCCAAGTAAACAATGATTTCATCTAACAAAATATACTAACATAGCTACTGATTATATGTTGCTAAAAAGCAAATTAATTCACTGCAACATTAATGGTAGGGTTTGTTAAGATTGCTCAACATTATTTTCAGTTATAGAATTTATTTTAGCGAGTTCATTTAAAAAACAATATTTTAAGTATTATTTATAATTTAAGTTAATTTGATCAATAATGGCTGCTTACTTAGTAGGTATTAACAATATGGTAAAATATTGTAGCCATGTTACCTGTTCCCAGTTAACTAGGATATGTATAACTAGTTGAACTATGCTTCCATTTATCAGTAAAGTATATTGATTAGTAGTCTTTTTAAGAACTGTCTTACAAGACATTCCATTGGTACTAATTGTATTGTAGTCAATATTTTTTTATCCTTCGTTAAAAAATCATCCTCATTTACTTTCACAGAAACAATTTATTACAATCACTAAATTATTATTGTTAATTTAGAAATTGGAATACCTATACAGCATTTTGTATGTGCCAAACAAGTTGGTTCAGCCGATCGGGTTATTCGCCATTTCGTAATACTTTGTAGGAATAGGCGCCGCCTCCTTAGGATTGGTAAATGATACTAAATGTTGCTAAATGTAGTCTTGAACTATGATGAAACTTGAAAATCTTGAAATGGTAGGCTTTATGATATCCCTAAGAATTTAAGATCTTACAAATTTCAAATTGGCTCCTGACATTATCTAAAACTTTGAATTTTCAGACCAGCTAGAAGCATACCCACTACTTCTATGTTACTGAAACATAACCCGTCATTAACATTATTATCTGCTTTTTATTAGCTAATGTATTATGTTGTGTAACAATGACATTTAATTTATTGTACCTGATCTATCATGATGTTTAGAAATCAAACATGAATATAGGATATCTTTATCTACAAAAATGGTGCTGTAACATTTATATTGTAAATAACTGAATATGTTAAATAAATAATAAAAATTTTAAAAACTTTTTATTACAAATAATCCAAACATTTTTCCTTCCAAATTTTCTTAAATTTTTTTTCTATCTTCCTGTTCTTGGATAGTGTCTCACTTAAACTAACTAAACCTGATCTTAAGGATTGCCACTGCATAAAACTCAGACCTTTGGTAAGTGATAAGTGGCTGTTTTCGTTTCTATATTCTTCTTCCTTGGAAATAAACTTGTCAAGTGTAACTTTACTTGTTACATTGTCTGCAGAATGATTTTTTTGCACATTATCTGTTTCTGATATCTGTTTATTGAAGAAAGACTGAAAATACTCTCGGGATATGGACACACCTTGATCATTATTCTGCTGTAAACTAGGTACTTGTACAGACTCATTCTGAGGCTTTATTGGTGCCACTACTTCCAACTTATCATTCTCTTCACTGTTAATGTCTTTGACATAATCAAGTATACTATCAAAGTTTATTTCTTCATCCTCTGCAAAATCTAAATTGAACTGCTCACTTTTCTTGCCTGTCCAAAGGAATTTGCCATGGTTATCAAGATTTTTTAAGTCCAACCATATGTTTAAATTTTCAGGAAGCTTATATCCACCACAGAAAAACTCTAAACCTTTAGGTTGTAACTGATCGACGAATGGATAGAGGGTTGCATACCAGATGCAACTGTGTTGCAATAAGACTGAACTCATAGTCCAAATTCGGCAAAGTAGCGCATATGGCATAAGCGACATCCAGTGACTCTCTCCCCGTTTTATTCTGTTCATATAAAATATAGATGCTTGTTTTGAATGAATGCATATTCTCATCATTATTTTGGAAAAGGACATAATTCTCACCATAACATATTGTAGCATTTGCCTTGTGGGCAAATAGTTTTCCTCAATATTGGTGGGTATAACTGCTACAAAGTTTTGTATGTCTTTCAATAAATTTAAGGTTAGGTATCTTCTGAGAGCAGTATTAATTTTTTTCAAAATTCTATAACCAATATCATTACGAAACTTTTTATCAAATTTATATATAAATCTTGAAAGTATTGCACTTTCTTTGTATAGTGGCGATTGATTTAACAGCACTTTTATGGCATTATTGCATGCATGAGAAAGATCTTGAGGACCTGAAACAAGTAATTAATTATTTAACATAAACTATGAAAATACTTAATAAACAAATAGAATAATAGATCTAGACTCACCATTCTTGAGGAGACATAAGGTTGTACTAATAGGAGGAGCTAAAATAGCTTGATCGTTCCAGGGTTCCATAATGTTAAATAATCACTTGTAAATTAATTTTGGTATATATTGACGAAAAATGCTTAGGATTTACAACAAAACGTTATTTGATTCTACACAATAATAATGAGTGACTATTTCATTTTCCCACGCGCCGGTTTGTTGTCCACAACAAGAATTCAGCAGCAGTGGATCAAATCAATAATCAATCGGCTCACAGCTGATAATAAAATGTTATCATTTGACAATGGCCTGACAGTGACAGTTACATTTTTTATATTTGGGCCTGGTAGGTAATACTCCGATATTAAACAAAAAAAAAAGATCGAATGAAAAATTTAATAAAGAAAAGACCAAGTCCAACAAAGAACAAGACAGAGAATGAGACAAATAAAACTAAAAGCTTGAAAAATTGGCTTCGGCCTGAAATTATGAAAGCCAAAGAAGACTTGGCTCTGCTGGCCGCAATACCTAAAAAAATACTATATATTATAGGCTGTACGCACGGGCTATAATGGAAAATATCCTTGCCTTTATCTGATGGTTTTTTTTTAACCAATTTATCCCATCAGGCATCAGGCCTACAGCCCGTACAGCGTAGACAGAGAAAGTTTACTCCGTCTACGCCGTACAGCCTAGTCTTTCCCTGTTGGGATACCTCGATGCTAGCAAAGATAATAAATTCTTTGAACCAATTTTTGTTTTCTCCGTATTCCCGCGGCTTGGCCTACTTCATATTTTGCTAATACTTTCTTTCTTTTTTCTGTAAAGTGAATGCTTTCCCTTCCTACTTTATCAGTTTTCAACTAATTTATATATTTTTATTTAATTTTCGATATCGAAAATATAGATCTTGTAAAATATACGAAAATGTATTAATTGATTAAAGTCGTTTCTTCAACAATAAATGATTCACAAATTTTACATTATTATGTATTTGGATCCTTTTCTTGGTAATATGACGACTTTCATCAACTCGCCTGGCTAAGGTAAAAATATAACGTCATCGAATACAGACAGCAGACAAATATGTTTATGCTTTTTCTTATCTATTATTATCATTGAAAAAAAAAACAAACACTTCACTTCACTTCGCTCCCATGTAAATGCAAGCAGCAGCAAATTTTGGTTTGGTATTTTTTAACCCAACTTTCGAAATAACGTTGTGTTAGTTAAAAAGGTAAATAAATTGATTTATTCTGATAAATTAAGCAGGATAACCTTATTACGTACTTACAAACTAAAGCACATTTAGTTATTTTCATTATCATTTTCAGGTTAGAATAGTCGGTGAGAGAACCGGCAAAATGCCGAAACACAAGAAAAAGGAAGCTAGCTCTAGCAGCGACAGCGATGAGGGACCAATCGACGTAAGTAGTTTAATATCTAGCTACGATCAACCTACTGTCCTGCTTCCTAGATGAGTAGCACAAGCACTTGTGACTGGTACAGTAAGGGACGGATGACCATCGGGAATAGAGACATTGGCATGTCTGTACAAATTATCTGTAATGTCAGGTCTGATGGTGTAATCATGTCTGATGGATTCCACCCGTCCTCTACTTCTCTCAAGTATATAGATAATAGAATTTAAATGTATGCTATCTGTCACTGCTAACATAGCAGTATATATAGCTTCAAGATTAATACATTTTATTAACAAAGCAGTGATAGTGTTCATTCAAGAAAGTAAATGCATTATCATGATGTTAGTTAAGTAGGTACCTACAATAAGATTATTGTATGAATAGTAGATAAGTGTTAGGTATGCCTATTATTTTGCATGCCAGATTCTGGTTGAATGTGTGAATCCATGTTTACTTTAAGATCTTTTGTACCACATTTGAAGCAAATAAAATTTTATCTTTCTTATCATTTCCTCCTCCAATGGATTTATTCTCTAACAATCTTTTCTCATTTTTAGAGGAACCCACCACCAGAGAAGAAGGCAAAGATGGGATCTAGAACTGATGACAAAGAACCAACTTGGGTGCTTCAAGGCAAAAAACTGGTGAAAGTCAGGGAATTCAAAGGGAAAGTGTATGTAGATATCAGGGAATTCTATGAAAAGAATGGAGAATTGTTGCCTGGGAAAAAAGGAATTAGTATGACTCCTGAACAATGGCGTAAACTTTTATCTTTAGGTGATGAGATCAATGAAACTATCAGTTCTATGTGTTAAGATTGTTAACGTTGTCAACATCATAATTTAAGATTATAACTATTTTCAGCATTAAAATGTGTTTTATATTATAAACTTTAATGAAACCAACCACAAACAAATTAGCCAATAGGTATAGCTCTCATTGTTGTGGAAGTAAATGAGAGACAAAACCACATGACAATTAATTTATCAATAGGTAACTAATCTTCGGAAATCCCAGGGGAAAATATTTGGCAGGTTCACAGGTTTTAATGGGTAAATTTACCAAATTATTATATCCATTTTGGAAACTTGTGAACACCTAGCAGAGTTAACTCTATGTGATCTTAAATTAAAAACCTTAACTTTACAAAGTTTCTACAAAAACCAGTATAAAAATTAAATTTGTACACTTATTGTAATACAGATTGATTGCTGGCTCTGTGTGAGAACTGAGCTTACATTTAACTGTTTGGCTTTTGGTAGGATAGTGTTGCAAGTTGTTTTTAGTTCCTTTATTACCTAATTAGAAGACTTTATTTATTTCTACAGTTCATTGAGGACACACAGTCTCCTTTTTTATCTTCATATTACATGATTTGTTAGAAAATGTGGAAATTAAACATATTTTTTACTTGAAGGATTATTTAATCATGTTTTTATACATGTACATATTACATACTAGAATATATCATATAAATTCATTACATCTAGATTGTATATAGAGGTGTACCTACTTACTTAGACTGGGTACATATTGTACAAAAATGGGCCCATATTGAGTCTAAATTTATATATTTTCAGGTTAGATAGTTTTTGTTTTATGGGTGTCCTGAAATTTATGGACAAATATACAGAAATATTTCACATTCCACTTACACATATTTTAACTGGCTACAAGAATTTAGCTACATACATTATTTTTACAAATTAATTCCAATGAATTATTTTTTAATTCAGTGGCCAAAACAAAGGTATGACTGAAAACTCTGATGTTCTGTATAAAATTGCTCAAGAGTTCCAGGGCAGAATACAAGTGTAGCATCAGTCAGTTTGTAAGAACGAGAACCATAATAATAACCTTAATTCATCAATTACATCAAAATATAACATTGCTATTGCTAATACATATTTTAACAAATTCGATAAGTGAAATGAAAATGCAAACTTTAAGTGTTTAGTCAAAATAGTCTTGTGATGGGTGTTATTTTTATTAATTTATCTATCATTATGGACCAACAATCGGATAATCGGATATGGAATCGTTAATATCAAACATACTTGTTAGCCACAGCTGATCATGAATTTGTAATTGCAATTGGCCATTTGCCCTCCACGCAATTCATTTACTTGGTTAAAAATATATTCTGCTTCAATGATTATGTATGTATGTTCATATTATTGTCACAATTTCAGTTTATAAACTCTCATAATAAATTACATTTACTGGTAATGTGATGTCATGGAGGCATACCTAGTAAATTAGAAACCTATGTCTGTAACCTTTATTTGTATAGGTACAAAAAAAATCATTCCAATATTTTACTTGTAGGTTTGTAGTTTGTAATAAATTAGTCGTAAATATAAATTCCTGATTTGTAAAAGCTGATAAAATTCGTAAATGAAAAAACCGGAACTTTCATTTAGGTACATGCAGGTAAATGAAAGTTCTAAGAAACCACAATATAGGCCTACGTATACAGTGGACTCTTGTCCTCAGAAGACAAAACAAAAAACTTGAATCGCGAAAATAACTGCGCAGAATCGTACGGAGCGGACTTCAGTTTGCTAAAACTATATCAAAATTCCTTCCGGACGAACCATCGCACCACATGTGTGCATCAATTGTGCGGCAAGATATTGGCTAACTTTTTTCACGATTCTCAAACTTTTCCCTGTGCTCAATGGGCTCATAGTGTGCGCCGAGTTTTTGCTGGATTATCATTGCACATTAACTATGAGTCTTCAATTATAATTTTACTTTCATACAAATTTACATTTAAAAGTTCGGAATCGACTGTATCTAAATTATGAAAATTTGACGATTAAAATTTGTACAAAAATACATCAAGTTTAATTAATGACTAAGTATACATTTTGGAAATTTTAATAATAATTAAACATATAGGGTAGGTAAGATATTATTCTATACAATATTACATATTAGTAACATTAGAAAAATGGCAATTGTATTTTTCAATAATGACTAGTTTTACTAGTAACACTGAATAAATTAAAAATACCTACCTATGCTTAAACATAGAAGTTCAGAACCTTAAATGACGATATGATGTTATAGATATAATAAATAAATTATTTAATATCACTTAGAGATTTGGATAGTTGCCGTAAAACAGGGAGATACATTTATCTAATATTAGCTACCTTAAGAATAAAAAACAAACACATTAGAATAAAAGTTACATTATAGAATATACACAAGAACCCACACCATTACAAGGCGCAAGCGTTTTGGTTCCACATAATAAACATACATGACATAAAAAATCTAAAACCTTTGGAAGATATCCGCTAAGCGCCTTCATAATAAATAATTAAAAATGTAGGTACCTAATATAAATCGAAAGAGTCCTGTAAAATTACCTATCTCGACAAAAAGAAACAGTACTTAGATAACATTACTAATCAGATAAAATGTTGTCGAGCACACTAGTTACTTACCTATTCAATTCAAATAGTTCTTTTTGAAATTAACGAATTAAAAATTTCGTTTTGGGGTAGATACGTTTTGTAAAATTTCGCATTATACATACACACATATTATTTAAACATAAAAATATATTCTGTAGTGGAAGAAGTCCTTTCTAACAATGCATTCAGTAATAGGTGCTAATATGCACTATGTATGTACTGTACGTACCATATCGGATATTCTCATATTACGAAGATACTAGATAAAAAAAGAGGTACTTATGTATCTGGTATGAATCACATTTTGTGCCACTGATCCGTAGATGAATTCTATGAATAGGACATAATATAATGTAAATAATATAAATACTTTTCAAATGAGCATGTCGTAAGGATGACTGGCCTTATAACGGATACCTAGAGTCGCCATGTAAGACATAAAATGCAACGAAACAATACCTACCTACTCGAGGGTTGTGCTGTGACCTTTCCTACAATTAGGTAAAAACTACAAGATTTAGTAGAATTATATTGTAAAAAAATAGACAGCTTTTATTTTTATCACATAACCTAAAACGTATTGGTAGGGTTTGATTACCGTCTCCGACTGAACTTCATTGGCATTAAATAGTTAGCCTGAGGTACGATGTTCATTAAAATATAAAAAGATTCCTGTAGAGATTTCAAAGATCCATTACAATAATATCTAAGTATCTATATAACAAACTTATTTAACCTTTGGCTTTATATGGAAACAACGAATTTTGAAGTGTTCACACATTTCTTGTACCTGAAAAACAAATAGAAAACAATTAGTTAAGACTTTTAACCAAACGAATCCAATTTTCAATCATACAAAGTCTCGTATGATTAAAAATCAATCTTTTGTTTATACCTACATGAAAATATACCCAAACCGAAAAGTATGAATTGAATTGTATTCTATACAGATTTTATTCTTATTATGTTGTCGAAAAAATCGTGATCGTGTCGGTGATCTTCGTTCTTCGAGGAAAAATATTAAAATAAATATTTTTATACTTTTAAATGACAAACAGTATCGTTTAGTTTAATTTAATATAATAGAACATTTTAAAAAAATACCTATGCAGTTCGTATACGTAGTCACATTAAAAGTTTAAAATGATTTATTTTAATATTTTTCCTAATGACGCCGCATTAAAATGAAAAAAGTGTGCAATAAAATTATTTTCGTTTGTCAAACGTAAAATGCGTGATTCAGAACACAATGAAGTGTCACAGGGGTCATCTTAGCTGAAAAAGATTATAGTAAGTATAAGGATAAGGAAGGAAGTGTAAGATTTTAAACTTTCGCGTTCCATTACACTGAAATAAGTCTTTATGGGTCTTCACGCGATATTAGGAGTAGCAAAATTACATAGCTACTTACTGCCCGACGTTTCGACTGGGTTACACCAATCGTGGTCGCTCGCGACCCATAAAGACTTATTTAAGGAAGGAAGTGTTTAATTTTGACTCACCACGCCGGCCCCGTAGCGCACGTGCGCGAGCGAGCTGGCGACGCACAGCGCGCCCACCAGCAGCGCCTCGGCGCGCGGCGACACGTGCAGGCACAGCGCGCCCGCCAGCGCCAGCGCGTACGGGCCCAGCAGCCAGTTGAACGACTCGCAGCGCGTGTCGCTCATCTGCGACACGATCAGCCGGCACTGGAACGCGACACGAGCTGCGTTAACTACTTGGTTGCTTTTTTTTTGGCTTGGTGGAGTATTGTCGTCATAACCGGACTTGCGGGGGAGCGGATGGCGCTCACCCCTGGATACTGGTAACGAAAGGGCACGTATCACAGCGAACTTGGAATCAGCCAAGAAGAAAATGTTTACCAAATATAAAGCGTCAAGGCAGGAAATATTATAGTGCACAAGTGTGCGCGCAAACATGCGTTTGCGCTGCAAAGTGAGTGCACTTGTGTGCACTCACTTTTCCCTTACTGTTTTAATTCATTGAGACGGCAATCCGACATGACCGATGAATGATCAGACGCAGGACCACCGGCTTAATGTGCTTTTCGAGCCACGGGCATTCAACCGCCAACTTCCTAACTCCGGGCTGAGTTATTTCATTACAGAAAAGCTCACACAAATATTGCCTGTCCCCGGACTCGAACCGCAGCGCTTGCTACCAATAGACCAACGAGGCAGTTAAAAAGGGCACAGAATAGACTCGTTTTACCTACATAATTGGCCCAAGAAGAAAAATTTTACGAAATATAACGACCGAATAGATTTTTATTTGTTGTTTTTGATGCTATTAAAGCTCAATGATTATTTAAAATTTGAAATAGACATTAATATTATTTCATTGCTTTGGACCTTTCATAAAGTTATAACGGTTTAAAGTAATGGTCCCATAGTTAGAGATTTTATTCATCAAAAAGACCTTAGGGATGGGAGCCATCTGCTCCCCCGCAAGTCCCGTGATGATGACGAGGCTACTCCAAGCCATCATTAGTAAAAAAAATCAAAAAGACCACTCACATTGATATTAGAGAAGATAGTCCCTGTGAGCAGGTAGAAGACCCTGGGGCAGCGGTTGATGATGTCGTTGGGCGAGAACAGTGCCCAGGCTGTGCTGAGCGCGAAGAACGCGGCCAGCGGGTACAGAGGGCGCAGCGCCTCGCCCAGCGGCCGCTGCTTGCCCGTGCCGTCGCGGTACGACCTGCGACCAACATGATGGTCTACACTGAAGCACTGGCGTAGCGTAACAGCCCGTTCACACTATTCGTAAGTCGCATATGACTATAGTATCCTTCCTCCCCTTTTCCTTCCCCCGTCATATATTCTTGCTACTCGTGGGAACGCAATGACCTTGTTAAAACAATGCACAAGGCAGAATGGCGGCGACGTGGTCCACAACCCGTCACGTCACGTTTCCCACAGAGGTGAAAAGTGGATCGCTGGAAGTGATCTCTGCCTACCCCTCTGGGAAAAAGGCGTGATTGTATGTATGTATGTATGTATGCATATGACTAAAAGTCGAATGCTCTGGTCACCATACCTACACTTTATTAAAAATCGCGTCTCATCCAATGTGAACAGCTCCATATAAAGTGTATGGTGACCAGAGCAACCGACTTTTAGTCGTATACAACTTACGACTAGTGTGAAAGGGTGGGGGGAGGGTTAAATGGCAACAGAGGGAGCATCATGTACTTAAATTAAGTGCTGTTTTGCCCAGCGGCCATCGCGGTACGACCTGCGACGAGCACGAGGGTCTACACTGAACCACTGGCGAAGCGTAATGGGGGGTAGTGTTAAACGGCAACGGCAAGCTATATTATTGAATGGGGGGGGAAGAGTTGTAGAGCCCTCGCTGCTGTACGCGGATGCACCATCACCTTAGACAGGCTTTCAGCTCTAGTGTATCCACCCCTCAGTTTTACTTTTTATTGGAAAGAGAAATGTAGACATTTTTCGTTGGTTCTAGATGTTACCTGCTTTCGCGGACAACAAACCTTACCGGTAGATATGCTTAAGTTTTAAATTGTAAAAATGGACACACATTCAAAGCACACTAGTTCACTGAATAATAAACATATTATAACAAAAAAATCCCTTCATAACTTGCAACAGCTTCGTCTTAACTAAAAGAACTCACTTATAAATGTTCCACAAGATGACGGTCTGGCTGGTGGCCATCGCTGAGAAGTAGAGCACCAGTTCGAAGAACAGTCCAGGCGAGATCCCGCCGGGCAGCGTCACGTGCCAGGCGCGCGGGCCCGTCACCGACGTCACTAGCAGCAGGATGCACGAGCCCTGGGGGTAATGAGACCAGTTACCAGTGGCGTAACTACAGGGTGGCAAGTAGGCAAAATGCCACGGGCCCCCACCCGGTAGGGGGCCCCAGCCGAAAGGGATCCCCGGTCATAGGAGAATCTCATCTGCCAACCCACATACACTTTAAGATAAAAAAAAAGAACGGGGGGTGCACGGGGCCCCAACCGATGAATTTTGCCACGGACTTCAACAGGTATAGTTACGCCACTGCCAGTTACTGCGTGTTATTGCGGGTTTACCTGCACACCTACGAGTCATTTTAAGGTTGGGTATCCTGCCAACTCGCACTTTTTTATAATAATACATCCTTACTTACTATAATATTTTTGATCCCTGTGACACTTCGTTGTGTTCTGAATCACGCATTTTACGTTTGACAAACGAAAATAATTTTATTGCACACTTTTTTCATTTTGTTGCGGCGTCATTAGGAAAAATATTAAAATAAATCATTTTAAACATTTAAAAGGCAAACAGTATCGATTAGTTTAATTTAATGTAATAATAATAATAATGGAATGTAGTAAGTTCCATTCTACGTATAAGAACTGCATAGGTACTTTTTTAAAATTTTCTATTACATTAAATTAAACTTATCTTTTAATATTACAATAAATCTTATTTATCGGTTCAATAATATATTTCATTAATCTCTTGCGTACCTAATAACGCATAACTGCAATTGATCGAAGTAATAGATTAGGTACTCCAAATATTAAAAACTAATGATAACGAATAAAAAAGTAAATTCGTCATCGTCGAATAACATAGTGTTTTTTAAAATAAGTGTTATTTTTCCACATATTCAGGTAGCAAGCTGAATATGTCATAAGTTACAAAATACATTAGGTAGGTAGCTACGGCAGCGGTAAAACCTCATACAAAAACATAGCTGGAAATAGCAGAACAAAGGTTATTACAAAAAATAACAAGAGTTTAGGCAACAACAAAATAACAATACCGAGTTTCAAATATCACTAGCTATTAATGAAGCCCGAAGTACTCACAATCATGGTGAAGTCGTATCCCCAAGGGAGGAACATCACACCAGTGTTGTATTTCTCCCAGTGGGTCAGGTAGAAGTTGATGAATATGTTCCAGATGACGAAGAAGAATCGCAGCGGGCTGAGCTCATCTCTGTGGAAAAAAAAAACTAAATTTAGGTATCAGAAAACATCATGTACCTATACTTGCATTGATCTGATCCCGTGGTGAGTGGCTCAAGCGCTTGTATCACGGAAATTGAACGCAACAGTGGAATTTATTTATTTATTTGGTATAGCAGAGCACAAATACAGGCTTGTACAAAAATTTGTTTAAATATGAAAACAATTAAATTTGCGCCCCGATCATAGCTGATGAACACGGCACGTGCATTGTAGGTACATTTAAAAAGTTTATAAAAAGAAATATATGTTAAAGTCCCTATTACTCCATATTATTAGAATTTGTAAATATAAATAATAACATCACATACTTTGTTTTGATTAATTACAATAATAATAAGATAAATTTCTCTTGCATTTGCCCTGGGCGGATCCTCATAAATAGCAAATAATATTTGTCCCAGTTCGAAAAAAATCGTAGATCCGAGACTGTCGATCAACAATAAGGTACGTTTTACGTCTCATTTTAACCGTAATCATTTTACTGAGTAGGCAAATGGCAATGGCCTTTGACTGGTTTAAGGTTGTATGCAAATGCGATAAACGTCATGTGAATTATAGCTAATATTATACATACAACTCTATTTTTTAATCATTTCAAGTAAAGTTGTATTTTAAACAAGTCTTAACAAATAACGTTATGTGAAAATGTATGGACAAGTACCTAACTTAATGAACAGTTGTGTAAACTGTAAATATGTACTATGTTGTATACCTACATTTAATAGCTTTTTTATACCGTAATAAAATAGCGAAATGATTGTTGCATGACTTTAAAAAAAGTCTTCATTCTAACTTGATACCAAAAAAGTTAATGATAACATACTAAATTAGTACCTATAGCTTAGTGGAACACAAATATAAGTTCTGTCTGTTCAGCTATATTGTGTTACTTACAGGCAGTGGCGCTTTCTACTTGCCACAGCGCCGTGGGCGAATTATCTCTCCCAAGCCCTAGCTATGCTTTGGAGAGTCGCTTATTAAAATATGTAGTTACAAATGTTATGCCATCGCGCTCTTTCAGTGTCGAGCTCCCTGGACAATGCCTAACACGCTCTACTCTCTGCTTGCAGGTAGAATAATAATAATATTATCATAGCATGCCAGACCCATTTAGTTACATAGATATAGGTACCTAATCCGCGTAATCATGACAAGGCCATAAGTCTAGAAATCTCATCATCATCAAGAATCATCGCTGCCTTCGTCATGATGATCGGCAATCATTAGGACTGGTATTTTTACAAATGTAGGTAAGAAATTCCTTTTTGTACTTATTTGCGCGAACACAACACATTTGACATAATATGATGAAGTCATGATATGTCAAATGTGATGTTATAGATTGAACTCGCGTATTCAAAGCTTAATCCGAATTATTTGTTTTCCAAGAAATTAAAATAACATAAATAAACACAAGAGTTAATCATCTGTAAAAAGGGCTCTACAGTATAACTTAGGCGATGTTAATTTTAAAATAGGCGATGTTATCGCAAACTTATTAAGTTATTTTATTATGACAAACTTTGTATGTACCCTGACTACTGTATGACTTAGTTGACGACAACTTGCTACTATAGAGTTGTTACTGTGAACTATCGAGGTTTAGTATTCTCGATAGAATCGGTATTCCTAAACAGTGGTAGAATCATACTATTGCTATATTGCCGATTTATATGTCAGTGTAAAGTGCTTGAAATGAATTAATATTTTTGTTGTCACCGACGCAATGACGACCAATGGTGAAACAAACCCATTTTCGTCATTGTTGACAAAGCCGGTGACAATAAGGTATTGGTCTGTGGTTGTTTTGCTTGCCATTTTTATGATAAGCAGTAAGATATAAGTAAATCAAAATTATTATTGAAATCGAAACTATATTTTTTGGCGAAATGAGACAGCAAAAGACATTTAAAGTTGGGTGGGCAAGTCCATTTCAAAAGTGCGAAAATCGTTTAAAATTTCGTTGTCATCTTATAAATAACAGAATTAGTAACATCTTTCATTATGAAAATATATCCATAAACGCAACTTCTGATGAACCTGCCGAACAAACTTCCTTGGCGCTGCATACGTTGTGACGTCATACGATAGTGGACGTTTGTATGGAGCGTTTTTTTAGGTCGCCCAAATAATGTGAAATTAAAATTGTACCTAATATCTCGTCGAGTTATCAAGATATCAAAGTGATACTTTTAACAGCGCCTTTGTGTTCGAGTGGTCCATACAACTATATTGAAATAAAAAAATAGTCAAATACCCTGTAATGTACAATGTAAGGTGGGACACATTTTGTCGACCGGTTGCTGTTACCACCATACAGTTGCGTAAAACCCGCTTAGTGACTCTGACCTCTCTCGGTCAGGTCGCGTTCCGGGATCAGCACCGTACGAACCGGAGCCAGGGGGGACCATTGTTGCGGCAAGCGCCGGACCAGTGGAGTCTTAGCGGCGTTATTGTGCGGGCAGAGCGTGTCAGCCCGCCGGCCAGGGAGACCCGTAGAAACGGTGGTACGGGGACCCTTCCGTCCGGCGGACTGGCCAACTCTGACCCGCACAGCTCAATACCAATGCGAGAATCCACGCCTTGTCTCGTTGTTGCCGCAGCAGTGGTCTCCTCTTTGCGGCTTTCAGGGTGAGTGCGACAGGCTCAATATGGTCATTGTGCCTGTCGACCTCATATTTGGATCTCACTACCGCTTACCATCAGGTGGAGCGAAGTCATCTTATAAGCCTAAGAGGCTAACTAAATATAAAAGAAAATTAAGCTTGAACAGGGTTTACCTTCCAAATATGCTGTACAAGCAGGTGGGTATGAGGACCGAGGAGTAGGAGTCCAGCCCGTGGTCGAAGAGCTCTCCCAGTGGGCCGCTGGTCCCGGTGCGCCGGGCCTGCTTCCCGTCGATGCCATCTGCGGACCAAGAGCGTGTCAACAAGGATCTTATGGTATATGGAATAAGTACTAATTAGTAGGAAGGAAGACCTACTGTTGCCACGATGCTATCCTGTAGTGTATTCCAGATCGAACTAACCGCCAAATGGCGTGACGAAGGCGCCTAGTCCTTCCAAACTGTTATTACTAATTTTGATGACATTATAACCAATGACAATTTAGGTGGAGCGAGCTCTTATGTATTTGGTCGTAGTAGTAGTAGGTTGGTCGTAGGTTCGAACTGAAACACCCTCCTTCTCTTGGCATCGTGTCAACGGGGATCGCAAGTAATCATCAAATCTGTATCATTTTATGGAATTCCAACCAACCAAAAATATACATTAAATAAATATAAGTGTTACGTGCATTATATAAAGCAGTAAATAATTATAGCGATCGGTAAAATAGTATAAGTTATATATAGATTTACCATCGACTCGAAAATAAGACTCAATTACTGCTCTCTTTTATATCCTTTCTAGTGTGAGTGATTATTCTAACTCATAATATTACTATGTCCCGGTGCTTATATGTATATAAGATGATGTACGTACATCACACATACAAATATTACCTATTATAAAATGTATCCAATAATTATGTCCAATGACGAATGTTTTGTTCACGTAGGTAATGGTATCTTCTTATATAGGATATTTTCAATTATGTTTTTGAAAGATTAAAATGAAATATTATGTTACCGTGAAATAATAGTCACGAATTCATTGAAATTGTAGTACCTACAACTACTTTGACTTCCGCACTACGTCTCATAGCAATGTTCAGTTAGATACAGTGTTTAGTATGACTATATATTTATTGGTTCAAGGTACCAGTACGTAATTTAGATTTAGTATACTTAAAAATAGACCTAAGAATAATGATAAAACAATACATTTTACGGGAGTGTTGCAAAAACCTATGTATTTATACAAGTGCACACTTATAATACATATCGATAATAATATTTAGATACAAATAATACTGAGTAATATTTTGAAGTAGGATGTGATTTTGTAACGCATTGACTATTATCATAGTGAGAAGTTAACATTAGATAACAAAGGGCACTAATATGGACGAATATAATGCGACGACGAGACCGTGGCCATGCGGCGCCCGTTATCACGCTGATACCAATTGGTTCCTTTGCGTTAACATTTCGGAATATTCCTTAATATTCACTCAAATACCCAGTTCTATTTCTATCTGAGTTCTTCCAAAAACGAAGTGAGACATTTTGAGTTTTAGTACATTTTACTAATATCCCAGGCTGCTACAGTGTCCGCGAGAATGATTTATTCCTAGTTCTTTTTTCCTATATAGATTTCTAACTTATTTAGTCTCTTTGTATCACTTACAGAACGTTTTCATTGGAAAACTAGAGTTATGATTTTAATGGACATAAATTGGACAGGGACCATAGTGTAGGTGGCCAATTTAAATAGCTGATCTTACGCAACTTCAAAATATGTGAGATAGCAATAGATAAATATATTGCCAAAATAATTATCCTTAATTTTGGCTTCCGCGTAGTCGAGTTATTTTAGGTATTTTTAACCGCATTTATCATGAACGTGCGATCGTTTCGCGAACACTACTACAGAAGTGCAGAAACATGATATTTATAGAATTTTCATTAACAAGCTGCCTATTGCTATTGCTCAAGGAATAACAATAAATAAGGTTCCGTATAATATATATGTAACAGAAGAAACAAGATTTTTAAAATAATTTACATATGTACTACAAAATAAATATTTTATGAATATTTCAAGCGTCAACAGGTTTCTGTGAATAATATCGATCATTAAACTAGTTTTTTTGTATGGGAGGCGCCTTAATATTTTTTTTTCTGCTTTGCTAAACTATGTAGCTATCATGGTTTAATGATCATCATTCCTTTGGAGATTGCAAAACTTTTGATTATACTATAGGAACTGTAAACCCACCAGGTATCATAAAGTATTTTCTCTTTAAAATATTTTCAATATAATTCATTAAAAAGTATATAATAACCAAGGTAAACAAAGAGGGCACCAGTGAAATTATGTGTATAATTGGATAATGAATGAACCTTGGCTAATAATCTTCTAATGACATTATGACACAATGCAAACACAAGGCCATGTAATAAACTTAAAAGACTTGGTAGTTATGCAGACTAACTGCCAGCTAACTAACTAAAAAACTTATTATTAGAAATGAGTTTTGAACTTGTGGTATTTTCAGTGTAGTTGGATATTAAATGAGAATGTGACAAATACACTATGAAAATGTTGTAAGAGGGCAATAAAGGAGTTAAAATTTACTATCACTGCTAGAGAATTGTATACTAAGTAACTTAAAATAATAAAAACATGACATATTTTCTTACCTAAAGTATAAGCGACAAACAGGTTGACAGCAGACACAGCCCACACCCACGACGGAATATAATCTTTAGTAATATTCTCCTCGGTAAGGGCATGAAACCCGAAGTCGTAATAGGAGAATAATAGGAAGTTAAAGACGGTGAGTAGGAACCCAGCAAATGTTAGCAGGTTTGGTGCCACCCACACCGGGCAAAACTGCAATATTATGTTATTCTATGTTAATCAACTACAATAAGCTTCATGCATAGTTGCCTTATGGAATACATTTTTATTAAAAATAACTGACTTAATTATGTAACATTCATCTCTGTTTATTGCAAAATTATATTACTTATTTGTGATTGAATATTCAATGTGCAGAAGCTTTTTAATTTATTTCTAATGCACAAATAATTTCATAGTGAAATGGAATGGGAATATACCATGTAGGTAAAATAATGTAATTTCTGAATAACACATGCTAATATTATTATTGGCTGAAGAAAATACTTCTGACATTATTTAAAACTACATGTTATTTCTAAATCATGAGCAATTTTGTTGAATAGTAACTTTAGATTATTAATTCATGTTCAAAGATATATTTACTTGTGTGTATTGTTACAAATATTTACATTAAACAAATTAAGTAGACATTTTTATAACTTACCTGAACACACCAATTCCAAAAAGGGTGCATAACATAGTTACTAAGCACACTGGTGTCAATTGAGTTATACTGTAATAAAATCCGAGATTTAATGGTTACAAAATTGTTTTGTAAACACGACTGTAAAATGCACATATTTTGTTCAGTAAACACAAATATTACTTTATTCCAATTTGTAAATACAATGGATAACCTATTTTCTAATCAAATATCTTTATTTAGATAAATACCTTGTATTTTTCGAACCCTTCCAATTTGTCCGGCGTCAGGAAACGACCCATTATGGTAACGTTATTGCGTTCCAATTAGATTCTCCAGTATAAACGGTATTAAATGCGGAACAAATATTGCGTCTTAATAGGCAGGTCAGATTTGCCACAAAATTTAACTTAAGTGTCGTGAACCGTGATTAAGCACGAAAATATTGATAACCAAAACGCCGCCCATCGCCATACACTAGCAAAACCCGTCTGCTTGTTTGACAATTCTTTCGTGATTGACTGTGTCAGTGTCACTCAGTCTGACACTGACATTTGATCATGGACTTGGAAAAATATCTGAAAAGCGCAATGTTGCCAACAAACTATGCCTAGCAAATCCATTCTACAATCTAGTGTCTCTTTCTAACAGACACTATGGTGTGAATGAAAGAGAGAAACAAACTGTTTAATTTTAATTGTTTTTTTTTTTACAATAGGCTAACAAGAGGACATCACTCCACCTGATGGTAAGCGATAGTAAAATCTGCACACCCCGCCTGAAGGGCCCGGGATCATAGGAGGGAGGGAAAACATGAGCTGTAACGGCATTCCATACTTTAATGACACGTGGCAGAAAAGAGGAACTAAGCCTCGTGATCCCAGCCATCAGCGCCGGCTCTGCATTGCAGCGCTGTTCAGCACGTGTCGTTAAAATTAAAGATAATTTTTCATTTTCATCATCATCAGCCCATATACGTCCCCACTGCTGGGGCACGGGCCTACCCTAAACTAGGGCGATAAGGCCTTAGTCGACCACGCTGGCCAAGTGCGGGTTGGTCGACTACACAACCTTAGAATTTCTTCTTAGGTGTGCAGGTTTCCTCACGATGTTTTCCTTCACCGTTAAAGCGTCGAATGATGGTACATAATAAAAAAGCGTCGATGGCCGAGTGGTTAAGGTCGTTGCTTGCCATGCGAGAGGTCGCCAGTTCAAACCCCGCCAGGTACCAATGTGTTTTTCAAATTTGAAATTCATATTTTTCATTTTACTTATCTTTTAATTTATTTTGTTACCCTTTGGTTATAGTTATCTCCCTAATGTTGCTGTCTCAAATCGGTCTCTATTTGTTATACCAACTTCAAAACGTATGACTAGAAAACCTGGTTTAGTTTATTGTTATAATAAGTGTATGAATATATTTATTAAATAACAAAATTTGAATGCTATAATTTATATAGCTAAATAGGCATAAGCGACTAAATATTTATTAATTAACATCTTTGTATAACCCTATTTATATAAAGGAATTAAAGGATTATTATTATTACTAGGATAGCAATAAATGATTGCGCCTGCGAAAATGTTGTTAGCAATTTTGAGAAGAAAGGTCTTAACTTGGCAGGCGTTTTAACTAATTTTCTGAATAATATTTACATTTTATAGGTACTTCATAAAGTTTTGTAATAAACATAATACAAATAATGTTGTGTCGACATCCGAATAAAGAACATCTAACAGATGGCGCTGACATACCATCTCAACGAGAATAAGCTGGCTATGACTGGCTCGGTGGAACAGTGGTGGTTAGTGACCCAGGTTCACTACCTACGGTTTCAAGAGTCGTGGGTTCGATAACCACTCGGGACAGATATTTGTGTGAAGAACATCAGTGTTTGTTCCGTGTCTGGTTGTGTTATTAAATATATTTAAATATATTTGTGCATCCACAGTCGTTTCTGATTTCCGTAACACAAGTGCTTAAGCTACTTACCACGGGATCAGATTGACGTATGTGATGTTGTGAAATATTTATTTATTATTATTTATATGCAATTAGTATGGAACCTACATCTCACTTCAAAATTATTCGGGCCACTAAGTATAGAGCAAAAACCAAGATGGTAATTGGACCATGGTCCGCCGAGCACGATCACCCAGCTCGGCGGAATCTTCCCTTTTAGGATCACTCCTAAAATGTCAATAACAGCGTGAATAGTACATCAGTTCAGCTATGACTATACCAGAATGGCTGACTCTTTATTTCTTTATTATATTTCTTGACTAGTGACCCGCCCGGCCCTCTCTTCGCTTCGGGTAAATTATATATGTGTAGTTTTAAAGATTCAAGCATACATAGGGACAGACAGACGCGGGGCGGGAAGCGACTTTGCTTTTTACTATGTAGTGATAACAATATGTAAGGGTAGGTGGTACCTTTTCTAAATGCAAATATGCAAATATTTAAGGGTAGATGGCACCTTACGTATTGGAAGATGAATAAAACATTGTTACCTATTTGATATCTATCAGTAAAGTAGCGTGTATAACCCGGGAGGCTAAATTTTTGGACCCGTTTTGCCGCCCCCTAAAATTTGCATAAAATGGAATGCACAAACCTTCTGTTGCCGATTTGCCCTGCACCCCACTATTTCGTACCTTACCTAGTAACTCCTAGCTACGAAATGTACTTACCTACTTACATTACGAGATATTATCATGGCGTTAGATACCTAAATTGTAACTGATGTAATTATCTATAATTGGGTTACTTGTACATAATTCCACTATCACCGACCGATAAACGTCACGTCGATTGTAATGTTTTCTCAAAGAAGCTCGGTTTTGGCGTGAAGTTAACAATACACACAGATTACAAGGGAACTTCGTGCGAGGCAGAGCTCTGTTATCAGTATTTGTGTCATTACATATCAGTGCCTTGTTTAAATTATTTGAAATGTTACTCCAGTCGGCGGCTCTTCGTCCGAAGAGTCAGTTTCTAAAACAAATTGTTTATTATTCGTCTAGTAAGGTAATTTATATTTAAATAATTAATTAACAAGAAATTAACATTATACCTACACAACTCTACTAATCAAATTCTTGTTCAATGGAGAAAGCAAACCTAAGTTTTCATTTGAAGCCGCTACATTTGCCGGATCATCATTTTCCTTTATTTTAAACATACATTTTTAATTCCTACAAAATATACATCCAAGTAGCTATACCCACCAGCAAACCTCAGAAATATTCTGATGTCGCCGATGAGTTTCTGTTTACCGAATTAAAATACTTACACTTTAATCAAAATAATTCAAAAGTTTCATCTAGCCAATTTTAAATGTAGGTATTAATGTAGTACATAAAAATCCGGCCCCTTTCCAAAAATTGTTTTTGGAATGTGATTTGTCGTTACGTGAGGATTTAGGGAGTAAATTGGGCAAACAACATCTAACGTTTACTTTTGAATGGAACTTTTTCATTGAGTAAATATAAATGTGTGATGTGTGGTGTTTATTTAGGTACAGTCCGCAGTAAATGCTTAATAAAATAATTTTGACATATTTCTCTATTTATCTTGATGTGACACATGATAATAGAAGTATTGTTTAGAGTTGTTGACTAAACCTAATGTAAATAGGAAAAACTCCAAACTTTTTGAATAAGAACGTTAATGCGAATCTTTTATTTTCGAGATATTTTCGAAACGAACTTAAGCGAAGTACCTATGGTAATAAATTAGCTAGCCTGGGATATGGAAGCTCACAGCAGTTATCAGTAATTTTAACAGCATATCAGCCTAGTGGCCATTTTTTAAATATTGATATAGATGGATGGACCACACAATTGCAAAGGTACTGTTAAAATAATGGTTTGATATTTGGAAAACTCCCGAGATATTACAGTTTGAATAGCAAATCATTTGGGCGAGCTCAAAACGCTTCATACAAATGTCGCAAATGCTAAACTTTGTTCAGCAGCTACGAGTATATCAAATGTTGCGTTTATGTTTATATTTTCATAGTGAAAGTTACTACTAATTTTGTACTTTATAAGATAGAATAGTATTTTTTAAGAATTTTCACACTTTTGTCTTTTTCGTCTGAAATTTAAATTTCGATTGGACCAATGTTATTAATTTACCTATAATTCTTACGGTTAATTGTGAAATTGCATGTAAAATCAGACTGAGGAAACTAACCAAAGCATACGGGACCCAAGAATCGTGTTCAGGCCATGGCATTTTATGAATATTTTGTATTAGTTGATTTTTATATGGATTGACCGATTGCCTACTTAGTGATAGAACTGCATGTTAATTAATTCCATGAATAATTATAGCTATTAATGATACCGTATTTCGGCCAAAAGACATCTACTTAATATAAATATGAAATCTGAAGGTAAAATTAGTAAAATGTTCGATTTGAAACGATAATTGGATATTTGAGCGCTGATTTTCCAATTGAGAGTTGGTTCCAAATTCCCATTACACATACTGAAAAACTAATATTAAAAAAAATACTTTCAAGTAGGTATTTAATTGTTTTTTCAGTACTCAGCCGTATACTTACGTTTCCTATCTGATCTCGCAGCCCACCTGTGGCGCTCTAAATACCTGTCACTAAAGATAGGGAGGCTCGTTATTATTTGTCCATCGTATTAAGATTAGGCGTATCGTTACTTTATATGTAATTTAAATCGCATGATTAAAAATTAACATATTTTTGGAACACTTAATAATAACAATTTGATGTTTTATGTTAGGTTAGGAGGTAGGTAAATTCTTGGCTCAGGCTACGTGTTCTGGATGCATATGCATATGAGCACATAATACCACTGCACAAAAATGCTCACAATGATTTAAAGCATATCCTTACTAATATTATAAATCCGAAAGAAACTCTGTCTGTCTGTCTGTCTGTTACGCTTTCACGCGTAGAATACTGAACCGATTTTAAATAAAATTTGGTACAGATATATCTGTATATCTATGTCCACTATATTTCGCTCTATTTTGACATGGATATGGATAATATGCTTATTGAAATTGTAGTTAAACGGTCAATTAATAATTCACAGTCAATTTTGTCACTGATTCTATCACATACCTACTAACTACATAAATTGAGAGGAGGTAATGTAAATACCTCATATGAAATTAGAAAACTGAATATTCGGGATATTTACCATTTTGTTTTGTTTTAATGAGCTCCAGATACCCGGCACTGTTGCGCCATGATCACGAGTCATATTCAGTTTTCTAATGTGTGTAGTGTAACCATGACAGTTTAAAGTTATATAAAGTTTGCCTGTATGGAACAAAACAATACGTAATGCCTACACAGGTTTTGGGAAATACTAAATAACATGTTGTCTTAGCAACATCGAATTTATCTTTACTGTATTCTTTAATCCGATAGCAAAGTTTACTAAAAAGAGTGGATGATTTTGTTTTGATTACTATATATTTGTCCTTAAACTCGTTTATCAGATCTCAGGGTGTGTCCAAGAACTTATGCACATGTTTACGTTTAATAAACAAATATTGCAATCCGTAATCACAATCCATATCATAATAAAACTGATCAAAAGTGAATCGGTTTTGGTTTTTTTCTGATAGGTAAACTATAATTATTTTAGTTATATTTATTGAATTTAAAGGAATTAAATGGGGTTAATGGATAGGTAGAGCACAATATACCTTATTAAAAGATTTAAACCATCTATCGAAGGCTCGCGACATTTTACGAACGATTATTACGATGTATCGATATATGTACTTAGGTAATACCACTACTCAACTCATGTACTTATACTACTTAGGTAATACATAATAGGTTGACTGGTACGGTAGAACAATGGTTAGTGACCCAGGTTCACTACCTACGATTCTAAGAGTCGTGGATTCTATTCCCATTCGGGACGACACATATTTGTGTGACGAACGTCGGTGTTTGTTCCGTGTCTGGTTGTGTTATTAAATATATTTAAATATATTTGTGTATCCACTGTCGTTTCTGATTTCCGTAACACAAGTGCTTTAGCTACTTACCACGGGATCAGATCGATGTATGTGATGTTGTGAAATAATACATATATTTCTAAGATCTTATTCTATGATCCTACAGTCCCAGCGGATAATAGCCATTCGCAGAGAAGACCAGTCAGTATGGGAACGCCGAGCCCCCTTTTCTCCGTCCAACGTAAACAAGTTTGTGCGGCAGGGAGTCAAGGTTATAGTTCAGCCTTCCAATCGCCGTGCGTACCCCATGCAGGTAAATTAAATAGTAATAGGTATAATATTTCTTTGTTTGCTATATCGGAAGTTAAGAAGGTATCAAGCCTCTTTATTCTTTAAAGAACACTTACATAATACTGTAACCTACCCTATTTACAAGCGAATAAAGACTTTTTTTTTGATTATGTGTCTTCTGCATCAGACTTCAGCGACATACTTTCACTTGTATGTCATTAAAGTAACAAGTGTAAGTATGTCGCTGAAGTCTGATGCAGAAGACGTTTTGAAGTGCTCGAAGTAGTTTGGCAAATGTTTGGTGTGTGCTACACGTTCCATACTTTATTTTGACATAAAAAAAATCCAAGTCAGAAAAATTGTGTTATCTGTTGGCTTTGCGTATACGAGTGTCTCACTACTATAAATACCTAATCATTATTTAGTTAACCGAAATCTGAAATCAAAGACAACGAAGCTACATAAATGATAAGTGTGTTGTTTTTTAACACAGAACTGATACCATTGCTGTACTGGGTTTGATTCAGCCATCTTTCAGCTTTTAATAAACTCTATGTTTGCAGTCGTACATCAACGCAGGTGCAGAGATCCAGGAGGACATCAGCGAGGCTGCCGTGATCTTCGGCGTGAAGCAGACTCCCATAGACCTGCTCATCCCGAACAAGACCTATTGCTTCTTCTCGCACACCATCAAGGCGCAGGAAGCTAACATGCCGATGCTGGATGCTATTTTAGCCAAGGTGTGTAGCAACCTGTTTTGTCAACTAATGAGTTTGGATGACATACGGGTTGATAATTAGTGCATTCGATTCCTAAACGGCGCGAGATTCATATGGATCTCTTAAAAGTTGGTGGATTCGTCATCCCAGATCCTAGATTTGACAATGAGTGGATTTGACAATAACAGGCTATGCTTTAATCTCAGCTATCCCATAAGGTTGTAGAGATCCATGGGACAGTTAAAGAGTATGTTACAAGCATTAAGCTAAATGTTAATCTTACTTCTAGGATGCATTAGGTAGGTTCAACGTTGTTTTTGATCTAAAAAAGTAAAAAAAAAAACTATTAGTTTACCACTTATGTAAGTATACATACTCTAATTAAGATATTAAGATAGTTTACAACCAAATTTGCGACAATTTGTATAGTAACAGGTAAATATTTAACGATCTTTTTAATAAACAAATAAGATAAGATTTGACACGCCCATTACGTGTCTAAATTATCTGGTATTTGATATTATCGTTTCAAATAATTGTATCACTTATGAGTAGTAGAGCTCTTTTGCCCTTTGCCGACACCAAGATTTTGCTAACGAATGCCAAAACAGCCCTTTCCCTATTGTTCACAGAAGCAAATGATTCGCAACCTTAGGGTGATTGGCCGTTTCTTGTTTACTCTCAATTTGAAATAAATAAATAATAAATAATCTACACTAATATTATAAAGAGGAAATATTTGTATTTTTGTATGTTTGTTATGAATAAACTCAAAAACTACTAGACCGATTGCAATAATTTTTTCAGCATTAGAAAGCTGCATTATTCAGAAGTAACATAGGCTATATTATATTCTTAAAAAAATTAGGGATCCTTACTAAAACTCCAATAATGTAACCCAAGGTGTTAAAAATAGACCTGAAAAATTCCTTACGTCGCCTGCGCTGCGAAAACTATTGAAGATAGAAAAAAACCATTTACTAAGACTTTGCAGAACTCATCATTATCTACAAAAAGTGTCGCGACAGCATATGTCTAAATATTATAGTTATGTCACAGCAAGCGGTTTTTTATTCTAAAAATTTAATTTATATGCCGCCGCTTGAAAGGGCTCTTTATTTGTACCTTGGTATTGATCCTTATCAAAATAAATTACTTTATATTCAAGACGGCTTCAATACCTTTTTATTACTTTTTGAATTATTCAATTCGGACATTTAATTCGGAAAATATCACGAGTTTAAAAATGCAAGTATTAGAAAAAAGTCGCGTGGTTGCCGCCACCGCGCTCAGCTAGCCAGCATGCGATGTAGGCTCCATGTAAGCGTCACTGGGGTACGGGGGAGTCAATGTAATATGAAATATAATAATATTATAAAGAGGAAAGGTTTGATTTTTTGTTTGTTTGTTTGTTTCGAATAGGCTCCGAAACTACTGCACCGATTTGAAAAAATCTTTCACTGTTGGAAAGCTACACTATCCCTGAATGTCATAGGCTTTTTTTAGATAAAAAAAAATAGATTTCTCTTACGGGGTTAAAATAATATATTACAAAGAGATAGAGATATCCCCGAAGCGAAGCGAGGGCGGGTCGCTATGATAAATAAGTATATAACACAACATCACATTGTTGTGTAATTGTGTAATATACTTATTTATTACACGATAAACGACAGATTAAGGTGATAAATACCAAAATGATTTTGTTTTTAATGTTTCTTCCGGTTGACTAACATCTTGAATGGCTGAAAAGATTTTGACGGGACTTTTATTGGCAGGTAGCTGATGTTATGGAGTAACTAAGACTACTTTAAGTTAAAAAAAAATCAAAATCCTGTAGTCCATGCGAACGAAGTCGCGGGCACAGCTATATATTATATAGATAGAGATAGAGATATACCCGAAGCGAAGCGAGGGCGGGTCGCTAGTTTGAAATATCTTTAAAATCAAAGATATTAATCGATAGTCGATAGGCATCTAATCGAATAGATTATCACGAAATATTTAATCGATTTCTGGTCATACAGGTCATCAAACAAAGAATATTCTTAATAATCGTGAAGGAGAAATTCTTTCACTGTCAATAAAAACATTCAATCACCACGTCCGATCAAATAAAATAAATGAATATGTACACGATTTCAATTCGTTATATCACATTGCAACGAAAAACAATGAGAGAATAAAATCTCTGTCGTTAGTCGTAAAATATTAAGATTACTTAAAATCAAGTCTAAGATTTACCGTTTACCGTTTATTTTTCTAAAAAAATAATGGAACGGACTGTAATATTACGGTTTACTATTTTAGCGTAACATGACTGTATAATACCATAGATATTGCTTTAGTTTATCGATATAATAAGTAATGGTTTATTTCAGAATATCCGTTTGATCGACTATGAGAAGTTGATGGACCACGAAGGCAACAGAGTGGTGGCGTTCGGGAAGTACGCGGGCGTGGCGGGCATGATCAACATCCTGCATGGATTGGGGCTGCGACTGCTAGCGCTGGGTCACCACACACCTTTCATGGTAGGGGTTTACCCACAAGGAAGGAGGCGAAGCTTTTTTCCCCTAACTGACTACGATGATGGCTTGGATTAGCCTTGACATAATCACCGGCTTTGCGGGAGAGCGAATGACTCTCACCCCAAGCAGGGGCAAAGGAACTCCTCGGAGAACGTTCATATATGCAACAGGAAAAAGTAAAAGAGAAATGTCATGACGTACTAGGATTCGAAGGTGCTGACAGAGTTCTGCGAAGAGTGGAAATTGCTCTACCGACTAGACCAAAATTCTTAAACAAGATAGACACGTAATTATTTGATTGATTTAGACAATCGTTCCCACATAGAGACTCGAGGCTATCATAAACCGGGACGATTCATGACTACTTTTAATAGTTTCACACTAACTGTGTACCTAATTAATTTAATGTAAAACAAAATATTATTACTGGAATGATGTCGTTATTTTAATGGTACGAACAACAACAACAGAGGGAATTAGAGAGTTATTTTAATATAAGTACGAAT
Organism: Maruca vitrata; assembly: GCA_039566165.1. Lineage (NCBI taxonomy): Eukaryota > Metazoa > Arthropoda > Insecta > Lepidoptera > Crambidae > Maruca > Maruca vitrata. The sequence goes on along the minus strand of CM076914.1, from coordinate 11,476,718 downwards.
TGTGGCAACGCTTGCCTATTGCATCTCTTTCTATTCGAATAAATGCAATAGAATAATCGTTTATTCGGTACAGATATAATAAAATATGATAACAATATTTAACCTTTCTATATTTATCCTCTCACTTACAATGAAAACATGCATGCTTTGATTGTAGAAGAGCAGTATAGCAGAACAGTCAGAAACGAAAGTCAATCGGATACAAACCTCTAGTCAGTCTAGCAGCTTACCGGTGTTTTTTCGTACTTTTAGCACATTGGTCCTGCGCACAACTACCGCAACTCCAGCATGGCCCGGCAGGCCATCCGCGACGCCGGCTACGAAGTTGCCATGGGAATGATGCCCAAGTCCCTGGGACCTCTCACCTTCGTCTTTACTGGCTCCGGGAACGTGTCACAGGTATGTAAATCAAATGCACATCTACATTTGGTCTCACAAAGAGAAATCTCGCGTCATCTCACTCTCTCACTCACACCTCTCAAAGACAATTTTCGCGCCTTCATCTTCATCATCATCATCAGCCCATCCTTGTCCACTGCTGGACAAAGGTCAAATGCACGCCACTTCCGTCTTACTTCGGCTACTCGCATCAAGCTCCCACCAGTCGTCCCGCGCAGACCGTCACTCCACCTGATCTGAGGGCGTCCTACACTACCTTTGCCGAGACGCGGTCTCCACGCGTCTCCTTGCGATATATTTTAAACAGTTGTGTTTACTTTTTAGGGAAGTCAAGAGATCTTCCAGGAGCTACCCTACGAATATGTTCCACCAGAAATGTTGCAGAAGGTGGCCGAACATGGAAGTAAGTTCATAGTTTTGGCTTCATAGCCTTTTCTACAATGAGATAAAAATTTACTGGAATAATATTTCGATAGCAACAACAATACTCATTGAATACTATTATTTGATTATGTGTGCTTGTATTATGAAACTTACTCAGGGGCAGTAACTTGTAATAACTATCACCATTATCGGCCAATCTATAAGTCCTTCAATTGCTGCTGCTAAAAATGCCTTATGCAATGATACGATAAACTATTAAAATCCAAAAAAATATTTATCACACAAAAATACAATGGTCATGCCTAAAACGCCGAGAGTTTACAATGAAAACAGGAAGCACTTATCATCGGAGCGTTGTTTATCAAATTCATGTACATATTATTATTTACATAGGCCCGAACAAAATATACGGCTGTGAAGTGCGTCGTCGTCACCACCTGGTGAGGAAGAACGGGGGAGGGTACGACCACCAGGAGTACGAGGAGCATCCGGAGAGATACATATCCACGTTTGCCCAAAAGGTTTGTTCTGAATCCTTTTTTTTCACCCGGGGATTTGTTCTACCATGAGTTTAAGAGTGACAGACTCGATATCGCCTGTGTAAATAATGTCTATGAAAAAATATTCAGCGTCCCTAGCGGTGACGCTAAGAACTAAAATCGGTAGTATGAAAATAATTCGATAGAATTTTAACGTACGTTAGTTTTCGATAGCTAACTCCTTCTTAACCCGTCCCGGGCCAGTCCGGCCGGCGGGTTTATCGTGTAGAGCCCATTACAAACAATTTCTGCTGACAACATTTTAGATTGTCACATTTTCAATGAAGACACCTAGTATATTGGGTACCTAGCCCGTACAAGTAAATCATAATATTGGAAGATAAGAGAATTTACTACGGAAATACAGGTTCATAATTGCTATTTATTGTGTGGTGAGTTTATCCCAGCATTCGCAACACAACACAATCGTTTGCTTACCTATCTACCGATAAATACATCCGTTCTTTTTGATCTATGAGGACCCTCATCCTCCTCCTCCTCATAGATCGAGATTGCAACTCCTGCCCAGAACGTAAAACCGCAATTGTAGCTCGCGAACTTCATCGCTATAACATAGATGTAGCTGCACTCAGTGAGACACATCTTGCTGATGAAGGAGAACTTGTTGAAGATGGGGGTGGTTACACTTTCTTCTGGAAAGGAACCGCCTCCTCCGACCCTAGGCGTTCTGGTGTAGGGTTTGCAATCAAAAACCAACTAGTTAAGCGTCTTGAGGAGTATCCTGTACACATCTCGGATCGCGTTTCCACACTGCGCCTTCACCTGGACAAAGACAACTTTCTTAATGTCATCAGTGTCTATGCTCCAACCTTAGATAAGTCTGATGACATCAAGGAACAATTTTATGAAGATGTGTCTCGATGTCTTGAAAATATAAACGCCAAAGAGCAGGTTTTATTGCTAGGCGATTTCAATGCCAGGGTTGGTCGGGACTATGAGGCTTGGCCTGGAGTTTTGGGTCGCCACGGAGTTGGCAAAATGAACAGTAATGGTCATTTGCTGCTCTCTTTTTGTGCTCAGTATAATCTTGCAATAACGAACACTATGTTCAGGCTTCCCGCCAAGCACAAGACGACGTGGATGCACCCACGATCCAAACACTGGCATTTGATTGATTATGCCATCGTTCGACAAAGGGACATCTGTCAAGTCCAAGTCACTCGCGTTTTGCGTGGTGCTAACTGCTGGACTGATCACCGGCTCGTGGTCACTAAGCTGCGTCTACGCCTCCATGTACCGCGCAGGTCCAGAGTGCAAAAGCTTGCACGCTTAGACTTAGACAAGCTAAATGATCACGTGGTGAGGGAAAAATTCGTGGATACTCTGGCCGATAAGTTGTTGTCCATCAATGAGACCGATGATATTAGGGCCGACTGGGGATCGCTATCATCTCACCTTACAGAAACCGCTTTAACTACTCTGGGATCCCAAAACCGTCGCACTGAAGACTGGTTTGATGAGAATGATACGGTCCTCAGGACTGCACTTGATAAACATCGAGTTCTCTTGCAACAGAACACACGGCGAGGTGGAAGCGATGCAATGGTCAGAGAAAGTAGCAAAGAGTTGCGTAAACTGTCACGACATCTCAAAGACAGGTGGTGGCATGACAAGGCTTGTCGCATGCAGTGGCTTGCAGACACTAACCAGCTTGGGGAATTTTACAGAGAGGTACGTAGGCTGATCGGTACGTCCTACCGAGCGAGGTTGCCTTTAAGGTCTTTAGACGGTAGGCTACTCCTAACTAGCAAGGAGGGCGTGCTGGAAACGTTGGGCAGAGCACTTTAATATCCTGCTCAATGTAGATCGAACAGCTGATTTGCAACATATCAGCTTATGTGCTCAAGTACCCTTTGCAACTGAGCTGGACAAGCCACTGACACGTGATGAAGTTGTTATTGCCATCAAGCAGCTACACAATAAGAAAGCGGTTGGCGTGGACCTTATACCGGGAGAATTGTTGAAGTACGGCGGTGATGAGTTGCACACGCGGGTTTGGGAACTTTTTGTTCGAATGTGGGAAGAAGAGCGAGTACCCAAAGAGTTCAAGGTCTCTTGCATAAGTGCTCTCTATAAGAACAAAGGGGACCGTTCCGACTGCAACTCTTATCGTGGTATTTCATTACTTTCTACCCCGGGAAAAGTTTTCGCCAGAATCTTATTAAACCGTTTGATCCCCGTATCAGAACAGATACTGCCAGAAACCCAATTTGGCTTCCGACCGAATAGGGGCACCTGCGATGCTATATTTTCCCTCCGTCAGCTGCAAGAGAAAAGCAGAGAGCAAGGTCGCAAGCTGTACCTCTGCTTCGTTGACCTGGAGAAGGCATTTGACAGTGTGCCCCGTGAAGCCCTATGGATGGTGCTTAGAAAGTTGGGGTGCACTGAGAAATTTGTGCGGCTTCTAAGACTCCTGCATGACGACATGCAGTGCTGCGTTACCGTAGACGGCGAACAGTCAGATTTCTTTCCCGTTACCTGTGGAGTGAAACAAGGGTGTGTAATAGCACCCACACTGTTCGCCTTATACTTTGCAGTGGTAGTCAGGGAAGTCTTGCACTCAGTCTCCGAGGGTGTGCACATCCGCTTTCGCACGGATGGCGGTCTATTTAACCTGACCAGACTCAGGGCACGCACTAAAGTTTCACATACGATAATTACTGACATTATGTATGCTGATGACTTGTGCTTCTTAGCAGAATCCCCAGTTGCCCTGCAGCAAGTCATGTCCACCTTTCATCAAGCTTGCTGCAAGTTCGGCCTAAAGATCAGTGTCAAAAAGACGGAAGTGATGTCCGTAGACACGCATGGTCATGAGACACTGATCATAAAGCTTGGTGAGGACGTCTTGAAGCAGGTGCATAAATTCCGATACCTGGGGAGCACAGTGACTTCTAAGTGTGACCTTGATGACGAGATCAACAGCCGAGTCGGGGCTGCAGCTGCAGCATTTGGCAGGCTGTGTTCCAAGGTTTTCTGCTCGCACGACATAAAGCTGCCCACAAAAATATCGGTGTACATGGCGATTGTGCTGCCAAACCTTTTATATTCCTCCGAGACGTGGTGCTTGTATCGCCACCAAATACGCACATTAGACCGCTTTCACCTGAAATGTCTGCGTAAAATAATGAACATCCGATGGTCTGATCGCGTGCGTAATACCGAAGTCTTGCGACGAGCCAATGTTGGTGGCATTGAGGCCTACATAATGCGTCGTCAGCTTCGGTGGTGCGGTCATGTATCCCGTATGGCGGAGGAAAGAGTGGCGAAGCGCATCTTTATTCTGAACTTGAGGAAGGCAAGCGGAAACGCGGCGGACAACTCCTCCGATACAAAGATGTTCAGAAGCGTCACATGAAAAGATGCAACATAGAGCCCTCTTTGTGGGAGAGTTTGGCAGCGCAACGGCCTGAATGGCGCGGGCATGTGCAGCGGCAAGTACGCGTCTTCGAGGAACAGCGTCAAGCTGACCTCGACGCTAAACGCGACGAGATCAAATCCCGTGCACCCGCAGCCATTACCTACCATATGGTAAACGGCAAACTAACGTGCCCACATTGTGCACGGGAGTTTGCTGCGAAGATCGGCTATATAAGTCATCTTCGTGCGCATCAGCGCAGACTCAATTAGGAGTCGAAGTGGTCGCCATGGCCGAAATCGGTCGGAAGTAATCAATCAATCTTTTTGAGGCTAATCTATCCCAAATCCTAAATTGGTAATTTTTGCCAAACGTTCTTGAAAATAGTTTTATCAATAGCCTAATTCTTGTATTTATCTACGTTTCATGATCTAATAGATACGGTATCTTTTGCGTTTATCTACGTTATTATTCAATTTAATACCTATTAGTTTCTTCCGCCATAATGTATCAGAATAGGAAAGTTAATACAATACTTTATGATTTTTAAAATAGATACAAATATTACGAAGTAGAGTATCACAGTAAGAAAACTAGTACCTAAGTACTACGTGCATGTACCAACTTTCGAGTCGTGTTAAGGGCAGGAATCGTAATTCTTAATTATTATCATTACAATGTAGATTATTGCTGACAAATAATCGCATACCATATAAACACGGTATCAGAATCACACGCCTCTACCATCAACGTCTTATCGGTGCATAATCGGCAGATCGCACCATACACGTCGGTTCTGGTGAACTGCATCTACTGGGCTGTGGACAGCCCCAAGTTGCTGACCATCCCTGACGCCAAGCACCTTCTGGTGCCGTCCCACACGCCCTGGCTGCCCAAGAGCATCGGCGCCCCGGCACTACCTCACAGGTTTATAATCATCCTTCTTCTTTGTAGTTGACTGCCTCTCTGGTCTATTGGTAGCATAGTCCAGTCAAATTAGGAAAAAATCTCGGAATTCGAGATACCCAGCTGTAAGTCTGTAAATACTTAGATATTGACACCCTAAAAATGTTCTCAAAACCTACATATTGTAGGGTGTACGCAACTATTAAATTTTTAAGGTCAAATGTCACAAATATCAGTTTTATGAACTTTTGAGCGAAACGGGAAGTTTTATCATAAAAGTGTGTAGGAGAAAATTACTTATCTTTTATTTATCTATAAAAATTGTCTGTACGTTTTATTTCTAAGATTCACCATTTCAGAGATACAGCGATGCAAATAGTTGAAAAAGTTGTATTTTCAAAAGCTTCCAGGCCCACGTGCGATTGTGCTAGACAGTTAAAATTTTCACGAATGATGTATTTTAGTAGCCTCTATAACATCTAATACTAGAAAAAGCTTAAAACCAATGTTTTAGTGGGTTCTCATACAAAAACTATGGTTTTTTTTTCTCACACTTGGCAGGTTTTTAACGTGGTTACCCCAGTAAAACTATTCCAGACGACACCTTTTATACATGAAGAACACGTTGTTTATAAGGAAGCCTAGTTAAATAATTGTTTTATGTTGTTTTCAGTATTCAGAAGATTTAAGATTTCTGCGTTTCATTAAATTAAATTTGGTTAATATGGATCTTCACGTCCATAATCGAGTTAGATGGACAGTTAACATTTTTAAAATGTATTTTTTTTTCAGTTATACTTCAAACAGAAATTCTAATAATTGGTTATTTCGTACTTTTTGACCCATAATAAGCAGTTTAAATGTACTGAAACGTATAAATAAGGCGTCCGACCGATTTCAGCCATGGCGGCCGATCTCAATTGAGATCAGCCAAGTGCGCAGGACATATTATAGTGCACAAGTGTGCGCGCAAACACAAGTGCACTCTCTATTCCCTTACTCTCATAATTCGGTGAGACGGCAATCCGACATGACCGATGAGAGATCGGGCGCAGGACCACCGGCTTAACGTGCTTTCCGAGGCACGGGCGTTCAACCGCCAACTTCCTAACTCCGGGCTGAGTAATTTCATTACAGAAAAACTCACACAAATTTTGCCCGACCCCGGACTCGAACCGGGGACCTCTCGGTCCTAACGCAGCACTTGCTACCAATAGACCAACGAGGCAGTTAGTTTCAGTTTCACTGAAACGTATATGTATAGTACTAAAAACAACATAAAACAATTATTTAACTAGGCTTCCATATAAACAACGTGTTCTTCACGTATAAAAGGTGTCGTCTGGAATAGGTTTACTGGGGTAACCACGTTAAAAACCGGCCAAGTGTGAGAAAAAAAAAACATAGTTTTGTATAAGAACCCACTTAAACATTTAGGTTTTAAGCTTTTTCTAGTATTAGATGTTATAGAAGCTACTGAAATACATCAGTTGTGAAAATTTTAACTGTCTAGTACAATCGCACGGGGGTCTGGAAGCTTTTGAAAATACAACTTTTTCAACTATTTGCATCGCTGTATCTCTGAAATGGTGAATCTTAGGAATAAAACGTACAGACAATTTTTATAGATAATTAGATGATAAGCAATTTTCTCCTACACACTTTGATGATAAAACTTGCCGTTTCGCTCAAAAGTTCATAAAACTGATATTTGTGACATTTGACATTGAAAATTTAATAGTTGCGTACACCCTACCATATGTAGGTTTTGAGACCACTTTTAGGGTGTCAATATCTAAATATTTACAGATTTACAGCTGGGTATCTCGAATTCCGAGATTCTTACCTAATTTAAGCTTAAATGACTGGACTAGCAAGCGCTGCGTAAGGACCGAGACGTCCCCGGTTCGAGACCGGTCGCAAAAAAATTGTGTGAGTTTGTACAGAAATTTCTCAGAAAGTTGGTGGATTCGCGCTCATGCTTTGGAAACCACATTATGCCGGTGGTCTTGCGCCTGTTCATGATCTCATAGATCATATCAGATTACCGTTGAACAGAATTATGAGTAAGATGGAAACTTTACTTCCCGTCATTTCTATCGTATGAAATAAATTACTGAAAACAACGTGGACGTGTATTTAGAAACTCAATAAATAGCCAGTGTTTCAAAACCTACCGTTTTATTTGCATTAGGTATATGACATGATATTAATAGCTCGTCCATATTAACACTGTTATTGCAGTTTAGTTTGGTGCACCGCAAACATGTATAGTTTAATCTAGATATCTAATAATTACAGATATAATAACAAAACAGGCTGTAGATTATACCCAAAAATTAACAAGTCCAACGCTAATACACAATTATCTCCCAGGATGCTGGCAATCTGCGACATATCGGCGGACCCGGGCGGCTCCATCGAGTTCATGAATGAGTGCACCACCATCGACACGCCCTTCTGCCTCTACGACGCCGACAGGAACAAGGACACCAAGAGGTCATTATCAATATCATCCCACTAAGTCCGCGGCTCCCTATCTTGCTGGCTTGGACTTGTCGGTTCCTTGATAGCTGGCTGGATCGTAAAACCATCATTATTATTAATCTTTTTGTTACATTGCCCGTTTATTTGTAGATAATAATAATGGGTGAATTTGGGAAAAACAATTTTGTAGTCATTATCTAAGACACTGATAAATAATAAAATAATTATTTACTTTGATTATTATTATCCGATCTATTCAACTACTTACCTGGTATGTGATAGAAGATGGATAGGTTTGTGATATGTGATATACTCGTATGAGTGGAAGGTATGGTATTTGATAGGTTTTACATACTGATTTCCTATTAAAATACTTTAGAATAGACAAGTCTCACAACATAAAACATGAAATATCTTTTTTTTTAGTTTCAAGGGTCCTGGTGTGCTAGTGTGCTCCATAGACAACATGCCTACGCAGCTTCCACGCGAGTCCACAGACTTCTTCGGCGACCTGCTCTCCCCTTACGCCGAGGACATCATGAAATCAGACGCCTCCAAGCCCTTGGATCAACATGACTTCTCGCCTGTAGTGCAAGGGGTGAGATAAATAATTTTATTCATATACATACGTCCCCACTCAGGGGTACGAGCCTTCACCACACTAAACTGGGGCGATCAAGCTTTAGTCAACCAAACCACGGGTTGGTCGACTTCACATTAGAATTTCATTAGAGGTGTGAAGCGCAGGTTTCCTCACGATGTTTTACTTCATTGTAATAGTGTCGAATAAACGTAGATATGAGTTTCAAATTTGAAAGGGCCACCTTTCCCTTTCGCTTGCAAAGATAGAGTGTATATAAATCGTTATAAATAATAAATAAGTATAGACTACAGGCCCGTGTTGAAAAAAAATTGGGTCATTTGAACCACCAGATGACCTATGTAGAACGATATAAGAGCATAAAATAATAAGATTCAGCATTATTACGTCACTTATAAGCTGTTCAACTGAGTGCAGGTGAGAAAATTCAAAAGTACAGGTAGAGTTAGTATATTTTGGTCATATATTTTTGTACGGCATTCTTACCATCGATAGATCCATGAAAAATAATAAGACAACTCCTAGTGCCGTAAAAAAATGGTGCGCCAAAAAGTCGAAATTTATTTTTGATTTTCCGACAATTTTGATTTGATTTTCCGTGAATCTGGTCATTTAATTTTGTACGGCATCAGTTTCATACTATTTCAATACTGCTTCTCATACATTATTCCGCAACGCCGTACAAAAATATATGACCAAAATATACTAACTCTACCTGTACTTTTGAATTTTCTCACCTGCACTCAGTTGGACAGCTTTTTTTTTTATAAAGAGGCTAACAAGATGACCTCACTCCACCTGATGGTAAGCGGTAGTGAGATCCAAATATGAGGTCGACAGGCACAATAGACCATATTGAGCCTGTCGCACTCACCCTGAAAGCCGTGAAAAAGGAGACCACTGCTGCGGCAACAACGAGACAAGGCGTGGAGTCTCGCATTGGTATTGAGCTGTGCGGGTCGGAGTTGGCCAGTCCGCCGGACGGAAGGGCCCCCGTTTCTACGGCGCTCCGCCCGCACAATACCGCCGCTAAGACTCCACTGGTCCGGCGCTTGCCGCAACAATGGTCCCCCCTGGCTCCGGTTCGTACAGTGCTGATCCCGGAACGCGACCTGACCAAGAGAGGTCAGAGTCACTTGGCGGGTTTTACACAACTGTATGGTGGTAACAGCAACCGGTCGACAAAATGTCTCCCACCTGTACAAGCTCCCAGCTTACAAGTGACGGAGTAATGCTGAATCTTATTATTTTATGCTCTTATATCGTTCTACATAGGTCATCTGGTGGTTCAAATGACCCAAATTTTTTTCAACACGGGCCTGTAGTCTAGTACTTATGATGGATGAGCGTAGTAGGTTATGTATTTATATGGAAATGAAAGGTCGATGAACGATTCTCATGCACTTAATAATAACGTGTAATCTTAAATACGTCTTGACCTACACAGGGATATAGAGATAGCGAGTTGAATGGGAATTTACTTCATTGTATGTTTACATTTAGCTAAACCATACCGCTAAAAAGTTAAAAGTAATTGAACTGATTAGTTTACATGTTTACATCACAGTAATCGGTCAAGATCAAAAAGGTAAGTAATTTAAATCAATGAAGAATGATGCTTAAAATGTAACATTATTTTACGACGTTCATTTTATTCGTTTCCTCAATCAGTGAGGTTTCGTACGTACACAAAACATAGCGGATTTGGTCTCCTTAACAAAAAAGTTGAATACCAAAATAACGTTGAGTGCTGAAACTACCACCATGGGTATTTACCTCGGGAGTGGAGCAACTAATCTTCTATACCAGACATGCAGCCCAAAAACCCCTGATAACATTTTGCTCATTCTTACGAGTGAAGCTATTTTAAGAATGTTTACTTTCATATAGATAAAAACAATGAGCATATCTACCATATTTATCTAACAACGTCCCAATTATCACAAACAAACACCAACTGCGCATTAGTGTTTACCAGTTTCTGATTATAGAATATTCAGTATTCGTTAAACTATGTTTTCATTTCATTAATAGATCCATTGATTCCAATAATTACTTCGATATGAGTGGAGGGAATCTAACATTTATTTGCTGTTATTGGTTTTCATGAAAATCGATTTTAATTATCGCCCAAAATTTAAGAACGATTTTTATCTTTTCAGGCCATTATAACGAGCAACGGCAAATTGACCCCACCCTTCGAATACATCAACGAACTACGTATGTCGAACACGTAAGTCGTCATGGCTTTTGGTTTATATTTCTTAAAAACTTTATAAAATCATACCAGTGGCGTAACTATACCCGTTGATGTCCGTGGCAAAATTCATCGGTTGGGGCCCCGTGCACCCCCCGTTCTTTTTTTTTTATCTTAATGTGTATGTGGGTTGGCAGATGAGATTCTCCTATGACCGGGGACCCCTTTCGGCTGGGGCCCCCTACCGGGTGGGGGCCCGTGGCATTTTGCCTACTTGCCACCCTGTAGTTACGCCACTGAATCATACTGACAACATCGTACGACGTTAATAACATTGATCTGCAGGTTATCAATAGTACCTAACTATTCGTTAAATATTAAATTTTGTATTTAATCATTATCTATCTTTTCACGCATGTACTTATGCAATATTATACTAATTGACTACAGGCCAAATGTTATTAATGAACTTGATACTTTAAATTATGTTTGGGCTGAAGCGTATATTAATTCGAAAATAAAATACTTTCTGGATATTTATTAAGATAATTACAATTTATTGTAACTAATTGTAATTTTCTTTCAGTGCAATAAACTTTATTATAATTATTAAGTGTACAAAAAATTTCCAAATTAATATCAGATTAACAACCTATAGAGACTATTAGTTGCCCTTTTCAGGCACAGCAACTATCATGTGTTCAGGCCCCATTTAGTATCAATACCTATTTTTAAATGTGAACATTTGTACTTCACGCGACTAACCCTAGATAAAGTAGCAAGACTAGCTATATTAATTGCTGTCCTACGTTTCGTTACACCGATCATGATCAGAAGCGGACAATGGATTCACATTGAAACTATCTGTTAAATGCAATATGATGTTATCTAATTATGTATGCCAGGCGCTCTCGCCACAAGGTGGAGGGGAATGACCAGCAGTCACCGGTGGTGATCCTCGGCAGCGGGCTGGTCTCCGCGCCCGTGGTCGAGTACCTGTCCAGAGACAAGAACATAGCCGTCACCGTAGGTATGTGCTTCCTGGGTACACTTTTGGTTTATTTATTCATGTACAGTGAACAGTACCATCTTTAAGTAACTTTGTGGCTATATGGGTCTAAGCGTGCTATAGACCGTACCTAACATATAAGTTTGAATCCAAACTAAATAAATGCAAAAGAAATTATGTCAAATGTAAATTGTAATAGCGCTTGTCACGCTAAAATTATTGAACCGTACACAAGGTTAGTACAACAATAGTTTAGAACCTGAGAATGGACATGGATTGTTTTTTAACCGACTGCGCTTAATGACAATAATTTTACAAAGACACGCGGACAGAGTATCTAGTATAAATATCATATAATAAAGTGTTACAAACCTTTACAGCATCCCAAGTGAAGGAGGAAGCGGACGAGCTGGCGGAGCGTTACGGCGTCCGCTCGGAGTACCTCGAAGCAAATGACGAGGAGGCTTTGAGGGCGGCAGCGAAGCGCGCGCGGCTGGTGGTGTCGCTGCTGCCCTACGAGCTGCACGGCGCCGTGGCCCGCGCCTGCCTAGCCTCCGGTGCGCACCTCGTCACCGCGTCGTACGTGCGCCCGGAAGTCCAAGAGCTGCATGAAGCGTGAGTATTGAGGACTGAGCGACTGATCCACCGCCCTCGGCTCGTGGTATAGCTGCTTTCTTACGCGCTGCACGGCACCCTGGCCGGTCATCGCCTCCTAAGTGCGCCCAGAAGTCCAACAGCTGCATGAAGCGTGAGTATTGAGGACTGAGCAACTGAGCCATCGCCCTCGGCTCGTGGTATAGCTGCTGTCTTATGAGCTGCATGGAACACTGGCCCGTCACCGCCTCGTACGTGCGCCCGGAAGTCCTAGAGCTGCATGAAGCGTGAGTATTGAGGACTGAGCGACTGAGCATCGCCCTCGGCTCGTGGTATAGCTGCTGCCTTACGAGCTGCATGGCACACTGGCTCGTCACCGCCTCGTACGTGCGCCCGGAAGTCCAAGAGCTGCATGAAGCGTGAGTATTGAGGACTGAGCGACTGATCCATCGCCCTCGGCTCGTGGTATAGCTGCTGTCTTACGAGCTGCATAGCACACTGGCCCGTTACCGCCTCGTACGTGCGCCCGGAAGTCCGAGAGCTGCATGAAGCGTGAGTACTGAGGACTGAGCGACTGAGCCATCGCCCTCGGCTCGTGGTATAGCTGCTGCCTTACGAGCTGCATGGCACCGTGGCCAATCAAAGCCTCCTAAGTGCGCCCGGAAGTCCAAGAGCTGCATGAAGCGTGAGTATTGAGGACTGAGCGACTGAGCCATCGCCCTCGGCTCGTGGTATAGCTGCTGTCTTACGAGCTGCATGGCACACTGGCCCGTTACCTCCTCGTACGTACGCCCGGAAGTCCAACAGCTGCATGAAGTGTGAGTACAAAAGCATGAGCTGAGCTGAGCAGTTGAGCGGGTAAGAGGAGAGAGTGTAATACAGACATGATATGACAGATGGACTGAGCGACTAAGCCAAGCGCATATGGCTGGTGGTCTCGCGCACTTCGTCACCGCCTCTTACGTGCGCCCGGAGGTGCCGCAGCTGCACAACGCGTGAGTACAGAGGATTGAGCGAGAGAGACGCTGCGGGGGGAATGTACCAAGAGTGTAGAACCATGCTAGCAGTAGTTAGACTAGATTGGTGGTCTTTATACTATTAAGGGTGAGATCCATCCGCTCTCCGCAAGTGTGGTGATGATGACGAGATATCAGTGAGAAAATAAAATGCCACTACGGTTTTAGTATACTCCTAGGAGATGCAGCCCATTTTGTGCTACGATGGTAGTACTTTTTCAGGGGTTGGTAACAACAAAAGTAACGAAAGAGGGGATTACGAAGGGGCTAGATAGACAAAAAGTATACCTTAATTGAGTAATATACCTTAATATAGTACATTCGCGACTAATATCTAAGTATTATATTATTGTGTTGTTGCAGAGCGAAGGACGCCAATCTCACCATGCTCAATGAGGTTGGCTTAGACCCCGGCATCGATCACTTGCTGGCTCTGGAGTGCATTCACGACATACAAAGCCACGGGGGAAGAATCGACTCATTCGTCTCATACTGTGGAGGTAATTTCGAGAATTGAAGTTGAAGTGAGCCAATCTAGTTGATCTTAATACAATTTTATATCCATATCTCATCAGTGTAGTCGACCAACAAGCACGTGGCCAGCATGGTTGCCTAAGGCTTGATCGCCCTAGTTTAGGATAGCCCCGTGCCCCAGCAGTGGGGGACAGATATTGGCTGGACATGATGATCTCATCAGTACCATGCTTGTGTATTTTTAAAACACAAAAAGGAACGATCCTTTTTGATAGACGACTATAGTATTTTTATATTCTCGCCTATAATACTAGCGTACATCCTTTGATAATAGCCTAACTCACTTTTCAGGCTTACCTGCACCTGAATTTAGTGATAACGCACTAAGGTACAAATTCTCATGGAGCCCGCGAGGAGTTTTACTGAATACTATTTCTGGTGCTAAATACCTCAGTAAAGGACAGGTAAAAATATTTTTCTTATATGTCGCATGAAATAATTAGTAATAGTAGTAACATCTCTGCACACATACTATCGTAACGTTATTGTTTGATAAAAAGTTACGGAAATTATAAAGCAATTTATTGCTTACCATTGTTTTACCATTTGTCTTTTAATTAGACAACAAAAATTAATTTATAGATAAAACAATTTAAACAACATACAAATTAATAGAATATTATGGGTGCGACAATTGTAAAGTTTAAATTGCTGCGTAAGTAACTAGCAATTTATGTGTTGATGAAAAAAATTGATTTCTTTATTTTGCTTGATGGCCCTAGGTTGTAGAAGTTCTGAGCGGCGGTGAGCTGATGTCAGTGACGCGAGAGCTGAACTTCTTGCCAGGGCTGGCGCTGGAAGGTTTCCCCAACAGAGACAGCACGATGTATTCCAAGCTGTACGGCATTGAGGATGCACAGACCATGTTCCGTGGAACACTTAGATATAGAGGTAAGTAATTTCTAAATTTAAACGTCTTGATGATAGTGCGTTATTTTCGAGTCGACATCTCGAACAACGTGACATTATTTCAACAATAAACTTGAAATTATTCTTAGAATAGACTCTAAAGGATCCCGTCTTTTTTAGGATTTGCTGAGATTATGAAAGCAATGCAACTATTCGGCCTGATCGATCCTAATCCTCACACCTCTCTTCATCCTGAAGGACCAAAAATAACATGGGTAAGAAAATCTTAGTGATTTTCTCTTTTGATATCTAACATATCTAAAATCTAAGTAATAGTCCTGTTTATGTTTATAAATAAAATAAAAGTAACGGTACCTCTTGATTAATATTGAATATGTGGTTGTGCACCAACTAGTTGCAACGCATTGTTAGAATTGTCGTTTTGTTTGGTTAATTGTATATCCGCTACCATAAGTTTGTTAAAAACGGAATAGATACACGCTGTTTCAACTAACGTTTGTGCAGCTTATTACGCTTTATGTTTATGATTTATTTTTCGTAACCAGCGCCAGTTCGCGTGCGAGCTACTAGGGCTGATGGACTCATCGATATTCTACGAGAACCTGAAGACGCGTTTGGCGGAGCGCATTGGCGCATCGGGCGCGCAGGCGATCGAGTCTCTCGGTCTGCTCGGCGACGACCGCATCGAGAAGAGAACCACCCCGCTGGACACCCTCAGCTATTACCTCAGCAAGCGGCTTCAGCTCGGTAACTAAGCGCTGTGACTACGTCATAAAACGTAGATGGACAGAGACACAAATAAATATCGTCATCGTGGCCCGCTAATGTAACCAGCCAGTGATAACGCACACCCCGGTAGATTTTGTTTTTTTAAATTGCAGTCACATATTATGGTTCACTACGGTGGAAACATAACATTTGAAATGTTACGCTCAGGCTATATTAGCGGACGCCAAATTTTCCTGGTATCCGTCCCGCTCTACCCCTTACTATCGGTTATACGGTTATACGGTTGAATACTGAAAATACATATAAATATTTGAAAATATAACAACGCTTAATTAAATATATTTACGTTGATGGTTTGAATTTGAAACCTAAGGACTACATAATCAACGCACAAATATTGAATTATCGTTTCAGTATTAGGCAGATCGACTAAGAGAGACGGATTAAGCCGTAGACATTTGTTATAACCACAACTGGGCCAGGATGGAAATACGGCAAACACAGGCTACACATACATAAACTCTCATGAAACACATAACATTAATCTGTTAAGAACAAAGTATTCACCTATTAAAGAAAAAAATAAAATAGAACTGACGCTGCCATAAAAAAGACATCAACGCGCTCTACCTGTGCCAAAAATCAAAAAATGAACCTGCCCAATACAAAGTACATGACTCATTAACTTGAGGAATCTAAACATGTTTTTTTTACTTTTAATCAAAGAAAAGGAGGTGTAATATTAATTAGTATCATGGCTTCCAGTTTTGCTGTCGACATAGATTAAAAAAACATTGTAGTTTTTCGAGGAACTTTTGGAACACCTTCTTTTCATAATTTGTTTTCTTTTAAGGCAAAGATGAAGCAGACTTCGTGGTCCTTAGACACGAGGTAGGAGTCACATGGAGTGACGGAAAACGCGAACGGCGTGACGTCACCATGACAGTGCGTGGAGAGCCAGGCTCGCACTCCGCTATGGCGCGGACCGTCGGCCTACCCACGGCTATTGCTGCCAAGATGCTTCTAGATGGTAAGAAAAGATAGTTCTAGACGAAGGACATTTTGTATAGTCACTTGGAGCTACGCTACCACTCAAATTTCACGGTGTATAATCTTTAGGTATAGGCCGCTGTGACCGAAATCACCTGAACAGGGTTCACGTAATAATCCTATTTACCTATATAAACACCACCGATAACGAAATAACTTCCGCAATTTATTACAATTATCATGTTTACATACGGAAAATACATAGATAACTATCAGCTTGTGTGATATGATCAACCTACAATGATCGTAACAAAATACTTACTATATACCTAAAGTACCACAACTTTTCCTTTGATTGTTACAGGTGAGATTCAAGAGCGTGGCGTGGTTCTCCCGTTCTCCCCAGTAGTATATAAGCCTCTACTGTCGCGTCTACGCGCTGACGGCATCACGGCAAGGGAGACCTCCGTGCCCCTGAACTGAGACACCATTGGTCTAGGACGTAGCAAGGGCGCTAGCTTTTCCCATCTCAGCATCAGTCGCCAGAATCGCGGGAGTCCCACACATCACTCTGGATAATTCACTACCCGGAGTTCGGTGCAGTCCACATAAAAAGAAGTAAATTCTTAAAGCTTTCCTTTTATGTAGTAGTGTGTGAATATTAGTGTGTTTAAAAAGTATAGTGACTCTGGCAGAATATTGTAAACAACTGCAAACGCGAATAAACTAAACAGTTCGTTTTTTTTTGTAATAAATATATTACTGTACCATAGATGTTGAAAGTGTTCAAATAATTCCACTCAATCAGTACTTACCGTTTGCAAATAAATAGTTAAAATTTGATTTTAAGTAGGTAGAATATACTATCCAGTTTTTGAGACTGATACTCTGTATTTAATCGTTAATTTAATCATTACATTGTAAATATTATCTTTATATAGAGCAATTTTATTGGTTTCGATTGTATTATGAAGTGATTATTCTACGTGTGTTGACATTAATTTTGGTTCAATGCATTTAGAGATATTCTTACTTTATAATACGAGTACTACCCAAATAAAGTTGGCGATATGTCAATAAAATATGCTTTTCATTTTTGAGTTTATCCATACCAAGGTACCTAAACTAAATATGATCCAAAGTATCTGCATGACATTTAATATCGAATTAAGATCTTGCAATTCTAGGACTCGGTTTATATAATTTTCTGTAGCTCCATTAATGCACTGTCATTATTAAAATTCATTCAAAACATAACTACAATACAATAATTGCCACTTCCTCGGCAATTAATCCTTATTCTAATAAAAAATATATTTAAAATCATTAAGGATTATTAAGTTTTAGTATAGGTATTCCAATGTAGCTCTGCTTGTTATGATTTGTGATTTATGGGCCTTCGACTCCCGCATACATATTTATCTTACCGATAAACTCTCTGAAATAACAATAACAATACCCACCACCTAGTTTGGCCTCAGCTTATCTTAAACTATTAGGTATGAGTGCATAGCTCAAGCAAAGACATTTGTACAGATTATATTTTTTGACAAGAGTCATTTTCATCGCCCTAGTTTAGGGTAGACCCGTGCCCCAGAAGTGGGGACGTATAAGGGCTGATGATGATGATGATGATGACATTTTCAGTACCTCAGTCTTAGAGTGGGCAGCGTCAACTTAGAAAAAAAATGCCACTATATCTAGAAAAGCAGAGTATGCTTACTTTTTAAAAGCTTTACAAGAAAAAGCTCTACCACTACTGCAGCTTTGCATCATTATTATGTTAAGCGCATTGTATTATTCCTACCAACGCCCGCAGACCAACTATTTCATATAAGCTATATAATCTTAGTACAGTCAATAAAACCTTTTTACATAACCGTTTTTGATGTAATGAACGACCATTTTCTGTAGAAAAACCAAACAAATGTTTTTGATTCATCAAGGCAAACGCCGAAAATGAAAATACTGCTATCCAGTAATGTCATCTGGAAAAAAAAGGTTTGACATGCTTGTCATTCTTATATCATTTTTTTGCTAACCTAAAATGTTTTATCAAATGACTTGATTTTGCTATTTTGAGTTATTTTTCACGGTTATTTTTATAAATTTATTGAGCTAAATCTCGATTGTGTCGTGACACGTTCTTATTGCAAAGAATTTTAACGCGTGACAATTTTGTAATAATGACTCTGCGTTGATTCTAAAATGGAAAACGACCCGAATAACACTGTAAGTACTCTCCTGATTAGATTACAGGATACATGCTAAAGTCGGTTAGAACCAGAATACTGGAATTATGTGCGCGGAACTAGCCGCGCGTATCACTATCAGCTTATCTGACTATTGACAAAACAAACTGCTGCAATGTTATGCTATAATTCTGATGCCAATAAATTATAAGTATGTAAGTGAAAAACAACTCATGGAGAGTTCAGATGTACTGGTAATCAAGAATACCTACCTACCTAGACGACCAATTGCAGCGCAGCATTGGTAACCGAAGGGAGGCGGGGACTTATCAGAAAAATGTTGCCATACCTACATCGAGAAACGTTCAATATTAATCCAATTGATTTTAAATATTTTAAATTTTGACAATATTCAGCACACATGGAACATCCAAAACTAAGTCAAAGTTAGAAAATACTAAGGTTATAAAAAGACTAAGTCAGAGTTATCTATTATAAAATATATACCTATGAATTGAAGGTCAAATGAAACTCATTCCTATATGTAACTGTACTTTGAACTGTGTGAAACTGACTTTGATAATAATATGCTCTATATCCCGATTCGGAAAATATTTTGTTGTATCCGAACTATTAACGGAACCTAGAGACCAACATGCAACATGCGATAATTTTTCATGAAGATCACAGTGGGAAATGTATAGGTACCCGAATCTCCTCATTCAACTATCAGTTTTAGCACAAAAAAATGCGAGTTAGGTGACTTCGAACCGCACCGTCTTGTGTGTGTAGGTACAAGACAGGATCATAAATAATTAGTTCCCTTTTTGCTCACTGTAATATGGTACCTACATGTCCTATATGGCATGGTTAGCTGGAAATTGGGCGGACTCCATTAAGTATTGTTTTTAATTGGGCGATCGTCGGTCCACGCAGACGGCGGGTCGGGAGACTGGGCGGTGCATGTCGGTGGCGGCGATGCAGGCGCTGCACCGGCTGCGCGAGTGCCGGCTGCTGTGCGACGCCATTGTGCGCGCGGACGACGGCGCCGCCTTCCCCGTGCACCGCGCGATACTCTCCGCCTGCAGCCCTTATTTCCTGTTAGTACTTCCCTACCCTTTGAGCTTCGACACCCGCGCCGCACGCATTTTGTTCTCTGTGTCAAGTAGAACAAGGTATACTGATGGTCGTGCGCCTGATATCTCATCGATCATACCGAAGTGTCATCTTACTTAACTTAATAAGGGAACAAGGTGCCCTTATGCAATTATGCATACACATATATGCACTGTTATAGCCTTGTGCAATTAGCTAGTCACTATGGAGACTGGCCTTAATACATTTTGTATAAAACATGACATAGGCGGCGTAGAACTGGCACCGTGCCGAAACCCCTGCTGCTTCTGATGCAGCTTGTACTCGTTTTGTCCCGCTTAAGGAGTCCGGTCCCAGGAGTAGTAGTCAGCGAAAACATGAAAAAAGCTGACCGTAGGGAATTTTCATTTTAAGATACCATAACAAATATTCCAGAGCGCTGTTCACGACGACGCTGCACTCCCGCGAGCAGAGCGACGTGCTGATATCGGGTGTGCGTTCGGAGATCCTGCTGCTGCTGATCGAGTACGCGTACCTGCGCCGCATCGACGTGTCGGACGCCAACGTGCACGAGCTGCTCATGACCGCCGACTACCTGGCCTTCCTGGGCGTGCTGCAGCTGTGCTGCGACCACCTGCGCGTCTCGCTCAGCCCCAAGAACTGCCTTGGAATCATGATGTTTGCCAGGTTAACTGTCCAACGGATAGGTTTCCCAGTTTTTTCTTCGTACGACACGTAAGTAATTGGAGTAGCGGAGACAACAGCTTGTCTTGATTATGTTGCACCAGTAGTGGTAGCTACATCGTAGTAAATCACTAATCTTCGACTCAAGATCTCTGATCTATGTGAATTGCGTCCAAGAAATTTTGCTAGAATGCAAAGATCGTTGATGAACTTAGTGGAATATAATGATAACTTGTAGTCTGATATCCATAGTTAGTGCTTCAAAATGTATTGGTAGATTTATTACTATGTATACCTACGCATCATAATGCGGACGTGCGTTACGTTTGTTCAAGAAAGCTTTACAAACCGTTGACCATGACCAACTTGCAGATTGCTTGATAAGAAGCGTATAACAAATTGGGTTAGAGAAACTTCTCGTTACCTACTAGGATATTTCATCAACAAAATGATTTTTTTTTTCATAAAAATATATTTTCAGACGGGTATTTTGTTACAAACTGGAAGCGGACGCTCGACGATATTTGTTACGCTACTTCGTCACGGTCGCAACGCAAAGTGACGAGTTCCTACACCTTCCCCTGGAGGAGTTGAACTCCATAATACTAGAAGATGAGCTGAACGTTAAGAGCGAGGAAGTGGTCTGGGAGGCCGTGCTGCGGTGGGTGAACTATGAGCCGGACGCGCGCTGGCAGCACACCGTCAAGTTGATGGGGAGCATACGCCTCGGACTGCTGGATACTCAAGTCAGTATACCTACTTAAAAAGTTCTAGACTTTCGCGTTCAATTACACTAAATATTAGTCTTTATGGGTCTACACGCGGTATTAGGAGTAGCAATTACATAGCTACTCACTGCCCGACGTTTCGACTGGGTTACATCAATCATGGTCGCGAGCGAACTGGCGCCGCCCGTCTTCGTCTGCCACAGCGGTTGTGAATCTAATGTCATTTGTAGAGCTACCCACATTTGTCCGACATACTACACTCACTGTATCCGGGTTTATGTATATTAGGCGTAACTTTCCGCGGTATGCACTTACTATTTTGGCATGGAACCCACTGATTAGTAATCGTGTCAATCCTACGCGCGTAGAAGAAGGAAGTTGTCTCTATCAATTTGCGCGTGTCTTGACACAATGTATTGGCTGCTAATATTATCTCCCCAACCAGCGTAGAATTCTAAACGCTCATGTCTGGTCTAGATAGGGCCTTACTCAAAATCAAAACGTAATACAAAACACATTATTTCTCATGCAGTTCTTTCTGGAGAATGTGAAAGACCACCCATATGTAACCGGCAACGAAGGTTCACGGCCGATCATCATTGAGACGCTGAAATTCCTATACGATCTGGAAATGATTGCTCAGAGAGACGGCGAAGTGGCGACACCGGAGATTGCTCGACCAAGGGTTCCGCATGAGGTATAGAATATTAAAACCTGTAAAATTGATTCTCTTTTTTTTTTAAACTCAAATTAATCAAAATATTCCTGGATATTGTATTTAGGTACTCTTTGCGATCGGCGGATGGAGCGGAGGATCTCCGACAGCGTTTATAGAAACTTATGATACCAGAGCCGATCGTTGGATCAAGGCAAGTAAAATACTTACCTAACTACTTAACAACTTTTAGTAGTTAATGAACTATTGTGAATTTATTCATTCTTAATTTAAGGTGGAAGAAGTAGATCCCGCAGGACCAAGAGCATACCACGGAACGGCGGTACTTGGATACTGTATTTACGTCATCGGCGGCTTCGACGGAATGGATTACTTCAACTCTTGCCGCTGTTTCGACGCCGTCACTAAGACTTGGCGGGAGGTTAGATGAACCATGCAAAAGTAAGATAAAGTGCTCATGCCTATGAGATAGTTTAAAGATCTGTTTGTCTAGGTAGCTCCAATGAATGCACGGCGTTGTTACGTGTCGGTGGCAGTGTTGGGGGAGACTATATATGCGATGGGGGGGTACGATGGACACCATAGGCAGAACACGGCAGAGCGCTTCAACCACCGAACGAACCAGTGGTCGCTGGTGGCCCCGATGAATGCGCAGAGATCTGACGCCAGCGCTGCCGCGCTAGATAGTAAGTTGGTTGTAGAGTTAGGTACCTACATTATACTGCATATATACGTATCTGAAGAATATGGAAATAGTAGTAATGTTAGGCTTTTAGTGGAAGCGCCGCGTACAAAGCACGTTACGCCGGTGGTCTACGCCTGATCTTTGAAGGGCAATGTCAGTTTGCTGTCTCACCTATTAGAGTAGGATAACAGGGAGAGCAATTCTGTTTGGATACTTACTTGTGCAATACCTGCGCAGTTGGCTTATATCCATCGAGATAGTTGACGTAGTTTCTATCGTTACAGGCACTTACAGGTCGTAGAACGTCATCTGCTTTGTTTTTTCAATTCACTGAAAATGCATTAAACGTCCTTTTGAGATGTCGTAAAGTACGTAATATATAAGTAGAAGACTAACACGGGTATTTTTAACCGACTTCATAAAAGGTGGAAGTTTCTCAATTCGACCGTATATATGCTTTTTTAGATAAGATATACATCACGGGCGGTTTCAACGGCCAGGAGTGCATGAACAGCGTGGAGGTGTACGACCCGGACTCGAACCAGTGGACCAACCTGGCGCCCATGCGCTCGCGCCGCTCCGGCGTGTCGTGCATCGCTTACCACAACAAGGTATTTAGGTAGATTGACAAAATATTAATATCAATTTATTTGAACGTCAATCGAATCATCGTTTTTTTTTTGTTTACGTTGATAGCGATGAAGCAACGCCCCTTTTTCGACATACCGACGTGATACTAGATTCAATTAAGATTGAATTTAAATCGATCAGAGATCAGGAATTAATTTACATATTTTTTATGTTTGACCTAAGATACACGTCAAAATGATTAAATGTTTATCGTTAGAATGTTTTATCATATACTAAGGTGTTTTATGTCATACGTATTGAGAAGTATCTAAAAATTACAATAAATTGAGCTAATGATAACGAATGCAAGATTATTATTGTAACATTTTGACATAATACCTACTCACAATACGAGATTTAATTTTTTCTGGGCAATAAACTATTTTGCGACATTAGTTTTTTCAATAGTAGGTAACCTATTTGCAACTTTTGTTATTTTTTATTTTCCAGGCAGTAACCTCTTTGCAACGTGTGTCATATGTTTTTTTTTATTTCCTTGCTATAACCTATTAGCAACTGCTCATGAATTTTCTCAGATTTACGTAATAGGTGGATTCAACGGGATATCGAGGATGTGCAGCGGCGAAGTGTACGACCCGACCACGAACACGTGGTCGCCGGTGCCGGACATGTACAATCCGCGGAGTAACTTCGCCATTGAGGTCATTGACGACATGATCTTCGCCATTGGCGGGTTCAACGGTGTCACCACGATTTACCACGTTGAGTGCTACGATGAGAAGACGAACGAGTGGTGAGTAGCGGCAAAGACGGACTATGAATACGCTACGGTAATTGTCAATTTTTTAAGCTCCCCAATAAAATAATTAATATATTATTGGGGATCTTAAAAAGGAAAGCAATAGAACTCAAAACTTTACAGACTTTTTGACTGTTTAACTATTTGTAAAATGGGGGAGGACTTTGCCCAGCGGTGGGACAGCATAGGCTAAATAAAAAAATAAAATACTGTAAATATGTACTCGCTAAGCTTAAAACGTTGGGACGTTGGGAGTAATAATTTGCGGCTTGCTTAAGATTCAACGTTCGTTTCATCTCAATCGGTTCATAAATAAAAAATGTATCATCAACGGCTTCACACGGTAAGCTATTCGTAAAAACATTAAATTAACATTAAAAATGATTTAAAACAGAAACAATATATTTTCTTAAACACATTCCATACTTGTCGTTGATTTAAGGTCTATATATCTGTCTTTAAACCGCTGACTCCGGGCTGGATAATTTCAATTATCTATTTAAAACTGATAAAATGATATGTAACAATGAAATACCAATTAATAATTATGTAAGAAACTTTCCATCACATATATCAAAATTATCTTTCCTAAAATACAAAGCTAACATTTGTTCAGACAGTGAATGACGGAAATGATCTAGTAGGAACGCGTTATCGACTCTTTTAAGTAGATATTATATGTTATTATTATAAATGTAAGTCATTTGCCTACAAACGGAATCACGAATGAGTTTGTGATGTCTTATTGTTATTATTAGTAAGTATTTATATCTAAGTTTATTCGTCAAGTGTGATTGAGGTAAAGAGATGCTGGCTGGGTTTGTTGTACCTACTTAGGTACTAATTGCGTGGAGCATCGTGATGATGTTTTCCACAATCGTGTAAATGATTATCATCTGGAAATCATTTCATTTTAGGCCGATTACTACGTGATTTTTTTTTTCGCTGTGTTAGATCTTAATATTTAATAGTTTAAGCGGATCTGGCCCTTTTGCTTACTGCTCTCCTCTACAATCCCGCTATACTAGCGCTTACGAAATTTTCCGTCGAAGTTCGGACCAATAGCAGTAGTTGCAAAAATACTGCATGTATTATTATTTTTTTAATAACAACTAAAATATCATCTACTTATTCTGTGCATAGTCTATCTGCATCTTCATTTCATACGTAAATAGCTGAAAGCCGCGCTAACTCTCTAGGTACGAAGCGACGGACATGAACATATACCGTTCGGCGCTGTCCGCGTGCGTGATCATGGGCCTGCCCAACGTGTACGACTACATCCACAAGCACCGGGAGCGCCTCATGGAGGAGAAGCGGCAGAAGATCCTGCTGTCGGAGACGGCGCGTCACGCCCAGCACCGCACCGCGCTGCCCGACGTCAGTGTAAGCAACCCTCTACCTTCCACCTAATAGAAGTAAGGTCCATTTTAGTACTGACCAGTTCCTGGTCCTGGTCAGTTGGGTAGAACGTGAGAGCGTGATGAACTGATGGACCAAGCTCTCGGAGATAGCACATCCACGACCAAGCTGGATAGAGCTGAACGACTGAGATGTGGCAAAATATTTTGCTAAGAGGTAGAGTATGTTGCGTCGAATGCTTAACCACTTATAGACGGCCATGTGTAGGAACCACTGGACACTGCCTTTACCCCATAGGCAGTATTGAGTTTTAGATGTTTGGAGTTATGATGTTGGGCCTGGGAAATTGGGCTAGTTTAGTAGGCGATTTGAACGGAATATTTGTAGGTGGGTTCAAATATGTACATAATATTCGTGGAATTTCCATATCTTGGGAATTACCAATAACTTATATCAGTTTCAACCGACAATCTATATCCAAACAACGCATATCAATAGACATTTATTAATTTGACTTCTTAAGCACTAAAGAGCTTAAGAAATTTTAATTAGGGAAAAAATTAGTAAATATCGCTAATTATGATGACGTCATTGTTATCGGACTTTGCACGTTTAACAAATCGATACTGTTTCTAGTAAACGCTATCTGTATGGTTGTCCATTATAAAATGATAATGCGGTTAACTTATACACTCTTGTACAATTTGTACATGCTACCGAAGATGATTGAAATACAACAAACGAATAGGCGAAGGTGGTATGCTCCCAACATTATTACATTTGTTATGTGGATATCTCTATTACGCCTCCCTGTAATGCGCGAAATCTGACCCACGTCATAATAATTTGTAATATTAAATACGTAACTGTTCTTTGATGAGCCTATAATCAAGATACACAAACTAGTACCCCAAAAACATCACAAATGTTGCGGTTATTCTCAGGTGCACCTGATGGAAGACAACGATGACATGTTGGAGCAGCTCGGCCTGGTGGAGAACCCGGCGCCGAACAACATCCCCGTGCCGCCGCCGCCGCCGCCGCCCCCGCCCCCACAGCCCATGGAGCAGGACTGAAAGGGGCCCTTCCATATCCTATCATATCGTTGGTAAATCACAGGAGATACTTTAAGATTGCCCCTGGATAAGACAACGCGGTATGAAGATACCTTATCATCGTGAGAGCCTGAGAGCCGCCCGTCGTATCAGTTTGCCAGCCCTGACTAGGGAGGTATCTAAATATGCCCCTGTATCAGGGCCGTCTTAAGCCTATTCTGAGCCGGGGTGCGGGACTCAGCCAGCGCCCTCTTTTTTTTTACACTGCAGCGTGGCACGCGACCTTTTTTTTTAGGCAGTACAGGGAGCGGATGGGCTCTCACATAAAAAGGCGCCCCCGTGCACATGAAAAGGCGCCCGGGTGCACCGCACTCCTTGCACCCCCTGGTAAAGATGGCCCTGCCCTGTATAACTATTTATGTTTTCAATCGCCAGTAGTAACATGCCTGTTATCGGGATTCGGTATAGGCTCTATAAGCGCTACCATGAGTTAGCTATCAAAAACTTACGTACGTTAAAAACCTATCGTATTGTTTTTTTTTTATAATACCGATTTTAGTTCGTAGGGCGCGTTAGGGGCGCTGTACATTTTTTCATAGACATTTTTTACATAAGCGATATTGATTCTTGTCAATTTTAAACTCATGATTGCTTCTGTTCGTAAAAGTTATCGCATATTCAATACCTACCTACACGTTAAGCCTGTGAAATAGTTCAGATACCTACATATATTATTCGAAAGTGACTGACTGACATAGTGCTATCAACGCACAGCCGTATGATGTAGGCATATGCTAAGAAAGAAAATATTCAAGTTTAAGGCCTATGCTGAATTTGGAAACACACACCTGTCAGGAAAATCGTCAAACAAACTTTAAAATGACTACAAAAATAAGTGAACTGGGTAGTCAACCCTAGCAGAGTGTAATAGTTGTTTCTAGAAACAGCTCGATCGTAGTGGAAGGATCACTGCAGTATCGGCACTAATATAAGTAACTCTGTATCGACTGTTTATCGGTGTGTGGGTCACGGCGATAGATCTCTTCGTCCTCTCCGTAGTGTAACTAACCTTCTACATTACCTACTACTTAGTTTATTTACTTACTAGAAAATAAGGTATATATGCTGTAATTAGACTTAAAAGGTCGTTAATAATAATGTCACATTGTGTGACCCAAGAATAATCTCACTCAACCATATACTTATTAATGACCAGGTACGTCGTACGACGCGACGTAATGTGGGTGTGTGATATGTAATTAAGTTTTTTTTTTCGTAACTGATTACGATGATGGCTTGGAGTAGCCTTGGCTTGTCATCATCGCCGGACTTGTGGGGGAGCGGATATGGCCCTCACCCCTGAATCATTTTTAAGGGCTATCCAGTCCAGATATCACCATTCACTACCACCAGTCTTTACCAATCTTGAATTAGAAACCTATATAGACATGTACCTATCTGCGCCTATAGTATAGCAATGAATGAATTATTGACAACTGATTTTGTTTCAGAAGTCCCTCCGAACTACAGTTTACGGCGATGTGCATAACTTATCGTATTTCATTATATAATCAGTAAGATGAAGGAAAAGCCCTTAGGAACCTGTAGAGTGAAGTAAATATCTGAAATTTTAACGTAACCGTCCTTTATTTTTAAAATATTTACAATTATTATTGTAGCAGTTTTGGCATATTTATATGTTGTGATATTTTCATAATGTGAATAATTCCTGTATTTTTGGAATGGATATTTTTGAAAATTGTATGAAATTTTTCTGACAAGTATTATAATGCCTTAATAAGTATCTCTATTGTTGTTTTATTACCTAATTTATTGAAAGAAAGCAATGTTTACTACTTGCTTTTCCTATTCTTATAAATCCCAAACCTTTTCCATACTTTTGAAGGTCAGGGTTAACTCCTAAACAAGTAAGTATTAAAATATTTGATTTTCTTTTTCGTCTTAGTTTTAAGCTTAAATCACTTCCTACAAAATGTTGTTTTTCAGAACTTATCTATTGTGAAAAGGAAAATAAAGTTCGGTGTATACCACTGGTAGATAAACATTATACCAGAGCCGCTCTAAGTTGGCCGATTTGACACATGTCAGACTGACTGCACTTGTGAGGGACAACGGTAAAATTGCCGAAGTATATAAGTAACAGTTATTTCCACTTTATAACCAAGCAAGGTCTAATAGGGTATTCGACTGTGGTTGTTATGCTTGCCATTTTTATGAAAATCACTAAGATTTATGTAAATCTATATTATTAATGAAAACGAAACTTAAATTTTTAGCGAAATGAGACTACAAAAAACAATTTAAAGTTGGGTGGGCAAGTCCATTCCAAAATTGCGAAAATCATTTAAAATTTCTTTTTCATCTTATTAATAACAGAATTAGTCACATCTTTCATTATGAAAACATATCAATAAACGCAACTTTTGATGAACCTACCGAACAAACTTCTTAGGCGCTGCATACAACAAACTAGCGTGTGACGTCACACGCCAGTCGACGTTTGTATGGAGCATTTTTGAGCTCGACCAATTAATGTGCAATTAAAATTGTAATATCTCGTTGAGTTATCCAGATATCAAAGTGATACTTTCAACAGTGTCCTTTGTGTTCGAGTGGTCCATCCAACTATATCAAAATAAAAAATAGTCAAATACCCTATTATAACAATTTTTTATTAAAAACATTTATTCACATCCAGAAGATTGAATTGAAGTTTCTTATTTAAAATTATTATTAAAAACAATAATTATTAAATCCTTCATCCTATTTCTAAAAAAAAACCTAGTGAGTATTACCCATTACGTCACTATGAAAACGTGTCAAACGGCGTAACCTTGTAAAAGC
This sequence comes from Maruca vitrata, assembly GCA_039566165.1. Taxonomy (NCBI): domain Eukaryota; kingdom Metazoa; phylum Arthropoda; class Insecta; order Lepidoptera; family Crambidae; genus Maruca; species Maruca vitrata. Next base: position 11,447,352 of record CM076914.1, on the reverse strand, counting down.
GTAATACAGAGTGGAAATTGTACGTTTTCGTTTCATAATTCAATTATTTTAAGTAATAAAAGACAAATAATTAGATAATTAGGTGCATTTGACATTTTGAAATAACGTCTTATTTTTAAAAGTTGTTCTTTATGATTCGCTAAATATGTTCCTCTTAACAAGGATAAATGCAAAATATAAAATAAAAAGTGTCAAATCGGCCAACTTAGAGCGGCTTTGGTAAACAATAATTTATTTGACAATCATAAAAAAAACAATAATAAACAGTCCTCCGTCATTAAAATCATAGTGACACCAACTTTTCCATCGAGTTAGAGAATATGACGGCACTTTATGTAGGTATCTGGTCTTTGAATCATATGATTAGTCAACTCGTTCGTGACACACAGCCTCTCCGATGACGGCGGCCTGAACGATGGTGTGCACAGGGGCGTCGAGCAGGCAGCGTTGCCACGCGCGCTCTGTCCACGCCACGGCCGTGAAGCAGGCGCCGTTACTGATGAACGCGCGCAGCGTCACCGCGCCCAGCCCCCGGCGCATGCACCGCCAGCCGTCGGTCCGCACGGACTGCGCGAAGCAGTCCCACGCGCCTGCGTAGCGCCCCACCGCGTCGCCCTGCAGGCGCGACTTCACCACATCTACCGGGTACAGAACCACCCACGACAGCGCCCCGGCCGCCCCCCCAGCCATAAATACTCTCATGACCGACTGGTCCCCGCGAGTCATCGCCTCGTACGACGTGAAGTATATCGCGAACGCCGGGCTGTCTCTTGCCATCGTGATACCAAGCCCGCGAAATAGCGCTCTGAAACCACCGGTCCGTACGATGTGCCGGGCCGCGGCCCAGGCGCCGGCGGGCATGCCGTCCCCCGCCGCGGCCAGCTGCTGGCGAGTCTTCACCAACTCGATGGGCGCGCAAGCAAAACTCTGCAGCGCCCCCGCGGCAAAACCCGCTATTGCGTGGGACGTCAACGAATTACTATTAGGTAGAGATCGCTGAGCGTTTCCGTAAGCACCGAATACTATTGCATTCACCACCGCTATTCCTCCTAGAGGAGCTCCCACCCCTCGGTAAGCTGTTGCCAATGTTCCCCCTTTCAAGAGAGCTTTCGTGCACTCTAAAGCACTTCCACGCCCTGACTGGACATGTACTTTCAGTGTATCCAATGGATGACCGGCTATGATACCGGCACAACCTGAAACCACAACATTGTTTAAACCACCTATTTTTTTTATTCAAACTAAACACAAATTTGAATTCAAAAGATGCCACATAGTTACTTGTCTGATGATTTAGGCAGTAAAAGAAGTTGGTTAATACAAATATGTGGAATTCCAAAGCAAAGATAGAGAAAGAGTTAGAACATACCTCCAATGCATCCCGCTACGAAGTCTAAAGCCATGTTTTTCTGTTGATTTGCACAGTAGGTGGCGTCTGAAAAAGACCAAATTATCAGGTTTTCATTTTTCTCCAAATCATTTGGTTGCACAAATGATCTATGATGGTTTAATGTGTTGTTAGTGACGAGAGAAAGAGATTTTTCACAGATAAATTTAAGCAGCCAAAGCTGCTTAAATTCGGACGTCCATAACTGTGTATAGAATCCACGGCACTATCTCAATCCCACTATCTGTACGTCCAGTATAAACACTTTTCAGATGTATCACTGGTCGGCAAGGGCGTCGCCAGCCGATAGCGCAGGGGGGGGCAAGTTGACTTTACCTACTACAATTCATACTTTTCTCATTCTCTATGAATGAGAAAAACTAGGTATGAATTGTAGGTAAAGTCGACAGCACATGAAGCTTTTCACTTGTACTACGAGCCTTACAAAGCGATTATAATAACAACAGTATCTTAGTACTATATATGTTACGGTCAATGTGAGCAATCGGTAATTATCTATCACCGGTTAATATAGATAACTCCCGACGCACATGGTAAATGTAGTGAATTATTCAAATTTACCGGTAATTATATAAAACTCCCGCTCGACTGTGGTAAATGTTGACATTGCTGACAAATATCACAAGTACTCTGCAATTCCAAATGTCACAAATCTCAAACCGGCAAAAATAAATTGACGAGAAAGAATTTTAAGAGTTCCACTGAAAATTCCCTGCCAATTTGTTAATTTTATTTAACTTTATTTTGATAATATTTTTTTTAAAAACCAAAAATGAAGTTTGGTTTCTAGATACTTGACTGGTTTATTTTATAACTAGCTGTGCCCGTGACTTCGTTCGCGTGGACAACAGGATTTTACATACAAAAGTTTTTTCCCAGTAACTCCAGATCCCTTAGGAATTTTGCAATATCGTGTCGCAAGTAAGCTTTAAGTCTATTAGGGTACCTGCATGCCAAATTTCAATCATATATCTTACGCGGTTTAAATGTTTTCAGAAAAGTTATTTATAAATACATACTTAACTACATCACACCTAGACACGGAACATACACCGATATTCATCACACAAATATTTGTCCAGCCTGGGCCACTAATAAAACCATTGTTTCACCGAGCCAGTCAAGTCAGTTTGACTTTATTATTTACCACATTTACACAAAGGGTATGGTAATTTTATATAATTACCGGTAAATGTGATTAATTCGATAGTTTTCACCACCTTTACCACGAACACTAGTAATTATGCATAGTTACCGGTAATTATACATAATAACCACTCTATCCACTTTTACCGTAACATATACATATTATAAAGAGGAAAGATTTGTTTGTTTGTAATGAATAGGCTCCGAAACTACCGGACCGATTTCAAAAATTCTTTCACCTTTGGAAAGCTACATTATCCCCGAATAACATAGGTTATATTATATTTTTTTAAAAATTAGGGATCCTTACTAAAACTCCAATAATGTAACCCAAGGTGTAAAAAATTGATCTGAAAAATTCCTTACGTCGCCTGCGCTGCAAAAACTATTGAAGATAGAACAAAACCATTTACTAAGACTTTGCAGAACTCATCATTATCTACAATAAGTGTCGCGACAGCATATGTCTAAATATTATAGTTATGTCACAGCAAGCGGTTTTTTATTCTATAAATTTAATTTATATGCCGCCGCTTGAAAGGGCTCTTTATTTGTACCTTAGTATTAATACTTAAAAAAATAAGTTACTTTATATTCAAGACAGCTTCAATACCTTTTTACAACTTTTTGAATTATTCAATTCGGACATTTAATTCGGAAGATATCACGAGTTTAAAAATGCAAGTATTAGAAAAAAAGCGCTCAGCTAGCCAGCATGCGATGTAGGCTCCATGTAAGCGTCACTGGGGTACGGGGGAGTCAATGTAATATAATAATATTATAAAGAGGAAAGGTTTGATTTTTTGTTTGTTTCGAATAGGCTCCGAAACTACTGCACCGATTTGAAAAAATCTTTCACTGTTGCAAAGCTACGCTATCCCTGAGTGTCAAAGGCTTTTTTTTAGATAAAAAAAAAATAGATTTCTCTTACGGGGTTAAAATATATTACATAGAGATAGAGATATCCCCGAAGCGAAGCGAGGGCGGGTCGCTATACTATATACATAATATTTTCTGTGACAGTACAGAGTCCAATGTGTAAAGTTACACGAGCACGTTTCGACGTACGGCAATGATTGAACTTCATGCAAATTAACTCAAAGACTTAGGACTTTGGTTGCGTTATATTTGGCAACATTAGAATCTCTAGGGGGGGGCAGCTGCCCCTACCTGCCCCCCCTTGGCGACGCCCTTGCTGGTCGGTTGACCTTCGATAAGTTCGATTCGATGATTTTGTGGTAGTTTCTTACCTTTTCGTAGTTCAAATCAAGTAGTCGTAGTGTGAATTCACGTTGTCTCCGCTGGTAACTCCAATAAACATATTGCTGAAGACTTGGAGGAGTGAGGATGCGATCGCGCGGCGTACTAGTCCTGAGGGAGAGCGGTAGCAGTATGCGCGCTCAGCGAGGCTGGGGCCGCTCCGCGCGCGCCCGCGCAGCCGCCCGGCGACCTATCCGCGGCCGCCCACCCGCTCCGGACTCTTCCACAAACATTATCTCTTTCTTGGGGTCAGTCTTATCGCTAGGGGCAAAATACGTCTTTAAACAAAACACTCGTTAAACACATAATATTGACTATGCTCAATAAATTTCACGCCTGCACCGTGTGTATGTCTTACGAAAGCGAAAAAGAAAATTACATTCCTCTCAGAAATAGATCATACGATCTTTAGCAAAGTTTATACTACTTTATTATACTTTCGTGTTATATTATCGCGTTCTTCCTGAAGGGATTTAAAAACGTATTAATTAATTGGTATATTTTGATGTCATAACAAAACCATTTTTAAAATATAACATTTTTGTTCTCAGGTTTGATTTAGGAAATGGCAGCCCTATTAAGTAAATATGTACTAACTAACCGTTTGTTTGATAAAATCAAACATTTGTTGATCCGTTATAATACAAACAGAGTTGGATTATATAGAACATTGTGGGAGGAGAGGCAGTCGTGTAGAGCCGATACTACCGGGGGATCCGCCGCGACATTGGTGTCGTAGCTTATGTCTGCCGCAGACCCTGTAGCGGTACCATGAGTTGGCTATCGAAAACTTACGTACGTTAAAAACCTATTGAGTCCGTAACTTTTAAACTCATGGTAGCGCTACTGTAGGGCTACCATGAGTTTAAAATTTACGCACTCGATATCGCCTACGTAAATATGTCTATGAAAAACTTGTACAGCGCCGCTGGTGGTTACGCGAAGAACTAAAATCGGCAGTATGAAAAAAACAACTCTATAGGTTTTTAACGTACGTAAGTTTTCGATAGCCAACTCATGGTAGGCCCTCTAAACAAAAAACAAAATGTACTGAGTATCGATTAGGCTTATCGACTCAGAAAAAGTAAATTTAAAAATGACTTGATTAGAATTGAATAGATATGCATTTTTATTTACATTTCAATATTAATTCCGACTAAGATTAGACATGCTACATACACGCATAATACGCACGGATAATGCCCGTGCCCATACTCTCAGCGACATTAAAATTGGGTCTGGTGAATGTTTGGCCTCTTGGATCGGTCTGTCCGTTTGCAAAACGTTTTAAAATAGTTGTTTGAATAACATATACCTATAAAAATCAAGCATCAGAAAATAAGTGACCTTAATTATTCTTTTTAAAGCGTCTGTAAGGTAAAACCGCCGACCGCATGTGTCTGGGAGTAATAAATCCTGATTTTCGACGATATTGTGTGAATATGTTAAAATCAGCTATCAGAATTTAAGTGAGATGAGCAGTGTTTCTATGTACCTTGATTAATTGCTACCTGTAAAATGGCCGTCTGGCCAAGGTAGCAACTAGTCATAAGATCATAGTAGGTACACCCCACCACTACTTACTCACTCGTCACTCGTATATATTTTGTCCATCAGAAAATAAGTGACGTCTGGGAGCTCTGGGATCTTGGACTTAGGCCCACTAGCTTTAGCTATGCTTATAGCTGACGTGTCGGTCGGAATATGAATTTCCGAGTTAATCTGCATGTGTTTAAAATTACAGCTTTTTGTAGTAAAAGATATGTTTTGGGTGGAATTTGCAGTACTTCTAGATTTTTGTGTAGTATTTTTAGAATTATGATTATGCCTGTTGAAGATATGACTATGGGAATTGTTTAGTCTAATTATTATTAGGTATAATAAACAAAGTAGGTACACGCTAAGCTTAAAGCTAGCCACAACAACTGGTCCAAATATCTTGGCGGAGCCCGTGCTGGCAATACAATGGCCGTCGCGCGCAATGTAAAATGAAATAAATGTGACCAGATTTTTTATCCCTGGGTTTAACTTGCTACACACAAAATTACCCAATCAGTCATTGAGGATAAACAAAAATATTTTTAATTATAATTGTTATTTATTAATTACACTGCGTTACAAATTAAAAAAAACTGAGTACCCACTTTGAAATATGATTTTTTATTTATACGTATCGTTTAATAAATATACATACAAATTTTCTTTCCATCACGTCTAATTTTTTTCCCGCAAGAATGTGCCAGATTATATTAGAAATTAAAACGTCAAAACATATTTTAAAGAAATATAATGAAATCAACCAATTTTTTTTTCAATTATTGAAGTCTAATTATATCATTTATGTTCAAAAAAATCTATAAAAATATTATCCATGAATTTTTTATAAAACATATAGTGAAACTTTAACTTTTTCTTTTGTGCTTCGAATGATCTTTTAGTTTTAACCGCCAACAGTAATCACCTAGCATAGTCGTGTCCCAACGGTCTTGTAATCGTTCTTCAAGCTTCTTTATATCCTGGTGAAACCTCTCACCCTGCTCATCGCTGTCCGCACCAAGATTAGATGGAAAAAAAGAAAAATGAGAGTGAAGAAAGTGAATTTTTAATGACATTCCCGTTTAACCATGATATCAGAGTAGCATAGCACGAAACACAAAAAAAACTTGGGAATCCATGGTTTATCTTGATTAACAGCATGTCCAAAATGGAGTAAATATGCACTTCTCACCAGTGGCGTAACTATACCCGTTGAAGTCCGTGGCAAAATTCATCGGATGGGGCTCCGTGCACACCACGTTCTTTTTTTTATCTTAATGTGTATGTGTGTTGGCAGTTGAGATTATGCTATGACCGGGGGCCACTTTCGGCTGGGGCCCCCTACCGGGTGGGGGCCCGTGGCATTTTGCCGACTTGCCACCCTGTAGTGACGCAGCTGCTTCTTACTTTTTCGGAAACATTTTTTGTTTGTGATTTCACTTTATACTGTCCGCAAACAAAACAAAACTTATTTGGTACATTTAAGCAGCTTCGACGACCAGTAAGTCCAGTATCCATGTTGGTTTTTCAAACAAATATGTGTAAAGATGTTGACATTATCGAATATAAACGATTACTAAACAAAATAAAAAAGTACAATACATTAAAAACGGTAACTGTCTTTTACGCGCAAAGTGAAGGTAGTAGAAAATAATAATTGACCATGTACCTCGAAAGCTAGACGTGATGGATACCACATATGTTTGGAACATTTAATCTATGACTCATTACCTATTCATTCCAGCTAACAGTTATAGTGGAGCGCCTTAAGGTTTATACCTCGGAATCCAGGGCCAGTCGATGAATCTTTATATCAAGTTTTGAAATGTGTTTAGAATAGTATATAAAAAAATGTTAAAAAAAATATTTTGTGCGATCTCAACTTTTTAATTATTATTTTCTATACATAGTATAAAATGAAGTTGCGAAGGGCGCCCAAAATGTGTTTGTTACCTAGGATCTCAAAAAGTACTATATCAATAACTATGCGGTTTTCAGTAATGGAAAGAAGACATTTCAGGGATTCTATAGGTGTATAATTTAGGTGTACCTACTTAAGAAATTATTAGAGTAATCGTAACAGTTGTCAGACGGACGGAAGAAAAACGACTTCTTGACACGATCACGCTAGATTTCCGCAGAAATGATGAATTTTCCCGCCGTAAAAAGTAGCCTGTGTCCGTGTCTAGAATCCTATTTTTAAATTAACCAAGTCTTATAAAAATCCGTTCTGACGTTAAGGCGTGAATGAGGTAAACTTTTAAAACGGATGATTAAAAATCACTAACTTTATTAGTTTTCTGCCTACTGCCTACGCCTTAAGTACGATAGCATAAATATTAATAGCTTATATCCTTTTCTAGGTTAATATCTATCTCCTAACTAAATTTCATCAAAATCCGTTCAGCCGTTTAAGCATGATAGAGCAAAACTCCCAGCAAAAAACAATAAAAAATCACAAATTCAATTCAGTTTTCTGCCTACTTCCTACCCCCTAAGTGCGATGACGTGATTATTTATAGCCTATAACCATTTCCAGGTTATCATCTATCATCATACCAAATTTCATCAAAATCCGTTCATCGGTTTAGACGTCAAAGAGCAAAAGTCCTAACAAAAACGGCTAAAAATCACTAACTCAATTTAGTTATCTGCCTACTGCCTACCCCCTAAGAACGATGGCGTAATTATTTATAACCTATAACCATTTACAGGTTATCATCTATCATCCTACCAAATTTCATCAAAATCCGTTCAGCCGTTTAGTCGTCAAAGAGCAAAAGTCCTAACAAAAACGGCTAAAAATCACTAACTCAATTTAGTTATCTGCCTACTGCCTACCCCCTAAGAACGATGGCGTAATTATTTATAACCTATGACCATTTACAGGTTATCATCTATCATCCTACCAAATTTCATCAAAATCCGTTCATCCGTTTAGACGTCAAAGAGCAAAAGTCCTAACAAAAACGGCTAAAAATCACTAACTCAATTTAGTTATCTGCCTACTGCCTACCCCCTAAGAACGATGGCATGATTATTTATAACCTATAACCATTTCCAGGTTATCATCTATTATCATACCAAATTTCATCAAAATCCGTTCAGCCGTTTAGGCGTGAAAGAGTAACAGACAGACAGACAGACAGACAGACAGAGTTACTTTCGCATTTATAATATTAGTTAGGATAGTAAGGATTAATACACAAGATGCATTTACAATGCCGAGGGCAGAGATGGCGGCGGCGGGGGCTGCGTTCCGTCGTTGTGTCATATAGTTAATGGTAAAATTATTTTTGTAAATCATTATTTTTTGTAAAAATTTAATAAATTAACATTGAAATTACTCAGCAAACATAATTTATCACATAAATAATTGAAATTTCAACTATAAAATTTTTTTGTAAAAAAAAAATTGTTGTAAACGAGATCGGCCATTTTTTTTTTTTTAACTTTTTTCTTTCAGGTTTTAATAATGCAATCAAGCACTTCCTATACACATTCATTGACTGGCCCTGGATTCCGAGCTTTTACCATTTTCATGTTTTACGGAACTCCACTATTAAGAGGGTACCAAAATCGTGTAACGCAGTGTTATTAAACAATTTCTCCCTTATATCCAAAGCCGTGAAGCAATAGTAAGAAAAAATGTGATTGTTTTCAATGCTGTAACCGGGCCACAAAATCTTAAAAAAAAACACAATGTCAATTGTCAACTGTCAGTTCACCAATTGCCTAATATTGAAATAAATACATAATCAAGGAAAATTTTAAATTTTGATTTTATTGTATACTCGAGAAAACTCGGATATTCGTATTTCTTTATTAAATCATATACTTATTGTGTAGTAGAAGTTTTGAATAATGGAAACTTTGGATTCTGTTAAAAGTCCAACGATAAAGGCAGAATATTCAACTGAAGACGATAAAACTTTGCTTAATGAAGTGCCGTTGCATTTATTTCAATACCTTCCCTTCAGTTTAAATGGCTACAAACTACAGAACATTTGCAGAATATGCCTTAATGTGATTGAAGATACAAAAGTATCATTACTATCTGTCCACAACAACAAGATGTTAATTGAAATGATTACGGCGTATACAATGATTGAAGTAAGTTTATTATTAATTCAAAATATATAAATATATGTACCCTTACCTTCATGTATTTTTAAATATTTGTTTATTTTTTTTTCACAGAAATGTGAGGTATATCCGGATGATAATCTGCCTTCGTATTTATGTCACACATGCAAATCTGATGTGATCTATTGTTATGAATTCAAAATTAAGTGTGAGAAGTCAGATGGTATTTTGCAATCACTCCTGATTGATAAAATCTCATTGAGAAATGGAAATACACATATTCCCAGGTATAAGGTTCTACAAAATCTAAGAAATTACTTAGATATTGTATTATTTAGCATTTTGCTACTATTTTCAATACTTACAACACTAATTTACTTTTATACTGCTTTATGTATGACAATAAATCAAGCATACTCATACAATCTTGGTTTATACAAACCACTGTATAGAATAAATTATACACCTTTGACTTTACCCATGTTAAACTCCTACTGTTACTGTGTTTTTTATCAAGAGGTTTAAAATCCACTCTGCACAATTTGTCTTGCATGTCAAGAACCTTCTATAAGCTAAATACCAGGATGTAAGGAACCCTTAGTTCTCCTCCGTACTCTCCTCAACCCTCAACTGTATACATACTACATACATAGAAGCACACCTTTTCCCCAGAGAGGTAGACAAAGATCTCTTCCTGCAATGTGCTATGGTCCTGGCACACCTCTTTCGCTTTTTCCACATCACATCTCTTTTATAAAGTTTGAGATTTCTAAAAGATTTATTGGGTAAACAAAGCATGAGGAGGTTACAATCAAAGGCAGATTCGCTTCAATTTATAAATGTAGTTTGGATTATAACATAATTAATTTTTTTTTAGCTCCAATGAAAGAAATCTAAATGATGTGGATGAAAATTTTAAAGATGAAGTTAAAGAAGAAATTGAAATAGAAGGTATGGTATACTGAGGTACTTAACATAAAAGGAAATACATTAACCTATGTGATGATTTTTCTCTAAAAGGGTTCCTTTATTTACAGTAGCTGATGAGGAATACTTGGAAGACTTTAATGACCTATTGAGTGAAAGTGAAGCATTATGTATACAGAATGATCAAGACCACAATGTGTAAGATATTTTATTGTTGATTTGGTCTTTGAGTAAATGTTTTACTGACCTTACATATTTACTGACTTAGTTACTTATAAGAGTTATAAAAATGGTTGTAATTACAATTGGTTTCAATATTACAGGGAAAATTTTGAAATTACTTTTACAGGTAATTATATTTATTTTACTTTTATGAATATGACATCCTCATAAGGGGGAGAAATATCAACTTATAGTACTAATAAATATTTTCAATGCATAATTTCAGACTCAAAAAACAATTTTAAGGGTAATATGTCAAATAAAAAGTCACCAGATAAGAGATTCACCTGTAGTTTTTGTTATAAGGTAATTTATAGTCATCTCTGTTAGCTCTTCTCTACTAAATAATTTAATTACCTATTACATTTTGAAGTAATGTTTATCTTTTTGCAATTTCAGAAATACGCAAAAGCCATAAGCCTTAAACAACATGTGGCGAAGAAACACAACTCCGAAACGTATTCTCACCCATGTGACAAATGCAATGACCTTTTCCGCTCCCAACACGACCTTCAGGTACATTCGGCTGTACACGACACAGGGCCCATATGGAGTTGCAACAAATGTCAGAAAACATTTAAAGGTTTGGCATACAATAAGAATTGCTGCAAATATTCATCTAAGTAGTAAAGTATAGCTTGATTAGAATATATTTATTCTGTAAGATTTTTCATTCTATAAGTCAGAGCATATTTTGCAATACATAAAAATGTGATATTTTTATGTGCTTTAAAATTTTGTTATTCCGGGAATGCATCCTTCCAAGTGATGTTGCATAATATATATATTTTCTAGCGACCCACTCTCGCTTCGCTTCGGGTATATGTTTAAGTCAGGATTTCTAAGCTTTGATTTGATAGCTATATTTATAGCAAAATATGCCTGTGTTACTGGTGGAAGAAATTTTTGGAGAATATTTATTACAAACGTACACACAAAAATACAGATCTCTTTTCCTTATAAGGTTTAACCAAACTACAGAGTTTAGTTAATACTACACAAACACACTCGTTAAATTCTAAACATAATATAACGTGTATATCCATAAAGACTAATTAAGTGTAATGGAACGCGAAAGTCTGAAATTTGACCCTTAAAGGCATGCAGTGTCCAAATATCAATATGCATACTTTGAACTTTAACCCTTTGTAATAAGATTGAAAACCAATTTAATAATTTTGGTTAATTCATGCATTAAAGGGTAAATACCAATGCGAGACTCCACGCCTTGTCTCGTTGTTGCCGCAGCAGTGGTCTCCTTTTTCACGGCTTTCAGGGTGAGTGCGACAGGCTCAACATGGTCTATTGTGCCTGTCGACCTCATATGTGGATCTCACTACCGCTTACCATCAGGTGGAGTGAGGTCATCTTGTTAGCCTCTTATAAAAAAAAAATACTATAAATGTTGTGTGTGTCTGTGTGTGCAGCGCGCGCGCAGCTCCGCCGGCACACGGCGCGGCACATGCTGGCGAAGCGCTTCGCGTGCGACGCGTGCGGCCGCAGCTTCTCCGAGCTGTACGCGCTGCGGCGCCACGAGCGCGTGCACACCGGCCAGGCGCGCGAGAAGAACTACGCGTGCCACCTCTGCGACAAGAGGTCACAAGAGTGTTTTTTTAAATATCAGCTCTTAATAAACCACAAACAAAAAAAAAATGTTCTATCTCTGCTATGCCTTATCAAGGGTTAAATTAATGGTCAGACATAGGACATGCCTTACTATCAATTTAACAGTTATTTTTTAATTTTACCTTTGTGTTGATTTAAATCAGTCAAATCACCTAACCAACCACTGTTGGTACGCCAAAACCCACACTATGCCTCTGCTAACCAATAAATTTTTAACCTCCGACGCATAAACGACGGGGTGTTATAAGTTTGACGTGTGTGAGTATGTATGCATGTGTGTGTATCATTCTGTCTGTGGCATCATACCTTCAAACTAGTGAACCGATTTGGGTAACACTTGCCCCGCCCCCGCCCTCTTGCCCCTCACCCCGGTTTACTTTTTAAAAGTTTCATAATAGGCGACACGACTAAAAAAATATAATTAGTCCGTTATTTAGATTATTTAAAAATATTGTACTCGTATTTTTTATTTTCTTTCTCAAACAAGAAATTACGAAGATATAGTGCTTAGAAGTTTCGTATGACGTCACGTTTAAGTACAATTTTTGCGTAACTGTGACGTCACAAGCCCCCACTCCAGAAGTTTGATAAGCTATAATTTTGTCATTTTTCAATCAATTGAAAATAAAAAAAATACGTGCCCCATATTTTTGTATAAACTAACTTACAGACTAAATAGAATAATAAGATTTTGACCCAGTCGTGACGGCTATTATTGAGGCGGAGGTTTTTGAATATAAATTTTTCTAAACAGATACAGCGAGAGGCACCAGCTGCGCGCGCACGCGGCGCAGCACGCGGGCGAGCGGCGCTGCGTGTGCGCGACGTGCGGGAAGCGCTTCGCCAGCGCGCGCCTGCTCGCCTCGCACCGGCTCGTGCACTCCGACCTCAAGCGCTACGCCTGCTCCTACTGCGACAAGCGGTAACTGCGCACGCGTCAACTGACATACCAACATTATTTATACTTATAAGAGCCCCCGTAGGTCTGAAAAAGACAATCGTTTGGTCCCTCTGCCCTTTTTTTTTTTTTTTTAACCCGGTGAAATGCGTTGCGCACCTTCACCCTGAGAGGGGGTTCTCTCCGGGTGGTGTGTCGGACTCCCCAGCGACTGGCGAAGAGGTGGTAAATGCCAGCCGCGACTCCTGGACGGACTGCAATGCCCAGGGGGTATACCGACTAAAACACCGGGGTGTACCTCGTCGCCTATTGGCGGTGTCGTGGTACCTGGCATAGCCTCCACTCACAACACCGCCGGCAAGGTCCCTCTGCCCTCTTCAGTACATAGTATAAACCGAAGTGTGCTTCCCTCGTCTGTTTTTTCTTCAATCTTTGAAACTACGCAACGGATTTTGATGGTTATGGTTAATAGATAGACTGGCTCGGTGGAACAGTGGCTAGTGACCCAGGTTTACTACCTACGGTTTCAAGAGTCGTGGGTTCGATTCCCACTCGGGACAAATATTTGTGTGACGAACATCGGTGTTTGTTCCGTGTCTGGGTGTATTATTAAATATATTTAAGTATATTTGTGTATCCACTGTTGATTCTGATACCCGTAACACAAGTGCTTAAGCTACTTACCACGGGATCAGATCAATGTATGTGAAGTTGTCAAATATTTATTTATTTATTTTTACTTATAAAAGCCCCCGTAGGTCTGAAAAAGGCACAATCGTTTGGTCCCTCTGCCCTCTTCAGTACATAGTATAAAGCGAAGTGTGCTTCCCGCGTCTTTTTTACAAGCTTTTATTTAACTTGCAATGTATGTATGTATGTATGTTTGTGTGTTCGGGTGGAATTTTATAACTCAATTTTAAGGCACTTGCCCTCAACCGATTGAGCTGAAATTTTGCATGCACGTGTATATCCGATGACAATGCAATATTATTATGACATGGAGCTGATCTGATGATGAAGTCGGAAGATAGCCATAGCAACTCAGTAATTACAAAAAAATAAACCCACAGGTTAAAAAAAAAAAAAAAATCATGATGATATTTATGCCTCCAATTGTTATTGATTTTTGTTTTACATGTTATTGTTTTTTTTTATGTGATATTTATTTGATTTTTGGTCTTATATTATTTTTGTGTTCTGCAACTTAAAATTAACGTATTGTATGTATAAGTTTATTTAATAATAAGTATATTTTTTTTTCTCGTAACCATACTAAAACATGCTGTGTATGCAATCTATGGATTACTGTCTAGCCTATTTCATTAATTAAGATTTTTAGCTCATGTATCCGATTGTAATCTGTCTGCGTACCTATGATAAATAAATAAATAAATAAATTAAATAACATAACCACATCGAGTTTGGGCTCATTTCATTCGACTAGATGAGTACTTTGGTGCTAGATAGTAACCAAGGTCTGATGATGGAGCCGGAAGACAGCCAAAGGAACTCAGTACTTAAACGACACAACCAAATCGAGTTTGGGCTCGTTTGATTCGCCTAGATGAGTACTTAGATGCTAGATGGTAACCAGGGTCTGATGATGGAGCCGGAAGACAGCCAAAGGAACTCAGTACTTAAATAATGATGCGTTGAATGAGATGAACAGACTTAGGAACTTACAAGGTGAAAACTAAAAAGTATAAAATAAATTAAGGTAAAAAAATCTTTAAAAACAAGCTTTTATTTAAATGCGCTAAAAAGAAAAAAATAAACTTTTACACTATAACTTTACTGTCAACTTATAACATTTCAAATTCAACATATTTGACACAATTTATATGTTTTAAAAGCTTGTCGCGAGATTTAAGTACCTACTCGTAATTTTAAAAGCAAGTTTTAAAATACCTGCCTATTAAAAATTTTAAACTAAGAAAGTAAATACGAGTACTTAAATCTCGCGACAAGCTTTTAAAACATATAAATTGTGTCAAATATGTTGAATTTGAAATGTTATAAGTTGACAGTAAAGTTATAGTGTAAAAGTTTATTTTTTTCTTTTTAGCGCATTTAAATAAAAGCTTGTTTTTAAAGATTTTTTTACCTTAATTTATTTTCTTCAATCTTTGAAACGGATTTTGATGGTTTTTTTAATAGATAGAGGAATTCAAGAGGAATGTGTAATACACCCGAAGCGAAGTTAGGGCGGGTCACTAGCTACTTAGAAGGCCCCGTAGGTCTATCGCTTGGTCCCTCTACACTCTTTTAATACAATTTCCACCCTAAGTTGGATTTCCACTTTCGCCCTCCCGCCCAGTAAAGTGTTACTTAATATAAGTACGATGTGTAAATTATTTTTTATTGAATATTTTTTTCTTTAATTCGTTTCTATGGATGTGACAGCAGCTGTCATTACATCTATACTAATATTATAAAGCTGAAGAGTTTGTTTGTTTGTTTGAACGCGCTAATCTCAGGAACTACTGGTTCGATTTGAAAAAATCATTTTGCGTTGTATAGACCATTTATCGAGGAAGGCTTTAGGCTATATAACATCACGCTGCGACCAATAGCAGCAAAGATACAATGGAAAATGTGTAAAAAACGGGGGAAACGCGAACGTAGTCGCTGGCACAACTAGTATTACATATACAAGGAATTGCCTTGCCTGCAGGTTCCGGCACGAGTCGACGCGCAACACTCACCACCGGACGCACACGGGCGAGAAGCCGTACGTGTGCGCGACCTGCGGGAAGACCTTCATACAGAACTCCAACCTCACGCTGCACATGCGCACGCACACAGGTAGGAACCGCTCTCCCGGACGCACACGGGCGAGGAGCCGTACGTGTGCGCGGCCTGCGGGAAGACCTTCATACAGAACTCCAACCTCACGCTGCACATGCGCACGCACACAGGTAGGAACCGCTCTCCCGGACGCACACGGGCGAGGAGCCGTACGTGTGCGCGGCCTGCGGGAAGACCTTCATACAGAACTCCAACCTCACGCTGCACATGCGCACGCACACAGGTAGGAGCCGCTGTCCCGGACGCACACGGACGAGGAGCCGTACGTGTGACAAAAAAAAAATTATTACCTAATAAGGCGTGTAATAAAAAAAATTATTACCTAATAAGGCCTTTGCACATGCAATAATATTAGTAGTTTTCTTAGTGACACAAGTTCTTATATACATTTTCCCATCATGTTCATATTAATTCTTAGGGTTCCGTACCCAAAAGAAAAAAAAGCAATTACCAAGACTTCATTGTCCGTCCGTTCTTAACGAACAAAAATCTTACCTACCTTTTTATTTTTAGGTGAACGACCTTACTCCTGCGATAAGTGCGATCGGAAATTCACTACGGGCTCGTCGCTGAAGAACCACTTGTGGCGGCACAGTGGCGAGAAACCATACAGTTGTACTGTTTGCGGAAAGAGGTGACATGCTTTAATATTTTCTGATACTTCATTTAGCGCCTGAGTAGTTTAATTGGTAGAGTATGGGCCGCGATATCCCACGATCTTGGGTGAAGTCCCCGTCAATATGTGTATAGTTATATTTAAATCATGAAATGGTTGTCGCAGGTTCGCCCGGCAAGACATGTCGGTGCACATGCGCCAGCATACGGGCGAGCGGCCGCACGCGTGCAGCGCCTGCCCCAAGCGCTTCGTGAGCGCCGCGCGCCTGCGCGAGCACCGCCGCATGCACACCGGTCAGCCTCGCATATGCGCACTCACACATATGCACTAAATCTTATGCACACATATTTCATCATTGGTTTCAGCCTTCCGCTCCCCCGCTAGTCCGGTGAAGCAAAAGCCGTCTGAGGCTAACAGATAAGTCTTCCGAAATAAAAATCAACATTTGACTATCAACACCTCATCACTGGACATCTCTGTTTGTTTAGTTTTTTCAATCTATTCATTTATGTATTGAGAAAACAAAAAAAAACAGCTTGTTCAAGCTTTAGGACTTAAAATATAAAATTAATGTATTATTTATGTATTCTGTATCATTATTTCAGGCGAGAAACCGTTCGAATGCGACACATGCACACAGAAGTTTTCAACAAAATCACATTTAGTCAAGCATTTCAAAAAACATCTAGATGTAACAAAGAAAAAGTGTGGTAAAGTCAGACTCGACAACCTCATGATTGTTGATGGTGGTCAGGTTCAACAACCTGCCGATGCGGGCGAAGAGGGCACTGACGTTATTCATGACAGCATCAAAAGTAACATAACCTTAGAGTTGAATCCAGAAGTTCCAGTAGCAGTCACAGGGGAGTTAGTAGTCCAAGACGATTGTGATGTAAAAGAAATACTTGTAGTGGACAACAGTCAGAATGATGCTAATTACCAAAATGGAAATATTTGTATAAATACAGATGGTGTTAACTATGTCAACAGCGATGTCAACCTTGTGACTGTGAATGAAGGCACAACGGTGAAACTTTATCAGCTCGACCAGAGCCTTGTGCAAATACACAGCTCGGGTGGTCAAGTCACCATTAGTAAAATTACTAGTAAAATGACTGCAAATTTTTAATAAATGTTTTAATTTGTACATATTTCACTCTGCATTTCATTTAAATTTATCCTAAATTTTAAATCTGCTTCAATATCCATGAACCGTTCTCAAAAGCGGAGCTTGATAATTATATGGAATTTATCAGTATAGCAAGATAAGGGGTGAGAGCCATTTGCTCCCCGCAAGTCCGGTGATGATGACAAGGCTACTCCAAACCATCATCGTTAGTCAGAAAAAAGTATAGCAAGAAAAAGTAAATAATACAGATTTCAAAAAAGTAACATCTTTATTCTACCTACTTATGTCACAAAAATACTTTAAACAATAATATCACTAAAACTAATAAATGCTATTTAGAACCAAGAGCTGTTTTTGGTTGCTAAATATTTTTGAATGTTAACAAGCATAGAGTTATGGATTTCTTTAGCATTTCTATTCTGGCCATAGTAATCAACAAATTCACCTTCAGGATTCACTAGGTAAATAATAATTGTGTGGTCCACCTGAAACATAAAATGTTCATCATGAGGTATTATATTTCATAGTTTCAATTGTAAATAATGTCTCAATGTTTTGTACATACAATATAATCATCATCAGAATCCTGGGGTCCTGCACTGAAATATACTCTGTAAGATTTGCAAGCTTTCTGAACTTGTTCCTTGGTACCAGTCAGGCCCAACAATCTTGGGGAGAACTCCTTGCAATACCTGCAATAAAAAAAATATTTTAATAACAGTGAATAACTACAAATATAATAATAAATTAATTAAATTAAAATTTTAGCTGTTTCAATTAAATGACTTCATAATACATACTTTCCAACAAGTTCGGGAGTATCTCTTTGAGGATCCACTGAGATAAATATTGGCTGTAGAGGTGGTGATGAAGGATTGCTCTCTGAAAATACAACATAGTTAAAGAAATAGGTCCATAAATTGTGGACAAAGAAAATCTACAGTAGGTAAATTGCAAAACTCTGAAATCAACATACCATGCATGTTCACCACTTCAGCTAATTTCTCAAGTTCATCAGGGCATATGTCTGGACAGTGGGTGAAACCAAAGTATATCAATAGCCATTTTCCCAGGAAGTCTGAACTTTTCACTAATTTGCCCTGAAATTTTAATTTAAAAAAAAAATTAAAATTTGTTGATGACATACTAGTTTCAATAAAAAGTACATTCAAATGATAGGTTAGTTATGGTATAGGTAATAAGATTTAAATTCACGTGATAGAAACAAGGTGTTCCTCACATCTGAAGTGACAAGTTCAAATTCACCACCAATCTTCGCTTTGCCAAGTTGCTTTTTCCTCTCTCGGTCTATCGCCTCCTGCTTCTCCTTCCTCACGTACAGCATGAAGCCGGTGAGCCCGGTCGCCACCGCTGCGGTCACACCCATGGACTTCCATGTTATCGGCACATACGATTTCGTCGGTCTCTTCGGAGGAACGGCACACTGCCTTACAGCAGAGGTAGATATTGCACGGCACAACACATTAACCTTGTTTCTCAAAATAGAATTCATTATTATAAGCTTGAGATAAACTTTTTGGTAAATTTTAATACATTAATAAGAGATAATGTATGTTTATCTCAAAAATCACATTTCCAATCCAATCCCATTGACATTCCATGCAAGGAAGTACTGCAGCAGAAAGTGTCAAAATTCGGTTCGAATGTCAATGTCACATTTTGACAGAAGAACATTTTTTTAAATCTAATATTTTTTTGGCTTGGGAAAATACAGTGTTCTACCAATAAAAATACATAGCATTTATTTTTATTTTGTAAAAAATAACTCCTGATTTATAAAAGGTGGCAAGCGCCACAAAAACTTCACGATATGCTGGGTTCGAGTTCCAGTTCAGCTAAATTATGTGAGTATACAGCTCGGAACCTGGAAGATGGTGCAATGGTGGTGAGTAAAGCACACACATGCTCTGGAAACCACATTAATTCGTTTACCCGGTCCTGTGTTGCTGATCTATCTCATATCTGACCAATCTCTATCGGATTGCTTTCAAACCGATATTATAAGCATACACATGGGAACTGTGCACAGCATTAATGCACGCATTTTGTGCCCAGCTAAGTATGATTACCTACCAATTAAGATTGACCGTCATAACCGGAGTCTGTTCATATTACTATTTAAATTTTTTCATAATGGTTCCTATTAATAGCTTATTCGTAACGTTCGTAACGTCTTTTGTCTCAAGATATTATAGTTATCCTAATAAGTATGAAAGGAAATGTGTTAAATTTCAGTGAGTTACTACAAAAACTAGAAAGTCAGGTAACTATATAAATTGTATTAAGACAAATGTTTCTAAAGCATTGCGCTGCTTTATATCTATTTCAACATTTTTACTTCGTGAATCCACATAATGAAAAATGCCAAGGGGCGTCTCTGTCGCAGCCGCAACCGCGCCCTTGCGGCGGCGACGCGCGCTTATAAGCTCCTGCCCTTTTGAGGTTAGCCCAAAACCAACGCGGCATCTTCAGGAGACAGACTACTGGGTATCTGAACTATGTGGAGTATTTATTTTGTAAGTTGATGGTAATATTTAGATATCTGTTCATAAGATCTTCTTAAAAGTATTTTTTCTCTGTTATATCTATTCTCGGTAAGTATATAGGATTGAAGGTACTTACAAATTATTTTAAGCGCCATTTTTAACGGTAACCAATTTCAGCTAACTCTCTTGACATGGATGACGCTGTGGTCACACGCATCTTCGCAGGAGTATTTGCCTCCCAAAATAAACGGAGGCAAGAAGCCTGTGGGACCAGCTTCGGAACCGACTGTAAGTTAACTCCCTGCTTATGAACACACACAAGTATTTAAGTATACCTAACTGACCTATATTCTATTTGAGTCTCTGCCTCACAGGCAAAAGTGAGAACTCTTATGGTGCACTTACATACACGCTTCATACACTTGCCTCCTTGTTCTCGGAAAATGGTACAGTCAGCAGCAAAAGTGGATGATCAAAATCGGATCGGATTTCAATTCCCTCTCAATTTCACATATATAATAACAGATGAGTGTGACAAAGGAAATGGTTGGTATACTTAATTTACAATCACTTTCTTCTACTTTTGCTGTTGACCGTACCAAGTTGAAGATAGTTCCGTAAGTCCGTGGTCGCTATTACACAATGAAAAGATTTGAATCCATATTTCATACAATAACTGTTTCAATCAGGGTTCAACCCTAGCTGTACCCATGAAATCGATATCCATTTCAGTTGCCAGCCAACTACGACTTCTCGTACGACGTGCAAGACAACGCCGTGAGCCTGGACTTCGGGCACAACGAGAAGCGGAAGGACGACCGCGCCACCGGCTCGTACCACGTGCTGCTGCCGGACGGGCGCACGCAGCTGGTGGAGTACGAGGCCGGACCCGACGGGTACAAGCCCCAGGTAAGGACTCTTAACAGGATGACGTACAAGTCAAATGATTGATAGACAGCATTTAGGTAGCGGCAAAACGATAACAGAGGAGGCGGCAAGACGGACTGCGGTTCGTATAAGTATGTAGGTCGAAATACATTGCAACAAGCAAAAATTTTACGCCCCGGGCAGCAGATACCCACGCTACGCCATTGATCAGCTGGTATGTTTGTGAATAGCCTGGTTTATGTCCTAGATCTTGTAGACTGATGGGTCGATCCCAATAAGTCCAATCTTGACAGATATGATTGCTGATGTGGTTTCCTAACACATTATCGAGTTAACAGCCTGTTTTTTTTTCCTACCTGACTAACGATAATGGCTTGGAGGAGCCTTGTCATCCCAGCCTGTGCCTATTAAGTTTACCTAGCGTATATGTAGGTAGTAAACAGGTACCTATAGTAGCAAATATCTAGATAGTAGGTATAACCCAGTCGACGTTTGGTGGGTTATATACCGATCACGTAATGACATTGTGTAAATCCATTGATGTCCAAAAATAAAATTGATGTGAACCGCTCTGAATTTTCCGGGAGCTCGATATTCTCGAAACATCACGGCATTTGTTTGCTCGGCAGGTGATGTACATGGGCACAGCCACGTTCCCGGCAACTAACGGCGGCGGCGGGGGCGGCGGCGATAAGTTCGATGGATACCACTACAACGCAGCGTCTAACCGTCAGAGCGTTCGCTCCGCCGCGCCGCGCGGCGCCGCTCGCCAGCCCACGCCTCCGCCGCCTGCGCCCGCGCCGCCCGTCGTCTACGCCTCTAACGCCACGCAGTGAACATGATGACTACTTTACTTCAACTGCTGCGGCTACATTGGCCGGCTAAGGCGAAAATTCCTGCTACTATCCTGCTCTACGACTGACGTAGACATATCTATCAGCAGACACAAATTAAAATCTTCGGCTAAGCCCGCTAAAACAACCATGACGTTATTCATTAATGGGTTACGGCGAACATTCGTGTAAAAACTATCCTGCTCTACAAGATGTAGACTGAGACACAAATAAAAAATGCCCTTCCCACTAGCCTTCTAATGTAGCCCCGGTGACTTAGAGACCGCGCCTGAAATCGTGATTTTTTCAAGAGTACCTTCAAAAGTATGCATCCATATGTATCTCCATTACAGCAAATGTATCAGATAGCTGGAAATGGAGTTCCTACTATATGAATTTCTTTATGTATATGTAGGTAGGTAATGTATAAGGTAAGGACATTCTGTATTGCACAAAACGAAACCAAAACTAAGTTGGCGATCCAACAGATATACCCAGATAGTACAATTTAGGTGACTTTATCTATAATAGCGATTTTTTCCCAGATAATCTTCGGGCGAAGGAAAATAAATGTTTACATATAGATTCGATAGAACGTACTAGACTATGTAACAGTTTAAGAAATATTTACCAATGTAATTTTTCAGAAACATTTCAAACGTTGCCATCTAATGATTTTAAACTCAACCTCAATTAATATAAGTGGTTTTGAATGTTATCCCTTATACCTATCCTGTTATCTTTTATTTTTGAATGTTATCCCTTTATGCGAATTGTTTTATGTAAGTAGATATTGTTTTATTTTATGTCTGTGATATAATTTTATTTATTGCTACGTTATTTTATTCGGTAGGTAGATACATATACCTACAATTTCTTTATATTTAAAACTTCATTATCTATCTGCGCCATTATTCATATCTATGTAAATATTTTTAAACAGTTTGTTATGCCTAATTCTATTTATGTAGGTGCCTGTCCTACAATAAAATTTAAAGATTTATAACTATAACTTTTTACTTATTAGTGCCACAAAGATTATTTCGTTTAATGTTGGCCAGTTAATAGGATTCACAGTTTATATCAATTGTATTTTATAAATGTACCTACGCAACCTTAACTGAAAAGTGCAGTTAGTGTTCACTTTGTGCCTAATGAATTAATGCATTAAACATTATTTATAAGCTGTTTACCCAAAATGTTAAATAAATGTATTTAACAAAACAAACTACGCTTAGCGCGTAGAAATATTACCCTTATGTAAGTTGGAAATATAAGAAAGTATTTCTGTAATCATGTTTTATTTACAAACATCCGCAGGTAATGTTAATATCTACATAGATATATAAATCACACACACCTGATCACCAATAGTATATAATTTATTTGACAATCATTCACATTATTTACAAATAATTTCATTACGTTCGCAAAAGTTATTTAGGGACACAGATTATACGTACGTATTTTGGAGCGAGTACCTAACATAAAACAAATTTAGATATGAATTGACATGTAAACATTATTCTTGCCATGACGCCTTTAAACAATGATGTGGAGAATGATAACTGAAAAAATAAAAAAGCTTAAAAAGAACTACCTACATAAAGATTTCATAAATATTAAGAAATTAAAAGGAACTAAAATCATAGGCTAATAAAGAACAATAGACAAAACCTTTAGTTCTTTTTTGCGCTACAACATATATTTTCTGTGTTAAGCTCTTCGCACAAAACCCTATGCAAATGTTCGAAACTCAACGGTTTTGGTCTTCAAGCGATATACCGCCATACAAATCCAATGAGGAGTCGCTTCACTGACGCTTGTGACGGTATTCTCCTTTACTAGTGTATCCAAAAGTAGACGTATTTATCTATTGACGCTATCTACTCGATGTGTCGAAAATTTGCATAGCCTGTATACGAAGAAGCCATATGATTAATTCAGTTCACCCGCTGTCCTAGGTGAACGACAAACGTATCTAGTCAAACGACTATTCGGGGCGTTGAGAACATATCAAATGGGCGTTATACATAATGCTCCTTTAAGACTATGAACTGACACGGTTACATAATGAAAACTGATTATGTAAGGGATATTTACCAAATTTCAATATCCAGGACATTATCAGTTTTTTAGTGATCCTATAAGAGTTTAGTTTTTCCTTTTGAGATTGGACGGAGCTTTAAAATAACGCCATCTTCAATTCGCGTCCAGTCGCCTTTTCTAGCTTGTCGTTCTCATAGGACATCGGTCAGGTGTCGTTTGGTTCGGTATCAAGTAGCGTGGAGTATGTCAATGTTTTGGTCGGGCCAGTGAACGCGCCGGTGCGTGGAGACCGCGTCGAAGCCCACGTTGTCGAACGACTGGTACTCCTTCTGCATGCTCATCTCTGCCAAGTTTCTGTATCTGCACAATAGAAAAGAAATGTAATCAAATTTACGAATGGAAACTTATCATAAGTAAAAAAAAAAATTTACGGATAAAACTTTAGTTGCTGGCTGTCTGCTTTCAAATAAAAAACCGCATCTAATTTAGTCCACCTGTTTAAGAGCTGTGTCACAGCATATACCCTGAAGCAAAATTTATAACATCCGCCTACTTATGCATTGGGGGTTAAGAGAGCCTTTTAGATGCCGTTGAACTCTCACTCAATCAATACCCCGTTTTTTTTTTTGGAGGACTTACCCTTTAGCCTCAGATGGCTTTTGCTACTTCAGGGGACCGGCGGGGGAGCGGAAGGCTCACACCCCTAGCAGTACCTACCCCGTGGTGAGCGAGATGGTGAGATATCTCTGCTAAGTAACATAGAGGGTAGAGTTCTCCCCGTCACTGGACGCGGGGACAGGTGGAGCGAGTCGTTACCTCTTGACGAGCACGCAGCAGCCCAGCAGCAGCAGCACCTGCACCGCGAGCCAGGCCAGCGCCAGCGCCACCAGCAGCAGCTCGTGCACGCACACCAGCGAGCTCTCCGCCGCCCGCGCCTCCTCACCTGGATAAAGGACAGGTGAAACTCCATAGTGCACTTCTTAATCCGATTACCGTCCGGAGAGTGTAAATTTAATTTAATTCTTACTGTTCAATGTAACGAGACACGAAATGCCGATATATCTTTATTACTTTTTCCAACACGTTGGGCGCCAATTTTTAAATGCTTTTGGCGCCCAACATGTTTATTAAGTTATAAGAGTCAATTACCTAGCAACAGTGCCAGCACGTAAATGATTAATGTTCACATGTCTACTTAAGTAGGTAATTGACTTAATCATACTAGTTATTCCATTAGTCTGAGCGTATGCCAATATGGTGATGAAGAAGTAAGGTCATAAATTACTGCTGATTACGTTACTTGTGTAAATCAGTTATGCTTGGCACGTCGCATGCTTGTAATATTATATCACCGATAATGATCTGCCTCCGTGAGCATGGCGTTACGGTTGGACGCGCGTGACTGCTTTGTTTGTTGTTTTGTTTTCATTTTCTATAATTTTAATCATATATGACAGAGAAGATAAAATTGATTGAAAAAAGGTAAATGGCTTTTGGATCCGCGTTTGAGTGTGTGTTCATAAAAAGCTGTCGCCAAAATCTTTGTGTGTCTCCTTTCCATAATTCACAATATTTAGTAATCGTCGAATTATAATAAACCCACTGACAAGGCATGTATGAATAGACATACTAATGCTCCATTAACGATTTCACAATTTATGAAACTAAAATACTTGAATTAAATTTTAACCTATATAACATAAATAAATTATTTGAAAGACGTTTACACGAAATTAAATATTTTTTCTTGAATTCGTGATACGTGAATTTCCACCAGTTTCTTTGGTAGTGACAGCACCTGTCCGCGAACTTAAAAATAGACGATTTTACTGGGAGGTATTGTGCGTTCAGTAGCGCTTCCAAGAGTTTAAAAGTGACTTGTACAGCGCCCCTAGCGATAACGTTAAGAACTAAAATCGACAGTATGAAAAAAACAATTCGATAGGTTTTTAACGTACGTAAGTTTTCGAAGCTAACTCATGGTACCCCTACTGAATACAGGTCATTGTAACTAGTGATGTGCCTCATTTGACTCACTTGACTCACTCGGCGGGTCGTTGGCGTGGTGGTCGGCGCGCACCAGAGTGTCGGCGGACAGCACGTCGCCCGAGCCCACCACCATCTCCACTTCAAGCGGGACCTGCCGACGAATCATGTCTGGGTGTGATAATGTATTTAAGTACATACATACATACATACAATCACGCCTTTTTCCCAGAGGGGTAGGCAGAGATCACTTCCAGCGATCCACTTTTCACCTCTGTGGGAAACGTGACGTGACGGGTTGTGGACCACGTCGCCGCCATTCTGCCTTGTGCATTGTTTTAACAAGGTCACTGCGTTCCCACGAGTAGAAAGGATATATGACGGGGGAAGGAAAAGGGGAGGAAGGATATTATCGCCTCGGATGATTTGGACTCAGTCGATAGGTAGTAGCTCGAGGAGCCGGGGTCGCTTACCCGTATACCGTTCACCAACCACCGGACAGATAGTTGTGACTGGTATCCCCTGACTGATGTATGAAAATGTCGGGGATATTTACCATGTTGTTTTGTTTTAATGAGCTCCCAATATTTCGGCTCTGTTGCAAGCGCCATGATCACGGGTGAACTCAATAAAATAAAATATCGGGAGCTCATTAAAACAAACTCTGCTTGGATTGGGGTCAGATGACCATGTGTGGAAATGTCACAGATATTTATTTATTTATTTAAATACTCAACGAGTGCTGTGGTGTATGGGGTGTGGTGGGGGGTATGGCCAGAGGCGGCAAGTATGGGGCAACCATCCCGAGGTAAATGGGAGAGCAATTAGGTACTTGGGTATTTTTTTCTATTTAATGTAAAAAAATTAGTATCTCGTGCTGTGTACCTGTCCGTCGGTGGGTGTGCAGAGGGCGGCGCCGCCCTGCGCCACGACGGCGGGCGCGGGCCGCTCCGCCCAGGCGGAGTCCTCGCGCACCACAGCTTCGACTTGGTACGACGTGTCGTTGGCATCCCGCGCGCTCCGCACTTGAGTCGACCCACAGTTTATCTACGACCAAAGGTGTGCTACATTAATATGCCTTTTTTTCCTATCTAACTCTTGATGATGGCTTGGAGTTACCTCGTCGTCATCACCGGACTTGCGGGGGAGCGGACGGCTCTCACTCCTAAATTAATATGACTGCTAAACCTTCTAAGCACATAATAGAACTTATATACCTGTTGCTTACTTCTGCGTACCTATTCTTATTAGGTATCTACCAATTTCTATTAGTTATGTGTTACGAGGATATTCTGTAGTCTTTAATCTATAACAGAAGGATCTACGGAGGTTTTTCTCCACATTCAATATCGACGGTAATGTAGTTACCTAGCTTAAAAAAAAAGCTTCCTATTACTTACCAACTGACCATGTCACCATGTCCGATTTGGAAAGTAAGTCATAAAAAAGTTCCCTGAAGGGCATGAGTGACTAAAATTAAGCAATGAACGAAAGTTAGAATTCTTACGTATACCTGTCAGTCAGAATAGGCGCATTCACAGCGCCTAGTGTTTACTCGTGTTATATGATGAATTTCGCTAATTTTCAATGGCATTGTAACACGTAACTTGGAAGGCCTAGTAAAAAATCCAAGTTTAAAGAAAAAATCTTACCGGGGAGCACTTTTGTTCACAAAATCGAACCATGAGTGCAAACCGGACGACGTGTGACGTCGGGAAACGGAACGCCTTGAAGCGTGCCGTCAGGCGCTGCGTCCCGCCCAGCCATGTCCGAGTGAACGATGGGAAGTCCACCTGAAATACATTATATTTATAATATTGAATATTAAAAGGTAGACTTTGGAATATAGATAAGGTATATATATATATATATATATATATATATGTATAGAAGAAATGCACTAAGTGTTGTAAAGACGCATTTAAATTACCTATATATACTTAGTTGTTTATTTTGAGAGACACTTTCGGAAAATCTTGAAAAAAGGCCATTTTAATTTATGTACCTGACTCTTGGTGTATTATTTGCAATTGTCATCAATATTATGAATAACTATTAAATTAGTTTTCGTTCTAGATTATTTAGTCCCGAAGTGTATGTAGTTAGTTAGTAGTAGGTAGTTGTAGTGTGTACGAAAAAATCGTAACACTTTTGCATTTCTTATACCTACTGTAACTAGCACGGTAGCTGCAGTAGGTACGGTCTAGCTTACACGGTACGTAGCTAAAGTACATAGGTGTACAATGAGGTGATCACCTGTCCGGTGGGGCAGCCACGGCTGTCTAACAGCAGCACCGAGCTGTCTCCAAGGCGCGACGAGGCCACCAGGTGATACGCTTCGATTTCACTGGCGTCTGCGACCAAGCGGTAACAAAGATATTTCATTATTTATATTAGTACCCTCTTATATATTCGTTTTTTATCCTCGGGGAAATTCTCATGCTGACGCAAAATAATCTAAAGTACCCGTAATCGACGAGCATGCATGAAGCGAAAGTGGTGCGTCAGGACCGTACCACATGGCAGGAAGTGATCTCTGCCTACACATGGGGGAAAAAGGCGTGATTTAATGTATGTATACCACAACGCCAGGGAACACTATGATTAGGTCGGCCTTTCACCAACTAAAGTCCCGGGGATCGTAGGTACTACCCGATCACTGGTGGTAGGGGGACGATGGCACACTGGCGCATTCTTCACTGTACCGCTATATTATATAGGTAGGTAAGTAAGAAGTACATAGTTATATATCTAACTTAATCTTATCTACAGGGATCATCTTAGCTGAAAAATAGTATAGTCCGCTCCTAAAATGGGGCAGTCTCTGCAATTCGCACTTCCACTTGGGAAATGATCAGTGACAATAATTTAGTAGGGAAAACTCAGGTTTATTTAAGTACATTGAAAGTGAAAGGAAAGAGGGAGAAACAAGACCTATGAGAGATTGGGCGCAGAACCACAGCCTTAACGTACTTTCAGAGGCACGGGCGTGCATCCAGTGACTTTCTGACTCACAGAATTTTTTTCTCAAACCGGAGACCCTTGGGTTCCATCGCAGCACTTGCTACCAATAAACCAACGAGCCACCCCCTTTTTTTTCGAAATGTATGTAGTTTTCAGACTTAATTATGACAAATTCTTGTGGAGATGGTATGTAAGAGCCATCTGTTGGTTGTTGCACGAAGTTCTTTATCGGATATCGCCACACTAGCATAGCCCAGCTCCCACGACGTCGCCAGCAAGGTAGGTAGTCTGTACGTACCAGTGGTCTCGATCCTCAAGTCGAGTGGCTCGCCCAGCGACACGGCGCGCGCGCCGCCGTCGTCCGCGGCGCGCACCACGTACATGGTGAGAGGTGCCGTGGTCGCGCTGTACACCGCGCTAGCCGACGCAGGCGTCGCCGGGTTGGAGCTGCTCACTTGAGACGGTTTCCTACAAACAACCAGTGCGTTTACAATGTTAGAACCAGAATAAACTGAACATTTTGCTCTATGAGAACACACCTCCTGATTTTGTTTCTCTCAATTGTCAACGTGAGTATGTATAAACTTCTAAATAAATCTTCAATTATCAATTCAATCTTGTTTGTTTTCCGCTTATTCCCATCATAGAATAATCTAATTTTACGGACGAAACATGCGGATGATGCAGATATTTCACATACCTAAATATTCAGAAAAACATCTTATCTTACAATCCTCGTCGTCACGAATTGCAATTTAGTTTCATTTAAATTTTCAAATGTCTAGTGTTTACGCAAATAATGAGATAACCAGTAGGTTATAGTATTGTCTATTATTCGCGCGAGTAGTAGTAGCTTTACAAAAAAATTAAAATTTTGCAGTTACTTATGGACGGACACGCTATATAAATTTCTACATCGTCTTTGTTTCCGACCCTTTTTCGGCTTAGGCATTCCATGCCTTAATAAATGTGTCAGTATTCTGCCAAACCTAATGACGTTTAGGTCAAGATGTTTCCGTCACACACGGCATCATCTTTAGTCAGGGGATACCAGTCACAACTATCTAACTATCTGTCCGGTGGTTGGTGAACGGTATACGGGTAAGCGACCCCGGCTCCTCGAGCTACTATCGGCTCAGTCCAAATCATCCGAGGCGATAGGTATCCTTCCCATAGAGGTGAAAAGTGGATCCCTGGAAGTGATCTCTGCCTACCCCTCTGGGAAAGAGGCGTGATTTTATGTATGTATGTATGATTCCGTCACCTGGAGTCCTTGACAGCCACAGTAGCGTCGACGGCGTGCACGGAGGCGCGCGCGCCGGGCGAGCAGCCCACACGCACCCAGCGGTCTCCAGCCGTTTGGATGATCGGGTTGTTCTGGATCATCACCATTACGTACGCCATCGTCCTGGATAACACACATTTTTATCATGATTTAGATTTACAACCTGTAATCCTGAAGCCATTAGTAGCGGTACCATGAGTTGGCTATCGAAAACTTAATAGTTTTTTTCATACTAAGTACCGATTTTTGTACAAGTTTTTCATAGACATTTTTACTTAGGCAATATCGAGTCTTGTAACTTTTAAACTCGTGGTAGCGCTACTGTTGTGTTTCAAGCGCGCATAGCCTCCTATGCGCGCTTGAAACAACAAAAGCCTGCAACTTGAAACGTGCTCAAAGTTGCAGGCTGCGTCAATCGTACAGGGTAACCTGTGACGCTGTGCTTTTTACCCATGTATTTCTTTGTTTTAACTTAAAATTTTGAATTAAAATTATTTTACGGAATAAAAGTACGTATATCACTTCATATTATAAAGCAAAGTCGCTTCCCGCGTCTGTCTGTCCCTATGTATGCTTGAATCTTTAAACGTACACAACGGATTTTGATGCGGTTTTTTAATAGATAGAGAGGGATTAAAGAGGAAAGTTTTTATGTGTAATATAATATACCCGAAGCGAAGCGAGGGGGCGGGTCACTAGTATTGAATAAGCAATACTTTTAACTGTACCTGTTGACAGTACCAGTGGGCGTCCTAGAGATGGCGTGCGCGAAGTTGACGTCACAGTCTCCGTGCAGCGGCAGCGTGAGGCGCACGAGGCGGCCGGCCGCGCGCGCGCCGCAGCCGTCCCCGCGGCCCGGCACGTACACGCGCCCGCGGAACGCGCCGCGCGGACGGTACGTCACCACCAGGTTGGGGCCCTCGCAGTCCACGGTGACTGGAACAAAACACGATCAGTGACGAAACGGGACCTGAAGACTAGCAAGAGGTTTAGTTCCTCTTTTCTGCCGAGTGTCATTAAGGCATGGAATGCCTTCCAGCCCATGTTTTCCCTCCCTCCTATGATCCCGGGCTCTTTGGGCGGGGTGTGAAATGGAATATAAACAGTGAAGGCCTGTTGAGTGAGTGAGAGTTGGGTGAGTGCGGCAAGCTCAATATGGTCTATTGTGCCTGTCGATCTTATATGTGGATCTCACTACTGCTTACCATCAGGTGGAGTGAGATCATCTTAGATTTAGGCAAGTTTGGGGGCAGCAAAGGTGCATAAATTTTCCGCCCCGGCCCGACATACTCACGCTACGCCACTGAGCGACGCTGATGATACGGATACAATAACCTATCGGC
Organism: Maruca vitrata; assembly: GCA_039566165.1. Taxonomy (NCBI): domain Eukaryota; kingdom Metazoa; phylum Arthropoda; class Insecta; order Lepidoptera; family Crambidae; genus Maruca; species Maruca vitrata. The sequence continues at coordinate 11,415,835 of CM076914.1, read as the reverse complement.
ATATATCGACGGGTGCAAAGTAAATAAAGCCAACTACAAATTCACGATTTTCTTTTTATTGCATTTTCGTACTAACAAAACAAGATTCCACAACCTGGCATATTTTTTTTTCAGATTTCACTTTATTTCTATTAATTTTCGAACGTATATAAAGCCATCTACGCATATTTTTGCAAATGGTACGAAGTTAAAACGACCAAGTGACGTTGGTCGTTTCTGCGCGGGACCCGGAGCGGGCCCCGCGTCCCGCGCTCATAGGTCGCAGAAAGAGTCATCTGGTTATGGTGAAACTTAAATGATTACACAATCTAAATAAATGACTTAATAAACCTATATGTCAGCAAAGTTTAATACCTACTTAGTATCACGATAATTATAAAAAATTAAAACATATTTCTAATGCTGAAAATAATGAGACTGATTGATTTTTGTATATAAATAAATATAGGATTTTGTTATCAAAAGAATTACAATATTTTGTATCTAGATTATTATTAGACTGATGAACGTTCCAAAAATTGTAAGTTTAATGGAACTCTCCTTAAGACTATTTACAAACTTATATAGACTTATTAACTGTGCCCGCGACTTTGTTCGCGCGGGCTTCAGGATTTGAAATACAAAAGGTTACCCAATATCTTCCTGTTCCTGTGAAAATTTTGTTATATTCCGTTGCAACTAAGCTTAAAGATTACTAAGGTACTCATGAAAAATTCAAGCTTCTAACTTAACCGTTTAGGCTCTGCGTTGATATGTCAGTCAGTAGTCAGTCAGTTTCTCCTTTCATACAATATTTAAAGATTTACAAGAGTCTAATTGTCTTAAAAAAGGTGTTATGTTTCGGATTCATAATCGACATTCTTAATGTTTGAACCTTCTTCTGTTTCTGATGTTTAACTATAAAATATAACAAATAAAGATTAACCTAGGAAAAGAGTAAAATAATTTAATGCTGTGATGATAGTAATAACAATAATTAAGTTAGCCAAATTAATGTGCTATTAAATTATTAAACAAGTAATTTTTTAACGTTTTTTTTTATATCAAGGAGGTTAATTTACGAGTACGAAAAAAATTTACTGTTCGTTTATAATAAAAAATGTATATTTATTTGTTTAATTTCTGTTTCCGTTACGATAATTATTAGACTGATTAACGGTAGAGAAATAATCAATGCAATCATTAAAAAATTGTTAGGTTTTGTATTAAATTGCACAATAGCAATTGTCATTAAAACGTTACATTTAATATTCTAGTTTCACCTAATAGTTGGGTTATAAAATGTTGATTCTGATGTTCATAATTAACTTAAGAAGAGAGTAAAATATTCTGATTCTGTGACTGCAATAATTAAGCCAAAATATGATATTCATTTGTAAATAAGTTATTCTTTAGAAGGTTATTTACGACTACGTAATAATTTCATTATATTTTTGTAATAAAAAAAAGAAAACCATTTGAAATAATATTTAAAATTATTTCACTTGACCTCCTTTGTTCATTAATGATTGTCATTTAATACGAAGCATAAAAAGTTATCTGCCATTATTTTTCTTTCTGCTGTAGAAGTTTTAGTAATACATATAAATAAGGTCGTATATCTTAAAATTAAGTGTTTCAATAGAAATTGAGTTCAGAAAAATAAATAGCATACAATTTATACATAAAACTTTAAGTCCCGAGTATATGCGACCAAGTGGTAGTTGGCTTAGTTAGCATCTTATAAAATACTAGCGACCCGCCCTCGCTTCGCTTCGGGTATATCTCTATCTCTATATAATATATTTCAACCACGTAAGAGAAACCTATTTCTTTTTATCTAAAAATAGCCTATGACACTCAGGAATAATAGGAAAATAGCTTTCCGACAATGAAAGAATTTTTCAAATAGGGGCAGTAGTTTTGGAGCCTATTCGAAACAAACAAACAAACAAACAAAAAATCAAACCTTTCCTCTTTATAATATTATAGCTGTGCCCGCGACTTCGTTCGCGTGGACTACAGGATTTAACATATAAAAGTTTATCCTGCTAACTCTCGTTCCCGTAAGAATTTTTCAATATCCTGTTTCACCTAAGCTTTAAGTTTACTATGGTACCTGCATGCCAAATTTACAGCATCTAACTTCAGCGGTTTAGATTTTTCATACAAAAGGATTTTCCCGATTATTCCCGTTCCCGTGTGAATTTCGAGAATTCCTTTCTTAGTGCACCTCTATGGTACCTAAGCTACGTCCGGTCCAAATTTCAAGTGCCTACGTTTAGCCGTTTAGGCTGTGCGTCGATAGGTCAGTCAATCCTAGAATTTGGCAAAGGTCCTTATAAAATTATAATTATCTATTCTTCATCAGTATCTGTATCGCCCTGAAAGAGTATATCATAAAAAATGTGTCAAAAACATTGTTTCCGCGAAACGTCAATGACTGAAGAAAAATAGTTTTGATAATATTCACTCAATAATTCCGGCAAGATGGTGACTGTGATTCGTCTGTCAACACATTTTGAATTTAACAAAATACTCGACAATCCGAATTTTGCGGATATATGTTGTCGACTCGAAATCATTATTTTTTGATGTTTTATTATTCATGTAAGGTTTTAATCGAGTCTACCGTACCCCTTGACAAAATTATTAATATAGAAGATTACTTTGCAGCAAACATCTAAATCATTAAAACGATTGTTATGGGTAAACTATAAAAGGTAGACATATGCTCTCGCGGACTTTTTTAAAGATAATGTTAAGATGTACAATTCATCCATAGAGCATTTTTGCAAAACTTTAACTATATGCGCAGCGCACGCCACGGAAGGCCTCAGAAACGATACTTTCCCCCGTTTTTGAAACATTTTCGGTTACTGCTCCACAACTATAGGACCTAGCGTGATATTATATAGCCTATGTAACTTCTGAATAATGCAGCTTTCTAATGATGAAAAAATTATTGCAATCGGTCCAGTAGTTTCTGAGTTTATTCATTACAAACATACAAAAATACAAAAATACAAAAATACAAATCTTTCCTCTTTATAATATTAGTGTAGACAATGTAGAAACGACTAACTACAAAATCTCGTAAATTATCAACAAATTAGCTTAACTAACATAATGTACAGATAAATAAAAATATAAATTCATACTGATAAAATTTTCAGAAATATTGACCTAGTCATCAAGAAAATAACACACTTTTTCGATCTTTTCGCTCTCCTGTAAAATTGCTATTTTGCAGATGACTCTTTTTACTTTGCACCCGTCGATATGCAAAGTACTTACGGTGCGTCACCAGTTTTGGACTCTTGCAGTCCACCGTGACAGGAACTTAAGTACAATGCTTAGATGCGGTTTATTCCACCCTACTAAGTAAATATTTCTCATTCAGTGCGTCGGGCGACTTCGAGAAACTGGAATATCGTGGAGTACCAATACCCGCTAATGCTGGGATGCTAAAACTGTATATTCGCAACGTACTGTTAAGACATATGACCCGTCTGTAGTAGGTCGCCGGGGAGGTCCTGCGCAGCAGCCAGGAGCCGGCGGTGACCAGGTCCTCGCTGTGCAGGTCGCAGTAGCCCCGCGCCGGGTCGCGCCCGCCCGCCGTCCACGTGAACCCTCGACACACGAACTGCTGCTCCACTTCGCAGAGGGTCTTGCACTAGGTCAAAAAGGGGATAAATATAATTATTATCTATTGTTCTGGTATTATCTCCACGGTACATAGCTAAGGGGGCTATTGTGGGGGGCAGGCCCCTCTTTCCCACTGGGCACTATGGGCACGTGCCCAGGGCCCCGCGATCGAATGGGGCCCCATAGTTCCTGCCAGATTACCAAATGACCGGTATTTAGGTACTACCGAAAAACATTAATTTTGAAATATGTGAGGATGATATAACTAAATAGTATTTTCTCAAGGTCACAGGGGCCCCATGATCCTAATGTGCCCAGGGCTTCAGATAGTTTGAAGACGGCCCTGGTGGGGGGCAAATTATTAGGGGAGAGAGCCGAACGACCGCTCCCCCGCAAGTCCGGTGATGATGATGAGGCCATACGCAATACGCAAGTCATCCCTAAAATTTGTTTTATTTCAAAAGTGTCATTAAATGGCATAAGTAGATATTAGAGATGAATGCGTAATTTAAACACATTAAAATTGCGATTTATTACTTACTTCGTCTCTAGTATAATTCTTCACAGTGAACTCAATATGTTTCAAAGTCTGATTATAATATTCTTCATATGAGCATCGATCAATTTTATTTGGGTCTGAAAAAAATAAAAAAATTGAGAAATCACACAACATCAAATATCTTCTTTTGGTAGGTATTTGAAATTACCAGAAAGCAAGCTGTTTAATAGGTACGAGTATACATGGATGCCTCTGTAAGGAATACTAAGATTAGATCATTATGTAGTACTAATGTAAAACTGACGGTGTTAAGTTTACACTTAGGAGCAAGTCGTTTTTCAATATAGATTAACGACTGATTGTTGCAACCATTATCATATTCCTACAAAACAGGTTTACGATAGATGTAATCGCACTCGCATTTAGTTACTTGTTCTTACGAAACGCATAATTGTGACTAAATACTCAACATGACCAGAAACATTGTAAATTATTGTGAACATTCTTATTACTTAATTATTCATTTAAAACTTGTTCGTTTTATAACAAAGATTTTACTAAAATAAACAATTGTATTAAAAATAGAAAGCTTTTATTTTTTGGTTTAATTGTTTGCGACAAGATATTAAAATATGATAATGTCATATGTTTACTTTCAAAATTAGCTAATAGATACCGAGCTGGATAAAATACATGAAATTATATCTCTAAATAATTAGAGAATATTAAAGTAGATATGTATGATGCCTAATACCTAATAATATATTCGTATATAATCGATAGTGATAGTGATATCTGCCTACCCCTCTGGGAAAAAGGCGTTATTTTATGTATGTATGTAGGTATGTATATAATCGAGACGTGTGATCTTTATGGCGAACGAACATTATTAACAAAGGTTTCTTAAAACTTAAAAGGAGATGCCCTACACGGCAACTTGTTAGCAAACAAAGAGGTTTTGTGTTTGATTTTTGATCTGTTGCACCCACTTAGGATGGTTGACACTCACAGTCATGCCTGCACTGGTTCTCAATGTAGAAGGTGTAGTAATTGCTGACTCTATAAGACTCCGGCTCGGTAAATTTGTCCTCGGCGTTCAGGATGCAGTTCCCAATAGTGGCATCATCCATCTTTATCAGCTCTGTATTCATCAAAGCTTGGGGACCGACCCACTGAGCTGACCTGGCGATTGAATTGCAATTTCAATAAATAAAAGAAAAAAATATTACACGACATCACACACATTGATCTGATCTCGTGGTAAGTAGCCACTTTAAGCATTTGGTTACAGATATCAGAATCAACAGTGGTACCTACCTATAGACAAATTGAAATAAATAAATAATACACCCAGGCACTGATCATACACCGATGTTCATCACACATAATTATATAATTATGAGAGGGAATCGAACCCACGACTCTTGGCGCAAAACTATTCGATACGCCATCGAACCTGTCAATCAATTGATTTAAGTAATTTCCTAAAAAACTGTAAATCAAAATAGTTTGATGAATAGCTTGAATCATCATGAATTATATCTTTAAACATTCAAAATACAATACCCGCGTACGATACGATCACGATTCCACCATTGTCTATCATGTGAAAGTCTTTGATTTTTTCTGAGATGGATATCTTTCTATTTGTGAAGAAATCATGGGAAAATATCAACCAAAGTATTGTTGGTTAGGGACGTTGCTTACGGCTAATACCTGCCTAAAGATAAGGTCTAAACCTATTCCTAGGAATAATATGTCTTACCAAAATATGATAATGGTTGGTTTCAGACCTACCTATATGTGTTTTCATTATCTTTAGCCAGTATCGCCGTGTAACACTCCGAAACAGTGGTATTCAGAATAAGCTTCACTTTAGGGTCTTCCGAGTGCAGGTGGTACCCCGGCGTGCCCTCCAGCGCCCACCATCGCTCGCTGCAGCCTTCAGGCTCTGAGAGTAGATAAACTATAATTAGTCTTGACGTCTATACTTCAATAAAACAGTCCACTTTCCGGAATTAAGTCGACTTAAGTTGACAACCTTGGGAAAATATCTATAGATAGAGATATTGAAATGTCACAAGACCCAGTTTCTATTCATTTGGACCCCAAGAATCGAACATGTACATTGATTCGTTCTTGTATTACAGTATTGTTGAGCCATCGATTGTATAACCGTGCAGCGTTTCACTCGCATAAGAAACCGGTATTAAAGACATCAATTTAACAGTGACGCAAAATGGAATAGACGAAAAGAGGCCTACACACGTTCCAAGCATATTTTTTTGAAGTAGGCGACGTCGTTGTCTTGTCGTAGGTCGACGTCGTCGCGGGGGGCGAGGCCCTGGCAGTTGCCCTTGCCGTAGGCGACCAGGACGGCGGCGCAGTCCGGGAGCTCCCGGCAGCGCGCCAGACACGCGCCCGCTAGGGACGCTTCGTCCCCGCTGGCCGAGTACACGAACACCGGCGTCGCCCGCTCCGGGCTCACCCCGGACCACCGCACGAAGCTCTGCGTCTGGCCCTCGCCGCACTCCGCTCCAGATCCTGATAACAACGTCAATACACCGTTAGAATAATACCACCTTTACGAGTCGAACTTTGTCGAAAGTTCAGGGTTAGAGAGCTGGTATGGTATTGTGCAAAACGAGTTTACATTTTATAAACATAATGTCGCGCTGTTACGTTTGCGGATCAGTAGACGCTTGTGCCGGACACCGGGAGGTCATATCGACTGACAGATTCAGACCGTTGAAAGTGAGTGTATCGTAAATTTTTAAATTTTAAGTTTTATTGAGTACATACATCATATAATACTAAATTACTACTTTTTCTGCTTATTATTTTACAAAACTTTCATTTAATTATTCATTTATTCTTGTAGGAATTACGTAGGTACTTATTTGGGTCAATATGCAATATTTTTGAATTTTATATAAGCAACTATGCTGAATTTTTATTTAAGGAGATGGTATGACCTAAGTTCTTTTTAATTTATTTATTTTATACATTTATTCTAAATGTTAGTCCTTTGCCTTTTTTATACAAACAAGACAGATGTGTGATAGAGCCGTCCATAATGCGAGCGATTCGAATTCGACACGGTGTTGTAAACGTGTTCTGATCCGAAAGTTGCTTAACTGCAACCAATTTATGCAAGTGATACCTACTTGGACGATTTTTGTATGGTATCTGCTTATATGCTATTGTATCTATCAATCTGTGTAATAAAGCAGGCTAATGTAGACTGTTGGATAATTATTATCAAGTAGTGTTTTTAAAACAACCCAACGAAAACTCAATCTGTCTAGAAACGATATCACACAAATACTACTAATTCTTATTTTTTTTTACAATTAGGTACGGCTATTGTTGCTTATAGGAATGCTAGATAGATCTGTGTGATCTGTGGAACAAGTTGATAAAATGAATCTTACTGTTAAGTGTTGAACTATGAATTAAATAAATATTACGTACCACCTGCGCATGAGATGGTCACTTACATTTTGTTAACTCTTCGCTAACAGAATATAAAATACATATGTATTCAGTCTCGCAAGGTGACAACTAGGTAACTAGTTGTCACCTAGTTATCTACGTGTGACGAGATCTACAAAAGTAAGATCTTTTTCTATATCCTTGGAGTCTTATAAGAAGTTACCTACAACTCTCTATTTTCACTTTTCAGATGGTTCGTACTCTCCGCGTACTTTTGTTGCTAGCTGTACTGTGCGTGATGTACTACGCCGCCGTAGCAGCCGCCGCCAACGCAACGAAGTGCCCGGATGACAAGGTCCCTTACAAGATCGGGGCCTCCGTAGTGTGTGTCCCCAAGAACTATACAGCCACCGAAGAAGATTGAAATCTTGACTTCATGAAAGACTTAATTAATTAGTGTTTAAGTATTTTTAATCTTACAAGTAAGCTAAGAGTGATTCTAGTGAATAATAAACATTATGATTAATAGATAGTGATTGCTAGTCTTTTGTTTTTCCCCATCTTTTAATAATTACCTTATGATATAAAATAATCTACGGTACCTACTGCTAACTGCGGTCTCTTCATGGTATTATGTAAGTTACCTAGGAACTTGCCACTTTAAAGTTGAAATTACATGTTAGATTAGTAATCATTACCTAAGTTACGAATAAAGAAAATCACATGTAGTGTCGCAAAATTTTTCAGGTTGACCCAAAAAAGTTAATTTGTCAAATGTTCCTAGCATCTTTTGACTGGCTCGCTCGGTGGAACAGTGGTTAGTGACCCAGGTTCACTACCTAGAGTTCCAAGAGCCGTGGGTTCGATTCGCACTCTAGACAAATATTTGTGTGACGAACATCGGTGTTTGTTCAGTGTCTGGGTGTGTTATTAAATATATTTAAGTATATTTGTGTATCCACTGTCGTTTCTGATTTCCGTAACACAAGTGCTTAAGCTACTTACCACGGGATCAGATCGATGTATGTGATGTTGTGAAATATATTTATTTATCTGTCCCAAACTCCCAAGTTAAGAACTTGCTACTAATAGACGTACATACATAGGTACATCTCATACCATCTCACTTCGTTCATGGCAGTATGAGTATGAGTAGGTAAGGACATACCTACGTATCTTCCTCCTCTTAAACTTGAAATGGTTCTTCACAACTTGATAACATGACGTGCAGAGAGCTCTTCTTAATAAGTCTATTTTCAAATTCCGCGGATGCGATTAGAAGGGGTATTAATAAATTCCAAGATAATGCAAATTCAATCGGATTATTCTTTACCTTCGCCCATAAAGTAGACACGCAAGATCAAGTTTATTTTAATTATCTACCAAGTTGGCTGGTTGGTTTTCTTTCATAATCATCATCTGTTTTGTACTTGGTGCTGCATAGTTACATGACGATAATGATTAAATTGAAGTACATGGGTAGGTAGAATCATTATGTTAGTTAGGTTGTTATTTAAAACATAAGCATTGTAGCGATTGTAATGTTCTTTTATTAGGTGAGTACGGTATGTAGGTTGTTTGTCTATTTGTTCAATCTTTTGACTTATATTACAATAGGTAGGTAGGTATACGTATAGATACTTACTTACATAGGTACACTACTTATATACCAGGGCCTTCTTAAGTTTATTCTGCGTTGGGGTGCGGGACTTAACCTGCACCCTCGTTATTTATCCACGCGATGTTTTTTTTTCTTAACAGATTTACGATGATGGCTTGGAATAGCCTCATCATTATGACCGGACTTGCGGGGGAGCGAATGGCTCACACCTACATGAATTGCGCCGAAAGCGTAATAAAAGTAAAAAAATAATTATTGTTCATGACTATTTTTTTCAAATTCAAGGGAGTGCAAGGGGTGCGGTGCACTCCTTGCACTCCCTGGTAAAGACGGCACTGCTATATACTGATGCGTATGTTCAGTAGGAGATACATACATACGTAGAATAAACGAGTTAGCGAATTACCCTTGTACCTCAAAAAATAGAAATGACTTATCCTTATTACCTTCTCACTATCTTAGCCTGGCTCGGTGGCATGGTATTTGTCTCTTGCGCTTAGAGTAGCGAATTCGATTCCCAGTCGGGATAAATATTTTAATTCCGAGTAGGTATTGGTAAGTACCTACCTATGTTATATCGAAGGCGACTCGCTCACAGAAGCTTCGCGGCCCACAGTTTGGAAAACACTGCCATAGTCTTTCAGTCGATCGGATTCGGAAAATCTATATGCTCCGTCCGTCAAATAAGTTTCTTTTTCCTAACTGACTAACGATGATGGCTTGGAGTAGCCTTGTCATCATCACCGGACTTGCGGGGGAGCGGATGGCTCTCACCCCTAATGTCAAACAAAAGACAGTTCTATAACAGTAGATAAGTTGCTAGGTACAGGGGAAGCCCCCAAAATACATGTATGTAGTTCCATACCTACTAATACCAATAAGAATCGTGGGACTTGCTACTTATCTTGATACCCAGGATTTAAAGTTAACTACTACCTACCTTACTTTAACAAGGGAATATGTAAATAAAAAACATAATACCAAACTTGTGAACACTTACCATGAATAAAATTAACCGTAAGAACTGCTAATGCGCAAACTCCGTACGTCTTCATATCCATGATTGCATATCACATACCACTACCACACGTATTTGACAAAACAATCACAGCACTAATTTGAAATCATTTCTGTATTTTAATTTATCATTTGTCATGGTCTCGTCGTCAGAATAAGTATTTTCAATGAAAACTTTACAGTGACTGACACCAAGGCAGCGCTACCTGTGTAGCGTAGCTTGAATTCTTCAGCGGGAGGATTATGAACCAATTGCGCAATTCGACACAGACATGGAAAACAGCTGAACAAACAAACATCCGACTGTGCCTCTTGTCATTAAGCACGGTATTTAAAAATCCTTAAGTGTACACTATGTAGAGACTCCTTAGACGTTATTCTTTGGGATCGATAAATCTTTGAAATGGTCAGGTCATAGGTTCGCGTTAGTATTACAGGTGCTCCCGCGATCGGCTTCGGCGCCGCGACGTACGTCGTATGGCTACTGAAAACTACGGAGTGCAGTCATGTGCCGGCCCCCACTACTTGCGACCTTGCAGTTTATTATGGTTTACAGACTACAATTTACAATGGAGTGACGAGTCAACGACAAACGATAGTGAAAACGGATGATAATGTGGCGTTAGACGCCGAACGTGGCGCAATCCACCATGCGGGCTTGGGCTCAATGTGGAAGTTCAAAATTTTTATCCGCCATTTACAAATGGCACTGCATGGTATTTTGAAAGCATCCGTCCGATGCAACGGGTAATTTACATACGCTAAAGAGGGACTAGGAAATGTTGACACCGCTACCGAATAAATACGGTGATTATCATTACCGTCCGGTCACTTTAATAACCAGCTATGACATTTTGGATATCAGAAAGTGTTATTAAATTACACATGTATACAACATTATTAACAGCACCTGACTGAATGTATATTTAGTTAATAACGTCCCTTCGTTTATAAAATTATGTGAAATAGTTGGTAGAATGTGTAGGTAATAAATCATCATCATCTTCATTTGACTGGCTCGGTGGAACAGTGGTTATTGACCCTGGCTGGCGGCTCCAAGAGTGGTGGGTTCGATTCCTACTCGGGACAAATATTTGTGTGAGGAACATTGGTGTTTCTTCCGTGTCTAAGTGTGTTTGTGACATAATGGCTAAATTATCACTCAAATAGTGTTAAAATTGTAAGTTTAAAATTAACACCGATATATAAATAATAATATATACGTGACAAGTATATAATTAGGACAGACATAAACTGACTAATTGATTGTTTATACACAGCCTGACTCGCCCGCTGTCCTGTTATGACCCACAAAAGCAATCGTTATGTTAATACATAACATTCATGCTATTGTTATGTAAATGAGCTCCGACACCGATGGAGTCAAGCGAATTTATTATGTCACTTAAATTTTAGTTCAAGTACAAATAATTTTGCGCACAAATCAAAATATCAAAGTTAGTACACATACACACATACAATCAGTTACAACGTTTAGCCATTTCTTTATGGATCGTTAGAGGATGTTACAGTTGTAAGTTGAGAACTGCTTCTCAATATGATTGGTATGATTTCTTCATACTTATTAAAAAACTAGTTTGGCTTCCGTTGAAATTGAGCAACTTTGGCGCCAATAAAATATGTAGGTATCGCATCCTACCTTCCAAACATTATGAAATTAATTAGTTTAGTTTATTGGGTACATAATTAGTACGTAAATTTCAGTGTTGAATGGTCTCTAGTTAAGTTTCTACTATTCTTAGTGAAATTGACTTAAAAATTACTATTAATTCTGGGTTATAATATGATGGATATTGGAAATGATATTTATTGATCGTATACGGTCTGGGCCTTTTTATTTATCTTTATTGTGTGCAACACAAATGTTTCAATTTACTGAAGAAAAGTATTAAGGTGACTGCGTTTACATTTTTATAACAGTCGAAATATATTTATCTTTTGTTAGAAAATAATGAATGCTCTTCTTCAAGTACAATTTTCCTTACATTTATTAAATAAGTGACAAAATGTCATTGAGCAAACATGCCAAGCCTTAACAGTACACAATGCGGTCTAGTCAATAGGCTCCACAAAGCATCCAGCAGAGAATGACATTGAGTTGACTTGTATAGGATCGAGAACACACCCATGTACTTATGTATACCACAATCGCCATTGCTTTGGCCTAGACCACACAATAAAATGTGTTTATTTACAACATTTACGCCGATTTAAAAACAAGTTCCTTGTGAAATTGTATCGTAACGAGGTTTAACCAGGGTTATTGGTGTCTCAAAGGCAAATTAAAGGGAAATGCCATTATTAGCATCACATTAACAGGAGTAGGTATGAGTCTATAATTGTAAGGTATTGCATTAAATAAAAATAAGATATGATTTTCAGGCAATAAATATATTTCATAATCTTAATTTCTCTTTGATTGCTTATTGTGCTTCAATCATCTCGTTATAACAATTGTGCATTTGTAGATAGATTCACCCTTTCCCGCTATTCTAAGCTGCCAACAAAATGTAACAAGCTACTGTTAACTATCTTATTATTACAATACTCATTCAGATATACAAAAATACATTCAGGTACAACGAACAATACTTTGGTTATTATGTAATGACTATTATTACAATTTGACACTATGGAACCGTGATATACATATTATGTATGATTGAACATCAGATAATATATTTGGTCGTTAGTAACAAGAAATACAATGACATTTTGTTAACAAGATGTAAAGCTTTCTGTATTGAAACTTGTGAACCCTAATAACTATACGCATATGTACTAACAAATACGCGTATAGATATAATATATAATAAGACGCGAATCATTTATGAAACCCATGTCCCAAAACAAGAATATGTCCTCGGAGAGTTGCTAATCAACGGGCGAAAACAATTTAGATAACGAGTACAGTGTCAACTTCAAGTGTGGTTTAATGGCGAAAGTAACAACATTAGTGAAACGTTTGCTCCCAGCATGAGGTAATAAATGCCTTTGCAATCAATCCGTCTTGAGGCTCCCACAAGACGCATTGGTCGCAGGCACACCACCCAAGTATAGCAGGAGTAACGAAATCGTTTTCGTTTTTTTATACAGTTACAATACGCGTCGTGTGACTTATTATCGCCGATGTATCATTTCATCCAATGATGTCATGTTCGCTAAACTATCGATTGTCTCCCCTGTGCAAAAATGTATGGGTTCGTCGTGTTACCGTTAAAAACGATAACTCTACGATTACACAACGTCTCACGTGGAGAGGTGGTAATAATACGCGTCACACTTCACTTAGCGTGTCAGGATACGTCATAATATACGCGAGACATGCGTAATGGAACTTGTAGTAGAACTGCAGAATTACATAATAAACTTGCCTACAAGGATCTATCATTCATTTTTTCTATGTTACACACTTAATGTGATTAGGTACCTACATAATCGAATCGCACAATGCTGAAAAACCAGCAACCATATCACAATTGACTACTGGGAAAACCAAAAATTGGCACAAAAAAGGTGTGATAAGTCACAGATATAACCCAACTTGTAACAGAACAAATATGAATTTTTATAAATGTACCTAGTTGTCAATAAAGTAAGTAATGTTCACCACAATATGTTCGTAGATAAAGACAACAATTGTTGGGTATTTTATATGGGATATTTAACTCAATTACAGAGATAAAAGATAGTAACAGTGTTCACACAAAAATGCAAAATAATTATATCAAGAATAAATTGTTAGTTTTAACAAGCAACAATATTAACATCAAACAGGAATGTTACCTATGTTCACACATTATACGAATTCAAGACATTTTAAAATTGAGTGCAGAAATACAATCATTAGGTACTTCATTACAAGCATCTTAATATAATTTCTCTCTTATGTCTTGGCATATTTACGAAAACATTTTTCGTAAATGTCAGTAAATCAACATTCCTCAAAAAATAGCAACTACAAATAGATTTTCAATACATTTGGCATTATTATTCTTTATTATATCACTCCATAGGCTTAAGGTGAGCGCAATCGGATACAAGGTAGCGAGTGCTGTGGATTGATTACCAAAATATTTTAACAATATATTGTCACAACCTACTATGATAGGCAAAGTTTCCTTTCATAACTGGTAATATTAAAACACTAATATCTAATACATAGCAAAATATTTAACAAATGATACAGGTACACTTAAAAAGACCAGTAAACCTAAACAACAAATAAAATATCAAACAAGTTTAACAAATCATAATAAATTAAAGGGGACATTTGGTATTTTACAATTTGGTACAATTTTACAGTATGATTCTGTATGGCAATTATTTTTTAGGCACTTCACATAAATGCGAAGTTTTTCGCAATATCAATAGACAGTAAACCTTTTAAGCGGTGGTCACAAACACGACTAGATTCAAAGAAACACAAACAAACAAACTAAATTATCAAATAATATAAACTATTACAATTTTGATTATTTGTCAAAGCTGCATAGAATGTGATTTAAGAAAGTGGATATTTGACACTTAAGGATCACAATACAAATTACCTCAACTATTAAGACTTTAGTAAGACACCAAGTCCAAGATATCATAATTTTCAATGCACTGAGCTTATACTATAGACCCAAAATATAGTTGTTATACATGGATCTGCAGTTAATTTCATTCAATTGCGTGTCAAATATCCTATTTTTATCATAATGATAAAACAGCGTTTTTTTTTTCATTTTACAGCGAAAAACTGTTTCGGCATAGATCTTCGTTCTATTATAGAATATTTTATAGCGAAATAGATGTTACTTGATGGCTTAGGGCGCTTTCAATTTATACGTTTCATATCGAACCGCTGCAGTGCCGAGGCGGTGCGAATGTCGTATGGCGCATGATCGTTTGTTTACATACAAAGAGTCGGCGTACGCTCGACAGCAGAACGGCAGGATTTTTAAATGCAAAGAAATGTCCGACAAGAAACGTCTAAATGAGGGTTTTCGCGTATGAGAAATTCACTAGGTGTCAAAACGTAGGCCAAGAGCGTGAGCACTGCAACATGATAGGTTATTTTTGGCGTGACAATGACAGACATGTCATTTACCAATTACGTGACAATTAGATCATGTCTTGCCATCTAGTGGATATCTCATATGCGCAAACCCTAATGAGGGTTTTCGCGTATGAGAAATCCACTAGATGTCAAGACGTAGACATAAGATCTAACTGCTACGTAATTGGTGAATATTGACATGTCTGTCAATGTCACGTCAAAAATAACCAATCATGATGCAGTTGGACCTCACGCCTACGTATTGCCATCTTGTGAATTTCTCATTCGCGAAAACCCTCATTGAAAGATCCCTTAGGCCTCACGGAACGGCACAGGGTAAGGGCTAGTTGGTGGGTATGCGGTCGCGCAGGTACGACAGCACGGAGGCGGTGCCTTTGGCGAGCACGGCGTGCCGCGGCTGGCGGAAGCAGTTGCCCATCAACTCCAGGCTCCTGGCAACACACGCTAGTGTCAACTTGTGAACCAATACGATTTTAGATTTTGCGTTAGTAGTAAATAATTACTAAGGGTCTACACGCGATTATGAGTATCTGCCCGACTTTTCGTCTAGAGTGGACTATCCATCGTCATGGTCGAGAGTGGAGTAATTAAGAAATGACAAAGTCGACACACATTTAACTTGTGACAAATTAATCGACCGATTAAAAATGGCGGCCATGTGAGATTAACACAAAAATATTATATAGAAAGGCCGGACTCGGACCAAACATGTGTTAGTTTTTCTGTTAAGAAATTTCTCAAACCGGCGATCGGAAGTCGGCATATGCTCGATCTCTTTCCATCTCTAGATCGATTTCGGCCACCATCCATATCCGAAATCGTTCATGCACCTTTTCATGTCCGTATTTCCATTATGTAAAATGTTATGTATATGTTATGTTAGTATGTAAAATGTTATACCAAAATTTTGCATGTCGCGTTGTGACAAAGCATGCTGAACTATGTTTATGTATACTAACGATATTATGTACCATGTTTTATGCAAAATAAACCTATTCTATTCTATTAGGTAGGACCCTTCGCCTGATCGAAATAGGAACTAAATTTTCCCTACCGTATATAAGGCGTCCGACCGATTTCAGCCATGGCGGCTGATCTCAATTGAGATCAGCCAAGTGCGCAGGACATATTATAGTGCACAAGTATGTGCGCAAACACAAGTGCACTCTCTATTCCCTTACTCTCATAATTCGGTGAGACGGCAATCCGACATGACCGATGAGAGATCAGGCGCAGGACCACCGGCTTAACGTGCTTTCCGAGGCACGGGCGTTCAACCGCCAACTTCCTAACTCCGGGTTGAGTAATTTCATTACAGAAAAACTCACACAAATTTTGCCCGACCCCGGACTCGAACCGGGGACCTCTCGGTCCTAACGCAGCACTTGCTACCAATAGACCAACGAGGCAGTTAACCCTACCGTAATAAATTAGGTAACCACTGGGCCATCGACCCTCGCGTTATGGGGTACTGACCTGAGCTGCGTGAAGTTCCCGAGCTCGGGCGGCACGGAGGCGATGCTGTTGTTGGCGAGGTCGAGCACGGCGAGGCGGCGCAGGCGCGGCAGCGCGTCCGACGACACGTTGATCTCCGAGATCTGGTTCTCGGCGGCCAGCAGGATCTCCAGGGTCTCCAACTCGTACACGCACCGAGGTATCTTCGAGAACCTACGAACGATATTTGACTTTATGGGTCTACACGCGTTATTAGGAGTAGCAAATTACATAGCTACTTACTGCCCGACGTTTCGATTGGGTTACACCAATCGTGGTCGCTCGCGACTGTAATTTGCTACTCCTAATAACGCGTGTAGACCCATAAAGTCAAATATTTAGTGTAATGGAACGCGAAAGTCTAAAATCTTACCTACGAACGATATTTGCAAGCATTCGACTTTTTTTTCTTTTCCTTACTGACATACGATTATGGCTTGGAGTAGCCTCGTCATCGTCACCGAACTTGCGGGGGAGCGGATGGCACTCACCCCTAAATTGGCAAACATCTTCCTTCAGTTTGTATTTACATTTATGATTTAACCCCTGCTAAGGTTCGGAACACCATTTTGCCACTTTAATTTGAATTTTAACCTGTTGACTTAAAGTCCACATCATATGAAAACTACAAGGCATAGTCTGCCTTTTACATTTATATACCTAGGGTTCATGATCATTTTCATTCTCTAATAATTACACTGGTAATTTTTCAAGGATAGGTAAATTTTTACTTTACCTACGTATATAGTTCCACATTAATTTTACGTATCAATTTACATACACATTCATTTATGATCATTGTATGTAAATTGATATGTATGTATATATTTAAATTACATTTTTTATTTTTTTGGTAGTCTTTATACATATTTATTTTAACCACGAAGTGGGTTTGCCCGTTGCCGTCTCACTGGACAAAGTATGGCAACAAGGAGTGCATCAATGTTAG
Source organism: Maruca vitrata (assembly GCA_039566165.1). Lineage (NCBI taxonomy): Eukaryota > Metazoa > Arthropoda > Insecta > Lepidoptera > Crambidae > Maruca > Maruca vitrata. The sequence continues at coordinate 11,398,107 of CM076914.1, read as the reverse complement.
CACATTTCACTACGTCAATAACTTAGACTGTGCATTTGGCAGACTCATCAGTTGAGATTGGTCACTATAAATTAAACCGATTTAATAACATAACTATGTATTAAAAATAGTTCTGTGTTGGATGACATAATATAAGGATAGTAGTCCACTTACGAACATTTTGACACACAAAAAACGACATGGACCATGTAGTAAAGCATAGGGCAAAATATGCTTGCTCGCGCAACGCGCGCTCACACAAAATTGATCCGTCGCGAGGAATTTTCCAAGAGTCCGTGATCGCGTTTATCCTAAGCTGTTTTGACCCTTACAAACGACGTCTGTACTCACTTATTATTCGATATGACAAGTTCCCTCAGGTTCTTCAGTTCGGCTATCTCTACGGGCAGGTCGGCCAGGCAGTTCTTGCCTACATCCAAGTACTGCAGGTGCACGCATCGGCAAATCTCCGGTGGGAGGTTCGCGATGTTGTTCGACGACATTATCAACTGAGACAAGGTTTCCTTCACATGGCAGATCCTGAAATTAATATAACATGTATAAAAAAATATAATCAAAAAAGAGAACGAATGTCCATCGCATAAATTAGTTTTCCCATAAAGAAGGGTAACGCCACACCTCGTTAACCCTCTGAATTTAACAGTGAATGCGTGGGGTGACATTCGGAAACAATTTGGTGGTTATACCCAAATGTTCAGTATGGTTTAAGACAATGCAATATTATGCGTGCATTTAGATAAATCTGTTTAGTATACTATATGAACAACCAGTGCGCCGCGCTCTATTTATTAAGTTGATGCAGGAAAACGCTGCCATAAAATGCGCTATCGAGCTAGTCAGCACTAATAAAACTGGTTTGCTTCAAATACGAGTATCACATTCTTCTGGTTTAAATTTCCATTGTTATACATAACTTGAATACACAATAGATACCTATTATCCAGCAGCATTGCAATAGACAATACTAGTGACCCGCTCGCACTTCACTTCGGGTGAATTTTACTTAAAAATAAAAAAAAAAGCATCAAAATCCGTTGCTGTGTTTTAAAGATTTAAGCATACATAGGAATATAGGGACAGAGAAAGCTACATTGTTTTATAGTATGTAGTGATGATGACTGTAGGAGTACAGGTATAGAGACACCTACAACGGCCAGACTAACAACAGGTGACTGAGAAAAGATCTGAGCAGCTAATTATTGTGACGAAGGGCTTCAGGTCGATGAGAAAGCGTAGTAAGTGAGTAATAGACTACAGGCCCTTGTTGAAAAAAAATTGGGTCATTTGACCCACCAGATGACCTATGTAGAACGATATAAGAGCATAAAATAATAAGATTCAGCATTATGCTGTCACTTGTAAGCTGTCCAACTGAGTGCAGGTGAGAAAAGAGGGGGTTGCAACCCTCTGTTTTCCCCCTTGTCGCATGAATTTTGTACGGCGTTGCGGAATAATGTATTAGAAGCAGTATTGAAATAGTATGGAACTAATGCCGTTCAAAATTAAATGACCAGATTCACGGAAAATCAAATCAAAATTGTCGGAAAATCAAAAATAAATTCCGACTTTTCTGGCGCACCATTTTTGAACGGCATTAGTTTCATACTATTTCAATACTGCTTCTAATACATTATTCCGCAACGCCGTACAAAAATCATGCGACAAAGGGGAAAACAGAGGGTTGCAACCCCCTCTTTTCTCACCTGCACTCAGTTGGACAGCTTACAAGTGACGGCATAATGCTGAATCTTATTATTTTACGCTCTTATATCGTTCTACATAGGTCATCTGGTGGTTCAAATGACCCAATTTTTTTTCAACACGGGCCTGTAGTCTATAACTGTGAGCAATATATAGCGAGGAGCTCATTAAAACAAAACAACATGGTAAACATCCCGGACAGTTTCAGTTTTCTAAGATACATATATAGCGAATCGACTTACCCAATAGGGACAGCAGTGAGCTTGTTCTTGGAGATGTCGACGATGTGCACCTCGGCGTCGGCGGCCGCCCTGAACACGTCGTCGGGCACGTGCGACAGCTCGCGGTTCGGCACCATGAACGCTTGGCTCTTCTTCAGCGTGTACCTGCACACACCGGACACTTAGCACACACGCCGGACACTTAGCACACACGCCGGACACTTTGGCACTCGCACCGGACACTTAGGCACACACACCGGACACTCAGCCACAAATACCGGACACTCAGGCACACGCCAACTACCCAGTGGCGTAGAGTAGTAGAATATGTACGTACTAGTGCACCTCTATGGTACCTAAGCTACGTCCCATCCTGATTTCAAGTGCCTACGTTTAGCCGTTAGTCAGTCAGTCAGTTTCTCCTTTTATATATTTAGATTGTAACAAGTATCAATTGATACTAGGGAGGGTGGTGCAAACATAACACACATAGACCAATTATAATCAGTTAGAGTAAGTCCTTACTTGTCTGGCCAATCAGATTCGGTGTAGCGCGCCTCATTAACGATCTCATTGGTCATTCGGTCGCGCAGGAACTTCATCATGCGGTCGGTGCCGCCGCGCACCACGTCCTGCCTGATCATGGAGAGCTTGTTGCCTTCCATGCCCAGGCTCTGCAGTTGGGAGAGAAGCCCTAGGTTCCTAGGTAGCCTGGAGAACAGAGGAGATAAATTTGGTTTTAAAGGTCTTAAAAAAGTATAGCCAAAGTGGTTGCTTTGCTTTGCTATATACGAAAAGTGAAGAAACTCTTTAAATACACCTACTTATTTAAACTGTTATTTGTAAGATCGAGCCTCTTCAATTTTTGCAGAAGGGATATGTTCTCCGGAAGTACTTCAATTTTATTGTCTCTAATATTCAGTACATTCAAGTGTTGCATTTGATCACAAAACTCTTCAGTGATTTCCTGCAAACCAAAATTTACATAAAATAGACACATTTTATTTTAAAATAATTTGTGTATTTATACAAACTTTAGCTACATTTAGATAATGTCATACATAGTACATATAAGCATATAAGAATAAATAAATGATCTCAAGTATTAAATAATATTATTAATTAAGCAATGTTACCTTTATGAAATTGTTAGCAATGTATAATTCCTTCATGGCGGTACACCCATAGAAGTCTGGTAATTCTTCAATATCATTATGGTTAGCATCTAATACCTCCATTTTTCTAAGTTCACCTAAAGCCGGCAGCTTCTTAAGATTATTGTTGCTGATATTCATTTTTTTCAAATCTGTTAAGCATTATTGTAGTATGGTTAGATCAGTGCATTTTTATCAGGAATATATTGAAATTAGTAAGAGAAAAACAAATATTCACCCCTAAGATTGACTATGTCTGGAGGCAACTCCTGCAGTTGGTTATGTGAAAGGTTTAGCTCCACTAAACGTACCAGATAACCCATACCCGGAGGTAGTACTGTCAGCTTATTGTGTGACAAATCCTAAAGGAAAAAAATACATTATAAATACTACAATTTTTTTTGTACCTAACATCACACAGAACAATTATGTAGATAACATTTTCAAGTCACCCCATTTCTAAGTAATTACACAGTAGAGTTTCAATACCTCTCCAATAATCATGCAATTATGTTTGTACAGTTTTTGTCATAGCTTGATTTCTACTACCACCATTACAACTCATTTACTATAATCGCTGAGGCGATAGATCACGCGAATTATTATCCTAACCAGCAGCATTCTAAAATCAGTAATGAAAAGATTCAGCATTATGATAGATTTTACGCTATAGGTATGTAATATCTAAAAGATCACTCGTGTATTTTCACAAATTTATTTATAGTAATAAATAATAATCAACAATTTTGATCTGATCCCATGGCAAGTATCAAGCACTTGTGTAGAACACACAGCACTTGTGATGAACATCTGTGTTTGTGCCATAACACAGATGTTTGTCACAACACCAATATTTGTGACCACCATATATTTGTACAGGGTGGGAATTGAGCCCACAACTCTAGGAACCGCAGGTTGTGAGTCTGGGTCACTAACCATTGTTCCACCGTACCAGAAATTACTCATTCATGGAAGGATATCATTGTATTATTAAATTACAGAAGTGTTTCACTAGGAAAACATATTCTAAAGTTCTGAACAATAAAAGAGGCAAACAAAATTACAAAACTCATATTTGTTTGTTTACAGGACAAAAGTACAAATTTCAAGTGTTATTGCAAGCAGTAGTAGTCTGTACTTTTTCTATTGAATTGACTGAAAACAATTGTACTCACCAGAAATGTAAGCATAACTAAGTCACCAAAATCAGGTTCAATCTTCTCCAACTGATTATGAGATATGCTGAGCCATCTCAATTCCACCAACTTGTAAAATTCTTTTGGCAAGCCAGTCAGCTTATTGTGATTTAAACTTAGGTTTGAAATTGTTTTTAATTCACCGATCTCCGCTGGTAAATTTGTTATAGCATTATCATGAAGCTGAAATATTAAAAAATAATTATAACATGAGAATAGAGTGAATACTTTATTATTAAAACTTGGTCATGTAAACTAAGATTTGTTATTATTTATTTGTATTGTAGTCATAGTTTAAGTACATAAACAACCTTGAATGCTCATACTAGTAGGCGATTTATATTGTAGCATTGTTGTTACTTACCTTGAGGGTGACAAGGTGCTGCAGTAACTTAATGTTTGGAGATATGGTATTGACTGAATTTGAGCTCAGGTCCAGCATCTTCAGTGGTTCTGAATTCCACCAGTTGTTCGAATCTGATCTTGCAAAATCTACCTCTTTACTATCTTCCATGACCAATTCATCAATTTTCCACACATTGTCAGGTACTACAAAATTAAGAATGTAAATTATGTGCCTTTTAACAACAATTTTATATACATTACTACCAACAATATCAGTGAGCCACTCAAATATATATGCATACAAGGTAGGTAAAGGCACTGATATTAGCACTTATGCTTTAACCATTAGAGTTGATTTTTAACTACAAAGAGCATAAAAGAAACAAGATTACATCATCACAACATAAGCTATTTATGATTATTTTTTATAACACTTACCTACAATTGAGGGATTTTAATTTTGTTTATTCTGAATTATTTACTAAAACATTGAGAATTGAATGATGGGAACATACATCAATAATAAATGAATATCTTCTTACTTACCAGTGCCAAGGCCTCTGTTGCTAAGGCTGAGCTGCCCGGTGCGTTTGGCGGACTTTATCAAACCGATTGAGAGCTCCTTATCATCAGATTTCTTGTCTTGAAGATGAAACACAGATTTATTGCACGCTTTTAATCTTGATCTGTTTTGGGCCCTTTGAGACATGTTTGTTTACTGTTGTTTGTAGGTTACAACGAAACAATCTTGTGAGAGCGGATTACATTATAGGAATAAATGTACAAACAATATACTGTTTTATTAACGACGCATAATTTTAATAACAAACCATTATACACATAAACGGAGATCGCAGTTTCGCACACTTGTCAAGTCAATTGAATAAAGTAAATAGTAGGTACCTGGGTAACATGGATCTACTATACAGTGGATCATGCACGAGCGAAAAGAAAAATATGCAAAAATGTACTTTATTTTCAGTGCTTCAACATCGTTATTTTTTCGACACGGTAGATCTTCAATCTACGTGCCTGCTTCAATATGTACGAGTGTGTCTCTTTCACTCTTATTATATTGTTCATCTCATAAAAAGGAACACACTACTTTGAATGAAAAACTCGTTTCATGTAGCAATGCGTAGTCCAGTTATTTTTCTAGGTCCATGTTTTAGATTTTTTTAAATTGCTGATTAACGTCTTCGGCGTCTAGGCCATAAGTCAAATTTAATCATACATTAATCAAACAAATTAAATCCTTTATGCTTAATGCAAGGCTTGATAACGATACCAATATCACATTAAATAACGTTATTTAAAAAAGGATACATTTTCAAAAAGGATAATAATATTTGTAACGGTACAATGATTATCGTTAAATAGGTAGCGATTTTATATTTTAATCTTAAGTAAATGGCACGGTAAAAATAATGACACTAATAAAGCTACCTGAAAGATTTAGATTTATGCACCTACAAACTTTCTATTATTACAATAATAACCATAAATCTACAAATTTTTATGGCACAAATTACTAAATCTACGTATTTGCACCTTTGAGTATAAAGCCACTGGAGATGCCATAACCAGCGTCGGACTGGCCATACAGTCAGGGTGGCATTTGCCAGCCGGGCCCCAGCCTGCGCGGGCCCCCCACAGGCCTGTGTCGCCCGCTTGCATTTCTCGGAAACTATGCTTCTCACAAAAATATTGCTTATGCTACATATTAGCAAATTGCCTTGCCAACAAATACGTTTAAAATTACTTTTTATCCTAAATTAAAGATTTAAAAAGTCATTAGCAAAATAAAGAGATAGTCCCTTATTTTTTTTATTTAAAGCAAAACAGACGCATTGTTTCTGAGATATCGTGAAAAAAATGTTTTCTCATCCCTTTTTCAAGATGTGGCCGGGGACAAGGGCCCCCACATACTTGAAGTTCTATTGACCAAATGACCACTACAAACATGTTCTAAAAATAAAATCGCGTTCTCTCATAAATGCAATACATACTCGGTAATTAAATTATAACAATTCAATGTAATGGGCTAAGTCATTAAGTACAAAGCTAAAAATTCTTCTCTTTTTAAAAAAAAATACTAGCTAGGTTTATACAGGGTATCCCAAAAAATTATGTCAAGCGAATTTCCTGAGATCTATCTCAGGAAATTCGCTTGACATACGGAGTGTTCTAACACTCCGTGGGGCTTTAAAACACCCCCATGTATGTTACGCGATTTTTTGAGTTATTATTTTTATTAAACTTTTGAGAATATTTGACATAACCGATTAAAATCTTCAAAAAAAATCTTTTTTTAAAATTCTTTTTGCAAATCAATTTTCATGAGTTCTTCTTTAATGCCTAAAATATTTGTCTCCATAACTTAAATGGAAGTTTTCAAAATGATGGCACAAACTGAAAAATTATGTTCTGTAAATAATGTCTTAAATTTCAACTTCAAATTAAAAATATTAGGATGTAGCTCAGCTTTTATAATCATTAATAAAAACTAGTACTTAACGGGCTACTTTTGGTGGAAAAATCATAAAATTTGTTATTTGATTACAAAGCATTATTTGGACATTTTTTTCTGAAGTTAATAAGATAAGATTGTTAACAATCGAAATTATTACAGAAATGGTAAGATTTAACCATTTGAGAGTTTAATTTGTGATACTTTAGTAAAGTTTTGAAATGGACCTTAAATGGAAAAAAAGGAAGTGTATTTGATTATTAAAAAAATATTAGTGATCGCACTCAAAGTCCGTTAAGAAAGCAAAATTCGTCGTAACAACAGGATTCGTCATGCGAAAACAGTGTTAACGCAATGAAACCTAAATTTAAAACAAAAATATGACATCCAAATGTTTTCATCTGAGTGTTCCTGTATTAAATTTTGTTAACAAACTAATTAACTTTAGAAATGATAAAATGTCCAAAATAATACTTCGTAATCACATGGAAATTTATGATTTTTCCACATCTCTGTCTTTGAAGTCCGATTTCAGCAAAAGTAGCCTATTAGGTACTAGTTTTTATTAATGATTATGAAAGCTGAGAGTCTGGCGCAGTTTTTAAGGTTACTAAAGAGCTTTGCAGCTAAGTACCTTCTAATATTTAAAATTTAAAGTTGAAATTTTAATACATTATAACTATAATACAATATATAAATATACTATAATATATAATACAAAAATTACGTTCTGTAAACGTAATTTTTCAGTTTGTACCATCATTTTGAAAACTTCCAATTATAGTTTTTGAGTAATGATTTTCTAGAACTTTTGAGAATATTTGACATAACCGATTAAAAATTTCTAAAAAAAGTATTTGACTTTTTTAGAAAATCTTTTTGCAAATCAATTTTGATGAAAAATTATCACAATTTTAATGAAAATTTATTTGCAAACAGAATTTCTCAAAAAAATTAAATACTTTTTTCTTTGGATTTTTTCTAAATCGGTTATGTCGATTATTCTCAACAGTTTAGGAAAAAAACCATAACTCGAACGCTATAAAAATCGTGGAACATACATGGGGTGTGTGTACCTACTATAATAACTCAGGACATTCGCTTGACACTATTTTTAGGACATCCTGTATATTATTTGTTATAGGATTTACCTGTAATTATTATTTATAATACCTGCTTATAATTTTAGTATTATAATAATTTTTTTTTATTGTTTATCTCGATTTGTGTATCTCAGTATTTTTCGATAGTATCCCCTCACCGTGATAATAGTCTCGGGCCCTGGGCTACTTAGGGTTATAAGCCATCCGCTCACTCGCAAGTCCGGTGAAGCTGAACAGGCCTCAGACGGCCATCTCAGTCACTTCCGAAAAAAAAAACTCGGGCCCTGGGATTGTGATTTGCCACCCGGGCCCTTGCGGCTCAGTCCGACCCTGGCCATAACGTCAACGCTTCTAACAAATTTTTTCGCCACTTTTAGCGGGGGGCGAGGTAAACACGTACAGCACACCACCAAAAAATTTATACCTCAACAGTTACAAATTTTGCTGTAACGATAAACGCACACTACAAAAATGTTCAACACTTCAAACAAGACACGCACACAAACAAAGTTTTCACGTAACTACGCAACATCCATACGAACAAAATAGTGATGGCACAAAGAATAAAATAAAATTAGTTTGGTGAATGAACTGAACTATCTTATACTGATTATTTTAAAATTGTAAAATGTAAAATTTTTAAGATATTAAATGTTTATTTATATGTGTGTCTGTCTGTATTTGTGTGCCTTTATGACCTAAGCCTTTATATTTCGAAGATAAGTACAAAAAACTAATATTTTAATTTAATCCTAAGTTTGATTGCATGGGAAGCAAACCGAATATACAATGTGCTATATAGAAGCAGTAACAGATTCAGGAAAAATAAAGAAATAAAATTACTTACCAAACAAGGGCTAATGTTCGCAAAGAAAGTATTGCACCTTCAATCAATGTCTTTCTGTTATTAGCATTTTAGATAACACTTGTACGTGTGGGTTTCCAAGAATGATTTTCGTTGTTACAAAATTTTCTACGACAAGTTGTTACAACACTTCTATTATATAAATACTAGTTTATGGTATAGTATGCATAACACATACACTCATAGCCCCGGACTTAGCCTCGAAATATTTTATAGCTACAATTCTTTTCATCAACCGACTTCAAAAAAAGGAGGAGGTTCTCAATTCGTCTGTATGTATAATATTTTTTTTTTTTTTTTTTTATGTATGTTCACCGATATTTTCGTCAATTATAGACGGATTTCAAAAATTTTTTTTTGGTTGGATAGAGTTCACTTCCGAGGTGGTCCCATTTTCACCAGTCGCGGATCTGATGATGGGATCCAGGAGAAATCGAGGGCAACCCTCAAATTTTATAGGGACATGTACCGCGTTTTGCATATTATCTGAAGTCATATTGGCATTTGCTTCTGGCTATCATAATCTTATGATGCTGAGCTGATGATGGAAGGTCAACTCCTTAATAGTTATGAGTAAAAGAATAATTATTTCAATACTGTATACATATTAAGACTACTAGTTATAATATCAGGAGCATTACAGGTGAGCTAAGCTATTGGGTTGACCAGTCTAGGATCTGATGATGGGATCCAGGAGAAATCGAGGGCAACCCTCAAATTTTATAGGGACATGTACCGCGTTTTGCATATTATCTGAAGTCATATTGGCATTTGCTTCTGGCTATCATAATCTTATGATGCTGGGCTGATGATGGAAGGTCAACTCCTTAATAGTTATGAGTAAAAGAATAATTATTTCAATACTGTATACATATTAAGACTACTAGTTATAATATCAGTAGCATTACAAGTGAGCTAAACTATTTGGTTGACCAGTCTAGGATCTGATGATGGGATCCAGGAGAAATCGAGGGCAACCCTCAAATTTTATAGGCACATGTACCGCGTTTTACATATTTTCTGATCTTATATTGGCATTGCTTCTTGCAATCATAATGTTATGATGCTGAGCTGATGATGGAAGGTCAACTCCTTAATTGCTTGGAGTAAAAGGATAATTCTTTCAATACTGTGTACATATTAAGACTACTAGTTATAATATCAGTAGTATTACAGGTGAGCTGAACTAATAGGGTGAAAAAAAATATGTAACACTAAAAAGTATGAAAAAAAATTGTAAACAAAAAAAAAACCGCCTTCAAAAACCCGACTCACTAAAAATTACAAAATAATATAATACGAACATTTATAATAATCATCTGGGTATGAATTTTATATGTTGTTGAAGGCGGTGCCGTTTATATTTCATACAGACAAGCACAGAGTGCTTCATTTTCCTCAAAATTTTGATTGGCACCGCCTTCAACAACATATAAAATTCATACCCAGATGATTATTATAAATGTTCGTATTATATTATTTTGTAATTTTTAGTGAGTCGGGTTTTTGAAGGCGGTTTTTTTTTTGTTTACAATTTTTTTTCAGACTAAATTTCAATATTGTATGACCAGAGAAAGAAAAGTAATCTTTCAAATTCATCTTACAAGATTTAAATATAACATACGTCTATAGGTACCCTTTATTTAATTCAAAATTAAAGTAAAAAATGGATTATATAACTAACTGCAGGGAGTGAATGATTCATTCAAATGTCGAGTCGCTTTTTTGACTTTGTTACATCACTCGCCCCCGTACCACTGTATTCATGTTTATTTTTTTCTGTCGTTTACGTATCGTAACGGTTTTTGATTTAAATGGCAATTCTTCTTAAATACACATTTAAAAGTTAATAAAAATATTTACATATGATACGAAACGCGCTCTTGTTGCGAATTTGATCTCTCAGATCGCCTTTTACATGAGAATACTGCACAACTAACCATTTTTCAAGAGAAACGTCACGCGACAGGGATCAATGCAAAATGGCGGTGGTGCAGCGACAAGTAGTTTTATTAAACGTGTTTGAACCTTTGAGTATAAAGCCACTGGAGATGCCTTACACGGGCGACCCCCTCCGGCAAAGTACATTGGTCAACTGTTCAAACACGTTTAATAAAACTACTTGTCGCTGCACCACCGCCATTTTGCAGTGATCCCTGTCGCGTGACGTTTCTCTTGAAAAATGGTTAGTTGTGCAGTATTCTCATGTAAAAGGCGATCGAGAGCTCAAATTCGCAACAAGAGCGCGTTTTGTATCATATCTAAGTGTTTTTATTAACTTTTAAACGTGTATTTAAGAAGAATTGCATTTAAATAAAAAGTCGTTACGATACGTAAACGACAGAAAAAAATAAACAAGAATACAGTGGTACGGGGGCTAGTGATGTCACAAAGTCAAAAAAGCGACTCGACATTTGAATGAATCATTCACTCCCTGCAGTTAGTTGAATAATGCGTTTTTTACTTTAATTTTGAATTAAATAAAAGGTCTAAACATATGTTTTTATTTAAATCTTGTAAGATGAATTTGAAAAATTACTTTTCTTTCCTCTGGTCATACGATATTGAAATTTAGTCTGAAAATAAAAAGAATTCTGTGACTCCCTTAGAGATATTTTTAAAGACATAGATATTTTAACCGTATCCTCTCAGTACATTTTGGACTGTATCTTATATGTTTACAAGAACATACAATCATTTAATATCGGATCCTCACCCTTTTTACACCAGTAATAAACATAGGTTTGCCGTTTCAAGGCTCAGGCTTCAAAAGACTGGAAAGTCGTTCTTGGGTTTAAGCACAAAATTGTTTAATAAGATCCCACAAAATGTTATTGAATTACAATAATCAGTACAAGATAGTTCAGTTCATTCACCAAACTGATTTTATTTTATTCTTTGTGTCATCACTATTTTGTTCGTATGTGTGTTGCGTAGTTACGTGAAAACTTTGTTTGTGTGCGTGTATTGTTTGAAATGTTGAACATTTTTGTAGTGTGCGTTTATCGTTACAGCAAAATTTGTGTCTGTTGAGTTATAAATTTTTTGGTGGTGTGCTGTACGTGTTTACCTCGCCTCCCGCTAAAAGTGGCGAAAAAATTTGTTAGAAGCGTTGACGTTATGGCATCTCCAGTGGCTTTATACTCAAAGGTTTGAACAGTTGAACAATGTACTTTGCCGGAGGGGGTCGCCCGTGTATGGCATCTCTAGTGGCTTTATACTCAAAGATTTGCACATGTCGAATTGATCTTAAAAAATGAGTTACCATTATATTTGTCGCTAAAATTTTAAAGATAACGTAAATTTTTTTCACTTACCCAAAAAACTTCTTGGGCTAGCGTATTCTTGTACTGATTCAGTGCCAGGTCGAATATTATTAATGTCCACTTCTGTTTGTAGCATTTTCAGTTTTTATATGGCTTTGATTGAATTTTTGGAACAATTAATTTTTGGGTAGCTTATAATCTATAGTGAATAATAATCGGAAAATTATTTTATGTCATTATTATTCAAAAGGCACAAGGAAAATGACCAATTATTTCGCTAAAAATGTACACAACACAAATAAAAATCAAACACAATTGACGTTGTCATAATGTAAGAAAAATACCATAGAAAAAAGTTTGCATAAATTATACTTACGATATCGCACGCCCAGATCAACACTGCACTAAGTCGAAAAAGATCATTTTACAGAAATGAGGAAAAACCATTATCTCATGCTACGTAATAGTTATAGCCAATGTTTCGGGTATTTCGTGTGTAAAATAAAATCTTTAATAGCATTTTATAGTTAAGTTGATTCAAAATCCTTTAGTATAGTAAAAAATATCCTTTTTTGACTTAATACACTGTTAACGCAGAAATTAATGACGATAAAAAGGATTATTTCGAATTATGTGCTTTTTACTGAATGATTCTGAAATAATACACTATTATTCTACTGCTTTTTAATTGAAATTCAATGGATAATAGCGACTCATTTGATTTATTTTGAGGAAAAGATCTAAATTAAATGATATTTTACTAGAATCAGTAGGTACATATATATTTTGAACGTAATACATTCTAAAAACAAAACATTTTTTATAAAATTTGGTAACAAAAAAAATATTTAACACTGTGCAGCTTACTTATTCAAAGTATTACTTAAAATCTTTTCTTGTATTCTGATATGTTTTAGCTATCTTAACTTCCAGCCAGGAGGGTTTCGTATTCTCTATTTAGTTAACTTGGGTTCGCTTTCTGGTGGACAAGTGTCATTGGCAGAAGAAGTTGTGGTCATACTTGGTGTAGTAGTAGTTTGTTGTAAGTATTTTGCGGAACCATCCCAGTGAAATCGCCGCACTCTGTTCAGGGTCCCCAGTTTGCTGGGAGGTTGTTCTGATGACGCTCTCGATGTAATCCCGGTCAGGTCCGGTTCAGGTCAAGGCGAACATCAATGCCAAGGATGCTTAGGCTATCCTGTATTGGTAAGGGGCTGCTCTGAAGAGTATGATAGGAAAGGAAAGGAGACACTTTACCAGAATATACACACACCTGTGTCTTCTGTGTCTTCTTGGTTCAAGATTGCATGCACCCCATTCGGAAATGCGGTCCAAGACGCCGTTAAACTCGGCGACAAGAAGGTTTCTCTTTTCCTCGGTTTCAGTTTGCTTTACCCCACGTCTTCCGAAATAACGTGTTTGGACAGTACTGTCATCCGCATAGCAATGGATATTGCCTAGTTACAATAATATGTTATTGATATGCAGCAGTTACGAAGTCAGTGACAGGACGGAACCTTGAGGTACACTAGAATTTATGGGGTAAAAACAAGAAGTGCGTCCGTCTCAAAGGATACGAATCCTGCGACCTACCAAAAATCCCGCTATTTAATCGTATAAGCGAGGTGGCAGACTGTATGCCGGAAGCTTGGCGAAGCGAACGATGTCATACACGGTCAAAAGTTTTAGCGATATTGAGGCTACTGCCATAGATACACCATGCTTCTCCATAGCCTCCCCCTAGAGTTGTGAAACGTACGCTAGAAGATCACCCGTGGACCGTTTTGGTCTAAAACCGTATTGTCGGTCATGGAGTAGCGACTGATCTTCTAGGTAGCCTATGAACCGGGCGTTAATAATCCGCTTAAACACCTTACCCAGTACTGAGGTTATAGCTATGGGCCGATAGTTGGCTGGATCAGACCTGTCCCCTTTTTTTGGGAACAAGCTGAACATTTGCTACCTTCCAAGCCTGGGCCACAATGCCCGAGGTATAAGAGAGGCGGTACAGGCGTGTGAGCCCTGGAGACAACACCGCTGCACATAATTATTTGAAGTACCAACGCTGTAATACCGTCTGGGCCACTAGATTGCTTTCTGTGCTTGCTTCCATAACCTTTTGAAGTAACTGGAGACCAGAACCCTTCATCATCTGGCGAATAAAAGATTCAAATTGAAATAATTCAACAACAGGGTATTATCTAAAAAAATATGTGTATCTCTTTGTTTATAAATAACTATTTGAAATGTGGATAATTTTCTATTAATTTATTAAATATGTAACAATTCAAAGTCAAAAGAAGTAATTAAAATGATTATTTAAAGGAACTAGGACATCATTTATATCTACCATCAATAGTGCATTATTTTACAGATTTTCACCTTTTGCGGACAATACTAAATTATTTTGGAATAATACAAATAATCTGACTTACCTTCGTCACAAATAGAGTATTATTTTGAGATAGTATCAAATAAGTAGCAGGAGTGTCGTCACTAATACTGAATTAAAACGAAATATTATACTGTAATTTTCAACAACACCGCATTATCACGAAATAACTCACTATTTCATAATAGATCTGCGGGCTGCTGGAAGTCGCAACTGGAAATGGTTCCGTGTTCGCGGCGTGACTCTAACAGCGCGTATGCACCAATAGAGAGTTAGCACACCATCTATTGATCATTTTTGGAAGCATTAATAAGCCTGTCTTAGTGGGATGTGCGGAAAATTTTCGGGTATTCAAATATATAAAAAAGTGGAATTTGAGATTTTTCGAGATAATACAGTGTTGATCTGGGTGTGCGATATACCTACCATTGATCTATCATAGGATCCATGTTTATGGGCTAGCTATATAGTGAGCTAGCCCATAAAAAATGGGACAACTAGTCGCTTCTCGCTCGCACACTATTGTGTTTATCTCTCTCTATAGTCACACTTGCTGGTACTGATTACAAAAAAATAATTTAATTATAACTAGTAAATTGTATGATTATTATAGTTGTAAAATTGTTTTATTTCAACACATTTTTGTACCCATTTTTATCATACTGACATAATTATTATTTTAAGTTATAAAATAATGATTTATTACTTTTACCAACAGTTATTTCGGTATAAGTTAAAAATAAATTAATCATTTGTTGTGCTGACATCAGGAACGGACTCAGTACTGAGTACAAGCTGCCATTTTCAATCTCATTCCTTTTATGCGCGGGTAGTAATGTGTATGTGGTACTTATATGTATAGCTTATGTTCTTAGGAATCTATTTCCTAAGAAATATAAAAAAAAAATTATAAAAATAACGCTGGCTACAGCCCTGGTTAGTTTCCGGCTAAATAAGGAGAGGTCACAAGTTCAAATCTCGGGTGGGTCACATGTTGACTGGCAGATTTTATGAGGTTAAGGTTTTATTAGGTATTTAGTATATGGTAGGTAGGTTTCCCTATGTAATTTAAAGCACAATGAATTAAACAACCATATAATGTACTAATTTATTTATAATAAGGCTCATAAGTGCTCCGTGTGTGACAGTTAATGGAGAAATGCTGACAAGTTCTTGTCCTGAGTTTGATGCTCTTCTCTCTTTTACAATTATTGGATCTTTGATAGTTATAGTTTCTTCAGTTTTCACGTCATATTCTCTGTAGTCGAGACTTCTTTGTTTCAGTGCACTTTCTTCGTTACTTCTCCAATAAAACTGAAGCAAAGTTGCGAGACACTGAAAATAAACACATAGCCAATCAACTAAGATACGTACGTAGAGTAGGTACCTACACTACAATACCCACCTAACTACATCATACCTATTCTGCTGAAAAAAAAAATTGAGACTTGTACTACCTACATACTAAATTATCATTCTTATTTCAGTCTCTGTTTAACTTACTTTGATTTTAAGTCTGTTATCTATGAAATCCTTCTCGGAAACCATGAAGTTAAGTTTTAAACTGGTGATTTCGTGTCCGCCGCTAATATTGTTGTATTCGGGCTGACTGACAGTGTTGACCGGGGCAGGGTCTCCGTTGATGTACCAGGCTAAGCCAGTCGCAGGCCGGGATTGACCCGAAGTGCACTTTACTTCGACCTTTTCCCCTATTTTGTAACGGGGGTGAAACCCAGATATAACAGGCCCGTGGTTTGGAAGAACTGCAAAAATAATAAGTAAAAAATAATCATTATAGTAGAGAAAGTGTTTACCTACGCCTTCTTTATTTCAAATTATATAGTAGTCTAAACTAAATATAGAATCCTATCTAAATTTATATTTTATTAATATTGTTCTTATTTCCAATAAAATAACTAAACTTACTAATAAGTGAAACAAAAAGATCTAAGTAAAACAAATATTTTTAATAACTTTTTTTTTGTTTTTTTCATTTCATTTCAATTTGAATCGGGGTCATGAATGCGAATTTTTTGAAACCTTAAATTTAAATATTTTTTATTAATGGATTGGACATAACTGTAATAGGTTAAGACTGCGATGATTTTTATTTACCGATAACCTTCATGTCACCATGATCGGACACGGTGGGAAACAGCGGCTTCTCCCCGGATACCTCGCACCGGTACCGCCCCGCGGTCTCCACTGACGCCGGAGACAGCGACAAGTTTGAACCAGAGATGTTAGTGTCCTAAAATAAACGATTGTTCTTTATTCAAAATAAAACATAGTACACAAAACGGGAATTAAATAAACCTAACCTAAGAATAAGAAATAATATGTCCTAGTTACGTACGCAAGAGTCTGGCCGAGTTTTTTCTTTGAATTCTGACCAGAGGCGTAGCTACTGCCGAATCAGTTATATCAAATCTGCCCTTTATAGATATCTGCCTCGTTGGTCTATTGGTAGCAAGTGCTGCGTTAGGACCGAGAGGTCCCCGGTTCGAGTCCGGGGTCGGGCAAAATTTGTGTGAGTTTTTCTGCAATGAAATTACTCAGCCCGGAGTTAGGAAGTTGGCGGTTGAACGCCCGTGCCTCGAAAAGCACGTTAAGCCGGTGGTCCTGCGCCCGATCTCTCATCGGTCATGTCGGATTGCCGTCTCACCGAATTATGAGAGTAAGGGAATAGAGAGTGCACTTGTGTTTGCGCGTACACTTGTGCACTATAATATGTCCTGCGCACTTGGCTGATCTCAATTGGGATCGGCCGCCATGGCTGAAATCGGTCGGACGCATTATATTTATATTATTATGTACTTATCATATTTTTACTTATGACAAAACGTCAAAGTGCCATCTAAACTTTTAATAAATCTGTAGAGAGGTCATTCGGTATGTACATTAAATATATTTTTAAAAATAACTATCTGGGGGTGATGATTCCTAAAGTATCTTTTCCACGCGGACAAAGTCGTCGGCGGCCGCTAGTTAAAAATAAAACTTGTATTGTAAATATGTCACTTCTACGATGTGGGATTAGTCTACAACGTAGAACTTATATTTCCGAGACTTATATCATAGGTACAGTACCGACAGTCAAAAGTCAAACTCTTATGCCCTTGAGATATGGATGCGATAAAGTCAAGAGTTGTACGTCTGTTGTGCTTTTGACTGTACCTACAATAAAAATAATTACTTCTGACGGAAGCCTAAGGCATAAATAAAATCAAAAATTACCTCCACATCTACTCCTGGTAGTTTGAACTTTTGCAATGGCTCCTGATTGGCTGGAACATGCCTGAAGAATTCTTTGCCGTCTTTATACCACTTGACCGAGTAGAGCTCCTCCGTAGGGCCGAGACCCCAGTGGCACATCAGGTGCGCCCGCCCGCCCTCGGGAACGTGCCTAGGCACGTGAAGTCTTAACAATTTCAGGGATCTTATGCATTCTACAATATTATGAATGGGTTTAATGAAACAGTTACTGCTAAGCAAGTTAACGATTATGTAACTAGGAATGTAGAGTCGAAGTAAAATTGGTTTTTGCAAACTAAGTACAGTACAGTAGTAATATTAATTTACAGTTCAATAATAAAAAAACATAGCTAACCTGTGAACATGAGGAGTAATAAAAATATAATCTTTTTTATATGATGAGACGACATAACTTGCGGTTGGGCGGTCAAGCTCTACTAAGAGATATTCATTGTTGTACTTTAAAATCTGAAATAAAGAATCAGGTTAAAATTAGATAAACTTTTTTCCAGTAGATAGGTTTAGAACCAAAGTTTCCCTGGAAGATATTTCTAATAGCGTATCTGGGTCGATCAACTTTTAAGTGTACATCAGTAAAAATTTTTCATTTTTAAAGTTTATTCGTCAATTAAGTTTGTTTTACACATTTGCACTAGATTATTATTTATATTTTAAGAATTCACATAGAGCAGAGCAATTTATTAAAATAAAATAGTAAATTTGACTCCGAAAGCCACATGACTCTAGCTAAAGTAGTCTCTTGGACAACTGAACTAAATAGGCTTCTGAACGTTAAAAATTCAGTCAAATTGCAAATCGTCACTTTATTCTCATTAAATATAGGACATATTTTAATTTACTACCCACAAATAAATGACATGGCTTTTAATTAATATGTTATTCCCAATCATATTGTCCCCTGGGCAACGATGACCTTCAAATGTAACAAACTTTTCATTTAACTAATAAAATAATAATTTATAGAGTAATATTTAACAATCTATGAATTCACTGTTTATATTTTCATTCATATTTGAAAATTTTGTAAAGCTCTCTGTTTTTTTTTTAAAGTATTTATGACAATAATGTATCTCTCAGAGTCAGGGACAAAGTGTTTGTCCAGTGGACATATACGGTTGTCCATAGGACATACTCGGGAGTTCGAAGGAAATACTAGGATAGAAATCGCCTGTATTTGTTTTTTTATGTAAAACAAAACTACAATGTGAATGTGTCTTCAATGACGTGACTAATAAATGGAAAATAAAGTTTTTTTTTATGCCAATTCTATTAAATTTGTCCTAAGGACAACCAAAATGTCCCATGGACAACGGTTTTGGTTGCCCAAGTGACCGGTTGTCCGAGTGACATTTATCTGTATTTGAGCACCCTGGTAATAAATAATGATATTTTGATTTAGGTCCTACGCGCAGTAAAAATATAGACTAAATAGAATATTTTCCACTTTAATTTACTGAGATATGTCAAATACTTAAGTTTTTATACCGGTTGTCCGGTAGACACACAATAAAGCCACCCACTTCTTCAAGACACACTCGGCCGACTGGCGACGCGGAAAAGATGAATTCGAAATGGCGGTTGGGTGAGTGCTGTCAATGAATTAATCGACTTGTTGTCAAGGCACTGATCACACCACCTGTGTTTTGTTTTCGGGACTTTTTTGCCGTTGTCCGGAGAACATAATAGTAACAGAGCCCACGACCAAAACCATGTCTCATAGCAATACGGCAAAAACCCTATACAATCTTTAGATTGTATGATTCTGAACCCGACTAGGTATATAGTAACGGTCGAAAGTGTAGCAACTGCGTGGGAGGCCATTTCTGCTGTGTCAAAAAAAAAAGGCAGTCGGTATTATAGCAATACGTCTGATAGTGATAATGTACATAGATTTTATAATTGTATTACGAAAAAGTTTGTTTTCAGACATTTTGTGCGTAGCACATAGCCTGAGCGCATTTTTGAAAATGTCAACAAACTTAGCCGACCTGTATCATAGCAATACGGATAATTTTTTTTTTAACTTTTCGTTTTGCTGCCTTGATTACCAAAAACCTGTTTTCAGACACTTTAAGTGTAGCATATGGAGTATATGCTAAAACGAAAATAACAAGTGTGCTTTAAATAAAACCAAAACTATCAAATCAATCAGTATTTAATTTCAACAGCCTCATCGCTTGTTACGCCCCTGCCCCTTTCTTACTATTATTCATTGGTTTCATTCAAGATACCTCAATACGATTCTTAAATGATATCTGAGTATCGAAAAGTTGTCTGATAGAAAAGATGCTACACTTCATTTGTCTGATATAAATTTTTTGCACATGTGGACAACTTATTCTATCATGTCTAGCAATTTTCAGACATATTGCTATGATACCGATCGGTAAAATTTGTTAACATTTTCAAAACGGTCTCAAAATTGTATGCGTCCACATTTCCGTCTGAAAATTGTTTTGTTCGCATCAAATAACCAAAATTTACTAATAAAAAAGATTTTCAGACGTATTGCTATGAGACATTTTTTTTGTCTCATTTTTAATCTTTTTAAGTGATTTTACGGGTTTGCGCTACACCACTAACGTCTGAAAAATATGTTTCCGGTATCTCAGAATCATCATTTAACTACAGGCTGCAAATCAGACATATTGCTATGATGCAGTTCGGTAAAATTCTTTGACAATTTTGAAAATTCGGTCAGATCAAACGCTACGCGGAAAATGTCTGATATTGGTATTTTCGAGTTCAGAATATTCTTATCTATCGATTTGATGCGGTTTTGGCCGTATTGCTATGAGACAAAAATTTTGGTCGTGGGCTCTGTTACTATAAGGATATTCAAATATATGAGGGACAAAAATGAACATGCCTAAAAATTGATAAAATTTTTAATTAGACAAAAATCTATATGCTAGAGACATTATAGACACTGCAATAAATAATTATGTACAAGCGCAATAAATCGCCCCCTATATTTTTTTTGTATAAAGTAATGTTTCATTTTACTAACCTACTGGGGGACACACAATAAATCACTATATCAGATGGTTTTTCAGCCGGACAACCATAAAAAATCAAGCATAATAGTGATTTTTTTAAAAATTATTTACTGGTTTATTTGCTCAATAACATACGAAATGCTACATATGTCAAAAACCAATGAATTTTATTTAGAACTGCGATTATTGGTCAGGGACACAACATAATACTGACATGACAAATAAAAGTTGTAGTCCAGTCAAATTAGGTAAAAATCTCGGAATTCGAGATACCCAGCTGTAAGTCTGTAAATACTTAGATATTGACACCCTAAAAGAGGTCTCAAAACCTACATATTGTAGGGTGTACGCAACTATTAAATTTTCAAGGTCAAATGTCACAAATATCAGTTTTATGAACTTTTGAGCGAAACGGGAAGTTTTATCATAAAAGTGTGTAGGAGAAAATAACTTATCTTCTATTTATCTATAAAAATTGTCTGTACGTTTTATTCCTAAGATTCACCATTTCAGAGATACAGCGATGCAAATAGTTGAAAAAGTTGTATTTTCAAAAGCTTCCAGGCCCACGTGCGATTGTGCTAGACAGTTAAAATTTTCACGAATGATGTATTTTAGTAGCCTCTATAACATCTTATACTAGAAAAAGCTTAAAACCAATGTTTTAGTGGGTTCTCATACAAAAACTATGTTTTTTTTTTTCTCTCACTTGGCCGGTTTTTAACGTGGTTACCCCAGTAAACCTATTCCAGATGACACCTTTTATACATGAAGAACACGTTGTTTATAAGGAAGCCTAGTTAAATAATTGTTTTGTGTTGTTTTCAGTATTCAGAAGATTTAAGATTTCTGCGTTTCATTAAATTAAATTTGGTTAATATGGATCTTCACGTTCATAATCGAGTTAGATGGACAGTTAACATTTTTAAAATGTAATTTTTTTCAGTTATACTTCAAACAGAAATTCTAATAATTGGTTATTTCGTACTTTTTGACCCATAATAAGCAGTTTAAATGTACTGAAACGTATATTGTATAGTACTAAAAACAACATAAAACAATTATTTATCTAGGCTTACATATAAACAACGTGTTCTTCACGTATAAAAGGTGTCGTCTGAAATAGGTTTACTGGGGTAACCACGTTAAAAACCGGCCAAGTGAGAGAAAAAAAAAACCATAGTTTTGTATAAGAACCCACTTAAACATTGGTTTTAAGCTTTTTCTAGTATTAGATGTTATAGAGGCTACTGAAATACATCAGTTGTGAAAATTTTAACTGTCTAGCACAATCGCACGTGGGCCTGGAAGCTTTTGAAAATACAACTTTTTCAACTATTTGCATCGCTGTATCTCTGAAATGGTGAATCTTAGGAATAAAACGTAGAGACAATTTTTATAGATAATTAGATGATAAGTTATTTTCTCCTTCACACTTTTATGATAAAACTTCCCGTTTCGCTCAAAAGTTCATAAAACTGATATTTGTGAAATTTGACATTGAAAATTTAATAGTTGCGTACACCCTACCATATGTAGGTTTTGAGACCACTTTTAGGGTGTCAATATCTAAGTATTTACAGACTTACAGCTGGGTATCTCGAATTCCGAGATTCTTACCTAATTTAAGCTTAAATGACTGGGCTATTGATCGACCCATCTACACTAGGTATTGTAGGTATCTACAACACTTACAGTTACGAGAGTACGGTAATAATAGAGTTGAGAGCTATAGACCAGAGCTTAGAATATAGCTAGCCTAGGCATCTAAAGTTTATGTCTATAGCCACCAAAATATATTTCAAACCTCCGTAAGTGATACGCTTAAATCTTTAACAAATAAACGAACCTTAACTTTCAATCTAAA
This sequence comes from Maruca vitrata, assembly GCA_039566165.1. NCBI lineage: Eukaryota > Metazoa > Arthropoda > Insecta > Lepidoptera > Crambidae > Maruca > Maruca vitrata. The sequence continues at coordinate 11,375,252 of CM076914.1, read as the reverse complement.
AAAAAATTGCTTACGAACTTGTCACGGTAAGGAGGCACACACTCGTATTACCTATATCTCACCAACTTAATAAGCTGTACCTACATTATTTTTATTCTAGAACTTAACAAGTGCACACTTTTCACTGATAACTTCTAAAGAACACAAGTCACTGGAACACAAGTTCCTTTCGCGATGGCCGTGTTGGTAATGTAAGGGCATCCGCTATAGTTTGTCGGCGCAGAGCTTGAGTAATTTTTGAACAAAGCTTGATTTTCCCCGTGCGTTTTAGTAGGTATTCTAATTTAGGAGCCAGCTTACCAAGTTACAGGCAACTATAATATTATTATATTAATGCTATAATGTAATTCTTATTCTTAATGGAAATCTTTCAAGTCTTGTGCGATTTCTGAATAAGAACGTCTTTAATATTGTCAGCGTGTTAGTACCTTTATACACACTCAATTCGATATTAATAATTCTATGGTATAAATATAAATTAAATATGATCTGTTTTTTTGAAATGCTAACACACATAGTCACGCCACCCAGACAGGGAGTAAAATCTCTCATGGTGGTGTCAGACTCCTCGACGATAGGCGAAAAGTCCGGCTCTACCTAGATCTTTGTACCAAATGTCATCCTATTCTGTTCAGTTGTTCACCTTCATTATATGAAATAGCTTTGTTCATTGAAAGGGCTAGTCAACGAATGGCTTATTCTGGTATTACAAATCGCCAAGACAGCAATTGAATGCAAATAAAATCGAACCATTAAAGTCGCCCTATAACTTCATGCTTGGTTCCGATTGTACGCACATTGAAGGAACTGAGTCAAGACAAATATTATTACACCATCTAACAACGTATTCAAAGCCGAAACGTAATTTTGCTGAGAATAGCCGTTCCGCGCCACCGTCTGCGGGCCGTTGTCAGCGCGAGCCCTCGTTACACAAATACGGTAGTAAGGGCAGTTGCAAATAAGGCCTCCTGCAAATTCACAATGGATTTAAATTGTAGCGATCATGACGAACGGCGTACGGACTGCCCGTGTCGGGTAATGACTCATACTTTCTACACAATGTGTAGTAAGTAATAACAGTAGATATTGCTAACCGTAATGGTTTAATATTCAAAAGACATGCAACCACAATCACATGAACCTGCACTCGTTAAAATTTAACTTGACCAACACATACGATTAGCAAATTCGTGTCTAGTTTAGGTACCTATGTTGTATTTACTTATTTTTAGCTGGTATGTATGGTCGTACATGATTTACCTAGTTATCCAATCGTTTATAATTTTTATTAATTAATAAATTTGATGTATATAGATAGGTAGTAGAAATCCTTAAATGCCTAAATCCTCTTAAAATGGCGCGTGCCCGTTGTAAAGATTTATAAACGTTAAGTGAGGATAAGGAGCGACAAACGAAAGTAATTAGCAGGACTTTGATATGGCCAGGCCGCGGGCGCGGCGCGGCCCGCGGGTAGTCACCAAAATGAGGCAATTTGTTCTGAGCCACCGCACTTAATGGCTTTTTTGGGACGAGTTGAAATATCATTACTTATTTTGTCGCTTGGAATGTTTACTTGCTGCCCTTATCCAGTTATCCCAAAAGTTTTATTAATTGATTGCCTATGAACTCACATTTCATCAAAGGTTTAGGCCTGTTTCTCAGCTGAGATGTTACGATTAACATAACAGTTAAACAGTTTTAAATCAAAAGCGTCGATGGCCGAGTGGTTAGGATCGTTGCTTGCCATGCGAGAGGTCGCCAGTTCAAACCTCGCCAGGTACCAATGTGTTTTTCAAATTTGAAATTCATATGTACCATCATTCGACGCTTTAACGGTGAAGGAAAACATCGTGAGGAAACCAGCACACCTGAGAGATTTTTCTACGGTGTGTGAAGCCATGTCAGAGGCCTACGGGCGGTTTAAAAACTCTGACACCAGGTTGTTCATCAACCATACGATAAGAAGAAGAAGTCTTAATTTACGTCTCCTGTCAACAAGTGGAAAAATGGATTATTACCGTATTTTTTAAAGTTTTAAATATATTATATTACCCAACAATACAACCTGTATAAAGGTGTAATGGTAAATCAGTGTTAGTTAGGTTTACTCGTAGGTCGTTATAATTTACCTACAGATTTACCAGATTGTAGGTAGGTAGTTCGTCATCTAAAATAAACTTAACTAAAAATAAAACGGTACTTAAGTACTTACCCGAAGTCGAATATTCAAATGTATTCCAAAGAAATTGTCGTTTATTTTTATTCAACGTTTAATGGCGCAATCCTAGGGCTAATGGTTCGAGCGCAATTGTGATGTGAAGTCAGTTGAGAGAAATGTTCTGTCGTCGTCATGGGTCCTTTATAAAACCAAATATTCGTGGAGAACTGTCAGACGAGTCTTAGGCTTCTGACCAGTTCAAGTACCTTTAGTAATATGAATAGAATGACACTTTTTAGTGTTATGCGTGTGTCGGTAGTGGTGTGGTTTTTTCTGGTGTGTGTTGGTGCGACGGCAGGCTGCAGGCCCCGTGTTTACCTGCACAAGGCAATGCAGACTGACCTGACGGGAAGGAGCTGCAGAGGCTATGTCGCTATCAAATCTTGTAATGGATATTGCCTAACACATGAGGTATCCAGCCTTTTTATATTAAGTGCCCTAAATTGTAGGTACCAATTTCAAAACTGTATATTGTCTATGTTGCCTACTTATTATAGTCTTTTTTAGCTTAGATGATCCCTGTGACACTTCATTGTGTTCTGAATCATGCATCTTACGTTTGACAAACGAAAATAATTTTATTGCAAACTTTTTTCATTTTATTGCGGCGTCATTAGGAAAAATATAAAAATAAATAATTTTAAACTTTTAAAAGAGAAACAGTATCGTTTAGTTGAATTTAATGTAATAGACTTTTTTTAAAAATACCTTTTTTTAAAATATCTATGCAGTTCGTATACGTAGAACGGAACGTAGTAAGAGCATAGAGCTGGGACTAACATAATCGGGTGCAATATTGCTATCACTTAACAATCGCTTCAGTCACTCGTGATATAAAACTAGGTACTTAGATGTGAAACTGCGCAGTGTCAGCCTCCGAATAGTCTATAAGTTTTTCGACTGTTATTTATTCACAATTTACCATGGCGCTTTTTTTATCAAATTACATACAGTTAACTTACCATACTTACTTATCTATATAATATATATATCTATAACTCAAAGGTGACTGACTGACTGACTGACATAGTGATCTATCAACGCACAGCCCAAACTACTTTACGGGTTGGGCTAAAATTTGGCATGCAGGTAGATGTTATGACGTAGGCATCCGCTGAGAAAGAATTCCCACGGGAACAGGAAATAGCGGGGAAATCCTTTTGTATGAAAAATCAAAACCGCTTAAGTAAGACGCTTGAAATTTGTCATGCAGGTACCTTAGTTAACTTAAAGTTTATTGCAACAGGATATTTCGAAATTTCCACGGGAACGGGAGTTAGCAGGGAAAAAAATGTATGAAAATATCTAAACCACGTAAGATAGATAATTGAAATTAGGCATGCGGATACCCTAATAAACGTTAAGCTTAGTTGCAATAGGATATTGCAAAATTCCCACGGGAACGGGAGTAATTAGGAAAAAACATTTGTATGTAAAATGCTGTAGCTCCCGCGAACGAAGTCCGCGACTTCGTTCGCGCAGCTAGTCTATATTAATATTATAAAGCTGAAGAGTTTGTTTCTTTGTTTGAACGCGCTAATTTCACTCAGGAACTACTGGTTCGAATTAAAAATTATTTTTGTTTTGGATAGACCTTTTATCGAGGAAAGCTTTAGGCTATATAGCAACACGCTGCGACCAATAGGAGCAAAGAAACAACAGGAAATGTCTAAAAAACGAGGAATAACGCGGACGAAGTCACTGACACAGCTAATACCTACAATATAAAAAATGCTTGGTTAAAAACCAGATGACTTTTCAGATTTCAGATTGGCAGTTCCCTCACAAAGTATCTCACCACCCGGTGTGTTCGTACGGAGACAGGAAACCCTCTTCGGTGAAGTTGGAGGACTGTGACCCGGGTGTTCAGCCAGGGACCGAGAACTATCATTTCGTGGAGGCCGTGAACTGCAGGTGTAAGGTGAGACAGTTCCATTTACCACTATAGTAGATGTATACAAATACAAATAATGGTAGTAACTGTATATTTCAATATTGTTGATTGGTCGACCAGGCCAATGACTAGGTTATCCAGTCAATATAAAAAAAAGTTGGCAAGCAAGTAGGTATACATGTTTTGTGTGTATTTTTATGTCTTGTTTTGTAATTTCAGATTTGCTCATCAGATGACACGAGCTGTGAATGGGCACAACCAAATTCTTTGCTTCTGGGTGGTCTTATGCTGAAAAAAGAATCACAAGAAGACTTATTAAATGACTTGGAGTGAATGCATACACACAACGATTATGGGAACTACCGACCGGCTAGCTTTTATTAAAATATAGGGATCCTTGAAACATAAGGTTACGTAATTTAAGTAGATTTATCTAAATTTACATGTTGCAAGATTTAATTAGATACTTTTAATAAAAATACCTATTTGAACTGCCTACTTACCTAAGTTTCTTTTAAATAACTAACCAATACAAATAACACAAAAACGAGATTGATTTTTATTTCTTATGTTCCCATACCAACTCATACAAACAGGTTCAGCAACCCTAATAAAATAAAAAAACATATGAAATGTTAAAGCTAAAACGCAAACACTAACTAAATGAATATGTGAGTTGATTGTTATTATAAAAGCAACACTTTAAACCTAGGTATCTATCTACCTAATATTTTTCAGGTGGGAGACGTTTTGTCGACCGGTTGCTGTTACCACCATACAGTTGCGTAAAACCCGCCAAGTGACTCTGGCCTCTCTCGGTTAGGTCGCGTTCCGGGATCAGCACTGTACGAACCGGAGCCAGGGGGGACCATTGCTACGGCAAGCGCCGGACCAGTGGAGTCTTAGCGGCGGCATTGTGCGGGCGGAGCGGGTCAGCCCGCCGGCCTGGGAGACCCGTAGAAACGGGGGCCCTTCCGTCCAGCGGACTGGCCAACTCGGACCCGCACAGCTCAATACCAATGCGAGACTCCACGCCTTGTCTCGTTGTTGCCGCGGCAGTGGTCTCCTCTTTAAGCGGGCTTTCAGGGTGAGTGCGACAGGCTCAATATGGTCTATTGCGCCTGTTGACCTCATATTTGGATCTCACTACCGCTTTCCATCAGGCTGAGTGAGGTCATCTTGTTAGCTTATTATAAAAAAAAAAAAAAAAATATTTAAGAAAATATGAAAATTGCAAATAATGAATGTAACAAACTTACAAGAGTTCACCCGTAGATATATCTAGTTTCACTATTAAACTTAAAGGAACAGTGGGCCTACCATGAGTTTAAAACTTACGCACTCGATATCGCCTACGTAAATATGTCTATGAAAAACTTGTACAGCGCCGCCTGGTGGTTACGCGAAGAACTACAATCGGCCATATGAAAAAAACAACTCTATAGGTTTTTAACGTACGTAATTTTTCGATAGCCAACTCATGGTAGGCCCACTGTAGTGCAAAGTATAGGTACCTACTTACTTAATATGTAGATCCCTTTGTATGTAAGTAGATGATTTACTGTGGTGACTTATAAAGTTTTACTACCTTGGGATTAAACATTGCGGGCCACTGATTTGATAAAGTCGGCACACTGCGCAACGAAAATATGTTTTTTTTTTCATTTTAACTAATGAAGAAATAAGTGTTGCTGTTAAATCGTTGTTTAATTACTTTAAATAATCCTTTATTAATATAATATATTAATTAATTACAAAAAATGTGTCAAATTGGAACGATTTAACAATTATAATTTAGAATTACTTTTTTGTAATCAGTACCAGCGAGTGTGAGTATAGACGCAAACAGTGTGCGAGTGAGAAGCGAATAGTTACGCCATTCTTACTGCACTGCACTGGTTGTACCATCATCAAATATTATGGACCATAATATAGATACTTAAACCCTATGTAAAACCTAAACATAACCTATTACATCAAAACTATTATAATTTTTTTAAAGTATAATTTTTACAATCATACCTAATTATTTTGACATGAAAACCTTTCGAATCAGACAGCGTGGCGCCCGTGGCGGTGTCTTGCTATGTTTCCCACTTTTCCTCCGTTGATCTTCGATACAACCAATGACTAACGCATTAAGCTTAATAACTATCTATAGCCACGATCTTTTAATAGAAATATCAATCAAAGCCAATCTTGTCCGCTCAGTTTTTCGCGTAAGTCTCAGTCGATAAGATTATTACTGGACATACTACTATACATTAAATTTGTTGCCTCATTTATCTCACTTAATTACGTGATTTCTGTATTGACGAGTTCAAAATTATAAATAAAGAAGACGTTTTTAGTGTGGTTTATTTTTCATATGATGAGTACTAATGATGTAGGAACCCGCGCCATGGTTACAAGACAAGCGTAAACATTTAAAAAAGTAAAACGTCATATTGTTTCACTGTCGTCGGGAAGAGATTGAATAGTGTAAAAATAATTTAATGTTGGTGTTTAAACATAAATTTTCTTATTGTATTAAAATTTTCTAACTGGTGAAATGTCTAAAATATAAATGGAGCTATTGTGATGTATCTTAGAAATGTAGAAAATTAATTGTCTCCGCGCTTTCAAGTGTTATGGAATGGAAAGCATTAGTCATGAAATTCTTTAGTGTAATTGTTGTGTTATGCGTTTTTTTACATAAATGCCAAGCCTTAATAACAGATAAAACCGATTCTCATTCACTACTCAAAGCAAATTCAACATCAGAGCAGAAAGGATGGAACATAAAACTGGACATATATTTTTCGAAACCTTTACAACCAGTGTATCATAAACCTTTGGGATCAGACGTACGATTTAAATGTGAAGCGATTCTTAATTTTACTAAAGTAGAAAAATACACAAAAAACAAAGAAGGTATTGAAACATTGATAAAGGAATCTCCACCAGATCATATACAACAGACACTCATGAAAAATGTGAAGTTTTACTGGTTAAAAAACAATAAGATCATAACAGACTTTGATAATCATAAGATTAAAACTTCTACTAAAATGAGTAATGGTACTATAGGTTCTAATCTAAGGATCAAGGATATTGATAGTTCTGATGAAGGAAATTACACTTGTGTTATCAAACAAAACTATGAAAAATATCAAACTACTTCCCTTAAAGTTGTGACGACAGTGGATGTGACAGATAAGTTGGACATTCCTACATACACTTCTGTGTTTCCTAACAATGAATTAGAACTTCCAGTAAAAACCACACCTGAGCTCAAGTCTGAAGATATGAAATCTCAACATTCAGAGGTCAGCCAATCACCTAACAACTCTGAGCCTCAAAAGTTAGAACCGATTTGTCAAGAGTACATGGGGAGCATCTGTGCCACCCACCTCAAAGGTCAATTTGTTTACATACCATTTGACACAACACAAGATGCTCTAGAAGATAAACTTTTAAAAGCTATACAAGTTACAAAGTACTCAAATGACATCAGTTCACAGTGTGAAGGCTATGCTTTGCCTAGCCTCTGTTATTCCACATTTCCAATATGTAGAGATCCTCTTGAGACAAACAAAAACTTCTTTGATGAAGTTAAACATGTATTTGAGATACTCTCTACCACAGAAGTACCAAATGAGGATGAAAACTTGCCTCCCATAGTTTTCGAAAACTTGCCACCAGGAGTAGTGCCCAGTTTGATCAATAAGGGACATAAAAACTTGACTCTACAAGCTTTTAATTTTCGGAATAATTCTACCATTTTGAGAAGGGTGTGCAAGCAAGACTGTGAAATATTGGAAAATGAGCTATGTCAAACTGAGTATGCTATAGCCAAAAGACACCCACATATTGGACAACAACTTATCTTAGAAGAATGCCAAGACCTACCAGAGGAAGACCCAGAATGTCTTAAGATTGGCATTGGCCCTGTGATGGTGTCTGATGATGAGTGCTATTGGGAAAATGGGAATGGGTATCTTGGCCGGGTGAATGTTGCCAGTAATGGAATGGCCTGCATAGAGTGGTCAAAACAACTGCATGTTAGAGTTTCAGACTACCCAGAACTGTCAGGATTGCATAGTTATTGTAGGAATCCTGGAGGCATCAAGTCACAACCCTGGTGCATTGTTGAAAAAGATGGAAAAACAGAGAAACAACATTGTGATATAAACAAATGTGCCCACAAAATTTGGATTTATATTGTTGTAATATTCTTACTTTTAACAGTATCCATTGTTGGCTTTATCATCTGCCTCTGCTATAGACACAAAAACAAGGGCAATGCTGCAACCATCAGGGATATCAACTTACCCAGTGCAGATAAGAACATTTATGGGAATTCAAGATTGAACTCTCCGATAGAAATGAATGAATTATTAACTAATCAAAATATTACCAATCAACCCCATTTAACAAGGAATACGCGAGGAAATGGCGTATTACGTATTCCTCAATACTCCTTGTCACAAATAAAATTTTTAGAAGAACTAGGGGAGGGAGCCTTTGGTAAGGTATATAAAGGCGCATTAAAAAAGAATGGCGAAACTCAGTATGTGGCAGTGAAAGCATTAAAAGAGAATGCATCAGCAAAGACTCAGGCAGATTTTAGGAGGGAGATAGATTTGATCTCTGAACTGACCCATGACAATATAGTTTGTATTGTTGGTGTGGCTCTTCGGGAAGAGCCTCTGTGCATGTTGTTTGAGTTCATGGCTCGTGGTGACCTGCACGAGTTCCTGATGGGGCGAGCGCCGCCTTCTGGTAAAGGATTGCCCCCCATGAGGTTGCTGAACATTGCTAGCAACATCGCTGCTGGAATGCAATATCTTGCCTCACATCATTATGTGCACCGAGATTTAGCGGCCAGAAACTGCTTGGTGTCTGATGATTTTATAGTTAAAATATCTGACTTTGGTCTTTCAAGAGACATTTATAGTTCAGATTATTATAGGGTCAGTATCATTAAGGCTCACTAGATAATTTATATTTTATATTATTACTAAAATGTTATGTAATTCTTGTTAACCATTTCACTTCAGGTACAATCAAAAAGCTTATTACCAGTACGTTGGATGCCCCCTGAATCAATTTTATATGGAAAGTTTACAACAGAGAGTGATATATGGTCATATGGCGTTGTTCTATGGGAAATATACAGCTATGGTTTACAGCCATATTATGGGTGAGTACTGAGTGACACTTTATATAATTCCAAAAAGTATTATACTTAGCACTTATTACTTGATCTATTCAACTTGTATCCTAGGCTAGGATTATGTTTAAAGAAAGGCAATTTGTAAAATTTTCTGTTATGGAATCTGATTCTACTTTATGAATAGGAAGAATAATGTAAACATAAATATTTTAAACTATGACTTTAGGAAATCTGTAGCTTTGATTTACAATTTTTTTTTTCCATCATGTGATGTGATGCATGTGGTTATTGTGGTTGTAGCTCATAAAGTACACATGCACACGGCATTGAACCGACAATCAATTACACAGTTGAATGCACATACAGAGTTTCACTATGAAACTTTCTCAAAGAAAAACAGCAAGTGTGCAACATTTTTCTCCATGTAGGTAAATAGGCAAAAATTTTTGTTATAAAAAAATATTTTTTCAATAATTTTTTATAGGATCCATGTCTGATGCGCCAAGAATTGTGGGTTCAATTCCCACTCGGGACAAATAGTGCACAAGTATGCGCGCAAACACAAGTGCACTCTCTGTTCCCTTACTCTCATAGTTCGGTAAGAAGGTATTCCGACATGACCGATGAGGGATCGGTCGCGGGACCACCGGATTAATTCCGAGGCACGGGCGTGCAACAGCCAACTCCGGGCTGAGTACCTAATTTCTTTACAGAAAAACTCGCACAAATTTTGTCAGACCCCGGACTAGAACCGGGGACCTCTTAGTCCTTACGCAGTGCTTGCTACCAATAGACCAACAAGGCCGTTAATCATAGGAGGATCATAGGAGGGAGGGAAAACATGATATGTAAGAGCATTACATGCCTTAATGACACGGGCCAGAAGAGGAACTGAACCTCTTGTTCCGAGTCACCATATGATTTGATGTACAATTTATTTATTCTGGTGTATAATCTGTGTATCAGGTACAGCAACCAGGAGGTGATCGCGATGGTCCGCGGCGGCGAGGTGCTGGCGGCGCCGGCGGCGTGCGCGCCGCCCATGTACGCGCTCATGCGCGACTGCTGGTGCCACACTCCGCAGCGGAGGCCTAACTTTGAGCAGATCGTCCATAGGTAACTGGCAAACCTTTGCTTCTGTTTGGTTAACTAATGAAGAGGTGTTGGTGGCGTGATCATAATAAGTGTTTTACGGGCGAATAGCCCAGAGGGCCTACCATGAGTTGGCTATCGAAAACTTACTTACGTTAAAAACCTATCGAGTTGTTTTTTTCATACGGCCGATTTTAGTTCTTCGCGTAACCACCAGCGGCGCTGTAAAAGATTTTCATAGACATATTTACGTAGGCGATATCGAGTGCGTCAGTTTTAAACGCATGGTAGCCCCACAGATCCACCGCTCGCGCCGTTTAGCATCAATAACAACATTAATATGCAGCGCTATTCAGTTTAATTTTTTAATTAATTTAAAATTTGCAGTGAAGAGGTTTTGTTTATTTACTCCATTTTAACAAGTGTACTCTTGCCATCGCACCGTGCCGTAACTAGGGCGGTGACAGCTCAGACACAGGGTTGGCCCCTGGAAGGGCTTTGAAATTACCAGACCAGTATCTAGATTTTCTCAAGGGCGGAGTTTTGAATACTCGCACCGAGCGCATAAAAGGCTAGTTCGACACTGCAACCACGCACAATCGTCGACTCTTAATACTATCGGGTAATTCCTATTTGTCCCCACTAAACTTTGTCTCTGACTAGGTCACTGAGAGTTTTTCTTAATAATGTCACTTGAAACCTTAAGGAGAGGAGTAGTCTCAAGCAAAGGAAAATTAACACAAATACATATTGGGCAGATTGACTGGCTATTTTTAGACAAGAGTCGTAGTGGACCTCAAAGGAGACAAAGTTACTAGGGAACCTACTAATGGGTAAATAACCCATACCGGCCAGTGACCATTGGTTTCCATTACAGGATCCAGGAGTGGATTCAGATGGGCGGGTGTCCCGACACGGCGGCCCCTGAGGCGGGCGGCAGCGGCGCGGCGCGGGGCTCCCGCGACCTGCAGGAGCGCGCGCCGCTGCTGCCCCCGCACTGCTCCGCCTCCAACGGCTCCCTCGCCACCGGCAGCCTCAAGAAACGAGCCGCCGCCCGCGCCGACGACGCCCGCTCCACGTGTAGCGAGGTCCCCCCACTCGCACCCAAAACGAAGAAACACAGCTCCGGATCACTCATCGACGCGGACAAGGTAGGCAGAGACACCGTCGTCAGGATACCGAACGCGCAATTCGGCAACGAGATATAGTTAGATTTGATGACAATACGGTCGGTTAATAGGCTGTTCGGAAACTCGTTTATCTAGTTCGCCCCGCTAGAGAAACTCACTGTTGCACGTCGATGTAATGGAGAATGTTAATGGTAATTAGGTAACTTTGAAGTATTTGACAATCTGAATCGACATGTGTAATTCGTTTCGACATACAACCAAAATTAAAAAGTTATAAATGTTTAAAGTTCTGACCGTTTGCACTTTTCGTACAAAATGAAGGTAGTGATATGACGTCACACCACAACATGCAGTACCTACATTGTAAAAACAAATTTTTCGTACTTTCACCTTCTAAAATATAAATTTGATTATATTCCATTGTGAAATTGAGGCACAGTAACATTCTCCATTACAACAGTAACTACATCGCAAAGACAAAATAGGAATGCTAGGCCGGCTTTGATAAAACGAAGAAGTAATTGATTGATAGATGATAAGTTAACTAGTTTCCATTGTACTTAAGTGTTGTCTATTTATTACCAACATTAATATGTACGAGTATTAGTGAAATTTGACTTTTTTTTGTTTTTATTTTAAAATGTTTATTGAACACTTGCCAGACGCCATTAATACTGCCCTACAACTGTTGCTGACACGAATCACGCCTTCTAGAATATTATTGATGTAATACGTATATAGCAGCAAGTAGCCGATCTCAAAATTATTTTTTTACCATTATACTTTAGAATATTCTATGTTTCAGTTATGTGTAAGATATTAGACGCCTTTTTATCTTATTTTTTTTTATTATCATGAATAGAACTTAAGGATCAAGAAGGAAGGTGATAGTGTAATTTTTGAGATACATTTTATAGAATTAATTAGCTTAAGATTTTTACTTATTAATTTATTTATATTATTGTTAAGAGAGCCAGATAATGTGCCCCATAATTAGTTATGATACGTTTATGTGAAATAGTTTTTGATTTATGAGGGGTTCAAAAGTGGTTCCAAATGGTTCGTGTAATATAACACACGGTGCGGCTCGCCAGTTCTGTTTCTTGAACTTGGCTTGACACGCTACCGCGTGTCTAGATTCTAATAAAGTTTGTTGATTAACTAAATGTTTGTTAAACACAACTACAGCAGAATCTGTAAATGACATATGTATGTCACCGTAAAATTTTAAATAACGCTAGATTGCAATCTATCTCGCGAGATGGTGAACTGTCGAAAAATTGTGAACCATAACATACTGCTTACAATTTAACGTATTATTATTCGTCAGAATGCAATCTATCAAAGTGAAACTGTTCAATTGCAATCTTACAATTGTCATATTGTGAACTATGCCTATTGCCGACCAATCAGGGACAGCCATCCAAAGGCTGTCCCTGATTGGTCGGCCTTACGGTAAACCATTCTGCGTCTATAGAGCTAGGAATAAAACACAAGTGTCTTTCAAATAAAATAATTGCACTTCAAGAAATTGTTACATCTAGTAATAACTTATTTATTATTTAGTAGGTAATCAATAAATTGATATCACGTAGTAAGAAAAAAAATTATCGAAATAATATTTTTTTTGCTTAGATTTTTGTCTATGTGATCGGATGTGATCGGATGATCACAATAAAAAATAAAAATTTAAAAAAACAATTTTAATATGTACATTCATTAACGTTTTGAAAACGTAACTTAATTGTCAATTAGAAAATGAAAGTAAATTTCACCAATAAAAAATTTCACTTATTGATGCACGTCAACGAACTGTGGCCTACGAACCTGGAGTTACAAAAAACATTGGCTTTTTTGCAATTACACTTATTGGAAACGCATTGTCCATTTTGTCTCAATTCTTGGAGTGTATTTATTTTATTTGACTGAAACCGGTGCTTTATTACTAACTCTATGGACACAGAAAGGTCAATTGTAAGGCCGACCAACCAGGGACCGCCTTCGGACAGTTGACAATTTGACAGTTTCACTTCGATATATTGTAATCTAACGAATAATAACACGTTTAATTGTAAGCAGTTTGTTATGGTTCACAAATTTTCGAAAGTTCAAAATCTCGCGAGATAGATTGCAATCAAGCGTTATTTACAATTTTACGGTGACATGTACAACTTATAATATACTTAATATACTCGTAATTATTGCAGGTACACTTATAATGTTGTAATTTGTGGTTATGAAAATAATTATGAACTCTACACGATTTAAAACGTTTATTGAAATATTATATGTATTTTGTACAAATGAAACACATTTAGTCACTGTCCGGTTCCATTATTCCCTCTATCATGCAACTTGAGGGAATCGTTGCCTCTAAGGAACTTAGGCCGGGTCACTCAAATTAAAACTAAACTTTAACAAAAACAACGACAACTTAACAAATCAACGATAACAAGTCACGAAAAACATGAATCGTAAAAACATGGTCACTCAAATTAAAACTAAACTTTAACACAAACAACGATAACTTAACAAGTCACGAAAAACATTAATCGAAAAAACATGATCACTCAAATTAAAACTAAACTTTAACAAAAACAACGATAACTTAACAAATCAACGATAACAAGTCACGAAAAACATGAATCGAATATCTCAAACAGCAAAACACTTTTCTTTTCAATGAGGGTTTTCGCGTATGAGAAATCCACTAGACGTCAAGACGTAGACATAAGGTCTAACTGTTACGTGATTAGTGAATATTGACATGTCTGTCAATGTCACGTCAAAAATAACCAATCATGCTGCAGTTGGACCTCACGCCTACGTATTGCCATCTATAATATTGTTGCGAGAACGGGGTACGTTAAATTCAAGATACGCCAAAAGTCACCAAAAGACAATTAATTTATTTATCGACTAACAATTACACAATTAAACACTTACAAACACAATTAAAAACACTTAATTACAACACTAAACACTAAATTACACTAAAGCACTGAATCACACTAAAACACTGAATTACACTGAAACTATTCGCAGTTAACGCACTCGATCACTCCAAGTTCGCAGGAGACTGATTCGCTTCGCTTTCCCAAATCGGAACTGTCCCGTCGCGTCGTACATCCCGCTTTTATACCCAGAGACGCAGCTCTTCGCGTGGCGTCGAGAATATTCTCGCGGGGATCGAAATCTCTAGAACTCGCTAGAGCTTGCTCGGACCGACCAGAGTGTGTGACGTAGTATCGTGCAAGCGAATATAGACCTTATCCATACGTCGATAAGACTAATTTCGCTTGCACGGTCTCTCGTGGTTGTAACACTATTATTATTATTCTAGAACACGGTAGAGCTCGCTACGACCGTGCAAGCGAATATAGACCTTATCTATACGACGATAAGACTAATTCCGCTTGCCCGGTCCCTCGTGGTCGTAACAATATATATTATAGTGAATTTCTCATTCGCGAAAACCCTTATTGCACTTGACTGCGCTGACAGCGTGTCGAAACCGCAACTGACGAATAGCGATTGAGCGGCCTGCTGCAGTCCAGCACGCGGCGCACACTCACCAATAGCGTCACTCCAGTCTTGACGCATTCCGCCCGCCCCTCAAAAGAGACCTAAAAATCGCTTTCTGCGAAGTGGTCATCTTTCGTGAACCAACCTGTACCTCAATAACACTACGAGGCTATCCTATACATGAACTTAAATTGAAACTGATATATTTATATATATTTAACTATTACACTCTTGAAACACATTGAATGGGAAATCAACATGTTATTTATACGTTTATATGCATCAAACTTTATTATCAATAAAATTAGGTTTTAGTTTTCCTCCTAAATATGGATTCCTTTTATGAAGCTTCATAATTGACTGATTTTGCTACGAGCTTTAGGTTATTATTTAGTACGTATAATTAATTTAATGGGTGGTGAAATTAAACTTACGTACGTACAGCAGCTAGAAAACATAAAGAAGCTAATTTACATTCCTGAAAACAAACCATTATTATTATGTACCTTAATTCTTTCTCGCTCATTACGAACAAATAAATTTATGTAATTTAATGAATTGTAAATACGATCTTGCGAATTATTTCCAACTTTGTGTTATTTGTGTAGATAATTAAGAGAGTAATATTACGATTATCATTATTATTTAGTAACTATTTTAACGTGGTTATTATTGCCCTTTAGTAATTTGTACCTATGCAATAATTATTTCATACTTTTTATAAAAGTAAATTTTAGTATGTCTCGTCCTCGCCAAAGACCTTTTTTGTATGTGATACATTAATTTTTTACTTAGATCTAAATTGTACTTCAGAAATAAAAGACATATAAAATAAGTAATTGTTGTTTATTAAAATTTATCACCTTAACCCTTCTTTAGAAGTAAAACGTTATTTAACTTGAACACTGTCATCATTATCATTCTTGTCTTCCAGATCCTTATTTTTATGGTTAATTATGAACAATCCATGGACTTTCATGTGCGTTTTGCGAATGGAGTTGGACATGAATGCTCTGTCGCATATTTCACAAACGTAGGGCTTTTCACCTGAAATAAATATTCTCTCGCTTTAGAATAGATAGTATTAGGAACCTGGTAAATTCAATTGCGAAAAAGAATGCTCTTGTTGCACATGGTGACTTTATTATCAGGAGTTTTAAATCAGTTCATCATTATCATCATCATCATCATCATCAGCCCATATACGTCCCCACTGCTGGGGCACGGGCCTACCCTAAATTAGGGCGATAAGGCCTACATCATTATGAGATGTCAAAATGGCGAACCATAAGTAGTTAAATTAGTATACCGTAAATAAATAAATAACTTCAAAGAGCACTTAAGGATGTTTATTGTGTGGCAAAACCAGGTAGGTGAAGCGTCCTAAACATATTCGTTGCGGGGCAATATGTAGGTACCGACCGTCAGTGCAAACCAGCCTTAAGTTCTTTAAATCTTGGTCTTTTTTGGAATAATAAAAATCCCATCATGCTATTGAGGGTTGAAAAGTAACTAGGATGTTCCTGGTTCACTCGTTGGCAGTAGCGGCACACGAGCGGAGCACGAGCGTGCCGTGATACCTGTGTGCGTGCGGTGATGCCGCGTGCGCGCGCTGCCGGAGTAGAAGGCGGCGGGGCAGTAGCGGCACACGAGCGCGCCGTGATACCTGTGTGCGTGCGGTGATGCCGCGTGCGCGCGCTGGCGGAGTAGAAGGCGGCGGGGCAGTAGCGGCACACGAGCGCGCCGTGATACCTGTGTGCGTGCGGTGACGCCGCGTGCGCGCGCTGGCGGAGTAGAAGGCGGCGGGGCAGTAGCGGCACACGAGCGCGCCGTGATACCTGTGTGCGTGCGGGGTCGCCGCGGGCGCGCGCTGCCGGAGTAGAAGGCGGCGGGGCAGTAGCGGCACACGAGCGCGCCGTGATACCTGTGTGCGTGCGGTGATGCCGCGTGCGCGCGCTGGCGGAGTAGAAGGCGGCGGGGCAGTAGCGGCACACGAGCGCGCCGTGATACCTGTGTGCGTGCGGTGACGCCGCGTGCGCGCGCTGCCGGAGTAGAAGGCGGCGGGGCAGTAGCGGCACACGAGCGCGCCGTGGTACCTGTGTGCGTGCGGTGATGCCGCGTGCGCGCGCTGCCGGAGTAGAAGGCGGCGGGGCAGTAGCGGCACACGAGCGCGCCGTGGTACCTGTGTGCGTGCGGTGATGCCGCGTGCGCGCGCTGGCGGAGTAGAAGGCGGCGGGGCAGTAGCGGCACACGAGCGCGCCGTGATACCTGTGTGCGTGCGGTGATGCCGCGTGCGCGCTGGCGGAGTAGAAGGCGGCGGGGCAGTAGCGGCACACGAGCGCGCCGTGGTACCTGTGTGCGTGCGGTGATGCCGCGTGCGCGCGCTGGCGGAGTAGAAGGCGGCGGGGCAGTAGCGGCACACGAGCGCGCCGTGATACCTGTGTGCGTGCGGTGATGCCGCGTGCGCGCGCTGGCGGAGTAGAAGGCGGCGGGGCAGTAGCGGCACACGAGCGCGCCGTGGTACCTGTGTGCGTGCGGTGATGCCGCGTGCGCGCGCTGGCGGAGTAGAAGGCGGCGGGGCAGTAGCGGCACACGAGCGCGCCGTGATACCTGTGTGCGTGCGGTGATGCCGCGTGCGCGCGCTGCCGGAGTAGAAGGCGGCGGGGCAGTAGCGGCACACGAGCGCGCCGTGATACCTGTGTGCGTGCGGTGATGCCGCGTGCGCGCGCTGCCGGAGTAGAAGGCGGCGGGGCAGTAGCGGCACACGAGCGCGCCGTGATACCTGTGTGCGTGCGGTGATGCCGCGTGCGCGCGCTGCCGGAGTAGAAGGCGGCGGGGCAGTAGCGGCACACGAGCGCGCGCACGCCGCGGTGCCGGTCCTCGTGCGCGCGTCGGGCGGCGCGCGACCTGAACGCGCGCGGGCAGCGCGAGCACGCGAAGCGCGCGTCGGCCGCGTGCGCCTCCAGGTGCTGCTTCATCTGCGTTTACAAAAATAGCCTTACAATTTATGAATATCCTACCTCAGAAGTATCTTAGAGTGTGTACCTCTCAGCACATTTGTTATGTAAATAGTAAATGAATACTCAAAATACAACTGAAATATGTATGTAAAAGACAAAACCAGATAATTCTTTACATATTATAGTTGGGGTATAAACCAATAATCCACGACTCTTGATGCAAGAGACGGCCCGATGATGATGGTGGTCCACCGAGCCATATAAAGTCATGTCAATAATTTCATTACTATTTTAAACCAATAAATAAAGTCAAAGCATGAAAATAATTACCCGTGGACCGATTTCTTTTCCACATATTGGGCAAATGGTATGCACCACGCCACAATTATGTTTATCATAACTTTGCTGATCTTTAAAAACTCTATTACATTTCCGACAAGTAACTTTTTCTGCTGTATGTCTCCGTACTATATGCTCCTGTAAAACAAAAAAAAATACAAAGTGGGCTGAGACGTTACTAGTCCTTAATAGCACAATCGGTTAAAAAGTTTAGTGATTATTTGAATCGCTTCAGTACTTACTATTGCATAGCAAAATATTAAGTAATATTAGAATTAGATCATTGTATTCTACATAATAGCGAATTGTGGATCTTGATTACCATCGTCATCATCTCGGCCTATTGTTATCCACTGCTAAGTATAGGCCACTCCCTATAACTACAACTTTCCAGCAAGACCGGTTTACGGCTTGTTTACCGTATTGATAGTTAATTAATAATATTCAATGATTATTTAAATAATATCATGACACTCACTTTAAGACCGCTGCGTCTTTTGCATGAAAACTCACACAATTCACATTTGAAAGCTTTAATATCTAAATGCGAAACCTTGTGGACTCGTAAGTTGTTTTTGTTGTTAAAACTGAAACAACATAAGATCACATTATCCTGTGCAAACGACGATACGAACGTACCTTACATCATAGGGGCAGGGCAGTTAAGCATTAATTATTCTGAGACCACAGATCGAATTGATTTTGGGTTGGATTTTTTTATGCTTGGCTTGTTTACATTTATTGCCAGTGTGTCATGAATTCTTTAGTTTACATTTCTACAATGAAATCTCTACGGCCGTTAGTGTGTATCACTAACGGATAATGGCGCCACCTGTGGCTAACAGCTAATATGCGGGAAAAATTCGACGGCTTCAATAGATGTTAGGTACCTAGTTGGTTTAATGGTGATTGGTGCCGCATGTCTGGGCGCGATTCCCTGAAGGACGGGTATTCAAATCCCCGGTTAACAGTGGAGTCATTGAATTTTTCTGATTTTCAAAATATTAAAACAGTAAGGCCTAAGTCTACCATGGTAAAAAAAATCTATTATACATACCTTTTAGAACAAATATCACATTTGTAATCGTTTGCTGGATGTACAGAAAAAATATGTTTCTTTAGTTTTCTTGGAGTGGCATAGAATTTTGAACATATCTTGCATTCTAGTGATATGTCATTTCCCTTAAAACGCAAAAGACACTGAGGTAGTTATGTAAATAAAAAAAAATCTCATACCAGATTTCGTCTTTTCTGCAGTTCAAGTTTCTTTTTTTTAAACAGAAATGACTGGGCTATTCAAGTTTCTTTTTTTAAACAGAAATGACTGGGCTAAAGTCCCTAATAGCAGGAACTGCTACGGGAATAATTTGTATTTCTAAGATGTGCTTGTAGATTATATGATAACAATAATAGTTTAGATCAAAAACGATATTTATTCTTGTAGTATTGATGACCTTAAAAAAGCTTTTTAATAATGTGTTGTATTAATAAAGATGTATTTATGTTTACTTTAGCCCTCACTCTGACTTCCTTCTAGATGTCATGTTTTCTTTCCATATGATAATATTTTAGTAATTAAGGAAACTGAAGGTTATTTTGTTAAAATTTAATGTTTACTGTATTTTTGTTATGTAACCGTTTGTTTCTAATCAATAAATGAAACAAAATAAATAAAGCAATAGAAATGAACAATAATTTTTACCTGATTTTCAGTATGCACACTTGAATAATGATATTGTAAACCTTCGCAAGTTGCAAAGCGTTTATTGCAAATGTGGCACCTTCTTTCTTTCGTGGGTAAGTGCTTTATTCTATGACCAAACAACTGCTGCCAAGGCGTAAATTTTTCCGAGCATATCTCACATTGAGTATGTTTCATATGCACTTCTAAATGCTTACTCAATGCTGTGTGTTCTTCGAATTTTATTTTACATAAACCTAAGCATAAAATACAGTTGATATAATTACTTACGAAAATGTCATTTGAAAAAATTTACACAGAACAAATATAAATTAACAATAAAACTTTATATAATTATAATTAGCTATGAATAAAAACAACAGAAGATCAATAATTACCACATGAAAATGTAGATGTTTCAGCAACTTTATTATCCTTTTTCCCTTTTTTTATTTCTGAAAAAAAAAAGCAATAGATATAATGTAATGTGTGTAATATAACAATATGTAAAAATATATAAAATTATTATATGCCACAAGATTGAAATTGGAACA
This sequence comes from Maruca vitrata, assembly GCA_039566165.1. Taxonomy (NCBI): domain Eukaryota; kingdom Metazoa; phylum Arthropoda; class Insecta; order Lepidoptera; family Crambidae; genus Maruca; species Maruca vitrata. The sequence goes on along the minus strand of CM076914.1, from coordinate 11,354,701 downwards.
AAAGACATTACCCCCTAGAAAGAATGTGTCTTTTGCAATTTAAAATCAATACTTGATTTGGCACCAATGTGTTTCACCAATTAACTGTGCTAATAGCACAGTAATTAAACCGTTTTAATGTTTCATACCTACCATTATTATTAATTTTATTTATCTTCTTAATTGTGTATTTTCTTTTATTCACTTTTTTTTCTTCATGTGTCTCTGAAAAATTGAATGGATATATGACTGAACGTGAATCAACATCTGTCTATTCTAAACTTAAGAGCTTGTTGAGGTTTGTAATCATACTTAGAATAAAAATGTAACAGATCAATGTCTGTACGGCAGGTATTTAAAAAAATGATACTTAAAGCCTCTTTCTCACATAGATGAAGTCTCTGGTACAGCTAGTCTTACAGTAAGTTGACACAATGAGGGTTTTTGCGAATGAGAAATTCACTAGATGGCAATATGCAGGCGTGAGGTCCAACTGCATCATGATTGGTTATTTTTGACGTGACATTGACAGACATGTCAATATTCACCAATCATGATGCAGTTGGACCTCACACCTACGTATTGCCATCTAGTGAATTTCTCATTCGCGAAAACCCTCATTGAAGAAACATTCAACATCACATACATTCATCTGAATCAGAAACCAAATATATTAATTGAGCTTATGTCAATGAAATAGTCTCACATAAAATGTAGTGAGTGAATAGTTATAGATATCATAAATGAAGATATATTGAAATATTGTACATACCTGTCTCACTGTATTTATCCAACAAGGCAAAGTCTACATAATTATTAGATTCAATGAAGTCATTGGAGGTATTGTCTAGCTTGAATTCTGTTTTAATTTCTATATTAGAGTTGTCTTCTACTTCAGTTTTTGTTTCATATTCTAAAACATCTGGTTTAATGTCCTATCAAAATACAAAATAAATTGGTTAATATAATGTGTACATGTATGTACCAAACATAAAAAAGTCATGTAAAAATACAAATCTTACAGCATGTAATAAATTTCTGGTTTAAGATATATTTATTCTCACAAAATTTTAAAGTTATAATTTAATTGTTTACAGTACAGTTCACAATATATAAAGATATAAGTATAATATGGTCTATGCATATTGTATAGGTACTGCACTTTAAGTTTAATAAATAGAAGGCAGATGATACTAAGTGGTTAAATACTGGATATGATTGGACGGAGGTAACTTCCACCACAGTAAGTCAAATTAAAACTAACCTTAATAGCATCCTGTAACGATATTTCAGATTCAATAGCCTTTTCTCTGAATACAACGAACATTTTTAGAATATCTACACAATTTTGGCATGAATATTGTGGAAAATCATCACCTAATGTCACCTACAAAAACATGTAAACATTTTATTAGAGAAAAGTATAGTAACTTTTGTTATATGCTCTTTATATCCTTCGGGATCATAGGATAAGTAGGTACTTACACACAAATTTGTAAGTAAATTAAAACTTTCTACAAAAGAATCGTCTAGCGGGATCAAATTATTGTCTGTCAACAAACAGGCCCTACACATTTCCATTTTATTTATGTAGCTGATCTCAGTTGTAGCAGTTGTTTTCTGGTACAAAAATTACGAAGGATATTATTTGAAGGTCCTAATAAATGCAAAACCAGAGCAAAATTGCCTTGAAATTACTTAAACTGGAATCCATAATAATATTCCTTCCTTCCTGCTGACAGCAGCTGACACTGACAGGCAGCATATAAATAGACAATTTACTTTTTAAGATTGTTTTTTTTATTATTTGCTCAGGTGTTAATAGCCCAGCGCATGTAAGCTTATACAGCTACCATATTCCATTCCTCATATCTGTGTCTGTGCCTTGCCGTTCAATCTTTTCAACTTTATATACTTATGAAACAAATCATTTGGAAAAAGAGATAGCTACATCAAAAGATGTCCTAATTAGGGCATCTTTTGATTAAAATATTGCCTACTTTGCGAACATTTCAGAAATAATCCAAACATTTTTTTAATAAGGGCATGGCACTCTAAATGTATACTGCGAAATTCATTGGGGTCAGAGTAACTCTGAACGAAAAAAAAAGAATGTCAAAACACAGCAATACGCGTTATTTTATTACTACATAACCTCAAACTCTGTTAATTATTTACTTTGATAATTTTTAGAATTAACTATGGTAAGTTTATAACTACGACTATCTAGTGATTGAAATACTATTGTTTATTACTGTCTGCTATTTTCATGTTGATATTATTTCAGGGAAAAGCACGAAAAACGAAAAAGGTGGTGGAAAAGAGATTTGCTAAAGTGAAGAAGCTCATTAGCCCCAGTGATAGTAGGATTAAAGCAGCTGAAAGAGCAGAGCCAAAGAAGAAGAAACCAGTAGATCCGCATGAAGTTAAAATTCGAGAAGTCCCACAAGCAAGTTCTGCATTGTTCTTTCAGTACAATACTCAGTTAGGGCCACCTTATCACATACTTGTCGATACTAACTTCATAAACTTTTCAATCAAAAACAAACTGGATATTGTGCAGAATATGATGGACTGTTTGTATGCAAAATGTATACCATACATTACTGACTGTGTTATGGGTGAGTTAGAAAAACTTGGCAGGAAGTATAGAGTTGCATTAAGGATAATAAAGGATCCAAGATTTGAAAGAATTGCATGTATGCACAAAGGAACATATGCTGATGATTGCATTGTCCAGAGGGTGACACAGCACAAATGTTACATAGTGGCTACTAATGACAAAGACTTAAAAAGGAGAATAAGAAAAATACCAGGTGTCCCGATCATGTTGGTAGCACAACACAAATATACCATTGAAAGAATGCCAGACGCTTATGGTGCACCAAAAGGAGCTATTTAGAATTAAATGAAAAATATTTTTAAGAATAAATTTGTTTTATTATTATGATAGTAATTATTTCATTACAAAAGATATTTATTACAATAATGTAATTGTGAAAAATAAAATCTAGGGTTATGGGGAGATTTTATGAGTTCAAGTTTCTTTGAATCATGTCTTTATGACATCAACAACTATATCTCTATATTTCTATGAAAATCAAAACAAAAATATGGTTTCATGAATATATAAAATATAACTACAGTAAAACCCGCTTAAGACAATTTCTCAGGGACCCTATCAAAAACGCGTCTTAACCAGGAAAGCGTATTATGCGGGATAGGGAAAATAACACGAACTATATATATAATTATGTATTATTTTAAAATTTGGGTATGATAGGCATTAAATTGTACGTATAAATTACATTCAATACATAGTGTAATTAAAATTACATTCACATTATGTAATTTTAAACTGTCATGGTTACACACATTAGGAAACTGTAACTGTCCGGGATATTTACCATGTTGTATTGTTTTAATGAGCTTCCGATATTTCGGCACTGTTGCAAGCGCCATGATCACGGGTGAACTGTAGGACTGCCAGAATGACCGTAGGTCTAAGGGCAGACATATCGGTCTACCCTCTTTCTCAGTCTTTTATTACGCACTTTTATCACTACATTCACATTGGTTGATAAATCAGTCATACCTAAGCCCGAATTAGTGGACTTCCCTCAGTCGAAAGGCATTCGGGGACTTCTTCCCATACATAGCACCTCAGTCATTAGACCCCTACGGCATGCGTTACAGAAAGTTTCTACGACGCGGGCCCTGTTGCATGTGTTTCAAAAATAAAAATGCGCTTCTAGAGCGGTCGATCTGTCGGTTTTGGGCGTATTAAACGGGATGACAATCGTATTAAGTGTTAAGAAATGTATGAAAATATATCTTAAGTTGCTGGGACTGGTATAAAGTGGCGTATTATGCGGGAAATCGTATTAAGCGTGATCGTCTTAAACGGGTTCTACTGTAGTTCCAATATTAAAAAGAAGACATATTTTTAGAAAACTACTTGCACATTGAATATTATGTATTGCTGTGTCATGCATGTATTATGTATTGTATGTATGTGTGTAAGTTTAAATTTTGATATCACAAATATTGTGTTCTGAATCATACTGCTAACTGTAATGAACGAAAATCTGACAGTCAACTACCCTATAATGTAAATACGAACTGCTTCACAATTTCAAATCCTTAAAATTAGTTGTGTAAATTTAAATTGTCCATATAATTTACACAATACTATATGGTTGTATTCAGCGCACTTGGTGATCCTACCACATCTATGATCTCGCTCACTGGTTTAGTTTCTCCATCAGTGCTGATGCATATTGATGCTGGTATGGTAAGAGTCTGGAACAATTGTTTTAGTTATTATACATACTTTAAATATTTATAAGAAACTTAATTATTATTTTTATTATTATTGCGACCAATTTCGAAATTTCTATACTTATGAAAACCATCATTGTTGAGGATTTACTTAGGATTTTATTATTTATTAAGGTTGAATTTATCTCATATCCTATAACAACCAACAAAACTACAGACCTTTCCAGGATTCAGGGCTTCATATTGGTGTCTCAATGCTTGCAGATCGAATTCACATGCAACTAGAGCATTTTTCAGATCCAATGCTAATGCAAGGTCAGAACGAAGCTCGTTGAAATGCTTGCATATGGCTTCAGTAGGAGTAGGCGCGATATCTGTAATAAAGATAATCATATTTCACAATTATGTTATTGGCCTGTATTTGCCAAACTGCAATGGTTTTTTATATATTGTAATATTTCAAAAAGCATAATAATTATAATCATAGACTTTGACTGTAACAATAACTAACATACCAATATTCATAAGGCGTAATTCTTGTTCAATGGCTTTTGTCTTCCTCTGTCCCACTCCTGGTGGCAATTTCATGCGTTGAGAACGAAGCCAAACACCAGTGCCGCGAGCCTCAGGAAACTTAATGCCTGACCATTCCACTGTCTGAAATATAAACATGTTTTCATAATGATTTGTTGAGAAAATAGACATCATAGTTTTCATTGACCTCACTAATAATAAATAAACTCACAACAGTTTCTACAGCACGGACAGGTCTCTGCTGTGCAGATAACTTTTTCTTGTGTAGTTTTCTGTCATGGCGCCTAGCTATATTCGCTGGGGTATTCGATGGCGTATGTACTCCTTCTGTATTGTTGATAACTTGACTGGCAGCTGGTGTATTTCCACTCTCTGCTCTAGAAATAAGTTTCTGTAAATCCTGAGTTTTTCTCTCTCTTTCACGTTTTCTGGCTTCTATCTTTTTCAATTCTGTGAGTAGCATTTGTTCTTCATCAATCTGGAATAACAAAAAGCATAAAGCAGCAAGTCTCAAATATTCAAAAATCAAACAAAAATATCTATTTTTACCTGTTCCTGAGTTCTGTCAAATAATCTGCGTAGTTGCTCCTTCCTCTTTCTCTCATGTTCAGCATCATAGTGATAGATGCGTTTCTCTCCATTTACTGTAGTTACAGTATTAGACCATGGATTTGTTTTCACCTACAAACATACATTTTCTAGATTATAGTGAAAATAATCAATGCTCTCCATCTTATATGAAATATGTATAGATTAATCACAATATTACTTATGTTTACATGCATTAAAATAAGATAATAGGTACCTTGCTTAAGGTGGCACAAATGCCATAATATCTCTCCTTTAAATCTTCAATACTCCGGTCTCTGAAGGCGGCTCGGTCCCATCTGTCATGTATGATGATGAATCGAAGATCAAAGCGCTGGCAGAGGTCCATGAGGTGATCAGTTTCTGCTTGACTCCAATCTTCTGATTTGAGATACTGATTGTATTCAGACTCTGAGTATGATGGTATTGAAACTTGCTGGAATAGTAATGTAAACTAGTTGTAATAGGCATTGTTAAAATATAAACATTTTCAATCACCAAACAAATTTAGTGTGACAGTGTTATTGCTTTAAACAATGTTTTTTCAAGAATAACACAGGAAAGCATGTCATGTTCATGTACCCACACAGTATGGCTTATGAACTATGTACTGTACTAAGTATAGCTGGATTCTGTTTAATGCATCAGTTCCACAGTCAAAGATGCATTATTCAATTTTTTATATTTAAACTACTTTATCCATATTCAACCTTGTTTGAAATTATTATACCTTATTAAATTGAGCAAATGGATACTCTTTTGCTTCATCCGACATACGCTTCCAATGGTGAAACACTGCATTGTCTTTGCGAGCAGGATTGGTGAATGGTGCCCAGACCCATTTTCTAGCTTTGCGCATTCCCAATTTAGCCTTGGTCTGTTTGTAGCCTTTACCTGTTAAAATTATACAAAGAGGATGTCACACAAAGTCAAACAATGATATTGTACACCTATTTAGATAACAGAAATAATTCCTTTAGCTGAATTATGACCACAAATACACACAAATATTAAAATTGTAATGAGAAATTCAGCCCTAGGTGTAATGTTGATTGCTACTATAATATTATTTACCTGTATCTGTAGGCATGAGTGGCGGTAAATCTTTATTGGAGTCATTGTATAAGAGGGCAAACACCTCCCTGTGCATTCCCTCCGGTCTTTTCACAGCTTTTGCAGTTACATACTTTTTCTTCACTTTGTCACCATGTATAATACTGTCTCTACTGATTTCAGACGCGCCGGGCTGTTCTATGTCTAATATATCAAGAATATCCGCCATTCCGGAGGATCAAGCTACAACAGATCTAAAAAACTATTTTAACCGGGAGATAGTTTACGTTTATTGTCAGTCAGTACGTACACCGATAATAAAAGATAGAGATCAACGAAGTTGTTATCACGAAGTGGTACTTATTAATTCATAATAAAATTAATATAGTGTTATCAAATTTTCATGAATAAGATGATGCTTTCCGTAATGTTGACATTGACATTTAAATTTTTTTCTACTTTGACGTTTGTTTTTTTTAAATGTTTTACTTCGGCTCGTAGGCTATATCTCACGAATTATTAGTTTCTTCGTTTTAACAATTTTCTTCGTAAATATTAATTACGTACGAGATTGATAATACTCATATGCTTATTATTATAAACAAAACTGTATGCGAGTCCTACGCGGGAAACTTCTAATTTCAAAGTATAAATTAGTTTTAGGTATGTACCTTGCCAGTTAATTGTAAAAATTCATAATAAACCGATGAATAGTCTAGCTAAGTAACCAATAATAATTTTGCTTCTGGCACCCAGGCCAAAATTAACCCTAGAAAGATAATCTTATTTAGGTGTACGGAAAAGATAATCATACGTCAAAATGACTCCTTAGTTTTAAATCGCTATTATTTCTAAGATTATTTACTTAATTTGATAAAGTATTGTGTGTATGTATTTCTCATATTAGTTTTAATAAAAATACAACATAGTTATGTATTAGTTTTCCTAAATAATTATTTTAAAAAGCACCAAACCATAATGGGTACCAATTTAAAGGTAACGAAAAATAGGTACTTCTCTTATGAAAATAAAATGATATTTTTCGACAGATCAATCATTTCTAGTTATATTGTTACTTTGGAACAAGTGACCCTATATATTTATAATTCCTCAATCTACTGAGATCTATAAGATGCAGCTCAGGCACATGTCAATGTTATGTTCACGACAAATTGATTTTTTTATACCTTTTACAACATCCGCTAGCCTTACGCTTTTTAGAGGGGCTAAAAACACAGTAAGTAATACGTGTCTTTGGATTGGGCTCTTCTATGTCGTCTCCGGTTGGTCCAGGACCAGCTTTTTGGTACCATATTCTTTATCTTATCTCGAAAATACCTCTTCACAGTGAGCGCTTCCAAGATGAGTGAAGGGTAAGCCGTGCTCAAGTATTCATGATTGGCGGCGGTTCAGAGGCTTCTTGTCTTTAGTGAGAACATTGTGCCTTTATATCATATGTGTATTTATGAATGAAACATTCAGCATTACATAAAAAAGGCACATGGGCCATCTGTTGGTCCTCCTACTGCACCACAAAAGGGAGCACATCTGATCACGACGAGAAGCTGTTGATGAAGGTACTTGTTCAGCATTTTCTTCAGGTGGTAGACTGTATACTATTGCCTATTGGTCCCCTTCTAGTTAACGAATGCCTCCTCAATGTCACTCTGCACATGGTTTTCGCTCAAATGTTCCTCGCGATTGCTGACAGTATCGTCAGGTGAAATATCTTCATCGCTTTCTAAAATACCCACCAAGATGCTTTCGTCTATGTAAATTCCAATTTTTAAATGCGATCAGATATTCTACAATACTTATAAATAATATTTAAAGGTAAAACTATCGCTAAAACTAAGAAAAGTTACGAAAATGACCCTAATTGAAGCACATACCCAATTCCTAAAAGTCACGTAAAAGATAATCATACGTCATTTTGACTCCAGCAACTGTTGTATTTCGAAAATGGGACAACTTACTTCGGTGCCGCGACCACCATTCGATAGCTCGGCCAGGCTGAGGAAATGTCCGTGAAGCATGGCGCAAAATTCGTGGAAATTAGAGAGTGACAGCATTTTTTCGAAATGCACGGAGTCATTTTGACGTAGATTATCTTTCTAGGGTTAAAAAAAAATACTAAAATAAAACAATTATTATAACTGATATTGGGCAGCGGTTTAAGGAGTGTGAATCTGGGTGTGAGTGTGTGTGTGCATGTGTGTGTGAAAGTCAAAATTGGTAAAACTCATTAAATGAAGATTTGGCCGTATGATTTTAAAATCAAGGCTGTTAAACCGTTATTTACTACTATATTGTAATTACTCTACAGATTTGGGCCGTTGACCTTGTTTTGTTGTTATGTTTACATGGGATAAATACATTTTTGTAGGCGTACTTACTTACTGCAGTATATTTAATATAAAAAAAATAAAAATGTGTTATTTTTTAAATATTTATTTATTGACTTGTGATTCTTTGTAGAACTCTCCTCATTGCCGCAGGGCTATCAAGGGGAACCTGGAATAACCATAGGAGATAATGTTTTTTTAAATGATATTGTAAATCTCACTTTTAAAGTTTCCTCGGTAGCTAGGTGATATTGGCTATAATAGATACTACACTTACTAAGCCCAGGGCCCCCTAGACTCTCCGGCCCTGGCTTCACGCAGGCACAATAATTGAGGATACTTTCCCTTCGTATCGAGATCTTAAATGCGAAGTGCAAAGGTAAACAAAACTTTTCAACGGGGTATCAACAGTGAACAGGTGATTCGGTTCTCACGGTAGGGAATTAATTAAATTAGTAGCTACCAAGGTAATTGGAAAATGTTACCCACTGAAAGTCCTGCAGCGTTCATCCAATAGAATTTAAGTTTTTCTGTCTCTTGGAAATATCCTTCAACGAAACCATTAACCACAAGAGTATGGCGGGTGTTGCTAGAAAACTCAGTTTGTCCGGCCCAATGAAGATTGTGGACCCACTCTAGTTGACCTAGAAATAGATTGAAAGAAGATTAATGATTCTTTTATTTAAAAATAGACATTTATAAAATATAGACTTTCTTATTTCTGTAGCATCTCATATATTCCAGGCTTATTATTTTATTAACTATTCATAAATAAATAATTTGGACATTTCCACACACGGTCACCTGACCCCAATCTAAGTAGAGCTTTTACTATGATATACATACATAGATAATAGATATTTATAAATACCTACATAATTTAATTCATATTCACACCCAGACACGGAACAAACACCGATGTTCATCACACAAATATTTGTCCCTAGTGGGAATCGAACCCACGTCTCTTGGAACGGCCACGGCTCGTGGAACCACTGTTACACGAGCCATAGTTGTCCATATTTGTGTAGGTTCCCAATTCCTCAATTAGGTACATACCTAAACATAACTGGCACTAACATTACTGGTATGGTAATTTCTTCTCAAATACAAGACTGGATAGCGTAACCAATACGATTGCTATTACTACTTAAAATGATCGAATTCTAGGTATATTTTTTCCATGATTTGTTACCTTCCCCGTACATTATATAATTACTGGTACATATTTGATTTTTGTAATTTTCATAGTTTTGATTTAACATTTTCACTGCAGACATTTTTGGAACCAGTGTGTAACTAGTGAGAACTAAAGTAACATATAATTGTCGTTTGTTGGTAAATTATAGGTTGCTTCCTTTGATTAATTCATGATCACAGTTAGCAGGTCGAATCGACTGCGATGGAAAGCTAAATATTATATAGTAGATCCTGATAAAGAGCTGGCCGCTGGCAATTGATTCTCTTTGGTAAAGGTTTTGTGGTCGACAAGCATTTTGTTTACAAACCTGGCGTGTTGGAGACGGCGTCCAAATTCCCGTTGTATATTGTGACGGTGACGTCTGTGTTATTCAGTAAACTTTCGACTGAAATATAATAGTATTTGAAATATTAAACATAATTAAATATGAAGTAGTTACTCCTAAATAAGGTTCTATTTACTGATTTTTTTAGCAAATGAGATACAAAAGTCTACATTGATAGCCAGGGCCGGTCCTAGGGCGGTGCGAGAGCGGTGCGAGAGCGGTGCGACCGCACCGGGCGCCATCAAGAGGGGGGCGCCAAAATGACCCAAAACGTGAGACAAAAAACGCTTGACCGACCGCGCGAGTCGCGTGACACACGTACGAAAAAATTGCGGGGGAGCAACTATAATCACAGCTAAGGAAATAGCATCTCTAGCCGAAACAAATCCAGTTTTTACTGCAGTCCGATCTCGAAGAAAAAAACGGTCATTTGAATACGAAGCTGTAGATGAAACACCAACTGATCCGGAGGAATTATATAAAATGAACGTTTTTTATCCGATGATAGATACTATTGAGAATACATTAGTTACACGTTTTCAACAACTGTCAAAATTCAATGATACATGGTCTTTTTTATACAACATAAAAAATATTCCAGAAAAATCGATGTTGGAAAAAGCTTGTGCTGATTTACAAATCACTTTAACCCATGGAGAAAAATGTGACATATCTGGACAAGAATTGGTTGAAGAACTTGTGAGCCTAAAGCCATTATTAATGATCTTCAATTAGGAGAACCAATAAAGGTTCTTCAAATTATAAAAAGAAATGATTGGCAAGATATTTTCCCGAATGTATGGACATCACTTCGCATCTTACTAACTATACCTGTAACTGTTGCCAAAGGCGAACGAAGTTTCAGTAAATTGAAACTTATTAAGACTTACCTACGGTCTACTATGTGTCAGGAAAGACTGTCCGATCTCGGAATTTTGTCCATAGAAAATGTCATTGCCGAAAAGTTAAATTACTCCGAGTTGATAAAAAAATTTGCAAGTTCTAAAGCTAGAAAAGTGGCTATATAGGATGTTTTTATATTTTTGCTAAATTCTCATTAGATTCGATTAATGTTAGAACAGAATAAATAAAAGTTGACAATCATTATAATTATTTTTCAGTCCCCCACATCACATTTATATAGGTATTCGCATAAACTGGTTAAACGAACTTTTCTACGATCATTTTGACGGCAGAATAATCTGTTTTTTCTGGTGGATAATAAAGCAACTACTTAAACATTATATTTTATTTAGAGGGGCGCCATTTTTAGTTCTCGCACCAGTTAAAAATATTAATAGGATATCATAATAAGAGTCAATATGACAATTATCAATGAATTTGAGTGCTTTAAAGGCGAAACTGAGGAAAATACTTACGTTCGCCCTTTTTTAAAGTGAAATGGTCCGAGGAACACTGTTGCTTGGCCAAAAGGTTCACATTTCAATGTATAAAAATTTAAAAGTACATTTCTGTTTTCCGTAGCAAGTTTTTACATGTGTATTTTCGGACCTCACTCAACAATTGCGCTGCCTGGTGAGCGCAAAAACGATAGCCCTCATCCATATGGGTTGCCTAGCAAATTTCAGTCCAGAGTATGTTTAATTAATAATTTTAAAAAAATATTTTTTTAAACATTTCACCGGTATGATTATTAGATAAATTCTATACCAATCGAAAGTATGAAGCCCATAGAATACACAAACGTTAGGTTGCCTATTTTTTTCCAGTCACAACTATCGGGTTGCCTGGTATAAACAGGTAAATCTGTAGATACTAGCATTTTGCAACGTTCTGTTTATTGGATGTAATTTAAATGAAATTAAAGATTATTCAAGCAGCCGCTATGCTGTGTCCTCTTCTATCGCATGGGATGTTTGGTTGGGACCTCTCAGTCGCACACATTCACTCGGAGCAATATTTAACTTTTTGAAATTCGACAACTGCAATTCTGGACTTATTTTTCGCAGGCAACCCTACACCACCGTGTTCAGAATAAAATAATCTTTAATTTCATTTAAATTTCATCCAATAAACAGAACGTTGCAAAATGCTAGTATCTACAGATTTACCTGTTTATACCTGGCAACCCGATAGTTGTGACCGGAAAAGAATAGGCAACCTAACGTTTGTGTATTCTATGGGCTTCATACTTTCGATTGGTATAGAATTTATCTAATAATCATACCGGTGAAATGTTTAAAAAAATATTTTTTTTAAATTATTAATTAAACATACTCTGGACTGAAATTTGCTAGGCAACCCATATGGATTATATTTATTGACATATTAAATTAAATATAAAATACGTTTCATTAAATAAGCATCTCGGTGAAGGTCGTTCTATAACGGGATCTTAGACTATCATTATGTACATTCAAAATTTTAATCGGCTTTATAATATCGAGTTCTTTGTTGTCTACAATATTTAGACTTTCGTACTTAGTTCCTTATGCCTTAAACAGGCGAGATGGTCTTCTCTGGGTGATGTCTCTGTAGTTTCGATTGTGTTTTTTTTCCTAACTGACTACGATGATTTCTTTTAATATAATAGAGACTTTGATCAGTCAGAGATATTCTTTAATCAGTTCAAGGCATTCATTGATATAATTTTATTGAACGTTCTTATTAATTACCTTTGTCAGTCGCAGGCACCATATAACTATCCTTGAAAGCCTGTTGGATGTACTCCTGGTGGCTGTCATAACTTGGTTCCGTTATACCAAGTGCTGGCGCTACAGTATCAATCATAAAACGTTTAAAATCTCCATTGAATCCCACTAGATCTTTAAGATACTTTTTTTGTCCAAATGTGTCTGAAAATGCGAGGGAAAGTTATAAAAAAGATCAAAAGAGTGCTTTTAAAACTCTTTCATGTTATCAAGAATTTTTTTACCTCTTACGTTAGTTTCACTTAATTTCTCAGTAATATGATTCATGTTGACAGCAACAGCTCCAGCATTTTCATTCACGAATTCCCCCAAAGACAAGAAGTTATTAAAGGCGGTTTCATACTGTCCTTGATTTACAAGATTGTTGTTTGTCGTTGCAAAGGTTTCGATGGCAGCGCGACCGGTGCTGTCTACGTATCCGAGTTCATCCAAGTAAAAGCCTAGTTGAGTGAGGGCCAGAGCTGGTGAGATGATGGGGTTCCCTAAAACGACTCCTTTCAAATTGGGAGACACGTGTGCCGCCTGTAGAACAAATGAAAACAGCAAAGTTCATGAGTGAGGGTGCAATGCATACATAGCGCTTCAAGTGGCAATATTTTGAAGCCTTCGTTTATTTATTATACTCTTTTTCACCTAAGATGATCCCTGTGACACTTCATTGTGTTCTGAATCACGCATCTTACGATTGACAAACGAAAATAATTTTATTGCACACTTTTTTCATTTTATTGCGGCGTCATTAGGAAAAATATGAAAATAAATATTTTTATACTTTTAAATGACAAACAGTATCGTTTAGTTTAATTTAATGTAATAGAACATTTAAAAAAATACCTATGCAGTTCGTATACGTAGAATGGAACGTAGTAACTCTGACTAAGTTCCATTCTACGTAATACGAACTGCATAGGTATTTTAAAAAAAAAATCTATTACTTTAAATTAAACTAAACGATACTGTTTCCCTTTTAAAAGTTTAAAATTATTAATTTAATATTTTTCCTAATGAAGCCGCAATAAAATTAAATAAGTGTGCAATAAAATTATTTTCGTTTGTCAATCGTAAGATGCGTGATTCAGAACACAATGAAGTGTCACAGGGATCATCTTATCTGAAAAAGACTATAAAGGGTGTTATTTAAACGGTTAACAAAGTATTGGTATATTTGAGAGCAGAAATATGTAATTGGTAAGCTACAATTGATAGTTGGACAGCAATTGTGTTCATCAAATATTTCAGTCTGCAATATATACCTATCATTCTGAACAGCAGTAATTTTTATTTAACCGCTGAGTATATATTTAAGCTGCAATGAGTGACCTATACTTAATCAAATTTTGGTAAGCACTCCGAGAACAAGCAAAAAATCAGTTTAGTGCCGCAAAAAATAGTCTAGCAAATAATAAATAAATAAATAAATTTAGATATGATATTTATTTTATTTATTTATTATTTGCTTATAAATACTTAAAAAACTATTAAAGACCGTCGGAAGATTTTAAAGACAGTTTTAGTCTTATAATAATTATCTATTATATTTAAAAACTGTATTTTGTTTTGTTATCAAAAATTATTATAATCAAACAATCAAAAGTTTATTTCTAACATTATACTTGTTGTATAATTAATGCTCGTTTTCCTTTTGAAGCTCTTTTCCGTCTCTCCATTCTTCTCTTTCAATTGTCAATAAGAAAATACAATTATCTACTGAAATTAAATATGTGTCTTAAAATCATCAAAACTTTCCCACTATTATTGATTTTCCAAAAAATACCCAAAACAACTATTTAAATTGCCATTAAAATGAAAAAATGCTCTCCATATTTTTTTTTTCCTAACTGACTAACGATGATGGCTTGGAGGAGCCTTGTCATCATCACCGGGCTTGCGGGGGAGCGGATGGCTCTCACCCCTAAATGCTCTCTAGTCAAATAAGTTGCGTGTAATTATTCTGCCGATTTACTGTTTATTTTGCAGATACAATAAAACTCGCTGCCAGTTTGTGATTATATTGCTCACCATTGTCATAGCTATTAGCGAACACTAATTGCAGCCTAATTATTGCTAACAAAATATTTATATGCTGACAAAATGATTTATTAGCGATTATTTCTTACAAACCAAATTTTTAAATGGCATACACAATTATTACTTCCCTTTATTAAATATGAATCAGTTAAATTGTTTCGAAAACTGTAAAAGGCGTTATTAAACAACAGTTTCTAGAGGCATTCGGATAATGTTTGTATCGCATAGAGAAATATTTAAATATCAATCAAAAAGGTTTTCACTTACACCGTGTAGGGCATTAGCCAGAGAGAGCGCTAGTTGAGCGCCATATCCTTCACCAAATATGTACAAAGGAGTATTTGTGTACTCACTATTTTTACTGTAAAATGATTCCAGCATCAAAAGTAAGTGCTGAGCTGTAAGAACAAACATAACGAATTACTGGACGAAGTCAGGGTTAGGTACTTAGGATAGCTAAAGGTTATTTACTTTCCAAGCCTACATTGTATAATTTTAATATCGCTTCGCTATTATTATCAAGTACCTACTGATCGCAGGGTTTAATAAAAAAACGGAAAGATATATTTACCATTCTCTTCAGGAGTCGTAGGAAGAATGGCGTTGTCAACAGCCGTACTGAATCCTGTTCCCAATGGCGCGTCCACGAATAGCAGATTGTACTCGTCAATCTTTAAGTAAGAAATATTGGTATGTTACTACATCTTACCTTATATGAATCTTTATAGATGATTATAATCAACCTTATTAAAGTTTGGAATTTTAGATATTGGGTATAATAAATGTATTTGGCTGGCTAGGTGGAATAGATGTTAGTGACCCTGGCTGTGCGGTTTCAAGAGTCGTGGGTTCGATTCCAATTAGGGACAAATATTTGTGTGATGAACATCGGTGTTTGTTCCGAGTTTGGGTGTGTTATTTATCATATTTAATTTTTATTGTGTATCCACTGTCGTTTCTGATATCCGTATCACAACTTCTTAAGCTACTTACCATGGGATCAGATCGATGTACTTATGTGATGTTGTGAAATATTAATTTATGTATGAATATAGTTAAGTACATTTTTATAGTTTTTTTTGATTTTTCGTAATCATTATTAGAAATTGTTTCGGCGTGGTTGAGTTTCTCTTTATGAAATTATTTTTGTGCTATAACATTTAATTTAATAACATCTACATTTTTGTATAAGTATTGAACACGTTATATAAAGTAATTATGTAGTATAGGTCTTTACGTCTTGAATGAGTCTCTAAGTAGGATCACTTATATGAATTTAAAAAAACATTTCTATACCCAGGAGTCTTGTCTCGGTTGCAAATTGAAGTCGAAGGGTCCGATCATGGCGAAGTTGGCAAGCAGGCTGGGCGGCAGGCCGGTGACGCCGTCCAGCCACAGCACCAGTGGGCGGGCAGCGCCCTCTCGCGTGGGGTAAAACCACCAGAACATGTCCCCGCTGTCAGGGATCCTTGTGAACGCCGCTTTATGAGGGACGGCGCCGATACCTTCACCATCCAGGTCTGTACATATCAATATACAAGGTTATTTTATTTATTAGGACAACCTTTTTTTTTGCTCCGTCACCTTGGACAGGGGTTTACCCAAGGTTGTGTGTGGGACTCCCGGCTGCCATTGCTGAAATGTAACACCGGCAGCTGCTCCTGGGCTAAGGTGCAATGCCCAGGGGTGTACCCACTAAACTCCGCGGCATACTTCATCGCCTATTGGTGGTGTCGTGGCACCTGGCAGAGCCTTCACTCACAACACCACCGCCGGACAGCCTCCACTCTCCGGGCTCATAATTGGACAACCATAGCTGAAGACTGCTAGCCCTAGGGTAGGCTCGTGCCCCTCTGTGGGGACGTATATGGACAATAGATTGATTCTAAGTCTAAAAATGCCTAGTTAGGAACACTGTATTTTGTTCTCCCGAGAAATGTCTAAAAATTTGGTTTAAACTTTGATTAATTTCTTAATGCTCGACGTGCTGGATGACCTCATTCCACCTGATGGTATTCAGAATCATACAGACCACCGACCCACTTGTTAGTAGATAAATGCATTTTTTAAATAATCAATTGGTGTTGTGAGCTAAAAGAGGTTGAAGCTTATCTTATCATTAAGTTCCTAGACTTTGATGAAATAACCGGTGCAATAATACGATAATATTTGAATACGTTTGATTTATGAGTCTGAAGCCTTTTGAAAATACAAAACTAACCACGTGTTAATGTCCAAGTTACTCTCATAACAACCTTGTGAACAGAACTATGTATTTACAAAATATTTATATTTGACGGGCTAGATAGTGCCCCTGTCCCTTGAGCCAAGAGTCATGGGTACAATTTCCTCTCTAAAAATATTTATGTGATACACATAGGTTTTTGTTCAGTGTCTGGGTGTGTTATTTATATATTATGTAAATAACTTTCAACAATTATTTAAGTTTATTTATGTATACTACTGTTGTATCTGATATCCGCAACACAAGTGCTTCAGCAACTTACTTCAGTATCGGAACAATGTATGTGATGTTGTGTGATATTTATGTATTGTCCAAATAGGGTCCAATAGTTTTGTTAAAAATGCTCGTGCATACATACCAATAGTCTCATATCTGTTTGGAGTGATATTCCTATGGGCCACCAACCACCAGATGAGGGTGGCCAGGCCGGCAGCCACGACCACGGCCGCCACCACCGATCCTATCACCACTGCTTTCCTCACCATGCTTAATCGTGCCACGGGTCTTGGCTATACTGCTTAAATGATACAATAAAATAAGGTAATGTACAATTGTACATTTTGTGATGTGTAATCATTATCTACTGATAGCTGCATTTACGATAAAAGTTATGATTAATATGATTGGGTTTTAATGGAAATCGATATGAGAATAAACACGTGTGTACTTTTTATTTTTTTATTAGTGTATTGTAAATCCAATAGCGAATTATTGCGTATAGCGTTGCGTTTCATTAAAGGTTAATAATAAGTAGGTAACTTAGTACTTGACGATGTGTCATCATTTAATATTTATTTAACTGGTGTTCAAGGACCTACCATTAGATTAAAGATCACTTGGATGCCATGTGTTGTAATAAAAAAAAACTCTGTATGAATAGACTCGCAATATATTTATTTTCTTCATGGCAGAGGGAACGAAGTCATGTCCCTAAGAAAAGCTTTTGTTCCATCGGGGTTGTCTCGCGGTACCTTTAAAACAGATGAATTAATGTTATTGTTTAGTTTTTTATAGCTAAATACAAATCGTCGTTCGTCGTTCGTTCAGAAAAAAATATAAAAATAAATTGACAAAAGTTCCAATATACCTGTGAGACCACGTTATTTTCATTTTATTTCGAATTTTATTTGCTGAATTTGTAAAGAACGGATAAAAATGGGCATACCTTTCTTTTTCAACATAATACAACAGGATGTAATGTTAAAATATATTCTGGGACAAGCATTGTCGACCATTTTTTATTTCAAGCAACAACAATGATAATAAAATTTTCAGTACCCAAGCATCATCAAAGAGATTGTAATCGTCAGAAGGACCTAGTACTAGTACCTTCTTTATTATCAACTCATAAGAGTACTTACACTATGTCCCGCGACATTAATCCAGAAGAACCTGAAGTTCCCGTACGACTTGTAGTACCCTTCCAGTTTGCCGTTCTCCCAAATGGGTTTCCGTGGAGCGGCCTGGTAGCCCTCGGCCCCCGGCCACGACAAGCGGTCCACCCAAAGCATTTGGCCTGCAAAGTGCACAGTGAGGTTATTTTTGAAGCCTGATTTATTATGTTAAATTTTATATAACCTTTGGAAGGAATAAAGTTACTGTCCGTTCCAATTTAAATAAATATCTGGGATACTTGCACACACGGTCATCTGACCCCAAACTAAGCAGAGCTTGTACTGTGGGCGTTAGAAACTGATATACATTCATAGATATTTATAAATTAATACTTAAATACATTGTCACAGCCAGACACGGAACAAACATCGATGTCCATCGAATAGCGAAAATCTTAAAAATATTATTTAACATGTACAATACAAGATATATTTTACCTGGAGTGGAGCAGATGAGGTCCAAATTTCCATTGTATTTCGTGACAATAATGTCGGTCTCGTTCAAAAGCTTTTCAACTGAAAATATAAAATGAATAAAAAAATATGGGAAGATGATAATGGAAAATTGGAAACCATTACATATCGTAAATAATCGGAAGTATGTATGCAAATTTAAATAGCCAACGCCATTGAGTAATTATCCGACCAAATGACGTCACAATTAAATTTATAAATGGAGCTTTCGATAGCATTGAAGTAACTTAATCAAACTGAACTGACTTCCTTCGGTGACTGGTTTCATGAAGTCCACGTTCAGGGTGTCGAAGACCGCCTGGCTCTGGGAACCCCAAACCACGTGAGCAGGGATCCCCAGGGCTGGCTTCACGAACGCGTTCATCAGGTGGTTCTGTGCCATTATTTGCTGCTTGACTTCCGGCGACATGTGCGACTTGTCGTGGATCAACATTTCACGGGATACCTCTGAAAAAAAAGCATATAAGTATACGATCGAATTGAGAAACCTCCTCCTTTTTGAAATCGGTTAAAATGGTTGTGAAACCGTTCCAAATATGAATGTAGGCCGAAGTAAAACAGGAGGTGTATACTTGTATCAATTATAACAATTAATATCTCTATTCGATTCCTAATATCCACATCATTGTAGCTGTTTTTGCTTCAAACTAAAACATTTTGTCATCAATTTTTTTCTCGTCCTTTTAGTTTTTATCTGAAGATTAACTATGTAGACTAACTACTGTTGAATGTATTGTTTATATATTAAAATACTATTATTCTACACTGAATAGTCTTCAGAACCTACTTAACTAGCTGACAAAAGAAAAACTTAGACCGATATGTACTAGAATTTGCGTAACATCAATTGTGTAACTATTTGAGTGAGCTCTGTGAGCTTTTTTAGATGTGTTCAGTTTCAAACTACTACTAATAGACTCTAATATAGTTACACAAGGTTTTTTGCAGTTACATAAAGCGATTTGATATTTTTTCAACCTCGACGTAAGTTACAAATGTATTGTGCCGATTACCTTTATATAGGCAAAAACATACTCAACTTTTGTTGGTCTAGAGTTTGAAGTTGAAAGCATTATGTCGTTGTTGTAATGATGATAACATAGCACGATTTTGCTGAGATAGGCGTCACGGGATTAAGTTTACCTTTATGATTATACCGGACTGGCGGGGGAGCGGAAGGCTCAGTTTATGATGGACGCATCGACTTACCATAAGCGTTTCTCGTTTCGGGTAGACCGGTGGGCATTTTGGTGAGAATATCATAGAAGTCTACATTGGTTGTTCCTCTGAAGACCGCTCGTTGGGTGGCCGCCCAGGCCGCTGTGGACTCCTGGTACTGGCCAGCGTTGTAGAGTCTCTCGGCTTCCCGGGCCGCCGCCTGGATCTCGTCGTGGCCTGCTTGGTCTACCAACCCTGCGGCCAACAGCAGCGGCCCCCACGTGAGGGTGGCGTCCACTGGCGATATCCACGCGTTTCCCATCGCTATACCCCGGAGGTTGGACTTTATAGTACCTGCTTTTTCGGCCTATGGGAACATATAATAGGTATAGTTAAAGGTGATAACTGATGATTGTTTAGGCGCGATTGGTCCAATTCGCGATTGGTCCAATCGTCAAAAAATTACAAATTCGCGATTAGTCCTATTCGAGATTGGTCCAATGTGGAATATGCACACATTTTTTTTTATTATAGAAATCAATCGGGATGTATGGGATCTTAATCAACATCTTTAAGATCCAAACCAACCTCACCTGCACGTGGTACATCCTGCTGACTAACGAACGAGGCTCTGGTAACACTCACCCACCAACCCGCACTGGACCAGCGTGGTGGGTTACGGTCTAAAACCCTCCAAACAATTATGCCTGCACGCTCTAACCAAAGGCCCCAAGTGCTCGGCGGTGCTGGAGGCTGCTCGCGCGATGACGGTAGCCGGGACGCTTCCGGTGACAGGGGTGCTAATAATCTCCGAGCGGGATCGACAACCCGTCAGACGACTCAAGCAACTACTATAACGGATACTGATGCTCTTAACATTTTGGCCTACAATGTTCAGACCTTACTAAAGGATGACCGCCTTGTTGAATTGGAAAATGCTATACAAGATATTAATTGGGACATAATTGGACTATCAGAAGTAAGAAGAAATGGTGAACATACCCAAGAAAGGGACGGCAATGTGTTTTACCACTTCGGTGAAACTGACGGACTATACGGAGTGGGTTTCCTGGTGTCAAAGAAGTGGAAAAACAACATTATGCAATTCACTGGCTATTCAGAAAGAGTCGCAACTCTTAAACTTCATCTCGCACCCAACAAAACGCTGGCGATCATTCAAGCTTATGCTCCAACTACTAGTCACAGCGACCAAGATGTCGAAGATTTCTATGACGTTCTAAATAGAGCCTGCGATGAACAGAGAGGCACTTGGACACTAGTACTTGGAGATTTTAATGCAAAAATTGGTCACAAGCAAGCTACCGATAGTTCTGACATTATTGGTCCGTATGGTCTAGCTAGGTGATCGAAACGATCGAGGCAGGCGACTACTCTCATTTTCGTTTGGGCAAAATTTTAAGATTGCAAATACCTATTTCTACAAGAAGCCTCAGCGTCGCTGGACCTGGTCATCACCCGGAAATAGGTATAGGAATGAAATTGATTACATTCTCTCATCCGATCACTCTATCTTAAAAGACGTGAATATAATAAACACGATCAAATTTAGTTCTGATCATAGACCCCTAAGAGCCAAAGTCAAGTTCAATTTCAAACTACATAGAAAAAAGCTATACAAACGACAAATAACATTTATAGATCAACATTCCCTCTCTAATCATTATGAAGAATTTAACTTAGAATTATCAAATTATTTTAGTAATCTTAATTTAGACGATCCGCTTATGAGTATAGATAATCAATATAATTCAATTTTGTCCGGAATAAAAGTAGCTAGCAGTAAAATCAAACAGAATAAACGCAAAACTAAAAAGCTTACTGAAAAAACAAGAATTTTGATTGAAAGGAGATCGAAGATTAATTTTGGGTCGACAGAATACAGAGCTATAGACAGGGAAACTAAAAGAAGCATAAGGAGGGACTTGAGAAATTACAATACACATTTGGTTAAGATAGCACTCCGACAAAACACTTCCTTAAGAATAGCAAAACAAGGCCACACAAGAACCAAAGATTGGATCACCAGCCTACAAGACAACCACGGCATTAAACACAGTGATAGGGACAAAATAATGAGCATTGCGACAGATTTTTACAAAAACTTGTACTCCGACACTTTGAATAATAGAGAGCCAGTAGAATATCATTACATAGAAGACATTCCACACATCACCTCTGACGAGATCAATATTGCAATCAAAAGCTTAAAATTTTCCAAAAGCCCGGGAGAAGACGGGGTCACACCCGAAGTTTTAAAACTCGGTAAACCGACACTGCGCCCCATTTTGATAAAACTATTTAACAATATATTAATAACTGGTAAATTTCCTAAAAACTTTTGTCACTCAAATATTGTACTTTTACACAAAAAGGGTGACAAAACGGACATCAATAACTACAGACCTATTAGCTTAATATCCCACATATACACTCACAGGCACAATTAACCGCCCACCTTTAAAATTCGCTTCCCTGATAGTTTTGGTTTACTATGGCTTATCAAATGTTTTGTTTTTTGTTAAGTGGGTAGTCTTGCAATAAATTAAACACCTAAACCCTCATTTGGTTTCGTGAATTTGTGACAATGACGGGTTTTTGGAACATAGTCGTTGTTTGACATTATTGCAGTTGTGTTACTGTGTGTTCATTTCCTATTTTTTTCTGCTGTAATGTGTTTTTATTGTTTAATTTGGGTTTGTAGTGTTAGTTTGTTGTTTGTGACTGCAAAAAATGCCACCCGATGCAACTGGTGTAGCCAGGGCAGTTGCCTTTACTGACGCTGAGTACAGCCAACGATGCATCCCTCGTGCACTCGGTGTACCACGAACTGCCATACGGGATGCCATCAGACGATTTCGGGAGATAGGTTCATACACCTTCAGGCCAGTTCAAGGTCGACAGCGATGCACTTCGGCTCGAGAAGACCGCTTCGCTGTCGACAACGTGTTAAGAAATCACTTTTCCACCGCTACTGAAGCCCAAATTCGTCTTTTTGAAGTACGAAACCTCAGTGTTAGTGGACGTACGATAAGAAGAAGACTGGCAGAAGGATATCTGAGGGCGTTTGGTCCAGCTCGCGCCCCAGAACTGCTCGCACAACACCTTAGAGCTAAACTTGCTTTTGCGCGAGAATATGCTGAGTGGACTGTACAAGAATGGAAGGTCATACTGTTCTCAGATAAGAGCAGATAGCCTTAAAAGGTCCAGATGGATGCTAGCCTGTCTACAGACACCCAAATTAAAGGTTTGCTCCTTGCGCTATATCGGAAACAGTGGGTTACAAAAAAGGCTCTATTATGGTTTGGGGGGCATCACTTACGAGGCTCGTACCGACCTTGTATTGTTTGACAGAGGCAGTGTAAATGCTTAAAAATACGTGGAAGAAGTTCTCCAAGGACATGTCATACCGTTCGCACCATTTATTGGTGACAACTTTAGATTAATGCATGACATGCACGTTGCTATACCGGAAAATTGGTTACTGAGTACCTTAATGAGACCGAAATTCAAGTTTTGCCATGGCCAGCACGCAGTCCCGACCTCAACCCAATTGAACACATATGGGACAACTTCAAAAGACGTATTTGAGCGAGAGTACCAGCCCCAACGTTTATTGGAGAACTCAAAACGGCTGCGGTAGAGGAGTGGCACATTATTCCCCAATCAGATATCCAAGATGTCATGGATGGACTATCATACCGGCTCCTAGAAGTCATAAGGGGTAGGAGGAGCAACGCCCATTATTAAATTTTAATATTGTTTTACTTTGACCTTCTTTTTTCTCAAAATTCGAAATTTACATTTTTCGTCGATACTTCGAAAATATCGATTTTTGTAATAATGCCCTATTAAACGACTTTTTTAAATCAAACCTTCATTTTATTTTTTGTCTTAAATTAAGTTTATAACGAATCATTCATAAAATGTGGTTTTTGTTTGGACATTTCCAAAAATTTAAGCAAATACAAGGTGGGCGGTTAATTGTGCCTGTGAGTGTATAAATTATTAACAAGAATTATACAAAATAGAATAGCGTATCAGTTAGACCAATATCAACCACCTGAACAGGCCGGATTCCGATCAAGCTACTCAACAACAGACCACCTTCATACCGTTAATCAGATCATAGAGAAACATAATGAATTTAATAAACCTCTGTACCTGGCCTTTGTTGATTACTCAAAGGCCTTTGATAGTATTACACACAGTTCAATATTTAATGCTCTCCATAATCAAGATATCCACCCCACTTACATTAAACTCCTTCAAATGATCTATTATGAAAGCACAGCTGACATCAAATTGCACACTAAGGGCCCGTCGTTTGACATACAGAAAGGAGTAAAGCAGGGAGACCCCTTATCACCGAAACTCTTTAGCAGCACGCTCGAAGAAGTTTTTAAGCTACTAGCAGATTCTTGGGCCACAAAAGGTATTCGGGTAGGGAATAAACAGCTGACTAACCTTCGCTTTGCAGATGATATTGTCCTCTTCGCAAATACGTCGGCAGAGCTGGAAGGGATGCTCGAACAACTGAGCGCAGCAAGCCTTGAGGTTGGACTGACGATGAATAGGTCTAAAACTAAAGTTATGACCAACAGCGCCAATAATAGGATAGCAGTAAATGACCAGGAAATGCAATATGTCGATGAGTATATCTACTTGGGCCAGATAGTCTCCTTCGAAAACAGGCAGGATAAAGAAATACTTCGACGTATAGATAACGCCTGGAAGAGCTTCTGGTCCATGAAGGCGTACATGAAGGGAGACCTTCCAATGTCACTTAAACGCAAACTCGTCGACATTTGCATACTGCCAATCCTGACATATGGTGCGCAATCCTGGTCCCTCACTGAAAGTCAGAAGTCCAAACTCAAGGTCTGCCAAAGGGCTATGGAGCGGAGTATCTTAGGTATCAAACTAATTGACAAAATAAGGAATACCACCATCCGCTCCCAAACCGGCATTGCTGATGTAGGTATGAAAAGTGCGAAGCTAAAGTGGCAATGGGCGGGGCATGTGTGCAGAATGAAGGACGATAGATGGGCCAAAATCGTCACCCACTGGGTGCCTGAAGACGGTTTTCGCCAAAGAGGAAGGCCCAAGAAAAGATGGTGTGATGATCTGGTCCAGCTATCAAAAAACTGGCAGGTCCTGGCCTTAAATAGAGAGCAGTGGATAGATTTGGAGGAGACCTTTGCCCAGCAGTGGGATGACATAGGTTAAATAATAAAAAAAAAAAAAAAGAAATCAATCTTTAATATTGAAGAAATATGAATGTAATTCTATTTTTCAATTTACTTTAACGACAAGCGAGATATAGCTGTTTAAAGTTCCCGGGTGGACAAAGAGATCTGATATGGCAGATGACGTCACAATTACATTACGGCCATACGCGATCCTTAAAAAACTCCGTTTTGCAAGAAAGAGATAGAAAATTTACTTTAATTCCTTATAATCCTTCGTTTTTGAACCGATTTTGATTTTTATTTCACATTTAAGTATATATGTTTAAGCCTTTTTTCATAAGTTGTTGAAAAATTCAAGATTGCAGATTTATACATATTCCCTATTCGCTATTTTTAATTTCCAAAGTGGTAAAAGATGTTTTTTTTTATTTATAAAGTTACTTAGTTGATTTTGTTGTATGATTTATGAATGTGCAATCATTTAAACCATACAAATAAATGATCTCCTTTGTTTTATTTTGTTGGACCAATCGCGAATTGGACTCGTGAATTAGACTAATCGCGAATTTGTAATTTTTTGACAATTGGACCAATCGCGAATTGGACCAATCGCGCCTAAACGAACATTTTAAAATATATAGCGTCTGAAAATGTTTTATTAAAATAGAATATGGTGTACCTTGTAAAATTTGCTATTTATTAGTGAAAGTCCCGTCATAATAGAAAATAGTTAGAATTCCCGTCTCTATAAAAAATAGTTCGTTTCTTAATTAATGAAGTTTTATTTATTTTACCTGTTCTGTCTTTAAAAATTGCCTACAAAATCATAATGCTGCCAAAATTACTATGCCACGCAGACAAATTTGCGGGCACAGATAGTCTTTACAAAAAAAATTAAATGAATAAAAATAAAAGCAACCTATGACCATACTTATCTTCATATTATGTACGATTATTCGACGCCTTAATGGTGAAGGAAAATATCATGAGGGAACCTGCACACCTACTAAGAATTTATTAGGTTGTGTTTGGCAACCCGCATTTGGCAAGTGAGGTTGACTGAGGCCTTATCGCCCTAGTTTAGGGTAGGCCCGTGCCCCAGAAGTGGGGACTTTATGGTCTGATGATGATGATGACCAAACTACACCGAAATTAAACTAAATAATTGATTTGCATGAATAACTAGTAAATAACCTGAAATTGATTAAATTAATCAATATTGTAATATTGTACAATACTCTTAGATGGATATGGATTATCTATAACTAACCTCATGCATTTTAATTCCCATATCGACAGCCATTTTTCCACCGTAAGATTGTCCGTAAATGTACAAGGGGACACCTTCAAATTCTGGATGTTTTTCATAAAATCCTGTCATCAAATTGACGAAGTCCACCGCTGTAAAATAGATTTAACTCAGGGTATTTCAACATGCAGATGATACGTTACGGGGTGGAGTTCGATTTCTCACAAATGAAGAATTCACGATGACAAAAATAATTTATTTTCATGAATTTTTAGGTAAAATGAGTTTAAAGAACAATTATGTATGAAGAGTTTTTATGCTCGCTGTATTGTATGCTATTGTATGACACTGTAATTTATGTCGGCGAGTTATCAAGAAATGAAAGAAAACCGTCAACATCCCTATTTCAATAACTATCATGAAAATAATGAATCGAAAAATCTTACCAATTTCATCATTAGTGGTTGTCAAATGGCTCAAATCGTCTACGTAGCTGAAACCTGTTCCCACAGGATTGTCTACAAAGAGGACGTTGAAATTTTTCACCTACGAAAAGAAATATCTTCATCACTAAAAGTATTTACACTGAAAAGGATTTAAGCAAGTAAACCATTGTAAAGACGCGTACTTCTTAGATACTTTGCTTTTGTCAGATTGGTCGTGGCTATAATATTATTATGTGGACCCGACTAAACGCCGTCATTCTCCTGCTGGGTAGATTTGCGATCATTCGTTGAAGGTCGCGGGCTTTGATCTGATCGATCCACCTGATTGATGGGTGGCCATTCCTCCAAGGTTTCCCGGATTTTTCCTAGTTCAAGGCGTACGGCGAGGCTTAAAGCATTGTGCTGCCCGCGGCATGACATTTCCAGTTGTTTTTTTAATTTTTGCACTTACTAAATTTAAAAGTAAACCAGATGACCTGTCAGTGTTTTGGGCTCTAAAATCCTGGTTACTACGTCGAGCGTCTAGTCCTTAACCTTAAATTTAAGAGTTGATAACACTATGATAGCTCTAATGTACTCAATATATTATAAATTACCCAAGAGTGGTCTCTTTCCTGAAGCGACATGTCCAAGGGCCCCAAGATCTCAAAGTTGCCAACCGCAGTGGAAGAGCCCCCAGGGCCGCCTTGCAGCCAAACGATTAAAGGTCGTTCTGTGTAGTTTTCAACAGGCGCCGTAGTATAGAACAGCCAATAGAACATATGGGCGCCCTCTCGGACCGTCACATAGTCGTATGCTTGATCAAACGGCCCGAAGTTAGCTGTGTTAGAAAACAAAAGCATGTATATTTTTATTAAATACTCTCAGGATGACCTCACTCCACTTGATTGAATGCGGTCGTGAGGCCCATATATGAGGTCGACAAGCACAATAGACCCCTGAAGGCCTACTTAGATGTCGTTTTACGTCCCGCCTGAAGAGCCCGGGATTATAATAATATGAGAGAGGAAAAACATGAGCTAGAAGGGAAATGAAATACTTATTATAGTTATTGGAATGGGCACTTTTATAATCAGTAATATTTATTGTTCATTAATAAGCTATTCATTATTTATCGTTGAGTATGACTGAATAACTTTTCTAATAACATTGATAATGAAAATTCAATCGTCACTATACTGAAGATAAGTAAAATATAAGTAGCGAAGAATGGATAAATTTAAAAAGAATAAAAAAAAGTTACCTGCAACATATTGGCTGGTGCATAACAAGGACACCAGGAGCAGGTATAGTAGCATGGTGTATATCTTACGAGTGTCAAAGTGAAACTGATTGCTTTATTAGTTAACAATTCCCTTATCATACTGTATCAGGGGTTATCAGAATATATAAAATTAATATCTTTTAGACTTTTAAGTAGGTTAGAAATCGGTCATTGCATTTAAATTGTTAAAGTAGCGATTTGCTAATCCATTCCAATTTAAAATTTAATATCTTTCTAATTTGTTCTTAGGTACTAAGTTTTAGACTCTCAAATAATTGTGCCACTTTATAATATTACGTGTAATACGTCTTTTATAATTTGACAATGAGAGTAGGATATTGTGATCAACATACATAATAATATGGTACCTACTTAGCTAATAAAAAATATATTTATTTATATGGTTCCATATGCCAATTGTCAATTGTGAACTTTATGACTCACAGGCTAAAGTAATGCATAACATAAAACACATTTCAAGCATAAGCAGGCCGTTCCAAGCCTCAGGCTTCAAAAGACTAAAAAGTCGTTCGTCGGTTTCAGCACAAAATTGTTTAAAAAAATCCCACAGGACGTTATTGAATTGCCTTTTTATAATTTCGAACTTTTTGTTAAGTCGTGTCTTGTGAAAAAAGGTTATTCTACAGTAGAAGACTATAAGTTGTCTTCTGCTTTATAATACTAAGGGTATTATAAAGCAGAAGATCAAAAATATGATGGATATTTTTATCCTTGCTACTTGTGGGAACGCAATGACCTTGTTAAAACAATGCACAAGGCAGAATGGCGGCGACGTGGTCCACAACCCGTCACGTCACGTTTCCCACAGAGGTGAAAAGTGGATCGCTGTAAGTGATCTCTGCCTACCCCTCTGGGAAAAAGGCGTGATTGTATGTATGTATGTGTCGTGGCCACATCGTAGAATTGGCCATTTCATGAAATGATTGGCCATTTCATGAAATGGTTGCATTTCATGAAATGGCCAATCACACATTGGCCATATCATGATGTGGCCAGGTCAGATCAATGATAAGAAATCGTTTGACGATTGGGCCAACTAGATGCACTGCCATTTCATGAAACGATCAATCTCAATCGATCATATCGTGGAATTGTTTCGTTGACTTTACCGGTAGAGTGCCAGAGTTGCCATACCAATTAAGCACTTTGTGCAAATATGCTAAATTTGCACAATGTGCTAAATTTTCTTCCTGTTTAGCATATTATTTTATCTTTTATTTTAAAATAGCATATTTTTAGCAATACATTTTTTTTTATAAAATTAATGTTATTTTTAAAGTAGGTATACCAAAGCCGCTCTAAGTTGGCCGATTTGCTACATGTCAGACTGACTGCACTAGTGAGGGACAACGGTAAAATTGCCGAAGTATATAAGTAACAGTTATTTCCACTTTATAACCAAGCAAGGTCTAATTATAACAAATTTTTATTAAAAACATTAATTCACATCCAAAAGATTGAATTTAAGCTCCTTTATAAAAAATATATTTATTTTTAAAATACAATACTTATTAAATCCTTCATCCTATTTTAAAAAAATACCTGGTGAGTATTACCCACTACGTCACTATGAAAACGTGTCAAACGGCGTAACCTTGTAAAAGCGTAATACAGAGTGGAAATTTTACGTTTTCTTTTTATAATTCAATTATTTTAGGTAATAAAAGACAAATCTATACTAATATTATAAAGAGGAAAGATTTGTATTTTTGTATGTTTGTAATGAATAAACTCAAAAACTACTGGACCGATTGCAATATTTTTTTCACCATTAGAAAGCTGCATTATTCAGAAGTTACATAGGCTATATAATATCACGCTAGGTCCTATAGTTGTGGAGCAGTAACCGAAAATGTTTCAAAAACGGGGGAAAGTATCGTTTCTGAGGCCTTCCGTGGCGTGCGCTGAGCATATAGTTAAAGTTATACAAAAATGCTCTATGGATGAATTGTTCATCTTAACATTATCTTTAAAAATGTCCGCGAGAGCATATGTCTGCCTTTTATAGTTTACCCATAACAATCGTTTTAATGATTTAGATGTTTGCTCCAAAGTAATCTTCTATATTAATAATTTCGTCAAGGGGTACGGTAGACTCGATTAAAACCTTACATGAATAATAAAACATCAAAAAATAATGATTTCGAGTCGACAACATATATCCGCAAAATTCGGATTGTCGAGTATTTTGCTAAATTCAAAATGTGTTGACAGACGAATCACAGTCACCATCTTGCCGGAATTGAGTGAATATTATCAAAACTATTTTTCTTCAGTCATTGACGTTTCGCGGAAACATTGTTTTTGACACATTTTTTATGATATACTCTTTCAGGGCGATAACAGATACTGATGAAGAATAGATAATATAATTTTATAAGGACCTTTGCCAAATTCTAGGATTAGTACTCATTGCAATTTGTTTTGTTGATTGATGTTCCTTAATTTTAAATGTTAAAAATTTATTGTATAAAAACTTTTGTGTGTCTGGGTGTATTATTAAATATAATTAAGTTTATTTGTGTATCCACTGTTGATCCTGATTTCCGTAACACAAGTGCTTAAGCTACTTACCACGGGATCAGATCAATGTATGTGATGTTGTGTAATATTTATTTATTTATTTATTTTTGCAATTTTTATTCACTAGATTTATTAAACTCAATGAAAGAATCTATGTCCTGTTTAATCCTTTAGTATTCCTTGAAGAACCGATGACTACGGAAATATTTACCTATATTTTGCTCCTCGATGTTTATTATGAATCACATCTTACCCGAGCCAAGCCGGGTTCTTATCTAAATATATAAAAGGAGAAACTGACTGACTGACTGACTGACATATCGACGCACAGCCTAAACGGCTAAACGTAGGCACTTGAAATTTGGACTGGACGTAGCTTAGGTACCGTAGAGGTGCACTAAGAAAGGAATTCTCGAAATTCTCACGGGAACGGGAATAATCGGGAAAATCCTTTTGTATGAAAAATCTAAACCGCTGAAGTTAGATGCTGTAAATTTGGCATGCAGGTACCATAGTAAACTTAAAGCTTAGTTGGAACAGGATATTGAAAAAATTCTTACGGGAACGAGAGTTAGCAGGATAAACTTTTATATGTTAAATCCTGTAGTCCACGCGAACGAAGTCGCGGGCACAGCTAGTAATTATATAATTATGTGCATTTGAAATTTTGAAATAACGTATTATTTTTAAAAGTTGTTCTTTATGATTCGCGTAAATATGTTCCTCTTAACAAGGATAAATGCAAAATATAAAATAAAAAGTGTCAAATCAGTCTTCTAAGAACGGCTCCGGTATAATTATCTAGTTATTTGTCTTTTATTACCTAAAATAATTGAATTATAAAAAGAAAACGTAAAATTTCCACTCTGTATTACGCTTTTACAAGGTTACGCCGTTTGACACGTTTTCATAGTGACATAGTGGGTAATACTCACCAGGTATTTTTAAAAAATAGGATGAAGGATTTAATAAGTATTGTATTTTAAAAATAAATATATTTATAAATAAGGAACTTAAATTCAATCTTTTGGATGTGAATTAATGTTTTTAATAAAAATTTGTTATAATTAGACCTTGCTTGGTTATAAAGTGGAAATAACTGTTACTTATATACTTCGGCAATTTTACCGTTGTCCCTCACTAGTGCCTTTGAGTATAAAGCCACTGGAGATGCCATAACGTCAACGCTTCTAACAAATTTTTTCGCCACTTTTAGCGGGGGCGAGGTAAACACGTACAGCACACCACCAAAAATTAATAACTCAACAGACACAAATTTTGCTGTAACGATAAACGCACACTACAAAAATGTTCAACACTTCAAACAATACACGCACACAAACAAAGTTTTCACGTAACTACGCAACACACATACGAAAAAATAGTGATGACACAAAGAATAAAATAAAATCAGTTTGGTGAATGAACTGAACTATCTTGTACTGATTATTGTAATTCAATAACATTTTGTGGGATCTTATTAAACAATTTTGTGCTTAAACCCAAGAACGACTTTCCAGTCTTTTGAAGCCTGAGCCTTGAAACGGCAAACTTATGTTTATTACTGGTGTTAAAATGGTGAGGATCCGATATTAAATGATTGTTTGTTCTTGTAAACATATAAGATACAGTCCAAAATGTACTGAGAGGATACGGTTAAAATATCTATGTCTTTAAAAATATCTCTAAGGGAGTCACAGAATTTCTTTTCATTTTCAGACTAAATTTCAATATCGTATGACCAGAGGAAAGAAAAGTAATTTTTCTAATTCATCTTACAAGATTTAAATATAACATATGTTTAGACCTTTTATTTAATTCAAAATTAAAGTAAAAAACGGATTATACAACTGACTGCAGGGAGTGAATGATTCATTCAAATGTCGAGTCGCTTTTTTGACTTTGTGACATCACTAGCCCCCGTACCACTGTATTCTTGTTTATTTTTTTCTGTCGTTTACGTATCGCAATGACTTTTTATTTAAATGGCAATTCTTCTTAAATACACGTTTAAAAGTTAATAAAAACACTTAGATATGATACTAAACTCGCTCTTGTTGCGAATTTGAGCTCTCGATCGCCTTTTACATGAGAATACTGCACAACTAACCATTTTTCAAGAGTAACGTCACGCGACAGGGATCAATGCAAAATGGCGGTGGTGCAGCGACAAGTAGTTTTATTAAACGTGTTTGAACAGTTTACCAATGTACTTTGCCGGAGGGGGTCGCCAGTGTAAGGCATCTCCAGTGGCTTTATACTCAAAGACTAGTGCAGTCAGTCTGACATGTAGCAAATCGGCCAACTTAGAGCGGCTCGGGTATACATTTAATTTTAATTTGGACAAAATTGTCGGAAGTTTGCCTATTTTAGGCAGTAAATACACTTATTTGGCAACACTGGTTGTTTTTGTGCAGTTTGTGTAAAAATGGCGGCCCTTGTAAACAAAGACGAATTTTCTCTCAGAAAAAATGCGAATAATTCTTTATTAAACACGGAAGAAAGTTAAATTATTCGTTAAATAATTCGATGAAAACGTATTAGAGTATGCAAGTCATGCAAGGTTCCGAGCAAAATGTGGAGTTTGGAATGTATTTCTAAGGTTAGTAATATTTTACTTACTTCATATTATAATTTTATGCACCTAACTAAATAACGTGTTTTATCAAAATATTTTTTTATTTATCTGTTATTATATTGATTGTCAAAAGACTGATAGCTAATTCAATTTCTTTAGGTTCTTCAGGTTATACAGCAAATAAAGGAGAGTAGGGTGACACGAAAAATAAATCCATGGACTACTACTGGTTATCGAAATATGATATTATGGAAACTGTCGAAGAGGGAGGAATATCTTATATTCAAGGAAAAAGCGCCGACTATCCTATGATTTTTGTTGTTCATGTGACTTTGTGCGCGGTGCCGTGTTTTAATCGCCTTAATGCACCTTATCTATACTATAATAAAAACGTAGAGGCAAAAATTCTTGTACTTTTCTAAGAAACGCAAAAAAACCAGTCAGGGATATATTTTGAGAGTAGTAGAACACATCCCCATACTTAGAAAAAAAATTGTATCTCTGTCTGTTTGTTTGTTTGTTTCGACTGACCTCCTAAACGGCTGAACCAATTTAAATGAAAGTTTACACGAAGGTACTTTAAATTCCGGAAAAATGCATAGGATACTTGAAATCACTGTCAGTTAACTGGTTCCCGTGGGATATTCCAAAAACCTAAATAAATGACTGATCTCTGAAATTATTACACCGATTTAAATGAAATTTTGCATGGTGGTACCATACATCCCCGGTCAAGATCTTAAATTCTTTTAGTCACAGAAATTCCTGTGGGATAGTTAAAAATCTAACTTTATTAGATCACGTACAAAAATGGTAAAAGTATATCGACCAAAATGAACCTTCTGACTAGGACTATACGGACTAATTTATTCAGCAAAACGTCATAGTAAGGGAGGTAAATAGCTAGATTTGCAGTTACTCGAACGAAATGGAATCGGAATAGAAAGATTACGCTAAATAAGAAAAAAGTTTATTACACTTTCTTTTTATAAGTGGGGGACAGCGATTAATACAGGAGGACTACCTGGTAACAAGCTGTTGAAAGAAAAAAGTAATTTGACCGTGTCAGTCATTCAAAGTGCATGTTAAATAATCCCTAAAAAGTGTCATTGTAACGATTTGACCACAAAGTTATAATTAATCTTTGTGTCAGTTGAAAAACACATAATCTTGAGATACTTCAGCGCGTTACATTTTTATGCAGGAGTTTCGAGTTGATGTCGAAGTCCTGCTGTATAATAATTAGTTTTTTTTTTTCTTAACCTGTAACACCTCACTGCTGGGCAAAGTATCCTTCAAATTCATCTACTGCTCTCTGTCCAATGCTAGGACTTGCCAGTTCTTTTAAACATGGACAATATCGTTATACCACCTTTTCTTGGGTCTTTCTCTTCGGCGAAAATCGTCTTCAGGCACGCGATGTGTAATGATTCTGGTCCATCTAATTGTTCTTTATCCTGCAGACATTCCCAGCCCATTGCTACTTCAGTTTTGACTTAAAACAACAACAGTACGGGAGTGGATGGTGTTTTATTTTATTTTATCTTTTAACCTAATACCTATGATACTCCACTCCATATCTCTTTGAAAAACCTTCATTTTAAACTTCTGATTTTCGGTGAGGGACCATGATTCTGCCCCATATGTTAGGATAGGCAGTATGAAAATGTCGATGAGTTTGTGGTTCAGTGATATAAAAGGTCACCCTTCATATACCAATTCATAGACCAGAAGCTTTTCCAGGCGTTGTCTGCTCTACGGAGTATTTATTTGTCCTGCCTGTTTTCGAAGGAGGCTGCCTAGCCCAAGTTTATACTCCTCTATATATGTTTTACCTGG
Organism: Maruca vitrata; assembly: GCA_039566165.1. NCBI lineage: Eukaryota > Metazoa > Arthropoda > Insecta > Lepidoptera > Crambidae > Maruca > Maruca vitrata. Next base: position 11,319,294 of record CM076914.1, on the reverse strand, counting down.
CTGTTGACTGCTATCCTATCATTGGTGCTGTTGGTTACGATCTTCGTTATGGATCTATTGATCGTCAGTCAAACCTCAAAGCTTTTTGCGCTCAGTTGTTCGAGCATCAACTCGAGTTCTGTCGAGGTATACTTATTTGCGATGAGGAAAAATGTCATCTGCAAAGCGAAAGTTTTTCAGTCATCTATCCCCTACACCAATTCCTTTTGTTGCCTAATAATATTATAGTGACCTAAAGACTTTTTGGAGCGTTCTACTGAAAAGCTTTGGTGATAGGGAGTCACCCTGTTTAACTCTTTTTTGTATTTTGAATATCAGGCGTTCAGTGTGCAGTTTGATTTGTTACATTTGCTAAATTTCTCTTTTATCTGGTTTTCGGTATGGAGGTGGTCAGTTGTCCTATATTTGCTTGCTGGCTTGCATTGCTGGTTTGTGTTTTTCGAATTGATAGGCTGTTCGGTATTATCTGAATGTTCATATATTAGAGGGATATCGCTATTCTAAGCATATAAAGGGAAATTTATAAACATTCACGTAAAAATGTTGGATATTATAAAATTCCAAATAAAAAATCTTACAAGACAGAGTCTGTGTCTGATCAAGACTGCAAATCCCCCGTTAGGCTCCCCAACTATCACGTTTTTAGCTGGCAAGTCATGTCAAATATTGTCAGATTTGATATGACATGAGTGTTTAGTTCTTGGTGAGTTCAAAAGATGTCACTGTGCTTAATTACTTCGCAATATTGCTTCAAATACTAAAAGTAATTAATAAGTTAAATTTTATTAAACTTGCGTTTTAATGTTATTATCTCATTGTTACATTACGAGTACAATACAATCTACGAGAAATAAAGTAACGAAGCAAATACTAACATAATTCGTCAAATGGCGACACACAGCCTTTATAGATACTTTAAGGCAGTAAATTGGTAGTTTGTATTTTTTACCTTTTGAAGTCATCCTGATATCAAACATCAGTTTTGTGTACTAACTACATAGGTACAGTATGCTCTTTGCAACCATTGAAACCAGTTTCTGTCAAATAAAATAAATTTTTAACGTGGTTTTATAGTTCTAAAATGTGAAAAATATTTTGTGAGTCCAAGCTACCACTCTCCTCATCTGGCTAGAGCATTGCTTGAACAAAAAAAAATATTGGGCGAGTGAATCCTCTTTTAGTTGGCCGATTTGTAATGAAAAATGTAGTAGATTGTTTATCGCCTATTAATCAGTAAACAATTTTAGGTTCTTTCCTGGATATTAATCTAATAAATTACTAATTTTAATTATATTTTTTTTCTTATAGTTTTTATAATTTATGTGGCTTTATTTTTTTTACTTTAAAAAATGCTTCCTAAAATCAAAATGATGGCGAAAGTTACTATACCACGCAGACGAAGTTGCGGGCACAGCTAGTTATTAATAAATTTGTCTTGCGCTAGCAAGTGACTGTTACCTTGTTTAATTTTTTTATTGTTTACGTGACTTTTATACTGCTTGTACTAAAATACTTGCAAATTTCACTAAATGTACATTTTTTATAACAATAAAAAAAATCATTAAATGCATTTAATGATTTTTTTTTGTAATTAAATTTTAAACCTTTTTATTTTGAAAGTATGTAACAACTAAAAATAAACAAATACGTATCAAAATTGATCCTGGTTTTCATTAAATATTTTATAGTCGCCCTCTTTTTACGATATGGTCAAACGTGGGTGGCCAAATCGTTAAACGTTTATCGTTTAATGATTTGGTCACCATTGATTGGCCACTTCATGAAACGTGAACACTTCATGAAATGGCCAACCATTTCATGAAATGATCAATTCATCGATTTGGCCACGACATATGTATGATAAAAATCCATGGACATGATGAGCTGCTCGCTTGGATATTAAAGAATTATTTAACTTGTAATTTTTTTATTTACCTATCTGTGATTAATTAATTGATGTCAAGTTATCAATAAATTAATGACAAATAAATAAAAAAAATACACGTGAAAAAATATTTCATGAAAATCTATTTGCAGAATAAATTATTTCATTTCATTTCATATTCCCGAACAGGGTTTCGAACTCACTCGGACTTTACGCTTTACTCAGTAAAGCCAGTTTTGCCAGTTTGGAAACTGGTACAGTTCCTTACTATATATATGGGTACCTAACAAGAACAATTGACCAAATAATCCTAAGAGCATATTAATTTTAATGTCCAAGTAGGTATTCATAAGCTTGGCCCGTGACAGTAATTTGGTCAAGTCATTTGCATAAAGTGGTTAAACACACACATTATGTTCTGTGTTGGAAACAATGGTTCATTTTAAACTACAGTCTGTAGACTGTTGAGACTGTTAAGATGCTGTAGCATCTTTACATTTGAGATAAATAATAATTTCTTTAATCTATATCGCCTCTTTTGTTAACTTCACATATACACCGTGAAATTTTAGTGGTTGTTTTCCTGCAGTAAAATTATTATATCTTAGTAGCACAATAGATTTGTGCAGTTCTTTTTTATTAAAACAATAAATGCCGGTTTTACGAAAGGTTTAACCGAAAGTCGAAAGCACGTTCGAACCGTTTTATTACTTCGGGCGTAGAGCTTCTTTAGCTTAATGCATCGATTTCATGCGGCAAGCAGTACCTGATTATCTCACATCGTATAAAAGAACGATAGCTTCTCTCGTTTTCGAGTTGGAAAATTATTAATTTGAAAAAAGACATTTTTTTTCGGGATAACAACCACTAAAATTAATAAAGGGACAAGCTCGAGAGCCAAGGGCGTTAGCTTTAGTTTTGTTAGAATACATATCAGACAATATTACATTAATTGTTCCGATTCCGAAGCAAGTCGCTTAAGCCCTTGAGTTATTATAGCATAAACAACAGTGGTTTACACAAATATACTTAAATATTATATTTAAAACATACCTAGACACGGAAACACCGATGTTATCACATTTTTTTTTGTTTGGAGTGGGAATCGAACCCACTCCAAACTTCTCGAAATCGAATTAGGTAGTTGCTGAATAGATACTGCCTAAGTAGAGTGAGGGCTTCACATTATCATGCCACGATGGAAAAAATGTATAATAAGATTGTCTTTCACCAATCTTAAGAGCGCTTATCACTTCCATGATATCGTTTATCGGTTGTGATTCAATACAATCACATCAAACGTTTTAACGTATTTCTAATCGTACCATCTATCTAACGTAACGTACGTATCTAACGTATTTCGTATCGAAGGGTCATCAGAAATTTACATTTGTAGGTAAAACCTTAAATTTCACGCACTTTTCTTACATTTACGTATTAATTACTAAAATTTATAGTGGTTCTTCATTGTATTTAAAAATATTTGTTTCGAGCCAGTCTAATGTTTTTTTTAAATAAGGAAATATGTATATGAACTACATAAGTTACTATTCTTGTAAATATTTTACGTACAGACTGGTGTAATTTTACTGAAAATCATCGAACAAATTTCGACTTGCTTGTTTATTTTTTATTTGTCATCTTCTCATTACATGTTAAGTAGTTTATGATTGGACATAATATGTTTTATTAATTAGCGGCCAGTTTATATGAAGCTCGATGAACGATCTTAAATCTTGATATCATCCCCACTCTAAGTGGTGTGCTTGCCTTATACAGAGTCGTCGGCCAAGTTTATTTGTCCAGCGATGTTAATTTCAAGTCAAAGTATCGCATGTGACTTCGATGGTTGACTAAGAGCGCGTGCTCCAGAGCAAACAAAGAAAATGTTTATTTTTTAGTGTCCTCACTTCTACGTCATGTTGTTGTCGAATAATAGTGCAAAGTTGTTTTTGAATACTTGGTGCTAAGTAGTCTTAAAAGGTTTAGTAAGGAATTATTCAGGACATGAGCTTAGGATATTAGAATGATTAGATGTTTGCGTAAAAAAAAAACAGTCATGTGTGAAACACACACGAGCGGATTCGGCTGATTCTGCGTCGTGGAGCTTTCGGGGTCGCCGATGTCCTTGCAAGGAACCATAATAAGCTTTCTCTGTTTCCACTTCCTCTCTGTCATAAACGCAACTAACTGATTAGATTTATGATTGTTTCAAAATGATTCATCCTTCCTATTCCATCTGTTTTATCTACTGTTTAATCTACTGCTACTGCATAATTATTGATATCACATCCATGTTGCCTCGTATCTCTGTATCAATTCTATGTCAAGTCTCTCCAGAAAATTAGGTACATAGTGTACTTGACAGTCCGTATTTACTTATACATCTTAGGGGTGAGAGCCATCCACTCCCCCGCAAGTCCGGCGATCATGACGAGGCTACTCCAAGCCATATGTCAGTGAGAACAAAAACTTATACATACTTATATCAATAATAGAAAAAAGACAAGATTGTAGGTACTATCTTTGCTTTGCTTTTTAGTTCTGTTTGTTTGATTTTTTTTTTAATTCAATCAATATTGTTATGTTTTAAGAGAAAAATACAAAGAGAGATAGTGTTATTTATACTTCTATACTAATATTATAAAGAGGAAAGATTTGTATTTTTGTATTTTTGTATGTTTGTTATGAATAAACTCAAAAACTACTGGACCGATTGCAATAATTTTTTCACTATTAGAAAGCTGCATTATTCAGAAGTAACATAGGCTATATTATATTTTTTTAAAAGTTGGGGATCATTACTAAAACTCCAATAATGTAACCCAAGGTGTAAAAAAATGACCTGAAAAATTACTTACGTCGCGTGCGCTGCGAAAACTATTGATGATAGAATAAAATCATTTACTACGACTTTGCAGAACTCTCCATTATAAAAGTGTCGCGACAGCATATGTCTAAATATTATAGTTATGTCACAGTAAGCGGTTTTTTATTCTAAAAATTTAATTTATATGTCGCCGCTTGAAAAGGCTCTTTATTTGTACCTTGGTATTAATCCTTATCAAAATAAATTATTTATATTTAAGACGGCTTCAGTACCTGTAAATAACTTTTTAAATTATTCAATTCGGACATTTCTTTCGGAAGATATCACGAATTTAAAAATGCAAGTATTAGAAAAAAGTCGCGTGGTTGCCACTTTGATTTTAACTTGAAGGAATTTTGAATTCGCTTTAAATTCGATTCGTAGGTAAAATAAGTACCTGATAATAAATATTATATTTTAATGTAATATTTTATATAGAGATAGAGTTATACCGAAGTGAAACGAGGGCGGGTCGCTAGTTTATGATAACACTAGCGACCCGCCCTCGCTTCGCTTCGGGTATACCTCTATCTCTATATAATATATAGCTGTGCCCGCGACTTCATTCGCGTGGACTACAGGATTTTGATTTTTTTTTAACTTAAAAGTAGTATTAGTTACGTTGGGTGATGGAATGTCGCTAAGTTTCGATCCGAGTAAAACTGACAAATAAAGACAGTTGCATAATTTTTATCATAAATTCCCTAAATTATGGCGCCTACCTAACCTCTAAGTTAGAAAAAGATCAAATACTAACTTGAAGTCTAAGTAACACTCAGTTTAAAAAAAACCATCAAAATCATTTCAGTAGCTATGGCGTCATACGCTTCTTGACCTGTGTCCGTGTCTAGAATCCTATTTTAAAATTAACCAAGTCTTATAAAAATCCGTTCAGACGTTAAGGCGTGAATGAGGTAAACTATTAAAACAAACGATTAAAAATCACTTACATAATTAGTTTTCTGCCTACTGCCCACGCCTTATGTACGATAGCATGAATATTAATAGCCTATATCCTTTTCTAGGTTACTATCTATCTCCTAACTAAATTTCATCAAAATCCGTTCAGCCGTTTAGGCATGATAGAGCAAAACTCCCAGTAAAAACCATAAAAAAATCACTAATTCAATTCAGTTTTCTGCCTACGTCCTACCCCCTAACTACGATGACGTGATCATTTTGATCTTATATCCGTTTTTAAATAACCATCTATTACCCAACTAAATTTCATCAAAATCCGTTTAGCCGTTTAGACATCAAAGAGTCCTAACATAAACGACAAAAAATAACTAACTCAATTTAGTTATCCGCCTACTGCCTACCCCCTAAGAATGATGGCGTGATTATTTAAGGCCTACAAACATTTCTAGGTTATCATGTATCACCATACCAAATTTCATCAAAATCCGTTCAGCCGTTTAACGTCAAAGAACAAAAGTCCTAACAAAAACGGCTAAAAATCACTAACTCAATTTAGTTATCTGCCTACTGCCTACCCCTTAAGAACGATGGCGTGATTATTTATAGCCTTTAACTATTTCTAGGTTATCATCTATCACCATACCAAATTTCATCAAAATCCGTTCAGCCGTTTAACGTCAAAGAGCAAAAGTCCTAACAAAAACGGCTAAAAATCACTAACTCAATTTAGTTATCTGCCTACTGCCTACCCCTTAAGAACGATGGCGTGATTATTTATAGCCTATAACTATTTCTAGGTTATCATCTATCACCATACCAAATTTCATCAAAATCCGTTCAGCCGTTTAACGTCAAAGAGCAAAAGTCCTAACAAAAACGGCTAAAAATCACTAACTCAATTTAGTTATCTGCCTACTGCCTACCCCTTAAGAACGATGGCGTGATTATTTATAGCCTATAACTATTTCTAGGTTATCATCTATCACCATACCAAATTTCATCAAAATCTGTTCAGCCGTTTAACGTCAAAGAGCAAAAGTCCTAACAAAAACGGCTAAAAATCACTAACTCAATTTAGTTATCTGCCTTCTGCCTACCCCCTAAGAATGATGGCGTGATTATTTATAGCCTATAACCATTTCTAGGTTACCATCTATCACCACACCAAATTTCATCAAAATCCGTTCAGCCGTTTAGGCGTGAAAGAGTAACAGACAGACAGACAGACAGACAGACAGACAGAGTTACTTTCGCATTTATAATATTAGTAAGGACTAGTAAGGATTCATTTAATTCTTGACTGGCTCGGTGGAACAACAGTGCTTAGTGACCCCGGCTGGCGGTTCCAAGAGTCATGGGTTCGATTCCTACTCGGGACAAATATTTGTGTGATGAACAACTGCTGTGGGAATTATAAATAGTTACCTAATTATTTATTATACAAGGCTAACGAGATAACCTCACTCCACCTGATGGTAAGCGGTAGTGAGATCCACATATTAGGTCGACAGGCATAATATACCATATTATTGAGCCTGTCGCACTTACAGCGTGTTCATCACACCTACCTAGCGATTCAAGGACCTACATACATTTTAGAGGAAGATCCCAGAGCCGCCAGACATCACTTATTTTCTAATGGACAAAATATATACGATTGAGTAGTGGTGGGGTGTACTATCATCATATGACTAGTTGCTACCTTGACCAGACGGCCATTTTTTCAGATATCAACCAATCAAGGTAAGTACATAGAAACACTGCTCACCTCACTTAAATTCTGATGGCTGATTTTAACATATATTTCACACAATATCATTAAAAATCAGGATTCATTACTCCTAGACACATGCGGTCGGCGGTTTTACCTTACAGACGCTTTAAAGCTATGAAAAAAAATTTACTTTTACTTAATTTTACTTATTTTCTGATGCTTGATTTTTATATATGTTATTCAAACAACTATTTTAAAACGTTTTGCAAACGGACAGACCGATCCAAGGGGCCAAACATTCACCAGACCCAACTGTTTTAGACTTTTTTTCTTAAATTGAATTTAGTTAAGTTTTTCTAATAAAATAGTTTGTAAGGTACAATTCTATAATTATTGCGGTCAGATGAGCACTTTTTAGTTGTTTGAATAACATATATAAAAATCAAGCATCAGAAAATAAGTAAAAGTAAAATTTTTTTCATAGCTTTAAAGCGTCTGTAAGGTAAAACCGCCGACCGCATGTGTCTGGGAGTAATGAATCCTGATTTTTAATGATATTGTGTGAAATATATGTTAAAATCAGCCATCAGAATTTAAGTGAGGTGAGCAGTGTTTCTATGTACCTCGATTGGTTGATATCTGAAAAACTAAAACCCAACTACGACAAAAAACGACGCTGAAAAAGTATAAAACAAGACTTTTAGAACACTGAACTGAACAAAGTTGCTTATGTAGTTCCAAGTAAATGGACACAGTAGACTCTACCAAAAACTATTTAGAAGTATGCAATATTTACTATGTAGAGATAGGTTTTCATGTTTGGAAAACCGCAGTCACACGTTGTCAAAGTGCTACGGTAGGTAGGTACTTGTGTATGGAACGTGTGACTACGCCTTTCCAAACATGAAAACTTATCTCTACATAGTAAATATTGCATACTTCAAAATAGTATTGTATGACATTATTGTCAATTTTCAACATAAGCATTTTGGTAGAGTCTACTGTGTCCATTTACTTGGAACTACATAAGCAACTTTGTTCAGTTCAGTGTTCTAAAAGTCTTGTTTTATACTTTTTCAGCGTCGTTTTTTGTCGTAGTTGGGTTTTAGTTTTTAACTTTTTATTATTTGTACTATTTTGGTGTTAAAGTGTTGAACGAAAAGATGTGAACTATATGCAATCAGTCCATGAATATACGTAAAGTCACATGCAAATGCTAGTAATATATATATATTTAAAATGTACAAGTAAAGCGCTTTCCAATGATACCAAACACGGCGTATTTATCTTAACTTTATTTTTTTACTCTGTATGTTTTGTCCGCTAGTGGGCGCCACATTAGATTTTGTGAAACCCTATATAGCCTATAACCAGCGGACAATTAAGACGCTTCTAATGATATGTCATTTGTCGAATTCTGACAAGCAATTTAGAAGTTATGTGGAAACAGATGAACATACATACATACATACAAACATACATACATACATACATAGCCTGTCAAAATCATAACCCTCCTTTTGCTTTGCCGTAGTCGGGTAAAAATGGCCGTCTGGTCAAGGTAGCAACTAGTCATATGATGATAGTACACCCCAACACTACTCAATCGTATATATTTTGTCCATTAGAAAATAAGTGATGTCTGGCAGCTCTGGGATCTTGGACCATTTTAAGTGGTAGTTTTGGCTCGGATTTGTATTTGTTAGTGTATTTATGTGTCATGTTATATCTGTCACCTTAAATTGCAAATAAGGTTAATATATAAATTATAATTTGTATTTAAGAATTACAGTCAGTAGTTTGTAAAGTAAATAAAAACCATTCAAGTGTCAATATTTTATATAGAGATAGAGTTATACCGAAGTGAAACGAGGGCGGGTCGCTAGTTTATGATAACACTAGCGACCCGCCCTCGCTTCGCTTCGGGTATACCTCTATCTCTATATAACATATAGCTGTGCCCGCGACTTCATTCGCGTGGACTACAGGATTTTGATTTTTTTTTTAACTTAAAAGTAGTATTAGTTACGTTGGGTGATGGAATGTCGCTAAGTTTCGATCCGAGTAAAACTGACAAATAAAGACAGTTGCATAATTTTTATCATAAATTCCCTAAATTATGGCGCCTACCTAACCTCTAAGTTAGAAAAAAGATCAAATACTAACTTGAAGTCTAAGTAACACTCAGTTTAAAAAAAACCATCAAAATCATTTCAGTAGCTATGGCGTCATACGCTTCTTGACCTGTGTCCGTGTCTAGAATCCTATTTTAAAATTAACCAAGTCTTATAAAAATCCGTTCAGACGTTAAGGCGTGAATGAGGTAAACTATTAAAACAAACGATTAAAAATCACTTACATAATTAGTTTTCTGCCTACTGCCCACGCCTTATGTACGATAGCATGAATATTAATAGCCTATATCCTTTTCTAGGTTACTATCTATCTCCTAACTAAATTTCATCAAAATCCGTTCAGCCGTTTAGGCATGATAGAGCAAAACTCCCAGTAAAAACCATAAAAAAATCACTAATTCAATTCAGTTTTCTGCCTACGTCCTACCCCCTAACTACGATGACGTGATCATTTTGATCTTATATCCGTTTTTAAATAACCATCTATTACCCAACTAAATTTCATCAAAATCCGTTTAGCCGTTTAGACATCAAAGAGTCCTAACATAAACGACAAAAAATAACTAACTCAATTTAGTTATCCGCCTACTGCCTACCCCCTAAGAATGATGGCGTGATTATTTAAGGCCTACAAACATTTCTAGGTTATCATGTATCACCATACCAAATTTCATCAAAATCCGTTCAGCCGTTTAACGTCAAAGAACAAAAGTCCTAACAAAAACGGCTAAAAATCACTAACTCAATTTAGTTATCTGCCTACTGCCTACCCCTTAAGAACGATGGCGTGATTATTTATAGCCTTTAACTATTTCTAGGTTATCATCTATCACCATACCAAATTTCATCAAAATCCGTTCAGCCGTTTAACGTCAAAGAGCAAAAGTCCTAACAAAAACGGCTAAAAATCACTAACTCAATTTAGTTATCTGCCTACTGCCTACCCCTTAAGAACGATGGCGTGATTATTTATAGCCTATAACTATTTCTAGGTTATCATCTATCACCATACCAAATTTCATCAAAATCCGTTCAGCCGTTTATCGTCAAAGAGCAAAAGTCCTAACAAAAACGGCTAAAAATCACTAACTCAATTTAGTTATCTGCCTACTGCCTACCCCTTAAGAACGATGGCGTGATTATTTATAGCCTATAACTATTTCTAGGTTATCATCTATCACCATACCAAATTTCATCAAAATCTGTTCAGCCGTTTAACGTCAAAGAGCAAAAGTCCTAACAAAAACGGCTAAAAATCACTAACTCAATTTAGTTATCTGCCTTCTGCCTACCCCCTAAGAATGATGGCGTGATTATTTATAGCCTATAACCATTTCTAGGTTACCATCTATCACCACACCAAATTTCATCAAAATCCGTTCAGCCGTTTAGGCGTGAAAGAGTAACAGACAGACAGACAGACAGACAGACAGACAGAGTTACTTTCGCATTTATAATATTAGTAAGGATTAGTAAGGATTCATTTAATTCTTGACTGGCTCGGTGGAACAACAGTGCTTAGTGACCCCGGCTGGCGGTTCCAAGAGTCATGGGTTCGATTCCTACTCGGGACAAATATTTGTGTGATGAACAACTGCTGTGGGAATTATAAATAGTTACCTAATTATTTATTATACAAGGCTAACGAGATAACCTCACTCCACCTGATGGTAAGCGGTAGTGAGATCCACATATTAGGTCGACAGGCATAATATACCATATTATTGAGCCTGTCGCACTTACAGCGTGTTCATCACACCTACCTAGCGATTCAAGGACCTACATACATTTTAGAGGAAGATCCCAGAGCCGCCAGACATCACTTATTTTCTAATGGACAAAATATATACGATTGAGTAGTGGTGGGGTGTACTATCATCATATGACTAGTTGCTACCTTGACCAGACGGCCATTTTTCAGATATCAACCAATCAAGGTAAGTACATAGAAACACTGCTCACCTCACTTAAATTCTGATGGCTGATTTTAACATATATTTCACACAATATCATTAAAAATCAGGATTCATTACTCCTAGACACATGCGGTCGGCGGTTTTACCTTACAGACGCTTTAAAGCTATGAAAAAAAATTTACTTTTACTTAATTTTACTTATTTTCTGATGCTTGATTTTTATATATGTTATTCAAACAACTATTTTAAAACGTTTTGCAAACGGACAGACCGATCCAAGGGGCCAAACATTCACCAGACCCAACTGTTTTAGACTTTTTTTCTTAAATTGAATTTAGTTAAGTTTTTCTAATAAAATAGTTTGTAAGGTACAATTCTATAATTATTGCGGTCAGATGAGCACTTTTTAGTTGTTTGAATAACATATATAAAAATCAAGCATCAGAAAATAAGTAAAAGTAAAATTTTTTTCATAGCTTTAAAGCGTCTGTAAGGTAAAACCGCCGACCGCATGTGTCTGGGAGTAATGAATCCTGATTTTTAATGATATTGTGTGAAATATATGTTAAAATCAGCCATCAGAATTTAAGTGAGGTGAGCAGTGTTTCTATGTACCTCGATTGGTTGATATCTGAAAAACTAAAACCCAACTACGACAAAAAACGACGCTGAAAAAGTATAAAACAAGACTTTTAGAACACTGAACTGAACAAAGTTGCTTATGTAGTTCCAAGTAAATGGACACAGTAGACTCTACCAAAATGCTTATGTTGAAAATTGACAATAATGTCATACAATACTATTTTGAAGTATGCAATATTTACTATGTAGAGATAGGTTTTCATGTTTGGAAAACCGCAGTCACACGTTGTCAAAGTGCTACGGTAGGTAGGTACTTGTGTATGGAACGTGTGACTACGCCTTTCCAAACATGAAAACTTATCTCTACATAGTAAATATTGCATACTTCAAAATAGTATTGTATGACATTATTGTCAATTTTCAACATAAGCATTTTGGTAGAGTCTACTGTGTCCATTTACTTGGAACTACATAAGCAACTTTGTTCAGTTCAGTGTTCTAAAAGTCTTGTTTTATACTTTTTCAGCGTCGTTTTTTGTCGTAGTTGGGTTTTAGTTTTTAACTTTTTATTATTTGTACTATTTTGGTGTTAAAGTGTTGAACGAAAAGATGTGAACTATATGCAATCAGTCCATGAATATACGTAAAGTCACATGCAAATGCTAGTAATATATATATATTTAAAATGTACAAGTAAAGCGCTTTCCAATGATACCAAACACGGCGTATTTATCTTAACTTTATTTTTTTACTCTGTATGTTTTGTCCGCTAGTGGGCGCCACATTAGATTTTGTGAAACCCTATATAGCCTATAACCAGCGGACAATTAAGACGCTTCTAATGATATGTCATTTGTCGAATTCTGACAAGCAATTTAGAAGTTATGTGGAAACAGATGAACATACATACATACATACAAACATACATACATACATACATAGCCTGTCAAAATCATAACCCTCCTTTTGCTTTGCCGTAGTCGGGTAAAAATGGCCGTCTGGTCAAGGTAGCAACTAGTCATATGATGATAGTACACCCCAACACTACTCAATCGTATATATTTTGTCCATTAGAAAATAAGTGATGTCTGGCAGCTCTGGGATCTTGGACCATTTTAAGTGGTAGTTTTGGCTCGGATTTGTATTTGTTAGTGTATTTATGTGTCATGTTATATCTGTCACCTTAAATTGCAAATAAGGTTAATATATAAATTATAATTTGTATTTAAGAATTACAGTCAGTAGTTTGTAAAGTAAATAAAAACCATTCAAGTGCGTGACGGACTCACGCACAAAGGACTCCGTACCATTGTACGTGTTTGATGAAAAAAAATCGAGTTTTAGTTCTAAGTATGCTTAGCCCCCAATATTTGTATTTATTTTTTGATTTTTGCATCAAAAACGGTTCACAGAATACGAGTACATCTTCTTACCAAGTTTCAACAGCTTGTGGTTTCGGAATAAAATGGCTGTGACATACGAACGGACAGACAGACAGACGGAAGGACGGACAGACAGACATGACGAATCTATAAGAGTACCGTTTTTTGCCATTTGGCTTCGGAACCCCAAAAACACCGAAATATATTGTCTGATGGTCATTAGTGGGACAGTTCGATATTAAGGCTTATTTCCACGACATAAGTTTAATTGTTACTCCTGACGTGCTGTTGACTGTACTTAACAGTAATGATAGATGCATCTCGTATGATGGTTATTGGGTATGATAGACTACAATAGACTGAGAGCCGGTTACATAGATAACTGCTTATGTGACCGTACCTTAAACAGATTTAATTTAGAACACTGAGAATCCTTTAATAAATAAATAAATATTACACAACATCACATACATTGATCTGATCCCGTGGTAATTAGCAAAAGCACTTGTGTAACAGATGTCAGAATCAACAGTGGATACACAAATAAACTTAAATATATTTAATAATACACTCAGAAACGGAACAAACACCGATGTTCGTCACACAAATATTTGTCCCGAGTGGGAATCGAACCCACGACTCTTGGAACCGTAGGTTATGAACCTGGGTCACTAACCATTGTTCCACTGAGCCAGTCATAAATATTACACAACATCACATAGATTGATCTGATCCCGTGGTAATTAGCATAAGCACTTGTGTAACAGATGTCAGAATCAACAGTGGATACATAAATTAAATATATTTCATAAAATACCCAGACACGGAACAAACACCGATGTGCGTCATACAAATATTCGTCCTGGGTGGGAACCGAACTCACGACTCTTGGAACCGTAATTAGCGTCCATGGGTCACTAACCACTGTTCCACCGAACCAGTCTGTAGGAATCATTTAGTAAAAGACGATCATTATTACTGACCGTCTTTCGGCTCAAATAAAAACATTCCGAATTTGTTTGAATGCATTTATGTGTGCCGTAAACAGTACTACCTCTAGAGGTAAACTAGTTTAACTATTTTTTTTGTATTTTAAGCCCGCATCTTGTTTTGCCCGTATAAAAAGACATTAATTTGATTTTGGTACGATAAATAAGAATCTGACATAAGGTTTCGGCTAGAAATGTACATAGATTTTAACTTGAGACCTAGCTAGAACTAAGTGTTATGTAATAATCACGTTTAGTAACAGGTGCCGTAGACAAAGTAACAATATCAAAACGATAACGAAGTTCGAGAAGATTAAAATGTATGGGATTGACATTAGACGCGATAAATCACGTGATCAATCAAATGTCAATTCCATACATTTTATTATTTTCTAACTTCGTTATCGTTTTGATATTGTTACTTTGTCTAAACCCCTAGATTACGTCGTAACTATCCAATGGTCTAAGACCCATTTTTGAAATTATACGTTGACATATTTTTCGGTTTTCGACTAAGGCCTTATCGCCCTAGTTTAGGGTAGGCCCGTGCCCCAGCAGTGGGGACGTATGTGGGCTGATGATGATGATGATGATATTTTTCGGTTAGATTTTTTTGACCGCCGAATGAAAGTATCTTTGAGAAAGGATTGAGAAAGGACGTTGGCCGTTATGACCAACGAGATGTGATGATCCGGTGAGAAGTTCAAGTTGAAGTGGTACATGACGGCGAGCGGAATGGTAAGTGGCTGGGTGTCGTCTCACATGACTCCTGTTTACGTAAGCAGCTATCGGCCGGGCGGTGGCATCTGCAGGTGTCGGCGGTGGCAGTTCGGTGGCGAGGATAACACGCGCCGGTCTCGCAGACACCTACCTCCCGCGACTACTGACTCGCGAGATCGCGCGTCGGTTCATTACGCGTTGTTTTCACTCATCCCTCGCGCCACCCAACATGATCAAATTCTCGCAGGCATTTTTGAAACAGGTAAACTTTTTTTTTATTTTACGTTTGTTTGGGCTTTAACATTAAACATTTTGAGCACTGCTGTGAAATAACAAGCACTATTGTTTTTGTACTCGTAATACAGTTTTTTTAAGTCGTTTTTTTATTCAATATACTAGTACTATCTAGTCTATTCCTCTATTGGCTCGGTGGAAAAGTGGTTCAGATGTGATACGAATATCGGTGTTTCTTCCGTGTCTGAGTGTGTTATTAAATATAATGTATATTTGTGTATACCACTGTTTTTTCTGATATTCGTAACACAAGTGCTTAAGCAACTTATGTATGTATTACTAATGTATTTGATGTTGTGGGATATTTATTTATTTTGAATTATATTTGTAGGTACTGACCTAAAACTACTGAATAGTAACAACACAATTTCTATTACGTATTACATATCAATAATACGCGTATTATCTAAATAAACACACTCAAATGCGAAATAGGTAGATATGTTGTCTTATCTGTAAGATTAGGTTGCATCTTTTAAATCTCTACGCTTAAGTTACGTGAGATTTATTTCTTACTTCACTCACTACAATAAAGTAACATGTGCATCATGAGAAATGTAGGTATACATTTTTGCTATTGAAGCCAATTGTTAAATACAAAAAATTGTCCACACAATAAATTAAAATAATAATATTAATAATAAAATTCGATAAAATAAAATATACGGGTTAATTTTAAAAAACATATTACGCTGGAAAACTAAGTTTCATGCTAATACGCAATTATTTACGGAACTAGGGCATTAATGGTCATTCATGCAACTATGATGGTCAAATGAGTTATTATTATATCAGCATTTGCCATATTTATTAGTTTTCATAATTATTGAGCCATCAACAAAAACAACAAACAAAGGGTAGCTTAACAATTAAAATTACTTTTATTATTAATAGGTATCCTTAAAATTCAATAGGTACATAATTTAATGTATGTCACAGTTTTCAATTGAAACAAGATTAATCCTACAGATGAAACTCGCAAAACGAAAAATGTGCAGCCTTCGCGCAAATAATAGATAGTATTAAATAGTTTATAACTAATAAAATATTATAGTGATCATCATTCCAAGTACTTGAGGACCAATCTTCCGGTCTACGTCACTGTGGACAGGTAATCTGATGAAATTCAGAAGTGCAGGAAGAATGTTGCCGGCTATTGTGGTTTGTTGTATGTTGTTCAGATAACTGTAATAGTGCAACCGAGGACAAGACGTGATCATTCATAAATGCTGCTTTTTCAGCTCTATTTTCCTTCTCTTGATTTGCTAAGTATCATCCATTTAATGCTCATCTTTGAACAGACTGAGACTAATGCTTATCTTCCTACTAGGAAGCAATTTATAGGTACGTTAAGTTTTATATCTAAGTAAGTAAGACTTTACATTATTATGATTGATGATTTTTTTGGATATCTTGATCATACCAGACTCTTATAAATTTTTATGGAACTGAACCGAGCATTGTTAACCCAAAAAACAGACAGACATAATTAATTAAAAAAATATTTAAATAGGTTTTTAGTTTTCATGTTAATTAATTTTATCTCAAGTACAAAAACTAGAATTACAGTCGTAATAAAGAAATTAACGAAAAAAAAATATTTTCAATAAAATTACATGATTAAGTATTAATTTTTTATAGTTTTTGTTTAAATAATAAAAAAACAAAAGCACAAAAAAATTGGGTATACTTAAAAAAGAAAATAACCCCTCGACCATTTAAATTCATTCACTGTAACAGAAGTCTGAGGTCAAAACCCCCAGACACTCCACTAAGTCAGACTATAACATTATTGTATTTTTTTGTTGTTTTGTAGAAATTGATAGGTGAAGCAGGTAAGTAGGTATGCAATTAAGATTATGCGATAATTGCGTTTTTTAGATTATTTCGAATTTAGGCTGTAATAACTGGTACCTACACAATGTATTTGAATTACTGGCTAACTATGAACAACTGGCAATGGACTGTTGTTACACGACTGCGTGTCGCAAAGGAGTGATAATATGGATTTGTATGTGAATTTGATCGTTACCCGGAACAAAATACTAAAGAAATGATCACTTTTCGTGTTCCATGTCTGGGTGTGTTTATTTATCTTTTTAACGATGCTGTTCATACCTTAATTCCTACCTGACTTACGATGATGGCTTGGAGTAGCCTTGTCATCATCACCGGACTTGCGGGGGAGCGGGTGGCTCTCACCCCTAAACTGTCCATACCGATCTGTTAATGTGCATGAGGCTATTCTATGAGATTATCACCACTATGAGACATTGTTCATATTCATCTTAGGACATAGCAGAATTGGACTATACAAAAATGTTTGACCTGAATTCAAAGTTTTTGTTTTCATCACGTAATCTGAACCAGTATTATTTTTAAAATCTTTAGTAATGTTTATTTAACTTACGTTTATATTTACGCTCATTGTCCAATTGAAGGAACTATTGTTACTGTCTCTGTGTACCTATGCTGTGCTCCGCGTTTACAACCATGGTCGTAACGTGGTATTCGGTAGACTACCTAAAGTCTTTCTCAATGGGTAAAGAACTATCATACAATTCAAATATTTTTTCAATTCAAACCACATACTATGTATATGTTGTACCCAGCCTCCCCGACCAGGGTGTTCAAACATAGAAATAAACATAAAGCAAAATGTTAATTGATGAGGCTGAAAGCTATGTGAATTGAACGCTTGTTACTATGATTCTATGAATGAGCCTTTTAGGTAACATCTGGGCCGATTTTATTACGGCATTGTGCGCCTGATATCGCTAGAATCACATGCAATCGCTCTCTTCCGCTCCTCATGTGATCTCCACTTCACATAGAAGGTCAGTGTATGTGTACTGAAATCGTATTTGCATAGGTATATTTGTACAAGGTGACTTATTACCTGGAATTTAAGTGGACATTTCTACGCTGATCATAAACGAACATTGAACATTGAACATCTAAATACAATACTAGACTTAGGTACCTGAAATACAATTCACTTCACATTTATTTTTGCAAAAAAATAAACCCAGCTATAGCTGTAGCGATTACAGCACAGCCTACTATGCATGCATATTGCATATGCCTACTCGTTATTAAGTTATGGTATGATTCTACAGGGAAATAGTACTAATGTTAATGATATCTTCATAAAACAGAAAAATGTATCAGAGTAATTATGATCATAAGCGTACCGGAATCATGCAAAGTTCATTTCATCAGATTGAAAATTATGATAGTAAATTTGTTAGAAATTAAATTATTCGACATTTTTTAAGGCCTGGTCAGCATTATTTTGTAGTATAGTGGTTAGTGACCCAGGTTCACTAACTACGGTTCCAAGAGTCGTGGGTTCGATTCCCACTCGGGGCAAATATTTGTGTGACGAACATCGGTGTTTGTTCCGTGTTTGGGTGTGTTATTAAATATATTTAAGTCTATTTGTGTATTCACATTCGTTTCTGATTTCCGTAGCACAAGTGCTTCAGCTACTTACCACGGGATCAGATCGATGTATGTGATAATAAATGATTTGAATTAGAATATGTGCCACGTTGTCTCTTCTAAACATTTGTGTGCAATTTTTTTCAATTACTTTATACATAACAACATTATTACAAAGTTGAAAACGACGCATTAACGTGGCCATAAACCTATTCTCAAGTGCACGTTTCTTATTCTCTACGGAATATTGAAAGAAAAAATAATGCACATTTTTGTGAATAATAAGGCAGATATTACGCAATACAAAAGCGTCGTTGCGAGAGGTCGCCGGTTCAAACCCCGCCACGTACCACTGTGTTTTTCAAATTTGAAATTCATACGTACGATTATTCGATGCTTAAACGGTGAAGGAAAACATCGTGAGGTAGGTAAAGTTAAAATTTGAAAAATCGTGAGGTATCCTGTACATCTACAAAGAAATCCTAAGGTTGTATAGTCCACCAACCCGCACTTGGCCAGAGTGGTTGACTAAGGCATGATCGCCCTCGTTTAGGGTAGGCTCGTACCCCAACATATAGTTACACTTGGTTGACATTTAATTATAACGTATCTGGAAATCACAGTCGCTATCCGCGTCTCATTCTAGATTAGATTCTGATAACTAACTACAGTGCTTATATATATAATTATATGTATTTTTAGTGATCCGCCGTTCGGGTACATTAAACATGAAAACCTTCATCTTGAAGCCCTATATCTGTATAAAAAAAACCGCATCCAAATTCATTGCATAGTTTTTAAGATTTAAGCATGCATAGTGAGTGACACCTGCGGTAAACGACTTTATTTATACTCGTCGGCTTAGAGTGTAAACCTGCTAACTCCATATCAGGTACATTTTCAGGAGAGACGATTAGATTGTGTATTTATTTTCACACTTTCGAATGGTATAAATAACGTATTAAAGTAAAAAAATGGATTTGACAGGTTTACACTCTAAGCCGACGCAATGTAGAGATGCTTATTAATTATTTTTAAAACTGGAGCTTAGGGGCACAACGATGAATTAAGTATACTTAGTATTTGGTAGACTTTATTGTTTTTCTCGGTCAAATACGTCAACCAAATGAAATGACTCCTTTATATATGTATGTGCTAAAAACTGAACACGAAGCTTATACATAGGTATCTTTAAATTAACTCATTTCCTTTCCGGTTACGCAGGCAGACATGACGTAATTCAACAATTCATAATTATTTCTCACACTCTATAACTAAATACTGTAAAATAAATCAATTTTCTCGTAAGAACTCTTTCCTGTAGTAAGAACTCACCACCTTGATGATGAAGACCACAAATAATTGTTTGTGATTTGAAGCGAACCTTATTTTTTTAACACCTATTTGTGATACATTTAAAGTCAACATTGTCTTAGCTGCCACGGCAATGTCGAACGTTTAACGAATTATGTGTAGCGCCCCTTCACTCTGTAACTGATAATATGTATTTATGTAAAATGAGAGTCGTAATAACATATAGGTGGTTAAAGATAAATTAAAAGTACCTACATTAATTAAACATTTCGTAAATTTGGGTAGACAGAAAGCCAGTGCCATAGAGCGACCACATTTAACATGATAATTGGCTTTTCTGGTAATATTTATGCGTGAGTATTCCAGGAAATTGTGTACAAGTATCTATTGAATAATATAGGTACTCAACCGCATTGTGATAGGGTTGGGACAGATCAATCAATTTACTTATTTACTATATGAAACAATAGTTGACGACATCAATCCACTAAGTTCAAGGCTCATGCTGTTAATTTAAATAGAGTGATTGCAGCGTAGAGTACGTGTGCGCCGCCACCCGCCGCTCCGATTCTATATTTCCGGTGTTTTGTTGCTATATTGCATTGTCTTTGCCTGTTGTTAGCCCAGTTATAAGATCTATTTATAAATACTTACTATTTGTAGAGGTACATATAAAAGCAAACTCAAAATAAAACTTAAAATGTTCTGTTGCTCTTTAATTGTCTATGGGTTTATTATCTAATTCATCTGGACTAGACAAGTGGTAATTTAAATGTACACAAGTGAAGAGTCACGAAAAATACATCAGTCTAACAATGCGTACTGTAGATCCTGGTATACGTTTTTTTAGTATTTTGGTCAATATAAAACAAATCAACGAGACATTTAGATTACAATAATAATGTAGGCAAATTAATCACATGAATTTTTGTGTTGTATAGCCTACAATTCATAGAGGCGAACTACAATACATAAAAAACTTATTTATTTTGAACGGGTAAAAATGTATTTCCCTATAGGTACGTTACAAAATACCTATCTATAGATTTGATTAAAGATACAAAGGATAATGCCATGCAAATGTTGTTTTGTCATTCAATTATACCCATTGATTTACATGCTGCTTTACTAGAATCGAGCTCGTGGCGAGTTCGCGGCGTTTACGCGCGCGATTATTATATCGCGGCGAGCTGCGGTCGCGTCGCGAACTCGCCGCGGTTACATACGGTACGGACGCCTCATCCGACGCCTAGAAGTATTTCCTCGTCGTAATCCATTTTGTGAATGACGAAAAATAAGAGATTTTAATTGAAAACGACCCTGCGGCGAGCTCGCGACGTTCATTTTATCGCAACGAGCGCCCGCGTGCACGTCGCCAGTTTGCCTCGCCGGAAATCACAATAAACAGGCACTTAGATTCCCAATTTTTTGTTGAGTACCTACAGTTATTGCAGGATTTCTTATCTATCACAGATCAGGAAAACAGTTTCGTTCTGTTAAAATTGTAAACCACCCAATAAAATCGCTAGTGTGAACACGCTCTTAATCGTTTTTTCAGCAAGACGGCTAGAAATATTTCTTCGTCGGAGTCCATTTTGTTAACAAAAAAAAATTTGGGATTTGAATTCAAAATGAGCACGCGGTGAAATCGCGGCGAAGGTCTCTCCTCGGTGGTCCTGCGCCCGATCTCTCATCGGTCATGTCGGATTGCCGTCTCACCGAATTATAAGAGTAAGGGAATAGAGAGTGCACTTGTGTTTGCGCGCACACTTGTGCACTATTATACTTACGTCTTGCGCACTTGGCTGATCTCAATTGAGATCGCCCTGAAATCGGTCGGTCGTCTAATTAATATACGTGGACGTTTCAAACCATGCGTATTTTTGGAATTGACATTTAGCAATTAAAGGACAATATTTTGTATGCATCTGTAAAATTTACATTTGCCAAACCTTGACATGCTTATATTTAAACAGTTTTTTCATACATAGGTACTTATTTCATACATTTAGAAATGAACAAGGTTATTATATTGGTAAAGACTAAAAATATACTGAGTAGGTATTGCCTACCTACTAACAAGAACATAGTGTTTAGTGTCCTTTTCAAACAGAACTATCATTGTTAGTATAATAGGTGCATTATCGACCTTAGATTTCTCATGACTCACTATAAAACACCCGCCTATCACATAGTATCAAACAAAGTTGCCTTTCGATGTCTGCCTGTATGTTTGCTAATCTTTATCTTTAAACGGTTTTTTATAAAGGTAGAGGAATTCCTTAAAATGAGAAGACTTTTTTTGCAGTATGTATAGTATAATCGAAAAGCGAAGTGAGGACGTGTTGTTAGTTTCATGATAAAGATTAAAATAGCTTTGTGGTTCCGGTACTTCAATCGATAATTGTTTATTAATCAAATGCAATCATATCATAAGTTACTTGTCGAATTGCAGTGTTAATTACATACATACATAAAATCACGCCTTCTTCCCAGATTAATTCTACCGATTGTTTTGTCATCTTTTAAATACCTATGTACCGCGATGAAATTGAATATACATAACATAATATGAACAACATTTCTTACCACAAAGCCACATTTAGAGAATAAGATGATAGTACATATAAAGTTATCAAGGCTATACTTACCAACTAGGCACCTAGTCAGTAAATGCTATGTTTTGAAAGGAAGAAAGAAAGAAAATTTTACAAATAAGGAACTTAATACAGAAACGATATGATAAAAAAAATACAATAAATACTCAGCACTTAGGTTGGTTGTCAATTACCATGTAGTTTGCGAGACAAATAATTACGAATTCAAGGCAATTTAATATTATGTTAAATATGAAAGAGAACAAAGGCAAAATTGTATATATGCAAGTAGGTATTATAAAAAATGGTTAGGATGAATGACCACATACTTTGCTGTACAAACCCGTTTAAACCATTAGCGGATAATTATTTCGCTGGCAGTTTGAGGCTGTTTGTTACACACAGGCAGGTGTGTACCGATTCGGATAAAAACAACACAAATTGAAGTTGAGGGCTAATTATTGTCATTGAGAGCTGAATAATTGTTGTTGATTGTGTTTTTACCGTGAATCAAAGGCTGTAGGTAGAGAGAGATCAATGGTTTTGAGTTCAAACATTTTATCTGCAAACCCAATTTTTCCCGGAACTGAAAATCCATTGACACAAAATGGATGCAGCCCGCTCGGTCAGTGGTAATGCCACTTATAGTCAGAACTGTATAAATATGAAATGGAACAAACGCTACATTGTATAAATGTTTTATCATTATGACGGATTAGCTGTGCCCTCGACTTCTTTTGCGTGGACTACAGGACTTTACATATAAAAGTTTTTTACAATAACTCCCGTCCCCGTATGAATTTGGCAATATTGCGTAGTAAGTAAGCCTGATGTTCATTAGGGTACCTGCATGCCAAATTTCAATCATCTGCCTTACGCGGCTTAGATTTTTTCATAGAAACATTTTTTCCATCTAACTCCCGTTCTCGTGGGAATTTTGAATATCCTGTTAATAAGTTTTAAGTTTACTAAGATGTCTGTTTGCCAAATTTCAAGCGTCTATCTTAAGCGGTATAGATTTTTCATACAAACTTCCCCCCCATACCATCATACCTATTTTCTTAGATTTTGACAATTGAATTCACAATTTATATTTATAAAATATGTGAACAAAATTGTCAACATCTTAAATATACTATTATTATAATAAAATTTTACTGAAAAGTTAATACACCGTTTTTTTTACTATCATAAAAGTGAATCAATCTTAAACCTACTTTCGTTTAAAGACGTTATTTTAATTGGTACTGACTGAGTCCCCGTACCAAGCATAATGCCTTAACAGGCCTCAGATTTAAAAAAAACATCATGCCTTACCGAACGGTTGGGTTTATTTCAGTACTTACATTTTTAAACTCTGATATCTTTCGAATGGAATGTCCGAATTGAATAAATTAAAAAGTTTTATAGATATATTGAAATATTCGTAATTACAATGTAATTTATTTTGATAGTGTTTTATTTGAAAATACAAATATAGAGCCTTTCTTTCCCGAGCACGTCGATGGTGAATAATGCAACGTGACCTTTGATTTTTTAAAGTTCCGCGTTACAACACCTAATTAGTCGCACTTTTTCCGTTTCCTTAACAAAAAATTTACGCAATCTAAACGTTTTCTTTGGGTAACATTTCTTATCTAAACGCAATTTACATGATGAGCACTTCCTATTTGTGATCTACAAAAAAAATTGGTAAATAATCAATGAATATCTTCTGGCAAGCATACATACACAGAATACCTTAACTACATCCAAAACAAAGTTACTTTAAATATTTATGTAGGTACTTTGACACTGACTTCAACTATTGCTGATATTTCACTACTATTCTAGAATTTTCCCTGTATTTAAACCTATATCAATCTGGTATACATTACGGCTAGCCGTTATCAAAAGCAGGGCCGTTATGTATTACGGCGGATCAACGAAAAGCCGGATTGTTATTGCGATACGTTCTACATTTTGGCGGCTCACGTTCAGCCGTATTGCACTTTATTCAACATTGTAGGGTGACCATGTGATGTGATAACAAAATAAACCTGGGTTTAATTGAAAATCAATTTTAATGAGAAAAATAAAGGTTATGGACCTACTTAGAAATAGTTTTGTACTTGGCGTTGCGTAGGTGCGAAATTATAATGATATAAAAACTTAAATTTTTTTTAAAGTAATTAAGACAAAACACACTAAATATAATATTTGGCTTTAGTTTTGACGAGTACTTATGTAGAACACGGAATTTAAAATCCCCATCAGCAACATTCATAAGGACATATAGGATTCCGCCAAATACCGAATCCATAGCCACATTTTATATTGGACGCCATTGTTGTTGTTGTTATGACAGGCAGCGCCGCGTGTGCTAAACATGGGAACTAAAACTGGCAAAGAGTCGGTTAGCGACCCGCTCTTTGACATTACGGCTAGCCGCATTAAATATCGTATAGCGCCGAACACAACACGGCGCACTTTCATTCAGCCTTATTCAATACGGCTAATCGTTGATCCGCCGTAATACATAACGGCCCTGTTTTTGATAATGGCTGGCTGTAATGTATTACGGCGGATTATACAATCCGACTGCGAAATATCGATATGAAACTAATTCATTGCTCGAAACTAATTGTCATAATACCTAATATCTCTCACTTACGTCATACTGATGAGTTCAGTCCCCGTAGACAAAGTAACAATATCGAAACGATAACGAAGTTCGAAAAGAATTAAATGTATGGGAATGACATTAGACGCGATAAATCACGTGGTCAATCCCATACATTTTGTTCTTTTCGAACTTCGTTATCGTTTCGATATTGTTACTTTGTCTAAACCCCCAGTAGCGCTACCATGAGTTTTAAAGTGACAGACTCGATCTCGCCTACGTAAATATGACTGTGAAAAACTTGTGCAGCACCCCTAGCGGTAACTCTGAGAACTATAATCGGTAGTATGATAAAAACAATTTCGATAGGTTTTTAACGTGCGTAAGTTTTTGATAGCTACATCATGGTAGCGCTACTGTACTACCTACAAATTAAATTTTTATTTTATTGTCATTTAAGTCACACGACAAATTATAACTGTTGAGAGACCTTCGGCAAAATTACGTAGTTATGATCAAGCAAAGGAAATCAATGATGATAAATCATTAAGGCACTTGTTTGTACAATTAATTTATGAAGATTATGTACTTTTTTCAGATACGTTTCATTTTCGTTCAAAATATAAGTTGAAAACATACTATAGGGTACATGTGCGGTCTAAATATTTATTCCTACTATTTGTTTTTTGGATGTCATTGATGTCAATGTACGAAAATACATAGTAGAAGGACATTTTGTTCTCGACTTAAATGTCAAGATCATGATCGAACCATTAAACAAAGCCAGCATTAATGTAGCGTCTGCTATGGCCCTCATTTGTTTTTTTTTCTTATGTTCCTATATGATATCTGATAATTTGATAGCAGTTCATTACGCATTCTTATGATGAATAATTGTACCAAAATTTTCTACAATTAAATTCCATGACGGGGTGAGAATATATTTTTATGAATATCGGTGCATGTTTATATCCGTATCCGATACCCATAGTAGGTACCACCAGCTCATAGACAAATCAGAAACGTGATTTTACGTCTGTTTAATGTCGTGTAAAAAAACCTGGTTCTTTCCCCTTGTTTGTTTTCAGTCGAATCAATCGACGATTGTTATTATTTTTTCAACGGTTTGTGAAGCCATGTCAGAGTCCTACGGGCGGCTTAAACTCTGACACCAGGTTGTTCATCAACCATACGATAAGAAGAAGATTGTTATTATAATGCATGATTGTTGTTTCAGCTATGGCTAACGATAGGAGCATCCCTTGGGTTCCTGATTATAGGGCTGGTGCGAGGGTACTCCGCGTCCGCCCTCCCTTCAATTGAAGCTCACGATCCTAATATAATACAGAACAGTGAACAGAAGTCATGGGTTGGTGAGTAGCGCTATTGTTTTAAGAAAGTATATAACTAACTATACCTACATAATATGCACAGGATACTTACTTGAAACTTTAATTTTGTTTTTGTTAAAAAAATAAACATATTGGAGGTAGGTATATAGGAGTTTATAGGTAGTAAAAAGTTGCTCGCCCCTTTTGTACCCTTGCACGCTCAGAAACGTGTCTAGTTTGCATTTAGGGTAATCCGCCTCTAATGGTTGACAGTATATAGTATTACCTACCGGTATATTGTAGGTTGACTTCCTTATTGATTTTTTTGTGGCATGCGACTGTGTTACTGTTTAAGTTTGTATAAGTAAACAAATTAATATGTCTGATAATAGACGATATATTATGTATGTTATAACTGCCTCGTTGGTCTATTTGTAGCAAGCGCTGCGTTAGGACCGAGAGGTCCCCGGTTCGAATCCGGGGTCGGGCAAAATTTGTGTGAGTTTTTCTGTAATGAAATTACTCAGCCCGGAGTTAGCAAGTTGGCGGTTGAACGCCCATGTCTCGGAAAGCACGTTAAGCCGATGGTCCTGCGCCCGATCTCTCATCGGTCATGTCGGATTGCCGTCGCACCGAATTATGAGAGTAAGGAAATAGAGAGTGCACTTGTGCACTATAAATGTCCTGCGCACTTGGCTGATCTCAATTGAGATCGGCCGCCATGGCAGAAATCGGTCGGACGCCTTATTATGTATGTTATAGGAGCCATCCCGCCCCTGGGCGCCTTCGCGGGCAGCATGGTGTCCGGGGCGCTGATGCAGCGCGCGGGGCGCCGGCGCACGCTGCAGATGACGGCGCCGCTGTGGGCGGCCGGCTGGCTCATCCTGGGCTTCGCCAAGCACTTCCCGCTTGTACTGGTGGGCCGAATCGTCACTGGCCTCTGCGTTGGCTTCGCTCTTGCTCCGGCTCAAGTTTACGTAAGTTAATATAACAATACGGCAGCCGGTATGTTAGCCACAACATAAGAGCTAACGCTGTGTTTCCCAGACGCGGGGCATGAGCTCTTACAAATTCCCGGCATCGGGTCAATTTTGGCCTACTTAAAACCGTCCTGCGTTCGCGTAACGCAGCATTGGTCTTAAGTGCATACAAGCACCACAAATGATTCGCCATGCCTAAACTAAAGGAACATCATAACTTATGAGATTTTTTGATAAATTAAACGCATGCACTGTAAGCAAACGCTTTGCTAAAGGACCATCGCCATACATACACAATTACACATGTACAGTTCTTCGATACTGCTCCCCACCACCCCAATCCGCCGCTGATTATTTCCCTTCCGTCGTTCGCGTCTCGAAACGCAGGCCCAAGAACGTACCTACGCCAGAAGTAGGTAGCGAGCGTGCTGGAGTCATTGGGATCTGGATCCCGACGACTCCACCACCCTCGCTCAACTCAACTACTCGCGACACCGAACACTGCAAACCGTCCATTATTCCGACCCCGCCGGCGGGGTCCTAGAACGCCGCGAACCCGCCTCATACCACTAGATACTGGCATATGCTGGGTCGTTTCCCTCCCCAATCTTACGTCCGACTTAGGGACCGCCCAATGACGCCCTAAGCCCAGGTTAGAAACTCCGTTAGGGGGCACCCTCAGGCCAAAATCGTTTTAAATTTTTAGGGCTTAGAGTCATCCGCTCGTCTGGTGATGATGGCGAGGTTACTCCAAGCCATCATCGTGGCAGTCAGGAAAAAATAAATAAACACAAATACAAAATCCGATGCTATAGGCTACTGTTACACTACTCTGTTTTTGTGTGTTATTTGTTAAGCATTTTTAGGTGAATTTTCTTTAAATGTTTAAAAATGAGATATTTTCTATTGTTTACCAAAACTTTAAGGATCCCGTACAAATAAGTAAGCACTCCAATTATTATTTATTGCTTCAGTTAATTAAAATTAAAAAATTGCTTAAAGGTAGAAGGTGCTCTCATAACCTATGTACTTTAGTCATCCAATTGTATTGGATAAATTTAGCTTATAACGTATTCCCTGTTTGTTTAACCCTTGATACTATTATCTCTATAGTCAATTAATATTCTCGTATGTCACCATTTAATAATGCAACCACTTATGCTAGTTCATATTCGTGCATTATAGTGCCTTTATTCGTGTATTATTTTACCTAAATCCTGAACTGAACGATAACCATGGCTATAAAAATATTTCAAGCTTGAAAGTTAACATAAATTTATGTATATGATTTACATCAATACGTTATATCACATAATTTTGTATTTTACACGTATAAGAAAGATAAAAAGAAAAAAAAAACTATTTATTTAGTTACATCACTTAAAACACACATACATTTACAAAAAATAAAACAAAGTAAATAGCTAACTAAAAAGAGATCTGCTCAGCATGGGTCGAGGAGTCGGGCGGGAGACACCGCGACGCTGGTCTTCCGCAGATACCTTATCAGTGTTACTTAAAGAAGAAAGTAGTAGTAATGAGGCATACTAGTCCGGACAATTTAGACCAAAAAATGAGAGTGAAGTTACATAAAGTCCCAACGGGCTGAATTTCGGTGAAATTGTTCAAAATATAATTTTAAACAATGTCTAGAAAAACAAAACGGTATGTTTTATCATAAAAGTGCTTCAGACAAAAATTGTAGATCATAAAATTATCTATTAAAAATGTTTGAATACTTTTTTCATACGAGCCACCGTTTCTGAGATATAACGATTCAAAAAGTTATAAAAGTTGTGGTTTATAATTATATTTTAAACAATTTCACTGAAATTCAGCTTGTTGGGAATTTATGTAACTTCGAATGTCTAAATTGACCGGACTAATGCATAGATGAATAGAAATATTGTAATGAGTAAGATATACTCACTACAGATTTTTTGTCGAAGGAAAAAGGATCTTTTAGATCGTTAAGAACTGACAAGATGTGGGCTTTGCTAGTTTATAGGTGTGATTCTAGGTAAATTTCTGCGAGTTTAAGCTATTATTTTTATGTTGGGATTTAAATGACTTTAAATTACATGAAACGTGACTTTAATTTAAACAAAGGAACCTCATATTAATTTTAATTGTGTTTAAAATCACAAAATGTTTATTAGACTTGTTAAATGGGAGGTGAGAACGTGCTAAGTGCTGTTAAAACATGTCAATAACCAAGATCACGCCGGGCGCCAGAACTCAGCTGATGATGACGTGTGACGCGATGACGCATGACAACGGTGACGCGAAATCTTCGAAGTCAGCCACCTCTACGTTTACGTTTATTTTGTTTTCTAGTTTCGGCAAACCGCGAAGTGTTTCAGGAATGATTACTGAAAAATGCGAGGTATTCCTCAAAGCGCTCCCATTTTGAAACACTACTAAACTATTCCTCGAAACGCGAATGCAAATAAAAATATTAACTTTTAAATAGAGATGGACTGAAACTATCGATATAATCAACGATTTAAAAACCGGTTCTATGTATGTAAAAATAATTGAATGGCATGAATCCAGCACCTACGAATCCAACAATATCGTTATTCAAAATTGAGCGAGTACAGTTATTTTAATACCATTACGTGATCCGAAAAAAATAACATTCATGACACTCAAACTGACCGCGGGACAGTGCTGATAATTGTAATTATGATTGGAACAGGTTATACAAGTTTTTCCGGGATAGCTTAACGCGACAGTCCGATTCGCACTTGACTGACTTTTTAAACCGTTTTCATAATGCTAAAGCCGGGCCCTTCGCCTTCTTAAAAAGTTAAATATTGTCCGGTCATAAATCTTCTTACGTTTTATTATAAGTACTTGGGAAAAAGTAATATCGATTTTGAAAGGTGGCCAAAGTAATAAATACGGTCAACTAAGTTGTTACCTTGTTACTCCTCTAGTTGCTTAATTCTGTGAGTTAGTGTTAGTGTGATTAATTCTGTCTTTTAACACGTTGTCTAAATTGAGTAGACATTATGAATATTGGCTAGATAGTATATATGTTACAGCCAAAGTAATAAATCTAGATATCATTATCGCCACTCGAATATCTTCAAAGTCTTGGCTAAAGTAATGAAATAAGTAAAGATTGTCAAACAATATTTTGATCTACCTTTATGTACTCTAATACCTAATTATAAAGTTCATTATAAGAATTACAATATCACTGACGTTTTCACTTGCAAGCAAAGGAGTTATTTATTTATTTATTGTATCCATTTTTGTTCACACAGGTGAGTGAATGCTGTGACCCCGAGATCAGGGGTCGCCTGGGGTCGCTGCCCACGCTGTCCATGTCCCTGGGCATCCTGCTCTCCTACGTGGCCGGCAACTGGCTTTACTGGCGCTACCTGGCCTTCTTCTCTGCCATATTCTGTGGTAAGTCTTGCTATAAAGGCAGGTCCTCATTAGGCAACTAGTGAGCAACTAACAGTTTACTTCCAGTTTACAGTGGTCCAAGGAAAACAATGGGTATCGACTATTTTCGTGTTTACAAAGATAACTGATCGAAATTATGTAGTGTACCATATACCTAGAGCTATTGTACCCACCTCTATAAACATTTTAAACCTTGCAGATCATTGGATGCATATTAGGTTCATTCACAATGAGTCGGCAAGCGAAACGTTACGCATTACGCCCATTGGAAGCAAATTGTCAGACGTTCAGTGTTCCCGTAATGGGGACGCGCCCTTACTATCTACCTAATATAGGTGCAATCTATTACTTTACTACAACGAATGGTTATATGAATAGTTCTACGTCAGAATTGAACGCAGTTTCCTACTATGTATCCATTTAGGTTTTGATAAATTATTTTACAAAGTTAATAACAGGCTAAAAAACAATTTCTAACGGAAATGCCTGCCTAATAGGGAATATGCATAGATCTGCTATCTTGAATTTTTCAACAACTTATGAAAAAAGGCTTAAACATAATATACTAAAATGTGAAATAAAAATGAAAATCGGTTCACAAACGAAGGATTTATAAGGAATTAAAGTAAATTTTCTATCTCTTTCTTGCAAAACGGAGTTTTTTATGGATACCGTATGGCCGTAGTGTAATTGTGACGTCATCTGCCATATCGGATCTCTCTGTCCACCCGGGAACTTTAAACAGCTATATCTCGCTTGTCGTTAAAGTAAATTGGAAAATAGAATTACATTCATATTTCTTCGATATTAAAGATTGATTTCTAAAATAAAAAAAAAATGTGTGCATATTCCCCATTGGTATGAAGATAAAATTAGCTTAGATTACGTATATGGCACGTGTTATGTCTTGTGGCATTCAAGTAAAAGATAATTAATATAAAGAACCCTATATTATTTTGTCTTGGAAATAACTGTTATTAAAACATTTAATAACTAACTGCATGTTTCCTGTGGATTGATGGCACATGTTTTATCATGCAAGATTGTTTTGTGTTGCCAGATTTATTTCCTTTAGCCAGAGTACGATAGTTTTTAACCCCGACGCAAAAAGAGGGGTGTTATAAGTTTGACATGTTTGTCTGTCTATCTGTCTGTACACAAAATGCAAATGCGACGCGACAAAATTTAATCAAAAAATTCATACATACGGTCAACTGCAGGCAGGTCTGACACGCTTTAGTTGGTACTTACGTAGTTTTAAAAGTTATTTTTTGCTTTTTATAGGGGGTTTAGCATTTTTAACTTTTTGTCATAATAATTGCGCACTTTATTTATGTCGGGGGTTTTATTAAATTTTTAATTTAATTTTTTATCATTACACAATTCAGCTTTGGATCCAACGTTAATTAGATAAAAGTAGTGTTGGTCTTACAATAGGTTGGTCCTACTAACAATAATTTGAGTAAAATAACTGAAGTTCGTTTACGGCGTGTACAACTGTATTATTGTAAAAAGAATAAACAAAACACGAACGTCGAACATGGAATAGTAAAAAAAAGGGAAGAATAAATTCATTGCGTTTGAATGCAACAATGAATGTATGAATGGCTGCAACCACGATCTAGACACGCGGTAGCGTGTCAAGCCAAGTTCATGAAACAGAACGGGCGAGCCGCACCGTGTGTAATATCATACGAACCATTTGGAGCCACTTTTGACCCTCTCGTAAATAAAAAAATATATGTTACGGTTAAACATTACGGAGCGTTACAGGGGGGAGGGAGGGGTCAAAAATCTTAAAAAATTCCGTTACGTAATACTTGAACGCTCCCTGACCCAGAGTTAAAATTTGGTATATGGCAGATAGGTAATGAATCCAAAGACAGACATGAATACAAAGGAATAAATAAAAAACTGCCAATTTGTTAATAATTAGATTCTATTATGAACGCTTAACATAAATCCTTACTAATATTATAAAGATGATAGTTTGTATGTATGGATGTATGGATGTATGTTTGTTACTCTTTCACGCTCAAACGACTGAACCGATTTTCATGAAATTTGGTATGATGGTAGCTGGCACTCTGGAATAACATATAGGCTACTTTTTTTTTTAAAAATTCAACCCCCATGTGGTTCATTGGGGGGGGGGGTGAAAATTAGTATGGGCGAATTTTTACGTGCTTGTTGATTTTTATAAAACTTGGTATGGAGGTAGCTGGCATTCCGGAGAAACACATGCGCAATTTTTTTTTAATTCAACCCCCATGGCGGTCATTGGGGGGGCGAAATTTAGTATGAGAGAACTTTTACGTGTTTAAAGATTTTTATAAAACGTATGGTATGGAGGTAAATGGCACTACGGAGAGACACCAGCGATACTTTTTTTATTTTCGAAATTCCTCCCCCATGGGAGTTAATGGGGGAGGGGGGGGTGAAACGTAGCGTGGGAGAACTTATAAGTGTTTATGGATTTTTATAGGTATGAAGGTAGCTGGCACTCTGGAATAACATATAGGCTACTTATTTTTTTAAATTCAACCCCCATGGGGTTCATAGGGGGGGGGGGGGGGGTTTATAGATTTTCATAAAACTTGGGGTGGGGGGGACGTACTATGAACACGTTGACGGAACTTTCACTAATAAATAACAAATTTTACACGGCATGTAGGCTATTTTAATACATCATTGCCACTAAAACCCATTAATACGCGGACAAAGTCGCGGGCGGCCGCTAGTAGTTTTCATATATGAATATAGCCTTCGCAAGTTCTAAACCTACAAGTATTTGTTGGTTCTTATTTTATAATTCCACTAGCCTAGGCTACATACATTATCGTAAGTTACAAAAAGATATGATATGTTATCCTGTTTCTTATAAATAAATTTCAGGACTGACCAATGAACTTGGCAGTTGGCACCCATTTAGATCTCAATTCTTTTGTCGTTGAAGTGAACAACCAAGGCATCTATACTATAATAAAAACGTAGAGGCAAAAATTCTTGTACTTTTCTTAGAAACGAAAAAAAAATAGTCAGGGATATGTTTTGAGAGCAGTAGAACACATCCTCATACTTAGAAAAAAAATTGTATCTCTGTCTGTTTGTTTGTTTGTTTCGACTGACCTCCTAAACGGCTAAACCAATTTAAATGAAAGTTTACACGAAGGTATTTTAAATTCCGGAAAAATGCATAGGATACTTGAAATCACTGACAGTTGTCTGGTTCCCGTGGGATATTCAAAAAACCTTAATAAATTACCTATCTCTGAAGCTATTACACCGATTTAAATGAAATTTTGCATGGTGGTACCATACATCCCCGGTCAAGATCTTAAACACTTTTAGTCACAGAAACTCCTGTGGGATAGTTAAAAATCTAACTTTATTAGATCACGTACAAAAATGGTAAAAGTATATCGACCAAAATGAACCTTCTGACTAGGACTATACGGACTACTTTATTGAGCAAAACGTCATAGTAGGGGAGGTAAATAGCTAGATTTGCAGTTACTCGAACGACATGGAATCGGAATAGAAAGATTACGCTAAATAAGAAAAAAGTTTATTACACTTTCTTTATTAGTGGGGGGACAGCTATTAATACAGGAGGACTGCCTGGTAACAAGCTGTTGAAAGAAAAAAGTTATTTGACCGTGCCAGTCATTCAAAGTGCATGTTAAATAATCCCTAAAAAGTGTCATTGTAACGATTTGGACCAGAAAGTTAAATTAATCTTTGTGTCTGTTGAAAAACACATAATCTTGAGATACTTTAGCGCGTTACATTTTTATGCAGGAGGTTTAAGTTGATATCAAAGTCCTGTCATTTTTTTTCTTAACCTGTATCATTTCATTGCTAGGCAAAGTATCCTTCAAACTCATCTACTGCTCTCTGTCCAATGCTAGGACTTGCCAGTTCTTTGATACATGGACAAGATCGTCATACCACCTTTTCTTGGGTCTTTCTC
Source organism: Maruca vitrata (assembly GCA_039566165.1). Lineage (NCBI taxonomy): Eukaryota > Metazoa > Arthropoda > Insecta > Lepidoptera > Crambidae > Maruca > Maruca vitrata. The sequence continues at coordinate 11,284,226 of CM076914.1, read as the reverse complement.
TTCGGCGAAAATCGTCTTCAGACACGCGATGTGTAACGATTCTGGTCCATCTATTGTTCTTTATCCTGCAGACATTCCCCGCCCATTGTCACTTCAGTTTTGACTAAAAACAACAACAGTACGGGAGTGGATGGTGTTATATTTAATTTTATCTTTTAACCTAATAGGTACCTATGATACTCCACTCCATAGCTCTTTGAAAAACCTTGAGTGTAAACTTCTGATTTTCGGTGAGGGACCATGATTCTGCCCTATATGTTAGAATAGGCAGTATGAAAATGTCGATGAGTTTGTGGTTCAGTGATATAAGAAGGTCACTCTTCATATACCCATTCATAGACCAGAAGCTTTTCCAGGCATTGTCTGCTCTACGGATTATTTCTTTGTCCTACCTGTTTTCGAAGGAGGCTGCCTAGCCCAAGTCTATACTCCTCTATATATTGCTTTACCTACCTGTTGACTGATATCCTATCGTTGGTGCTGGTGGTTACGACCTTGGTTTTGGATCTATTCATCGTCAGTCTAACCTCAAAGCTTTCTGCGCTCAGTTGTTCGAGCATCAACTCAAGTTCTGCCGAGGTACACTTAATTGCGATGAGGAAAATGTCATCTGCAAAGCGAAAGTTTATCAGTCATCTATCCCCTACACCAATTCCATTTGTTGCCTAAGAATATTAAAGTGACCTGAAGACTTCTTGAAGCGTTCTACTGAAAAGCTTTGGTGATAGGGAGTCACCCTGTTTAACTCTTTTTTGTATTTTGAATGTCAGGCGTTCAGTGTGCAGTTTTATATCGGCTGTGCTTTGTTGGTAAATGATTTGGAGAATTTTTATGTATGTGGGTTCCACGTTTTGCTGAAGAAGAGAAAGCTAATTGGGTTGATGTGGGTGCTACCGTAAAAGACTTTTGAAATATCCACGAAGATCAGGTATAAAAGTTTATTAAATTCGCAAAATTTCTCTTTATTATATGGTTTTCGGTATGGAGGTGGTCAGTTGTCCTATATTTGCTTGCTTGCTTGCATGGCTGGTTTGTGTTTTTCCAATTGATAGGCTGTTCTGTATTATCTGAATATTTATATAGAAGGATCTCGCTATTCTAAGCATATAAAGGGGAATTTATAAATATTTACGTAAAAATGTTGGATATTATAAAATTACATTTAAAAATCTTACAAGACAGAGTCTGTGTCTGATCAAGACTGCAAAACCCCCGTTGGGCTCCCCAACTATCACATTTTAGCTGGCAAGTCATGTCAAATATTGTCAGATTTGATATGACATGAGTGTTTAGTTCTTGGTTAGTTCAAGAGATGTCACTGTGCTTTATTACTTCGCAATATTGCTTCAAATACTAAAAATAATTAATAAGTTCAATTTTATCAAACTTGCGTTTTAATGTTATTATCTCATTGTTTCATTACGAGTACAATACAATCTACGAGAAATAAAGTATCAAAGCAAATACTAATATAATTCGTCACATGGCGACACACATCCTTTATAGATACTTTAAGGCAGTGGATCGGTAGTTTGTATTTTTTACCTTTTGAAGTCATCCTGATATCGAACATCAGTTTTGTGTACTAACTACATAGGTACAATATGCTGTTTGCAACCATTGAAACCTGTTTCTGTCAAATAAAATAAATTTTTAACGTGGTTTTATAGTTCTAAAATGTGAAAAATATTTTGTGAGTCCTAGCTACCAAATATTGGGCGAGTGAATCCTCTTTTAGTTGGCTGAAAAATGTAGTATGTTGTTTATCACCTATTAATCAGTAAACAATTTTAGGTTCTTTCTTGGATATTAATCTAATCAAGGACTAAGTTTAATAATATTTTCTTTTCTTATAGTTTTTATAATTTATGTGGCTTTATTTATTTTACCTGTAATTACTTTAAAAAATGCTTCCTAAAATCAAAATGCTGGTGAAAGTTACTATTCCACGCAGACGAAGTTGCGGGCACAGCTAGTTTATCATAATATTGAACTTGGCTCTCATTTCACATTTATGTTTTTGATTGGTTATCATCTACAACAGTTGTTAATGATGACGTCACTTGTCAGGTGTGTTGTTCTTCGTGCTGCTGCCGCTGCCCGAGTCGCCGGTGTGGCTGGAGGCGCGCGGCGAGGACCCCGCCACCGCTGTCAAGTGGCTCCATCTGTCGCCCCGCGCCGTAGCCGTCGTCAAGGATGCCGACGAAGAGTTAGTACATTTGGCATCGTTAGAACTGCTTTGTATGTGTTAATACCATGTGCCATGGAACAGTTACCGGTTACTGTGCCATGAGTATTTCGTCAGTACTGTCCCTAGCGTCGTCGTTTGCTGCACCGAGCTATGTGACGATGCACTTGGTGTGTTATCTACTTTAAGTTGAATAAGTTTGTTCTCGATTACTGTTATGATGCCAAACCAAACACTATATTATCGTTGGTCCCTGTCCCTGATTTTTACGTAAGCCTATGAAATTGCACTTGATATTTTTCTACTCAGCAGTGTATTACAAAGGTTACTTAACATGCACTTAAAGTGATCAAAATAAACGTGATTTCTCCATGTTTTGCAATAGAACTATAGAGAGCTAGAATAGGTACGTATAGAAATGTCGTAACAACTTCAACAAATCTTCTATACTATAATAAAAACGTAGAGGTAAAATACCGTAAAGATTCTTGTACTTTTTTGAAAAACGCAAAAAAAACCAGTCAGGGATATGTTTTGAGAGTAGCAGAACACATCCCCATACTTAAAAAAAAATGTGTCTCTGTCTGTTTGTTTGTTTGTTTCGACTGACCTCCTAAACGGCTGAACCAATTTAAATGAAAGTTTACACGAAGGTATTTTAAATTCCGGAAAAATGCATAGGATACTTTAAATCACTGACAGTTAACTGGTTCCCGTGGGATATTCAAAAAACCGAAATAAATGACTGATCTCTGAAACTATTACACCGATTTAAATGAAATTTTGCATGGTGGTACCATACATCCCCGGTCAAGGTCTTAAATACTTTTAGTCACAGAAATTCCTGTAGGATAGTTAAAAATCTAACTTTAGATCACGTACAAAAATGGTAAAAGTATATCGACCAAAATGAACCTTCTGACTAGGACTATACGGACTACTTTATTGAGCAAAATGTCATAGTAGGGGAGGTAAATGGCTAGATTTGCAGTTACTCGAACGACATGGAATCGGAATAGAAAGATAACGAAAAGTATATTACACTTTCTTTATAAGTGGGGGGACAGCGATTAATGCAGGAGGGCTACCTGGTAACAAGCTGTTGAAAAAAAAAGTTATTTGACCGTGTCAGTCATTCAAAGTGCATGTTAAATAATCCCTAAAAAGTGACATTGTAACGATTTGGACCACAAAGTTATAATTAATCTTTGTGTCTGTTGAAAAACACACAATCTTGAGTTACTTCAGCGCGTTACATTTTTATGCATGAGGTTCAAGTTGATATCGAAGTCCTGTTGTATAATAATCTGTAATTTTTTTTCTTAACCTGTATCACCTCACTGCTGGGCAAAGATCCTTCAAACTCATCATGCTACATCTGCTCTCTGTCCAATGCTAGGACTTGCCAGTTCTTTGATACATGGACCAGATCGTGATACCACCTTTTCTCAGGTCTTCTTCGGCGAAAATCGTCTTCAGGCAGGCGATGTGTAACAAGTCTGATCCATCTATTATTCTTCATCCTCGCACATTTCATATCACTTTCCCCGCCCATTGATACATCAATTTTAACCAACAACTATACCAGTACGGGAGTGGATGGTGGTATATTTTGTTTTAACTTAATACCTACGATACTCCGCTTCATAGCTTTTTGTAAAACCTGGAGTTTGGACTTCTGATTTTTGGTGGGGGACCAAGATGTGTTAGGATAGACAGTATGAAAACGTCGATGAGTTTGCGGTTCAGTGATATAAGAAGATCACTCTTCATATACCCATTCATGGACCAGAAGCTTTTCCAGGCGTTGTCTGCTCTACGGATTATTTCTTTGTCCTGCCTGTCTTCGAAGGAGACTGCCTAGCTCAAGTATGCTCCTCTACATATTGCTTCACCTGCCTGTTGACTGCAATCCACCAAATCAGTGATGCTGTTGGTCATGACCTTGGTTTTGGATCTATTCATCGTCAGTCTAACGTCAACGCTTTCCGCACTCAGTTGTTCGAGCATTTATTCAATTTCTGTCGATGTATACGTATTTCGTCTAGGAAAATGTCATCTGCAAAGCGAAAGTTTATCAGTCGCCTATCCTCTACACCAATTCCTTTTGTTTCCTAAGAATATCATAGTGACCTGAAGACTTCTTGGAGCGTGCTACTGAAAGCTTTGGTGATAGGGAGTCAGCCTGTTTAACTCTTTTTTGTATTTTGAATGTCAGGCCTTCAGTGTGCAGTTTCATATCGGCTGTGCTTTGTTGTTAAATGATTTGGAGAAGTTTTTCTATATGTGGGTTCGATGTTTTGCTGTAGAAGAGAAAGCTAAATGGGTTGATGTGGGTGATACCGTCGAAACCTTTGAATAATCCACAAAGGCCAAGTTCAAAGGTTTATTGAATTCGCTACATTTCTCTATTACCTGGTTTTCGGTATGGAGGTGGTCAGTTGTCCGATATTTGCTTGCTGGCTTACATTGGTGGGTTGTGTTGTTCCAATTGATAGACTGTTCGATATTATCTGGATGTTTATATACATAGAGGGATATCGCTATTCTAAGCAAATAAAGGGAAATTTATAAACATTCACGTAAAAATGTTGGACATTATAAAATTAAAGAAAGTTATCGTATATACAGATCGTTACAAATAAAATCACATGGATCATTAGAAAACTGGTCAAGTGCCCCTTGGATCTTTGTTGTGTCAAAGGTTTTAGTAATTGTTGTTATAGGCGCGATTCTACGGTCATCGCCCCATGGAAACCATCAGAGATTATTAGTTCTTCATAATTCTGCCCAATTCTTTTAACAGTGTCTTTGTAATTAGCATCAGCAGTTATCCTATTTACGATCACGCACCCCTTTCCTCCCGTATGAAGTGTACATACACGGCAGAGGTACATGAAAGGGTGCAAGGAGTCTCCCATTTAAAAATCTTACAAGACAGAGTCTGAGTCTGATCAATACTCCAAAAACTCCCGTTGGGCTCCCCAACTATCACATTCTTAGCTGGCAAGTCATGTCAAATGCTGTCAGATTTGATATGACGTGATGAGTGTTTAGTTCTTGGTTAGTTAAAGAGATGTCACTATGCTCTATTATTTCGCAATATTGTTTCAAATACAAAAAGTAATTCATAAGTTATATTTTATTGCGCTTTTCGTTATTATCTCAGTGTTTTATTACGAATACAATACAATCTACGAGAAATATACAAAAACAATGCGCAAAAGTGGCACAAAACAAAGTAGCAAAGCAAATACTGATAAATTCGTCACATGGCGACACACATTCTTTATAGATATTTTGAGACAGTGGATCGGTAGTTTTGTATTTTTTACCTTTTGAAGTTATCCTGATATCAAACATCACTACATAGGTACAGTATGCTGTTTGCAACCATTGAACCCTGTTCCTGTCAAATAAATTAAAGTTTTTATCGTGGTTTTAGTACTAAAATGCGTAAAATTATTTTGTGAGTCCTAGCTACCACTCTCCTCTCAGGCTAGATTATTGCTTAGACAAAAAAAATGTATTGTGCGAGTGAATTTTATTTTTTAGTTAGCCGATTTGTAATGAAAAATGTGATATGTATGTTGTTTATCACCTATTAATCTGTAAACAATTTCAGGTTCTTTAATGGATATTTATCAAATCAATGACAAAGTTTAATTATATTTTATTTTGTAATAGTTTTTATAATTTTTGTATCTTTATTTATTTTACCTGTAATTTCTTAAAAACAATCTTCCTGAAATTAAAAATGCAGGCAAAAGTTACTATTCTACGCAGACGAAGTTGCGGGCACAGCTAGTAGGTAAATAATTGCGTAAATCGGATGATGATAACAAGGCTACTCCAAGCCAGAGTAAGGAAATACAAAACAGATCTACATTTTTTGCTGTACCGTTTTCAGAAAAACCCATCATCTGGAGAGTCCGCCTGGCCTGTTCACGCGCAAGGTGTTCTTCTCGGCAGCCGTCATCAAGCCGCTGACCGTCGGCTTTGCGCTGCTGTTCTTCCAGCAGTTCAGCGGCATTGACGCTGTCGTCTTCTTCACAGTGGAAATATTTGAGAGCGCTGGTACGGTCGCCTCATGATCATAGGTCAGGTCGTCTGACTCATGATCGACTTGAGGGTATAAACGTGATATTTTTAAATAATTACATACAATAAAATAATATGTTATCGTGTTGCTTGGGAATTGAATTACTAATATAATAAGAGCCTAAATTTACCATCTCGAAGCATCGAAGCTGATCCAATCTATATCTACTTATAATAAATCTGTAGAGTGGTCAATTCAATACATCAAATATTTTTCAAAATAACTATCAGGGGGTGATTAGTGATCGATACTGATGCCAAAAATGCAGTCAGAAATTTTTTGTCCGTCTGTCTGTCGGTATGTTCCTTATAGAAACAAAAACTACTTGACGGATTTAACGAAACTTGGTACAATTATTCTTCATACTCCTGGGTAGGTTATAGTATACTTTTCATCACGCTACAATCAAAAGGAGCAGAGTAGTGAAGAGGAAATGTTGGGAAAACGGGAGAAGTTACACAATTTATTAAGCTTCCGTCGCGTCTTCAGCCTTAATGGTTAAAGTTACGTAAAAATCATGTATGACGGAAATATTCTACATAAAATTGCCCAAAAAGTATCCGGTAACAGCATGTCTATCTTTTATATTGATTCACAATAACACGTGCATGTTCAAAAATGCTGCCTTAAGTCTCTTTTCCACGCGGGCGGAGTCGCTGGCACAGCTAGTTAGTTATACATATAATAAAATAAAGAAGTAACTTGAACATACTCAAGTGCTTAATTAGAGTAATTAGAATATTGACGACAATGAAAGCTTACATTTTCAAAGTCTCGAAGAGAGAATTGACTCGATTCTATGACACCAGTCTACGTCTTACTGTTTTTTTTGTGGGTCAGTTTGTGGGCAAGAATATCTAGAGTTGGATATCCGCCCCTAATGTAGACCGTAATGAGCAAAAATGTATTGCAGGTAGCAAATTGGACGCGATGACAGCGACGATAATCGTGGGCGTGGTCCAGCTGCTGATGAACGGCGTGAGCACCATGCTGGTGGACCGAGCTGGACGGCGCCCGCTGCTGCTGGTGTCGGCTGCTATCATGTGCGCCTCCATGGCCTCCATGGGCGCCGCCTTCTACTTTGAGTTCGAGAAGGAGCAGTGGCTTGGGTAACGACTGCACTAATTAGAAAAAAACGTCGCTTACCGCGTCTGTCACAAACTTTTTAACGGATTTTGATGCAGTTTTCCTGTAGGTAGGGAAATTCAAGAGGCAGGTTTTCATGTATAATATGCCCGATTCGATACAAATATATACATCACCCTCAGACACGAAACAAACAACGATTTTCATCCGAAAAATCTATACTCTATACTACTATTATAAAGCCGAAGTTTGTTTCTTTGTTTGTTTGAACGCGCTAATCTCAGGAACCGCTGGTCCGATTTACAAAATTCTTTCAGTGTTGGATAGTCCATTTATCGAGGAAGGTTATAGGTTATATAAAATTTTCAAAAAAAGTAGGGATTCGTACGGAAAACCCAAATATGTCACCCAAGATGTAAAAAAAATCCTTATATCGCGTGCGCTGCGAAAAGTATTAATTTTTAACCGACTTCAAAAAAAGGAGGAGGTTCTCAATTCGTCTGTATGTATAATATTTTTTTTTTTTTATGTATGTTCATTGTTCACCGATATTTTCGTCAATTATAGACGGATTTCAAAAATTTTTTTTTGGTTAGATAGAGTTTACTTCAGAGGTGGTCCCATTTTTTCAGTCCCGGATCTGATGATATCCAGGAGAAATCGAGGGCAACCTTCAAATTTTATAGGGACATGTACCGCGTTTTGCATATTATCTGAAGTTATATAGGCATTTACTTCTGGCAATCATAATGTTATGATGCTGAGCTGATGATGAAGGTCAACTCCTTAATAGTTAGGAGTAAAAGGATAATTCTTTCAAATCTGTGTACATATTAATACTACTATTTATAATATCAGTAGAATTATAGGTGAGCTGAACGAATAGGGTCCAGTCTAGGGTCTGATTATGGGATCCAGGAGAAATCGAGGGCAACCCTCAAATTTTATAGGCACATGTACCATGTTTTACATATTTTATAAAGTTATATTGGCATTGCTTCTTGCAATCATAATGTTATGATGCTGAGCTGATGATGGAAGGTCAACTCCTTAATTGTTTGGAGTAAAATTATAATTCTTTCAATACTGTATACATATTAAGACTACTAGTTATAATATCAGTAGTATTACAGGTGAGCTGAACTAATAGGGTGAAAAAAATGTAACTCTAAAAAGTATGAAAAAAAAATTGTAAACAAAAAAAACCGCCTTTAAAAACCCGACTCACTAAAAATGATGATTATAAATGTTCGCATTACATTATTTTGCAATTTTTAGTGAGTCGGGTTTTTGAAGGCGGTTTTTTTTTTGTTTACAATTTTTAGAAATATACAATGTACTACAATTATGTTGAACACATAAAAATCTACAAAAAATGTCGCGACTGCATATATCTAACTATTATGGCTATGTCAAAAAAAGTATTTTAATTATTAATATAATTAATTTATATGCCGCCGCTAGGAAAAGCTCTATGTTTGTATTTTCAAATAAAACATTATCAAAATAAATTACATTGTAGTTACAAATATTTCAATATCTCTATAAAACTTTTTAAATTATTCAATTCGGACATTCCATTCGAATGATATCAGAGTTTAAAAATGTAAGTACGAAATAAACCAGCCCGTTCGGTGAGGTACGGACTACGGGGACTCAGTCAGTACATACTTCCTAAAATAACGTCTTTAACCGAAAGTAGGTATATGGCTATCGTTTAAGATTAATTAACTTTTATGATAGTAACTAGATGACCCGGTGAACTTCGTATCACTTATCTATTTAGCCAAACGAAATTTAGGCACTATAGTCAATTTCCGGATCGTAGAGAAATGCTCCTCGTTCCAGGTTTACTTGAGCATTGCGTCTGCATATTCGATCACATTCATTTTCCCGTGCTCGCTGCTGTTGTGATCGATGTGCACGAACTCGTTCCATTTTCTGGCTATTCACTTCATTGGTATTTACTCTGGAACGTAACTCCGCCATACTTGCACGACTGTTATCATTATCAGCCTCTCGCTGGTCATCAGTGCGTTCAGAGCGTAAGGTAGCTCGTTGCACATTTGAACGACTTCGACGACCTATGTCAGGTCGATTTCTCCTTGGCATTGTAAAGCGGTATCAGATTTCGGTATTTTCTTCTATCTCTCGTTTATATGTAAGTATGGCACCCGCAAAAGTGAAAACAAAGATACTATGCCGCAAAACTACGCCGCAAAAGTAGGTATTTTTCCTTGCCAAACCAAAGACTAATAATATGTTTGCGCACTACAAACACAGACTGATTGATAAATCAAGTTTGCAAACACTCCGTTCAGAAATACAACCCGGGTGCATTCAGGTGCATATTATGTTTTCTGAACGCACAAACAATGACAACCAAAATACAACCATCAAACATGTCAACCCATTATTGTGATTTTTGTATAATTAAATATTCGATGATCAGGGCAAAGTGGATATTAAATGTTGTCGACTCAAAAGTCTTGCTTTAATACGTTCTTAAATTCGAGTGGAACCGAGAGTACAAATACAGTCAAATGTTTGACAGAAAGTAGGTAAGTGGCAACTTATATGGGAAAATAGAATTGTTGTTATACTCTATCTTCTTCGCAATTTTTCCTTAATTGCTCACCTGTTAGACCTACCCTGGACTACGACTAAAATTTTAAAACCAAAATCAGCTCAATCGGCCCAGCCGTTCTCGAGTTTTAGCCAGACTAACGAACGGCGATTTTTATTTGTATAGATTCATTTTTATTTATATAGATAGATTTATTTATATAGATAGATATATAGATAGATGCACTCCAAGTCCATACATAAGGTATATAACATTTATTTCTTAAAATCAATAGTGTGTCCCCATTATGAGAACAGCACCTTTCTTGAGAGAATGAAGAGAACATATTTACGCTTACACTTCGTTACCTTACCGTTTCAATATGTTTACCCTGTCCCCTCTCACCAGGTACCTCCCCATAGCCAGCCTGGTGGTGTTCATGGTGGGCTTCTCGCTGGGCTTCGGCGGGCTGCCCTTCCTCCTGCTGGGCGAGCTGTTCCCGGCCCACTACCGCTCGCAGCTGTCCGCGATGGCCAGCGCCGTCAACCTCATGTCCATGTTCACCGTCATCAAGACGTACCACGCTCTTGAGGTAACGTAATAAGATAATATTTATTTCTTTGGGCGCATTCAAGTAGAGAGTCAAATAATTTTGACTCTCTACTTGAATGCGTATCATTCTTTTTAGATAAGTTAGTTCATACAAAAAAATGGGACACGTATCTTTTGGCTTTTCAATATTGATTGAAAATTTACCAAATTATATCTCATCTAACTCCTGGAGTAGGGGCCAGTACGTAGTGACGTCACTTCTATGGTCTTTTTCAGCTAAGATGATCCCTGTGACATTTCATTGTGTTCTGAATCACGCATCTTACGATTGACAAACGAAAATAATTTTATTGCACACTTATTTAATTTTATTGCGGCTTCATTAGGAAAAAAATGAAATTAATAACTTTAAACTTTTTTTAAAATGTTCTATTACATTAAATTAAACTAAACGATACTGTTTGTCATTTAAAAGTATAAAAATATTTATTTTAATATTTTTCCTAATGACGCCGCAATAAAATGAAAAAAACGTGCAATAAAATTATTTTCGTTTGTCAATCGTAAGATGCGTGATTCAGAACACAATGAAGTGTCACAGGGATCATCTTAGCTGAAAAAGAGTATAGGTAAAATTGTAGCATAAAGTGACGTTTTACAAAACGTATATAAACACTCAACGTTTCTTTTTGGTTAAATAAAAAAAATCCCTATTTCCTATAATATTTCTATCCTAACTCTTTGCGTTGCGTGTCAATGGCAAGAATCAGATGATACGATTATTGTCGGTTGCTTCCATCAATTTTTCTCGTGAGCAAGCTACCGATACGGGACAGGAAGTTAGATGAGGACTTCACACGGACAAGCAGAAGCTACTAAAATATAAGGAAAATGTTTGTTCAAATGCCTAAGGGAGAAACGAACCCGCGACCTTTAAAGCGCAGTGTAGAGTGCAATTAATGACCAGTGTAACACAAAAAACTTATTAGGTTAGTTGGATACTCAGATATAATTTGATGAGGGAGCAGGTAGAGCTGTTTTATTTATTCTATATATTAAATCGTTAAAATCAGTAGGCGGCTTTGCATCGAGTGTCATTTGTGATTTGACGGTTAGCAGTATTTTCGGATAGGTACTCGGCTGGCTGATATTGATGACTACTAAGTATGTGCCTATTGCATGGCATTGTGCAAAGCCGAAAGAAGATTATAGTAACAGATATCCGGAAATTACAATATATTGAGATTACCTTTTTACCTATATGAATACTTCCTATGTCTCTATTCCTGTAATTATTTCCCCTGACATCATTTTCTATATCGTTATTTCTTATATTCTAGACGCATCTGACGTCAGCGGGCACATTCTGGATGTACTCGTGTTTCTGCGCGCTAGCCTTCGTGTTCGTGCTGGTGGCCGTGCCCGAGACGAAGGGGAAGTCCCTGGCCGAGATCGAGCAGCACTTCCGCGGCGGCAAGATCAAGGAAACCATCAACCTCAAGACCGTCTCCACCGTCTGTTAAGGAGTTGACACGTCGTGTGGGTTCCATCACGCACGCGGGATCACATCAATACCTACTTGTACGATGGGTTCGCTTTGATCAGAAGCGCATGTTGGTAATCCACGTGTACGATAAATCACGTGGCACTTGTTCACCTGTAGTTGTACGTACGTACGTGCCCTGCTTGCAGGGAATCCCCGACTGCGTGATGAAATCCACTTGATATTGAAAACACCATTAGACCTTCTGCCCCATTTAGAGGAATAATCCTCAGATTGTTAGAGAATGTACCTATTACAAACGTTTCATAATGATAAGCGAAAGTGCCTGTTGTTTTGTTGTAGGAAATGGAAACAAATAGAATTTACGAGCAGGTAGGTATTTTTACCGAAAAGCAATCTTAAATTTCAATTTGAGCTTGGCAAAAATGATTGCATATGAATTTCAGATACTTGTAAAAATCATATTTTAGGATCAGGTAATTTGTTACCAATAAATAATTGAAATTGATCTATTCCAATATTGGAATAAGTGACGTGTGGAACAATTTTAATCTATATATGAACCTAGCTTCGATTCCTACCCGGTACAAACATAATAGAGGAAGATCCCAAAGCCGCCAGACATCACTTATTTTCTAATGGACAAAATATATACTATTGAGTAGTGGTGGGGTCTACTATCATCATATGACTAGTTGCTACCTTGACCAGACGGCCATTTTTCAGATATCAACCAATCAAGGTACATAGAAACACTGCTCACCTCACTTAAATTCTGATGGCTGATTTTAACATATATTTCACAGAATATCATTAAAAATCAGGTTTTATTACTCCCAGACACATGCGGTCGGCGGTTTTACCTTACAGACGCTTTAAAGCTATGAAAAAAATTTTACTTTTACTTAATTTTACTTATTTTGTGATGCTTGATTTTTATATATGTTATTCAAACAACTATTTTAAAACGTTTTGCAAACGGACAGACCGATCCAAGGGGCCAAACATTCACCAGACCCAACTTTTTTTGTTTTTTTTTAAAAATTGAATTTAGTTAAGTTTTTCTAATAAAATAGTTTGTAAGGTACAATTCTATAATTATTGCGGTCAGATGAGCACTTTTTAGTTGTTTGAATAACATATATAAAAATCAAGCATCAGAAAATAAGTAAAAGTAAAATTTTTTTCGTAGCTTTAAAGCGTCTGTAAGGTAAAACCGCCGACCGCATGTGTCTGGGAGTAATGAATCCTGATTTTTAATGATATTGTGTGAAATATATGTTAAAATCAGCCATCAGAATTTAAGTGAGGTGAGCAGTGTTTCTATGTACCTTGATTGGTTGATATCTGAAAAATGGCCGTCTGGTCAAGGTAGCAACTAGTCATATGATGATAGTACACCCCAACACTACTCAATCGTATATATTTTGTCCATTAGAAAATAAGTGATGTCTGGCAGCTCTGGGATCTTGGACCATAATGTGTCATGAACATTGTTTGTTTTGTGTCTGGGTGTGTTATTTAATACATTTGAGTATATTTGTGCATAATTATCACTGTTGTTTCTGATATACGAATATCACAACAAATGGTGGTCCAGATTACTAAAATATCTACACAATACACTGGTGGATAAATACAAATTACCAACCAATTAAAATAAAGTATTAATTAGGTAATGTAGCAATGTAGACAAAGGTAGTCATTTCTCAAAATATTTAATTTCATTCATTTATCTGTGCTCTTTTCAATTACAAGCCAAATTTATTTTGTTAGACTAGCCGTATTAAAGTATTAAGTCCAGATTATTAAAGATCTGAGCCGCTGAATTTGTATTGCTTTTGCGCGGGCCTATTGGGTTTTGCAAAAACAACTGTGATTTTTGTGGGAATCGTTTTGTGTGTTTACTATCCTAAATCAAATCGGGTTATTCCACTAATCCTTATTGGTCATCCCTATCAACGGGGAAAAAGTGAACTTTTGTAAACAAAAAGTTCACTTAGGAATAATCCCTAAATCATACAAGAAACTATTTGGAAGTAGAGCGTATTTATTTTAAATGGAGTAATACGGAAAATACAAATCCTGTTTTTAATTCCGAAATATAATGTGTTTACGGTAATGCAGAGAATGCTAGTGTGAATAAGGTTAGATAAGATATCGTTTTTAAGAAAGTAGTAGGTAAGTAGAATCGTGGATTATGTATTTTTGATTCAATGGCGATAAGATAACGAAAAACTGAAGCCATCTAGTGATCATACGAACGAAGGAAATAACTCAATGATAATAATAAATAATATGTATGTTACTGCTTAAGCAAAAAAACGATTAAGTCAAATAGGACTGTGATATTTATTTTTACTTCCTGATTGGTTACTTGTAGGCAAATAAGTAAACTAAGTATGCCCGGACAGTATTATGCAGGTATAAAAAATACCATTAAATTTAGGTAATTTCCTAATAGTTTATCGATACCCCAATACTAACGATATTTTACATATAATAGTGATAATAATACCTATGTAATTGATAGATTACGTGCCTACATTTTCCAACGAGTATAATATCAAAGATCATGTTCTTAGTACGTACATAATTATGTAGATAATAGTAAATAGAAAATTATAAGTTGTTAAGGCTTAAAGAGAAGCAAATCACCGATGATATTTATCCGACCAAATATGCCACAGTTAATACAAAATTGTAAATAACATTGCCTATTAAACATTTCAGGGGTAGGTACTATTGGGCTATTGGGCTGAGAGTTGTCAACGGTGACTATGCGAATGAAAAATAGGTAGATCGAATCCATTATTTTGTGTTTAAATGTATGAATAAGTAGTTTAGTTGAAATGTATGTTTGTTGTCAACCATCGGGTTAAGAAATTAAAAATATGAAAAATATATTTTATATTTTTTTAAAGATGCCTTCAACTCAATACCGGTGGGTCTTATATACATCGTAGATACATAATTTAGATGGTTGCCGTCAAGTATGGTCACAATGATAATAATAAAACCGGATAAGTGCGAGTCTTACACCATTTAAAAAAAAACCTTATCTTTTGTTGCCACTCTGATAAATTAATAAATAAAAAATAAACACCAAAAGTAAAAAACTTTTGGTGTTTATTTTTAATCCAACATACATCATCTTTGAAGTGTCAACACTGTCTAACTATTGTGATTGCTGAGCTAGACCCATTTTCTGTGACAGATGGACATCTAAAGTACCTATTTTAACAGGATACAACACAATACCTGTTGATTTATGTTCATAAATCAACAGGTATTGTGTTGAATTCATAATCCTGTTAATGTTTTTGCATAAGTATGCAACTGCCTGCCTCGTTGGTCTATTGGTAGCAAGCGCTGCGTTAGGACCGAGGGGTCCCGGTTCGAATCCAGGGTCGGACAAAATTTGTGTGAGTTTTTCTATAATGAAATTACTCAGCCCGGAGTTAGGAAGTTGGCGGTTGAACGCCCATGCCTCGGAATGCACGTTAAGCCGGTGGTCCTGCGCCCGATCTCTCATCGGTCATGTCGGATTGCCGTCTCACCGAATTATGAGAGTAAGGGAATAGAGAGTGCACTTGTGTTTGCGCGCACACTTGTGCATTATAATTATGTCCTGCGCACTTGGCTTATTTATTAAGTATGCATAGTATAGAGGCCAGTGACCTCATCTGACTCACCTCTCCTGGTTTGTATTTAACTTTAATAAAAGTACTACCTAACATACGGCCAACTCAACTTAAAATACTTTTCGCACTAATAAATAAGCCAATGAAATCGATGCAGTCATGAATTCATAGGGCTGTCATATAAATAAAAGGTTTCATATAATAAAATACTACTACTTACTCTTAGGTATTACCACTATAAATTGAAATAATTATATACGGCAAACATACTTTATCATGTTGAATATGTTCGCATTGGATATCGTGATTGATACCATTTATTTCATATGTCGGTGGCTGAGTGTAACTGTGGCATTACCTATGTTGAGTTACGTCGTAAATTACCTTAAATTATGCTGATGCACCATTCTGTTATAGGTAAGTAAGTACTAACGTACACTTATACACCGTGAAATTTTAGTGGTTGTTTTCCCGTGGCAGAACGATTTGCCTTTAGTAATACTATCGAATCATCCAAATATTTCCTTGAAAAAAAAAAAAGAAATTAAATGAAATGAAGTATGTAATGAAATGAAATGAAATAATTTATTCTGCAAATAGATTTACATGAAATACTTTTACACGTCAAGTTGTAAATAAATTAATCACATATTACATAATAAATCACAAGTTACATAATTCATTGATGTCCAAGCGAGCAGCTCATCATGTCCATGGATTTTTATCATTTAAGTAGTCTTCTACTTTATAATATGCTTTTTTCACAAGACACGACTTAATAAAAAGTTTGAAATTATAAAAAGGTAATTCAATAACATTTTGTGGGATCTTATTAAACAATTTTGTGCTTAAACCTAAGAACGACTTTCCAGTCTTTTGAAGCCTGAGCCTTGAAACGGCAAGCCTATGTTTATTTCTGGTATTAAAATGGTGAGTATCCGATTTCTTATTAAATGATTGCATGTTCTTGTAAACATATGAGATACAGTCCAAAATGTACTGGGAAGCTACGGTTAAAATATCTATGTCTTTAAAAATATCTCTAAGGGAGTCACGCGGTCTTAAGCCATATATGGATCGGATAGCCCTCTTCTGTAATACAAAAATAGTCTGTATATCAGAAGCAGACCCCCACAGCAGAAGACCGTATGACATAACACTATGAAAATAGCTGAAATAAACTAACCTTGCCGTATCAACGTCAGTTAAATTCCTGATTTTTCTAACTGCATACGCAGCTGAACTAAGCCTACCCGCCAAAACAGAGATATGAGGTCCCCATTGTAACTTAGCATCGATAGTGATTCCTAAAAATTTTGTAGATTCAGTCAATTCTACAAGTTCGTTATTTACAATAATGTTAGTATCAACTTGTCTTACATTTGGCATTGTAAATCTCATACATTTAGTTTTTTTCGCATTTAACAATAAATTATTTGTATTAAACCAGTGAAGAACTTGTGAAAGGGTAGGTACTATTTACCTCGTCGTAGTTATTTTTTTTTCAAAAATTTCAAAAGAAATTTTCCAACTCGAAAAATATAGAAGCTATCGTGAACGATGTGGCTTAATCAGGTTCTGCTAGCCGCATGAAATCGATGCTTAAAGCTAAAGAAGCGTAGAACCCTAAGTAATAAAGCGGTACGAACGTGCTTTCGAGTTTCGGTTATACCTATCGCAAAACCGGCATTTATTGATTTCAATGAAAATTATCTGCACAAATCTTTTGTGCTATTATGATAGAATAATTTTACTGCGGGAAAACAACCACTAAAATTTAAAAATTAATTGCTGTTCGTTAGTCTCTCCAAAACTCAAGAACGGTTTGGCCGATTTAGCTAATTTTTATTATTAAAAGCTTTTATTTAACTTGCTCTTTATGTATGTATGTTTGTTCGGGTGGAATCTTGCAACTCAATTCTGAAGTACTTATCCTGAACCAATTAAGCTGAAATTTGGTATGTATGTTTAATCTAGGTGACCATGCATTTTAAGCTGTGTGACGTCATTCTAAATCCAACATGGCGGAAAATATAAAATGGCGTAATAGGTATTTTTGATGCATCCCTACAATATGGGTATCACTTTCATTTGATTGGCTTTTTGAGTTTTACACGAAAATAAAGTGACATCGCTTAAAATTCAACATGGCGGCAAATTCAAGATGGCGGAATTGTTATTGTTGATTAGCCCCTACAATATGGGAATCAAATGAAAGAGCTCGTTGAGTAAACACGAAAAATTTAAAGAAGTTAGGTACTTTAAACCCAACATGGCGGAAACTATATATTCGGTCATGACTAAAAAGTTAAAAATAAAATCAATGTTAAAAAAAAACTTTTAAAAAAGGTTTTATTTTAATGCGCTAAAAAGAATAAAATATACTTTTTATCTGGAACCCTTTATTCACAATTTATACAAGCCATAAGATACCTACTTAAAATATTAACTTTTTACTCTAAGCAACTGCTAGTGCAACTAGAATGCTAGATGCTAGATAGATCTTATGGCTTGTATAAATTGTGTCCAAAATATTTAAAAAATACGAGGAAGATACTTAAAATAACTATTTATATTTTTCTCGTAAAACTTTTCTAGTTACTTTGATTTTAACATTATTTATTACTGCCACAGTATTGGCATATTTTGATGGACGTGATTAATGGTTGGATGCAATAGGTAGTCCATAGTTTAACTTACATCATTAAAATATCTACTACATAAGACTTACAACTGTTTGATTCATTAAGAATATGCATAGTACATTAGCGGTATGAAGTTTGCCGAGATCACTATAGTCTTTTTCAGCTAAGATGATCCCTGTGACACTTCATTGTGTTCTGAATTACGCATTTTACGATTGAAAATTAAAAAAAAATACCTATGCAGATCGTATACGTCGAACGGAACGTAGTGAGAGCATAGAGCTGGGACTAACATAATCGGGTGCAATATTGCAAACACTTGACAATCGCTTCAGTCTCTCGTGAAAATTGGACATAAGTAGTCGAAATGACAAAAAGTACCATATTAGAGAACTGGAAAGATCAACTTATAATTTTTGACAGGCTCGGTGGAACAGTGGTTAGTGACTCAGGTTCAAAACCTACGGTTCCAAGAGTCGTGGGTTCGATTCCCACTCGGGACAAATATTTGTGTGACGAACATCGGTATTTGTTCCGTGTTTGGGTGTATTATTAAATATATTTAAGTTTATTTGTGTATCCACTGTTGATCCTGATTTCCGTAACACAAGTGCTTAAGCTACTTACCACGGGATCAGATCAATGTATGTGATGTTGTGTAATATTTATTTATTTATTTATAATAAATATCGGGGATGGTGACTCATCAAGCGATTCTTCTGACAGTGATTTTTCAAATATTGAATGAAAAATTTACTCTCTTTATATTATTTCACTTTTCCTAATAGCATTATGTCAATCTTACATATATTTTATATACAATAAACTTTCACTATAATACATAATGACAAATCATGCTTTAAATTTTGGTATTATAGTTTAATAAAATCTATTTCATTTCCATATAAAATATTATCGATTACCAGAAATAATCGAAATTATTTCATTGTAGGACATCTCTACAATTGTCAAAGTCGATGTGTCACAGGGATCATCTTAGCTGAAAAAGACTATAGTATTGAAATAGTTTTAACTTGCATATAAACTCGTCTAAAATTGAATTTTAAAATAATATGGTTGTCTAAACCATTATATTCCATTCCATTAACAATCATCCAAAAAGTTTGCTCTTAAAATCCGTTCTATTTATCTACACTCTTTTTCATACTCGCGGATTACCTATCCTGAATTTGGCAAGTCTGGTTTCATTGTGATTATCCTGATTATTTGTAGTAGGAATATATCTAAGTAATACCTAATGGTTGTAAATGCATTAAAACCTGCTTAGTTAAATAAAATAATTTGATGGAACTTTTTAATCAAAATAGTTACCCAAGAAGATTACAAACAGAATTTTATTAATGTAGGTACTTTTTATTTATGAATACCTGCTTAAGAATTTACCTATTAATTATTTAGCTATTAGTACTAAGTAGGTAAAACGAAAGTTACAAATTTCAACGTTAGTAAGTATTATAATGGGTACTTACCTTTATTTTATACGTAGGTACGTATAATACTTACTAACCTTGTTTGTTTTTTGGTGGCAAGTGAATACAATCGGTCGGGGCACGGGTCGTAATAAATTATGTAAATAGTTTTATTACCAGGAATCAGAAAGTTGGTGATGCACGCCAGTGCTTCGGAAAATAGGTAGGTACGTTAAGACGGTAGACCTGCGCTGCGTCTGATCTCTAATCTGTTATGTCAAATTCCAGCCTGACCGAACTATGACAGTAGTAACAGAGAGTGCCCGTGTTTTTGTGCAATCACATGCACATCTTCTGCGCAGTTAGTTGATCTCCATCGATTTCGGTTGCCATGGACGAACTCGGTCTGACCTTTGTCGGACCATTTCAATACTAATATTAATTATATATGTTGGTGTAGCTGGTGTTTCCCCAGCAGCCCTAAGCCGCCTGCGGGTGGCATCAGCGGTTGCGCCACCCGCACACGCGCGCACGACTCCGCTAACAAGCGACGACACAGATCACACGGATGCCTGCCTGCACGCCGCGCCGGCCGCCGCATCACACATTGTTGCTGCTCCTTAATTATACGACGCCGCAAGCATTAGACACAGCCCTCAACTGTATAAGAGTGGGGCTGACCTAAGCCAAGAAAGACAGAAACAGAGATTGAAAGGGATGCAGTTTAATTAATATCAGGATGGCAAAAAAACAAACCAAACCTTACAGCCTGTTCTTTACGACTAAAATGTACGGGGCCCTGGGCTGAAACCTAAACAGTCATAGATCTACCATAGTAGATCTGTGGGGCTACCATGAGTTTAAAACTTACGAGCTCGATATCGCCTACGTAAATATGTCTATGAAAAACTTGTACAGCGCCGCCTGGTGGTTACGCGAAGAACTACAATCGGCCATATGAAAAAAACAACTCGATAGGTTTTTAACGTACGTAAGTTTACGATAGCCAACTCATGGTAGGCCCTCTGAGCGTGGTAGAGGCACAGTTTAATACGAAATCCCAAATGTAGGACGTTTAAATCATCTGTAAATCAAGGTACCAATTGCTCGTTCTAAAGCATTTAGTATTTTCTATAAATTGGTTGTGCACTTAGACCTAGAACCTAGATATAAATGTATATGTTATAGGCAATGTGTATAATGCAGGCATTCTATACAATGCCTAGGAAATGTATAGAATGCCGAGGTTGCTTAGGTAATGTATGAAATAATACTCAATGTTTGAAGTATTTCACACTTTACCTAGGAAATGTATAGAATACCTAGGCATTGTATAGAATGCCGGTTGAAGCATAGGTAATGTATTTAATCGATTTGTCTGCTCCGTAATTTGGTTAGTTAGAGAGGTACCTACTGATCTTTTGAGAGCTTATCCTAATTTTAACTGTCACAAGCAGATAGCGCTGATTAAACATATTGCATTTTATCGGTTGGTATGCCGTGTTTTTTGCGTATTGAGCGTTTGTCACATAGGAGTTCTAGGACAAACTAGTTTGGCCTAATCTAAAATAGTTTTTCCGCCACAGGTATATATGGGTGGTTTAAAAAAATTTAACACAAATAGGTCTCTTTTTTAACTCAGTCTAGAGTGCCAGGAAGTCCTGAGCTCGCAAATACTACATATTTTATACAAGGCCAAACGAGTTTGTCCTGAAATCGGGTTTGTCCGGTAACATCTAAATATATTTATAAAAGGAAAAACTGACTGCCTGATTGTCTGACATATCGACGCACAGCCTAAACGGCTTAACGTAGGCACTTGAAGTTTGGAAATAATGTAGCTAAGGTACCGTATAGGTGCACTAAGAAATTAATTCCCGAAAATCTTGTGGGAACGGGAATTAGCGGGAAAATCTTTTTGTATGAAAAATCTAAACCACTTAAGTTAGATGCTTTAAATTTGGCATGCAGGTACTATAGTAAACTTTAAGCTTTGTTGGAACAGGATATTGAAAAATTCTTACGGGAACGGAAGTTAGCAGGAAAAAACTTTTGTATTATAAAATCTAAACCGCGAAAGAAAGATGATTGAAATTTGGCATGCAAGTACCTTAATAAACGAAGAGCTTACTTGCAACGCGATATTGAAAAATTTTCACGGTAAAAGGAGTAATAGGGAAAAACCTTTTATATGTTATATCTGTAGTACACGCGTTTATGGGTTAATGGACGGACTCAAAACCAATGCTACCTAACCCCTCTACGCAAAGCATTCAAAATATACCGAGGTTAAGGTCGACTAAGGCCTTATCGCTCTAGTTTAGGGTAGGCCCGTGCCCCAGCAGTGGGGACGTATATGGTGATGATGATGAAGGTTGATTAACTCTGTCTGAATAATAAATAAATAAAAATGTTTAAGGTCCTACCCGTGGTCGTTCATTATACATATTACCTGATGCACTTCGGGCATTTTATACAATACCTAGGAAATGTGTGAAATTAATCGTGTAATGACAGTATTCTGTTTGTGTACCATAATAAATAAATAAATAAATAAATAAATAAATAAATACACATTGCCTGAACGTTTTAGGCATTGTATAGAATACCTAGGGAATCTATACAATACCGGATTATACACATTGCCTATAACATATATAACGAATGTAGTACATGCTATGGTATGGTATGGTATTTTAAAAAATTCTAACTACTTCTTCCTACTGGGGCACGCCTTTGGTTTACTTTTTTTTTTTGCATTTTAAGGTTAAACATTAAGAAAGCGAAAGTTACGTGTGAAGCCGGCCTCATAGCGTGGACTACGAGTAGATACATAGGTATCTTAAATTATGTTTCGTTTTACTTTATGCCCCTTTGGGAACGGAAAAATATTTTGAGTGTATTTACAAACGGCTTGGGAATAAAGTTCCTTCAACTAATAATAGGAGCTCAAGAGAACAGAGACAAGGTTATGCCCAGTTTAGTGGGCTTTTGTAACATTTAATACCTAATCCGTCAAAGTTTAATTGGTCAGTGGACCAAAAATGGAGCTTACGTGTAGGTAATATATTTTATAAATCGTTTCTGAATCGTACTTGGCTTTCTGCCGTCAGGCACAGTATTATTACATTCGTGTGATTGTTGTAAACAATGTTAACTTGACATTACCAACCTATGTATGCATGTAATACATAGTCCCTTTGAGCTGCAATTAACAAATGACTATACATGTTATTATACTAGCTTTCCGCCCGCGACTCCATCCGCGTAGAGATGTTTAACGGGTAAAACATTACTTCTTTATAGCGCAGTCGGTTAAAAAGTAGCCTATATCCTCTTCTAGGCTCTGGACTATATCTGTACCAAATTTCGTTAAAATCAGTACTCTATGCGTGAAAGCGTAACAGACAGACAGACAGAGTTACTTTCGCGTTTATAATATTAGTAAGGATATCGTAATAATGTCCAACATTTCCCATAAAAGCGGATATCATACATTATATCATAAACAGATGTGTTCTGTTTCTGTATTCTAAGTAAAACCATATTACCTGTTGAGTAATTGGATAGACCGAACGTAAATATAGTAGCTATATTAATAGTATTTTTGCACTGACGTAATTCAGCGCGTAATGAAGTTACGTAAGCTATAACTGAATAAATAAAATAGATCGACACGCAGAAAATAAGTAAAATAAATACATTCATCAATATTGATACTCGTATATCAAATACTCTTGAAAAAGTTCTGCATTCAAATGCAAAATAAAATTTAGGACATTCGACATAAAGTCAAAGTCAAAATACCTATTTAATTATTGTTTCAGTTTTCAGCCGTTATAACTTAGCTAATTACCGGGTGGTAATTGTGTTGTGTTGCATTTGTTTATATGATTCGTACTACTACTATATTTTAATTCGGTGTCGCAATTATTTAGATGAGCTGTATGGCGTGAACCGATGCACCAATTGAGAGCGGCCGAACAGATATGGCTCGCTGGCAGATGCACGAAATTGCAAACAAAAAGACACGACACGCGTGCACCAATGCATTGCCATCGATATCACGCTCTCCCGAGCTAGCCTGGCCCGCCTATATAAACACGAGCTACTAAATTTTAATCTATTCAAAAGCTAAATCTCAATAAAGGAACACATCCTAGAAATATCTATTCAAACTATAGAAATAAATAAAAGTAAACCTGCAATGATCTTAGTAAGTTTTTCTTAGAAAATAACTTGATTTAATAGAAAATAAAACAATTCAAATAATAATAATAAATAAAAATATGTTTTCTCAATATTTAAAATAAGTAAACATTGGTTTTTCAGCATATACTTTGGTTGAGCGCACTTGCGTGGTCGGTGAGCAAATGTGAACCTCCAGTCAACAGCTACTTACCTCCTAATGCTGGTGGAAGCGGTGGAAGACCTTCATCAGAGTATGGACCGCCGGGATTGAATGGAGGTAACGGTGGTCTTGGCCCTGGAGGATCCGGGGGCCAGGGTGGACCCGGCGGACGCAGAGGGCTAGGGCGGCCAAATGGACAAAATAACCAGAATCAACCTCAGGATTCCTACTTCCCACCAGGACAGCCAGGAAGCTCCCCAGACACCCAATACGGCCCGCCATCAGGAAGAGGTTCTAACCAAGGGTCCCAAAGGCCACAATTTGGATCCCCATCCCAGGGTGGTTTCGGCTCGGGAAATAATGGTAACTCGCCCAGTTCACAGTACGGCACCCCTGGAGCCCCTGGCCAAAATAACAGACAGGGTTCCTCCAGACAACAGAACGGTGGTTTCGGTAATAATAGTCCACAGTCAACGTATGGTACTCCTAACGATAATCAAGCCTTTAACAGCCCTTCGGGAAGAAGCAATGGGGGTTTCGGCACG
Source organism: Maruca vitrata (assembly GCA_039566165.1). Lineage (NCBI taxonomy): Eukaryota > Metazoa > Arthropoda > Insecta > Lepidoptera > Crambidae > Maruca > Maruca vitrata. The sequence continues at coordinate 11,259,613 of CM076914.1, read as the reverse complement.
GACGGTTCTAGAGGTCAAGGTCAACGACCAGAAACCTCCTATGGTCCTCCTCCCACTGGAGGAGTTCAAGGGCAAGGAAGCGGTCATAACTCTGGTCGGCTTGAATCTCCTGGTTCATCATATCTGGCTCCAAACTCAGGCGCTGGTGGTGGATTGAATGGGCCGTCTGCTGGTGGTCCGTCATCGGAGTACGGTGCGCCCGGCTTCGGGGGCGGGGCCGGCGGCAGAGGTGGTGGAGCTGGTGCCAGAGGTGGTGGGAGAGGGTTTGAAAATCAGGGCTCCGGCTTTGGTGGCGATGAGTCTGATGTAAGTATTGTTTTAGTAACTTTTAAAATTGAAACTGTCCACCTAGTTATCTTTTATTAAAGTATCGATTTTTTAATTTCAGGAGCCGGCTAAATACGAGTTTAGCTATGATGTGGACGATGCACAGACAGGTACTAAATTTCATCATTCTGAACAACGTGACGGCGACGTCGCCACAGGGGAGTATAACGTAGAGCTGCCCGATGGCAGGAAGCAGGTGGTCGAGTACGAGGCCGGCCTGCAGGGATACAAGCCTCAGATCAGATACGAGGGTTTGTTCATTACTTGGCCTTTGGCTACCATCAGCATTCGACACCTGCAAACCTTTATTTTTACTCTTATAAGTATTTCTCTTTAGCTCTCAAATAATTTTGCTATATTAATTTGCTACTGCAAATATCAATGAATCCCAATGTCTTGTATCTTATATAATGTCATATAGAATTCGTATTCTTTATAGGTGGTAGTGGAGGTGCAGGTGGTTTTGGCGCAGGTAACAATTCAAAATTCCTTTTATTTATTTTCATATATCAATATAACTTACTTGAAACAATATAACTCGACCAATATTTTTCCTTAGGTGGAAATAGGGGTTCCCAGAGTGGCAGACAACAGGGATACCCGCAAGGAGGTCCTGGGAATGGATTCCAAGGCGGAAACAATGACATTGGGTATCCACAAGGTGGACCCGGTCAGGATGGCCGGCCGAGCAGGTTTGAACAAGCCGACGACTTCAGTCAAGGAGGCCAAGGTCAGTTAGGAGGTGCCCAGTCAATGGGTTATCCGAGAGGTGGTCCCAACGGTGGAAGTGGTGGACAGAATGGTTACCCGAGCGGTAGGCCCGGGCAAGGAGGTGACCAATCATCGTTTGGACGCCCTCAAGGAAGCAATGGCTTAGAGAGTTTCTATGGGGACTCGCAAGGTGGTTCCGACGGATACCCTAGTGGTGGGCCTCAGAACGGAGGCAAGGGTGGTCGGGGAAACGGGAGAGGCGGGCAGGGAGGCGGCGGCTACCCCAGCGGGGGGCCACAAGGAGGCCGAGGACTGGGAGGGCCCGGCGGCGATGACGGATACCCAGCCGGCGGTCCGAGTGGGCCAAGAGGCTCTGGATATTAACACTCGAACACTTTAAGATATGGCAAATACTAGGACAAATGCAATGAATTCATGTATGTAGTGAAATAGATTATCAATGTAAATAAACAAAATATTTAAATAAACACAACCATTATTTATTTGTTTAAAAGACAACCTCCTCGGTTTTGATTGTGACAATCAATAAAATTCTACTATAAACGATCAGAAATGTTTCACAATCTAATTAATAAAATATTAATAGATATCTTATCGTTAAACATATAAAAATATGTAAAAAAATATGTAAAATAAATCGAAAAAATAAAGACTAAGCCGGTTGATATCTAGGAATAGCAAAGTTATAGTAGTAATTAAAAAATAAATAATATATTTAGTAAAGAATCCAACAACATTATTTCGATCAAAGCGACAAAACAGTGATTAATAAAATCTTACATGTTTTTAAATACATGTACTTAGTTTATTGAAGATGTCACATGCTATACTAACTTTTACGACTTTTAATGCAGGATATTCAAATGACTTAACTTTGGAATTTAAGCTTTCTTAAAGATTATAGAAGCCCAATATTTAGCTAAAGTTTCGGTATTTGGCCGTAAAAATATTGAAATCTGACTAGTTTATCCCATACCCCTGTATGTATTCTATTCTAAAATGTATAATTCAACAAATTTCTTCCTTAGCTAACGTTACTACGAACATTCATATTTTAGAAGGGAAAAACACACGGTTGTTATTATACTAATGAAGAACACACTAGGATTAAAGCTTAGCTTAGTAATTCGTAACATCACGAGAACAAAATTCAGTAGAAAATGCGGCGAATAAAGTTTTTTGCCGTTATTCACAAGTTAAACGAATACATTATTGAACTACAAAAATAATCTCGTGCTTTATACTAATTTAATACGATATTTATACTTAATACTACATATACGCAGATTGTTTGATTAACGAACCAATTATAACGATTATCAATTATCATCATAATTAATTCACGAGAAATAACGATATCATCTGAATAATTAACAGCAGGATCGGAATGTCAGTGGTAGCAACATCATCTGAAAAAATTAAACGTTAAATTATTAAAGCGGTGAGCGGGAAGCGTTTGTTTCGTTATCTACTGATTTTTTTTTAGCGGTAGCTATATATTTTACTAGCTTTCCGCCTGCGACTTCGTCCGCGTAGATATGTTTAACGGGCAAAACATTACTTCTTTATAGCGCAGTCGGTTAAAAAGTAGCCTATGTCCTTTCTCAGGCTTTGGACTATATCTGTACCCAATTTCATTTAAATCGGTTCAGTACTCTATGCGTGAAAGCGTAACAGACAGACAGCCCAGTAGGGCTACCATGAGTTTAAAACTTACGCACTCGATATCGCCTACGTAAATATGTCTTTTCATACGGCCGATTTTAGTTCTTCGCGTAACCACTAGCGGCGCTGTACAACTCTATAGGTTTTTAACGTACGTAAGTTTTCGATAGCCAACTCATGGTAGGCCCTCAGAACAGTTAATAGTTACAAAATTTTAATTGACATTAGAGCTCTGTGTAGCATGAAAAACAAAAATAGAGTTAATAGTTGTTAGTTCACTGCAAATGGAGGGAATTTGAAATTGTTAATTCTAGGGTTGAAATACAGTACACAGTCTAGTCAGTGGACTAGTTCTTAATTGTGCACAGAAAACGTAAAAAATCTGTACTTTTCAGAATTAAGGTAAAATTTCAATTGAATGTCAGTTTGTTTCTATTAATTTCTCACCTGTACTAATGTCTGTGGTAGTCTCGAATGTATGTTCATAAAATGTGTATTCCTTTTCTTGATGGTACAACGGTGGTATCGTCGCTTGACACTAAAACGTAGAAAATTTACGTTAAAATTATTTATTTAATTACCCTCTGCCTATAGCAGACTTGTTTTAAAACGATAAAAGTATTGGTCGAATTTTATCATTTCCTTGACGGATTCCAGTCAGTAGTGACAATATATGTGACCTAATAAGAAAATACTGGCTCGATGGCATTTGGTTTCTTCGTCCGTGCAATTTCCACTTGGGATAAATATTTTTGTAATTAAATGGGTGTTTGCTCCAGGCCTGTGTTATTTATATATTTATGTAGTACCATTCCTGTTGTTTTTTTTTATATCCTCAAGTGTGAAAACACTACCTTACTACGAGACCGTAATTTAAGTTCGAGAGTCACATGTCAATAACGGTATATCTGTCAATTTGCATAGCAGAGTGTGGCGACTAAAAGTTGTTTCGCAATAAACTCTATTCGCATAATCGTTCAGTCGATATTCCGATATTCGAACATAATGACTCTCGAATTTAAATTACGGGCCCACTTTACAGGATCAGTTATTTTTGTGTTACGTTATGTAGTAATATTATAATTAACTAGCGACCCGCCCTCGCTTCGCTTCGGGTATATCTCTATCTCTATATAATATACTAGCTGTGCCCGCGACTTCGTTCGCGTGGACTACAGGATTTTACATACAAAATTTTTCCCCGCTAACTACCGTTCGCGTGGAAATTTTGCAATATCCTGTTGCAACTAAGCTTTAAGTTTACTAAGGTACCATGCCAAGTTTCAAGCGTCTCACTTATGCGGTTTAGGTTTTCGCTAATTTCTCCGTTCCCGAGGGAATTTCGGGAATTCCTTTCTTAGTGCACCTCTACGGTACCTATAGTATGAATGGAACTATTTAGTTAAGTGTTTTGTGTGTTATAAAATTGTGTTCTTATAATTTGGGTTTCATATACCTACTAATCAGAATAGGTATGGACCTTGTTATATTTACTGTTACGCAGTTATTTAAAAAAATCACACCTATTTTCTTAGAATTTGACAATTGAATTCACAATTAATATTCATAAAATATGTGAACAAAATTGTCAACATCTTAAATATACTATTATTATAATAAAAAGTTAATACACCATTTTTTACTGTGTGTAAGTGACCCCGTACCAAAACATGATGCCTTACTTACTAAACGGGCTGGTTTATTTCGGTACTTACATTTTTAAACTCTGGTATCTTTCGAATGGAATATCCGAATTTAATAATTGAAAAAGTTTTATAGAGATATTAAAATTCTCGTAATTACAATCTAATTTATTTTAATAAAGTTTTGTTTAGATGTTTAACGGGTAAAACATTACTTCTTTATAGCGCAGTCGATTAAAAAGTAGCCTATAGCCTTGTCTAGGCTCTGGACTATATCTCTACCAAATTTCGTTTAAATCGGTTCAGTACTCTATGGTCTCTATGCGTGAAAGCGTAACAGACAGACAGAGAGACAGAGTTACTTGTGATCGGTTTGAGTTTGTTAATTTCCATGACAGGATCGCAGTGTGTTCTTACACGAGTATCATCATTCTCCTGCCCTTGTCCCGCGCTAAGTGGGGTCGGCGCAACATGTATATTTCTTCCACTCAGGTCTGTCATTCGTCATCTCTTCGTCTACTCCTTTCACTCCCATATCATCTCTCACGCAATCCATTCATGTCTTCTTCGGCCTTCCTCTACTATAACGTTCATTCTATGTGCTTACACGAGTATGCGAGGTATATTTAGTCACAATTCAAAATATGAAGTGTAATAACAACAAGATGTTGTCAAAATAAATTACCTTCAACGTCATAGCCCCCTGTTCGTCGAAGTGTTCGGCTTGCAGCGTGAAGGCGAGGGTCAGCTTGGTTTGGTACGTGAAGGGGTGGTCGGTGGGGATGACCAGGTAGGGACCCCGCTGGTGGCTGCTTGGAGCTGGGACTCCGTTCACCAGCCACTGAAGCTGGGCTTCAGGCCGCGACGGCGCCGTGGTGCAGTTCACATTCATTTCACTCCCGATCTGGTAATCACTTTGCAGACCGAGGATTTTTGGACCCCATTTCGGCAAGACTGAAAGGATTATAGATGTTATTTTGACGATGTCTTTCAAGTTTTAAGCAATAGTTTACCTATATTCGATGCGGCTATGTTTCGTAAAGGTAACACGATCTACCTAGATGTAGACGATGTACAAGTTGCATTGAAATATTTCGGAACAGTTCATATTATGATTATTTCGAAAGGTTCTCTTATTACTCGGATGTTCTTCATAAATGTGCCGCTTAAGATTGAAATGATAGTTTATATTTGATGCTACATATTTGTGTGTAAGGTAAATGCACCTATTATGGACGCGGACCCCATTATGGACAGTTTTCAAAAATGCCTCCAATAATAAGAAACCGGTAGGTATTTTTTTTCCAACAGCAACATTAATCGGTTGTACCAAAATTCTAGATTTGATGTAAACAACATTTGACAGCTCTCCGCTATATTATTTTCGACTATAACGATTCTTACTAGTGCGGTGCGTTTTGGTGTCGAGATTTGAAATTTCTTATAAGGAGCGCAATGCATGTAAGTAAATTTATTAGCTTTTTTTATGACAAGTGTAATATTGTTGTTAAAAATGATATTATTTATTGAATTACTGATAATAAAAGGTTAATTATATATTCTAATCTAAAACCTCATAGTAATTTTAGCCTCGGAATTTATCGATGTTCATAATTGGATATTTTTGTAAGCCTGTACCCAAATATGGACATTTTGTCCATGAAGGATATTTTACAAATATACGTTTTTCATACATCTTATAGTTGTACAATCGTTTACCTTTATCTTTATTTTTAAATCGGTCGCAAAGTAAGACTTTAAATTTAATAATTCAATTATGAACATTGTGTCCATAAATAGGTGTCCAAAATAGGTTCAAATTTTTTAAACAAATAAATTTTATTTCACTTTAGATATGGCGACTATAAAAGCTTATACTAAAGAACAAATGTCAATTGCAATTCAAGAAGTGAGAAAAGGACAGAAAAAATCCACTATTTAGAAAATAACAACTAAAATAACTTTTCTAAAAAAAATTTTTTATTTAGTTGTTGGTGTTTTTTTATGTCATGTTACATTTATAATTTAAGACTATTACCCTGTCTTAAATTTACATAATAATTATATTACAGTCAGGGGATACCAGTCACAACTATCTGTCCGGTGGGTGGCGAACGGTATACGGGTAAGCGACCCCGGGTCCTCGAGCTACTATCGACTCAGTCCAAATCATCCGAGGCGATAGTATCCTTCCTCCCCTTTTCCTTTCCCCGTCATATATTCTTGCTACTCGTGGGAACGCAATAACCTTGTTAAAACAATGCACAAGGCAGAATGGCAGCGACGTGGTCCACAACCAGTCACGTTTCCCACAGAGGTGAAAAGTGGATCGCTGGAAGTGATCTCTGCCTACCCCTCTGGGAAAAAGGCGTGATTTTATGTATAAGTAATTGTTGAGACTGATTATAGCTGTATTTTGATAGGTATGAAACTAGCAAGAAGACATTTGATTTTTGATTATTGTTGGCAAAGTGAATGGAAAAGAGTGAAGGTTTTTTAAAATTTTTATTTAACCTCTAAACCAATTAGCTTAAAGATCGAGAAGTGAAGAAGATGAATATATTGAAATGTTATTTAAATAATAAGGCGTCCGACCGATTTCAGCCATGGCGGCCGATCTCAATTGAAATCAGCCAAGTGCGCAGGACATATTATAGTGCACAAATGCGCGCGCAAACACAAGTGCACTCTCTATTCCCTTACTCTCATAACTCGGTGAGACGGCAATCCGACATGACCGATGAGAGATCGGGCGCAGGACCACCGGCTTAACGTGCTTTTCGAGGCACGGGCGTTCAACCGCCAGCTTCCTAACTACGGGCTGAGAAATTTCATCACAGAAAAACTCACACAAATTTTGCCCGACCCCGGACTCGAACCGGGGCCCTCTCGGACCTCACGCAGCGCTTGCTACCAATAGACCAACGAAGGTGTCTCCTATTTAAATAATACTAGCTAGTTAAGAGGACATTTTTATTTGGTTTTTCTTGGCTTAAAGGCTTTGGCCTTTGCGGAGTACTGATAACTGTTTGTTGATTGATATTTGAGTTACCCATTACATTATTTTATTATTTAATTTAAATGTTTTTTATTTCATTATACTAACTTACTCAACCCTAATACTCTTGAGTTATAGATTTAAGCATTCAATTGAAGAATGTCCATAAATGGGTGTCCATAATTGGATAACGTCCATAATTGGGTGTCCATAACTGGATCTTCCCTGTCCATAAATGGAGATTGGCAAAGGTTATTTTTCCTAAATTATATTTTATTGAAGCTAGTTTAAAACTGATTTTAAACATCGAATACTTATTAAGAAAAGGACTTTTTATTAACCTCCAAATCCCTGCGAACGTATATTGCAAAACATACAAACTATGAAGAAAAAACGAAAAACAAATCTTTAAACCGTCCATAATTGGTGCATTTACTTTAGGTACAAGTAGAAAATATTTATTATAATGATACGGAACAGTTGATGTTACGCTTATGTTGTAACAACCTCATGTAACGTGGATCAAATTGGTTCATTAAATTGTTGGATCGCTCAACCGGGTACTTCGTTCACCAAAGACAAACCAAAACTTAGGAATACTAATATAATCGCCTATGAATGCAATGCACTATCATTTGCTGGCACCCGCCGGCAATTTAAGCGAAAAGCTGTATTCTTTCCGGTAAACACAAAATTTAAATTGTAACGGCCGTTTGTTGTTATGAAAAGTTGAAGAGAGTTTCGTAGAAATAATTAAGCTGTGAAATATGTTAAGTTCTGTAGCATACGTAAATGTTCGTCGGCAAAACGTGACGACCGGTTAAATTGTTGCATACAATCAGAGGCACATTACACGATAGGTCGCATATTAACAGGATCCCAACTAATATTATATGTATAAAAGAGTGTGTGTTGTTGTTGTTTTTTTTTTACCTCTTCACGCTTTATCTACTCAATAACTCTTACACCTACTGCACACCTACGAAGAACTTAGGTTGTGTAGTCAACCAACCCGCACTTGGCCAGCGTGGTTGACTAAGGCCTTATCGTCCTGGTTTATGGTAGGCCCGTGCCTCAGCAGTGGTATATGGGCTGATGATGATGAACTCTTAGAAAATAACTGAAAGCGTCCGGGATATTTACTATGTTCTTTGTTTTGCATGCGCCATGATCACGGCCCACGGGTGATCTCAACTCAGTTCAAACATATAATATCGCTCATTAAACAAATCAACGTGGTAAATATCGTGGACACTTTCAGTTATTTTCTTATCTGTGTAAACATGACAGTTTAATAACCTATCGTTAAGGGTATGAAGGAGGACAACCAAACAAATGAAGGGTAATTTTCAACATAATGGTTCCGCGAAAAGCCAGTATTTTGCTGACGTATAAAAGGTGCTAAATGCGCAAGGCACCAAAAGGCGCTGAGTGTATTTTAAGTCAGGCGAAACCTAGTAAATTATTACATTGTTTGTTACTTACGATCGATTACAACATTTTTTTCTTCGGACACCATAGAGAAGGTCGGAGCCTCTGCCTTAACTTCGCACTGATATGCGCCTGCAGAGTCTCTCGTCAGTCTCTTTAGCGCCACCACGCTCACCGACGATCGATTCAACTGGGAACCCAACACATTACATTACTAATAAGGCGTGCGACCGATTTTGACCATGGCGGCCGATCTTAATTAAGATCAGCCAAGCGCGCAGGACATATTATAGTGCACAAGTATGATGTGCGCAAACACAAGTGCACTCTCTGTTCCCTCTCTGACCGATGAGAGATCGGGTGCAGGAACACCGGCTTAACGTGCTCTCCGAGGCATGGGCGTGCAAATTCGCCGATTTCCTAATCCGGGCTGAGTAATTTTCTTACAGAAAAACTAATACAAATTTAGCCCGACCCCGGACTCGAACCGGAGACCTTCCGGTCCCCACGCAGCGCTTACCTATAGACCAACGAGACAGTCATTACTACTAATAATTATCAGTATTATGCTAATTAGTGATACTAATTAGCACTAATTAGCATATTATATGCTAGTTCTAGGTAATGGGAATATGTTTTAGGTTGTCATGGAATCACATTACTTTTTAAATTATTAATTTGGCTGGGCAAAAGAGATCCGTCTAAAAATACAGTCAGTCGTAACAGTCATAGGTATGTGCTATCGTATTTAATAAAAGACTTCATTTATTAGTCGTGTCATCGCTCCCAGGCTCAAAAGAATCCAAATGTCTGCCGAAAATAAAATATGTCTGTGACGCATCGCTCCAAATGGTGTCCATAAAGATTTAATAGCAATGTTACCTTGGACCAACTAAAAGTAGAGCACACGGTCTAAAATAAAGGTAAGATTACCGACTTGTGTGATCATTGTAACTGTTGATAAATAAATTATAGGAAATGCAAAACACACGTTTCTAAAATAACTTGGTAGACTAGATAAAATGTCATTCAACAGTGGTAATGTTTAGTCTGGGTCTTTCACGAGTACACATCATACAGTATCAATCATTATTCGCATTACAAAACATTAATGAAACATTGTAGAGACTCCGATTCGTGATCAATAAACATCAAAGGTAAAATATTTCGCATTCATAATAACTGCTCTTCAGTTACAAACCAAAACACAAACATGTCACATCCATATCCATATACTATAATAAATCTGTAGACATTAAAAGTGTAATATTTTATGACGTTTTCAAAGTGGAACAAAGGAATAATAATTAATATTTGTATAGGTATCTGTTAAAAAAACTAACTAGAGATACTCCAGCGCTTCACAATATTGAGCGGGTTCAAGTTGATATTAAAGTTCTCGGGAATAATAACCTGACAATATCATGGACGTATATCTAGGAATTTAAGCCTTCGCGTTCCAATACACTAAATATTAGTCTTTATGGGTCTACACGCGATATTAAGAGTAGCAAATACTTAGCTACTTACTACCCGACGTTTCGACTGGGTTACACTAATCACGGTCCCGAGCGAACTCTAAAAAGCGAAGTACTTATTTGCTACTCCTAATGTCGCGTGTACACCCATAAAGACTAATATTTAGTGTATCGAGGATATCGTTACACAGAGCTCTAAGCTGTTTTGTATGAAACTCCGTCACTTTTCAACGTAGGCACTTGGAATTTGGAAGGGGGATTTTTAGATACCGAAAAAGTGCATCAAAAAAGGAATTCCCGTTTCCCGTGAAAACGTTTTATACATAAGCGGTATAGATTTTTCAAAATTTGTATGGAAAATCTAAGCCGCTTAAGTTAGATGCTCTGTTGCTGGTTGCAGGTATAAATTTGGAATGCAGGTACATAATTAAACTCAAAGCTTTAACTCAAATAAACAAGTGAAGTATCTAGAAACCAAACTTCATGTTTGGTTCATAAACTAAAATTAACAAAATGGCAGGGAATACTCTTTCAACTTTCTCGTTTATTTATTTCTGCAGGTTCGACAGTTGGAATTGCAAAGTACTTGTGTTTTCTTACACTGGTAGTGATTTTAGTCAGAAGTGTTAACTTTTACGTCGGTCTCTTGGGAGTTTCGTATAACTACCAGCAAATTTAAATAATTCACTACATTTACCATGTGCGTTGGTATATCTATAATTAACGGTAATTAAGGATAATTACCGATTGCTCGCATTTACCGTAACATACAATTTTGAAAAATGTACACTTTTGAATATTTTTTTACCAATCCTTGCGTGTGGGGTATTTGTGGTCCTTCCTCTGTAAGTTCAAAAAAACTAATATAAGGTATGTGTCAGTAATCGGGTCCCGTTTTTACCCTTTGGGCACGGAACTCAAAAAAGTATAACCGAATGACAGACATCCCACGCCATCCATTATTATAATGAAGTTATCATTATAATAACATATTAAATTCACAAAAACTAATGTTTACCTTTTGTAAACAAAGTTGTGTAAATTTTAATGAAATTAATATTCATTTGTCGAAATAGTGAAAACTACTGCTACTTATAACTGGGTCTGCATTTTTGGTATGTTGTATGAGTTTGTTTAGTGCAGTGTGAATAGTATTCACTGAATACCAATTTGCAACTTCGAAAAACTTGTGTAAAATGTAAAAATCGTGAAAGACTTCGTAATTATCACACTTTTTTTACTATTTACTCTCCGGGGTCTAAACTATGCATTTATTGCGAACGACGTACGTAGTAATATACTGTATTATTAAATTATCTACAACTTGAGCCTAATTGCAGCTCTATTGACCTCATAAGAGCCAAGTTATAGAACTTAGAATGTGACCAATTTTTCTCTAAAACTGCAACTTTTTCTCGAAATTACTTTCCCAGGTGTAACTTAACAAACGTTACATTTTAGGTAAAATGTGATGTTTGATTATTTAAGACACGATGATCGAATTCCCATGAATTAGCTAAACGAACGGTAGCAAACCTGCCAAGCATCACGTTTTGCCTGCAATGAAGAGTAGAGTATGTAGTATGTTAGGCCTGGCCTGGTAAAGTAAGGCCGCATACATCAGAAGCTTGGCTCTACATGAGCTGTGATACCATTTTCACAGAGTAAGCTATGTAGACTCGTCTACGCAAAATTTGTAAATGAAAATGTTTTTTACTGTAAACCATCATGGTTTTGTAACTATGATAAACAATAGGAAACTGAAATATTCGGGATATATACCATGTTGTTTCATTTTAATGAGCTCACGATATTTCGGCACTGTTGTAAGCATCATGATCACGGGTCAACTATCCCTAACTAGGTAGGTATTCTTGATCTATGCCCTTACTTTACCAGGCCTAAATCCGATTGTGTAGTTGTAAACTCACATCAACCATGACTCCTGGCACAAAGAAGGTCTTCATATGGGGCTGGCCCTTCGGCACGTACCGGAAGAACTCGCGGCCGTCCTTGTACCACTTGAGTGAGTACAGGGCTTCGCCTCCCAGGTCAAATAAGCAGCCCAGCAGAGCGGTGCCGCCTTCCGCCATGTGCGCCGCCACGCGCAGCTCCACTATGCGCACGCTGTCCACTGTACCTGGAAATAGAGAACAGCAAATTCGGGATATCGATAAAATAAACTGAAACTTAGCAACCCTTGAATTTTTGAGTCTCGAACAGTGCAGGAGCCATTCATAATGGACCGGCTAATAGGTCAAAACTACTGGGCACATTGGATGCGCTCAGCTTAAAAACGGTTGCTGTGAAATAATTGTGCGAAACTTATGTCCAGCAGTAGACGTTTATCGGCTGGTTTGGCAAAGTGAGCAAATTGCTGAAAAGGTCTTCATTCATTGGTGCTATTCTTAAGAACATTTAAGCAAATCGTTATCTTATTACTTGGTTGGTATATACTTCCCACTCTAATGGGAGTCCAATCCCGCGGAAATTTATTATCAACTGCAAACATGGAATAAAAAAAAGCTTACTTCAGAATGAGATAAATGTATTGTATCTAAATACTGATTGACTGACTGATCGACTGACTGACTGACTGACTGACATATTGACGCACAGCCTAAACAGCTAAACGTAGGCACTTAATATTTGGAAGAGACGGAGCTTAGGTTAGGTACCGTAGAGGTGCATTAAGAAAGGAATTCCCAAATTCTTACGGGAACGGGAATAAGTGGAAAAATGTTTTTGTGTGAAAAATCTAAACCACTTAAGTAAGATTCTGTAAATTTGGCATGCAGGTACCATAGTAAACTTAAAGATTAGTTGGAACAGGATATTGAAAAATTTTTACGGGAACGGAAGTTAGCAGGAAAAAACTTTTATTAATTGTATGTATCCTGTAGTCCACGCGAACGAAGTCGCGGGCACAGCTACTTCGTTCGCGTGGACTACAGGATACACATATTTATTAAATTTACAATACGAGTATAGGCCTATTTAGAATGAAAGTGATATTATTTTCTTTTGTTTTGTCACTATACAATAACATGAAATGGTGAAGAAGAACACTACGTTTATTGACCACAAAACAAGTACATGACAAATTGCAATAAGACCCAAACTCATCTAAAACACACATGTTATACAGAGAGAAGAACAAACAAAGACTATATGTGGTCAACGAGGTAACCTCAGCATGTGCCACGTAAGCCCGAGGTTCATAAATATCAGCACCATTTCATAAGAATGCATATATTAAAAAAAATATAAGGCGTCCGACCGATTTCAGTCATGAGATCAGCCAAGTGCGCTGGACACATTATAGTGCACAAGTGCACTCTCTATTCCCTTACTCTCATAATTCGGTGAGACGGCAATCCGACATGACCGATGAGAGATCGGGCGCAGGACCACCACTTTAACGTGAACACAGAAAAACTCACACAAATTTTGCCCGACCCCGGATTCGAACCGGGGACCTCTCGGTCCTAACGCAGCGCTTGCCACCAATAGACCAACGAGGCAGTTATGCATATATTATGATTAATATCACCTGGGTAGTGACATTCAGTACAGGTCTATAGGTAAGTTGAACCTTGGCGCATTCGGCGTTCGATCCTGCCGATCATCCATCATTGTAGCTTAATATCAACATTACTATGCACTTTGCACGCGGCTCCGAGGAGTTTACTGATCTATTCATAAAACCACATTTAGTACATAACTAGTTACTTAGTATCAATTTTGGCTTGCAGACTGTGGCCGAGTTGACTCACCAAACCAATGTCCCGATTTTTAGAAAAAAGAGAAAAAATAGGTTTAAAATTATTTAATTGCATAAATCCTTTATCAAATGATTTTCCAAATTTCACACTATGTATGGGGTAAAACATTGGTACAATTTACTGAAATGTTTGTGGTAGGGTTTAATTTTTAAAGTAAGTTATTAAACACATTAGAGCTGAATAAAAATGTTGGGTAAAAAAACTTCTCGTAAGGGCTAGGACCTAGGACCTAGGTAGATACCAAATATCTATTTGAACCTGGTCTCTTGTAACAGCGACAGTCAAAACTACTTCATCATCAGCCCATACACGTCCCCGCTGACTTATTTATTTATTATTTGCAAATAATGGGAAGGCCTACGTCCAGCAGTGGACTGAAATGGGCTGATGATGATATAATGTTTAAATATGAGACATCAATAAAAGTTGTTTGTTTTTTAACGCTCACTAAGTTAAGTACACACCATTATTGATATAAATCTGATTCCAGGTTGCTCTAAATCACGATTTACAGGCAATAAAACGTGAGTGGATTGTCAAAGGGGCAGGCGGTCTCCGCGGGCCGCTCGGCAGGCCGCGCACGTCGCTAAGAACGCTTATGCGCCGAATGAAACTAAGCGCCTGTTGTCTTCCACTTGCCGAATCAACGTTGTGTTGCACGCGTACCGGTACTCTTTGACAGGATTTGTCCTTAATCCCTACTTCCTTACTATATAATATTGTAAATGCGAAAGTAACTCTGTCTGTCTGTCTGACGTAATGAACGAAGCGTAACAGGCGCTTTCACACATAGAGTTCTGGACAGATTTAAATGAAATTTGGTACAGATATAGGTAGTCCAGAGCCTGAGAAAGGACTACTTTTTAACAGACTGCGCTAAAAAAAGTAACGTTTTACCCGTTAAACATCTCTACGCGTACCAAGTCGCGGGAGGAAAGCTCGTTTAACATAATATTTGGATACGTTGTTTTCTTACGTTTTTGCATTGAAAAATAAGAATAAATTGTAACTTACATTGATATTATTCTTTATGGGTCTACTACACGCGATATTAGGAGTAGCAATTACATAGCTACTTACTGCCCGACGTTACATTGATAAGTTGTGCATTATTAATGAACGATTTTGGCCTGTGAGAAATTTCTTCTTCCATACTATGTTAAAAGTTTGTATAATTTTGTGTTGATTTTATTTATTCTCCTTATGGATTGAAAAACTAAAAAGTGAACCATAATAAATACTAATTGAATTAGATAGGTAAAGAAAACATTTTTTTTAATGATTTAATTTAGATTTAAAAAAAAAAGGTACCTCGATTCCATGTTAGCAGCAAAACCAACGCGAGTACAACGCCCCGCATTTTCGCCAACACAAATGGAACTTTACAATCTTCATTGAGTTCAAGTTCTTCAGACACTATCAACTAAAACATCTCATCACTGACGCACGGCACATCACTTGAGCTTTTTAGTCTGTGCAGATCCGAAGGGCTAAAGCAACGGAGGTCGATACTCGTTGATCGAGTAATCCAGTGTTCGTTAAAATCTGCCATTTGTACCGGCATCAAAATAGTCCGCAGAATACCGGCGACGATTCTAAATTTAAAAGCCGCCGCGACGCTTACGCATGCGCGCTGATTTCAAATGGAAGACTCTAAACTTTCCGCGCGTTCTTATAATGCTATTAATACAAATTTATCAAACACCAGTATTGTCTTATGCCCGCATCCTTTTAAATTTTTCGTACATTTTTTTTTTACATACTTAACTTTTTATGTGTGAGGACCTATAAGTGATTTAATTATTGTTACATTATATGTTCAAAATGTAAATTCTGGTCTTTCTAAAATAAATATTTTTTTTTATTTATTTCTTCCTTAAAAGTAAATAGGTACGTGGCGTGGCATACCTAATCGTATTACGTTACATTTCCTGCTAGTCAAGATGGGTAGGTAACAACAAAAGGAAGATAATTAAAAGAAAAGGATAATGATGTACGTATTTCCTAACTACTAATATATGACACATAAGTATATGTTAGCTACTTAGATACTATGCTTACTTAGCCTTACTCCAGGATCCCAAAATAAACTAATAATTGAAATGCTAAGCAAATCAAGTTGAAAGTAACTAGGAGGTACCTTACATAGGTAAATTTGCTTTCGTACACGTCTTCTCTGGTGTTGAGTCTACACATTAACCAGTCACCGACCTGCTTAGATGAAGGAGGTGGCAAGTAAGAAAAGCCGATAGATGGCGCCACGCAACACTAAGAGCGCGGTCCCAACGGAGAATTAAGTATCTTTGAAGTGTTTGATAATCTGAATCGACATGTGTAATTACTTTCGACATACAACCAAAATTTAAAAACTTTACGTGTTTAAAGTTCTGATCGTTTGCACTTTTCATACAAAATGAACGTTGTGATATGACGTCACACCACAACATCCAGTAATTTTTCGTAATTTTACGTTCTACAATACAAATTCGTTTTAAAAATACATTCAACGTGCCAATATATAATGTCCCATTGTGAAATTGAGACGCAGTAACATTCTTCATTGTGCGTTGCGCGACGTTGTGTTGTCGCAGAGACGTCGCTGCGTTACGTCGTTTTCCGCATGCCTATTCTTATGACATGTTCCATTAGACCGATGCGTTGCGTTGTCAAAGCTCCTCTGTGACGATGTATCTATCCATTGCTATGGCTGAACTGACTCTTGCGTTGTCCAGCGTAACCAGGTGCCGTAGACAAAGAAACAATATCAAAACGATAACGAAGTTCGAAAATAATAAAATGAATGGGATTGACATTAGACGCGATAAGTCACGTGGTCAATCTAATGTCAATCCCACACATTACAATCTTCTCGAACTTCGTTATCGTTTTGATATTGTTACTTTGTCTACGGCACCTGGTGTGGCATACGGGGTCCTGCCATTTGACCAAAAGTCATTTGGCAAAATTACACTTGACAAAAAATGTTTGGCCAAAAAATGGTTTCGTCAAATCATAATTTTACAAATAATCATTTTACAATTGACTCACTTTTCCAAATGATCAACACTTAAATTTTCATTTTACAAATAATTATTTTACAAAATGAACATTTAACAAATAAGTTATCACACAAAACTACTATTGGTCTAAAAACGTTTGATAAAATGTTTTATTTGACAAATGTTCCGTTTATTAATCGACCTTATAATAGATATGGTACGGGTCAAATGAATACACAATATTTGAAAAATTATTATTATGATAAATTTTAACCAAATTTAGGTTAGGTTAGAAGTGATTTGTTCTGCTTATTGTAATCGCCTGTCAATTTCTTTTTAAGACGTGCAATAAAAAACCTTTATTCTATTAAATTTTCAAACTTACAGAAACAAGTTTTGAAATCCCATTTACTTAACAGTTTGAAAAGTAAAGGGGCTGATGACGTGCAGGGCTGACGCCTGCCAGGTCTTGGCTATTGCTCTTAGCATGCCATAAATCGTCAGTATACAAATTTCTAACCTTACAGGAAGACCGTTACTCCCAGGGTTCACCAGCTCTTGGACTATAATCTTGTAGCCTTAACCTGAAACCTATAAAAAATTGGCCCAAATGTCAGTGCAACAAATTTCCTCTCACGGCGATACGAGGCTAGGGGAATAAATTACCCAATCGACTAAATCGTAATGTCGAAAAAAAGAAATGCATTTATAAAAAAACAGTTTGGTATTTGGACAAATAAAAATTTGCGAATCGTATCATTTGGTGAAATTAAAAAAGGTCAATTGACATTTTAGTATTTGAAACATTTTACAAGTAAAGTGTTTGCTAATTGATACTTTTGTCACATGTCTTGTGTACCAAACAACTTCTGTGTGTAAAATCCTGTAGTCCACGCGAAGTCGTGGGCACAGCTAGTATTAATATAATTTCCAAATCAGCTCTAGTTTTTGAGATTTGAGTACTGAGAAGGTAGAGTTCCGAAAAGTGATACTTTTAAGGGTTCGTAAACTTAAACTATCTTTCTTACAAGATCTTAATAAGATGTATGTTCATTCCCTGCAAAGCAATAAAAGCGTATATTTACTCCATACATTGATCAACCCCTCTTTTATGTAGAATATATTCCATGATGTCTATGATAAGAACTTAAATTATATTTTAGAAATTAGTGAAACCGTGAAACTAGATACTAATTTTAATTAGTGTTTAGTTTATTTATTGTTCGGTAGTAAAAACACACTGTGGCCATTTTTCAGATTTTTTATCACCCCACCACCAACCACCAAAAGACTAGAGCTGATACAGAAAAAAATGCTTATTTAAAATAATTGAATAATGTACCCTTAAAATTTGTGAAACAAAAATCGTGTTGACCTGTGTAATCTGACTTAATTATAAATACTTATGTCTAGGCTTGTCTGCCCGAAAACCGGAGGAGGTTTCGTACGGCGCTGGCGTCTCTTGGGTCTTCCCCTCCTCACGGACTCGCTGAGGTAGTCCGATCAGACGTTACTCCAGGTCTTCCAAATGGGGTACTCCCTGAGTGCCAGCGATCCATGGGGACCATATTGAGCGACTTGTTTTATTTGTTGTTTAAGTGCTACTTTAAACTCTAATGTACTTACATTGGAAACACAAATTGGGAATATCCACATTCATGCCCAACTGCGAGTCAGACTCGCGAAAAAAAAATTTAGACAGCTAAGCACACTGTGCTTGTGTATGTACTTAACTTCCATGTGAAATATTGCATATATTGCCAATTACGATTGCCCATTTTACAATGGTGTTTGCTTATCTATTTTTGTGAAAGCCTCATCACATATCTACTTAATTATAAGGTACCTAATTTACACTTCATATACTCGGTATAATTATATCAATGATTAAGTTTATATCAGCTATGATGTCAGGAAAAAAATGTTTGTGTAGATATACTTAAACAACATAACAGTTACTACTTTTTGCAGAATCATTATGCATCTCATACGGCTTGCTATATTTTTATATCGCTACGAGGTCGCAATTTGCAGCGAGTTTAGGGTTCACTGGAGGTGGGCTAATGTCCGCCGAACGCCGGCAAAGCGAAGGAAATCTCAATTAATGTTGAGTTTCGTCCGTAGCCAGGTAACACACGGTCAAATAAGTCTGTTTGCGAACATTTAATATTCGCCGGGCCCGTTAATTAACCGGCCGAGCGCAGATATGGCAGCGCCTCTACCCTTTCCTAAAAGAAAAAATAACTCGTAGCACTAACGTATACCACCCAGAGTGTTCTGTTTCATTCGTACGCGCACTCTTTGAGGGATTACATGGCTATTTGATACGATAAAAAATTGAATTGAAATTTTTTGGGGTTTCGTAAACAATATGTAACACGGGAGCCTGTTGCTATGACTTCGCTGTCCGTCCGTCTGTCTGTCACAAGAACGGTGATAGACAGTTGCAATTTTCACAGATGATGAATTTCGAAAATCGTTGTGCCTATTATGTATGTATAGCAGTGGTTCAATGCAAAATCATGATGGATAAGATTCATGGAGGATAGAGCTGTCATCATAAGCAAAAATGTAACACTAAAATGTATGATTTTTTTGTTTTAAAAATAAGTTAATAACTAAAAACAAAAAATTAAAAATAATATTAATACTTATTTGGGTAGGATTTTTTTTTTACTGGTAGAGGTTTGCTAGTGTACGGAGCCCGTCAGGCGCGAGTCCGACTCGCACTTGGCGGGTATTTTTTACTAGATTTTTTCTTCAATTCACTGTGCTTCCCATTTGGGCATTTGCAGTGCATTTTTATTTTGATTTTATAAGTCCAAATTTATTTTTTTCTTAATCCTTATTTTATAGGTACGTTTTGAACGTACGTTTTGAACGAAATATGCCCAAAACAAAACACACCTGCTTCAGGGTAACAGCTGCTACCAACCTGTGCATTTTCAGATAAACGCTCATAAAAGCAGTTGCAACCAAACAGATAGTTTGTTCTCCTCTAGTGATTGTCCAAAATTAGATCAGACCAATAGGTACCCACAAATATCTAGGTATTATAATAGATAAGCTGTTAACCACATATTTCTGCACTCAGTAAAAGAGTTCGTAAGCTTATGCACATCTTCAAAAACTTGCGTGAAACTGCGGGCCAAAAGCTGGTCAAAATGTGTACTATGCACTTTGTCAATCCCTGCTATCATAGTGTATTTTTGTATGTACGTCGTCAATCATATTATACTGCCCCATTTCTCCATAGACATTTTAATGACGTTACCCAAATCTACAAACTAGACGAATTCAGACCACAATGAAAAATATTTTAGCAACTTTATCCTATGATGACACTGAAAGAGTATTGAGAATTTTAAGATAAACTTAATCCATAATTTCATGAATTCCTTCCTTTCATCATATGTGTATGTTACAAGCGGATAAATCTGATATATGTGTACGTACATGTGCATGCGCGCGCATGCGTGAAGGTATAAGTATATATATTCATGTATGTATGTAAGTATATGTGTATGGGTAAGATATGAATATATACTTTTCTTACTTCTTACTTACTTTCAGTAATACTTTTTTTTTCTAACAAACTACGAAATTTGATTAATAAATCTTTAAAGTATGTGGCGCGGCTAGGGAGGATTACTTTCAGCAAATAAATGAAAATATGCTGTTTTTCTTTTTGCCATATAAAAAAAAGTATTACTGAAAAGTAGAGAAAAGGTACTAAAGTATTAATTCGTTTATGGGTTATTAATATTAAATATTGCAATACGGACTTGCTGCAGAGTATACTCTCCAGCCGGACCACATTTTACGACGAATAACTCCTTTACTAAAGGAGTTTATACGGCCATATTTGTTATATGCAAGGTACTATTTAGATAGCTTTTTTCGGGATATTGATTTATTAATAGTTCATTATACTCTCCTTAATCTGAGGTGGCGCGGCCAGAGAGCACTGCTCAGCGGCCGGACCACATAAATTGTTGATTTAAAAGATATCTATTGAGGTACTAAATATATATATGTTTTCCGGTGAAAGTAGACTTTAGGTAGGTATTATTTCGAACTACAGAATCTGAGTACTAAAATGTGGTCCGGCAAGGGAGTAACACACATTATGACGAGCACAATTATACACATTCGTCTATGTATAAAAATTAGATAAATGCACGCATATTGGCTACGTTAAAATCACATTCATTATATATCAAGTAGCATGTAAAGAGTAGTTAAACTGTTTCAGGAGTGAAATTGAGATGACTGATTGATAAGAGAGGTAATAAGAGAAAAATGTTAGATATATTAATATATTCATATCTTACCCATACACATATACTTACATACATACATGAATATATATACTTATACCTTCACGCATGCGCGCGCATGCACATGTACACATATATCAGATTTATCCGCTTGTTACATACACATATGATGAAAGGAAGGAATTCATGAAATTATGGATTAAGTTTATCTTAAAATTCTCAATACTCTTTCAGTGTCATCATAGGATAGAGTTGCTAAAATATTTTTCATTGTGGTCTGAATTCGTCTAGTAATTTGGGTAACGACATTAAAATGTCTATGGAGAAATGGGGCAGTATAATATGATTGGCGACGTACATAGGTACAAAAATACAGTATGATAGCAGGGATTGACAAAGTGCATAGAACACATTTTGACAAGCTTTTGGCCCGCAGTTTCACGCAAGTTTTTGAAGATGTGCATAAGCTTACGAACTCTTTTACTGAGTGCAGAAATATGTGGTTAACAGCTTATCTATTATAATACCTAGATATTTGGGGGTACCTATTGGTTTGATCTAATTTTGGACAATCACTAGAGGAGAACAAACTATCTGTTTGGTTGCAACTGCTTTTATGAGCGTTTATCTGAAAATGCACAAGTTGGTAGCAGCTGTTACCCTGAAGCAGGTGTGTTTGGTTTTGGGCATATTTCGTTCAAAACGTACGTTCAAAACGTACCTATAAAATAAGGATTAAGAAAAAAATCAATATGGACTTATAAAATCAAAATAAAAATGCCCTGCAAATGCTAAAATGGAATGCACAGTGAATTAAAGGAAAATCTAGTAAAAAATACCCGCCAAGTGCGAGTCGGACTCCAATACCATTATGATATTCTTTATTATCCTGTCTTTTATCTGACTATATGACTGCAGGGTTTTAACAGTTCCGCAACTTTTCGTCTTAAAGGCGTCTATTCACTCCCACAAATCAGTAATACAATCTGATAACTATTGTCAGATGTTGACACGAAGGAATTTTTACCCTTCAATGCGAACAGTACATTCCTCCTTTGCAAAACGCTTGCCTCCATATGTTCACACTTTTATTTATAACTAGCGGCCGCCCGCGACTTTGTCCGCGTATTAATGGGTTTTAGTAGCAATGATGTATTAAAACAGCCAGCCACCTCCATACCACGTACATAAAAATCTATAAACGTAAAAGTTCTCCCATACTAATTTTCACCCCCCCCCCCCTAATGACCGCCATTGGGGTCGAATTTTAAAAAAAATAGCGCTGGTGTCTCTCCGGAGAGCCAGCTACTTCCATACCAAGTTTTATAAAAATCGATAAACACGTAAAAATTCTCCCATATTAATTTTCACCCCCCCAATGAACCCCATGGGGGTTAATTCAAAAAAATTTGCGCTGGCGTCTCTTCGGAGTACCAGCTACCTCCATACCAAGTTTTATAAAATCGACAAACACGTAAAAATTCTCCCATACTAATAATATCATCGTCATTTTGTAGTGAGATACAATTTAAATGTATGCAAAGGATGAGTACCTACTAACCTATTAACTATTGATATTTTTCTAATATTCTATGTGTGTACTTACATTATAATACTACGTTTATCTGTTTTAAAGATAGTGATTGTGATCAAATACTTTGAAAGTTACGCTCTAAATAATGTTGTCTGTGCCATTTCCTTTATTCTACTTACCAACCAAGGATCTCTTAGAACTTAGTTATTCTCCTAAAGGAATTTATAATTATTTTAGAACATGTTTTGTTATTGATTAACAAGGAAACAGTTTAATTTTGATAATAAACACTATTAATTAACGTAATTGACTAGTATTATTTCATAAATATTTCCTTTTCAGAGTGTGTAAAACTGTCGTATCATATGACTTTTTTCAAATAATAGAAAAAAATTAAAAATAAATGTATGATGACACCTTATTTTTTCTCACGAATATTATAGGTAATTAAACTATGCAGTAGTGTGATAACTCCAAATATCAATAACTATTTATTTAACTCAGAAGTAAATGAAAAAGGGAAAAAAATTACTTAAAATTGAGTTTTCTCGAAATCGCTTTTTTTTTGTTACGACAGTTTTTTAGAGGATGTGCGATATATTCTATTTATTATTTCGATTTATTATATTTCATTTAATTATATATACATACATACAAATACATATATTATGGGATACCGATAATATTAAAATTATATTATTACTATTATTTTTTATTTTTAAAGTACATTTAGATTCTATTACTGTTTTGATTTTGTTTAGAAATTATATTGTGTAAAGAGGCCACATTCATTAAGGTAAGCGTAAAGGCACCATCGATACAGATGCTTTCTAGTGTTGGTGCCACAGTATATATACCGATTGTAAAGTCTGTCAACAATTTTAGGCTATTCTTTTTTGTTGTATGTTTTAGTTAATATTATATTTTGTGTATCTTGCCTTGTTGTTGCAATAAATATTTTTTATCTTTTATACTGTGGTTGCAATCGGATCGAATGATATTTTGTTAATTTTATTAATTCTTTGTCCACCTTCAATACTTATATACACCTTATTTTATCAACATATATATCCTTACAATATTGTCGCAACATAAATAACGTCTCACTAATAAGATTTACTTCCGGGTGGAAGGTTTATTCCCTAAGATACGGGACTCATCCCTCCCAGTACAGTGGGGCTACCATGAGTTTAAAACTTACGCGCTCGATATCGCCTACGTAAATATGTCTATGAAAAACATGTACAGCGCCGCCTGGTGGTTACGCGAAGAACTACAATCGGCCATATGAAAAAAAACAACTCGATAGGTTTTTAACGTACGTAAGTTTACGATAGCCAACTCATGGTAGGCCCTCTGGTCTCTACCTGCCATAATCCAACTGTAGTCGTATTTATGTTTTATTTTATTTATTCAAAATAACTTAAAATAATAGATATACATCAGCAATTAACATTTTCCACTACAAGTTAATACATTTAGTGTTGTGTGACGAAATTTTACTAAAATAGTACTTATTAATTACTTTAAGTATTAGAAGCAATATTGCGAAGTAATAGAGCACAGTGACATCTCTTAAACTAACCAAGAATTAAACACTCATGTTATATCAAATCTGACAATATTTGACATGACTTGCCAGCCAAAAACGTGATAGTTGGGGAGCCCTACGGGGGTTTTGCAGTCTTGATCAGACACAGACTCTGTCTTGTAAGATTTTTAAATGGAATTTTATAATATCCAAAATTTTTACGTGAATGTTTATAAATTCACCTCTATATGCTTAGAATAGCGATATCCCTCTATATGAACATTCAGATATACCGAACAGCCTATCAATTGGAAAAACACAAACCAACAATGCAAGCCAGCAAGCAAATATTGGAAAACTGACCACCTCTATACCGAAAACCAGATAAAAGAGAAATGTAGAGAATTTAATAAACTTTTGTACCTGGTTTTTGTGGATTATTTAAAAGTATTTGACGGTATCACCCACATCAACCCAATTAGCTTTCTCTTCTTCAGCAAAACGTCGAACCCACATACATAAAACTTCTCGTTATCATCAAATCGTTTACCAACAAAGCACAGCCGATATCAAACTGCACGCCTGACATTCAAAATACCAAAAAATTTTGTTAAACAGGGTGACTCCCTGTCACCAAAGCTTTTTAGTAGAACGCTCCAAGAAGTCTTCAGGTCACTATGATATTCTTAGGCAACAAATGGAATTGGTGTAGGGGATAGAGGACTGATAAACTTCTTGCAGATGACATTTGCCTCATCGCAAATAAGTATACCTCGACAGAACTTGTATTGATGCTCGAACAACTGAGCGCAGAAACCTTTGAGGTTAGACTGACGATGAATAGATCCAAAACTAAGTTCGTGACCAACAGCACCAATGATAGGATAGCAGTCAACAGGCAGGTAAAGCAATATGTAGAGGAGTATAAACTTGGACTAGGCAGCCTCCTTCGAAAACAGGCAGGACAAATAAATACTCCGTAGAGCAGACAACGCCTGGAAAAGCTTCTGGGCTATGAAAGGGTATATGAAGGGTGACCTTCTTATATCACTGAACCGCAAATTCATCGACATTTTCATACTGCCTATCCTAAAATCTCGGTCCCTCACCGAAAATCAGAAGTCCAAACTCAAGGTTTTTCAAAGAGCTATGGAGCGGAGTATCATAGGTATTAGGTTAAAAGATAAAATAAAATATACCACCATCCACTTCCGTACTGTTGTTGTTTTTGGTCAAAACTGAAGTGACAATGGGCAGGGAATGTCTGCAGGATAAAGAACCATAGATGGACCAGAATCGTTACACATCGCGTGTGTTAGATTTTAATTATTTCTATTTTGATAATAACATATAAATATCTTTTTATATGATTAAATCGAGCATAGGATAATATAAATATGTTATTGACATGTTTATTAGCGGGGATCAAGAAATAAAATCAATCATGACTCTAAGTAAGGTATAATTATATGGTTATAATTATCAAAGCTGTATGATGATTCATACAGCTTTTGCCAACAGGATATATTGCAAAGCCAAAGGCAAGTACATAAAATAAAATGGTATGTATTTCTATTTAATAGACCATTACAACATACCAATTAATCCAATATTGTCTTTAAATATTTAAAAGTATTTAAGGTACATAAACAATGATAATTGTTACAATTTATTATTGTAATAATACATTTTTATAATTATTACAATAATACGATATAGAATTACACTTTCATAGCAACAATACTTAGCAGTTACCTAACACAATGAATCAGGACAATTACTTAACTAATAGTTATGATTTATTATTGTAATAATACATTATTATTATTATAACAATAATACTATATACGGTTACACTTTCATAGTAACAATACTTAGCAGTTATCAAACACAATTAATCAGGATAATACTTAACTTAGTGAAGAGCGATCCGCCTCTGTCGATGCTACGATCGAAGTGCCCATCGCCTAAGCCGTGCTGGCTTTATAAGGCAAAAGTTTGACAGTTAGGTGACACTTGTGACACCCAACTGTGACACGGATGACATTTGTTTTTCAATTCAAGAAGCCACATGTTTTTAAAACATTATGATTGTAAAAATTAAATCATAATCAAAAGTTTTATATAAATTATAAAATATTATACAACCCTTAATTCTAACACGGCCATTCTGATATGTACTTCGTTCCCTGAAGTACCTATCAATCATTTATTATATTATTGAATTATATTATATTAATATAGCTATTAACATTGTTATACAGACTATATTCGACATCACAGTCTCACTAAGTAGACATTCATTATAACACCTTAGTATGTCTCACTTCTCACAGTTAAGTAGACATTTACTAACACCTTAATATGTCTCACTTCTCACAGTTAAGTAGACATTTACTAACACCTTAATATGTCTCACTTCTCACAGTTAAGTAGACATTTACTAACACCTTAATATGTCTCACTTCTCACAGTTAAGTAGACATTTACTAACCTTAATCTGTCTCACTTCTCACAGTTAAGTAGACATTTCTAGCCTTAATCTGTCTCACTTCTCACAGTTAAGTAGACATTTCTAACCTTAATCTGTCTCACTTCTCACAGTTAAGTAGACATTTCTAACCTTAATCTGTCTCACTTCTCACAGTTAAGTAGACATTTCTAACCTTAATCTGTCTCACTTCTCACAGTTAAGTAGACATTTCTAACCTTAATCTGTCTCACTTCTCACAGTTAAGTAGACATTTCTAACCTTAATCTGTCTCACTTCTCACAGTTAAGTAGACATTTCTAACCTTAATCTGTCTCACTTCTCACAGTTAAGTAGACATTTCTAACCTTAATCTGTCTCACTTCTCACAGTTAAGTAGACATTTCTAGCCTTAATCTGTCTCACTTCTCACAGTTAAGTAGACATTTCTAACCTTAATCTGTCTCACTTCTCACAGTTAAGTAGACATTTCTAGCCTTAAACTATCAGAACAAAGACAATAATCCACAGTTGATAATTTTATTCTTAACACTAAATTAACGTAGCATGACACTATCTTATACCAATGTATACCAATTAATTTTTTTTTGATGTCTCATTTTAGTCAGAGTCCTGCTTCTGCCATTAAGTAGACTTTCTGAATATTCAATAATCAACTTAAATTTACCTTTTTTATTTTTCACCTCTCACATTAGGTACACAATAAATAAAAAAAATATATATTGATTCTATCACTTTCCTCATGAGGTATACATAATTTGGAACAAAAACAAACATTGCCTAATCCAGATGTTTGTTCATTAAGGTCAAAGATTGACTTAAGTCAAAGACTAAGTTTTATCAATCTTTACCAATAACGTAAATTATCATTACTCAATGAAATTTTTACCGATTTATTTATTTTTCAAATTACATATAATTATGATTGTATATATTTAATTTCAGCATTGACAATTCTGCAAATAATCTCACATTAAAATGAACAAATCTTAATTTTTAATTTGAAAGTTAAATATTTACCTCTCCCATGTGATATTGCACTTTGAGATATATTTAAATATATTTTGACTTATATTTTCAATAACAGACTGACAAGAGTAATAACCAAAAATAATGCAATAATCTTTTTATATTTTGTTTTTCTCTTAAATCAAAATCCACAGCTTTTAAAATGACTTAGTACTTAGTTTCAAAACTGAATCAACAGTTGGACTGGCACTAGAAAATTTTTTTTCTTTTGTAGTTATTTTTTTAAAACCCTTTTTTTTTTACAATTACTTATCAGACACCAATTTATATTTCGGTTTTCACGTCATATTCCCTAAAATATTCATAGTCATAAAATATTATTTTCCAGAAATGTTTGATTTTATTAAATTTAGGTTTGAATCCTCTATTAGTTTTATTTTACGAATAATCCGAGTACATTTTATTATGAAACAAACATTTCTTTCAGTTTAAAGTGGAGCACCCCGATTGTAAGCGAGTAGGCATAGACTCCTTTTTCATGAAATGTGTGTGTCCTACATAATAGTTGCGAAAACGGGTTCCGATTTTGTCCTTTTTGTATTGACAATATCTTCTAGCTATTTATTGGTAATCGTTAATTTCAGTTTTTGTTTTTAGTTTTCTAAGTTGTAAGTCTATTAATAAAATTAATCCAGTATTAATAGAGAATCTATGTCATTAGTTAGTAAATGAGTATTATTATATGACAAAATAAATTAATTATCATAAGTGAAATCAATCCTGTAGATTGGTACCTAGCGACTTTGGCAGATCGATTATGTAAATTAAAAACAAAAAATAAAACCCAAAACTCTTTGTGAGAAATCCAACCTGTGAGAGGCAATATATTATAACTTAAGCGTTTGATTTGACCGGCATCAAGATTGGTAACTTTTACAGTGCCATATTGCTATCAAGTAAGATTTGAACCATTTTAAAGCGAATCGTCTTATTCTTAGTTCATATGGTTAGTAGATTTTTTATTTTTATTTTTCTATGTGTTGTCTTTAAAATCAATTGTAATATATATAATAGTTTTGTTAAGTATTACTTTGTATTGAAATCTCTTCCTCTATTAAGCCTAGCTCAAAATAGCCTAAATAAATATTATATACCTATAAACAATGCTTTATTTTATATAACCCGTTTTGAAAGTTATGTTCCTATTTTTACTAGGCATATACCTTAATTTTGTTATTAAGCTAAGTAACTTAACGTCGTTCCGTTAACTTCCAATACTTTTAAAGCCAAACTATCGATAGGAATTAAATTATACATTAACCACATTTTATAGACAAAAACAGTTTGCAGATTAATCAGTTTAAAGTCTTATTATTTCACGTCTTTAGTTTAATCTTTCACAGTTTACAACCCAATCACAGTTTACGGTCTAATTTATTTATTGTATAAAATTTATTACAATTCTAATTACAGTTTGCAGTTTATCGTGGTTTGCTGTCCAATGACAGTACCTCTCAAAGAATATCTATATCACCTACCAATATGCCAAGTAATCAGTATTTTTTTTTTACTTTGTATAAAAGTTAATCTTTTAACTTATGCTTTTCCAAAGTTTGCAAAGTTTATATTTACCAAATTATAGAAATATATGTATATATAAATATTACATACACAACTAAGTAATTTGTTTATTTCTTAAAGACTTCCTATATAAATATCCAAACGGTCGCTACACTAGGCAGTGTCTTGTCTCCTTTTTATAGATAGATATTAAGTGTCAGAGATTATTAAGTATTTAATATGAAATAATTATAATAATATTATATAAGTTTCAGAGTCTAAACATACCTATTTTTATATTTTGTTCTAGTACACTTTCTGAACTGTAGACATTAATTTATACTTATTGGTATTTTGTGAATAAACGGGTCTAAGCCAAGAACATTTCCGTTTTGTATCTGTTAGCAATTGCTGCAAAAATTTGGATGTAGCATTCTCGCACAAATTAATTCATAACGAAATCATCATTCCTCACCTTTTGTAAAAAAAAAATAATTTTGAATTAAAATCCGTTTTCCCTTTGCGATCCACGTTTCAAAATGAAATATACTCAAAACGACTTTGTTATTACCTCAGAATTCACCGAACTTGACTTTTCTACAACTCACTTACATCTTTAAAAAGAAAACTAATATAGTAGTTATGGTCTTACGTCTCATTTTGGATCGCAACTGTATTAATTTTCTATACTATTTCCTGTCTAAAGGTAATTAGCTGTTGACAAGCTCAGACGCATTAAGATTATTTTCAGTTCTCAGTATAACTTTGTAATGGCCAAAACAAATGTAACAATGGTAGTGGATATACGTAATTGGTCAGATTCTGAAATAAATTCATTATTCAGAATTACAAAATTGATCTATTTATTTAAATATTGGTTAAATAATATTCTTGGTGTATCTATGGCCAAAATAGTTTTCAATGCACATTCAATTTTAACTCTTGTATTTATTACGGTTTGAAATAGTATTATTATTACTTCCATAAAAAAATATTCTACATACCCAATTTTAGATTAATATTACAATAATATACCTTTAAGAACTGGTAATTCATGTCATGGAGATACTCTGGTTAAACCTGTATCAACCTAGATTAACTGTATGATGAATTTATAATTGTATCCATCTTAAGTAAAGAATTTCTGTAGACTGTGATCGGTAGTAAAACATAAATAGCACAGGAGCAATTTACTAATCAGTAGCCTAAAAATTGTTGTAAATACGTTCGGCCAATCTGACCATTTGAAACACATAGTGCAAAGCTAATAAGTAATAGTTATAACTATCGAACTGTCCTTTACTTCTTGGCGTACCAGGAATCTGCTTTTGTACCAGTCGTCCGTACTGAAGTGAAGAAAGCTCGGCAGCAGCGTCACATCTTCATTGATCCGCCTGTCCTTTACTTCTTGGCGTATCAGGAATCTCCTTTTGTACCAGTCGTCCGTACTGAAGCAAAGCTCGGCAGCAGCGTCATATCTTCACCGAGCCGCCTATTGGTGGCGACAGCAGCATCACGTATAGTTAGCGCCAGTTGAGCCAGAACAGAAAAATAAAGTATTAGTTTTATGGACTAGCCGATCCCACTTCTGATGTTAGATTTTAATTATTTCTATTTTGATAATAACATATAAATATCTTTTTATATGATTAAATCGAGCATAGGATAATATAAATATGTTATTGACATGTTTATTAGCGGGGATCAAGAAATAAAATCAATCATGACTCTAAGTAAGGTATAATTATATGGTTATAATTATCAAAGCTGTATGATGATTCATACAGCTTTTGCCAACAGGATATATTGCAAAGCCAAAGGCAAGTACATAAAATAAAATGGTATGTATTTCTATTTAATAGACCATTACAACATACCAATTAATCCAATATTGTCTTTAAATATTTAAAAGTATTTAAGGTACATAAACAATGATAATTGTTACAATTTATTATTGTAATAATACATTTTTATAATTATTACAATAATACGATATAGAATTACACTTTCATAGCAACAATACTTAGCAGTTACCTAACACAATGAATCAGGACAATTACTTAACTAATAGTTATGATTTATTATTGTAATAATACATTATTATTATTATAACAATAATACTATATACGGTTACACTTTCATAGTAACAATACTTAGCAGTTATCAAACACAATTAATCAGGATAATACTTAACTTAGTGAAGAGCGATCCGCCTCTGTCGATGCTACGATCGAAGTGCCCATCGCCTAAGCCGTGCTGGCTTTATAAGGCAAAAGTTTGACAGTTAGGTGACACTTGTGACACCCAACTGTGACACGGATGACATTTGTTTTTCAATTCAAGAAGCCACATGTTTTTAAAACATTATGATTGTAAAAATTAAATCATAATCAAAAGTTTTATATAAATTATAAAATATTATACAACCCTTAATTCTAACACGTGCCTGAAGACGATTTTCGCCGAAGAGGAAAACCCAAGAAAAGGTGGTATGACGATCTGGTCCATGTATCAAAGAACTGGCAAGTCCTAGCATTGGACAGAGAGCAGTAGATGAGTTTGAAGGATACTTTATTTATTTTAAAAGTTTTTCTAATGACGCCGCAATAAAATTAAATAAGTGTGCAATAAAATTATTTTCGTTTGTCAATCGTAAGATGCGTGATTCAGAACACAATGAAGTGTCACAGGGATCATCTTAGCTGAAAAATACTATAATTATTATGTAACTTTGTGGCCCAAATCGTTACAATGACACTTTTTAGGGATTATTTAACATGAACTTTGAATGACTGACACGGTCAAACAACTTTTTTCTTTCAACAGCTTGTTACCAGGTAGCTCTCCTGTATTAATCGCTGTCCCCCCACTTATAAAGAAAGTGTAATAAACTTTTTTCTTATTTAGCGTAATCTGTCTATTCAGATTCCATGTCGTTCGAGTAACTGCAAATCTAGCTATTTACCTCCCCTTAAAAGTAGTCCGTATTGTCCTAGTCAGAAGGTTCATTTTGGTCGATATACATACTTTTACCATTTTTGTACGTGATCTAATAAAGTAAGACTTTTAACTATCCTACAGGAATTTCTGTGACTAAAAGTATTTAAGATCTTGACCGAAATCGGTATAATAGTTTAAGAGATCAATCATTTATTTAGGTTTTTTGAATATCCCACGGGAACCAGTTAACTGTCAGTGATTTCAAGAATCCTTTGCATTTTTCCGGAATTAAAAATACCTTCGTGTAAACTTTCATTTAAATTGGTTCAGCCGTTTAGGAGGTCAGTCGAAACAAACAAACAAACAGATAGATAAATTTTTTTTAAAGTATGGGGATGTGTTCTACTACTCTCAAAACATATCCCTAACTCGTTTTAATGCGTTTCTAAGAAAAGTACAAGAATTTTTGCCTCTACGTTTTTATTATAGTAATAGACTAGCTGTGCCCGCAACTTCGTCTGCGTAGAATAGTAACTTTTGCCTGCATTTTTAATTTCAGGACGCATTTCTTTAAAGAAATTACAGGAAAAATAAATAAAGCTACATAAATTATAAAAACTATAACAAAATAAAATATAATTAAACCTAGTAATTGATTAGATTAATATCCATTAAAGAACCTGAAATTGTTTACAGATTAATAGGTGATAAACAACGTACCACATTTTTCATTACAAATCGGCCAACGAAAAGATAATTCACTCGCACAATATGTTTTTTTGTCTAATGGTCCAAGATCCCAGAGCTGCCAGACATCACTTATTTTCTAATGGACAAAATATATACGATTGAGTAGTGTCGGGGTGTACTATCATCATATGACTAGTTGCTACCTTGACCAGACGGCCATTTTTCAGATATCGACCAATCAAGGTACATAGAAAAACTGCTCACCTCACTTAAATTCTGATGGCTGATTTTAACATATATTTCACACAATATCATTAAAAATCAGGATTCATTACTCCCACACACATGCGGTCGGCGGTTTTACCTTACAGACGCTTTAAAGCTATGAAAAAAATTTTACTTTTACTTATTTTCTGATGCTTGATTTTTATATATGTTATTCAAACAACTAAAAAGTGCTCATCTGACCGCAATAATTATAGAATTGTACCTTACAAACTATTTTATTAGAAAAACTTAACTAAATTCAATTTAAAAAAAAATCTAAAACAGTTGGGTCTGGTGAATGTTTGGCCCCTTGGATCGGTCAGTCCGTTTGCAAAACGTTTTAAAATAGTTGTTTGAATAACATATATAAAAATCAAGCATCACAAAATAAGTAAAATTAAGTAAAAGTAAAATTTTTTTCATAGCTTTAAAGCGTCTGTAAGGTAAAACTGACGACCGCATGTGTCTGGGAGTAATAAAACCTGATTTTTAATGATATTGTGTAAAATATATGTTAAAATCAGCCATCAGAATTTAAGTGAGGTGAGCAGTGATTCTATGTACCTTGATTGGTTGATATCTGAAAAATGGCCGTCTGGTCAAGGTAGCAACTAGTCATATGATGATAGTACACCCCACCACTACTCAATCGTATATATTTTGTCCATTAGAAAATAAGTGATGTCTGGCGGCTCTGGGATCTTCCTCTATAAGCAATGATCTAGCCTGAGAGGAGAGTGGTAGCTAGGACTCACAAAATTATTTTTCACATTTTAGTACTAAAACCACGATAAAAACTTTAATTGGCCGAGGATAGAGAGAAGTGGCGTGCATTTGGAGAGGCCTATGTCCAGCAGTGGACAGGTATGGGCTGATGATGATGTGACGAATTAATCAGTATTTGCTTTGCTACTTTGTTATGTGCCACTTTAGCGCATTGTTTTTGTATATTTCTCGTATATTGTATTGTATTCGTAATGAAACAATGAGATAATAACGTAAAGCGCAAGTTTAATAAATACAACTTATAAATTACTTTTAGTATTTAAAACAATATTGCGAAATAATACTGCATAGTGACATCTCTTTAACTAACCAAGAACTAAACACTCATGTCATATCAAATCTGACACCATTTGACATGACTTGCCAGCTAAGAACGTGAACGGGGAGCCCAACGGGAGTTTTTGAAGTCTTGATCAGACTCAGACTCTGTCTTGTAAGATTTTTAAATGGGAGACTCCTTGCACCCTTTCATGTACCTCTACCGGATATGTACACTTCTTACGGAAGGGAGAGGGTGCGTGATCTTAAATAGGATAGTTGCTAATGCTAATTACAAAGACATTGTTAAAAGAATAGGGGTGTAGACTATTTTTTGGAAATATTTTTTTTTTACAGATATGCCTTTATTATACCTAAAAAAAATTAATACAAAATAAATACAACATTACTTAATTAAAAAAACCATATTTTAAATTTCGTTTTACAACTTCCGGTTAAAAAGCTTAAATTCCAACATGGCGTCGCTATGACGGCACGATCCTCCAAACAACAACATTCCTTCAAAGTAAACAGATGCAGTTGACCATATATTTTATGCGTTTAATAATAAAAACTGTACAGAGATGGATTCCAAGTTCTACAAGTATTGTGCAGTGCCTTTGTGTCACAATACCACAATCAAAACACCACAAAAACTGTTTGTGCACGTCCCAAAACAAAAAGCAATACGAAAACAATGGTTTCAACTTGCAAGGAGAGATAAACCACTAACAGTGCAAAATGTTTACATATCCCGACTCCATAATGAATTGCACCGTGTTTTTGGGACAAATATTCACTTAATTTCATGTTTTTCCAGGTTTTAAACTTAAAGTTCGCTTCGGTTTGTTTACATCAAAATGTCACTGTCACAGTGTTTTAGATATCATTACGTCACACGCTGTTTGCGATCACGTGATATTACGGATTAAATATTTAATTTTCATTTATTAAAATATAAAAGATAATAAACTTAATAATAATAAAAATTTAATTTTCGATAATTCCATGAAATAAACTCTCATTAAAACAACAATTTGTATTATATTTCGTTTACTGTCTACACCCCTATTGGGCAGGATTATGAAAAACTAATAATCTCTGACAGTTTCCATGGGGTGATAACCATAGAATCGCGCCTATAACAACAATTACTAAAACCTTTGACACAATGAAAATCCAAGGGGCACTTGACCAGTTTTCTAATGATCTATGTGATTTTATTAGCAACGATCTTTATAAACGATAACTTTCTTTAATTTTATAATGTCCAACATTTTGACGTGAATGTTTATAAATTTCCCTTTATTTGCTTAGAATAGCGATATCCCTCTATAATAAACATTCAGATAATATCGAACAGTCTATCAATTGGAACAACATAAAACCACCAATGTAAGCCAGTAAGCAAATATTGGACAACTGACCACCTCCATACCGAAAACCAGGTAATAGAGAAATGTAGCGAATTTAATAAACCTTTGAACCTGGCTTGTGGATTATTCAAAGGTCTTCGACGGGATCACCCACATCAAACAACTGAGCGCAGAAAGCGTTAACGTTAGACTGACGATGAAAAGATCCAAAACCAAGGTCATGACCAACAGCACCACTGATTTGGTGGATTGCTGTCAACAGGCAGGTAAATCAATATGTAGAGGAGCATATACTTGGGCTAGGCAGTCTCCTTCGAAAACAGGCAGGACAAAGAAATAATCCGTAGAGCAGACAACGCCTGGAAAAGCTTCTGGTCCATGAATGGGTATATGAAGGGTGATCTTCTAATATCACTGAACCGTAAACTCATCGACGTTTTCATACTGCCTATCCTAACACATCTTGGTCCCCCACCGAAAATCAGAAGTCCAAACTCAAGGTTTTACAAAAAGCTATGAAGCGGAGTATCATAGGTATTATGTTAAAATAAAATATACCACCATCCACTCCCGTACTGGTATTGTTGTTGGTCAAAACTGATGTAGCAATGGGCGGGGAATGTGATATGAAATGTGCGAGGATAAAGAACAATAGATGGACCAGAATTGTTACACACCGCGTGCCTGAAGACGATTTTCGCCGAAGAAGACCCAAGAAAAGGTGGTATGACGATCTGGTCCCTGTATCAAAGAACTGGCAAGTCCTAGCATTAGACAGAGAGCAGTAGATGAGTTTGAAGGATACTTTGCTCAGCAGTGAGGTGATACAGGTTAAGAAAAAAAATTCAGATTATTATACAGCAGGACTTTCATATCAACTTGAACCTGCTGCATAAAAATGTAACGCGTTACGCGCTGAAGTATCTCAAGATTATGTGTTTTTCAACAGACACAAAGATTAATTATAACTTTGTGGTCCAAATCGTTACAATGTCACTTTTTAGGGATTATTTAACATGCACTTTGAATGACTGACAAGGTCAAATAACTTTTTTTTTTCAACAGCTTGTTACCAGGTAGCCCTCCTGTATTAATCGCTGTCCTCTCACTTATAAAGAAAGTGTAATATACTTTTCGTAATCTTTCTATTCCGATTCCATGTCGTTCGAGTAACTGCAAATCTAGCCATTTACCTCCCCTACTATGACGTTTTGCTCAATAAAATAGTCCGTATATTCCTAGTCAGAAGGTTCATTTTGGTCGATATACTTTTACCATTTTTTTACGTGATCTAATAAAGTTAGATTTTTAACTATCCTACAGGAATTTCTGTGACTAAAAGTATTTAAGATCTTGACCGGGGATGTATGGTACCACCACGCAAAATTTCATTTAAATCGGTGTAATAGTTTCAGAGATCAGTCATTTATTTAGGTTTTTTGAATATCCCACGGGAACCAGTTAACTGTCAGTGATTTAAAGTATCCTATGCATTTTTCCGGAATTTAAAATACCTTCGTGTAAACTTTTATTTAAATTGGTTCAGCCGTTTAGGAGGTCAGTCGAAACAAACAAACAAACAGACAGAGACACAATTTTTTTTTAAATATGGGGATATGTTCTACTACTCTCAAAACATATCCCCGACTTGTTTTTAATGCGTTTTTCAAAAAAGTACAATATTTTTTACCTCTACGTTTTTATTATAGTATAGATAGATAGATAGATAGATAGATAGACGATAGATAGATAGATTGTACCTACAGTCAGCATCGAATAGTTAGTGACACTCGGAATATTCGAATAATTAGACACATCCAAGAAGTCAATCGGAGCAAAGTAAGTTTCGATAATGTTGTCAACAATACTGTTTTTCATATCACCAATTAGTAAGTAATAGAATAAAGTATTCATAATAGAATAAAATATTACATTGAATGCATCGATTATAGCGTCTTGTGTGGATAAACCTTTTCTAAATTCGTATTGTACATTCGATAAAATTTTATTTTTATGTGATAACTAGCGACCCGCCCTCGCTTCGCTTCGGGTATATCTCTATCTCTATATAATATAGTTCAACCCCGTAAGGGATTTTACATACAGAAGTTATTTCCCAATAACTCCCGTTCCCATGGGAATTTTATAATATCACGTTGGAAGTAAGCTTTACGTTTATTAGGGTACCTGCATGCCAAATCTCAATCGTCTATCTATATCGCGGTTTAGATTTTTTCATACAAAAGTTTTTTCCCTATTACTCCCGTTCCCGCGGGAATTTTACAATATCCTGTTGCAACTAAGCTTTTAATTTATTAACCTGCATGTCAAATTTCAAGCATCTAACTTATGCGGTTAGTATTTTTCATACAAAAGGATTTTCCCGTTATTCCCCGTTCCCGTGGGAATTTCGGGAAATCCTGTCCTAACGGATGCCTACGTCATAACATCTACCTGCATGCTAAATTTCATTTCGATCCGTCCAGTGGCTGTGACGATGTTCAACGGCTAAAACATTCCTTTTTTATAGCGCAGTCGGTTAAAAAGTAACCTATAACCTTTTATAGGCTCTGGACTATATCTGTACCAAATTTCGTTTAAATCAGTACTTTATGCGTGAAAGCGTCACAGACAGACAGACAGAGTTACTTTCGCATTTATAATATTAGTAAGGATTAAGCAATCTAATTTATTAAAGAAATTCTAGAATTTGGGATCTACACGGTAGCATAGATATAGGATGATAATTATCGACATCATTTCTGATCTCACTATTTTAAACTGGAGTTTCTTGTGAGTGGTTTAGGTAGGGCATTAGGAAACTTTTCGGTTTTAAAGTTGAGATTTGCTATAGTTTACTTATCAACGGAATCACAAAGTATTTACACCATTTCAGGAAAGGTTGGTGTGTGTCGATTCGAATTTAATGTGTGAATTTTTTATTTTATTTTATGAGAATATTTAAATAAGGTTTTTCACGTCTACTCTTTGGAAAGATCCGAGGGGAACAGCATTATAAAACTTTTAAAAGTATCAGACTTCAAAAACTACCCTACTTACCGCCAGTTAAATACATGATGAAATATTGTATGTAAATGTCGAACCGCTCGTAATTACTGTCTTACAAACAAGTATTATTTAGGAATTTTAATGACTAAAAGCCCGATATAGGCATGTTCATACTTATTAATCTCATTTTGTAAACTATGATACCTATTCCTTGTTTTCACCAGAAAACTAATGTAGGTATTTGCATAATTCGTTTTCCAGAAAAGGGATATCCAAATCTCAATTTCATGTGCAGATTAATAAGGACGGCAGTGGTAGACTGTGTGTGGGTATATACAATAATTTTACACTTTTTTTTTTTTTTTCTATAAAAGGCTAACAAGATGACCTCACTCCACCTGATGGTAAGCGGAAGTGAGATCCAAATATGAGGTCGACAGGCACAATAAATCGTATTGAGCCTGTCGCACTCACCCTGAAGGCCTGCTTAAATGCCGTTTCACGCCCCGCCTGAAGAGCCCGGGATCATAGGAGGGAGGGAAAACATGAGCTGGAAGGGCATTCCATGCCTTAATGGCACGGGGCAGAAATGAGGAGCTAAACCTCTTAGTCCGAGCCACCAGCGCCTGCATTGTATGTGGATGGCAGCGCTGTCCAGCACGTGTCGTTCGGGAGTGGAAAGGGGAGGGAGGGACTAGCTGGAATACACACATGGTAAATTAAGTTTTATCCTATAGATCAATGCTATGGTTATTATCCACACACGAAGCCCTATTGTTTTAAATGTATCCAATCAAAAACATAAATGTGAAATGAGAGCCAAGTTCAATATTGCCTTGGTTGTTGACTTCAGCGACAAAAGAAGTGAGATCTAAATGGGTGCCAAGTTCAATGGTCAACCCAGAAATTTATTTATATGTAACACTATAACATACCTATCATATCTTCTTATAACATAAGATAATGTATGGTGGTAGCCTAAGAAGGTCTGTCTTGGCTAGTTTCTATAAACCTACCAACGTATTATTATGTTCGCTTGCTAGTTTCTGCCAACAATCCAAATTTTCGGAATTATAAAATAAAAACCGACAAATACTTGTAGGCTTAGAACTTGCGACGGCTATAATTCATATATGAAAACTAGCCAAGACAGACCTTCATAGGCTACCACCATACATTATCTTATGTTATAAGAAGATATGATAGGTATGTTATAGTGTTACTTATAAATAAATTTCTGGGTTGACCATTGAACTTGGCACCCATTTAGATCTCACTTCTTTTGTCGCTGAAGTCAACAACCAAGGCAATATTGAACTTGGCTCTCATTTCACATTTATGTTTTTGATTGGATATCATTACTTTTTGTAGAAAAGTATTTATCATCGTAACGCCGTGGGTCCTTTGAAAAGGACAAATTCAAAACTAAAACTAGACTTTATGTAGGTACCTACCCTAAGTAATAAATATGAAAACCGACTATAAGTACCTACTCTTAATTATAAATAAGTAAGTATACCTAAATATATACTGAGTGCTCTGCCTTCCCCGGTATATAGGCGTTATAAGGCACTAATTAGGTATTTTTGTTAAGCGTTCATAATAGAACCTAACCTAATTATTAAAAAATTGCCAGTTTTTTATTTTTTCCTTTGTATTCATATAATTAACTATCTGCATACCAAATTTTAACTCTCTA
The DNA here is from genome assembly GCA_039566165.1 of Maruca vitrata. NCBI lineage: Eukaryota > Metazoa > Arthropoda > Insecta > Lepidoptera > Crambidae > Maruca > Maruca vitrata. The sequence goes on along the minus strand of CM076914.1, from coordinate 11,219,165 downwards.
GGTCATTTGGAACTGGGTTAGAATTTTGATCTGTCAGTCAGTCAATGATAAAAATGAGGATTTTTGGACATTAATATCTAAATAACTGTTTGAGATAAGCTTATGAAATTTAGAACACATATTTATCTCGCAAGTCACAATATATGAGCCAAATTTGATACGTTTATGTGAAATCATTTTTGATTTATGAGGGGTTCAATAGTGGTTCCAAATGGTTCGTGTAATATTACACACGGTGCGGCTCGCCAGTTCTGTTTCTTGAACCTTGGCTTGACACGCTACCGCGTGTCTAGATAAGTAAGACTATAACATACCTACCTATCATATCTTCTTATAACATAAGATAATGTATGGTGGTAGCCTATGAAGGTCTGTCTTGGCTAGTTTCTATAAACCTACCAACGTATTATTATGTTCGCTCGCTAGTTTCTACCAACAATCCAAATTTTCGGAATTATAAAATAAATACCGACAAATACCAAACTAACCAAGACAACTAACTAGACTACTAACTAACTAACTAAAGAAAACTAGCCAAGACAGACCTTCATAGGCTACCACCATACATTATCTTATGTTATAAGAAGATATGATAGGTATGTTATAGTCTTACTTATAAATAAATTTCAGGGTTGACCATTGAACTTGGCACCCATTTAGATCTCACTTCTTTTGTCGTTGAAGTCAACAACCAAGGCAATTATCATAATATTGAACTTGGCTCTCATTTGACATTTATGTTTTTGATTGGATATCATTACTTTTTGTAGAAAAGTATATATCATCGTAACGCCGTAGGTCCTTTGAAAATTCAAAACTAAAACTAGACTTTATAAATATAAAACAATTGAATCAGTTACTGTATTTTCCTACGTTTACGGGGTATAACCCTAAGTAATAAATATGAAAACCGACTATAAGTACCTACTCTTAATTGTAAATAAGTAAGTATGTATACCTAAATATATACTTAGTGCTCTGCCTTCCCCGGTATATAAGCGTGATTAGGCACTAATTAGGTATTTTTGTTAAGCGTTCATAATAGAACCTAACCGCAGCAGTGGTCTCCTTTTTCACGGCTTTCAGGGTGAGTGCGACAGGCTCAACATGGTCTATTGTGCCTGTCGACCTCATATGTGGATCTCACTACCGCTTACCATTAGGTGGAGTGAGGTCATCTTGTTAGCCTCTTATAAAAATAAAAAATGAAAAAAAAAACCTAAGTATTAAAAAATTGCCAGTTTTTTATTTTTTCCTTTGTATTCATGTAATTACCTATCTGCATACCAAATTTTAACTCTCCAGGTCATTTGGAACTGGGTTAGAATTTTGATCTGTCAGTCAGTCAATGATAAAAATGAGGATTTTTGGACATTAATATCTAAATAACCGTTTGAGATAAGCTTATGAAATTTAGAACACATATTTATCTCTCAAGTCACAATATATGAGCCAAATTTGATTAGTTTATGTGAAATAGTTTTTGATTTATGAGGGGTTCAAAAGTGGTTCCAAATGGTTCGTGTAATATTACACACGGTGCGGCTCGCCAGTTCTGTTTCTTGAACTTGGCTTGACACGCTACCGCGTGTCTAGATTGTCACGAATTTGTGAAATATCCTATCCTATCCTACTAATATTATAAACGTGAAAGTTTGTATGTGTGGATGGATGTTTGTTACTCTTTCAAGCAAATACTACTGAACCGATAACGATGAAATTTCGTATGCAGGTAGCTGAAGACCCAGAATAACACATAGGCTACTTTTAGTCCCGGAGTTGAGGAATAGGGTTTCCACGCGGACGAAGTCACGGGCGGAAAGCTAGCATACAATAAATACCGCAAAAAGTTAATAAAAGAAAATGCCAAGCATGGTTCAAGTTCGAGTAAACTTTCAGTCTTTTACAGTGAACGATGTGATTACGTTAATTGATTGATTGTGCTTACGCTACGAAAACGTTTATGGTCCTTTTTGTTTGCTCTGCATTTTTTTATTTTTTAAAAAAAACTTTTATATTTTTCCAAAAGACAGACACTACTGATTGTACTTGAAAAAGATAAGAATGATAAGAATGAATACTTATCATCTTTTTGCGTATTGTACACATAAAAATAAAATAAGGCGTCCGAGCGATTTCGTCCATGGCGGTCGATATCAATTGAGATGAGCTAAGTGCAGGACATATTATATAGTGCATGAACTCGTGAGGTGAGACGGCAATCCGACCATGACCGATGAGAGATCGGGCGCAGGACACCGGCATAACGTGCTTTCGGAGGCACGGTTGTGCAACCGCCAACTTCCTGTCAATATTACCTACTTTACTCAGCCCGGTCCGAGTAATTTACTTAAAAAAAACGTACACAAATTACAGCAACGCCATTGCTTTTGTTCCTAAGTTCACCGAATCCCGGGGAAAAATTTTTGACCTTTGCCATTTTGCCGCCCCCAGCCCCTCGTCGCTTGTTGTGAGGCCCCTTTTAGTGAGCCGTGGGCGAAGGCCCTCTTCACCCACGCCTAGTTACGCCACTATGCCACATTAAAGACTATTCTATTCCACGGTATTAGCAGTAGGAGCAATTTATGTATATGTATGTATGTAATGCAGCTGCAGCTAGTAAACGAAAGACAAGGGTTTTTTTAAACAAACTCGTAATTTGTACTACACGTACTTTTGAACAAAAAACTAATAACGAAGTATTACATTATAATACTTATTCACCAGTGGGTAATGTGGGTATGTTAATTAACGTTAAAATTTACACGGACAATCCATGACCGGCTAACGTGAGCAAAACAATACTCGTACGCCAGGGGCCCGCTTGGAACATGTTCACGCTACTTGGAAAGGGAGTACGAATTCGTACTTAGCGTATATTCTACATTTCCCTCCGTGTAAGCAGTAGACTAGACAACTAGTCTAACTACCGCTAACTAGTTTATAGCAGTTATAAGAATAATAAGGCGTCCGACCGATTTTAGCCATGGCGACGGATCTCAATTGAGATTAGCCAACTGCGCGGGACATATTATAGTGCACAAGTATGCGCGCAAACACAAGTGCACTCTCTGTTCCCTAACTCTCATAGTTCGGTAAGACGGCAATCCAACATGACCGATGATCGGGTGCAGGACCACCAGCATAACGTGCTTTCCGAGACACGGGCGTGCAACCGCAAACTTCCTAACTCCAGTGACGATTTATAAGTGCATGTAAATTGCCTTTATTTATAAAGACATTTTGATTTTGATTTTTGATTTTGAAACAATAGAGATGGATTATTTTCAGAAAATACGTAATTTGATAAATACGTATGAAATATCATTATTATTATTTAGAAAAAGGACATTTCAAACCGTTTACAGGTTACGATTTTAAGTATTTAATATTCTTTGGAAAAGTTGTTGGAACACCAACAACTTTTCCAAAGAATATTAAATCGGCGTGTAGTTCGGAACTACACGCCGATCGTCGTATTTGCAACATCGTTACTGCACTCGGCCTGAACTGATAGGTAGTTAGTAACGTTTGTTAATGCGAGCAACAAAATGCAGACGATCCCCTGCGCTGACTCCTGGGTCGTAAAAACAGAGTAAATATCAAGCAAGACTTCCACTTGCTTCAACTTTATCGTAGACTAGCTGTGATAGCGACTTCGTTCGAGTTTCCCCCCGTTATTTTTACACATTTTTCATTGTTTCTTTGCTCCTATTGGTCGCAGCGTAATGTTTTATAGTCTTAAGCCTTCATCGATAACTGGTCGATCCATCACAAATCATTTTCAATTCGTACCAGTACTTCCTGAGATTAGTGCGTTCAAACAAACAAAGAAACATGCTCTTCAGCTTTATAATATTATAAAGTATAGATTTTTCGCGAATACTTAATTGTAGTATGTAGGTAAGTATTTTAAGCGTTTGGCATATTTTTGCGAATATTCGATTTCATATATATATGTATAGTTAACATTGTGAAAAACATACATTTAATTAATTAATACATTTAAAATCAGCCTAGTGTTTGGTATATCTTAATTAAGTAGTTAATTTTTTCATATGAATGTACATCTATGTAGAGATGTGTATCAAACGATTTTATAAGAGTCTTCCTGATTCCGTTGTTATTAATAAGTAGAGCATAAATCCTCATTAATTTCCCGTTTCAGTAATTGTTGTTGTCATACTAGCGACTGCCCGCGACTTTGTCCGCGTATTAATGGGTTTTAGTAGCAATGATGTATTAAAATCGCCGACATGCCTTGTAAATTTGTTATTTATTAGTGAAAGTTCCGTCAACGTTCTCCCATACTAATTTTCACCCCCCCCCCCCAAGACCCCTGGGGGTTGAATTAAAAAAAAGGTAGCCTATATGTTATTCCAGAGTGCCAGCTACCATCATACCAAATTTCATGAAAATCGGTTCAGACGTTTGAGCGTGAAAGAGTAACAAACATCCATCCATACATCCATACTCACAAACTTTCACGTTTATAAAGTAAGGACTATAATATTAGCGGGTACAAACTATTTGTCTGCGAGCGAGCGAGTGTCTTTTATTTCCGCAGACCGATAAAATTACAAATAAATCTCAATGTGGGACCTCAGGTTGGTTTTCTGGCGAATGAATGATTAACCGAATAGACTTTCTTCATTTGTTTTCACTTCGGATGGGACAATAGAGCAGTAGTAGTAAGGGAAAATTACGCCGCCCGTGGGAACGCGACCGAGTAAATCATCATTAGCCGCTCGGCGGGACATGCCTCGTCTTTATAAAACATTCAACTTAATACTAACACGGCCACCCTGTAACGTCCTGATTCCTCCGGAATGTTTTTACTCATGAGCTTCACAAAGGTTATAGAGCAAAATCATTGTGCAATCATTTGTCGATATACACCGACATATACCGATATTTAAATTATTGCACCGGTATATTTTCAAGTAAAGGTTAACAAAATGTATGGAATGGATTATGAAATAAAGTGCTTTTGTAAATAAACTTAGGTCTTAGACTTGTGAAACACCACTATATACTGGAACTAGAGGCGTATATAAAGCTTTATGAAGTAAACAAAGAGTTATGACGTTCATTAAAAACTAACTACAGAAAACACAGCCCCGAAGGAGAAAAGTCCATGTATAAATCAGTTCGGATTTATGTTCGTCGGCAAGTTTCCTGTGGCAATGTCGTGAGCTAACCAGTAACCGGTCAAATGGATCTAGAAAATCATGAGTTTAATTTCACAATTCCAATTATATCAATTTGCTATCTTAAAAATTGGACGAAAATGTTTGCTGTTTGCTAAGAAGAGAGATAAAAATACTTATTTTTACCTAAGATGAGAGGTGAACGTGAAATGGTAGAAATATTGTGATTAATAAGAACTAATTTATCTGAATTATACAAGGAAAGCTTTTGAATGAAATATTTGCTGTTTTAAGCTGCCGCTAGATTGTAATCAAAGATATTTATTATTATTTTATAGGAATGGTACTTATACAGACAGAGGAGGTAATGTTATTATAATATAATTTGGGGTTTTGAAATAAATTACATAGGTAGGTACTACATTAATAAAAAATATCGTATGGCCAAATTGCCCCGGCTGGGCAATTTTTTGCTGATAAGCAAAAATTTTGCCCTTACATAGGCCGACGTAATAGAAGCAAAAAAAGAGGATTTCTTCTTATTGGTGAATACCAATGACATAAATTTAAAAATTCTACGAAAATATCTAGATATGACACAGAAAGGTTTCTAAGTGCTATCGGTTTAGTAGTCGATTCGCACGAAATTCATTCGCCCGAACGTGCGAAACGTCCACTTTTCTTTCAATAACAAGATTTTCTTAGGCGTTTCGCACAGATGAATTTCTTCATTGAATTTTTTCAATCTCTTCACGAGCGAACCGCATACCTAGTTCTTGAAGAGGTTGGTGCGGCGCGGCGCACGCGATCAAAATTCATCCGTGCGAAACGCCTACTAAAAAAATATTAATTTTAAAAGTGGACGATTCGCACGTTCAGGCGAATGAATTCGTTCACATTTGGAAGTACTAAGAAACATACAATGAAATCATATAAGAAATCAAACATGCCGAAATGAAAGACTGTTCCTTACGCCCCGTCGTTAGAAAGCTTTACAGAGCAGCTAATATACAATTCATATTTATGAATAGAGTTCGAATAAGTTACAAACATCGTTAAAGTGGATTCAGGTATAATATGAAGTAAGTTGAAAACTTTAAATGCACGACATTTATGAAACTGTCGAGTAGCCGCAAAGTTTTGTTAATCAGAATAGTGGTGAGGTGCCGGGTCAAACTAGTTTAGAATTTTCACCTCGGTTTATCCCCTGACGAAAGGTCAAACTGGAAATATTTTCAAATTATTCAATTTGCATAGGTGTATGCAAAGTTTGTTTCCAGGCATTTAATTATATTTCGTTTAATAGGTACATTAGTTCAATAGCTAACAAAGAAAAAACACGATTACTTATTTTATGACTTCAATTTTATGAACAAATAGAACATCATATTTCAGAGAATAAAAATCAATGTCAAAAACTTGAAGTGTAGGTATTATGTAGCAACGTCAGAATAGGATAGTTCGTAACTTCTATTTAATGGACTACTATTATACAGAAGTTTCAAAGGAGGTTTCAACAAAGGAAGAAAGTCTCGAAAATATTGAAGTTTACTGGGCCAGTAATGAAACAATACGACCAAGAGTCATAGATATTCATTAATCTCGTTAGCGAGTGTGGTCAACTTGGGTTGTAACTTGTGTCCAGAGTCCAGACTGACGCGGTGACCGCAGTGAACTCAAACTTCACCTTGGTTTAGGATATAGTTGGATTAAAACTTAGAATGTAGCATGCACTAACGTAACCTGCACCATAATTATCAATCCGCCTCCTTTGATTTACATTAAATATGCCCCCGAATGTTTTCCGCTTAATCGAAAGTGACTATTATGTACTTTATTGTTAACATATTAAATGTAATCCAAGAAAGTTTTTTCGATACCTGAGAATGCTTTTGATACTCAATTGAATGCTTTACATAATGACCGAAAACATAAGGTAAGGATACACATCTGAGACACTCAATATCACAGAAAGACTTGTTATTACCATAAGGTTATGATATTATCGCCCTAGTTTAGGGTAGGCCTGTGCCCCAGCAGTGGGGACGTATATGGGCTGATGGATGGAGATGGATGATGATGATGATGATGATATTATAAATACTATACAGTTTGTTTATATAAACAATTTATTTGTGATAATTAAACTTAGTTGCATTTATTTGTACTAAATGTGGTAAAATATGAAAGTCACAAAGCCTACAGATTGATGTAATTTTCGTCCGTATACAGGTCTTCGTAAATTGTTTACGAGCTGACTTCTCGAGTAATGTTCGGAGGTGATAGCGATAACCAAATATTTATGTTTGTCTGATTTGAATTAGGTAATGTTCCAGGGGTAGTGTAATATCCGGATGTAAATTGCTGAGAATAATAATTCGACATCTGCTTGTATTTTTAATAACAAATAATAATAGCTCAATTTTAGCGTCCATTTTATAATCTGGGTGTATGGCCGTCAAAGCGGGTAGGTTGGATGAGGCGTCCGAACGTAACCGCCGCGATATCGCAGCGAGCTCGCGGCGTTATCGCCTCAGTGTCTTCATAGTAAGTTTAATCACTACCGCCATTTGGTGAGATATTTTGTGGGTTTCGGTTTACGCACACAGAACTCACAACATCCTTAGCAGTCTTGCAATATGTTGTTGTTTTTGACGGGCCTGGGATATGATGGTCTTCATAATAGGATCCCAAACAGGTGGTACACTCCAACCATCTTCTCTATAGAAATTAGGATGTTTTTAGTGCCTGTTTACACTAGCGATTTTTTGGGCGATTTCATAGCGAGGCGATATCGCCGCGATAAAATAATCACCGCGAGCTCGCCGCGATCACGCCGCGATTTCGTTGCGTGATGCGTTCGTATTGTGTCCGCCTGAATCACTGGACCAAACGAAACATTGGGATGAGACCATGTGCACTATTTAATACCTTTTTTCTACTATTTGATACCAATCATGAAATATTTGGTACCTGTATATTAATATCATTATTATATAAATTAATTGGCCAGTCATTCTGACGTCAGGTTGACTGACCACTTATGAGTTTTCATAGTTTTAGCGTTTATATAATTACAAAATATCTGAGGCACTACAGCTATTCAACGACAACTCGTTCATAAGCTACAGAGCGCCTACAAAAAAGTTACTAGCAATTATTCTAACATAAAATTTATAAATTATGTGCAGGCGTTTGAATGCATTTTATTGATAACTTTTTAGGGATGCTTCCCAAAATTGTGTTAAAGATATATGTTAAAGTAGCGAATAGGTACTGAATAACTACATTGACAAAGTGATAAATATAACGCTAAAACTATTAAAACTCATAAGTGGTCAGTCAACCTGACGTCAGAATGACTGGCCATTTAATTTAAATAATAATGATATTAATATACAGGTACCAAATATTTCATGATTGGTATCAAATAGTAGAAAAAAGGTATTAAATAGTGCACATGGTCTCATCCAAATGTTTCGTTTGGTCCAATGATTCAGACGGACACTTCGTATTTCCAACATAAACGAACCTGCGCTGTAGAATGCCGCGCATGCGCTGAGTGGGTAGGGATATCGCGGCGTGATCGCTGCGAGCTCGCGGCGATATCGCCTCGCCGTCAAATCGCCCAAAAATCGCTAGGTGTGAACACGCTGTTAAGGTATATAACTAACTATTTGATAACGCCCGACAGGACATTTAAACAAATAAAAGTATAACATTCACATGCATACTTTTACGACATATTCATATTTATGTTTCGTTCTAGATTGTATTTAAGTAGTTAATGAATAATTATCCCGTTTACTGAGTAGTCAGTACTGGCTAAGTACACGTCGCATTTTAATAAAACTTTTACGTGCATTTGTTCTGTACCTGGGGAGGAGCTTTGCAAGAACAATCGCGCTAACTCCACCTTCCGCCAGGAGAATAATATTTAATTGTATTATGCACGGCGCAACTTTTAAAAAAACTGACTACGGCCGGACAAGTAATGGAGCTACCTACTCCTATTTTGACGCTCCGGTAAATTCACAATAATGATTATCGGAAAAATGCACTGGTACACATTGCGCAACAAATAAACTGGACCACTAGCTTTAATATCAGCCCATATACGTCTCCACTGCTGGGGCACAGGCCTATCCTAAACTAGGGCTATAAGGCCTTAGTCGACCACGCTGGCCAAGTGCTAGTTAGTCGAGTAAGTACACAACCTTAGAATTGCTTCGTAGGTGCAGGTTTCCTCACGGTGTTTTCCTTCATCGTTCGAATAATCGTACATATGAATATAAAATTTGAAAAACACATTGGTACGAGCTTGGATTTGAACTAGCGACCTCTCACATGGCAGGCAACGACCTTAACCAATCAGCCGTCAACGCTTTTCCACCACGCACGTTCCCATTTCAGAGGCCTATAAATATAAAATGACTGCTATGATCATAATTTAAATGTAAAATGTATTTGAACAGAAGTAGTATTCCAATTTCCTTGAATTAAGCAATAATGTCAATGTTTTACTTGATTCATACGAGTTTAAGCGGTATGCAAAAATTTGTACGAAATGGGCGTGTTCCTAAAAACCACTCATTTAAAATTCATACTTTAAAATATTTTATTTACATTGTTGCAATAGCAGTTAATTTTTTATATTTGTAGGCCACCGAAATGTGCACGTTTGTATTTCGTTTATATTTTGCCTGATATTTGGAAAACCTGCTGAACTGTTTGATTCTTGGAATAAATTTTATTGTTCCAAAAGTAAATAATTTGATTTATTGAGAAAATTATTTCAATGGTTTTTTTTATTTCAGTTTTTTTTATGTTTTTTAAATGGTGATATTGATAACAACATTGTCAATCGGTACTAGGTATCATAGTCAATAGGGTACTATATAATCAGAGACGAAATGGAATACTAAAACCCAACTCTGTTAACGTAGGTAAACAGAGTTGGGTTTTAGTATTCCATTTCGTCCATTTCCGGTATGTCTAACATAGTTTCTATCCGCAGAAACGATCTACTAGTGGTCATATTACATTTGAAGAACGTGGGCACATAGTTTCCATAGGGCTTACGTAAACGATCGATGGGATCGGTTTTGTTATGAGTTCTCACACAAAATAAATATGAATGCTAATAGTTCGGAAGATATTGGGCCCTATCTCCCCTTCGGTATAACAATAGCGTGAGCCATTTCCAGCCGTTTCCCATTTAAATTTGTTCCCTCGGCTTCCTTATCGACAGGAGGGACGGACCGAGGGTAGACGCGGGTGCATTACATGAGGGGCTTATTGGTGACTCACGCGGGACGGCTAGACGATCAGTGCTACCAATCAGTCTCGACTCGATACAAACTCGACTCAAGTTACTCGATGTCATTTCGATAAATCATGCCATGAAATTGTACGTATACTTTAGTAGTTTAATTTTTTTTTGTACTAGTGAAAATTACTCGTAGGTAGGTAGTAATTATTTTCTGCACCATTCATTATGGGTAATAATGATTTTTTTAAATACTAAAATGCCTAATACGTGCTACTTCTGAACATAGTTGTTATCAGTTATTTTCAAATAACTAAAACAAATTTAAATTTTGAAAAAAAATAGTTCATTCGAATCATTTCCACTCAGAATTCTTATTTTTTAATGTGAGTTTACGTGGTACCCACCCTAGTAATTCTTGTATTTCCTGTCGTTATATAAATCGTCGCATGGCTCGTTATTACATTAACTTTGACATTGATAAATAAACGTGATATTGCCCAAATCGGCCGTCGGCAGAGATTACCACAGGTATTATTTTAACCCTCTGCTTTCCTATTAACCTTTAGAGTACCTCTTTTATATTTCAATAACAAACAAGTATAGTACTTCTTCTAACTCGTTTGTAATTAACTTTTTCTTTTTTTATTTCCCTGATATTAAACTATAACCTGATATTAAAATATGTATATATGTTACCGGAAATGTATGAAATTAAGGAATTGTATACAATTCCTAGGAAATGTGTACAATTCCTAAACTGTTTAGGAAATGTATAAAATATTGTTTGAAAAACTATTCAATGCATAGATATCCTAGGAAATGTGTACATTTCCTCGGAATTGTATAAAATTCCTATATCGTATTAGGAAATGTGTAAAGTAAATGCTTTCTATAGTAAAACACATTATTAATAAAAAAAATGCCGCTTTTATTACCTGGTTTTATTAGGTTGACCTGTATGTATGTATGTAAGAAAATAAATTTAAACATCTTCAAGATCGGAGGGTTATGAAAATTTACAGTCGTATGTGATTTTGATGACAATACAATAATATATGAACTGGAACTTATGATGGATGATCGTATCATAGCCTTATTTGGACTGGTTGGAAAGGTATTTTAATACTGTGAGCAAATACTAAAAAGTGTAAAAAAACACTATTAAACTCTATATTATAGGTGAACGTAAAAGTCAAAAATAAATTACGATTCGTTCAAGTTGTCTCTATTCTGGGCTGGGGTGTAAACTATGTGCTTTTAATTATATGTTTTGATTGTAAAAGCAAGAAAGACTTTCTTGTAAACAAATACACGAATAAGAACTCTATACTTTGCCACTGTTGACTGGTATTTTCAAACAGATTGTTTAATGTAGAGCCTCCTACTAGTCGTGCTGCAACTCTAGTAAAAGCACCGATCTCTGTAACCTGCTTCCTGAAACATCGCTTAACTTGATTCCTCAGCAAGGTATACTAAAAATCCTACCTGTTCCAACGCCCCGCGCTTTTGCAATCAAATACAACTTTAACGACTCTTTATTTATTTTTGACTTTTACGTGCACCAATAGAAGCGTGGTTAAGTGTCTTTTTTTAAAAACACAGATATTATGCTGTAGCACAGCTAGTATTGCAAAGGCACTTCTTAAATCCCTGGCCGGTTCCAGTGTATTACAAGTTGGCAACTGACCGTAGTGCAATACGAACGATGTACTCGGTACATCGTTTGCATCAAGAAGAACTTTGGATAATGAGTATTATTCTGAGATCGAGAATATAATTGTTTTAAGATACCGTTCTAGGTAACAATACCATAGAGTTCATCATCGGTTTTATTCAAAAAAACACCAATAAGAGGCAATTTACAAGGAACTTCGCGATCCTCCGATCAGGCGAAGCAATACCTTCCGTCTCGCTGTCGCGTACACACTAATATCTTAATTTTTTTACTTTTCCGATTGCTAGTTAGGAAATGTATAGATTTCCTAGGAAATGTGTAATGTGTAATTTATTTCACACATTTCCGTGTGATTTTAGGAATTACATACATTTCCTAGGAATTGTATACAATGACGGATTACATACATTTCTGGTAACATATATATTAAGCTCTAGCTGAACACACTCAAGTCTGTTTAATTCCACATGACTCTAACAATCAACAACTTTGCAAAATAACAAAACTAAATAAATATAAGCTTCCATAAAGGTACGGGATCCTCTCCTGAAAAATATTTGATGTTTTATTTTGCTTTGGTAGTAAGATTACAAGCGCACTGTCCAAATTACTTTTGTACTTATAAAAGAATTAATTTGTTTGATGATGTTATAATACAGAGGCTTAATAGTAATTTTACGTAATTCTTAATAATACTTTGTAGCCGCAATAGGCGAAGACACGGTCGAGCGCACGGACCGGTTCAAGTATCTGGGATCTGTACTCCACGCGAACGGCGACATCGACTCCGACGTCAAGGCACGCATTGCTGCTGCTTGGGATAAATGGCGGGAGGTGAGCGGCGTCACTTGCGACCCTAAAATGCCGGTTAAGCTGAAGGGACAGGTCTATAAATCCATCATTAGGCCTGTCCTCTTATATGGTAGTGAAGCATGGCCATTACTTGAGCGGCACAAGCAGGAACTGCGGGTCACGGAGATGAAGATGCTGCGCTGGATGTCGGGAGTTAAGCGAGCAGATCGCGTAAAGAACTCCCGAATTCGCGGCAGCCTTCATGTCCGAGACATCGCTGATAAACTGCAAGAGTGCCGCCTACGTTGGTACGGTCATGTTTTACGGAAACCGGCAAACTACGTAGGGAACAAGTGTCTAGCCATGTCGCTACCGCCGGGTCCCGGCAGAAGGGGAAGGCCCAAGAAGGCCTGGCTTGACGTTGTAGTGGATGACATGCGTGCCAACAAACTCTCCGTAAAGGATGCCGAAGACCGTGCGAAGTGGAGAGTTAGGAGTAGGAAAGCGGACCCCGGGCTCCGCAAGGATGCAACCGGGAAAACGCCAAGATGATGATGATGACTTTGTAGCCGCAAGTTTACAATGACTTGACTCCTTCTCCAGTCTTTGCGTGTATTTTATTAAGACGTGTTTGGATCTATAGTGTAGTCCAGTCGAGGGATGTACAATGGTAGTCAGAGACTAATACAGTAGACAAGACGATCAGGATTGGATCGCATAGCCTAAGCGCTTCCCAAGATTACATGTATAAGATGGTGATGGTAGCTTCATTCAACATCAACATTCTAATAGAACAGGTAAACTTATGAATTTTAACGATCGATCGCTCACGTTTATCAAATTAATTATTAATAAATAAATATAATAATTGTTTTATTCAAAGCACCTATCAAAATAATAAATTTGTCATAATAACGTCATTTTATACTTTTGCGTAATAAGACTATTAGCTACGATCTGTTCGTACTACGAAGCTACGAGTGTATACTACGACTATCGTAGCGATGCTTGAGATCACTAGCGCGAGGAAATAAGCGCGAGGGAATAATACGATTTGAATCATAGCAGCATGTTACCTTTGTGTAGGATTGAGGTTAATTAACCCGGCAGTAGTCGCGTCTCTAAATGAGACAGAAGTGGTCGCGCGGACTACATAAAAAATAAAATAAAATAAATATTACACAACATCACATACATTGATCTGATCCCGCGGTAAGTAGCTTAAACACTTGTGTTGCGGAAATCAGGATCAACAGTGGATACACAAATAAACTTAAATATATTTAATAATACATCCAGACACGGAACAAACACCGATGTTCGTCACACAAATATAAGTCCCGAGTGGGAATCGAACCCACTCTTGGAACCGTAGGTTTTGAACCTGAGTCACTAACCACTGTTCCACCGAGCCAGCTACATAATATGTAATCCAATCTTAAAATCGCAGTAAAAAAAATGTGAGAACAATCTCTTGATTTTACTTATGAAAACACAATCAGTTTAGATTTCTTAACAAGAGAAAATCAACAAAACTGAATCACAGCCTCTCTGTTTGAATTAAAATAACAAAAAAAATTCTTACAAAAAAAAATCATTTTTGATGATATTTTTGGCGTAGGAATGACACATTATTTTTGAATGATCTTCACAAATAAATTTTTTGTTAGCTGTGCACGTCTTTCTAGTATTTTTTTTATTTTATTAACTATAATAATAGGGTTAACTCCTATGAATTATTTACTATGATTCTGTACCGATAGATCTGATCAAGTTTGTCACATACCGTTAATCATAAACATAACAAATGTCAATCGTCAATGAAATCGTCCAGAAAACACCAACTCTCAATTTATTTGTAAGGTACATAAGTTACATATTTATGTACTTTCATAACTAAATGATAGTTTATGAACTCCTTATAGTGATGTAAGGATAGATACTGAAATGAAAACTTCGTCAACGCACGATACTTCAAAGTTACAATATACAATTGTTTACTCGAGTGTATAAACTATGCAGGTACTTTGTTAATATGGTTTTAACTCGTTAATTAACGAGCAAAGTAACCAAAACCACATTAACAAACCACTTACGGCCTTCCTGATCAAATCTGCACGAGTCAAGCTGGCCCAAAAATGTTATCGTATTTTCTGATTACGATAATATGTACTTAAGTCGACGCAAAATGAAAGAAGTCCTCTCATTATTTGCATGTCGGCTAAAATCGAAAATGTAGGTATGCGCTAATGTCTGTACTTGCAACATACATTAGTACATGCAACAATTTGGAACTAGGTTACTTGCTTTTGTAAATGAGTCGAGAGTAATGTTCCACATCGCGCCCAACTTACACAAAGTATCTTAATGCCTCCGAGAGAAGTGATTGAACAACATAAAGTCTCTATTAATCTTCATTGGCGATCCAAAACATATTGTTCATTGTTTTACGCATAATAAGTTGGGTAACTGCTGGTCGGAAAATTGAACGTGCCGATTCGCGCTACGGTGATTTCAATTGACGTAATTAATCATAAAGTGTTGTTGCCGCTTGCAGTTTTGGTAATTACATCACAAACAATTAAGAATAATGAATATGTTTGTCCGTTATGGGTAATGCGATTGAGCCGGCGCGATGGCGTGGCGCGGCCGGGCGCAGGCATTATGCAAACTTAATACGGGCTAACTGTTGTATGGCACGCGAATGCACACGCTGATTCAGGCATTTTTTGCCATTTTAATGAATGAACTTATAATGGAGGGTGGAGGGAACCGATTCATAGTAAACTCGAGTACGCGTCATGTCCGTTGCGCCTACATATTATGAACAGCCAAGCCGTGCTTATCTTCTTATAAATAAAAAATAATTGCTGTTCGTTAGTCTGACTAAAACTCGAAAACGCCCGGACCGATTTATAGATAATTTTGGTTTTAAAATGTTCGTCGTAGTCCAGGGAAGGTTTCAATGAGAAAATATAGAAAAATAATCAGTACTTATTGGCGGTATGAAATTCGCCGGGACGACTAGTAGTTAATAGTAATGACAGGTTTAATGAATACCTACATCATATCACTAATCGATGACTTTGAGATTTTATTACTTAAACCTGAAATGTTCTGCACGATATGTAATTTGCCATTTCCTTGAATTATTATTGGATACATAGAAATAGTAGCAGAGTCATGTATTTACATCGGTGTCTTACTAAATCATTGCGATTATTACAATTTGAAGAGTTTTATGCCTTCAACAATAAATACTTTTGCTCACTTATGTTTTAAAAATTAAACAATGGAATAAAGTATTTTATTAAGTATATAGTATTTTTATTTATTAATTTTATCAAACATTGTACTTAGGTACCTATAAGTAGTTAAAAAGCGCCTTTAGTGTATATGTAAACTGTTATTGGCTATGGAAAAAGAACAAATATTTACAAATTATCAATTTATAAACTAAGATGATGCGCTAAATTAAGATGGTGATGCTTCTTTTATTTTGATGTAGCTGGGTGGGCAACACAACCTTAAAAAAATGCTTAAAGAATTATTGTCATAACTTTAAAAATCGCCGAGATATTACTGTTTCAATAGCACATCTTCTGATGAGAAATAAATGTCTTTAAACCTACATCATTAAGTGCCTGTTCACACCTAGCGATTTTTGGGCGATTTCGAGCTCGCCGCGATCTCGCCGCAATTTCGCCGCGTACTGCGTTCATATTTCCAACATGCTGTAGAATACGGAATCGAAATCGCCAAAAAATCGCAAGGTGTGAACACGCTGTTAGGCAAGCTCAAAACGCTCCATACAAAAAGTGCCTCAAGCGGGACGTCACGCTAGAGTTATTTGTATGCAACGCGTCAGAACGCGTTTTTTGGCAAGTATGCTAAATATTGCGTTTATGAAAATGGTCTCATAGCAAAAGTTGTTATTAATTATGTAATTTGAAATATGGTATTGTTTATTTTAATCATTTTTGAGATTTTATAATGGGTTCGCACACCCAATTTCAAATGTCTTTTATTGTCTCATTTCGTCAGAAATTTCAATTTCAATTTGACTAATGTTATAAAATATACCTATATTTTACCATTAATTGTGAAATCCCACGTAAAATTTGACTTAGGCAACTACCCTATTGCCGATTGTTGCTTAGGCGTAATAAATGAAATTTTTAGTTTTAAACGGCAAGAATATATTCTTCTGAATAACGAAATTATTTTATTAACTTACATAGTTCGTGTTCGGAACGTTCGTGTATACTTTGTACCATTAACAGAGAAAAGCAAAATATTAAAACATACTATCTAGATAAGTTTACACAAACAAAATAGCTTTTAACGTTTCAATTATAAAAGTATAACAAGGTTTGGTTAGAGAAAAACATTTCGAAATGGGTAACTAAGCATATGGAAATTGTACGAAAATATGCCATCGGCCATGTTATTCTTAGCTCACTTCGATTACTCATGAAGAGATTTCATATTCCGACTATTGAAAAATTACTGCTATTTTAGGTTTTCATATTAATTTGTACCTAAGTAACATTTAATGAATATTCATATATTTATCATTTGAAATAAAACGTGTCCGCGAAAGTAATAAATAATTATAATATGTTATCTTTAATAAAATTATATTGACGCTTTATTTGTATTGACCTATAATACGTTACATAATTTGTTTGGACGTTTGAAATTAACGTAAATTTTACCGATTTAACTCGTGTGCACACCTAAGAAGAAATTCTAAGGTTGTGTAGTCGACCAACCCGCACTTGGCCAGCGTGGTCGACTAAGGCTTTATCGCCCTCGTTTAGGGTAGGCCCGTGCCCCAGCAGTGGGGACGTATATGGGCTGATGATGATGAAACTCGTGTGTATTGTAGCATTTTGTAACTCCGTAATTTTTTTTTTATTATTTTAGGTGGAGTGAGGTCATCTTGTTAGCCTATTATAAAAAAGAAAAAAAAAGTGTAGTAACAATACTGTTATTTTAAAATATATATATGATTATTTTTCTATTCGTAGGTTTTATAAACAAAAGTATTTTAAGTTGCGGTGTTGGGCAAGCGTAGGCAAGGTTTTAACAGCTAGCAGTATCCTGTAAAGATAATTATCCTCATTTCTATTCATGGCTCCTCAGCCTCGTCATGTTTTGGTGTCTTGTTTAACCGAGGTCAAAGAAGAAGTATACTTATTACGCGACCTTTTTACCTAATATTTTAGAATAGCTAGTATCAACGAACAAAAACAAATTCAAATTTAAGATAAGATATGCTTTCTGAAATACTAATTGAGCGTGGACCATTTTTATATGAAAAACATCCCGTCGAAGCGAAGCGAGGTCGGGTCACTAGTTATATATTTGACTGGCTCGGTGGAACAGCGGTAAGTGACCCAGGTTCACAACCTACGGTTCCAAGAGTTGTGGGATCGATTCCCACTCGGGACAAATATTTGTGTGACGAACATCGGTGTTTGTCCCGTGTCTGGGTGTGATTTTCAAAATATTTAAGTATATTTGTGTATCCACTGTCGTTTCAGATTTCCGTAACACAAGTGCTTAAGCTACTTACCACGGGATCAGATCGATGTATGGAATGTTGTGCAATATTTATTTATTTATATAATAAAATAACATTAAAAATAGTAACAAAAATTAAAAAAATGCATGAATTTTAACTGGATTTTTTTTATATTAAAAACCTTTTTCAATTAAAGTAGGGTAAGGTGGGGCACAGTATTACACGGGGTACAATGTTACAATGCACATATCTCCGTTCCTGTTTTTTAATTTTATGATGCTAGAATACACGTTTGTCAAGCATTGAGATAAATGGAGAACTTTAGGTCTACTAGAAACTCATGGCATTTAAAAACTATTAAAAAATGTGATTTTCATATTGTAACACTCATGTCACCCGTCAATCATTAAGTCACTTGGTTGTCATTCGTTGCTAAAATTTTGTTTGTTTTCGTAAATATTTCGTTATTATATTTATTTATATCGTTTTTATAAATAGTTGAGAAAATGTCGAAAAAACCTCTTAAATCTCAAGCGAGATATATTGTTTTCAATGTCTGCAATAAAATTCGCGAGGGGCAAGGAGACAATCAAACACAATCTTCGATTATAAGGCGGGTCGTAGCTTTGACCGGTAAGTTGAACCGTGTCAGTGGTATTGATGTTATAGGCAATGTGTATAATCCGGTATTGTATAGATTACCTAGGTATTCTATACAATGCCTAAAATGTTCAGGCAATGTGTATAATACGATTAATTTCACACATTGCCTAGGAATTGTATGAAATGCCCGAAGTGCATCAGGTAATGTGTATAATGAACGACCAAGGGTACCTTAAACAGTTTTATTTATTTATTATTCAGACAGAGTTAATCAACCTTAACCTCGGTATATTTTTAATAATATGTTATTGCTTTGAGTAGAGGGGTTAGGTAGCATTGGTTTTGAGTCCGTCCATTAACCCATAAATGGTCCCTCCATCCATCTGTCACCAGGCTTTATCTTAAGAACAGTGATATCTAGATATGTAGTTGCAATTTATTGATCATATACATACACTAGCTGTGCCGGCGACTTCGTTTGCGTGAACTACAGATATTACATATAAAAGGTTTTTCCCAATTACTCCTATTACCGTGAGAATTTTTCAATATCGCGTTGCAAGTAAACTTTTCGTTTATTAAGGTACTTGCATGCCAAATTTCAATCATCTTTCTTTCGCGGTTTAGATTTTTTCATACTATTTCATAAAAAAAATTTCCTGCTAACTTCCGTTCCCGTAAGAATTTTTCAATATTCTGTTTCAACTAAGCTTTAAGCTTACTATGGTACCTGCATGCCAAATTTAATGCATCTAACTTAAGTGGTTTAGATTTTTCAGACAGACAGTTTAGACAGTCAGTCAATCAGTCAGTCAGTTTCTCCTTTTATATATTTAGATGTTACCGGACAAACTCGTTTGGCCTTGGAGAAAGGAGCAATATGTTTAATCAGCACTATCTGCTTGTGACAGTTAAAATTAGGATAAGCTCTCAAAAGATAAGTAGGTACCTATCTAACTAACCAAATTACAAAGAAGACAAATCGATTAAATACATTACCTAAGCTTCAACCGGCATTCTATACAATGCCTAGGTATTCTATACATTTCCTAGGTAAAGTGTGAAATACTTCAAACATTGAGTATCATTTCATACATTGCCTAAGCAACCTCGGCATTCTATACATTTCCTAGGCATTGTATAGAATGCCTGCATTATACACATTGCCTATAACATTGATACAATTTATATATTTTTATAACATTAACTTTTATCTGAGATGTTTTTAAAGGAAACTAGATGGTATTTTTATTTGTTGTTTTTAATGCTATTAAAGCTCAATGTAAATTTAAAATTTGAAAAAATGTCCCCGTTCAGGCGGGGTCATGAATGCGAATTTTTTCAAATTTTAAATGAAACTAGATGGTTTTGTATTTAATATATTCTATGCATTTTTAGGTGTTGCCAGTAGCACTGTACGACGAATTATATGTGAAGACACATCAAATGACGGCGTATTATCTACGACCGGTAAAAAGATAAGAGGGAGAAAAAAAATGATAGAAAGAAATTCTATACAGTGCGAAAAGAAATTCTATTTTTTTTTTTTTTTTATTTAACCTGCATCATCCCACTGCTGGGCAAAGGTCTCCTCCAAACCTGTCCACCGCTCTCTATCCAAGGCCAGCACTTCCCAGCTCCTTGATATCTGGGCCAAATCGTCACACCATCTTTTTTTGGGCCTTCCCCTTCGGCGAAAGCCGTCCCCAGGTACCCATTGTGTTACGATTTTAGCCCATCTATCGTCCTTCATCCTGCACACATGCCCCGCCCATTGCCACTTCAGCTTCGCAGTCTTGAGCCCTACATCAGCGATACCGGTCTTGGAGCGGATGGTGGTATTCCTGATACGGTCTATTAACTTAAGATGTAAAATACTCCGCTCCATAGCCCTTTGGCAAACCTTGAGTTTGGACTTCTGACTTTCAGTGAGGGACCAAGATTGTGCACCATATGTAAGGATAGGCAGTATGCAAATGTCGACGAGTTTGCGTTTCAGTGACATTGGAAGGTCACCCTTCATGTACGCCTTCATGGACCAGAAGCTCTTCCAGGCGTTAGTTATGAAAATTTTACAAACTTCGTAATAGTATACACTTCCATGTAGCTGAAAAAATGTAAATAGGCCTGCAACTTCCTGCAAGTGATACCAAATTATGAACTGTGGAAGCTTTTTCGCAAAATGGTGTGGAGGAACGGCGAAAGTGTTGTTAACATGACCAAAAAATCGAAAGCAAATTCATAGAAAAAGACAGGATAATTTAAGATCTAGAGGAAAGGTTTGTTATTACCTCTTTATCTTTGCCATCTTTTTCATCTGACGAAGAAAGCGAAATGGAAATTGAGTTTTTAGAGTCATTTTCTAGTTTCAAATAAACTACTTAAATAACATTACAAGAATTTTAATCATTCCCCCTATAAAATTCTCTAAAATTAAATCTGCGCTTGTATTATTATTATTATGAACATTATTTATATATATAATAATATGAAGAGAAAAGATTTGTTTATTTATTTGGTACTTATTAATGTGTAAAAAACTGTACAGATTAGTCTAAAGTTTTTTTCACCAATCAATATTGTGAACCAATCGAAGTTTATAAGGCATGTACCTACTTACTCCAAATCGGTAAAGCTAGTAAATGTACGTTACTAAATTAAAATTTCCATGTCCCTATTCTAATTTTAATAATTAATAATATTATAAGTATCAAGACCGTTAAGTCATAATTTTATGGTGTGGCAAACATCAAATTTGAATTTCCCTATTTGCTATGAGTTTCTGGTAGGCCTATAGAGAAGCTATCGCATGCAAAAGTCATGTTCCATTTTGAAACCTTGAACTTTATGTTCGCTGCAGCGCTAAAACATATTCTTCGTCTAAGCATGCGGAATTTACGAAGCGCTTTATTGCTTGTAGGATTTAATTTGTTCGCGACTAAAGCACGTGATTTTCATTACAGAAGGGACTATTCGTTTCTGGGAGTTTTATACCTAACAAGAATCCTATTATCTATTATTTGTGTTGTAAGAGTAGGTACAAATATTAAAACTTCCTTCAAATGTTTCTGTATTTTGTTAAATATTCATAGCGAGGAGTACATTTCAAGTACCTACGGAAATTCAAACACAATTGATTTTCTATTGTTAGGGGCGATGTATACTTGGTTGGTTTTCTTGGCTCGGACGTGGGAGCCTTATAAAGACAAGGTATCATAAATTCAAATAATTATTTTATGAATAAAATAATTAACACATGAAACTGTAAATAACACAAATTAAAAAAAATACAAAATGTTCGGCGACAATAAAATATTGATTAAAGATTCTTTACATACAAAATCGTTCTAGGACATCATTAATAATGCATTAGTTGTACTCAAGCTGCCAAAAGAAAATAATGAATGAAAACGATAGCTAGGCAGGTATTTAACAATTTCCTACATTTTCACTTCTGTTCATTTTATTCTATGTTGAATGCGTAAAATGGCGTCTGACAAATAATTGTCATCGTATTTAATTTTATAACGAAAATATATAATTACTCACCAGTGAAAAGTTATCCCTTTGCATTTTGCCGTTTTCCTGGAATTATTTGTGCAATATCGTAACACACACCACGGCATTTTTGATGTGTTTTATAATTATATTTTAATAAAATCGTCTGTATGGTTAACCTGTCAGTGCTAGCAAGCGACTGATTGAAGTGCGGCGATATCGCCGCAATTCAATGGAATATAGTAGTGATGAGTGGTGTCTTCTCTAGTTCTACTTATTACCTCAATGTTGTCAAGCTCACAAACACCCATCTTTAAACAGTTATCATTTACTCAGTTTTTAACGTGCTTGAAAATATCTAACAAAAAAGGTTTTATGTGACTAAACGACGAAAAAATAGTTTCATAATTTTCAATTTCTTTCCGTACGTAACGTATTAAAGTGATTGATGTTATTTTTCCTTTATTTTTTTATTTCTTTCCTCCGTTAAGTAGTTTTTTGTAAGCAAAATCTAAGATATTCATTCATTTTTTAAATTTGGTTTGCCTTGCCACTGCGTTACGGAGCACTGTGTGACACCATAAAATTCAGCCCAGTTAAATATTCTTGTTCTTTTTCGAGGTTATTATACAATTACAAGAAAATGGTGCGAAATTGTAAAAGGAAGACGGGTTACGGTCCTCATAGTGAAAAAGATACGGCGAAAGCGAATTGTGTATAAAAAATTGTTTAGGGGTGGGAGCCATCCGCTCCCCCGCAAGTCCGGTGATGATGACAAGGCTACTCCAAGCCATCATCGTTAGTCAAAGAAGTTAAGGAAAAAAAAAAGTTTCCTTTTGTTAATGTTGCAAAAAAAAAGACCAAACGTCAGACTGATGTTTAAACTTTCACAAAGAGTATTTTAAAGAAGTCTAATAAAGAAAGCATTCTTCTTATTTTGTTTGCTTTAAATTATTTTATGATGTTACATCATTTGTGCCCCTAACCTAACAGACACCCCAGATACGGGGCTCAGTTTTTTTTCCTAACTGACTAACGATGATAGCTTGGAGGAGCCTTGTCATCATCACCGGCCTTGCGGGGGAGCGGATGGCTCACACCCCCTTAAACGGGGCTCAGTGTTACGATCGGCTGATTTAATCAAAGTGCAATTTTAATTAAGTAGTTGGGAATAATGTAAAATTTGAGCTATTTAAATCAAAGAGATATTGTTAAAGTTCATTTCTATGCCAAACAATAGCTGATTAAAACAATAGTTTTCTCAGTTAGTTTTTTTTTGTAACACTGTACCCTGCCTTACCCTACGTTATCGATTTTGCTCCAGTTCTTCGGCAGTTTCTGAAATCAGGTTAAGACTTTAATTATTTTTTATTTGTTATCTCTTAGAAATTTTCCGTATTGTTATAACACTTTATCGCAACGTTAAGTATCTACTCAGTTTAAGTAATCCCCTACATTTAGCGAACGTCACGTAACGCAACCCTATTTCTGAACGGAATAATCGATTTAAAACTCTACGTCCATGATATAAAGTACATGTTAATTTACAGGAGGTTAATGTACCCCGTGTCTCGTTGTTATTAACCATACAAATAATACTATTATAATACTTTACCTTGTTCATAAAAACCTTATGAACAAGGTAAGGTATTATAATAGTATTATTTGTATGGTCAGGAAATGATCTGATCAATGATCTAGAGCTTTGCCGAGTATATAGCTACGAGTGTACTACATACGAGTATCCTATTAGAATAGATAATGATATACATGCATAATATAATAGCATATCATAAACACACACACCACACACACACGCATACACACAAACACACACCCAGCCACGCATACACACAAACACACACACGTACACGCACGCACGCTCGCACGCACACTCACATTTACTGACTTACAAACACACTCAGTCTACCTGGAGATTATATGTTACAGTAATTGTGATTAAATAGCTATTATACATAATGACTGGTCATTATAAATAAAATTATATACTACTAGCCTTCCGCCTTTATTAGGCATTAACAGTAGCCTATGTGTTATTCTGGGTCTTCAGCTATCTACATACCAAATTTTATCGTTATCGGTTCAGTAGTATTTGCTTGAAAGAGTAGCAAACATTCATCCACACATACAAACTTTCACGTTTATAATATTAGTAGGATTGTCTAGACAATGTGATGAATTAATTACTTTATCCGGATATTATACTTGATATCGGGCCAAAGTTAGCAAAATTAATAAATACGGTCAATTAAGTTGTTCCCACTGTTCAAAACGCAAGACATTAGTTCACTATCTGCAAATAACCTTTTATTTCATGTTTATATTGTACCCCAACATAAAGATACCATCAGATAATGGCATAAAAAAAATCATAGTTTGAAAAACACGCTTTTATAGGTGCACGTAAAAGTAAAATAACTGGTCGTTCAAGTTTTCTCTATTTCGGCTGAAGTGTAAACTATGTGCTTTTTATTATAATATTTATAAATAAATTGACAGTTGTATGTGACAACTGCCAATTTTCATAACGATCTTTAGGAGATGGTTAAATTAATTTCCTTAGATATGTTTACATAGTTACATACTTTGCATTCAGGTCGACCTAATAAATTATTTAAAAAAAGTAAAAAGCGTATTAAAAAAATAATTACAATCTTGGCTGTATAGTCATCATCATAGTATCCCGGGCTCCTCAGGCGGTGTATGAAACGGCATTTAGGTAGTTCTTCGGGATGAGTGCGACTGGCTCAATATGGTCTACTGTGCATGGGCACAGTAGTATGAGGTCAATATCGACCTCATATGTGGATCTCACTACCGCTTACGATAAGGTGGAGTGAGGTCATCTAGTTAGAATATTATAAAGAAACTGTACTGAAAAATGCATTTATCTAATAGGTGCAAATGTAAAAATTCAAACTCATATGTAACTGACAACGTCAATAATATTGTAATTCTTATAATGAACGTATTAACTATTAGAGAACATCAAGGCGGATCAAAATATTTTTGATAATCTTTACTTGTCCTGTTCCTACTTGTTTTATTACTTAAGCCAAGGCTCCGAAGATATTATATATGTCGGATTAAATATTTCTATTTAAAAATAAATAATAAATAATAATAAATATCTGGGACATTTCCACACACGGTCATCTGACCCCAAACTAAGCAGAGTGTAGAACTATGGGCGTCAGAGACTGATATACATACATAATATATTATATATTTATAAATACATAATCACACCCAGACACGGAACAAACACCGATGTTCATCACACAAATATTTGTCCCGAGTGAGAATCGAACCCACGACTCTTGGAACCGCCAGCCAGGGTCACTAACCACTGTTCCACCGAGCCAGTCTTAATGTACTTCCTCTCTCGTAACAAATTTGCTGTGCCTGACATAGTACATAGTTATACCTTCTTTAAGCAACATAATTTGGACATTATGGAAAAGCAATAAACAGTTTGTGTTTAAGTTTGAGTTACAAAATGTTTAAAGGTGATCTCGAGTGAGCGTTCCATCGATGTATGTGTGCTTTTCCAAGCCCGGAGGTTAATAAAAAACATTTCTGTATGTGGATCACATAGTTTACTTTGAGCTACACAACGTACCCATTATTTACATTCACTTATTCAATTTATTTTGTAACAATACAAGCAACAATGTAACTGCGTAGGTAAGTAATCAGTTATATAATGTATGTTGTTATTATAATATTTAGCACAAACATCTGTTTTGGTAAGGGTATAAACATTTTCCGAATATCTAATTAACGGAACTAAATAATTATTCGGAAAATGTTATAGGCATTTGTAGCTGTGTTGTTTTTGTTATATGCTAGTTACACTATGGACTAACTATAAATAACATTACGGCCATGAAATAGACATGGAGAAAATTGGTTGATATTTAATGTTTACAGACAGTTACACATATAAAAGACCCTTTTTAACTTAATTGATATCTGGTATAAATAGAGTTAAATGATAGTTATGTAAGAAAAATGTCACAGCATGATATATTTCCACTATTGGGATGTCCCTGTTATTTCATTGATCGTGCTGGTTCTGAAGATGAATTGAAACATTTTAACTAACTACTGAAGCTAACTATTATTCATTACAATTAACACTTTTATTCTATTATCCCAGGTAAATATCCTTTGTATATTGACTTGGCTTGTAAGTTGTCATACATAAGATAGGTAACCAACCATATAAACTGGTTTACGATCTGAAAGTTACGAAATTTTATCATTACTCTTATTTGATATTATTATCTTAATAATTTATGATAATGTACAATATAACATTGCGATATAAGTATCTATCTAGGGTTTAGATATGATGAGACAGTCGACCCCAAGATAGTAACAATATAACCTACCTAAATGGCCAATTAAATGGCCATTTTATAAGATCTGGCATGTTTCTCATAGATGCATTAGGTATCTCATGTTACATAATTTTGCATATTAGGTATACCTATAATACTTTCCCTGTACAATTTTATAAATGGACAACGGAACAGGATTCAATTTACATTAATGTATACGTATATACTTGTTATTGTATATTCGACTCTTGTTAAACAATAAATGCCATGGTTCGTGCTCAACCGAAGTACATCAATTAAATGACTAGTTCAAATGCGAAAACATAATATTTATAAAAGAGTGTTAAACTAAATTAGCCTTTAAACTTATAATGTTATTATATTAACTACAATATGCTTATGAGGAGTAGCTGTAATCATAAATGTAAGTAAATGAATAGTAAGTGTTCTTTGAACCTATTATTAGCATGCTGTCGAAGTGAATTCTAAAGAGTGAAATATAAACCTTTTTTTAATCTAATTAGAATCAAATAATGCTCAGTCTGTCTAGTTTGGGAAATGTTTCTTGCGGCTTTACAATTTTATTTTTAAATAATTTATAGGATTAGTGCCTGTTCAATGTAGTTGTAAAAGAATAAACGTACATTTGTTATCAGTCGTATGTAAGCATAAATCTATAAACGAGTAGTTAGTTATGAATTAAAAAGTATATTTATTTATTCCCATGTGGTCAAAGTGGTGATAAGATTAATAATACCTACGTGGGACACTCAGAAAGTTTTGAGAAAATAAAACTAACTTCTATAGATAAAATATTTTTATGAAATCTTTTAAAAGAACTCTCCACCAGTTTCTATACTCATATTCATACGTCTGAACCAATTTTCAAATATTTTTTTCTATTCCGCCGCAGACACCTCTTCCACGGCCATTTTTTACCCTGTTAGCGCATCTTCGGGTGATGAAAACAGTATCGCTTGCTTTTTATGTTTTCGAATTAAAATAATTGACATGGGGCCAGATAAAGATTATAAGAAGGGTGCCCCAAGACTTTGACCGGAGTGCTATCCAGAAAGTCTTTTGTTTTAAGCGCCGAGTACGAGGGCGCGTTGTCGTGGTGAAGCAGTACCCCGCGGAGCCCGGTTTTCGGTCGTTTGTTGCTCTTCACAGACAAAACTTCTGGCAAGCATTTTGTGATAAACCATTCGGCGTTAATGCTGCTTTGGTTTCGTAAAGGAATTGAAATCAGACACCCAGTCAAAGTGAAGAAACAAGCGATCAAAATTTTCCCTGTGCTTCTCGATCGCTTTACTTTCGCAGGTGTTGCTTCGTTTACACTTTGGCTGTTTCACAGCCAAAGTGTTTACTGACGCTTTGTTCCTGGGTTATTTTGACAAATCCAGGATTCTTCACCTGTCATCATGTCTTTAGGACATGAATGACTGACATTCAAATTTTTGAATCAATCACTGCATCAATCCACACAGGTCTGCTTCTGAGCTTGTGTTAAACTGTGCGGTACCCAGCGCGAAACTATCCTCCTCACGCGAAGGTGACGGTGAAGAATCTTGTGAAAGCTTCCTGAATCAATCTGCAGTGTACGCTGAATTTCTTCGTATGCAATTTGCCTATTTTCTTGAATATTTTTTTTACTGAGAGCACACTTTCTTCGGTGACAGCCGTCGTAGGAGGACCACTCGTGTGTTCATTCCGCAAAGTAAGCGACCGAGCTTGAACTCGTTATATCAGCGGTAGATTGTTGCTTCTGAAAGTCCTTCATACATAAAAGCCATTTGAAGTCGATAAAATGACTCATAAAGTTTCAGGCCACATTAAAAGTCGTAGAAAATCATCGCACAAAAATGTTCTCGATGCAGATCCATTTTTAAATGACACACGAATTTGATTTGACTCTCGAAAAAATTTGGATGGAAATTAAATATTCGAAGAGTGGTAATTTTACTGTTAAATAACCAAAGATTTTAAAATAATATAAAAATATAATATAATTTAAATATTTTTTCGCAAAACTTTCTGAGTGGCCTGGTATTTTAGATTTTTAACACTTCGCCTAATTTAGATATGAAAGTACCTAACGTATCATGAAGTAGGAATATTAGTCAAACAAAACACTCTAACATCACAAAAGGTTCGCGCAAATGTTGAGTTTTAAGGTTGTTCTTGTTTCAATAAACTTTAAACACAAAGCTAATGTACCCTGCCCTATTAAAACAAATTTGATAAAGAACCTACAGGACCCATTCCCTTATTATACGAGACTACGTATTATACGAGAATGGGTATGTACAACTATTCATAGGTACATAGTTACCGATATTGTAACTTATGTTATTACCCCTGGAAAAAAAGGGCAATACAAAAACTTGTATGTTAAATTCATTTAAACTCTTGTAATGAGATGCATTTTGGTGCGTTGTTATAATTTGACTTCTCTGTGAATTTTTGTTGTGAGATTTAAAAGTGAGTAACACTTTTGTAACACCGGAGCTTTTTGGTAATAGATATAATGTGTGAAATAAATAGAGATATTCCAAAATATTTTATATTTTTGGCAATTTTAGGCTTCACATGTACATGTTTTCTTTCTCATTATTTTCCGGGTAGGCACCCATGAGAATAACATAGAATGGCCAAAGTATGTTATAAGGGTTGTGTAGAACACAATGTCGGATTACACCGATTGCTGGTAACATATTAGTACTCATTGATCAGTAATGTATCTTATTTTAGACTTTGTATTGTTTTTATAATCGCCATTAGACGACATGTGCTATTTTTTGGCATAATCCGATGATTGATGATTTCCAATCATAGGATCGCTCTACCTACTCCTTTTGTATTATAAATTATGAAACTCCATCTACGAATTTTAATTATTGTAGACCATATGAATACAAATACGGAATGTAATGAATCAAACTGTTTGGAATGGAATCGACGTTCATAATTAAATTTGCTCTTGCATATTATGTGTACTAGCTACAAAAGTATTTGACGGCGCTTCGATAATCCGCACAATTTGAATTAATGGTGCAAGCTTCTTTCTTTCTTTCTTTCTTTCTTTAAAAAGCTGTCAAATTGCAATGAGAGCTCAGCCGTCACTCTAGCGACGCTTTGTGTCGATGGCAGCGCGGCGGCCATATTGAGACGGCACTTCCGAACGAGCGGTTGCACGCGCACAACGAAACGCTAAAATTCTGCACCAACTTTATTTTTATCTTGATTATTTGAACTGTTACAATTATTAGAAGTATCTACATTAGAATTAGTCGAACATACAGTGATTCCAATCTTACTACTGAGTTATTATTTCATATCCTGCTCAAAATACTCACGCCTGATGATGGATGACTCTGAGGCCCTCCTGCGCCTATATTTCGGCCACCGCGCTGCCATCGACACAACGCTTCGCTAAAGTGACGGCTGTCACTCTAATTCTGACGTTTGACGTGAGCTGTCATTTCAATCTAATAGCTTGGACCTCAAATTTAGCGGATTATCGAAACGCCGTCATATTTTGCAATTACTGTACGAAGTACAGTATTACACAACATCATATTCGTTAAGTAGGAAAAGCGAGTTTACATTATTTACAGTTTAATATCCAAAACCAGTTCACTGTGGCCTTTATTATTGAACACACATGATATCAAGATCACCCAAGACATATCAAGTCTATGAATGAACCAACGAAGGGCCCATACAATTATTTGTTTTTAAATATCACTTCTTCATACGAGAGTTTCGGAAGTGGTTCTGTTTACAAGGGTATATGACGGCAGTACACAATCATGTACAGGTATGAAACTAGCATATACATATTGAAAATGTAGAAAATTAATTACCTACTTACATAAATAGTGGTATTATTTTTGCGATAAATTAAATAGACTGGTAAATGCTGAAACTTTGGCAATGTGATGGTCTTTGGATGTTTATTACATATTGTTAAATAAATAATTTACAGTAAGATAATAATAAGTACTTATTTATCAACTAAACTAAAACAAAATGGCACTTGGGCATTTATTTTCAGTTATATGGGTCCTACTCCGCGTGTAAGTTCATCATTAAAAAGTAATGTGTATCCGTCACTCTAATGCCGTTCATTAATAATAGAGCTTGAAATACAAATATTTATTCCAGAAGAATTGATCTGCCCATATTGTCTACTCCTGTATGTAAATATATCACTTTCATGAAAATGGAGTATGTTTATGTTGCAAAAGACAACACAAACATATTCCATTCTCAACTACCAAGGAAACCAATTATTAAAATAGAAAAATGTGGTGAATCTCGGAAAGACAGGTTAAAAAGTAAGTTTGAATATCTACCTATAAATTATTTGAAACACAAGACTTAGACAGAATGCTTTTAGCTTTTTAACCTTTTATTCAGAGATTAAGAATAATTGTTACGATCAAGAATTCAGAAATCATCTTACACCGGTGCCTCGATACCAGTTGAACTATCATTAATCTGTTTCTTGTGTTTATAAGTAAAAACAATAATAAATTTAAAAAAAAATAGGCATATCAATCCAGTTAGCTGGATCGCCTATACCACCGATGTTTCAACAATTATTTGGATTTCAATTAGCTATCTTCATTTTTTTATTAATTATTCTCATAATGTCAATTACACGATCGAGCATGGAGTTTATGAATAGGGTATTCTATAAGTTTTTGAAACAAACAAATTACGAATGGTCACTTATTTTTTATCAATAACGTGGTGTGGTACATAGTCACAGTACATTATAAAAATGCTACAAATGCCCATTATAGACAGCCGTAATAAAACAATTCAGATAAGTTCAGGGATCGATTATAAAGCTTGGATATTAAATATGTCAATGTTGTCTAAGACGACCGATATAGATATGTCATTAAAGTTATATTATTTCAATATAATTTCAAACAGTGAAATTAAACTAAAAGCTCGGTCAGTTTGTAGATGCTCTTTCTGGCAAGTAAATCTGGTAAATCCTCACTTTCCAAATATTCCCTGCTGAGAAAATTCGCATCTATCACAAATACTATGGTAGCATTTGAATATTTATTTCTTCAAATAATATAATATACAATTATTTATTTCGTATATTATTTACATAATCAGTTTAGAGTATAGGGCAGTAGTCATATGTATATGAATAACGGCTTAAATCTTACATGTCAAGTTATGTTACAATTATATTCCACAGCGGCGCTATTCAATGTACAATGCGTTCATACTGAATTCCTGTATCTCATTATACTTATGAATTCCGAAAAAAAAACTCATTTTCTAAATGCTACAACAGATGCTCGTTATAAATAAGTCCAAGACAAAGTTAAGTATCGCTGAATGAGTTAAAGAGGAACTCAGTATAAAAAGTTGAACATTCATTGGCGTACCTTCCATACCGATAATCTTTCCATTTACCAACAATAAATAAACATTTAGAACAAAATAATACAAAGTGAATTGACAATGTATCAGTCAACCACTTTAGACTTTAGTAGTTATAATACGTAGCGAGTCAATAGCTGAGCTAAAGAATCGTGGCCGCACTTCCGTCGACTGTCATTTGGCTATAACAATCATCGAGATATCACTAGGTATACGGATGACACCGCGAATAACGTTGGAGACGCGGCGCGGGATGTATTTTATTAAGTGTTTTGCTTGATTTTACATGATGATTTATTTACTCACTGACTAAAGGTATTGAAAATATATTTTCTCGAAAGATTTTATATCCCAACGGAGTTTTGTCACGCTTTCATAGGAGTATTGAAGGGGCAAGCAGTAAAACAAAAATTGGTTCCAGGCGCCTTCATAAAATCGGGTTCCGATTTGAAAAGTGTCCACTGAAGGAGTAATCTCTGATCCACGTAAGCATTAGAACGCTGAATGCCCGCTTTCTATTGTACACTTAATCAAAATATCACTCGACATTGGCACAATTATAAAGAGCATAGAGATAGCAACGATAGAAAAGCTCGATCACTTCATCTCGGCTCAGACGTTAACTGTCAACTGTGTACCTAGTGATACTCCAACCAGTGCCGTAACTAGAGCAGTGGCAATGACAACAAAATTACCAGAGCAGTATTTAGTTTTATTTTTCAAGGGTGCAGTTTTGGAAGCTCGCGCATTAGGTTAGTTACGGCACTGGCTCATAAGCTAACAACGCACTATATCACTGGCTTGCTCATATGAGGCGCGAGCAGGCTAGGGCGGCGAGTAGCAGGGCGGCGGCGGCGGCGCGCGGGGCGGCGCCCGCCTGCACGCGGTCCGCGCGGGAGCCCTCGGTGAGTTCGCGGGAGCGCGCGTAGCCCCGCAGCCGCTCGCCCTGCACGCTCTCCTCGTTGCTGCGCCAGTACACCGTCGCTATCGTCGCCAGGCACTGCACAACAAAACTAGCGTAAATCGCAACGCTCTAAGTGAAAATGGATAATGACGATACAAATGTTTAGGTTTGTATGCCGCCGCTACAACGTGCATCCAGTTTGAAGCCTTAAAAATAAATAAAATAAATATGTAGGACATTTCCTTCCACACACGGTCATATGACCCCTAATTAAGCAGAGCTTGTACTATGGGCGTCAGAGACTGACACATACATATATATGTTTAAATACATAATCACACCCAGACACGGAACCAACACCGATGTTCATCACACAAATATTTGTCCCGAGTGGGAATCGAACCCACGACTCTTGGAACCGCCAGCATAACAACTCAACAAATCATTATGAATGTTCAATGTTTTAGAACAACCGCGATAGCTGAAGAACGTGGGACCGAGACCATTGTGCATTTTTTCTGTATTCAGATTAATGTGGACTTCTTTCTTGATATATATCAAATAAGCTATATAGCTTCCCCGTCATATATCCTTGCTACTCGTGGGAACGCAATGACCTTGTTAAAACAATGCACAAGGCAGAATGGCGGCGACGTGGCCCACAACTCGTCACGTAACGTTTCCCACAGAGGTGAAAAGTGGATCGCTGGAAGTGATCTCTGCCTACCCCTCTGGGAAAAGGCGTGATTGTATGTGTGTATGTATGTAAGCTATATAGCCTAAGAAAGCTGCCTCGTCTCTTAATCTGTTCGAATCCCGGGTCAGGCTCAATTTGTGTGACTTAACTGTTAAGAAATTACGCGTCCCGAAGTTAATGTATGCATACCCATGTTGCCCACATCTCGAAAATCACGTTAAGCGGGTTTTTTTAAAATTTAAATTAGTCAGTATTCGAATACTATACAGTATACGATTCAAAGTGAATAATTTTTAACGAATGATAAATACTGACGATTTCCAAACTAACTTTTTTCACAAATAGCTCCTTCTATCGATTCTTGTTGTGTAAGTTTGAATTTGAGCAGTGGTTTTCATCTAGTATTGGACTTTTCTCTTATAATTATTGAATTCTATGTAACAGCCCTTCATTAACTGACTGGCTCGGTGGAACAGTGGTTAGCGACCCAGGTTTACTACCTACGGTTCCAAGAGTCGTGGGTTCGATTCCCACTCGGGACAAATATTTTGTGTGACGAACATCGGTGTTTGTTCCGTGTCTGGGTGTATTATTAAATATATTTAGTTAGGTAGTAGCTTTAAATACAAACAATCTTATGCCAAATTAAATAAGGCATCGAATTCAAAACGTTAAGTGGTCAGTTTGTCATTCTATATTAATTAGGGATAATTAGCATCTGAGGGTAGCAGCTTTTACTAAACTATACTACCTCTACTATATGTACTTAACTCTAATTTTACCACCTGTAACCCATCATGATAAGGAATAAATAATTTGAATTTGAATTTACTACCTACTAGTACAATTAAGGTAATTGCCTAATGATATGGAAATACCCAGTTGATTTAGGGATAATGCAAACGAACCGCAGTTTCAATAAGAAAACCACAAAATTAATAATAGTGCAATGCCAATGTTATTATCATGTTCAGTTATCATGTATATGAACAATGATAGTATAGACAGTGGTTCTCTGCCTTTTCGCCGAAAAATATTTTCACTAGACAACCAACGTTTCGCAGAATTTTATTTCGCCAAATAATCATTTGCCAACTCAGCATATAATTTTGTTTTATTTCCCAACCAAACAGTTTCCATCTGTACGTTTGATCTGCCTTTTATAATGACACTTTTCAATCGCCAACGTTTCATTTGGAGTAATATTCATTTAGCTGTTTATTGGATACCAAATGATGTATTAAGTAAGGGTTTGTTTAACTACACTAAGTCTTAAATCTAATTTTGAAGAAATTAATAAATTTCTTAATCTTAATTGTAAATATACAAGGATGTAATTTTCATTTGGGACAAATTATTATACAGGTTGATATTACTAGTGAAATATTTTTTCCATAATTATTTTTATGTTACACAAATTCAAGTGCCCTGTGTAGTGAAATAAAAGGGATTTGGATCTGGCATTGTTGGTCATTGTTCTAATCTAACCTAACCGATTAGTTTCGATTTTGCCCAAAATTGGCATTTTGAAATTTTGCAAATATGTGTATGTAGATTTTTGTTGTCATATTTATTTCAGTATTTCTTTTTATTTTGGCAAGTTCAAGACCAAGGTTTTGGAATTATTTAATAAAAATTGCATGTAAAAAATAGTTTATTATTAGGATTTGGCAAATGATAAGTACCGTGAATGAAACGTTGTCATACAAAAATTTGACAATCGTTAGTTAGCAAAGTGAAGAGTAGGCAAACCGTTGGTTGGCAAGTGATAATCGGCCAAACAATTTTCGGCAAAAAGGCAGGATACCATAGACAATAAACCTCCTAATCTTTGTAGTCGGCAAATAGTATCATCTAAATTTGTTTATGAATATGATAAAAATCAAATGACAGAATTTTTTTTGAAATTTGTATAGGTGAACAATAATAAAAAGCTGCTGAAGTGGCCATTTAGAATATACCACGTTATTTCTAAACTCTCAGTAAACTCGTAAATCATAGCTTAGTAAACGGAGACGCTTTTAATAGGCTTATAGAGACAGGTACAAATTTGTTTTAGGGGCGATAGCTTTCCGCTCCGCTGCACGTCCGGTGAAGCTGACAAAGCTAACTCCAACTCTTCTATCATCGTAGTCAGTTTGAAAAAAATAACAAAACAACTAGAGGCGCATGTACACCGTGAAATTTTAGTGGTTGTTTTCCCGTGGCAGAACGATTTGCCTTTAGTAATACTATCGAATCATGTAAATTATTTCGCGAAAAAAAAAATTTTTTTTTTCAAATTTTCAAAATAATAATTTTCCAACTCGAGAACGAGAGAAGCTATCGTTCTTTTATAAGATGTGACGTATTCAGGAACTGCTTGCCGCATGAAATCGATGCTTAAAGCTTCAGAAGCTCGACGCCCTAAGTCATAAAGCGACTCGAACGTGCTTTCAAGTTTCGGTTTAACCTTTCGTAAAACCGGCATTTATTGATTTTAACAAAAAAGAACTGCACATATCTATTGTACTACTAAGATAGAATGATTTTACTGCGGGAAAACAACCACTAAAATTTCACGGTGTATATGTTTCTTTGCATTGGCAAAATGGCCTCTAATGGCGAAACTAAACGTTGTCCAAGAATGATATATAAATGTTACACGTTTATTAAACACATTTTCCGTGACACTACAATATGTCACGGAAAATTAGTATCGAAAAGCTGTCTGTCATTCTTAGCCACCTTCAGTTTTTTCACTTGAGTTTTTTTTTTTTTTTATAAAAAGGCTAACAAGATGACCTCACTCCACCTGATGGTAAGCGGTATTGAGCCTGTCGCACTCACCCTGAAGGCCTGCTTAAATGCCGTTTCACGCCCCGCCTGAAGAGCCCGGGATCATAGGAGGGAGGGAAAACATGAGCTGGAAGGGCATTCCATGCCTTAATGGCACGGGGCAGAAATGAGGAGCTAAACCTCTTTGTCCGAGCCACCAGCGCCTGCATTGTATGTGGATGGCAGCGCTGTCCAGCACGTGTCGTTCGGGAGTGGAAAGGGGAGGGAGGGACTAGCTGGAATAGCTCTTCAGAGCATTCCCCATTATAGAGACGGTAGAGAACACTTAGACCGGCAATGTCTCTACGTAGCTGGAGAGGCTCTAAGATCTCGGACACCTCTACATCACCGACAATACGGATAGCACGTCGCTGCAACCTATCGAGGGCGTCGAGCAAGTATTTTGCGGAGCCATCCCAGAGGTGACAGCAATATTCCACACATGGGCGAACTTGTGCCTTATAAAGAAGGCAGAGTTGCACCGGTGTGAAAAATCGCCGCACTCTGTTCAGGATCCCCAGTTTGCGGGAGGCTGTTCTAATGACGCTCTCGATGTAATCCCGCTGGTTTAGGTCGCGGCGAACATCCATGCCAAGGATGCTAAGGCTATCCTGTATTGGTAAAGGGGTGCTCTGAAGAGTAGGATGGGAAAGGAAAGGAGACACTTTACTAGAAAAAACACACACCTGTGTCTTCTTGGCATTGAACTCGACAAGATTGCATGAGCCCCATTCGGAAATGCGGTCCAAGACCCCGTCAAGCTCGGCGACAAGAAGGTTCCTCTTTTCCTCGGTTTCGGTCTGCTTTACCCCAGGTCTTCCGAAATAACGTGCGTGGACAGTGCTGTCATCCGCATAGCAATGAATGTTGCCTAGTGACAACATGTCATTGATATGCAGCAGAAACAATGTCGGCGACAAAACGGAACCTTGAGGTACACCGGAATTTATTGGGTGGAAACAAGAAGTGCGTCCGTCACAAAGGACACGAATCCTGCGCCCCTCCAAAAATCCCGCAACCCATTCGCACAAGCGAGGTGGCAGACCGTATGCCGGGAGCTTGGAGAGAAGCGAACGATGCCATACACGGTCAAACGCTTTAGCGATATCAAGGCTAACTGCCATAGATTCGCCATGCTTCTCCATAGCCTGCCCCCAGAGGTGCGAAACGTACGCTAGAAGATCACCCGTGGACCGTTTTGGTCTAAAACCGTATTGACGGTCATGCAGCAGCGAGTGATCCTCTAGGTAGCGGATGAGCTGGGCGTTAATTATCCGCTCAAACACCTTACCCAGTACTGAGGTTATAGCTATGGGCCGGTAGTTGGCAGGATCGGACCTGTCCCCTTTTTTGGGTACAGGTTGAACATTCGCCTCCTTCCAAGCCCGGGGCACGATGCCCGAGGTATAAGAGAGGCGGTACAGGCGTGTGAGTACTGGAGACAACTCCGCTGCGCAAATTTGGAGTACTAACGCTGGAATACCGTCCGGGCCACTAGCTTTCCTTACATCAAGTGACTGCAACTCAGCACGTACATCACATTGCCTGATTCGGATCTCAGGCATATGTGCACCGCAATGTGGAATTTTAGGCGGCTGTGCTCCACCGTCATCGATGCAGGAATTGGCCGCAAAAAGATTGGCAAGCAGATCTGCCTTCTCCTGCGGTTGATGAGCTAGCGAACCGTCAGGATATTTCAGCGGGGGCAGCGAAGGCAGACAGAAGTTGGATTGCACATGTTTAGCCAGGCGCCAAAAGGAGCGGCTACCCGTGGGATGCCTAATAAGGTCCTGGCCAACACGTGCAACTCGCTGGGCATCTGCTCTGTTGTATGCCCTTTTGGTGGCCTTGGTGGCTTTGTTGTAGGCTGCTTTAATCGAGGCAATATTAGGATCCCCAAGTGCATGAGCCCTGGCCCAGTTGCGGTACGCCGTCCGTTTCAGTTCAACGGCTGCGGCGCACTCACGACTGAACCAGAGATCATCTTTGCGACCGCAGGTGACATCAGTAAATGGAATGTAATACTCCATTCCAAGACTGATCTCACCCGCAATAGCCGCTGCACACTCCGTGGGATCACTTCCTCCAAAGCAGCTCTGCCCCCAAGGGATGGATGCGAAGTATTCACGCATACCATCCCAATCTGCCGACGAGTAGCGCCACAGTCTCCGCGTCACCTCCACGGGTTGTGGGGGAGCGGTGCATGGCACTGTTGCACCCACCAGGCAGTGGTCGGAGGACCCCAGCGGGGCACAAACCGACACTAGGTACCCGGATGGGTGGCTCGTCAGCAGAAGGTCCAACAAGGAGGGCGCTTGATCAGGCATCCGGGTGGGCTGGAGTACCAATTGCGTCAGGTCATGCGTGAGAGCAAATGCGTGGGCGGTCCGGCCAGCATGGTCTGTTTTAGGGGAGCCTAACCAGGTGTCATGGTGGGCATTAAAGTCCCCTAAAAACACCAGCTCGCTATTGGGGAACCGCGCCTGAGCGATGTCTGCCGCCTGACTCAGATGGTCGAAGAGTCGAGTTGTCTCAGTGTCACCTTTATGGGACCGGTATATGCACACGTAGACTCTGCTCACAGAGCCTAAATCCACGTGCACACCAAGGATGGAGAGGGATGGGTCTTCGAGGCAGTGAAGACGGACACAACAGACGTCCGCCCTGACGAAAAGGCACACACCCGCCTTGGGCTGGAAGGACTCTTCCAGCTCATAGCCCGGATAGCGAAGGTATGCCGTATCGGCAGGGCAGCCAATCTGAGTCTCCGTCAGAAACAACATCGCAGGCCTCGCCGTCTCGAGGTGTTGGTGGACGGCGTTGAGGTTTGCATGGAGTCCACAGATGTTAGTGAACTCCACCTCAAACAGCGAGGGGGTGGGGAGTTGGGGTGCCGCTGTAGAACGATGTTGCGTTTGTTGTACTGCCATCGAGATTAGAGGGAAAGGGGGACGTGAAAGAGGAAACCATTGCTGCGGCAACAACGAGACAAGGCGCGGAGTCTCGCATTGGTATTGAGCTGTGCGGGTCGGAGTTGGCCAGTCCGCCGGACGGAAGGGCCCCCGTACCCCCCCGGAGGCGGACACGCCGGGTCCCACTCCGGGCACCACCCGGCACGACGAGCCGCTCCGGGATTATGCGCGACCTGGTGGGGCAGCCTTCGGAGGTGGTTAGTCTCCGTCGGGCCCCTGTACTATGCCGCGGGCGGCCAGCGGCACCACCGTTTCTACGGGTCTCCCTGGCCGGCGGGCTGACCCGCTCCGCCCGCACAATACCGCCGCTAAGACACCACTGGTCCGGCGCTTGCCGCAGCAATGGTCCCCCCTGGCTCCGGTTCGTACAGTGCTGATCCCGGAACGCGACCTGACCGAGAGAGGTCAGAGTCACTTGGCGGGTTTTACGCAACTGTATGGTGGTAACAGCAACCGGTCGACAAAATGTCTCCCACCTGAGTCGCTAAGAACTTTGCGTCCAATAGTAGCTTACCTTCAGTTTAAGGTCTCCTTTCCTGAAGTGTTTGGGCTTGACCTTGAACTCCAGGGCAAGGCTGGTGACTTCAAGGCCGTCTTCAAGTACGAGGTGGGAAGGCGTGAGCTGGGCCGTGGGGGGCGCAGGCTCGTTATTCACGTACCAGGCCAGGCGGGTGGCCGGCCGGGACTTGCCCGAGGTGCAGTTGACGTGAACCCGGTCTCCTATTTGATACCGCATCCGGGACCCGGTTATAGTGGGCCCGTGCTCTGGCATAGCTGAAAACATCATTACATTAAGGCGGTGGTAGTAGGTGTCAGCGCGCGACGCGGATGCGGGCTGGTACAAAAACATGTAATAAGCTTTACACAACATCACATACATTGATCTGATCCCGTGGAAGCTTCAACACTTGTGTTGATACACAAATAATCTAGACACGGTACAAACACCGATGATCATCACTCAAATGTTTGTTTCGAGTGGGAATCAAGCCCTCGACTTGGCGTATGAGACTGCGCCAGTCAAAACTAACTTCACGTGAAAATAAATTCTTGTTCTTCTTCTTATAAATACTGCAAGAATGAAAACAGAAGTAATGGATAACTTAGCCAACTTCGTCAGACAGACCCGTTCCCGATTACAGTTCAGAGACTAATATAACTGTCCTGGTATTTGTTATCCTGCAACCTGATCTTATTGGTTACATATTTTTTACAAGTAAACTGAGTTAGACTTATTAATGAGTTTCCAATACCAAAGCATATTAATTTTAACGATATAAAGCTGTAACACACATTATTAAACGTACGCTATAATATAAATCTTTGTGTCTAAAATAAAGGTTCATTTATTGCGTAAAACAGCCATGTATT
Source organism: Maruca vitrata (assembly GCA_039566165.1). Classification (NCBI taxonomy): domain Eukaryota; kingdom Metazoa; phylum Arthropoda; class Insecta; order Lepidoptera; family Crambidae; genus Maruca; species Maruca vitrata. The sequence goes on along the minus strand of CM076914.1, from coordinate 11,178,102 downwards.
TCGAAATATACAGGGTGTAGCGGAGGGGGTGGATAATCGTAAGTCAAACGATGGGGGACTTCAATACCTATCGATATAACTCAAAGCATTTATTTTTTCACTAGAGGCCTTGAAAGTTGTAAGAAATAATTCGATTTGTAAAAATTTTATGAAGAATTATTTTTTCATTCCAAAATGAGGGTTATGACTCAAATTGGTATCGTAATTATAAAGACCCACTATTGAACTACTTCTAGAAAATGCTACATGCAAGCTGGTCCAGTAGTTAAGCTATATTGAAGACATTTATACTGAATTGGGGTGAGAGCCATCCGCTCCCCCGCAAGCCCGGTGATGATGACAAGGCTCCTCCAAGCCATCATCATTAGTCAGTTAGGAAAAAAAAAACTGAATTTCGGCTATATACTTAAATTTCACAAAAATCTCAATATCTTTGGAATAATTGAAAATCGCGGAACATACATGGGGTTTATATCGATAGGTATTGAAGTCCCCCATCGTTTGACTTACGATAATCCACCCCCCCTGTTACACCTTGTATAATTATTATACCTATTTCAATTAAGTAAAAACATATTGCATACAAATTCATCTTTCATAAATGCACACAACTAAACAAACACAATTTCGCGTTGTGGTTGTTTTTTCAGTGCTCACCGACGCGTTGAAAACCATTACATACCATGTATTGTGAGTGTATCTCTTTTGTCACATAAAACTGACAAAATTCAGTTACATTCATGAAAATATGTGAAGTAGAAGAAGTTAACAAATAAACTATGAAAAGTAGAATAGTTTAACGATTAGGAATAGATTAATTTTCCGTTTTTTACAAATTATTGCGGCTCCAAGTTGTCGACGAATTTACAGGTATGTTGGCTCTGTTTATCCACTAAGGAATCAAAAGACTGTTGAAATGTGAGTACAGAATTTTAAAATGAAACAGGCGGACGAATTAAAATGCAAAATTGAACTAAGCTAAATGCTCACTACAATACCTACTCTCCACGGCTCTCAACTGTCAAGCTCCACTTAGTGTTGTCTATTGCTTACCTACCAGAGTGATAAGCTTCTTTATCGGTCCTATTAGGATGCTTACTCGTATGTTCTAAACAACGGGATCGTTGATGCAGTCTACCTTCAGGGAATCTATTTTAGGCTTCTACATTTGCGACCTGGCGGTGGTATAGAAACATGCCAAGCTCTAGGGATATTACTGGCATAATGGAGATGTTACGGCCACAATCGCGTGACAAGTAGGTAACTCGATGAAGTAGTGAGGTAGGTATGTATATTCCGACCACTCGTACTATTCCATTAAAAATTTGCCAGTAGGTACGCAAGTTTTAGCTAATTTAATGCCTGCGTTTAATTGCGCTCAAGAGACTGAATCAGTGTAACTCAATTCGAATGGGTACGTCACATTTACATCTGGTCTAAAAGCGAATAATTTAGTAACTAAACATAAGTTAAGACAAGACTCAATTTTATTGATGTAACTTAATTTTATGGTCGTTTTTTAGGGAGGTAAAGTGCAGAGGTAGGGCTAAAACAAAAATCCCAATGAGTCATTAAGAAACGTTTACGTGATGCCCTAACTAAGGATAATAAGATAATTATTAAGAGTTTGTAGGAAAAAAAATTTGGATGAATATAAGTTAATATAATAAAAGCGTGTTACATTTTGATGGAACATTAGAGTTAACACTTAACAAATATGTACTTACACCTTCATTGTATAGTTACAACTTAACTTAGTTGTTTTTTTTAACTGCCTCGTTGGTCTATTGGTAACAAGTGCTGCGTTAGTTAAAATTTGTGTGAGTTTTTCTGTAATGAAATTACTCAGCCCGGTGTTAGGAAGTTGGGGGTTGAACGCTCGTGGCTCGGAAAGCACGTTAACCCGGTGGTCCTGCGCCCAATCTCTTATCGGTCATATCGGATTGCCGTCTCACCGAATTATGAGAGTAAGGGAATAGAGAGTGCACTTGTGTTTGCGCGCACACTTGTGCACTATAATATGTCCTGCGCACTTGGCTGATCTCAATTGATATCGGCCGCCATGGCTGAAATCGGTCGGACGCATTATTATATTATTACATATTTTTATTTTGCAATCATAATGTAACACGCTTTTATATATAAAAAACATGGGTCTGTGCTGAAATCGCAACCTAACTATTGTTATCAAATTTAAATTATTTATAACTTTTTAGTTTTTTAAGTTAACATACAAAAAAGCTTGTTCTTGAAAAGGTTTTTTCTATTAATTTTATTTTTATCTTTTTAGTAAAATGGCTAGTCCCATAGCCATCTTCCAGCACCATCATCAGACCCTGATGGCTGCCATCTACCACAAAAGTACTCGTCAAGACTAATCAATCAAGCCCAAACTCGACGATGAACTGTTGTTTAACCATCGAGTTCCTATGGCCACCTTCAGGCTCCATCATCAGTTCAGCTCCACGGCAAGAAAATATTGCATTGTCATCCGATTTACATATGCATGCAAAATTTCAGCTGAATTGGTAAACGGGAAGTGGTTCAAATTTAGCTCGCAATTACAAACATGCATCGGGCCAGGTGAAACTAAATAAAACCTTGTTAAAACAACCCCAAATTGATTAAAAGAAACAAAAATAGCTTTAAAAAAATGTAATAATCATTTTTATTTATCGGTAAATAGCCACTTCCTCGTATTAAACTCCAATTGAGTAGTCTTCCAAATATGCACGCAAGTTATATTTTGTAAACTGGTCTAAGTAGTATTTGAACTTCAAGGGGAATTCTACAACCCATAAGTAGGAATACATAAAATCACGCCTTTTTCCCAGAGGGGTAGGCAGAGATCACTTCCAGCGATCCACTTTTCACCTCTGTGGGAAACGTGACGTGACGGGTTGTGGACCACGTCGCCGCCATTCTGCCTTGTGCATTGTTTTAACAAGGTTATTGCGTTCCCACGAGTAGGAAGGATATATGACGGGGGAAGGAACAGGGGAGGAAGGATACTATCGCCTCGGATGATTTGGACTGAGTCGATAGTAGCTCGAGGAGCCGGGGTCGCTTACCCGTATACCGTTCACCAACCACCGGACAGATAGTTGTGACTGGTATCCCCTGACTGCTGATAAGTAGGAAACTATATTATAACCAAAATTGAAATGATCTCTTTATAATTTGCAACTCCTTGATTGCATTTGCAAGTCTTGACCTTGCACAAATTGCTTCTTGAGGTCCAATTTACTATGGAATATTTCATATGGAACAGAGGCATCTAAAATGATAAGCCTCCACAATCAGTTCATTTTTAGCACCATTTTTCCTATCACAAATTCAACCCATTTGAGGCCATGGGCCCTGCTGGCTGAAGTGATGTGCTTAAGCTTTACTGCTCCATAATTAAAATATAGCAACAGAAAAACTACCGTCATGTACATTACTGGCCAGGCATCTTATTCAGACTTTAAGATTAAAGCACCACTATAATAATAATAATAATAAATACGTTTATTTTCCTTCACAATATAGGCAATTTTTAGTACTAACTTAGGTCTAAGAAACAATTGATTTAAGCCCAAGTGTGAAGGACTGGTGCCTGAAATAGGTTTCGTAGTGAAACCTGTGCTACAGGTCACCAGGCCCCACTCTCTGGCTGTACTTAGGATCAGATCAGATACCTAGTGTGAGAGAGTATGAGTTTCTAGCACATATGTGTGTAAATAAAAAAATAAAAATGTAAACAAACAGTTAAAACAAAATTATCGTTATCCATGTACGTACAGGGTGTGTTGAACACTTTGTTATTAGTGTGTATATCCGAATGTATTGTGTGTCGTGTGGGCTGTGTTTGTGTAAGAGTTTTGTTTGTACAAGTGTTTATGATTGTGCGCGTGTGTGTGTTTGTGCTATTAGGAGTATTTGTGTGATGGGATTGGTAGCGAGAAAAAGAGAGGGGAGGTAAAAAGAAGGGATATTACATGAGTGGACGAAGGAGTTTCTCTGTTTCTTCGTAGTTAAAGGTTTGAAGATATTTAGTAACCATCTGTTTGCAGCTTGTTGTTTTCAGGGGATAGATATGGATAGCTGCATTTATTTTGTTATATAGGTAGGGGGCCAAGAAATAAAAAGAATTTTGTGCTAAAGAAGTTTTAGTGACAGGGACTTCGCACACTTTGTGTTTCCTACGCTTATCTTTTCCTCTATCAGGATGAAAGGGTGTAATGGAGTGTTTTTTAAGGACGATTCGAAGAAGATAGGTTTGTCTCACGGTGAGTATATTCCAGTCTTTGTACAGTTCCATAGTAGGATGTCGGAATGGAAGCCCGGCGGAAACCTTTAGGAGGATGCGTTGGGCTCTCTCTACCGGCAACACGTGTGTTTTTGCGGCCCCACCCCAGACAGTGATACAATATTCTAGGAGTGAATGACATAATGCGAAGTAGACAGATTTGATGACGGATCGATCCGCTATATGTCTTAGATGTCTAAAGATGTATATCAGCTTACGCAGTCTAGAAGCTAATACTTCGAGGTGAGGTTTGAAGGTAAGGGCTTGATCAAGTAGGATTCCGAGGTACCTAATGCATTCAGTTTTTTCCAAAATGGGACAAGGGCAAGTGGACTCTGATGACTGAGTGGTGACCACTTTAACGCTTTTTTGACTTCGCGCTACAAAAGTGGCTTCGTTTCTAGGAAATTAGCCCTTGAATTCTTCTGACACTGTTATCCCCTTCCTACTAAGCACCCGTAGCCGTAAGTTTAAATATTTTATTTTCGTTGTAAAATGTCTTTATTTACTAAAAATTATTCACTGGAGTCTTTTAGCAATCACAAATAAAAAATTTAACAACGAACTCAAAAACATTTTTTTTTGATTAGTGTAATTGATATTGGTGAGGCTATATTTGAAACATATAATTTACACTGTAGAAGGTGAGAGTTGTGAATTGCTGAAATTAAAAAAGAAGAAGCTTTCAAGTTAGCCAAAGGTAAGCTTACCAACTATGATCATGTCGGAGTGGTCCGACACGGTGGGGAAGAGCGGGCGCTCGCCGGAGACCTCGCAGCGGTACCTGCCGCCGGTCGCCAGCTCCGCCGGCATCAGCGTCACATTCGCCCCGTTGGCACTCGAGTTCTGCGCCAACAAAACACACCATCAAAAGAACATTGGTCAAGTTCTGCGCCAACAAAACACACCATCAAAAGAACATTGGTCAAGTTCTGCGCCAACAAAACACACCATCAAAAGAACATTGGTCAATTCCATTGGCCATTTTAATTGGTTACAACAATAGGGAATATGCATAAATCTGCAATCTTGAATTTTTCAACAACTTATGAAAAAAGGCTTAAACATATATTAAAATGTGAAATAAAAATGAAAATCGGTTCACAAATAAAGGATTTATAAGGAATTAAAGTTAATTTTCTATCTCTTTCTTACAAAACGGAGTTTTTTATGGATCGCGTATGGCCGTAGTGTAATTGTGACATCATCTGCCATATCGGATCTCTCTGTCCACCCGGGAACTTTAAACAGCTATATCTCGCTTGTCGTTAAAGTAAATTGAAAAAGAGAATTACATTCATATTTCTTCGATATTAAAGATTGATTTCTAAAATAAAAAAAAATGTGTGCATATTCCCCATTGGATTGGAACAATGGTTAGTAACCCTGGCTACGGTTACAAGATAATATCGTCCCCGTCGTGTCAAAATTAAATAACTGACACTTTTACCGAAATTCACTTTTTGTGATTTTTGAATAATAGAAAGTGTACTGTACATTTTGGTATTTATCTTGTTGCAATATGTAAGATATTCGCAAAGATATCTTCATTTTAGTTATTCTATTGACCACATATTACAACAAGGTTTGTTCAAGAAATTACGTTGAAAAACTAAATAAACGACTTTGTTGAATTCTGCCACAACTGACTCGGAAACATTGTTACAAAATTTGGTTGTGGCAAAATTAAACAAGTGCTCTTATTATAAGTTTTCATTAAAACATTAATTCAAATTATCTTCTTTTATCCAAAAAAAGATCAGTGCTGTCTGTGTGTGTGTCTTATTACACATAATAACTATAAACGCACTATAGATCGGGATGAAGCTTTGGAAAATGAGTACAAAGAACAAATAGATAGAAAAGATAAAAGATATTGATAAAAACAGAGGTCAGAAGATTCATCTTATACACTGTACTACAATGGATCTAAAAAGACCTCTGCAAATTCCTTCCACGTCAAAAAGCTTATTATCAATTTATGAGTTCAAGCTGTCAGAAAATACAGCACCAACCAGATGTCAATGAGTCAGATTTTATATCAGAATACATACATGGGTTGTCAGAGATCACTTCCAGCTATGTGCTACGGTCCTGGCACACCACAGCCGCTTCTTCCACATATGTCAACCTCTTCATGTACCCTCGTCGATTACGGATACTTTTGATTTGACCATTCTTCAAGATGTGACCTATTTGGTCATGGAAGGTCTTTCTTGGTCTTCCTCTGTCCATTGAAACTTTCTCTATATACCTATTTCTTTAGTTAATCGTCTTTCATCCTCTCAACATGACCAAACCATCTAAGCATACCCTTCTCAACCCTAGTCACAACATCTTCTTTCACACCACAACGTTCTCAAATTGTTTCATTTCTGATTCTATCACTCAGTTTCCCTCCTAGCATACTTCTAAGTGCTCGCGTCTCCACTGCGTTTATCCTATTTTCGTGCTTCTTCTGCCATACCCAACTTTCGCTTCCGTACATTAGTATCGGGACCAACACTCCTGTAACTGCCAGACGTGTCTTTTTGGACACCTTCTGACTGCTTGACTGCTTACAAAGATGGGCAGCGCTCCTTTCACCGTTACCAGCATTCACTGTTCTTTCAAAATCGCTGTCACACCTACTATATCTTGTGAGCTTGGATCCCAAGACCCAAAAATACAAATTCTTTCTTTTATTCTACTTTTTCACTTCTGATCATGACATCGCAAACAGTCATATCATCACATTTTTCAATCATGACTTTCGTCTAACTGACATTCGAATTTAATTCTTTTTTCTTTGAAATACTCACATCTCCACAGCTGATGACGCAAGAAGAACTTGATCATCAGCTTAAAGGAGACACTGGACAATTTATCCATTCATTATAGTTGAACTAACTTTGATTGTTGAACATGATGTTAGAAGTCAACATTTTTTTAAATATTGTATAATTTTATACAAAATTAAAGCTTAAGATTGTTTTTATGTTATTTTAATGTATAAGGATTAACAGATAAATCTAGTAACGTAATGAACCATTTTTTCTATGTTCTTAATAACTTAAACTTGTGTCCGTTTTTTAAATTATGTGAAAACCATGCCAATTCAATTTATTGATTAAATATTTGTTCATTAAGTATATTGTAGTATTATTTGACTGCTATTAAATTTTTTTCACTGAAATTGCATAATAAATTAAAAGTTGATAACAACAAAATTCATGTCTGTGAAACGATGTAAAATTAAACAAGTCACCTTATTCACTACAAATATTCGTATTATGCACTTCTTGGTTGTGGCAAAACTCGCTAAGTGACATACAAAAACTTGATAAATGCAATTCTGTTGTCAAAAATGGTTGTGGCAAAAGTAAATAATTACTTTTTTATTTTTATAATAATATAAAGTAGCATTGTGTCAGACTATTTAAATTATCGAGTTGAACTGGTTTTACAACATATAAAAATCTCGACAGTAAATTTTCTTCACCTTGAAAATCTATCGCCGTTTTTTAGTAAAAAAAACACAAAAACTCAATTATCTCGGAACTTTGGTTTTGTTAGTTGTTTAATTCTGCCACGACGGGGACGATATGTGGGATCGATTCCCACTGCATTCCACGCCATGTTATAATGTATACAAAGGCTGACTCGTATCTGGTAATTGAAGACTCACCCTTAAGCCACGTCTGACGTATGACGTGACTATCAGTACAGTCGAACCTATCATGTCTAAAGAATAGCTACAGTGTTGTACAGTGCGGCTTATATAATTATGAATTAACAATACTTGCAAAACAAAAGAAGTGAAGTGAATTTAATGACCTTGAAGACTTAAGAAATATTCTAGTGTCAAATATGTCAATCAATATCTAGAAATCAAGATTCCATGATCCCGTAGATGCTATAGTTCTTGATGCATTGTTATTTGATGCATAGTAGTAGCACATCCGCACTCTTGATATTACTCTCATCAAATATGCGACAAGGAACAAGTTCGATAATGTCGCGGCTATGTCGTCCAACATCGCTGGACATCGCCCGATGTCTTTCGATGTCGTTCAAAGACAAATTGTTCCTAGCCCGGAAGCTTTAATCTTAACCAAAGTAAACAAATTATTTTCTTTAGTCGACAAAATCGTATAAAAATGTTGCATAGACGCTTTCTTGGAATTCACTTCCTATAACTTAATTATACACCGTGAAAGTAAGTAGTGGTTTTGCAATAAAATGATTCTCACTTAGTAGTAAATTGCAGTTATTATATTAAAATCAATAAATACCAGTTTTACGGAAGCTATAACGAAACTCAAAAACATCCTCAAACCGTATTAGGGCGTAGAGCTTCTTTAGCTTAGTAATCATCAAATTCATGCGATAAGCAGTACCTGAATACGTCACATCTCGTAAAAGAACTATCGTATCTCCCGCTTTCGAGTTGAATTTTGATTTTTATAAAGAAATCACTAGTCTGTTCAGAAAGATAGATAAACCACCACTAAAATTTCACGGCGTATATGTAAAATTATGTCAATAAATAAATAAACACCCTCACTTTATATCGTACTAGCTGTGCCAGCGACTTCGTTCGCGTTTCCCCCGTTTTTTACACATTTTCCATTGTATCTTTGCTCCTATTGGTCGCAGCGTGATGTTATATAGCCTAAAACCTTCCTCGATAAATGTTCTATACAACGCAAAAAGATTTTTTCAAATCGAACCAGTAGTTCCTGAGATTAGCGCGTTCAAACAAACAAACAAACAAACAAACAAACAAACAAACAAACAAACAAACTCTTCAGCTTTATAATATTAGTATAGATAAGACTTAAATTTCGCGTTCCATTATAAATACAAAAGATGGCCCAAATATTTATTTTTATTTCCTCCTTTTATTTTTACTTTAAATCGGCTAATAAAAGAATCAGAAATCTCGTAAGTCTTTTGACGGCGAATGCGACGCCAATTAAACAACTTTTTTATCATGTTCCGAAATTATTTTAACTCCGACCCGAAACGAGTTTAAAGAAAGTTGCTTGTTTTTTTTAAACAATTATATAGATAGATAGATAGAATAATACAACATTATACAACATTTTTCATTTAGAAACTCTATTTAAACGTGTCTGTTGATCTTTGGAAAAGGTTTTTCATATGTAAGGAAGGAGGTTTCGTAGTCAGCTTCTAATTCAGATATTTTCTGCAGCACAAGCCAAATAATCCATCTGCCTCAGATTTGCATCCGTTTCTTGCTAGTTTTCTTATTGCATTCTACAATTTAGAAGACAAACAGCTACTTTAAAATTAGTCTTTATGGGTCTACACGCGACATTAGGAGTAGCAAATTACATAGCTACTTACTGCCCGACGTTTCGATTGGGTTACACCAATCGTGGTCGCGAGCGAACTGGCGCCGCCCGTCAGCTACTTATTATAAACAAATACCCCAGTAATTCATAACTAATCTGAAGTGTAAAATTTAAGTTGGCTTAATATATTTACGAAAAGCGTCGATGGCTGAGTGGTTAAGGTCGTTGCTTGCCATGCGAGAGGTCGCCAGTTCAATCCCGCCAGGTACCAATGTGTTTTTCAAATTTGAAATTCATATGTACCATCATTCGAGGCTTTAACGGTAAAGGAAAACATCGTGAGGAAACCAGCACACCTGAGAGATTTTTCTACGGTGTGTGAAGTCATGTCAGAGGCCTATGGGCGGTTTAAAAACTCTGACACCAGGTTGTTCATCAACCATACGATAAGAAGAAGAAGAATGTATTTACGATGAAATCAAAATAAGAATTGTCTTTTACCTTTGAATCAAAATTGAATTAACTTTCATTATCAATTTGATTGCTTTTAAACCGACTTCAAAAAAAGGAGGAGGTTCTCAATTCGTCTGTATTTTTTTTTATGTTTGTTACACACTGTGCTTATCTACACGAAATACAAACAACATCGCATTCAAAAACATACCTATCAAATTCCTACTCAAATAGTTCGGCTTTGTATTTTATTCTTTAGTAATTTTTTGTATGTCGGGCTTTGAAGGCGGTTTTTTATTTTTGACATTTTTCTTTTTAAACTATATAATATTGACAGTCAAAAAAATTATGTTCCAATACGAAGTCCATATGACACGGATATTCATACAAATGCAGAATTTTGATAACTATGCAAAACGCGGGGAAGTCTAGAAAAGCGTTGGGAGAATTTTCGCTTAAGATTCGGCCGAGAGTGGAAAAGTTAACAATGTGGTTAAAGTTATGAAGCTAGAATGATCAAAACTGACGAGCCATGAAGCCAACGGGGATCAACTACGTGAAATGTAGGTCAGTAGCATACGTAATGCGAAATATACGCAAAAACATAGCAAAGTGAAAGCTTCTATTTACGAAGGAATCAATATGGTCAAATTAAAACTATAAGCCCAACAGAAAAATATCAGGATAGATAGAGATTTGAAGTGGCAAACAAAAGAAAGTATAAGCTGCTCGTACAAAAGCCGGCTCTGTTTACACCTGCACCTCTTCACACAGCAATATCCGGTCTAGTTTTATATTGTTTCCACTCCGAGGACCTAAGCAAACTCGACTCACGACCGGATTAATCCAATTATACGTATCTACTTTAAAAGTTCATCTGTATTATCTGCTTAGTCGCGTATTTTGTACAAATTGTTCGAGTTGTGAACTACGAGGCTCGCCCCTAAAAGGTATTTCGGATTACGCTATCTGTTACGGCTAATAAACAATAAAAAAATATTGCCACGCTTCGTTACAAGGTAACAAATGAAAGTTAAATTAGTTCTGTTGATAAAGGACCGACCTAATAGATAAAGGGAAAAAGTTATGAACTAAATTATACATCGTGAAAAAATTTAGTTTTAAAAAATGTTTAGTTAGGTAGTTACCAACCATACCACCCAACTGGGTGGTATGGTATTTCTTGTCAAAGTTTTCTATCGGTGTCTTATCAGAATGAAACAATACACCGTGAAATTTGAGTGGTTGTTTTCCCGCAGTTAAATGATTCTACCTTAGTAGCACAATAGATTTGTAAAGTTAGTTTTTATTAAAATCAATAAATGCCGGTTTTACGAAAGGTATAACCGAAACTTTAAAGTACGTTCAAACCACTTTATTACTTAGGGCGTAGAGCTTCTTTAGCTTTAAGCATCGAAGTCATGCGGCAAGCAGTACCTGAAAATGTCACATCTTAAAAAACAACGATAGCTCTTATCGTTTTCGAGCTGGAAAAATATTATTTTGAAAATTCGAAAAAAATGTTTGCATGATTCGATAGTATTACTTTACTAAAGGCAAATCATTCTGCCACGGGAAAACAACCACTCAAATTACACGGAGTATAGCTTGATAAAACTGAGTTAAGATATTATTAAGAAAGATGAACATTTAAAGCACACATAAATAAAAGGTAAATATTTAAATTACTTAGATTTCGGGGACTTTCAACTTAGTCATCACATTACGAGGTAGGTTATTTTAGCTTTTTAAGTTGAAGCGGAAAGTTCGTAAAGCTCGCAGTGTCGGTCCTGCTGGCACTCACACGTTGCCGCAGGGAAACCTCCACAAGGATTCACCTCTGGCTGTAACCCTTTCTAATTACGTTGAATGTCGACACAGACTAACCTAAATCATGAACTTTGACTTTCTGCGGACATCAGGATGCTATTAAAACATTCTTGCGTTGCTACAAATGTTTCAAGAATCGGAATTTGACTATTTATCTACAACTATCCTATATAGTAAAGTATTTTTTTTTCAATTAGTGTATGGTTCACATTCTTTTTTGTACCTAAATTTAGAACTTAAGACATACTGCCCCAATAATGTCTCGAATGAGAACGCAATTATTGTTGATACACAAATTTATTTTACCTATTTATTTTCCATAAAATATTGTGAGGGGTCCTCACATAATCACATGTAAGTGATTTCTTTATTGTTACTATTGTTGTTTATCCTATGTTAAAAATGTTGATTCTTCCTAAAATAAACAAATAAAAGAAATATTATAGAATTTCATTTTCAGGAAAGCAATACTGTATTCAAGTACAATTAGTGTGTACACACATTTACCAACATAAGAATGTTAGCAAAATGCTTGAGCTACTTTATTTATTCAGCGTAAACCTAAATCGACTAACCGTCTGACATCATATGTTTTTATCGAATACTTAGCTTCTTATAGCGACTTCGTTCACGTGATGTCGTTTGCGTAAAGCATTATTAGTTAGGTACTTTAATAAAACTTATCTTCTTTATTATACCTAAACAGGTAATTGCATAAAGTTTCATAAACATCTCTTCTATAGTTTATGTATGATATAGGAATAGATTGATTCACAAAACTTTCTTGTTTATCATATGAACGGCGACATAGAGTAAAAAATATTTGTATTAATTCGTACAATTTAAATTAATTCGTCATGTTTAAAATATAAAATGTTCAATGTACTTGTGCTTTTTTTATTTATTTTGTCATGTGTTACTGAATAAATATTAATATTATCTGTTATGCACTATTACACTTATAAACTTTTTTTTTTATTCTAGAAGACTCACCCTCAGATCGACTTCGACTCCCGGCAGCTCGAACTGTCGCCGCGGCTGTGCCTCTCTGGGCACGTGCCGGAAGAACTCTCGTCCGTCCTTGTACCACTTGACGGAGTAGAGCACGTCGCTGGGCCCGAGAGCCCATCGGCACGAGAGCTGCGCGCGCGCACCCAGCGGCACGTGCGCCGGCACGCGCAACTCCAACAGCTCCAGGCAGCTCGCGCCGGGCTCTAAGGACAGAAGGGAACTATGAGCGAGGCCCTATATGTGTGTTCCATTGTGTTGCGTCGTCGCTGCGTTGTCTTCCATATTCCGCTAAAGCTTTTTCATACTTAGTTGCCACGTTGAGTAGCGTCTGTGGCTACAGTTTACGTTCGTATGGCACCAGACTAGGGGTTTCTTTGAAACAGCCAGGAAATTGGTACTTTTGCAGTAGCTGGGTTCTAAAGTAGCAAATATATTATGTTGAGCCGGAGAAATGCATTTTACCCCGTCATTCACGTAGGGTTTTTCTTATAAAAAGACTCTCAGGATAACCTCACTCTACCTGAGGGTAAGCGGTCGTGAGGTCCACATATGAGCTGCTTAGATACTGTATTACGCCATGAAGAGTCCGGGATTATATGAGGGAGGGAAAACATGAGCTGGAAGGGACATGCCTTAATAGCACGGGGCAGAAAAGAGGAACTGAATATGTATGTGAATGGCAACTCTGACTAGCACGTGTAGTTCGGGAGTGGTATGGGGTGGGACTAGTTAAAATAACTCTTCGGAGCATTCCCCATTATAAAGACTATAGATATTTGACTGGCTCGGTGGAACAGTGGCAAGTGACTCAGGTTCATAACCTACGGTTCCAAGAGTCGTGGGTTCGATTCCCACTCGGGACAAATATTTGTGTGATGAACATCGGTGTTTGTTCCGTGTCTGGGTGTATTATTAAATATATTTAAGTTTATTTGTGTATCCACTGTTGATTCTGATATCCGTAACACAAGTGCTTAAGCTACTTACCACGGGATCAGATCAATGTATGTGATGTTGTGCAATATTTATTTATTTATTTATTTATTTATAGAGAAGACTAAAAAAGCGCAATGTCAAGAACATCAAGCAAGGATTTTGCAGAGAGATGAGAGCAATACTCCACACACGAGGTGGTTCCCAAAATCCTCTGGTTCATAAAATAGTAAGTTAGATCCTTTTAAACACATTTGAACATTCATTACATCTATAATATAAAAATGAATCGCAAAATGTGTTGGTAAGCGCATAACTCAACAACGCCTGAACCAATTTGGCCAATTCTTTTTTTAAAACGTTCGTTGAAGTCCAAGGATGGTTCTTACGGCGAGAAAAAATCGAATATTCTCCGGGAAAACCATAAAAACAGCCCTTTTCTTTTTCACATTTTTTTGACGGGACGAAGTCTGTCGGGTCAGCTAGTTTGAAATAAAACTAATTTTACAATCCGTAAATCCGTAAAAAGCGCGCGTGTATTGTTATTCTAAACATTATTTACAGATCCGCAGTGCTCGCGTAAATAATAGACAATACTTCATACATAACATTGAAAAGTCTAATGGCCTGTTATCGATTTTTTACATTTATGATTATTTTAAACCCATTTCCAACTCTCGTCAGGTTTTTCAAATAGACCTGTAGAAATAATGCAACTGAAACGATTATAACAATTGAAGAGGAATGCTTTTAGAATCGATGTTCGCCCTAGCAAACAAAAAGATCAGCAATGGAGTAAGGATTATTAATAATAGAGTAATATGTTCAATCTAAACTTTAGATAAAAACTGTTAGATTCTAAAGAACCATTTTATTATTTTAATTTTTTAAAGAAATCTAATTTTGCAGGTAAAAATCTCCTGTAATTTAAATCTATAAATATTATTTAGAGATCCGCCGTTTCGACCTCTTTACACGGGCTCGGGTGAACTCTTTTCCTTAAAACCTACAAAAATAAAGGTTGACACATTGACCGCATACGTTGCAGATGATTTTTACACTGTTATAAACTTGTTCAGGTTGAAATATTGCACAATATTCGCTTGCGGCTGGATAGCTACAAGCATTTTTATTTGGCTGTAGGTAGCGTGTTATGAAGGCAAAAATCCATTAAACGCCACGTCAAATAATTTCCCATGTGACGCTCGCTCGCGGCCCGTAAAAGAGGCACTATTGCCCCCGCCCAGCGGATAATATTACTTTACGACCCGTGGGGCGGGGCTCGAATGTAAGTAAATTGGTGAATAAAGACAACGAGCACCAAACAGTTACAGCGTATGCCAATATTATTACATTCTAAGCCCGGAACGATTGTCAGCCAGCAGGTGACTACGACAATTAAGCCCTCGACATTAAAAAAATATTGCCCTATTTTATTTTGCCTGTAAAATAGGACGCTCGCTGAATAGAATTTCGTCTGTATTTGTTTGAGTTTTAGCTTTTATTTTTGTTTAACGACTACAATGATATTGCCATTTGTTTTCATGATGAAAAAAATCACAATATGTGAATAATTTCTAAACTCAAATTTAAAATAAAGAGAACATTGTGCAATGAACTATATTTTTTTAAAACATTCATAATATAAACGATTTTGTATGTAGTTGTATTTGTAGCACTCGCTTGGTGTTTGTCGCGATAGCGTGACTATAGGAGGTTAATTAGAATTCCTGATATCTTTAAACGCAGGTTAATAAAGAAAACAGTGGAAGTACAGGACACAATCTTGAAACAACGGTATAGCAATCACCTACGCGAATAAATGAATAAAATAAGGAAGTACAACGTAGTTAGTAAAGTAATTTGGTTACTCGAATACACTACTAGAATGAACTTGATGGAATGGGTATGTAAGGCGTTTTGGACGGTTTTTGCAGCAAGTTAAGTAACTTTGATTATTATAGAAACATTCCATCGACTTTGAATGAGTTTATAGAGCTAAAATTTATTCAAAGATGTTATGTTTACCATGAAATCTCGACAAAATCGGTTTCACTACAAATAATGCAAACCTATTTTCGAGCTCGAAATTTAAAAATAGCTCTCCGATTGAAAAATAAACATTTGCAAGGTAGTGTATCTGACATGTGGCGATTTTGGCACGCAACGTATAAAAGGGCTACTAGATGGGCCCTCGAATCGCGGAAACGGTGCTAAGTGAGCCACCGCGCGGCGCGACACCGCCCTCGAGGATCGCTTACGAGATAGTGCACGTTCCACTGCTCCAAAGGGGTCTGACGAGCCACCACCCCTAATACAATATTTTGCAGTCTCGCGTCGAGCCGTGTCATTATATTCAAACAGCTCCCAAGACCACTCTACAAGTTGAAGCCAATCTTCTCTTTCCGCCTTAACTTGGCAGATCTGCATTGAAAATCTAAAAAAAAAATTATTTTAGAATTACGAAAATCTTGTGCGCAATGTTTGATCTGTCTAGTGTTCTAACTAGAATCTTCAGTAATACAAACATTATTTGTCTTAATTATTTTTCATAGAATTTAGGTAAAAATATTTTTTTCTTAATATTCATATCTTTATTCATATTCGAATGTTACCACATGTTTCCCAAATTTCCAAAAAAAATCTGTGTTTATATTTCGGTCAACGAGAAATTGTACCTTTATATATAAAGCCAATATTTAGATTTCTCACATAATAACAAGTTTAACTCGTAAAGCATGGCCGGTCCCTAAGCGATGTCAAACTCTCGTAAATAGATTCATAGGTCGAAGGTCTAAGTTTCAAAGTAGGTGCAAACTCTACATTGTAAGCTCCAGTCGAATGGTCAAATTTTTATATTGCCTAAAATAATAAACCAATAGCGCATCATACCGAAAAGGCAATAAGGTAAAAATACAAAGTCAACAAAATGGATAGTTTCTTATAATAAATCCTTTTCATCCTTCTCAGTCCAAGAATAGCATTTGTTTCACTTCTGAGTCTACCCACACAGGGGAAATTTTCTGAAAGCCGTTTCTGGAAAATGCAGGAGCAGGAGTATTTACCTACTAATAGCTCATTTGATTTTCATAGGTCAAGGAGTGTTTAAGATTTCGTGATTGGTCTGTGTATGAATAAGCATTTAGATAATTTGTAGGAATTAAAAGCCTTTACCTTTTATATGCCTTATATACATACATATAGACAATGTCGCTAGGTATTCATATACGTACAAAGACTTTATTCAAGGCACTATACGATTTTTTGATTATATAATAATTGTATTCAAAACATACTTAAATATTTATCTACCTATGTTGAATATTTCAGCAAATTAAACGAATTCCGCTTATAAGGGAAATATTTATAAGTTTATCTTTCCTCTGAACTAGAACAGGTTTTAATTCTACACATTTAGATATAATTTGATCAAATACACCATTAAAATGCAGACCGAGGCAGAGCATGTTTAACTCAAGATTCGTAGAAAGTATGTAGAAAGCGAAACAGGAACATATTTGATTTAACAAGAAATTATATTAGCGTGAATATGTCTATTAGCAAAAGACCAAATCATGCAACAAATTCATGGAATTGGTTAATGAATGTCAAGTCAGCTCCTGTAGAGACTTTAATGGTAGAATCAAACCACTTTGTATTTTAAACGTGCTTAATATTTCATAATAGAAAGGCGTATGGTAACTAATTAACTTCATGTATTTGATTAAATTTGCAAACAAAGACAATTAAAAATATACCTATGGAACAATGCGCATAATTTCCATTGTGTAACACAAGCATATTACAGTAACCAGAAATACCAAAACACGGCTAGTTTTAATTGGGCGTGAACCTACGCAATAGTAGGAGGGTAAAACAGAATTTTTGCCCTGAATACGTAATGCATTCGGATGGTGTACCAGGTGCGGTGGTAATACGGCTATAGCCGAAAGTAACGTATGGTTTCAATATGACAGTGTTATCAGACACACCAGCAGACGGTTTGCATGTTTTATGTAGCTTCATACACGATATACCTACCTTTGTAATGTTTTACCATAACAAGGAAAATTATAAAAGATTGTTAAAAAATACAAAGATTACGAGTTTTTTTTTAGTTTGTCTATGCTTAATAACATTATACATATAGTTGTACAGTGGCTTTTTCTCATAACTACGTATTATATAATATTAGTCTCAACTAAAGGTAATTTATTATAATGAAATAATTAATGGCCCGGTAATCAAAAACTGGTAGGTTCTAGCCATAGATTGAGAGTGGAGGATGGATGGGTATTGCGCTGCAGTGTGCAGTGGGACGATACAGGATACATCATAAAAAAATTAAAAGGCAAATTATTTTGCGGCTACTGCATTAGCCGCGGTGACTAGACTGACAGGGAGACATAAAGAACACATAAAGAACTTCGCCATAGCTCGCTAACGAAACCACAGCATTGGTATTGATCTTCTGCGAACCTGTCGAAATAAAAGGCTGGAAAAGCAGACTAACTGAACATTTTGACTAACATATTTTTATGTTCGGAATATTTGTAAAACACATGACACACAAAGTGACATGTTTGACAATGAACCAGCAGAATGACGCAATAATTAAAAGCGATCTTAGTGTAACGACAGCAGAATATGAAATGAGCCCAGTAATTGGATCGGAAGTGGATGATGATTTATGTGCAATTTGCAATAAAAGTGCTTAACCACTGGAAATATCTTTATTGACGTTAACTGCTTTGTGAAAACATGCATGGTAATTGTGCCTGAATTCAATTAAAATTATTCCCATTTTACTTTCGAAATAAATCTTCAGTAGATGAGATGTATGTGTGCAATGGAGTAAACGTGGTGAGTTAGTACGCGATTGAAATTTTCGTTTAATATAAGCCTTATTTAGTGTGGTTGACTGGCTCAAGAGTGCCCTCTCCGACAAATATTTGTATTATATTTGATAACACTGTTTTTTCTGATATCTGTAACACAGTACTTAAGCAACATAGCAGAGTCAGATCAATATGTAATGTTATATAACATTCATTTAATTTATTTATTATTTCAGTATTGTAATGTGTATAGTTCTACAATTTACAGTAGGCACTTAATTCATTTTCCGTTAAGAGGGAACTATTTATTAAGAATTTATTGTAAACAACCTGTGACTTAACTAGAAAGCTAGACATTGTTCCCCAAATGCGAATGAAAAATAAATTCTAAGTCGTTATACAAAAATGCGAACAGATGTTATTCACAAACCAGCATTGCATGCATTCGTGCATTTTATTCGTCATCCTAACAATGTTCATTAACTGCAGCCCACCCTATGAGTCACTGCCTAAGCCCCTAAACCGGTGTTTCGTTCCTTAGTGGAATGCATAAATAAAACCTATTCATTTCGGAATGCGTTCTATTACTAAGTAACGTTTTAATTAGTTTAGAATAGAATAGCATAGAATAATATTTTATTTAGCACACAAATAGAAACAAACCAAACATACAGAAAATAAAAACAAACCAAACATACAAAAAAATAATAATAAAAACAAACCAAAACATACAATTCTGTTTCAGTTTAGTGTATTTCATTTTCAAAAATTAGAAAAGTTGATTTTAGAGGTATATGTATGTACGAGTTGTGCTGCATAGTTTCAACTCGAGTTCATTATAATGTAGTCGAACCGCTAATGGGGAGCTTTTAGCTCTCAATAAATTCACAGAACTGTACCTATTTTTGGTTGAAAAATAATTCGTTTTGTTTCATATAAAATTTCAACATACGTAAAGCGTTGACTATGAATATAGTATTTTTATAAATAGAGATTAAAATGTTGCTGAACGACTATATTAACAGCCCGAATCTAGATTTCGGACTCAATTGGGAATTAGCGGACGATTGAACGATACGATAGGTGAACAAAAACATTTTACAGCTATATATTTTAATCCTATTAGGAAAATATTTTGGTCATTTGAGCGCAGCTATCAAATGTATAAAAACATAGATCGTAAATTTTTAATTTGAAAAAAATTACATTGAGCTTTAAAAGCATTAAAAACAACAAATAAAAAAACATAGATCGTATTTCGTTAAATATTAAAAGTTCCCCAGGATTGACTATCTTCCTTTATATAGTAATACGTCCATGAGTGAACTAGTGTTGTGACATATCTAATACTATTTAGGAAATGGGTTAACATATACGTGATACGTAAGTACTTTTGTTCGTAGACATACTGCACTTATTTACTGTGAAGTATTGGCTAGTCACTTAAACGAACAGTAAATAATAAGAGAATATGAACCGCTGTACAGTTAATATGGTACTACGGTGAATTGAAAATCTTAATTTTATAAATAAATCAACCATTATAGCACATAAAACTGTGACGTCATTAGATGCCAGTCATCTGTGAACGTGTACGATAACAATTTATGAATGCTTACCATGGCCTGGCATATTATGTCAGCGAATAGAATTGACAGCTGTCAAAATGGGAAACTAATCCGTTGTTCACAGGACGTCATGCAACAAGTACCTTTTGATATTTTAAGCAATACTAAATTCATTACTGCCGTCTCGGATACACGCAACACTGGTCAGACAGAGTTGATCTATGATATAGAGCTACCTATCTGTGGTAATAGAGTTTGACAATTGTGGGAACCAAGGAGGGACAAATCGAGAGTTTTACGGTGTCGCGTGTGTTTCAGCGTCCAATGTAAATGAACATTATAGCAGATATGTAATTGTAGGATCCGCGCTAATACCTATTAACGTGCTATCTGCTATGTCTTTGTAACAGATATAGAGCACCTAGGTAGGTATGTTCCGCAAAATATCACAGCCGTCGAGTAAATTTATTTGATCCCTTATAGGTATATCGTAGGTACCTATAAGTTGCAAAATTTTAAAGTCGTTAAATTTATAAATCACCCAAAGACATTATCAATAAAATACCGAAACCAGAAAATCACTTAATAATTAAATAAAAAGTTAGTCGTTAATCGTTTGCATGGACGAAAACGTTCAACCATTAAATTAGAATCGAGATTAGGAATAGGTACGTAGTCGACAGGAACAAAATAAAACGTGCCGGTTTTAGTGAAAATTCCTTTGAAAATTTCGTTTCTCGCTTTTCAAATAAAGTGAGCCTTTCGAAACTTTTCGTTACATCTAAAACGTGATCCGTAAAAACTGATAAAAAATCGTGTTCCATTACAATCGGCGTTCGCCGGTCTCGTCGTCTGTTTTACGTCAGACACATGTGTCGGACTCCATCGCCCGACCCGCTTTGCACATGGGCCTCAATTGAGTGCCTTTTAATCGTGGCTCACTTTCAATGATTGGCCCCGTTTCGGACAAAGTACATGAGCCTCGTTATGTGTCACTACTAAACGATCAGTAAGTATACACTTTGTTTTGTGACTTGTTGATAAGTACGTTACTTTCAAACTCTAAACAAATGATCATTTATGGTACAGAAAACGATTGCTTACATTGTATTCATGTATTGCTTACATTGTACATTGTTTTATTATATCGCATTAGCTGAAGTGGCAGTGGGCTGGCCACATCAGCCGTAGAACCGACAACCGCTGGGGCAAAGGAGTTCCAGAGTGGAGACCGCGTCTCGGCAAACGTAGTGTAGGACGCCCTCAGGCCAGATGGAGTGACGATCTGCGCGGGACGACTGGTACGAGCTGGATGCGAGTAGCCGAAGATAGAGATAAGTGACAAGCATTTGGGGAGGCCTATGTCCAGCAGAGGACGAAAGTGAATGTGTGAGTGAAAGTGTGAGTGAAAGTGAAAAGCTTCATGTTTACGTTTTTGTTAAAACGACCCATCATACTGAAGCTAGCACAAAAATAACCGTATATCATTACTAATATTATAAATGCGAAAGTAACTCTATCTGCCTGTCTGTTACGCTTTCACACATAGAGTACTGAACCGATTTAAACGAAATTTGGTACAGATATAGTCCAGGGCCTAGAAAAGGATATAGGCTACTTTTTAGCCGACTGCGCTATAAAGAAGTAAGTAATGTTTTACCCGTTAAACGTCTCTACGCGGGCGGAAAGCTAGTTTACTATACACCATTATCTCACATACTTTCCCACTACTGGGACAAGGGCCTGCCCTAAACAAGGGCTTACTATTATTAGATGTTTATTAGGATCTGTTTCCATTTTACTAAGTTTCACCAATAATTAATTGTACTTTAATTACGAATCATAAATTTATATTAAATATTTAAAGCATTCTCAATCTAATTAATGATTCGAAATCATCCGTAATTATCATATGATACCGTTTTTACCGTTTTTATTAGGGCCGATATATGTATAAAGGCGTCCGACCAATTTCAGCCGTGGCGGCCGATCTCATTTGAGATCAGCCAATTGCGCAGGACATATTATAGTGCACAAGTGTGCGCGCAAACACAAGTGCACTCTCTATTCCCTTACTCTCATAATTCGGTGAGACGGCAATCCGACATGACCGATGAGAGATCGGGCGCAGGACCACCGGCTTAACGTGCTTTCCGAGGCACGGGCGTTCAACCGCCAACTTCCTAACTCCGGGCTGAGTAATTTCATTACAGAAAAACTCACACAAATTTTGCCCGACCCCGGATTCGAACCGGGGACCTCTCGGTCCTAACGCAGCACTTGCTACCAATAGACCAACGAGACAGTTAAATATGTATATACATATATGGGCCCTAAATTATTATATTCATAATTAACGTATTGTTTAATATCATAAGATTAATCTAAACAAACCCGCTCGGAGGCCATACGCAATCGCCTTCAACACTCAAGAATGGGTCTGCAAACACTGAAATGATATAATGAGCTCTATTTAAATATAATTATAAAGAAATGCGTAGGAACGGCCTGTTCCCGTTTTTTCAATTTTATTGCTTGATTAAAAGCCAGTAAATAAGAAGGTACCTACACAGAAATCAGCTTCATTAATGATATTTATTGAATCTTTCGTCAGTGAGCATTCAGAACCAAAAACATACACAGCCACAAAACATACAAATATATTGGTGAAATAGACCGATCATTTTAAAATGTAATTATTGGCCGAAATGTATTTATGTATTAGGAAACCTGAAAAGGCAAAGGTTTATTTAAAATAATTGAAAATTATCAATTCCAGGACTTTTGCCATAAAATCGCCTCTGCACATAATCCTATTACGTATTGTACTAGAAACGCACAATCGAATATTATTATTAAATTACTTAATTTGGCGTAAAATTACTTACCTACCTAAATGTAATTATGTAAGTCTGAAGCTTTATTTCCAATGAAATTGGGACCGTGCGAAGTGGGTGGAGGGAGAAATGTCACTGATTGTCAAAAACGCATGTAATCTTATGAGATGTCCGTTGTTATTGCTAGCGGCGGCCGTTGGTACTAATTTCACTCCATAAGATTTAACGAAAAAAAAGCCCACAAAATGAGGGCAGCACCGTCGTGCACGCTGCCAATAATAAACTTAGATGTTACCTCCATTGTAATTTTTAGGGTTCCGTAGCCAAAATGGCAAAAACGGAACCCTTATAGTTTCGTCATGTCCGTCTGTCCGTCTGTCCGTCTGTCCGTCTGTCACAGCCGATTTACTCGGAAACTATAAGTACTACAGTGATGAAATTTGATGGGAATATGTGTTGTATGAACCGCTACAAAAATATGACTCTAAATAGTAAAAAAAAGAATTGGGGGTGGGGCCCCCCATACATGTAACTGAGGGATGAAATTTTTTTTTTCGATGTACATACCCGTGTGGGGTATCAATGGAAAGGTCTTTTAAAATGATATAAAGTTTTCTAAAAAACATTTTTCTTAAAGTGAACGGTTTCTGAGATATCAGCTCTCAAAGTCGTAAAAAGTATGTCCCCCCCCCCTCTATTTTTATAACTACGGGGTATAAAATTCTAAAAAAAATAGAGGTGATGCATGCTAATTAACTCTTTCAACGATTTTTGGTTTGATCAAAGTATCTCTTATAGTTTTTGAGATAGGTTGATTTTTATTATATTTGCTGCTACGGAACCCTTTGTGCGCGAGCCCGACTCGCACTTGGCCGGTTTTTTGATACTTCACTGACATTCATGTAACAGAGGATTCGAAATAGCATGCAGTCAAAGAGATAGCTATATCGCACACAAGGTACCCTAATAAGGACAGATTTGCGTCTCAATCAGAGCGTGGTTACACCATATTATCTGCATCTTGTTTATTATAATAATATCATTGTTTATTACCATAAAATAAAAATAAATGTAGGATAACATTTTACTAATAATGCAACCTACTTTCCACTTCATCTTCAGCCCATTTATACGTCTCCAGTGCTGGGGCACGGGCCTACCCTAAACTAGGGCGATAAGACCTTAGTCAACCACGCTGGCTAAATGCGGGTTGCTCTACTACACAACCTCAGAATTTCTTCGTAGGTGTGCAGGTTTCCTCACGATGTTTTGCCTTAAAGCGTCAAATAATCGTACATAAGAATTTCAAATTGGAAAAACATAGTGATACGTGGCAGGGTTTGAACTGGCGACCTCTCGCATGGCAAGCAACGACCTTAACCACTCAATTTTCATAATTTTTTGTTGAATTTATGATGAACATTTAATTTCGTTAATTCCAAATCTTAAATTTACTACTACGTATTGGTATAAGTTCTCGATGTTAATTTAAATTGGATTACCACACGTTACCTAAGAAAACGTATAAAGAATCATGAGACACAGACAAACATACAACAACTTCGTATCCTCTAGAGGTTTCGTGATGCATTTTGAGGTCCGGGAATAGCGTCCCGGGAATGCTATTAAACTAGGTATTTCCTGGTAAATTAAAACAAACACTTTGATTTCCTGAGACTTGTAAAATTATACAATTTTCAAGTACGAATTTAAATCATGAAGTGAGTTCTCTTAGTGAAGAGCATGCAATGCAGGTACTTAAGTTTAATAAATGTTTAAATTAACCCTCTTATAACTGCCGCGAAAACGTTGAAGGAGCACTGTAGACTTGCTAAAGGGTTAAAACTCTGTAAAAGCAAACATACTTCATTAACAAAAAGCTGACCGACCATAATTTTAATATACCACGAAACGCCCGTTACGTACGTTTATTTTTCTAGTACTAAAAAACTCAACTTTGTTCGTGGAATCTCGCCAATAATTTGAATACGGAACACAATAATTTGTAAGATAGGTAATCTTTTATACCTACAAGGTAAGTTAGTAGTTTGTCTTACACGATATTTTTCCGCAATATAGTTGTTCAGATATCGAAACTATGTATAAATCGATTCAGCCAAAAGCGTGATAATTGGAGACAAACATACATAAAACTCTTTTGTGAGCAAATCAAAGAGCACACTAACGCTTTGCACTAAAACGATTACCCAAAGATTGACTTGATTTTGCAATAGATTTCTTTAGGGTGATGAATTGTAACATTCAAAGTATGATAAGGTATCCTACAGATTCGGCTGACACGGCCGATCTCTATAGATTCCCACCAACTACGTTCCCTCCCATCAATAATTTAACGGTTAATATTTTCTAGCGACGATCACCTTATTTATTTTTAAATCGTTGATTGTTTATTTCTTTAAAGTAAATATTTACAAATCTTTACATATATTACAAATACCTAAGCAAAATTAACCTAAACTTACTAAATAATCGTTGATTATAGTTAGTAGTATCGATAGTTTCAGTTAGTGTCAGTAGTCCATCTCTATTAAAAGTTAATATTTTATGTGCTTTTGACGCGTAAGCAAAAGGTAGCGGTTCGAGGAATACCTCCAGACAGGTGGAGAGGCAAAGATAGCATTACCGTAAGTATTTCTTCAAGCTTCTGAATGTAGCTTTAATTGGCTTTCACGCCGAGGCGTTTGAATGCGCGTGCCCTGAATGGCCAGGGCTGTGATTATGAAGACGATTTACATCTAGTTGCAGCATTCCACTAGAACAATACACATTCGCACAACGAACCAATTTGCTTAGGCAAGGGAGTTAGCAAGACGTTGGTGCGTCAACAAATCATTGCGGTGTTTACGACGCTCTGTCGCGACAATGACACACAGTGACTCGTTTAATTACACATAAAGTGGCCGCCAGCGGAAGCCGGCTGCTCAGAGACGTTATCGAGAACTGAACGAGCTTTTTATTGACTCAACCACTTGCCACCGGACGGTTTCAGAACCTCTGTTGTGTAGACAATCGTCAGTTTACTTTTGAAATTAGATAGTATTGTGCTAATAGAAATCAAATATCGTAAACAAATATTAGAGGCTTATACTGGAAATACATTGAAGAGTTGTAGTTCAACCAATTTGTTACATGATTAGCCTCTACACAGTTTGCGATGTTATGATTGGAAGTGAAAAAGTAGAACAAGTGAAATAATCTGGGGGCACGGCAGTGCCCCCGCCAAGTCGAACAAAAAAACGGCACGGCCGTACCATCCTTTTCTCGAAGCAATTCAGGCCATTTTCGACCCCCTGTAACTTCGTTGTGGATAAAACTAGAAATCTGAATTTTCGGTAACCATGCAGGCATTGTGAAGACATGGTATATTTGAAATTTCATTCAATTTGAACCAGTAGTTTAAAAATTATAACGGGTTAAATTTCTAAATTTTGTCACTTAATGACTGACTGACTCACCGATCATCAAAATTCTAAGGCACTTCTAGCAGGCCTAGAAGCTTCAAACTTAAAATATGAGTAGTGTTTGGTGCATGAATTAGGGAAAAACTAAAATATTTGGAAGCACGGTAGTGCAACCGCTAAGTCTAGCATTTCAAAATGTTGGTCCAGTTTTCTAGATACAAAACTGCTTATATAACTTTGTTATCCCATATAAATATAGGTGCACGGTAGTGCCCCTGCCAAATCGAGCAAACCGACGAGGAAAAAGTTGACTATCTACAAAATACTAAAAGGAATGAGATCCCATCAAAAACAATACTTGTCAAATAAACCAAGTCTCGCAACTCAGAATGTGTGCTTAGATGGTTTGGATGTTGAGAGAATGAATAGAAGACGAGGGAGTAATGAAAGGAATATAAAGAGTAAGTAAGTATGAATTGTAATGTCGACGGGGAAAGACCAAGAAAACCGACCACGACCAAATATGTCAAATCTTAAAGGAAGGTCAAATCAATCCCACCCATAATCGACGAGCGTGCATGAAGAGATTGATGGATGTGGTAAAAGCGAAAGTGGTGTGCTAGGACCATAGACTTTTGACTGGCTCGGTGGAACAGTGGTTAGTGACTCAGGTTCAAAACCTACGGTTCTAAGAGTCGTGGGTTCGATTCCCACTCGGGACAAATATTTGTGTGACGAACATCGGTGTTTGTTCCGTGTCTGGGTGTATTATTAAATATATTTAAGTTTATTTGTGTATCCACTGTTGATCCTGATTTCCGTAACACAAGTGCTTAAGCTACTTACCACGGGATCAGATCAATGTATGTGATGTTGTGTAATATTTATTTATTTATTTATTATTTATAGCACATGGCAGGAAGTGATCTCTGTTTGCCTCTCTGGGAAAAAGGCGTCATTCTATGTGTGTTTGTATGCTAGCCTCAACAACCAGTTGTTTTTGCAATATTTAACTTTGAGTTAATCAAATTATCCAATAAAAATTATCACAATCGAACGGAATCCAGTGGACACATACCACTGGATTTCGAAGTTGTCTGCGTCATCAATAAGATGATTGGAGTTAAATTCCTTGAAGGGTTAAGAGTAAAAAAATACGGCTTTTGTGGGACATTGGAAAAATCAGTCAATTTAAGCATAGATTCTAGCTATCGGCGCCGCGACAAGAGCTTCAATTTACGTTAATTTGGGTCGCAGTACACAATTGAGGGTGCAAAAGGACCACCGGTCAGAACAAACCTACCTACCTGTGTATAACCCACATAGTGTCGTGAAGCTTCGTTAGTTAATTAGTTTGCACTGACTCCATCCCTGACAATACAGTTCAGCGTCTAAAGTACGGTACGCAAAAAGATTCGAATTAATTTACCCTGGGGCCTTAACCGCCATCGCAGGTAATAGTAGGTATTACGTACACACATACACATAACAAAAGGAATACACAAAACACACTAACCAGATTTGCAAAATGTTTATAATTAATATTGATGAAATAAATTAATTGATGCAAAAAAATCAATTTATTTATCAATTTATTATGGAGCACATAATTTCACCAATGATAATGAGAAAATAAATACTTTGGCGTCAATTATCTTATTTTATTTTTATTTATTATAGTTATAAATAAGTAGGTAACAAAGAAAATAATAAGTTAGCAAAATAGTGACATGGATATGGTTTCCGTTTTTCATGTACGAGTATAGAAATAAACCAACTTATGTAATAGGGTATTTTACTATTTTTTTATTACGATATAGTTGGATGGACCACTCGAACACAAAGGCACTGCTGAAAGTATCACTTTGATATCTCGATAACTCGACGGATATTAGAATTTTCATTGCACATTATTTGGGCGTCCTCAAAAACGCTCCATACAAACGTCCACTATCGTAATGACGTCACAACGCTAGTTCTTTGTATGCAGCAACAAGGAAGTTTGTTCGGCAGGTTCATCAAAAGTTGCGTTTATGGATATATTTTTATAATGAAAGATGTTACTAATTCTGCTATTTATAAGATGACAACGAAATTTTAAACGATTTTCGCACTTTTGAAATGGACTTTCCCACCCAACTTAAAATGTCTTTTACTGTCTCATTTCGCCAAAAAAAATTGTTTCGATTTCATTAATAATTTTGATTTACTTAAATCTTACTGCTTATCATAAAAATGGCAAGCAAAACAACCACGGACCAATCAATACCCTATTATCAGTACTCTGGCGAGAGCGCTGAATTTCAAAGATTGTATATTTATTTATATTATATTTTCTTTTACATATGTGACGAAACATACAGCTTCTGCGTATATGGACCCACCTATGTACCTGCATTATGCTGTACATGCCTACATTACATAATCGGTAACAAAAAAAGAGAGTGTAAAGCGTCCCTAGCGCTTCAAGTTGATAGTAGTTTTCCCGCACTGTTACTTTGTTTGGGCCTGTAGCACTACCATGAGTTTAAAACTTACGCACTCGATATCGCCTATGTAAATATGTCTATGAAAAACTTGTACAGCGCCGCTGGTGGTTACGCGAAGAACTAAAATCGGCCGTATGAAAAAAACAACTCGATAGGTTTTTAACGTACGTAAGTTTTCGATAGCCAACTCATGGTAGGCCCTCTGATTTATATACCACGTCGACCAACCCGCACTTAGCCAGCGTGGTTGACTAAGGCCTGATAGCACTAGTTTAGAGTAGGCTCGTGCCCTTACAGTGGGGACGTATATAGGCTGAAGATAATATGCCCATTTTCCGTAATAAAACTATGTTTAAACTAAGTAATGTGTTCTCAATATTGTACTAAGATGGTGCGATCTTATTTATATCGATACGGAAAGCAACAAATAGTGTTCGATATTCATAATTCGAAGTCCGTATTCGATAGTATGATTCTAAAGAGCGTAGATAAAAGATTCTAAAGCCTCTTCGGTCAAAACTTTGAACACTCAAAATTAAGAAGACAAATAGGAGTTTGATAGGAAACGTTTCCGTGCGCGTTCACGGAAGTGCCACGGACGCGGCTGATATTGTACGTATTACGACGTATAATACGGAGGAAATACGATCCGAGCGCTTTATCCTTTCACACACATTGATAAAGTTTTAGCGCGTTTGAATGGCAATGGCTGACATTATCGTAAAAGTCGAAACTTTGTGTTGAAATAGCTCCGGCGAAACATAAGGGGTTCACGTACAATTGCTAAAGTTTCTAATATACTAGAATATATGTTCGTATTGTGCGTATAATATGTCATAAAAATATCATATTCTATAAGCTGCTTTATTCTAGTTTCATTATTTTGTGGAGCTTTCCGCCTAGTATCGTATTTTTATATTCTGAAAGTACAGACAATCACTTATTTGTATCCTTGTTGCCATACCTGCGGAAAAAACTACAGTTAGCAATATATAAACAATTGAATAGACGTTGATTTAGATCGTTTTGAAATGTCATTTATCCTATTATTATATTTTTTTATTTGTTAAAAGTAAAGTAAGTCAGATACTAAGGTTAATAAACGTATTAACGATAGGATATTTATTTAATTTAAAAAGGTATACATAAATACCAAAACATGTTATATAGACTTACTTGGTCAACTGTTGGAAAAACAAGAGATACATAGCCGCTTGTACGCCTTAAACAATTACGAAGAAATAAATTTATTGATCCAGAAAGAAGCCTGCAATGGCGGGCCGGCTTCCGATCGGGTTACGGGATCGAGACTCGCTAAACACCTCTTACAAAAGTGTCTATACACCAATTACCTTTACAAAAACACCTTTACCTTACAAGAATACCTTTTATCACTACTTTTGAGTAAATCCATTTTTTCCGAACGATCTATAAGATTTGACAAAATTACCTATAGAATTTAAAAACACAGAATTATTTTGTGAGGCAGGAAGGTTATTAAAATCAATAAAATGTTTTCTGAAGTACTTCAAATTAACAGAGTTGTTACGTTTAATTTAGCTGAATATGGCAGGTGAGTAGACTATAAAAAATATACACACAACATTTATTTCCCAGACTTCATAAATAGGCTCTGTTTGTACTTATTTGATGACTTAAATACAAACAGAGCCTATTTATCAATATCAACTAATTATTATTTGCCAACTAAAACCTTCGATAATCATCTAATTTAATAATAACACATCATATTAAATTGCGTAATTTAGTACCACTCGACTATTTGATTGCGTAGAATATTTCTTTTGCCTAAGTGCCGCACTAATGTTGGGGAAAATGCTCCTTTAAACAGATTACGTAAATCATATAATCAGCATAATACAAACAATTATAGCCTTCCTAGATATTTTTGGTTCAAAATTAATACAGATCAAATCCCGTATTGATAAATGTATAATTAAGTACTCGAAGCTTCTTATGGTTCAACTAACTTTTCTAAACCTTCTGTTTGTAGTTTTGCATGTTAAAACTTAGAATATCAAATGGCAAGTGCTGTGGACACGTCATGTCATGTCATTAGTGTATTTAACTAGAATAATAATAATGTAAAAGCTATGGAATATTGTACACTACACTGTTTGTGTTCCTTAACAATAAATAAATAAATATAATTATGTACCTCCTGGCTCACCCATTACGTAGGTACTATCAGCAACGCTGGCGGTCGACCACCTATAAGGTGAAAATCGCTTGGAGCTTACGCGTCTGTCAGAACAAGCCCCGCCCCATTTTGGTCAAGGAGCTAGCAAGAATTTTTGGGTAGATATTTGAAGCACGCTGAAAACTTGTCCTGTACCTCTCCTGTTATATCCCAACACAAAACCGCAGACCTGGCTGAGTAGCGGGGCTAAACCAACCCCCAATTTTGTTTATTTAAAAATATATTTTTATAATCCAAAAAAATATAATTTGTCAGTTCACCTGACAGGTAGAAGTTCCATCGAAATGATTTGTCTTAGTGAGTCTTATTTTGTAGTTATAAATAAAAATTTTAAAAATATTCTTGGGGGTTTGCTTTAGCCCCGCTACTCACCAGGCAGGTCTGCAGTTTCGTACTGGGATATAATAGGAGAGGTACAGGATAAGATTTCAGCTTGCCTCAAATACCTACCAAAAAATTCTTGCTAGCTCTCCTACTATTAGAACGTTTTTGCTTGGATTTTGACAGATTTTCTTCAAGTGCTCTTCTATTGGCCAGTGGGCGGGGCTAATGGCGTTTAAAGAAATCTGTTTGAAAAGTGTACTACCGCCAACATTTCCGGTTGTACGTGCGGGTCAAGTCAAGAAGTAGTTTAACCAATTGAGAAAATTTTCATAATCATAATGACACAAAATTATTACCTAATTATGATTAATCATATTGAATAATAAATATAAATAATGATGCCACATATAACAAGAATACTTCAAAATTAAAAAGGCTTTTTCTTAAAATATAAACTTCCAGTCGGTGGTCAGAATAATTCAATGAGTATAATTTAAAGACAACCATTTCTTAGGACGTGAATAATGTTGTATTAAATTCAAATACTAATAATGAAAGAACAAGTATATGAAAAAATATGTAACTCAATTGGTATAGGTACTATTGTTTAACACGGACTTTTTATAACTATAAACAATGCAGACTATAGATAGAGGTATATTATGAGTCTACAAGCTATATCTACATCTACACTAATATTATAAAGAGGAAATATTTGTATTTTTGTATGTTTGTAATGAATAAACTCAAAAACTACTGGACCGATTGCAATATTTTTTACACCATTAGAAAGCTGCATTATTCAGAAGTAACATAGGCTATATTTTATCCCGGTACGGGAAGTAGTTCCCTCGGGACGCGGGTGAAGCCGCGTGAAACAGCTAGTATAATAATATAGAAATATATAGTTTTTAACGCAATGGAACGCCAAAGTCGAAAATCGTATATAAACAATGGTATGGTATTTTAAAGACAAATGCGGCATTATGTTGCCAATAATGAACTACCAAGTCGGGTAGCGAGGCGATAGTGGTGAATATTATATGTTATAACCTTTAAGCCAGTAAGGTCAAATAAAGCAGGTTAATCGCGTAGTCATACAAAAGGGAATCCAGAACATAAATTATACCTACTTACTTAATGTGCTTGTATGCTGATGCTTTCACGCATATTAAAGTAGATAGAAAGTATTAGTAATAATTACATTCTATAGGGCTTTTTCAATAATAACAATAATTATTTAAAAATTAATATTCATTAATTATTACAATATCAATTTAACAATACAAAACTACCAACATAATTTTATTTAGAGCTAACGAATAAAGACGAGCTTTTGTTTATATTATTTCAAGCCGGGAGTTTTAGCAAAATCAATATTTACTTTATATATCCAGCTCTCTTAAAATGTAATGATCACAACTTCAAACTGGTAATATCTTGGAAAACTTGGTTTAGAGCAACATTTAGTTTAATGTTGGGCGATAATTATTCCTCTACTCGGTTCTGCCTTGGCCTTTTTTGTTTGGCCTTCATGACAGGTTAAAAAAGTGTGGCCCTCGTAACTTAAAACAAGTGCTAATTCGAGCATCCGAGAACCATCAGAAGTTGTTTCAATCGGATCTGTATTTTCTTCCTATAGAAATAAAAAACGTAGTAAAATGAACAGCCGTTAAGAACAATACGTAAGGACGAGTAAGCGCATCGCTTATTCGTTTCACATTAACGAGGGTGGTATGAAAAGTTTCCGATCTAACATAATTTCTGTTCGTCTGAGCGATTGTGCCCGCTTATCTTAGAAACAGCTTATCCGATCTCTAGATCTACAGAACCACATCTATGTGGTTTTCAGTAAGGTATTATGGAAAGCTTCACATAAAATGTCTTGTTTGTCATGAAGGAAAAAAGACAGGCTTATTTAAATAATCATGTCGTCCATGCTGAGTATTTGTAAGCGCGAGTATATTAAAAAATGCTGCCTGAAGTATTTTCTACCTGGACTGGATTTTTTTTTACCTCTCAAATAATTTTCAAACCCCCTTACTGAGTATAATGCTGCTTTAAGCAATAGTAAATAATTGAAGTTGACAAAGAATGTGTGCAAGTGTAAATTTTATGCCACGGATTTAAAACGAAAATTACTATGAAGCTATCATATTATCTACAGTTTACTATTTCATTGTTTGTCTTATTGAAATTTTCGAAAGTGTCTATGCAGCTAAATTCTAAATCCAGCCGACCTAATGTGTATTGACCTATTTAGCACGAATGGACGCAATTGTGGCAACGAATAGTGGAGAGCTGAGCTGTTTAGTGGACAATTAATCGTTTTTCTTTGTGCAATCATTCATTAGTACGGTATGAAACCCTATTATACCGAAATGGTAAAACTGGACTTTATTACTAAGAAGACTTTGCTGTCTTTCTTTCACCAGCCTGTACCTATGCAAAAACCATTATAGCTGAAGATTTAAATAAATCATAAGGTTATGCCACTATATCAGTTTAGTATGTGGTGGTAGCAAGGCCTTTTTATGGTTTATAAGGGTCCTGGCAACAAACAGCGAAGTTCCAGTAATACGGTTACTAAGAACCATTAGGTAGAGTAAACATGGTAGCCTGATATATGTTACTTTTCTTGAATACTCCAAGATTCTACGAATTCATCAAAAACAGACAGGAGCTTTAAACGATACGTGATCGTGTGTATACGTAAAATGTCAACATAGCATTTTGCATAGTGCTATTCACCTGAATTCCCATAATAAGATGAACCTTCTGGTAAAAGCAGTATTACTACAACACTAAGCAAGCTACATACATATTAGCAAACCTTTTTGAACCAGTAATTACACAAAATTGAACTGGGAGTAGGGTTGCCAACTTATTTTAAAAGAAATAAAGTATATTCTCATCGGTGAATAATAATAAACAGTATCTTGGGAAAATGAACAGTATTTTAATTGTGTTCTAAGTACTTATTTTTAGAGGTTCTCGGCTGCGCTGCTCTGAGCATGTAGGCTGCTACATGCTCAGAGCGTGGGCAGCGTACCGTCAGACGGAATAAAAATAAATTTGTGTGAGCGTCCTTCGTGTTTCCATTTCGATCTGAAAACAGTATTTTGTACACTTTTTTTTGTTCAATAGTAAAAAGTATAATTGAGGGAAAAACAGTATAATACTGTTTAAAACAGTATAGTTGGCAACCCTAACTGGGAGGTACACAATGGAATAATAGCAACGCAAGAGGGACACAAATGCGAGCTAATCAGCCGGCCTGCGGCTGGAGTGCTCCACAGATTGAAATTCAACTTATCTAGAAGTTCATCTTGGACCGAGTACATATGCGGGTTAGTAAAAAAACCCATGTTATAGAGGTTATTCAAGTGCTCTTTTAGATTATTATTAGATAAGACTGAAATAAGCATTTATGAAATTGACCTTCATAATACTTTATATTTATCCTATTTAAAACTAAAACCTATAATGTAAAACAGTACACTATATCACGAACGAATAGTATTCAATAACTAGTTTAATATTTTGACACATAATATCACCGCGTTGCATGTAATCATTAAAAAGCAATAAATTGCTTTTAAATAATTAACTATCCGTTATGTTTTGACCTAAATACTGAAAAAAGTTTGTAAATGAATAAAATAACGTCAATATAAAACAAAAACTCGGATTATAACAACGCTTGATTTCACGAACGGAATCGAATATCACGGTAAAATATACCTATGAAGTAATCCATGTTCCACGCTTGTAAGTACAAGCATGAATATTCTATAGATGTTCAAAACGTGTAAATTGTAATATTACTTACCTACGTATATTTGTTAAATCACGATATGAAGGTACCGCAATAGGTTCTCCTTAATCACAACAACAATATGCAAAGAAAATGCGATATGAGTTAAAAGACGACACGGTCCAAGATAATTAGCGGCAATTATGTAACGTGAGGACGACAAAGCGCGGTAAACATCTCACGTGGTCTTATTAAGTGTCTCGGCAGGTTGCGCGGGGCGCCACTCAATTATTCGCAACTCGATGCGAGATCACGGCCCGCCATCCGGACTGGCGCTCACGCAAATCTGGATGGCAAAATTCCACGCTGCAATTATGTAGGCTACGCGACACTCAGATGGATTATGTGAAATTAAACACCGAGCTGTAACTAAGTGAGGATAATTCACACTTCTCATCACGTTCACCTATATGAGTGTTGCACGCTAATGTGTGCGTTAAAATAATTATTACGTTTATATTATATTTGACCTTCTCAGGTTATAACAGCCATATCTACTTTGATGAGATGTTATTACACATTCACACTAATTTCTGACACTTACCTAATTCCCTAAAAAAATTGTCCATAAAAAGTTGCTTTTGATCAAGTCCTTCAATATCATTATTAAACCTTTATACATTGTCATATTCTTCATATAAAACTAATTAACTAAGGCGTCCGACCAATTTCAGCCATAGCGGCCGATCTCAATTGAGATCAGCCAATTGCGCAGGACATATTATAGTGCACAAGTGTGCGAACTTCATATAAAAATAGTAGTAGTAAATACCAGATGTCAATCCACAATCCCGGGCTCTTTAGGCGGTGCGTGAAACGGCATCTTAGCAAGCCTTCAGGGTGAGATGACAGGCTCAATAGGGTCAATTGTGCCTGTCGACCTCATATGTGGACCTCACGACCGCTTACAACCATGTGGAGTGAGGTATTCTGAGAGGCTTTTAAGCTATTGCATAGCTTTTATCGCGGGCTTTGAGCGCGGCGACCGAACCAAGAAATTCAGTAACGAAAAAAACCTCACAATCATCTAACGACGTTTCAGTTCGGTAGACTTCGGCACGGTGTTTGTGTGCGTGCGGTTAGACGTATTGTAGAGGAAGATCTACGTACGTAAGTACTATCATCATATGACTAGTTGCTACCTTGACCAGACGGCCATTTTTCAGGTATCAACTAGTCATATGATGATAGTACACCCCACCACTACTCATTCGTATATATTTTGTCCATTAGAAAATAAGTGACGTCTGGCAGCTCTGGGATCTTCGACCATTGTACGACTCTACGAAACTCGCACGAATCGAGACGAGCTGCTCCGAAATCGGACGATGCTATGCAATAGCTATACCGCGGCAGTTCCCGAGTGCCATACGTCTTTTTTATTAAAAAAAAACATCGATCTGCTCACTTATTCATCCAGGCAAATATTATTTATTTACCCACGCGCGAACGCTCGCCCCGCAAACATAAGATTAATGGGACCCATCACCATTAATTAACACTTACTAAAACGTTTTAATCTAGTGCCAACAAATTTTATTAAGGTTCTCTGTTTAATGCGGTAGAAAGTGGAAACTTGTGTTTCAATTAACAATAGAGTTTTTAAAGACTGCCCCGGCCGAGAGGTCTCCGGATTGAGCCCGGGATCGGGCAAATTTGTGTGAGTTTTTCTGCAAAGAAATTACTTAACCAGGAGTCAGGAAGTTGGCGGTTGCATGCCCGTGCCTCGGAAATCAAGTTAAGCCGGTGGTCCTGTGCCCGATCTCTCATCGGTCATGTCGGATTGCCGTCTCACCGAACTACACTCACAGGCACAATTAACCGCCCACCTTGTATTTGCTTGAATTTTCGGAAAACTCCAAACATAAACCACATTTTATGAATGATCCGTATTAAACTTAATTGAAGGCAAAAAATAAAATGAAGTTTGATTTAAAAAAGTCGTTAATAGGGCATTATTACAAAAATCGATATTTTCGAAGTAGCGACAAAAAATGTAAATTTCGAATTTTGAGAAAAAAGAAGGTCAAAGTAAAACAATATTAAAATTTAATAATGGGCGTTGCTCCCCCTAACCCTTATGACTTCTAGGAGCCGGTATGATAGTCCGTCCATGACATCTTGGATATCTGATTGGGGCATAATGAGCCACTCCTCTACCGCAGCCGTTTTGAGCTCTCCAATAGACGTTGGGGCTGATACTCTCGTTCAAATACGTCTTTTGAAGTTGTCCCATATGTGTTCAATTGGGTTGAGGTCGGGACTGCGTGCTGGCCATGGCAAAACTTGAATTCCGGTCTTATTAAGGTACTCAGTAACCAATTTTGCGGTATGGCAACGTGCATGTCATGCATTAATCTAAAGTTGTCACCAATAAATGGTGCGAACGGTATGACATGACCTTGGAGAACTTCTTTCACGTATCTTTAAGCATTTACACTGCCTCTGTCAAACAATACGAGGTCGGTACGAGCCTCGTAAGTGATGCCTCCCCAAACCATAATAGACCCTTCTTTGTAGCCCACTGTTTCCGATATAGCGCATGAAGCAAACCTTTAATTTGGGCGTCTGTAGACAGGCTGGCATCCATCTGGACCTTTTAAGGCTATCTGCTCTTATCTGAGAACAGTATGACCTTCCATTCTTGTACAGTCCACTCAGCATATTCTCGCGCAAAAGCAAGTTTAGCTCTACGATGTTGTGCAAGCAGTTCTGGGGCGCGAACTGGACGAAACGCCCTCAGATATCCTTCTGCCAGTCTTCTTCTTATCGTACGTTCACTAACATTGAGGTTTCGTACTTCAAAAAGACGAATTCAGGCTTCAGTAGCGGTGGAAAAGCGATTTCTTAACACGTTGTCGACAGCGAAGCGGTCTTTTCGAGCCGAAGTGCATCGCTGTCGACCTTGAACTGGCCTAAGGGTGTATGAACCTGTCTCCCGAAATCGTCTGATGGCATCCCGTATGGCAGTTCGTGGTACACCGAGTGCACGAGGGATGCGACGTTGGCTGTACTCAGCGTCAGCAAAGGCAACTACCCTGGCTATACCAGTTGCATCGGGTGGCATTTTTTGCAGTCACAAACAACAAGATAACACTACAAACCCGAATTAAACAATAATCACACACTACGGCAGAAATGAACAGGAAATGAACACACAGTAACACAACTGCAATAATGTCAAACAACGACTAAGTTCCAAAAACCCGTCTTTGTCTCAAATTAACGAAACCAAATGAGGGTATAGGTGTTTAATTTACTGCAAGACTACCCACTTAACAAAAAACAAAACACTTTATAAGCCATAGTAAACCAAAACTATCAGGGAGGCGAATTTTAAAGGTGGGCGGTTAATTGTGCCTGTGAGATGAGGGAAAGGGAAAATAGAGTGCTTTTGTGTTTGCGCGCACACTTGTACACTATGGCTGATCTCAATTGAGATCGGCCGCCATGGCCGAAATCGGCCGGACGCCTTTTTTTTAGTTTTCGTCAAATAGGCATGTTAAACCAGTCTACTGGTGCAAACCAAATCCTGACTTATATTACATATACACAAGTAACTCGATTTGTCTTTCACGCGTTCATGCCGAAACTACTGAACCGATTTAAATAAAATTTGGTTAACAGATAGCCTAGAGACTAAAAACTGATATAGGCTTTTAAGCCGACTTTTGGACAAAGTCGTTCATGAAATTCGTTAAAGCAAATACTTTATCATTATTCAGATTTATGCATTGTTATTGTAAAAGTATTTCTTACACTATCTGTAAGTAGAAAAAAAGAATCGATTTAAATGTGGTTATTATTCAAAGGATGCTACTCATCTTTTGCTCTTGAGAGGCTCTTACAAAAAATGCTTGTTATTCCTTTGTTTTAGGGTTGAGTGTTGCTCGGCCGGACGCGGAGTTAGCCATAACATTGTGAGATTACGGGGTGTCGTTACGATCCTCGTTTAGATACGCGCATGAAGAATTGCAGATCTAGAAACGGTAAGAAACTTGCGGCGAGCGGCGGCTCAGAGATACCTCATCTCATGCATTTTATACCTAGTCTTGTATCTCCTTGTAATGAAAAATACGAAGTAATATTTTCTAGCCAGGCCCGCCCGGAACCTAGAGGAAAATAAAAGAAACTAGAGAAATGGAGGAATACTCATTTGGTTACATTATTTTTAATTCTAAATAAGATAGTAGATGTGACTTGGACTTATTCTTCGTTATTCCCGGTTTGATATTAAAACACTTATGTACTTCCAGTGTGTTTTTATACTTTACTTCATTCTGTTTTTGTGTTTAAGTGTGTAGATTTAGCGTAAATTGCTTTCTTAAGTAGTATTATGATATAAACTATGTAGGGTGAGTGCGACAGGCTCAATAAGGTCCATTGTTCCTTTCGACCTCATGTGTGGATGTCACTACAGCTAACTATCAGGCGAAATGATGTCATCCTATTTGTCATTTATAAAAAATAAAGTAAAATATGAAAGATTGTAATGACCTCGGGAATCAAGATTCACATTACAAACATTTTGTTATTTTTTCACTATTGTGTTTTACGTAATTGATTCCAAGCCTGTGTGTGTGCTTTCAGTTAAAAGTAAAATTGAAGTTGTCTCAAAATACAAACACTTATTTATTACTATTATTATTTATTACTTATTTATATGATCATTAGCTTCGTCTAATGGAACTTAGTAGTTTAGTAACTAATGTAAAAAGCTGAGGAGCATCATGCAACGGAACGTTCTCTGATCTTTATTATATAATAAACTTAGTTCATTTCGCGTCGGTAATGAATATTAATGTTCTTGCTTAAGTCATAAAATAAACTTTATCTGCACAACGCGTCGTCGTGGCCCGGCACCTCGGCCCAAGTGATAAATTCACAAAGAATAAGCCGAACTCGGCCCGTTTTCAATTATAACCAAAATTCGTTTGTGTAATTTCCAACTTCAATAATATCATGAATTATTTAGGATACGCCGTTAATAATAATAAACACTTGCTCCGCTACGTTCGAGTTACTTGATTTGTAGGCGGTTGAGTTCACGCAATGGATTGATTTTACTTATTAATAGAATGCTGGTAGCGGCCTTTAGTATTAATAATTGTCTAATAGACGTAATGTTTCATGACATTTTAAGCACTCAATTGGTCGCATAGCTGAAATGTTTAGATTTCTTTGAAATAAGAACCAGCCTGATCTGTATGAGTCAATGGCAAAATCAAACATGATCGGCCTAGTATTCGGCCGCACGATTGCGTTATCTGAGGCACCCTTCAAGTCGCCCAGTGGGCAGGTTTCCGGACAAGCGGTAATTGACATTTAATATATTAACGTCATATTATAATAATTATGATACCTAGACATACACCAGCTGACACTAACAAGATAATTAGGGGCACTAAATTGTGATTAATACAGGGATTCTTAACTAAAGGGATTTTAAACAAACTTGGAACGATTGTAGTCCATACTCCTGGGGCAGATTATAGGCTATGTACCTATCCTATCCTAAAGTAAATAGGATTAGATTGCGCTTTCGAGCTGCTATATCCTCGCATATGTTGATTAAAAAAAAATATGGACCGTCCAGTGGGATGTTATATTTTTTGGCCTTACCTTCCGTTTTTGAAAATACTCCATTTCATTTTATGGATGTGTAGTGCGTTAAAACCAAGTACTCGTAGGTCGCCACTAGATAAAAACGGATATCCGGAGAATATCCGGTATCCCACCTATTCGGAATTCTTTTCAAATAAAAAAAAAAGAAATAAAATAAAAATCGTTTATTTCGGACCAGAATCCATAGTGTTAGTATTTAATAAATCTTAAAAACTATGTTAGTATTCAATTTAGGTGTAGGTAGGAACAGACAGTTGAGACCACTACTAACGTGCATAGTGATTATACACGACAGCAGTGTCTTTAATCAGAAGAACACGAGTCCAGTGCTGCATAATAGCACTGTCCACGTGCGACCTCCCCGCCACGGTCCTCAGGAGGCTATTGGTGTTGTTGGTAATATCCTATCCTTCGCCACTTCATGGGAACTGTCCCAAAAGGTGCAGTCATGAGCTTTACGTGTGATAATTAGATGTACCTAGTTTCATATTCTTTCATTCGTTTAGCAGGTGTTAAAGCTAGCGCTGTAAATTTTCGAAAGTTTTTTATGTCATAAGTATTTAATCTATGGGATTCCTTTACTGCCCTTGATTAAAAGTGTCTTAGATGTTGACCGGTTATGTCAATGCAAAACCATGCAAAATTACATTTAAATAGTTCAAACATTTTCGGAGAACAGTCGAATCAAAGAAGCAAACAGGCTGGATACAATGATAATCTAGATGTCACACTTCTAACCCCACTTCTAATGCCCCTTGCTCTGTTTTTAGTGTTATTGTTCAATATAAAAAAAAATCCTACAGTTTTAAACAGTACAAGTAACGAATGAAAGTTATCTTAATGGAGCTTAGTAGCCCAAAGGAAACTTCCACCAGATTAAATTTAGCCGATTGCACCTACTGCAATTATGATTCACCGAGTGTAAGTAAGACTAAACAAGGGCTAATCTCGTTCCGTGCTCCGTTACGTTTGTTCAACAAACAACCAGTCTGTTTGCGCAGACAATGGCTAAGTACAATAATTGCGCATGAAGAGCCCGAGAGAGCCTCGCCTTGTTGGCACAGCGGCCCCCTAAGCCTTTCCGATGTGTGACTAATGTTTGTGTATGGTAATGAGATGTTAATTGCAGTTGCCAGTTCACTGTAACTGGATCATTGAGCCACCGATAGCCGATCTGTGGACGGAGCACTGTACCCTTAAGTAGTTTGCTTACGCGAGCTTTCTGAATAAACATTGCACTGTAGTTTGCTCGAACAAGCACGGATTCGGTGAGCAAACTGTACGCCTTCTGCGTACTGTTACTTAAACAATGCGCTACAATATCCGAATACCTGGGCTTGTCAACACCCAACATTGAAATTGCTTTCTAATACGTTTATCGAACTATGAAGTTATATAGTTAGGATATGTATGAAGATATTTTTACTTATCCTAAGCGTCCCACGAATATCTAGTATTCGAAGATCACTCGTAGGCAGTTCGATACATATGGAATGTTTGCAAATCGGCTAAGGTAACCTAGAAGGCAAGTGTGTCCGAGGGTGACTGGGTCAACAGCTACTTGTAGAATATACCACATACATGGATGCGGTATAGAGTAACCTCTTCCCTCCCCCTCCCCCTCATGCATCGCTCGAACTCTTGACTAAGTGTCGCTTCATTTCACAACATAACTAAGAGAGGCTCCGAATGTTTGACGAACGAACTTAATATACATTTCTATTTGGACTGGATGTTGTGTCAGTCTAAAAGAGAGACCAGACTACAGATATTCAATTTCATTAGTAATTTATTCATATATACTAAACTCTGTACATCAAAGGGTTAAACTATTGCAATTACTTAATAAAGTTGCATATGAGTACATCCAGGTTTAATTGCAGAAGGCAGCACTTCCAGCGTGCACTAACACAACTCTGTTATTTAGGAAACACTAAGGTACAACAAAGATAACCTTGCGTTATACTTGCTATTAAGTAACTATGATGTTGGAAAGTGTAAGCAAAAAATAACATATAGGGTAAACCACCCAATTATTGGCACTTTAAGCAACTACCTAAACAAACCGAAAAAAATTGCATGTAGGTAATAATATATTTTAACGCAGAAAAAAGCGCTAATATTGGACTTCTGAAGTTTTCAGAATATTATAAAGTACAAAAGTACATTAATAAATTAAGTATTTTTATTCAATATAGTGTATTTACCTTTAAAACTACCTCAAATACCAGTTGTTGGCATAGGCAAACCTTTTATAAGCAATAATTACCTATTATTGGCACTGTTTTCGCAAAACCAAAAAGTTGCTGCTAGGTTAAGAGTAAGTAAGTTAAGAGCATCTTTTTATGTATTAAGATAATTCATAATACAAATAAACAAAATAAACTGCTTTATTAAAAGAAACGTAACATTTATTATTAAAGGAACATGCAATATCAGTAGAAGCGCTTATATTTAAATATGGTTTTAAATACGTTGTCTTTGGCTTAAGTTAGATTTTCGTGACATAATATGAAATTATTTCATTTCGGTATGTGGGTGGATGGCAACGCTGACTTACACGTGTCGTTCAGGCGTGGAATGCACAGGAAGGGACTAGTTGAAATAACTCTTCGGAATATCATAGTACAAGCTCTACGTAGTTTGGGGTTTGATGACCGTGTGTGGAAATGTCCCACAGTATTCCCCATTATAATGCTTTTCAGGGAATCGCATATATTGATGGTTGCTATAGTACGGACGTATGGTAGGTAGTAGTAACAAACATTTTCAGCATCAGCCATCATTCACTTACGTAAGGTACTACGTACGGTGTAGATCGAAGCATGTTGTAAAAAGTAGGGACTTTATGCTCTTTATGGCGAGGATATTTGCTCTATTGATTCTGGCCGATTGAATACTTGTTGAGTGAGTGAAAGACAATTGTGAGGATGTTCGCTAACTGTTTCTGGAATAGGTTCTTGTAGGGTTGATATATCTTCTATAAAATAGGCGAGACAACTAAAAAAATATAATTAGTCCGTTATTTAGATAATTTAAAAATATTGTACTCGTATTTTTTATTTTGTTTCACAAACAAGAAATTATGAAGATATAGTGCTTAGAAGTTTCGTATGACGTCACGTTTAGGTACAATTTTTGCGTAACTGTGACGTCGCAAGCCCCCACTCCAGAAGTTTGATAAGCTATAATTTTGTCATATTTCAATAAATTGAAAAACAAAAAATACGTGTCCCATATTTTTGTATAAACTAACTTACGGACTAAATAGAATAATAAGATTTTGACCCAGTCGTCACGCCTATTCTAACTAGGCTTATTTAAATGTGGCTGACAGTTTAATTTTTATTTTAGGCAGTTTCTCAAAAGAGTGATAAGGAAGATGGAAGAAGCATGACCCCTTCTGGTACAGGTGCTGCTTGGTCTTAATAGAAGAGGTCGACGGTCGGTTTATTTTATTTAATGTAAAAAGTTATTTATCTACATACTATAATAAAAACGTAGAGGCAAAAATTCTTGTACTTTTCTTGAAACGCAAAAAAACGTGTTATACTTCCTGGCCACGCCACAAAAACAATTTCAATGAAATTTGGCGGTTTAATTGTCCATTAAATGTCTATTTTAGTCCATTGTTTTAAAAAAAATGTCTTCCTAAAGATAACGAGAAATTGAGCAGAATTAGTGGCGTGGCTGGGAAGTATACTTTGTCGCCACGCCACCT
Source organism: Maruca vitrata (assembly GCA_039566165.1). Lineage (NCBI taxonomy): Eukaryota > Metazoa > Arthropoda > Insecta > Lepidoptera > Crambidae > Maruca > Maruca vitrata. The sequence goes on along the minus strand of CM076914.1, from coordinate 11,133,422 downwards.
CGCAAATCGTAACAAAAGAGCATATACCTATACCTATACTAATTTGTTATCAAATAAATGTCCAGTAATTGTCTGTCCTAATACTAAAATTAAAGCCTAAAACCAACGTACATACCTATTAAGTAATCACAACTTCATACGGGAGGGTGGAGCCCTCCCGTATGAAGTTGTTATACATGGTAGAGGTACATTAAAGGGTCCAAGGAGTCTCCCATTTGTATTGTACCTATTTTTTACCATTTGAAGTCATCCTGATACCAAACATCAATTTTGTGTAATAAGTGCGTAGGTATAGTATGCTGTTTGCAACCATTGAAACTGTTTTTGTCAAATAAATAAATAATTATAGTAATTTTATGGTACTTAAAAATGTAAAAAATATTTTTGTGAGTCCTAGCTTGGTAGCTAAGCCTAGCTTCTACCAGAACTATGTAACTTAAAGAGCATAACTTAGACCAAAAATAAAATTATTGGGCGAGTGAGTCCCTTTTTAGTTAGCCGTTTAGTCATGAAAAATGTAACATTATGTTTCTTATCACCTACGAACGAAGTTTAATTTCATTTCCTTATGAAATAATTTTCATAATTTATATAGCTTTATTTATTTTATCTGTTATTTCTTTTAAAAATGCCTCCTAAAGCCAAAATTCTGGCAAAAGTTACTATTCCACGCAGACGAAGTTGCGGGCACAGCTAGTGCGTAATAACTTTTTATCTGACGCGCTGTTACGCCAAAACTGTTTAGTAAATGGAATTATAAATAAATCAATAAATATTTTTTATTTTAAGCCCCTACCTTTTACCATGCAAATAAATTGGATTAAGCAAACCCAAGCGCTTTTGGTATTAGAGTACAAACCGGCTTGATTGGAGGGACGGGCAAAAAAACCTTGCTCATGCGATGCACTATTATGCCAGTGAATGGCTAAGAGAAAGGTGCGCTGATAACAATATGTTTTCAAGAATAATTCATACCCGTTGCATTCATACGGGCGAGCACGTACGGTAACGTACGGCCCAATTTTGGCGTACAATTTACCTGCAGATGCAACAAACACAAAGAGGCTATATTTCGAGGAGGGCTAAGCCACAGTGCAAAATAAATATCAGCGAAGACATCAGATACATTTTATAAATTTAATATTTGCCAGTTCAAATATTTGCATTGTTATATTGCAAAAAGGATGAAAAATACTATATCGCCATGTAATCCGTACGCGAAAAAGGTCGACGGTGAGTCCTGGTTGTTTCCAAGAAGATCAAAACTGTTGTACCTGATAAGAGTACTTCTTACTCACTTATTGTGAATTAAGCAACTTACGGTAGCTACACGGAGTCCATCTTCGGAATCTCGTCTTCAACCCTTCGGGGTTCATAGGCAAGACATTGCCTCATATGGGTAATATTTAAAACAAAGGTGGTTCACCAGGTTTCCAGGACCTCCCTGGAGTTGCCTCACTGCTCAGGGCGCGGGGCGAGGGCAGGGGGTCGGATTACGGCGGCCATCTGCCACGCGACGCGAACAATCAACCTAACGAGCCGCGCTCGCGAGACCGGATTAAAGCCTAATGCCTGCGAACAATACGCCGACGCCCTCTACCAGTTACAGTTAGACGCTAACAGATCGCTCGTGTCGCGACAATCGCCCTCCTTGTTTATGGCTAATCCTAAGTGGATTAGTCATCGGCGACGCGGAGCCGGGCGAGGCCGGACTCGCTGACAGACGCCTGCTTGTTTATTTCAGCCTCGGTACTTTACTTTTCGATGACTACCTGACAGGATCTGACAGCTCAATGACAGTTTGAATTACACTATAGCGTTTCGCCCGCCACTTCGTCCGTGTGAAGTCATTATGTCTCAAGTCTTACGGGAATGACATAAAAAGTACATTTCCGTCTCCTGGTTCTCAGCTTCCTTTTCACTAACTTTCAGCTAATTCGGTTAAACATAAATTTATAACACGTTTTTATTTGCTGCTCTAGTTACCCACTCATAATTCGATTACATAGACATGTAATTCTGAAAAGCTTAAACGAACGCACAGCTCGAGAGTAGTACTCTGAATGTGTGTTGTCAAACGACAAAGCGGTGGAGCTCACAAACAAAATTGTCGTGTATTCCGTATGAATGACGGTTGATAGTTGATGGATGCGAATCGAATCAGGATTCAGAGCCCATAGACAGAAGGTATGCGTTTGTAATTCAATATTTGAATGAACATTTATTTGTTACTGGGTTAACAGTGTGCAAAATAGGGACATATTCTGTGAGATTATGGACGAGAATCATTCGAGAATTGTTATATTAGATCCATGTGCCATCTTATTTACCCAAATGCGGAAAAAAATAATACATCGGTTTCGCTTGTTTCCAAATTGACCTTTCACTAACTATTAAGTCGATGTGTTGCCTTTATTTTTTAAATTCACATATCCATATTATCGTTGATCCCAATTAATATACGCTTATACGATTATAGACCTCTTCAGTAAGAAGATCAAACTGTTGATGGGACTTGTAATCCGCGCGTGGTTTGGCTCCGTTGCCGCAACGTGGGTCAACAAAGGCCCTGATTCTCCTTGTAATAGGGATAACCTGACGATCAAACGTCATTGTCATTTTACATTCACTAATCCGTTATAGAAAATCTACTAAATATTGAGAAAGACGTACGTACGTAAATCTGCTAGACCGATTAATAAAAAGTGACGGTAACGTGATATCAAATACTATGAATATTTTTTGTTTGTTTGATTATGATATTATTGAATACTCCAAACTGGCAATCAAATAGGTGCACATGTCTCAGTACTATTTATTTAACAAAACTTTTGTTGACAACTGTCTTCCCATGACCACGAGCCTCCTGGCTTTAAATAATTATGTTTAAATTAGTATTTTGCGCGCGGTTATTCTTCATTATACTTATTATTATTAGTAATTATGTTTCATTTAAACTGTGTAGTTTTCGTGCAAACAATAGACGATGCTACACATTTTATTTAATCAAAAATTGACATACAAACAATCATAACAACACATAAAGTGTGTCCTAACTCGCTGCACCAAACTGCATCGCCAAATTGGCAAATCTTGAAATGCACTTTAACCTGAGACAGCTTGCAGATTACGTTGTTTGTAGCCGGCGCTTGCATCGCGAGGGCGATGAAATTTACTTCACAAGTACCCTGCACATCGTACCTACCAATGATATAATAAACAATAGATTTACTTTTATAGTAATTTTTGTTTTTAAATCTTTGCCGTGCAATTATTGGACACTTTACTGACATATGAAAAAAAGATTCGAAATAGCACGCAAATTAAAGAGATATCACAAGGTGCCCGAATTAGGACACCTTTGTTTCTCAAAAAGCGCGCGTTTATAACATATCTTATTATAAATATCATTCCAGAGTACACTTTATTTTCAGTGTATTTTTTCTAAAACAAATTAAACTATTAATTGGTAAAAACAACGACTACTGCTGATCGTAGATCGTGATCTTGTCACAATACGTGCACGAACAGGCAGATACATTCATTAGATAATGTAAACTGTTAAAGCATTTCTAATTAACGATGTGAATGTTTTATTAGAAATTATTTAGGTATAACATCAAACAGAATTGTAAAGTTGATTATGATAACTAAACTTGTTTCCGAAATAGACAAACACTTGAAATTTTGCGACTAATCAGTTTTTTTATCAAGTAGCATCCTTCAATATAGCATATTTCAAATTTTCCAGTTCACTTCCTCTTTTACAAATCCCACAAATCCTCTAAAAGTAAGTAACAACTGAAAAGTTCTCGAAGAAAAACTCCCGAGTGCCATAATGAGAAAACCGTATGTTTTCCCGACAACGAATGAGATAGTTAAGGCTTTTGTGACAAATTAAAAAATGGCTCCCGGATTACATCTGTTACCAGTTGAGGCCACAATGAATGGGACGAGGATCATTGAATAGAGGCTGGTAACAGCCCGGCCGAAGTGGCCAATCTCTCCTGATATTACGCCACATTAGGGACGCCCCTTAACGTTCCTGCCTAATAATGCACTGAAGTCGTGAGTCCCCATCGCTCTTTGATAGTTCGAAACAGGATAATAGAAACACAATGATTACATTGTCGTTCGATGATATAGCTGTCAATAGCTATTATATCAATAATAATATTACATTCTATTCTACAATAGCACACATTTAAATATATGCAAATTCGTATGGTAAGTATATTAAAACCCTTTCAGTTTGGAACTTCGAAAACGAACACGTTGAATACAGGATGAACTCCATTGAAACAAATCTACACATATAATAAAAATGCATCGGACATCGTCTACGGTCTGTAAATGAATAATAAATCTTTGATAAAAATATTTGACTAAGAGCTAATCGCCCTAGTTTAGGATAGGCCCGTGCCCCAGAAATGGGGACATATTATAAGAGACTTTTTTAAACGCAACAGTACCCCAAAACAATGATTTTTGAATTATTTGTCTTATTATGGGTTAGTCTGTGCGTTTGTGCACCCTAATCGAGGAATGGGCTCATCCGATCCAGGTTTACTTTTCAGCAATATATTGCAGTAAGCTCTTATTAAAATTTGGGTAGTAAAACAATTCACAAAAGCTGCCTAAAAGTTTCTTTTCCGTTATATAAAACTACTGAATTTGAAGCGTTGTCTACACAACTATAAAAGAGTTTGATTTCGCATTTCCACTGTGGTGTTGTTAAAGGGTGGATCGGGTGTCCGGGAAACAATGCTCGATATATCAGGGCCGGAGGAACACTTGTCACCGCGCCGGAGCGCGGGGAAACTAAACGTTTCTGCCAAAAGTACGTGACCTTAATGTATATCAATCCCGGCATGATTTATACAGGAGGGATCTGTAAAATATGATATAAAATAAACATTGACAACCAAAACGATGAAATACGACGTAGCGTTGTGATTTAAGGGCGCGTTTCAGGAGATTTTATGACGCTATAAAATCAGCTCGCGCTCACCGCCCGGCGCACGTAGAGCACAGATTTGACAAAACAGACGACGGACATTTATTTGTTCGCTAGTTTTTTTTGCAAGTTTTATGGACTGATGCCAAGTTTATGGTCTACGGACAGCGGGCGTTCACGTTGACAGTGTACATTTGGGGGACGAGCCCTGATTTGTCTCATGCCTGCCCATTTCATGTTTGTTTGAAATGTTTTAACTGCTTGATTTCATGCTTTCCTGAAATTCATATGGTTTCAGTAATTTTATATGACAAAACCAATGTTACGGCCGCAACCCTAACGACTACAATCAGCGAGATGGTGTATAATGAGTATTAAGACGACAAGTGGACTATCAAGGCGCCGGGAGATCTGTTACAAACGACCCACTTATTGTGAACCGTCCACCGGAGGTGGCATTAGCCGAGGTTCAGCACCGCTGCATGTGAGCCCTGAAATTAAATGGCGCCTTTCTCATATTCGCATCCGAAGATTAACTAGAAAGACTATACTTAACTTCAGCGTTCATGTTAGCGAGGCACCCGCAACACTTTTGATAGTCCATTATAATGTAAAACATAGTTTTTAACGATCTGCTGAATAGTATGCATTTTTTAAAGTTACCCCAGGAAGTTATATTAGAGCATGCTAAGGCGATTTGCCTGACCGGCTTTGGCGCTAGGTGCACCACTGCACAAAGGAATTAATGGGTCTTGATTATCTATGAATTTTAAAACGCGATCCCGTTAACTTGTATTAATATTGCGTATAGTGCAGTCATTGAAGCATTTTAGGTCCGAATTATTTTACTGTGAACCGATTGGCATGAAATTTTGAATTTAGGTCCATATTACCCTTAATATCAAAAGTGAAAATGATTTGTACCCCGCAACCACCCTGGGGGTGGTTGCTGACCCCTCTCAGCAGTGGATGGTTTTTTTTTTTAATAACCTCAGACATCGATAGAAGGCCTAATTTTAAGCAAAAAATCATTTGAAAAGTTTTTCGAAAAATCCAATAATGTTTAAGTAATTGGCCATTGAAAATTCGCAATTTTTGCACGTTTTTCATCGGTTTTAAGGAAATATCTCCAAAAATATACGATCTATCGAAAATTTTCCTATAAATAAAATTGGAGCAGGTAAAAAAATTAACAATTTGGATATTTATAAAGTATTTTAAGTGCTTAATATTGCAAAGTCGTTTTTCACTTTGTCTGAACTTTTATCGATGTGGTCAATGCCATCTAGCGGCGAAAAAAGGGTTTTGTAGTACATAAAATAAGATATCAAATAAGTACTATTTAAAGTCTTTTGCACCTAAAATAAGTGAGCTGTATTGCAAATACGCGGAGCATCTAAGGTTTTTTCTCCGAAATCAATGGGTTTCATAAGTGCCATTTCCACCCAAATTGAAATTAATCGTATTCCGTCTAGAAATATCATTATAATAAAGAGTTTGATAGATTGTATCAGTTTGGATGCTTCGGACACATATTGTTCAAAAAAGTCTCGATAAAGAAAATAATAAAAATTTAAATTTTTTAAAAATCCCTCCTTTCTTTCATAATATCTCAAAAATTAGGTACGACAGATAGTTATAAAAGTGTAGACATAAAAAATTGGTATTTTTTAACAAACAATTTGGTTTTTTTGTTTTTTCTTTCGAACAAAAATTGACGGAGATATGATTGTTTAAAGAGCGGAAGCGCAATCACAGCCTCTCTTAAGCCCTTTAACCCTTCCCCGTTTGTGTAAAGTGTTTTTTACTACATATTGCAATACAGGATGTTGTAGCTCTCTTAATTACCTTTACAATGGTAATTTACAAATTGTGATAGCAAAAAAATTTAAGGAGTTATAGTCCAAAAACGTATCATATAATTTTCTACTCAGTTTTCTTTTTTTACTGAACATTTTCGGGGTGTGAATATTTGGAGCAACGTGAAAGTACGCAGTATATATAGTATAATAGAGACCCAAAACTACTGTTATGTGTATAAATATAAATAACTAGCTGTGCCCGCGACTTTATTCGCGTGAACTATAGAATTTTACATCCAAATGTTTTTTCCCAATAACTCCCGTTCTCGTATGAATTTTGCAATATCGCGTTGCAAGTAAGCTTTACGTTCATTAGAGTACCTGCATGCAAAATTTCAATCATCTATGTTAGGCGGTTTAAATTTTTTCATACAAAGATTTTTCAAGGTTTCAAGGGGTCGTTTTTAAGTGTCATGATTATTATAAAGAATATAAAATATTACTTACTCTATACTTACATCTTTTTATGTCATACCAAAGTATTTCGTTGCGATTTCCAATTTAGGGGTTGTTTGCAAGGATTGTAAGTTATTCAAGGGGTTGAAATATATTTTAATATGAGGTAATTGTGTTAGAAAACACTTTACAATTTTACCACTTATTATTAAACATGTTTTCTAGCGATAAAATGGCTCAATGTAAATTTTTCCATTAAGGGTTCGTGGGTAAAGGGTGAAACCCTTTAAAAATAATTGGCGGGGTTCAGATCATTTTCACTTTTGAAGTTAAGGGTAATATGAGCCTAAAAAAAAAAAAATCATGCAAATCGGTACCCAGTAAAAAAATTCGGAGGTTTGACCGTATTTTACGCTTCAATGACTGCACTAGTACTGCAAGTTTATTTTTTGTGCAATACATATTTTAAAATATTGGATAAGAAAATAAGTTCGTGAAAAAAAAAATTCATGAGTATAAAAAATTGTTCATTGAAAAAAATGTAAACATCTTATACCAAAGTTTCATCCGTCGTTTTTAGGGTTCCTTACCTAAAAGGTAAAAACGGGATCCTATTACTAAGCCTCCGCCGTCTGTCCATCTGTCTGTCTTCAAGCTCTATCTCATAAACCGGTGATGCGGTTTTTTCCAATAGATAGAGTGATTCAAGAGGAAGGTTTTTATGTAAAATTTACCCGAAGCGAAGCGAGGGCGGGTCACTAGTAGACAATAATTCATATTTTGTATCATTCGGTCGGTCATAAACGAGTACGAAACATATTTAATCCTAACATGAAATAATTTTAAATTTTCGTTGAACCAGAGCATAAGCGTATTTAAGCTATTTCCATTCGTACAAACCCTTCTCTGTATACATATCTATACATATAATAAAATTATAACAACCTCATGTCTGTACATTATAGATATTAGAAAAACTAAGATGGTGGATCTTCATACAACCAATAGAAGCCAAAATGTGTTTTTTTTAAATTTCTGTCTGTCTGCCGCTTTTCACGCAAAAACTACTGGACTGATTTTGTATGAATTATAAAGCTATTAGCCCTCGCTAACATATAGGCTATTTTTTTTTGGAAATTCGCTCTTGAAGGGGTTAAAAAGAGTTGAGAAGTTTGTATGAAAAATCTAAACCGCTTAAGTTAGACGCTTGAAATTACGCTTATAACAAAAAAATACATTTACTGTTTTAAGATACGCTCGCTTTTATGTTTTTTCAGTAATCTAGTTCACAATATACAGAACAGCCAAGTGCGCAGGACATTTATAGTGCACAAATGTAAGCGGTGCACTCTCAGCTCCCTTACCCTCATAGTTCGGTGAGATGGCAATCCGACATAACCGATGAGAGATCAGGCGCGGGAACACCGGCTTAACGTACTTTTCGAGGTACGGGCGACAGGCATGCAACCGTCAACTTCCTGATTTTGTTTTAATTCTGAGTATTTACACAACCCAACAAACATATATTCCCCTACTGATTGCTAAAGCTTAATTAATATAAAATGATATTTTGAAAGGATATATAGAGATGCGCCGAATATTCGTTTGGTATTCGGTCTTCGTTGTTTTAAAATTGAAATCAATTAACATCTATTTTAATATCTTAGACAAATGCATTTATTTCTTGACCTATACTTTAGTTAACACATACATACATTTAATTAAAGATTTACTTTTAAGTCCCAGCTTCATTTTTATTATTAAACTTAAAAAACAGTGCGTGAAATAATGCCCATATCAGTCACATTTTTGCTTGACATTTGACCGAAAAAACCATTAAATTTGATTGTAAATTTCTACATACTAACTTTAAATGAGAAACCGAATAATTCGGCCGAATATTCGGTTCGGCAAATATTTAACCGAATAGTATTCGTTATTCGGTTATTCGGTGAAACCACTATTCGCGCATCTCCAATAATTATCCAACTGGCTGCCACCTGATATTCGGCGCTGTTTACAAATCGCCTGCAGCGTAGTATTGCGAGGGTCGTCGAATTTCGTTTCCCATAAAAATAATGAATTAATACAACATGCAAAGTTGTTGCTTGAACTATTTCGGTCAAAGTAACTTCGGCTGGTGGAGTAGTTGCAAGTGTAACTCGGTACTTGGCCTCGGTAACAAGCATTTGGGTAACTTTCCGTGACGGAGTTAGTCGCCGGCGCAGTGACTAACCAAGACTTAGACTATAGCTATAATATACTAAACTCTAAAGATCTACTCTGGCTGGGCCTTATACCTACACTAAACAAAATACGCAGTTACAACAAACATCTAGTACTCATAATCGAACATGAGTTTGTTTTGATTAAACGGAATCAAGTTTATTTTCAATGTTTGACTTATTTTTAGTTTTTGTTCATGGGAATTGTGTATTTCACTGCTTGCTCTTGGGTGATATAATTTGGAGACCGTATTATTTCTGGCTGTAATGATTAATTTGTTATTAATATGTTGTACCTGTATTTATTATTGACACAAAAACTAATGTTTAAAGTTATATTCTTCTTCTTTAAGTCATCAAGTAAAGGACAAAAGTAGTCAAAACTGTAATGTCAGATTGATAACAAACACACCATCCTGACAGAGAAACGAAGTAAGTGAGTCATCAAGTCCATTGTCTCCAAATTACTTTGGGATTATAAAATTGTAATGGGATTATTGTTTAGAGGGCAGCGGCCGGCGGACACGGCTGGGAACTTTTCGTAGGGCTGGCGCTACCTAAAAGCTTCGAGCTTTAAGCTTATTCTTGAATATCAAAACTTATTATGCCCTTGTGATATTTAATATCTCTAAGACAATGTACATGTTTACGTGTTTCTATGAGCATTTCTTATGAGCTCAAATCCAAGCATTTTAAAATTCAACTTAATTTTTTTCAAATAACTTTTAAAATGTTATTTAATATTAGGTGACACCTAATCTTAGAATTAGTATTATATAATAAAATAATTCCACATTCGATCGTTCCTTTAGGAGTGATCCTAAAAGCGAAGATCTTCCGCCGAGCTAGGTGATCGTGCTCGGGTACCATGATCCAATGTACCATCTTGGTTTTTTGTATATATACTTAGAGGCCAGAATAACTTTTAATAGCGAGTAGTAGGCTTCCATACTAATATCGGGTGTTTTGTGATATTAGATATTAGGTGACACCTATCTGTTGGTATTAGTAAAATAATTCCATTGTCGGATGTCGCCACATTCCTACCACAAAACTACCTAACCTTCATAGGGACGAAATCAGATTCTCAAAGATAGGTAGGTACTGAAATTATTCTAAAATGAATGAGAATGCGACAACCATGTTTTGTTTTCCAAGTTCCAAATATAACAGGAGCTGTTCATTCAAAAAGCCATTATGATGATGTACATCCCTAAGACACGTTTCAATTACTGCGTGCATTGGGTGACGAAGTGGCGCCTTAACCCGTTTCCAGCGGATTGTCACCACCATACTGCTAACAAATACTTATATGTTCGCTGCAAAACACATTTTTTTAAATATATTGCTCTACTTATAAAATAAAAAAAAACACAATTTACACAATGCGCTTTAGTAATTTTTTTTATTGCAATGATCATAAGTCGTGGTTATAGGTAAACTACCTGCACTCATCGTGCACCATTTATTAAGATTGCAGCGAATCATCTAATGGAATCCGGACAATCCAATAATTTTGTTTTTATAAAAGGCTAACAAGATGACCTCACTCCACCTGATGGTAAGCGGTAGTGAGATCCAAATATGAGGTCGACAGGCACAATAGATCGTATTGAGCCCGTCGCACTCACCCTGAAGGCCTGCTTAAATGCCGTTTCACGCCCCGCCTGAAGAGCCCGGGATCTACTTAATAATATTATAAACGCAAAAGTTTGTATCTGTGGATGTATGTATGTTTGTTAATCTATCACGCAAAAACCACAAAACGGATCTTAATAAATCTTCACAATAATAAAGCTTACATGGCAGAACAACACTATAGGCTACAATCATCAAGACATTAAGAGAAAGTGTAATAACTATGGCTTGGAGCACAAATTTGCGACAGAACAGTAGCGCTACCATGAGTTTAAAAGTAACGGACTCGATATCGCCTACGTAAATATGTCTATGAAAAACTTGTACAGCGCCCCTGGTGGTTACGCTAAGAACTAAAATCGGTCGTATGAAAAAAACAACTCGATAGGTTTTTAACGTACGTAAGTTTTCGATAGCCAACTCATGGTACCGCTACTGAGTAGTAATGTTTACATCAGGCTATGTTTGTATTTATGTACGTATGTATGTACGTTCCTTTGAAGCACTCACTACACAAACCCAACGCCGGGGCCCATATCATAATTCACATATCACGTGTCGATCCGTTCAGCATACTTACTCACCAAGTAAACCTGATATTTATTAATCATGAATGCCAGAAAATACTACTGTAATAGTGCCCAAAGGAAGAATATAGTGCTCTTATTACTTACGAAGTTAAAGCTATAATTCATTGATTGTGAACTTTAAAACTATTTAAAAAAACATTTTATGTTTACTTTTAATATTTTTCGATTCGACTGATCGTTTAGGATCTAATATCGATTTAAAGCTGCGTAACAACCATTCACACCTAAACAGTAGAAATTTAGGTTCATCGCCAACGAGAACGTAAATTCCAGTGCAATTGTGGTTCTGATAGAAAATCCAGGCTAACTATTTAGGCCCTAGGTAATCATAACTAGAAAGTATAAAAGAAAATAAAAATAATTAAAAAAATCAACAAACCCGACTGCAAAACACTAAAAACATAAAAAGCTGTTTTATCTCAATTAATCTAGAATTTAGATACACAACGTAACAACTCCAACTAACAATTGGAGGATTTATTATTCAGGACACGGGACAGCAAATCTAATGTTTCAATGGATCCCAACTGTTCAGTTGTTTTGTTATCAAACAGAACTTTATAGTATTTTTTAAACTTCCAGGAATCGAAAGGCTGTTTTACGCGATAAACGACTCACGCTCACGAAGTCGCAGGCGGCCGCTAGTACCTACGTAGAGTGTTCAAAAAGTATCGCGAATTTTGTGTATTTTCAAAAACTATTTATTTATTCTTGAATATCTATTTTGTCCCCTTCAAAGTAATCCCCCTAGGATATTATAAACTTGTGCCAACGTTTTTCCAATCTTCGAAGCACATCAAATCTACAAGATACAATTTTATTGTAGAACAAGATTGTTCAGCTCCTCAATGCCGTCTTTGATGTATCTCTTCAAACAGTTTCAGTTTTCTAAATTCCCCGCCGTTGTATGATTTACTCAAACCAGGTACTACGATCGCGGAAAATTATATTGAAATAGAAAACATTTATTGATAATAAAATTAAAAATACAAAACTAAAACAAGACATACACATACAAATCTATTTAAGATCAAAAGGTTCTGCCTCAGCATGTGCCGTAGCGGCCGTAAGGACGCGACGGAGCTGAATTCTGGCTGAACCTTTGAATGACGCAACAGAATGAAAAAAATAATAAAATTACGGACGAATACAATCAAAAAGCAATACAAAGAAAAAAAATTAAAAATAATAATACAAGAAACTGGATTTTTTTTATAATAAACCAAGCGGATCAATTTATTCTTATATATTATACTATATTGCAATTTATTATGTTTAAAATTTTATGTAAACATTTTTGTGCTTTAAAACATGATCGGAAACTAACATATTTATATGAAAATACATAATTATGTTCTTGTTATATTATTGTTATTTGAAACCGTTAGTGGACTTAATTGTAACCGTAAATTATAATCATTATTAACGGAAAATCTCTTGATATTCCATTAATATTTCCATTACCAATACAATGTACAAAAAGATTTTTTTATTTAATTGCTACAAGAGCAGCTGTAGTTACACGATTTTTCAGAGTTGCAAATGAATCAATTTATTGTCTGACGGCGACAGATGGCCATAAAAATAATAGCCCCAGGTAATTGGCTATTAATGTGACTGCGCGGCACAAAGGCTTCAATGAAGCCCTCTGCCGACACTAGGTGGGTAATCGCCGTCCAATCCCGATGTACCTTCAACGAACCATTTTTAAGCAACATACAAAATAAATATTATTTAGTCGAAAACCAAAGCTACCCTTTCGTTACTTTATTTACAAACAAATAGCTTCCCAAGAGCGATACGGAGAAAATTTAATATTTTGTTAAAAAAGGAAGTATTTTCACATAATGCAATAAAGTAAACGAACTTTTGATTCCGCTTCTTGGTATTAATAATTTCGTATAAAATACTTTATGTACCTACCGGTTTACTTTATGTGCGAAGTGAGTGGTGGGGTACGGCAAATCGATCGAAGCGCACGATGTGGCAGAAATGTGAATTAATCTGGCCTGTCATGTGTCAAATTGCTTTATTTTCATAAATTTCTTTGTAATTTTAAGTAAAAACATTCAAATTTGCGATATCGGTCACAATTTATACTGTGTTGTTTTTAAATTGTAGTTTTAGTACATTGTAGAAACAATAAAATTGGAAAAACATTTTTTTGTATGATAGGCTTACAAGGTGACCTCACCCCACCTGATGGTAAGCGGTAGTGAAATCCAAATATGAGGTCGACAGGCACAATAGATCATATTGAGCCTGTCGCACTCACCCTGAAGGCCTAAAGAGTCCGGGATCATATGAGGGTGGGAAAACATGACCTGGAGGGGCAGAAAAGAGGAACTAAACCTCTTAGTCCGAGCCACCAGCGCCTGCACTGTATGTGGATGGCAGCGCTGTCCAGCACGTGTCGTTCGGGAGTGGAAAGGGGAGGGACTGACTAGCTGAAATACTTAGCTTTTCAGAGCATTCTCCATTATAGAGACGGTAGAGAACACTTAGACCGGCAATGTCTCTACGTAGTTGTAGAGGCTCTAGGGTTTCGGACACCTCTACATCACCGACTTCGCTAAACGAAGATTCGAAGAAATTCGAAGTGTTATTCGTTTCCAACATCAAAATGGACATTAGATCAGCAACATGTTTGCACTTGCCACTTTGGTTATAAACACAGCCGCTGTTAAAATTTGTTACGACACGTTCATCATTTATCTGGAATGAAAATAAACACTAAAATATACAATTTTTATAACTTGATATGTAGGAACTAAGGGAGGTATGTACTCACATTTAATAATGTTTTGTAGGGAGTTTGTATCACAGACATTTGTTTTATAATCAGAGTTCTTATTAAGAACCTTTGTCCATTCGTTCTAAGCTCTTTAACTTTTCTTTCATGTTGTGTGCTAATACTAATTTCTTGCTTTTTTGCACAGTTTGAAGTTGGAAATTTATATCATGTTTTATCGATGCTAATCCCGTACGAATATATAAATAAATTCATATTTGTGTAAAGAAAATCACTAAAATATTTATAGGTATAATATACACACTCACTTTTTACAATTTTCATGTAATTTTGTTAATAACCAGTCGAAAATCGTTATCAAAACATCTAGTTGATATACTTTGACAGATCTCAAGTCCTGCATAGTTGTGGCCACTTCGCGCACACAGCGTAGAATACGTATAATTTGAAAATAAAGTGGCGTGAAATGACAGACACTACGAACAGGTAAACACGCTCCATAAATTATAAAATAGGGAGAACCATTATATTTTATATCTATTATTAGCCAATATTCGTTATAAAAGTTTTTGGAACTTACTAATGTGGTTAAAAATTTTGTAGTAAGTTAAAACGATTCCATTTAATTACTTTTATTTTACTAGAAAATTAAGATTTTTTTAGCTGTATAGGTACCATTGCAAACATATTGAGTCTAAAAGTCGATTTGTTCACATTATTAATTATATATTTACTAGTGGTCCCGGCGAACTTCATACCGCCTTCTCGCATTTTTCCATGTTTCCTAACCGTTTAAACCTACCCTGGACTATCCAGAAACGGTGAACATTTCAAACGAAAAATTACCTAAATCGTACCAGCCGTTGTTGAGTTTTAGCGAGACTAACGAACAGCAATTATTTATTATTTAAGTATATAGATAACATTTTAAGTACATAAAGTTTTAGCTTCTTTAAGCTGTTGCTTCCACAGCCTGTGCACGTCTATAACATATATAGGTTAACTGTTTATCCTCTTTATTACGTACTCCTCGTGTGAGATAATTTAATGCACACACCTCGTTGATTAGAGTACCTGCCGACAAAGAGTTTCCTTAAAAATTTAGTGAAGACGGGCGTTCTTTGCGACACAAACGAGTCTTCCAGAAACGTGTACTCTAAGTTTCCTTTGCCGACAGTTAAACATACATTTTGAAGCATTGTAAGAAAATCATTAACTTCAATCATCCAGAAAGTTCAAACCGCGATAAACTATGCCACTTTTGTTTACAATTTTAACTTTAAAACCAATTTCAATAAATAATGTATAAATAAAGGCTTGGCTCCATGTATGGTTATCCCTTAAGCTAACAGTATCCTACAGAAATGTAGACACATCTTTATACAGCTATTCAACTAATGAATGGTGTAACGAAACGTTACACATTTTTTTTTACTATGCCTATGTCCTAGTGTCACATACAATAAAGAAAACAATTTAAAAATAAAATAAATATTAAATAATTAAAACAAATACATATTAATAATATATATACCTACAAATAATATACTTACAATTAACTAAAATAGTAATTAAATTTAAACAATAAAGGAATTAATTTTTTACATTATTTTTAAACAATGATTAGGAACGAAAATTAATTTTTGAACGCAGCGAATACCGTTTGCGCGGGAAGTGTTTGGTCACGTACGCCTTTTTTTTTCGTTCTGGGACTCGCTGCGCGCGGGGGATTTGAAAAACATGTCGCGGTCGCTCCTAGGCTAATGACTGTTGCAGATCTCCTCGTTACGCTTTAGTCGCTTCTAGACTGATTCTAGGCATCGTACTTAATCGAAAGGAGCCTAAGCATTTATTTTTACATTGAGCGAGTTAGCTCTGTTGCAAATTGGTGTGTCGAGTTCCGTAATCCCGATCTAGGGTAAGTTATAGATAGCACATTAAACTCTCTTAACATTATTCTTTATTTTATATAACTTTAATTAGGTACCTATTCTTGTCTTGCAATTGATTCACTTTACATTTTAATTTAATCAAATAATATGTGTAATTTTGTTTATCTTCCCCGCTTTGTAAACTCCGTTCTGATCAGTTTACCACCGAGACAAAAACTACTACGTATATGATATAGGTATTTTCCTTGTTGTCCTCGGTGGTGATTGCTTCGGAAGGGAAGAATTTGAGCTTGGCCTAACTGGAGCATCATTCATCCATTCCAGGAATTATAATTATATTTTACATTTACGGCGAAGACCGACCGTACAAGAAGATCGCGCTGGCGTTTCTCCGATATACGATATATACTACGGGCGATTCTTCATCTGGTGGCGATCACCATCTCCCTCATCTCCGTCCCGGGCTACTACCGCTGGACCTGCAGGGGAGTACCTATATAACAATTAGGAGCAAAAGCAGACGCCCGTACCCACGTCCTTACAAATTCGTGTGCCTCCGACAAGTTAGCGGCCAATAAATTATATTTTTTTATTTACAACCGCCGCATTTTATTTCACCCTAACTTTTAGACTTTCGCGGAGGCGACACTGGCGCCCTCTTACGTGGGTTGTTCTGTTTTTGTTTCCATTAAGTAGTTAGTTTTTGTAAGGTGGTTTTTTATTTTTATTTGTAAAACGCTTTGTGTTTTTTTTTGTTACCTACAGTAACTGGGGTGAGGGTGTTTGTTTTATTTTTTCCTTTCGTTTTTTTTTATTGTTAAGAATAAAAATATCTATTTTCATTGTTATTTTAATTTTAAATGTTAACAATTACATTGGTTCAATATTAATAAATTTTGTAAGATCATCCTCACACTAGTTACCGATTTTTTTTTTCGGTTAGTAACGTTTTTTTTCTTTGTTGTTTTTTTTTATTATTCGAATTTTCAGATAATATAGACAACACAGAGCGTTCTGTTAGTTTCTATTGTAACAGAACGGAGTCGTCAACACCATTAGTCATTAATTGTTTTCTGTGCTATTTATAACTAAATTGTTTGTTTTATTTTTTTTTTGCAACACATTTTTTGCAATGGCATACCCCATTAAGTATTTGTCATTACATAAGCCAGAATTGGAATACGAGGTAGCCGTAAGAGGTGAAACCCCTACTAGTACTGTAGCTGACCTTAGGCGACAGGTGGTTAGGCTTAGTCAGGCGTTCCCATCAGAAGATATTTTGTGTTCACATCTGGACCCACTTGATGATTTAAATAGTTCATTAGAAATTTTACACAAAATAAATTCAAACCTTGTTACGGTTACCAAGGATAAAAATGCCTTGGGTCGTATTGAAAACCTCTTTCATCATCTATACCACAGGCTAAATAGGATCAGTATAGATGAGAAAATTTTAGACGTACATACGGAATGTACAAACCTTTTTAAAAAATATTATGAGGATTTTAGTAATTTAAAATCAAAATGTGTTGATCCTCTAATTCCTTCAGTACCTGCTGTAAATCCACAGGTCTCATCAGAAAAGATTAATGTGGTAGTAACTTGTGACGGTGGCACTAAAGTTTCCGAATTAGCTAAATTAAAATATGATGGCAAAACTTGCGTGAGGTCTTTTATACAGCGGGTTAACGAATTTAGACTGGCTCGTAGTATTTCAGATACCAAAATATTAGCCTTTGCTTCTGAAATATTTGTAGACGATGCATTGCATTGGTTTAGAAGTGTTCGCGAACAAGTATTATCTTGGGACGATCTCGTAGCCCTCCTTCAACAGGATTTCGATAAAAATGATTACGATTACCGTCTTCT
The DNA here is from genome assembly GCA_039566165.1 of Maruca vitrata. Classification (NCBI taxonomy): domain Eukaryota; kingdom Metazoa; phylum Arthropoda; class Insecta; order Lepidoptera; family Crambidae; genus Maruca; species Maruca vitrata. Next base: position 11,115,241 of record CM076914.1, on the reverse strand, counting down.
AACTGAGATTCGGTCTAGAACTCAGGGTGCTACAGAGAACATAACAATTTTTCTGTCAATACTGTCTGGTATGTTCTCACGTCTATCAAGATCTTTAGATGAAAAGGAACAGCTTGAAATAGTACTGCACAATATAAGGCCTTGCTATGCAAGCACTCTTGCGTCGGTAGCAGAGATTAAATCGATTGAGCAGGTAAAAATTCTTTGTAGAAATTTCGAGAAGGTGCAGTCACGAATGACTCATTTCCGAGAACCGTCAGCCGCTACGTCGGAAACATTGGCACCGGAGTTTGCTTACAAACAAAATAGATATACATTTAATAAACAAAATCAAAATTTTAATTTTAGTAAGGCTACTAATAATACAAATAACTTAAATTCTAGCAAACAAAATACAAATAATAGTAACAATAACGTCAATGAAAAATATTTACACGCCTTAAATAGTAACAATTCAGTCAATGATATCAAGAAACCTTTTTGCCCAAGGTGTCGTAACAACTCGCATAGTTTGAGGAATTGCGAGAGTAGGGAACTCATGTGTTTTAAATGCGGTCACAAAGGTGTTAAAAAACCAGATTGTCCAAATTGCAATGCAAAAAACTAGGTTCGCAGAATTGTATGAATGCTCCTGTGTCTGAGAGTCGCTTTAATATAGACGAATGGAATGATTGGTTAAAAACAGTTAGTTTGTTTTTTAACGCGTATAAAATTTGTTCAATTCTGCATGATAAACCATTAGGTGATACGCGACCATATTTAAATATTAAAATAAACGATGTAACAGTGTCTGGTCTCTTGGATTCTGGTGCAGCGGTTACTATATTAGGTAATAATTCTCATAAAATGTTGTTAAGTCATGGTTTTAAATTGTACACTGATGATACTACATCTATAGTTACTGCTGGTGGGCAATCCATTAGAAGTATCGGTTACTTAAACGTTCCGGTTCATTTCGAGGACCAATTTCATATATTGAAATTTTATGTAGTACCAGAAGTTCAGTCATCGCTTATTCTAGGTGTTGACTTCTGGCGCTCTTTCAAATTATGTCCAAAATATTTAGGATCTGTTTCCTTGTCAGCAGACCTTATGATGGACTTAAATCAAAGTGATGAAAAAAGGTTTTATTCATTCTTATGATACTTTGGATGAAACTCAGAAGGCTATTGCAGACAATATTGTGGAACAATTTAAGGATATCTCTTTTGAACTCAAAGGCTTGGGTCGTACACATGTCATAACTCACCACATCGATACCGGTGATTCTCTTCCTGTAAGACAGAGATATTATAGACTCTCTCCTGAGAAACAGAGAATTCTAGTCGAACAGGTGGATGAAATGTTAGCTTTAGACGTGGTCGAACATTGCGAAAGTGCTTGGCAGTCTCTGTTCTCCTTATTACTAAGAAAAATGGTCAACCGCGTTTTGTTTAGATAGTAGGAAGTTGAATTCCGTCACAAAACGCGATGCCTATAATCTGCCTTACATATCAGAAATATTGGACAACCTACGTGACGCTCGTTTCCTTACTAGCCTGGATTTGTCTAAAGCCTTCTGGCAGATTCCTATTGCTGAAAAAGACAGAGATAAGACGGCTTTCTACGTCCCCGGTAGAGGAACACTAAGGTTCAAAACTACCGCGTTTGGTCTTACGAATGCTCCGGCTACGCAACAGCGTTTAGTCGATAAGTTACTGGGTAATGTAGATCATCGTATTTTTGCGTATTTAGATGATATTATCATTGTTAGTGGTAGTTTTGAGGAGCATGTATCATTATTAATTAGTGTCTTGGACAAGTTGAAAAGGGCTGGGCTTACCATTAACTTGGAAAAGTGTGAGTTCTTTCGAAGTCAACTCAAATATTTGGGTTATGTGGTCGATGCTAGTGGTTTACGAACGGATCCAGACAAGGTTCAAGCCATCCTTAACTACGCAACTCCTACCAATCGTAAGGAACTGAAGCGATTTTTAGGCACTGCCACCTGGTATCGTAGGTTCGTACCCAATTTCAGCACAATAGCGGGGCCGCTTAACAAGTTGACTTCGAGTAAGAAGAACTCTCCACCTTTCAAGTGGACTGATGAAGCTGATGCAGCATTTACAAAGCTTAAAGAATGCTTAGTTTCGGCGCCAGTTCTTTCTTGCCCTAATTTCGAATTGCCATTTGAGGTTCATACAGATGCAAGTAGCTATGGCATTGGTGCTATGCTCACTCAGACGGTTAATGGCAAGGAGCACCCTATAGCTTATATGAGTAAGACGTTATCAGCGGCGGAAAAGAACTATAGTATTACTGAGCGCGAAACGTTAGCTGTTCTTATAGCATTGGAACACTGGAGATGCTATTTGGACAACGGAAATAGTTTCGTGGTTTATACAGATCATAGCGCATTGAAGTGGTTTCTGTCCTTGAGTAATCCCACGGGTAGACTTGCTCGATGGGAGTGCGCTTATCAGCCTTCAATTTCGAGATTAAACACCGTCGAGGAGTTGACAATGTTATTCCGGATGCCTTGTCGAGGGCAGTTCCTGTGGCGTCTCTAGTCACTACCAACTCATTTGCGACTTCTAGTGATGAGTGGTACAAGAGCATCTATAATAACTGCGTCTCTAAACCCGAAAGTTTTCCTAATTACCAAATCAAGAATGGTTCCTTGTTTCGGCTTAGTAAAAATAAATGCATGCTAACTAGTGAGTTTTTCTTGAAAGAGGTAGTTCCATCAGAGCTGCGGGAAAAAGTGATTGAGGAAAACCATAATGAACCTACTGCAGGTCATTTGGGGATTTTCAAGACCTATAAACGAATTGCCCTTAGGTATTACTGGTTAGGCATGTACCGTGATGTAGCTAAGTACGTTGGTTCTTGTTGCACTTGCCTTCAATACAAAACTCAAAACCATGCTACTCTTGGTGAAATGGGCCGCCCAAAGCAATGCTCTCGTCCATTTCAAATGATATCTATCGACTTGATGGGACCATTGCCTGTCACTCGCAAACAAAATAGCTTCATTCTTGTAATAACCTGTTGTTTTTCAAAATTTTGTCATATTTTTCCTATTAAAAAAGCAACTTCTGAAATCATTGTTAAATATTTAGAAGAACATATTTTTTTGTTTCATGGTGTTCCTCAAAGTATTTTTCTGGACAACGGTACTCAATTCGTTAGTGCCCATACTCATGAATTGTTTAAAAGATATAAAATCCCAAACGTAAATTATTCCCCAAAATATACCCCTCAGGTTAATACAGTAGAGCGGTATAATAAAACTATAATAACTTGTATCTCAACCTTTGTTGATGGGGATCATAGATCTTGGGATATATTTATTCCAAAAATCCAATACGCAATTAATAACTCTGTGAATGAAGCCACTGGGTATACCCCTTCGTTTCTAGTTTTTGGACGTGAGTTAGTATTGTGTGGATCTCATTATACTGACTCGGATTTGGGAGACGAGGTTTTATTCCTTCCGCGCGATGTCTATGCGGAAAACCTTGGTTTTCTAAGTTCCACATTCGATAATGTCCAGAAAGCTTTATATCACGCTCACGTGAAGAATACGTCTCATTATAACGTAAGACGTAAAGCTCACGAATTTAATGTAAATGACGTAGTCTATAAACGTGCTTATGTCCTGAGCGATAAGGATAAACACTTTAGTAAAAAGTTAGCTCCTAAATATATTAAATGTAAGATTATACAAAAGCTGTCACCTCTCGTTTATGTTCTTGAGGACATGACAGGCAAAAATTTAGGGTCGTGGCACATAAAGGATTTAAAAATTACAAACTAGAATTAAATACGTTTTCTCGCTTTACCTTCCATAAACTGTAAATCTAATTAAGACCTGTTACAGTAGATCTTGACGTGTACTTGTCATAAGACCTACAAATTTTGCTAGGAAACGTCTCATATTTCATGTAGTATGAGATTATGTTTATTGAAAGGAGTATGAATGATGAAGATTGAATGAAATGAAAGGTTGAATAAAAGGTTCCGTAACAAGATTATCATGCGGATTTTATTTTTAGTAATAAAATCCTTATGAGAGGCCGGCGGGTAATGTAACGAAACGTTACACATTTTTTTTTACTATGCCTATGTCCTAGTGTCACATACAATAAAGAAAACAATTTAAAAATAAAATAAATATTAAATAATTAAAACAAATACATATTAATAATATATATACCTACAAATAATATACTTACAATTAACTAAAATAGTAATTAAATTTAAACAATAAAGGAATTAATTTTTTACATTATTTTTAAACAATGATTAGGAACGAAAATTAATTTTTGAACGCAGCGAATACCGTTTGCGCGGGAAGTGTTTGGTCACGTACGCCTTTTTTTCGTTCTGGGACTCGCTGCGCGCGGGGGATTTGAAAAACATGTCGCGGTCGCTCCTAGGCTAATGACTGTTGCAGATCTCCTCGTTACGCTTTAGTCGCTTCTAGACTGATTCTAGGCATCGTACTTAATCGAAAGGAGCCTAAGCATTTATTTTTACATTGAGCGAGTTAGCTCTGTTGCAAATTGGTGTGTCGAGTTCCGTAATCCCGATCTAGGGTAAGTTATAGATAGCACATTAAACTCTCTTAACATTATTCTTTATTTTATATAACTTTAATTAGGTACCTATTCTTGTCTTGCAATTGATTCACTTTACATTTTAATTTAATCAAATAATATGTGTAATTTTGTTTATCTTCCCCGCTTTGTAAACCTGTTCTGATCAGTTTACCTCCGAGACAAAAACTACTACGTATATGATATAGGTATTTTCCTTGTTGTCCTCGGTGGTGATTGCTTCGGAAGGGAAGAATTTGAGCTTGGCCTAACTGGAGCATCATTCATCCATTCCAGGAATTATAATTATATTTTACATTTACGGCGAAGACCGACCGTACAAGAAGATCGCGCTGGCGTTTCTCCGATATACGATATATACTACGGGCGATTCTTCATCTGGTGGCGATCACCATCTCCCTCATCTCCGTCCCGGGCTACTACCGCTGGACCTGCAGGGGAGTACCTATATAACAATTAGGAGCAAAAGCAGACGCCCGTACCCACGTCCTTACAAATTCGTGTGCCTCCGACAAGTTAGCGGCCAATAAATTATATTTTTTTATTTACAACCGCCGCATTTTATTTCACCCTAACTTATAGACATTCGCGGAGGCGACAATGGTGAACGAAATTTGAAACAAGGAACAAATGTTTCCTTTTTGCATCTTGATGCATTAAATCACTCGATGTACAGTCTATGGTCAGCAGTAGAAGAGGTGAAATTAGTGGCGCTACAGAGCGTCGGTGTCGGCTGGCGGACTGGATGTTAAGCACAATTGCCCATTAGGGACGCTAACGAAGCATTTTGTTTGGGATCAATCACTGCGCTTGTCTCTGGTTGGAGGGCGGGCGGGTAAACCCACTATCGTAAATACGTTTGTAGGAAATGTATTATTTTTTCGGTGTTCTGTCGATTTGCTGCCAAAATTTTCATTCATTCATTCATCCAAAACCATATTCGATACTTGTTTCTGTATTATTTATATCTAACGAACTTATTAATGTACTCATTATTGTTAAAGATCAACCCTATTTATAATTTTTTTTGGTAATCAAGTCGATTTTCTGGTTTTTAAACTTTTAGAGCAACTTTTTTGTCAAATTATAAATCAAAGTCAAAGTTTTTATTGAGTATTAAGTGGTATTTGTTACAGGTATTATTGATAAAACAGGATCTTTAATACTTAGTTACTCTTGTTGGGTAATGTACCGATATAATATCGGTAAATATTTGTCGCACTTATCTGGTTGAAACTAGTATTTGATTGAACTAGTAATGAACTCATTGAATGACGACATTTAATTGAATGACTAAAGGACAACTCGCCAAGTGGTTGAATATACCTATCGTTCAACGTCATGACTGAACGTCATGACTGAACGTCATTTAGCATAATCGTTGAATGGGATACAGTCGACTTTGTAATGTTTGATTAGGGTGACTGCGACATATACTTACACTAGCGACCCGCCCTCACTTCGCTTCGGGTAAATATCTATCTATATATAATATATTTCAACCCCGTAAGGGAAACCTATTTCTTTTTATCTAAAAATAGCCTATGACACTCAGGGATAGTGTAGCTTTTCAACAGTGAAATATTAATAATAATTTTTGAATTCGGTGCAGTAGTTACGGAGCCTATTCGAAACAAACAAAAATCGTAAATCTGAATAAATATTCGTAATGACAATGTAATTTATTGTGATAATGTTTTATTTGAAAATACAAATATAGAGCTTTTCCTAGCGGCGGCATATAAATTAATTATAATTAAAAATGAAAACATTTATTGTGCCATAACTATAATAGTTAGATATATGCTGTCGCGACATCTTCTGTACATATTAATGTTTTCTACAAAATTGTAGTACGTACATTGTAAATTTCTAAAATTCTATTTAGTTAGTTTAATTTTACTTAGTTATTTATAATATATGTGAAGATTTGTAAATATTATTATCGGATATTATACAATGGATTTAAATTTCTAAAATGAATACTTTTCGCAGCGTATGCGATATAAGGTTTTTTTTTGGGCGACATATTTGGGTTTTCCGTACGGATCCCTACTTTTTTTGAAAATGTAATATAGCCTATAACCTTCCTCATTAAATGGACTATCCAACACTGAAAGATTTTTTATATCGGACCAGCGGTTCCTGAGATTAGCGCGTTCAAACAAACAAACAAACTCTTCAGCTTTATAATATTAAATAGTATAGATTTAGATATAGGTACTTGCATTTTCGATAATTAAGCATTTTCGACATCGGTCAGTGATGTCAAAAATGCACTACTTCTCGTTGATAGTCAGAGTTAACCAAATTCGAGTAACGAGTTAATAGCGTACGTTTCTTGAAATTGAAATGAAAGTTTAAATTCATATATCCGGATTGGCTTGGTGTAATTTATTCCACAGAAGTAATGTGTTCTTTCACACCACACTGATACATTTATACACCGTGAAATTTGAGTGGTTAATTTAATTAAGTCGAAAATGATTTTTCCTGAAACTTCCATAGAATTTACAAATTCTATGTAATTAATTATCATTATGGAATTCAGTTACTGATTTATTAACAACCAATTCAGCTTTTCCGGAACGGATTCAACTACCTGTATTCTGTGAACTCTGTGTGTAGGTAAATTCTCCATTGGACCAAATGCGTCTAAAACCGAGCAACTTCGGGTTAACTGCGACCAGTCGGGTTGCATTCATTTAAAAAGCAGTAAGGTGTCGCTAACGAAGCGTTTTGTTTGATATCAATTGCAGCACTTGTCTCGCCTGACGAGGGGCAAATAAAACCGTTTCTCGCATTTGAATCGGGCAATTACCCAAGGTATTAAATTGTAGATATAATTTAAATATTTTTTACCTTTTGATCCGTTGATTTACCGGAATAAGTAAATCAAGAGACACTATTAATTAAAGGAGCACGGGCAGAATGTCCCCACCGACCAATAACGAACAGACGAATGTCGTTAGATAGCTCTTTTTATGACAATCATTAGTTATTATGGGCGCTAATCTCAGTTCGTTGCGTGAAAAAATTACAGCGAAACTAAAATTAAATCTATGTATGAAAAATGTTGATACTTATAAATATCGACAAAACAGTTTGTTATCTGTTGTATGAATTCTCACTCAACCACTATAATACTTTCAGTATGAGGTGAGTAAATGGTGAAAAAAGAAACTTAAAATAAGAGTGAAAAGCTATTTTCATGTCGACGATATTTTAATCGTCGACTGTTCGGATCACGGTACCAATAACCAAAATACAATTAATTTTTTTTAACTGTCTCTCTATCTGTTTGTTCTCGCTAATCTCCTAACCGACTGGACCAATTTCAACGGGACTTTCACTGTATACTTTTACTTCTTCTTCTTCTTATCGTGTGGTTGATGAACAACCTGGTGTCAGAGTTTAAGCCGCCCGTAGGCCTCTGATATGGCTTCATACGCCGTTGAAAAATCTCTCAGGTGTGCTGGTTTCCTCACGATGTTTTCCTTCACCGTTAAAGCGTCGAATGATGGTAAATATGAATTTCAAATTTGAAAAACACATGTACTTTTACTGGTAACTTACATTAACGATTCTAATGTGGCCCAATGCTACGACGGGAGGTCTTTAGCATTGGGCTACATTAGAATCGTTAATGTAAGTCTGTAGCATTCGGTCGTCGGACACTGGCGAGTACGGCGTTATTAAAGGACTATTTAAGCTCCGTGAAGCATAAGTTTTCTCTTCATTTTAAACGAGTTTCAATAATGAATCGTTCAACCGGTATGAATAACACTTTCAAAACAACATGATTTGCACTAATTTAAATTCAGTCGGAATTTTCATTTTGTTAAATTATACAGTAAAAGCAAAATATTCAATATAAGGTCGGTCGCCGCTGCGGTCGTGGGCTAAATTAACATATTATGGCCTATGTCTACGTAACGTATCTTCCCTTGGCACTTTTGTAAACAAGATTATACCTTGAGGGTCCCGTATCTTGCGGCAGCGAGCTATGAAAGGCCCTGGCATGGGTGTGCGGCGAACAGCAATGAGCATTTATAACGCGCGGATAAATATTATCGCGAGGGTGAGCCTTACCCTAACTGCCCTACAAAAGCCGGCAATATAGGAAATATTTTAGTTGTAGGTTAAGTTATGATTTCAGAATATGGGGCTCTGAATACGTTCAATAAAATGATTAGATGATTTATAGGTTCTATCTCCGTTAAATATAAACCTGATATCACAATTCAATGTCACATTACAATATTACAGTATTTCCGTAATAAATGTTGGTCACCTATCTTTTTCTATCGAAAAGCGTCGATGGCCTAGTGGTTAAGGTCGTTGCTTGCCATGCGAGAGGTCGCCAGTTCAAACCCCGCCAGGTACCAATGTGTTTTTCTAATTTGAAATTCATATGTACCATCATTCGACGCTTTAACGGTGAAGGAAAACATCGTGAGGAAACCTGCACTCCTGAGAAGAAATTCTAAGGATGTGTAGTCGACCAACCCGCACTTGGCCAGCGTGGTCGACTAAGGCCTTATCGCCCTAGTTTAGGGTAGGCCCGTGCCCCAGCAGTGGGCTGATGGGATGGGCTGATGATGATGATGATGACCTATCTTTTTATAGAAAACTTAAAATAAATAGATTATGTAATAAACTAGCTAAAATATTGAATTGTAATTGTTCCAAAACATCATCAGTTCTAATTATGTCCCCACGCGATCCCTGAAATTATAGCAATTTTTAAGCAAACAAATACAATTAATTAATCATTCGTTAATTAGATTCATTTTCGCAAAGCTTGCCATATTTATCTGTCTTTTAGGGGCTTTGTTCCTTACACAAGCGATTTCGTATTTATATTGATTTAAACAAATTATGTACTTTAAAATAGAATGAGTTTGTGTTTACGCAGGACAGAAGGCTCATAAATTAATGCAGATACTTTGGTATCCTCGTTCAATTGAATCCCAAATCATAGTTTGAAACACGCAAAACAAATTAGAAGTAGTTTATATCTTGGCCTTAGGAGCCCTGATCGAAATATTGATGACTGAGCTTCACTGTAGCCAATCTGTATCCTATGCATAAGTAATGAAGAAAATATGGAACCTAGATTCAAGCGAGCGATAAATATTGACATGAAACATCTTTCACAAGATTTGTACTTACATATAAATTGATCACACACACATCCATTCTCATCGCCGCGTTCAAATCTGGTTCACTAATAGTTTACGCCTACCGTCCATACCGAAATATTGCAGCCAGCCGCCAGGTCAAAACCACAATACAGGTGCTGTTAAACTTATAAGTATGACTTTATAATAAGTTAAAATTTGTCCATAACTAGTAGTTATTACATACAAAGACGGAGGTTATCAGTCTAATAAAAATTAAAAGAGAACAAATTTTCCCTCGGACGTCATGTCTTTACGTAGGATTACTATATTCAGCAATATAATACTTTAATTCAAATAAAGTAGTAGGTAAATGAAAACAGTTAGATTGGGGCTAAAAATAAACATTTATAAAACTAAAATAAGTATCAACCCGTCACGTCACGTTTCCCACAGAGGTGAAAAGTGGATCGCTGGAAGTGATCTCTGCCTACCCCTCTGGGAAAAAGGCGTGATTTTATGTATGTATGTATGTATGTATGTATGTAAAATAAGTATAAAAAACTTTTGTAAAATATTCTGCCACACTTTTTTTACATACAAAAATCTCAATTTGTATAGTATAGGGAGGTAACCGTAGCTATTAACATATGGGACTACGGCCGTAGCTTGTTTTTAACTGCCTACGTTGTGATGATAATGGATACACTGTTTTTGACGCGGGGAAATTTAAAACGACTATAGCATAAGGTAATAACTTGTATTTGTTAACACTAGCGGAGTTCAGGAGTTCCCGTTATGTTTTTATTTCAGAAAATATTTCGTTGAATTAGTGTAGATAAGCTAACGGCGTAACCGTATGTTGATCGTTCTTTAGACGAGTTCGTCAGAAATACATATTTTTAGTGTATACTACTATTACCTGTTATTATTGAGCTCCTAACGTTATCCAGAAAATATCTTGAGTGATATAATTGTAAATAGGAAACTCTGTTCGCCGTACGAAACCGTCAGGTCGTTATGGGCCGGTGGGTGCTCCCTGCCCGTCCTCCTTTGAAATCCATATGTTCGTTTTTCAACGGTCTTAGACCGTAGTCCCATGTCTACTGTCTAGTGCTTTCTACGCTATCTTCAATCGACAAAAAGCTGATTCGGACAATAGAACTTTCAGCGAATCTTCTTTTCTACATTCATTACTCTTGACAACCTTTCGACGAACCGAGGTGTCGGCAAATAAACGTGTCGGCCAAAAAATCTTTCTTTTATACAGATATTCGGCGAACAGAGTTTTCTATTTACAATTATATCGCTCAAGAGATTTTCTGGATAACGTTCGGAGCTCTAATTTCATAACTGGAATTTGAATTTTGTCAGCATTTATGAAATGTAGAAAACATATCTGACGGCACAAGTAATCCATAAGTTCAAAGTCGCTCAGCGGTCTATGGTACAATCGGGCTATTTAAATACGTATTAGTAACATTTATCACCAACACAATAAATTAACAGTTAGCGCTTTTTAATTAAAACAATATCTACATTTTTACGTCACACAGGGTGTTGACGAGTGTTGGTAGCGTCATAGAGAGACTGACATCATTGAAAAAGATAAAAACTGAATACAAATGAGAAAAATTTAAAATGCCTGCCAATACTATAACAGGATCCATCACAATGATTCAAAATGGTTCGAGCTCGCTGCCGTGTGCATGTGATAGAGACTAATAGGAATTTGACTGGCTCGGTGGAACAGTGGTTAGTGGCCCAGGTTTACTACCTACGGTTCCAAGAGTCGTGGGTTCGATTCCCACTCGGGACGAATATTTGTGTGACGAACATAGGTGTTTGTTCCGTGTCCGGGTTTGTATTAAGTATATTTAAGTATATTTGTGTATCCACTGTTGATTCTGATATCTGTAACACAAGTGCTTAAGCTACTTACCACCGGATCAGATCAATGTAAGTGATGTTGTGTAATATTTATTTATTTAATAGGAAATAGCAGAATGAAATTTATCAATATTTAGTAACCGCCATGTTAGAATTTTTTTAATGGCCGTTTGGGTCGCGATATTTAGAGATGGATGGAAAATTAATTCATTTTTTTATAATATTACCCGATCGATGAAGATTTTTATAAATTCCAATCTATGATAAATTATTTGATGTGCTGTAATTATTTAATTATAACAGTAAAATTTAGGTCATTTCACCCAATAACGACAATAATTGTATAGATTGAGTCGGCACGTGTATGACCGGAGTTATTTGCCAGCCTAATATTAATTCTGGTATCTTATAACATACAGGCTGTCCCAAAAAGTAGTGTCAAGCGGAAGTCCTGAGATAGAACACCCTGTGAGGCATCCGAAACACCCCCATGTATGTTCCGCGATTTATTATAGTTTTCGAGTTATGATTATTTTTCTAAAATTTTGAGAACAACTGACCTATCCGACAAAAAATATTGTAGAGAAAAAAGTATTTGACTTTTTTGAGTAACTCTTTTTGCAAATAATTTTTCATGAGTTGTTCTTTAATGCCTAAAATATTTGTCTCCATAACTTATATGGAAAGTATCAAAATTATGGTACAAACTGAAAAGTTACGTTCTGTTAATAATGTCTTACAATTTCAACGTTAAATTTACAATATTAGGAGGTAGCTGTATGGCTCCTAAGTAACTTTAAAAACTGAACTAGACTCTCAGCTTTCATAATCATTAATAAAAACTGGTACTTAATGGGCTACTTTTGCTGAAATCAGACTTCAAAGACAGAGAGGTGGAAAAATCATAAAATTTGTCATTGGAATACGAAGTAATTTTTGGACATTTTATTATTCCGAAAGTTAATAAGATTGTTAACAATCAAAATTATACCAGAAATGCTAAGAAATAACCACTTGAAAGTTTAATTTGTGACACTTAAAAAAAATATTAAGTTTTAAAATGGGAACTTTATTAAAAAAAAAAATATCGTTTTTGATTATTTATTGTAAAAAGTTTATAAGTAAAAGTTTATTAAAGTCCGTAAAGAAAGCAAAGTTCATCAAGATCGTCGTAACAAAGGTATTGCATGTGAAAACAGTGTTAGCGCAATGAAACTTAATTTAAACAAAAAAAAATCATCCAAATGTTTGCATCTGAGTGCTCCTGTATTAAATTTAGGTTTGTTAACAAACTGACTAACTTTCGGAATAATAAAATGTCCAAATAATACTTCGTATTCAAATGGCTAATATTATGATTTTTCCACCTCTCTGTCTTTGTAGTCCGATTTCAGCAAAAGTAGCCCATTAAGTACCAGTTTTTATTAATGATTATGAAAGCTGAGAGTCTAGCTCAGTTTTTAAAGTTACTTAGGAGCCATATAGCTACCTCCTAATATTGTAAATTTAACGTTGAAGTTGTAAGACATTATTTACAGAACGTAACTTTTCAGTTTGTACCATAATTTTGATATTTTCCATATAAGTTATGGAGACAAATATTTTAGGCATTAAAGAACAACTCATGAAAATTTATTTGCAAAAAGAATTACTCAAAAAAGTCAAATACTTTTTTCTCTACAATATTTTTAGTCGGATAGGTCAGTTGTTCTCAAAATTTTAGAAAAATAATCATAACTCGAAAACTATAAAAAATCGCGGAACATACATGGGGGTGTTTCGGATGCCCCACGGGGTGTTCTATCTCAGGACTTCCGCTTGACACTACTTTTTGGGACACCCTGTATACATAAATGGAAAAAAATAAAATGTTACTCACTCTCGTTGGAAAAAAAAGGTAATATTGAAGTTCCGACTTAAAGACCGAAAGGAATTGAGATGAGTTAAAGTAAGAAGAGAGAGATTAGGGCGAATGGGCAGTAAATTAATGGGAATACGGCTCTAAGGAATCAAGCGGAAAAGTAAGACCGAGGTTGAAGAAGTACTTCTTATAGAGAAAGATAATTAAAAATATTGCACGTACATTAAAAATAATTACGTCCTTTGACTATAAAAACTCACGGATACAAATTTAGTCATTGCGTTAATGAATACATCTGCTATTATCAAAGCTTCAAATAAGGATAAAAAGTTAAGTTCTTAATTTACTTACCATCCTAAATTTAAAATTTGAAAAAAATCGCATTCATGACCCCGCCTGAACGGGGACTTGAACCACCGGACCTTCCGATATCGCGTCGGATGCTCTTTCCTCTGAGCTACCCAGGTGTTGAGTCATCAATGCGAATTTTTACATCACCTTTTACCCGTTAGCCACGGGTGGCGCCACCACCGGTAGTGATCAAACACTAACGGTCCGCAAACATTTCTTTACAGAAATATTATACAGAATGGTTGCACTCGGCAATTATATATTTTATTTGTTGTTTTTAATGATCACTACCGGTGGTGGCGCCACCCGTGGCTAACGGGTAAAAGGTGATGTAAAAATTCGCATTGATGACTCAACACCTGGGTAGCTCAGAGGAAAGAGCATCCGACGCGATATCGGAAGGTCCGGTGGTTCAAGTCCCCGTTCAGGCGGGGTCATGAATGCGAATATTTCAAATTTTAAATTTACATAAAGCCTTAATAGCATTAAAAACAACAAATAAAATATATAATTGCCGAGTGCAACCATTCTGTATAATATTTCTGTAAAGAAATGTTTGCGGACCGTTAGTGTTTGATCACTACCGGTGGTGGCGCCACCCGTGGCTAACGGGTAAAAGGTGATGTAAAAATTCGCATTGATGACTCAACACCTGGGTAGCTCAGAGGAAAGAGCATCCGACGCGATATCGGAAGGTCCGGTGGTTCAAGTCCCCGTTCAGGCGGGGTCATGAATGCGAATTTTTTCAAATTTTAAATTTACATAAAGCTTTAATAGCATTAAAAACAACAAATAAAATTACTTACCATAGTTTTATATCTACGTAGATCGAATTTAATAAGGAAGAGCGAGGTGTTCCCTACACAAGTGTCTTTCGACTACAATAAGGGAAACCCCGGCAACTAAATTGTAAAGTTTTACTTGTAATAAATACATTTTTTTAAGGATTATTTTTAAACGGACAAACAACAAAATAATAGAAACAACACAACGGATTATGACTTCATAATACTTAATTTTTTTTTATGTACATATGTATATTGACCAAAATTGCAGAATCCGTCAATCAAGTAGTCATTCGTATAAATTTAAAGGCCTTTTTGCGCAGTCTATAATATGAAAAGAAAATGCCTGCCCGTATGACACCATTACGGAGACAGCTCTACGTAATGGAAATTTGCATACGCACCTTAAAATTTTATTCATAAGGAGAAAATTGTTTCACATTCGCTCGGAGCCGCGGGCGCGACGACGCACTCAGGTAAAAAAATCGAATTATTACTGAAGATTACTAAATTTGGCAGCATTACCTTAGGAATAACGAACCATGACTGGTGAATGCCTTGTGTTATGTACTGATTCTTAACTGATTAAGTAAGAATTGAAGAACGTTATTAATCGAAGTAAATAATGTAGCGGATTGAGCATAAATATTAAACTGAATATTTTTTATCAAATTTCAGTCTCATAACCAGGCATTATGTATACACCGTGAAATTTTAGTGGTTGTTTTCCCGAAGCAAAATGATTCTACCTTAGTAGCACAATAGATTTGTTCAGTTCTTTTTTTTTAAAATCAATAAATGCCGGTTTTACGAAAGGTATGACCGAAACTCGAAAGTACGTTGGAACCATTTTATTACTTAGGGCGTAGAGCTTCTTTAGCTTTAAGCATCGATTTCATGAGGCAAGCAGTACCTGATTACGTCACATCTTAAAAAACAACGATAACTTCTCTCGTTTTCGAGTTGGAAAATAATTATTTTGAAAATTTGAAAAAAAAAAAATTAACATGATTCGATAGTATTACTAAAGGCAAATCGTTCTGCCACGGTTCTATCTCTTGTTCCATAACATTGTTGTCCAATGATAATTATAATGGTGCAAGCAACTAAATCGAAACCTTAATGAGTAAGTAGCTATTGCTTTGTAATACCTACATCAAATGTAACGCGAAAGTTTAAAAACTTTGTTGTTGTTGAGACACAAAATTTTGCAAATACAAAAGACGCATAGATAAAACATATTTAAACGAATGGGCAGGTGGTACCTACAAGGATTTAAATAGCCAACACTCGGACAGCGGTCTTCACCGCGGATGGTTTAATTTAGACTCAGTCGCTGCGCTTTCAGGGTTGATGTTATTAGTATTACTTTAACTATTACTATTTTGATAGGTTAGCCTACATTTTCAAATAATATCATACATATATTAGTATAAATAATTCAATGAATTTGCCTTTTATTTCATAAATTTGTACAATTTTTCCCCGTTCAGGCGGGGCAAGAATGCGGTTTTTTTCAAATTTTAAATTTAAATTTGTACAAATTGCCTAAAATATTTGAAAATGTTTGAAAACTGTAACTGTCCGGGATATTTACCATGTTGATTTGTTTTAAAGAGGTATCGCAATTTCTACGCTCACCTAAGGATAGTTTTCCTTTGATGAAACTAGGCGTTTATAAAATTGACTGTAGCTGCGGTAGCTCGTACATAGGGCAAACGTTCGTTGTAGCACAAAAATCGGCAATCGCTCAACATTTTTTAGTTCCGGGAACGAACCACTGGATACCACGACGGGTCAGGGAAGCAATTGAAATTCAAAAATTCAAAAACTTCAATTGTGAAGATGGCTTTATGTAAAAGTAAAAATAAAAATGTGTCCGTTTTCGAGGAAAAAAGAAGAGATACCGTGAGTGTAGTGTGTCGGGACCGAATTCAGAGTGACAATATTGTGAATGATGGTAGTGGTGTCGTGCGTAATAAAAGACTTAGAAAGAGGGTAGACCGATATGTCTGCCCTTAGACCTACCGTCATTCTCGCAGTCCTACAGTTCACCCGTGATCATGGCGCTTGCAACAGTGCCGAAATATCGGGAGCTCATTAAAACAAAATTACAAGGTAAATATCCCGGACAGTTACAGTTTTCTAATGTATGTAAGCATGACAGTTTAAAATTATATATTTAAAATGTTTGTTTGCTTAATGATTGACTTGTTTACACTCATATTCATACTCATACTCATATGTACGATAAAGAACGCAAACTGTGCTACATCTGGTTAGTGAACAGCTAGACACCAATTTATACCTTTAATTTACTTTATTTTTCATTTAATTATATTATGTATATAATTTCATGAATAAAAGGAAACGAATCGTTGTCTGTTTACGTATGCTATTATAAACGAAAATGGCTTCTCACACACACATTTTACTCAGTAGATGAATTTTTAAAACTAAAAACATAGGACATATGTACATACTCGCGAATAGTAGAGAGAGTAATAGATATATACAGGGTGTAACAGGGGGGGTGGATCATCGTAAGTCAATCGATGGGGGACTTCAATACCTATCGATATAACCCCCATGTATGTTCAGCGATTTTCAATAGTTCCAAAGTTATTGAGATTTTTGTGAAATTTTTGTAAGAAGCCGGAATTCAGTATAAAAGTCTTCACTGTAGCTTAACTACTGGACCTGCTTGCATGATTTTTTTTCTAGAAATAGTTCAATAGTGGGTCTTCATAATTACGATACCGATTTGAGTCATAACCCTATCATATTGGAGTAAAAAAATAATTCTTCACAAAAGTTTTACGAATCGAATTGTGTCTATCAACTTTCAAAGCCTCCAGTGAAAAAAAAGTGCCTGTGTTTTTTTTCTAGAACTTATTTTAAAAACTACCTACATCCATGGATAGTATACCCTGAAAATTTCATACCGCTACTGCCAGAGCATCAGAACGAAAATTTAACGTGAATGGCACAGGTGCCATAAATCAGTGTTTTTATTTTTCATGTAAAACTTTAATTTTAAATTAAAACGATACGTTTCAGCAAATTTATGCTATGTTAGTAACATTGGTAGCAGTAATTTTACAGAATTGAAAATTAAAGGGGTGAAAATCAATCAAAAAAAATTTATATAATTTATGTTAATTAATTTTTTTACAGAAAGTGTTCAGAATGGGCACCATTATTGGCTATGCATATACTACACCTTTTTACAAAGGTTTTTCGGATGTTGCAAAATGCTACTACTACATTTTGCCTTATCACAATTTTGGCCCCTGAAAAATTTGATAAAAAAAAAGCATTCCACAACCTCCAAAAAAGCTTTTTAGATGGTCTAAGCTATGCATAGCCAATAATAATGCCCATTGTGAACACTTACTGTAAAAAAATAATTAACAAAAATTATGTAAATTTTCTTTGTTTGATTTTCACCCCTTTAATTTTCAATTCTGTAAAATTACTGCTACTAATGTTACTAACATAGCATAAATTTGCTGAAACGTATCGTTTTAATTAAAAATTAAAGTTTTACATGAAAAATAAAAACACTGATTTATGGCACCTGTGCCATTCACGTTCAATTTTCGTTCTGATGCTCTGGCAGTAGCGGTATGAAATTTTCAGGGTATACTATCCATGGATGTAGGTAGTTTTTAAAATAAGTTCTAGAAAAAAAACACAGGCACTTTTTTTTCACTGGAGGCTTTGAAAGTTGATAGACACAATTCGATTCGTAAAACTTTTGTGAAGAATTATTTTTTACTCCAATATGATAGGGTTATGACTCAAATCGGTATCGTAATTATGAAGACCCACTATTGAACTATTTCTAGAAAAAAAATCATGCAAGCAGGTCCAGTAGTTAAGCTACAGTGAAGACTTTTATACTGAATTCCGGCTTCTTACAAAAATTTCACAAAAATCTCAATAACTTTGGAACTATTGAAAATCGCTGAACATACATGGGGGTTATATCGATAGGTATTGTAGTCCCCCATCGATTGACTTACGATGATCCACCCCTCCTGTTACACCCTGTATAGTATAGATTTATTTTTAAGTTAAGGGTCAAGTTTAAGTTTAGTCTATTTTTATAAGTCTAAGACGTCTAAGACGTAGACATAGACTTTATTGAAAAATTGTAAAATGTAAATTTATTTTAAGTTGATTTTTATTTTATCTTATAAGTTTAATAAATTGTTGTCAATGATACAAATTTGCATGCTATATGTATATAGTTAAATAGGCATAAGCTACTTTATCTTATAGTTACCAACTTGTATAACCCTATTTATAGCAAATAAACGATTATTATTATTATTATTATAAATATGATAATAAAAAAGATTTTTGGACCTGTTTCAACAATATAGTATCCAAAAAAGTTATGGACGCTAATCTCAAAAACGACTCAACCGATCTAGATGTGATATTCAATAATATATTCTGGTCAGCTCCAATATTGAGTATTCTATAATCAGTCCACATACGTCCCCTATCCTAAACTATCGTAATCTAGGGCCGTATTACAAACTTTTCATTCCAGCAATTTAAGAATGGGCATCGACTAACTTCGTGTTTCTGGTACACTTAATAAGCGCTATTGTTGTGGAATCATAGAGACTGATGTCCCCACAATCTCGTATGTGTCAATGTCTCCAAAATCTATGTAAATTTTAAAAAGAAATGCAGTAATAACAGCTCTCTATCATATACCTACCGATGCCTTTTTTTAAATTGTCTGGAATAAAGAGGTGGTAATACACCCCAAGGCCTTAGTCTGGCTAGCCAAGTGCGGGTTGGTCGACCTCACACAACCTTAGAATTTCTACGTAAGTGGACGTGTATGTTTTAGATTTCCATTGAATGGCATAGCTACCTACTGCTACCAACTGACTACGATTATGACTTGGACTACTCCAAAATCCGGGTGATTATGACGAGCCTACCCTTGTTATCATCATCTGACTTTCGGGGCAAGCGGGAAGCTCTCACTCCTAAGTAGGAGAGAGGCGTTTAATCTCATTAACATTGAGAGAGGTATGCTTAGATGGTTTGGTCATGATGAGAGGATGAATGAGAGACGATTAACGAAGGAAAATTGTAGAGGAAGTATATTTAGAAGATTATCTGTAGTTTTTTAGGGTTCCGTAGCCAAAATGGCAAAAACGGAACCCTTATAGTTTCGTCATGTCCGTCTGTCCGTCTGTCCGTCTGTCACAGCCGATTTACTCGGAAACTATAAGTACTACAGTGATGAAATTTGATGGGAATATGTGTTGTATGAACCGCTACAAAAATATGACACTAAATATTAAAAAAAAGAATTGGGGGTGGGGCCCCCCATACATGTAACTGAGGGATGAAATTTTTTTTTTCGATGTACATACCCGTGTGGGGTATCAATGGAAAGGTCTTTTAAAATGATATAAAGTTTTCTAAAAAACATTTTTCTTAAAGTGAACGGTTTTTGAGATATCAGCTCTCAAAGTCGTAAAAAGTATGTCCCCCCCCCTCTATTTTTATAACTACGGGGTATAAAATTCTAAAAAAAATAGAGGTGATGCATGCTAATTAACTCTTTCAACGATTTTTGGTTTGATCAAAGTATCTCTTATAGTTTTTGAGATAGGTTGATTTTTATTATATTTGCTGCTACGGAACCCTTTGTGCGCGAGCCCGACTCGCACTTGGCCGGTTTATTTAAGAGCTGTGGATTTTGAATGAACAAATAAATAAATAAATTTATACTTCCATTTGGAAATGTCGACCGGGGAAGGCCAAGAAAGACCTTCCATGACCAAATAGGCCAAATTTATAAGAAAGGTGAAACCAAAAGTACCCGTAATCGACGAGCATGCATGAAGAGATTGATGGATGTGAAAGAAGCGAAAGTGGTGTGCCAGGATCGTAGCACATGTCAGGAAGTGATCTCTGCCTACCCCTCTGGGAAAAAGGAATGATTTTATGTATGTATGTATGTATGGAATAAAAATATACATACATACGTACAAACACGGGACAGTAAGTTACTTGTGAAGTGGTCTTCAAAAATCATATTAAAACACGGGGCAGATAAGACGATCAGCTAACCTAGAGTTTAGCTCATGGTCACTATCATCATCAATCTTGCCCTACATTATTTTTTAAGTGTTCCAAAGAGATAACTTCTACAAGGACTTCGTTATCCTCTTACAGTCCGGCAACTACCTTGCCACCGCAGCGGCAATCGGGCTACTCGAACTGGGCGAGAGGGATGGACTTATCGATACTTATAATAAATCTGTAGAGGGCAATTCAGTACATGAAATATATTTTCAAAATAACTATCAGGAGGTGGGCCCCCTGATCAGATTAAATATAACTTCATAGAATGCGATATTTTAACTACTTAACTATAATGACACATCGACGCAAAGCAAGCTTAAGCTTTCGATATACAAGAGAAGAAACCTTCACAGTGTGACCGTAACTTCTTGATGTGAACGCTGAATAAGCACATTGCAAGATTGCCGTTATAAAACACCGTGCACATTTCTTCATGCCATCGCGGGGCAGTTGTTAGAGTTGAGATGGCTGAATAAAGGCTTGACACGAGTTAAACGAGTTGAATGCTCGAGTTTTCACATCGTTACTCATGGCTCGGGCCGCGCCCGGGGCGACGGCTGCCGTTCGGATCGGCTCTGTCCTTGCTTAGTATTCGCAGTCGGACTTGCATGAATTTTTGACCGACTTCAAAAAAGGAGGAGGTTCTCAATTCGTCTGTATGTCATATATTTTTTTACCGAGGTGGTCATCAATTATAGATGTTTTTGTTGAATAGAGTTCACTTCTAAGGTGGTCCCATTTTCACCAGTCCACGATCTGATAATGGGGTTCAGGAGAAATCGAGGGCAACCCTCAAATTTTATGGGCACATGTACCGCGTTTTACATATTTTCTGAAGTTACATTAGCATTTGCTTCTGGCAATCATAATGTTATGATGCTGGGCTGATGAAGAAAGGTTAACTCCTCAATAGTTAGGGGTAAAAGAATAATTCTTCCAATACTGTATACATATTAAGACTACTAGTTATAATATCAAATGTAACACTAAAAAGTATAAAAAATAAATTAACAAAAGAAAAAAACCGCTTTCAAAAACAATTCGAACTCGATCCGTGTTCATTTTTACCAGAGCTCACGCGTTCATTACATTGTGTAAAATGTTACATAGATATGTTAGGTGCACATTTATCTTCTTTTTTTGTCATAAATTGAACTTACACATAACATGGACCGATTATTTAGTTCCAGCATATCAACGAATACCTAAGTGTTAAAAGAATCAGTAGACTACTATGAAACTAAAATTCACAGATGTTATTATTTTGCCCGGTTGTTACACGTATCGAGGCAACTTCAGAAGTCATAAAAAAACAAAACACAATGTGCTCATTAACCATGAATCCAAAAGGACTAGATCAATTTATCGTTTCCTAAAGTTACCTGCAGTCTACAATTTGAAACCACTAACAATAATAGCTAGCAGACAAATTCCCAAGCTCTACATATTCCCTACGCTATCGCTGGTGAAGTTTCGCTTAACTATCCACATTACAAAATCTAATGCCTCCTCGAGACGTAGCTAATGCTTTAAATTTGATACTCGGCAAACGGTATTTCCAATGTTCCATTCAAGATTTCCGCCAATAACAATAATGTCGAGTGTTTTATCCGCACGGCGCCGGCACTCAAGCCTTTATTGCAGAGGTTATTATGTCATATTTCATAAATTATTTGAGACGGCGATTACCCCGGTAACAGGCCGAGATAACAAGAGGGTCGCACGTCGCGCGGCCGTGGCCTCACTTTACAAAATTTCCGCGGATTAAATAATAAAATGAATCATAATTTACTTGCAGCGTACATGTAAAATGAAAAATGTTATCACGAGATTTAACCATACTGGATTTATTAAAAAATCCTTATGTTACGCTAGAATTTATTGCATTTCGTAAGTCACAAGAGTAGGAAAGTTAACATTTTGTTATAATGTCGTTATAGTGACAACAGAAAAAGCCAGGGAAGCAACGTTAGTTTAAAATAACGATTTTCTGAACAAAACAAAACGTATACAATCTTGAAATTCATTAAATAGTTATTTTACTGTATGTATACCATTTAAAAAAAAGGCATCACCAACTCTGTTAGGAAATCCTAGAAACCTTCATCGTTGTTGTTAACTTTTCTCCTCATTGTTCGCTAACATAATACCGCTGGCTTTTATCAGTGGATTAGAATCAGTACTTTTGATAAATACCCGTATTATTGAATTCCGAAAAGAGCCGGGGAAATACAACTGTCTTTGAACAATAAAATAAACTATAAAACTTACCGTATAGCAGATGTTTGGAGCCCAGAAAACATTGACAACACGGATCTAATAAAATGCAAAAGCTTTTCCAAAAAGCTGGGATTAAACCTATTTCTAGGAAGAGAACAGTGATAATTATAAATATCATTTTCATGTATTTGTATGTAATTTCTTTGCATTTTATGTTGGCAGGGAGTTGTAGATTTATAAATTATAATTAATTTTAAGACTTAGTTACATTTGCATTTGCATTTTATTATACGAATCCACGGATATTGAATTTATATTTTTATTTAATCTACCTGCCGACTTCTTGTTTCGGTCCTAAATTTAATTTACATTAGAGTTCTGTGTAGCATTAAAACAAAATTTAAAATTACCTATATTTACAATTTCAATATTTAGTTTGTTTTATTAAGTTACATTAAAAAATATATTAATTATCCAAATAAATTAATAATACCTGGTTATAATGAAAATGTCCGGTAATTGTAAATAAATGCCCGCATGACCATTTTACTTCATACCAAATATATGTACCTATTTAGCTGCCAGGTATTGTTTAGACAGAGCCTGCTGTACACCGGCTGAGCCCTCTGAGCGGCCGGCCGGAGCTTTGAATAGCGATGACGACGCAACTACGCGACTCGTTTCAATCTGTACTCTATGCATAAGTAATGTGAAAAGTATGGAGATACCTCTCCGATGCGGAATACACGCTCCTCTAAAATATCGCTGTTATTTTTATGATACACCGGTTACACAGTTCGGTATTTGTTTCTTGGGGCAACCACTACTCAATCTCGGTGTTTTTATGTTTACCGCATCTTTTATTACCCGACTACGGCAAAGCAAAAGGAGGGTTATGATTTTGACAGGCTATGTATGTATGTATGTATGTATGTATGTATGTTTGTATGTATGTTTGTATGTATGTATGTATGTATGTATGTTCATCTGTTTCCACATAACTTCTAAATTGCTTGTCAGAATTCGACAAATGACATATCATTAGAAGCGTCTTAATTGTCCGCTGGTTATAGGCTATATAGGGTTTCACAAAATCTAATGTGGCGCCCACTAGCGGACAAAACATACAGAGTAAAAAAATAAAGTTAAGATAAATACGCCGTGTTTGGTATCATTGGAAAGCGCTTTACTTGTACATTTTAAATATATATATATTACTAGCATTTGCATGTGACTTTACGTATATTCATGGACTGATTGCATATAGTTCACATCTTTTCGTTCATAGCTTCTTTACTACTTACTAACACCAAAATAGTACAAATAATAAAAAGTTAAAAACTAAAACCCAACTACGACAAAAAACGACGCTGAAAAGTATAAAACAAGACTTTAGAACATACAATACTATTTTGAAGTATGCAATATTTACTATGTAGAGATAAGTTTTCATGTTTGGAAAGGCGTAGTCACACGTTCCATACACAAGTACCTACCTACCGTAGCACTTTGACAACGTGTGACTGCGGTTTTCCAAACATGAAAACTTATCTCTACATAGTAAATATTGCATACTTCAAAATAGTATTGTATGTTCTAAAAGTCTTGTTTTATACTTTTTCAGCGTCGTTTTTTGTCGTAGTTGGGTTTTAGTTTTTAACTTTTTATTATCAGTCCTTTATTTTTCTTTTCTTTTTTTTTTGAAAAACGAATAATATTTACATCAAAGAACAGTCAAGCGGCCCTTAGGGCATTAAGAAACCCCAAATTAGACTCTAAACTTGTCGCCAATGCCATAACGGCCCTTAATAAGCTAGGGAGGCAAAACAAGGTGAGGCTAATATGGATACCAGGCCATGAAGGGTATAAGGGAAATGAAAAGGCAGATGAACTTGCGAGAAGAGGCTCAGAAGCAAATCATATTGGACCAGAGCCATTTGTTGGGCTAGCATTAAGCACCATCAACATGGCATTTAAGGAACATGTTGATAATGAGCGTTGGAAGCATTGGAAGAATAAACCAGGAATGGTTCACTCCAAGAGCTTTATTGGCGACAATCCAAAAACGTGGTACTTTTTTATTTTTCTTTTCTTTTTTTTTTGAAAAACGAATAATATTTACATCAAAGAACAGTCAAGCGGCCCTTAGGGCATTAAGAAACCCCAAATTAGACTCTAAACTTGTCGCCAATGCCATAACGGCCCTTAATAAGCTAGGGAGGCAAAACAAGGTGAGGCTAATATGGATACCAGGCCATGAAGGGTATAAGGGAAATGAAAAGGCAGATGAACTTGCGAGAAGAGGCTCAGAAGCAAATCATATTGGACCAGAGCCATTTGTTGGGCTAGCATTAAGCACCATCAACATGGCATTTAAGGAACATGTTGATAATGAGCGTTGGAAGCATTGGAAGAATAAACCAGGAATGGTTCACTCCAAGAGCTTTATTGGCGACAATCCAAAAACGTGGTACAAAACCATGATGGGTGGAAGCAGACTTCAAAGTCGTCTACTCATGGGAGCGCTAACAGGGCACTACGTCACTAACTCATTACTGATGAAAATGAGACTGTCCTCAAACAGCGACTGTAGAGCTTGCAAGGAAGAAATGGAAGACATGAAGCATATCTTATGTGAATGTCACTCACTGGCCAGACACAGGCTCAGACTTCTAGGAACGGCTTATCCGAAACCAGAAGAATACAGGCACCTCAGACCCAAGGACGTTATTGCACTAATGCATTTGTTTTTCAGGGAGTAGGTGTATAAAGGTAGGGGAAACACAAAAGATCCCTGAGGGTCGACGTGAACCGGTTATACGGTCCCCGCGTTAAGATAAGATAAGATAAGATACATCAAAGAACACACTTCACTTAAATTATGTATAATTGTATTTATTGCACAATTTTTTTCAAATTAAGAAACATGTTAAAAGTATATTTGGCCAAAAAAGCAGTTGACCTATACTGCAGATAATAACCCGCTTAATGGCATAAGTAATCTGCCTACCTGCACAAATGGAAACTAGTCTACCTAGGGTCTATAAAGAATAGTAAGTAGTAAGTCAACCTACTGAATTCGCTAAAGAACTGTACAAATTCACGTGATGGTTCCATCACAGGGCGCGTCGTGGGCCGCGGCGCCGCGCGCGACGGTAGTAAGACATTTCCACATAACCGAGTTATGGCTTATGGCATGTAAATAAACGAGCGGTTGGCGTGGTTAGTGTCTATTCCGACATGGGCAATAACTACACGATTATCCTATTTGAGCTCGCAACAACGCTCAGGCGTGACACGCTCCGTATTTTTTATATTAACCAAGTTTGAACACATTACTAAACTCTTATTCTTTATGTCCGAAGTATTTTGGTATAGCAATAGTACGTGGACGACTTATCCCGTATATAATAGGCTTTTAACTACTTCGTATCCATTCTTAGAGATTAACTCTTTGTATTCCATATGTATAACATATGAACCAAGACATTTGTCGACTCCTTTAATCTCTTGCCATTGTAAGAGATTATGTCCCTCCTATAGGCTTTTGTGAAGTCCCACTTTGACACAAACTCCTGATATAAAATTCGCAGCACATGCAATTTAATTTATTTAAGTACATTCGAGTATAAGCAGAAAAGAGTAGCTCTTGGCAACAAATGCTTTCTCCGGGTTACGAACACGTAAGAAGGTCGGGAGCAGATGTGACGCAACATTTTATCAAGGAAGCATTAAAATACCTCTTAATTTAGAAATCACTAAAACATGTTCCCTCTTAAGTACAGTTAATTAAAAACATATAATCAACTTCTTCCGAGAATTCTTCTCTCAAAATAAGTAGAGCAAGTTTTCCTCCACTTGTGTATTTGAAGTGACGGGAATGTAAAATTAGGAGAGAAAAACATAAATATTCAGGACGACTATATAAATAAAAGAAGTTTGGGCCATTTATTCCGATACACCGGGACTCTGTGCAGAGACTGAAAAAGTTAGGCGGAACGGGATTTCCTAATGCGATTTTAATTCGTTCTTTCCGCGACGAAGAGGGTAATTTCAATAAAAGCAAAGTCAGTAGATATTTTCCTTCAAGAGAAAAAATGAGGAAAAAAGGGACGTGTGAATTCTAATTCGGATACTTAGGAATAGCGATGGAAAGTGCTTTACAGTGTTTTTCCAACCAACTAATCGTTGACCGATTAAATTTTGCCGGACACTAAAGTATTTTAGAACTTTAATCTATTTTAACGTCTGATGGAGGGTTGTTGGGGGTTTTTTTAGCACATAACAAACTATTGTTATAAAGTTTTTCTTTGTTCAAAATTTCGTTTATGTCTGTCATAATTTGACATGTTGTTCCGTTTAAAAACGTACTATAATTCCGCTGAAATATATAGTTAATGAGTTCATATCAACCTTTGGAACCTACAATTTATTATTAAGGTAACTTGATCCGGATTAATTTCAAGTAACAAGCTCTAAAGAAATAAGTTATAGTTTACGGTGTTGTAACGTGTATTAAGCAATTTGTTAACGTTTACCTTGGCTGTAGCGTGACCAGGACAATCTTAGCTTTCCAGGGAAGTCTAACGTTGCCGCCCTTGTATTAACACTTTCATCAACTGGGTTTTTAACAACTAGATAAGCCATGTTTTATGAGAGCCCGCGTAACTAGAGAATAAAAACTTTAAAAAAATATATAATTTGAAACTGTCATAGTTACACACATTAGTAAACTAAAAATCACCCACCCCATGATCATGGCGCTTGCAACATTGCCGAAATAACAGGAGTTCGTTACAACAAAACAACATGGTAAATATCCCAGACATTTTCAGTACTTTTAAAAAACACTTACACCATAGCAACATATTTTTTTAAATGTATAACATTTAAAACGTTTCGTTGAACAAATGCCTCAATTTATTCAAAAACTTCTATCTATTTTTACGTTACTACGCGGGGAATCGATCTGAGACTGATTTTATGAAAATGGCGGATTGTGGCGAGGTTGTTCGTTAGCCACCGGAACACTTTAGCGCGCATAAAGACGTTGTATTACAAACCTCTGAGGAATCTGCTGCGAGCTTCTCTTATCAGCGCTGTGACATTTCAGACGCGGAAATTAATACAGAATCAGTGGGCACATTAACAGAAGAATTGCTTTGTTTTTTTTTTAAGACATAGTCAGTCAATGGCAAAAAAACTCACCGTTCCAATTTAAATACGAATTGATTATGTTTAGGTATACTTGATTTCAATGGTACCTACTTTATGTAGGCTATTTAAATTTATATCGTCAATAACATTCAATCCAAGTACGTTCGTAGTTGTAAGACATTTTTTCTCTTAATTAGTGTCTCTAATTAACAGATATACATATTTATTTGCAGATTACCTACGAGAACATGTATTTTTCTTCGTGGATTTCAAACCATCTATTCATGGTTTTGAATAAGTGAAGCAACATATTTGTTATGAAATCATGAACAGTGGAATTAGGAATAAAATACACAAAGAGCGATGTAGTTCTGCATTTTTGGTATTTTCTATGGGCTTATAAGGATTGAAGAAATTGAGAAAATCAAGAAAATCTTCGTAATTTTGTGAGTTTTTTTCACTATTTGCTTTTCAGGGCCTAAACTATGCATTTTTTGGGAATTATGTTATCTAGACTTTTAGACTGTATCAACTACCTGTTGTAATATAATTTAAGTACAATTGCAACTCCCATCGTCCTACAACATACAACATACCAAAAATACAGAACTACTACATCGCTCAGATTCGCAAATTGAGCATCATTTTTTGTCTAGCTCTACTGGGCTAAATATCTGTCAAATAACTCCTTGTCCCGTAACATGCTGTCTAGGTACCATTTATGTACGAGTCGTTTATGATAGTCTGCGATTTGCTATTTTGAATATATAAAATACTAGTGACCCGCCCTCGCTTCGCTTCGGGTAAATTTTACATAAAACCTTCCTCTTGAATCACTCTATCTATTGGAAAAAACCGCATCAAAATCCGTTGCGTAGTTTTAAAGATTTAAGCGCACATAGGGATATAGGGACAGAAAAGGCGACTTTGTTTTATACTATGTAGTGATTCTATATAATTATTAGTACAGTAGCTAGGTTGGGTTTATTCAAAACTGAACATAGTTTTAGGGTTCTGTACGCAAAGGGTAAAATCGGGACCTCAGGATCAAACTTTCATAAACGACGTATTCCTGCTGTTAAGCCATACTAAAAACCAAATAAAATAGTTTTCTCTAACAATACAAGTTAGTTTTTCTTCCAAATTTAAAAACAGCATCAGGTCCGGAACCGTTCATGCGCGAGTCCGGCTCGAACTTGACCAGTTTTTTTTCGTTGTCACCCGGGAAGCGGGGAGTAAGGTGTGGGCCGCCTGCGATGGTGATGTCGACAAATAGAAGTTTTTATTCTGTTAGTTTTCGACGAGCACTGCGAGTACGGTACCCTTTGCCGCTTTGAATTCTATAGATATAGAGCAATACAAAAACTGGTTACAGTTTTGCGCAGTATCTTTACATCACACTTACTTTTATATAAATAGTTTTTATTTTTCAAAAAAGTTCAGGCACCGTAACTGCTTATTTCGTATTTATTGTCTATCTAGTGGATTCGTTTCAACACAAAGGAAAGCTCTCTTATTGCATTTAAACTTAAATAATTAAGAAGCACACACCTTTTTCTAACTAATGTTAGAAATAGTTTTTTAATTATTAAACTTTTAACTGTTTAGAAAAAATACTATGTCCAGGATATTTTCCTTGTATTATGCGAACTCGTCAAATAAGTAACGCATGGTAAATATCCAAGACATATTAATTGATTTCTACCAGTATTCCTAAATGCCTCGCAATAGGTTACGCTCTCCTGAAACCCTAAAACACCTTTTCCTTTCATCATAAATAAATAAATACAAATAAATAAATAAATCATCAAGTCATCTGAAGTCATCGCGTCAAAGTTCAATTACGTCAATTTTATTATATTGAAAACAAGAAATCAGGGGATACCTGTCACAACTATCTGTCCAGTGGTTGGTGAACGGTATACGGGTAAGCGACCCCGGCTCCTCGAGCTACTATCGACTCAGTCCAAATCATCCGAGGCGATAGTATCCTTCCTCCCCCTTTCCTTCCCCCGTCATATATCCTTGCTACTCGTGGGAACGCAATGACCTTGCTAAAACAATGCACAAGGCAGAATGGCGGCGACGTGGTCCACAACCCGTCACGTCACGTTTCCCACAGAGGTGAAAAGTGGATCGCTGGAAGTGATCTCTGCCTACCCCTCAGGGAAAAAGGCGTGATTTTATGTATGTATGTGTATGAATGAAAACAAGTGTCATTAGTTTCTATTCTCTTTTGTTCCTTTGATGTTGTTCAATCTGTAGTTTTACGTAAAGTAAATTGATACATTAGTCCAGTCATTTAAGCTTAAATTAGGTAAGAATCTCGGAATTCGAGATACCCAGCTGTAACTTTGTAAATACTTGGATATTGACACCCTTAAAGTGGTCTCAAAACCTACATATTAGTCCAGTCAAAATAGACATTTAACCTAGGAAAAATTCGCATAGAGCTGAAAATTGGCATGAATGTTGGGAACACTATTACAAATAATCTGTCAAAAGTCCCCATCGATCCCACGTCTGCAAAAAAAAATAATCAAGGTCGAATGTCACAAATATCAGTTTTATGCACTTTTGAGCGAAACGGTAAGTTTAATCATAAAAGTATGTATGACAAAATTACTTATCACGTAATTATCTATAAAAAATGTCTAAACACTTTGTTCCTAAGATTCACCATTTCAGAGATATAGCGATGCACAAAGTTAAAAAAAGTTGAATTTTCAAACGCTTCCAGGCCCCCATGCGATTGTGCTAGACAGTTAAAACTTTAACGAATGATGTATCTCAGTTGCCTCTATAACATCTAATACTAGAAACAACATGAAACCAACGTGTAAAGTGGGTTCTCATACAAAACCTATGTTTTTTTTTCTCACACTTGGGCGGTTTTTAACGTGGTTACCCTAGTGAACCTATTCCAGGTCATATATCGATCAAAAACGATATCAACAGATGAATGCATATTATGTAAAATATGAATTTTCTAATGATTAAAACCACGATATCTCGCGAATGGTAGGTCGGAAAAGAAAAAGTGACTGGACCATTTTTGTAGAAAATTGTATGATCTACAACTTTTGTTTGACCTATTTTTACGATAATACTTACTGTTTTCGAGAAAAATGGAAAAATCCTTAATTTTATACTTTTGACCTTGAATAAATTTTTTTGCAGAAGTAGGATTGATGGGGATTTTTGATATTTCGTTTATTATGATGTATTTAACGTCTCTGGCAATTTTCAGCTCTATGCGAATTTTGTCTAAGTTAGCACTTATTTTTGTCTATTTTTACTGGACTATATGGTAGGGTGTACGCAACTATAAAATTTTCACGGTCAAATGTCACAAATATCAGTTTTATGAACTTTTGAGCGAAACGGGAAGTTTTATCATAAAAGTGTGTAGGAGAAAATTACTTATCATCTAATTATCTATAAAAAATGTCTGTACGTTTTATTCCTAAGATTCACCATTTCAGAAATACAGCGATGCAAATAGTTGAAAAAGTTGTATTTTCAAAAGCTTCCAGACCCCCGTGCGATTGTGCTAGACAGTTAAAATTTTCACGACTAATGTATTTCAGTAGCCTCTATAACATCTGATACTAGAAAAAGCTTAAAACCAATTTTTAAGTGGGTTCTCATACAAAAACTATGTTTTTTTTTTCTCACACTTGGCCGGTTTTTAACGTGGTTACCCCAGTAAACCTATTCCAGACGACACCTTTTATACATGAAGAACACGTTGTTTATATGAAAGCCTAGTTAAATAATTGTTTTATGTTGTTTTTCAGTACATTCAAACTGCTTATTATGGGTCAAAAAGTACGAAATAACAATTATTAGAATTTCTGTTTGAAGTATAACTGCAAAAAAACATTTTAAAAATGTTAACTGTCCATCTAACTCTATTATGAACGTGAAGATCCATTCATTATTATCCATTAACCAAATTTAATTTAATGAAACGCAGAATTCTTAAATCTTCTGAATACTGAAAACAACACAAAACAATTATTTAACTAGGCTTTCATATAAACAACGTGTTCTTCACTTATAAAAGGTGTCGCCTGGAATAGGTTTACTGGGGTAACCACGTTAAAAACCGGCCAAGTGTGAGAAAAAAAAACCATAGTTTTTGTATTAGAACCCACTTAAACATTGGTTTTAAGCTTTTTCTAGTATTAGATGTTATAGAGGCTACTGAAATACATCAGTGGTGAAAATTTTAACTGTCTAGCACAATTGCACGTGGACCTGGAAGCTTTTGAAAATACAACTTTTTCAACTATTTGCATCGCTGTATCTCTGAAATGGTGAATCTTAGGAATAAAACGTACAGACAATTTTTATAGAGAAATAGAAGATAAGTAATTTTCTCCTACACACTTTTATGATAAAACTTCCCGTTTCGCTCAAAACTTCATAAAACTGATATTTGTGACATTTGACCTTGAAAATTTAATAGTTGCGTACACCCTACAATATGTAGGTTTTGAGACAACTTTTAGGACGTCAATATACAAGTATTTACAAAGTTACAGCTGGGTATCTCGAATTCCGAGATTTTTCCCTAATTTGACTGGACTACATATAATAGAGATACATAAAAACACAAAAAAAAAACTTCAAGAAAATAACATATACATAACATAATACTGTCTGAGCCCAATTGTTCATCTAAGCTACACGGCGAAGGCCGACGCTAGGTGAGTGCCCCTTGTTTTGTACTAGTTAAGGTCAGCTTGGCGGCTTTCATTCGGGGGCCAAAGCT
This sequence comes from Maruca vitrata, assembly GCA_039566165.1. NCBI lineage: Eukaryota > Metazoa > Arthropoda > Insecta > Lepidoptera > Crambidae > Maruca > Maruca vitrata. Next base: position 11,082,347 of record CM076914.1, on the reverse strand, counting down.
CGCATGCTTTCAGAAAGCTTAGTATTTTTTCATTTTCCGTCAGAGTATTTACGAGTACCTGTCTGTACCAATCTAATCTATATCTATAGTTAGATAAACCTTAGGACTCCTAGACTTTATTACAAATCTGAAAAGGACTGGCCTGCAGCGCTCACGATTTTCTTGACCTTGAAAACTGAAAGTGTCCGGGATATTTACCATGTTGTTTTGTTTTAATGAGCTCCCGATATTTCGGCACTGTTGCAAGCGCCATGATAACGGGTGAACTCACCCGTGATCATGGCGTTTGCAATGTGTGTGTGTGGCCATGACAGTTTAAAATTATATTCTTGACCTTGATCCAGATGTGATATTATGACATTAGGGGGCGAGCCCACCTAGACATGTTGATAACTGAAATGTAAGATAACTGAGCTGACTAAAGATCATAATAAGTGGAGAAGTGGCCCCATCTATCTAGACATAGGATAGTATAGACCTGCGATCCGCAACAGACGGACCGCGGGCCAAATCTGGACCGGGAATGTAAATATTGAAATGCATTATAATAATAATCTATCTAGTAGGAGGGGGAGAGGAGCATTGCGCAGATTTTCCTACAGTATCTAGACCGCAACTTAAACAATTTGCCGATCCGTGGTTTAGACAGATAACTAGAGATGATTTAGACACAGGTTGAGAAAAGAGAGATAACTATGCTTCGTCAAGATCTCACCTCAATACAGCGGCACATAAGAGCGATATACCTTAGTGAAGATTTGACACCATTAAGTCATAAGGTCAGATGACTGAGCTACATTAATATCTCACCTCGACCGATCAGCATGGCTGCCAGCAGCACCAGCCGGCCCGCGGCGGACGCCATGACTCCGCTCAATGCGCACGCGCTCTCGCCCGGCCCGCGCAGCCTCCACCCGACCTCATCGTTCCAGACACCCTGCCAATAAAAAAAAATACTGTCAACGTCTTCAACCTAAATAAATATTACACAACATCACATACATTGATCTCATCTCGTAGTAAGTAGCTTAAGCACTTGTGTTACAGAGTCATCAACAGTGAATACACAAATTTACCAAAATGTACCTAATACACACCCAGACACGGAACAAACACCGATGTTCGTCACACAAATATTTGTTCCGGGTGGGAATCGAACCCACGACTCTTGGTACAGTAGGTAGTAAACCTGGGTCACTAACCACTGTTCCACCACTCTCTCCACTTCTCACTCCTCCACTCCACTATTGCAGTGCCGTAAAACGGTGTCAGCGGTGATCACGCACAGGGCGTAGAAATTACCAGACCAGTATCTACGTTTAAGGGTTCCGCACCTAGAAGGTAAAAACGGGACCCTATTACTAAGCCTCCGCCGTCTGTCTATCTGTCTCCAAGCTATATCTCATACACCGTGATAGCTAGAAATATGAAATTTTTACAAATGATGTATTTCCGTTGCCGCTATAAAAATTAAAACAAGATAAAATATTAAGGCTCTCATACAAAAAACGTAATTTTAAGCCATTTTTACTCGGTCTTAATAAATACATACAACAAATGTGATTTTCTATTATAGATGATAGTATGGAACCCTTCGCGAGTCCGACTCGCAGTTGTTTTATATTTCTCACGGGCGCAGTTTTCAAAGCTCGCACCGGGCGCATAAAAGCCTAGTTACGACACTGCACTCTTGGGCCTATCCTAAAATAGGGCTATCAAGTCTCAGTCAACCACGCTGGTCAAGTGCAGGTTGGTTGACTTCACATATCACAGAATTTCTTCCTCCAGTGTTGTGGAGTTTTCCTCACAACTTGATTTTCCTTCACCATCAGAGCGCCGAATAAACTTTCATATGAATTTTAAATTTTAAATTACTGTATTTATTTAGAATTCTTGGTTGGTGGTACAGTCTATTTTTTTCGATTTTCAAAATATTACAAAAACTATTGCAAACTTTAAGCACTTTAATATTTTAAAGTGCGCACGTTAACTTTTGAGTGTTTGTTTATGTCCAAAGTACTAGGTCGATAGTAAAAGTCCTCAGTAGCATTCACCATGGCATCTATTTAAAGGTGCCAATGATCCATAGCAATCAATAAGGTATACGCCACCTGTAACGTAGCATTTGTATTGTATTATTTTGTTTATTTACGGAGAGTAAATAAACAAAATAATACAATACAAATGCTACAATAAGTACAATGGATTGCTGAAGAGGGCTGACGTCGATATTTGGTCATACAGCACTTATAAATTCAAGAAGGCTGTACTTGATTCGTTCAAGACATAGTATCTGGATATATTATTAGTTTTTAGTCACTTTTAACTAGTTTTATTTAGGCCTTACCTTACCTTTTTCATTTTTTCTGCTCACATTGCTTGTCGTGGCAGCCTGTAAGTGAATCTGCACTTACCTATGTTCCTATTAAGTACCTTTTGTAAACTGTTGTAAATTAGTGTAAGATTTGTTGGTTGTCCATAATAAATAAATAAATAAATAAGTAAATAAACATAATAATACGATATATTTAACTAACTGGCCCGCAGGAACGTAATCTAATCTACACCGTGAAATTTTAGTGGTTGTTTTCCCGCAGTAAAATGATTCTATTTTAGTAGTACAATAGATTTGTGCAGTTCTTTTTTGTTAAAATCAATAATGACGGTTTTACAAAAGGTTTAACCGAAAATCGAAAGCACGTTCGAACCGCTTTATGACTTAGAGTGTCGAGCTACTTCAGCTTTAAGCATCGATTTCATGCGGCAATCAGTACCTGATTACATCACATCTTATATAAAAACGATAACTTCTCTCGTTTTCGAGTAGAAAAATTATTATTTTGAAAATTTTGAAAAAAAAAAAATTTTTTTTTTCGAGGAATTATTTGCATGATTCGATAGTATTACTAAAGGCAAATCGTTCTGCCACGGGAAAACAACCACTAAAATTTCACGGTGTAGACACGCAGTAGCGTGTCATCCCAAGTTTAAACAAAGGAACGGGCTAGCCAGCGCCGAGTGTATCATCACATGAACCACTTTTGACCCTTCTTTGACTCAAAACCTATTTCAGGTAATCACATAAACGTGTGTCAAATTCCAATTATATCCATAAGGTAATTTAGAGGCCCAAATTTCATGAAGCTTACTCGAACACATAAAGATATAAAGATTAAAAAGTTGTAAATTTTAGTTTTAACTGACTGAAATGTAGTACCTACCTAATATGATCTTGCTTGCTTGCTTGACCAGATGACCTACAAGGATGAAATGTGTAATTCAACTAGGTGTGTGTAAGACTTGACACTCATTTGGATCTCCATTCTTTTTGTGGCGAAGCCCACACATATTTATTAGTATCCTTATGTTTGATCAGATAATTAATTTTCCATTCTATTCTATTTCTAGAAACAACTTCTTGAAGGAGGCCAACAAAATGTAGCTGAATAATAAACACTCGAATTCATTGGAAGATGTTGATTTATTTTAAATTAACAATACACCCTTATAAACTTGTTGGAACTTTCTTTACTTATTGTTTGTGTTAATTATGTAAGCTTTGATATATTATTAATAGGGTAAGTAAAAACTATTTGAGCCCCTTGCACAGCTGAACTATATGGGTGGAGTTAAAAAAACCGGCCAAGTGGCAGTCGGCCTCACGCGCCGAGGGTTTCGTATAAAAAAAATGTGCCGTAAGACGTTTCTTCGTACCTTAATTTTAAGATTCTGATAAAGTTTAGATTCTTTTGCGAGTATCGATCATTTGCGGGCAATGTAAACGTCGGTGTCATTTTATTTTGATTACGTTGGTTTCAAAGTCTAAGTTTAAGTCAAAATTCATTTGCTTATTTAGGCATTTACACGCATTAAATCGTCGGTACAGTAAATAAATAGTAGGTACCTAATAGATTACTGACTCTACTATTCTACTAAGAAGTAAGTAGGTAATAGATTACTAATTCTACTATTCAACTGAGAAGACACTGCCAAGAAACTAGATAGTTCACTTTTTGTCCGATTATCACATAACATTGAATGGACATCAAACATTGTTGTTGTTTGATGTCTTCACAGCAAGGTAGATGTGTTCCTAAGGTTTGACAGACAGACGGACGTTCCCTTTATTCCCTTACAGAATACGGAACCCTAAAAATGTAAAGGAGAGAGAACTCTTAATTGGGCTTTTTGAAACATTAATCAAGTGTTACGTCGGGGGGAGAATTTTTATGTCGGGCGCGACGCGATAGCCGCGTGACGGATGACGCGGCGGCGCGGGTCGCGAGTGCGCTGCATCCATCAGCCTGCGCCAAGGTGACGCGCCACATGAGGAGTCACGGGTAACGAGATCACCCTTAAGGGCGAGGCCCCACTTGTGCGTGTTGCATCGTCGCAGCGTCGTCGCTGCGTCGTTTTCCATACATTTTTTTGACATGCCCCATTAGACCTTTGCGTCGTCGCTTCCGACGTTTCAACAGATCGACGGACAAGAGACGAAGCGGGGGGGAGGGTGTTGCGCTGTGACGACGTAGGGCGAGGCCCCACTTGTACGTTACGCTGCGTTGCGCTGTATTTGCATCGTCGCAGCATCGTCACTGCGTCGTTTTCCATACATTTTTATAACATGCCCCATTAGACCTCTGCGTCGTCGCGAGCGACGTTTCAACGGATCAACGGGCAAGAGACGACGCGAGGGGGAGGGTGTTGCACTGTGACGACGTATCTTTCTATTGCAAGTTGAACGTCGACGGAACGCAGGTGGTTCCGTTGCAACGACGCGACACAACGCCGCGCAACGCACAAGTGGGGCCTCGCTCTAAGGTGGCCGGCCCGTCGCGACGAAACAGAAGACAGTCGATTGCATTGGTAAATTAGTTCTTATTAGAACACTCGTGACGTCAAATCTTCACGTGTTAAAGACAGGCGACCGAGACAGGAGCCCGCGATTGTCACTTGTCGTCAGGTAATGTGTGCTACCTGGATATTATGGGGTGTCGCAAAATTGGGAACTAATGCGCCGCTACCTTTTAAGTGACACTTTTGACACTCAGTAATGCTTAGGTTCCTATCATAAAGATTATATTTTCCCAGCCTCATCAAAAACTTCAACATATTTAATCAGTAACACAGACAAGACCACAGGAGTGAGTTCTGTGTCATAGTATTCATTTAGTCTTCCTGTGATCACGAGACCTGTAAAGAGCCCGAAACGTGAACATTTTTATTGCATAGCTTTTATCGCGGGCTTTGAGCGCGGGGACCGAACCAAGAAATTCCGTAACGAAAAAAACCTCACAATCGTCTATCGTCGTTTCAGTTCGGTAGGCTTCGGCACGGTGTTTGTGTGCGTGCGGTTAGACGTATTGTACTACTCTACGAAACTCGCACGAATCGAGACGAGCTGCTCCGAAATCGGACGATGCTATGCAATAGCTATACCGCGGCAGTCCCCGAGTGCCACACGTCTTTTTTTTTAATTATGATAATAATATCAAGTATAAATCATATCATCCAACAATTTCCTAGGTTGAAATTGAATTATGGAAAACGGAGACAAACGTTTGAACAATTCCCTAAAGCCAAGGAAGTTTTGTCAACTGGTAACAATAATAGTTTACCCACGCCCCCCTGTCAATGTCATCCACTCGCCAAAATATCTTTGTCGCACTATACGAGTATACGTGACGATTCATGAACGAGACATAGACGGGAGACAACAGTCCCAGGACAAGTATATCGGTGGGCCTCGGTCGGTTTTAATCTATTTTTAATTAAATTGAAATAAATTTCATTATCCATTGAAATTCAACACAGAGCGTCTAACAGATTTGTATTAACGTATGGTGAGTGTCCTCTAATAAGAATTCACTTACCAATTCAGTCGACCGTCGCGATCCCCTGTCTGGATTGCAGCGCAACCTTAGGCTAATTTTAGAATTGTGCAGACGGGCTTTTGTCGTAGCTGACCGATCACCACAACTCAAAAATGTTCCTTATCTATAATTATTCCTGCATATTGATCTGTCGGGCTAATGGTAATCGTGTGGTGAGCACGACTCTACTTCGTTTATCCCCGATTTAATTTTACGAAGCAACAGAGTCTCACAGTCGAAGTTATGTACAATGAGTACGTAGCTACTTAACTGCACGCGATTTTTTTTATGACATAAAAGCTTATTATACTTCTAGATTCGAACTCATATTCATCATTTTTATTTTTTAGTCCGACAGTGGAACACCTCGTCCATGACAATGGCAAGTGTTAGTTAACTGTAATAATAATAATGCTGTCCGACCGATATTTGGCCATTGCAGGCAATCTCCATGATATCAACCAACAGCGCTGGAAAAATTCTATGTCTGTGCGCAAACACAGATGCACTCTTAGTGCCTTCACCCTCATAGTTCAGAGAGGCTGTTATCCGACAGGACTGTTTAGGGAGTGTTTTCTAATAAGAATGCATAACTTATCAAACTTTCGTGTTTCATCAAAATATGGGTGGTTACTTTGAATGAGTTTGACCAGAAACAACAGCGACTAGACGTACTTTGCTTTAGCGAAACATTTGTTAAAAGAAGATTAGAAAGTAATGTAAAGGTAAAAAAAATTATGTTTGCATCAGCATAGCTACTGTAAAATGAAAGACTATTACTTTGAATGTTGCGAAGACTGGAACATAAATATACTAAAAAAACAACACATTTTCCCAAGATCTGGAGAGTCTTGCTAATTTTAATTGTAAACTACACATAAGGTCCCCTACCAGAGTAAATTCTTGCATTGAGCAAATTGCATCTATCCGATCATGAATCAGCACAAACATTAAGATTCAACGTTAAAAAGTATAGTAGAACAATTAAATGGTTTGAACATAAGAGAGATTACTTGGCCTGTGCTAAACATGGATTGAGATTTTGAAACTAGATTATATGTACTTACTCTGGAATAATATTTTACCTATCCCACACATACAGACATGCCTACTATCGCATACATACATAACAAAACATCCTTATATACCTATAATGTTTTGTTATGTTACCAAAAATATACCTATAGTATTAAATTCTAGATTGTATAGGTATAAAATCTAGAATTGATTTCATTCAGACTTGCATTCCTAAACTTAGTAAACTATTAGATAAGTAGTAGGTAATTAGACTATGAAATGTAAACAGTACCGGTAGGTATTCTTTAAGAATCATGATGTTAAAAATCAATAAAACTCTTCCCTTGAATTTTTTTCGGTACCAAGCAGGTAGTGATACAGGGAAAATAATATACTATTGACCTAATTACACGTCGTCTACAATATTCGGTAGCTTATTGAATTTGTCTGCTCTTTGCTCTTTTGTGATTATTGTTCTTTTGTGAGTTTCTTTAACCCTCTGAACAAAACAAAAATAGATTCAATTACAGTCACGTATCAAACTGTCAGCTGCTTAATGATCAAAAACAAAGTTTAGTGCAATACTTCGGAGTTCGGGTGGTCTATTACAAAAAACGCTCGCCGCGCGGCGAGCGGGAGTAAAAATAAATAATAATAACGGGCGCGTGCGCAGCCCACGTTGCGGTTTGCTAAAGTAAACAGCGCATCCGCGCGGCGACTTCCGACGGTATCAGATGATACAAGCCACTCCTGCCCGTTTCTTGGAGCATATTTTGTTCTACAACACACACATATCAATTAATTAAATATTACAAAATCAAAATTGCTTCATTCAGTGCACAGCAAAAGTTTGATTCTACCGGTTCCGAACGCCGATTCTACCGAGGAGACTCGGCCAAGAAACTCGAGTTAAGATAATAACATCGAAATAGTTGCCATCTACCATGCTCAGCACATATCGAATACTAAACTAATGTGTGCACCTACCTGTCCATTAACCTGTCTATAGGTACTTTGTATAGGTCAGTATTACCTAATAGGTAGGTTCCTTGTACCCGTAGAGAGTGCAACCAATATTGCAATTATATATTCTTATTCTTATTCAATAGTGGTTTTCTAATTTTGCATTCCACTTCATAACAGTAAAACTTAGTTGAATCAATAAAATTTGTCAAATCGAAAATATTCTGGCGATATTAGACAATAATAGACATTTAAAGTTAGGTGTGAAAGAAGTCCATTTCAGTAGTGCAAATTATTTAAATTACTGTCCTGTACCATATTAAAAACGACAGAATTAGTTACGAACTACAGAACAGAAGTAATACAACTTTAATACCATTTTCGTTTATGCGAAGCGTCTGCAACGATGTTTCGAAATATCAAACCAATTTTTACTGTGTCTTTATAGCCGTGTGGTCCACCCAGAGGTAGGTATATTAAAATAAGAAAATAGGTAACTATTCCTTTAACAATGAGTCGGTGAACAGCCGGATGTCTTACTATCACAGTGTTACCTTTATGTTCTCAGACACGACCGAATGTGATTCGTTTGCTAATTGACATAGTGTATGCGGCACTGCTGTTACTTCGGGCGACCCCAACATAAAATGTTTGCACAACACTGCCACTCGCAAATGAGACGTGTTCTCGCCTCACATTTATTCGCTCGTATAGCTTAAACACCAAAACCAATTTTAATAAACGTGCTTCGTTATATTCGCTGCGCTGGTTACATTTGATACGTAAAAATTCAAACTCAAATAATCAGACGACATCGTCACACGTCAAAAAATATATACGTAGGTACATGTACATGCTAAATCTAGATTTTGTGCTATATTAATATTATTTAGATAACTGTTGACACAACTCTTTTATTGAAGACAAATTTTTATTTTTAAATTCTTGACTTTATAAGATTCTTACTTATTAAATCAGAAAAAAAACGGATACCTCTTATATACTTCTGTCTTGTTATGTTATGAATAAAGTCCTTATGCTCCGCAGAACAACGCCACCTATCATGTTGGCATATTAAATTTTACGACAAAACAGATTCAGAATACAAACAACTCTCTTGCTGACCCCTTCTTGGCAGACATGAATTTATGTTAAAACTAGCTTTCCGCCCGCGACTTCGTCCGCGTAGAGAGGTTTAAACATTACTTCTTTATAGCGCAGTCGGTTAAAAAGTAGCCTATGTCCTTTCTCAGGCTTTGGACTATATTTGTACCGAATCGGTTCAGTACTCTATGCGTGAAAGCGTAACAGACAGACAGACAGAGTTACTTTCGCATTTATAATATTAGTAAGGAAGTAAGGATTATAAGTAGTACATAAGTAAAAATCACTATTATTCTAATTCAATTCTATATATATTTTATTTTGTCTTGTAAAATATAATGACAACATTTTAGAAATAATTAACTTCATAGTATTTTATATCAATTGTTTAGTTTCCAAGCTTCAAAAATAAAAAAACTGAAAGCTCGTTCACTCTGATGTCCATCTATTTATATTTTCATCCGTGAAGAATACCCATTCACGCTTGGGTACATGAAGTTTAAATTATTGGTTAAATAACTGGGATTTACTTACACTGACGGCACGGCTGGTCCACAAGTTAAAAGTCGCTCAGCGGGCTATGGAAAGAGCTTTGCTCGGTGTTTCTCTGCGGGATCGAATCAGAAATGAGGCGATCCGTCAGAGAACCAAAGTCATCGACATAGCTCATCGCATTAGCAAGCTGAAGTGGCAGTGGGCTGGTCACATCAACCGTAGAACCGATAACCGCTGGGGTAGACGAGTTCTGAAGTGGATACCGCGTCTCGGCAAGCGTAGTGTAGGATGCCCGCAGGCCAGGTGGTGTGACGATCTGCGCAGGACGGCTGGTAGGAGCTGGATGCGAGTGGCCGAGGAGAGTGCATTTGGAGAGGCCTATGTCCAGCAGTGAACGGAAATGGGCTGATGATGATAACTGTGATGCATTAACCCTTTAACGGGCATAAATTGTTGAAAATTTCATTTGTTTTGGCCCTTATGTCAAGTGAGGTCACGAATTTGGTGGGAATATACATCCCTCTACCCGCTAAAGATAAAACTATCACGCTTCTTTATAAACGCAATCGTATTAGATTGGAGACATAGACGTTTTTGCTATCTTAATATTTCGAATTACAAAAAACACAGTAACATTTTAACCTTCCAATCAAGGGCACCAAATTGGTTTCACTTATATTTTATCAATATTGTGTTATGTTAGAAATAGATTCTCCGAACAACTTTTTGACTTGTCACTTACAATTCATGTGTCTTTAAAATTGAGGGGTATAGGTAAAGTTGAATAGATACATTATTAATTGCTACGAACGAACCATACATCTGGTTAGGTTAAGCATTAAATATTTATTCCAATATTTTTAGAACATTTGTTTTACGTTTTTTTACGACCTCCCTATTTTGTTTATACTTAGTCTGGCATACGAGAATCCGTCAAGCCTTCAGTGAATGCCCTCTATTAGAAAGTGATTACTCAAATCCTAAGTGTTATATTATGGTTTTCGCATTCGTTCCGCTAAAGGCCCTAAAAAGTAAATCATTCAGCCAGTACAGGATCTCCAGAATTTTATAAGATAAGTACCGCCGCAGTAATTTTAAGTCAAGCGCTCAAGCGTCAAGTTAACTCAAATTTGCTTTACTTACAATTACTACAGTGTATAAAACACTACAGCTTTCTCTGTCCCTATATCCCTATGTACGCTTAAATCTTTCAATTAAAGCAACGGATTTTGATGCGGTTTTTTTTAACAGATTTTTTTTAAATCTTTATTCAAAGAGCTTGTTCTCTAAGTGAACATGCCGCTCTATACCAAATCCTTAAAACTATAATTAACATTTTTTTTCCTTTATCTTAACTTCTATCTCTTGTTTTTTAATAGATAGAGGGATTCAACAGGAAGGTAATGCTAAATTCACTAGAAGTGAAGCGAGGGCGGGACACTTGAAATGTATGAAAAATTGATTATTCGCTTATTCGGTAGGTATTTACATAGAATGAAATTTGGCAATCTAAGTACTACGTATTTCGCCAAACGGCTCATAAGCATTGTATTGCACAAAATAATTATCCAAATCCAAAAGTAAATTTATTACGAAGGAAAAAATGTATTATTACAGAAAAAAATTATTGCAGAATGATTTTGTCCGACCCATCCGGCGATAAGTGCTTAAAATAGTTATAACTCCCTGTGCAGTCAAGTGAAACCGAATTTGGTGACGCAGCTCAACGTAACCTACCTCTAGAATTGAAATTGTCTTTGAACATCTAGTTACTGGAGTAGTAGGTACTATCAGCAACGCTGGCGGTCGACCACCTATAAGGTGAAAATCGCTTGGCGCTTACGCGTCTGTCAGAGCAAGCCCCGCCCAAATTGTGGTCCGAGAGCCTGCAAGAATTTTTCGGTAGGTATATGAGGCAAGCTGAAAACTTGTCCTATACCTTTAATATTATAACCCAACACAAAATCGCAGACCTGGCTGAGTAGCGGGGCCAAACCAAACCCCCAATTTAGTTTATTTAAAAATATATTTTAAAATCCAAAAAAATATAATTTGTCAGCTCACCTGACAGGTAGTAGTTCCATCGAAATGATTTGTCTTAGTGAGTCCTATTTTTTAGTTATAAATAAAAAGATGAAAAATATTTTTGGGGGTTTGCTTTAGCCCCGCTACTCACCAGCCAGGTCTGCAGTTTCGTACTGGGATATAATAGGAGAGGTACAGGATAAGTTTTCAGCTTGCCTCAAATACCTACCAAAAAATTCTTGCTAGCTCTCCTACTATTGGAACGTTTTTGCTTGGATTTTGACAGATTTTCTTCAAGTGCTCTTCTATTGGCCAGTGGGCGGGGCTAATGGCGTTTAAAGAAATCTGTTTGAAAAGTGTACTACCGCCAAAATTTCTGGTTGTACATACTTTGTGCCGTATTGAAGTTACATTGTGTTATTTTATTATATTATGTTCTTATCTTCACATTTATTCATGTGTGGCTTTTTAATAGTGTTTTACATGATTTATCACTATGAAAAGCTTTCGAGCAAGAGTTGTTAACATTAGATTAACCACATTAAACATGAATCCCAGCACTACAAAAACAAATAAAACATCCAGAAAAATCACTAGCGGGGAGAACATTTATCATAAAAATTAGCCATCAAAAGATTTGCTTACAACATATTAATGTCTTAACCTTAAGGGAAAAGTCGCTCGCTCGCATACCTAATGAAAAATAATTTAGGCGTAGACAGGCAGCATTAATATTAATAAATAATAAGGTGACGGTTCGCACGGTACTACATAAATCCGGCACGCTGCGAGCCGTCACAATAGTAATATATTAGGACAAATGTTATTACAAGCTCGACTCGTTGTGTTATTTTTGTTCGTTCCCGAGTTACGAACTCATTCAAGGCAAGCAGACGTTCTGAGAGACCGCAGCCGCGGCCGCCTTTGCCGCCCGTGCAGCGTCTGCCTTCAATAACTAAGCATATCATGACTTGACTATGACTACATAGTATAAAACAAAGTCGCCTTTTCTGTCCCTATGTGCGCTTAAATCTTTAAAACTACGCAACGGATTTTGATGCGGTTTTTTCCAATAGACAGAGTGATTCAAGAGGAAGGTTTTATGTAAAATTTACCCAAAGCGAAGCGAGGGCGGGTCACTAGTAAATGTATAAATAATAATAAATGGCATCAATCAATGGAGCAATAGTGACATTATGCCTTTAGCTACTTGTAGAGATATCCTAGCCTCGATACCCGGTACAGTCAATAATGTACACACATTGAAGCTAATATTATATTGATAGCTGCTACGTTAATACATTTGCTTTTATTGTCACCCTTGTAATCCTTGGGGGTAGGTAGAGTCCGTGAAGCAATCAGAACTCGTAAAGTATCTTTCCCGGATTTCTATTAAGTATTTTATATTAATAACAGAATATTATATACTTATATTATGTTTGTGTTGGGAGAATTCGCTAATAGCAATAAGTATCGATCTAAGTTAAGACCGACGATTGGATTAGAGCACTTTACAATTTGATGTTAGACAGCTAACATCAAATTGTAAAGTGCTCTAATACACATTACCTGATATTAGGCACCCCCTTCCAATCTATGTAGATCGACAAATCTCAATCAAAATATCTTCAAATTGTAAGCACGTGTAGCTTTATGATTAGCCATGTAAGTGTTTAATATGATATTATCACACTCTGATGCACATTTGTGTTATACTTGGCTTGGCTTTGGTTCCAAGTTCTGCCGTCCGTAAGCTGCACGAGGGCACGAGCCAGCCGCCGCCGCACGCTCTCGCCGCTTCGTCCAACAACTCCTAAGAACAACTGACCAGATGTTATAATAATTAAATTTCCTTGACCCACAATTATTTTGTATCTCCAAAACAACGTGGTGTTGTTATTTTAACGGTTAGGTATTGACCTTTAATGGTTAACAATATAACCTTTAGATGAGAGGTTAGAATTTATTATTAAGAAGTTTCCGTAAAATACCATTATAATTTTTTATACTAAATTAATCATAAATCAAAAATTAATCATTGCATCTGGTTTAACAATTTCAATATTATTTTACTTGCTACTTCATAAATTAATGCACTAGTAAAAAAAACCATCATAATACCGTAACGTATCTGTATTAAAAACTAAGTAGAGTAAGTAGTACTCATTTTGAACGTATGCACACTGCTCATAAAGTACAATTTATTTATGATGGATTTTATTTTCATTAGGCCCTGTAAAGCTGCTTACACACAAATTGAACGAGTTGGCGTGGCAGTGTATTTGGTGGAGTAATTATTTTTTGTTGGGGTGTGTAGTTTAATGGGCTGCCGACATGTGGCTGCGGGAACGGACCGGCCGGAGGGGATTAACGCTCCCGTCCACAATGATCGACCATATGGAGAAATCGACAAAACACTGTCCTTCAAAATTTTTTTAAAAGCAACATAATCAAAACTTACCAACTCGGTAAGGGAACGATAAACTAATATGACCGGAGAACTGGCAGCGAAAATTATTTAACTTTTTCGTCACTTAACTTAATGAGTTCAGTTGAGTTGATTCACTATCTTGCGCACTTCGCGAAATTATTAGAGCTTTACGGTGCGCTGGTGTATCATTACACTAATTGGCTAACGACATAAATACTCCCGCCCCACTCTTTGGTCGAATTAATATTACATGAATGTTAATTCCGCCAGTTTACTCGAATGGCATGCTATGAGTGAAGTGCAACTTATTTTGGGTTGCGTTCCATTCATTGCGCGGCCGGTCGAAGTCAATTATACAATATGGCGCAGGCAATAAAGCGATGGCCGCGTCGACTGTCGTTCTCGATCACTTTGATCGGCGGATGTCACAGTCGTTCGGCTCGTTTGGAACAGTTTCGCGAACGTTTCGACCAATAAATATAGTTTAATTTTAGAATAATTCCCAACAGATCTGCCATCCCGGACCTACGATTCATGGCTCTATAAAGTTATCCGTGGCTTGTTTATTGCTTCGCCAATTTGATGTGAAATATGCTAAAAAGGAAACGTTGTTGGAATTTAGATGTGTTATTCCAACGAATACGTGACTCATGCCAAATAAAATACAAACAAGCCTTTAAAACATTGCGGGCATTTGCGCGCGGATCAAATGTCGATTACAATAGATTGGCGATGTAAAGTCATTATAGGTACTGTATTTACTACAGTCGCAGCGATACTGCGTATATACGTATATATGTACTACATTGGGTTGTCATTAAAAAAATAACAAAAACCATTTTGTAACAAAATACGGACCCACCAATATTCGAAAATGTATTGATTTGTTACATATAATCAAACACATCATGTGTTTGGATTTGGATTTACCTAAATAGATCCATAAAACAATATTAAATAAAATATCACATAATGTGACCCGGTTTTTCCGGTAAAAATGTTTATACATATTTTGACAATAATACAAAACGTCCTGTTGGTTTTGAAGAATAATGGTGTGCTCGATTACATGCAGGCATTTTAAAGATTCAATTTGCAAGCCATTCGATATGATAATGACATTCGATTGAATTTTACGGGCAGCGGCTCGTAGAAATGCAGATTTAAATACAACTTCAATGCATTTGATGAGCGCCATATTGGCAGACATGCCCACTTAAGGCCACATAAAGCCCCACTATCTATTCTACTCGCTTACTTAGATTGCTTCTGCGGAGAAATTAGATATCCATACGATTTCTCTGCTTTTAACGCGGCATTACCTTACGTGTTGTGCGTTCGATTCTAGACAAACTTTCATAGTAAAAATATTAGTGTACTTATGTTTGCAGTACCTATTTTCCTTATAGGTACTGCTAACACATGAATGTCCTCGTAATACATGAATCAGTTCAAGAATAAAATTTATTTTCGATTATTAATTATTTACTTGTATTATGCTATGTAAGTAAGATTAGTTACCTCTTTCTTACTCCTAAACGTACTTATCCATTTGCAAAATAAGTAAGGAAAATAAGGTAATACCTTTATATGTATTACGCATTTGGTTTATGAGTTTGACTTCTTCTTTATAATATAAAATAATATTTTTGGTATAAAACGTTTGAATTTTGTAGAAACCATAATTTAAAAAGTTTAGATACTGATAATTTCTAATCCACTATATCGTTCAGCCGTGAAAGCTTTTGTTTTCAGAATCCTTTTCATATTAGCTTTATATGTTTGCCCAGTATATCCAAAATCCCCGAAATTAAAGGGGATCGGTCAGTAACGGACATTGTTGACATTGGGGAATAACTGAATCGAATAAAAGCTGGACACCCACCAAATAAGCGCGTAGGCGGAAGCAAGACCACCGTTCCAGGAATTTCGGGCGCCTCAATCGCCTAATAATAACAATGGGTGTACCGCGCAGATGTCGAACCCGCAGTCATTTGCGACAATCGCCGTGCTGGCTGATTGCTTAATTGCTTCGTTTAATCAATTGACCGCTCTTGAGAAACGCGCCGCCAGGGCTGCCAGGCCCACGGATAATATTTGTGTTTAATGATCAAATAATAATTTAATTTACAACAACGTGAAACTACGAAAAAGTTATATCATAAATATTTATCGGATTTATGACGCTTCTATATAGATAATTAGGAAGTAGTAGTCGTTAATTAAATATATTTTTATCATTGTACAATCCTCACGACAGACCACTCTTTTTTATAGGCGTAGCATTGTATAATCTTATTACCTTTAATTTTAGTTATGTTATTGTAAATTCAGTTAACAACGCAAATACTTATAGGCAAGATATGTAGTATGAACGATTAGTTAACTTATATATTCGTACACAGTGATCTTAAAGTAAGCTTAGGTACTTATTATATTAAACAAGCTTGAATAACGATTTAACATACACCTTTACACCCTTTACATCCTTTTTACTTTTATTTTATTTGAGGTAAATTGGGAACGTATTACTCTCCAAAAGAAACTCTACCCGTATGTAACCTGTGGTGTAAGTAGTTTCCCTGGCTGTTGTCCGCCAACCACAACGGCAATGCAGGCAAACCCAAAGTTATTTCCGCTTTTCAGGAAGTTCGACTTATTTCTAGCATTCTAAATCAAACTTTATCATCTGTCTTGAAAATGGGAGATTAATTTGTGCCTTGCATTTCCCAATGCTATGTCAAAGTAAAAACTCACGTAATATAATAATACAATTTCGAACGTATTCTTAAAGTTCACCATAGGTTATAAATCAATTATGGTTTGAGTAATGGCTGTTTATTTTATGTATTTAATTCTACATAATTTCTACTTATATTTTTTTAAATATAGTCTAGCCACAAACAAAACTATAATAAGTGATATAAAGTTTTCTATTTTCATCACTACATAGTGTAAAAGGAAGTCGCATTCCTGTACCTATAACCCAATGTATGCTGAAATGTTTAAAACTACGCAACGGACTTTAATGCGGTTTTTGTAATAGATACCTAGAAGGCTTCAAGACGAAGGTTTTTATGTAAAATTCGATTCGGGAGAGCGGGTCACTATTCGTATTATATAACGAGTACTATGCTTACAGTTCTCGTTATATAAGAAAGAAATATGTAGTTAAGCAGCTATAATTACAAACATATTTCTTTCTTTTATCTATGTACACAATGCCTTAGGTATATTGAGAACTTGTGCAGTAAAAATTTCCAAGCAAAAGTACGTATAAGTTGAACAAAAGAAGAGTGCCTTGCTAGAGTAGGTCCCTGGCGCAGTCCGCGCGCAAACGCAGAGTTATTGCTGCGACTCAGGGGGTCAATAAATCTTTCGGTTAGAGGGCGTTTTTATTAATGGACCCGTGACATGTTTGCCCGGGCGCATATGTAATTGCGTTCCGACAGCCATAAACTCACGTACATTTGAACGGGAATGCGCGGTGCGTTTAAAATGAAAAAGGAGAACGTTTAAAGGATCCTTATCACAGTGTTTCCAAGATGAGCTTTGAAGCTCGCATTATATGGAGATTCGTAGGAGTTCTTTAGAACAATAGCTAAATATTAGACTATTTTAAGTTAAGAATATGTTCATCCTACCTATTCTAATATATATTTCACAACATCACATACATTGATCTGATCCCGTGGTAAGTAGCTTAAGCACTTGTGTTATGGGTATCAGAATCAACAGTGGATACACAAATATACTTAAATAAATTTAATAATACACCCAGACACGGAACAAACACCGATGTTCGTCACACAAATATTTGTCCCGAGTGGGAATCGAACCCACGACTCTTGGAACCGTAGGTAGTAAACCTGGGTCACTAACCACTGTTCCACAGAGCCAGTCAAATTAAATCACTGATTATATTTAAAAAAAATAGATCACTAATTATATTTAAACCCACTTTGATTGTGGATATAACTGAATATCAGTGATTAAAAATAGTTCGTAGCCCACAGCCTAATATTAATTTACATCTAATATTTACACCACCCATGCAAAGTACAATAATAAAAATTGTATACCGAATATTATACTGTTACATAATGTAAATAATAACAAAGCCTGTCTTTCTAAAGAGTTTAACATAATTAATTAATAAACGAATCCATATTTTGCTAGTGTTGATATGAATAATAGCAAAATATGGATTCTAATTAAATTGTAGGGACGATTTGGATGGAAGTAGTGAGCTCGATGAAATTTTGACTTCAAATGTAAAAATACTCAATCATTAACATCTCATCATCATCATCTTGCAGACCAATGTATGTTAGAGATTCATAAGTTATGATGTGGCGTAGTTAGCAAAAACCTAAGGGAACTCTAATGGGGTTGTTACCAGTAGATTTTCCGATAAAAGCTAGCCCTTCTCACATCAGTATTCACTTACCGTACAATTTGAGCTTTCCTCCATAATCTATGTTCCTAATTTGATTCGGGTCTTAATATAGAATCGTAGAATATCTATAATAGGTTTGCTTAGCTTGGCTTACTGATAGACTGGTGTCACATTTGCATAACAAATTGATGATGATGAAAAAACGGAATGGTATAATCAATAATTACGTAGTTTCATTATCCATTTTTAACACTATTTTATTTATTTATTTATTTATTCATCAGTTACATTTGCAAGCTTACAGATAAAGATCCAAGTCGCTTACAAACTAAAGTTAATACAAATAGTCAAAGTTATAATGTCAAAAGTAATACATATTAAAATATACAAACAAATACAATTAGTCAAACAAATAATTTAAAAAAAAAAATGTCAAATAAATAATATAAAAATTAGGTGTGCATGTCATTAAAATACAATTGTAATTTATGTATAATTTGTTGTGGGTGATCAAAGAAAATGTCAATATCATTGTGCCTCGCGATCGCGTCACCGATACAACGTAGTGCGCGGACGGTGGGCGCGGCGTCGGCGCGCCTGGTGCGCGTCACGGGCCGGGCCAGCAGCCGCGGCCGGCGCCGGGGAGCGAGCAGGCCGTCATTGTTCCGCGGGAGGTTACCCGGGACTAACAGGCGCATATTTCCTATAAAATTCGGGCTGTCTGTCCGATTATGTATCACAGACAGAAAGTGCTTTAGGAGACTCATTAATCTCCTAAACTTTAAGGTGTCCATATCCACCATAGCTGTTACGAACAGCGACGGGTAGAGGTAGGGGTAAAAACCATACCGTTTTTTGTAGAGCCATCGTGCGAATTTACGTTGTATACGCTCTAACATTACTACGTAATTATCCTCTAAAGGATCCCATATAACCGCCCCATACTCTAATTTGCTACGGACGTAAGCATTATATAAAACTGTGGCCACATTTGGGTTATCGAACTGTGACGCAGTCCTCATTACAAAACCTAACATTTTACTAGCCAATTTGCATATTTTTGTCACATGCATATGAAAGTCAAATCGTATATCTATCTCTAAGCCTAAGTCACGAATAGTATTCACTCTATCTAGAGGTACGTCAGATAATTTATAACTCGCATGAATAGGTTGCCTTTTCCGAGAACAGGTAATAATTTTGCATTTACTACTATTAAGGGGTAGATGGTAGTGCTGACTCCAATGCCATACAGAGTCTATGTCTTTTTGAAGTGCCACGGTGTCCTCCAGATTCCTGATACCTAAACTCAGCTTTAGATCGTCTGCGAATAATAGACAGTTTGCCTTCTTTACTAACTTAGGTAAATCGTTCACAAATATCAAGAACAAGGTAGGCCCGAGGGTACTGCCCTGACTCAAACCAGATCGTGTATAGTATATACTGGACTCACACCCGTTAATTCTGACATACTGGCATCGATTTCGGAGATAACAGGACATTAATTGAAGAAGATTTGGCGTGAAACCTATCAAAGCTAGCTTCTGCAGCAAGATATCATTATCAACAAGATCAAATGCCTTTTTGAAGTCAAAATAAGCCATGTCAACTTGTAGCTTCATATCCATTACAGAGTGGACAAAATCAGCATGCTCCACAAGATTAGTAGTAGTCGAGCGAGCCTTACGGAACCCGTGTTGACTATCATCTAATAATTGGATGATTTGGTTGCTGATTTGTTGGTTCAGGATTGCTTCATATATTTTGGCAAAAACCGAAAGTACAGCAATAGGCCTGTGAGATGAAACATCTGGTCCACTCTCACCCTTAGGAACAGGGGTAACTCGTGATAATTTCCATCTTTCGGGATAGGTTCCCTGACTGAGAGATAAATTAAATATGTACAGCAAAGGTGTTCTTAATACGGATGCGCAATCTATCGCCAAGAATACCGGAATTTGATCAGGTCCCCCGGAGGATCTAGGTTTGAGACGTTTAACAGCCTGCTTGAGGTCATCGCCGTCGATAGAGACTATTGAAATGGATGTGGCGTCACGATGGGTATACTAATGGGTTTTACTATATTCCAATCACAAATGAAAAATCTAGTCACTATTATCACAAAACGCAATTTAAAACACTAACTTCATTATTTCAAAGTTATTTACTACAACTGGGCTACCATGAGTTTCAAACTTACGCGCTCGATATCGCCTACGTAAATATGTCTATGAAAAACTTGTCCAGCGCCGGCTGGTGGTTACGCGAAGAACTAAAATCGGCCGTATGAAAAAAACAACTCGATAGGTTTTTAACGTAAGTAAGTTTTCGATAGCCAACTCATGGTAGGCCCTCAGGACACACTCTAACGACTACGAGAGTTCGTAGCTGCTACCATGCTACATCCGTTTGAATGTTTTAATTTCGTTAAAAAATTTTATATTATCAATATTCCGTTAAGATTCCAAGTAGGTATGTATAAAAACTATTACTAAGTATATTTTTTGCGGCCGTATTTTAAATCTTTAAGACATTCTCATCTAAAAAATATGCCAACACACGAATTTTATAAGACTACATCTAATGACTTTGAGCTTAATCGTCTTGTCGGATTAAAATTGTCGTGGCTTTGTAGATTTGGTTTAATAACTGAGGAGCTAAGCCCTCAAAATGAACAGTACATTGATCAGGCGGCCGCAATCCATTTTGTCAATAAATCGAAACCTCAAAGGCCTTGCGTTACCAAATATGAATGACCGTGACAATATAAATACTCGCGACTCAAATAAAACATGTAACTATCTAGAAACTACAAACAGAGGGACAAAGCCTCCACGGAGTATTCATAAATGATAAGTGTAAAATTAAAGTAACATTTAAAACCCTTTGTATGAATGAAATGCGGTTAACATAATTATGTACGTATGTAAGTAAACACGGGCAGTTGATCAAAACTCCAATCAGTGCTGCAATTATGTTACGAGTGTCCGACCACAGGGCCCGCAATAGCAGATTTCGGATGGTCGTCTATACCGATTGATACGCAAAGCATTACGATTATATTGAACTGAAAACCTTCAATCAGCAACATAATTATACATCCTACAAGCAACATTTCCGGGCTACAACCGATTGAAAATGTACAGTGCGCAAACCTGGCGGTCGACCACCGATAAGGTGAAAATCGCTTGGCGATTTCGCGTCTGTCAGAGCAAACCACGCCCAGGCAATAATTTTTTGGTAGATATTTGAGGCAAGCTGAAAACTTTTCCTGTACCTCTCCTATTATATCCCAACACAAACCCCCCCGTACCGGGGCTAAACCAAACCTCTATTTTTTTATTTAAAAATATATTTTATAATCCAAAAAATATAATTTGTTCCATCGAAATGATTTTTCTTAGTGAGTCTTATTTTTTTTAGTTATAAATAAAATATTTTTGGGGGTTTGCTTTAGCCCCGCTACTCACCAGCCAGGTCTGCAGTTTCGTGCTGGGATATAATAGGAGAGGTACAGGATAAGTTTTCAGCTTGCCTCAAATACCTACCAAAAAATTCTTGCTAGCTCTCCCACTATTGGAACGTTTTCGTAAACAAAGGGTAATTCTCAGCAAATATCGAAATCATACAAATTACTATGACGAGTTTAGCTTTCATTGGATCGACATAATATGTTCATTTAAAAGTATCACTGATTAAAATTTAAATTTTGACTTTAAATATAAAATTATACAAAATTAATACTTCCTTAAAATTATTCCCTTACGTTCCAGCTCCCATATTTCATTACATTTAATTGATTTTTAATAAACTAATGCAGATAAAGTAAAATCGGTTGTGAAAAATTAAAATCATTCAATTATATCTTTCATTAGAAACGATTTGTGAAGGCGTTATTAGATGAAGACATGAGCTACGCTGGTGTCCGCTGTGGGCAGTGTGGTCGTTTCAACATTCAAGTGAATTTTTCGCAATTAAGTAGATGACATACACGTTAGCAAGAAAGTTTCCTAAAAAAAATATAATATTTACGTGTTTGGCTGTCATTTCCTCACGTCCAAAAATAATAGGAACTTATAAAGTTATTAGCTTTTAGGATAAGTACTGGCTTAAGATACATTGCTGTGAGGTTTTAATTATTCGCAACACAAAATCCAAGCAAATCCTTTCATATCAATTTTTAATTAATTTTCGTCAATTTCGATATTTTAGAATTACCCCAAACGCAGATTTTCTTTAAGTGCTCTTCTATTGGCGGAAACAACCAGTGGGCGGGGCTAATGGCGTTTAAAGAAATCTGTTTGAAGAGTGTACTACCGCCAAAATTCCCGGCTGTATAGACTATTCCTTCTTTCCTTAATATATCTCGCAATATTATGGATACATAATAATAAGTAGTAACTTATTATTATTATATTTGATACGTAACAAAAATATAATAAAAAAGTTGAGTCATACAATAAATGGTGCCCCATACAAAAAATTTTAATAATCGCTAAACAACCGGCCAACCGTGTGTCGTTGGCGGCGCGCGGAACCACATAATTATTGAACAGAATTTAGTTTACTTTACAAAAAGTAATGGTATCTCACCAAAACATAAATATAAAAAAGGAGAGCCAAGTTCAATTCAAAAAGTATGCTGCGGGTTTCGCCCCAAAAATAATTCGAGATCTTGTAAATGTGATATCTTAGTAGGTTTGGCCAGTTTTCATTACATTTTTAATTTTTTTATATTTGAATAACTGGCGAACATTTTTTTAAAAGTTGTTGTGTTATTATGACAAATGATCGGTATTTAGATGTTGTTAGCTTTTAGGTATCAAATACATATGACTCGGCAAGGATGTTTGGCTCGACTCGACAGTTTAGGAATTACAATCTCGTATTTTCCTTATTACTGCCAATACATAATGAGATATATACATACATACATGTCAGTAATCCTCTATCTATACTGTTTTCTTAGGAGATAGGGAACATTATGTAAGTATAATAGCGAGCAATCGATTCGACCGGCTCCGCTCATTAAACGACATGTTCCCTTGATAATATTATTATAAATACCCGCACAAATAGGCTTTTATGTTAGTTTTGACAAATTATCCGCGACGTGGGGTTCCCCAAGGCCCTCTATAATTGATTTGGTTTGATTTCGTTTCTAATGATGGAGAACAAGTCTAGGCCCACGCCTAGAATGGGGTCTTGACGAATTTATTACGCCAGATAATGAGAATGTATACGAGTATGATCTGCTATGAAAAACTAATTGAATGTATATTATACTAGATATTATAAATACAGTCAAGTTTTGTTTCTCAGCTTAATATACTAATAAATAACAGTGTACTAGTCTGTCTGTATTATTGTTGAAAATAGAATAAAATTATATTTTTACCATAAAAGATAATGAGGTTAATGAGTTAATGTAATCTTTCGTGAAATATAAGCAAATATAAAACTCCCGCTTACAAAAATAAATATGCCTAATATATTAATATAGCTACTAAACACATAAAATCTACCAACATCTTATACCAAGTTATTACATTATTCTTATACAATCATAGAAGGTATTCCGGCGGGCCCCGCGTACTCTGTGCTAAAGGGCCTATTTTTAGTGTAATAAAGTAAGGAAATACATAAGGCGGCGGTTGAGTGAACAAAGAAACTGAAAGTCAACGAGGAGATAGTTACAGACATTTCTTTGGGCTGCCTTTGTCTCGGGGAGAGCCAATATGTAATCTGCACATATCTACGCCGGCCATTAAGGTAAATGCGTCGGACGGAGGCGAACGGGGGCACAAGTCGAGGGCCTAATGATGCAGTAAGTAGCCTGGCTTCATAAAATATGATACGACCGAATATACTGCGGTGCACGATATTACAGTTGAGGGTGAAATATTGTATCAAATATGCCCGCGGGACAATTTACAAAATCAGGCGGAAAATTTATAAAGCTCTCTTGTAATTCAATTTTTCCGGGGCAAGTGATAAAAAAGCCGAAAGCAGGTGCCCACCCAGGAACTTACGACTTGGCTTTAAATAGTCTCATGTTCTTGTGCTGATAAGTTACTTATTACTTCCCATGACGTCATAAAATGGAGGTTAGGTCCATCCCTTAAAAAGAACGTTAGTCCTACTCCTAATCTCCAACCGGATTGCCCTCTGACCGAACAATATACGCCCACAAAGTCTACCTGAAGCTTTTATAATCTAAAAATACTCCTCTTATCTTCTAATAATTGCTGAGCTCAACAGGGTCCATTAATAAACCTTTAATATGTGTTTGATAGCATCTTTTATGAATGACACGGACGAATTCAATACTTTCCTTCCTGTTAAAACATACCCATGCGAATTCCCATTGTAAGTTCTAATATGTTCTTAAGTACTAACAAAAATACACTAAAATACTGCTGTCAGTGCTAGACGATGTGAATATTCTGGACACAACAACTCGAATGTTTTCTTGATGGATGAAGATATCAAATAAAGCGATTGTGAAATGCTTCAACATTACAGTTCATTGTAGAAATTATTTGGTGAGCATTTGCCCAGACAGCACTTCAAATTCCTTTGGTCTGAATGTTTTATATGTTCCTCTTACATCATAGTGCTTATCCAGACATTTCGAAAGTACGGGATACTCACATTACGATGGAATAAGTGTAGATAAATTAAAAAATAATCTTTAATTAAATAAATGAACGATAACAGACCAATTTAATGATGGCATTTCATACATTTTTAATGCAGATTCGTTTTCAATCTTTTCCTTTTTGCTCAGAATATTTGCTTTTCGTTAACATCTCGTCTAAGTTAAGAACGGTAGACGTACCTATGTATTTTTAAGTTTTTAAATTATTCTGTCTATGGTTAGGCAAATTACATTGTCCATGACTACGAGTATGTAGTAGAAATAGAAATAGAAAATAAAAAACTCATAAAAACATACAAAACTAAAATCAAACATACAAAAAGGTTCTGCCTCAGCATGTGCCGTAGCATGTATAGTAGGTAATATGCAATCACTAGTACCTCACCCCATATACTTAAATAGTGCACGAACTGTATATGACTATCTACCATGTATTTGTAAACGAAAAAAGTATTCAGAGGGCCAATATGTTTTCAGATAAGCTTCAATAACGGGTTCTCTTCCTTCCTGCTTCCGCTTGACACTTTTCCTTAAACGTTTAGGTGAATAAGTCAGTGATGCAACATGCCCTCAATGAGGAAAACATCAGTAAAGATCATGAATATATCTATTTAAAATATTTTAGGTCTTTTTTATCTGATTATTATATTTTCCATAATCGTGAATGGGTTACTTTAAATCTCTTTCAAAATCTTAAAGTAAAGTTTTAAGTAGTTTCGTTGTATAACTATCTTGACATGAGATTCTATAAAAATGTCTTTACACAATGTGACAGAAACCGGTAATCTTATCATTTCAGTAAGGATTAATATTTTTCTTATTCTATCAAGTTTGATATAAAACTAATTTTTCGGATTTAATTGTTTATCTAAACATATTATTTTTTCTCTTTTTTAATAGATTGTATCTCAACAAACCATAATATTGTGTCAATGATAGGAAGGTACTGGCTTCTGTAACACAGGTTCTCCTATTTCAGAAGTCAGGGCTACATTAATGTTTGTATTGGTGTTTGTTTCAATAAAAAACTTTTTCATTTTTCATTTTCACAGAGATCCGACGTTTCGAGCTCTTTACAGCGCTCGTGGTCACGGGCAAAACCACTCAATCATCAAGTTATCAGTATCTTCATAGCCTAGACCACAATAGCTAATAAGGTTATCTGTGAAATATAATATTAATATTCACTTCCTTTATTTATACTTTTACTTTTATTGAACGCGCATATCTCTCTAATTTTGGATAATATTTAAAAATCAGTTCAGGGTCAGGTTTTAGGTATTATATTTATTGAGGAAGGCGTTATGCAATAACCTTAAAACTAATTAAAATACTAGGGGCAAAGATTTTAACCCACGTTAAAAAAGAGGTTCACAGTTTGACCTTTATACCTGTGCAGTGTAGAGCAGTGCCAATAAATACGTCATGAATACCTGCTATATAGTTAATGAGATTTAATTTTCAGCTAATGATAATTTTAAAAAAGTTTACCTATTATACTAGAGCCGCTGTAAAAGGCCCGATTTGACACATGACTGACTGACCGCACTAGTGAGGGACAACGGTAAAATTGCCGAAGCATATAAGTAACGAGTTTTTCCACTTTATAACTAAGCAAGGTCTAATTATAACCATTTTTTTTAAACCTGCATTCAAATCCAGAAGATTGAATTTAAGTTTCTCATTTTTAAAAATATTTCTTTTTAAAATACAATACTTATTAAATCCTTCATCCTATTTAAAAAAATACCTGGTGAGTATTACCCATTGTCACTATGAAAGCGTGTCAAACGGCGTAACCTTGTGTGTGTGTACGTTTTCTTTTTATTTTGCAATTATTTTAAGTCAATAAAAGACAAATCTATACTAATATTATAAAGCTGAAGAGTTTGTTTGTTTGTTTGAACGCGCTAATCTCAGGAACTACTGGTTCGATTTGAAAAAATCTTTTTGCGTTGTATAGACCATTTATCGAGGAAGGCTTAAGTCTATATAACATCACGCTGCGACCAATAGGAGCAAAGATACAATGGAAAATGTGTAAAAAACGGGGAAAGCGCGAACGAATTACTCGCTGGCACAGCTAGTAATTAGATAATTAGGCATTTGACATTTTGAAATAACGTGTTATTTTTAAAAGTTGCTCTTTATGTAAGATTTTAGACTTTCGCGTTCCATTACACTAAATATTAGACTTTATGTTGCTCTTTATGATTCACTAAATGTGTTAACAAGGATAAATGCAAAATATATAATAAAAAGTGTCAAATCGGGCCTTTTAGAACGGCCCTAGTATAGTAAGTAGTGCCCTTATACAGTAAAACCCGCTTGAGAGGATTTCTCAGGGACCCTATCAAAAACGCGTCTTAAGCGAGAAAGTGTATACGGGATATGGAAAATAACACGAACTATGTATAATTATGTATTATTTTAAATCTGTCATACCTAAGCCCGAATTAGTACTTCCCTCAGTCGAAACAAGGCATTCGGGGACTCCTTCCCATACATAGCACCTCAGTCATTAGACCCTACGGCATGCGTTACAGAAAGTTTCTACGAGGCGGGCCCTGTTGATGCGTTTCAAAAATAAAAATGCGCTTTTAGAGCGCTTGATCTGTCGGTTTTGGGCGTATTAAACGGGATGACAATCGTATTAAGCGTTAAGAAATGTCTGAAAATATATCTTAAGTTACTGGGATTGGCATAAAGTGGCGTATTATGCGGAAAATCGTATTGAGCGTGATCGTCTTAAACGGGTTCTACTGTATTTAACTAAGTAACTAACTAGATTGGCGCAGCGACTCAAAACGGGTCTGGGCCTAGGCCTAGGTCCTTATTATCTGAGGCCAAGACCTAATATTTAGTGAACTAAATTGTGATCCAATTTTTTCCTTTAAATGTAACAGCAATAAAATAGTTAAACAAAAAAACAATTATTAATAAAATATTAATTTAGAAAATTGAAACTGTTCGGGATAATTACCATGTTGTTTTGTTATAATGAGCTCCCGATTTTTCGGCACTGTTGCAAGCGCCATGATCACGGGTGAACCCGTGACAGTTTAAAATTAAAATATAAATTTGTTTGTTTGAACAACGTACAATAAAAGCACAAACAAATATTAGGTACCTAAACTTTTATTTGTAGCATGAAAAACAAAATTCTATTTTAACCATATCGGGTTATAACCAATATCGGGAGCTCATTAAAACAAAACAACATGGTAAATATCCCGGACAGTTACAGTTTTCTAATTCTATTTAACCATATTTATATTCATTCAAACTTCCGAGTCTGGAAGCCGGAAGCGTCCCCGGGCGCTGCACTTTCAGGTATCTTACAGGTAAAAAAGACGTGTGGCACTCGGGGACTGCCGCGGTATAGCTATTGCATAGCATCGTCCGATTTCGGAGCAGCTCGTCTCGATTCGTGCGAGTTTCGTAGAGTTGTACAATACGTCTAACCGCACGCACACAAACACCGTGCCGAAGTCTACCGAACTGAAACGACGTTAGACGATTGTGAGGTTTTTTTCGTTACGGAATTTCTTGGTTCGGTCGCTACGCTCAAAGCCCGCGATAAAAGCTATGCAATAGCTTAAAAAGCTTTGCCGCAAGATTCTAATCTAGTGAAAACGTTAGGTACTAAATATATTTTTTAATTCAGTACCTACATGGTTTTGTTACTTATGCGACACGACCGAATTCGCGACGTCACGGGACGTTGCCGTCGCCGGGCTGATAGCCGCAAATAAGGTGTTACCCAACCGTAGACTCCGGTTTGCAATTTGCGGAGTAAACACCAAAATCCGACTTCCTACTTTCATTATAAATGCGAAAGTTCGTATGTGTACGCTTGGGACTTGCACTACAAATTCATATAACTCTGTATCAGGTGGCAGCAAAACGGCGCGGTAACTTCGTTGTAATTGCCATGATTTTACTAAAGCCTTAGGAAAAAATACAATTTTATAGAAACAAGGGCCAACAACGCTTGAAAAATGAGCAGAAGAAAAATATAAGAGAGAAACAGACTCGTTACAATGGTACACTTAGTGCAGAGGGATAGAAGCAGTAAGTACCTACCGATCGTTCTTGGGGGTTTCAAAGATATCCTTAACTACGCCACAAGTTGCCATTCAGGCTGATTTGATTTTATTACCTTTGCCTACCTTTTCGATGTTGCCAAACTTTATTTACGGAATCACCGACGAAAATAATTTTCTTCAAGGCCCTCCGGGATTGAATCCAATAGAAAGTTACAGTTGCCATACTTCGATGGTTCTTTTCGACCTATTGTATATCATAACTACATTTGTATTGTATTAACAAAAAATATATTTATTATGATGAGTGACTATATAGGATTTTTTTAATCTATTTAAACGAAATCCTCTTGTAAAGCAAGCATGTAATAATATTATTTTTAAGTTTTGATAACATTTTTAGTATTTTGAACATGTTTACTTAACCTGTATTATGAATTTAGAATTGAAGAACCACGCTAATTAATCTTACCAAAATTACTGAAATAAATGCCAAAAATGTGCCAATTAAACAATTCGCAACTTTAATTTGACATTTGAATTTTTAAAGTGACAGGCATAGTTGTTATGGCAATCTAATGAACTCAATAGGGTCTACCCTATTGAGTTCATTAGATTGCCAGAAGGTAGACCTTCTGTCCGCAATTACGCCTGCGTGGGTTTTTAATCCCCCATTGTGAAAAGATTTTGTTAGTTTTGCAACGCAAATCTAAAACGGGCGGACTGATTTGGAAGCGGTAGAGCCACGTCTTAAGGCCCTTTTTTTTAAACAAAGATGCACAACATCGATCGCGCGAATGTAGTCCCTGGCAGAAGCT
Organism: Maruca vitrata; assembly: GCA_039566165.1. Classification (NCBI taxonomy): domain Eukaryota; kingdom Metazoa; phylum Arthropoda; class Insecta; order Lepidoptera; family Crambidae; genus Maruca; species Maruca vitrata. The sequence goes on along the minus strand of CM076914.1, from coordinate 11,052,515 downwards.
AGTTTTAAACCTCTTGGTGTTTATTTATTTAAGATATGCACACGATAAAATAAGAAAACTGTAACTGTCCGGGATATTTACCATGTTGTTTTGTTGTCACGGGTGAACCCGTGGTACCTACCTAGTTCACCTGTGATCATGGCGCTTGCGACAGTGCCGAAATATCGGAAGCTCATTAAAACAAAACAACATGGTAAATATCCCGGACAGTTACAGTTTTCTTATGTGTGTAACCATGACAGTTTAATATCATACACGATAAAATTTTATAAAAAATATGCATAAGTATGAAAATAAATCTTGAAACATGATAGCTTCACTTCAAGTATCTTGCTTGAATTGCGTACTTTGAAAAGTATTAATAATATCTTCCAAATTGATAAAAATCATGTTTTTTTTCTATTTTAGCCTAAATCAGCACAACACTTCGTAACAAGACGATGATCGATGCAAGTTTAAAGTTAAAGTATTATTTCTTGGCAACTAAACTATCATAACAAACATAATTAAACAAGTTAACATACTCGTAGTTAACTTACCCATTAGCAGATGTTGAAAACCATCCATTACAGTTCCATAACATAAACTTAAGAAACAGTTTTATAACTTTTCAAACGCACAAAACTCCGTCACAGCACTATTTAAACTGCACAAATTGCATCCAATTTTGTTGGGAGCACCGCGCGCTTTTCCTTCCCAGTTTGAAGTTCGTAAGTTCGACAAAAGTTTCCGCGCGGAACGGGCACAAGGGCTGCGGTCGTGTGTCGCGAGCGAACGACGGCGCAGGAATGCCCGCTCCGCCGCGCTCGGCCGCCCAGTGCGCGCCGCGGCTATTCGCTCGCTCTTCGCTCCGCTCGCTCGTCGCTCTCCTGTTGCCCGATTGTATCGCCACAACCCCTTAGCCGTTTCCTTTATTCAATAACCGTAATTATCCGATTGATGTCAGATACCTCATCAATGTTATTAGGCATGCCGGATAAGTTTGCGGGTAGCTTTTTACCGACATGTTGATGACAAGATTATTATTATTGGCATAGCAGCCAAATATTATATAGTCATATTTAATTTTTTTTAATTTATATACACCGTGAAATTCTAGTGGTTGTTTTCCCGTGGCAGAACGGTTTGCCTTCAGTAATACTACCGAATCCGAATACTACCGAATCATGCAAATAATTCCGCGAAAAAAAAAAATTTTTTTTCAAATTTTCAAAATAATAATTTTCCAACTCGAAAACGAGAGAAGCTATCGTTCTTTTGTAAGATATGACGTAATCAGGTACTGCTTGCCGCATGAAATCGATGCTTAAAGCTCAAAAAGCTCGACGCCCTAAGTCATAAAGCGGTTCGAACGTGCTTTCGAGTTTCGGTTAAACCTTTCGTAAAACCGGCATTTTTTGATTTTAACAAAAAAGAACTGCACAAATCTATTGTACTACTAAGATAGAATCATTTTACTGCGGGAAAACAACCACTAAAATTTCACGGTGTATAAAAACATAAACGATTTTTTTATATTTTTACATACATTTTCATTTTTTATCATAAAAAACTTATATTTCAAAGAAATTACTGCCTACAGAGATTTTAATGATAAAACGTAAACAAAGTAAAATAAAATAAACGTTGAGGCGTGCCCGACAACTCGCTAATCAGAGGACAGAGTGACATCAAGAACCCAGATTAATCAGCTGTGTACGAATTTTAACTACGACCAGGGGCTTCATTAAAATTAAGCCTTCCTTTTAGCTGGTCCATACGAGATGGTACGCCCGAATCCGCGACGATTGTTAACACAACTATCCGGCCCGCCCGTTATCTGGTTTGATAGTTTGCTTTCGAGGGACTCAAACATTATTTTGCCTTATTTGTATTCAGAGAAGCGCATGCAAGAAAAGTACCTAACATCGGACATTATGCAGTGAGGCTTACCTACCTGACAAAATGGTACACACATTTTAAATCACATAATATTCTAGTGAGCCTCTCAAAGGAAATACGAAATCCGAAAATAGGGGAAATATTCAAATCATTACAATATCTTTGTCTACTGTCTGTACTTGGCTGATTGATTATACTTATATAATATTATAAATGCGAAAGTTACTATGTCTGTATGTCTGTTACGCTTTACTGCTTGAACCTGTCAAGCGATTTTGATGAACATGACATAGGTAGGTACATTGTTCTGAAAGCAGCTTGCACTAGAATTTTTACTGACTTTATTTTTACGTACTTGTTTCATGTTATTCGGTTCATAAATAAAAAAGATATGCTAATTTAAAGCATCACTTGGTACTTTCTGGGCGTTTTACGGCGCGGGTGTATTCAAGAATGCTGCCTGAATACTTTTCCACTCGGATGCTGGCACAACTAGTTACTTTAATATGTATCTACGATGTATTGAAATTAGTAGTGTAGAAGAAAGATAAAGAATAGAGTAAGAAGAGAAGGTAAAGAATAGAGTAGAACGCGACAGTAGCAATATTGATATGATAAATGACTCTATATCCTGACGGTAAATCGCGTCTCACTTTTTTGATGTAACAGCCTAGTCGATAGATGTTTATTTATATCATTGTGTGATATACAATCTGAAATACAGTTAAGTATTGATATCAAATAGTAAACATAGGACAAACGTAGAACAACCATTGATTTAATGTATATTAAATTCCTCAATGGTTTTTCTACGTTCATTGTTCGTATCTAAACTTTTCGGCCATAAAATTGACTGTCCGCAAATCTTTCGTAAAAGTTAATTTCCTAATAATTTCCACGAAACAAGATAACTCCTTTCAGCAAGATCCCGCTGAACAGTATACGGTTCTTAGTCCCCAATTGCTAGATTGTGTAAGCTAGTGAACGAGTACGTGCCCATATTGATATCCACGCGGACTCACCCAACAAGCCCGGAGGCTTTACTCAAGGAGCTGTTAAATTAAGTGTTTAGTTAGTTATTAATTATTATAATTATAATTCTGTGGTAATATTTTCTCAGCATCTAGCTGGTATATAGTAACATTATTATTATATTATTATTACTGTCTTTTGTCTTTATGTTATAATTTTATGTTGTAACTAGCTGTGCCCGCCACTTCCTTCGCGTAGACTTTAGGATTTTACATTTAGAAGTTTTTTCCCAATAACTCCCGTTCCCCTGGGAAGTTTGTAAGTGTTTGTTACATCTAACTTACATTTTCGTTTTTGATATTATACTATTAATATGTTATAATGAACAAAGAAAGCAATTTCTTAAACTAAAACCTTGTCTCTTGGGAACCCGCGCCGCTCTGGCGTAGCGTGGCCAATACTCCAGGTTATGTTCTGACAAAATATTTTGTATATTTTCCGCCCCGCTTCTCTAAATTAATAATTTCTTCAAAGGGTACGGTAGACTCATTCGAAAGCTCACCTCAATAATTTTAACATAAAAAATAAAGATTTCGAATTGAAGAATTCGAAGCCGTAAAATTCAGTTTGTCCTGTATTTTGAGCCATGAGTCCATTACTCTCATATTCCACTGCCCAATTTTCGCATTGCATATATTTTGGTTCTCTGCCCTTTCGCGGAAAAATATTTGCCAGATTTTACTAGCCAACCAACGTGTCGCAGAATTTTATTTCGCCAAATAATTTTGTAATATACAGCAATTCAGCTTTATGTTTACCCATTAACCTGCATGTCAAATTCAAGCGTCTAACTTAAGCGGTTTAGATTTTACATAAGTACTAAAGGATTTTCCCGCTCATTCCCGTTCCCGTGGGAATTTCGGGAATTCCTTTCTTAGCGGATGCCGCCGTCATAACATCTACCTGCATGCCAGATTTCAGCCCGATCCGTCCAGTGGTTTGGGCTGTGCGATGATCACTAGTAGAGTCAGTATATATTTAGATTTAAAAAAAGGTTAATTGTTTACCTATGGAGAGAAAATATAAACCAAAATATGGTCAATTTTATTTTACCATCTTGCAGCGTAATATCCGTAGGTATATTTTTTATAAAAGCGTCGATGGCCGAGTGGTTAAGGTCTTTGCTTGCCATGCGAGAGGTCGCCAGTTCAAACCCCGCCAGGTACCAATGTGTTTTTCAAATTTTAATTTCATATGTACCATCATTCGACGTTTTAACGGTGAAGGAAAACATAGTGAGGAAACCTGCACGCCTATGAAGAAATTCTAAGGTTGTGTAGTCGACCAACCCGCACTTGGCCAGCGTGGTCGACTAAGGCCTTATCGCCCTTGTTTAGGGTAGACCCGTGCCCCAGCAGTGGGGACGTATATGGGCTGATGATGATGATGATATTTTTTATATCTTCTGATTGTCGAATATTTTGTTAAATTCGAATGGCACTGACGGACAGGCCTATTCTGAGTCCGTTTGTTATCTGACTAAAACTCGAGATCGCCTGTACCGATTTAGCTAATTTTGGTTTTGATATGTTCGTTGTATTCCAGGGATGGTTTAAATTGTGAGTAAACACATAAGTACTTATAGGCGGTATGAAATTCGCCGGGACCACTAGTTTGAAATAAAACTAATTTTGGGAATTAAACTCGCATGTATTGTTATTCTAAACACATTATTTAGGGGCCCGACGTTTACACCGCTCACACGGGCAATACCGTTTTTTATGTTTAGGTATTTGTTAATAATTGCCTTTGCCAATTTCCGGGTGAGTTAAGTTAACTCATTGCAAAATTTCAATTTTTACTTCCTTAATTCCTCTTTAATGTTATTTTTGATTTAGTATTTTTGTATTAAGAGGAACATTTAGAATCTTTTTATTAGTTCTTCATTGAAGTTCGTTTTATATGAAAGTTGATTTTTAGTTAATATTGTTTATGTTACATTTTTCTCGTTTTTAAGGACAACGAACTATGCTATGAGAATTTATGCCTTGCTTTCCATTTAATATTTGTTGAGAACTGATAACCACAGAAATGTCTACCTAGTTACTCTATATTATCACTTACTACCATTAATTTGATGCAATGTGAGAAAAATAGATTTGTGTTTTTGTCACAACTTTATCGAAGCTTTCATAGTTAATAAAATATGAACATAAAGCGTCCGACCGATTTCAGCCATGGCGGCCGATCTCAATTGAGATCAGCCAAGTGCGCAGGACATATTATAGTGCACAAGTGTGCGCGCAAACACAAGTGCACTCTCTATTCCCTTACTCTCATAATTCGGTGAGACGGCAATCCGACATGACCGATGAGAGATCGGGCGCAGGACCACCGGCTTAACGTGCTTTCCGAAGCACGGGCGTTCAACCGCCAACTTCCTAACTCCGGGCTGAGTAATTTCATTACAGAAAATCTCACACAAATTTTGCCCGACCCTGGACTCGAACCGGGGACCTCTCGGTCCTTACGCAGCACTTGCTACCAATAGACCAACGAGGCAGTTAAACTATGTTTAGTTTAATATGAACATACTCCAATTATGAGTGACTATAAATTATGAATAACTAGCGACCCGCCCTCGCTTCGCTTCGGGGATATCTCTATCTCTATGTAATATATTTTAACCCCGTAAGAGAAATCTATTATTTTTTTATCTAAAAAAAGCCTATGACACTCAGGGACAGTGTAGCTTTCCAACAGTGAAAGATTTTTTTCAAATCGGTGCAGTAGTTTCGGAGCCTATTCGAAACAAATAAAAAATATATTACATATATTACATTGACTCCACCGTACCCCAGTGACGCTTACATGGAGCCTACATCGCATGCTGGCTAGCTGAGCGCGGTGGCGGCAAACCACGCGACTTTTTTCTAATACTTGCATTTTAAAACTCGTGATATCTTCCGAATCAAATGTCCGAATTGAATAATTCAAAAAGTTATAAAAAGGTATTGAAGCCGTCTTGAATATAAAGTAATTTATTTTGATAAGGATTAATACCAAGGTACAAATAAAAAGCCCTTTCAAGCGGCGGCATAGAAATTAATTTTTTAGAATAAAAAACCGCTTGCTGTGACATAACTATAATATTTAGACATATGCTGTCGCGACACTTTTTGTAGATAATGATGAGTTCTGCAAAGTTTTAGTAAATGGTTTTGTTCTATCTTCAATAGTTTTCGCAGCGCACGCGACGTAAGGAATTTTTCAGGTCTATTTTTTTCACCTTGGGTTACATTATTGGAGTTTTAGTAAGGATCCTTAATTTTTTTTTAAATATAATATAGCCTATGTTACTTCTGAATAATGCAGCTTTCTAATGGTGAAAAAGTTATTGCAATCGGTCCAGTAGTTTTTGAGTTTATTCATTAGAAACATACAAAAATACAAAAATACAAAAATACAAATCTTTCCTCTTTATAATATTAGTATAGATGTAGGTAGGTATTTTTTTTTATTATCACACATTAGTTTACTACTATGAGTGCTACTGTTGAGGAAATTACAATAAGTTTTCACAATGTATTACAATATATAACCATCGTTCAACCTAAATCATCTTTGCGCTGTGCAATAAACTGAGTCTACATTATAATAGCCCCGACTGGACTACAGTTTTGAACTTTAAAAATATAGAAAAAACACGTACGTAATCATGCAAACGCGACCGTCATTATATTTTTATCGCTAATGTTGATTAAATGCACCCATCGCGCTATTAATAAAAGTTAACATTGTTATGTTTAAACAAATAGGTCACGCCCTTTTTATATAATCAGTTTACGATGAACTCATAACCGCAGCGTTCTGCGAACGTCAAAAATTATGGCCCCTGAGCTAAAACGGCCTTATTCTAATTAAAAAACATAAACACGTTTCATTGTTATTGAACAATACCCCTGAGGAATTCATTTCTCTAAGTTATTAGATATGCAAGACTTGAAATGTTATTGTCTACGTTCCTACTTCTTGTACTGTAGTCTGAATCTATTGGAAGTCGTTGATAGTACTTTCAAATTATTTTGATAGTTTCAACTTAAATTTTGTTAAGAAACAAAATTATTTATCCTTTTTGACGTTAGTTTACCAAATCGTATTGCAAAAGAATAAATAATATCGCCATAAGACCGTATCTACTATATAATGTATTCAATGAACGCAAAACACGGCTGTAAACGTTTTTTTACGGTAACGAAAATGGAAATGTCATGTAATTTTATTTATTTTTACAAATCATAATATTTAATATAATAAAATGCAAAGCTACTGGCCAACAGTGTAGGTACTTATTCAGTACCGTTTTGATCAAAAAAGGCAAGAAAGACTATTTTTCTTAGCTTAGCACTTTTAAAACTCTCTCATTAATCAATGCGTCATTTATATTTGCCATTTTGAATCTAAGCTACTTATAAAATATTCGCAAAATTAATTCTTAATAGATTTAAACCTGCAAAACAAAGGTATGTGACATTAACAAGACCTCACGCTCCACTAGCGCCCCTACAGTCGAATTCACACGCGAAGTCCCCATTGGAGAATCTTATTTATACTTAGAAATAACAATATGCAGTCCGAGAACTAGTAACATTACTAATTATTCCAGCCCAGTCTAATCATTCATACGTAACTCATACTCTTTCAAACTCATACGTACGTATTCAAGTTTTTCATTACAAGTTCGATCGGGTAGTTTCCATTTATTTGAGCACTATTTCATGTCTCTTTTTTACTATTTTTATTACCTACTCTATTGAATAGCTAGTACTACTTGCGAAACGTAGGTAGGTATAGACAGGAAAGCAATATGTCGGCAAGACCAACTTGGTGGCTGCGGGCAGCGGGCCCGGCCTGTCCGCTCAACGACCGGAAAATTGTTATTTGTTAAGCTATTTACAAAACAAAAACACGCTCTCAATTACCTTGTTATTATTTAGGTATTCTATTGTTACAAAACATAGGAGGTGTAACAATAAGCATTTTATTGCCCATAATTCAAAGTTAACTTTGCATATTAATGTGGAACATGTCGAGATACTAAAATATTATCTACCTTTTAAATTTTCTACTACTGTATAAAATCATGTTACAAGGCACTTAATGATCATTTATGAATTGTCAAATACAGAACATAATGCGACTCTACCACTGTACCTAGATGCTATTTCTACCGCGAGGTGTTCGGAATAAACTCGATAATTTACCCATAGATGGTAAATATAGTAATACTCTTATGCCAGTGACAGTCATCTTAATACTGGATCTACTAAATGATACAGTAAGGTTTGTCCCCATTAAATTAATATTATAGATTAAATCCCTGTCCCAAACAAATTTCTCAACACACACTGTGCACTATTTAAAAAAATACACACGGTGACTTCCAAAAAGCAAGATAAATAATTACAATTCTCATTTCAGATTCATCACCGTGTTTAACATATGCATGTAGTTGAAAACAAACCCTTTGCTTAATAGGGTAAAGGTTGGGGCCAATTATACATAGGTATATTATTGTTAGCCGACTCAAAAGCGGAGTTACCAACAACAGTAGGTAATTGCCAGGTCGCGAGACGACAACTTGTCTTTTTGCGGCAGCATCGTGCAAACGCCTCGCTTCCAAAGTTTTAGTTTATTAGACTGGAAGTTTCTTCGAACCTAAGTATATCCATGCAGCTCGCTCATAAACATGCATTATTATGAATTCATATTCCCATTAGGCTAAAACAGATGCCTTGGCCTAATTAGACCTAGAAATTGGGTCTCGTGTTCTGCCAAAAGAAATTCCCTCTACGCTATTATAATCCCAACTGTGTTTGAGCTCGCAAATGTTGATGTTTTTAACAAATATACGTATTACATAGCTTAAAATCCGCTGCTCATCTCATGCATGATATACAGATGCGTACACACAGACTTTACTGTGTATTAAATAAAGTAATCTAAACCTTAAATTTACTTTTTTAAACTCAAGGTGACTGACTGACTGACATAGTGATCTATCATCGCACAGCCCAAAGCACTGGACGGATCGGGCTGAAATTTAGCATGCAGGTAGATGTTACGACGAAGGCATCCGCTAAGAAAGGAATTCCCGAAATTACCACGGGAACGCGAATTAGCGGGAAAATCCTTTTATATTTAAATCTAAATCGCTTAAGTTAGACGCTTAAAATTTGACATGCTATAAAATTTTAAAAATGCCATGTTAGTAAACGTAAAGCTTTGTTGCAACAGGATATTGCAAAAGTCACACGGGAACGGGAGATATTGTAAAACCACGTAAGATAGATAATTGAAATTTGGCATGCAGCAGGTAACTTGAAGATTACTTGCAACGCGATATTGCAAAATGCAACTGAAGTAATTGGGAACAAAAACTTTTGTATGTAAAATCCTGTTGTCCACGCGAACGAAGTCGCAGGCACAGCTAGTATTAACATAAAAACATTCCTGGGCTTAATGGAATACCGTTTAATTGCATCGAGCAATAAAATTAAACAGTGTAAAATCGATTGTATAATAAATGTACGAACTCATTTCCGTGCGGTGTCCCCTTTCGTCCGGCCGAGTTCGGTTTTTATCATCACAAAGGCAATTTCCATCAAAATGCACGAATTTGGGACTTGAACCGTGAAGCCGTCGCGCCGCGCTCGCTCGCGCCGCATACGCGAATCCTCAGAGGGGATGATGTTCCACGATGTTTTACGTCATCAACATTTCAGCAACTACTCACGCGCTCATGTCTATCAAAGTTCGTTGAACTTTGAAAAAGTATGGCTCTTTATCAGGGCTTGGTAACTTTATACTTACTTTACGATCTATATCAGACTAACTATTATATCTAACTAGCTGTGCCCGCAACTTCGTCTGCGTGGAATAGTAACTTTCGCTTGCATTTAGAAGGCATGTATAGGGGATCAGTCGAAACAAATAGACAGACATAGATTATTTTAAAGTGGAGTTATGTTCTATTACTCTCATAACATGTCCCTGACTTGGTTTTTAGCGATTTTATTAAGAGTACAAAAATGTTTGCCTCTACAATTTTATTATAGTGTATATGTTATAGGCAATGTGTAAAATGCAGGCATTCTATACAATGCCTAGGAAATGTATAGAATGCCGAGGTTGCTTAGGCAATGTATGAAATGGTACTCAATGTTTGAAGTATTTCGCACTTTACCTAGGAAATGTGTAGAATACCTAGGCATTGTATAGAATGCCGGTTGAAGCTTAGGTAATGTATTTAATCGATTTGTCCTCTTCGTAATTTGGTTAGTTAGATAGGTACCTACTGATCTTTTGAGAGATTATCCTAATTTTAACTGTCACAAGCAGATAGCGCTGATTAAACATATTGCATTTTATCGGTTGGTATGCCGTGTTTTTTGCGTATTGAGCGTTTCTCACATAGGAGTTCTAGGACAAACTAGTTTGGCCTAAGCTAAACTAGTTTTTCCGTCACAGCTATATAATTATGGGTGGTTTAAAAAAATTAACACAAAGGGGGCTCTTTTTTAACTCAGTTCAGGGTGCCAGGAAGTCCCGAGAAGTACTACATAGTTTATCTAAGGCCAAACGAGTTTGTCCTGAAATCAGGTTTGTCCGGTAACATCTAAAATATAAAAGGAGAAACTGACTGACTGATTGACTGACTGACTGACATATCGACGCACAGCCTAAACGGCTTAACGTAGGCACTTACAATTTGGAAATAACGTAGCTAAGGTACCGTAGAGGTGCACTAAAAAATTAATTCCCGAAATTCTTGCGGGAACGGGAATTAGCGGGAAAATATTTTTTTGTATGAAAAATCTAAACCATTTAAGTTAGATGCTTTAAATTTGGCATGCAGGTACCATAGTAAACTTAAAGCTTAGTTGGAACAGGATATTGAAAAATTCTTACGGTAACGGGAGTTAGCAGGAAAAAACTTTTGTGTGAAAAAGTTTTAACCGCGAAAGAAAGATGACTGAAATTTGACATGCAAGTACCTTAATAAACAAAAAGCTTACTTGCAACGCGATATTGAAAAATTCTTACGGTAATAGGAGTAATTGGGAAAAACCTTTTATATGTAATATCTATAGTTCACGCGAAAGAAGTCGCGGGCACAGCTAGTGTATGTATATGATCAACAAATTGCAACTATGTACATATCTAGATATCACTGTTCTAGAGTTAAAGCCTGGTGACAGATGGACGGATGGACCATTTATGGGTTAGTGGACGGACTCAAAACCAATGCTACCTAACCCTTCTACGCAAATCAATAACATATTATTCAACATATACCGAGGTTAAGGTTGATTAACTCTGTCTGAATAATAAATAAATAAAAATGTATAAGGTCCTACCCGTGGTCGTTCATTATACACATTACCTGATGCACTTCGGGCATTTTATACAATACCTAGGCAATGTGTGAAATTAATCGTATTATACACATTGCCTGAACGTTTCAGGCATTTTATAGAATACCTAGGTAATCTATACAATACCGGATTATACACATTGCCTATAACATATAGATAATGTTTGCTATTTAGGTATGTCAACATTTAAGGTATATATTACAGGTAAGTAGGTAAGACTATGACAGCTACTGTCGAATTTTCACACTGCAAATTTCTTACCCCATTACCAATAAAACTTTATGTTTCTTTCGAAATTCTCTAACATACATACATAGAGTTATCCTCGCGGAACTCCTTTGGGTAATACGTACCTACGAGTACGTTGCACGATTTAGCTTTCCATATAAGAATAACGCTTAACCTAGTTATAAACTTACTTGCTTAACCATAAGTTACACAAATAACAGTGTTTATAAGTTGAATAGTACTCGTAATTGCTGTGAGCTCCTTGTAAGAACAAGCGTATATTACTCTTTAACTCAATAATAAGTATCCGGCAGCCTTTCAAAATAATACGGCCCAATATATTATGACCCAAATCAAGTCTGAAATAGATGTGCCTCTGAATTAATTAGATTTCAATGCTTTTGAGTGGCAATCAAAAACGTCTGTAATATATTCACGGGAAAAGGCCTTCTCCTTTATAAACCGGGCTACGTCCCATCAATAATCATCACCAATAGAACGATCATACATAATATACATGTGGGTGTCATTACTTTCCTACGTTAAGATTATATCTGCAATCATTTATATCCTACTACGCTATTAATTAAATTTCATCTTCTTTTATAAAAGACGGCCGTGAGGTCAATATGTAGCTGAGTTTGACAGGCGCAATAGAAAACTCGACTCTTGCATTACGTAATTAGTAATTAATTACTAATTGTAATGTAATTACTAATTACATTACAAGACACACCAAAAATACTAATTGTCAAAATTATCAATAAGTAAGACTTAGTCCGGTCAATTTAGACATTCGAAGTTACATAAATTCCCACCAAGCTGAAAATCGGTAAGATTGCTTAAAATATTAGTCCAGTCATTTAAGCTTAAATTAGGTAAGAATCTCGGAATTCGAGATACCCAGCTGTAAGTTTGTAAATACTTAGATATTGACACCCTAAAGGTGGTCTCAAAACCTACATGTGGTAGGGTGTACGCAACTATTAAATTTTCATGGTCAAATGTCACAAATATCAGTTTTATGAACTTTTGAGCGAAACGGGAAGTTTTATCATAAAAGTGTGTAGGAGAAAATTGCTTATCATCTAATTATCTACAAAAATTGTCTCTACGTTTTATTCCTAAGATTCACCATTTCAGAGATACAGCGATGCAAATAGTTGAAAAAGTAGTATTTTCAAAAGCTTCCAGACCCCCGTGCGATTGCGCTAGACAGTCAAAATTTTCACAAATGATGTATTTTAGTAGCGTCTATAACATCTAATACTAGAAAAAGCTTAAAACCTATGTTTAAGTGGGTTCTCATACAAAAACTATGGTTTTTTTTTCTCACACTTGGCCGGTTTTTAACGTGGTTACCCCAGTAAACCTATTCCAGACGACACCTTTTATACATGAAGAACACGTTGTTTATAAGGAAGCCTAGTTAAATAATTGTTTTGTGTTGTTTTCAGTATTCAGAAGATTCAAGATTTCTGCGTTTTGACCCATAATAAGCAGTTTAAATGTACTGAAACGTATTATGTATAGTACTAAAAACAACACAAAACAATTATTTAACTAGGCTTCCTTATAAACAACGTGTTCTTCATGTATAAAAGGTGTCGTCTCGAATAGGTTTACTGGGGTAACCACGTTAAAAACCGGCCAAGTGTGAGAAAAAAAAACCATAGTTTTTGTATGAGAACCCACTTAAACATTGGTTTTTAGCTTTTTCTAGTATTAGATGTTATAGAGGCTACTAAAATACATCATTCGTGAAAATTTTGACTGTCTAGCGCAATCGCACGGGGGTCTGGAAGCTTTTGAAAATACAACTTTTTCAACTATTTGCATCGCTGTATTTCTGAAATGGTGAATCTTAGGAATAAAACGTACAGACAATTTTTATAGATAAATAGAAGATAAGTAATTTTCTCCTACACACTTTTATGATAAAACTTCCCGTTTCGCTCAAAAGTTCATAAAACTGATATTTGTGACATTTGACCTTGAAAATTTAATAGTTGCGTACACCCTACAATATGTAGGTTTTGAGACCACCTTTAGGGTGTCAATATCTAAGTATTTACAAACTTACAGCTGGGTATCTCGAATTCCGAGATTTTTACCTAATTTGACTGGACTATATCATTAAAAACAAAATTTGAAAGTTCCCCATCTTTCCCCTGTAAGGAAAAAATGTTATTCAAGGTCAAAGGTAAAAAAAATGAGTTTTTCGCGATTTTTAGCAAAACGGTAAGTTTTATCATAAAAATATGTATGACAAAATTACTTATCATCTAATTATCTATAAAAATTGTCTTTACACTTTGTTCCTAAGATTCACCATTTCAGAGATACAGCGATGCACAAAGTTGAAATGTTGTATTTTCAAATGCTTCCAGGCCCCCGTGCTATTGTGCTAGACAGATAAAATTTTTACGAATGATGGATTTCAGTTGCCTCTATTATCGCTAATACTAAATACAACATAAAACCATCACTTAAGGTGGGCTCTCATACTAACGCTTTTTTTTTATTTGCTCGCACTTGGACGGTTTTTATCGTGGTTACCCTAGTAAACCTATTCCACATTAACGTGGTGACCATGGCTTAACGTGGTTACCACATTTAAAACCGGCCAACTGCGAGCAAATAAAAAAAAGCTTTCGTAGAGAAAAGAAAAAGAGCCCACCTTGAGTGATAGTTTAATGTTGTATTTAGTATTAGATGTTATAGAGCCAACTGAAATACATCATTCGTGAAAATTTTAACTGTCTAGCACAATCGCACGGGGGCCTGGCAGCATTTGAAAATACAACTTTTTCAACTTTGTGCATCGCTTTATCTCTGAAATGGTGAATCTTAGGAATAAAGTGTAAGACAATTTTTATAGATAGTTAGGTGATAAGTAATTTTGTCATACATACTTTTATGATAAAACTTACCGTTTCGCTCAAAAGTGCATAAAACTGATATTTGTGACATTTGACCATGAATATTTTTTTTTGCACACGTCGGATCGATGGGGACTTTTGACATATCATTTGTAATGACGTATTCAAGGCCTGCACAAAAATCCAGCTTGTTGGGAATTAATGCAACCTTACCCATAATTTAGATGCTAATTTGACTGGACTACTACCAATATTTATGAACGTATTAATTGAAAGATCCCGAACCCGAATTTTAAACCCGATTAATCTTAATTATAAGATATTGCGTGTCAATGTAACGCCCCTCGGTAATACACGAGTTATTCGAGGGAGGTGATCCAGATATAAAAAGCGAATAATAATAGCGGGAAGGGTCGCGTGCGGGCGGCACGCGCGGCCAGGTGAACCGACCATCTGCCGGGCGCGCTCACAGATGGAAACGAACGCAGAGCTTAAAGCTGCCCAGTTGCCCACCCACGTCCTATAAATGGTAACCCGACTTCTTGTCAGAAAATATTGGAAGAACTGTAGCGCTACCATGATGAGTTTAAAACTGACAAGTACTCGAAATCGCCTATGTAAATATTGTCTTCGAAAAACTTGCACAGCGCCAGTATGAAAAAAAAACAATTCGATAGGTTTTTAACGTACGAAAGTTTTCGATAGCTAACTCATGGTACCGCTACTGTTGCTGTCCGGCATTATCACTCAAATGTCCGGCCCAACCGACTTCTTTGTCAAGTACAAGATATTTTATGTTTTTAAAGTAACACATTAAAATAGTGTTCACCGTCTGTCTCCCATTTGTGACTCTCACTTTGCCAAACTAATAGTAGTAGTGTAAGTCCCTAAATAATATCAATATATAAGTAAAGTTTAGATCAAAAGGACAGTGGGAAAAGATGTCCCCGTCATGCAACAGATTTAAAATAGGTGTTATTTGAAAGGTATCATTTGACATGACTTTCGCTGTAAGTACCAAAGACCAATTTTTTTTTTTATAATAGGCTAACAAGATGACCTCACTCCACCTGATGGTAAGCGGTAGTGAGATCCAAATATGAGGTCGACATGCACAAAAGATCATATTGAGCCTGTTGCACTCATCCTGAAGGCCTGCTTAAATGCCGTTTTACGCCCCGCTTGAAGAGCCTGGGATCAAAGGAGGGAGGGAAAACATGAGCTGGAAGGGCATTCTATACCTTAATGACACGTGGCAGAAAAGAGGAACTAAACCTCTTAGTCCGAGCCACCAGCGCCTGCATTGTATGTGGATGGCAGCGCTGTTCAGCATGTGTCGTTCGGGAGTGGAAAGGGGAGGGATGGACTAGCTATAATAGCTCTTCAGAACATTCCCCATTATAGAAACGGTAGAGAACACTTAGACCGGCAATTTCTCTACGTAGTTGTAGAGGCTCTAGGGTTTCGGACACCTTTACATCACCGACAATACGGATAGCACGTAACTGCAACTTATCGAGGGCATCGAGCAAGTATTTTTCGAAGCCATCCTAGAGGTGAGAGCAATATTCAACACATGGACGAACTTGTACCTTATACAGAAGGCAAAGCTGCACTAGTGTGAAACATCGCCGCACTCTGTACAGGATCCCCAGTTTGCGGGAGGCTGTTCTAATGACGCTCTCGATGTAATCCCGCTGGTTCAGGTCGCGACGAACATCTATGCCATGGATGCGAGGCTATCCTGTATTGGTAAGGGGGTGCTCTTAACTACTGGTACTGGTTCGAATTGAAAAAATCTTTTTGTGTTCTGTAGCTCATTTATCGAGGAAGGCTTTAGGCTATATTACATCACGCTGCGACCAATAGGAGCAAAGATACAATGTAAAATGTGTAAAAAACGGGGGAAACGCGAACGAAGTCGCTGGCACCGCTAGTAGTAAATAAAAAGTCTGGGCTGTATAAGGAGAAACTTCACTATCACTTAAATATGCATCTGTATTACCTTACCTAATACTAATCCTACAAAAACTTTGTACAACTGAGTAAATATGGAGATAAATGTAATAAAAAATTGTACTGGTGGATAAATCAAACAAGATATGCCGTGGCGATATCAAATAACTCACCCCTTTATTTAGCAATAGGGGTAGTATAGATAACTCTTTCTGAGACGGTGTTGCTATAACACCGTCTCACAAAGAGTTCTCTATGCTAGCTACCTCTCTTAGCGCTATGTAACAAATAATAGTCAACTTTTCTAACATTATTATTTCCCCGTCACCGTATTCACCGAAAATACGGTGCGCGAGGCGAGGCGATCACGTTACGATTCCGATTAGTGTGCGTTCTAGTAGGGAGTTTCATACAAATAATACTGAAAGCCGGAGTTGATACGTTTACGTCTATTTATGAGTTAATATGTCTGCTACGACCATATATCTTTCTAAAAAGCAAGCCATGGGCCAACGAATGAAAACTAAAGAAAACCATGTCTTTAATAAATTTTATTTTCCACTTTCATTTTAACAAAATATAAAAGCTAATGCTCGCTTTCTTGTATTCAATTAACTCTTTCATCTCCTAGAAATGTTCACTTCAAACTTCCATGCGAAAATGTAGAGTACGAATACAATACATGCCCCCTTATTGCATAATGCGGCAGGCAGACACTAAC
This sequence comes from Maruca vitrata, assembly GCA_039566165.1. Classification (NCBI taxonomy): domain Eukaryota; kingdom Metazoa; phylum Arthropoda; class Insecta; order Lepidoptera; family Crambidae; genus Maruca; species Maruca vitrata. The sequence goes on along the minus strand of CM076914.1, from coordinate 11,035,437 downwards.
CCGAAGAGCTTTCTAAGTATAAGGAACAACAACGTTCCCAACTCCTTTACTTTTTTCGGGGCAACGACAAAAATTCAATTTACATCTCCTTGCTTGCCTCGCAGTTACTTAATTCTTTCTCTCGGTGAAAATAAATCTCCCGTAATTGATTCCGCTTTAGTTCAATTTGTCTTCGTTAAAACTCAATTTCCCTAGTCTATTTGTGAATAATAAATTGCGTACTTCAGCAATGTGCCAGACTGGTTGTTTTGTGTATGCTCCGCACCGAAAACAATTTCAGTGCGCTCGAAACAAGTCAATCTAAATTACCGTGAAACAACCTTGACACAGCACTCTTCACTTCGAAACATTCGTTTCCAATGAATCAAGCTGGGAATTGTCTGTTTATTAATGTACGTGCGAGTCCCGGCGCCCCAGGCTCTCCCGGCTCACCTGCGCTTCGGAATCGCTGCCTTCGCATTGCCGACGCGCGATATTGTTTCCACAAAAAATTGACGACGTTCACTGCTACTGCATTGAACGAAATAAGCAGCATATTCCAGTCATATAGCAGCATATTCCAGTCATATAGACTGGAATATGCTGCTTATTTCGTTCAATGATCGAGACACAATTAAACGCTAAAACCAACTAAAGGCTAGTTCTGCATTTTTGATATTGAGTTAGGGACATTACTAAACTAAAGTTTTTTATGTCATCTAAAAAATAGTAAATTTAAAAATACTCCCTTAAATTTTTCCCCTTAACAAGTGCTTATTCAACTTATTTGCCTAACTTCACCTTCTAACGTCAATGGGAAGCCTATATGTTTTGCTTTTGTGTTCGGTTCGCGTGAAATGCTAGAAAATGATTAGATGCTTGATATTTTACAAAAAACATTGGTATAAGTAATAAAATTAAAGCCACAAAAAAATCTTAGGTAAACTTAGTAGTTCGTAGCTTTCTTATGCTATAAAGTTCCATTTCACCCATAATATAAATTCATTCATTGTAACGAGAGTCCGAGGTAAAACCCCCGGGCGCAGGCTACTTACTAGGAAAGCACGGTGTGTATTTTCAGTTAATTGTCTAAACGTAATTCATGACTGGTTATACGAAATTGTTTGCTTTTGTTATTGTTTGCCCGAAAGATATATGCCATAATATTCATATGCCCGAACTTCATTTGCCCGAATTTCAATTGCCCGAATGTTTTGTTTACCATAAACAATTAAAGAAAAAAAAAACTTTTTAAAAACAAGCTTTTATTATTTGTTTATAAAATGAACTAAAAAGTCAAAAATAAATTAACCTTAAAAATAAATATAACACTTTGTAACTTGATTGTAACCTTTAACGACAAATAAGCGTCTTCGTCTAGGACAAAATAATTCCATATTGTACAAATTTATTTAATTTTAAGACTAAAACTTTTCACCATACATAATTATTCAATCTCGTCCCCCCTCTTTATCATAGTCCCCATTTATAAATGAAAGCGTGTTACATTGTGATAGCTTGAAGAAAATGTTGTGTTGCATTAAATGTAACACGCTTTCATTTATAAATGGGGACTATGATAAAGAGGAGTGGAATTATTTTGTCCTAGAAGAAGACGCTTATTTGTCGTTAATGGTTACAATCAAGTTACAAAGTGTTTAAAGTTAATTTATTTTTAACTTTTTAATTCATTTTATAAACAAATAATAAAACCTTGTTTTTATAAAGGATTTTTTTCTTTAAATTTTATTTTCAACTTTTTACTACCTATATTTATAATTCGAGATTTACTTTAATATGAAACGAAAGCAAGAGACTCGTCAAGACGAATCAAACGAGACCATACTCGCTGGGGTTGCGTCGTTTAATTACGGAGTTCCTATGGCCACCTTCCGGCTCCAACATCAGAGCCTGGTTACCATATAGTATGAAAGTACTCGTCAAGAATAATCCAATGAGCTCAAACTCGATGGGGTTGCGTCGTTTAATTACGGAGTTCCTATGGCCACCTTCCGGCTCCAACATCAGAGCCTGGTTACCATATAGTATCAAAGTACTCGTCAAGACTAATCCAATGAGCTAAAACTCGATGGGGTTGCGTCGTTTAACTACGGAGTTCCTATGGCCACCTTCCGGCTCCAACATCAGATCAACTCTATGTCACAATAACATTGCATTGTCATCCGATTTATAATTGCATTCAAAATTTCAGCTCAATCGGAAACCGGGAAGTGGATCAAATTTAAGTTGCAAGATTTGATTTGACAACGGGACAGCCAATGTGTTTTTCAAATTTGAAATTCATATGTACCATCATTCGACGCTTTAACGGTGAAGGAAAACATCGTGAGGAAACCTGCACGTCTATGATAGTCCTATGATGACTCTTATACTGAATTTCGACAAACACTATTTCGACTAGACGCTACTTCGAACATACACTAATTCGACAGAACAATACTTCGACAAATCACTTGTTCAACAGATCACTAGTCAGACATGTCCCTGCTCCGACAACACACTGTTTCGACAAAACACAGTTGCGACATCACACACAGGTCAGGTATTCGATCGACAGAACACTGTTTAGACAATATTTATTACAAACGACAAAAATACTTTCTTCTGGGTTTTGGTTTAGCTCATAGACTCATAGGCATAGGCATACGTTTTAACTTACTTACTTATACTTCAATAAACCACATAGATATGTATAATATACAATTAGAACGAAATTAAAAATAAAATGTCATCATTTCCATTATTGTCAATGATCAATAAAAAGAGTAGGTACTACATATTTTTAATTGTTGCTTTTAATGCTTTTGAAGCTCAATGTAAATTTAAAATTTGAAAAAAATCGCTTTTCGTAAATTTCTTCTGAGCTATTCAGGCAATTAAGTCACCAATGCGAATTGTTTGCCCGAAAGATATATGCCATAATATTCATATGCCCGAATTTCATTTGCCCGAATGTTTTGTTTAGGTACAGTCGCCGTCAGATATATCGTAGCAGACAAGGTGACCAAATACATCTGAACAATTTAAAATGTCAATAACTTCGATACACTACAAGTAACCATAAATATCTGAACATTCAGTACTTCATTAAGATCTGAGCAGATGCTTGTCATTAACTTCTAAACATACAACTTGCCAATAATATCTGAACACTCAACACGTCAAGTGTATCTATGCAGATAAACTCATTGTTTTTTAAATCATTATGTCAAATCACTGACATGGAAGTACCAATGCGAGGTGGCCAATCGTTTGAGAAATCAATTTAATAAAGTTTAGCATCTGTAATAATTTATAATGATTTTTGTCTCAGAAGAATTCTTTTTGTAAATCTTTGTGTTTTCACATTGGAATAACTATTAGGGTCACCGCAGACTATATAATGTATTTGTAAAAAAATATTAAGTCCGTTTAAAAATAAAACATCTTTATCTTTAGCAAATACTTAGCTAATTCAAAGTCAAAGCATTTATTAATTCTTTTGCAAAACACTTTTTTTCTGATTACCACTCTAGTAGAATAAACGAAACAGTTAGCCTAATATTTAAAAAATATTTAGTTTTTACGATATTTCTTTAGCAAAATACTTAATAATATCTGACAACATCACAGCATAGGATAGGGTCACTACCGAATGCGCCATCGAGCCAGTCGACCAGTCGACTTCGTTCGAAATAATCGGCATGGGTGTTGTTAATTAGGTTTTTGGGGGCCAAGACGACGGAAGTCACTATTTGAAAAGAAAACAGATTTTAGTTATTTATAATATTTATAATTTTTATAAAAACATCATAAATCAAATAGGTTTAGTATTTTGTGTGACCTCCTTCTGCATTTAATATGTCCTGTAATCGTGAACCAACAATTCAGAGGACGCAACCTCTGTGAGATTACACACTATTTGCATGTCTTCTTAATGCTTCTTCTGATCGACATTGATTCCACTCTTGCACCATTTTAACCCACAAGTTCTCGATAGGATTGAGGTCTGGACTTTTTGGCGGTATTTTGATTAAAGTACCTAAGCTCTCTCTGTTCATTAATATGTTTGAACAGTACGAGCGTTATGCACTGTATTGTCTTGATTATCTTGAACGAACGTAATGTCTTCATCTGGATTAATAAAATACTTTAGCAGTTGAAAGGAAAGTATCTTCAAGAAGTTCCTTATATTTTGTTGAATTCATTCGTCGATTTATTGCAGGATTTGCATTGACACACTTCAGATTACTGTGATGACAGTAGTAACCGTTATTTACTAATAACGGTTTAACGGCTTTGATTAATAAAAATCATACGGCCAAATCTTAAATTTAATGAGTTTTACTAATTTTAACTAGCACACACACATGCACACACGTACACACCCACCCAGATTCACACTCGACTGTGATGACAATAGACATTTCAAAACTGTCAGAGTAATTTTATTACATAAATTATCAAAGAGTTCCTATTTAAATATGTAGTATTTATAGTTGCCAACTGCAATGATTCCTCAAGTGCTCAGATTGACACTTGACGTGATAAGTGTTCAGATATTATTGGCAAGTTGTATGTTCAGAAGTTAATGACAAACATCTGCTCAGATCTTAATGAAGTACTGAATGTTCAGATATTTATGGTTACTTGTAGTGTATCGAAGTTATTGACATTTTAAATTGTTCAGATGTATTTGGTCACCTTGTTTGCTACGATATATCTGACGGCGACTGTACCATAAAAGACATGTAACATACTTTTGATAGCCCGAACATTAGATTCCATAATGATTCGAATGCCAAACGTATTGTTATCCATATTTTTAATTGCAATAATATTATGCAACAGAATTTTCAAACGCCATACTCTAACGCCAAATCTTTGTCCTAAAAAGCGATTGGCTTTCTGGCACTTCGCCGGGCGCTGCCGCGACACGCTCGCTTCGCTCGCTCGGCTCGTGCGTTGTCTTTCATGTTTCTAACCTAACCTAACCAATTTTTTTATCATTCTTTTAACCTATATTACAAGCTATTTCGGTAGGGAATGATGTAATGGCACGTGATAATTAAGGCTTACAATGATTATAATATGATGATTATATTTAATATTATGGAAATTAACTTTATGGGAAACGAAGTTTCTAGCACGTGACTAATATAGTAAACAATGAGTATGACATATAAAATTATGAGAAACAATAATTGTCTGGTGACTATTATAGCAAATAAAATTCGGGCAAATCAAATTCTGGCAAGTGGAGGTATACCTTCATGACTTTTAGGATCGGCGTCTTGATAAAATGGATCCCTAACAGGCTAGATGGCAAAAAAAACGATTAAGTCCGTTAGTTAAATTATTAGTAAATATTGCAAACGTATTTATTTTGTTTTACAAACAACAGAGTATTAAGATAATAATGTAGTGCTAGAAGATTTGGTTGACGTCAATATTTTTTACAATTCGTGCGTGCGAAAGAGTGACGCCACACGCTGTCACTCTTTCCCCAATTTTTCTGTATACTAATTTTGACCTAGTCATCATCCGTATTACACAATACTCGATTAATTTGAGAACGTATTATCAGAATGGATATCTCACTATTCTGTATGGATAACGATCTGGGGTGGAGTGAGAACGCCAATCACGATAAAGAAATATTTCGGGAAAAAATCCTATTTAGCTTACATTACATATTTGCAGACATATTACGCACTTCCAGTTATCTGGAATTGGACAGTAAAAAGATAAGGCGAGCAGCGATGGAGTCGTCAATGTAACGATTCCCACATATTGGGTCCCCTTTGGCACGTCTCGGCGACCCTCGAGCTTATCGGCGGGACATCGCGGTTGGAGGGTAAACATCTAATCTACCGCACAAACAAGCTGTCTCAATTGCCTCTAAGGTTATCCAATACTAAATTAAATTGGTTACCATGTTACGATAAACCCTCTCCCACGCTAGAGGTTTCCGGAAACGGAATTTACACGCACTTCCATAGAGACCGCTCTGATAAAACGCGCAGTTGTGTTGGCGTCAACTGCTTAAGTTTTATCAGAGTCGTGAAAGGGCGAGGAGGCCCGAACGCGGCGCCTCGACAAATCAACGCGCTCCGCGGGCCCCGTCTATCTGCCTTTATTGTGTCAAACGTGTGTTGTTATTTACAATATTATAAGTAGTGTCGATATACGTGTGAAGAGAATCTTGCGTTCCACAATTCCGACTGATGTTTGCCCAGTTAAACATTTTGCATTTTTTCGATGCGATCTTATTTATACAACATTCTGAACAAACAATACTAAAATCAAGAAATCATAATCATATTTACAACACTTCAAGGATATGCAGTCTCCTCATGCACTGGAATTATCAGCTCTGTATAATTCCACTGCATGTGGAAGCTGTATATATCTCACATACAAGCAAAGAAAATAGTCATTACTACTTAATGTTTTTAAGTCGTTTACAGAAATGACCAAAACAATAGAATCTTCAATGAGTCCTGCTAACGTATGCCGCGGACACACGTCATTAGAATAGGCGACGTGTGTCAACTGGCAGATCCTAATGAACTTACGCAGCCATTCAAATTAATTTGAAGAAAGCGATTTGATGGGGATCCGTGCGGCAGAAGTGAAAGTTTATAAATCAGTGTTTAACAAGGACGCCTTTAATAAGCAACGTGGAGGCGCCGCGAATGGCAATCAGTTTCATATTGCGTCACGCGTGGACTTAACGTGTCTTCTTTGAAAAGTCAGACCGCGTCTCGGTTTTAATGAGTTTTCGTCTAATGCCTTCCTTGCCGAGCAAATTTATGTCATGAATAATAATAGATGCTAACAGAGCACCGTTTAAATCCCGTGCAGACACGTCCAACGATAATCCTCCAAAGAAATATCTTAATAAACACTGTTTAACGAGTTGACGACAAGCGAGATCTCCGTCAGAATTCAGCACAGCTCAGCGCTTAATATCGTTGTTATTAATACATCATATATTGTTACTGAGTTCTAAATATCATGAAATCCAATATATTTATTAATGCAACATGTATGTTTCCCACTAAACAAATGTTGGTGATTCTTTGAATTTTTTTGGATTCACCAAGCGGGACTTTTCTGTTTGAAAGTTAATTGCTTTGAAAATAAAATAGCTTCAGTGTTATTGATTTTATGAAACAAATCATTTATATCCTTTTCTTCCAAAAAAATGTTTTTAATGTAGATGTCGCAGTCATCTGGTTGAATCAGCGATTTGATTGGATCACTACCGCGTTCATTAAATGACGACGATCAATTGAACCGTGGCAGAACGATTTGCCTTTAGTAATACTATCGAATCACGCAAATTATTTCTTGAAAAAAAATGTTTTTTTTTTCAAATTTTCAAAATAATAATTTTCCAACTCGAAAACGAGAGAAGCTATCGTTCTTTTATAAGATGTGACGTAATCAGGTACTGCTTGCCGCATGAAATCGATGCTTAAAGTTAAAGAAGCTCTACGCCCTACGTAATAAAGCGGTTCGAACGTGCTTTCGAGTTTCCGCTATACCTTTCGTAAAACCGGCATTTATTGATTTCAATAAAAAAGAACTGCACAAATCTTTGTTGTGCTACTAAGATAGAATCATTTTACTGCGGGAAAACAACTACTAAAATTTCACGGTGTATAGCCACAGACTTAAAAAATCATGGATAATTTCAGTTTTCATAGCAGGGGCACAGAATATAAAATTAGTCAAGGTAGATTAGGTAGTAGGTAGGTATAGTGAGGGTACCTGGTCTACACCGGCCCGTGACTCGTAGATCTTTTGTTCTGAAATTCGCACCAGCCACATGAGCAAATAGTGCAGCGGAACGCGTATTTGCTTTGTAGCAAACGGTCAATGTTTAATTTTATAGGACCTCAACCATTCACAAAACTAGTGTTGTAATGAAACTGTATCTCCCTTATAGTTTTGGACATGTTTCGTACTCGCCGTCGATAGACGCCTATTTTTTATGATAATTAAAACTGTCTGTCCAATTTTAAGTTACCCGCTCTTCACATACTTACATTATGAACTCGGTATTAATAACATACCTTATTTATTTTCATCGTACAATTCTGTAAATCGGAACTTTCAGCTTCGGCTTTTACCTTTTGACCGGTTCGCTCACTAAATGTTCAGTTATTCGGAGAACTTTTGCGTTACTCGAAACAGGAGTTTTTTGCATGTATACACAATAATTGCATGGTGAAACATTTATTATTTTTAAAATTTTTTGGCGAACTGAGCTGTTGGCAAATAAAAGTATCGGCAAAAAAAATCTTTGTCATCAGCCCATATACGTCCCCACTACTAGGGCACGGGCCTACCCTAAACCAGGGCGATGAGGCCTTAGTCGACCACGCTGGCCAAGTGCGGGTTGGTCGACTACACAACCTTAGAATTTCTTCTTAGGTGTGCAGGTTTCCTCACGATGTTTTCCTTCACCGTTAAAGCGTCGAATGATGGTACATATATGAATTTCAAATTTGAAAAACACATTGGTACCTGGCGGGGTTTGAACTGGCGACCTCTCGCATGGCAAGCAACGACCTTAACCACTCGGCCATCGACGCTTTTAAAAAAAATCTTTGTACGGCGAACAAATATTTCTATTTACAATAATATCGCTCAAGATGTTCGGAGCTATTACTGAGGAGAACGAGTAGTGTATAACCTTTTTAACAAGCTTTTTTTATACTTGCATATTTTTACTTTTTATTACCTTTTTTATCAACGCCCGAATTGCAATTGCAAACGTTTGTGAAACATACAAAAAATAAAAAACGTCGTTGATAGGTACCTACTGGCAGTTCGACACATCCTATTATCCTGTAAATGCGGGAAACACTTTAGAAATTCGTATTTCCCATAAAATGTTAGCTCGTTCCGGTCCGGCGCGACGTGTGTCACTAATTGGTGGACGCGGCCCCGTCGTTCCTTGGTTGGTCAAAGCATTCGCCGCGCTTCATATTCCCAATGCCACGAGCCCGTGACACAAAATACTGAGAATCGGATCACTCACGTCAAAATGTTTATAAAGAATCCGTTTTGTTTCATCGACGAGTAGAACCGCAAACAGTCATAGGTAAACATTAGATATTGTAGTTTTTTTTGACAAATAGCCTACTTTATCGACCCTCTATAACACAGAGAAATGCGTTAGGTACCTTCACTTTTTTTCACTCGGAGGAAATTCTCAAAGATACCACAGCGCCGGTGAAACGCTGTGGTAATGCTGGACTTTCACCAGCTAAAACCTCCGGGAACTTCCTGCAGCACATGCTGAGGCAGAACCTATTGATCACATCTACCTACTGTATGTGTGTTTGTTAAACTTTGTAAATGTATGTGATCAATAAATGTTTTCTTTCTTTCTTTCTTTCTTTCTCACCGCCGATGGTAAGGGGGTGGAGATACACTGACGCTTTCTTCACTGTCACGCACCTTCACCTAGGCCTATAGCACACGGCGTATTTTAAACTACCTGTATCATCAATGCAAGCGCAAAAATCGTAATTTACGGCGCCGATAATACGTTCCTTATACGCGCGTCGCCTGTGCGTATAGGATACGCCGTGTGCTATGGGCCTTAGGGTTACCGGGGCGGTGTGCGAGGCTCCCGGCGGCGAGTGAATAGAATAGAAAAGAATACATTTATTGATCATAAAATTAAAAATACAAAACTAAAACGAGACATACACATACAAATATATTTATGATCAAAAGGTTCTGCCTCAGCATGTGCCGTAGCAGCCGCAAGGACGCGACGGCGCTGATATTCTGGCAGAACCTTTGACGCAACAGAATAAAAAATATAAAAATACGAACGAATTCAATCAAAAAGCAATACAATACGAAGAAAATATAAAGAATAGATGGTCAAATCCCGAAAACTGCTCCTAGGCGAAGGTGCAATGCTCGAGGGTGTCCCCACAGAAAGTCCGCGATGCATCTCATCGCTAGAGCGGTCATGTTAAGGATCTCGTATCTGTGACAACACTAGCAAGTGGTATCACTACTACTGCAACTTGAATCGTTGTTAAGATCCTTGAACATTGTACTTAATATGTGGGTCAGTGCACCTTATAATTAGAAGACCGATCCCCTTAATTACTCGTATTAGGACATAACTCAGCTACCTGGTTAGGTATTAAGCTTTACCTAGTTAGCTTTGAGTTAGTTAAGGTTTAGGTAACTAATTCATAATATTATGTACCTGATGTATGTAATATTTTTTTGGTAATAATGAGGCAAGTTCGAGGACACGGCTTTCATCATAATCGCTTTATTTAGAATAGGTACTGATAAAAGTGCGTGCGTTTAAAACTGCTCCAAAAAGAGTAATTTATATTCCCTTAGTATTAACTATTCTAGCAATATTCCCAAGAATCGTATTTCATTTTAAAGGTGCCATAAAGGGTCAGTTTTTCGTCATATTTCACTCGGTCATGTGGAACTGAAGGAAAATCGATTAGCGATAGTTAAGAATAGAGGTACGGTGTGCAGATGTTCAAAAAGGGTTTATTTGAATAATATGCTATAACTTAAGATAATCTTGAGCAACATTGTTATGTGGTATATTGTTTATATAGTTTTTTCTTTTTATTACCTAAGAAAATGTTATAATGAGGATTGTTTTAGATATTTCTCGAACAAGTATCTCTTCATCACTTCACTTTATGTACTTACACCGATTGCATGGTAACAGTGTGCCTCATCCAAAATAACATTATACTCTTTTTCAGCTAAGATGATCCCTGTGACACTTCATTGTGTTCTGAATCACGCATCTTACGATTGACAAACGAAAATAATTTTATTGCACACTTAATTAATTTTATTGCAGCTTCATTAGGAAAAATATAAAATGAATAATTTTAAACTTTTAATAGGGAAACAGTATTGTTTAGTTTAATTTAAAGTAATATTTTTTTTTTTAAATACCTATGCAGTTCGCATTACGTAGAATGGAACTTAGTCAGAGTTACTACGTTCGATTCTACGTATTCGAACTGCATAGGTATTTTTTTTTAAATGTTCTATTACATAAAATTAAACTAAACGATACTGTTTGTCATTTAAAAGTATAAAAATATTTATTTTAATATTTTTCCTAATGACGAGGCAATAAAATGAAAAAAGTGTGCAATAAAATTATTTTCGTTTGTCAATCGTAAGATGCGTGATTCAGAACACAATGAAGTGTCACAGGGATCATCTTAGCTGAAAAAGACTATAGTAATACCCCTAAACCAAAAACGCTCATAAACCCTTCACCTCAGTTAAACACTTTTCAAATAACAGGTCGGCTATCTTTTGACACGCAATAAACGTCTAAAAGCAATGCAATGTAATGTTATGTATTAAGAAACCTTAATATACTTTAGAATTATACTAAAATTCAACGTTTGAAACGCGTGTAATATTTGTAGTACTAGTGACCCGCTCACGCTTCTCTTCGGGTATATTATATAAAAAATTTAGCTGCCTCGTTGGTCTATTGGTAGCAAGTGCTGCGTTAGGACCGAGAGGTCCCCGGTTCGAGTCCGGGGTCGGGCAAAATTTGTGTGAGTTTTTCTGTAATGAAATTACTCAGCCCGGAGTTAGGAAGTTGGCGGTTGAACGCCCGTGCCTCGGAAAGCACGTTAAGCCGGTGGTCCTGCGCCCGATCTCTCATCGGTCATGTCGGATTGCCGTCTCACCGAATTATGAGAGTAAGGGAATAGAGAGTGCACTTGTGTTTGCGCGCACACTTGTGCACTATAATATGTCCTGCGCACTTGGCTGATCTCAATTGAGATCGGCCGCCATGGCTGAAATCGGTCGGACGCCTTTATTTTATTTTATATAAAAAATCTTACTCTTGAATCCCAGTATTTATTTAAAAAAATCATCACAGTTCGTTGCGCAATTTTTAAGCATACATAGGGACAGACAAACGCGGGAAGCGACTTTGTTTTATACTATGTAAGGATAAACAGGAATGAAAAACTATGACCGTCCTTTTTCGTTCCCGCGATACTGGTAATGATGACAAGGCAAGTCCAAACTTCAAAACTGTGTACCTACTACTATTTAATATAAATCCTTACTAATATTATAAATGCGAAAGTAACTCTGTCTGTCTGTTACGCTTTCACGCATAGAGTACTGAACCGATTTAAACGAAATTTGGTACAGATATAGTCCAGAGCCTAGAAAAGGATATAGGCTACTTTTTAACCGACTGCGCTATAAAGAAGTAATGTTTTACCCGTTAAACATCTCTACGCGGACGGAGTCGAAAAATCGATTACGAAAATCCACCCATACAGAAAAACTAACAGAGTGAGTCTAATAAAAGCTTGTAATAAATATAAATATTTCACAACATCACCTACATCGATCTGATCCCATGGTAAGTAGCTTAAGCACGTGTGTTACGGAAATCAGAAACGACAGTGGATACACAAATATACTTAAATATATTTAATAACACACCCAGACATGGAACAAACACCGATGTGCGTCACAAAAATATTTGTCACGAGTGGGAATCGAACCCACGACTCTTGGAGCCGTAGGTAGTAAACCTGAGTCACTAACCACTGTTCCACGGAGCCAGTCAATTTGTACGAATTAATATGTTTTATTCCATTAAAGACAACTTATTTGTGCGCTTATTTGTCCCACTGAGTAAATATCAAAAATTCTGAAGATACTATTTAACATTCCGGTGCGGGAGACTCTGACTGAATAATCAGTTTAGAATTCATGGGTATCGAACTATCAGCGGCAGGGGAGGGTCGGCCGGCGCGCGGTCCCAAGTTTTCCCAGGGAGTGTTTTAGCGACATAAATTGCCAGCGCCTATTTACATTACGCTCTCGTAAATTAACATATCCGCGGGTATTCCCAAGCCAACAACCTGAATATCCCCGCAAAATTCACACAATTTACAGAAAAAACAGTAGGTACACTCGTGCAAACGAAATTGTTGAACCTTTTTTAATAAAGGAGGGTTTTATACTTTTTGTGCTACCTTTCCAACATATTTTCTGTTGCGGTCCTGGAATGCATTTGAGTTGGGAATATAATCATGTACTTATCCATATTTTATTATTTAAAATTAAACAAACCTTATCTATAAGCAGATTCTAAATATTAGTCTTTATGGGTCTACACGCGTTATTAGGAATAGCAAATTACATAGCTACTTACTGCCCGACGTTTCGACTGGGTTACACTAATCGCGCTCGCGACCACGATTGGTGTAACCTCCTGTAATTTGCTACTCCTAATAACGCGTGTAGACCCATAAAGACTAAATTTAGTGTAATGGAACGCGAAAGTCTAAAATCTTATATAAGCAGATTCTACTTGTGGTGTGTTATTCTTTTACACATTCAGAATTACATTTAAATTTACTCGCTTCTCAAAAACATGCTTAGGCGCTTAAAATTGAAATCCACTGATGAACGGCCCTGGATGAGACAGAGCACTCTTAACTCGCTGCGGTTAATAAAACAATCTCATGTGTTTTGAATGTCCATACTCACGAATATTCCGCACGCCTTAAAACACACGAGCTCGAAATCGATAAAGTTTTATAAAATTTCCTTATCATCAATATACGATTTTGATTATATGCTACTTAATGAAAAGATAAATTACGACAGTGTTATTATCACGCATATTGTAATACGATCTGCACTTTTACATACCTACGATGCGATGACTAACCCAGATAAGGGAAAAAGCTGTATGTGTATAAGACACCGCTACCGTCCATGTCGATTGTCGGGTGGAGATTTCGGTGGTGGGACTAAGTTGGTTATTGGAATTTGGTAATATTTTGAGTTAAAATTGAAACCCTTGAAGTAGTTAAGTACGTACTTTACTGAGCAATGGTTATTTTCAAATGTTCACAAATTTCTAATTATACGATGTTTATTACGTCAAAGATGATTAAGAAGAACCTGTAAAGATTTGGCGACGTCAGTTTCTAGCTTAACTCAATCCGCTTTAACGCAATTACAATTTTCCCCGAAAGAAATAATCTCCGATGCTAAGTTGTTTTATATATACCTAATGTGTACCTAATGTTTTAATGGATAAACATCGGGTCATCAAGAAGAAGAGTTTAGATTAACTGAAAGGAATAATTTCGTACTGAATTAGGTAATAAAGTATTTATTAATAAATCACAATTCTACCTACTACTACTATCATTTCTCAATGTCTCAAGTTAATTTTTTTTTTTTGATAATTTGAGATTTTTTTCTTTCATTTTCACGAAATAATTAGCATGATTCGATAGTACTATTAAAGGTAAATCCTTATGCTTCTGGAAAACAAACACTAAAATTTCACAGTGTATATGTAATAGGTTAATCTATCTATCTATCTATCTATACTATAATAAAAACGTAGAGGCAAAAATTCTTGTACTTTTCTTAGAAACGAAAAAAAACGAGCCAGGGATATGTTTTGACAGTAGTAGAACACAACCCCATACTTAAAAAAAAATTGTATCTCTGTCTGTTTGTTTGTTTGTTTCGACTGAGCTCCTAAACGGCTGAACCAATTTAAATGAAAGTTTACACGAAGGTAATTTAAATTCCGGAAAAATGCATAGGATACTTGAAATCACTGACAGTTAACTGGTTCCCGTGGGATATTCAAAAAACCTAAATAAATGACTGATCTTTGAAACTATGAAACCAATTTTAATGAAATTTTGCATGGTGGTACCATACATCCCCGGTCAAGATCTCAAATACTTTTAGTCACAGAAATTCCTGTAGGATAGTTAAAAATCTAACTTTATTAGATCACGTACAAAAATGGTAAAAGTATATCGACCAAAATGAACCTTCTGACAATGACCATACGGACTACTTTATTGAGCAAAACGTCATAGTAGGGGAGGTAAATGGCTAGATTTGCAGTTACTCGAACGACATGGAATCGGAATAGAAAGATTACGAAAAGTATATTACACTTTCTTTATAAGTGGGGGGACAGCGATTAATACAGGAGGGCTACCTGGTAACAAGCTGTTGAAAGAAAAAAGTTATTTGACCGTGTCAGTCATTCAAAGTGCATGTTAAATAATCCCTAAAAAGTGACATTGTAACGATTTGGACCACAAAGTTATAATTAATCTTTGTGTCTGTTGAAAAACGCATAATCTTGAGATAATTCAGCGCGTTACATTTTTATGCAGGAGGTTCAAGTTGATATCGAAGTCCTGCTGTATAATAATCTGTAATTTTTTTTTCTTAACCTGTATCACCTCACTGTTGGGCAAAGTATCCTTCAAACTCATCTACTGCTCTCTGTCTAATGCTAGGACTTGCCAGTTCTTTGATACATGTACCAGATCGTCATACCACCTTTTCCTGGGTCTTCTTCGGCGAAAATCGTCTTCAGGCACGCGATGTGTAACAATTCTGGTCCATCTATTGTTCTTTATCCTCGCACATTTCATATCACATTCCCCGCCCATTGCTACATCAGTTTTGACCAACAACAATACCAGTACGGGAGTGGATGGTGGTATATTTTATTTTAACTTAATACCTATGATACTCCGCTTCATAGCTTTTTGTAAGACCTTGAGTTTGGACTTCTGATTTTCGGTGGGGGACCAAGATGTGTTAGGATAGGCAGTATGAAAACGTCGATGAGTTTGCGATTCAGTGATATAAGAAGATCACCCTTCATATACCCATTCATGGACCAGAAGCTTTTCCAGGCGTTGTCTGCTCTACGGATTATTTCTTTGTCCTGCCTGATTTCGAAGGAGACTGCCTAGCTCAAGTATATTCTCCTCTACATATTGCTTTACCTGTCTGTTGGCTGCAATCCACCAAATCAGTGGTGCTGTTGGTCATGACCTTGGTTTTGGATCTATTCATCGTCAGTCTAACGTCAACGCTTTCTGCGCTCAGTTGTTCGAGCATCAACACAAGTTCTGTCGATGTATACGTATTTCGACTAGGAAAATGTGCAAAGCGAAAGTTTATCAGTTGCCTATCCTCTACACCAATTCCTTTTGTTTCCTAAGAATATCATAGTGACCTGAAGACTTCTTGAAGCGTGCTACTGAAAGCTTTGGTGATAGGGAGTCACCCTGTTTAACTCTTTTTTGGATTTTGAATGTCAGGCCTTCAGTGTGCAGTTTGATATCGGCTGTGCTTTGTTGGTAAATGATTTGGAGAAGTTTTATATATGTGGGTTTGACGTTTTGCTGAAGAAAAGAAAGCTAAATAGGTTAATGTGGGTGATCCCGTCGAAGACCTTTGAATAATCCACAGGCCAGGTTCAAAGTTTTATTAAATTCGCTACATTTCTCTATTACCTGGTTTTCGGTATGGAGGTGGTCAGTTGTCCAATATTTGTTTACTGGCTTACATTGGTGGTTTGTGTTGTTCCAATTGATAGACTATTCGATATTATCTGAATGTTTATTATAGAGGGTTATAGAGGGTATAAATTTATAAACATTCACGTCAAAATGTTGGACATTATAAAATTAAAGAAAGTTATCGTATATAAAGATCGTTACTAATAAAATCACATAGATCATTAGAAAAGTCAAGTGCCCTTGGATTTTTATTGTGTCAAACGTTTTAGTAATTGTTGTTATAGGCGCGATTCTATGGTCATCACCCCATGGAAACCGTCAGAGATTATTCGTTTTTCATAATCCTGCCCAATTCTTTTAACAATGTCTTTGCAATTAGCATTAGCAACTATCCTATTTAAGATCACGCACGCACCCTCTCCCTTCCGTATGAAGTGTACATATGCGATATAGGTACATGAAAGGGTGCAAGGAGTCTCCCATTTAAAAATCTTACAAGACAGAGTCTGAGTCTGATCAAGACTTCAAAAACTCCCGTTGGGCTCCCCAACTATCACGTTCTTAGCTGGCAAGTCATGTCAAATGGTGTCAGATTTGATATGACGTCATGAGTGTTTAGTTCTTGGATAGTTAAAGAGATGTCACAATGCAATATTATTTCGCAATATTGCTTCAAATACTAAAAGTAATTCATAAGTTATATTTATTAAACTTGCGCTTTACATTATTATCTCATTGTTTCATTACGAATACAATACAATATACGAGAAATATACAAAAACAATGCGCAAAAGTGGCACATAACAAAGTAGTAAAGCAAATACTGATTAATTCGTCACATCATCATCAGCCCATACCTGTCCACTGCTGGACATAGGCCTCTCCAAATGCACGCCACTTCTCTCTATCCTCGGCCACTCGCATCCAGCTCCTACCAGCGCAGATCGTCACACCACCTGGCCTGCAGGCGTTCGTCACATGGCGACACACATCCTTTATAGATATTTTGAGACAGTGGATCGTTAGTTTGTATTTTTTACCTTTTGAAGTTTTCCTGATATCAAACATCAATTTTGTGTACTAACTACATAGGTACAGTAAGCTGTTTGCAACCATTGAAACCTGTTCCTGTCAAATAAATTAAAGTTTTTATCGTGGTTTTAGTACTAAAATGTGAAAATCAATTTTGTAAGTCCTAGATACCACTCTCCTCTCAGGCTAGATCATTGCTTAGACAAAAAACATATTGTGCGAGTGAATTATCTTTTAGTTGGCCGATTTGTAATGAAAAATGTGATATGATGTTTATCACCTATTAATCTGTAAACAGTTTTAGGTTCTTTAATGGATATTAATCTAATCAATTACGAAGTTTAATTATATTTTATTTTGTAATAGTTTTTATAATTTATGTAGCTTTATTTATTTTTCCTGTAATTTCTTTAAAAAAATGCGTCTTGAAATTAAAAATGCAGGCAAAAGTAACTATTCTACGCAGACGAAGTTGCGGGCACAGCTAGTACTATAATAAAAACGTAGAGGCAAAAATTCTTGTACTTTTCTTAGAAACGAAAAAAAACGAGCCAGGGATATGTTTTGACAGTAGTAGAACACAACCCCATACTTAAAAAAAAATTGTATCTCTGTCTGTTTGTTTGTTTGTTTCGACTGAGCTCCTAAACGGCTGAACCAATTTAAATGAAAGTTTACACGAAGGTAATTTAAATTCCGGAAAAATGCATAGGATACTTGAAATCACTGACAGTTAACTGGTTCCCGTGGGATATTCAAAAAACCTAAATAAATGACTGATCTTTGAAACTATGAAACCAATTTTAATGAAATTTTGCATGGTGGTACCATACATCCCCGGTCAAGATCTCAAATACTTTTAGTCACAGAAATTCCTGTAGGATAGTTAAAAATCTAACTTTATTAGATCATGTACAAAAGTAGTAAAAGTATATCGACCAAAATGAACCTTCTGACTAGGATTATACGGACTACTTTATTGAGCAAAACGTCATAGTAGGGGAGGTAAATAGCTAGATTTGCAGTTACTCGAACGACATGGAGTCGGTGGAAAGATTACGCTAAATAAGAAAAAAGTTTATTATACTTTCTTTATAAGTGGGGGGACAGCGATTAATACAGGAGGGCTACCTGGTAACAAGCTGTTGAAAGAAAAAAGTTATTTGACCGTGTCAGTCATTCAAAGTGCATGTTAAATAATAAAACTAAAAAGTGTCATTGTACCGATTTGGACCACAAAGTTATAATTAATCTTTGTGTCTGTTCATAAACTTGAGATACTTCAGCGCGTTACATTTTCATGCAGTAGGTTCAAGTTGATATCGAGGTCCTGCTGTATAATAATCTGTCATTTTTCTTAGTTAACCTGTATCACCACACTGCTGGGCAAAGTATCCTTCAAACTTATCTACTGCTCTCTGTCCAATGCTAGGAGTTGCCAGTTCTTTGATACATGGACAAGTTCGTCATACCACCTTTTCTTGGGTCTTTCTCTTCGGCGAAAATCGTCCTCAGGCACGCGATTTGTAACAATTCTGGTCCATCTATTGTTCTTTATCCTCGCACATTTCACATCACATTCCCCGACCATTGCTACATCAGTTTTGACAACAATACCAGTCCCGTACTGGTATTGTTGGATGGTGGTATATTTTATTTTTTCTTTTAACATAATACCTATGATACTCCGCTTCATAGCTTTTTGAAAAACCTTGAGTTTGGACTTCTGATTTTTGACGGGGGACCAAGATTGTGCCCCATGTATTGGGATAGGTTCAGTGATATAAGAAGATCACCCTTCATATACCCATTCATGGACCTGAAGCTTTTCCAGGCATTGTCTGCTCTACGGATTATTTATTTGTCCTGCCTGTTTTCGAAGGAGACTGCCTAGCCCAAGTATGCTCCTCTACATATTGCCTCACCTGCCTGTTGACTGCAACCACCAAATCAGTGGTGTTGTTGGTCATGACCTTGGTTTTGGATCTATTCATCGTCAGTCTAACGTCAACGCTTTCTGCGCTCTGTTGTTCGAGCATCAACTCAAGTTCGGTCGATGTATACGTATTTCGACTAGGAAAATGTCATCTGCAAAGCGAAAGTTTATTAGTCGCCTATCCTCTACACCAATTCCTTTTGTTTCCTAAGAATATGATAGTGACCTGAAAACTTCTTGGAGCGTGCTACTGAAAGCTTTGGTGATAGGGAGTCACCCTGTTTAACTCTTTTATGTATTTTGAATGTCAGGCCTTCAGTGTGCAGTTTGATATCGGCTGTGTTTGTTGGTAAATGATTTGGAGAAGTTTTTCTATATGTGGGTTCGATGTTTTGCTGAAGAAGAGAAAGCTAAATGGGTTGATGCGGGTGATACCGTCGAAGACCATTGAATAATCCACAAAGGCCAGGTTCAAAGGTTCATTGAATTCGCTACATTTCTCTATTACCTGGTTTTCGGTATGGAGGTGGTCAGTTGTCCAATATTTGCTTGCTGGCTTACATTGGTGGGTTGTGTTGTTCCAATTGATAGACTGTTCGATATTATCTGAATGTTTATATACATAGAGGGTTATCGCTATTCTAAGCAAATAAAGGGAAATTTATAAACATTTACGTAAAAATGTTGGGCATTATAAAATTAAAGAAAGTTATCGTATATAAAGATCGTTACAAATAAAATCACATAGATTATTAGAAAACTGGTCAAGTGCCCCTTGGATCTTTGTTGTGTCAAAGGTTTTAGTAATTGTTGTTATAGGCGCGATTCTACGGTCATCGCCCCATGGAAACCATCAGAGATTATTAGTTCTTCATAATCCTGCCCAATTCTTTTAACAGTGTCTTTGTAATTAGCATTAGCAGCTATCCTATTTCAGATCACGCACCCCTTCCCTCCCGTATGAAGTGTACATACACGGCAAAGGTACATGAAAGTGTGCAAGGAGTCTCCCATTTAAAAATTTTACAAGACAGAGTCTGAGTCTGATCAATACTCCAAAAACTCCCGTTGAGCTCCCCAACTATCACGTTTTTAGCTGGCAAGTCATGTCAAATGCTGTCAGATTTGATATGATGGGATGAGTGTTTAGTTCTTGGTTAGTTAAAGAGATGTCACTATGCTCATTATTTCGCAATATTGTTTCAAATACAAAAAGTAATTCATAAGTTGTATTTTATTGCGCTTTACGTTATTATCTCATTGTTTTTTTTACGAATACAATACAATCTATGAAAGTAGTAACGAAAGTAGGTATATGGTTATCGTTTCAGATTGATTCACATATATGATAGTAAAAAAATTGTGTATTAACTTTTTATTATAATAATAGTATATTTAAGATATTGACAATTTTGTTCACATATTTTATGAATATTAATTGTGAATTCAATTGCCAAAATCTAAGAAAATTTGTATTTAAATCCTGTAGTCTACGCGAACGAAGTCGCGGGCACAGCTAGTGATAAAATAGTTTTGCTGATATTAAGCAGCACTAAGTGCATGTTACAAAAACTGGATTCTGGGAAGGTCACATTTATTATGGTATGGTTATGGTTTGTAAAAATAATATCTATACCTACTTTTAGCTGATGATGATGATGAATAGTTTTAGGTGGTGGGTTAGGGGTTCGATACACACACGTTGATGAAGGAATGAGTGATCAATATTTTACGTTTGTTCTGTGATTTAGGTATATTTATTATGTATAAGTTATCGATATCACAATCGTTTGATGTTTGTTTGTTGTTTGTTGAACAAACCCTTCAATGTCGATCCAGTTTAGACGATCCTTTTTAGGGTTCCGTAGCCAAAATGGCAAAAACGGAACCCTTATAGTTTCGTCATGTCCGTCTGTCCGTCTGTCCGTCTGTCCGTCTGTCCGTCTGTCACAGCCGATTTACTCGGAAACTATAAGTACTACAGTGATGAAATTTGATGGGAATATGTGTTGTATGAACCGCTACAAAAATATGACACTAAATAGTAAAAAAAAGAATTGGGGGTGGGGCCCCCCATACATGTAACTGAGGGATGAAATTTTTTTTTTCGATGTACATCCCCGTGTGGGGTATCAATGGAAAGGTCTTTTAAAATGATATAAAGTTTTCTAAAAAACATTTTTCTTAAAGTGAACGGTTTTTGAGATATCAGCTCTCAAAGTCGTAAAAAGTATGTCCCCCCCCCTCTATTTTTATAACTACGGGGTATAAAATTCTAAAAAAAATAGAGGTGATGCATGCTAATTAACTCTTTCAACGATTTTTGGTTTGATCAAAGTATCTCTTATAGTTTTTGAGATAGGTTGATTTAACTGTAATGTTTATTATATTTGCTGCTACGGAACCCTTTGTGCGCGAGCCCGACTCGCACTTGGCCGGTTTTTAATTATCTAGAACTTCAAATGTACCTACTACACATAGCAAATGGAAGCACAGTAAACCTGATTCGCTTCAGAGACCAATAACGTTAGGCGGCCGATTCAGCAGTTAGGGATAAATCACTTCGATAGTAAAATGCCGTATTGCGGACCCCGGCGGGTTCCGGAGCGATGTGTCAGGCTCGCTGATGACGCTGCCTACATAACCTATAACAAGTTGTAGCAATTTTCACGCGACTTTTCCCGTTCCTAAAGCCTATATACTCGTAAATAAGCCATTCAACTATTTCAATGGTAAACTACATATTTTGAGGTTATTATTAGTAGGGCAATATATCAGTACCATATCGAAGGTACTTATTAAAAATTAGACCCAGGCTATTAACGTACCGTAAATTTCACAACCATCCTCCTCGCATCCTTTGAAAGAAATGTGGAAAACTGGAAATTTATTTATGTATCTTAATGTCAATAAGTAGACAAATATAATATACTAGCTGTGCCCGCAACTTCGTTCGCGTGGACTACAGAATTTTACATATAAAAGATTTTTCCTGCCTACTCCCGTTCCCGTAAGAATTTTTCAATATCCTGTTCCAACTAAGCTTTAAGTTTACTATGGTACCTGAATGCCAAATTTACATCATCAGCCTTTTTCCCAGAGGGGTAGGCAGAGATCACTTCCAGCGATCCACTTTTCACCTCTGTGGGAAACGTGACGTGACGGGTTGTGGACCACGTCGCCGCCATACTGCCTTGTGCATTGTTTTAACAAGGTTATTGCGTTCCCACGAGTAGCAAGGATATATGACGGAGGAAGGAAAAGGGGAGGAAGGATACTATCGCCTCGGATGATTTGGACTGAGTCGATAGTAGCTCGAGGAGCCGGGGTCGCTTACCCGTATACCGTTCACCAACCACCGGACAGATAGTTGTGACTGGTATCCCCTGACTACTTTCTCTTCTTTTATATATTTAGATTTCTTAACAAAATACTGAATATTAATGTGATTGATTTTTTTTATTTTTATTGATGTACTTAAGTGTAAGTATTTAGGAGCTCCAATTTATTAAATAAGTAGGTACTACGGAATAAGTATTAAATAATTGGTGCACACCGTTAAACCTCAGAAAAGAAAATCCCATTCACCAATGTATTCGTAGAAGTTCGTGTCTCATTAGTAGAGATTAGCCAGGTACAGAAAATAAATGTAAGGTGACTCATTTATATTTACTTTATAACAAAATTTCAAAACGACTCAATGAAGTTAGCAAACACCAAGCTATTACATATTAACTTCTTTAAAAAAAATCTTAAATGTGTAACCAACACCGTTATCCGCCGATTTATTTAAACAAATTTTGAGTTGATAAAGATACAGATACGACAAGTGAAGATAAAAAAGACTACACGAATAAAGTAATTGGTACAAAAATTTTACTTCATGTTAATGTTATTTATGGCTGGAGTTTTTCTAAAGTTATAGGAATTTAGAGAACATAATATATAGAGGCCGTTAAAATTATCATTAAAAGTGGTTAATAAATTTGTGATAGGGGCACGTGCCCAGCGATAGTGTTGCACCTCTCAGTGTGGTACGTAATTACTCGTGAATATCTGCTTATAGGATTCCTAGGTACTATAGTTTACTTGATTAAATAGTTCCACACAATAATAATAATATATCTTTATTTTCTCAACACAAAGCATTAGTTAACAATCTTTATGACAACAATAATTCGAGGAACATGGATGTGGATTGTTTGAGACTGACGCCTGTGATAGGTATAAGTATACCTGTTTTACAGGTCATCAGGCTCCCACTAACCGGCTACACCTAGTTTTAGCCAGTTAGAACTAGCTAAAACTAGGTGTGGCCGCACCGAAAGGTGTAGCCACTTACTCTTGGCTAAACCTAGTTGGAGCCGATTGCTGTGAGTCCTGAGTGTGACGCGGGGCGGAAGGCGTGGCGGGACACGCATCTAAGTTTTATCCAACAGGGAATAGCTGGACCTAGTTGTAGCCGGCATGATGAAGGCTAGACCTAGTTTTATCCGAAAACAATCGGTTCCACCCAGGTTTAGCCAAGAGTAAGTGGCTACACCTAGTTCTAACCGGCTAAAACTAGGTGTAGCCGCACTTCGGGTATTAGCCGTAACATATATATTATTAGAACTGAACTGGGTTCACGGGTGAACTCAGTTCATAGCGCTTGCAACAGTAAGTACCGAAATACCTCATTAAAACAATGTGTATTAAAACAATACAACATGGTAAATATCCCCAACATTTTCTGTTTTCAAATTTTTAATTATTCATATAGCATAGCAATATACCGTCGGTGTTTGTATAGCTGCATTTAAAACAAGCAGTGTAGTGTCGAGGGCGCAATATCGCTCTGATGACGCGCTGCGTGCCCGAACTCCGCCGCAGATTACCGCATCTATCAACACCCGCCATTTTTCATCATCAACCCGGGCACACGCATTTCGTTTATTGACGAAACTCAAAATTAATTCCCGCGTTTACAACTATTCATGTACAGGCGAGACAGTTGAATGAGTTCATAATTGAATCAGGCATCATAGGGTTATTCACTAGATAAATCAAACATATCGCAGTGCGCAGTATTCGCTGAAACATTTTGAAATTTTAAAGAAAAACCGACCCGTTATTTGTTACATACATACACCGTGAAATTTTGGTGGTTGTTTCAGTCAGTAAAATGATTCTACCACAGTAGCACAATAGATTTGTGCAGTTCTGGGTTATTCCGTATTCATCCTATGTGAACTCATCCGATTTCCTTACTCATCCTAAAATAGTATTCCTAGCTCATCCTATTAGATTTTGTCTTGACACAACACTAATGCAGTCTTTCCTCATCACTAGGTGAATATTCCAACAAAAAGTATGGATAGCAAAATCAAAAGTCAAAACATTTTCAGAAAGTGAACTATTAATAGGTTTTGGATATAAATACTATTATTATAAATAAAAAGAAATCTGTATGTTAAAACATGAAAATAACATAATATTCAATAAAATATACTTAAAACCGAAAGCCAAACTTGCACGTGCTATTAAAGAAAATAATAGTAACGGTTTCATTTACATCTAATAATGAGTCACCAAGTTGTATTTTTAACTATTACCTGTGCATACAAGTGAAAGAGATAGAATCTTTTGTTAGAAAGAGATAGATACATTTTGTATCCCCATGTTGCGAATTTTTAAAATTCATACAGTTTAGGTACATATGGAAGACAATGTTTTTGAAATCAAAGTTGATTGTGTCTTGTTTGTCAAAATTTAAAAATATTGCTGTGTTAATCATATGAAAAATATCTTATATATTATTCTTAATTTGTAAAAATAAACATACCTAACTGTTTTATACAACATTTATAAATAAATATATTATTTTATCAGACTTTTTGCAGTTTTATTTGACAAAACGACTAAATGAAATTTTAAACTTTTATTCCAACCGTACAAAATATTCTTATTTTTAAAATGTTTTGTGATAGGATGAGCTAGGAATTATTTTGGGATGAATAAGGAACTTAAAATTGAAATATTTGCTTTGGGATGATTAAGGAACGAAATTAGGATGAGTAAGGAAAAAATATCACGAAGGATGAGTTCACATAGGATGAATACGGAATAACCCTTCTTTCTTTTTTATCAAAATCAATAAATGCCGGTTTTACGAAAGGTTGAAGCGAAACTCGAAAGCACGTTCGAACCGCTTTATCACTTAGGGTGTTGAGCTTCTTTAGCTTTAAGCATCGATTTCATGCGGCAAGCAGTACCTGAGTACGTCACATCTTATAAAATGACGATAGCTTCTGTCGTTTTAGAGTTGGAAAATTATTAATTTGAAAATTTGAATTTTTTTTTTTTTCATTGGGTAATTTGCATGATTCGATAGTATAACTAAAGGCAAATCGTTCTGCCACGGAAAACAACCACTCAAATTTCACGGTGTGTGATATAAGGTGTTCGCCCGATATCGGCCGTGGCAGCCAAACTCAAACGGAGATCACCCAGCTGCGCAGAACGTGTAATAGTGCACAAGTGTACGCGCAAACACAAGTGCACTCTCTGTTCCCTTACTTTCATAGTTCGGTAAGACGGCAATCCGACATGACCGATGAAAGATCGGGCGCAGGACCACCGGCTTGAGGTGATTTACGAGGCACGGGCATGCATTCGCCAACTTCCTGACTGGACTGATTAATATCTAAACAGAAAACTCACACAATGTTTTTCCAACCCCGGACGCGAAAAGGGGACTTGTCTCTTCTACGCAGCGCTTGATACCAATAAACCAACGAGGCAGTCTTGTTATTTAAATAAACTATATTATAAAATTATGTTTAAGTAAGAATATTAAACTTAACTACATTAAACATGTCAGATTTTAGACTTTCGCGTTCCATGACACTAAATATTAGTCTTTTATGTACATGTGTATTAAACATGTCGTTGAAACTGTCCACCAGAAGTAATTAAAACTTCTACAACTTTCTCTATACTAGAATGTACACACATACATCGAACTAGCAATCCCCAAAAGGCTTACCAAAAATCTACCTCTACGTACGTTATCATTATTAGGTCTACCCTTGTTAACTTGCGGAAATTCATCTTGATTGTACTAAAGATTATATTACTCAAATGTAATAAGTACAGTTACAGTTAATATACAGTAGTATACATAGTTTTAGCACAAAAAGCATTTTGATTTAAAGATATTAATTACAGAAGATTAATACTTCATTTGTTTTCATGATTCATCTGTTTTTAGCAATGAATTGATTGAAGAAGACGGTTTTTTGTGGGTGGGTAACGTAAACACCCTAGGACTAAAATAACCCGACTTTACTATTCAACATATTTTTTTGCAATATTGGTACGGACTCTTCGGTCTTGCACTTGGCTGACTTTTTTGTTGTATTCGTTACTGTCAGGAGAAAGTTAATTTATGAAAATTGTAGGAAACTTTAGAAAATTTAAATATTGAAGTTCGCCGGGCCCGTCTTCATCGGCCCATATAAGTCCCTACTGCTGGAGCAGAGGCCTAAACTTAACCAGGGCGATCAGGCCTTAGTAAACCACGCTGGTCAAGTGTACACAAGCTTAGAATGTTTTCATAAGTGAGCAGTTTCCTCATAATATTTTTCCTTTGCCGTTAAAGCATTGAATAATTTTGAAAACACAATGGTACGTGGCGGGGTTTTGAACTGGGACGACCTCTCCCATGGCAAGCAAGGACCTAACCACTCGGCCATTGCCAGGCCAACTAGTTAATTGTTTTAATATATTATACTAGCTTTCCGCCCGCGACTTCGTCCGCGTAGAGACGTTTAACGGGTAAAACATTACTTCCATATAGCGCAGTCGGTTAAAAAGTAGCCTATAACCTTTCCTAGGTTTTGGACTATATCTGTACCAAATTTCATTTAAACCGGTCCAGTACTCTATGCGTGAAAGCGTAACAGACAGACAGACAGAGTTACTTTCGTATTTATAATATTAGTAAGGATTATCTACATACACCAACAGTTTATTAACAGTAATCAGACCACGAATATGAACCCCACCCTGCCCCTTAACAGATTACCTGTCCATTTCACAGACACAACTGAAACTTAATTGTTATCGATCACATGAAATATGTGGGCCAGGTAATCTGTTTACTTATACACCGTGAAACTTTAGTGGATGTTTTCCCGCAGTAAAATAATTCTATCTTAGTAGTACAAAAGATGTGTGCAGTTCTTTTTTGGTAAAATCAATAATGGCCGGTTTTACGAAAGGTTTAACCGTAACTCGAAAGCACGTTCGAACCGCTTTATGACTTAGGGTGTAGAGTATCTTTAGCCTTAAGCATCGATATCATGCGGCAAGCAGTACCTGAATACGTCACATCTTCAAAAACAACGATAGCTTCTCTCGTTTTCGAGTTGGAAAATTATTATTCCGAAAAATCGAAAAAAAAAATTTTTTTTTTCGAGGAATAATTTGTATGATTCGATAGTATTACTAAAGGCAAATCGTTCTGCCACGGGAAAACAACCACTAAAATTTCACGGTGTATAGCTACGCCATTTTAACGGATTATTATGGCTCTCCCGTTGCCTTGCAAATGTAAAAATGCAAAAGACACAGACACAGACACAGACACAGACACAGACACAGACACAGACACAGTGACAGACACAGACACAGACACAGACACAGACACAGACACAGACACAGACACAGACACAGACACAGACACAGACACAGACACAGACACAGACACAGACACAGACACAGACACAGACACAGACACAGACACAGACACAGACACAGACACAGACACAGACACAGACACAGACACAGACACAGACACAGACACAGACACAGACACAGACACAGACACAGACACTGACACTGACACAGCACGCACGCACGCACGCACGCACGCAAGCACACAACACACGCACTCACATGCATCCTTTTCAAATCTTGTTCAATCAATACTAATTTTGAAATTTAAGGTTGTAATCTGCTATGTTAATGCTAAAACAATCATTATTAACTGTTTGGGAGAGAACAATGAATTCCATACTACAGGCAACTGCCTATTTTGGAATGCCTCTGACTGACTCTAACAATATTGTAAAAATGTATCTTGTTAATAAAGCATTATTATTATTATTATCAGTCATTACTTATGTCTCAGGACTACAGAGTCCCAGATTTTTGGAAGTAGTGCGTGGGGCCAAAGCCAACACGTAGAGGCCCTTTAATGACTTGTATGATCTTAATATGTTATTATTTGACATCTTAACAATATTACTGAGCAAAAAAATATCTAAGAAAAAGTAGGTAAATTCAGCCGCCAGACAATATTTGCGCGTCTCCAACTTATATTCGCTTCATCCTAATTTAAAATCGTTTCATACGACAAATTAATAATGTACCACTTAGAGAAAAATATTCTAATTTAATAAACAAGCTTGCCGCCTCTGACTCCGTCTGTCGTCGTTTATCGCATTAAACATTACAAACCTTACTGTGTACCACAAGCTCTATACATTCCGCGTACCAAATGTAATTTAAACTGGTGTCAGCCAGCAGTTTTGGCGTGAAAGCGCGACAAAGATAGGCAAAGTTACACTATCGCATTTATAATATTAGTAAGTGTAACGAACTTGCAAAATAAAACTACAAGTCACATGTGATCATACCTAAGTGTGTACGAATACTCTCAGCTAAACCATTTTATATTTGTGTACGCCCTCAAAACGAAAAGGGTGTCACATAGCGAATTTCGCTATGTCCCGTTTTAATAAATCTCTATTTACAATTCCGCGCTCGCCGAGAGGAAAGGCTTAAGCTAAGACATTTTTCTTCATTCGCAAGTGTGTGCTAACAAAGTCTGTGACGGGACGCGCGGCCGGGGACGTTTACCCTTCTCAATCTCTGCGATTCGGTTACACTACGAACCACGTGACGCTGCGCCCCCATAAACACAGATTATGCTTGTTGCGTACGTTCCTTAAACACAAAGGACACTGGAATAACAAACAGGTATTTCTTTGAAATGGTCATGATGACCGTTTACTTTTTTTTATTTTTAGTAGACTAAAATGTATACTGTTAAAGTACGTAAGTATAATGAAAATTATTATTTTTTTATTTACTAAAATTCTAAGTATTCATAAACATGTCCGAAAGAATTATCAAATAACGTAGGTACTTAATACTTGTTTGTTTGAAAAATATCGCTGACAGTAGTAAGCACACTGAACTGTTTGTTACTTTTGCGGTACTATGTAGTGAGTCGCTTAGGATACTTTCAAGAAAAATAATACGACCTCAGGGAATTTGGCATATCAAGTTTCACGTGAACAAGACATCAGTATGACTTTAAGGACACCCGCAGCAAAAAGAAAGGAAATCTTTTGAATAACATTTGAATAGCTGAGTATTAAACTAATATTATAATGTATTGTACGACTGTACCTAGTACAGGGTAGGCAAACCAATGGCACGCGTGCCACAGATGGCACGCAACATAATATTTTGGGCACGTCGCCGATCCTAAAGCATATGTAAAATGTGTGTTAAGTAGGTATTTTGTGACGATCGAACGTTGCCGTTATCTATATTTTCCAAATAATCAAAGTCAAATTTGATGGCACGTCAATGACACGATTCAAACATTTTCAGAAGAAAAAAAATGGCACGTTGATACATAAAGGTTCGCCAACCCTGAACTAGTATAAGTACTAGGTAAGCCTAAGTACAACGTATTATTGAAATAAAAACAATCTGATTAGGTCCCTGTGTGTCTGATTAAGTCACTAGGACTTCGACCGCGTGGAAAAGAGAATACCAGCAATTTTAAAGCTGTTGTTGGATATGCGTATAAATATATATAAAATAAATTAAAAGCCTAGCCTAAAAATTAGCCAGTTAGATATGCGAATAAATATATAAAAAATAAATTAAAAGCCTTAGCCAGTTCGACATGATTCTTCTAAATATCAAATATCAAATTTAGCATAACTTTTTAATTACTGTTACACCTAGAAAATACTGTCAACCACATCTAGATCGGATAAGCCGTTTCTGAGATTAGCAGGGTTATTCCGTTTTCATCCTATGACGTCTTTTCCTACGTATAATTTTTTCCTTACTTATTAGGATAAGTAAACGCTTTCCTTACTCATCCCAAAATAGTATTCCTAGCTCATCCTATTATGAAATTACCCAAAGGCAGTCTTTCCACCCTTTCATCCTTGGGTGAATATTCCAATAAAAAGTATGGATAGCAAAATCAATAGTAAAAAATTTTTTTCAGAAAGTGAATCATATGAAAAAATATTTTATATATTATTCTTAATTTGAGGTCTGTTTTAAATACACAATTTAGTTATGTTAAACGTAAAGCATACCAATTACGATGTAAATTTTTTTTAGGTTATTTATTCGGGACACATTTTTGGATTGTTGGATGAAATTTTTAGGATGATTTATAAAATATATATTTATAATTTTTTCACAGAACGCCCTTTAACCGAATAGTTTACAAAACTTATTTAAATTTTAGATGTTTGTTCCGACTGTATTTTTGAAAGTGTTGTGTTATGGGATGAGCTAGGAATAATTTTGGGATGAATAAGGAAAGCATTTAGGATGAGTAAGAAAAAATTATACGTAAGATGAGACGTCATAGGATGAAAACGGATTAACCCTAGCATGCACAAACGCACACACAAACAGGCAAAAAATATTGTTTTGGGTTACTACCCTACAGAGATTTGTCATCATTATGCATGGGAAGCATTATGGGTCCGAATTTGTATGTAATATGTAGTGCTTGAGATAAGCTTTAAAATTAACTCTATTAAAAGTATTTTGCATGTCAATTAATTGAGCTGTATTGCAAATAAGATGAGCATCTAATGTTTTTTCTTTTAAATCAATAGGTTTCATAAGTTCTATTTCCACCCAAATTAAAATTAATCGTATTCCGTCTAGAATTATCTTTATTTTAAAGAGTTTGATAGATTGTATCAGTTTGGTTGCTTCAGGACACATATTGTACAAAAAATTCTCGATAAAGAAAATAATAAAAATATATATTAAGTATTTTTTAAAACCCAGCTTTTTTATAATATCTCAAAAATTACGACAGATACAAAATTACGAGAGACGTATAAATGTAGAAATAAAAAAATTTGGTATTTTTGTAACAAACATTTTGGTCTTTTTTTTCTTGGACTAAAAATTGACGGAGATATGATTGTTTAATGAGCGCGTGGCAGCGCAATCACAGCCTCTCTTAAGCCCTTTCCTTCCCCGTTTGTGTAGTGTTTTTTTTTACTACATATTGCAACATAGGATGTTGTAGCTCTCTTAATTACCTTAACAATGGTTATTTACAAATTGTGATATCAAAAAAATTTAAGGAGTTATAGTCCAAAAACGTATCATATTTTTCTCTACTCAGTTACTGAACATTTTCAGGGTGTGAATATTTGGAGCAATGTGAAAGTACGCAGTATAATAGAGACCCAAAACTATTGTAATGTGTATAAATATACATAACTAGCTGTGCCCGCGACCTTATTCGCATGGGCTATAGGATTTTACATCCAAAAGTTTTTTTCCAATAACTCCCGTTCTCGTATGAATTTTGCAATATCGCGTTGCAAGTAAGCTGCTGGGCTATACGTTAATTAAAGGTTTAAATTTTTTCGTTCAAAACATTTTTCAAGTTTTCAATAGGTAGTTTTTAAGGTTTCGAGGATAGTTTGAAAGGGGACATGGGTTGAAAGGGGGT
Source organism: Maruca vitrata (assembly GCA_039566165.1). NCBI lineage: Eukaryota > Metazoa > Arthropoda > Insecta > Lepidoptera > Crambidae > Maruca > Maruca vitrata. Next base: position 11,003,321 of record CM076914.1, on the reverse strand, counting down.
TAAAATGTCATAAATTATTATAGAGAATATAAAATATTACTTACTCTATACTTACGAGTACATATTTATGTCATACAAAAGTATTTCGTTGTGATTTTATCAATTTAAGGGTTGTTTGCAAGGGTTGTAAGATATTCAAGGGGTTGAAAATTATTTTAATATGAGGTAATTGTGTTAGAACACTTTACAATTTTACCACTTATTTTAGACATGTTTTCTAGCGATAAAATGGCTCAATGTAAATATTTCCATTAAGGGTTCGTTTTCACCCTTTAAAAATAATAGGCGGGGTTCAGATCATTTTCACTTTTGATGTAAAAGGTAATATTAGCCGAAATCCAAAATTTCATGCAAATCGGTACACAGTTAAAAAAATCGGAGGTTTGACCGCATTTTGCGCTTCAATGACTGCACTATGTACTAGTCTCGCATAACAATGTAAACTAAACTATATGAAGTTGACAGATGCCGCATTTCCGCAGCATGTCAATCGAAGCCATAACAAGTAGTCGCAGCATGTCCCTGAAGAAGTGCAGACAGCCGCCATGTGTCACGATGCACATGCACATTCCGAGCGGCGCCGCGCAACAGGCCTGCAGGGCTGCGCTCGTGCGCGATACTATTTCATTTAACCCGATCAACTGCAATATAAAATAAACAAGTCTAACTTAGCGGTTAACTTTATTATCGGCTTGATCATACTTCCCTGTTTATTTAAAACAAATCAGAATTTATCTTGCATATAGGTATAACAAATTAAAAAAAACTGTATTCAGTCAAATTATTTTAGAATTGTCGCAATTTAAGGTAGGTAGGGTTTACAGCTGTTCAAAATCTAATAAATATAACTTCTGCTAAAAGACCTGCGAGTGCTGCGTACGTGTATAGTCCTGAGGTTTGACTGTCAAGTAATAAATGACTTAAACTTAAATAAAATAAAAATTAATAAATATCTGCGACATTTCCAAACACGGTCATCTGACCCCAAACTAAGCAGAGCTTTTACTATGGGAGAGACCTCGGTGGATCAGTGGTTAGTGACCCTGGCTGGCTGGGCGAGACTGAAATACATACATAGATATTTATTAGTTATAAATACATATCCACACCCAGACATTGAACAAACACCGATGTTCATCACAAAAATATGTATTTGTCCCAAGTGGGAATCGAACTCACGGCTCTTGTAACAGGCAGCCAGGGTCACTAAGCACTGTTCCACTACAATGAATATCACGAAGGTAACATAGAAAACAGGATTTAAAAAACGCGACAAATGAATACGAATAAACATACTCATTGCCGGACGAAAATCTAACAGATTCAAGTAATGACAATTTGATTTCGTATAAAACTTCCAATACACGAGGTTGCGGAATAGACGAGGATAAAGAACCTCATCTCACAGTTAATCGACTTGGAACTGAGAAGCTTAAAAATAATAGAATATAATACAAGCTCTGTAAATCTTATCCTCTTAACGCTGTGAGAGCTGGGAATAGGACCTGCGGCGACGACTGGCTAGCGGGCCTCGCGACCATACGAACCGACGTTTAATAAGCATTATACGTACCACTTTCAGTGGTACAATTTGCCGACAGACAGACAGAAACAGCAAATAAGTATTGCTGTTTCTTTATTTGAAAGTGATTTCCAAATGGTTTTTAACCTAACTAGAAAACATTGATCAAAATTATTTCTAGCTTTGCGATTTGAAAATTAAGTTAAGCTGATTATTCACAATTAGTGCATGATTGCTATAATAAAATATCACTACGCTTTTAGTAAATCTACATAAAAGAAGAAACGAAACATTAACTAGATGTTCTACAAAAGAATACTACCTACATATGTACAACTTATTATTAAAGCAATAGTCGGACTGACGAAATAAAATAACACGATTGATTAACGTTTATGGATTCGATTATATAATAGATATCATTTAATACGCCCGAGCTAATACTTAATAGCAATGATCGAGTCAAAGAGTAAATCGCTTACAAATATACTTGCCCAGTTCCAACCACGTACCATCAGCCTAGAACTAAGCCGTTACGGACGTATTGTGATATTATACCAAATAGTTGTATATTATCTACTAAGTATAACATTACCATTTATTCACTACCGTTCCCGAAATGATCCCAATGCGTTTTATATATCTTAAGCACTACTCGTATTCAAGGCCCGGCGGGTTCCATACGTTGTCCGCCGGGGTCACTCATAAATTTCAATGTACTATTCTGGCCTGCGTACTTTAAGTGAAATATCTGCTCCATTTGGGGATCCAAACACCCAAAACTACTTGATGAATTCCAATACGCTTTCGTAACTTAAAAAAATACGAACTTCTTTCTCTTATTTCTTTTCGTTACAGACATAGTGGCAATAAGATATTTATGTTTCTGTGTATTTTACTCCTACAGGTGTTTACAAATTCATAAAAAGATGTTAATCGCTAACTATAATGTTTTATTAATTACTAGCTTTCCGCCCGCGACTTCGTCTGCGTAGAGACGTTTAACGGGTAAAACATTATTCTTTATAGCGCAGTCGGTTAAAAAGTAGCCTATGTCCTTTGTCAGGCTCTGGACTATATCAGTACCAAATTTTATTTAAATCGGTTCAGTACTCTATGCGTGAAGCGTAACAGACAGACAGACAGACAGAGTTACTTTCGGATTTATAATATTAAGTAAGGACTAACGTGGATATGTGAAAATTAAAATAGCCTACATAAGTATAATGTTGTAAAACTGGCTATGTATTAGAGAAAGTCCCGTCGAAATTGGTCCTGCCGTTCCGGATATTAGTGGGAACAAACAGACAGACAGTGTTTAGTTGTGTTTATGTTATTGGTACCCGATAGGTTTAGATTCATACCCATTGGGTAAAAAGCCGTTAATTTAAGATTACAAACAGACACTACAATTCAATTCATATGTTGTGTATATATGTTGTATAGATAGGTATAGGATAATCCCTATTGTACTCGACATGGCTCTTTTATCGTAAATTTGATGAAAGCACAGTTTTTCGAGTAGGAGCTTTGAAAAATAAAATATTTCGGTCAAATATAGTTTTCTTACGATAGGATTTATATCTGTTCCAATCCATTTCGCAGAAATGTTGAGGGGTATTTACCGAATTTAATTTTGCAAGCCGCTTTGGAGTGTTAAATGTATAAATGAACTAGCTGTGCCCGCGACTTCGTTCGCGTGGACTACAGGATTTAAATACAATTATTTCCCAATTACTCCCGTTCCTGTCTGAATGTTTAATATCGCGTTCAAAGTAAGCTTTACGTTCATTAGGGTACGTGCAATGTGCATACCAAATTTCAATCATCTATCTATCTTACGCGGTTTAGATTTTTCATACAAAAGGACTTTCCCGGTAATACACGTTCCCGTGGGAATTTAAATAAAATACTTTCATCGTGCACCTGTGCGGTAACAAAGCATCGTCCCTTTCAAATTTCAAGTCCCTAAAAAGTTTTTTCCTGCTAACTCCCGTTCCCGCGGGAATTTTGCAGTTTACTGTTGCAACTAAGTTCTAAGTTTACTAAGTAGCATGCCAAATTTCAAGCATCAATAAGCGGTTTAGATTTTTCATATAAATAGATTCTACCGCTTATTTCCGTTCCCGTGGGAATTTCTTTCATTGTACACCTCAACCAATTTTCAATCATCTATATTTAGTTTAGCCGCTAACTCCTGTTCCCGTGGGAATTTAACTATATAAGCCTATAAGCTTAAAGTTTAGTAATGTACAGTCGGGAATTTTGGCGGTAGTACAGTTTTCAAACAGATTTCTTTAAACGCCATTATCCCCGCCCACTAGTTATTTCCGCCAATAGAAGAGCACTTCGACCCTTTGTTTACAAATACGTTCCAATAGTAGGAGAGCTAGCAAGAATTTTTTGGTAGGTATTTGAGGCAAGCTGAAAACTTATCCTGTACCTCTCCTATATATCCCAGCACGAAACTGCAGACCTGGCTGCGGGGCTAAAGCAAACCCCCAAAATTTTTTTCATCTTTTTATTTATAACTAAAAAATAAGACTCACTAAGACAAATTATTTCGATTGAACTTCAAGTGAACTGACAAATTATATTTTTTTGGATTATAAAATATATTTTTAAATAAAAAAAATTGGGGGTTTGGTTTACCCCCTGTACTCAGCCAGGTCTGCGGGTTTGTGTTGGAATATAATAGGAGAGGTACAGGACAAGTTTTCAGCATGCCTCAAATATTTACCCAAAAACTCTTGCCAGCTCTTGGACCACTACGTTGACGTTTTGGGGGCGGGGCTTGTCTGACAGACGCGTAAGCGCCAAGCAATTTTCACCTTATAGGTGGTCGACCGCCAGCGTTGCTGATAGTACCTGCATGCCAAATTTCAAGCGTCTAATTTCAAGCGGTTTCGATTTTTCATACAAAAGGATTTTCCCGATTAATTCCGTTCCCGTGACAAATACGGGAATTCCTCTCTTAGTGCTCCTCTACGGTACCTAAGCTACGTTATTTCCAAATTTCAAAATGTATTCTCATAATTTGGGTTTCATATAAGTACCTACTAATCAGAATAGGTATGGACCCAGTTATGTTTACTGTTACGCAGTTGTTTAAAATAAATCATACCTATTTTCTTAGATTTTGACAATTGAATTCACAATTAACATTCATAAAATATGTGAACAAAATTGTCAACATCTCTACTAATATTATAAAGCTAAAGAGTTTGTTTGTTTGTTTGAACGCGCTAATCTCAGGAACCGCTGGTCCGATTAAAAAAAAAATCTGTGTTGGATAGTCCATTTATCGAGGAAGGTTATAGGCTATATTACATTTTCAAAAAAAGTAGGGATCCGTACGAAAAACCCAAATATGTCACCCAAAATGTAAAAAAAATCCTTATAGCGCATGCGCTGCGAAAAGTATTCATTTTAGAAATATACAATGTACTACAATTTTGTAGAACACATTAATATCTACAAAAAATGTCGCGACAGCATGTATCTAACAATTATAGTTATGTCACAATAAGTGTTTTAATTTTCAATATAATTATATATATGCCGCCGCTAGGAAAAGCTCCTACATTTGTATTTTCAAATAAAACATTATGATTATATGATTTTTTACATCTCGGGTGAGATATTTGGGTTTTCCGTACGGATCCCTACTTTTTTGAAAATGTTATATAGCCTTTAACCTTCCTCGATAAATGGACTATCCAACACTGAAAGAATTTTTTTATTCGGACCAGCGGTTCTTAAGTTTAGCGCGTTCAAACAAACAATCAAACTCTTCAGCTTTATAATATTAGTATAAACTAGCTGTGCCCGCGACTTCGTTTGCGTGGACTACAGGATTTTACATACAAAAATTTTCCCCGCTAACTATCGTTCGCGAGAAAATTTTGCAATATCCTGTTGCAACTACGCTTTAAGTTATTATAAGGTATATAACTATTTATAAGGTACTATGCCAAATTTCAAGCGTCTCACTTAAGCGATTTAGATTTTTCATACAAAAGGTTTTCGCTAATTCCCGTTCCCGAGGGAATTTCGGTAATTCCTTTCTTAGAGCACCTCTACGGTACTAAGCTACGTCTCTTCGAAATTGTAAGTGACTACGTTTAGCCGTTTAAGCTGAGCGTTTACATGTCAGACAGTCAGTCAGTTTCTCCTTTATATGTAATTAAGATTGTAATCGTAATACTATGAGTGTTATGTTTTTAGGTATAGTATAAATTGAACTATTTAGTTAAATAAAACATTTAACTAAATAGTGTGTTATAAAAAATGTGTTCTCATAATTTGGATTTCATATACCTATTAATCAGAATAGGTATGCAACCTGTTACATTTACTATTACACAGTTATTTTAAAGAAATCACTTCTATTTTCTTTGATTTTGACAAATGAATTCACAATTAATATTCATAAAATATGTGAACAAAATTGTCAACACACACAAAAAAAAGTTAATACACCATTTTTTTACTATCATAAAAGTGAATCAATCTTAAACGATACCCTTTGGTACTGACTGAGTCCCCGTGCCCAAACATGATGTCTTATTTACCGAACGGGCTGGTTTATTTCGGTACTTACATTTTTAAACTCTTGATATCTTTCGAATGGAATGTCCGAATTAAATAATTTAAAAAGTTTTATAGAGATATTAAAATTCTCGTAATTACAATGTAATTTATTTTGATAATGTTTTATTTGAAAAAACAAATATGGAAGCTTTTCCTAGCGGCGGCATATAAATTAACTAGCTGTGCCCGCGACTTCGTTCGCGTGAACTACAGGATTTTGAATTTTTTTTAACTTAAAAGTAGTCGTAGTCCCGTCAAAATCTTTTCTGCCACTTAAGAAGTTAGTCAACCGGAAGAAACATTTAAAACAAAATCATTTTGGTTTATCATCATCATCATCTGTTGTTTATCGTGTAATATTACACAACATCACATTAATTGATCTGATCCTGTGGTAAGAAGCTTTAGCACTTATTTTTATCAGAACAGTGGTATACATTTAAATATTTAAATAGCATAACCAGACACGGTACAAACATCGATATATATCACAGAAATATTTGTGCTGAGTGGGAATAGAACCCACAGCTCTTTATGTGGTCTGTGAATTGGCATAATAAGGCCAAGTGCAAGACGGACTCGCACAATCCAATTTATTTTTAAAGTTTACGCAATTCTCTGTACTTGACGTTGCTTTATTCTAAATTTTGAGAATCTGAGTTCTTCGCAGACAAAAATTGGCAGCATAAATGAATGTTTCTTTTGATTGTGTTGGCTCAGATGAAGGGACAGTAGACCTGAGTATTTGATGTAACTTTCAGTTTGATATTTTCTCCTTGACAAAAATTGATGATAAACGGATCCTATATAGGGGTTCGGTTATTCTTTTCGACGTACGAAATCCTAAAATCTATGTTTATAGTAAACAGCTTCCTCATATTGAATAGATCATCTTCAAGTAATCCTAATTGTTCATCGATCAAAGTGAAATAAAGAACGTCCTATTCCAAAGCCAGGTAGCAGTTTATAGTTAGAGAGGAAAAAAGCGTCCATGGCCGAGTGGTTTAGGTATTTGCTTGCTATGCAAGAGGTCGCCAGTTTAAACCCTGCCACGTACCACTGTGTTTTTCAAATTTTAAATTCATACCTATGTACGATTATTCGACGCTTTTACTGTGTGCTTGAATCATGTTCTTTCCCGGCAAACCCCTCATTTTCTCTTCTCGAATTTTATGCTTTACCAAATAAAATATGCTGATGCTATACTTTTATATTGATTTTCATATTATTTTTTGAACTCAATATTGAATTTGTTCAATTTGATTGAATATTTAATACCCGGTTGGTGCATACAATGTATTAATCGCATTGTGATCATCTCATCCTTTTTTCTGATACCAAACCCTTGAGTATTAATATCAATGAATTTTTTGACAACCAACCTTCTTCAATTCGGAAATTATGGAAATTTGAATGCTCTCGTTAATATTGACAGCTTAAAAATATGTCAATTAGATGACAATATTTTGTTAAATTAAAATAGAACAAAAGGCAACAATTAGAATATTTTCGATACATGTTGTCGATTCAGAACCCTTCTGGTAATTTACGTAATTTAATGGCACTCGAAATTTATCAATTCCAAAAGACAAACTTCACATATTTGACGTATGGTATACCTACATACAAACTTTTCCACAATATAATATCGAAGTAATACGTAGAGCACAGTGAAATCTTTTGAACTACCAAAAAACTTATCACGTAGGTACTCATGTTATATCAAACTTGACAGCATTTATGGCATGCTATACAAAGCACGATGCCATCTATGAGTAATTTATGAACAATAGCTGACCCAACAGACTTCGTCCTGTCAAAACAAATTGTAAAAATTTTTGACGTTAGGAACACCCAGATAAAAGTGAGTGCTTGTAATTTAATATGACCTTTATATAATAGCAATAAAGCTCAAATTGATTCTACGTTTTAGTTAGAAAACGTTTGTATGTGAAAAAGAAAAGGGCTGTTATTAGGGTTTTCCCGGCAATTATTTGATTTTTTCTCAACGTAAGAACCATCCTTGGACTTCAACGAAAATTTAAAAAAAAGAATTGGCCAAATTGGTTCAGGCGTTGTTGAGTTATGCGCTTACCAACACATTTTGCGATTCATTTTTATATTATAGATTAAAACACTTATTGTTACATATTTGAAAATGTAATATAGCCTATAACCTTCCTCGATAAATGGACTATCCAACAGTGAAAGAATTTTTTAAATCGGATCAGCGGTTCCTGAGATTAGCGCGTTTAAACAAACAAACAAACAAACAAACAAACAAACAAACTCTTCAGCTTTATAATATTAGTATAGATTATATTAAAAATTAAAACACTTATTGTGACATAACTATAATAGTTAGATAAATGCTGTCACGACATTTTTATAGATATTAATGTGTTCTACAAAATTGTAGTACATTGTATATTTCTAAAATGAATACTTTTCGCAGCGCATGCGATATAAGGTTTTTTTTTTACATCTTGGGTGACATATTTGAGTTTTCCGTACGGGTCCCTACTTTTTTTGAAAATGTTATATAGCCAAAACCTTCCTCGATAAATGGACTATCCAACACTGAAAGAATTTTTGAAATCGGACCAGCGGTTCCTGAGATTAGCGCGTTCAAACAAACTCTTCAGCTTTATAATATTAGTATAGATTAGCTTAGCCAGCGACTTGGATTACGTTGACTACAGGATTTTGAATTTGTTTTTTGTGTTTTATTGGGTATATTGATATTTTAATAGATAGATAATCTACTTAGCAATTTCCTGTAGCTAACGAACTAATATATGATAAACTAGAATTTAAATATGTATTCGTCAACATTTTGCTGGCGTAACATTCACTATATATTAAACCCAACCATACAATGTCCCCTGTTGTAAAGTTCAATCTTTACAGTTCTTTCGAAATACGCCAGTGAGTAATCCACTTTCAATTAAGTATGAAAATTGCGTGTGCTTTGCATAATAAATGCTATGTTATCGCCCGACGTGTTAGAGCTGAATGAAATAAAATGCTTCCTTATACGACAACACCGCAGCGAGATTTATCAGTGTAGTCGTAATGCTTCCGGGAACGCGATTCATTACTTATGAATAGATACGGGCGAGAATCAAAAAGTCGCCTTCTCAAGGAACAATGTAAGAAACAAGCTAGATTTAATTGGGTCACGAACAACCCGGTGTCGAACATGGCCCGCGATTAATTGAACGACTCTTCCTTTACATTATCACGAGGACCCGTCTTAAAAATAATGGCGGCCGATTTGTTCCAAAATGAAAATGACGATTCTAATTTTGTGCCAATTATGGGACTAAGCTGTTTTATAGATCGACCGTGTTTTAAAATAGTCTTTTGTTACCTCACGTTTAAAGGGTAAATTTGTAACTGCCTCGAAAAAAGAAGAATAGTTGATGCGCGGTTTCAGCCAGCTGAATATAGAGCTATTTTTCTTTCAGTTTCTGACTAATTTTAGACGGATGCTTACATTTACGCTTACACAAATAGACTTGACTCTTGGTCTACTTGCAGGTAGTAGTACCTACTGCTATTCTGTATTCGGTACATTACACGTGGAGAAGAAGACAATCCGATCATTTATTTCTCTTCAATTTATTATCTGTAAACAAATGGCCACAAACAACACAAAACGAGAGTAACAATGTACAAGATCAGCGCAAAGCAGAGACGGCCGAGTGTGATTTAATTTTATTTCAAAAGACATTAAAACTTGCTGTCACGAATGAAAAATAATCTCTCTAAAATTATAGCTTACAAGATGAACGGCGGCAGATAAGGCTCGGGATTACCGACGACTAGGGCTGCGCCGCGGCGCCGCCCATCGCCTTTGTCTGCCCTTCTATCCCTGTATTTTATATTCTTTGTTTACACTTTTATGAGTATCGTAAAACACTTTGCTCTTCTGATTAGTTTTCAAGTAGAGAACTAGAAAAGCATAAAGTTATTGTTTTACTTATTTTTATTTTGATAGATAATTTGAATTATTCATAAATGAAACTTTTTACTTCTTTTCCTAATGTAAAAAGGTAAGAAAAGGTCTTAAGTAATAGTATTCGGTCGCAAGCACACCAATATTTTACCAAAGGCTTTTTTTGGTTTATTTATGCACGTTCTTTATCTGTTTTTATTCTTCCCGAGAAATCATCATCTTTTCATATAACATTTTAATGTTCTAGAAGTTTAGTGTTTTAATAAAATAAAACGCCAACTATAGATTTATTAAAGTCAAAATATGGAGCATTTTGCATTCGAGCACTGAAAATGACGACACAATAGTCCTCTTTAAACAAAGGCTTGAAACTTTTAAATGACACCATGATACAGCAGTGACAATCCTGAAACGGCCCAGAACTTGTAATTAGTTCGAAACGAATAAAGAGTTTAACAATTTTCAGTCATGATTCGTTTCGCTCGAGGTCTATTTATATAAAAAAGAACCACTACGTATGTAAGTTTATCCGACCGCCTACGACTTTGTTTCTTACGTGGCAGTAAATGGTAGACCATTTTCACTTTACTAAGATACTTTCCAGGAATAAAAGCTCAACCGCCCACAATTACATGCCAATTTTACTATATGCGACAGAAAACTCTAGGCGGTTCCATTCGCGGTAACAAGCTCCAGAATGCTGTCAAGTTGTAGACGTCTTTGTTCGAGGCCTACTATCCTTACTAATTATTATAAACGTGAAACGTGTTTGTAAGTATGGCTGTATGGATGTTTGTTACTCTTTCACGCTCAAACTTCTGAACCGATTTTCATGAAATTTGGTATGATGGTAGCTGGCGCTCTGGAATAACATATAGGCCTTATATCCTTTATTTTATAAATTCAACCCCCATGTGGTTCATTGGGGTGATGAAAATTAGTATGGGACAATTTTTACGTGTTTGTCGATTTTTATATAACTTGGTATGGAGGTAGCTGGCACTCCGGAGAGACACCAGCGCTATTTTTTTTATTGAACCCCCATGGGGTCCATGGTGGGGGGAGGGGGGGGGGGAAATTAGTGTGGGAGAACTTTTACGTTTATAGATTTTTATAAAACTTGGTATGGAAAAGTCGCGGGAGCCGCTAGTGCATTTGTAAAATTAAAAGTGAGTTTTTCAACAAGTAAAATCAGTTCAATATCACAAACAATTCACACAAAAAAATATACAGCTCGATTGAGGACTGGGTAATTAATACAGGATAAATCCAACCCAAAGTCTATTTCACATCATAAATAAAAAAGCATTCAGCTACCACATGCTCCCCTTTACGTGTACAGTACCCACACGTTACCGGCGATGTAAAGGAATGCTTAATTACGAATGTTGTCGGAACCTACGCAAACTCTAGCTTGTTCTCCACACCCGGGAAACTTATCGGCGAGGTGTGCCCTTTATCCCTGGAAAATATTTATTTAGCATCCTTTCCTTAAGCTCCGCGGCCGGCGCCAGGTGCGAGATCGCCTAAACTCAAACACGACCAGCCATTTAAATGAGGCCGCGATCTCATTACTCCTTCAGGAACCGTGGGAGGAACATTCAGTACTTACCATAAATACTTTCCGGGGCAAGGAGAGGAACACAACGACGAATTTCCAATTCAAATTAATCTATCAATCAACGAACGGAAGCCTAATAAGCTTCAGTTTCACTCGATGCCTAAAAACGTAGGTAGGAATAACATTACAAATAGTGGGTAGGCGAGAATTTATATTTTAAAAAAATGTTTTTGGACGTAATGGCCAACGTTTGGTATTTTCAAAGTTGCAAGGATAATATGCTTATAAATAAGTATTTTATTCCTAAGCGTAACATGTTCATATTGTTCGTAAACAATATTGTTTGCGAGTTACCGTAATATTATAATCGGTCTGTGGTAATCATATGTAGGTAATTTGGCATTCAATAGATACCGATAGATAAGCCACCTTGATATCTCTCAACCGATCAAACAATGGTTTATTAATTAATTGTTATTCCAACATTAATTACATTAATGTACCCAAATTCTGAATTTAATAATACTTTGTCAAACAAAAGACCGAAGCGAAACACCTTGGTTCGGTAGATCTTAAGACTCAAATTGTTGAAGGATCAAAGCGGGTAAGATTTTTGTTCGTCTTAATTAAGTCACGAAGTCACAGTTCTAGCGCCCCGGCAAGTAATCGCGATCGGGTAGGCATTCATTCAAAACTCTAGTGTGTTCTCGTACGGGATCGTTAACTGGCCCACTTGGGCACGTCGCAAACCAACTGCCGAGCAAAGAGGACACCACAAACGCAGATTTCTTTCTTTTCCGCGATAAAAGCCAATATTTTTTTCCTTTTCTTTCTCAGTGAATGAATGAACTCGTAAAAGAACACACCTTGTAACGTTGCATTTTTATTCCATTAATGTTTTTTTTTTTGTGAAATTATTGTATAAAATTATTGTATAATTTATCGATCCTTGCTAGCTAATACTTGTAATTAACCATTTAACGATTTAAAACATTGTTTATGTCAGAGCTCACAAACTCACCCGCGTGATTTCATCAAGTCACTATCCACTAAGCGACTTGATTCGACGCCATTTGTTTAAATATTATAATTATTAGCCATCCTATTCATAAACTTCTTACCTACTTCAAGCAAGTCGCCAAAAATCTGAATGAAACTGAAAGCGCCATTACTTCTCTTCTCTAAATGTACTGTAACAGGATATTGTATTTTATCTTGTTGTTGTTCGCAGCACTGAGCTCCTGTTATTTCGTTATCAGCGGGTGTCGTTGAGCACGCGACCAATTTGTCGGGTTTGATGTGCTAATGAGCGGCATTAGCGCTTAGTCAGCAGCGGTGAAAGCCTCTTTGTCGAGAGAGGCCGGCGCGGACGCGGCGGGCAGTCGGCAGTGTTTGCTCTGCGGTTTGATGCTCCTGATTCGTCTCCATCTAAACTAGGGTTTAGGAAGTCTGGACAATTTTACTGTCTCGGGACACGAGACAGCCTACGAATTTCCCGGGACTCCAAGACTTCTATGGAAAAATCAACTTTATTATGTTTTTTTTAAACATGATACATAAATAGTTTGATCGTAAATTTTAGCCTAATAGTTGTCGCATAGCTGGCCCTACTATGTGGCAATGAATCACATTTTCGATAATCGTGTCTCGTCTCGAGTCTTGACCCGAAAGTCGCGGGACACGAAATTCACTGAATTCCCGGGTCTTTGAAACACGAGACGTCCCGGGACCCAAACCCCAATCTGAACTCTCAAACATAATTATGTAGTACATATTGTGATCCTTTCGTAGAGGACATTTAGTAGTTGTTCGTTCACTTTATAAGGTTGGTTGGAATTGTCCAACCAAACTCCATAAAAAGATAAGCTGCGAGTATTTACTAGCTCGTGGTTAGTGACCCTGGCTACGGTTCCAATAGTCGTGGGTTCGATTCCCACCGGGACAAATATTTGTGAGATAAATCGATTTCTTCGGTGTTTGTACCGTTGTGGTCCGTTTGTTGTGTAAGGGTGTGTTATTAAATATATTTAAGTATGTTTGTGTATACCACTGTCTGATATCTGTTTCTGATATCCGTAACAGTAAGTGCATAAGCAATTTACTTCGAAATCAGGCCAATGTATGTGATGTTGTGTTATATTTATTTATTAACATGTACCTATGTGTCGAAACTCCGGACAGTTAGTAGATAATTGTACCAAATAAACGGTTATTCTATTCTATCTATGTGTTTGCCTGTTTTGATCATGTAAAGACCCCTCACTATTATTAAACATAATAGAATCGTTTTACAATTTATGATACATATATAATTATGTCCCTCCCCTACATTTACCACTACGAAATTTACTAGTTGGTAATTCTTCAACTGCATAGCTAATGATACTTTTAATAATTCCAAGATTAACTAGAAATATTACCGTGTGGTACATTTATAGTGTATACAAGAACAAGCAAAAAACAGGACACAATAAATCTCACCGCGCATCATAGAGATGCATGCCTGGTGTCCTAGCTCGAAGTCGGGGTCAGCCGCGCGGAAAATTGCGAAATATCCATCTACTGCACGTACCAAGTTCCTACGTACGACTACTGCCCCACTATCTACTTCGTTACTGTGGATAGGAAGGTAATATGTGTGTACCGTGGGTACTGTGAGACACTGCTAACGATATGTCCGGAAAAAACAGCCTATACCTATGTTTCCGGTTAATAGGTACGATGGATGCTAACTAAATCAAGATTGATTACGTGATTTTTATTGCACAAAAATGAGGGCGATTGAATAAATGTTGGTGGCAACACGTTATATAAGTTGGTTTATAGAGGTATGTAAGGTATATCATACCCAAAAGGTCTTGTATATTCTTACTTAAAGGAAATTAAAACGGACAATGACAAATACATGTACCTATGTATGTATGTTTACCTCATATGAGAACAAAGAAACATTATGACAGCCACTGATGCTGATATAGACCTGTGCGTTTGTTAGGTTTACTCGTTAAACATTAGGTACTTGAGCAAATGTTCATTATTTTGTAATTTCATGTAAATATTTTTTCTTTCTTTCAAATAGTTACTTAGCCATTACCACTTAGGTACTTCCTATACCTACGTTCAACTTAAGATCAGCTGGATAGGTGTGTAACTTCATATTTGAAACTAATTTTACGGGTAAACTTGCGTGTATTATGATTTTAAACATATAAATTAGAGACCCGACGCGACGTTTCGAGCTTTTTTCAGCGCTTATGGTCACGGGCAAGACTGAAGACGACAGATACCTTAAGTTAAAGTTTAATCACTACCGCTCAAGTGAGGTATTTTGTGCGTTTCATACACAGAACTAACAAAAACCTTTGGATTTGCAATATGTTGTTGCTTTTTACGGGCCTGGAAATAATAGAGTCTTCATGATAGAATCCCACCCTAGAAAGTGGTACACTCCAACCATATTCTCAATTGAAATCAATATGTTATAATAATTATAAATAGCTTCTCATAAGGCGTCCGACCGATTTCAGCCATGGCGGCCGATCTCAACTGAGATCAGCCAAGTGCGCAGGACATATTATAGTGCACAAGTGTTCGCGCAAACACAAGTGCACTCTCTATTCCCTTACTCTCATAATTCGGTGAGACGGCAATCCGACATGACCGATGAGAGATCAGGCTCAGGACCACCGGCTTAACGTGCTTTCCGAGGCACGGGCGTTCAACCGCCAACTTCCTAACTCCGGGCTGAGTAATTTCATTACAGAAAAACTCACACAAATTTTGCCCGACCCCGGACTCGAACCGGGGACCCCTCGATCCTTACGCAGCGCTTGCTACCAATAGACCAACGAGGCAGTTAAAGCAAGCTTCTCATAACCTACCTAGAACGTTGCTCTATCATGAAGGTTTGAGGTTTGTAATCCGGATGTGGTAGTTGGGTCCGTCTAGTGCGTGTTCATTGTTCACATGACTATTGCAGACTTTGTATAAAATCAACTGTCATCTTATGTCTTGCCTATAACCCCGAACGCTGTGAAGCTGCCAGGTGTGTGTCATCACAGATGCCTCGCGCTCTCTGAAACAAAGATTTCCCCACGGTAGAACTGACTTGGATGGTGGTAAGGATCACCGTGTACCTAACCGTGTGAGTTTCTTTTTACGATACACAGTGCGACCTAAAACTATGATCTAAATTCGTCTTAATTAAAATATCAAGTAAAGATAATTTATTATCTGACTCTAATTCCATTGTAAATTTTTTAGTGTTCGCGCAAATAATAGACAATACTGTATGTATCTTCAAATTTTCCATTAGCAAAACTAGACTAATGGTCTGCGAGCGTCAGTGTTGAATATTAAATAACCGCCTACCTGCATATCAAATAACTTTAAAACAAATAAATTGCACATCTCCGTGTATTCTGCGGTAGGTCACGAGTTTATGATTTTCTACAACAGCGCTTTCATTTAGACATTGATGTAAGCTGTTCGAGATTTTTCCACGGTCCTGTTACAATACTCTCCTTTACTGTATGATCTCTCAATTGATAAGAGAATAAAACATTTCGCTTAAAATAAAAAAGTATTGGACCCGGTTTGCACAACGGTTTCACCTTTTGGGTGCGTGCTTGTAAAACAAACTATATAAAATATTGTTGTTCTACTCTTTGTCAAAAAATTACTGGAAAAACATTCAAAATTGGATGCCCTGGATATATTTGTGAGTACATAAAAATGTATCGGATCGCTGTCTGTACATGGATGATATATCTATGAAAAAGATCTTTATCGTACTTACCCAAAACAATGATTTCTGGAATTTTGTCTGTTTGTCTGTGCGCTTGTGCATGCTTTTCTCAGAAACGGGTTATCCGATCTAGATGTGGTAATCTTTAATACGCTCGCGATTAACCAAATTTACTCAAGCGCTACCTCTACATTCAAACATAACTCAAAGGTGACTGACTGGCTAACTGACTAACTGACATAGTGACCGTAGTAAACTTAAAGCTTAGTCGCATAAGGATATTGCAAAATTCTTACGGGAACGGGAGTTATTAGGAAAAAACTTTTGTATGTACAATCCTGTAGCTCACGCGAACGAGGTCGCGGGCACAGCTAGTTGTTCTATATGAAAGCATACAACATATGCAACATTTAAATAAAAATAATATGCCAATTGAAAGCTTAAAACTTCAGCTTTTATGAATAGTCATCATTATTAATATCCATGTATACTTTTTTTTATTACCGGTGTCTGAACTTAAATGGGGGGAAAATGGGATTTTGGGTAGAGTTTGACACACGACACGTTTTTTTTTTCTTAAGTATAATTTATTGATTCTATGTTTGATTTTGCTTCCCCTAGCCCTAATTACAGCACGTAGTCAATTCTTCATCGATCTTATTCTTTTTTTGACGTTGTCTTGAGGAATACCTTCCTACTCCTCTAATAAAACTGCCTTCAGTTCTTCTAGGCTCGAAGGAGCTGGATTTCTTGCTCGTACCCTTCGTTTGAGCTCGTCCCATATATGCTCGATGGGATTAAGGTCTGGACTTAGCGCAGGCCAGACTATTGTGCGCGAATCGACTTCTTGAAGGAACTCCTGAGTGTGTTAGGATGAAGTCTTCGCCAACAAATCCTGCGTAGTGCACAATATGTTCCAGGAGAATATTTGTGATGTACCCATCAGCTGCCAGTCCATTCCCTTGGCCTCACAAAAATGAGCTCGGTTTTACCCTCCAACGAGATACCAGCCCACATCATGCAAGAAACGCCACCATGTAAAACAATTTTTGAATGTAGAGGTAGCGCTTGAGTCGATTTGGTTGCTCGCAAGTGTATATAATAAATTTAAAGATTCACTAGCACAGCTAGTTTATAATTTTAATAATAACGTAAAGTATATATTTACTTTATTCGATACCTAGTACCTTACACTCTCCTAAAGGTGGTTGCAGACAAGATCGACAGTCCAATGTTTCATCACAGCGATGCGTTACATTTAGCACCAAATTGACGTGATTTTTAAGTGGAAATAGGTGAATATTTTATCAACGTTATTTTACATACAGCTTCAGTACAAGTGCCATAATTGTTTTTTAAGACGACATGGCTTGATCGTGAAAATAGCCACTGCACGGTAAAAAATAATCTATATCTATACTAATATTATAAAGAGGAAAGATTTGTATTTTTGTATTTTTGTATGTTTGTAATGAATAAACTCAGAAACTACTGGACCGATTGCAATAATTTTTTCACCATTAGAAAGCTGCATTATTCAGAAGTAACATAGGCTATATAATATTTTTAAAAAAATTAGGGGTCCTTACTAAAACTCCAATAATGTAACCCAAGGTGTAAAAAATTTACCTGAAAAATTCCTTACGTCGCGTACGCTGCGAAAACTATTGATGATAGAACAAAATCATTTACTACGACTTTGTAGAACTTATCATTATCTATAAAAAGTGTCGCGACAGCATATGTCTAAATATTATAGTTATGTCACAGTAAGCGGTTTTTTATTCGAAAAATTTAATTTATATGCCGCCACATGAAAAGGCTCTTTATTTGTACCTTGGTATTAATCCTTATCAAAATAAATTACTTTATATGCAAGACGGCTTCAATACCTATTTATGACTTTTTGAATTATTCAATTCTGACATTTCATTCGGAAGATATCACGAGTTTAAAAATGCAAGTATTAGAAAAAAGTCGCGTGGTTGCCGCCACCGCGCTCAGTTATCCAGCATGCGATGTAGGCTCCGTGTAAGCATCACTGGGGTACGGGGGAGTCAATGTAATATGTAATATAATATATATATATATATATATATATATATAATAATATTATAAAGAGGAAAGGTTTGATTTTTTGTTTGTTTGTTTGTTTCGAATAGGCTCCGAAACTACTGCACCGATTTGAAAAAATCTTTCACTGTTGGAAAGCTACACTATCCCTGAGTGTCATAGGCTTTTTTTAGATAAAAATAGATTTCTCTTACGGGGTTAAAATATATTACATAGAGATAGAGATATCCCCGAAGCGAAGCGAGGGCGGGTCGCTAGTAGAACTATATGTAAGTATACTACCTTATAAACAAAAAAAAAACCGCCTTCAAAAACACGACTCACTAAAAATTACAAAATAATATAATACGAACATTAATCTGGGTATGAATTTGATATGTTGTTGAAGGCGGTGCCAATTAAATTTTTGAGGAAAACTGCGTGAAATATAAACGGCACCGCCTTCAACAACATATCAAATTCATACCCAGATTAATGTTCGTATTATATTATTTTGTAATTTTTAGTGAGTCGTGTTTTTGAAGGCGGTTTTTTTTTTGTTTACAATTTTTTTTCATCCTTTTTAGTGTTAATTTTTTTTACGCCCTATTAGTTAAGCTCACCTATAATTCTACTGATATTATAACCAGTAGTATCAATATGTACACAGATTTGAAAGAATAATCCCTTTACTCCCAACTATTAAGGAGTTGACCTTCCATCATCAGCTCAGCATCATAACATTATGATTGCCAGAAGCAAATGCCAATATAACTTCAGAAAATATGTAAAACGCGGTACATGTGCCTATAAAATTTGAGGGTTGCCCTCGATTTCTCCTGGATCCCATCATCAGATCCTAGACTGGTCAACCTAATAGTTTAGCTCACCTGTAATGCTACTGATATTATAACTAGTAGTCTTAATATGTATACAGTAGGTATTAAAATAATTATTATTCTTTTACTCATAACTATTAAGGAGTTGACCTTCCATCATCAGCTCAGCATCATAAAATTATGATAGCCAGAAGCAAATGCCAATATGACTTCAGATAATATGCAAAACGCGGTACATGTCCCTATAAAATTTGAAGGTTGCCCTCGATTTCTCCAGGATCCCATCATCAGATCCAAGACTGGTGAAAATGGGACCACCTCGGAAGTGAACTCTATCCAACCAAAAAAAAATTTTTGAAATCCGTCTATAATTGACGAAAATATCGGTGAACATACATAAAAAAAAAAAAAAAAAAAAAATATTATACATACAGACGAATTGAGAACCTCCTCCTTTTTTTTGAAGTCGGTTAAAAATACGGAGTAACACGGTTCCTCTTCCACTTAGAGAAGAAGGTACCAATTTTTAGCCTTCTACCTTGAAAATTATGAAATGCTCCATACAAACTTTCACCACACACTTTGGGAAACCCCCTAATATGAAATATAAATTTCCAAAAACGGAAAAAAATTACAATACCATCGTCTTCTCTATCTAAAGAACCGAATCTATGTCACAGTGTTGAAAATATAAAGAAAGGATGATGTCCTGATTCTAGATGGTTTCTTAATTTTCTGTCCATTGTTGGTGCATTTGCTATACAACGGAATGTTACGGGTAAATGCACACTCGCTGTGAGCATTGTCCATGTATTGCATGTGCCCAACACAACGTCGAGCATTCGCAGAAACGTTACATTTTGGAAATAACTGAGCCTTTGAACGTTACACAAGACCGAAACGCTCGTGGAAATGCTCAAGTTTATACCTACTCACCTCTCCGCGTCACTCATGCAAAGGCTCGACGAAATGTTACACCAATTTGCTCGTTGGTTTTTAAAAGGCTGTAACAAAACATCGAGGATGGTTGTATGGTAGAGAAGAAAGTCAAATATAAGTCAAGGATATATAAATCATTTAAATTATCCCAAGGAAGAGTGCCTGACAAAATATAAAGGCAAACACAACTTACTTAGCAATTGTTAAAAATTAGATAGCAAATTTTTTAATCAACTCTCATAGATATCCGCCACATGCAACCAGCCACTCTGACGCAGACAAATGATCGATATTCTGATAAAAGTAAATGCTCTAATCTAGGTGTTCTCACCTATAAGATAGTCCGTTTTTCCTTTCGATGTACGGAATTCTCTTGGAAATGCCAAAAACAGACATCAGCTAATCATCTGAATGGAGACGGTACATGACGTTTGGACTAAATTTATAGCTATAGCATGAATCGCCGCTTAACTAAGAACCGGCGCCAAATAATATACCCCTTAATTGAGAGCGGACTCCAAACGACGGCTGTTTCGGCGATCAATGAGCCCTCTAGAGGAAAACTTAGTTTTGTCGCCTCAGTCTGAGGTATGAATAAGGAAATCCTAAAAAATTAACTAAGAGGTACAGTCACAGCTAAAATACTTAAGTACTCATAATGTTAGTTTCGTCACAGATTATAAAATGTCTGATGAGGTAAAATAATATAATAGTCGTCGATGAGCCGTCTACTAATCATTTGCGATAAAAATCGCAAAGCCAAAATTAGCTATGATACTCGCACTCTTTCCAATGGACTAAAGTCAGAAAAGAAATCATATTATATACCGGAGCCGCTTTTAGATGACTGATTTGACACTTTTTTTTATATTTTGCATTTATCCTTGTTAAGAGAAACATATTTAGCGAATCATAAAGAACAACTTTTAAAAATTTGACGTTATTTCAAAATGTCAAATGCACCTTATTATCTAATTATTATTTGTCTTTAATTATCTAAAATAATTGAATTATAAAAAAAACTTAAAATGTCTACTCTTTATTACGCTTTTACAAGGTTACGCCGTTTTCATAGTGACGTAATGGGTAATAGTCACCAGGTATTTTTCAAAAATAGGATGAAGGATTTAATCAGTATTGTATATTAAAAATAAATATATTTTAAAATGAGAAACTTTAATTCAATCTTCTGGATGTGAATAAATGTTTTTAATAAAAAAATGTTTCAATTAGACCTTGCTTGGTTATAAAGTGGAAATAACTGTGTCTTATATACTTCGGCAATTTTACCGTTGTCCCTCACTAGTGCAGTCAGTCTGACATGTGTCAAATCAGTCAACTTAGAGCGGCTCTGGTATAAAGCTTACAAGATGTTAGAATTTGTATTTAGGCAAAGTTTGGAATTTAATAATGCCGACACACTAATGTTGTTATATAATAGTCTTGTCAGATCACCACCGCATCGCATGGAATCCTAAGTACAAATTATACCTAAATATGCTTGAAAGGATCCAAAATAAGTTTTATGATCAAGAAATGAGTTTGGGTACTTTTTGTAACTTTATCAGTCAGCCTTGGTGTTGGTTGCTACTTAGCAGTGCTATACAGCACTTAACATCAATGTTGTCCTAGTTAAGTTTTAATTATAAGATGATTATTTTTACACCTCTGTTGGGTACTTTAATAGTGTTACCTTTTTAAGATACCTACTTTTGTAATAATTAGTGGTGGAAACTTTTTCGGCTTTTCGGCAAGTGTGCTACATATGCTATGTGTTAATTTTAAGTGAATTGTATAATTGCTGATTGTTTTCCTTAAATGAAGAAAATAAAATAAAAAAATCAAATAATTATTATGTACATAAATAATTTAAAATTATGTGCAGTAGGTACCTAATCTGGTCGGATATACAAGATTTAGCTATTTTTATGGTAACCAGGTTGTAAAGACCCTAAAATAGGTTTGTTTACATTTATTCTTTATCGGATTTGGCTGAAGTATAGTTTATACATATCTACTATAAAAAATATGTTGAACAAAACTGATAAAAATAATATCTACTATAATTACAACAAAAACTAACATAAACAAAAAACAACATTTAGTGTGACAGTAAATATACATCCAGTCAGCATGTGTCTGAAAGGACTCCACGGCACTGGTCTTCCTACTGCTCTAATGTTTTTTTAAGACACCTTCGCTTGGGCTGAACCGATTTCTTGTATGTTGAAATCACACCTACGACATCGTACCGTCGTATCGATTTTTAGTTGTATCAATAATTAATGAACGCTACGAATAAGATTTTAGTTTTCCTTTATCTAATTCTTTCACAATAACGCAACTTAGAGACATTAGTGTATGTTGTTTCTACCTACTAACATAACTACTGCTTTCTAGAATCACGATTTGTTCAAACGTTATCCTAGCAGTTAACTGCATAATTGTTCTATTGGTAGCAAGCGCTGCGTTAAGACCGACAGGTCCCCGGTTCGACTTCGAGATTTTCTGTAAAGAAATTACTCAGCCCGGAGTTAGGAATTTGGCGATGGCACGCCGCCCGTGCCTCGGAAAGCACGTTATGCCGGTGGTCCTGTGCCCGATCTCTCATCGGTCATGTTGGATTGCCGTCTCACCGAACTATGAGAATAAGGAAACAGAGAGTGCACTTATGTTGGCGCGTATACTTGTGCACTATAATATGTCCTGCACACTTGGCTGATCTCAATTGAGACCGGCCGCCATGGCCGAAATCAGTCCGACGCCTTATTTATATTCTAGCGGGAAATGCAATATATCGACCCTGAAAACGCATAAATTATATTTTTTGTGCATATTGACTCACAAATACTTTTAAGCTAAACGCTATACGTGCTTTTTAACTCAAAGAAGAATTTTGTTAATAGTTTTCTTTCGAAAACTACAACACGCACGAATTTATTAATCAGCGCACATATAGTTCATCTGTTGTAAATGTACAAAGCCTATTATGTGAGCTTATTCTAAGTGCCCGCACTAATTTTTGGTACCATTCATATCTCACTAATAGGCGTGTCGACTGGGTCAAAATCTTATTATTCTATTTAGTCCGTAAGTTAGTTTATACAAAAATATGGAACACATATTATTTTTTTGTTTTTCAATTGATTGAAAAATGACAAAATTATGGCTTATCAAACTTCTGGAATGGGGGCTTGGGACGTCACGGCTAGGTATAAAAATTGTACCATAACGTGACGTCATACGAAACTTCTAAGCACTATATCTTCATGATTTCTTGTTTGTGAAACAAAATAAAAAATACGAGTACAATATTTTTAAATAATCTAAATAACGTTTTTTTTTAGTCGTCTCGCCTATTACACTGGTCGACAGGATTTTGTAAAAGATACCAATTTATTTTATTCTGAAGGTTTTTGATGTGCTAAATATAATTATCTTTGGTATATATTATATAATTATCTCTACCACATCAGGTTTTCGAGTATCATGAGCCTAAAAATCCAAAAATGCGTTTTCGGGTCACTTTCTGTGAAGTGTAGGAAACCTAATATATTTTCTGACAAACATTTACAAAGATAGACATTTAAATATAACTCTTGAGCCTTCAGATACCGGTGAGTTTGCTCAGATATCATTTTTCTACTACAAGATATACAACTTTCAAATTTGTGATTTTTTTTCCATACATTTATGATCGTCCTGTTTGTAAGGGGCGAAATTCAAAAATTTCAAAATTGAATATCTTGATTTAGATAAAAGGTATCTAAGCAAACCCAACGGTATTTATAGGAGCAATATTTATTCTTAAATGACATGTTTGCAAATGTTAGTTAATAAATATATTAGGTTTGCTACAAGTACCAGAAAAAGACCCAAAAACACATTTTTTGGATTTTTAGGATGAGATATCTTATAAACTTGACGTGATAGAGAAAACTTGTATAAGAAAACAGTGTTTGGCGCATCGAAAACTTTCGAAAAACTTTACTTTGGTTCCAGATATAAAAAAAAAGTCGAAATTTGTCGACCAGTGTTATTGGGTAGGTAAGTAGCGCTAGGGTAACGCACACAAAATAGGAACACAGCACTTCTGTGCTCTGTGACTACAGTTAACACGTCTGCGCATATAACTCTCTTCCGAGCACCCCTTTACGCTAGAGTTTAAAATCCAGTGTGAAGATTGCGCTAGAACAACAGCGGCATTGTATACGTAGATATCAAGCCGGCCATTCGAGAGGGTCGAAGGGCCCTTCGCCGTACAGCGCCCAGCCACTGACGAAGTCGCTCTCGACCTGAAGTAACGTGACTTCATCGGAGCAATACAATCCGATCTAGATGCCTAACATGCCTTATAGGGGTGTGAGCCTTCCGCTCCCCCGCCAGCCCGGTGAAGTTCTAGAAGCCATTTTAGGCTAACAGCTTAGTCCTTTCGAAAAAAAAAAAAAAAATAACATGCCTTAGACAGAGCTAGTTGGGTGAATTGATAAGACGTAGGTAGGTATGTACTTGTAACATACCTACCAATGATTGCATAAAACCATATGACTAAGATAACGCAGGAGAAAATGAAAGTCTCTCCTTTAATGCGCTATACATTAAATTAGGGATGATTTTATGATATGGCAAAAACCTATGTACTACTACTGTTTACTGCATGCCATTTGAATTAAGTATAATAAGGGTGAAAAAATTGCAATGTTACACACGTTATGGATTTTTGTTTTCGACGTTGTTCCGATTCCAAAGTAAGTTACTTGTGCAAGCACTTGTGTTACGATATTAGAAAAATAAACAGTGGTATAAACAAATATACTTAGCTAAATATGTAAAGAACGTCCAGACACGGAACAAAGTCCGATGTTCAAGTCATGAGTGGGATCGAATCCCACAAGTCTTGGCGCAAGATACAAGAGCATAAGCTACCCAATGCGTCATTAAGCCAGTCGAACTATGTTTGTATATTTTTTATCGGGAAAAGATCACTAATTAATAGAGATAAGGTAACTTGTAGATACCCTACTAAAATTGAAGCGAAGCCTATTGCTTGTTTTTTGTTAAGATTTTTTCAAAGTGAAATAAAACATAAAACGTTTCTTCGTTGTTTTTATTAATGTATGATAATGACAGAACTTTATCTACCAATATTAAAGAATCTACCCATGGATCAAAAGAAACCTTTACAACTCACCCAATTCAGTATTTTAAAATAAATGTTTTAAAAAAAGGTACTATTATTAACTCATATGCACCAAAATAATACAGAAAGCATAGGTGTCCTGCAATGGTTTGTTATTACAAGATATGAAAATTGATCTAAGAATGAAATTGAGTACAGAATATCACCTCGGAAAAGGAGTATCGCCGTATCGCCGCTAGAATCGCGCTGAGAACGTGGCTTGAGCGGAGGCCATTACGTTACCTACTATTCCAGTTAGTGTCGTGGTAGCGAAAATTTAATATAAAACATATTGAACGGCTGAAGTCGATACGATGACTATCCCTACACGAGTTAATATTCATTAATCGCCCAATTTGGCAACAAATATTACTATTCGTCTTGGTTCAGATTTAGAACATAAAGAAACTAAGTACCTACTATTATATCTTCATATTACGTGTACAAATATAACAAAATGCATCTAACAATATGGAGCTTTATAATAAATTTCAATGCACTATATTTTGTACAAGTACCACATCTCAATAACATAAGGTAGACTCCCATATACATTGTAATTTATTAGATTAGTAAAAAATAACAGTTTTAATTTACGTTTTATGACATATTTCAAAAAGTCATAAATACGTAAAATAAAACGGCAATTTCCATGAACTTTAATATTAGCCAAGACCATGTAAAAATTCAAATTAAATATGTATTTATTTATAACAATCACCATTTTAAAAGTACAAAAAGACACCTTGCAACCCGCATGATCTATTTTCCGTCTTGTTTACTTTAGAACCCAGTGTTTTGATTTAGCACAATAAATAAATCTCCATATATTTTTTAAAACTTCATTTCTTTCGTTGCGACATAATTATTATGATCTCCATCAGGTTTTTGCACATAGGAAATTATAAACATGCTTAAATGGTAATTATTACATGAGATGTACCTTTACCCGTAAGCGGATCGATTATAATTACATATATGAGACTATAGAGACTTATAATCTACAGGACATTTTAAATACATAATCCAATAAAATACAATAAAAATAAATCAAATTAATGATCCACGGAATTTTACCCATACTAACATAAACATTTAGCATAATAATAGTATGCTTTACGAAGGAATGTCATCAGTAGAAATTCTATGAGATTACACAATATAAGTCTTACCATTAGTATAAATTTCACGTTACATTGATATGGCAACATTTTAAGTAATAAGAAAGTGTATGGTAACAAATGTCATGTCTTAAGATAGAAGCCTAAATTCCGAAAGATTTAAAATATGGTAACTAAGTTACGAGTAAAAAGTCTTCGTGTTATGTGTAGGTACTTAGAGCTAACGACCGATCTGTTGTGACGACGGGTCCAGAAACACCACAAATAGTAGAAACACTGCATATCACTCTCACTTAACTATCAATATAAAGAAGGGCAACATATTTCTTGTAACATGGAAAAATGTTCTTCGAGAATGTAATATGTTTAAGTGTCATGCGTGATTCTTCATTATTTTAATTACTCGCCTGATTCATTATAAATTTATATGCCTTATAGATGATTCGTAATGAACATACATGATATTTGTGTGTGATGTACGTAGATATCATACTGATATGTATCAGATCTTTAATATAATGGAAACCATGAATCAGAGCGGCCACTAAAGAAGATCACCCAGATAGAAACAAATATGATGAAAGAACAAATGAAAATAATATCTTAATGACGACCGTTGTCAACTGCTTATAAACCTAGATTTGTCTTCTTCCCTTCCCTTGTCATAAGTAGACGCAGCAAGCAGTCGACGACCCCGAGAGCGGCGTTAGGAGGGAAAGTACGAAAAGACCAGCGACTGTAAATCATAAACCGCGACACATTCCACAATACCGATTATCTAAATAACCATGACCTCTTAAAACAAATTTGTATATTTCTGGTACTAAAATAAATACTTCTAATATGTAAACATTTATCACTTTGAATATTGCCCGTCCTTACTTGTATAATTATTACTCTATTTTAGCAACACAATATACAATTATTATTATTATTGAATACTTAAACTAGCTTATTCGAGGTAAAATACTACAATATATTTAAAGCAACTCTAATCTTCTACATTCTCGGAATGTTGTTTTACAAAATATAACTACACGCTTATATACACGATACAAACTATAAAAAATACACTGTGATTACAATACAGATTGCTACAATAAGAGTGATATAATAAAAACAATAATATATTAAGAGATTCATTCTTTGGAAGATTTCGATAGCCTTACAGAGGGTAAACTTATAAAAGCAGTGACAACTGCTCAACCAATGTTTAGGTTTTTAAATAAATATAACACACTACAAGTATGTAGTGTTATATATATTATGTCAAATTCTAAAATTATATAGGTGTACCTTCCAAAACAATAATTTTTAAATTAATTTATTTGTTACGGCCGCGTATACACAATGAAGAATACCAAAGGTACATGTGTACAAAAATAATTATGTGTATGCTCATATCAAGTGTATATTCACAACTGCCTCGTTGGTCTATTGGTAGCAAGTGCTGCGTTAGGACCGAGAGGTCCCCGGTTCGAGTCCGGGGTCGGGCAAAATTTGTGTGAGTTTTTCTGTAATGAAATTACTCAGCCCGGAGTTAGGAAGTTGGCGGTTGAACGCCCGTGCCTCGGAAAGCACGTTAAGCCGGTGGTCCTGCGCCCGATCTCTCATCGGTCATGTCGGATTGCCGTCTCACCGAATTATGAGAGTAAGGGAACAGAGAGTGCACTTGTGTTTGCGCGCACACTTGTGCACTATAATATGTCCTGCGCAATTGGCAGATCTCAATTGAGATCGGCCGCCATGGCTGAAATCGGTCGGACGCCTTTATTTATTTTATTTATATTCACAACAATACAACATCGTTTAAGGGCCACAAAATAGGCCCGGTCAAAAACTAAGACTATAACAAGATATTGATATCCAGACACCTAGAAATTTTAATATTAAATAAAGAATAAAAAGCTACCTTAACACCAATATTCCCGAATTATTACAAATCCGATAGGGCAATGAATTGAAACCATTCCATGCCAAGTGTCATTGAGATTTCGTCACAGGTGTGTGCACCGCTCACAGCGGCTCACTCAATAACAAATCTTGATTTAGTAGTATAATAGGTTGCAGCAACAAAGTTGTTTCATATTCTGTTATTCTATATAATTGCACTCCAAGTAACTACCGTTTTTACCTTACATTCTTTTAAATGTAAAGAGTATTTTTCTCGATAATATAAAAACATTCGTGAATGATTTTTGACTGAACACAAATTCTATAATTTCGGCCTTCTCCATTCGTCAAGGACCGGATATAATAATTTAAGTTTATACATGACATTGTAAGTATAAGAATAAATATAGCGTCGAAGGTAAAAAATAATGACAGACACATATGAAACCTTGACAAACAAAAAGCATTTAATCTTGATAAAATTGTTATTAAATTTTTTTCTCAATATAATTGATTTTTCTTAATTTCCTTACTATTTGCTTACAAGCTGCTGTCAAGACTTTTTCGACACATAGGAAGACGAGCGGCCTTGCTTTGAAAAATTGTCCACGAAAGCGAATACCGGCCAGAGGCGTAGCTTGGTAATAACAGAGGGCCCCGAGACCACATTTAAGACCACAATTACAATTTGTGTCGAGATCTCTTTTGACTTAACGAAAAAGTTGCTCGAGATTAAGGGCATAGCTACAGCCTTATTTATGCGTTAATACGTATTAACGATACGGAGCCGCAGATCCTTTACCTTACTCACATGTTAAGAGGAGAGTAGAGAACTTAGAAGCAGGAAAAGTAAAGTAGGTAAGTACCTTCTTCACTCTTCATTTTAAAACTTCAACTAATCATGACACAGGGCCCCACTAAGGAGCGCTACGCCACTGCACGGGAGCTCTAAAGTTTACATCGCCCAGGGGCGCTTTTATATAGGGTTATTCGTTACTCGTTACAGTATGGTAGTTATTTAATATTAGTTCGCTTGACCTGGTTCAGTGGTCGGGCTGCGCGGGCTAGAGCGGCAGCGGCGCGTCGTCGCCGGGCAGCGCGTGCACGCGCGCCGACAGCAGGTTGTGCAGGATGAACACCGCCGGCTTCGGGCTGCCCTCCATGTCCAGCTCCTGCGAACAACGGCTCGATGTACGAGTGGAGGGCGAAGCGGTCATCGACCTCTTTTACACATTGAATGCCAACTACGCAATATTGCGTAGGCACTAGTGATGCTGGGGGCCAACTACGTATTTAAATGTGTGTTCGTGCTATTAGGCCTCCTGGAAAGTTCTTTAGGTTCGTTGGCATCTCTAAAGGTGCATTTACATTAAACGAGCGAATGCTCAACAAGAGCATTCTTGAGAACAAGAGCATTCTTATAGTGAATATTCTACACTAAGAACAACGAAAGAATGCTCTACGCCTGTTTACACTAGAAGAATTTGATGGAGTGGGGATAGAATGAGCATTCGCTCGTTTGATGTAAATGCACCCTAATAAGACATCACATTGAAAAAAGTAACTTTATTATTTAAAAACTATTTAAATCACAAAATTTCTAGGACCCTTTGAGGCAAAAGAAGTACGGTTTTGTAATGAAAACAAAAATTAGTTTTATAACCAAATAAAAAAAAATGTTGTTATGCCTTAATGTTAACAGTGGAGTGTCCGTCTGATTTCGGCCATGGCAGACGAATTGGACATCAGACTACTTGCTTGCATGAAAAATATTTCACCATTGGAAAGCTACATAGGCTACATTTTATCCCGGTACGGAAGTACTTCCCTCGGGAAGCGGGTGAAACCGCATGAACCACCTAGTGAGAAATAAGGGAGGTGTCTATTATTTGCGCGAGCACTTCACATTTGAAATGAAACTAATTTTAAAGATTAAACTCGCGTGTATTGTTAATCTAAACATATTATTTAGAGATCTGATGTTTCGGGCTATTTACAGAGCTATTGTCACGGGCAAGACTCTTGCCTAGCTTTTTTTTAAATATTTTTTATAAATTCTTTCTTTCTTTCAATTTGGTTAGATAAACATGAACAGTGGCTGATAGCTCCTTTTAAGCATATAATTGCTTGTGTCAGGAGGCACCGCTCTTCTTTATACATTGCATATTTAAATGTGTTATTTATTTATTTATTGCACACATAAAAGTACATTACACAGTAGGTACAATTTATGAACCCTGTAAGGGTGTCGCAAATAAAACCGATTAGTAATAAAATAAGGGAAACAGATATGAACATAACATTTTAATGTTAAGACAGCGTAATTTGCTACTCCCAATAACGCGTGTAGACCCATAAAAGACTAATATTTAGTGTAATGGAACGCGAAAGTCTAAAATCGTACATTAAGACAGCATGTTTGAAAGTGACAGCTAGTGTGCATGTAGTAGTCGATTTCAAATAAGACATGTGCAGGTGCTCACCAGCGTGTCGTCGTCGGCGAAGTGCAGCCAGAGCGCGGCGCGGTCGTCGTCGGCGGAGGCCTTGAGCGCGTGCAGCGGGCGGCGGTACAGCGCGCGCGCGCCGCCGCGGCCCAGCGAGCCCGCCGCCTCCCACACGCACACGCCGCCCGCGCCCAGCGCCAGCCGCGCGCACGCGCCGCGGTACCGGCAGCCTGCGCGCACACGTATCACGGTCACTTTAGATTTTTTCATACAAAAGTTTTTTTCCCTAAACTAACTCCCGGTCCCATGAGAATTATGCAACTAAGCTTTAAGTTTACTAAGTTACCTGGATGCCAAATTTCAAACGTCCAATTTAAGCGGCTCAGATTTTACATACAAAATTCCCGTTCTATGAATTCCTTAGAGTAACTCTACGTTACCTGAGCTACATCCCTTCCAAATTTTAAGTGTCTTCGTTTAGCTGTTTATTCGGACAGGGTTTATTGGTGGGGGCGTCCCGTAGTCGGAGCTACGGCCTGCGGCGAGCTTGAAGGGCAGTAGTATTGTAGGGTCGCGAGCGTGTACGGTACGCTAGGGGTGAGAGCCATCCGCTCCTGTGCAAGTCCGGTGATGATGACAAGGCTTCTCCAAGCCATCATCGTAACAGCCCGTTCACACTAATTGTAAGTCGCACAGACTAAAAGTCGAATACTCTGGTCACCATACAAATCGCGCCTCATCCAATGTGAACAGCTATATAAAGTGTATGATGACCAGAGCATTCGACTTTTAGTCATATGCGACCTTACGACTTGTGTGAACGGGCTGTTATTTATTTATTGCCTTGACCTTAAAACTATTATTACAGGATATTCCTAGCTACGAAATAGCATGGCCCATTTATATTACCAACTAACATTTATATTATTCTTATTTAACTATATAATAAACTAGCTGTGCCAGCGACTTCGTTTGCGTTTCCCCTGTTTTTTACACATTTTTCATTGTATCTTTGCTCCTATTGGACGCAGCGTGATGTAATATAGCCTAAAGCCTTCCTCGATAAATGGTCTATACAACGCAAAAAATTTTTTTCATATCGAACCAGTAGTTCCTGAGATTAGCGCGTTCAAACAAACAAACAAACTCTTCAGCTTTATAATATTAGTATAGATTTATTGCCTTGACCTTAAAACTATTATTACAGGATATTCCTAGCTACGAAATAGCATGGCCCACTTATATTACCTACTAACATTCATATTATTCTTATTTAACTATATAATAAATAAAGAATCCACTCACGGAAGGTGAACTCGGGCACGGCGCGCACGGCGTGGTGCGCGCCGTCGACGAGCGCCTGCGCCACGGCGGCGAGGTCGTGCGGCGTGTCGGGGCGCAGCGCGCGCACGGCCAGCCCCGCCTGTGTGCCCGCGCGCACGCCCAGCGCCGCGCCCGCCCCGCGCCGCCACCACGCCAGCCGCGCCGCCGCCAGCGCCAGGCTCTCCGCCGGCGCGCACCACGCCTCCGCCGACCACGGCGCCGCCTCGTACAGCCTGTGGAAAACGTTCAGCATCATCAACCCATATACGTCCCCACCGCTGGGGCACGGGCCTACCCTAAACTAGGGCGATAAGGCCTCAGTCGAGTGCGGGTCGGTCGACTACACGACCTTAGAATTTCTTCTTAGGTGTGCAGGTTTCCTCACGATGTTATCCTTCACCGTTAAAGCGTCGAATGATGGTACATCATCATCATCATCATCATCATCAGCCCATATACGTCCCCACTGCTGGGGCACGGGCCGACCCTAAACTAGGGCGATAGGGCCTCAGTCGACCGCGCTGGCCGAGTGCGGGTTGTCGACTACACGACCTTAGAATTTCTTCTTAGGTGTGCAGGTTTCCTCACGATGTTATCCTTCACCGTTAAAGCGTCGAATGATGGTACATATGAATTTCGAATTTGAAAAACACGTCGGTACCTGGCGGGGTTTGAACTGGCGACCTCTCGCATGGCAAGTGACGACCTTAACCACTCGGCCATCGACGCTTTTAGAGTGAAGAACGTTACTGTGTCTCAATTTCACAATGGGACGGTATATATTGGAACGTTGAATGTATTTGTAAAACGAATTCATATTCTAGAACATACAATTTTTTGCAATGTACTAGATGTTGTGGTGTGACGTCATACCACAAAGTTCATTTTGTATGAAAAGTGCAAACGATCAGAACTTAAACATGTATAACTTTTTAAATTTTGGTTGTATGTCGAAACGACTTACACACATGTGTCGATTTAGATTATCACTCACTTTATAGATACTAATTATCAAAAATCATGAATTTTCTCCATTTAACACTTCTTTTTTAAATGACATTCCTTCTTTTTCCTAACGATCTACGATGATGGCTCGGAGTAGCCTTGTCATCAGCACCGGATATGCGGGCTCTCACCCCACGCCTAAGTAGGCATGAGGTTTTTTTTTATATGAGGCTAACAAGATGACCACACTCCACCTAATGGTAAACGGTAGTGTGATCCACATATGAGGTCCAACTGCAGCATGATTGATTATTCCTGACGTGATATTGTCAATATCTCCAATCATATAGCAGTTACGTCTTGCCATCTAATGGATTTCTCATACGCGAAAACCCTCATTCAAACACGATAAGAGCGTCATTTGGTCATGACCGTTATGTGATGCGAGAAGCCAGTTCAAACAACTCCACATATTGATGTGTTTTCAAGTTTAAAAATTATATCATACGTTTTTCGAAGCTCTTACACTGAAACGTAACAAGGA
Organism: Maruca vitrata; assembly: GCA_039566165.1. Lineage (NCBI taxonomy): Eukaryota > Metazoa > Arthropoda > Insecta > Lepidoptera > Crambidae > Maruca > Maruca vitrata. Next base: position 10,969,658 of record CM076914.1, on the reverse strand, counting down.
AACCTTCCACACCTGTGTTTAAAATTTAAAATGATGTCATTAGCACATGGGCTACTATAAAGAAGCACCTGTAATTATAAAGCTTCTACCTTGCTTTCTTTAGAAAGAATTGAGAAGTCTATGTGAGATACAAAAGTGACAGTTATTACTACTGAAAAGTTTTGAAGAAAATATAATACTACCTTAACTCCCGGTCTGTTATCGCGACGAAAGTCGGCTGCCACCCCTCTGCCTCGTCGGAGCTATCCGATCCACCCGATGCACTCATCTGTCAAAAAATGGTGTGTATGTTACAGGAGATGTATGTAATTCATAACTTATGGTAAATGTAGTTATAGGCTTGACACAAAATATTGTTTCGAAGGTTCTTTAAGGGTCCGCCCCCATCCGATAATTGGTGACTGATTTTTCACTGATTGCAATGGAGCAACATACACGTCCTACAAATATTCGATCGATATATCATACAAAATAAAATCGGCCCTACAAAAAAACGAGTGGGACACATGTACTATGTAGAGTATACTATCTAGTGCCCAATGACTATCAATTTTACATTTGACATTTTGTATAAATATTGCACGCCACCCACTTGGCAAGTTATAGCAGTACAATCATTAGTTTAAGACCCATGCCTGTATGCTTACCTACAATTGCAATAAAACTATTTGATTTGATTTATGCTTCAAGCTGGCCAACATAAGGCATATTTTATTTTTAACACAAAGTCCGGCCCATATTGGTTTGTTACATATGATTTTAAGCTTTCGCGTTCCATTACACTAAATATTAGTCTTTATTGGTCTACATGCGATATTAGGAGTAGCAAATACTTAGCTACTTACTGCCCGACGTTTCGACTGGGTTACACCAATCAGTTCGCTCGCGACCATGATTGGTGTAGCACCATAAAGACTAATATTTAGTATAAGGCATATTATTATTACATGGTCCTGCGGCGGGCGCCTGGCGAGCCACCCGGCGTAGCGCACGTCGCCGACCAGCGGGCGGAGCCTTGGGCGCGCGCGGGCCAGCGCGGCGCGGGCGGCGCGGCGCGCGGCCGCGTGCAGCGCGCGGTGCCAGCCCGCCGCCGCGCCGCCCGTGCCCGCGCGCAGCGCCAGCGCGTGCACGCCGTCCGGGGAGTACACCTCGATCGTGCGGTCCTCTGCAACAACGTAAACACATTGTCTTACTCTTTGTGACCCAGTTTCACTACCAACGGTTCCAAGAGTCGTGGGTTCGATTCCCACCCAGAGCACATGGGACTAATATTTGTGTGATGAACATCGGTGTTTGTCTCGGTGTGTTATATTTAAGTATATTTGTGTACCCACTGTTGATACTGATATCCGTGATACAAGTAGTTTATTACACTAAGGCTGGTTTTAGTATAGCACTGACCGCCATATTATATGGAGCGGATCTCATACGCGCGGATTTGTTCCACAGATAATTAGTGTCACACAAAATACAACCTTAAATGTTTCTTGGAGTTACATATAGGTCTGTACAGAGCGATCCGTACTGACGGTAAGTACTATCGGAGTATTTGGCGGTCGACCACCTATAAGGTGAAAATCGCTTGGCGCTTATACGTCTGTCAAAGCAAGCCCCGCCCAAATTGTGTCCGAGAGCCTGCAAGAATTTTTCGGTAGGTATATGAGGCAAGCTGAAAACTTGTCCTATACCTTTAATATTATAACTCAACACAAAACCGCAGACCTGGCTGAGTACCGGGGCTAAACCAAACCCCCAATTTTTCTTATTTTAAAATATATTTTATAATCCAAAAAAATATACTTTGTCAGTTCACCTGACAGGTAGAAGTTCCATCGAAATAATTTGTCTTACAACGTGAGTCTTATTTTTTAGTTATAAATAAAAAGTTCCACTTCAGTTTTGCCGACTTCTCACCAACATCAATAATACCGGTTTTGGAGCGGATAACAGTGTTTAATACCGGTTTTGGAGCGGATAACAGTGTTATTATTGATGTTGGTGAGAAGTCGGCAAAACTGAAGTGGAACTGGGCAGGTCACGTTGGTCGAATGGACGCCGGGAGATGGGCAAAACTTGTCACCGAATGGCAACCTAACGGTCGTCGGCCAAGGGGAAGACCTAAAAAGAGATGGCGGGATGATCTCGACGCTCACGACCCAAACTGGCCATCTCAAACCAAAGATCGGCAGAAATGGAGAGAGTTGGGGGAGGCCTTTGCCCAGCAGTGGGACACTATAGGCTAGATAAAAAAATAAAAAAAAAAAAAAAAAAAGAAAAGATGAAAAATATTTTTGGGGGTTTGCTTTAGCCCCGCTACTCACCAGCCAGGTCTGCAGTGTCGTGCTGGGATATAATAGGAGAGGTTCAGGATAATTTTTTAGTTTGCCTCAAATACCTACCAAAAAATTCTTGCTAGCTCTCCTACTATTGGAACGTTTTTGCTTGGATTTTGACAGATTTTCTTTAAGTGCTCTTCTATTGGCCAGTGGGCGGGGCTATTGGCGTTTAAAGAAATCTATTTGAAAAGTGTACTACCGCCAGCGTTGCCGATAGTACCACACTAAAACCAGGCTAACATAAAACAGAGAGAGGAGATTCTGTCAAATCCTCAGCTCAAAGCTCAGATTAGAATTTAATTCACCAGAAATTTAATGATTCTAATTATTCCCATGCATTGTTGTATGTTTATTTATTTAGAAAACTCATCTTCAATAATTTTTCCAAATTTTGATCAATGACATGTACCAATGCAATCATCATATTCTGGATGTTAGGTCATTAGAGCCTAACCTTTACCTCCTAGCAATCACTGCATCAAATAGTTGTCTAAGATAATTAATGTAACAACAACATTAGGAGAAACAAATATTAGACTGATGCAAATGTTTACCGGGGTCATGATGGCGCAGGTTCTTGGCGACGCAGGCCATCAGCAGCGGCACGTAGCGCGTGTCGGCGCGGCGGCGGCGCGGCGACGGCGGCGAGGGCGGCGCCTCGGCCATGTACCCGCGCTGCAGCTCCCAGCCCACCTCGCTGATGATGGACGCTTTCCGAAAGTATGGCGTCACTTCTCTCAAATATTTTACTGAAAATTTTATCCCACCATGAACATTATATAAATATGTAATATAATCTTTCTATGCCTTTACTTCTGAGTATTCCTTTTTCAACTGATAATGACCATATGACTGTAATAGTTAAATCTCATCTTTCAAACAGTTTAAAAATCATACTGTCATAGGAAAATCTTATCTTTCAAATGATTTAAAAATCATTTATTGTGTAGGACTGAAAAGTTGACCCACAAGGATTAATCATCCTATTATGCACTTATTCTTAGCCAAATTACTACAATTTGATTGTAAACTTTACAAAAACTAGTAACAATTAAAATTATAACTACTCTTAATTGAGGTTAACACGGTGCCAGGGTCAACAGGGTGGGGGGGGTCAGATATCAAACATACTATTAATCTAAGCTGTAGACCAATTGAGCTGTCAGTAGCCGAATTACCTTTTCTTACAATCTTTATTGATATGAATGAAATAATTAGTAGGAAAGTAGTAATTATCTCCTCTAAATTCTTAAAAAGTTGACAAGGATGATGTAATGTCATAATAATTATTCATTTAATTTCATAACATACAGTTTTGTTTTAACTAACCAAAACATTTATTAATCACAAATTTCAAGATATCGAAGATATAACAATAACGGTATAAACAACAAGTACATAAAAAAAAACAAGAAAGTTAGTAACATAATAAAACCGTTTAAAAATTAGTTGAAAGGAAAAGTTTGTTCCAGAGAACCGTGAACATTAATGCCCCAGCATTGTTTCAGCAAATAGAAGATTCTTCTAGCTAGGTTACACCTATGCTAAGCTTGTTAACCTACCTTCAAGTTGAACCATTTTCCCAGCTCTTTTCAATGCTTTAACTGCTTCCTCATGAGTAGCATCCTTCAAATCTTCACCATTCACTGACAAAATTGCATCACCAACATACAATTGTTCTGTAAGATCAGCTGCCATACCTTTAAATATCTTAGATATTAGAATAGGCATGTTGTTTTCTATTCCACCCTTTATGGAAATTCCTAAGCCATTATTGTCAGACTTTACTACTTGTACTAAACGCTTCTGATTCGCAATAGCCTCAGGAACTTCTGTGAAGTCACTATTCGGAGTTTCAACATTGTTGTTGTTAATAGTTCCATTGAGAGTTGTGGTAGCATCGTACCCATCGTCCAAACAAACACTCAAATAGTCGTCTTCGAGAGTGCAGTGGACGCGGTACCACACGCCGCGCACCAGGGTCTCGAGAAGCCCGGACCGCACGCAGGTAGCACTGGGGCTGTCGCTGCCTCCACTAGATGCACCGTTTTCCACCATAATTTCACCAGTAATGATGATAATATAATGAATCGAAGACAAATACTACAACTTCTCTAAAAACCAAAACGAGACTTAACAATTCACCATGGCCTATAGAATAAATATCTATTCATTTCTAAAACTGTTAATTTTCTCTACTACTATTATTCGTAATTGGAGTAAATAAAAATGCATTGCACAATCAATATACAAATTTGACGTTTCGTTCGTATGTGTGTCTATCCGCCCGCCCGCCCATAAACAAGGTAGTGGCCATGGACGAATCAAAACAAGGACAGCGGGTCAAATAAAAATTCAAATGAAACAATTTCAAACTTCTAAAAGGTCGTCAACGTTGTCATTGTCGTAATTTTTTATGCATTTTTTTTGAAAAACAATCATCATACCAGCCGTCGGCATGAAAAGAAGATTATAAATTTAGCGCCCTAACTGTCATAAATGTATATGATGCTGCAAAGGCTAGATCTCTTTGCCTAATAGTAGTAAAATAGAAAAAAAATCTATTTATCACATCAGGGAAAGGCAAAGATATCTTGCCGTACAGCCTGTAAAAAAGAAACAAAATGTCAACAATGACAGCATTGACTGACAGCAAATATGATGGTTCTCTATCATTCATTGCATGCAATGAATTTTCACAAGATCGACTCAATATCTTGATCCGAACTGAAATAAACCATTACTAGCAGTACCTTTGCCTACTCTTCGAAGCATTGTTGTTTGTGCTATTATAGCCCAGCGTCAACAACGTATATACAGAACTGATAATCTAGAGCGCAATGTCGTCGCAATTGTCAGCACTAGAACTCTTGAGGCTAGGAGATCAAGGAAGAGAGAAGCCCTTTTTAAACAAGATTTGGCCCGAGCTTTTAGGAGTTGTTTTCGGAGTAGGCACTGGAGTAATTATAAACTTCGGCACAAGACGTCCCTTGTTCAGCGGTAATTTATTACATAACAAGGACCATTCTTGTTATAAACATATACATTATTTTTTAACTATAAAATATTTGGCTTTTATCAGGGATTCAAAAACATGCTATTGGAGTAGCTGGTTGGGTTGCTGCCTTAACTTATGTACAAAAGAAAAGGGATGAATATTTAGCAGAGAAGGATGCAGTGCTGAGACATTATATTGAGTTGCATCCTGAAGACTTCCCTATGCCAGGTACTTTTATAACCTACTAGCGACCCGCCCTCGCTTCGCTTCGGGTATATCTCTATCTCTATATAATATATTTCAACCCCGTAAGGGATTTTACATACAGAAGTTATTTCCCAATAACTCCCGTTCCCATGGGAATTTTGTAATATCGCGTTGGAAGTAAGCTTTACGTTCATTGGGGTACCTGCATGCCAAATCTCAATCGTCTATCTATATCGCGGTTTAGATTTTTTCATACAAAAGTTTTTTTTCCTATTACTGCCGTTCCCGTGGGAATTTTACAATATCCTGTTGCAACTAAGCTTTTAAGTTATTAAGGTACCTGCGTGTCAAATTTTAAGCGTCTAACTTATGCGGTTAGTATTTTTCATACAAAAGGATTTTCCCGTTATTTCCCGTTCCCGTGGGAATTTCGGGAAATCCTGTCCTACGTCATAACATCTACATGCATGCTAAATTTCATCTCGATCCGTCCAGTGGCTGTGACGACTTCGTCCGCGTAGAGATGTTTAACGGCTAAAACATTACTTCTTTATAGCGCAGTCGGTTAAAAAGTAGCCTATAACCGTTTCTAGGCTCTGGACTATATTTGTACCAAATTTCGTTTAAATCGGTTCAGTACTTTATGCGTGAAAGCGTAACAGACAGACAGACAGACAGACAGACAGACAGAGTTACTTTCGCATTTATAATATTAGTAAGGATAACCTATTATATTGTATCATTTAACTATGAAAAAAGACACTGTACTAAAGTTATGTACAGCCCTTTTATATCTAATTCTCGATTGATTTTTTTATTGATCCTATATAAAAACCAATAACAGACAGTTCAAAGTAAACAAATCGAAACTACTGATACCATTAGTGAATGATTTGTGACACTGCTACTTACATCTATTTTTTTTAATTTTATATGCCATTTGTTTTAATTTTTGTATTTGATTTATAAAGTCATCAAATAATCAGTGCTAAATACACCATTAATTTTTAGTAGTAATACTATCAAATCATGCAAATAATCCCCGAAAAAACTATTTTTTTGTTTCATATTAATTATTTGTAACTCGAAAACGAGAGAAGTCATCGTTCTTTTATTAGATGTGACATAATCAGGTACTGCTTGCCGCATAAAGTTGATGCTGCTAAAGAAGCTCTACACCCTAAGTATTAAAGCGGTTTGAATGTGCTTTAGAGTTCTGGTCATACCTTTCCTAAAAACTGGCATTTATTGAATTCAATAAAAAAGAACTGCATAAATCTATTGTGCTACTAAGATAGAATCATTTTACTGTGGGAAAACAACCACAAAAATTGTGTATTAACCATTTGATCAACATATACATATGTTTTATCTGGCAGTAGATATAGGTTAATTATTGTACTTCATAGACTTACCAACTATTTATTTATTGCAGAGCGAAAGAAGATTGGTGAAATCTTGGAACCCTGGATCCCAATACGTTAAAATGTGTAGCTAAAGTTATATTATTGTGAGAAGCTAGTTAAAATAAAACATGTTGTAAGTACGACCATGCTTTTAATACCAACATCACAAAACCTTTTACAATAAAATCTTTATACACACAATACAATGCAGTAAGATTTTTAAAGTTATTAAGTGTTGAAGAATACCCAATATTACAATCATAACTATTGTCAAATCAAAACACAAATAATATACAATACGCAATACTGCCATCCTTATGAAAAGTTATGAAAAATATCTATGTGTTGTTGATAAATGTGAAATTAATAAAAAGGCCATTGAATTTCAGAATTAATAATATCTACAATGTGCCGTAACTTTTTAAATGTTCATTGTCATATTTCTCATAGCCCTTGTGTTGGTGTAAATAATGTTCAGCCAATGCATTAAGGTACCCGAAACTTTCACCACAAATAGTGCAGTTGTGGTTGTTACTTGTTTGTTTGGGATATTGTATGTGGTGAAATGTACTTTTGACTGCCTTGTGTTCATAAGATACAGGTTCAATGCTTTGGGCATGCGCAGGTGCTATGGAAACACATTGAGGAGGTTTGATCAAGTGTTGTATATGATGATTCATTTCTTTGTTCATAGAAATTTGAGGTACATCTTTCTCAACATCTATAGCAACAATATCAATATTAGCACTGTTATTGAAGGATTTGTTTGGAAGTTTATTAGTATTTTGCAATTCAGGTTGATGCTTCTTTATTTTATGTAATTTCTGTAACAATTTGAATAAAGTAAAAATAAATACATTGCATTAATAAACAATATTGTTATCAATATGTGAGAAGTGTTAGCTAGATTATTATAATTGCAGAAGAACAGACACTCAGATGGATCTATTTTTTGGAACAAAATACTAGTTTAATTACACATTGATACAATAAGTCTTTACAAAAAATATAGAGTATTGGGAATTACTGATGGGAATTATAAATAAAAGTTTGCGACTTAGTTAAATATTTAGTAAAATACTTACGAAATCACGTGCGTGTATGTACGCGGCTCCACATAAATCACACTTGAAATTTTTTATTCCTCTATGTTTATTCATATGTCGAGTGAGTTCGCTGGATGTTATGAAAGATTTGCTGCACAATGAACATGCCTGTAAAATTCCCATTATTATTTTGTGATAAAAGTTATGCCTCTGGGCAAAATAATAGGCTAAATGTGTTTAACTAATGTGCCAAAAAAACAGTCAAATAATATAATATACCCACATGATCTCTTTGACCAGTATGAATTTTCAAATGTGCTTGAAGGTTGCCTTGTGCAGAAAATCTTTTACTAAAAAATAAAAGAATTTAATTAAAAAAACTTTTTCTGGAAAAATATATCTTATTCTGAACAGATTTCCAAAATAGACAAACTATCTCCCGCCTCTCTGTACTCACCTGCAAACTTCACACTGAAATGGTTTTTCTCCAGTATGAATGCGAAGATGTATAGTTAAATTATGTTTCTGTGTAAAACGTCGTGGACAGTACATGCAGACAAATGGCTTATCTCCTGTATGAGTTCTGGAAACAAATAGAATAGGATTATTTATACCAAAAACTTTTTATGTCTTGACAATCTGTATAAAATTTATAAGAAAATCATACTACCCACCTGACATGCATGTCTAGCTGTGCCTGACATCTAAACTGCTTGTCACACTGGTAGCAGCTGTGTATTTGCTTTGGTTTTGGCTTAGGACCACGCTTTAACTTGTCTGTTTCTACTTTTCGTTTGTAATTAGAACTACTTTTCCTATGCTGTTCAAGCTTGCATTTACTGTAGAATAAAAAAATATTAGACCAATTAAGTTAAAACATGAATTCTTATAAAATTGTATCAATCATGTTCATCATCATCAGCCCATAATTTCCCCACTGCAGGAGGATGGGTCTACTACCCTAAACTAGGGTGATCAGATCTTTATCAATCATGTTCCAATAATAACTTGATGCCAATGTTAGCAATGTAACCTATATCTTTAATCAATTTATGCACCCTCACTATGCAGAACAAGTGAATGCTTTGGGTTAGAGCTATAACTCAATAAGTCCTCCATACATATATATACTCCCTACTATACCAAACTACTTTTATACAAACTCAAATACTGTTCCATTACCATCGTTTTATTATAGTCGAGTGAGTCTGAACCTGTAAAAATGGTATGAACTTCATGAGAATATTTATATTACCTAATTATAATAATAAAGCATGAACACACTAAGAAAATACATAATTAAGTATGACTTATTATGATAGATTTCTTACATAAAAAAATTCAGAAACATTAAGAGATGAAGCAAGCACACATCACTTAAAATGTTAATATTTATGTACTTACTATTGGATCTGTCATTACAGCCACATCACAATTTCTGGGAAAGATTGAATATATTTTATTTAACATCATTTTTATAAATAGGAACACTCAAAAAATATACCACAATTTCTTACTTTTCAGGATATTGAAGGCCTAAGTATTGTCTTAATCTGATGTCAGCACTTTCACAAGTCTGTTTGAAATGATATGAAATTCCTAATTTATAAATACAGTTGCTACACATTTGTTCAGGTAAACCATCATTCATGCTGACCTAAAAATAATAAACTCAATTAATATTAAATTATTAAATTCAATAGGTAATTTTGAAGATCATCTCAATCATCTCATTTGTACAGATTTAATAAGATTTAAAGGGTGGCCAGTAATCAGATGACGATAAACCAGTGCAAGCATTTAGCATATGCTTTAGCCTTTATCTCTATTATTAGATAGAGATGCGCCAAATATTGAGTTGGTATTCGGCATCATTTCCACTATTCATATTCGGCCGAATTATTCGGTTTGAGTATTTCTATTTTCTTGGCTACATGACATGGAATAGAGCTTAAAGACAAGCTTCTTATATTATGGTTTAAGTTTTTAGAACTTAAATAATGTTATGGACGTCTTAAAAAACTAATAAATGAATTTAAATTTTAATAAACATGTATTTAACAGCTTAGACATACATATTTCAAAAACATCAAAGAATAGTGACAATTTGTGTCTCAAAACAAAAACAACGCCTGAGTACAGGCCTTGTTAAGTGTGTACATGCTGGGCGAAGGTTATCCGCCTAGCATACTCACCTCACTGCGTGAATACAGAACGTGTTTCCGTTGTTTAATAATAAGAACTTTTTAAAATTAGTCCCAACCATTTACACTGTGACACGTTGGGAGACCTTTCTTAAATCATTCCCAACCAGTCACACTGAGTTATTAGGCCAACCTAATTTTACTTAGGTGTATTTTTTGTATGATCTGGGGGTATGATTACTGTTACGGTAGTAAGTATTCTATTGTATTACCAGACAAAGAAGCGCGAACTATCTTACCCTTTCGGCTACTTTTTCGGAGACTCCAAAAAACATTTTGCGTAAATAAGTTGAGAACAATAAAACACCTGTTCTTTTTAACATAACAATATGATTTATGACAGCGGCAAGACAAAATATTATGTAATAGTGTGACTGGTTGGGAATGATTTAAGAAAGGTCTCCCAACGTGTCACAGTGTAACTGGTTGGGACTAATTTTAAAAAGTTCTCCCAACGAGTCACAGTGTTACCGGTTACAGTGTTACTCGTTGGGAACAAAGGATCTACAGATACAATTTTTGTTACAAAAAATAGTGGGTGAAATAATGCCCAATATCAGTCAAATTATTGCTTGACATTTGACCGAAAAAGACAATAAATTTCTAAGTACTAAATTTAAATGAGAAACCGAGTAATTCGGCCGAATATTCGGTTCGGCAAAGATTGAACCGAATAGTATTTGGTTAATCGGTGAAACCACTATTCAGTGCATCTCTAGTATCTATTATTATTGAGATCAAATATAAAATAATCCTCTATCATACCAAACTACAATGTTGAATGGTTTAAATGTTTAGTTTAAAAACCGGCCAAGTGCGAGTCGGGCTCGCGCACAAAGGGTTCCGTAGCAGCAAATATAATAAAAATCAACCTATCTCAAAAACTATAAGAGATACTTTGATCAAACCAAAAATCGTTGAAAGAGTTAATTAGCATGCATCACCTCTATTTTTTTTAGAATTTTATACCCCGTAGTTATAAAAATAGAGGGGGGGGACATACTTTTTACGACTTTGAGAGCTGATATCTCAAAAACCGTTCACTTTAAGAAAAATGTTTTTTAGAAAACTTTATATCATTTTAAAAGACCTTTCCATTGATACCCCACACGGGTATGTACATCGAAAAAAAAAATTTCATCCCTCAGTTACATGTATGGGGGGCCCCACCCCCAATTCTTTTTTTTACTATTTAGTGTCATATTTTTGTAGCGGTTCATACAACACATATTCCCATCAAATTTCATCACTGTAGTACTTATAGTTTCCGAGTAAATCGGCTGTGACAGACGGACAGACGGACAGACGGACAGACGGACAGACGGACATGACGAAACTATAAGGGTTCCGTTTTTGCCATTTTGGCTACGGAACCCTAAAAAGTAGTAACTTACCTTTATATTACAGCAGTGCTCAATCATGTCACAAAGAGATATATTAAAATTTTTGGTGAAAATCGATGAGAGAACACCTTCTTCCAAACATATTCTACAAATTTTATTCATTTTATTATTATTTTTCAATAACCACCAGATTATTACTTTCTGTTATTTAATTTAGTGTTTATAATAGTAAATAACACATCAATAAAAATATTATTTTTATCAATATATTAAACTTCTCTTCACTTTTATAATGATATCATTGATTTTTACACATAAAATTTAATTCAGATGTTTTAAATTTGGCACAAGATGTTAAACTTTATATTTTATCCTAATCGACCTTTGATAAGACCCAAATTATTTTAAGGTAGGTATCTCATTTACGCAAATAAATATTTAGACACATTTCCGTAATTTTTAAATAGTCATTTGCAAAAACGCTTAACAAACGAAAAAATATTTACAAGAATGCTGCTGTCCAGCTGTCGATATGACAGTGACAGATAAGGTTTTTATTTAAATGTTTTTCTTTCGGCTATGAGGCCATAGAGTATTGTTACATTATATGCAACAGGATTTTTAAAAAAATGTGTGTTTGAGGAGCAATTCAGAGACAAAGTCCTCACTCGGAACAAATATTTGTGTTATGAACATCGGTTTTTGTGCTATTTAAATTATTAAGTTAATTTGAGCATCCACATCTGTAACACAAGAGTTTAAGCTACTTACCACAGAAACAGCATTACATCAGGTGTGATGGTTTCCTCACGATGTTTTCCTTCACCGTAAAAGCGTCGAATGATGGTACATATGAATTTCATATTTGAAAAACACATTGGTACCTGGCGGGGTTTGAACTGGCGACCTCTCGCATGCCAAGCATCGACCTTAACCACTCGGCCATCGGCGCTATAAGAATGAAGTGGTATTTTACCAAGTTTATGGTATGAAGTTGATTGATTTTTAATCATTTCATGAAGTGTGTAAATTTCTAAATTTACAATGGTCAAAACAATTACCTACGGTTGTTCTTCTCCTATTTGCTCAATGTTCCAAAATTACATTTTTTGTAATAACATTTCCTTTTTCAAAAAGTGTATTCAAAATTTTTGTAAAGTAAATTTTTAGTTTTTTGTTTTATCGTTAGACATAGTTTAGATATAAGTCTTAGTTTAATAATGTTTTTTCTTTAACTTAAATGTTGTGCATGGTTATCTATTGTTTGCCCGAAAGATATATGCCATAATATTCATATGCCCGAATTTCATTTGCCATAATTTCATTTGCCCGAATGTTATGTTTGCCATAAAATACAAATGACATAATTTTAATTGCCCGAAAATCAGATTCCATAATGATTCGAATGCCATACGTATTGTTATCCATATTTTTAATTGCAATAATATTATGCAACAGAATTTTTAAGCGCCATACTCCTAACGCCAAATATTTGTCCTAAAAAGCGATTGGCTTTCTGCCACTTCGCCGCCCGCTGCGGCACATACGCTCGCTTCGCTCGCTCGGCTCGTGCGTTGTCTTTCATGTTTCTAACCTAACCTAACCTATTTTTTTTATCATTCTTTTAACCTATTTTACAAGCTTTTTCGGTGGGAAATGATGTAATGGCACGGAAACAACGTTTCTAACACGTAACTAATAAAGTAAACAATGAGTATGACATATATGGCGTTTGAAAATTCTGTTGCATAAATTATTGCAATTAAAATATGGATAACAATACGTATGGCATTCGAATCATTATGGAATCTGATATTCGGGCAGTTAAAATTATGTCACTTGTATTTTATGGCAAACATAACATTCGGGCAAATGAAATTATGGCAAATGAAATTCGGGCATTTGAATATTATGGCAAATGAAATTCGGGCAACTGAAATTATGGCAAGTGGGGGTATACCGTTGTGCATAGGTACCTATAATTTAGATGCATATAAATGTGACCCCCTTATAATGTGCTTTTTTGTAATTGTGTATTTTTAATATGTATTTAAATAGTTGGTAAGCTTTATTAAATAAATAAATAAATTGGTCAGAATATTATTGTGAATAAAAAATAGGTAAATTATTTGCGTATTTATTTATTTCAAATTAAACATGTAACAGAATATTTTTTTTATTGTAAATTACTTATTATAACACTACTATTAAATAGAATTCGTCTTCTACCGTATTACCTATACATTATTAACATTATATATAATTCCTTAACGCTTACATATTTATATGTAAATGCATAAATAAATTTGTGCGCTTGCACGCCAAAACTGCTGAACGAATCCAGATGAAAATTGGTACACAGTGTTTCATATAATACAAACGTACTCGTTATGTATGACAAAACATATCAATATTTTCGTTTTGACATCTTCTTACACTATGGGCAGGCTGTGTAACCCTGTAACACGACGCAAGTGGAAAAAGGGGTTGTTGTTAAAATGAATGGCTGAGATCACAGTGCTTAGGCCAGCTATCTTCTTGTTCCGGCAGTTGTATTCACAATATGGGGGAACGTTTAATTTTCAGGAAAGCAGTGATCGAGCCTTATTACTCAGAACATAATTGAAAAATCTTTATTGAACATTGGCAACAGAGTTAATAATCTTCACGTATATGTCAACGCCATTTAAATAAGTTTCGGCCTTAAGAAACTCGTCGTGATCGTGTAACAATACTGGCGTATGATTCATAGGTGAAAAGCCTATGGCAGGGATACCGACGCGCCGAATGTAACGGCTGTCAGTGCCGCCAGGGAAAATTCTGCAATCCAATATAAGATTCCTGAAAGAGACCAAACTTATTAGTAAGGCGTATCTAAGTACATAGTTGCAATTTAAATGTGAGTACTTAGGTACTTTATGCTGTATGCTGATGACATTATACTTCATTATATGTACCCCAAAAGTTTAAGCTATATTGTGAAAGAAAATAAATGAAATTATTACTTTAAACATTGAATATACGCTTAGGTACTAATATTTGAACACAAATATGTTGAATCACCCACGTCTTGGAACCGTAGCCAGGGTCACTAACCACTCTAAGCTTCCACCGAGCCAGTATAATGCTTGACTTTTTTCATTTTAAATATTTAGAGGTAACTAGTAGGACGGTCAGTAATGTTAATGCACATTGTGGTACTTTGTTATGGGATCAAAATTTATTGACGTTACAGCGAACATCAAATACGTATCTACCTACCTACCTGACTGTCAATGAAAATGTCTGTGTATCAAAGCCGAATTATTTATCAAATTAACGTATACGTACAATTCATCAGCGGCATTTTTGAACGCAACCCAGTACGGATTGGTAGCATCTGTCTTCGTACATTCAACGTTAGGATTTTTTTGTTCAAATTCAAAAGTTACTCCTTCGCCGGCTTCTTTGCACCATTGTGTTACCTGTAAATATAAAGTATTATCACACAGTTATTTTGGTCAACAATTCAACCAAACATTACGTCGACGTAGTCTTAGATAATATCTAGATATCTTGTAGGTACCTATTTACCTACCCATTCGTTTATCTGAAATATCGTGCACGCAATTATTTAAATAGGTAGTTACACACATATTTTATGCTACGAACCATCTACATATTTACTTTGTTGCGATCTTAACAATTGTTTATAATGGTAATAAAATATTATCACTAGTCTACGATTATAGCCAGTACCTAGGTACCTATAGACTTAACTACCTGATATTGTGTATGACGACAGGTCCTTATTTCAAAGGATTGCCATAATTTAACTGTATGAAAATCTGGTAGGTACGTAATAAAAATTATATGAGGAATATATTCAAACGAATTAATCACCTACTTAGTTACTTACCATATTCTCAAACTGCGAGTGGTCAACGGTTACCGCAAGGCGCACGTCAAATACTACAGTCAACTTTTCCGGCACCACGTTTGACTGAATACCTCCCTGTGTGAAAAAAAGAACATTTCAGTCATCAGTTATTTACACTTACCTTAGTACAAACATAGTATTTAGATTTTTTTAAAATAAAGTCGAGACACTTAATAAGATATTACTTTAGTTTTATATGACTGGCTGGATGGCGCATTGGATAATGCCCCTGTCTTATGCACCAAGAGTCGTGGCCTGATGAACATTGTGGTATGTTCCAGTATAACACGGTTGTTTCTGATATCCGTAACACAAATATGTGAACAATTGATGAGTTGTGTAATATTTTTTTTATTAATATCCTCTATGGTCACGTTTTATTTTGTGCGTCCAAAAATGACCAGTGACTAAACCATAATGATAATTAAGTACATAGGTATTAGTTTTATCTGAATGCTTTAACTGACTTTAACCTAATTTAGATATAGTAGGTATTGTCTATTTTTATTTGCGCGAGCACTACACATTTGAAATAAAACTAATTTTACGGATTAAACTCGCGTGTATTGGTATTCTAAACATTCTTAAATACTTACAAATATCTGAGTCAAGTTTACTGTTGTGACATCGCCGATGGTGAGTTTCGGATCACTTTCCAAAATTCTTTTCTGCTGCTCTCTTAGATCCATGAATTTGTCAATTACATACCTTAACTGGAAAGAATCAAAATTACTTAAATGGTAATTCAATATTTTTCAACTCAGTCGGATAATACACTTACACACAAATAATTACATCCCGAAATCACTCTTGATGTTTGAGAGAGATGATATATTGTCCCACGTTGGGCGCCATTATGAATCCTAATATCATATCTTTTATTTATGATTAATTTAATTATCATTTGAAATATTCTGCATGCAAGACTGGTATTTCTTACACCCACAGCTTTTATACCTACTGCGTATACTTGGCTTCAAAAAAGGAGAAGCTAGGGCTCCTTACCCGAAAACAAATGAGATAATATTAAGGGCTTTTGAGTTGCTATACCAGAGCCGTTCTAAGTTGGCCGATTTGACACTTTTTATTTTATATTTTGCATTTATCCTTGTTAAGAGGAACATATTTAGCGAATCATAAAAAACAACTTTTAAAAATAAGACGTTATTTCAAAATGTCAAATGCACCTAAATATCTAATTATTTGTCTTTTATTACTTAAAATATTTGAATTATAAAAAGAAAACGAAAAATTTCCAATCTGTATTACGCTTTTACAAGGTTACGCCGTTTGACACGTTTTCATAGTGACGTAATGGGTAATACTCACCAGGTATTTTTTAGAAATAGGATGAAGGATTTAATAAGTATTGTATTTTAAAAATAAATATATTATTAAATAAGAAACTTTAATTCAATCTTCTGGATGTGAATAAATGTTTTTAATAAAAAAATGTTATAATAGGGTATTTGATATTTTTTTTATTTTGATATAGTTGGATGGACCACTCGAACACAAAGACACAGTTGAAAGTATCACTTTGATACTTTTGATACTCTGGATAACTCTACGAGATATTACAATTTTAATTGCACATTATTTGGGCGAGCTCAAAAACGCTCCATACAAACGTCACACGTTAGTTTGTTGTATACAGCGCCTAAGAAGTTTGTTTTCATAATGAAAGATGTGACTAATTCTGTTATTAATAAGATGACAAAGGAATTTTAAATGATTTTCGCAATTTTGAAATGGACTTGCCCACCCAACTTTAAATGTCTTTTGTAGTCTCATTTCGCCAAAAATTTAAGTTTCGATTTCATTAATAATATTGATTTACATAAATCTTACTGATTTTCATAAAAATACCCTATTAGACATTGCTTGGTTATAAAGTGGAAATAACTGTTACATATATACTTGGCAATTTCACCGTTGTCCCTCACTAGTGCAGTCAGTCTGACATGTGTCAAATCGGCCAACTTAGAGCGGCTCTGGTATAATGTTTTGTATCTGCTTAGAATGTTTCATATATATTTAAAAATAGGTACTTATATTTATTAGGCATAAAATGCACGTTTATACCTGAACCCAACACAACTCCGTTTTCTGAACAACATATTATGGAACTTACTTTTTCTCCTGCCGTGTTCGGAAGCAGCAATGATCCATGGCCAGGCTGTCCAGTACAGTGGACATGAAATTCTGAAAATGTTGTGTATTTTTATTTATTATACCTACCTCAAAGATACCTTTATCTCAAAATTGGGACTGCAATTACGATATGGTACCTACCTACCTAGCATTTTTTTTAAAAACTTCAATATACTTACGCCAAATGCTCCTTTCTCCATTAAAAATGATGTACTCTTCTGTAGGATTGGCCATTCCCTCGTCTAAGGCAAACCCAATATGAAGATTTCTGAAATCTTCGGTCAAAACAAATTTCTCCATGCCGTCGTGTCCGCCGATTTCTTCGTCTATTTAATAATGAATACAGTACATTAGCATACATGTTAATCGCGATGACATCGACAGAATTAGATAGGAATTAAATAAATATAATAGTGCACTGCTGTATGCAAAAACCAAAAATTGTAAACAAAAAAAAACCGCCTTCAAAAACCCGACTCACTAAAAATTACAAAATAATATAATACGAACATTAATCTGGGTATGAATTTGATATGTTGTTGAACGCGGTGCCGTTTATATTTCATGCAGTTTTCCTCAAAAATTTAATTGGCACCGCCTTCAACAACATATCAAATTCATACCCAGATTAATGTTCGTATTATATTATTTTGTAATTTTTAGTGAGTCGGGTTTTTGAAGGCGGTTTTTTTTTTGTTTACAATTTTTTTTCATCCTTTTTAGTGTTAAATTTTTTTAACACCCTATTAGTTAAGTTCACCTGTAATTCTACTGATAATATAACTAGTAGTATCAATATGTACACAGATTTGAAAGAATTATCCCTTTACTCCCAACTATTAAGGAGTTGACCTTCCATCATCAGCTCAGCATCATAACATTATGATTGCCAGAAGAAAATGCCAATATAACTTCAGAAAATATGTGAAACGCGGTACATGTGCCTATAAAATTTGAGGGTTGCCCTCGATTTCTCCTGGATCCCATCATCAGATCCTAGACTGGTCAACGTAATAGTTTAGCTTACCTGTAATGCTACTGATATTTTAACTAATAGTCTTAATATGTATACAGTATTGAAATAATTATTCTTTTACTCATAACTATTAAGGAGTTGACCTTCCATCATCAGCTCAGCATCATAAGATTATGATAGCCAGAAGCAAATGCCAATATGACTTCATATAATATGCAAAACGCGGTACATGTCCCTATAAAATTTGAAGGTTGCCCTCGATTTCTCCTGGATCCCATCATCAGATCCAAGACTGGTGAAAATGGGACCACCTCGGAAGTGAACTCTATCCAACCAAAAAAAATTTTTGAAATCCGTCTATAATTGACGGAAATATCGGTGAACATACATAAAAAAAAAAAAAAAAAAAAAATATTATACATACAGACGAATTGAGAACCTCCTCCTTTTTTTGAAGTCGGTTAAAAAAAACAAGACGAGCGCTTCTGTAAATGTGTGATGTCGATTCGTTGCCTAACTTAAATATGAATAAGGCTACCTACCTTACCTAGGTACTTTATTTTTCAGTGTTTCTCAAATAATGTTATTTTCTTTTTATATGCCTTATTTCACGAGTCTTTAAGCTTACCTGAGGGGGAGCGGGGTCATCCTGAGAGTATTTTATTAAAAAAATACTAAGCACCTTACCTGGTACAAAAGAGACGTGTATTGTTCTCTTAGGTTGGACTCCGGATTGCTTTAGCTTCCTTATTGCTTCAAGGTATTGCATTCCAACACACTTCATGTCTTGAGAGCCACGAGCGAATATTTTTCCCTCTTCATCAATGTGTCCGCTAAATGGTGGGTATTTCCAGCTATTCTATAATATTTTACATATTTGTATAATATATATTTATAAAAATGTCAATATAAATGGACATAAACTTGAAAATGCATCAGTAAGTACTTCAATATTGTAGTTAAAGGATGGTAAAGTTCATCAAATATCAACTTACTTCGAACACGGGAACAACGTCCATGTGAGAGTTAAGCAAAATGGCAGGCAGTTCAGGGTGCTGTCCGATCCAAGTCATTACCACTATTGGCTTCTTTGGTACAACTTCATATATTTTCAGGGACATTTCCAGTTCTTTTGCTTGTTTACGAAGAAATGATACACAATCATCTAAAATTTAAAAAAATGTATTTAGTGGAAGGGGCGGATCGTCATATTAGGGCCGAAATCCGCTCTCATGGTCCACCTCTGTAACGACCTAGATTCCCGAGCTCTTAGGCTAGACCAACATGCTTCGGCATGTCCGATATAATACAAGTAGCAGTACGAGTAATTAGTACCTTCTACATATTCTCCTACTTCCTTCATACAGGGTGTAACAGGAGGGGTGGATCATCGTAAGTCAATCGATGGGGGACTTCAATACCTATCGATATAACCCCCATGTATGTTCAGCGATTTTCAATAGTTCCAAAGTTATTGAGATTTTTGTGAAATTTTTGTAAGAAGCCGGAATTCAGTATAAAAGTCTTCACTGTAGCTTAACTACTGGACCTGCTTGCATGATTTTTTTCCTAGAAGTAGTTCAATAGTGGGTCTTTGTAATTACGGTACCGATTTGAGTCATAATTCTATCATATTTGAGTAAGAAAGTGTTACACCCTGTATATAGGAAACCATATCCTTGGTAGTTAACGTCATTATTACCACCTACGCATCATGTAAGTATTAAGTATTCTGTTCTCATGAATGCCCACCCACATGAACAGCACTAACGCTTCATTGAGTGATCTAGAATTCTAGATACCCACTAACACGAGGGTCCCGCCGGATTCAATGGGCCGCATCCTGAGCAATCGGAAAGGATTATTATGTTGCACGGGTTGCACCTACCTTGTATACTTGTTATAGGAATAGGGCTTCCAACAATATACCAAACATCCAAGTCAAGTCGACAGAGCGAAATCCGTATAGGGTAGCTTTCCCATATATACCCAGTCATTTTCGCATTTCTTTCTAAATATTGGTTTTATTTGTTTCATAATTCCTAATACCTCGATGGTCTATTAGGTAGCAAGCGCTCCATAAGGACCGAGAGGTCCCCGGATCGACTCCGGGGTCGGGCAATTTTTTTCTGTAAATGAAACTACTCGGCTCGGAGTCAGGAAGCCGGCGGTTGCTCGGAAAGCACGTGTAGCCGTTGGTCCTGCGCGCCCGATATCTTATCGGTCATTTCAGATTGACATCTCACCGAACTATGAGAGTAAGGGTACAGAGAGTGCACTTATGTTTGCACGCACACTGTGCACTTTAATATGTCCTGCGCAATTCGTACTTAGTTCTAAAATATTTGTGGTTTATATTACCTTTTTAATAATTAAGGTACGTGGCGCGCACGTATTATCGTAAGTACATTAAAACTGCCTTCCTACTCAGTTACTTTCTATATAGTACTTCTTTTACTTAAATGCATGAAATCTGTTGTATACATTACCTATCTATCTAAATAGACATTATTATCATACTTACCTTCCTACATACATCGGAAAATTTTACTCAAATATTTTTTTCTTTGTTCATCTAAATATAAATATACCTAAGTACCTACTAAGTATTGTTTACAATAAAGATAACATTGTGAATTACTTAATTGATATACCAGAGCCGCTCTAAGTTGGCCGATTTGCTACATGTCAGACTGACTGCACTAGTCTTTGAGTATAAAGCCACTGGAGATGCCTTACACGGGCGACCCCCTCCGGCAAAGTACATTGGTCAACTGTTCAAACACGTTTAATAAAACTACTTGTCGCTGCACCACCGCCATTTTGCATTGATCCCTGTCGCGTGACGTTACTCTTGAAAAATGGTTAGTTGTGCAGTATTCTCATGTAAAAGGCGATCGAGAGCTCAAATTCGCAACAAGAGCGCGTTTAGTATCATATCTAAGTGTTTTTATTAACTTTTAAACGTGTATTTAAGAAGAATTGCCATTTAAATAAAAAGTCGTTGCGATACGTAAACGACAGAAAAAAATAAACAAGAATACAGTGGTACGGGGGCTAGTGATGTCACAAAGTCAAAAAAGCGACTCGACATTTGAATGAATCATTCACTCCCTGCAGTTAGTTGTATAATCCGTTTTTTACTTTAATTTTGAATTAAATAAAGGTCTAAACATATGTTATATATTTAAATCTTGTAAGATGAATTAGAAAAATTACTTTTCTTTCCTCTGGTCATACGATATTGAAATTTAGTCTGAAAATGAAAAGAAATTCTGTGACTCCCTTAGAGATATTTTTAAAGACATAAATATTTTAACCGTATCCTCTCAGTACATTTTGGACTGTATCTTATATGTTTACAAGAACATACAATCATTTAATATCGGATCCTCACCATTTTAACACCAGTAATAAACATAAGTTTGCCGTTTCAAGGCTCAGGCTTCAAAAGACTGGAAAGTCGTTCTTGGGTTTAAGCACAAAATTGTTTAATAAGATCCCACAAAATGTTATTGAATTACAATAATCAGTACAAGATAGTTCAGTTCATTCACCAAACTGATTTTATTTTATTCTTTGTGTCATCACTATTTTTTTCGTATGTGTGTTGCGTAGTTACGTGAAAACTTTGTTTGTGTGCGTGTATTGTTTGAAGTGTTGAACATTTTTTGTAGTGTGCGTTTATCGTTACAGCAAAATTTGTGTCTGTTGAGTTATTAATTTTTTGGTGGTGTGCTGTACGTGTTTACCTCGCCCCCGCTAAAAGTGGCGAAAAAATTTGTTAGAAGCGTTGATGTTATGGCATCTCCAGTGGCTTTATACTCAAAGGCACTAGTGAGGACAACGGTAAAGTTGCCGCCGAATATAAGAAACAGTCATTTCCTCTATATAACCGAGCAAGGCCAAATGATAACAAATTTTTATTAAAAAAATTAATTCACATCACATAGAATGAATTTAAGATCCTGATTTATTGATATATTTATTTTTAAAATACAATACTTATTAAATCCTTCATCCTATTTTTAAAAATACCTGGTGAGTATTACCCACTACGTCACTATGAAAACGTGTCAAACGGCGTAACCTTGTAAAAGCGTAATACAGAGTGGAAATTTTACTTTTTATAATTCAATTATTTTAGGTAATAAAAGACAAATAACTAGATAATTATACCGGAGCCGTTCTTAGAAGACTGATTTGACACTTTTTATTTTATATTTTGCATTTATCCTTGTTAAGAGGAACATATTTACGCGAATCATAAAGAACAACTTTTAAAAATAATACGTTATTTCAAAATTTCAAATGCACATAATTATATAATTATTTGTCTTTTATTACCTAAAATAATTGAATTATAAAAAGAAAACGTAAAATTTCCACTCTGTATTACGCTTTTACAAGGTTACGCCGTTTGCACGTTTTCATAGTGACGTAGTGGGTAATACTCACCAGGTATTTTTTGTAAAATAGGATGAAGGATTTAATAAGTATTGTATTTTAAAAATAAATATATTTATAAATAAGGAACTTAAATTCAATCTTTTGGATGTGAATTAATGTTTTTAATAAAAATTTGTTATAATTAGACCTTGCTTGGTTATAAAGTGGAAATAACTGTTACTTATATACTTCGGCAATTTTACCGTTGTCCCTCACTAGTGCAGTCAGTCTGACATGTAGCAAATCGGCCAACTTAGAGCGGCTTTGGTATAGTAATTAAGTACCTAGCTGTTTTCACGATGTTTTTAAATACTTTAGGTTTGGTTTGTCTTCGTAATAACCAATTAAATATATTATGTTGGTTAATGTCTACGTTAGCTAAGCCCTCATTCTACTAAATTCATACCAACTTGCTGCTCAGACGTGTTGAAGGAATCATTTCTTAATTCTTTAATACCGATTCGGGAATGAAGAATGAAGAGGAAGATAAAGCCTTCACTAACGAGGCATGCAGCTGTTTTATATGAAGAGTACATGCCTCGATCATGATCGAAGTCCCGGGTTCGAGTCCTGGGAACTAAATTTGTGCGAGATTTTCTGTAGGTAAGAAATTACTCAACTTGCGAGTTGTCTAAGGATAGGTCTTCGTAAGAGAGAGAGAGTGTGCGAGTCGAAATCGGGAGTGTTCCGTACCAATATTGTACAAAATCACTTCCTTGAAAAGCGTTAAGCCTCAGCAAGGAGATCAGGGGCAGCTACACGCCCATCATCATCATCATCATCATCAGTCATGTCGAATTGCCCTTTCATTGAACTATGAGAGTGAAGGAACAGAGTGTGCACTAGCAATTTATAATTTTTAAGGTACCGTACCTAAAAGGAAAAAACGGGACCCTATTACTAAGCCCCGGCCGTCCGTCTGTCTGTCTCTAAGCTGTATCTCATGAACCGTGCAAACACAAATGATGTATTTTCGTTGCCGCTGTAAGAACAAATACTAAAAATTTAAAAAGATAAAATATTAAGGAGGTCCCCATACAAGATACGTGATTTATATTTTCCTATTATAGATAATAGTGCGGAACCCTTCCCCCGCGAGTACGACTCGCACTTGGCCGGTTTTATTTCTAAATGTTACAACCCAAAAAGTATGCTCGCAACTGTCGCAATATATTTGCATAGTTGCATTAATTAAAATGGTATGAATAAAAATAAAAGTAGATAGGTAAATACACGTTTGATCCCATGGAGAAATGATGGCCGAGTGTAATTTTGTATATTTATGGGGCACATAGTGTGGAAGTGCATCACTGACTGACGACTTACCAGTAATATAATTTATTTTTTCGGTAAACAAAAACAGAAATACCTAACTACTTTTTTTAATAGATTCCGACTAGATGGTTCCGTTCAATCACTTGTTAGATTAACTGTATCAGATAAATCCCGCGCTTTATTTCATTTTATTATACCTACATAGCTCTTAAAATAAATTAAATGCATACCTAACCAACGGTTTAGTTTTAGCAAAGAATACAAAATGTTAAAAATAACTCACCATAGTTAACATTCGGCTGAACGCTAGGAATTCTCAAATATTCAACAAAACGTTGTACTATCGGGTTATTCTTATAGCTAGCCGCCATTGTTTGCATGGAACACTTCACGACGCGAGCTCCAGAGAGGCAATGATAACGTCTAATGACGTGTCGTGTGGAAATTGAGTACAGATACGTCGCATACGCAACTAAGTACCTATCTGCTTTTGTTCTTCTAGTGCAGTGCACAACTTCGGTTTCAGCTATGTGATACTTCCGCACCGCACTATTTTATCCATTCCGTGACACACAGCTACTTTTCAACTTTTTTCTTACTCTTCTAAGTCTTCTACTTCGTTTTATTTGTTACCACTTTTTAATTATTCGTACCAACTGAAGATTATTGTATAGTATTTATTCACTTTCATTGTTTGCTGTGGTCTAAAGTAACTTAAGTCTAAATCACTTGTGTGGATGACTGTTAGAACAGGACCAAATGTTTATTTTCGTAAAATTGTCAGAATATAAAAATAATACTACCACCTCCTACTACGTTGGGAAGTGCTGGGCTTTTCTGGTGTCTACTTGTTATTTCCTTTCATGAGCGTGCAACATTTAATGGATATGCCGCAATTTTAAATTGTCTTGCATTTATGTTTCTAGGGTTCCGTAGTAGCCAAAAGATAAAAGCTTCTAAGACGTCCTTGCCCACCAAGAAGCAATAAATGTTAAACAACAGAAATAAAATAATGTTTGACGGAGGCGCTTATACAGCTAACATACCTAATTGGAATATAAACGAATGAATCTTTCGGTAGATTTATCGGTATGTTTACTAGGAGGTAAGGTAGGTATTACCTACAGTTAAAACTCGTAAAAAAACGCAGTACATTCGTCTATTAATTAATATACCGTCACAGACTAGACAGTATTGGGTTGTGTGCAACCGTGATAACTTTGTTAGGGGGGTATTTAAGTTTAGTAACTAAGTCGTT
Organism: Maruca vitrata; assembly: GCA_039566165.1. Lineage (NCBI taxonomy): Eukaryota > Metazoa > Arthropoda > Insecta > Lepidoptera > Crambidae > Maruca > Maruca vitrata. The sequence continues at coordinate 10,944,087 of CM076914.1, read as the reverse complement.
TTAATTTTTGTAGTATTTGTTATGTTTACCTTACATTAAAACTATTCGGATTGGGTACATCGGTGACTACATGATATAGGTATATTTACTTACTAGTTATGTCATTACGATAATGTTGTATTTGAAAAGGTTTGTTAACGGATAAATATTTTTTTTTTGGTTCGGAGGGTACGTATATGGGATATGTCTTTTTTAGGGATCCGTAGCCAAATGGCAAAAAACGAACCCTGGAGGATTCGTCATGTCGGTATTCCACAGCTATTATCCGAAACTATACCAGTAGGTATATAACTTGGTAAATACCCATATGTCTTCTGTAAATCGCATCAGGGGCGGATCGTCCATATGGGCCGTTTGGGCTGCAGCTCAGGGCCCCCTAGGTGTAAGGGGCCCCCAATTGCCTAGGTCCACCCCCCATCATAATCAAGTTTGGACTGGCAAATATGAGTGCGTACATTCTATAAGCTAATAAGATAGACATCGCTCCGTTCGTTTCAGACCAGGGCCCCAAAAAGTGACGGTCCGCCCCTGAATCGCATTAAGATTTTTCAGACTATTATCACACAATAAATAGGAAAAAAAAATTTGGGGGTTCCCCATACCATACTTAGAACTCTGAACGTGTAGGTTAGGATAGGTTTACGCTTCATAAGAGAGTGAGAGAGAGAGAGAATGAGAGTGCGAGTCGGAACCATGTTGAGCTTTTGTTATTTTTTTTTCTCTTTAATTTTGGTTAATAAACAATTATTATTATTTTTCTTAATTATTGAAAAAATCATGATTTTTCTATGGCCCCTATCATTTTTATATTCCTTTTTATAATTTTTTTTAGTATTTGTTGTTATGGCAACACAAATAAAACAGTTGTAAATATTTCAACTGTGTTTAGAGTTTGAGCGAAGTTGTCGCCTTTTGGGTACGGAACCACGCGAACTTTTAACTTTTTTTATAGAACCCAGGGGTACCAACCTTTTTTTTTGTTATCGACATTTAGGATGACCTGATAGTTTAGCAGCCATAAGGTCCACATTTGAGATCGACAGGCAAATTGGACTCTCCTGCGCCTATCGCCTTAACCCTGCATAGATGTCGTTTCACGAACCGCTTGAAGAGCCCAGGAAATATAGAAGGGAAGAAACACATGAACTGGAAGGGAATTCCACGACTACATGGCAGAAAAGCAGAACTAAACCTCTTGGTCCGAGCTACCAGCATATGCATGGTATGTGGAATTGTATTAATAAAATTGCAAGATTTTTTTGGGTAGGTACATATACAGTACTGTTTGTTTGTTTTGAATAGGCTCCGAAACTACTGCACTGATTTGAAAAAGTCTTATTATTCTTTAGTCATAGGTATGTAAGTTCAGTAGTTTGAGTCATTAGACAGGTAATGTATTAACGGTGAATCTGAACCATTCACATGTGGGGGTAAAGTCAAACAAAAGTGGCATGGCATGACCATTATTTTCTCGATTATTTTAATAACTAAGAAGGATAATTCAGTAAGGAAAATATTCAAAAGCTGATTTTAGTCACTTATGTATAATGTAAAATTTGCATTATTATAAAGATTGTATAAACAATGTAGACATCAGGTACCTAATACCTTATTATTAGTATTAAATATAGCTAATTAATAAAATCATTCAGAAATTATATTAAGAAAGTAATTTATTGCTTATAGATATTGTAAGAATTACAGATCTTAATCTTTATTATAGAAATGACATAAAAAATCAATACCATACATGTTACAATAATAATGTGGTCTAATTTACATTATTTGCTTAATAACACTGTATATACAATTAGTAAAAAAAATATCATTATGAATTTGTAAAGCTTACTTTACATACTGAGATTACTCCATTTACAGGAATTCATCACACCAGTCTTTTAGACACTGAAAGCAATCTGCCGACTGCTTGGAGTTTGCACTGCACGTCTCCTTCATCCATTCTTGAAAAAGCTCCTTGTCCTTTTTCAGGACCAAAAATTGCCCCAGAACTACATATGCCTGAAATAAATTAAAATTTTACTTTAGTTCTGTACTTTGCAAATTGACAAAGAAATATTAAAACATTTGGTTATTAGGTACTATTTAATCCTTACATAAAATTGTGGTCTAAATATTTTTACTGTTCTATTACTTAAATAGGGAAATCCATTTGATTATGTATGATGTTTAAAAATTGATGCAATAGCATCCAGGAAATTTAAACTGGTAGGTACCTATTTAAAAATGCTAAATGCAAAAGTGTTAGAGGACTAAAATTTGCAAAATCAATGTAACAGTAATAATCTAGCAATCGTCAAGTAGCTTAACAGATACACAATGATTTTTAAAAAGTGAGATAATAACCTTATCAAATCCCGCGGTTTCAAGTCTTTTCCCCAAAACCTCACCCACACCGGCAAGATCAGTCACGGGTTTTTCTCCCATAGGCTCGGCCACAAAATTACGGTGCTTTTGCGACGTACTAGACATTTTGTGAAATAAAATTAGAAATGTAGTAGTTAAAAACTAACGAGGAAAGTAAAGCAGTTGCGTCCGTCCGTAAACAAAAATGACAGTTATGACAGTTAAATTAAAAAAAGTGTATTGTTTATCACCTCTGACTACCAGGCCATACAGACATTTATTTATTTGGTTCACCGGTTATTGTTACCCTAGTAAATGTATGTATACAGTATTTCTTAACTTATTGCTAAGTGTACAATAATAGGTCGGTAAACACCGCATGCAGATAGGAATAATATTTTTAACTATTTGATATATTTTTTAAGAACACAGTTCAACTTATTTTTACAAAATTATTTTACATCTGCCATGCCATCAATTATTATATTAAACTGATTTAAATATTTTTTGTTGTTGTTAAATATATTTTAATAAATACAAAATTTAATCAGGTCTTTTTAGCAGGTCTAATGTTGCGCAAAGAGCCATGGAGAGGGTTATGCTTAACATTTATCCACATGACCGAATCAGAAAGGTTCATCTTCTTCTTAGTCGTATCACTCTTGACAGTGTGGTCGTGGTCATCATGTAGTGTTGGAGACGGGCGCCAACGTGCGCCTTACGATGGAGATCCATAGAAGACCCAAAATGTCTGTCTGATATAAACCATAGCCTAGGATTAGCAAATAGGTAAGTGCCACAGGCTGGAAAATATACCACGAGCAGGGCTTGATAACGATACCTACCCATTTTAAAGTATAAATAACGTTATTTCAAATGGATACTTTTGTAACAGTAAATCATTACCGATAAATAGGTAGGGAAATTATATTTTAATAAGTAACATAACTAATAGTTTAGCGTTAAATAACGATACTTTCTACAGCTGTGCCACTCCCCAATGCGGTACTTGAAAGACATATTATTTACATTCCTACAAACTTGCTATTATTACTCTAATATTCATCGCAAAAGTTCCTAAACCTATTATTTGTATATAAGTAAATTTAACTTCAGAGTTCCGTCACGATTGCCTCGCAAGCCTATTGAGCCTCTTTCTTATCCATTCAGTAAAACCGTTATGGGTGCTAACTCACCAATCTCCAGAGTGTGCAGGTTAAACAACAAGTAAACAAGTATAGTGGGTGCCTTGAGGTTCATTTCACATCTCTGGCTAGATTTAAAGCTACACTATTGTGTAACTTGACATAGTATGTTTTATTGTAGTACTACGTTTTAAATAATTTTTGTTATTTATTTTTCTTTTATTATGTAAACTTAGATTAAGACACTAGGTTAGACATTTTTAAACTTAAAGTGATTCTTCAAGTGATTAAGCAATCTGCTTGAGTATCCTTGCTTGTAGTTATTTTAAGTATTGTTGTATTAGTCGTTAGTGTACCAAATAATTAAACAAAATTCGTTTCCAATATATTTACCTGTAAAATTGTACAGGTAACGTTATAAAGAGATTTAACGAATTACAACAACGATAATTAATGGTACTAAAATAACGTTAAATTAAGTAACGATACTTTTGAAGTATCAATACCCCAGCCAAGAAACAAGTGTAACGTTACCATATTTTTACCGGTACTCCAAACCCTATCACGAAGATAGGACGGTAGTTGGGGCAAAATCCTTGAATGGAATCCAAGTATTTCCATACTGAAAAGCGCAGTGTGAGACGGCAACCTATCAAATAATGAACTCTATCCAACCAAAAAAAATTTTTTGAAATCCGTCTATAATTGACGAAAATATCGGTGAACATACATAAAAAAAAAATATTATACATACAGACGAATTGAGAACCTCCTCCTTTTTTTGAAGTCGGTTAAAAATAAATATTTGGGACATGTCCACACACGGCAATCTGACCCCAACTATTGACTGAGCCTGTACTATGGTTATCTGACTGTGATGGGAGTCAGAACAGAGACAAACCTAACTATCACAAATGTTTTCATCTTATGAATGTATATCCCGGGTAGGGATCGAACCCACGACGCTTGGAACCGTAACCAGTGGTTAGTGACCCAGGCTCACTACCTACGGTTCCAACTTCCAAGAGTTGTGGGTTCGATTCCCACCCAGGACAAATATTTGTGTGACAAACATGGGTATTTGTTCCGTGTCTGGGTGTGTTACTCAATATTTTTAAGTATATTTGTGCATCCACTGTTGATACTGTTGATGACTGCTAGATGTTGATTCCGATATTCGTAACACAAGTCCTTAAGCTACTTACCACAGCCACCTACCCTTACCACATAATAATGTTTAATTACATGGCACAGGCACATTTGGACAACCCTAGTGCACTTTGTATCTCCTTAACTTATTTTATACTTAGTGTATGTATTTTTCAAACAGGATTGATACAAAAGCCAGCCTAACCATTAGGCCATCTTAATAGACCGGAATCTTTTTTGGCGCCTGGAAAATCACAGCGGCAAAAATGATGCCGCTGTGACACCTGTGTAAATAGCCGAACGATGAGAGAGGATAACATCGTAAGGAAACCCGTCGTATGTGTGGAACAGCTATCAAGAAAGGACTGCTAGATGTTATTTATACACAAATCAAAGACATAAAAGGGAATAAAAGATTTTAAGGGAACCACTCGATGGGATTGACGAAGTAAGCAAGTGAGCCTCGCGCGAAATATGCTACCAAAATATTGGTTTATAACATAAAGTAGATACCTAGTAAATAATTACAAGATTATTTGAACTTTTTTTGTATTTGCATTATTTCAATGTCAGTGTTTATTATATACAATTTAAATTTTGATAGATAATTTATACAATTTTACAAACCAACCAGCGACATTGCTATGCCATGAATACAACAAAAAATATGAAAAAGAATATGAGCACACCAAAAACTTTAAACATTAGGGCCCGGTTTCCTGTCACATTTTGGAAGTACTTCAGTATTTCTCTGTGTCCAGCTTCTACATTCATTTCAGCTTCTTGGATGTTAGCATCAATCCTTCCAATAGCCTCATCTTGTTCTTTAACCATATGAGCCAACTGTTGAAAAATTCCACCAAGCTCCACAATTGTACTTTCAATATTATGCATAGTTTCAGCACGCTGTTGAACATATGAATCAGAATCATCTCTTAAAGCTAATTGCTGGGTTTGGAGACTGGTAGAAGCCTCTCCGAAATCAATGCTGACTTCATTTTGTTGAAGCAATGAGGGAACTTCTGTTACTACTGGAGCAACCCTAGAAAATTGTTCACGCCTGCTGTTTTGGTGCTTCAAGTTTTCTGATCTTACTTCAAGAACCTGAAACATGATAAAAATTTGTAATTTATAACAAAATAGAAATATTGAATGATGTTTAAACATTTTAAATTTATAGTTAATGGAAAGCTACATTTAATTCCAATAAATAAGGGGTATGAGCCATCCGCTACCCCGCAAGTCCCCACAAATAAAAATTCCAATAAATCACCATACATAATATTTTTATATTTCATAGAGCAGGCCATTACAGTTGAACCAAGACTATAACCTGAGATTGGATTTTGCCATCGTGGTGGAAAGATTAGCTCGAGCGTGAGGGGACTCGCTGATTGCCCAGGGTGCGCCAGACGTAAAGGATATATCGCTACGCCGTTCGGGGAGGCTCTTTCCGTGCACCCCGACCGAACGTGCTGCCCGTTGTGCCATGTGGAGTAGTGACTTTGCTCCACCCGATTCCTTTGTGCCACCCTCGGAGAGCCTTCCTAAAGGTCACGATTTGCCATGGCCAATCTGGAAGTCACTAAACAGACTTCGTACCCAGGTTGGTCGTAGCAAGGAAAATAGGCTCAGATGGGGATTCACTGACGCATTGGATCTGGCCTGCGTATGCGGTTTTTTGCCACAGTCCATGTGCCATCTAATGGCATGTCCCGCTTGTCCGGAAACCTGCTCGTTGAGTGACTTGATGGATGCCTCGGACAACGCGATTCGTGTGGCCGAATACTGGGCCGATCACGTTTGATTTTGCCATCGACTTGATAACAAGAAGACCTGAGATTCAAAGTAATTTTGCTAGGTACAGAGGGCCTACCATGAGTTGGCTATTGAAAACTTACTTATGTTACCTAAACCTATCAAGTTGTTTTTTCATATGGCCGATTTTAGTTTTTCGTGTAACCACCAGCGGCGCTGTACATGTTTTTCATAGACATATTCACGTAGACTATATCGAGTGTGTAAGTTTTAAACTCATGGTAGCCACACTGTCCTTAAATGAGATAAGCTCGACACAATCATAGGTAACTCTTTTCAATAGACAATGACTATCAGGAGCATCCTGTATGACTTAGTTTAGTTAGCTTCATTTTATTAAACATGCTTATGATGGGTCTACACACAATAAAAAGAGCAGCAAATAGATAACCACCATCACTGGTGCAATCCAGGTGAAACATTGGGCAGCATAAGTAGCTATGTATTTGACTATGGAAGACCCATAAATAATTTTTGAGCAATGGAACACACAATGACAGTCTAAAATAGCTTCATTTAGACATCAATAGGTGTTCACTTCACAAAATTTATTATGAGGACTGGACCAAACCCAGAACATCTGGTATACATAATTGACAAGAGGGACTACTAAAGGTGCTGTTGTGACAGACAAATACTTACTTGCTTGAATTGATTGCTCATTGATGCAAGTCTTGACTGCAAGGCTACAACCACACTTGAAGAATGGCTGTGCATACTGCGTCTACCTCTAGGCATTTCACCCAGTCTCGCAATCTGCTGGTTTAGGGAACTCAGGTCTCCTTTAATTATGTATGTAAGTTCTTGTATTTCAGTTGGTCTGTCATCAAATAAAGATTTTTTTTTTGCCACTGTAAGGAAAAATTATTTTGTTATCAATAATAAATAACAACAGTTCACTATTCACTTAAGTTCTCTCATGTACACATTATTTGTGTAAAATGCTATGAAGTATCTCTATTGGCAGTTTAAATAATCTCCACTTCAATATTGTTCAATAATTAATTTGCAATTTATTTACAGACACCCATTGGGATAGGCAAAACTGAATAAAACCTTGTTAAGAACTAGGTATTAATTCTGCTATCCCTTTTTTTATATCTCAATAACATTATAATTGATGGCAATACAGGGACAACAGGAATGGAATAACATGGAACAAAAAATATTACTTACATAGAGCCAATTTCTCCAACTTTGCATAAGTACTAGTTATGTTTTTGCTTATCACTTTAGCCATGCTCATAAATTGAGAATAAGTTTCAAGAACAGCTGCTTTGCGTTCATCTCTAACAACTGGACGAGCCAATGTTCTTCCTTGTAAGCTGCGGACCGTAGTAATGAACTCGTTTGTCCTATCCCTAGCAGCCATCACTGATTCAAACACAAACTCCTGGAGGAAATCAAAAGTAAAGTCTGGTTCACTTTGAAAATTTGATAATTCTGGCTTAAAATTTTGAGACGATGGAGTGTAAGCCTTTGATGTTTGTGACGATCCTTTTTTATCTAATTTATCGTATGAATCTAAATTGTTTTCCAATTCTGGTGCAATTCTATCAGTCACCCCTCCAACGATGCGACGACGAGGTAGCATGGCATCGTACATAAATATATCTGGATACTAGAGACTAATGTATCAGTTTAATCTGCAATAACTTAAGCAGATTTCTACCAATTTCTAATAATCCTGACAGAAGTACACTTTACTAATGTAATTCACATGACAGAAAACCATTTACAAGGACAAGTCGCTCATTGACACGTAGACTTGTTTTCTACCATCGTCACGGACCTTTATAAAATGGAATAAAGTTTTTAAAAATTCTATACGAAAATAAAGTATAAGTACTGAAGTATAAGTGCTGAAGTATTAATTTTAATAACATACAAAATCCTCTATTTGGGACTAAAATATTTAATAAATTGTTTTCTTATTTTATAGGGCTAAGAAAGTGTGAAAGAGACCCGTTATCGCCATCTCTTTCATTAGGAACTACCTCCCTCTCTCAAAGAGAATTTGATCACTACGTTTTATTCCTCTCTAACATAAATGTGAAAATTGTTCGATCACCTACTAATTATAATAAACAAGAAGCAGTTACCTACATAATGTTATAAACGCGCTCATTTTTCGAGACATAAATCTGTCCTAATTTGGGCGAGGTGGCACTCACATATTTATAGTCAGCTGCATGAATGAGTTGTTAAGTTATACGAATGAATACAACGAAGTTAAGGCTGTATAGGCTAGATCTCTTTGCCTTTCCAGATTGAGTGAACAATACAAAAAAACATAGTAACTGTCAGTCTTGACACGGTGCGACGGTGCCGAACAGCCAAACAAAGCTGTCAAACTTCAACTTCATTATTTTTTGTGATAAGAATTTGACCGACTATGTACTTCTCAAGATAAACATTGCATTACTTAAATGATTTATGTCCATAGGTCACATTTAAATGGACTCTAAAAGTGTTATTTAAAGTATGCGTTTTATTAATTTTATACAGAAAGTTATATTTACAATATATAACAATGAAGAGATCTTTAATAATGAATGGTCAAAATTATGATAACACATCATTTACCATAGGATTAGTACTTGCAATATCTTCTAGCTTATTTATAGGTTCAAGTTTTATAATTAAGAAGGTAGCACTCAGAAAAATCAATGCTAGCGGCAATATAAGAGCTTCTGCAGGAGGCTATGGATATTTAAAACAATGGATGTGGTGGTTAGGACTGATAACAAGTATGTACTTACTGTTTTTGTATATTATGTTTACTTATAAATCTAATATCTATATAAAAATATTGTTATTAATTCATTTTGAGACTGACCTTATATCTTATTATGTGCCTAGTTTAAGATAAGCTCAAGTTCCTTGGTGGGGATGTATAGGTACAATAGGCTCATGATGATCATAAAATACATTAAAAACTCACAAAATTATTTTGAGGTATCTTTGTTTATGTGCTACATGTATAATAATTTACTAAATTTACTTTCAGTGGGTCTTGGAGAAGGAGCAAATCTTTTAGCATATGCCTTCGCTCCGGCAGCTCTTGTAACACCATTGGGTGCCTTGAGTGTGATTGTTGCAGCAGTTCTTTCCTCTAAGTTTCTCAATGAAAAACTTAATTTAATTGGAAAGGTATGTATCAAGGATTAGGGACACATGATAATAATAATAATATAAGCCTTTTATTACAGACAGAATTTTTCACAATATTTTTTGCCCCAATGACTCTTGCAAGTCAGTGACACCAACAACCTGGTCTGTTTGCCCTGTATTGGCAACAGACCAGGTTGATGACACTGGCTAGCATGAGTCATTCATTTAAGGATCACATTATTGTATACTATTTTTATTCCTTCAAATTACCTAAATTTTGGTATTTTAGCTGGAAGGGCCATTATTATTGCTGTTTAATAAGGTACTAAAAATATTGAATTAGTAGATACACAGATGCATAAATGTTTGTATTCAAATATGAATTAAGAATTGTTTCAGATACTTACTTTGGTGGATTTTGACATACCTATGTACACATGCATCTTAAATTAAGTAATTTTTAGAAAAAAATAACAGTAATTAAAAAAATTCAATAACAATATTTTCAGATTGGATGCTTTCTGTGCATAGTGGGATCAGTTATATTTATAATACACTCGCCGAAATCAGAAGAAATAAAAACATTTTCAGAGTTGGTGGATAAACTAGGTGATTACGTGTTTTTATGCTATGTTGCATCAATATTTGTAATGAGTTTTGTTGTTAAGGTAATATTTGTACCCAAATTTGGTAATAGTAATATTGTAGTATACTTATTATTGTGTTCTGCCATTGGCAGTCTAACAGTGGTGTTTTGTAAAGCTGTTGCCCTGGGTATCAAGGAAACAATCAATATGGAAATGAATGTTTTTTCGCATTTCATATTCTGGTTGCTGCTGGGTGCTTCTCTGTTATGTATTGTAATACAAATGAACTATCTGAATAAGTCACTAGATATTTTTAATACAAGTGTTGTTACTCCAGTATATTATGTAATGTTTACAATATTAGTGATAATTGCCTCAGGCATTTTATTCAGAGAATGGCAACATATGCCAACTGAAGATGTTATAGGATGCTTCTGTGGTTTTTTAGTAGTTACAACAGCAGTATTCATGTTAAATCTATTTAGAGATGTACAAGTTTCATTTAAAGACTTAACTTTTAATTCAAGAATAAGAAGAAATGTGAATTTAGAGCTTGATATCCAGTAATGTATTTTTAAACACTTATCAGTGCAATAAACTATTTTTAGTTTCAGTTAAGTATTTATTATAAACTTTTTATTGTACAACTTTATTATGGTAGCACAACAAATACAACAATAACTGCTAATTTGAGAGGTAAAACCACCAGGGTTTACCTCTTTACCAGAATCAGTGTCACAGCCCAATTAGTTATTTAATGTATTTCAGACTCCAACCTCCTTCTATAAAATATGTCTGTAAATTTTGATATGTCCCCTGGTGTCAGAAGAAATAAATATATTTTTTTATCAAACAAACTATATTCAATTCTAATCCTTATTAGTATGACCTATACACCGTGAGATTTTAGTGGTTGTTTACCCGAAGCAGAACGATTTACCCATCGTAGTACTATCGAACCATGCTAATTATTTCGTGAAAACGTAAGAAAAAAATCTCAACTTTTCAAAAAAAATATTATTTAACTCGAAACAGTGAGAAATGATAGTAGTAGTAATAGTAGGTAGATACCTACGTAGATTGTAATTTATTACCCTAATGGCGGCGCGGCGCGGCGGCGCCCTTTGTCGGACTGCCCCGACAAAGGGCGCCGCCGCCGCGACGACTCTTTGATAGAGCCGCGCACCGGGCGCGAGCGCACTACCGATACCTACGGACTCCTCAGTCCCGCTGCGTGCGCCGTCCGCTGCGCACGCACGCACGCCGCTCGCCGCCCGCCGCCTACGCATGCGTGACGCGATACCGTGAGGTCAAAATGGATCGCCATTATGTTTATTCGAATGTGGAGTATGTGTCTAGCAGATGTGGTGATGTGAACCCGCAGGTGCCACAGCACCGGACGATCGTAACCGCTACCCAGCGGCTGCTCGATCACGGGCAGTTTGCGATGAATTGAAAACTGGGATAGTGGACGCTTTCAATGTAGTTAGACGTGACAGAGGCACTATCAAAATCATAATCTAACCAGATAAAACGTGCGCGTTTGTGTGTGGAACGCAGTGGCTTACATTTCGATAATTGCTCCGGTACCAGGAAGAGTAAGTACTTGTACATAATTTGTGAATAGTGAAATTTCTAAGGCTAGGTAGGAAATTCAAATCAGTGTAAATACGTTGATTTTCATTTTTTAAATACTTTATTACCTAATTCAGCAACAAATTATTACTTTCAGACAATCTTAACTCTTCTTTTTGATGACCCGATGTTTATCCATTAAAACATTATGTTCGTAATTTAGTAGGCAAAGTATTTACGATGGTCCTAAGCCCGGTAAAGTATGAAGGAAATATGGAAATCACTTGTTAGTAAATAGGTAGTAAGTTAAAATCAGCTGATTGATACCAGCAATCGGTATCAATCAGCTGATCGGACGGTCAATAACCTGTCGAATCATTAGGCCTGTCCTCCACCGGACGTTATTTTAGTACTATTATTTACGTTACTGTTATTACAGTTTCAGTTTACACGTTACCTGTAAAAAAATTACCGGTTAATAAATTGGAAACGAATTTTTGAGACATGTTAGTTCGGCATGTGCACTTTTACAATAAAAGTTAGTATTTTACGATGATTATTAGTGCCGTACCGTAATAAGTATCGTTACCATTTAACGTTAAAATAAGTATCGCTACTTATTCAACGGTAATTATTTTCCCATTCCAATAGTATCCTTTTTGAAATAACTTATTTGTACTGAAGAGAAGTGGAGATTTTTTTGACGCTCCGCTGCATCGCTTGCTCCGGACAGACAGCCTTATTATTTAAATAATAATAACAATTCTAGCAGGACGAAGCGCGGCTAGTACTACTGGCGTTAGTTGGCGTTCTCGAATTCGAATGTTTCGTTTATCACTTTTGTAAAACTGACATTTATTGATTTTAATAAAAAAAAACTGCATCGATCTATTGTACTACTAAGACAGAATCATTTTGCTGCGGGAAAACAACCACTAAAATTTCACGGTGTTTAATAAGCAACAGCAAGCACCTTTGTGTTTACACAATCACACTTCAACTACTGAACAAACTTAAAGTTGTCGTAGATGGCCCTGACTTCAGAGCACAAGAAACATTTTTGGCTAAATTTGACTGACCGCGCAAGATTTACTAAAATTAAAAGAACTTTGTAACAATGAAGTCCAAGTCAGAAGCTAGAATAAAACCCATGAACATTGTACAAAATTTATATATTTAAATTTTGGTAAATCAACAAGCTATAAATAACTATTTAAAAAGGAATGCTCAGTTCACAGATATATAGTTACAGAATGATATATAAATGTTCTGCAAATCGGACAAGTCCTCTGATAACCATACAGACGTCTGCAGCATTCAGCACAAAGGCAAACATGTCGACAAGGTAATGTTAATACACATTTCTGACGTTCCTGACAAATTATGCACAGAGTGTCAGCACCACTGTTTTCATCTTCATCCTCAATTGCACTCAGACTTGCAGTCCTTGTCTCTAAATCTTGACCGCTTGCCATATGTGCTATCACTCTCACTTCAGAGTCTGTTACATAATTATATAAAGTGTAATAAATATACAACAATTTTCTTACAAGAGACCAATACATTTCTACAACATGAGAAAATATAGTTGCTTGGAAATGAACACACAATCTCACAATAATTATGGCACTTGTAATACCAATAAATGATTCTAAAGGCACATCTGACATAAAGTTGGTACATTTCAACATATAAGAGTATACATAAATTATGAAATCAACAACAATGTTCATTACATATCTAAAACATGCTTGCAAAAGTTGAGGCAGATGTATTGGAAAAAAAGTTATAATAAGCCATAAAGTACTCCCCATAAATATTGTTATGTTCTTAAACAGAATCAGTCCATCAGCTAAAATTGTCCATATGAAATCAGTGAGCCACTTAACAGAACCTAATACAGAACTCAGTTTATGAGTAATATCAATATAAGTCGTACTAACACCATGCAGACCATAAATTACTTGATTTGTAAAACTTTCAGTAGCATGATTGCAGTACCCTGGTATCTCTTCAGAAAAAAGTTGCATGTTGTCTTCATATAATATTTGAAAAAATAACATCACGTTTTCAAATACCTTAATTATTGCATTTGCTGTTCCAGTAATAGTAGCGACTATTAATTTTCCTACAAATGATGTTAAAATGAATGCATTTTGAATAACAATAGCGAATGAGTTAAAAACTTCAGCTACTATAGAGATCATTATTAATTTGCATCTTTGATCATCGATGAGAGCTTTTTCAACGAGATTCAAGTCACCAACAGCAACAAAACAATCCTGTACGTTCTTTTTGTCATGATGACATTGACATTTGACACGGACATTTATTATGATAAGGGTTGTACTGTTTCGAAAGCAGGTAATTTTAATTTTTTTTTTTGTTTGTGAATTTGAAATTAGCACTGAGACTGTATCAGTGCTGATTGCAAAGTCTCAGTGAGACTATGAGCAAGTATGTTGTATGATGATGTATATAATTTTACTTAACGCACTTTCAATCTTAATTCATGATTAACTTTAGGTACGTTTTTTATAAAAAAAAAAAAAGACGTGTGGCACTTGGGGACTGCCACGGTATAGCTATTGCATAGCATCGTCCGATTCGTCTCGATACGTGCGAGTTTCGTAGTCGTACAATTCGTCTAACACAAACACCGTGCCGAAGTCTACCGAACTGAAACGACGTTAGACGATTGTTAGGTTTTTTTTTGTTACGAAATTTCTTGGTTCGGTCGCCGCGCCCAAAGCCCGCGATAAAAGCTATGCAATAGCTTAATAAATGCGATAACTTTGTAAGACAGCACTAAAGTAAAGATCGATTTTGGTAATGATTCAAATATAAAAACAGTATTTTTCGTTCATCACATAGTTATTATCTTAACTGCCTCGTTGGTCTATAAATAGCAAGCGCTGCGTTAGGACCGAGAGGTCCCCGGTTCGAGTCCGGGGTCGGGCAAAATTTGTGTGAGTTTTTCTGTAATGAAATTACTCAGCCCGGAGTTAGGAAGTTGGCGGTTGAACGCCCGTGCCTCGGAAAGCACGTTAAGCCGGTGGTCCTGCGCCCGATCTCTCATCGGTCATGTCGGATTGCCGTCTCACCGAATTATAAGAGTAAGGGAATAGAGAGTGCACTTGTGCACTATAATATGTCCTGCGCACTTGACTGATCTCAATTGAGATCGGCCGCCATGGCTGAAATCGGTCGGACGCCTTATTATCTTAATAGTCAGAGATTGGACACCTTCTAATAATTTTGCATTTATTGTAACGTTTCGAATGTTTTGGAAAAGCGCAATCCTTATTTCACATTAATTCGAGTGTATGACTTGTACCCAAAGACACAAAACTATTATTTAAAAATAAAATTTTGACATTGACATTACAAGTTGTAAGCATTGAATGTAGGTTATGGATAAACAAACGTATCTATTTTTTACATTTAGTTTATTGCGAACTGATGGCATAATTGAGGTGAATTTGTAATAGTTCAATAGAGTAATAACGATACTTCAGTTCGCGTAAACGCAGCACTTCTTCCATCTAACCACTGTCAGTGTTCTCCAGAATTTTGTAGTTTAACTTTAAAACAAGATGAGTCTACCAACAGGAATGGATTTAAATGAAAAACAAGACGTTGCTGCAAGAAGTTCAGTTATAACAAATGCTTCCCATTCGTTAAGCACACCCAGTCATCAGAAGACATTCAATGTACAAGGTGACTTGGCTTCTGTAGGATCTTCACATGGATCCTCCGTAGTTGAAAGGCAGCGTGTGATCGGAGAAGTCGCACTCACACCTACTCATAGCTCATTTACACCCCATGCTGTGAACCCACACAATTCTATGACTGCCATTACTCCAATGGCAAGTGGATCAAGTCAGGCTAGAAATAGTGTGAAATTACAGTAAGTACAACTTTGTGTTAATTTTTACCAAAAATTTAAACCACATTCAGCAAAATCACAAACTCAAAAAAAAAAAAAAAAAGAAAAACTTATCTTGCACTAAAAAGTTACAAATAAGTTTTTTATGACTGTGACAATAAAGTCTGTTACAAAAGCACATTTTTTAACTGACAGGCAAACTTTTGATTTTGAAATAAAAAGTTCAGAATCAAGAGTTTTATTAGTAGTAGATTTTACAAGTAGATAAACTTGTCATTGTACTTCGACATTGCATCCTCGAGATTTATGATAACACTTGTAGTCCACTCTTCAATGTACTAGGCATTGAACACTATTTTAGAATACTGAAAAAATAAACTATTAAAAAGAAAAATAATTGAACTGAAGATTTGGCTGTTTGATTTTTATCAGAGCCATTTAACCAATATTTATTAACCAGTGTGTCACCGAAGAGAGCTGTTTGTCTAGTAGTGACTGAAATAATGTTTGTATATCTAGAAAAAAAGATGTTTTTAATATATTTATTGGAATTGCATATTCTGTAAACTATTTTCTGTATAAACCTGTAAAGTATTATTTAATTGAGTTGTGCTTATTTGTTTCTGTATTATCACCAAAGTAAACATTACAGAAAGGTTATGTTATAAAGCTCAACATTTAGATGGCTATCAAATATAAAATATTTAGCTATAAGTATGTTACTTGCTACTATCAATTTAAAATATGTTTTTTTTTTGTTTCAGAAACTGTGTTTCGACTGTTAATCTTGCCTGTGAATTAAAATTACTAGATATATATAGCAGAACCAGATTTTCAGAATATAATCCAACCAGATTTCAAGGTGTGGTTATGAGAATTCTAGAGCCACGTGTTACAGCACTAGTATTCAAGTATGTATAATAGGTAACTCACACAAAGTTTTTTAGGATACATTATATTAAATAATAGCATACAGCATAAACAACACACTAGGACACAGAAGAAATACAGATCATCAAAATATTTGCCCTGAGTGAAAATCTTTCCCGAAAATATAAAGCCTATAAATGTTATTATTTACAGATCTGGTAAAATTATCTGTACGGGAGCAAGAAACGAACATGATTCATATGTAGCAGCTAGAAAAATTGCCAGAATTATCCAAAAACTTGGATTTTCAGTAAGTATGAGAAACTCTTAAATACTTAATGTAAAATTACTGAAGTTGATTGTGTTATGACAATGAGCCTCATTGTTTAGTGTATGAGAAATTCACTAGATAACAATAGATAGGTGTGAGGTCCAACTGCAGCATGATTGGTTATTATTTTGTGACATTGACTGTTTGCTTTTAGCTGGAATCCTCAACGAAAATTAATTTTTACAATGCTAAAAATTAGTCCTGAAATAGAAGAAAAACTAGTCGAATCTTAGTTTCGTAGTTATAGCTATAGGTTAAGGATTATGGCTTGAACATCAAGCTGAAATCCTCACCTCTGGTGCAAGTCTGGTAAACCCTATTGAATTGGTAGGTTCTAAAATATAGTCATTTTATAGTAGAAATAACATTTCAAAACATCAAATTTCTTCGAAACGATTACGATTTTCGGTTTCAAGTTTTGTGCATAAATAATCCCGAAATAGTCGTATACATATAACGAAAATAAATTTGAGCTGATTTAATTTGAAAACAAAAAGTGTTTATTTTCCCTACATCCCATAGAAGTAGATAATATCGAGTATACCTATTATACCTTACCTTGACTATACATCCATAGGTATAGACATGTACAAAATGTTTTTGTCTGGTCTGGGCCACTTTTCCTTTCCAGCTTTCCTTATATCTAACCAACAGCATACAATCTGCAAAATCAAGAGCTTCCATTCCGAAAAGACTACACTCCACATATAGTGTAATTTGTTAATTTCTGTTTTATTTTTTTAGTTCATTATAGTCACTAATATGGTTGTTTTGTTACAGGCGAAATTTTTAGATTTTAAAATACAAAATTTTATTGCAACCGCAGATTTGCGATTTCCAGTAAGATTAGAAGCTTTGCAGCAAGCACACGGTCAATTTTCATCATATGAACCGGAACTATTTCCAGGTCTAGTTTACAGGATGGTGAGACCAAGAGTAGTGCTGTTGATCTTTGTTAATGGGAAAATAGTATTAACAGGTATCTATTTTTGGTAATTATTCAGCTGGCAAACACAACAAATTATTTCAATATTTTAAATTGTTGAATTATTATACTCTTGGACCTTTCCCATTCGTCTGGAGACGTGGGTAAACACAATAGGTATATACCTATTGATATCAAACTGACTGCTTTTAGCACAATATACATGGACCTACTTGTATATATTATATTGGTCTCTTTTTCAGGTGGTAAGACGAGAAATGAAATTTATGAAGCCCTTGATATTATCTACCCAATTCTAAGAAGTTATAGGAAGAGTTGAATGTGTATTTTATATACTGAATTATGTGACTTATGTTAATATTAGTTATTAAGTTATTTATAAATTATTTGATAATAAATACAATTCATTTCAAAAAGACTTTTATTCAATCATATCTTTTACATATAAAACTAAAATTATCATTAATTGTAATCAGGGAAATTAATGTGAAAGCTTAGACCATATAAGTTAGATGGTAAATTACTTAGGAACCACAACTTAAGCATTCATCTTTGTTTTGTAAGGAACACGTTATTGCTGCCATATTAGCGTCATCAGTTTCCGATTTTCCATTTTGGACAATATTTTTCACCTTCGCTTTATCAACTGTGAACTGGATAGCGTTTGCAGCTGGTTTGGTCCTCAAATAATACATACCAGTCTTAAGACCCATTTTCCATGCATAAAAATGTATAGATGTTAATTTTCCATAATTAGGTACAGCTACATGTATATTGAATGACTGGCTTTGATCTATAAAAGCGCCTCTGTCTGCAGCCATTTGAATTGTTGTCTTCACAGACACCTCCCAAACAGTTTTATACAATTCTCTTATTTCTTTGGGAATACTTTCTATATTTTGAATAGACCCATTATTATGAATGATCAGATTTTTCATATCTTCGTCCCATAATTCAGCTTCTGTCAAATCTCTTAACAAATGATGGTTAACAACTTGAAACTCTCCAGACAATACTCGGCGTTGATATATATTTGAAGTGAAAGGTTCAAATGATTCATTATTTCCCAGGATCTGTGCAGTAGATGCTGTAGGCATTGGTGCTAGTAAAAGTGAATTTCGAAGACCATGCTTGGCAATTTTAGCCTTGAGTGCTGTCCAGTCCCAAAGATCTGTTGGAGTTTTATCCCACATGTCATATTGAAGTATACCTTGGCTGACAGGGCTTCCTTGATAAGTTTCGTAGCAGCCATGAATCTCAGCTAATTCGCAACTTGACTCTAATGCACCATAGTATATGGTTTCAAATATTTGTTGATTAAGTTTCATGGCAGCTTCACTTTCATATGGTATGCGCATCAACACAAATGCATCAGCCAAGCCTTGCACACCAATGCCAATAGGCCTGTGCCTCATGTTAGATGTTTTAGCTTCAGGAACTGGATAATAATTGGCATCTATGATTTTGTTCAAGTTCTGTGTAATAATTTTTGTCACTTCTTTCAATTTTATAAAATCATATGTTTTATCATCTTTTACAAACATATTTAATGCAATGGAGGCTAAATTACAAACTGCCACTTCATCCTTTGATGTATATTCTACAATCTCTGTACATAAGTTACTACATTTGATAGTGCCCAAATTTTTTTGGTTACTTTTTTTATTACAGGCATCTTTATAAAGCATGTATGGAGTTCCAGTTTCTACCTGTGCTTCAATAATTGCTTTCCACACCATTTGTGCTCTGACTTGTTTGACATATCGTTTTTCTTTTTCATACTGAGTATACAAAGCTTCAAATTCTTCACCCCAACAATCAGCTAAACCAGGACAATCATGAGGGCACATAAGACTCCAATCTTCATTATTTTCTACTCTTTTCATGAACAAATCTGGTATCCACAAAGCATAAAAGAGTTCTCTTGCGCGCACTTCCTCTTTCCCGGTATTTTTTTTCAAATCCAAAAATTCAAAAATATCTGCATGCCAGGGTTCTAAATACACGGCAAAGGCACCAGGCCGTTTATTACCGCCTTGGTCAACATACCGAGCTGTATTATTGTAGACGCGCAGCATGGGCACAAGACCATTGGAAACTCCATTCGTCCCAGCAATATATGTTCCTTTAGCTCTTATGCAGTGAACATGGACTCCTATACCACCTGCTGATTTAGAGATCAGTGCACACTGTTTTAATGTATCATAAATTCCCTCAATGCTGTCATCTTTCATTCCGATTAGGAAACATGAAGATAATTGGGGACGTGGCGTCGCAGCAGAGAAAAGGGTGGGACTCGCGTGAGTAAAATATTTCTCTGAAAGCAAGTTGTATGTTCTTATAGCAGCATCAATGTCTTCACCGTGAATGCCTATGGATACTCTCATGAGCATATGTTGGGGACGCTCGGCCACCTGTAAAATTTTTGACAATCTATTTAGTTTCAACAGATATACTTCATTAAAATATTTTTTAAACCAATTAGGTACTGAATATTCATATCATTGGAAATATTATATCGATTATAATGATGAACTATTGTTTGTCTAATTTTTAGACTGTAGGCAGTATGTGATAGTAGATAGTAGTGATATAATATGTTTATTGATGTTTCCTTAAAGTTGTGAAAGATCAAGAATAACATTCTTGATTTCAAAAATTAATTAGCTAACAATCTTTTTTTAACATTTAAGTGGTTGTAAGAAGGGCAGGGAATTCTCAGGGAGAATTTGACCAGTTTTTATAATAATTAGTAATTAATAATACCCACAGTTCAGAACAAAATCCTTACTAATATCCTTACTAATCCTTACTAATCCTTACTAATCCTTACTAATATTATAATCCTTACTAATATTATAAATCCGAAAGTAACTCTGTCTGTCTGTCTGTCTGTCTGTTACGCTTTCACGCATAGAGTACTGGACCGATTTAAATGAAATTTGGTACAGATATAGTCCAGAGGCTAGAAAAGGTTATAGGCTACTTTTTAACCGACTGCGCTATAATCCTTACTAATCCTTACTAATATTATAAATCCGAAAGTAACTCTGTCTGTCTGTCTGTCTGTCTGTTACGCTTTCACGCATAGAGTACTGGACCGATTTAAATGAAATTTGGTACAGATATAGTCCAGAGGCTAGAAAAGGTTATAGGCTACTTTTTAACCGACTGCGCTATAAGGAAGTAATGTTTTACCCGTTAAACGTCTCTACGCGGACGAAGTCGTCACAGCCCAAACTATTGGACAGATCCAGATGAAATTTGGCATGCAGGTAGATGTTATGACATAGGCATTCGTTAAAAAAGGATTTCCCGAAATTCCCACGGGAACAGGAATTAACGGGATAATCCTTTTGTATTAGACGCTTGAAATTTGGCATGCAGATACTTTAATAAATTTAAAGCTTAGTCGAACAGGATATTGTAAAATTCCCACGGGAACGGGGGTAACAGAAAAAAAAAATCTTTTGTATCAAAAAAATCTAAACCGCGTAAGATAGATGATTGAGATTTGGCATGCAGGTACCTCAATGGACGTAAAGCTTACTTGCAACGCGATATTACAACATTCCCAGGGGAACGGGCGTTATTGGGAAACAACTTCTGTATGTTAAATCCTGTAGGACACGCGAACGAAGTCGCGGGCACAGCTAGTAATATATAAATATAAATTTTTACATTAGATACATTGATCTGATCCCTTGGTAAGTAGCTTAAGCACTTGTGTTATGGGTACCAGAATCTACAGTGGATACACAAATATACCTAAATACATTTAATAATACACCCAGGCACGGAACAAACACCAATGTTTGTCACACAAATATTTGTCCCGAGTGGTAATCGAACCCACGCCTCTTGGAACCGTAGGTAGTAAACCTGGGTCAATAACCACTGTTCCACCGAGCCATTCAATATATACAAACAAACACTTACTTTATTGTTTATTTTCAGCAAGTAAGATCTCTCCAAGGTTTTAAACCCGAAGTAATTGTATTTAAAGTCTCTGTCATAAACAATAGCAGAGTCTAGTCTTTCTTTGTTTTTAATAACAACATTATAATGGAAGTCGGAAATCATGGGTGCTCGTTTCTTAGTATGTGGATTGATTATGTTGTACAAGTCAGTAATTACATCTGAAACAAATATTGAAATACTTAAAAATATTTATAGTGGAGCACTGGACACCAGAAGTCTGGTATAAGATTAATATGCAATGGAATTAGCTTAACTCACAGATATACTTAATCAAAAAGTTATTAGAACAATACATGGTTGTTTTGATCATAGTTTAAATAAATGATTAATTCACTCCAATAGGGTGAATAACATTTAGAATCGTAGACAATTGTCTTACATACCAGAAAAATGTTTCTTGGTTTCTTTGTGTAAATTAGATATTGCCAATCGGGCAGCCAACACTGCATAATCTGGATGGTCAGTGGTCATGGTGGCTGCAGTCTCCGCAGCTAGGTTATCCAGTTCCACAGTAGTCACACCAGAATATATTCCACTTATGACTTTCAATGTTATAGAAACCTGTTGTAAAACGGCAATTAGGAACATACTTTATGATCACTAGTATTTCTTGAAGTAACTTTTTAAGAAAACAATTTTTTTGGTGATAAATAAATAAAAACTATAATATACTTACTGGGTCAACAAAATCCATATTCAATCCATAACAAAGTTTTTTTATCCTTGATGTAATTTTGTCTATATGTACTTCCTCCATTCTTTCTCCTTCAAAGAAAAAACAATATTATAAATTAATTTAAGCAGTGCAGAAGCGCCTAACCAGTCAACAGACAAATGGCTTAATAATGTGATGAGCATCTAGAAGTTAGTGCAAGAGTGGGCTTTTTAACAAAAATATCCTTATTAAATAGGGACATGCATGGGTTTTTTTGTTATTGACTCATAAATATATCATCAAACTAATAAATATATATAAAATATTTGATATTGCTAATGTTGTTCACTAGTCAAGAGGTCTAATGGAGACATCAACACACACCTGCCATACACTTTCTATAGAAAAGTATATTCATGTAAGGGGGATAAAATATATTATCTTCAAACAACTTATCTTATCCACTTTACTGTTTGGAACAATTTTTACATAAATTAATGAGAAAAAGTATCAAAATTTCCAATGCATATTCCCTATTCAATATTTTTTAGGTGAAAATTTGACAAAATTTATAAATTGTATAAAAAGAGAAATTAAATATGAACTTTAAGTAGGTATTAGGTAAAGAATTCCAACATCCAATCACTTTATTTTATGAGACAATGACACAATTATTAATATTGGTTCAAGGAATAATTTATAAGATAGTATTAACAATAGACAATTGTTACTTGCAATTAAACCAGCGAATAACAAATCATTTCATAATTTAAAGGGGAATTATAAAATTAGCAAATTTAAAATCTTTGCAACTGATGACATACTGTTGTAATAACTTGAGCAGTATGAATTTGAATACGCGGAAAACCGGCGCTAAGTCCAAGCCAGCGATTATTTACTGGTGATGATGGGCAGTAGGGCTCCTCATATTTTGTTTTAGCTGACTGAAGTTTCTTTTTATTTTTTGTATTTAAGTAAAGGGTAATATTTAATACTTATATAATATAATTTAATTACTCTAAAATTTCAACAATACAATTTCTTAGCAGATTGAAAAGTATTTCTTAAAATAGTTATTTCATATTATTATTCTTTTTTAAATGTGAGCTTATTATACTCTGCTCATTAGAGTACCTATTTTTCAAATTGGTTTTTGTATTATAAATACTTCATTTAAGATAAAATGCTGTTAAAAAACATGCTGTAATGCTGTTAAAAAACATGAAGCTGCTCATTTTGTATTTTAAGAAACTCAAATTAATGTTTGTAAGTAGTTGCTATTCTGTTGATTTCTCATCACTTGCAGTCGCTTAGTATTTCTATACCCCAATTTAATTAATTTTGACACATAAGACTGTATTTTACAGTCAGTCATTTTCTTGGGACCCTAAATTAAATAAGCAAGAAATTACATAGCATTATTTTATACATTTAAAATCTTTTGAAACTTGAAGCGTGGTCGGGACTAGCCAGTAATTATAGCCTCAAATTCAAAATGTAGAGCAGTGGTGCATGACCGGCGTTTACATTGATAAAAAATCGAATAACCAGTAAAGACAGAAGGATGCAAACAAGTGATGCGAATTGTTAGAAAGCTAGGTGTAAGTAAGCATGTTCTCTTGTTGAAATTTCGAATACGTACCTCTTTTCATCACATATAACTTGTTAGACTTGCCGACCATGGTGATCTAAAGGCCTACAACCCTGGCAATAAACGATTGTAAGTAAAATGCAAGTACTCCCCGCGTTCGGGTTACAAGTGTCAATCGCGCTCAAGATAAAACTCAAGAATTTTAGACAAAGAAAACGGGGTTTCCCTTTTAAATTTCCTGTAACGACAATGAGAATGAGTGCTTTATGAATATGACCTGACCGATTAGATCGCTTGACACAGAATTTGGCGGGAAATTAGTGACAATTGTTTTTTTTAAGTCTCCGTGAGTGGGTACCATGAGTCAAAATATACATTCAGATAATGCCATGACGAGGCACACAGCTGTAGTCCAGGTACTAATAAAGCTTGTGTCTACTGAAAGAGTATTTACGAAGCAAAAAATCTGACTAGCACCTCAAGCGACATAATATGATGTCAATTGTTTCGATAACTTTCAAAGTATCGTTCTTAGACAATTTCTAAAGTTTGGCGAAAGAGACGTCTGGATAATCTTTGCACCAATGTTCTGCCATATCCACACAGGCAATAATAATAGGGAAGGTAAACCTAAACGACACTATAAAAAACTTAGTTAAAAAATTTGTTTTTAGGCAGAAAAGATATATTTCCTTGCCGTGTAAAACAGTCTACAAAAAGAAACTGTCAAATCACGTGCTTTCAATGTGTCAAAGTCAAAACTGTTTGACAAGTAATTCCTTTTTGTTCCAACCCGTATAGTTCTATAAACTAATCTAAATTAATCTCGAATATCCTGACAGAATTTGTAAAACATAATTCAATTAAAATGGCTCCAAAAGCTGGTGGTGACTCTGCCAAGGTTAATTCTGCGGTTTACAAAGACAAGAGCAAACCGACGGATATTCGCTTGAGCAATATAAATGCCGCAAAAGGTATTCACATCTGTTTTTTAAAATTAAAATATAATGTACATATTGGGGCCTATGCTTAAAAATAACAATGTTTTATCTCTCTAATAGTAGAAAACTGTTATGTTTGGTCCTATTACGTTTGTTTTTATGTATAATATCAATGATAATCACGGTTTTAATTCGAGAGTACATTGTAAACATGAAGAAATTTTCATAATTCTACTTGTTTTTCAGCTGTGTCCGATGCCATTAGGACTAGTTTAGGTCCCCGTGGAATGGATAAAATGGTAAATAGATATTGACTAAAAATAGAAACCAACAAATCATTGTTTTTATGTTATTCATTTTTCATATTTTTCTTTTTAGATTCAAGCCGCCAATGGAGAAGTGACTATTACTAATGATGGAGCTACTATCTTGAAACAAATGAGTGTTATCCACCCAGCAGCCAAAATGGTATCAATGTTTTGACAAGACTTTTCAGTGTGATTTTGTTTTTCAAATTTTATTCATACTATACCAGAGCCGCTCTAAGTTGGCCGATTTGCTACATGTCAGACTGACTGCACTAGTGAGGGACAACGGTAAAATTGTCGAAGTATATAAGTAACAGTTATTTCCACTTTATAAGCAAGCAAGGTCTAATTATAACAAATTTTTATTAAAAACATTAATTCACATCCAAAAGATTGAATTTAAGTTCCTTATTTATAAATATATTTATTTTTAAAATACAATACTTATTAAATTCTTCATCCTATTTTAAAAAAATACCTGGTGAGTATTACCCACTACGTCACTATGAAAACGTGTCAAACGGCGTAACCTTGTAAAAGCGTAATACAGAGTGGAAATTTTACGTTTTCTTTTTATAATTCAATTATTTTAGGTAATAAAAGACAAATAATTAGATAATTAGGTGCATTTGACATTTTGAAATAACGTCTTATTTTTAAAAGTTGTTCTTTATGATTCGCAAAATATGTTCCTCTTAACAAGGATAAATGCAAAATATAAAATAAAAAGTGTCAAATCAGTCTTCTAAGAACGGCTCCGGTATAACTGATTATGTTTAGTTAATTTGATTACAACAATGCATAACTTACACTATGATGACAATAAGGTTTCCTTGTTTGCAATTTAAATTTTACCACAGTTCATAATAATTAAAGCAGATTTGTTTGGATAAGCAAAAGCATGATGTGTTAGAGATTGATAGAAATGTTCCAGGAATATTATTAGATTAATGTTGTGGTCTTGATTTATGGTTCCAGTTGGTAGAGTTGTCGCGTGCCCAGGACATTGAAGCAGGTGATGGTACTACATCAGTGGTGGTCATTGCTGGTGCTCTACTCGACGCAGCTGAGAAACTGCTTCAAAAAGGAATACACCCTACAGTGATATCAGATGGATTCCAAAAAGCTCTTCAGTTGGCATTGCAGGTAAATTTAATAAAGTTATGATTAGTCATTGTCAGATATGCAGAGTTTTACTATGTAACCAGCTCTAATATTTAAATTTTTAGGCAATCATACATATTATCCTAATTACAAATTATATGGCTGGTTCATTACATATTTGGTAGTGCCCCCCCTGTCACTAGTGCCAAGTGTCATAAGTTTGATTTCCACTTGTACTCAAATATTTGTATGATTGACATTAAGTTTGTTCAGTATCTGGGTGTGTTATTTCTTATTGTATATGTTACCGGAAATGTATGAAATCAAGGAATTGTATACAATTCCTAGGAAATGTGTATAATTCCTAAACTGTTTAGGAAATGTATAAAATATTGTTTGAAAAACTATTCAATGCATAGATATCCTAGGAAATGTGTACATTTCCTCGGAATTGTATAAAATTCCTAAATCGTATTAGGAAATGTGTAAAGTAAATGCTTTCTATAGTAAAACACGTTATTAATTTTAAAAATCCCGCTTTTATTACCTGGTTTTATTAGGTTGGCCTGTATGTATGTATGTAAGAAAATAAATCGAAACATCTTCTTAAGATCGGAGGGTTATGAAAATTTATAGTCGTATGTGATTTTGGTGACAATACAATAATATGGTACTGTCGAGCTGATCTGATAATGGAGCCGAAAGATATGAACTGGAACTTTATGATGGATGATCGTATCATAGCCTTATTTTGGACTGGTTGGAAAGGTATTTTAATACTGTGAGCAAATCCTAAAAAGTGTAAAAAAACACTATTAAACTCTATATTAAATAGTGGACGTAAAAGTCAAAAATAAATTACGAGTCGTTCAAGTTGTCTCTATTCTGGGCTGGGGTGTAAACTATGTGCTTTTAATTGTATTTTTGATTGTAAAAGCAGGAAAAACTTTCTTGTAAATAAATACACGAATAAGAACTCTATATTTTGCCACTGTTGACTGGTATTTTGAACAGATTGTTTAATGTAGAGCCTCCTACTAGTTGTGCTGCAACTTTAGTTAAAGCACCGATCTCCGTAACCTGCTTCCTGAAACATCGCTTAACTTGATTTCTCAGCATTGAATATTAAAATCCTACCTGTTCCAGCGCCCCGCGCTTTTGCAGTCAAATATAATAATTAAAAGCACATAGTTTACACCTCAGCTCAGAAATAGAGACCACTTTAACGACCCTTTATTTATTTTTGACTTTTACATGCACCAATAGAAGCGTGTTTAAGTGTCTTATTTTAAAAACACAGATATCATGCTGTAGCACAGCTTGTATTGCAAAGGCACTTCTTAAATCCCTGGCCGGTTCCAGTGTATTACAAGTTGGCAACTGACCGTAGTGCAATCTCGGTACTCGGTACATCGTTTGCATCAAGAAGAACTTTGGACACTCATTATTCCGAGATCGACGATATAATTTTTTTAGGATACCGTTCTTGGTAACAATACCATAGAGTTCATCATCGGTTTTAGTCCAAACTACACCAATAAGAGGAAATTTACAAGGAACTTCGCGATCCCCCGATCAGGCGAAGCAATACCTTCCGTCTCGCTGTGGCGTACTCACTAATATCTTAATTTTTTACATTTCCGATTGCTATTTAGGAAATGTATAGATTTCCTAGGAAATGTGTAATGTGTAATTTATTTCACACATTTCCGTGCGAGTTTAGGAATTACATACATTTCCTAGGAATTGTATACAATGACGGATTACATACATTTCCGGTAACATATATATGACATCTAAATTATTGTCATATGTTATTATGTCAACAGGTGGTAGAAGGATTGTCCACACCTGTAGATTTGTCAAATGAAGATGCTCTTCTGAAAGCTGCTGCAACTTCCCTGAATTCCAAAGTTGTTTCTCAACATTCTACTATCTTAGCACCTATTGCAGTTCAAGCAATCCGCGCTGGTGAGTTATAATTATAAATAATATCATGTTACTTATTATGTAAAATTTATTTTGCAAAACAATAACAGTGGTGTGCCAGGACCATGCGTAGCACATGGCAGGAAGTGATATCTGCCTACCCCTCCGGGAAAAAGGTGTGATTTTATGTATGTATGACAATAAGATAAATTTACGATTATTGGAACCCGTGCTGACTTAACCCTAAATGTGAGAAAGATAATATGAGGCTGTTTATAATATTTGATGTCATGTCGGCATGGGTTCCATCAATCATATAATAATTTAACTTTGCATATGAATAGGCTTTAATCTTGACACAATTATAGGAGGATATGCATTATTAGATTTGGAAAATAAAAAAAAAATTTCATCTAGAATCTTGGATACTACAGGTAATTTTCAGGATATAAGGGACACCCTAATGTATGTAAACCATAACTTCGTTTCAATGAATTATTAGGATATAATAAACCTCAAGTTAATCTAAATTACATTTGTAATTGAAACAAATACTTTTTTTATCTGTGTTTTTATTTTTAATTTAAAGTTATGGAGCCCATTCCTGGAGGAGTGGGAGCTCGTGTGGACCTCCGTGATGTCAAAGTGATTGAACGTATTGGTGGTACTGTTGAGGATACTGAATTGATCCAAGGCCTTGTTATCCCTCACCGTGCTTCAAATGTCAATGGCCCCCATCGCATTGAAAAGGCTAAAGTTGGCTTGATCCAGTTTTGTATTTCTCCACCAAAAACTGATGTAAGTTTATAATACATTATACAGCTTAAATACTTACTTACAGCTATATAAATTTAGCTGTGGATTTATATAAATGTTTTTATTTATATTGTTTGTCATTGTGAATTTTACTAGTATTTATGCACTGATTTAATATTGTTTTCTTTATTCATAATGAAATTGATTTTCAGATGGATCACAATGTTATTGTGTCGGACTATGCTGCCATGGATCGTGTTTTGAAAGAAGAACGCCAGTATATTCTGAACATTGTGAAGCAAATCAAAAAGGCTGGGTGCAATGTATTGTTGGTTCAGAAATCCATTTTGAGGTATATTTTTATTTCATGACTTCCTGTCGATGATTTATTTCATTTGGTATATTATAAAGTAATATTTTTTATTTTCAGGGATGCCCTAAGTGACTTGGCCATTCATTTCCTCGACAAAATCAAAACTATGGTTATTAAAGATATAGAACGTGAGGATATTGAGTTCGTTTGCAAGACCTTGGGGTGCCGTCCGATAGCATCACTTGATCATTTCACAGCTGAAAATTTGGTCAATGTCGATCTGGTTGAAGAAATCAATGAACCGGGAGGCAAATACATCAAGGTATGAAAACTAGTATGGATTCCAGAAAACTTTGATGCTTGTATCCTATTACCGTTAGTTTCTCCGCTCCGGTAGGTAGAAAAGCTTTTTATTCCTAATTAACCATGACGATCGCTCGGTGTAGCATTCTCAACATTATTAGTCTTGCAGGGGAGCCGACATCTCTCTCCCTTGAACGTCCTCGTCATGTTTGCGGCACTGGGTGCCACCTTCGGAGTATTCGATGTATTCGAGCATATCTCATCAGTAGCAAACATAGTATGGATTGGCTAATATCATATGTTATTCGGTCAAAAAAAAATCCAGTCAGATAAAGAGAGTAACTAAACAGCTTCTCACCGGAGTCCTCTTGGTACAATTCGAAGTGCACATGAAACGATTAAACGAATAAAGTATTTATGTACGGATGCGATCGTTCCGCAGTTGAGCGGCTGCGCGTCCGGCGGGCGCACGGTGTGCGTGGCGGTGCGCGGGACGAGCGGCGCCGTGGTGGCGGAGGCGGCGCGCTCGCTGCACGACGCGCTGTGCGCGGTGCGGTGCGTGGCGCGGCGGCCCGCGCTGCTGCCGGGCGGGGGCGCCCGAGGCCGCCGCCGCCGCCGCGCTCGCCCGCGCCGCCGTGGCCGCGCCCGGCGCCGACCACTACTGCCTGCGCGCCTACGCCGACGCGCTCGAGGTCGTGCCCTCCACCCTCGCTGAGAACGCAGGTCGGTACCTAACTTCTTGTTTTTATCGATTTCTATTTCGGTATAGGCTGTTTGCGTACTGACGCGAACCGTGAAATGTAACAAACCCATATTGTATTGTCTTTTTTTGCAATATCCTGTTGAAACTGAGCATCAAGTTTACTAAGGTGCAGGTACCTTACAGCAGCACGGCCAAACACGCATGCGTGTTTGGCCGTGCTGCTGTATTGGGAATTTTGCGCTCACGCCTGGCGTGTAGCCTCAGCACACGCGTTCCGATGACGAAACACAGGGTGTGTGTTTTCAGCAGTGAACGTGTTAAGATTTTTTTAACAAATGGATTTTGCCGCTAATTCCCGTTCCCGTAAGAATTTCGGGAATTCCTTTCTTAGTGCACTTATATCAGTACCTAAGCTACATCCCTTCCCAAGTTCAGAGGGCCTACCATGAGTTGGCTATCGAAAACTTACGTACGTTAAAAACCTATCGAGTTGTTTTTTTTATATGACCGATTTTAGTTCTTCGCGTAACCACCAGCGGCGCTGTACAAGTTTTTCATAGACATTCACGTAGGCGATATCGAGTGCGTAAGTTTTAAACTCATGGTAGCCACACAGGTGCCTACATTCAGCCGTTTAGGCTGTGTGTTGATATGTCAGGTCAGTTTCTCCTATTATATATAATACTAGCTGTGCCCGCGACTTCGTCTGCGTGGACAATCCTTATCACTCAAGGGTATGAAAAATAGATGTCGGCCGATAAAATTTCACTAGAATCGGTCAAGCCGATTGGGTGGAGTACGGGAACGAAAACTGTGACACGAGAATTTTATATATAAGATTTAGATGTATGATGATGTCCCTTTGCGACGTATCGCCAGGATAACTTATGGAGTGGTGTGTGCAGGTCTGAACCCGATCGAGACGGTGACGGAGCTGCGGTGCGCGCACGCGGCGGGCGCGGAGGCGGGCGCGGCGGCGGGCGCGGGCGTGAACGTGCGGCGCGGGCGCGTCACCGACATGCGCGCCGAGCACGTGCTGCAGCCGCTGCACGTCACCGCCTCCGCGCTCGCGCTCGCCACCGAGACGGTGCGCGCCATACTCAAGATCGACGATATTGTGAGTATTTATTTTTTTTTAATTTGAAACTCACTACCGTACGTGGTGGTGCCACGGGTAAAAAAAGGTGATGGAAAAATTCGCATTGTGACGTAATTGCCTGGATAGCTCACGTTCAATCGCACTAGTTCCATTACTTTGTTCCATCATGGTACTACTGCGAATTTTTTTTCGCGTTAGTTCCATTTATGCATAAAGATGATAATGATGGAACTACTGCGAATACACAAATTAGAGTTCTCCTTTGTACCATTATATCTATATACATGGAAAAGTAAAAACAAGCATTCAATTTTAGAAATACCCCAGCACATTTGTTTACCAAATGGCTATATAAGGTCAACATTTCGGACATATCGCGGCGATTATTTAATCGCGGCGATATCGCCGCGATCGAAAACGCTAGGTGTAAACAGGCACTTAATAGCCATTTGGTAAACAAATGTGCTGAGGTATTTCTAAAATTGAATGCTTGTTTTTACTTTTCCATATACAGGGTGTAACAGGAGGGGTGGATCATCGTAAGTCAATCGATGGAGGACTTCAATACCTATCGATATAACCCCCATGTATGTTCAGCGATTTTCAATGGTTCCAAAGTTATTGAGATTTTTGTGAAATTTTTGTAAGAAGCCGGAATTCAGTATAAAAGTCTTCACTGTAGCTTAACTACTGGACCTGCTTGCATGATTTTTTTTCTAGAAATAGTTCAATAGTGGGTCTTCATAATTACGATACCGATTTGAGTCATAACACTATCATATTGGAGTAAAAAAATAATTATTCACAAAAGTTTTACGAATCGAATTGTGTCTACCAACTTTCAAAGCCTCCAGTGAAAAAAAAGTGCCTGTGTTTTTTTTCTAGAACTTATTTTAAAAACTACCTACATTCATGGATAGTATACCCTGAAAATTTCATACCGCTACTGCCAGAGCATCAAAACGAAAAATGAACGCGAATGGCACAGGTGCCATAAATCAGTGTCTTTATTTTTTGTAAAACTTTAATTTGAAAAATAAATCGATATGTTTCAGCAAATTTATGCTATGTCAGTAACATAAGTAGCAGTAATTTTTAAGAATTGCAAATTGAAGGGGTGAAAATCAAACAATGAAAATTTACATAATTTTTGTTAATATTTTTTTTTATAGTATGTGTTCATAATGGGCTCCATTATTGGCTATGCATAGCTTAGACCTTCTTAAAATGCTTTTTTGGAGGTTGTAGAATGCTTCTTTTTTGTAAAATTTTTCAGGGGCCCAAATTGTGACAAGGCAAAATGTAGTAGTAGCATTTTGCAACATCCGAAAAACCTTTGTAAAAAGGTGTCGTACTCGTTTATGCATAGCCAATAATGGAGCCCATTATGAACACTTACTGTAAAAAAATTAATTAACAAAAATTATGTCAATTTTTACCCGACTACGGCAAAGCAAAAGGAGGGTTATGATTTTGACAGGCTATGTATGTATGTATGTATGTATGTTCATCTGTTTCCACATAACTTCTAAATTGCTTGTCAGAATTCGACAAATGACATATCATTAGAAGCGTCTTAATTGTCCGCTGGTTATAGGCTATATAGGGTTTCACAAAATCTAATGTGGCGCCCACTAGCGGACAAAACATACAGAGTAAAAAAATAAAGTTAAGATAAATACGCCGTGTTTGGTATCATTGGAAAGCGCTTTACTTGTACATTTTAAATATATATATATTACTAGCATTTGCATGTGACTTTACGTATATTCATGGACTGATTGCATATAGTTCACATCTTTTCGTTCATAGCTTCTTTACTACGTCCCCTTAAAATATAAAACATGTTGGTTCATCAATTTAACTTTTGATAATATTATGCGCCACAAATACACTTTAACACCAAAATAGTACAAATAATAAAAAGTTAAAAACTAAAACCCAACTACGACAAAAAACGACGCTGAAAAAGTATAAAACAAGACTTTTAGAACACTGAACTGAACAAAGTTGCTTATGTAGTTCCAAGTAAATGGACACAGTAGACTCTACCAAAATGCTTATGTTGAAAATTGACAATAATGTCATACGATACTATTTTGAAGTATGCAATATTTACTATGTAGAGATAAGTTTTCATGTTTGGAAAGGCGTAGTCACACGTTCCATACACAAGTACCTACCTACCGTAGCACTTTGACAACGTGTGACTGCGGTTTTCCAAACATGAAAACTTATCTCTACATAGTAAATATTGCATACTTCAAAATAGTATTGTATGACATTATTGTCAATTTTCAACATAAGCATTTTGGTAGAGTCTACTGTGTCCATTTACTTGGAACTACATAAGCAACTTTGTTCAGTTCAGTGTTCTAAAAGTCTTGTTTTATACTTTTTCAGCGTCGTTTTTTGTCGTAGTTGGGTTTTCTTTGTTTGATTTTCACCTCTTTAATTTACAATTCTGTAAAATTACTGCTACTAATGTTACTAACATAGCATAAATTTGCTGAAACATATCGATTTATTTTTTAAATTAAAGTTTTTCATAAAAAATAAAAACACTGATTTATGGCACCTGTGCCATTCGCGTTCAATTTTCGTTATGATTCTCTGTTAGTAGCGGTATGAAATTTTCAGGGTATACTATCCATGAATGTAGGTAGTTTTTAAAATAAGTTCTAGAAAAAAAACACAGGCACTTTTTTTTCACTGGAGGCTTTGAAAGTTGGTAGACACAATTCGATTCGTAAAACTTTTGTGAAGAATTATTTTTTTACTCCAATATGATAGGGTTATGACTCAAATCGGTATCGTAATTATAAAGACCCACTATTGAACTATTTCTAGAAAAAAAATCATGCAAACAGGTCCAGTAGTTAAGCTACAGTGAAGACTTTTATACTTAATTCCGGCTTCTTACAAAAATTTCACAAGAACTTCAATAACTTTGGAACTATTGAAAATCGCTGAACATACATGGGGGTTATATCGATAGGTATTGAAGTCCCCCATCGATTGACTTACGATGATCCACCCCCCCTGTTACACCCTGTATATAGATACTAGCTGTGCCAGCGACTTCGTTCGCGTTTCCCCCGTTTTTTACACATTTTCCATTGTATCTTTGCTCCTATTGGTCGCAGCGTGATGTTATATAGCCTAAAGCCTTTCTCGATAAATGGTCTATACAACGCAAAAAGATTTTTTCAAATCGAACCAGTAGTTCCTGAGATTAGCGCGTTCAAACAAACAAACAAACTCTTCAGCTTTATAATATTATATCAGAAAATGGTACAAAAGAGAACTCTAACAGGCGGGGTCATGAATGCGAATTTTTTCAAATTTTAAATTTACATTGAGCTTTAAAAGCATTAAAAACAAAATTATTTTTTTTGACTTGCATAGACGTCTCTTCTGCTCTTATTCTTCCCATGCTCGCCGATCTGGGGCGACCCGGACGAACATCGCGTCTTCTCTTTCTGGGTCTTCCTCTTTATCGTGTATCAATTGATCACCAAACATATCTATTTGGTGATCTATTTTGACCTACTCGAAGAACGACACCCATTGTATTATGAAAGTGTGACTTCAAAATCTTCAAATGCTCGTCAAGGCGGTCGAGGATGCAACCAAATGATAAATGTCTCGTTTTGCATGATGTACCTACCAATTACGTTATGTTGTGATGAATCGAAAGTGAGCTAAATATTTTGTTTTTGTTTCAGGTTAACACACTCAATTAAGGATCCGCCTATTTTATCGACTGGGCTGCATATGCAAATTACAGAAGATTTGTTGAGTGACTACACACCGCGCAGAGCCCGACTGGTGCTGGCCTCAATGTTTGCTTGATGCTATAATAAAATGCTAGATGGCAAAAACTAACCATCTAGAATAATTTAGTTATGTTTGTGAATTTATGTTCGTCACAAGAATTATTTTATTATGTAATAACATTTAACTTACTATGTTCGCTTATAATTTTTACCACTGTTACAGTATTACCACATCATATCACAAACATGTGAATGATTTTACCTTGTGGATTTCAAAAAGTTAAAATGTCATTAAAATTATATAAATATTTACCATGCTACAAGCATGTAGTTTATTCATTCATAATAATTGTGGTTTATTATAAGCACTTTATGCACACTTTTTAAAAAAGAAACAAATATGTGGGTACTGGAACATACCATTTAGTACCTATATGTATACATTGAAAGTTTAAGTTATTAATTTTGAAAACTATACTGTTCAATGTAATGAAGACATCACTACCCTCAAGTTTGTGTCAGCTTGAAATGTCTACACATTTTAAGATGAGCTAACAAACAGAACAACTTTGTTTTTTGCTGTACTAGTGGTATCCCCACCATAACCAACTGAGGTACATTATTAATTAATATTCTTAATCTAGTAAAAATAAAAGCTTTTAAAAATAATTGTTTATTTTAATTTATCTCTTAAACGAAATATGTCCTATCATCTAATGCTACATCAAAGGCTAAGGTAAGCAAATGGTACTACTATCCCCATACCTGTGCTCTGTTCTGATGTGAGTGTACACTGTACAACCTTAAAATATTAATTTATTAGCATATCATGGAGAAAATAAATCAATATATTATCACTTACTTATGTTTACTATTCACACCAAATATTTGTTAGCATTTGAAGCAAGTTTACAGTCTTAGCGTTGATATGGATGTATTTGGTTTGCTGATTTGATGTTCGTCTTGATAGCAGAAGGTGCTTTAGGTAGTGTAGGAGCGGCTGGTCCAAGCTGAGGCGCGGGACCCCGAGAAGGTCCCATGCCAGGTGCACCCACTCCTGGCGGCCCAATAGACTGCATCCCAGGTCTGAGGCCTTTCCCGGTTCCGACGGCCGTCACCAGCGCATGTGTATCGGCGAGGATATGAGTGGGTTGCATACCTGTAAACATGCCATTTGTTATTGTTAATTATCAAGTATACAATATAACACATATTTTCCTTGAAAACATATAATGTCAGCATTACACATTTAGCTCTTAACACGTTCACTGCTGAAAACACACAAGGTGTGTTTTCGTCATCGGAACGCGTGTGCTGAGCCAACACGCCAGGCGTGAGCGCGAAATTCTCAATACATCGGTGCGGCCGGACACGTTACGCGTGTTTGGTGGCGCTATGTCAGTGCGACCCACACACCGTTTGTGTTTTTCTATTGTAGTTGAATTAATTTTAAAATTGTTTCGACGATAAAAATGTAATATTTTATGATAACACATTAATTGCGTTGCGATATTTTACAAATTTCAAGACAATTTCAGCGTAAAAACTACTACTACTACTAGGTATTATTCGTAAAATAAAGAGACCTTAAAGAAGCCGCAATTCAATTATTTAAAAAAAATCTTAATAAAGAATAAATACTTATAATAGTTACATTTACGCTATCGCGACTTTTTTTGTAGTTGAGTAATGTTCTTTATCAACACTTTTGCCAGCGTACGCGATGTAATATTTTTTTTACAACTTCAGTTATTTTATTGGAGTTTTAGTACTGAACTCAATTTTTAAAAAATTAATACAGCCTAAAGCCTCCTCTATAAATGACACAAAAAATAATCAATCGGACCAACGGTTCTTGAGATTAGCGTGATGATAATTATCACATCTAAAGAACGCCTTTTATTACGTTTTATTCTTAGTAATTCTTAATAATAGGTAATGACTCTTCAACCCAAAAAAGTTTTCTAGGTATTGTTTTGGGATTAGGAGTGACATGGATAAGCAGATGTCAAAGCAAGCCGCGGCCGGCCGTAAACAAAGCGTTTAGCGATAAGGACAGCGCCTTTTGTTCGTAAAATCGTAAACAATTTTGTCGGTGTCTATTGATAATTTATAAATAATAATAAATCATAACATCTAAAGACATTGTACTCGTATTTCATTGTTTATCTTGCACGTGTTTTAGATCTTGTAAAAATAAGCTCATACAAGCATTTTTTTTTATTTCATCATTGGTTGAATATCACAACG
The DNA here is from genome assembly GCA_039566165.1 of Maruca vitrata. NCBI lineage: Eukaryota > Metazoa > Arthropoda > Insecta > Lepidoptera > Crambidae > Maruca > Maruca vitrata. The sequence continues at coordinate 10,906,587 of CM076914.1, read as the reverse complement.
CAATCATGGCGTTACCGTTCAATGTTAAACGTTTGTCGTCGAAACATTTGCAAGTTAATTTATATAGACAACACAAACGTGTGTGTGGGTCCGCACTGACGTTAACAGACACGCCACGCGTGTTTGGCCGCTCTGCTGTATGGGATTATCTTACGCGCCAGGCGTGTGGCGCCGCACCGGCCTCTCGTCTTTTTAAATTTCGCAATGTCTGTGCGGGCGACACGCTGAGCGTGTGGACAGCCGCACAGCGGGTTCTGATCGATTTTTAGGGCCGCAGTCAACGTGTTAAACTAGCCAGAGCTACCTTGGTAATGGTAATGGTGCAACGAGCTGATATCTGCAACTCTACATCAAGGTGCCTATTTTGCAGGGGTGGGAATCACTCGAGCCATCCCAGCTCATTGAGGAAGGCAGCTACCAGAGCCACCTAATACTTTTTATGAAATACACATTATGTTACCTGCAGATCTCATGGATTCTCCTTCCCAATCTTCACGACCCTTAGATATAATTTCCCAAACATGGCTCACCACTTTAGCAAATTGTGCAACTTGTTTCTGAAATACAAAAAATAGCAAATGTGTGTATTTTTGTTATGGATAGAAAATACAGTGTTCAGGGTAGGTAAATATATCTGATGGCAAATAAAAACTGGTAATGCACATAATGTGTTTTCAAGAATCACATAGGAATTATTAAAATGTACATTTATATTCACATTTTTAGCTATTGAATAAGTAGTGTCAACAAAAAAATTAATAAATATTTACCTGTGCAGTATCATAGCTCAATGTACTGGCTTTATGGTTAAATTGCTGAAGCCTTTGTTCTGCTTGTGGTTCTGGTTTGGTACGGAGCAAATCAGGAACTAAATCATGAGTACAAGCGGGCACTCTGCCCTCTGTCAGCCTCGCTAGTGCCTCGTCTCGCTCACATCCCAGTTGGAGTGGTAGAACAATACGAGATCTCAATGATGATGCTATTTCTGCTTGTAAAATTTTACTAAGACCAGTTAGCTGAAATTGAACAATTGGAATTATACTCCTGTATACATCAGTTTTTACATCTCATTTCTCACTTGTCTAATAAAAACTGCGAAGCTGAAGTGGCAATGGGCGGGGCATGTGTGCAGGATGAAGGACGATAGATGGGCTAAAATCGTAACACAATGGGTATCTGGGGACGGCTTTCGCCGAAGGGGAAGGCCCAAAAAAAGATGGTGTGACGATTTGGCCCAGATATCAAGGAGCTGGGAAGTGATGGCCTTGGATAGAGAGCGGTGGACAGGTTTGGAGCAGTGCCTTTGCCCAGCAGTGGGATGATACGGTTTAAGTAAAAAAAAAGTATATCATAATATACTAGCTTTCCGCCCGCGACTCTGTCCGCGTAGGGACGACGCGAAAACATTACTTCTTTATAGCAGTCAGTTAAAAAGTAGCCTTTCCTAGGCTCTGGGCTATATCGGTACCAAATTTCGTTTAAATCGGTTCAGTTCTATGCATGAAAGCGTAACAGACAGACAGACAGAGTTACTTTCACATTTATAATATTAGTAAGGATAATATAACACAAAATCCAATACATTGATCTGATAATGTGGTGAGTAGCTTAAGCACTTGTGTTATGGATATCAGAATCAACAGTGGATACACAAAATATACTTAAATATATTTAATAACACCCAGAAATGGAACAAACACTGATATGACACACAAATATTTATCCTGAGTGGGAATCAAACCCATGACTCTTGGAACTAACGGTAGTGAGCCTGGGTGATGGACCACCAAACCAGTCATAGCATACCATAGTGATCCAGGCAAGATGCAAAAACTAATAATCTGTTGGGAATGCTTACATTGATAATAATAATTATTTTTTACTTACATGTCCAGACAATATAGCGTAATTGTCTAAGAAAGTCGGCCAGTTAATAGTCTCATATTCAGTCTCTAATTTTGTAATAAGGGCTTGTATTGCTGTTTTTAAATCATTTACTCTATTTAATATGGCTTGTATCGTTGCTTCTAATTGCTTTTCTTCACGTTGTTGCATATTCAAATTCATTTTAGCGAAGTTTATAATAAATGAACAGTTGAACAGTTATGAATCAAATTATTTTATAGGGATGGTAAAAAGATCATGAACAATCTATATTATCCGATGTATTATTATAGTATTCTCTAGGACAATCTTGCCTGCAATGTCCGATGTATTAGTTTGCTCTATGATTATGACAATTATGACAGCCAGATCCTGACATTTTTTTTAACAATTACAAATTACACAAAAGCAGCCCGTAACATACAGCCTTAACTTATTTTCTTCAACGGATAGAGTAGATTATAAATTGTACCTACGTACGTTTCATGGTCTCATACTGAACAAACAAAAAAAACTGTCAAATGTCAAAATATTGACAGGTTAGAAACTAAAACAGAAGAAAAAGTTGTAAATCTGAAACTATATAATACTTATTTATCTTTTATCCGGATACAAATTTAACTTTCTAATATATAACAGTTTGATCTTTGGTGAGTGCATAATTTCCAATTTATTAGTTCAAAACTATTTTTTTTGTTTTACAATACCAAACGGTTGCATCTATGCTTTTCAGCTTTCAAAATCTCTCGTAGATATTATCATGGATGAAATTGAAGAAGAAGCAAAGGCAGCAGCAGAAAAGATGGTGATGAACATGATGCAAAGGCCTGGTCAACTGGAAAAAGTATGTATTAATTTGCTGGATAGATTGTGGGAAGATATTAATAATTGGATGATTGGCCAACTACTTACTACTTACTAATCATATTATCGGCACCTTTATGTGCGGCATGGTAGAGGTGGTATAAGTTGTCTGTATGTTATAATAATCTCGAGATATCATAAAATGAATTGTACCAGGACTCATTACTATACCTTACTTTGTATACTGTTACCCATTATCCTCCCCTCTTTTGAGTTGCTGTGCTCATGTTTAAATTAGTAGTACAAGTTCAGTAAATTTCAATAGATTTTCTATGTTATTTAGGACTAATAACTGATAAGCTGTATTTTATCTCTAAGACTGCATGTGCTGATGATATTGTGTTGAGCTTTCACCTGTCCTCTATGTTTTACAAATGTCCATTCACCTTGCCTTGTCTTGTTTATCTTTTAGTAACTGCCTCGTTGGTCTATTGGTAGCAAGTGCTGCGTTAGGACTGAGAGGTCTCCGGTTCGAGTCCGGGGTCGGGCAAAATTTGTGTGAGTTTTTCTGTAATGAAATTACTCAGCCCGGAGTTAGGAAGTTGGTGGTTGAACGCCCGTACCTCGGAATTAAGCCGGTGGTCCTGCGCCCGATCTCTCATCGGTTATGTCGGATTGCCGTCTCACCGAATTATTAGAGTAAGGGAATAGAGAGTGCACTTGTGTTTGCGCGTACACTTGTGCACTATAATATGTCCTGCGCACTTGGCTGATCTCAATTGAGATCGGCCGCCATGGCTGAAATCGGTCGGACGCCTTATATCTTTTTGTATACAGTATCATCACATGAACTAGGGAAAATAAAGGTATGAATGGACATCCTATTATCACTACATAGTATAAAACAAAGTTGCCTTTTCTGTCACTACATGTGCGCTTAAATCTTTTGATGCGGTTTTTCCCAAAAGATAGAGTGATTCAAGAGGAAGGTTTTTATGTAAAATTTACCCGAAGCGAAGCGAGGGCGGGTATTACACTAGTTATTTTATTAATATTATAAATGTGAATGGTTGTGAGTGTGTTTGTTTTTTACCTTTTCATGACTAAACAACTGGAGCAATTTTAATAAAATTTGGTATAGAGTAAGCTGACCCCCTCAATTAACACATAGGTTATATAAAATGCAGGTAAACCTGGGGGAAATCACTATTACTACAAAAAAGATGCTGCTCCAAGTCACTATTCCATGTGTCAGTTTCAGGCACAGCCAGTTGTGTATAAAAGATAATGAAAGTGTTTTGTTTTAGGTTGAACACTATAAGAAGAGGATTACACATAAAAAAGCTTCCATTGAAGCTCAACTGAAGTCAGCTGTGCAAGGAAAATTAGATGGTGTCAGTGTTGGTCTGAAGCAATTGCAGGAGTGCTTAGAGGATGTGCAGGAAATAAGTTTGAAGTAAGTTCCATGAATGAAGCTATCATTTAATTTTAATTTTATTACACTGTAAGAAGGGTTCGGTAGGGGTTTGCTATTTATTGACAATTTTTTAACCAGAATGGATGAGCTAGAAGAATTACTGAAAGGAGTCCCACCTTTAGTTGCATCACTACAAGCGGTTAGGGAGGAGGACTCCCGACATTCTCAGTATGTCACTGCCATGGACAGTTTAAAACATATCTTTACAGTTCCTGAGAGTGTTGCCAAGACAAAGCAATGGATTGGGGAAGGGAAGTTGTTACATGCACATCAGGTAAAAAGCTCAAGAATGTTACAGATAATAATAGAAATAAAATGTATAATTGATGTTAAATTGTTCTATTATGCATTTAAATGTGTATCATGATAAATTTCTTTTAGTGTCTAAATGATTTGGAAAATTCAAGAGATGATCTACTATATGAACTACATAGACTTCCAAATCAATCTTCACATGATAAAATAATGTTAAAAGCTTATTTTGAGGATGTGGAAATGGTATCTAATCTACTTGAGAAACAAATAAAGCTTATTTTAGCTAGGACTTTAAATACTGTCCGTAAAGAGCCTACAGTAATAGTGACTGCTTTAAGAATTATTGAGAGAGAAGAAAAAAGGGACCAGATGGCTTTACAGGTAATTTTTTTTTGTTGTATTTATAAAACACGCCAATTTGATGCCAGGATACATTGTGCCACTTATTGATCAATAAATAACTTGTTGAGTATCATCATCATCATCATCAGCAGCCCATTCCTGTCCACTGCTGGACATAGGCATACATTGTGCCACTTATTGATCAATAAATAACTTGTTGAGTATATTTTTGTTTAATTCCTGAATGAGTAATAGCGATTACATATCTTGTTATATTACAGCAACAATCGCAAACAGGCTTCATGCCGCCGGGGAGGCCGAAGAGCTGGCGAACCAAAGCCTTCGAAGTATTGGAGTGTGCTGTAGCTCAGAGGATCGAAGGAACGCGCGTCGACGAGCGCGAGGACAACAAGTTGTGGCTCGTCCGCTATCTTGAACTTACGAGACAGCTTATCTTAGAAGATCTGAGGGTTGTTAAAACACTGTGTGTCCCCTGCTTTCCACCACATTATGATATCGTCAATAAATATGTAAACATGTATCACACATGTTTATCTTCTAGTGTGAGTTTAAAATTTTATTTTAAAGTTGTTGTAACGAAAATAATTAATATGATTGACCTATTCTATAATATAATATTACTTCAAAAATTACATTTGGTTTCTTTTTCAGTTACAAGATGTGGTCCAAACTGGAATAGAAGGAAATGAATATGTGACATTGCTTTCTTGGGTTCTTAATACTTATCCAGGTGACGAGTTAATGGGTAGCTTACAACTCGGTATTGATGTCTCTAAACTTCCACCTTTGCTTAGTGAAGAAACTATGCAAAAGTTACAAGAAGAATATTTACAGGTAATTTTTAACTATAATGGCGCTGCAAATGCCCAAATGTTTTTGTATGATATATGTTTTTAATTAATTAAAATTCAATGATGCAATTGTGTGAAATCAGTTAAAATGTATCCTTAGTCTCTGTATTAAACTATGTGTGTGACAAATTTTATTACATATCTTGTATTTGACAGAATTTGAATGTTAGTTAGCTTCTAAATAATTGTTGCAAACGAAAGACCAATCAAATCCTCCACTTTCGTCTTATAATGTAAGATTTACACCTATTTATCTTGCCACTAGAAAATGGAGTCAAACTACATGGAGTGGATGGACAAGACGTTGGAGTCGGAGCGCGCGGAGTGGGGCGGGCCGCGCGCGCCCGACGCCGAGCCGCACTCCGCCGCCTTCCACACGCACGCGCCCGTCATCATCTTCCAGATGATCGACCAGAACCTGCAGGTGTGTATTTCTTTTTAGTTTTTTATAACAGGCTAACAAGATGTATGTCAATGGTAAGCGGGTAGTGAGATCTACATATGAGGTCGACAGGCACAATAGACCAACTGCGAACTGTCAGCGTCGCATCGTCTGTCATTTTGGCCGATTTGAAGGCAATCGCCGCGCGCTCTCAGATATATCTGATTCTAAACATCTCATATTTACTTCGCCTAGACATATAGACGTTATAAACAGGATCTTACATCATACTAATCTAGACAATGTGTGATTCGCTTTGGGGCCGAAGGAGAGTTACTTACCTGTTACATATCATAGAGTACATTGTAGTTGGTAGGTATTCATTATTATACCTAACCTAATGGAAAATTAATTTTATTTGGTGGTTGCAATTATCCGAGGTTTCCGTTTGCAACTGCTACACTACATAGACGTTTTGACGCTCGGAGTACTTAATTATTTTAATTTTTTTAAATACATAGTTCACTTTATGCAAACCTTGTCCTGACTATCACAAACATAAGAAAAACAACCGAAGTTACTTCTTATTTTTTAGCTATTAATTTTTATTCTTTTCACTTACAGGTCACTGAAACAATAAGCAAGGAAATTACTTTCAAAGCTCTATTGCTCAGTATTGAACAAGTAACTAGATATGGAAATATGTACAGGGAAGGCGTTATACAATTTAAGGTATGTGGAATGACTTAATTATATTTTTAAATTAATATAATTTTTTGTTGACTATTAACCGAAGTAACCACTGCGATTTGCTGGCTAAAAATGCATCAAAGCAAAGACATAGCTACTTACCGCGTGACAAATGACATTAGTATTAATTCAGGGGTGGATGGAGTAGGAGTTCTAGTTGGATCGCGACCATGACTTTTTTTCCCTTGAAAATCGGTGTTTGTTCTGTGTCTGGGTGTGTTATTGAATATATTTGTCAATCCACTGCTTATTCTGATATCTGTAACACAAGTGCTAAAGTTACTTACTATGGGAAAAAAATTATTAGTGTAATCCAGTCGAATCGTCAAGCACTAAGTAGCTAGTAGCTATTTACTTATTTAGTACTGTATCATTTGGTTATAACTAAATATATGTGAGGTAAATGAATTTTCTACATAGAACGGGCACTTCGCGGACCGTTCCCGCGTGGCGTACTTCACGCACCACATGATCACGATCGTGAACAACAGCGAGCAGATGGCGCGGCTCGCGCAGCAGACGCAGGCGCGGCACTGGCCCGCCGGCCGCCACGACCCGCCCGCCGAGGCCAAGTTCGATAGGATGCTCAACACCTTCCTTGTGAGTAACAGCCCGTAACACCATACAAATCACGCCTCATCCAATGTGTACAGCTCCATATAAAGTGTGTCAGTAAAGTGTGTGTTGAGTCATATGCGGGGGGGGGGGGGGGGGTCCACTCCCAGGATTCCCTTTCATGTTAAACTGTGCAAGGATTATTATGCTTGTAATTATTATAAAGTATCACATTAAATAGGCTATTAGTCCAGTCCAAATAGACATTTAACCTAGGAAAAATTCGCATAGAGCTGAAAATTGGCATGAATGTTGGGAACACTATTACAAATAATCTGTCAAAAGTCCCCATCGATCCCACGTCTGCAAAAAAAAATAATCAAGGTCAAATGTCACAAATATCAGTTTTATGCACTTTTGAGCGAAACGGTAAGTTTAATCATAAAAGTATGTATGACAAAATTACTTATCACGTAATTATCTATAAAAATGTCTAAACACTTTGTTCTTAAGATTCACCATTTCAGAGATATAGCGATGCACAAAGTTGAAAAAGTTGTATTTTCAAACGCTTCCAGGCCCCCATGCGATTGTGCTAGACAGTTAAAATTTTAACGAATGATGTATCTCAGTTGCCTCTATAACATCTAATACTAGAAACAACATGAAACCAACGTGTAAAGTGGGTTCTCATACAAAACCTATGTTTTTTTTTTCTCACACTTGGGCGGTTTTTAACGTGGTTACCCTAGTGAACCTATTCCAGGTCATATATCGATCAAAAACGATATCAACAGATGAATGCATATTATGTAAAATATGAATTTTCTAATGATTAAAACCACGATATCTCGCGAATGGTGAGTCTGAAAAGAAAAAGTGACTGGACCATTTTTGTAGGAAATTGTATGATCTACAACTTTTGTTTGACCTATTTTTACGATAATACTTACTGTTTTCGAAAAAATGGAAAAATCCTTAATTTTATACTTTTGACCTTGAATAAAATTTTTTGCAGAAGTAGGATTGATGGGGATTTTTGATATTTCGTTTATAACGTCTCTGGCAATTTTCAGCTCTATGCGAATTTTGTCTAAGTTAGTACTTATTTTTGTCTATTTTGACTGGACTATATACCTATATCCAAAGTCAAGATATTGTTTGTAGAATTAATACACATAGTAGGTATAACATCACCCTGACCAAATAATCTTCTGGCCTGTAAATATGTGTGTGTACATAAGTGTGGATATGTGGGAGTATGCATATGTGGGATGTACCTTCATATAAATAAATATAAACTGTAATTATTATTTTTCAGAAACTGAGGGACGAAGCTGCTAAATTCTTACTAGAGGAAGCTTTCCTAGATTTGGAAGTTCACTTTGATGCCTTATTTACGCCTAAATGGCTTCCTTCGAGCATTCCAGTCGACACAATATGCATAACTCTGGACGATTACTTTCAAGATTATAACCATTTGAGGGATAAAAACTTCGAATACGTCATTAATGAGGCGCAAAACTTGGTATACAAGAAATATATAACAGCCATGTTGTCGAAGAAGGTTATCTTCAAGACTGTGGAAGAAGCGCAGCAGGCCGCTACAAAGATAGTTAAAGAGGCGAACCAAATAAGGACGTTCTTCAAGAAGATCGCGCCCGAGGAGGTCAACACCGACTGGCCGTTCGAGGTGATCAACATGCTGGCCGAGGTAGGTGTTAAATATATCGCTGTAAGCTCCTTTATTAGATATAGTTTGTTCCTTGTGTTTCTTACGGCCAGATTCAATGACATGCCAAGAATCAACTCTGATCCTTTATACCAGTCTTCATTTTGGAAGGTTTTCTCATACCCATATTTACACAACATTTTACCTACTTTCTTATAGGCTACATATAAATAGATTTGTCAATAAAACTAAAGAGAAGACCTCTATGTGGCGATGAATGATGAATTTCGTATTGTTCTGTGAAGTTTAATTTGCGTCACATAAAAACTGCGGCTTAATTCCATACAAAAGAAAACGGGTTGTAGACACATATCAAATTGATTCGTCGCGGGGAATTTTGTACGAGTCCTTGCTCGGGCATGGATTCATACAAAATTGTCCCCGTCCGCGTATTGCGTATCGCAGCGTCGGCTCTCGCGCTGACTGAGCTCCTGAAACTGTCGTCTCTAATTTTGCGGCTACATTAGCAAGCTACGGCGAACATTCGCCTTACTATTTTTAATTGTGATTTTGGTGCTACACAGAGCTCTAATGTAAATTTAAAAAATTTAATTTACACTCGCGTTACTTACCCTAAAAAACTTAAACTGACAGAGACATGAGTAGAAATCTTTGCCATATTCCGCTAGTGTAGCCACGGCGTTAGCGACGAGGCGGCGCCGGAACCGCACCGACGCCGCACCGCATGTTTTCATTCGTACACATTAACGTGCGGTCTGGTGCCGGTGCAGTTCCGGCGTCGTCTACATTAAAACTGCCCGTCCACGTCCGACAATCGGTAATCGATTTTTTGTCGGAGAAAATTTGTGATTGTGATTGCGATGGAGCAACGCACACGTCCTACAAAAAGTCGGTGGAATACTTCATACAAATTCAAGTCGGACGTGAACGGGCATCGTAAGCCTCTCGAGCTAGAGGTCTGACACGGCGGCGCTCGCAGGTGGTCCGCTGCCAGGACGTGGAGATGCTGTCGCTGGACGTGCACGGCGTGGTGGGCAAGTGCCCGTCGGTGTCGGAGGAGCAGCTGGCGCGGCTGCTGGCGCTGCGCGGGGACGTGCCGCGCGCGCGCGCCCGCGACGTCGCCGCGCAGGCCCGCGCCGCCGCGCCGCCGCCCGCCGCGCACAGGCACAACCACCCCGACCTCTTCTCGGATATCACGTTCAACGATAAGCTGCTCTCGCACTTTGCGCTGTAACACGATCGATTCCATCCCGAAAGCAGGTTGGGGATGCGCAGACTTTTACTAGCGCCTCAAGTGGTAGTCAATAATAATTACCCCGACCGGCCTCTTTTCCGGTATATTTTTTAACGATAAACCGCTCTCACAATTTGCCTTGTAATCCCCGATCCATTCCAGCCCCCACCCAAGAATAGGAAAGTGCTTCACATTGTTTTCTTAGGTATGTTATAATTCGAAAAATCTATGTCCCGTCTGTCACTCCCTATTGCTTAGGATAAGGAGAGAAACCATCCCGCCTCTTCGCTGATATAATTTTCAATGCTAAACCGATCTATTGTGGCTACAATAGATCGGTTTAGAACCATTAACTAGATGTCGATGATCGCCAATAGGGTGGCTACCCTATTGGCGATCATCGACATCTAGTTAATGGTTCTTACCAAACAACCACATTATATCGACAAAATTTACCGAACTCCATTTATTGTTGGTTTTTGCGCCCGAGTCAAAGCCAAAGGTACATCGCGAAGTTGAACGAGTGTGTAGTGGCGCACTTCGGACTTTTCTAGAGTCATTCGCCGAAGAACTTCGAGGGTGTAGTTGTAGAGGCGGTATTAGCGAAGCTGAAGCGACAGTGACATGACAGAAGACAGATTTCAGATAGAATATACACAGAACATATAGTCAGAAATAATGATATAACTGACTAAAACCCTAATATTACATCAACATACCTAATTTATTTAATTATTTACTTTTTTATTGATTGGTGCAGTGTAACAAATGTTGTTATTGATATTTACTTCAGCAAGCTGTGTTTGTGTATGGCTCAGGTTACATTTTACTTATATTATTTAATAAAAAACTTATGCATATTACACATATTCATAGTATTGATAATATTAATTATTCACGTATTAGCTAGTATAACATATATTTATCATTACTATTAACTAATTTTAAGTAAATGATTAATCTTATATTAAGCAAATAAATCTATATTTAATACGCAAAACATCTTTTAATCAAACCTAAAAACAGCAAGGTATTCGTAAAACATAATCAACTCAAATTCGAACCAGACATACCAAGCTCTTTAGTTGTAAGTTTGTTCGCAGTAGTTACGCCCAAAATTCTGTGATACATCGCCTGCAGAAAACTTACAATGATAAGTTTACTTCGTTGGACTTATTCTGTCTGTCACTCCCTTCTTTCAGGGAAGGTCTTGGGAAAGTTATGGCTGATTGTAAATGATAATATAAATTGTATTGTATATTTACTTATATACCTATTTGTTTCCTTATCTATTTTACTATATACGATTTCTTTACACATATGTAATGAATAATAAATTTGTTTACTTATTAGTTATTGTTTATATATATATATTTAAACCTACCTGTGTCCATTTGTAGCGTGTGGGTATGTTTTAGTGAGCTGTGTGAGTTTGAGTCTTTAGAGTAATATTTTTAATTAATTTAATTTTAATTTGTTCGCCTGTGTATATAATAGTATTATATTCTGCACTTTTCACCTTCTCAGATTGAAATAGCGTAATATAACTTAAAACTATGTATATAAAATCCGTTATTTGCTTTGTGATTTAGAAGATTATCTGTAATTTTTATTTAAGAGCTGTGGATTTTGAATAAACAAATAAATAAATAAATAAATAATTGTTAACCTTTTGTTAAATAAGATTTGATATTAAAAGGATCGTGTTGGTCGTCATGAAGTACGTGGCAATCTGTGTATTTACATTGCAATACAATAGGATAATGCGGTGCGGCATAGATAAGGTGACCAGACGGTTCGTATCGAATGGGTCTGTCCCTTAAATAATAACGAGTCGAGGTGTCCCCGTGGAACGCAAAGTTGTATCGTTTTGCCTATCGCCCTGTCCCAGAGAGGCTGATGTAGTCCCGTTAGCAAAAAATTAAATAGGTACACTAAATAAACTTGTAAAACAAAAAGAATACTAGATAATTTGAAATTCATATCTTATGCTTTAATAATCTGACTATTAGGTAAACATTTTACGCAAATGTCCCGTTCTGGCAAAGGTTAAACATGGTTAGGCATAGATACGTAACCAGACGTCACATTACGTTCCGAACGGTCGCTAAAGAGGTTGATTCATCATTTCATCCAGTTTTAACCAAAAGGTAGGATGTAAATCAAAATTACTACATTTTACACTTATTAAAAATGTCCTGTTCTGGCAAAAATCAAAAATGGTCACGTTAGGCGTAGAGCAATAATCGCGCGAATTCAAGGCCAATTTAAAGTTCCGAAGGGCGGGCGGCGCGCGGCGCGCACACGCAGCCAGGCGGCCGACCCCGGCGCACGCCATGCCGCGCCCCGAGCTGCTGCTGCTGCTGCTCGCCGTGGCGGGTGAGCGACCCTCCCTCCCCCCACACAGTGTTTATAAACAACTGACGGCCGAATACTGAACTGATAATTAGGTATTTGAACGCTGATCTGCCGATTGACTAGGTTCCAAATTCAAAACTGTCAAATATTTCCATTGTCTTCTCAGTATTCGGCCGTAACTCACCACGATCCGCAACTGTCTTTTGTTTTCAGAAACTGTTTTGTTTTTTCTTAATTCTTGGCTGTGTACATAATAAAACTGTGTTTGTATTTTCAATAGTTAATCACAGTGTCGGTTTTACGTTATTCTACATCCAACAAACTCATGACATTTTAAGTTCTTTATTTCTTCTAAATTACATTTGATTTTGCTCATATTTTATTCACGAATGCTTTCTAAATAAATCACTATTCTTTTTATAAGACATCTTGCCTCTAATTTTAGAGAGAAATTATTTGACATTATACAGTCATGAAGTAAAACTGTATATCATAAGATGCTTCCAATAAAATAATTTTAAAACGATATTAGTTACTAAGATAGTTTGTTTAACTCGAGGCGTCCGCGGTAGGCCGCGCGCGGTATTTTTAACATTCCCGGACCGCCTCAAGGTTGGCCAAGATAGTCGCTTATTCATTGAGAAATGACCTAATTTTCCACACGTTCGTATAAATAACCTTTCGTAGGGAAGAATGCTTTGGTCAGATTTAACGATCGAAGATTTACGTCAGATTATAAAGATTGAGGCCGTGTCTACTTCTGACTGGCAAGTTCATTAACGTGTTCGTCTAAAATTAGAGGAAAACTTGCCTACTCAACGTTAACTTTTAATGTCTTACTATTTGGTTGCCATAAGTATTTCTGTACCTACATAAGTCCTTAATGTCAGCCTAATGAATTATGAATTCCCACATTGTTGTAATGTATTATTGTACTGCGTGTATTTTGTTGTTAAGTTTTATTACTCAAACACGCGCTTGGCCGTCGGGATAGTGGTCACTGACAACTTCCTTCCACTGGCTACGGTCCTGACACACCTCACGGAAATACACGAGTTAGACCAGTGGAAAATAAATCAGTTTATAGACTAATTCACCGCGCTCCTCGGACATGATCCGGTGCCGGATTTATCTTTCAATTTAAAAATTGCTTTCGTGGGTGGACATCAGGTCCTGGGAGAGGATACATTACGTGTAGTTTTATATTTATGGGACTGTTCATTGTTTTGAATTTATAGTTGTGTTTATAAAAGACGATCATATTTATAAAAAAATATCAATCTAGCATTTTGGAAAGTTAGTTTTACTTTAGTGGATTACGATTTAGATATCTATAGTTTCTAAATATATTTTTTGGTTGTGATGCTTTTAGACTATCGCTTTCCATTACATTAAGTAGATACTACTTATTATGGCTATCTACACGCGATAAAAGTAGGAGCAAATTCATAGGTAGGTCTTACTTTAACGTCAGGCAGCTGTGTCACCTTCTGTAATAGGTACCGGGTGGACGTGTAACCAGTGTCATATGGATGGTCTATCCTATAATCTCTGTCTAACTTTCTGTATTCCTGGACATCAGCCATCCGCTCCCCCGCAAGTCCGGTGATGAAGTCAAGGCTACTCCAAGCCATCATCGTATGTCAGTAGTAAGGAATTCCTGGGCATCCCACCCAGCAAGCTTGATCATGTACGTCTCCAGGCAGCAGGCAACTGTCGATAACGGAGCTGGAGGTGCCGAGCGCGGCGGAGGAGGGCGGCGGCGCGGCGCTGCGCTGCGCCTTCGGGCCGGGCGCGGGCGAGCGCGTGGAGTACGTCAAGTGGTGGTGGACGCCGCGGTACGTGGCCAGCGACGACCGCAACCGCGTGCTGCTGTACCAGCGGCTCACCGGCCTCGAGCCCGAGATACCGCGCAGGAACATCGGTGAGTCGCCCGTGGGCCGTGACGTCACCACAGATGATGCAATGGAGATTGTTACTGTGTCTCAATTTCACAAGGGAATATTATATATTGGCATAATGAATATATTGTATTGTGTATTTGGAACGTGAAAGTAAATTTTTTTTTTTACAATTTTCTGCATGTTGTGGTGTGACGTCTCTAAGTTCATTTTGTATGAAAATTGCACACGGTTAGAACTTTAAACGCGTACCTATTACTTTTTCTTTTTTGGTCGTATGTCGAAACGACTTACACATATCGATTCAGATTATCAAATTAGTACCTACTTCAAAGTTACCTAATTACCTAAAATGATGAACATTCTCCATTCGCATACAAGCACACATGTATATTTTACAGCGGATAGCTTTCATTTTATCGAATATCATTTCAGACAAAAAAATATTTTTCCAAATCGGTCCAGGCGTCTTCGAGTAATCAGCGAACACACATAAAAAAAAGATACCGACGAATTGAGAACCTCCTACTTTTTTGAAGTCGGTTAAAAATAACCTACATTAAACATCCATCCATTTGCAGGGGTGAGAGCCATAAGCTGCTCCCCCTCAAGGCCGGTGATGATGACTAGGCTACTGCAAGCATCATCGTAATTCAGTTAGGAAAAAAAATGAATAGTTGGAAAGTACAAAATATTTAGGTACCATTTACAAATTATAGGTATTAACTACTTCGTTCCTCGTTGGTCCATTGGTAGCAAGCGCTGCGTTAGGACCGAAAGGTCCCCGGTTCGAATCCGGGGTCGGGCAAAATTTGTGTGAGTTGTTCCGGTAATGAAATTACTCAGCCCGGAGTTAGGAAGTTGGCGGTTGAACGCCCGTGCCTCGGAAAGCACGTTAAGCCGGTGGTCCTGCGCCCGATCTCTCATCGGTCATGTCGGATTGCCGTCTCACCGAATTATGAGAGTAAGGGAATAGAGAGTGCACTTGTGTTTGCGCGCACACTTGTGCACTATAATATGTCCTGCGCACTTGGCTGATCTCAATTGAGATCGGCCGCCATGGCTGTTTCGGTCGGACGCCTTATTAACTACTTATTTCAAATATTAAATTATTTCATTTCAGAATGGAAAGGGAATGATACCATAGAGATTTTAAATCTGAGTCCTGGGGACTCTGGAGTCTATGAGTGCGAAGTGTCTGGAGATGCAGAAGTACGGGAACACGCAAATTTGACGGTTTACTGTAAGTACCCACACTAAATAATACATAGGTACCTAAGTATTTATAGATTTTATGGTAGGAAGAATCCATCACAATTTATGCGGTAGTTTCGTTCACATATGTAATATGAAAAGGAAGGCCAAAGTCTGGTAAACAATGTAAACAGTGTGAGTAACTAATCATTTTTGTTTTTAAAATACATAACTAAGAGGCAACCGCGACGTTTTTATCTAAAACTATGATTTTTTTTTCGGTATTTAACGTAGGACATTGTCCGGATTGTCCCACAATGCCCCGCCATAGCCACGACTTCGGTCCTGTATGGGAATCGAACCCTCGACTCTTGGCGGATTCATTAGACAGGGGCACTTTCAATCGTCATCGAGCCAGCTAGCGTTTGTTGTTAGATATTCTTTATAACCATAAACTATGATGAGGTGACACAATTTTATGATTAGACTAAATATTAGTCTTTATGGGTCTAAACGCGATATTAGGAGTAGCAAATAATGGTCGCTCGCGACCATGATTGGTGTATCCGAGTCGAAACGTCCGGCAGTAAGTAGGCAGTATTTGCTACTCCTAATATCGCGTTTAGACCCATTAAGACTGATATTTAGATGGAACGCGAATCCCTAAACATTTTAAGATTAGGTCGTAAATTATGTCACTGATTTCTATAATTAAATGTGATTCATCAAGGTTCAAAATTCGATTGACAATACATTTTCAGCCAACAGTATCGACCTGAAGTTAAACGTGACGAAAGTGGAAGTGGATCCCGACGCGGATGCCGAGGAGTTCGTGTCGGTGCGGTGCGAGGCGAGCGACGTCACTCCGCAGCCGGAACTGTCCATCTCGGTTAACGGGTGCGTATTAGCGTGGCCCGAGCTCCCCCATCGGCCGTCTGGCCTAGTCTTAGGAAGCAGAGGTCAAGGCAGTTTAGTAAGGTTAAGAATCCATACGTATCTATTTGTTCATCTATAGTATTTTTCACCTAAGATGATCCCTGTGACACTTCATTGTGTTCTGATTCACGCATTTTACGTTTGACAAACGAAAATAATTTTATTGCACACTTTTTTCATTTTTTTGCGGAGTCATTAGGAAAAATATTAAAATAAATATTTTTATACTTTTAAATGACAAACAGTATCGTTTAGTTGAATTTAATGTAATAGAACATTTAAAAAAAAAATCTATGCAGTTCGTATACGTAGAATGGAATGTAGTAAGTTCCATTCTACGTATACGAACTGCATAGGTACTTTTTTTAAATTTCCTATTACATTAAATTAAACTAATCGATACTGTTTCCCTTTTAAGAGTTTAAAATGATTTATTTTAATATTTTTCCTAATGACGCCGCATTAAAATGAAAAAAGTGTGTAATAAAAATATTTTCGTTTGTCAAACGTAAAATGCGTGATTCAGAACACAATGAAGTGTCACAGGGATCATCTTAGCTGCAAAAGAGTATAACTAGTTTTTATATTGTATTGCCAGAACTTGCGCTGACTATTTTTAATACTTATTACCCATTTATGTGCTCCTTATAATGAAATTAAATACTTTTCATTACTTATAAAGATCGGGTATCATACACACATTGATCTTAAGACCACCACAACTTAGTGATCCGCAGTAGGTAAACTAGTTATTTTGTATCTCCGCGCGTAAAAATACAAGGACAACCGATTCATTAACATCTTAGCACAGAGCGGGGCATCCTTAAAGTACATACCCTCTTTGGAACTTATCCTTCAAAATACGTTTTCAGGATAGAAATTGAGAACATAACGCAGCAAGTGTCGGGAGGGGCCGACGGGCTGTATGACGTCGTGGCGGACGCCGCGGTCCTCAGTGTCGACGCCGAAGACGCCGAGTTCCGCTGCGAACTGTTCTACGACGACAAGAACATCACACACCCACCTTACGTAGAGACGATCAAATACACGACAGGTACGCGCTGAGGTTGTTTCAGGTCCTACCAACCACCATATGGCGCGCGCGTAAGCGTCCAACCGGGCTAAAATGCTATTGGACGCCTGTTAAATTAGCCGGTGACAGTTTAGCCGGATCGGAAGCATAAGACTCGTCATTTGGTGGTTGGTTCGATCTGAATAAACCCTTATTGTAGCGTCAGCAGCGTCTGTCTGCTGAGCAGGTTACAAGGGATGATGATAAATTTTCAATGATGGCTAACTATCGCGTATGATTTCCATATTCGCCACAAGGGGCGCTTGTGAGGTCTGAAATGTCAAATAACAATGTTTGCTAGTTTATTTCATTTTTTTGTAATTTTTATCATGTTGTTTATTTTGATTGTAGCGATTATAGCGTTGATTTGTTTTATGGACATGAAAGACTTACTATTTACGTATAATTTACAGATCAATTAATCGCTTTTAAAGCAGGGTTAAGAAATTGACGGACATAGTCCTATTGTCCATCTTTTTTCCGGTACAAATCCGAAGCGCGCAACAGTGTGGCATGGCTTGTACCTCTTTACTTCTAGTAGTAAAATCATTTTAGGATTGATATACTTCAACTTCATATCGCTACCTTAAATCTCAAATGGCGTAACCGCCAATTTGGTCAAAATGACTTTTTAATGCAGTTTTATTCAGTTTTTTTTTCTCTATCGATCTGTATATTTAAAATCCTCAAATTCGCAAAAAAAAGGTTATTACGACCCAATGTTTTTTATAGATTTGAACACTTTTCATAAGGTAAACAGGTCGTAAAAGGCTTTGTCTAATTTACTTGGTGTTTACGCCCCTAGAAATTATTGTGACGTAAAAAAAATGTCAAAAAAAAAGGGTGTAAGTGACATAATTTTCTGGCGTAACTCGTAAGACACGCTATTTTTCGAAATTGCAATACCAAAGAAAGGCGTTTACACCCAACATCGCTGAACACATGATTGTCATTATTATTGTTAGTATTGATGCGCGGGGGGATTAAGATTGCGGAGACATTGGCTATTTATTGCTTTTCCTTGTTTCGACATTTTAAATCAATGTCCAAACACAAATCAGAATCAAAGACCAATAACGCGCCAAAGTCAACGTAACGGTCACAAAAAATAATAAATACACCGAGGAACGTAATCTATGCGCACAAGTACGCAAATGGCTGAATACATAGATAAATGTATGGTGAATACACATCAGCGGGGGTTTCAAATGACAAAATTAATCGATTTAGATACGTAAAAATCTTAGTGAAGTTTCCCATATTCCAAAATTTTTCATCCAATTCTAAAAATTACGCGTTGAGTCACTATGAAAAAGTGTCAAACGGCGTAACTTTGTAAAAGCGTAATACAGAATGAATATTTTACGTTTTCTTTTATTATTAAATGAGTTTAAAGCACAAGAAACATTTTTTTGTTGGAGATACGACCTTCACCTCTTAAAAATCGTGATTTTTATGGGGCGTAAACGCCTTTTTGTAATATTTTCACAAGTCGTAACCGACTTCTAGTTTCTTAAATATAAGATTTAGGTACAAAGAGTTCCTACTGAAGCCTTTATCTCAAAATTCTAAGAAATTTGATGTATAAAACATTTTCATTGTATTAAAATTGATAAAGTTATGAATTAAAAAAACAATTTTTTTTTGTTTTTCTGCTCTCCTGAAAAGTAGTGTTTTGGTGGTTACGCCATTTGAGATTTAAAGTATCGATATTACCTTACATAATATTACCTCCTGATATCAAGAATTTACCAAAAAAGATGTGTGATGAAATGATAGAAAGCAGTAGATAAATATTCCAAATCCATATTATGCGTACCTATTCTATTATTTCAGATAGGTAAGTAGAATGCGATGTGATGGTATTTTGCAATAAATAGTGCACTGCAAAATGAACACTTGTTTGTCAATCACGCTTTCATGTACAACACTTTAATATTGTTATGTTCGCATGCTATGCGGAAACCACATTCAGATATCTTCACAATTTAAAAATTACGATTAAACTGATATCGCTTTTCGTCCATGTAGTGCATTAATAAAGTAAGTTGTGAAACGTTTGACATCGTTAGCACAAAGTATCTGGTACCTGTTCAGCATCCAAGCTCACGAGACAACCTCTGCACCTAGAGATCAATAATAATGGTCGTCAGACTTTTTGTGCACATTGCACAGTTATAACCATAACTGTGCAATGTGCACGAAGATAACCATCTTAGCGGGATCGGTCCTGCACTTAAAGTTGATTTCGAAAAAAAAACAATGTGAACAAGGAAAACATGTTTTGGGACTCGGAAACTGAGTCGGGAATAAATTCATGTGCTGGAGCAGTCTAAAATTGTAAAATCTCATTCACCCATTTCAAACTTTTGAGTTTGAAGACCACTATGTAACTGCCATGTATGGTAGGTATATTAGTTGCCAAGTCAAGCGCAAGTGTGACATAAGGTATCGGCTCGTGAGTGTGGAAGCTGCGCAGGCGCGGGGCGGGGGGAGGGCATGACCGCGTGCTGTGTACTAACGAGCTTGTCGGCGCCAGGCGCGGGGCTGTCCACGACGGAGACGCCCGAGGACACGACACACTCTGAAGTCGCATCCGAATCACAGGACCCGAGTAAGTCCCAGTTCGTTTGTCACGACACCTACCGGTCACCACACGAAAACATTATCTGTGTGCTCGTGATATTATTATCCTAATCACCTTAAGATGTATAGATTAGATATATTAAATATATCGGGACATTTTATCATAATCATTATTAGTACCTCTAAACAATATTACCTCTCCATGTATTTATTGATTGTATGGGTAATTTATGTAAAATATACTAAATAGA
This sequence comes from Maruca vitrata, assembly GCA_039566165.1. NCBI lineage: Eukaryota > Metazoa > Arthropoda > Insecta > Lepidoptera > Crambidae > Maruca > Maruca vitrata. Next base: position 10,886,041 of record CM076914.1, on the reverse strand, counting down.
TTTTACAAATCTGATTAAATTGCTACAGTATTATCTATTTTTATCCCTAATTATATTACAAAATAGATACGATATCTACATACGATTTCCAGTACCTGAAAAAGAACAATAATAAGCCACATTTTGAACGTAACATTTAAATACCTCTAATAATAATAATGGTATGCGAAAAACTCTAATTAATTACTAACAGTATAAAAATATAACAACTAACTATGTAATGTATACGTACTTATATATCATACTGACACAGAATGGTAGCATGTGTAGCCCTTTTAATCACTAAAATGATAACATTAAATGCAATGGTATGATAACAATCGAATCTATGTATTGTCGCTATGTATGATCAATAATTATTGAATATTTTTGAAAACTGTTCTTAAATATATATTTTAAAATAGTTATATTGGTAAATTATGAACCGAAGTAAAAATTATTACATGCATACCTAATTTTTATTTTGCATATTTGAAGACATAATTTAACGTCAGCAAAAATGTTTGTACTGCGACAACGCACATGTATGTTGTGAACTGTACCTACCGGTAGAGATGGAACGATCGATTCCTTCAATAAGGTGTTACAAATTGAACTAACCACCAGAAGGAGTGACGTCATCCGGTCCTGTTAAATTATCATTGGTTAATTTTAACAAGAAACATCAAAATGACATTATGGGGGGAAAACCGTACCAATAACAGTCTAGCTGAACTGGACTCCAACGCTGCACCATCTGGTGGTTGGTTCAATGTGAAAAACTCTTATCGGTTTATTTATTTAAATAAATCCGGCTACATTTTCAAATGACCTGTTGCAAGCCATGTAATAATTGATTGTAATTCCAGATGGTGTCTTTGGTCTGCACGCAAGTTTATGGATTATGTTCGCGGCTGCCGTGGTACAATTCTATGTCGTTTGCTGATCTAATCTTAATGTGATACTAATCTTACCTATATGTTAACTCAATATTAATCTAATAAACTTTATATTTGTTATAAAATATTCTTCATTTTACTTTCATCAAAACATTTTCTAACAAAGAAACCTTAAGTTGAAACCCCATTCCATAAGTTAGTGCTGGGACTCTTTTTTATTAGACAACAAAATATGTCTAGCCATTACACTTGAGAAGAAATGAAAGTAGGTTTATAGTACAGGATCCGTGGTGTATTTTTTCACTTGATTACTATCAAGCTAATTTTCCGTGAGTAGCTTCATTTTGATAAGACGCCCAAAAAATTCCTGTGCGAAAATTTTTGATTGTGGTAGCTAACAGAGGTATCAATGATTAAATATTTAGGACCGTAGGACCGGGACAAAGTACCACGGAATTTGTAGGACAATATGACCGTTACATTATATAAATATTAACTAAGTAAAATAATAAAAATCAGCTGGTTAGTAATCATTTTTGGTGATCTCCTCCCCCTCCAACTTGTATCGATAACGAGATCACCAAAAATGATTACTAACCAGCTGATTTTTATTATTTTACTTAGTTAATATTTATATAATGTAACGGTCATATTGTCCTACAAATTCCGTGGTACTTTGTCCCGGTCCTACGGTCCTAAATATTTAATCATTGCTACCTCTGTTAGCTACCACAATCAAAAATTTTCGCACAGGAATTTTTTGGGCGTCTTATCAAAATGAAGCTACTCACGGAAAATTAGCTTGATAGTAATCAAGTGAAAAAATACACCACGGATCCTGTACTATTACCCGTTAACCCTTATCATAAGTGAGTAAGGTTTAACAAAAACATAGTGGCATCAGTGTGGTCATTAGGTAGGATAGGAAATCAACAATAAGTAAAAGAATTCTTTATTTTTAATTACTACTTGATTTATTAAGTAATAATTGATACAACATCAATATTTGAAGTGCATTACAATGTTTATTACGATAAGTAGTTTTAATGGTCCTGGAATCCACCCCTTATTACACTCGTTATCTAAAAGGATAAAAAGATTCAATTAATGCGGATACTGTTAGAAGTGTCAGCTATAATCATGCAAAAATATTTTTCTAATGGGTACCTACTTCAAATTGATCTCTCATCGGTCATGTCGAATTGCCGTCTCAATGAAAAAATGAGAGTTAGGGAACAGAGAGTGCACTTGTGTTTGCGCGCATACTTGTGCACTATAATTATGTCCTTGCACTTGGTTGATCTCAATTGAGGTCGGTCGCCATGGCCAAAATCGGGCGGACGCCTTATTATTACTACTAATCAGAATAATCCTCAGCTCATCCGCTTCCCAAGCCGCGTCCGGGGGATTAAAATCAAAATATGATTAACTAAAATTCGATTTACCTGGAGAGAATGTCTTCATCTTGATGGCGGTGTAGTCGGCCTGGGGCAGGCGCAGGCGGCAGGCGGCGCGCGCGCACGCGGCCGCGGCCACGCGCGCGCTCCCCCACGTTTCGTAGCGCGCACCGGTCGCGCGCCACACGCGTTGCACTTGTTGACTTATCGGCGAGCTGCGGTCGATATTGTACTTACAGACAGATAATCTATCTTATAAATAAAAATGAATTGCCGTTCGTTAGTCTGACTAAAACTCGAGAACGCCCGGACCGATTTAGGTAATTTTGGTTTTAAAATGTTCGTGATAGTCCAGGGAAGGTTTATAGTATTGGCGGTATGAAATTCGCCGGGACCACTAGTATGAGATAAATATAACGGGATTTTTTGAACTTACTCGTCACGCTTCGGGTCGGTCCCGACCGAACGCACAATGACGGGTTGAAGTAAACTTAGCTACCTATCTAGCTATGTGAAATAACAAAATATTGAAAAATACAGCCACTGACTTCACTTATTTAATTGGGTGACACCAATTTTGGTTATAAACAATTTTATTTAGGATACACGTTTAAAGCTGTGGCGACATGCGAAAAAGAACTTCGCAATACAAACAGATGGCGATTACATATCATCTCGAGAAGAGTGTGTCAAAAGTATGAAACCTACATCTCACTTTAAAGTTATTCGGGCCACTAAAAACCAAGATGGTAAATGGACCATGGTCCCCGATCACGATCTCCCGGCTCGGCGGCAAAATCTTCACTTTTAGGAGTGATCCTACGATTTTCCGCCGAGCTGGGCCGTCACTAGGAGATGGGGTACTCTCCTAATGGCATGTCGGATTCTGGCTGGCAGAAAAGATGGTGACTGCCAGCCGCGGCTCCTGAGTAGAATGTCCGGGGGGTCTACCGACTGTTTAAAGCTAGTTTTCTTTACCATGACACCTTCGGTGTTACCCAAAACGAGCCCTATCCCCTTCGTTAAGGGAATCGAGCTAACTGATTGGTGTAACCCATCGAAACGTCGGGCAGTAAGTAGCTGCGTACCTACCTACCTATTTGCTACGTTAAGTAGCATCGTGTTAAGTCCCATTGCATATTATCTAATGTATGATAACAATACTAAATGTATCTTTATTAGGCAAACTTGTATGTATTCATACTTATCATATTCGAGGACCAGGTCTGGCTGAGGATACATGCCGCGAGCAAAGCACGTGATGTCTAAGTCATTATTTCTTCGGTCTATCATCAGTTCGAACTCTTCTTCAGGACCTGTTGGTGTAAATTCAAGGTGAAATGGATGGATGAATGGGAAAAAGTTGACATGGACGATCTCTAAGTCTAACTCTTGAAAACCCATTGTTATTATTATTATCACCTAAGCTTTGTCTTTCTTCATTATCCCCAAATAGAATCAGAAATACGTACGTATTCCATCGATCGGTATACTTCTATAAATTATTATTAGCCAGGAACCCTTTTTGAGGGGAGTTTTCCAACCATCTCTCGTCTTAGGAATCTCATGTGAATCAAGAAACCAATGTCTTTGTGCTCAAGACATTGGTAAGGTACTTAGTCCTATATACATTACAATATATCACTTACTAAACACTAGCATATGTTTAGCATCCTGCACCCGCTTGCCATTATGGATGACGACACATGTGTACTCGCCGCTCAGCTGCGGATCCATCCGCACCAAATGGATTTTGCGACATTCCTCAGCGGTAAAGCCTATAATGTTGTAACGAACACACGTATGAATAACTTATAATTAAGTATCTATATCTACAATTGAATCATCAAAATCAAGTTGTTGGTAAAAATGAATAGGTACATATCTAAATTATATGAATATATATAATTATATTTAAAATTACCCAAATCTTTTAAAAACAATAATTATAGGTACTAAATCTGTCGTGTCGGCTTCAGCAAATCAATGCATAGTGATTTCCCATAAGATCGGCCTGATTGACCAAGCTTGGTAAAATATGACAAAAAGATGACATACAACGAATTCTTCCGGAAAAATCCACATATCCTTCTAAAGCCCCAGCTATTTTTGGAGGCAGCGGTGGCGCCCATTCATACACCAGGGCCGGTGCTCCGCCCGCGCGCTCTCCGGATCCGAACCACCACTGCAGCGTGAAGCGGTCGTCGGGGACCGCGAACTGGCAGTCTAGCACCACATCAGAGGACCCTGACTGCACCACCTCGGGCACTACCAACCTTTCTATTTTAGTCGTGTGGAAAATATCTGAAATCGCACAATCCGGGATCAGTAGCGTAAAGTGGGTATTTGGCCTAACAATATTCTAGATAAGATTTAGGATGTGTGACAAACAGCAATTATGGATTATTTCGACCTAAGAAGTTACGATTTTGCAAGTGTAGCGTCTGTAGTAGTGTCTGCAAAAAATATACAATAAAAAATTGAATACAAGCCTCTTGACTTTATATTTTTATTTAGTTTGGACACAGGTTTGGACATGTTTGGTTAGATAAAATACGTTAATGCAAAAAGTCACATACTCTCTGACAATGTATGGAACATGAAGGTACCAGGTACTTACTCGTAAGTAACAAGTATCGTTGAGCAAAATCACTTGACACCATTTTAATGAAGTCACTGCTAGTTGTAACATGTAAGTGAATGAGAATATAACGGAATGATATATGTAACGGAATGAGATTCTTGGTAAAGTAAAAGCTATGATACTTACATTGGAATTCGTGATCTTGCATCGTCACGCAACAGTCGATCAAATGCGTTTGTTATCGTAGACATCATAATATGTCTAAATACATAAAGTTATCTTATAAGATATATAGAAAAAAAATACAACAGTTTATATAGGTAAAATGATTTATTTCATTTAATCAATGGTAGTATTAATTTTTGGTTTTCGTATTTCCCTCTAGTTCATTCATATTAATATAATGGAGAATGTTACTGTGTCTCAATTTCACAATGACCGAAAAATTACGAAAAAATATTTTTTGCAATGTACTGGATGATGTGGTGTGACGTCATATCACAAAGTTAATTTTGTATGAAAAGTACCTACAAACGATCAGAACTTTAAACACATAACTTTTTAAATTTTGTTGTATGTCGAAACTAATTACACATGTCGATTCAGATTATCAAACACTTCAAAGATACATATCTACTTAAATCTAAAATCATGAACATTCTCCATTGTGATGACATTTATCTACTTAAATATCTACTGCCTACATTTTGGGTATAATGTATGTTCATTGTTTATTCGACAATATTCAGTCGTAAATAATATAAGAAATGTTATGTAAATGCTTGTTATTATGTCCTACTGTATGGAACTACAAATTATGAATCTAACAAAATGCCGTTTATCTCTAGGTACATTTAATAGGTACGTAGTATTTATGTAGGTATTTGGTTAAGTTGGAGTTAAATACGATGGTACAATATTATTGAACTTCGATATTAGCGAAACACTTTACCAACCTATTTTCTATACATTATTTGTTTTCTAAATCATATTGCACGCACAGCCTAAGTACGATAAATATCAACTTAATAATGCCCCACTTGGTACACCCGTTCTATAATATTATGTCGTGTCCAGTAGTAATATATTTGTCGACTATTTCAAGGATGAGTAGAAGTTACCTCTTCCACTACAAAAGTCCTGATGGTTTGTTTCACATGTTGCAAAGAAGATATTTCATTCATAAACGAAACACTAGATTGATACTTCATACAGATTGCGACATTTTTCAAAAATACGAGGAAGTATATTTTTTAGAAAACTGAAAGTGTACGGGATATTTTCCATGTTGTTTTGTTTTAATGAGCTCCCGATATTTCGTGAGCGTCAAGATGGCGAGACCACGTCAGTTATTCAAGAAATGATGCCACCAGGGTTTAATACAGTAATTGTACCAATTTATACTTTCGTAGAAAAATTCTACACCCAATAAATTTCAAATTATTCGACGGAGAAAGTGGTCCCGCCATTATGACGTCAAAATGGCGGGACCACTATTCAATCAATGAAAAACACAGGATATTATCTTAAACTGAACACACTAAATTTTAATACGACCACTTTCTCCGTCGAATAATTTCAAATTGATTGGGTGTAGAATTTTTCTACGAAAGTATACATTGGTACAGTTACTGTATTAAATCCTGGTGGCATAATTTCCTGAATAACTGACGTGGTCCCGCCATCTTGACGCTCAGGATATTTCGGCACTGTTGCAAGCGCCATGATCACGGGTGAACTGTAGGACTGCGAGAATGACGGTAGGTCTAAGGGCAGGGCAGACATATCGGTCTACCCTCTTTCTCATTAAAACAAAACAACATGGTAAATATCCCGGACACTTTCAGTTTTCTAATGTGTGTAACCATGACAGTTTAAAACTATATTTTTTATTTGAATAAAAAAAATATCTTGTTTGTCATTCTTGCTCAGTTAGCTTGTCTTAGATTCCATCACCTTAATACTGAACATGATATAACTTATGGCACATTATTATTAAATTTAACGGGTTCCATAAAACAAAAGGAATATCGGAACCGCTTTGTGTCAGTCTGTCTGTCCCTTGTTTTAGAGTGCATTTAATCAATTTGTTGACATCAAACGTTTATGCCTCCGAACTTTTACGATTCACGGCTTAAGCATAAGCATTTCAAAGTACAGCCTTTTAAATTGAATTTCCACAAAATTCGTAGGAAAATATAAACACATATGTATTATTTTTATTTTTATAAATCAAGAAAAAAGATGATTTCATAAAAATAAAGACAAATGAAATTTGGCAATAAAAGGTGTTACAGCACACAAAAACACGAAAACGTCCACTATAACAATGTTGATCCATCAACATCAATGGACAAAATAAAATTCTTAACATTATTTACATACGAGTTTGTCTGTACCTGAAATTGAGCCTACTTTAAAAAGTTACAGTTGCGCTGATTTATTGTACTTTTGTGTTTATTAAACTTAATTAATGTTTCTTATTTTTCAATAGAATATTCTCTAACTTATAATGAATCGCGGGAACCTTTGTATGTACCTACTACAGTTACGTTTACATATCTACTTGTTATTAGTTTAGGCCCGTGACTCCAACCGCGTGTAGTCGTTAATCTCATAACAAATTAATCTCTTAAGCACAGGCAGAAATCTAATAACATATCTCTTTACTCAGGCCTTAGTCTAAACTATATTCTTAAATGTACCAAATTTAATTTTATTTGGCGTGTTTTTACAACACAAAGATAGTGACTTTTGCATTTATAATAATAAAATGAATTCTTAACAGTGGACAACTGCACAACCATAAATCAAATAAGTTTCTATAAAGTTAAAATTCAAAGTTGATAGTCGAGTCATTAAAAAAAGTATAGTGCATTGTTTGTGTGTCGAGAGCGACATGAGTGATGCTCAAGTTGGTCCTGTTAAATAATTTTATCACTAATTATTTTAGTATTTGGTGTTACTCTTTCGTAATAAATTTGATCTATCATTCTTGAGTACCTAATATAGGTAAACATTTTAAAAAATAACTCTTGAGCTATCTATCAATTTTATAATGAATCACTTATGTCTAGGCATGTCAAATATATCAATATGTAAGGTCCTAATAATAAAATATATCATTTGTATCTATAGACCTATTAATTGATTACGCCTAATCACCAACATAACAATATATATTTGGATTTTTTTGGATGGATATTACACTACCTACCACAACATTAATAATTTATAACATTTGAACATGTACCTATGTGTATCTATACATTTTATAGATGAGCTATGGGTTGAATATCGAAATTGAAATCTAGTTAGAAAACGCTCGGCGCCCAAGTCAAACTCGCCGCAATGCAGCAATTTTAATGCACACATTACTAACTTGGAACTTTTCCACCCAACTTTTCCTTATACATAAATAATTGCTTCTGACTGACTGCAAGCTACCTTGTGAACAGCAGCGAAGCATAATTTACAGGCATTTGACTTGAAGATGGTTGCAAAGCTTGGAGGCTAAGGTAGTACAGACCATTTAGAACCATTTGAGCCATGGTTGTCATAGACGAGGTTTCACAATTATTTTTATAAAAATCCGTTTATTTGACGGCTTGTAAATAAAAACAGATAGTGCAATTTTTGTTCAACCCCTTTTAAAACATGTGTGGTTATTGCTCTTTCTTTTGTGGTATCACTTATGTGGATATCCCACGAATTATTGAAATTAGAACCTACAAACTATATGAGAGAGAAAATTTTAGAACAACACTTTGCTACAATAAAATACTGTTTGTATCGCTGGTTGCCGAAGTCAACAACACCACTTTTCGCCGGCCCGCAGGAGATGGAACACTACTCGGGTCAACCCAAACAGACACGACCTTAGCATGGAAGTGAAATGTCAGATTTTGAAGCCAATTCTCGCATCAGCACCACAGCTATAGCTCGAACTTTAAACCTTTCCCAAGTTGGTGTACCTTTTTAATAAATAAATAAATAAATAGAAGGTCACATTCACATTGAGCCAAAATAACAAGTATCCGTTCCATGACACGAGTGTGCAAGGTTTGGAAGCGGAAGACCACCCCAGGAGGATTCAATTCGGTCATTTCCTTCTCAACGCAGACATTGTAAATGGGTGATTTCAGAAATCAATCTAGACTGATGAAAGTATTTTTTTAAGGGAATTACGACCTTCCACGACCTCCATTATTGGGCAAACAAGGACAAGAATCCACACTGGAAAAAGCAGTTGTCGTTCCAAAGGAAATTCTCGGTCAATGTGTGGGTTGGACTAATTGGTACAACATTGATTGGGTCGCACATCAATGCTTTTCTACCAGCTCGATTGGAAGAGATGAGCCTGCTCGTTCACCAGAATGGAACCCCAATTAACTTTTTTTTTTGGGGTCGGGCCAAAGAACTGGTGCACACAAACGTCGAGATAAACACAAAAATCGGGTGTTTACTTTACTTTTACCCGTGGTCCCATGGCGTTAGGGATTGCTCCCTGCTCTTATAATTTATCGATAAAAAATTAAAACCATTAATTAAACATAAGTTTACTTGTTCAAATTATTATAAGAACAAATATGAATTTACATATTTATACCCTAGAAACAATCAAGGAGTAATGATGAAATGAAATTATAAATTATTTTATAACATTTCTGATGTGTATTCAACTGATATTTTATCAGTTATTAATTCCATTAATGTATCAGTTACATATGTAATTCATCATTTTATTAATGGGTCGACCCAGTGGGACCAAGGGTAAACACCCAAGGAAGAGGAATTGATAGCTTTTAGTAGAATGAAGATGGAGATGATGCTGAAAAACAACCACAACAGAAGTATGAAAACGGGCTCGTTCTTATATTAGGAATGGCGGCGGACATTTCGAACATGAAAAATAAAGTATTTCAATGAAAATGTTGTTTTTAATAGTCTGCCTCATAAAAAATATTTTTTCCTTCATTTTGTGTGTAGGTTCTTATTTCAATAATTTGTGTGATATCCGCATAAGTGATACCCTAAAAAAAAGAGCAATATCCACACATGTTTTTAAAAAGGGTTAATCAAAAATATCACTGTCCGTTTTTTATGTACAGGCCGTCAATTAAACGGTTTTATTGAATCTTCGAAATTTTCATGATTAGATTGCTTACACAATAATTTGATTAATAAAAATGAAAAATAATGCTCACTTATCATTAATATTGGCCATTATTAGCAATAAATTGTAGAAGTAGGTTTTTATAAAAAAACACAAACAAGTATTTTTAAAAAATAGTGAAACTTTGTATATGACAACCATGGCCTATACTACCTTCGCCTCCTAGCTTTGCACCCATCTTCAAGTCACCCTGTATAATAATCACAATGTGTCTAGATTAGAATAGCATACAACATGGACATAATTTAACCTATTCATGCTCAATAACCAACAGTTATGATGTAGGTCTAGTAAACATATTTAGTTATTTACGATCATTCTATTATGTAACATACTTATGCATTATAAACTTCTTTGGCACCATTATTATAGCAGTCTAAACTAAAATAAAATAGTAACATTAAATATTTACAATCCTTACATTAAATACATACATCCTGTAACTATATATTATATTATATACTATTGATGTTTCCTACACAATGCAGACAAGATCACTCAATAATAAATACCACTTTGGTTTCCTGCATCATCACTATAATGTTAGTGGATTTATATCATATACCAGTATGCACCTAACAAACATTCAATCATGTACATATATTATGATTGAACAGCACCTCATAATACAGTTCAATCAAACGAATTTGTATTTTTGAAAATAATTAAAATTAACTTCATTCTTATGATAGTGTAAACATAATATAACTTTACACTTCACATATTGTTTTTCATGTTACTTTTCTTAAATGGCAATTTTATATATCAATCTCTACTTGCCTTACTTCGTTCTGTGGTGACAGGACTGCCACATATAATATTGCAAGAATTATGCCGGGTCTTACGAGGACCATCCAGATCCATGTCCGTTCCTGCAGCCACAGATGTCAATGCAACAGTTTTATCAAAATCAATTGTGGTATACCCTATATTTGCTGCAGGTGTTGAAGATGATGCACCCAAACCAGGCTGCTTATCTAAACTGCCTTGTGATATAAGCCTTGTTCGTGGCTGTGATGAACAAGATGCAGTGCTCTCATGCTTGGAACTATTATATGATTGATTTTCAGGGGATATTGGGTCTCTGCTGCTCTTCTTCTTTTCTTTCTTACTTAGAGAATCAAGTTCCAAGATTGCATAGTTCACTTCCAGCTCTTCAACAGGGGACATAGAAGGGAATGTGTCAGACTCAGAATATTTTTGGAAATTTTCAATTGGTGAACTAAAATTTATCATTTGTTTAAGATTCTTGACATTATCAGCAACATCTCCAATAGTAATATTAGCATATGTGTTGATGTTGATCTCCAGCTTAGGACTGTTATCTAAATTGCAGTAATCAATTTGTATTGGGGTAAGGGGTGTTGTAGGGATTTGTTCATTTATATTTGTGTCTTGCAAATTGGTTTCATTAGGTGCAACATTTACATATAAACGGGCAGCTTCTTGTTGTTCCAGACTTAATTGTGCATAATGTTCACTACTATTACTAAGGGTTGGAGATAAAGGATTATTTACTGGTTTATTTGTAATATTTTCATTCATGTACCTACTCTCAAGAAAAACTGATTCATCTTCTAATTGCCTCTTTGAGTTCAGAGCAGACTCCTGCTTTAGTGTGCTTCTTAACAAAGCTAAATCTCTAGTTAGGTCATTGCTATAAACATGGCGGGGATCAGATGTAACTTCAGTTTGATTATTGTTATGCTCTCTTTTGAAATCCCTTAACTGATACACATTTGTTACTTGATGTCCATTGGTATTTGACAGTGGGTACAATGGCATTACTTCTAATATATCTGCACTTGATGGAGACCGAGGAGACTGAGTTACTGGCCTTGGCATTATTAACTGAGTTGTATTACTTGGTGCATTATTGTTAAGGACAGGTCTATTATTATCAATTTGTCCATTATCTATTGAAGAGCGGTGTACAACACTGGCTTGTAGTGTCTGTCTGCCCTGAGGAGAAGGTGTCAATTGTGCTACAGGATATGGTACTGCATCATGGATTGCATTTCTTAACTGGATTTGTTGTTGTAATGAGTGGAAAAGAAGTGCAGCTCTTCTGCATCGAAAAGCATAGATCCCTTCACCAGTCTCACATCTTCGCCCTGGAAGTAAACATGACCACATGATTGATTATGTTATAAAAGAAAACAATTCATAAGACATGTACAGAGTCAGTTCGGATGTAAAACCAAATTAAGATTTGGATGCCTATTTATTGCCATCTATATAGATCACAGCATGATATAGTATATTCATGTCCTCTGTATGTATCACCCAAAATTACCTGATTCGAAGCTGAAGATTTCATTTTCAAATCCATATCTTCTAAGAGAGTGTAAAGGCCATACAGTTGACTCCCTCCCTTCACGGTACAATATTATATCAGACTCTGTGATTTCCAGCTGCCCAGCGCAGAGTTCCACACCATTTTCGTCGATGTTTATGACTCGGAAAACATTGGGATGCAAGTCTGAGGACTCTTTTTTGCTGTGTAAGCACCCCATTACGTGTTGTCAATATTCACTGTCACTGATATTTCACATTCTTATACTAAGATAAATTTCGAATGTTTTCCTGTAATTATAATAATTAGAACACCAATTCTAATTGGTGTGCATATCTCAGAATGCTCGCGGGCGACACTAAAATAAATAAGCACAGGACTCGCTCGCGCAATAGCCCAATAAACAATTTTTGACTGACTGATTTAGTTTTTTTTTCGGTTTTTTTTTCATATGGCCTTGAGCCTTAAACTTTATACAGTGATTAAACTGTTGTTGGGATATTACTGATTCCAATAGATTCCAATTGTTTTAACAATATAATGATCAAATTAAACGCAAAAAACTGCAAAGAACAAATAAACCGTGGCGTTTCATATACCTTCATACAATTAAAATAAGTATTATCCTTCTAGCCGATGCCATTAAATTTAAAAGAGTTAATGACAGCTCAACAGCTGTCAATGTCAAATGATTTTTTGATATTTCCAATTCCATGGATCTTGAGTCAACTATTGAGAAATGTTGAATAATGAATGAGCCAAAATCTTATTAGTTTGCAGAAAAGTCAGATTCAGTATCTTAATTATGTCTTGTGAAGTAGAACAAGTGGCTGATTGTGGAGATTTATGTAATTTAGGGAGAGCCCTATTTATACCAGAACGAGAAGGTAAAACGACCTATTTTATTTAACTGTAGTCCTGTTCTTTGTTTACATGTCGCTTTGCTAATCTTGTAATTTTTTATTTATTTTCATTCCTATTTACAAATTCTTGATTTGTAAATAATTAGTCCAATATTAATAACTTACTGATGAAAACATTGAGGCAGAAAGTGCAATGCGATTTTACATCTAAAAGCATAATAATAATATTTTTGTAGCCATTTTTTGATATGTGTACTGTTTCTGAATTTTACTTTTCTTTTGGTTTATTGAGCTTAGGCCTTAATTCACTTTTGTTGGTATTTTATAATCATAGTTTCAAAAAAATATCCTACAATTATTGAGATAACAAATACAACAAAATAGGCAACAAAGCTCATGTTGCAGCCTGGAATTAAATCAAATTCGTTTTCTCCAGTTGCAGATACAGTTTGGTTAACACAATGTTCTATTTCCCTGTCATCCTGTGGTAACTTGCTAGCAGTGGGCTACAAATCCCGGCTATGCCTGCTCACAAGCCAGTGGATCAGTTCTACAGATAGTAATACATATCTAGTGACATGGAGTGGGACCTTGCCATCAGACATTACAACATTGTTAGCATTACCAATATGTCCATCACAACAATCTACCCAGGTAAATAAATATTTCCTTATTAAGTCCTAATATCCTATAATATTTAGTTGTGTTAATAATGTTCAATTCAAACTAACAAACCATTGCCTATCAACCACTGACAGGCATATGCTAATAACCTTTTTATGGCACATTTAACAAATTTAATTAATCGTTAATCATCTCTACGCGGACGGAGACGCGGGCGGAAAGCTAGTATAGAATATACAGGGTGTCCCAAAAAGTAGTGTCAAGCGGAAGTCCTGAGATAGAACACCCTGTGGGGCATCCGAAACACCCCCATGTATGTTCCGCGATTTTTAATAGTTTTCGAGTTTTGATTATTTTTTAAAAATTTTGAGAACAACTGACCTAACCGACTAAAAATATTCTGAAGAAAAAAGTATTAGACTTTTTTGAGTAATTCTTTTTGCAAATCAATTTTCATAAGTTTTTCTTTAAGGTTTAAAATATTTGTCTCCATTACTTATATGAAAGTTTTCAAAATTATGGTACAAACTGAAAAATTATTTTCTGTAAATAATGTCTTACAATTTCAACGTTAAATTTAAAATATGAGGAGGTAGCTGCATGGCTTCTAAGTAACTTTAAAAACTGCACCAGACTCTCAGCTTTCATAATCATTAATAAAAACTGGTACTTAATGGGCTAGTTTTGCTGAAATCGGACTACAAAGACAGAAAGGTGGAAAAATCATAAAATTAGCCATTTAATTACGAAGTATTATTTGGACATTTTATTATTTCGAAAGTTAGTTTGTTAACAAACCTAAATTTGATACAGGAGCACTCAGATGCAAACATTTGGATGCTTTTTTTTGTTTAAAATAGGTGTCATTGCGCTCACACTGTTTTCACATGAAATACGTATTATACCTTGGTCACGACGAACTTGACGAACATTGCTTTCTTTACGGACTTAAATAAACTTTTACTTATAAACTTTTTATAATTTATTGAAAAAAAAAAATTACTTTTTTTTCAATAAAGTTCCCATTTTTAAAACTTAATTTTTTTTTTAAGTATCACAAATTATTCTTTTTTAAAGTGATTGTTTTTTAGCATTTCTGGTTTAATTTCGATTGTTAAAAATCTTCTTAACTTTTGAAATAATAAAATGTTTAAATAATACTTCGTAATCAAATGGCTAATTTTATGATTTTTCCACCTCTCTATCTTTGTAGTCCGATTTCAGCAAAACTAGCCCATTAAGTACCAGTTTTTATTAATGATTATGAAAGCTGAGAGTCTGGTGCAGTTTTTAACCGACTTCAAAAAAAGGAGGAGGTTCTCAATTCGTCTGTATGTATAATATTTTTTTATGTATGTTCACCGATATTTTCGTCAATTATAGACGGATTTCAAAAATTTTTTTTTGGTTGGATAGAGTTCATCTCCGAGGTGGTCCCATTTTCACCAGTCTTGGATCTGATGATGGGATCCAGGAGAAATCGAGGGCAACCCTTAAATTTTATAGGGACATGTACCGCGTTTTGCATATTATCTGAAGTCATATTGGCATTTGCTTCTGGCTATCATAATCTTATGATGCTGAGCTGATGATGGAAGGTCAACTCCTTAATAGTTATGAGTAAAAGAATAATTATTTCAATACTGTATACATATTAAGACTAGGGGAACCTGTTGTACCTTGGACAGTGTTGTACCTTGGACAATTGTAATTTTTCGTAAACTCCCGCGCCTTACAATAATATTGTATATGGCAGTCAAAGCCTGCTTTGATAAGACTCACGTGAAGTTAGTTGTGATTCGCCGGCGCCGGGTCAATGCAGTTAAAAAAGGTAATTTATTATTTTTTGCCTTAAAAGTTCGTTTTTTGGAATTTACTTACGGCCTCTTAATTTGTCACGATACGTATTTATAAAATATCTTTTACTTCCGATATAATCTCAGTTTATTAAGGTTTTAGATAGTATAGTTGTCAGAACCCAACCTCAATTAAAAGTGTGTTTAAACAAGTTGTAACTAAAAATTGTTATGATGTTGTAAAATTTTGGCCCCCCAACTGAGGTTGTACCTTGGACATAGATAATACATAGATAATTTTGATATAGATAATATAACCTTATAAAAACATATTTTTTGATTATATTTTTATTCCATTTATATAAGGCAAAAAATAAATATTTAAATATGTGAACATTTGTTATGTTATTGACACAAAATAAAGAGACGAGAGACTATTAATTAAGTTAACTGTTAATCTGCTATTTACATTAATGTTTTTGTTGATTTCAGGTATGAACATTATTGTTGTACTTACCTATATTAAAAATAAAACTCTGCTGCAATTGCTAGTGTTTATCTTCATTCTACCCTGGAATGATCAAAGTACAACTGGAACGGTCCAAGGTACATCAGGTCTGTTGTACCTTGGACAGTTTTCCCTTTTTTTTTAAAGTTGCTTTTGTATCCAGCTTTACCGAAAATCCTCATATTTTATGTATTTATTATATAGTTGAGTAACTGATCTTTCCATTATTCCCTATTTGACGGATCTTATTCTTACCATTTATTTATAAAAAATAAAAATATTAAAAACTGGCCTAGGTACAACAGGTTCCCCTACTAGTTATAATATCAGTAGCATTACAGGTGAGCTAAACTATTAGGTTGACCAGTCTAGGATCTGATGATGGGATCCAGGAGAAATCGAGGGCAACCCTCAAATTTTATAGGCACATGTACCGCGTTTTACTTATTTTCTGAAGTTATATTGGCATTGCTTCTTGCAATCATAATGTTATGATGCTGAGCTGATGATGGAAGGTCAACTCCTTAATTGTTTGGAGTAAAAGGATAATTCTTTCAATACTGTATACATATTAAGACTACTAGTTATAATATCAGTAGTATTACAGGTGAGCTGAACTAATAGGGGGAAAAAAATATGTAACACTAAAAAGTATGAAAAAAAATTGTAAACAAAAAAAAAACCGCCTTCAAAAACCCGACTCACTAAAAATTACAAAATAATATAATACGAACATTTATAATAATCATCTGGGTATGAATTTTATATGTTGTTGAAGGCGGTGCCAATCAAAATTTTGAGGAAAATGAAGCACTCTGTGCTTGTCTGTATGAAATATAAACGGCACCGCCTTCAACAACATATAAAATTCATACCCAGATGATTATTATAAATGTTCGTATTATATTATTTTGTAATTTTTAGTGAGTCGGGTTTTTGAAGGCGGTTTTTTTTAAAGTTACTTAGGAGCCATACAGCTACCTCCTAATATTTTAAATTTAACGTTAAAATTGTAAGACATTATTTAGAGAACATAATTTTTCAGTTTGTACCATAATTTTTAAAACTTTCATATAAGTTATGGAAACAAATATGTTAGGCATTAAAGAAAAACTCATGAAAATTGATTTGCAAAAAGAATTACTCAAAAAAGTCAAATACTTTTTTCTTCAGAATATTTTAGTCGGTTAGGTCAGTTGTTCTCAAAAATTTAGAAAAATCATCATAACTCGAAAACTATAAAAAATCGCGGAACATACATGGGGGTGTTTCGGATACCCCACGGGGTGTTCTATCTCAGGACTTCCGCTTGACACTACTTTTTGGGACAACCTGTATATGGAAATGGTGACACATTATTACTGGAGATAATATTAACTTTATGGTTAATTGGATGAGTGCTAGGACCATGATAGATCAGAGGTTGTGGGTTCAACTCCTATTCACACAAACCAGGCATAGTTTCAACAACCTATGGTCTGATTTAGAACCAGACAATTGAGTACTATGTTTTATTTTATTATGGCTGGCCTAGTGGAACAGTGGTTAGTGACCCAGGTTCACTACCTACGGTTCCAAGAGTTGTGGGTTCGATTCCCACTCAGGACAAATATTTATGTGACAAACATTGTTGTTTGTTCCGTGCCTGGGTGTGTTATTAAATATATTTAAGTACATTAGTGTCCACTGTCGGTTCTGATTTCTGTAACACAAGTGCTAAAGCTACTTACCATGGGATAAGATCGATGTATGTGGTGTTATGGAATATGAAATATTATATTAACAATTTAAATATAATATGTTAATTATAGTTGCAATACATGACTTACTGAATCCTTAAAACTTAATTGCCATTAATTGATTTGTATTTTATTGACTTGTTTTATATTATTTTTTTTTTTAATGTTAAGACGATTGTTATGACTAAATTTTTATTGACCTGTTTTTTTTGACCATTTTATTACTAACCGAATTATCATTGACATTGTTAAATTATTTCTATCAGACATGTAATTTAATATTAAGTTAGACACAATACTGGCGCTTTGGGAAACTGTAAGCCAGTATGTGACCAATGTTTGAAAGAATGAATAAGAATGAATAAATGAATAAATTTTATTTGGTCTATACATTTTGTGTTGCTCAGGTTATTATCATATAATTATATCATTTGCAGAATGGTCCTGACTGGTTTTGCATTATTGTTGGGTTTAAAAATGGATGTGTTGGTTTTTATACCAACACAGGACATTTGTTGCTACTTGAGAAATTTGATGAAAAACCAGTTTTAAAGATTTCATGCCACACTGGAACTTATGGCACTTTGCCTGATGATATACACATTTTGTTTTCAACATGTGAATGTATTGTATCTGGAGCGAATCTATTTCAAATGTTGCGAAATGCAAAATCTCAACTTGCTAAAGGTAAATATGATGTACTATTCTATTTTAACCTGAAATAGACTTCCTGGTCTTACTATTTAAAGTTAAGCTTAAGGGCCATGTCTGTGAGAATTTATAAACCCTTAATGAAGAATTCTAGATTTACTATCAACAAAGTTGAAAATGACATTCATAATTAAAATATAAAATTAAATATTCTTTTTTAGCATAATCTTTCTATGTCTGTTAAGTAAATACGATAGAAATTTAATTATCGACTCCATATGTTGACTGTGAGACTGTATACTTGTTAATTAATAATATCAATAAACCTTAATTTCTCTAGTTCAAGCTGGTATACAAGCAGATTATACAGTGGATAGTAGGAGTATAAACATCAGAAAGTGGACGTTCTCTGAGCAGGAGGTCATCAATGATGCTGAAGTGGTAGGCCTGGAACTAAAAAATGCATATGATCACCTGTTAGCAGCCTCTACTTATGGAGGCTATGATACATGGTAAATAATGTTAAGTTTTATCTTACCATACAATTACAAAATATTATGATTAAATTATAAAACATTATTCTGATATCCTAAAAAATTTACAGAATGTTAGCAACATTCTGCTAATTCGAAAAGCTCCAGCATAAATGTATCTCAATAGAGTAAAATGTGATTCATTTTTATGTTTTAGGTACCGCTCAGTCCCGCCGGTAAACTCGTTGATACTTGGTGTTGGAGTGAAGCCTTATATCGGCTTTCACTATGCACTTGAGGGCGGTACCACGCCCCCACTTCAAGATGTCGCTAGAGCTGTCGCTAATAAAATAAAGTCTGCTTTACCGTAAGTTTTTATTAAATATGTCTTAATATTCATTTTACTATAGCAGCTTGTATTTGTGGGTGACGTGGGCGTCAGATCATGATGGTAAAAAATTCAAGTTCTCCTTTTCGTGCATGTGAAATAGATATTCTATCATAATAGTGGAAACCGTCAAAATTGGAATAGATCTTTAAAAAATGCTTTGTATTTGTATAATATGTTAATTTTTTATATTTAAGAAGAAAGGTCGTTAAGTAAAATATTAGCAGAACTAAAGTAACTTAGATACACATACTTTAGTTCTGCTGATATTTTACTTAACAAAGACAATGGTGTTAAATGTCTTTCAGAGGGTGGCTAGGAGGTGGCAATTCAGAGAACACTTCCGCCAACATAGAGCCGTCGGTGCGGGCCGAGTCGCTGTCGCTGCGCGTTGGGCTGGGCGACGCGGCGCGCGCGGGCGCGGCGCTGGCCGTGTCGCCCGACCGGCGCCTCGCCGCCGTCGCCGACAGCCTGGGCCGCGTCGCGGTGCTGGATATCAAGAGGGGGCATCTCATTAGACTTTTCAAGGGGTACAGGGATGCACAGTGTGCTTTTGTTCAGGTATTGAAGTACTCTTTAGTATTTATTTATAGTCTTTTTCAGCTAAGATGATCGCTGTGACACTTCATTGTGTTCTGAATCACGCATTTTACGTTTGACAAACGAAAATAATTTTATTGCACACTTATTTAATTTTATTGCGGCTTCATTAGGAAAAATATTAAATTAATAATTTGAAACTTTAAAACGGAAACAGTATCGTTAAGTAAAATATGAGCAGAAGCTTTCTACATTCCATTCTATGTATACGAACTGCATAGGTATTTTTAAATGTTCTATTACACCAAAAAAAAAAAAAGAACACAATGAAGGTCACAGGGATCATCTTAGGTAAAAAAGACTATGTTATATAAAGTTGTGTTTACTCAATCGGCCTCTTTGTGCCAACATTTTTATAAATAATAAAATGATCATGTAAGTCTAACATAAAATTTAATTATTTCAGATATTCGATGTAGAAAATAAAAAACCGCAAATGTCAGTTGTTAAAGATCTGAAACGAGCAGTTTTTTTGATCATCTATAATCCTAAGAAAGGCCTAATAGATATAAGATTAATGCAAAGAGGTAACAGAGTAGCAGTATTCACAGCCACAAAAAATGGACAACTGATATATAATACTTGTGGATTAGTAGGAGCTGAAAAAAATTACACTCATAAAAAATTAAACTTGCCAGAGTTCCAATGTGTGTTAATAGACCCTGATGGCAAATTGAAAAGGGTCAATATTCCCTTCTTTTATGCCTTGGATGGTGAACATTCAGAAAGATCTAAAGACTTGCATACTCTTCGCGAACTGCGCGAGTTTGTTAAGAAATCGTCAGTAGTAACAGAAGATTTTCAGGAAGAGATTATTAATCGAACAGCAGAGTTAAAAACACTGCAGTTAAAGAAGCATTGCATAGAAATGTTGATTAGAAAGTACGAAATTCCGCCAAAAATTATTATGTCATGTTTAGAAACTGTTTGGGATGGATTACAAGAAAGCGATTTAAATACACAAGATGAAGAAACTCAAAAATATTTTGCCAACATGGGCCTCATAACATTGTTCTATAGAAATATAAATGGCGAAAATACAGATGACATGCAAGAGTTAATCAATAAAATATATAATACATATGACTTAGAGGAAGCAGTAGAAAATGAGCTTCCGATGAATACCGAGGATATTGCCAGTGATTTTCACTTATTAGAAGATGACAATTGCATTTTAGAAAGATTATTACACTTAGCTCAAGAGAGTAATTACAAAGAACATCATCATGTTAGAGTAAAATTCGCTGATAGAAACAATAACAATTATAAAGAATTTGTTTCCTGTTTTGTTCTAGATGGGAACTCTCACTTTATTCCAATAAAAAGCGATATGCCCGTTGAACAATTAAACAAACTGGCTTCAGAGATTTTCAAGTCAATATTTAAAATGAATGATTTTAAAATGCTACCTATGTTCATAAAAAAAAGTAACATAAATCCAAAAGATATTGTAACACTCATAATAACACACCTAATGCACATGCCTTTAGAAGAAATAACTATTGAATTAATTGAAACCATCATACAGGTGTTATTTTATTTATGCTCTGTTACTGAAGAAGCGACTAAAATAACTTATAATGAGATTTCTCCATGGTGGCAAAGTATTCGTGACATTTTGGTTGACATGTCTTGCCCTCTAAGAAGCATGATTGTTGCAATGGCATGTAAAGCAGTAAGTAGAATCTTCGAAAGTAAAGAAGATGCATGGGAATCGGTGACTACAGAGAATGCCAAATGGGGAATTCTAATTGGGAAATTGGAGGATATATCAATACTGAGCATTGTGCTTATGTTCAGGGAACATTTTAAAGGAACACAATCACCTAAATTGCAATTTGATGACTTCAACATTAATTTGAAATTTATATACAGCCGAGGTAAAGGTTCAGTAACAGAATTGATAGCTAAGTGGCTCTGCGGAATGGGTGTGCCGCCAGAAGCCGTAGTGGCTAATGAACTCTTAGAAATACAAGCTTCCCAGTGCGACTCCCCGCCAGAAGATGAAGAAGGGTGTCCCGAATATCTCTTTCTCGAAAATAATCGTGAGCTCGTCGACGATAACCCTAAAATATTTAAATGGCTCTCCTTGTTACGCCGTCAGTTCCCGTTGAGTACAGAAGCAAATTACATCGTGGCTAATATGTGTTGGGAAAATGCAATTGCTTGGCAGAAAAACATGCATAATACGGGCGAACTAAAAGCAGTCGTTAATTGTTTGATGAATATAAATGATCTGCACATCCGACTAGGATTGTTCTCCATAATCTGGTCTACATATATCAAGCATGTTTTTGAAACAATTTGCAGACTTGTTAATAAAGTGGGTCGCTTGCCTAAAGACCCTTTATGTCTGCAAGATGTTGGCTTGAACAATACAAATATGGTAATATTCCTGGAAATTGTAACAACCTATTTAAACAATTTCTTAACATGCTCAGAGATGACAATCGAACACGAGAAAACAAATATTAAGTTCGAAAAAATTTGGGAAGACAGCATGCCATCTTTAGTAGAGGTAGCCCAAGATGTAAAGCGAGTCAATGTCGATATACTAAATCTGAACTACCAAATCTCCTGTACAATATATTACCAATGTCATTTCAATCTAAAAGTTTCGAAGCCTCTGGATACGTTGTACGATATTGATTACCAATACATTATAGAAGCTCTTGCAGGAAATATACCACACAGAGAAATAAGCTTAAAAGCTTCAGAAAAAATCAGATCGCCAAGAATGAAATATATTACCAAACTAATACGTGCTGCCATTGAGACTGTGTCATTGATAGATGATGAAGAAAATCATAAAGAGTATGATAACCAGGAGTGCACCTTCTGGACTGAAAAAATCAGGATATTAGCGGAGTTGTGGAATATTGAGGAAGATTTTATTAATAGGCAACAGGTTTGTATTATTATTCTATTTTGAAGAAAATCATTGATGAACAAAATACCAAACCTTTGTTTTACTTACAATTTTTTTGCTATATTGCAGGTAATTGGCTTATATCATATGGGGTATGATACTTTAGCGGAGAATATTTTGAGCAACATTAAGGAACCTGAATTGCTCCTACCACCATTGTTGGCAATTTCTATACAAAGGCTTAAGAGGAGTCTTGAACAATCTAATAATCAGCCCGAGTGGATAGTCACCGTGTCACCCAATCTGTACAAGCGACTTCAAAATACGGTATGTATTGTAATATACGGTGTGCAGGGCTCTGGTCTCTGCTACTCCGAATCGTCATCTGAGAATGTTTCGTTACGGTTGTGCTCGAAAGAGAGACTACCCACTAGAAATCCTAAATATTTGCGCAAATATTGAAGCAAACATTTAGTTATGAGGGTGTGGGATAGGACTATACCTTTGTAAGTATTTAATCTAATTAATTTGCCCACAATTCCTAAATTGTTTCGCTAATTTTCTTTTGCCATTTTTATGTTCCTGCCAAAAAAAATTCGACCTCTATTCGCATCGACTTTGGCGAATGTTTAGAAAACTTACAGCATTTGAAAATGCGAATGCCTCCTCTATTGTATTATATTATAGTGCGTCGAGCGTATACTGGCCAAGGACTACATTATCAGTTGGTAATAATACTAATGTCTCGCCCCCTGTCAATGTCTTCCGGGCACCAAAATACCCTTGTGCAATTGTTTTGTTACAGGTACTAGACACTTCAATACCAGCACATTCATCATTGCTAACTACTATTGTAGTGCTTCAGAAGCTGCTACACCAAATAGATAAAAAAGCAAAGGAGTCCCAGACAAATATGCAAAATATTAAAATAACTGAACTTGTTATAGAAAATTGTGATGTTTTGACTAAACGAAAATTATAAATTGATTTCACTCTAAAACTGTTTTTTTTTTTCATAATGATAAATAATCCCTAAGAGCCACGTCAGTGAGGTGAGTGGATGGGAGTAAGAGGCAGTGGTGTAGCGTGTCTATAAGAGTTCCTGCATATAAACCACCATGCAGCATCAATCAACATATCAGTCTTATCTGTTAGTTATACGAGCCCTAGGTTAGGGGTTACTTTAGTCCAGGGGTCTTGTATTATTGATACGGCTGTTATGCTTCTTATCAAGCCGGATGTCATGTCCCGCACCAATAAAATAAATTAGGTCATCAGCCCTCATACGTCCCCACTGCTGGAAAACGGGCCCCCTATCCTAAACTAGGGCGATAATGCCTTAGTCGACCACCCTGGCCAAGAGCGGGTTAGTCGACTACACAGCATTAGAATTTCTTCGTGAGTGTGCAGGTTTCCTCGCGTTGAAGCGTCGAATAATCGTACATATGAATTTCTAATTTGAAAAACATTGGTACGTGGCGGGGTTTGAATTGGCGATCACTCGCATGATAAGTAACGACCTTAACCCGTCGGAACCAATCAGATTTTACTCTGGGCCAGGGAGGAGGGGCAAATCAGATAATTTGCTAGCATACAGTCGCATTGTTTATTTATGTCTTTCGCGTTAACATCTTATTTATCTAATTTGTAGTCAGTCCAAATGTCAGACAAATAAAACGCGGAAATTATATTTTGTAAAATATTTTTTTATAAGTAATGAATAAGGCGAAACTTGTTCTGTATGGCCTTCTATCCAAAGTCTTTATTTTTTTTTATGACTGACATCCGTGATGACACTTCAGCAAAGACCTTTCTTGTTCATTCACTCAACATAAGCACAGAGTTCACTTTTGTTTAGCTATACAATGACATACGTTGTCAACTGATAGGGTGCGTTTAGCCGATAAAAAGACTGGTCAGAATCTGAGAGTGCTGAACAGCATTTGACAATTCTGACTACAGTATCGGCCAGAACCATGCTGAGTGGAAATGAGAGAAGTGAAGTTAGCTGTTATTCCGCCATATGACGAATCTATCAATCAATCTGAATACCGCCACTTAGCATTCCTCAGCCGCGTCAGCCTATGCTACTCAGCAATCGCCATTTTTCTTTCTGTGCTGACAAGATTTTGTATCGGCTAAACGCACCCTTTGTGTACAAACAAGGACTGAATCTGAATAATGCAATTAATAATATTATTGAACTTAATACGTTTATAATCCAAGTTTAGACAAATATTTCGAGGCCATTCTTAATTGGGATGCTTATTCTAAAAGTAATGTGACGATAATTATTGCAATTGCCGGTTTATTTACATTGTCCAGGTTATCATGTGGTCAATTTTCATATTAGTTATTTTATCTATAATTGCATATCTTGTTACTGACGAATTAATACCAAGTTTAAAGGAGTTATTTATAAAGGCCGGATTATATGGAGTTGATTTATGCAAAACTAGCAAGAATAAAATGTAAGTAATGTTAACTGAAATAATATTTCAGCAATGTACAGCCCACTCCACTATTTATTAGCATTTTATGCATGTTCAAGGCCTGATGTTTTTAAAGTAATTGTAAATTATTTCTTTCAGACCTGAAGCATTAGGTGTTGTATCAGGATGTGTCTTTCTTGTGACAAGTTTCTTATTTATTCCCATTGTTTTTGGAAATGGACTTATGGATAGAGACATCTTTCCGCACAACGAGGTTAGTAACTATTACTAAGTAAAATGTTATAGTCAAATATTTGCAAACTTGATTTTATTACTAAATTAACATTTTAATGTTACACTATAGATAGAATATCTTGCTTTTCTAATATCAAAGAAATGTAGTGCTATTACATTACATATTATATAGGCAATTGAAGGGAAATTCAAAATAAATTGTTATTTCAGTTTGCAGAACTGTTGGCTGGACTACTATCTATATGCTGCATGTTATTATTAGGATTTGCAGATGATGTTTTGGATCTAAGATGGAGATATAAACTGCTCTTACCAACTGTAGCGTCGTTGCCATTACTTGTGGTCTATTATGTAAATTTTAATTCTACCACATTTGTAGTACCGTTACCATTAAGACAATGGCTTGGAGTATCAGTAAATATTGGTAAGTTTATCATGTCATTTGTGTTATTATGTAGGAAATCACTACATGCTGCATGTGTTTCATGCCTTCTTGATTGATTAACAAGTTTATTAATTATGATAAAACATATTAATATGTAAGTTTCTTTCAGGGTGCCTGTATTATATTTATATGGGCATGTTGGCTGTGTTTTGCACAAATGCAATAAATATATTGGCTGGAATAAATGGGCTGGAAGTGGGTCAGTCTATAATTATTGCCATATCTATTATTATATTTGACATTATTGAATTGAGAGGGGACCAATACAAAGCACATACTTTTTCGTTACATATAATGTTACCATACTTAGCCACTAGTGTGGCCTTACTAAAACATAACTGGTAAGTATTTTCTTTATTTTAAATGTCATAACATTAAATTATGTAAATGTTTATTCAATTTAAACTGTGGCGGAAGTCACAAACATATGGGGAGGCCAATGTCCAACTGTGGACCCAGTTATAGGCCAACAATGATGATGATGAGGATAAATTGTTGTGAGCCAATGTAGCTTTTTTTTCCATGATGAACCTATGCTAGTCTGTACCATATTCAGTCATATTCATTATTTCAAACTCTTGCACATAAAATTAAAATAAATATTTCCTCTTTTCCAGGTACCCATCCAAAGTCTTTGTTGGTGATACATTTTGCTATGTCTCTGGGATGACATTTGCAGTAGTTGGAATTTTGAGCCATTTCAGTAAAACTGTTTTACTATTCTTTCTACCACAAATTATAAATTTCCTTTATTCAATTCCACAATTATTCCATTTTATACCATGTCCACGTCATCGTTTGCCAAAGTATAGTGGCGAGACTGATTTGCTGCAAGCTAGTAGGACAGTAATTATAAAAAAAGAAATGAACTTAATTTCCAAAGCAATAGTGCAAATTTTATCAACATTGCGTTTAGTGGACATAGTTGAAGATAAAAATGATAGTTTAATAATGAATAATCTAACTCTTATAAACTTATTTTTAATTAAATTTGGTCCTATGTCGGAAGTAAGACTAACTACTAGGATATTAATTTTTCAATGTTTTTGTAGTAGTATAGCATTTATGATAAGATATCCCATGGCTTCATATTTTTATGATTCCTAAATCAGTTTTGTTAAACATTTCGAAATATATGTATTTGTGAAGAAACCAGCCAAGTTTATCATTTTTATTTATCTTGTAGTAGGTACCTAACCTGTTGGCATATGATACCCTCAAGAAATACCATTTAAGGCACCTATTTCTTTATTATACCTACAATCGTATGTATCATCATGCCTGGCTGACGATTGTTATCATATTGTTTTAAGCTCACACATCAATAATAATGTTTCTCTCATTTTTTATTCTATACTAGCGACCCGCCCTCGCTTCGCTTCGGGGATATCTCTATCTCTATGTAATAATTATATTTTAACCCCGTAAGAGAAATCTATTTTTTTTTATTTAAAAAATGCCTATGACACTCAGGGATAGTGTAGCTTTCCAATAGTAAAAGATTTTTTCAAATCGATGCAGTAGTTTCGGAGCCTATTCGAAACAAACAAACAAACAAAAAATCAAACCTTTCCTCTTTATAACATTATTATATTACATACTACATTGACTCCCCCGTACCCCAGTGACGCTTACATGGAGCCTACGTCGCATGCTGGCTAGCTGAGCGCGGTGGCGGCAACCACGCGACTTTTTTCTAATACTTGCATTTTTAAACTCGTGATATCTTCCGAATTAAATGTCCGAATTGAATAATTCAAAAAGTTATTTAAAGGTACTGAAGCCGTCTTCAATATAAAGTAACTTATTTTTTTAAGGATTAATACCAAGGTACAAATAAAGAGCCCTTTCAAGCAGCGGCATATAAATTAAATTTTAAGAATAAAAAACCGCTTGCTGTGACATAACTATAATATTTAGACATATGCTGCCGCGACACTTTTTGTAGATAATGATGAGTTCTGCAAAGTCTTAGTAAATGGTTTTGTTCTATCTTCAATAGTTTTCGCAGCGCAGCCGACGTAAGGAATTTTTCAGGTCTATTTTTTACACCTTGGGTTACATTATTGGAGTTTTATTAAGGATCCCTAATTTTTTTAACAATATCATATAGCCTATGTTACTTCTGAATAATGCAGCTTGCTAATGGTGAAAAAATTATTGCAATCGGTCCAGTAGTTTTTGAGTTTATTCATTACAAACATACAAAAATACAAATCTTTCCTCTTTATAATATTAGTATAGATATAGAAGTATAGATATAGATTAGTATAGATATAGATAAAAACTGTTAATAGCCATAAACAGCGACAACATAACATGAAATAATAATAGTTGTTGAAACCGGTGTACAGTAAAAGCTCCTTATTCGCGGGGTATACGGTCCGTAAATATGCCGCGAATATGGAATGGTAATTAGTATGGAATTATAGGGGATACGTTCCAAGGCACCAAAATGAACAACAAAATGTATGAAAATAATATAAATTTATTGCTAAATTCTAAATTAAAATAAATCATTTTCGTCAGATTTAGGCAAGGGTTTAAAGAATTTAGTAATTTTTTCTTGCTTTGCTGCTTTTAAGAGGTCATTAAATTCTGATTGATATTGAGCTGTAGCATCAATAATTTGCCGTTTAAAAATAAGGCTCCTTTCCATAGATGGATCAATATTCATGATGAAATCACAAAGAACATTTGCCCTACGTAAACCTTCACTCCGATTTTTTAAGTTAAAAGTCACCTTTTCAGTGGTTGCTGAAGGCTGAGGGCTGTTTAGGTACCGATGGCATCCGCGAATAGTGAATTTTAGCCGCGAATACAGAAACTGGGTTACAATTTTTTTACCCGCGAATAATGAAAACGTGAATAAAGAAACCGTGAATAAGGAACTTTTACTGTATTAAAACATTGTTCGATCGTCGAACTAATGAGAAAAAAAACTACAGGGTTTTTATTGTGTGGTCCACTAAACCACAACAAATAAAAATAGTCAACTGCCCTATTGGGCAATCTTATTAGATTATATGCACTGGTCATGGACTGACTTAATTTCGCTATGTCTGAAATAATGGTCTCCATAGTTTAGTTCATCATTTTTATCAGCCCACATAAGTCCTCACTGCAGGGGCACAGGCCTTTTTATTCCCCATTGAATTCTACGTGGATCCTCAATAGTTCGGAGGGCTTAAGGGGTATGTCAGACTCCTACTAAAACAGCCGGTCTGTTGCGCATAAAGGAGTTGTTCTGAGAACGCACCGCCAACCAACGGGGGGCACGGGCCGGCTTTAGCAATGGCGATCATGCCTTATTATTGCCTTGACCACCCTGGTCAAAAATAATCTTTAGCTACAAGGGTTTTTAATAAATAAGACTACAGTCTGATAACATATAAACTATAATAAGTATTACATCTTTATTTCATAATATCTTTACTATCTAGTTCAGTATTTAACAAAATTTTTGTTGATGCGACCCCCCAACCCATTATTTTTTTATATTTTATGTATTTACAATGTTATAAATATTCATTCTATACGATGTTTTTATGAGTTTCTATAATTAGGATTCAGATATAAGTACATAACATAACATAGTATTTAAAAGACAAGTATAGAACTGGGCGACTCACTCACAGAAGCTTAGGGGGTCGCGACCTACGGCTTGAAAAGCACTGATCTAGCTTAACCAAATATCATACAATATATTATCCTCAGCATCATTTTCATTTATTACTCTCAGTGTTTTCAGGGTCTGTAAGTAGAAAGTTAGTTCTGAAGTAACAACACCATGTTGTGGACTTCCATTTGCTACAATGTTCATTTTTATTAATTGCTCTCTCAATTTGTCTTTAAAATTATCATGTACTCTTTTATAAATGGCTCGTATTTGCTCTATTGGTAAAATATCAATTAATGCTTCATGTAGTTTCACTAAATGTTTTGAAATATTTCGGAATGTTTGTGATGGAACAGGGGGCTTTGCATCCCACCCAGTTAGTTGTGAACATAGCATATTACTTACAATGAGGCAAATCTTATTTTCTATTTCATTCTTATGACTAACTATATCACTTTCTATATTATTAAATCCACTTAGAGATACTTCTTTTGAATGTAGCTTTTCAAGGAGTCCTTTTATGAGAGGGAGAAGCCATAAAACGACTTGCAGTGATCGCGACACTAAGGCCAAATTAGATGTCGATATTGTTTTCAATCCAGCACTTTGAATAGCTCCTGCACCTAAAACTAGTTGACAACACCGTGAATTGAATAATCTAATCAATTCTAGCATGCAGTGAACTATATACTGCACTATGACAGGAGACTGTTTAGTTGCATCACAATATTCTAATAAAATCTTCATTAAAAGTTGTACAGTGCCAACAACAGCATAATTTTCATTATTAATTAACAAATATTTTCCATCAGGATTACTGTTTTCTAAATGTAGTGATTCAGGTGTTTCAGAATTTTCAGATATTTTGTTAATCATACATTGTAAATCATAAGGGACATCAGCAGTTTTCCACCGTTCACCATTAAGGGTTGTTGTGAGTTGGACCCTTCGCTCTGTATGAAGTATCTGTATATATTTCATGGCAAAACTTCTTAATGCCAGCTTCATTGCATTACTATAATGCCCAGTTATTTTTTCACTTTCATCTGAAAAATACTCTATTAATTCTGAAAGTCTTGACAATTGTGTCAAGTCAGAAAACACATAATCCTTATCAGTTTTAGTGACTATTAAGTTGGCACAGCGCTCATTACAGTAGTCAGAAAGTGATACAACCAACTTTTTTAATTTATCATCTACTGAAGCCAACTCTTCAGAAGTCCATGCTTCTTCACTTTCATTACCTGTTACATCATCCATTTGACTAATTTCTAATATTAAATTATTCAGAGATAATATTCTTTTGAAGAGATTAAGTAAATTTGGGGTCACTTTTTCTAGGAATACTATACCTTCATTGCATAGTAAATTCATGTTATCAGCATTTGACCCCCTTAGTACTATTTCAGTATTGCCATCTCTTTCAGAGATAATTTCAATAACACATTGTTTTATTGTAGCCTGTATAGATGTAACTGCTTCTAGTTTAAATGTATCAAGGAAATCAAATTCTTTCAATCGAAGTATTCCAGACACAATTGAAACTATTTTGTCTCTTTCTGGTATGTCATTTTCATCTTTTGGGTTTCGATTAAGGTCAGCCACTATAAATCTTTGAAATTCATTGCTCAACATTTTATGTATCAATCTTTTCATTTCAGTTAATTGAGGAGATAAATGACGAAAAGCTTGTATACCAGAAAGTCGAGTTGATAATACTTTTTGTGTAGAACTAATCAAATCTAAAGCAGCCACATAGTCCGAAGTACTCAATAGAAGCTGAATCATTGGTTGGGTTTGCTGGACAGTACTCATTAGTTTCAAAACCTCTTGAATATTTGTAAGATTATGATTAATCCGAGTCAAGCTTATTAATTTCATTGAACATTGTGTCAAGTTTTCTTTTACATCTTTAATATCTTTTCGTGTATGTTTAACTGTGCTGGCTGCTCTTGCCATTTGCTCCATTATTGTATCATGTGAAAGCATTGCATGAAAGAATGCATCTGATTTTTGAGCTACTTGTTTAGATATTTTCATTTCTATAACATCAAGATAAGTACTCAATGTTTCTTGGAGAGATCTTATAGCCACATTAGAATCTTCAGAGTTTTGCAGACTAGGAAATACTTTATAGAAAACATCGGGATTATTCAATGGTAAAGCCTGTTCAAAAAACACACCAGGGACTTCACATACTGTTTCAACAGTTGGTGATTTTGCTTTAACCGGCACATTTTCTTTAAGCCTACAATGCCTACGTAATCTTCTTGTTATTCTTTTGCAATATGATTCAAAGTGTGATAAATTTATTTCAGGCAAATATGGACTAGGATAAATTTCAACTTTCTCAATAAAATTGTCTCCCCATGTTTTAGTGAAAAAGTTGCTCTGCTTTCCTCTATTAGGGTCATTTAATACTGCAG
Organism: Maruca vitrata; assembly: GCA_039566165.1. Classification (NCBI taxonomy): domain Eukaryota; kingdom Metazoa; phylum Arthropoda; class Insecta; order Lepidoptera; family Crambidae; genus Maruca; species Maruca vitrata. The sequence goes on along the minus strand of CM076914.1, from coordinate 10,854,022 downwards.
GAAGATTCTGTGATGATGAGTAAAAAGTCCAGTCTTCAGAAGCATTTTTGGAATACAAGTGATACTCTCTTACATGATATTTGAATCCCGCTTTTCGTAAATCTCCAAACTGCAGAGCAGAGCAAATGCCATTCTGACCATATTGGCAAAGAATTATAGATCCTTCCTTGATACTATGTTTTTCTAAAATATGTCTGTAAAAGTAATGTGAATATAAATAACTATAGACTATTAAAATTTATGCGAATAGTAAATCATATTAAAAGTTAATTAAGTAAAATTAATACCTTTCGAATTCCGCGACTGTACTGAATAGTAAATTTGGGCAATGGACACAATTCTGCCAAGACGGCGTTTTTTTACATTCATTACTTTCCTCCTCCATAACATCATCCTTTTCAGCCAATAACTATTTTGAATACAGCTATGTTTCAGGGTAAATTATGATAAACTTATCTATCTTTGGATAACCATACAATATGCCCCATGATGATGGATGACAGATTCACTCACAGTCATGACATGGAATAGAATGACATTTAAGTTACTTTTTTTATGGACTCTGTTAATCAAGAGGATTACATTTTATACAGCCGTTGACCTTTTTTTTTTAATTGTAATAGGGAAGGTGTTCCATTTAGGATGTATTTTTTTGGAAATTGAGAAAACAAAGATGTTATCACACAAAACACACCTACTTTGTTTCTTATTCGACTGGCTCGGTGAAACAGTGGTTAGTGACCCAGGTTTACTACCTACGGTTCCAAGAGTCGTGGGTTCGATTCCCACCCGGGACAAATATTTGTGTGACGAACATCGGTGTTTGTTCCGTGTCTGGGTGTGTATTAAGTATATTTGTGTATCCACTGTTGATTCTGATATCTATAACACAAGTAACTTAAGCTACTTACCACGGGTTCAGATCAATGTATGTGATGTTGAGTTTTATTATTATTATGATTTTTTGGAAATGTATGTGTGTTTTAAGTGTATCTGAATAAATAAATTTCTTGTCATTTTTGTATTGCAATTTGCAGTAGCATTTTGCAAAATTTTGGTTTTAATTTAAACGTCCTACAGCTTAGTCATCTATGGAAATATTATACAGAATTTCCCATGGGGAAGCCAAATAAATTGTCGTGCATATTGGAGCAGGGAACATATAGCTAATCCACACCATGCTATATTCAAATTATACATGTGCGATTTTACGTGATGGCGACGTTTTGGAAGTATACCCGGTCGGAGGAATGGACTTTCTTGCTGTTGCTTAGCAACTATTGTGTCAAAAGTAAGTTTAGTAATCTAAACAAAAAGCAATCGATAACAGGTAGCAGGACTATGAGTAGGTAGGTCATTCACAGGTCATTATGGACGATGAATATCGAGTACTAAATTTGTATAAAACTAAACAATATGATGACTGCATTAAGTTATGCCACACAACTCTACAACAAAGAAGCGATAAGATGATAGAATTTATTCACATGCGTGCAATGTCTATACAAGCTAAAATTGCAGGAAATGGATATGAAGAAGTTGAGTACTTTCCACAGCAAGATAACTACCCTTCAACTGCAATAGCTAAAACGCCGAGAGCTGGAACTTCATTTTTAAAAGAAAGCAAGATAACTGTGAGTAACTAGTAAACAAAACCCAGTCGGTATCCAAATTGTGTATGAAGGAATGGGAAAGATTCCTTTTTACTATAGGTATTTTAATTCAAATAAATTTATATCTAAAATAAATTAGGCAAACCTATTCCTAATTAAAATCTCATAACTCGGTTACCTTCATAGATTTCTTTCTGCCTTTTTTTTTGACGCGGTAAATTGCGTTACGCGCCTTCACCGGGAGAGGGGGTTCTCTTCCGGTGGTGTGTCGAACTCCCCGGCGGCTGGCGAGAAGATGGTAAATGCCAGCCGTTGCTCCTGGGCAAAGTGCAATGCCCGGAGGTCTACCGACTAAAACACCGCGATGTACCTCCATGGCCTTGGCGACGTCATGGTTCCTGGCATAGCCCAACTACCACGACGCCACCGGCGATCAGCCCCAAAGGGGCTCCATCCAAGCCTCCCCCGAGAGAGGCGACGGAGTAACCCGGTACATGGGGTCGCTCCCATCCCTAAGCGTCGGCCGTTGGTGCAGTGCCGACGATTTCTTTCTGCCTGTTTAACCATAGTTTTCCTAAAAAGACTTTCGCGTTCCAATAGATTTAGTTATATGCCTACATTGGAACATAACTTACTTCCACGAAAATGAAATACTATTTATCTAGCACGATTCCGATTTGTTTGTCTGCAGAAACGGACTCATTTTATCATTTATTTACTCAGAAAATAGGTACAGCTGGTGCAGGGACCGTGAGATCCCGCGGGTACACACGCACGGGTCAAACTCGCAGCGCCCGCAGTGCGCTCACCACTGCCGCGCGCGCGTCGCGGGCTGCCACCGCCCTCGCCTGCGCCGCTCCCTTCACCTCTGGGACTCCACTTTCCCTTAGATTTTTGACCAAAGACGACAAACTTTTCTCCCCGGCAGCAAAAACATTATTCGAATATGTATATTACTGCGAAGGTGATGTGAGAAAGGTAAGGCACATCAAAACGAAAGTAATTTAAACTAAGAAGTTTAAACATGCCTAGGTACTTATCTACCCAAATTTTTAAATGTTCTAGTGCTTAAAAACATGTTTGTATATATTTTAGGCCATGGACATTGCGTTCCAAGCACAGAAAATCGATGAAACCGCAGATTGGTGGTGGAATTTTTCTTTAGCACGTTGTTATTACGTATTGGGAATGTATAGAAACACAGAAGATTGTCTACGGCAAGCATTAAAACAAAACAGACATATTTCAATTTATCTCCGCTTAGTAGCTATGTATGCAAGTTTGAATCAACCTCTATCGGCACTAGAGGTTTGTAAACAAGGGCTATCCGTTTTTCATGAATATACGCCTCTGACTTTAGAACAAGCTAGAATTCAGGACCAAATGGGAAACACCTCCTTAGCCATAAAGGAATATCGGAAAGTAGCGTTGGAAGACCCTTCAAACACTGAAGCAATCGCAAACATTGCAATGTACAATTTTTATAATGATCAATCTGAAATTGCACTACGATATTACAGGTAGGTATCAAACATTCACATTCACTTAAGTATTACCTATACTCAATTTTTTTTAATCTCTAATAAAATTGTCATGACTATAACCTAGGTAATTAAACTTAATTTTTCAGGCGTTTATTGGCCACAAACATTCCAGGCTCGGAGATCTATAACAACCTAGGCTTATGTTGTCTTTATTGCAACCAATGGGACCTGATATTGCCGTGTTTTCGCCAAGCTCTTTATTTTTCTACTAATCCTGAAAATAAATCTGATATTTGGTTTAATCTTGCTCATGTTTCTTTGGTAAGTAACATTGACGACAGTAGAGAGCTAAAATTAAGTATTGTATGTAATTATAATAATCATCATCATCAGCCCACATACGTCCCCACTGCTGGGGCACGGGCCTACCCTAAACTAGGGCGGTAAGGACTTAGTCGACCACGCTGGCCAAGTGCGGGTTGGTCGACTACACAACCTTAGAATTTCTTTTTAGGTGTGCAGGTTTCCTCACGATGTTTTCCTTCACCGTTAAAGCGTCGAATGATGGTACATATGAATTTCAAATTTGAAAAACACATTGGTACCTGGCGGGGTTTGAACTGGCGACCTCTCGCATGGCAAGCAACGACCTTAATAGCTGGAGAGCTAGTGAACCCTGGGAGTAACGGTCTTCCTGTAAGGTTAGAAATTTGTATACTGACGGTTTATGGCATGCTAAGAGCAATAGCCAAGACCTGGCAGGCGTCAACCCTGCACGTCATCAGCCCCTTTATTTTTCAAACTGTTAAGTAAATGGGGTTTCAAAACTTGTTCCTGTAAGTTTGAAAATTTAATAGAATAAAGTTATTTTATTATACATCTTAAAAATAAATTGACAGGCGATTACAATAAGCAGAAGTATACGACAGGTCAATTAGAAAACGTACAGTGGATGAGGTAAAAAAAACTTTATCCTGTATACTGGAAATTTTTATATGTTTTTCAATAGACTTCTCAGAGTAAATATGTACAATGCCAGGCGGTTTTGAACAGCATAAGACCTTGCCAGGCGAGGGGACAGCTGCTAAAGGCGTGCGAGTGAGAAGTGTTACATGAACGCATACAGTAAATGTAATGTATTTTATTATGTTTTATACAATGTACAGTCTTTTTAACACTCATTTTCTTCAGCATCATCCGAAATTTCGCTATCACTGTTTTCATCATCATCTGATTCTTCAACAATGTTTTCCTCATCTGAAAATAGTAAAATACATGTTTATGAATCAATATGGTTGTTGAGAATTAAATATCAAGTTCAACGCATAGGACTGCATATTAAATGATACAGAATCAAATAGTTGTATGTTACCTGAAATGCATTCCTCAGTTTCAGTCGATTGTGCTGTGGAAGTATCAGCATGTTCTTGTAAAAGTATGTCGTATTAAACGATGGAACCGTATTCCCCTCAAACCAATTAAAATGGTAACGATTATTATCAATTAAGTTCCAACCGTTATTTTCAGGTGTAATAATTGTTGGTTCTTTTAAATGACAATTTCGCCATATCTCAACAATTGTTAATGTAGTTCACGTTGGCAGGGTGGTAAATTCGATGAATCATAGCTTACTACCTACTTTTTTCAGAAACACTTGGGATTAGTTGTGTTGAACGTAGCAACGAACTTTTCATATCGTGCATTTTTAATTTTGAAGATTTCAAACTATACATTTGGCATACAAATTTCTCTAGTATCGGGATTTTTTTTTCTTTCTTCTGTACTATTTCTGCGTTTCCTAATTCTTTGAATGCTTTCTGATATATATTCGATTTTTGCAATATTTGGAATGGTTTTTCTTTATCTCTTCTTGAAAAAGACGGATTGAAATCGCAACCGGTTAAAGCTTGAAATCCAGGTTAGCCTTGGTCCCAATTTTGTATATAGTTCAGAAATATTTATCGATTTTTTACAATTATTAGTGCCATATTCCATATAGATTTTTAAATTCTTATTGTGGAGATGGTCCATGTTTCCGAGCAGTAATATTAAAATGTCTGTGTCACATGTATATGTCACGGTAAAATTGTAAATAACGCTTGATTGCTATCTACCTAGCAAGATTGTGAACCGTCGAAAATTTGTAAACCATAACCTACTGGTTACAATTAAACGTAATATTATTCGTCAGTTTGCATTTCATCGATTGTACATTGTATAAAACACTAGCTGTGCCAGCGACTTCGTTCGCGTTTCCCCCGTTTTTTACACATTTTCCATTGTATCTTTGCTCCTATTGGTCGCAGCGTGATGTTATATAGCCTAAAGCCTTCCTCGATAAATGGTCTATACAACGCAAAAAGATTTTTTTAAATCGAACCAGTAGTTCCTGAGATTAGCGCGTTCAAACAAACAAACAAACAAACTCTTCAGCTTTATAATATTAGTATAGATAATAAAATACATTAATTACATTTACTGTATGCGTTCATGTAACACTTCTCACTCGCACGCCTTTAGCAGCTGTCCCCTCGCCTGGCAAGGTCTTATGCTGTTCAAAACCGCCTGGCATTGTACATATTTACTCTGAGAAGTCTATTGAAAAACATATAAAAGTTTCAAGTATACAGGATAAAGTTTTTTTTACCTCATCAACTGTGCGTTTTCTAATTGACCTGTCGTATACTTCTGCTTATTGTAATCGCCTGTCAATTTATTTTTAAGATGTATAATAAAATAACTTTATTCTATTAAATTTTCAAACTTACAGGAACAAGTTTTGAAACCCCATTTACTTAACAGTTTGAAAAATAAAGGGGCTGATGACGTGCAGGGCTGACGCCTGCCAGGTCTTGGCTATTGCTCTTAGCATGCCATAAATCGTCAGTATACAAATTTCTAACCTTACAGGAAGACCGTTACTCCCAGGGTTCACCAGCTCTTGGACTATAACCACTCGGCCATCGACGCTTAATTATAATAATACTGATTGTATTTTTTTCCAGTCCACAGGTGACTTTATACTCGCACGCCGGTGTCTCCAGGTTAGTTTGGCTATTAATTCGGAGCACAACGCCTCGCGACACGCATTGAATATGGTCAATGCCAAATTAAGCAAAGTTCGAAAAATGCAATACGACGAAGTTAATGAAAGTTAGATGGTGTACTGTCTACTGTCCTAAACTCGTATTTAATTTGGTTATTATTAGTATTCTTTGCGTCATCGCCAGATCGATCTACATACATGCTTATAATATTTTTTTAAAATGATGAACATCTGGATCTGAGTTGGTTACTTTTGTGTTTAGTTATGTTGTCTAATGGTGTAGGTGTGTGGATGGTGTCCCAGGAGTGTGATGTAATATTTAACTTACTTAGCAATAAATACATATGTGTTCTTATTATTTTATTGTATTATTTTCCATAAACTCAACTTTGAATTACCTATTTCAAAACATATAATTATAGTCATTAACTAGGATCACTAATGCAAATCTATCAAGTAATCATCGATAGACATGTCCAGGGTTTCTAGATTACGCAATTGGTCATATTTTAATGTCACTTTAGAGTCGAGGAATGGCTCAGGGTGAGCATGGTGAGATCCAGTCCCAGTGGTGAACTCGCTTGCTGCAGACTCGGGTTCGGGCGGGAACCTAGAAAGATGCCGAGTCTTTATCTGAAACACAATTAAAGTATATTGGTAAAAATTTAATTGACAGGCTGTGGTAGAATAATTATATCAATACATCAATACATAGTATTAAACAAAAGTAAGTAATGCTTAGATCTTTAAAACTACGCAACGGATTTTGATGCGGTTTTTTTTAATAGATAGAGTGATTCTTAAGGAAGGTTTTTATCTAAAATTTACCCGAAGGGAAGCGAGGGCGGGTCACTATACTCTTTTTCACCTAAGATGATCCCTGTGACACTTCATTGTGTTCTGAATCACGCATCTTACGATTGACAAACGAAAATAATTTTATTGCACACTTTTTTGCATTTTATTGCGGCGTCATTAGGAAAAATATGAAAATAAATATGACAAAGTAAGTAGGTGTTATTGCTTCTCACCTGTTCTAGTGTTGATACTGGTACACTTATATTGTCCCAAGAATCAGTCCCCTTTGGTATAATAAGCGGTTTATTAAAATTAAAATTTTTGTCCTTATATGGCACACCACTACCGAATCCAATTCCATGAAACAGCTCTTTCAGGCGTCTAACCAGTGATGGTTCTTTAGAGGAGTAGAAGATAAGATTCGCATTTAAAATTAACGCAACACATCTCAAAGTGGTACACACATTTTTTTTAATATCGGCATCTGAAAATGAAATATTTAAAAATAATCAGTTGCTTTTGGAAGGGGCCAAAAGACGATTTTCATGAGTTCCTGAGAAAAAGGAGACTACAGACAGCAAAGTAAACTGTCCTCTACTGTAGACTGCGTTGTTAGAACTTACCATAATTCTTAAATAGATCATATTTTCCTCCAATTAAAATTAATTCCGGCATACTATCTGACTCCGAATAAGTGCTGGTCATGGCTTGTAAACAGATGTCCAAAGTATTCCATATTTTTTTTACTTTACATAAATCGATCATGATACAATAGTGGTAACTACCACTCACTGGTATGGAAGGCAAGATATTCTTTAGTATGTCCAATTTTCCTCCGTATTCCCACACATGGCATATTGTCTTTTCAATTCCCTGTTTTTGATTTGTCTTTCTTCCAAATGAATATTCAAGCACTAACGTTTCGCGCGGACTTTCATTTTTGTCAAGGAACGAATAAAGTAGCGTTGTTTTCCCCTGTAATCAAATACATTGGCTTTAGGAGGAGGATAGGATGTGGGACATACTTAGGTGCCCCACCTAGGTACATTCGCCACCTACAAATTTATTAAATGCGGTACATTATTAACTTAACTAAATAATCTCTACATATACTATGTAGTGATTATTGTAACTTCCCGTGTCTGTCTGTTCGTGAATGCTTCAATCTTTAAAACTACACAACGGGTTTTGATGCGTTTTCTTTATTAGATAGAGGGATTTAAGAGTATTGTTATTTATGTAGCATATTATTATACCCGAAGCGAAGTGAGGACGGGTCACTAGTTATGTATAAAAAATACTTACCACATGTCTACTTCCCAGTACAAAAATAGTGCAAGAATGATTACTTTCACTATTTTTCGAAAGCGAACTATCCACTAACTGAGTAGCTATTTCTGGGATAGTTAACATTATCAAGTAGTATGTGTGTTCAATTCAATTATCTACAATCAACAAGAGGTAACAGAAATGTAATCGGTAGGAACCTATTGTCAAAGAGTTAAATTTATAACTGTTTGTTATGACCGAATTGCTTAGCAACCATTTTGGCGGGAAATTATTAGTCCTCGCTCTGCATAAAAGACAAAGTAGGACGAGCAGAAATTTATGGGATGGATGGGTACGGTACGGTGGGTACCCACACTTCCCACGACTAATAACAACCAGACTTATATAAGATTTTAGACTTTCGCGTTCCATTACACTAAATATTTGTCTTTATGGGTCTACACGCGTTATTTCGACTGGGTTACACCAATCGTGGTCGCGAGCGAACTGCCTGAAATATTTAGAACCAGACTTATATCGTCTGAATGCTCTTTTCTTATTTATAACTAGATTTTTATACATCATCACTGAAATAATATTTAGTCGTTGAGCGAGAAACCACATGGGTAAATGAAATAACCTGTTTTTTTAGAACCCAGACCTAACTAAGATGCAGGACCGAAGTGGGATATTATAAAAGGCTGGTGATGATGATGATTTTAATTTTAGTTTAACTTTTAACTGTTGTCCAATGACTGAGCAAATAGGTACACTATACGAGAGCCGCTCTAAGTTGGCCGATTTGCTACATGTCAGACTGACTGCACTAGTCTTTGAGTATAAAGCCACTGGAGATGCCTTACACGGGCGACCCCCTCCGGCAAAGTACATTGGTCAACTGTTCAAACACGTTTAATAAAACTACTTGTCGCTGCACCACCGCCATTTTGCATTGATCCCTGTCGCGTGACGTTACTCTTGAAAAATGGTTAGTTGTGCAGTATTCTCATGTAAAAGGCGATCGAGAGCTCAAATTCGCAACAAGAGCGCGTTTAGTATCATATCTAAGTGTTTTTATTAACTTTTAAACGTGTATTTAAGAAGAATTGCCATTTAAATAAAAAGTCGTTGCGATACGTAAACGACAGAAAAAATAAACAAGAATACAGTGGTACGGGGGCTAGTGATGTCACAAAGTCAAAAAAGCGACTCGACATTTGAATGAATCATTCACTCCCTGCAGTTAGTTGTATAATCCGTATTTTACTTTAATTTTGAATTAAATAAAAGGTCTAAACATATGTTATATTTAAATCTTGTAAGATGAATTAGAAAAATTACTTTTCTTTCCTCTGGTCATACGATATTGAAATTTAGTCTGAAAATGAAAAGAAATTCTGTGACTCCCTTAGAGATATTTTTAAAGACATAGATATTTTAACCGTATCCTCTCAGTACATTTTGGACTGTATCTTATATGTTTACAAGAACATACAATCATTTAATATCGGATCCTCACCATTTTTAACACCAGTAATAAACATAAGTTTGCCGTTTCAAGGCTCAGGCTTCAAAAGACTGGAAAGTCGTTCTTGGGTTTAAGCACAAAATTGTTTAATAAGATCCCACAAAATGTTATTGAATTACAATAATCAGTACAAGATAGTTCAGTTCATTCACCAAACTGATTTTATTTTATTCTTTGTGTCATCACTATTTTTTCGTATGTGTGTTGCGTAGTTACGTGAAAACTTTGTTTGTGTGCGTGTATTGTTTGAAGTGTTGAACATTTTTGTAGTGTGCGTTTATCGTTACAGCAAAATTTGTGTCTGTTGAGTTATTAATTTTTTGGTGGTGTGCTGTACGTGTTTACCTCGCCCCCCGCTAAAAGTGGCGAAAAAATTTGTTAGAAGCGTTGACGTTATGGCATCTCCAGTGGCTTTATACTCAAAGGCACTAGTGAGGGACAACGGTAAAATTGCCGAAGTATATAAGTAACAGTTATTTCCACTTTATAACCAAGCAAGGTCTAATTATAACAAATTTTTATTATACCTGAGACGCTCTTAGATGGCTGATTTGACACTTTTTATTTTATATTTTTCATTTATCCTTGTTAAGAGGAGCATATTTACCGAATCATAAAGAACAACTTTTAAAAATAAGACGTTATTTCAAAATGTCAAATGCACCTAATTATCAAATTATTTGTCTTTTATTACTTTAAATCATTGAATTATAAAAAGAAAACGTAAAATTTCCACTCTGTCTTACGCTTTTACAAGGTTACGCCGTTTGACACGTTTTCATAGTGACGTAGTGGGTAATACTCACCAGGTATTTTATTTAAATAGGATGAAGGATTTAATAAGTATTGTATTTTAAAAATAAATATATTTTTAAATAAGAAACTTCAATTCAATCTTCTGGATGTGAATAAATGTTTTTAATAAAAATTTGTTATAATTAGATCTTGCTTGGTTATAAAGTGGAAATAACTGTTACTTATATACTTCGGCAATTTTGCCGTTGTCCCTCACTAGTGCAGTCAGTCTGACATGCAGCAAATCGGCCAACTTAGAGCGGCTCTGGTATAAAAACATTAATTCACATCCAAAAGATTGAATTTAAGTTCCTTATTTATAAATATATTTATTTTTAAAAAACAATACTTATTAAATCTTCTTCATCAGTATCTGTTATCGCCCTGAAAGAGTATATCATAAAAAATGTGTCAAAAACAATGTTTCCGCGAAACGTCAATGACTGAAGAAAAATAGTTTTGATAATATTCACTCAATTCCGGCAAGATGGTGACTGTGATTCGTCTGTCAACACATTTTGAATTTAGCAAAATACTCGACAATCCGAATTTTGCGGATATATGTTGTCGACTCGAAATCATTATTTTTTGATGTTTTATTATTCATGTAAGGTTTTAATCGAGTCTACCGTACCCCTTGACGAAATTATTAATATAGAAGATTACTTTGGAGCAAACATCTAAATCATTAAAACGATTGTTATGGGTAAACTATAAAAGGTAGACATATGCTCTCGCGGACATTTTTAAAGATAATGTTAAGATGAACAATTCATCCATAGAGCATTTTTGTATAACTTTAACTATATGCTCAGCGCACGCCACGGAAGGCCTCAGAAACGATACTTTCCCCCGTTTTTGAAACATTTTCGGTTACTGCTCCACAACTATAGGACCTAGCGTGATATTATATAGCCTATGTAACTTCTGAATAATGCAGCTTTCTAATGGTGAAAAAAATATTGCAATCGGTCCAGTAGTTTTTGAGTTTATTCATTACAAACATACAAAAATACAAATATACAAATCTTTCCTCTTTATAATATTAGTATAGATTTGTCTTTTATTACCTAAAATAATTGAATTATAAAAAGAAATTTCCACTCTGTATTACGCTTTTACAAGGTTACGCCGTTTGACACGTTTTCATAGTGACGTAGTGGGTAATACTCACCAGGTATTTTTTTTAAATAGGATGAAGGATTTAATAAGTATTGTATTTTAAAAATAAATATATTTATAAATAAGGAACTTAAATTCAATCTTTTGGATGTGAATTAATGTTTTTAATAAAAATTTGTTATAATTAGACCTTGCTTGGTTATAAAGTGGAAATAACTGTTACTTATATACTTCGGCAATTTTACCGTTGTCCCTCACTAGTGCAGTCAGTCTGACATGTAGCAAATCGGCCAACTTAGAGCGGCTTTGGTATAAGTCATTGCTGTTGTCCCACAACGAATTAAGACTAGCCCCCATAATAACTATAATGACAGTCATTAACGTCTGGTCGTCAGTGGGTTCTTTCTGCCCGTCTTTAGCTTCCGCGTCGCACCTTACTACTGGATACCGGCACGTGTCGGGTAGTTTCTCTCCCCAAACTTATATATCCAGATTAGGGACCTCCCAACGACGTTCTGAGCCGAGGCCGAGCTCCTATAGGGGACACCCTCAGGCAAACATCGTATACTTAATTTTTTTTAGGGGTGAGAGGGTGGAGCCACTCCACCGTAAGTCAGGTGATGATGACGAGGCTACTCCAGGCCATCATCGCATGTCAGTTAGGAAAATAAAAAAAACATTGATTTAGATCTGGTGTTGTGGAGATTGAAGGAAGAACGATTGAGCTTGACCTCTTATCTACAAACTATATATATAGCTGAAAACCAGTGGTTTGCCCCTGGTAAACCTATCGCTGAGCTATTGCCATTTTTTTTATCACAGTGACATACATGAATGTCGTCTGGGTTTGTATGGCTAGACTTAGTTTTAATTTTGTATGTAGTTTCTGTTGTTTTTTATTTTACTATTGTTTTTATATTTTCGATATTGTGTGTTTCTTGGTACAAATAGGTACACAATTATTCTATTCTGTTCTATTCTAACCTTAGAATAGAACAGAATAGTACTGAAACTCAAAATTACTTATTGATCCACCTGGATCAATAAGTAATTTTGAGTTTCAGTTTTTGTTCTACTACTTAACTTTTATTCTGCAAACTTTTTGACCCACTCTCATATAAACTCTTTTGGTGGATTAAGTTAAGGCTGTAGAGGGAAAAATACTTAATCTGCAATCAAAACTACATAGTAGATACATAGTAAATGAAACACAATGTACATTTTTAACCCTACTTGATTATCATTTATTATAAAATTTGATTATTAAAATGTGTTAGTAGTAGTGCTAGAAAGCTTTACTTGAATAATAATCCTACTATTGGATTTCCATACAATTTTAGGTATCTAGAATAATTTAAATGCATTATCTGTTTTTCATAATATGATGTGTTATTATTAATAGAACCCAGAGCAATGTGGATATAATTTAAATTTACTTTAGGGATTGCAAGTTTTGATATTCCATTTCCTTATTCATTATTTCTTTATTGAGAGTTTGTAAAATTTCCAAAAATCTCTGTCTCAATGTCATATTTTCCATTCCTGAAATTTCATGTTGTGTTCTTTGGCGTCTTTGTTTCAATTCTTCTAGTTCCACACTAAGTTGTTGCATCTTAATACCGAGGTTACTATCAACACCTCCCTGAAGGTAATCATCAATAGAATATTGCTCTCTATTCTTATATACATTTTCAGAAGTGCTTGGTAATCCTTCAGAAGAATAAAACATTTCAGAACTAAACTGAGTGGCCGCTCTTGGTCCCTTGAAATCAGACCCTTGTAACGAATCTGATGGAGGATCATCATAAGATGACAATCTGCTGTCTTCTATATCAACATTTACATTCTCATCTTCCAAATCACTGTCACTTAGTGCACCACCAAAAATGTCTTCCACTTTAGATGATGACTTGCTGGCAGCTTCCATCTCAAGTTTAATGTTATGCTCTTTCTTAGCTTTAGCTTTCTCTGCTTTTACAGAGACATGTGGCTCATGCTTCTCAACCTTTTCTTCTTCCTCATTGATAACTTCCCATGTAAAACTAACAGCTTCATTATCTGCTCTAAGAAGCCTCTTTACTTCTTTTTCTATTTCAGGAGCTTCAATGTTCTTCTTTTTTAAAGTTTTTCTAAAGCGTCGTTTACGAACATTTTTCGTGGGTGGAGTAATACCGTGCGGCCACAGGAATTTTTTGTCAACTTTTAGAGGATCCTTCTTTTTGTTTTTAGTTGGTGACTCTTCTTCAGTAGATGATGGATCAATTTCGTCTTTACAAATCATAATTTGGCATATATCTGCTGTTTTGTAGACACTTTTTCTATCGATTGTTTTGTGGGACTCTACTATTGTGGGCAAATCTACTATTTTACCATGCAGCAACCAATGATCAAATCTTATTTCACCATTACGCATATCATTCTCCATTTGAATAGTCAATCTGTTTTTAAGGTTTTCGCCGGTACTTAAAACGTTTCTCAAAGCCTTAGCTGGTTCTTCTGGTAATCTCATGATAAATTGAGATTCTAACTCTACAGGATAATCAGGTTCTCTTTTATCTTTATTCATGGTGATTCTGACTCAGACTAATGATTTCGTAAATGATATTATGTTTATCGAATATACAAGCTACGAGAATTGCGAAGATACGGATTGAGATATTATTAGGAAAAATCTTACTCTTTTTCACTGCTAACAAAAAAACACACAAGATATTTTCAATTATTGACTAGCTGTCACTGCAGTAACTTTTTTTTCATGTATTTTTATTTTAACGTCATTGGCTCCTGGCTGAGAAGTTTCATGCCACCTTAACGCCTTGCATATACCTAACATATCAACTGACTGATTAAAATTAAACCATTTATAATGATATAATGATTGAAACTACATTTAAGACTATTTGTTATTATGGAGAGCAATAAATAAATAATTAAACGTGAATGGATGCAAGTGTTCTCTGGTCGTATGGACGAAAAACACAGATAAGAAATCTTTTGAAAAATCTGACTAATATTTACTTTATATTCATAAGAGATCCGTTCTAAAACAGTGGAATGTTTATTCTGCACTCATAATACATTGCCAGCTTATTAGAAAGGGAGACTCGCATTCGTTGTACGGACTCGCTTCCTACAGTTTTTGGCTAACAGATTGACGTATACTAGATATTTCATTGGTCCATGGTTCGTCTATATAATATGTATATTCCATAGACACTGTAGACAGTCTAAATTAAAAAAGAAGGTGATGCGCTGATGATTTTATTTGGTGATGGTGATTGATTTTATTTGCGTGAATTGCATTTGCGTTGGATATTTTCAAAGGATTAGCTGATATACCTAATACTTCTGTTGGAAACTATACCTCTGAGAAGAATCTGAAGATTATGGTGGATTTATTAAAGTGGTAAGACGTCGTAACCTTCACTATTGTCCTCTCGGAAACTATTTTCATATTTTTGTTGTGATAAGTCAATGTTTGTTATGATTATCGTACAATCTTTGTTTATAATTGATTTCCTAAGTTTGCTCAAATTATGTGGCACTATGTTATACCGTTTTCGTTTTATTATCTTTTCTGTCAAAAAAGAGAAAGGCACATTGTTAGGTCTTTCTACACTGTAACCTACTTATTATTGCGTTTATTTTAAGCCTTCTTATCAGTTTTTCAATAAAAGTTCGGATTGATTCATGTCAATAGCTTATCGCATTTGGTGATCACTATAGTCATTAAAGAGTATAAGCATGAGAAGCAATTGTAAATTTTAATGTAATGTTTTTTAACCAATTATGGGGTGGCCACTGGGCTATTCAAGATATAAATGGCGATATTATCCTAACCTGTTAAAGAAGATACATCCTATTAAGCTACATATGTAGTTTGACTGAAGTTCAGAATTGATTTTTGGATATTGTCTACCATTTTTGACCTCCTACAGACACTATCTAAAACAATTTCAAAATGTTACTTTTTTTGTGTTGTGGAGTAAACAAACAATTTTTGATACAATAACATCTTGGTTATTTCAGGTAATTTGGTCCACTCACCAAAGCAAAGGTATTTCATCAAAATATATATTACAATGCTATATGTAGCTGTGACTGGTTATACAAAAACATTAAATTTGAGCAGATACTTTGATTCAAAATACAGATGTGATGTGAGCTAAGAATGGTTTATAGAATACATTTGAAATAGGGACTGCATTTGTACAGAACATTCTTCAAATTTGAGATAATTCAAATCATTATTTAATTGTGTGTTACGGGCACAAAATAGGGTTAAAAGTGTCTATGAACAAAAATTGGGTATAGAGGGACTTGACCTGCTTTTTTACTGTTCATTTTCAATAATTTGACAACAACTGTAACAATTTAGATGGCTGAAGTAGATCCAGAGACATTGCTTGAGTGGCTGCTGACTGGACAAGGTGATGAGCGGGACATGCAGCTCATTGCGCTTGAGCAGCTCTGCATGCTACTGCTCATGTCTGATAATGTGGACCGCTGCTTTGAAAGGTACATTCGTTTATGTGTATTCATTAATAAATGCTAAACTGATTCTGTATTCATGTGTGAATGATATAGCTATCATTTAATTTGACTACTATTACAACTACTACTACAGATTTTAATTTGAATAAAATAAAAATCTATTGCAGAAAAAGTTGTCCTTCATTATAAAGGGGATGTACATATATATTTGACTAAGGGATAGACTTTAATAAAACCTTTTTAAACATTTGTAAAACATAGATATATTGCAAAATAAAAATCTTCTTCAGAGCTTCTAATGACTCAGTTTTGTTCTGTGGTTATACACCGTGAAATTTTTGTGGTTGTTTTCCCGCAGTAAAATGATTCTATCTTAGTAGTACAATAGATTTGTGCAGTTCTTTTTTGTTAAAATCAATAAATGCCGGGTTTACTTCTTCAGCTTTAAGCATCGATTTCATGCGGCAAGCAGTACCTGATTACGTCACATCTTATAAAAGAACGATAGCTTCTCTCGTTTTCGAGTTGGAAAATTATTATTTTAAAAACGTTCTGCCACGGGAAAACAACCACTACAATTTCACGGTGTATAACAGAGTAATTTATGGATTTTAAATTGACCCAGATAGTATATGTATAATACATAACTATTTCATGTTTTTGTATTACAGTTGTCCTCCAAGAACATTTCTGCCAGCTCTGTGCAAGATATTTCTAGATGAATGTGCTCCTGATAATGTCTTAGAAGTTACTGCTAGAGCCATTACCTATTATTTGGATGTGTCTGGTATGTAATAATGATCATAGCAAATAATAATTGAAACAATGTATTTTTATTTTTATTTTATAATGTTTTGATGTTGCGAGCTTGCAATAACACTTGGATGTGTTTTTAGCGGAGTGCACAAGGCGTATTGTCGCCATTGATGGAGCTGTAAAGGCTATTTGCAGCAGACTCCTGACTGTAGATCCCAATAATCGTACTAGCAAAGATTTAGCTGAACAATGCATCAAGGTAAGTACAAATACCAATATACAGATTATTTAACAATATTTGTTCATTTTTGTTATGATAATTGTAATGATGCTATGAACATCTGTTACAATCATTGGTATGAACTTGTAAAAGGTATAAGAATTTTATTGAAGTAGACATTAAGGAATTACGATTTTGGCTGTCTGACCTATGAGTAATATACATTTTTTTATTAATCTGAATCTTATTGGGATCTAACAAGATCTGATAAGATGTATGTTCCATGAAGTAGGGATGTGAGTGTGTCAAATTATTTTCATAAAATATGAATCAAAGCTCAGTGCAATATTTAACAAAAAGTATATGTTTTTTGAAAAGTGAAGCAAATGTGGGGGTCGGAAATTATATCATATTGCACAGACGGGCGATAAAATCGAATCGTAAACAATACAATGGCACTTATATTTCGTTATTTTCATAATAAGTAAATATTGATTGATAATTTAGGTGTTGGAGCTTGTTTGCACGCGCGAAGCGGGCGCCGTGTGGGAAGGAGGCGGTCTCCCGGCCGTGCTGCACTTTATCACGCACTACGGCACGTCAGTGCACAAAGATACACTGCACTCAGCCATGGCCGTCGTCTCCAGGTACTGATAATTAAGGTCACCAAGGTCACTTGTATAAGTGGTTGGCCACATTGCATGTTAATTAAACATTGATCCGTTGCAATGTTTTTATGTTATCAGTATAGGTATATGCATTTTAAATAAAACTAATTTCACGGATTAAACTCTCGTGTATTGTCGCGGTGGTTATCGGATGACAAGACCTACAAGCCGGTGAAAATCGACTAAACCAGTTGAAGAAAATTAGTGATCTTGTCTAGAAACGCGATGTTTCAACGGATCAACGGACAAGAGACGAAGCGGGGATGTGCTGTGCTGCGACGACTTATTTATCTATTGCGAAAAATTAACGTCTATGCAACATAGGTGTGGCGTACAAAGCATTGTTCGGTTGCGACGACGCGACGCAAAGTAGCGGAACGCACACGAGGAGAAAAGTTCTTATCTTAAGGCTAAGAAATTGGGCGTACGGTTGAGAATGGCTGCTTATTAGGGCTTGACTTCCAGGGTGTGCGGCAAGATGGAGCCGGGCGACGCGCGCGTGGGCGACGCGGTGTCGTCGCTGTCGGCGCTGCTGCGGCACGCGGACGCGCGCGTGGCGGACGCGGCGCTGCGGTGCTTCGCCTCGCTCGCCGACCGGTTCGCGCGCGCGCACGCCGACCCGGCGCCGCTCGCTGAACATGGTAAGTAGTAAAAATTAAAAATATATGTTCTTGAATTTGATGTTTGACTTTGTACTCGTGGAGTTGGTAAGTAGGACTTTCATACAAATATCCAAGCCATGTTTTTAGGGGTTAAGTTTCTGAAAAACCGTTCATAGCAGATTTACATACTTTATAAGGAATTTACATGCCAAATTTCAAGTTTGTAAGTCTAACATAACTTATTATGCAATTTTACCTTCTCTAGTTTTTCATGGAATAAGACAACGCGGTGTGTAAAAATGCATGTTGTTGTCTCAATGGCGTTTATAGTAATAGTAATAAAAGAAAATTGGAAGCGATAAAAAGTGATTGATGATTATTATTTAACATGGTTTTAATCGCGTTGTCTTTTACTTTAGTTTGTTTATTGTTTTTCTGTTCCATATTTCACTTTTTTCCAACTCTTATTATTAAGAGGATATTTGTTGTATGGATTCAGGACTATCTGTAGTTGTTAATGATTATTATTTGTCTAACATACTCAATTTTATATTTTCAAGGATTAATCGAAGAATTGGTTCGTCGCCTGGGAAGCACTGAAAGCGGCGATGATAAATGTCTGGCGCCATCCGTTTCGACAACTGTTAGTCTGCTGTCCACTCTATGCCGCGGCTCAGCACAAATTACTCATGTGAGTATTGTTCACTCGTCTCTCATTTAATTTTGGTAATGAATATAGGATGATTAAAAATTTTGTACTTATATAGGACTTGGTACGTCTCGAACTGTGCTCGGCTATCGAGTCTGCCGTGCAAGCCGACGAGAGGTGGTGCCTCGAATGCATGCGCCTTGTGGACTTGCTACTGGTGCTGTTATGCGAAGGCCGACACGCTATACAAACGTAAGTAATATTTGTGTTTATCAGAGTAGGTTTTATATCGTATGTTTTGAATGATAGGGTTTCTATTTATATCAATCATATGACTAAAAAAAAAACAATTGACGCCTTCTAACGATCCGAGTGAACAATCTTAAACCATTGTAATCAATGTTCAACTGATTTCGGATATGGTAAACAGTATTAATAGCGATCAGCTTCCTGCTGAACATATTATAGCATAGTGAGTGCTATAAAAATATACTTCAATCTTCAATCTCGTAGCTCGATTGGTGGATTTATTGACGGCAAATAGATTTTTTATTTGGTCTCGAGAGATTAACCTCCTAACCACTATTTGTGTATGTAGCGGATCGAACCGCGGTGCTTCCGGTAGCGGCACGGCCGCTGGGGGCACCGGGGGCGCGGGGGGCGCGGGGGGCAGCGCGCCGGGCGGCGCGGGCGGCGAGGGCTCCAGCGCCGCGGCCGCGCCCGGCGCCGCGCCGCGCGGGGACAAGTCGCACCGGCAACTCATCGACTGCATCCGCGGAAAGGTACGTAACACTAGTCTGTTTGTGTGTGGCCCTAGTTGATGTTTAGATTAGTACCTAACATTGACTAGGGTTTGGCTGGTTATAGCGAAAAAGCGCAGAAATTTTAACCCCTTAGGTTCATAATGTCCAAATCCCAAAATGTCCAGAGGGTGCAAAACGTACATATCCCAGAATGTCCATATCCCAAACAATCCATATCCCAAAACGTCCATGTCCCAGAAAGACCATATCCCATTATGAACCTAAAGGTTTTTAACCTATGGGATTCCACAAAAGCTTTTCGATTCTCTTCGATGGTCAGGCCGACTAAAGCAATATATGACACCAGGGGCGAGGGCGATTTATAATATGGCCAATCGCGCACCCACTGAGGGTAGCTCAATCGTTTAGAGCGTGAGTCGCGATAATTCAAAAGCGGTGGTTCAAGTCACCATCTTGCCTAATCAATGTGAATGTTTCCTAGTATTGTTTATTTTTATTTGCGCGAGCACTACACATTTGAAATAAAACTAATTTTACGGATTAAACTCGCGTGTATTGGTATTCTAAACATTATTTAGAGATCCGACGTTTCGAGCTCTTTACAGCGCTCGTGGTCACGGTTAAGACTAAAGATGACAGGTGTCTTCATAAGTGAGTTTAATTACTACCATCATTTGGTGTGATATTTTGCGTGTTCCGATTCATGCATACAGAACTCACAACATTGTTAGGTCTTGCAATATGTTGTTGTTTTTGACGGGCTTGGGATATTATGGTCTTCATGATAGGATCCCAAGCAGGTGGTACACTCCAACCATCTTCTCTATTGAAATTAGGATGTTTTTTAATCTCAATAGCTTCTCTCAGCATCCTAGGGACAAAACGTTGCTCTTTCACGAGGATTTGAGGTTTGTCAAACCGGATGTAATGGTTGGGTCCGTCTAGTGCATGTTCACATACTGCAGACTTAGTTTCTCGCCTATGTTTGACGTCAGCCATATGTTCCTTGACCCGGGTACTAACACTTCTCTTCGTTTGACCGATGTATGAGAGACCACATTCACAGTCTAGCTTGTATATGCCTGCATCTTGAAGAGGAATATTACACTTGACAGGTGGTAAAAATTGGTTAATCTTCTTTGGCGGCTTGAAAAAGGTATTTATGGAAGCACGCTTCAAGATGTGTCCAATCTTGTCAGTGACACCCTTCATATATGGTAGTACTGCTGGCTGTCGCTCCACTGTAGTTGGCTTCACTCGGCTTCTGTTCCGCGTTCGTGGTATTTGGAGCTTGTTGCTCCGTAGTACGCGCCTGACATGCTGAAGCTCAGCTGCCAGGTGTGTGTCATCACAGATGCCTCGTGCTCTCTGAAACAAAGATTTCCCCACGGTAGACAACTGACCAGGATGGTGGCGAGTTTAATCCGTAAAATTAGTTTTATTTCAAATGAATGTTTCCTATTTTAAAAATGGAAGTCAATATAAATTTAATTGAACTATACCAGAGCCGCTCTAAGTTGGCCGATTTGACACATGTCAGATTGACTGCACTAGTGAGGGTCAACGGTAAAATTGCCGAAGTATATAAGTAACAGTTATTTCCACTTTATAACCAAGCAAGGTCTAATTATAACAAATTTATTAAAAACTAAATTTATTCACATCCAGAAGATTGAATTGAAGTTTCTTATTTGAAAATATATTTATTTTGAAATACAATACTTATTATAGTCTTTTTCAGCCAAGATGATCCCTGTGACACTTCATTGTGTTCTGAATCACGCATTTTACGTTTGACAAACGAAAATAATTTCATTGCACACTTTTTTCATTTTAATGCGGCGTCATTAAGGAAAATATTAAAATAAATCATTTTTAAGTTTTAAAAGGGAAACAGTATCGTTTAGTTTAATTTAATGTAATAGAAAATTTAAAAAAAGTACCTATGCAGTTTGTATACGTAGAATGGAATTTACTACATTCCATTCTACGTATACGAACTGCATGGGTATTTTTTTAAAATGTTCTATTACATTAAATTAAACTAAACGATACTGTTTGTCATTTAAAAGTATAAAAATATTTATTTTAATATTTTCCTAATGACGCCGCCATAAAATGAAAAAAGTGTGCAATAAAATTATTTTCGTTTGTCAAACGTAAATGCGTGATACAGAACACAATGAAGTGTCACAGGGATCATCTTAGGTGAAAAATACTATAAATCCTTCATCCTATTTAAAAAAAAATACCTGGTGAGTATTATCCATTACGTCACTATGAAAACGTGTCAAACGGCGTAACCTTGTAAAAGCGTAATACAGAGTGGAAATTTTGCATTTTCTTTTTATAATTCAAATATTTTAAGTAATAAAAGACAAATAATTAGATAATTAGGTGCATTTGACATTTTGAAATAAAGTCTTATTTTTAAAAGTTGTTCTTTATGATTCGCTAAATATGTTCCTCTTTACAAGGATAAATGCAAAATATAAAATAAAAAGTGTCAAATCGGCCAACTTAGAGCGGCTCTGGTATAACAAACAAAAGGCTTCAGGTTGGTTAGGCCTTTGCACTCCTAGGTACTGTGAGTTATATAATGCTTTATGGAATCGTGTGGTCTCGCCAGGACACGGACGCGCTGCTGGCCGCCGTGTCGAGCGGCGCCGTGGACGTCAACTTCACCGACGACGTGGGCCAGACGCTGCTCAACTGGGCGGCGGCCTTCGGCACGAGGGAGATGGTCGAATTCCTATGTGAAAAAGGTAAGTGAACATATTATACACCGTGAAATTTTAGTGGTTGTTTTCCCGCAGTAAAATGATTCTATCTTAGTAGTACAATAGATATGTGCAGTTCTTTTTTGTTAAAATCAATAAATGCCGGTTTTACGAAAGGTTTAACCGAAACTCGAAAGCACGTTCGAACCGCTTTATGACTTAGGGAGTCGAGCTTCTTCAGCTTTAAGCATCGATTTCATGCGGCAAGCAGTACCTGATTACGTCACATCTTATAAAAGAACGATAGCTTCTCTCGTTTTCGAGTTGGAAAATTATTACTTTGAAAATTTGAAAAAAAAAAAATTTTTTTCGAGTAATTATTTGCATGATTCGATAGTATTACTAAAGGCAAATCGTTCTGCCACGGGAAAACAACCACTAAAATTTCACGTTGTATACATAGCTATAGTATAGGCAGATATATTACCACCAAAATTTGGACTTAAATCCCTTAACATAATATTTAAAACCAAAGAAATATTTCAACAGGCCAGACGTTCCTCTAGTTCTGGTTAACACTTTACCAGAAGTAGTGATTTTATTAAAAATTTCTTGTACACAACTAATTATAAATGAACATCGATTAAACACAAAAAACTATCGGCTTGAAATGGCCTTATTAAATTTATTCCATTTATTAACAATAGGTGCTGATGTAAACCGTGGGCAGCGAAGCTCATCGCTGCACTACGCAGCGTGCTTCGGCCGCCCGGCTATCGCTAAAGTGCTCCTACGTTACGGCGCTAATGCCGACTTGAGAGACGAGGATGGGAAGACACCCCTTGATAAAGCACGCGAGCGACACGATCAGGGTAAGTACTGTGTTTTCATGGAGAAATTATGTGCTTAGTTATGATATGGTGGTCGGACTAATAGGCTTAGTTCCTCTTATCTGCCCCGTGCCATTAAGGCATGGAACGCCCTTCCAGCTCATGTTTTCCCTCCCTCCTATGATCCCGGGCACTTCAGGCGGGGCGTGAAACGGCATTTAAGCAGACCTTCAGGGTGAGTGCGACAGGCTCAATATGATCTATTGTACCTGTCGACCTCATATTTGGATCTCAGTACCGCTTACCATCAGGTGGAGTGAGGTCATCTTGTTAGACTATTATAAAAAAAAATATATTGTATGTAGAAACATTGAAAATATTCTTCTTTCTCTGCATTTAGGTCACAGAGAAGTAGCAGCTATATTGCAGTGTCCTGGAGAATGGTTGGTGGTCGGAAATCATGATTCGCCCACTTCCTCGAATGAGGAAGATTTTCCGGAGACTGGAGACAAAGAGATGGCTGCTATTTACCTAGAGTAAGTATTTTGATTTTGTTTTTATGTAAATCAGTATTCTTTAGCTAAGTTGTCTCTTTTACTTCGGGAATAGAACTATCTCCCTCTTTCAAAATCAATATGAATTCGTTCAGCAGTTAAATTTTTTGATTGATATTAACAAGTAATAATATATTTATTATAACACAATCAAAACGTGTTATTAAGTCGACTAGGGCTTTTAACCCTGCAGTCTGAATTCAATTTCGGTATAAGCCCTAGTCGTCGAGCTAAAAATCCCGGAAACAAAGTGTCGCCGCACACGGGCCACACGCGACACCCACAATTCTCACAAACGCCGCCACAAGAAGAAAAGACCACAAAAGTAGCTGAAGCGCGCGACAGCCATTTGTGGTGGTTAACACTTGCAAATCTTGCAATGTATGAAAACTGTAGGAATAAATATGCCGGTAGCGGCGTTTTATGGTTGTGGCCGGTGGCCCGTGTGTGGCGACACTAATCGCCTGGTTTTAGTTTGGTACTGACCATCGGTGCGGATTGCTCTGTATGGGCCCATATGTAACTTCGGGAAGTGTTTACAGTTGTATTTTGTGTGGCACTGACTATCGCTGCGGAACAAATCCGCGTGTATGTGATCCGCTCCATGCAATATTTTGGTCGGTACCGATAGTCAGTGCTATACTAAAACTAGCCTTAGGCGATTTAGGGTGCAGTTCTATTCCATTCAATGGAACTGCACCCTAACACAGCACTGCGCACCGCCGCGGTTGGCAGCGAAGATAACCTCAAGTTGCATTAGTGTCTATCAAATCCGTTGATACTCAACCCACGATGTCGACTGCGCGGTCAAGCGATGTTCGTGTGTTTGGAATCAACGGATTCATTAGATGCCAATGCAACCCGAGATCCGCTCAACCGCGGTGGCGCGCGGTGCCGTGTGTTAATAGCCTTGCACTGTGCGTGGCAGGCGGCTGGTGGGCGTGTTCTGCGCGCGGTACCTGGGCGCGGGCGGCGCGGGCGTGCGGCGCGCGTGCCTGTCGCTGGTCCGCAAGATGGTGCACTACGCGCCGGCGCGGCTGCTGCGCACGCTCTCCGCGCGCCGCGAGCCGCGCACCGCCGCGCTGCTCACGCAGCTCGTTGCGCAGGTGCTCGACAACCAGGTCGGTCTACTAGTGTTAGCAAGGAAATACAAAGGGGTTTATCCACTGTAAATCTTTAGGAATTTAGAAAGCCCGCAGCTCGGGAATTTGGGGAGGGTAATAAAATATGAAATTATGCCATTGCTGCTCGACTGAATTAAAAGGACAATATTTACCCCATAAATAAGGCAGAGAGAGAGAACGAGGCCTTCATTTGTATTTAATAACGATCTAAACTGTGAAACGTATTGATACAAATTGTCTATCATATAATTAATTGTATTTTATATCATTGGTCTATCGTGAAAAAGAGGTCCCGGATCCGCGTCCTTTATCAGACTAAATATGTGCGAGATCCGCCGACCGAGTCCTCAGTCGGAAGTCGCCAACTTCCGACTGAGGACTCGGTCGACGGATGCACGCCCTTGCCTCGAAAAGCACGTTAAGCCCGGAGCGTCTGATCCCTCATCGATCATGTCGAATTGCCTGGCTGATCATTGACTTTGGTCCCGGAGGAGATTGGATCAGAGAAACATTATAAGATTTGAATAGAATGTGGGCGCTCAGCTTTCTTATATACGGGATTGGTGAAGGATAAGTTGCACAATTTTAAGTTAATGTCAAAATTCAAAGGGGTATTGGCATCACAGACTCTGTTACTAATGGTGGGATGGTTCATTTCAGCGCAATACGCACGAACAATCGTAAGATTGATTTAAGTGTGCGAAGCTTTTGAAAGCGGCACCGCGGCAATGTTTACTTTTCGTTAAATGTTGTGTACATAAATTGTGTAAATGATAGAATCAGCCGGTAGTTAGTAGATGTTATGAATCAGGGCGAGGTGTCCGTGTGGAAGCGGTCGCAGCCGCGGTACCTGCGCAGCCGCTATATCCGTCCGCCGGCGGTAACGTTCCGATGGTGTGATGTGTGCTCACCGCGCGCGTACCTGCGCGGCCCTACCGCTCGCCCACCTCCAATATACACGCATTAAACGCCCCCCCCCCCCCCCCACTGCTCGAATACGTAGATGCCAAGAGTCGCATTCACCGCCAGTTTACTTCAGTCTATAAGAGGGCCACATGCGATTCTCTTGTTGTTATTACAAAGTAGTTAGACAAAAAAAGTAAAATATTATCGAACAGACATTAAACCTTTACAATTATGAATTTACTTTTCTAAACTACTGCCGGCAAATGCTGCTCTTAAATATTAATGCGATAGCGCCGCCTTCACTTGTTGTTTTTGTGGCTTCGAGTATGTAAAATATACTTAAGTATTATTACAATCATTGACAAAATGTTGATGACTGTAAATTGAATGATCAATAAAATTTAGGTGATTTTCGTATTGAAGTTTGCATTAAGTTTTATATTATTATTTATGATGTATTGAATATCTCTAGAAAAGAACAACAAATTATAATATCAATCAAATATGAATACTATACTTATTCCGCCATCTGGTAAAATTAGTATTTATGTCATGATTGATGCATTTATGACCACTCCCACCATAGTTGTTTCGCTTCAAACACTTCATAATGTTTGTATTTGGTCATACATTCTATTTGTGTTAATACTGTCAGTACTAATATTAATTGAACGTTACTTTTTCCCTTATTATACACTATCATTTGCCCTTTAACGCATCAGCATTTATGTAAAAACATCACACCATCGAAATTTACCTGCATTCAACAATGTATTTTGTTTTAAATGTTTTATGTGTCTTAATACCCCTTTTTGTATTGATTTTGGCTTTGATCTATATGTTTTAGTTGTTTGCTATAGATTAATTTATTAAAACTTATTTTTGTTTAAGTTTAAATTCCACAGTATAATTTCTGACTTTGATAAAAATTAAATAATAGTAATACATATTTAAAAAATAATAAAATACATATAATGTTGGTAGATAAAGTAAAACTTAGACTTTTGAACTTTCAAGTAATCGAATTAGCCGCGATAAAATCATGGTAATTGAATTCAGTATTGTATTAACTACCACGCAAAATTGGTGAAAGATGCTAGAAGATTAATTATAAATTATTACCATTTTGATTAATACTTAATCAAATATTAAATATTTTTGATCAGATCTGCGAATTGCGTACTATCAAAATTAATTTTAATTTGCATAGCTGTAATTTAACTTAGTATCTATCTACTTCTACAATGATAAATGAATGAATAAACAATTGATTATCATAAACATGCAATAACTTTTAACACGGTTCTGACAATAAATGAAATGCATTGTCTTATCTATGTGATGTTTACGATGATGATAACGGCAGGACGACGACGACGGGCACCTGATCGTGCTCGGCATCGCGGAGGAGCTGATGGTGAAGGCGGCGGACATATACCTGGAGCAGTTCGCGCGGCTCGGCGTGTTCAGCAAGGTGGAGGCGCTGGCCGCGGCGCCGGCGCAGACGCTCTCCTCCGACGGGGAGACTGTTGTGGCCACAGGTACAACGGGCTTCAATTCAATTTTTTTAGTTATTATCTATCTACTTTTTTAAGATTTTTTACGTTAGAAAGAACTGAATTTGTGAAAATTTGTATCATAGCTAATGTTGCATTTTTTACAATTAAAGTATGATTAATATTTTTGGTGAGATATACATTCTTGGGCTCAACATTTAGCTGTACGAATTAGTTTAAAAGCCAGAATAGAATAGAATAGAATAAAATATAATAAATATTTATTGGTTACATACGCAATTACATATTACAAAAAAAAAGTAATTAACACTATATGTATTAATATACAAAATGAATATTTGGCATCAGTGACCAAAAAGGTACATGCCTCAGCTTAGACTAGCTTGTTGTTTTTGCTCGCGTTGGAGACTCGATTCCTTGACCACTTGGAAGATTGCGTCATCCAACATTACACCAAAGACGTTTGATTCGTCTAACATAGCTGTTATATTTGTGTGTTTAGCATAGCATAGGGTGAGAGCCATCCGCTCCCCCGCAAGTCCGGTGATGATAACAAGGCTACTCCAAGCCATCATCATTAGTCAGTGTCAAAAAATTGTGTTTAGGCAAGAGCGAGGACGCGTCGTGCCTGTCGAGCGGCGTGGCGTACGCGTGGGGCGAGTGGTCGCTGTGCCGCGGGCGCGACGCGCTGTACGCGTGGAGCGACGCGGCCGCGCTCGAGCTGAGCACCGGCAGCAACGGCTGGTTCCGCTTCCTGCTCGACGGGAAGCTCGCCACCATGTACTCTAGTGGCAGCCCCGAGCATCAGACTGACAACACCGGTAATTACAAACAGCACTATAGGAAATGTTAAGTGGTAAATTCTTGTGGGAACCCTACACCGGTTCGCCCCTCTTCGTTGGTGGTGCATTGGTGCATAAGGCTATGCTATACTATACGGCATTGTAGCCGCACCGGTGTTTAGATCGGTAAACCCATTGGGACTTGCACTTTTGGATTGTGGACGGCATTTTACGAACTTTTCGCCAGGCGTCGAGAGTCCGACTCACCACTGGGCAGGGCCGTCTTACCAGGGGGTGCAAGGGGTGCGGGGCGCCCTGGGGCGCCTTTTATGTGAAAGCCCATCCGCTCCCTGTCCTGCCTAAAAAAAAAGGTCGCGTGCTACTCTGCAGTGTAAAAAAAGAGGGCGCAGGCTGAGTCCCGCACCCGGCGCAGAATAGACTTAAACGGCCCTGCCACTGAGAGTGCAGCCCAGAGAAGGCGCATAACGCATTTCACTGCATAAAAAAAGTTTTTTTATTCAATCCAGTTCGTTACGTGTAACGCCGCCAGAGTGTCTGGCTTCTCTTTTTCCTCTCACTTTTCCGATAGCTTTTTACGAATTTTTTTTTGAGCGTTTTCTAAATTTTGGCTAACGTCTTTCAGAAAATCGAGGTGAATTTATCGACAAACTCCAACGGGCGAGGGCTTCAGTTAAGAATGTAGTTCCTCAACCCATACTCTCAAAACCTGGACCGGCTAAGCTAATACTTGGTAACTGGGCGCTGTCTTGCAAGAAGTATGTAACTTTTTTTTATAACAACATTGTTTTAGGTTTGCTTTAAATATGTACATCTGCTTATTAATTATATTTTTTACAGGGAAAAAGAACTACAGATTCATAATACAGATGGTCAACAACAAACCACAATATTGCGAGAAGACCTTCCTGGATTTATATTCGAGTCAAATAGAGGAACTAAACACTCCTTTACTGCCGAGACATTCTTAGGTAAGAAATTACTACATAACCTACATAGTAGTATTGTAGTATTATGTACCTAGTAAAAATTGTTTCAGAGGATTATTTCAATTATTTTTTTATTTTATTTGATTTTTTTTTCTGTAACAGGTCCTGAGTTGGCAAGTGGCTGGGCTAATCGCAGACCAGTTACCGCTGACCTGGCCAGTACGAGCCAAAACAGGTCTCGTTTATCAGCGAAAACAGAAGCACTCAAAGCTCAGGTAATTATTTGAACTCTATTAGGTACATAGTAATATGTACACCCTTCCCTTCCCTTCCCTTGGATCAAAACATACCAATAGCTTTAGAACCACGCTATATTTATGTTTGGACACTAATAGACCATCAATATTATATTTCAAGGGCTAAAATTTTTTTTAATCTAAACAAAAATATTTTCACTATGACTTTCAGTATCACTTTCATCACCATATACATAGGTGAAATAATACTATTCAAGGTAAAACCATTCGGAATCTGATTTAAATTAAAAAACTATCTTCTGTCTACTACTTACTATCTAAACTGAATCGATTAACAGTTACAAGAGCAAATATTTTTCGAATCCGAGCGTTGTGAATAGGAGGGTCAGATGTGTGATGATGCCAGCTCGTGTTTTCCCTCCCTCCTATGATCCCGGGCCTCTAACTGCCTCGTTGGTCCATTGGTAGCAAGCGCTGCGTTAGGACCGAGAGGTCCCCGGTTCGAATCCGGGGTCGGGCAAAATTTGTGTGAGTTTTTCTGTAATGAAATTACTCAGCCCGGAGTTAGGAAGTTGGCGGTTGAACGCCCGTGCCTCGGAAAGCACGTTAAGCCGGTGGTCCTGCGCCCGATCTCTCATCGGTCATGTCGGATTGCCGTCTCACCGAATTATGAGAGTAAGGGAATAGAGAGTGCACTTGTGTTTGCGCGCAAACTTGTGCACTATAATATGTCCTGCGCACTTGGCTGATCTCAATTGAGATTGGCCGCCATGGCTGAAATCGGTCGGACGCCTTATTTATTTATTTATGATCCCGGGCTCTTCAGGTGGGGCGTCAAACGGCATTTAAGCAGGCTTTCAGGGTGAGTGCGACAGGCTCAATATGGTCTATTGTGCCTGTCGACCTCATGTGTGGATCTCACCACTCACCTAGTTAGCGTGTTATAAAAAAAAAAGTATCGCATCTCAGTGATGTTTGTTCTGTCAGGTGTGCGAGCGCGCGCGCGCCCTGTACGCGCGGCACCTGGCCAGCGCCGCCACGCGCCAGCCGCGCCCGCCCGTCGCGCGCCTGCGGGCCTTACTCGCACGCGTACAGCGCCTCGCCACGCAACCTTCTAGTGAGTATCACATCCTTACTAATATTATAAATGCGAAACTCCGCAATCGCTACTCTATAGTAGTGAACCGATTTAAATGAAATTTGGTACAGATATAGTCCAGAGCCTGAGAAAAGACATATGCTACTTTGTAACCGACTGCGCAATAAAGAAGTAATGTTTTACTAGCCAACCGTCTTAACGTGCACGGAGTCGCGGGCGGAAAGCTAGTACGCTTATATTATTTGTTTCTATCTGTTTACCTATTTTCGGTTGCACTGTATGCATTAATTCGTTATTGGAATATATTCTTGCCTACCTTTAGTATTCGTCCTCGCCGCGAAATGACTATGACTTTATTTTGCACTGAAGTTTGACTAGGAATGAGTTATGCGAGTTCGTTTACATGAATCAGTCTCTATTATTAAGAATGTGTACGTTGCATTATCTTTAGCAGAACTTCCTTTCGGCCGGACTCTGGATATTTTGGCACGCAAGTTTCTGTGTAAAAATAGATTCTCTATCTGATCCTTATCTTTCATAGTATTGACGGAAATCCGATATAACAAGCGAAGAGAACAGGCACAAGACCAGTGGATTAGCGTGTACAGCGAGAGGTGTGCGTGTGACATCGTCAACTTCCTGTTTTCTGGTATTTACGAGTTCATTCGTAACCGAAAAGCCAGCCCTACTTGCTACTTATTACTTACTTTGTTTTTTAGTTAAAAGTAGAGCAGACTGTAGTATCTTTATGGTCTAAAATGTATGCTCACCTTGGTCGGACGTGTTGTTTGTGGAGAGTTCACGATAATAATGTGAGCACTCATTTCGCAGAAGACTGGCAACAAGAGCTAGCAGAAGCGCTTGAGCAGCTATCGGAGCTGCTGTGTGGGGACGAGCTGCTGTCGGCGTATGAGCTGCAGTCCTCCGGGCTCGCGCCGTCCTTGCTACAAGTGCTATCGCCTCAGCCGAACGGTAAGCCAATACCCTAATGAACTACCATGTTGCACAATATTTACAATTAATAAATTTTTAATTAACAACTTCGTCGTGTTCTTTAATTTGGCTAGAATTAATGGGAAGATCGCCCATGTATTTTTGCAATGAGCGAGTAGAGTTAAAAATAGGTTGGTGAGCAGTGAGAAAAGAGAGGCGATCAAATGAGCAATGACTACGCGTTAGGGGGGTCGGCGAGGTCGAGTGAAGAGGCTTGCTGCTTGGTCGCAACGTGAAATATTATCGAAATTTTGAATTGTAGTTCGAGTATATGGGCCTTTTTGACATTATCGATTGTTTTGGAGGTTTTCACAGTGAAGCGAATACGCGCGCTCGTTTCAATTTTGCCGCGTGGCGATATCTAACTACCGCAGTGTGAATCGGCTGTAAGGACGCGTCGTCAACAATAGATATAAAAAAAGTTTTTTTTTCCTGGCTCGAAGTAGCCTCGTCATCATCACCGGATATCCAGGGGAGCGGATGGCCCTCACCCCCAAAGTTAACAAGTGTGTCGTGCGTTCGCAGATGTTCCCGGGCAAGCGCTGGAGCGCGAGCGCATAGTGCGCGCGTGGGTGGGCGCGGAGGCGGGCGGCGTGCTGGCGGCGCGGCTGGTGGGCGTGCTGGAGAGCGTGGAGCGGCTGCCCGTGCTGGCGCCGCTGGGCGACGCGCCGCCGCCCGCGCAGGGCGCGCTGCACCACCTCACCAAGCGGATCAGGTGCTGTACACGGATGTAGCTATTGATTTGACGAGGGCCGAGGTCCCCCGTTGTAAAAAACGTATCTTTATGTAATCGAGGTCAACGTTATTAAGACAGAAATTACACGTACGCCTGTCACTCGAAAATACTGAAATGATTTGACGAGGGCAGAGGTCCCCCATTGTTAAAAACTTATTTTTATGCAATAGAGGTCAACGTTATTAAGATAAAAATTACATGTACGCCTGTCACTCTAAACAAACGGATTCTCGGAGAAAAGGGGAGGCCCCTCCAAAACCTCCTCTAAAGACTTATGTCGGTAACTTTACACACTACTCTTTTATCTTTTATAATCCTCCAATAATAATAAATCTAAATATTTCACAACATCACATACATCGATCTGATCCCGTGATAAGTAGCTTAAGCACTTGTGTTACGGAAATCAGAAACGACAGTGGATACACAAATATACTTAAATATATTTAATAACACACCCAGACACGGAACTAACACCGATGTTGGTCACACAAATATTTGTCCCGAGCGGGAATCGAACCCACGACTCATGGAACCGTAGGTAGTTAACCTGGGTCACTAACCACTGTTCCACCGAGCCAGTATAAGTACTAGCAGTAACCAATAGCAGTATAACTATTACAGTTTGATTTGAATACCAGTAAACTGAAAATATTTTTAAGTGGATAGATATACATTGTCTTTATTTACAGGTTGCGTGTTGAACGTGCTAACGACGAAAACACTGAAGAATCTACCTCTAATAATGGAAACAACGCCGGGCGCAACTTAAAAGTGGAAGCATTGACGACCGTACGCCAGCTAGAGAGATTCCTGGCGAAGTATTTCGCCCGACAGTGGTACGATATGGACAGGACCACGTTCACTTTCGTCCAGAAAATAAAAGCAGACGCACCATTATTATTTACGTACGACGTAAGTACTGAGTTTCATTGAATTTGGATTAATAATATAGAACTCGTATAGTAACTAGTGAACCGCCCTCGTTTCGCTTCGGATAAACCTTTCTTAGCGGATGCCTAGGTCATAACATCTACCTGCATGCCAAATTTCAGCCCGATCCGTCCAGTGGTTCGGGCTGTGCGTTGATATATCACTATGTCAGTCAGTCACCTTTGATTTATATATATATTTAGAAGTATAATTGCATTATTAATTTTGATGAGCCTCTGGCATTACCTAGCCATTTATCAATGTGTCTAAAAGTGGCTTAAACAAAAATATGTTTTGCAGCATGACTTTGACGAGAATGGAGTTCTTTACTTCATTGGCAGCAACGGCGGCACCTGTGAGTGGGTAAACCCTGGTGCGCACGGCTTGGTCAGCGTGTGGTCGTCGGACGGCCGGCAGCTGCCCTACGGCCGCGCGGAGGACGTACTCTCTAGGTCCCCCGAACCTCTCAACGTGCACACCAACGATGACAGACGCGCCTTCATAGCTGTCGACCTCGGACTCCACATCATACCCTCGGCTTATACGCTTCGCCACGCTCGTGGTTATGGACACTCGGCGCTGAGGAATTGGCTGTTCCAGGTAATTTTGATATAAACCTGAGTGTAAAAAAAATATGTAGTCTGAAATGTGTAGCATTTCACAATTTTTAAGTAAAGATTCATAATTTTGTATTATTAATGAAGATGTTATAAAAATTATTTCCCATTAGTGTATTTGTGTGTAATATATTTAAATTAATCGATAAAAAAACCATGCATTTGCGTTTGATTCTGGCTGTTCAGACGTGCATTTCCATAAGCAATGAACTCAAAAATGTGTGTCTGTGTACGTCAGATGTCGATGGACGGAGTGGCGTGGAGCACGCTGCTGTCGCACAGCGACGAGCAGGCGCTGCAGGAGCCGGGCAGCACGGCCACGTGGCGGCTGCGCGCCGACGCGCCCTACCGCTACCTGCGCGTGCAGCAGAACGGGAAGAACGCCAGCGGACAGAGCCACTACCTGTCGCTCTCCGGGCTCGAAGTCTACGGCAAGGTTAGAGAACGTCACGTCACGTTTGTTGATGAAATCAAATTAATAATGAGCAAGATCAAATGAAGATTTCAAACCATGAATTCTTTCTCAGTGGTACCATACCTTCAAATTGGTGTTTTGTATCTAAAACCAACACTGTTTGATCATCAGATCGTTTTATTTGTAAATACACACATACACGCTATTCATGTTAGACCTCAAAAGTTTATAATGGTCTTGTTCCGGCTTGAGTTCGACTTCCGACTCTTGTTGTTAAAACAGTCCCATTGGGTGTACAAGTCGACTTTTAAAAAGAGGACTGCCTATTTATATTGGTTGTATCTAAGCCTCGCTGCCCGCGATACCATAAAACATCTGTTCGTTGGAGCGATGCGTCACTTATCGATAAACTGCCAGAATTCTTCCAGGAATGTGTACGTTATTTGCGCGGGCGCAATATGAATGTGTCTATTTTTGCCAGGTGGTGAGCGTGTGCGAGACGGCGCCCCGTCAGAGCGGCGGCGGGGCGGCGGGCGGCGCGAGCGCCGCTCCGGCGGGCGGGGGCGGGGCGCGCGCACGGCGCTGGGCGCGCGGCGCGCGGGGGCTGTGCGCGGGCGCGCGCGTGCTGCGCGGGCCCGACTGGAAGTGGCGCGACCAGGACGGGCCGCACCCCGCCGTCGGCACCGTCACCTCCGACCTGCACAACGGATGGGTGGATGTCAGGTGCCGTATATACTTTTTTGATAGTTGATCTATTCCTTTCCTCCTTTATTTGCGACACCAATTATTATAGACAGATGTTTCTCATTGTCTTGCCTATCAGTAATGGGATCATCACTGGATATTTACATAAATGATCAAAATTATGATCGCAACTTGACAACTTCATCTTCGCTATATTCGTTCGAGATTCTAG
Organism: Maruca vitrata; assembly: GCA_039566165.1. Taxonomy (NCBI): domain Eukaryota; kingdom Metazoa; phylum Arthropoda; class Insecta; order Lepidoptera; family Crambidae; genus Maruca; species Maruca vitrata. The sequence continues at coordinate 10,818,868 of CM076914.1, read as the reverse complement.
ATTAGATCGAAGTTTATTACACACCTAATGAAAATCTTTTAATATCTAAATTGTAAGTGCTGTGTCCAAAAATCTTTAACAATATCTTATAGTATGAATATTTTGTAGCCATGAGTTGTAAAAGTTGCAAAAATTCAATGGTGTGCTGTCAGGTGGGACCACGGCGGTCGCAACTCGTACCGCATGGGCGCGGAGGGCAAGTTCGACCTGAAGGTGGTGAGCGGGGGCGCGGGCGAGGCCGCGCGCGCCGGCCGCAAGAGCCACTCCACGCCCAGCCTGCCCGACGCCACGGCTGTTGACCAGCAGGTATGAAGTGAAATAAACGTGTGTTTGGCGAGGCTGATCAAAGATTAATGATGAATGATATGTCAATAGATGTTTTATAACTGCACCTTCGGCCATTCGTCTTTGTAGTCTGGTATGATTGTAGCCATATTATGTACATAAAGCCAAAATTTTAACTAATCTCCTGCCATTTTTTACGCTTAAGTTATCAATGTTTTAATAATAACGATATCAGAGATGACACTTTTGTCAATATCTTTCCATTAGAACATGTATCTTAGCAGGTTAAACCTACATATATAATTTATTTCCAGGTATCTGTGGCATCTACCGAGCAAGCATCATCAGCAGACAATATTTCAAGCGAAGAAATGGCAAGCAATATGACGAGGCCGCGCATGCACGCCACTGATCTCTCTGCCATCAATAACTCTACTCATCATATAAACACAGGTAAATTACTTTGACATTGAGAATCAATTGGATAATAATCTTGTATTTATATTTTATTTTAAATAATTTATGTGAATGTTGAAGATCTCGCAACAATAGTGGAGTCGCTGACACTCGGGGCGGAAGGCAACAACTGCATGTCGGACATGGGCAACACCTCGTTCACGAACATGGAGATGGGGCCCACCAGCATCACAGACATCACCAAGCCCTACCCCGCCAAGGAACCCGTGCCGGAAACCAACGCACAAGAGGTGAGAACAGATCAGTGTTTTGTCATTTATTTGTGAGTGTTGTTTTATTACCAGTCAGTTGTAAATATCTTGTGTTGTACATATACTTACATACAACAGAGAATTTTATTTTTGTTCAATTCATCTGTTTTTGAATTTATTGTTCAGACACAATTTTATTCTTTCTACACAAATTGGACTTTATGACGTCAGTTTATAACTGCCATAATCATCGCGAGAGTGATGAGATGCATTTATTTAGACATCGATAAGATTGAATAAATTAACCCATTGACTGACCCATGACTGTTAGACTTATGCTATTATAAAATTATGCTTTAGTGGCTAGGAGTGTATGTCCATCCATCCAACAGTTTGTTGATGTTGACAAGGCTACTCCAAGCTATATTCGTATTCAGTGAGGAATAAAGAGTTTTAGTGGCTCGTTGGCGGTCAATTCGTTAAATTGAATGCTCAGCACTAACCTGTACTCAGTACACAGTAGAGCATAAAGCACGTGTGTGATGTGTTGTGTGCGCGTAGGACAACGAGCCGCGCAACAGCGAGGGCGACGCGGTGCGGAACAGCGCCAACGCGCTGCTCTCCAGCGAGCTGCTGGCGCTGCCCGCCTCGCTGCTGCACACGCTGCGGAACAACGCCAACCGCCTGCACATACAGGTGCCGGCGAGATGCTCTCACACTTAGACCCTGTTCAGATGGAGCGTTTTTACTTGCCCGAGTGCGAAATACAAGCAAGTCGCGCGACTGTATGTGGACAGAATATTTGAACTTCTAGGACCTTACCATCGCGCGAGTAAAACGCGCCATCTGGACAGGGTCTTAGGCTAGTGCTACACCAGGCGGATAATCAAGTCGCGGATCTTCCGTTACGGAACGTCAATACATGTGGTTTTATATTACTTACAAAATATAGCGGGCACTCTACGCTGTGCGGCTTATGATCTTCCATCATCCACACATACTATGCAGGCGTTGGTGGCTCGGACCAAGAGGTTCAGTTCTGCTTTCCTGCCCGGTGGACATTAAGGCATGGAATGCCCTCCAAGCTCTTATTTTCCCTCCCTCCTATGATCCCGGGCTCTTTTACGGAAACGGAATTTAAGCAGGTCTGTAGGGTGAGTGCGACAGACTCAAGTAGGTCTATTGTGCCTTTCAACTTCATAATGTGGATCTCACTACCGCATGCCATCAGGTGGAATGAGGTCATCCTAATAGCTCTTTATAATAAAAAAACAGGTCACTATAATTTATATGTATTGGCGTTCCGTAACGGATGATCCGCGACAGATATTAGAAGCAGGGCTTAGTGTCGCTGCGCACGAGCTACACGCGACAGTCACAAACGTGACAGATCTTGTGGCCGATGATCAACACTTGTAATGTATGAAAACTACAGGAAATATGCTGGTAGCGGCGTTTTGTGGTTGTGGCCGGTGGCCCTTGTGCGGGGATACTTATACATACATGCATAACTGTTTAGTAAATTATTGTGTTCAAGTAGGTATACAAAATAAATACGAGCTATGAAATGTTTTTATAGACATAAAACAAGTATTTAAAACAAGGATTACATCCTTACTAATATTATAAATCCAAAAGTAACTCTGTCTGTCTGTCTGTCTGTCTGTCTGTCTGTCTGTCTGTCTGTCTGTCTGTCTGTCTGTCTGTTAGTCTGTTACGCTTTCACGCATAGAGTACTGGACCGATTTAAATGAAATTTGGTACAGATATAGTCCAGAGCCTAGAAAAGGTTATAGGCTACTTTTTAACCGACTGCGCTATAAGGAAGTAATGTTTTACCCGTTAAACGTCTCTACGCGGGCGAAGTCGCGGGCGGAAAGCTAGTATTCTATATTTGGAGGACAATCGACAGTAAAAAAATGGTCTAATTTTATAATTATTTTTTCGTAAGTCAAAATGAACAAATTTTTGTCATAGTGCGAGGACAATGAAACCGGCGAAGGGCAGTATGGCGACCATAAGAAAGACAATCAATCAGGAGGCGGTTCGGGCACGATGAGTGCAAGCGAACCAGATTTAACTCAACAGGTATTTAGAGTGATTCGTATATATGTTACTGAAAAGCTAGAACTGCAGTAAATCCTAAAATCTTCCAGTTAAACCTAAGATTTACCAACTCCTAATGGTAAAAGTCCGAAAAGGTTAAAGAAAATGCTCATGTTTTCCCTTCCTCCTATAATCCCAGGCTCTTCAGGCCCTCAGGGTGAACGCGAATTAGGAACTAATCATTGTTTTATTACTAAAACCAACATCTACCAGCTGACTGTAGTAAAACCTAAGATATACTGAATTCGAATGGTAAAAGCTCGAAAAAATCGTTGCATTTTCAGATATACTTACATTACCAACTCATGTTGGTAAATCCTAAGATTTACACTTAAATCTTAAGATTTAAGTTCGAGCTTTTACAGTAACATATACATACGTATTCCATATTCTGGAATGTCGTGCGTACGTAATTGGTTTTTATCAAAATAAAGAAACTAAACTTTATTCATACAGGGTGCTGCACGTCTGCTGGAGTCACTTGGCGTTGGACGTGGAGTGGGCGCGGGTCGGGGGAACAACCCACAGCGTGCTACGAGGCCGAACCACTCCACCAGTCTGTTTCCTAGGTGAGAAGCAAAATATTGTTGCTAATTATTAATGTATTGCTGTTACATCAAAGGGATACGTTTTTGGTGGGCTTAAATTTACCGCCATTCTTTATATTTCTATTAGCTCTTTGTTACCCTGTTCAATGAAATTTGTACTTGTTTTAGTCTTGTCCGCTTGGCTTTGTCAAGCAACTTCCCCGGTGGACTTCTATCGGCTGCCCAGAGCTATCCGTCATTGGCTCCTAACGCGCAGAATGCTCTCACACTGTCACTCACTTCCACCTCTAGTGAGAGTGAACAGGTAATTGTATTTTGTAGTAATTTAAAAATATATGTGTCTGCATAATTAGGGGTGAGAGCCATCCGCTTCCCCGCAAGTCTGGTGATGATGGCGAGGCTACTCCAAGTCATCATCGTATGTCAGTTAGAAAAAAAAACATAGTACATATAACAAAAATACAAAAGGAGATTTTTCGTCCAATGAAAATAAATATAGTAAACTAAATATGCTCGTTGATGTAAAGTTACCTACTTTAATTTGTATACTCTATTGACAGGTGTCGCTAGAAGACTTCCTGGAGTCTTGTAGAGCCCCGGCTCTGCTCACCGAACTGGAAGACGACGACGAAGGCGACGACGCACTCGACAGCGACAAGGAGAACGAACCTACTTATCAGGAAGTCGTAAGTTACTACCCAAACAAAGTCGGCTATTAAAAAGGACCTCTTCTTTTTAGAAAAAAGCGTATAATCTGTCCTTAATTTTTTTATTTCAATTGATTGTAGTATAATGTAAATAAAAAAGACATCCAAATCTTAATAAAATGGACCTGTCTTTATCCTCCGTTTTTTTATTAAATTTAGTTTTAAATTATTCATTTTAGGCATGTTTTAGCCAGTTGTAGGAAGTTTCAGCAAGTACTAGGTGTAGGAACACAATATAATGAGCATTTTGTTGTCTGCAGGTATCCCGCAACCTGCTCTCCTTGATGGAGGAGGAGGCACTGGAGGCGGTGCGCGGCGGAAATGCGCTGCGCCCGCGCCGCCCCTGGGACGACGACTTCGTCCTCAAGCGGCAGTTCTCGGCGCTCATCCCCGCTTTCGACCCGCGCCCCGGTCGCACCAACCTCAATCAGACTGTCGGTAAGTGACTAAATTTTTTTTGTTGAGAGAATACTAGAACTGTAGTTTGTATTGGATTCTATTAAACCGCATTGTAAAATATTTTGTTTCTAAATGAAGTATAAAGTTGACATTTTGTTTTTGTAACCCAGACCTCGATATACCGCTGAACGAGGAGTCAGACTCAGAGGACGGCGCGGAGCCGACCGATTGTGCCAACGAGTCCGCGCGCGTCGCGGACGACAGCAACGAAAGCGCCAACAACAGCAACGTGTTGAACGGGAACGCCAACACCGGCGCCAACAACACCGGCGGCGGGCGGCTCCCGGCGCTGCGGCTCGTGCTGAGCGCGGGCGGCGCGAGCGGCGCGTCGCTGGCGCTGGAGCGGCCCTCGTGGACGCTGTACCGCGCCGTGCTGGCGCTCAACGCGCGCCTGCCCGCGCACGACACGCACCGCGACACCACCTACACGTGAGCACCCCACTACTAGTGCAGCTGCCGGCTGCGGCTCGTGCTGCGGTACAGCGGCCCTCGTGGACGCTGTACCGATTGACTAACTTCCTACTAGTCTTAAGAGAAATAACGAGACGGAACGAGAATTACACACATTTCTTTAAATAGCAGGCTAGACGTATTTTAATAACGTTTAGAAATAAGGATAAAGGATTTCACCTATTGTTTTTTAATAACTGTCTCTTTTCACAGATTAACATACAAAGAAATCGAAGGAATGGAAACATTCGCCTCATCTAGTGACAGCGAAGATGACGAGCCCAGCGATCCAGGTACGCTTATAAAACAATTTGAAACTTGAATTGTAATATCGTTGACGTGTTGGTGTTGAAAGGAAATGAGTGAATTGATGTTGTGTGTGTAGAACGCGGTGTGTCAGGCTGCTCGGGCGCGGAGGGCGCCATGGCGACGTGCTGCGTGCGCGTGCTGCGCCGGCTGCGCGCCGCGGCGCCCGCGCTGCCGCCGGAGCGCTTCGTCTCCACCAAGCTCACCAACAAGCTGCACCAGCAGCTGCAGGACCCGCTCACGCTCGCCGCCGCCGCCACACCACAATGGTACGACACAATACGCACATTATTTATCTATGCGGTTAACTGACACCTAGCGTTTTTGGGCGATTACACGGTGAGGCGATATCGCGGCGTGATCGCGGCGGTTACGCCTCATCCAACCTACCCGCTTAGCGCATGCGCCGCATTCTACAACGCAGGTCCGTTCATGTTGGAAATATGAACGCACCACGCTGCGAAATCGCGGCGTGATCGCGGCGAGCTCGCGCGTGCACGCTGCGAGCTCGCGGCGATTTCGCCTCGCCGTGAAATTTTCCTCTTGTCAAATTGAGTTTGTGTTTCAAAAGATGACTAGTAAGTGCAGCCTGTAAAGTGATGACGTATTCGCAGGTGCCAGCAACTAAACGATTGGTGTCCGTTCCTGTTCCCGCTGGAGACGCGGCAGATGTTCTTTGCGTGCACGGCGTTCGGCACCTCGCGCACCATCGTGTGGCTGCAGGCGCAGCGGGACCGCGCGCTCGATAGGCAAAGGCAAGTTACTCTTTTAGTCTTGTTAACTGGTCACGCTCACACAGAGCGCGGTATATTATGCAAATTAACCCGAGAGTTATGTACGTGATAATTGTAAATTTTTGGGTATACATTTTACTGAATAGTGCGAGAAATTATACATAACATAAAATAAACGTCTATTCTAGAGCTGGGAATACGGTGTCTCCTCGACGCGCCGAACTAGAGGCGACCGAGTTCCGCATGGGGCGTCTGCGGCACGAGCGCGTGCGGATTCCTCGGCAGCCGGACTTATTGCGCTCTGCTATGCAGGTAACACTTTTTTATCAAATCTATCTCATGAATACGGCGGCTTTTGTACCAAAAAAAATCAGGGATGCAGGGGTTATGGATTTTAAGGCGTATTGCTCATTATTACATACTTTGTTTGTTATTTTCTCCTTGAAAACTTGTAAAAAGATGTCCAGAATTCGATCATCGATATTGTTTTTGATGGTAAATAGATTTGATATGTCAATGGCTGACCTGACTTGTACGTTCTGTAGGTGATGAAGGTGCACGCCGGGCGCAAGTCGGTGCTGGAGGTGGAGTTCGCCGGCGAGGAGGGCACGGGCCTGGGGCCGACGTTGGAGTTCTACGCGCTGGTGGCGGCCGAGCTGCAGCGCGCCGACCTCGGCATGTGGCTGCACGACGCGCAGAATGAGCACGACGAGGCGCCGCACCACCTCGCTCTGCCCGACGGTAAATGCCTTTTCCTCTGATGCGAGATTCTGTCAGCCATGTTTTAGGATACAGTATGCAGAGCAGATGGTTTATCTATATCTATACTATATACTATATACTAATATTATAAAGAGGAAAGATTTGTTTGTTTGTTTGTAATGAATAGGCTCCGAAACTACTGGACCGATTTCAAAAATTCTTTCACCATTGGAAAGCTACACTATCCCTGAGTTACAAATGTTTAGTTTTAAAAAATAGGGTTTCTCATACGGGGTTGAAATATATTTATTAAGAGATAGAGATGTACCCGAAGCAAAGCGAGGGAGGGTCGCTAGTATTAGATAAGTATGAAACGAGAGATTCCGAGCAGCACGCATGTGGGACAGCCCGCATTCGGAAGCTATTTACACGACACCAGCGCACCGCCGGACCACGTAGTGTTTTAGTATGGCGGCGGCGCCATATATTTGCAATTATTTAATGACAAACTCTTGAAAAGTGGTATGCCAGGGATATCAAATCATAATCACGATCTTGGCTGCGGTGGCTACCGCGCTATTACAACGACTCGCGTGACTCGGTAGAGCGGCTCCAGTGCAGCAGCCTTATTGCAATATGTAATCTGAAAATTTATGTTAAAGTTGTGTTTACGAATATGGTAAAAAAAGAAATGATTTTGTTAATTCTTTAATTAGGAAATTATTTTTCAATGAATTTCCTTGGCTCGAAAATCTTAAAATGATTTTTTGGTTTCAGAAAAGCCGCCTGGTTACTATGTAGCCCGCGCCGGAGGGCTGTTCCCGGCACCGCTGCCTCAAGACTCTCCTATCTGTGATAAAGTGTGCAAATATTTCTGGTTCTTAGGAGTATTTCTAGCTAAGGTATGCAAATTCATTAAGAAGACCTAATGTTTTATATGCTTTTTATATGGATTTTTGTTATTATATCTTAATACATTTTATTCTAGGTTTTACAAGACGGGCGACTTGTAGATTTACCGCTATCGGAGCCTTTCTTGAAGATAATGTGCGGGGAAGAATTGACTGCTGAACACTTGGAAGAAGTGGATCCCATTAGATACAAGTAATTATCCTCTAAGCATTATACAAATCGTTTGTTTGAATTAGTTGGTACATACATATATATATTACACATCTGCCTTAGTGACACCTAATTATACATATATGTACGTACATATCTACTAATAATTACAAAACTATCGTATCGTATCATGAATTTTCATCTTCTTGAATGTCGATCAATTGCGCCTTATAGATAATATTGGTTGTCAATTCTACTGCAATATCCATTTCTTGAGCGATAAGCGATTCGAACACTTCGTTTCCGATCCAGATTCCTGCAGAGCGTGCTCTCGGCAGCTTCGGAGTACGAGTCGGTGTCGCGCGACGCGTCGCTGGGCGAGGCGGAGCGCGCGTCGCGGCTGGCGGCGCTGCGCGTGGAGGGCGCGCGCTTCGAGGAGCTCGCGCTCACCATGACGCACGTGGCCGCGCACGCCGACCCCGCCGTCTCCGTGCAGCCGCTCTGCGACAACGGGGAGCACATCGAGGTACGCATTCCGACTGCATAGCGTTTCACCTAAATGACTGTGCTAAATATTAGTCTTTATGGGTACGAGTTATTAGGAGTAGCAAATACTTAGCTATTTATTGCCCGACGTTTCGACTGGGTTACACCAATCATGGTCGCTCGCAACCATGATTGTTGATAAGTGAAATGGAACGCGAAAGTCTAAAATCTTACAAAATTAGTGTAGGTTAAAATCCTCAAAATCCTATCTAGTCGGAGGATTTCCCAGTAATATGCTCAGTGAAAATTATATTTGCCTGCGTCTTTTTAACCGACTTCAAAAAAGGAGGATCTCAATTCGTCAGGATATTTTTGGAATATGCTCTAGATTAGATTACGCGCTATCTAAAAAATAGGCAGTGAATTGTCACTGGTTTCCGAAATTGAATGTCAAAAATATCTTGTGAATAAAGGAACCGAAAAACTAACTAAACAGCTAACTAGGTATAATGATAGAGTAGGCTTCGACTGTGTTATAAGACTCTTAATATATAATTTTTTTTTGCCTGTGTTAAACGATCTGTTCTCCTCGGATCAAAGGCATGATTGTATGAATCTTGTGATTGCATAATAAGGGTCTTACCGTGCCGCATGCTGTGCGTGCAGAGCACTATCTTTTATAAAACTAGTATCGTATCATATCCAGGTGGGCGGTCACAACGGGCGCGCGTACGCGGAGGCGTCGGCGCGCTGGGTGGTGCGCGAGGGCATCCGGCGGCAGACGGGCGCGTTCCGGCGCGGGTTCGGCGCGGTGTTCCCGGCGCGGCGGCTGCGCGCGTTCTCGCCGCCCGAGCTGCGGCTGCTGGTGTGCGGCGAGCGCGGGCCCGCCTGGACGCGCGACCACCTGCTGCAGTACACCGAGCCCAAGCTCGGCTACACGCGCGACAGGTACAAGAGACTGCCGCTTGACACCGAACAAACACACCCGCCCTCGCATCGCTTCATCATCATCATCATCAGCCCATATACGTCCCCACTGCTGGGGCACGGGCCTACCCTAAACTAGGGCGATAAGGCCTCAGTCGACCACGCTGGCCAAATGCGGGTTGGTCGACTACACAACCTTAGAATTTCTTCTTAGGTGTGCAGGTTTCCTCACGATGTTTTCCTTCACCGTTAAAGCGTTGAATGATGGTACATATGAATTTCAAATTTTATTATATTGAAATACACATTGATACTTGGCGGGGTTTGAACTGGCGACCTCTCGCATGCCAAGTAACGACCTTAACCACTCGGCCATCGACGCTTTTCGCTCGATTCGCTTGGGGTATATTATATTATTGGGCCGTGCGAAGTGGGTGGAGGGAGAAATGACGCTGATTGTCAAAAACGCATGTAATCTTATGAGATGTCCGTTGTTATTGCTAGCGGCGGCCGTTGGTACTAATTTCACACCATAAGATTTAACGAAAGAAACGCCACCAAAATGAGGGCAGCACCGTCGTGCACGCTCCCAATACATGTGGGGCGTGAAACGGCATTTTAGCAGACCTTCAGGGTGAGTGCGACAGGCTCAATATGATCTATTGTGCCAGGCTCAATATGATCTATTGTGCCTGTCGACCTCATAATATTTGGATCTCACTACCGCTTACCATCAGGTGGAGTGACGTCATCTTGTTAGCCGTTTATAAAAAAAAAACATAAAAATCCTTTCCTCGTCTCCATCTATCTATTAAAAAAACACATCAAAATCCGTTGTGTAGTTTTAAAAATACATAGGGACAGACAGACGCAACTTTGCTTTACACTAGTAGTGATTGACTACGATGATGGCTTGGAGTAGCCTTGTCATCATCACAGGCCTTGTGACATACATTACTTGTGGCTCTCACCCCTAGAAACTGGAAGTCGGTGTTTATTACGAGTGACTGACTGGGTGTGTTATTTATATATATTTAACTAGCTTTCCGCCCGCGACTTCGTCCGCGTGGAAACCCTATTCCCGCGGGAACTCCGGGATAAAAAGTAGCCTATGTGTTATTCTGGGTCTTCAGCTACCTGCATTGCAATTGCGAAATTTCATCGTTATCGGTTCAGTAGTATTTGCTTGAAAGAGTAATAAACATCCATCCACACATACAAACTTTCACGTTTATAATATTAGTAGGATCATATTTGTGTAAACCACTGATATCCGCATCACAAGTGCTCAAGCAATTTACTTCGGAATCCGAAAAATGAATGTGACGTTACTCGTTACTCTCCAGCCCCGGATTCCTGCGGCTGGTGGAGGTGCTGGTGGAGATGTCGCTGCGCGAGCGCAAGGCGTTCCTGCAGTTCGCGACGGGCTGCAGCAGCCTGCCGCCCGGCGGGCTCGCCAACCTCCACCCCCGGCTCACCGTCGTACGGAAGGTATTACACTATATGTATTTGTATTGTTTACCATTTTATAACCTTTGAGTGTCATTTTTTGGTGACAGTTTCTTTTTTTTATATAATACTAGCTTTTTGTCCGCGTACAGACGTTTAACGGGTAAAACATTACTTCTTTAAAGCGCAGTCGGTTAAAAAGTAGCCTATGTCCGATCTCAGGCTCTGGACTATATCTGTACCAAATTTCATTTAAATCGGTTCAGTATGCGTGAAAGCGTAACAGACAGACAGACAGAGTTACTTTAGGATTTAAAATATTAGTAAGGATTTTAGAAATAAAATAAAATTTAATGCCATTTGACTAAAGGACAATTAAAAGTAACAAAATACCAAATATATACGAAGCGACACGCAGAAATGTAAATGGTTTTTGCCTGAATATATAGGAATGGCGGTATTTAATTACATAGTGTTTCAATGATTTGTCAAGGTGGACGCTGGAGACGGCTCGTACCCCTCCGTGAACACGTGCGTGCACTACCTGAAGCTGCCCGAGTACTCGTGCAAGGAGGTGCTGCGCGAGCGGCTGCTGGCGGCGACCAACGAGCGTGGCTTCCATCTCAATTAGATGCTAACATTTTACTATATCGTATAATCTAGCGTTGGTGATATTCATTAGTATTCGCACGTAACAATCAAGCGGAGTGTTGTAATGTGCACTAGTCGAAACGATAATCGCATGCGGCCGTCACGACGCCTTCCTTCTAGGTCAAGTTTACAATAAAGGACGTTGATGCGCGTCAATTTAGGTGTCCGTTTGTGAGTCGCATGCGATGTAGCGTTCCTGAATTATGCCAATTATAGTACTGCGCTTCAACAGGTGCAGGTCTTAACTATAATTGCTGCAGCTGTCAGGTATAATGTAGTTTTTTTTTGTTTGAATAATATAATTATATGCACGTTTAGAGAGTATGATTATATAACTTCTGCTGATGTTGTTACACGAATTTGACTGAAATGTAATCGGTACCTATGTGTCTCGTATTTATTGTATTATAATAGTATTTTCATATAATTATGATGTGTTCGGATTTTTCGTTTATCTTAAAGTAAATATCAATATGTGTATAATGTTAATTAAGTAAAAAGACACGACTAACAGATTCATGCTTTGAGATATTGAAATTAAAAATAACATAGCAAGTTGTGCTTCTGGACGTAGGAGTATAAAATCTCCATTCATGGTAACGAGGCTTTTTCGATATTGAAAGTTCACTTTCGTATAGATCTCTGTTATGTGTGATTTATTTGGTGTAAAAAGTGATATATTAAAGATTTTAAAGATTGTTGTTTTGTCCTTTTGAAATTATATTATAATTATGTATGTATTATAAATGAAAATAAAATTAACATGAAGGTTCAAGGTTTACTATGTCCCCGTTTTGTCGCAGATATATTATCATCTCATTCAAAACCTTAAGCGGTCATTGTGAATCACTCTTCTGCAATATTTTCTGAAATAACATCAGAGACAATAAAGATTTTATGTTTCATGTATTTTTAAAGTTATCAGTTGGGTATGGTAAAGAATGAAAGTGTTTATTAAGGAAACATACAAAAAAAATATAAAAATATAAAATTAATGAGCTTAGCTAAATCGCAGAATGTGTACCAAAATTCTTTGGATGGATTTCAATAAAACCTATTGTATGGTCAAAGATATGGTATGGCAAATTATTTGGTTTGGGTTCATGGACCTAATTTTCTTCTCAAAGCTTTTATTTATTACTGTAGTATTATTTTATTAAACTTGTATTTTATAATATCTTCTGTCTTTGTGATTTATAGTTTCCAGTGGCCTAATTAATCAATTTGGCACTGTTTTTTTACTTAACATGTCAAGTAAGCTTGAGAAAGGCCTATTTATGATGCTGCTCATGCTCAGCCTTTTTGTTATCAAGGCATTATGAGTTTTCAGTATTGTATTACAGGTTTTTATTGATTATCCATCCAGTTATTACTGCAATTAAGTCGAAATTGTGATTATTGAAATCAAATTCTACGAAAATTATATCTTTGGGGTGTGTAACACTTTTGCATTGTATGGATGATATTTAGCTATGTTCCTTTAGTTAAATAATTTGTCAACTGAAAGTTGATTGTGATTTACTATATAAAATATTGTACGAATTAAAATATTTTTAGTTGAATAGGTATTTAATGTAATTTTATTAACAATAAAGCATCTTGTAGTGCTCCTATACTTGTTGTTGAGGATTGTATCAATAAATTAAGTGGAAAATAACCTCTCTCTTTTATTTATTTCTCCAAACCTATTACATACATACATACATAATATCACGCCTTTTTCCCAGAGGGGTAGGCAGAAATCACTTCCAGCGATTCACTTTTCACCTCTGTGGGAAACGTGACGTGACGGGTTGTGGACCACGTCGCCGCCATTCTGTCTTGTGCATTGTTTTAACAAGGTCATTGCGTTCCCACGAGAAGCAAGGATATATGACGGGGGAAGGAAAAGGGGAGGATGGATACTATCGCCTCGGATGTTGGACAGTCGTTAGTAGCTCGAGGAGCCGGGGTCGCTTACGTAGAATGGAACTTAGTCAGAGTTACTACGTTCCATTCTACGTATACGAACTGCATAGGTATTTTTTTTAAATGTTCTATTACATTAAATTAAACTAAACGATACTGTTTGTCATTTAAAAGTATAAAAATATTTATTTTGATAATTTTCCTAATGACGCCGCAATAAAATGAAAAAAGTGTGCAATAAAATTATTTTCGTTTGTCAATCGTAAGATGCGTGATTCAGAACACAATGAAGTGTCACAGGGATCATCTTAGGTGAAAAAGAGTATACATCAGCAGTGCCAGTCTGTGTCGGATTTCTTCAGGCGGGGCGTGAAACAGCAGGACTTCAAACAGGCTAGAGGTGTTCTATTGTGACGGTCGATCTCACACTTTGACCTCACGACCGCTCACCATCGGGTGGAGTGAGGTCATCTTGAACTTATAATAAAGAGGGTAAAGGGTGTCGTACTAAATAAATAATGATCTTCCAGAAAAATGACCTATAAAATTTTTAAAAATACCAGGAACCACACAAATCGATTTTATTTCTGACTTGATACATTATAAGTTGCCGAAAAAAAAGGTCTTGATAGATGGACAACAAACTGATAGTACCCGTAAGTGTTCTGTTTTTTCTATGGAAGTACAGTTCTTAGCGACCTACATAAAATATTAAAATTACATTTTGTTACTGTAATGGCAAGTAAATACCAAAGTGAGTCTGTTCAATGTAGGTATCTAAAAATCGTATGTAGGTATTTAATTAATCAAACGATACTTCCTTACCTATTATAATTATTTTATTAGGTACTAATACCGATTTCTTACATAACTAACATAAATAAAAGAATCACCTATATTTTCAACGGAATTGAACGGAAGTTTCTTCTTAAAACGAATTACTGCTGCCGCCGCTCGCGTCTGCCCTACGATCAACTACTACAAAAGTACAACCTAATGAGTCTCGAATCACGGTGTCTCCTTCTCTCAGTAGTGTTCTTCTACAACGTGATGAATAACAGGATAGATTGTATGGAGACTTTAACCAGATTTTAACCAGTTATTGTTTACGGTACCCAGAAATTGTGTTAATCGGCGTACCTGCCATACCTCCTTCACGGATAGGTACAGGACGCGCGCTGGTGAACGAGCCCCTTTAACAAGATTGTTACAAATATTCAACAAGCACTTTAACAATTTAGACTCCTCCATTAGCCCTGGTGTTTTCAAAAAACGGGCCAAAGATATTTTGCAGCATAGGGAAACAACTGATTTGCCACAGCCATAGTCAACTATAATTAGGTAGGTATTTTGATTTGTATTTATTGTAAGTTTATATATTTACTTTCTTTGTAAACTACACTGATCTTTTCTATATTAATCTGTGAACATCGCCGTTGGTTATGCATTTAATTTATATGTATGTAATTATAATCATTTGTTTCTTATGTAATGTGTAACTGTTTGTTGTTCCTAATAAAATAAAATAAAATTTATGATCTTATCCAATGAGAAAAAATATTATCCCTCAAGTTTACAAAGCGAATAAGTAAAAGCATACTTTTTATTATTGATCTGGTTTTCTTTCATGTTGAGACACCGGCCGGGACGCTGCGCAACCCAAGCTATGCTTGTGCATAGCGGCAACCTTGATTATTTTGCACAATTTTCATACAATACAAAACAAAACAGGCTACCTGTATAAAACGTTAGCAGCCACAGACAGAAGTATCAGTCAACTGTTTGGGTTCCAACGGTTCAGTGGAAACATGAGGGTTTTATTATTAAGTTGCGTCGCGCTGGCGGCGCTGGCCTGCGCCTGCTGCCGCGAGGTGTCGCGGGAGCGCCGGGACGCGGACCTGGAGGCCGCCGCCACGCACAAGGGCGGCAAGTGGGACAAGGGCGGCGGCCATGAGCACCACCATCACCACCATCATGACCACGGCGAGAAAGGACACAAGGGGTACAAGGGACACCACCACCACGAACACGGCAAGAAGGGCCACCACCACCACGAGGGGCACAAGGGCCACCACGACGAGCACGGCGGACACAAGAAGCACCACCACCACGACGACGGACATCACCACGAGCACCACCACGGCGAGAAAGGACACAAAGGACATGGCCACCACGAGGAGGGCCATTACCATAAGGGTCACTCCACCAAGGGCCACCATGGGGTGCACAAACATGACGAGTTTAAGAAGGAGAAGCATTTCCATGACCACCACCACGACGGCGGCCACCATGAGCACCACGGGGGACACCACGAGGAGCACGGACATAAGAAGGGCGGCGGCTTCCACAAGGGCCACAAGCACCATGGCCACCACGAGCACGAGCACGGCAAGGGTGGACACCACGAGAAGGGCGGCCACCACCACGACCACAAGGGACACCACGACGAGGGCGGCCACCACGAGCACCACCACCACCACCACGACCACGGCAAGAAGGGCGGCCACGAGGACCACAAGCACTGGGGACACAAGAAGGGACATTGATCTCCAATTAACCATAGGAATAATACTTGCATGTCGATGCAAATTGATTACTTAGGCCTTTAGTTAGGTTTCTCTAATTAAGCTTACATCGTATTAAGTTTTGTATTTGTTTTGTTGACTGTGATTCATTGTTATTAAAAACGACTAACAAGTTATTTTTTGTTTCCTTTGTTCAGAACTGAGAAATTCAATGTCGATACTGCCAAAAACTGTTTTGTGTTTACTCGGCAATTAGAGGTACGACAAAAACAAACTTATCAATTTCACGTCACGTTTCGACAACAAAGTTACATAAAAAAGTTGGCGGTGGTCCGTTGGCAACGGCTCCCAGCCAGATAAGTAACTCGCGTTGAGAAACTAGAGCGCCGCCCGAGACTGGCCTACATTTTAGTGGGCAGCGAATTAGTCGTGGTTGCAATACAGCGTTTTCTATAGAAAACACTTGCAGTTGCAGTACAGCTGAAATTGATACGTTTCTCAATAAACCGCGATAGTTCATTGCTGTGGGTGTTTGGTCAGCCAATGCGAGATATGTACGTTATTAGGTAAACAATTGGCAATCAGCATCAGCAATGTCTAATCCACTACTAATCATCATTAATATCTTCTATACTTATAATAAATCTGTAGAGAGGTAAATTCTGTACGTGAAATATTTTTTCAAAATAACTACTTATTCACCCCCTGGTGATTGATTATTAGTGATCGACACTGATGCCAAAAATGTAACCAGTAATTTTTTTGTCTGTCTGTATGTTCCTTATAGAAACAAGAACTACTCCACAGATTAAAAAAATCTATTATAATAGTTTTTTAAAAAAAGCATATTCGTTCAATATAACACAACGAGCTTAGCTTCCGTAGCAAGCAATAGTCCAGTCATTTAAGGTTTTATCTGCGTTTTATCTGTATTTTTGCAAAAAATCCTAGTGAGCTGAATTTTCTTATACCTACACCTTCATTATTTATTTTATTTTGTTACGGAAATTATGAAAATGTGAAAAATCGACATTGATATCGTGCCGGCTAAAAAAGGACAAAAGGTCACGAAACGTTTATATTTTCGTCGTATTAGTTTACCTACCAAGCAAACCCTGGTGTTAGTGTTCTTTCATGATCGCTTTTCGGCCGCTGACATGGTTAATGTTATGACGATCACAACAATCAGAGATGGCCTAATGACCGGGTCCACCTACGTAGGTTGATAGCTAAGTAGTAACTATTTACTTATTTTCTGCACATAAAATAAAACTGTTTAACTTTAAAGTTTTTTACCGATTATTTATTCGATTTTATATATTTAGTTAACCAGGCCTTTTTCCGCAGATTGGGGTATAAAATGCCTTAAATGACTGGACTAATAACGTCTGCCCTTTGCAGATGCCGTGCATTTACTAAATTATTAACCTCTAGACTGCTCTACGCTCATTATATGGGTACGACGACAGACGGTACTCTGATATAATAATTATATTTTATAGATTCAATTGTGGTTTATGGTCCTTTACATAGCTCCATAGCGCGTCCATCAAATACGACCGTGGGAGTAGGTACCTTATGGCGATATTATAATAAGTATGTATCTAATAACTGGTCCACATATATCAATATAAAAATATTAAATTCATTTAGGTATATTTATGCATACATGTACAGAAATGAACGGGCATTTCTTAGTTCATCTCTCATATTTATGATGAGTGAACGAATATTTTCGTAGACGCTACGGATCGTAGCGGCACATATGGTTGCGCTTCGTAGTTCATTTTTTTGATCACCTACGAAGCTTTTGATCTGGGTATGGTTAGATTTACTACTGCTACTAATTGACATTTTATACACGTGTAATATTCCCCTGCACAACACCGAGGATATGACCTGATTCAAGGTGCTTCATGGATTTCGCATATCCCTATACACCGTGAAATTTTAGTGGTTGTTTTCCCGCAGTAAAATGATTCTATCTTAGTAGTACAAAAGATGTGTGCAGTTCTTTTTTGGTAAAATCAATAAATGCCGGTTTTACGAAAGGTTTAACCGTAACTCGAAAATACGTTCGAACCGCTTTATGACTTAGGGTGTAGAGCTTCTTTAGCTTTGAGCATCGATTTCATGCAGCAAGCAGTACCTGAATACGTCACATCTTCAAAAACAACGATAGATTCTCTCGTTTTCGAGTTGGAAAATTATTATTCTGAAAAATCGAAAAAATTTTTTTTTTCCGGGGAATAATTTGCATGATTCGATAGTATTACTAAAGGCAAGTCATTCTGCCACGAGAAAACAACCCCTAAAATTTCACGGTGTATATAGCTAACATTTAAAAAAATACCTATGCAGTTCGTATACGTAGAATGGAATGTAGTAAGTTCCATTCTACGTATACGAACTGCATAGGTACTTTTTTAAAATTTTCTATTACATTAAATTAAACTAAACGATACTGTTTCCCTTTTAAAAGTTTAAAATGATTTATTTTAATATTTTTTCTAATGAAGCCGCAATAAAATGAGAAAAGTGTGCAATAAAATTATTTTCGTTTGTCAAACGTAAAATGCGTGATTCAGAACACAATGAAGTGTCACAGGGATCATCTTAGCTGAAAAAGACTATAGTCTGTACTCAGCTTTAAACTGTCCACCTTTACACTTACCTTTATCAAACAAGCTTGACCCATTTTAATATTTTAAGGGTTACAACAGGCTAGCCGACCTGTTCAGCAAATATTCGTGTTTGAAGAGTTACGGAGCTGCATCGTTGCATATGTGCAATGTATTTATCAAACTGCATCCAGTGTGTGTTTACCAGTTTCGTGAGTCTTAGGTATGTATCCCGTATACTTGGGTTGCTCAGAAAGCACGCTGGCCAAGTGCGGGTTGCGAGTACACA
This sequence comes from Maruca vitrata, assembly GCA_039566165.1. Classification (NCBI taxonomy): domain Eukaryota; kingdom Metazoa; phylum Arthropoda; class Insecta; order Lepidoptera; family Crambidae; genus Maruca; species Maruca vitrata. The sequence goes on along the minus strand of CM076914.1, from coordinate 10,799,985 downwards.
ACCTTAGAATTTCGTCGTAGGTGTGCAGGTTTGCTCTAGGCGTTTTCCTTCACCGTTAAAGCGTCGAAAAATCGTACCTACCTACATATGAAATTAAAAACAATGTTACATGGCGGGGTTTTCACTGGTAATGTTTCGGATGGAAACGACCTTAACCACTCGGCCATTGACGCTTTTAGAAAGCACATTCATCTTTAAAATAATCCTTTCTCGCTCGGTCAATCAACTACGTTTGCGGATGAATAAATTATTTCTTCTCTATTTTCCGCACAGTCCGCTAATCTCTGTCGGGTTTGGCCGGCAGAACTGATCAGCTTATGTTATTATTATTATCTCATTTGCGGCACTATCTATATTATCTAACTAGCTGTGCCCGCTACTTCGTCTGCATGAAGTAGTAATTTTAGCAGAATTATGATTTTTTGGCAATTTGTAAAAGACACAACTGGTAAAATAAATATAAAGCTATCCAAATCATTGTAAAAGTTGGATAGATGCAAATAAAAGGTGCCTATGACCGAACTGCACCGAAATGAAAATAAATAATTGGTTTGGATGAATATCCAGGAAATAACCAAATTATTATTTAGCCAACAAATCAAACAAAACTCCTAATGTAATAGTAATGTAGAGAACATAATATGGAATTAAGATTAAAATTTTTAACATTGATCAGACAAAAAAATTGATGAGCACAATATTATTTATTTTTTTATTAAGCTTATTCTGGAACAGATTTACCTCAACCGAACACCGACAGGTTAGGAGGGAATTGGGCTACCAATTCATTACATTTTTCATTAAAAAGGCTTTTTAATAGTTTACACGCGATATTAGGAGTAATAAAGTAATAAGCAAATACATAGATACTAACTGTTGGACAACTGAAAATGTCCGGGATATTTACCATGTTGTTTTGTTTTAATGAGCTCCCGATATTTCGGCACTGTTGCAAGCGTTATGATCACGCGAGCATAATATTACTTATTACGTAAGGCGATTACAAGTTGCCGTTATCGACTGGACAAAATTCAATGTGAGTTATATAGTATACACCTGGAATGCAGTGCTGTGTTGTCCGTGAGTGATTTTGAAAAGTGTGATCGTATAACGTACTTACAAGCACAGCGTACGCGAGAACTAAGTGCTTTGAAACAGAATGGTAAAATTGAGTCACCATTGAGTAAACAGAAGCGTGTCCCCTACCATGTTATCTCACCGAAGCGACACACTGTGATAAATCATTCGGATAAATTGTTGACTAACGCAGCATTACAAATACTGCAGAAGTGAAAAGAAGGAGAAGAGAAAGATGTGATACCGTGAGTGTAGTGTGTCGCTTTCGAGTTCGTAGTGATAATGCTGTGCATAGTGGTAGTGGTGTCGTGCGTAGTAAAAGACTAAGAAAGAGGGTAGACCTATACGTCTGCTCGTAGACCTACCGTCATTCTCGCAGTCCTATAGTCCTCGCAGTTCACCCGTGATCACAGTGCCGAAATATCGGGAGCTCATTAAAACAAAACTACATGGTAAATATCCCGGACATTTTCAGTTTTCTAATGTGTGTAACCATGACTGTTTAAAATTATATAACACTAGCGACCCGCCCTCGCTTCGCTTCGGGGATATCTCTATCTCTATGTAATATATTTTAACCCCGTAACAGAAATCTATTTTTTTTTATCTAAAAAAAGCCTATGACACTCAGGGATAGTGTAGTTTTCCAACAGTGAAAGATTTTTTCAAATCGGTGCAGTAGTTTCGGAGCCTATTCGAAACAAACAAACAAACCAAAAATCAAACCTTTCCTCTTTATAATATTATTATATATTATTATTATTATATTACATTGACTCCCCCGTACCCCAGTGACGCTTACATGGAGCCTACAACGCATGCTGGCTAGCTGAGCGCGGTGGTGGCATCCACGCGACTTTTTTCTAATACTTGCATTTTTAAACTCGTGATATCTTATGAATCAAATGTCCGAATTGAATAATTCAAAAAATCATAAAAAGGTATTGAAGCCGTCTTGAATATAAAGTAACTTATTTTTTTGAGGATTAATACCAAGGTACAAATAAAGAGCCCTTTCAAGCGACGGCATATAAATTAAATTTTTAGAATAAAAAACCGATTGCTGTGACATAACTATAATATTTAGACATATGCTGTCGCGACACTTTTTGTAGATTATGATGAGTTCTGCAAAGTCTTAGTAAATGGTTTTGTTCTATCTTCAATAGTTTTCGCAGCGCAGGCGACGTAAGGAATTTTTCAGGTCTATTTTTTACACCTTGGGTTACATTATTGGAGTTTTAGTAAGGATCCCTAATTTTTTTAAAAATATAATAAAGCCTATGTAACTTCTGAATAATGCAGCTTTCTAATGGTGAAAAAATTGTTGCAATCGGTCCAGTAGTTTTTGAGTTTATTCATTACAAACATACAAAAATACAAAAATACAAATCTTTCCTCTTTATAATATTAGTATAGATATAGATTTGACGTTGGACGATGTTGACGATGTCTCATAAAAAGAAATCTAATGTAATAGAACGCGAAAGTCTAAAATCTTACCTACATTTTTACGATAAAGCGGCCAATTAAAATAAATTACACTTTATTTTTAGTCTAATCAATGCTTTGGCTTGATAAGGAGCGTGATAGCTAAGACCCACATTATATATTATATTATATATAAGTATGTATTATATTTTGTACTTACGATAAAAGCTTTGCCTTTGAATTAAAAAAGCCAATAGGTACTATAAAGTAACTTTAAACTGTCATGGTAACACACATTAGAGAATTGAATATGTCGGGAATGTTTACCATCATACCATTTTAGCACTGTGTTATGGATATCAGAAGCATCACATTCAGACTCGGAATAATTACACAAATTTTTCCCCAATCGGAATTGGTGACTGTATGCGAGTAGCCGAAGATAGACGGGAGTGGCGAGCATTTGGAGATGCCAGGTGTGGACTGCTACGGGCTGCTGATAAATAGGAATATAATCCACGACTCTTGGCGCCAAGAAGTCAAGAAGTGAGAAAGTCAGGGGATACCAGTCACAACTATCTGTCCGGTGGTTGATGAACGGTATACGGGTAAGCGACCCCGGCTCCTCGAGCTACTATCGACTCAGTCCAAATCATCCGGGGCGATAGTATCCTTCCTCCCCTTTTCATTCCCCCATTATTTATCCTTGCTACTCGTGGGAACGCAATGACCTTGTTAAAACAATGCACAAGGCAGAATGGCGGCGACGTGGTCCACAACCCGTCACGTCACGTTTCCCACAGAGGTGAAAAGTGGATCGCTAGAAGTGATCTCTGCCTACCCTTCTGGGAAAAAGGCGTGATTTTATGTATGTATGTACTCTTGGCGCAAGAGTAGTAGCCCTATCTAATGCGCTAATATGGCCGCAGCATTACGGCACGCGCCAGTCGTGCGCGCGTCACGGTTCAACGACCACGGGGGTTTCACGGTCGACGTCTGCGTCGAGCTACAGAAACATTACATCGCATTATGTACTTCGATCCGCTTGTCTTCGCTTTACTGACTATTTAAAATAGCATTTCACACTTAAAAATTAAATATACCTATAGTAAATAAATAAATATCTGGGTCATCTGCCCCTTAACTAAGCAGAATTTGTACTCTGGGCTACTGAGACTGATACACATACATAGATATTTATAAATACATTTTCACATGCAGAACTTACACCGATGTTCATCACACAAATATTTGTCCCGAGTTGTAATCGAACCCACGACTCTTGCAACCGGCAGGCAGGGTCACTAACCACTGTTCCACCGAGCCAGTCTATAGGATGTTTACCATATTTTCTTGTTATAACGAGAGCTCCCCATAATTCGGCACGCGCATGCACGCGACATGGTCACGGGACATCTCATTGGTAATCAGGTAATCAATCACTTTGGCACTTATGCGACAGTGTCGTTAAAACAAGAAAACGTTGTAAATATAAATTTATTATACCTATATTTTTCAATATGTTGTCATATTACACTTCATTTCAAAAAACATAAATGTTGTCTACTACTAACAAGGTATGATAAGAGACTGGGAGATTATTCCGTATTATAAGGAGTTGTAATAAAGATTCAAAAGTATCTAGAAAGTATAATATAGTAGAATATAATATATGTACCTAGTAGTAATAACTAGTAAAGATAGTAAGTATTGGTTGTGGCCTGGTACGAGCGAACGGCCACCATCTGGGTTGTGGGTTATTTCATTTTGCCCCACTAACCCGCTCCACTAAAGGGGAAAATATCGCCTTTTGCTTTCAGTGAGGCGACTTGGAATAACCCTTGTTTATCTCGATTAGTCTTCATAACAGAATACCTGCAAGTGCTAAGAATGTAGGTACCTAATTAGAGGGCGTACCGATATCCTACACGCATTCTAATACCTTAACAAAACTTTTTTATAAAGTAGCTAGGCGGCTGTGCCCTATATATTCGAAATCGAAACTCTGAGCTGCAATTTAAAAAACTCTTTTAAACGATCCGTTACTATGTTGTTTGGCTATATTCTTTTTGTAACTGAGTTAAACCAGGTGACCGTGACATGATGTAGATGGTTCGGGTTAGGTACGTAGTATAAAGTCAATATTTCAAACCGGTGACCGGACAATATTTTATATCTACAACAATATTTCATAGTGGTAGCTGAATCTACATTCGACGTTTTTAAAATCGAAAATTGATAAATTGCTATCGGAACAAGAGAACGCAACGCTTTATTCTTTATTTTATTTTCGTATTTTTTTTCTAGTTTTAGAAAATCATCTGCAGTGACTTAGGTACTATTACTAAGTAAAAATAATCCAATCAAAAACATAAATGTGAAATGAGAGCCAAGTTCAATATTATGATAATTGCCTTGGTTGTTGACTTCAACGACAAAAGAAGTAAGATCTAAATGGGTGCCAAGTTCAATAGTCAACCCAGAAATTTATTTATAAGTAACACTATAATGAATGGTGGTAGCCTATGAAGGTCTGTCTTGGCTAGTTTCTATAAACCTACCAACGTATTATTATGTTCGATCGCTAGTTTCTACCAACAATCCAAATTTTCGGAATTATAAAATAAAAACCGACAAACACTTGTAGGCTTAGAACTTGCGACGGCTATAATTCATTATATGAAAACTAGCCAAGACAGACCTTCATAGGCTACCACCATTCATTATAGTGTTACTTATAAATAAATTTCTGGGTTGACTATTGAACTTGGCACCCATTTAGATCTTACTTCTTTTGTCGTTGAAGTCAACAACCAAGGCAATTATCATAATATTGAACTTGGCTCTCATTTCACATTTATGTTTTTGATTGGATATCATTACTTTTTGTAGAAAAGTATATATCATCGTATCGTCGTGGGTCCTTTGAAAAGGACAAATTCAAAACTAAAACTAGACTTTATGTAGGTACCTACCCTAAGTAATAAATATGAAAACCGACTATAAGTACCTACTCTTAATTGTAAATAAGTAAGTATACCTAAATATATACTTAGTGTTGTGCCTCCCCCGGTATATAGGCGTGATTTGGCACTCATTAGGTATTTATGTTAAGCGTTCATAATAGAACCTAACCTATTTATTAAAAAAATGACAGTTTTTTATTTATTCCTATGTATTCATGTAATTACCTATCTGCATACCAAATTTTAACTCTCTAGGTCATTTGGAACTGGGTTAGAATTTTGATCTGTCAGTCAGTCAATGATAAAAATGAGGATTTTTGGACATTAATATCTAAATAACTGTTTGAGATAAGCTTATGAAATTTAGAACACATATTTATCTCGCAAGTCACAATATATGAGCCAAATTTGATACGTTTATGTGAAATAGTTTTTGATTTGTGAGGGGTTCAAAAGTGGTTCCAAATGGTTCGTGTAATATTACACACGGTGCGGCTCGCCAGTTCTGTTTCTTGAACTTGGCTTGACACGCTACCGCGTGTCTAGATACCTACCCATGTTTTATTCTGATGACATATGCTTAGGTTTATAACCATATTATAATGTTTACTAGGTAGTGCCCGTTAAATCTCTCTATTTAAAAAAAACCTCATCAAAATCCGTCTTGTAGTTTTAAAGATTTAAGCATATAAAGGGACAGATAGACGCGAGAAACGACTTTGCTTTGTACTTTGTAGTGATTCATTGTCACTTATAAGGGCTTGTCCCATTTAGTAATACCATTTAGATATTAAGCAATCGAAGATAACACTCATAAAATATTAAGCTTTAACTTAGATCACATGTCGAATCTACCGCACAGGTGCATATTCCCGCGGGCTTGTATTGGTTCCTCGGGTGGTCCCAGTATTTACTGAGCTTTCGTTCGCAGTTCCCTTGGTGGCCTGCACTTGTTGCGGTCTCTGCTGGCGGCTGGCGGATCGCAGCTTGCTGCAGTTCAATGGAACGTTTTACACGCTTAAGTTGTGGCCTTTGTTTGGCCGGGACAGTTTAATAGTTGTGAGCATTTTCTTATTCCGCCAACGTATTAGATAAAAATAAAATGTTCAAACTCATATAGAGAGGATACATTTAGTAAGTAGTAGGTGAACAATCAGTGGGCGAGGACTCCTCGCCTACGGTCATGCCTGGGTGTTTGCCGTGGGCGAACTGTTCTTCTGATAATAGTAAAATAAGTAGACGACTGGATAATTAATTGGTGTGTAAATTAAGCTTTACATCAATTGAAATGTATGACAATAAGTGATGAGTTCGTTTGTTTGTCGCTTACACCTACAACCCGATACACTATTAATCACCACTCTAGACGTGAAATATTGGACTTTTCAGAATAAGTTCAGGAACAGCTATACGCAAAAATTTGATGGGTACATAAAAAAAATTTTAAAGTAAAAACAAAAAGTTAAACTTCCAAAATTATTTTCACCGTTCATGTGAGAGAACTACGTATTTCATTATGACAATTGTGTTTTCTATATTTATTTTTATTATTTGTGGTAGGTATGTAACGAATAATCGATTTTCTATTCTATTCTATTATCTAAAGATTGAGATGGAGAAACTGTACAAGATATAATTAATTTAGAGGTTATTCATTCATTACTTTTTGCACCGCCAAAACGAATTATAGCATTAATTGAACACCTACCGATTCAATAGACCCTGAATCAAGCTTATTCGAGGTTATATGGCTGACACAGTTTTAAGACCTAGACTAAGTTCGTTAATTAAACGGTTTTATTGGTGAAATCCTTGATGAAAGTAGGTATTTAAAATTTTTTAATTTATTAATATCGATGTTATCTTTAAAAAATAATTAATATGGGTATGATACTGCCTGACGTTTCGAATTTGTTACACTAATCATGGTCGCGAGTGAACTCCAGTCGAAACGTCGGGCAGTAAGTAGCAATGGATTTGATACTCTTTTTATCGCTAGTAGGCCCATATTAATTCGTTTTAAAATAATGAAAGGCGAAAGTTTAAAATCGTCGATGTTTTTTTTTAATAAAACTATTGTCTAAAAACAATCTGTCGTCTTATTTTGTTTGTTTAATTAAAGTCTCACTAACAACAATGCAAATAATAATACACATTGTATGTATGTTCACGATACTAGTTCAACAATATTGTGGTGATAGGATTTGCAAGTTGGTTGAGACAGGTAGGCGTCGTTAGGGCAAGGCGTAGGGGCCGGCCAGGGCTGGGTTTACATTTAGCACCTAGGAGCCTAACTGAAATAGTTTAAATTATTCCTACAGCTGTTATATTTAGAGCGAGTGCATATGACTACTGCTGCGTGACACAGTTTAGGCGAGAATGTTTGCCAAACAGTAAAGTTTTTTAGCCGGTCAGTCGTGTGTGTGATCATGATTTGATCGAATTTGTATTGCTGCCGAAGTATACGCAAACATACCGCTATTGCGACGTAAAGTTCAAGTCAGCGCGAACTTGCCGTAGCTTCTAGTTTTACACGTGTTTGATAAACTTAAAAGTGTGCTTACTGCTTGATGGGATTATGGATAAACTATTTTGAATAACGTGTTGGAGTTCAAGTTAAACATCGTCCAAGTAGTGGTGATGCATGAAAAAGCATTCTCTTGCTGCAACCGGAGCTGTCCCGCGGCGCGTCAATTACCACAGCTTACACAACTCTTTATATAAAACTGCTGCTACTTCGCTAGCGCCGATAATTCTCTAAGTGGTGGAGCACGTGTCGGGAGCGCATCAGAGAGCATGAGGTTAGCGTTGGTGGTAGCGTTTGTGGCCGTCGTGGCGGTGGCGCGCGCGCGGCGCCTGCCGGCCCGCCCCGGGGACGCGCCCGCCGCCGACCTGGAGCCGGCGCCCAGCGACCACAAGAAGGAACACCACCACAACCACGAGTACAAGAAGGGCGGCGGCAAGGAACACCACGCCCACCACCACCACGACCACAAGGACCACGGCCACAAGGGCTACAAGGGCCACCACCACCACGAGGAGGGCAAGAAAGGCCACCACGACAAGGAACAACACAAAGGTGAATACGACGACCACGGCGCCCACAAGAATGAGCACCACCACCACGACGGCCACTACGATGAGCACCATAAAGGCGAAAAAGGTGAAAAAGGACACAAATACGAGGAAAAAGGGCATTATAACAAAGGTCATTCGACGAAGGGCCACCACGAAATCCACAAGCTAGACGAGTTCAAAAAGGACAAAACGTTCTTCGACGAGGAGGGCGACTCCGGGCACGAGGAGAAGCACGGCGGCTACCACGAGGAGCACGGCCACAAGAAGGGCGGGCACTACAAGAAGGGCCACCACCACGGCGGCCACCACGAGCACGAGCACGGCGAGAAGGGCCACCACGAGAAGGGCGGCCACCACCACGAGCACAAGGGCCACAAGGAGGCCGCCGGCCACGACGAGCACCACCACCACCACCACGACCACGCCAAGAAGGGCGGCCACGAGCACCACAAGAAGTATGGCTTCAAGAAGGGTCACTGATCCGAGCCGCGAGCTTCACAGCATTGGGCTCGGAGTGCCCCACGCAACTGTCTCGGTGTTACGAGTCTGTTAATGTTTCATAAAACCCCGTCGTTACTCAACAGATTGCCTGCTATCGTAGCAGCTGTTTCTTGAGCAGTGTAACTTAACTGTGATTTAATATTTTCCCCTAAAAAAGTGTGTAAATATTTAAAAATAAAAGTTAAATTATTTTTTGTTAAAATAGGGTACTTAAGCTTTTATAATAATGACTTATTTATATTGTTGTTTTTATAATGTTTCTGATAATATAAGGAGAAAGTGAAGAGTCTTATTTAATAAGTCCCTCATTATTTATTTACCTATTCACGAGCCAGGTTCTACCTACTAATGATGAATTTGAAACCTAGTGAATCCGACTACAAGGTAAAAAGCGAACTACGAAATTAATAAATTATAAAGTACTAGCGGTCGCCCACGACTTTGTCCGCGTATTAATGGATTTTACTAGCAATGATGTATTAAAATAGCCTACATGCCTTGTAAAATTTGTAATTTATTAGTGAAAGTTACTTCAAATTTCTCCCATACTAATTTAACTATACGTTATTCCAGAGTGCCAGCTACCATCATACCAAATTTCATGAAAATCGGTTCAGATGTTTGAGCGTGAAAGAGTAACAAACATCCATCCATCCATACTCACAAACTTTCACGTTTATAATATTAGTAACGACTTAGATTAAATTAGAATTACTATTGCCTATTTAGTAACTGTAAAGAGAATAAATGGAATGAGCGTCCAATATTATTGCGAGCACATTGAGAAACTAATATCTGCTATTTAACGTAGGTATTTAATTTATAATAATACTGCATACGATTAAAATTACCATTAAAAATGTATTCGCTTTTGTGTGTGATGATTGTAAAATAGTTCAAGTTGGTACCGACCCCATAACTTTGGAAATTGAAATGCTAGAAGGTGAAGAATAGCTCCCTAATATTAATGTGTAGTTTGATTTAGGATACCTCATTCCTCTTTGGCACGCCTAATTTGAGAACGATTGAAACACTCGTTTCCAAATCGTTAAATTGTATGACGGTATTGCAGAAAATACAGAAGCACATAGGCAGCTTGTGCACTTGTGCAGTATACTTAAATCAATTTTGAAATCTCTTTAAGTGTTGCAAATAGCCTACACGAGTGACACCCTTTGCAGTAAGCTGGTATTTAATCCTTACTAATATCCTTATCCTTACTTATATTATAAATGCGAAAGTGACTCTGTCTGTCTGTCTGTTACGCTTTCACGCATAGATTACTGAACCGATTTAAACGAAATTTGGAACAGATATAGTCCGGAGCCTAAGAAAGGACTATCCGACTGCGCTATAAAGAGGTAATGTTTTACCCGTTAAACATCTCTACGCGGACGAAGTCGTCACAGCCCAAACCACTGGACGGATCGAGATGAAATTTGGCATGCAGGTAGATGTTATGACGTAAGTATCCTTTAAGAACGGATTTCCCGAAATTCCCACGGGAACGGGAATTAACGGGAAAATCCTGTTGTATGAAATATATTAACCGCATAAGTTAGACGCTTGAAATTTGGCATGCAGGTACCTTAATTAATTTAAAGCTTAGTTGCAACAGGATATTGTAAAATTCCCACGGGAACGCGAGTAATAGGGAAAAAACTTTTGTATGAAAAAATCTTAACCGCGTAAGATAAATGATTGATATTTGACTTTTTTTTCTCGACTACTTTGCTAGCGTACGGACGTGTACAAGTATTTTTAAATTAAATAATTATTTTATTTTGGTGTGACTGACGATTCCCCGGAGCTTCGCCCCAGAGCACACAGTGGCTGCAGGACTGCGCCCCTCGATCTCCTAGGACTCCTCAGATCGCGCTTACACAACATTGCACCGCGCCGGGTTTGAACCGCCGACCACCCGTAACACAGGTGAGCGCTCGGACCATTAAGCCATAGAACCAGGCGTGTGGCGCGCGAAATTTGCAACGACGCTCTGCAGCTTACGTCATGCACGGGATATAGAACGGGCGCGCGCTATAGCCATCTCACTCACGCTCCGCTGCAACGTTCCGCGAACTGTCATCGTTCCTCGGCTTATCGCTTATCGTACTCGGCGCTCTGTCTACAAATAATTATTCTTAAGAGTTAAGTAATACAGCTTGAAATGCTTTGTCAGGGCTGCAATTCTACTTTGGAGGCTAACAACTTCTTGAACTGCAACACTTGCAAGTCGGATCTGTGCTTTCCATGCTTAGGCCTAACGAAAGAATCATACGAATCGCTTACCAAGGCCCAGAGAAAATCGTTAAATTGCCCTTTTTGTATGAATGTTAACAATGAACGCAGACGAAGGACTACTGAAGACACTCCTTGCCGCGGGCGCCAGCTCGTCCAAGAGCAATCACTACACGACACCACATTTTCTGATGCTTCTCTTAACTCCGCGACGGCCGTTACTGGGGGAAATTCTGCGTGTGCCAATTTAATGAAGGAGCCGGTATCGATGGAGAGCATAGGCCAGCTTTTTGATTTAAAAATGGCACCTGACTCGACTATCATGATGAATTTACGATCGGCGCTTAATAAGGACATTGAAAAAATGGTAGCTGTACATGTAAACAGAGCTTTGACGAAATTAAGGCCGAATTCACCAATACTACCGATTATCTATCAGCTGAACAAAAGGACCTGAGGTCTGAGATTAAAGTAAAAGATGTTGAAATTAAACAACTACAATCCGGCCTTATAAAATCCCAGAATGCTCTCTCTAAGCTGCAGTCTAGGCTATCGACGATCGAGAAGATCTCACGCGACTTAAACCTGGAGATTCACGAGGTCCCCGAGAGCAAGAACGAGAATCTGTCGGCGATGTTCAGGAAACTTTGTGATTGTTTACGGGTAGATATCCCTGAGAGCGAAGTAAGAGCTTGCCGTCGCGTCGCTAAAATGGATACCTCTTCTAGAAGACCTCGTAATATACTGATCACTTTCTCGTCACAGAAATTTCGGGATCTCGTTTTATCTTCGGTGACTCGATTTAATAAAGCTCATCCAAAGGAGAGACTCTCTTCAACTCATATCGGCTTCACAGGCGAGACTCGTAGAATCTACCTAGCCGAACATCTCTCTCCCGAAGTAAAAGAAATTCATAGTGCAGCGAGGAAGTTTTGCAAAGAAAATAATTATAAGTTTGTTTGGGTCCGTTTCGGTCAAATTTATGTCCGGAAAAATGAACAGAGCCCCCCTTTAAGGATCATAAACATTGAATCTCTTAGTAAATTGTCATAATCTGTTCACTTTTCTGTCCTGTTATATGTTACTTAATTGTTTAGCTTCTAATAATGTTTATTAATGGTTAGTGTGTACTACCAAAATGTGAATAGATTTCGTCCTAAGCTTCCTGATTTTTATCTCAATTTATTAAACTCTGATTACGACTTGATCTGCTTGACGGAGACTAACTTAAATACAAGTGTATTTGATGGTGAAGTTGTAGACTCTCGCTATTGCCTATACAGAAAAGATCGTGTGGATTCCGATTCTTCAAAGATTGAGGGTGGTGGCGTGCTCATTGCGATAAAAAAATCATTTCATGTCATCCGTCAGTCAGATTGGGATAGTGGTATGGAGGATATCTGGTTCACTATAAAACTTGACACTTTCAATTCTCCTGATTTAAATGTATGTGTTTGCTATCTTCCTCCCCATCTAAGCCATGCAAAATTTGATTATTTTTACTCTAATTGTCAAAAAGTAATGTTAAACAATAAAAGGGAAGGCAATTATTTATTTATTGGAGATTTTAATACTCCTGAATTTAATGGTACATCTGTTGATGCTTCTTTGCCCCCTCATGTCACTCATAACAACCAAAAACTGTCACTTTTACATGAGTTTATCTCTCTTAGTCACTTGTACCAGTGTAACAACATAACCAACAAAAATGGACGCACTCTAGATTTAGTTCTTTCAACGGTCGAACTTCTTGTTGTGAAAGAGGCCAACCCTCTGAGCTTGGTGGATGGGCATCATCCAGCTTTAGAACTAGAATTTCCAACAGTATCCTCTCGGATAAAATGTCTTAAGAAAGCAAATAATAAACGATTCAACTTCGCCAAGTGCAACTACGATAGAGTACGGCACGATTTGAACTTAATAGACTGGCACGAGGCCTTATCATGCTCAGACTTGGACTTGTGTACCGACATTTTTATGGAAAGCTTTTTGAAATAATAAAAGCACACTCCACTGGTAACTGTTAAGTCTCAAGACTATCCGATCTGCTATAGTAGGGCACTGATTAAATGTAATAAAGAAAAAAATAAATTTCACAGACTCTACAAAAAATTTGCCAACCCCGTGATTATGACTCGTTTAGCTTATTGCGCGAAAGGTTCAAGAAAATGGCTGATCATTGTTATAAACAATACTTGGTTTCCATAGAAAAATCGATGCGTGAGAACATTAAACAGTTCTGGACGTTCGTTAGTGCTAGGAAGGGTAACGTTTCAATACCACATACGATGAAACTTAGCGACACTTCGTCGTCTAATGGACAAGAAATATGCGAACTATTTTCAACCTATTTCGCTTCGGTGTTTGAAATAGATATCCAAAGTAGTTTAACATCATATCCATCTCAGCCTAGTTGCGATCGATTTTTAAGTCAAGCTGTGGGTACACTGTCATGCGTCCAGGTTAGCGAAAAAGACATAATTAGTAAAATAAAAAAGCTAGATAAAAATAAAGGTGCCGGACCAGATCTGATTCCTCCTTTATTTATAAAAGCATGTGACGATGAGTTGTCTGTTCCGTTGGGTATCTTATTTAACAAATCTCTCATCAATGGGCATTTTCCAAAGCGATGGAAAACGGCTCGTATAATTCCCATCTTTAAAAACGGTGACAAGTCGCGCTGTGAAAATTATAGGCCAATCAGCATACTATCATGTTTCGGTAAATTGTTGGAGTCTTTGGTGTACGATTGTTTATACGTGCATTTTAAGCCTCTACTGTCGGATAAACAACACGGCTTTGTAAAGGCCAGATCAACCGTCACCAATCTCTTAGATTACAAAAACTATCTTTGTAGTAGCTTTGCCGCTGGTGGCCAGGTGGACTCTATATATACCGATTTCTCAAAAGCCTTCGACAAAGTTAATCATAGATTACTTTGTGACAAACTTGGAGCTTACGGTATCCATGGAAGCTTGTTTCGGTGGATAACTTCTTATCTCAGTAATAGGAGTCAAATGGTGGCACTGAAGGGGTTCACCTCGTCTTTAATACATGTTACTTCTGGAGTGCCACAAGGGTCGCACCTAGGTCCACTTTTTTCATTGTTTTCATAAATGACCTGGTTGAGCGTCTTTCTTGCGAGTGTCTGTTATACGCAGACGATTTAAAAATATTCAAAACAATCACTTCCGAGAACGACTGCAGACTCTTGCAAAAGATCTTACTACTGTAAACGACTGGTGCCAACTTAACCATATGTACCTCAATATTAGCAAATGCTTTATTATAACATTCACCAACAAAAAGCATGAAATCGTCTATGACTACTCGATTAATAATCGGGTCCTTTCAAGATCCAATGTTGCAAAGGATTTAGGAGTTTTATTCGATAGGAAGTTATCTTTTCGACCACATTATCAGCATATTACCACAAAAGCTAATCAACTCCTAGGTTTCATTTTTAGATCAACAAAAGGTTTTAAAAGGCCCCATAGTCTGATTTATCTTTACTATACACTTGTTAGAAGTGTCTTGGAGTACGCCAGCCCTATTTGGTCACCATACTACAAGGCTCACATTGACGAGATAGAGAGAGTGCAGAAAAAATGTTTGCGAATGTTATGTTATCGCTTGCAGTCAGGACGTTCGCTTATCGACTACGATACTAGATTGTCCAAATTTTATGTACAAAAATTAGAGATACGTAGAAAATACTTCGATTTTATCTATTTTTATAAAATACTTCACTCAATTTTAGATACCCCACATTTGCTTTCCAAAATATGTTTAAACACAAGTCACAGCGCTCGTAGATCAAATAAAACCAATGTCTTTGCTCTCCTTACCTTTAAAAACAACACTTCGTTTTATAGTCCCCTTGTTAGAATGGCTCGTCAATATAACGAAACAGCAAAAAATCATCCCGAAATTGATGTCTTTGAAGCACAATTTAAACAATATATTAAAAAAGTGACTAGTGTCCTCCATCCCGCTCCCGTCGGACCCAGCTCTGGGACTGGCCGGCATATATGCTAAGTGTTGTTGTTTTTTGTTTTTTGAATTGTTAAAATTACTTAGTATTAATTTCTTTTGTACAATTTTATGCATACACATTTATCTGGATTATGATCTAGATCAATATTGCCTGTATCATTAATGTTTTTTTTTTATATTGATTGTAATCTGTCGTGTGTATTAAAAAAAAAATAAATAAATAAAAATAAATTTGGCATGCGGATACCCTAATGAACGTAAAGCTTACTTGCGATGGGATATTACAAAATTCCCTGGGGAACGGGAGTTATTGGGAAACAACTTCTGTATGTAAAATCCTGTAGTCCATGCGAACGAAGTCGCGGGCACAGCTAGTGAAGTATAATTTATTAAACCCTTCAAGCCTTTAAATACCGTTTAAACCATTTGTCAACACCCGGCAATATACCTACACCGTGAAATTTTAGTGGTTGTTTTCGCGCAGTAAAATTATTCTATCTTAGTAGCACAATAGATTTGTGCAGTTCTTTTTTATTAAAATCAATAAATGCCGGTTTTACGAAAGGTACAACCGAAACTCGAAAGCACTTTCGAACCGCTTTATTACTTAGGGCGTAGAGCTTCTTTAGTTTTAAGCATCGATTTAATGCGGCAAGCAGTAATTGATTACGTCACATCTGATAAAAGAACGATAGATTCTCTCGTTTTCGAGTTGGAAAATTATTAATTTGAAAATATGAAAAAAAAAATTTTTTTAGCGGAATAATTTGCATGATTCGATAGTATTAGGTACTAAAGCCAAATCGTTCTGCCACGGGAAAACAACCACTCAAATTTCACGGTGTATAGCTTATAAAATATGCAGCAAAATTACTAACAAGCAAGCATACTTTTAGGTATCACATAATATGTATGTTGCTTAAAATTGTAGACAAATTGTAGTTTTCTAATAAAATAATATATCTTACACAGATAACGCGAGTCCACACGCGGTTGTGAGTACTATATGTGTAATCCATTGATGCTGCTCTTACTGTAATTAGCGAGCGAGTCCTGGGGCTTAGCCGCTGGTTGTCACACGCTGGATTTATGGGCGCGCGCGCTGTCACAGGCTAAGCCCGACGACTGCGACGGATATGGACCGCGCCGGAACCCGCTCGGCGTTTAGGCACATACATTGGCACTAGTTTCGGTTCGACTAAACCTCAGTTACTGTATGGCACGTATAGTAAGATGCCGTCAACTGCCACCGATAAACATTAAGCGGGTAGCTACAAATGCTCTCTTCAACTTAAGTATCGGTATTCCCCATCTATTTAGAAGGTGATAAATATAGCATACACTTAGCCAAGATAAGAAATATATAGACGGGTTTTTTATGCTTTGTTTTTGTACCAAATATATGATTATTCTACCATTTTCTATTTACCTAGTAATCTTAGCCCACTGTATTTTTATGGCTTGAAAGTCCTGACATAAGTAAGTTAGATTTCTATTTATTTAATCATATTTTTAAATAAATGTTTTAACTTTACTGTTGATAAAAAAAAAATATATATTCAAGTGTTTGGGTAAGTATTAGATATTTACCTAAACTTAAGCTTATACTTTGAATACGGAATAATAAAATTATGCACTATCTCTCACTTCATTATGTTACATTTTATGAACTGAAATAAATATACCACCCATTCACCCTTCATCGTCACGCTAAAATTACTAAACTCTTAAGACGCCTGATGGACTTCTTTCTGATGAAATTCAAATCAATGTTTATCGCTTCGAACAGTTTTCTGAGTAGGCGTCTCCAGGGAGTTTTATTGTTTGATTAAAAAATTGACCTTGACTGTACACGTGCTGAAACTTAAACAGAGTTGAGCGTATTCGAGAATAGCGTTAAGTTGTTTCGAGTAAAGTCGGACGCAATCACACATTCACTAGACAGAGCGCCTGGTAATGGAGTAAGAGCAATAGACATGTCCCCTGTCCCTTGTGGAAAAATAGGTATTTATTCGGTTTCATTCTCTTTTTTGGGTAAATAATTGACATATTCTGATATCCTATTTATGTTGACTTTATCTTGTTTGCAATAAAAACGTGGTAAAAAGGTACTAGGGGTACTGGGGCCCAAAAATCTCATCATTCATTCATTTTACGGACGGCGAGCCAGGACTTGGGAATGAGTTGCGTTTGAATATACATAAATGCTTGGGTGGTTGGTATGTCTCGGTCTCGGGTTATTGGGAGGTTGTATTATGAGAATTGAGACGACAAACTAGATATACCTAGTAATAGTTAGGTGCTATTAAAGGTTTTTTTACAAGCGCAGGTAGCTCTGCTTACGTAGATGGTAATAAATTTGCTTATGATTTTCTTATCTAAGTAGAGCTCTTAAATTTTTAATCGTGATGATCGATATGAGAATTCTCATAACGACTGGCTGACAGTAGAACAGTGGTAAGTGATCCTAGCTACGGATTCAAGAGTGTGGGTCTGGAACAAATATTTGTGTCACGATCATCGGTGAGTTAGATAGGTAGAGTTAGTTAGAAACCAGAAGTGAAGTTGATTAAAAAAAAAGAAAGAGTAAACTGCCCGTAAGTAGAACTTAATTTCAAAAACCCATACACGATCTACTGATATGTTCACACCCTAAGGGAGACGTCCGTCTCGTCCGAATGCCGCCGTCCTAGAGAGCGATTGCCCCTGCGCAGCGCCCAAGGCGCCCGGTCCCCACCACTCCGATCGGGCCATGTGACGTCACGATGACGCGCTACTAGGCCCCGCCCCTTTGGACATTATTTCTAACATAAGTAAATTTGTGTATACCACTGTTGTTTCTGATATCCCTAACACAAGTGCTTCAGCAACTTATTTCGGAATCAGAACAATGTATGTGATATCACTAAATCAATATTTGCACATTTTGAAATTACACCGTTATCGCAGAATTTCGGGAAGTCTTCTGAAAACCCAACAAAATTGGGCGCATACATACATACATAGATACAGGTCAATCTGAGAACCTCCTTTGTGAAGACTCAAAACATACTATAGGTATTGATCAAATTAATATGCAAATCATCGAAATTAAAGGTCCCCTTTTTTATGTTATTTATTACTTACTTTATGAATTCCTAGTGCTTTATTTCAAAAATCTGCAAATCTCTTTATTTGAATATTTCTCAAGATGAGTTAATTGGTTAATGAATTATTCATAGACGTAAGGTCTGATGACGACTTGTGCTGTCGACAAATCGTAGGCAGGCGAAAGGTTCTGTTGGCGAAGCAACGATATACTAACGAAATGTTGTGTCGGTTAGCAGTCCTGTGAACAAACTAATGCTGGAGACCATTTCCAGACTCACTCAAAAAACTGTTACAAACGGGACACTAGACACTGTTCCACCGAGCCACTGTCAACTTGTTATTAATTTATTTATAACAAGGCACACCAACATAATGTTATAAATGAATAAATAAATATTAAATATTTCACAACATCACAAACATTGATCTGATCATGGTAAGTAGCTTAGGCACTTGTGTTACGGGTATCAGAATCAACAGTGGATACATAAATATACTTAAATAGATTTAATAATACACCCACACACGGAACAAACACCGATGTTAGTCACACAAATATTTGTCCCGAGTGGGAATCGAACCCACGACTCTTGGAACCGAAGGTAGTAAACCTGGGTCACTAGCCACTGTTCCACCGAGCCAGTCAAATGTTATTTATAGTTATGAATTTTACTTCTAAAATTCAATGTGCAATTAAAGCCAAATGTGAGCTCTTTCCAGACTAGATTTAGCAAATATTTGTGTGATGAACATCGGTGCTAGTTTCGTGTCTGGGTGTGTTAATGATTTATACTTTCTGTACACCACTCTTGTTTCTGGCAACTGCCAGTACTTAAGCAACTTAATTCGGAATCGGAATAATTTAAATGATTGCTGTGTGATATTTATATTTATTTAGTTATTCGAGCGTATCCAATTTAAAATAATATTTCTATGATATGCTAAAATGTAAACAAAGGGATTTAAAATTAATCAGCCATGGCGTTGTAGGTAATTATCAACACAACGGCTAACTTAATTAATGTGAGTGAACGCTAATAGGACCAAAACAACGACTGGGTAGTTTCGCAAGCCTCTTTTAATACTTTTTCATTATGTCTTTTGTTTATTTTTGTACAAGACGGCATCATTGTGTAGTAGTGAAATAAAATAAATAGGGGTAGCTCATTCTGAGAAATATGTCCTTGTATTTTTTATTAAAAAAATGTTGACTTAACAATATACCGTTTTAGTTGTTAATTATATGGAAAAAGAGCAGAAAGTTGATGCACGGTGCGATTTTTTCTTTGGAGACCGTGGTTGCGGTTGTATTTCAAAACTAATGAGACCGGGGTGCGGCGCGGTTAAACAGCCGACGATTTCTATATTTTCTATATTTTATGTATATTCTTATTGTAAATATCCTATATAAAAAAACAAAAATTATATAAAGTAAACTGGATTGATCTTTTAATTTGTATAGAAAAGGCGTGTGTTTCGTATGTTTTATTCTGTATTGTTTTGTAATTGTTTAATTTAATGTGTGTTAAGTATCTAAGACCTATTGTAATTTTTGATTTCTGGTTAATTAATTATGTTACCTGCTCATTATTGTATTGCATTTTTTCTATGATAAGTGTTTAAAGTTATTTCTAATTAAGTGAAAGTGTTAAGATAATTTATTTCTATTGACTGATAATTATTGTTTTTCTGGTCAACGCCACCTATTAGGTAAAAGGGTATTCGCAGAATACCAGTGTCGTGGCACACTGTGTCGCGACAATAGCTGAGCGGGGACCTATTTGGTACTATTTTATATTTTAAGATTAGTTTAAGAAATTTGTTACCATAATATTTTAAGATAATTGTACCAAATAAACAGTTTTCTATTCTATTCTATTCTATTCTATTCGATCGCGAACGGTTGCGAGCGATGATCGTCGGCGGGCGAGAACGGCAAGAGGTGCAGTGCAATCAGTTGAGAACTGGGTTCCCGCCAAAGAGTTTGCACGGTTGAAATGCGGGGAAGAAACCGTGCGGGCCGCGGTAACTGCAGCCTCTGCGGATTGCGCCTGCAAGCTTTGCGGTCGAAAACCGCGTCGTGAGCACCGACTTAAAGACCTATGTAATAGGTACCTGTCCAGATAATCTATACTAATATTATAAAGCTGAAGAGTTTGTTTGTTTGTTTGAACGCGCTAATCTCAGGAACTACTGGTTCGATTTGAAAAAATCTTTTTGCGTTGTATAGACCATTTATCGAGGAAGGCTTTAGGCTATATAACATCACGCTGCGACCAATAGGAACAAAGATACAATGGAAAATGTGTAAAAACGGGGGAAACGCGAACGAAGTCGCTGGCACAGCTAGTTATTCATATTCTGATATTATTTCCTAATTTTTAGTAATAATATCAACTTCCTTATAATGTTTAAAAAAAATGTCTTCAATTTGGCTTTCTCCTATAGAAAAATTTTATTGGGCCTATAGAGATTTCTGCGAATAGCCTTATAAGCGAATGGTGGTTTCGGCGAAACATTAATTACTTTAACAAACTTTCGACTAACCGAGCTGTCGGTAAATAAACGTCGGCTAAGAAAAACTGAGTACCTACAGTAGCGCTACCATGAGTTAGCTATCGAAATTTACATTAAAACCTATCGAATTGTTTTTTCATACTACCGATTTTGGTTCTTAGCGGTACCGCTAGGGGCGCTGTACAATTTTTCATAGATATTTTTTACATAGGCGATATCGAGTCTGTCACTTTTAAACTCTAGGTAGCGCTTCGGAAGTTCGGCGAACAGAGATTTCATTTTACAATTACAACTATTTCGCTTAAGAGATTTTCTGGTTCAGTTGGTCGCAAAGAAAAATAGGTTTCTTGCCACAGTCTATGTGCCATCTAATGTCATCTCCAGCTTGTTCGTGCCCGCTGAGCGAGGTTGGCTCAGATAACGCGATACGTTTGGCCTAATACTGGGCCGATAACGATAGATTTTGCCATCGACTCGATAAGAAGATTTTAGCACTGTAGGATCACTCACGTTCGATTAATTATCATAAAATAACACTTTTTTACACATGTTTTATGATCGGCGTCGAGCCCAAAATATTCTGGCGCGTGCCATTAATTCGCCTACCCTGACCTATAGTTTATCAATAAAATGTTTTTGTAATATTTCCATTGTATTTATTTTGATGATGACACATTCTATAAAACACTTATTGGGTTAGTATGCAATAACAACAAATACCTAAATAAAATTAAATCGTATAAATCTATGTACAGGCACGCCGCGCAGTTTGCGACGGACACTAAGTCAATGTCCTTTCTTGAAGCCCCAGTGCTTGTGGTCCTCGTGGCCGCCCTTCTTGCCGTGGTCGTGGTGGTGGTGGTGGTGCTCGTGGTGGCCGCCCTCGTCGTGGTGTCCCTTGTGGTCGTGGTGGTGGCCGCCCTTCTCGTGGTGTCCTTTATGTCCGTGGTGATGCTCGTGATGTCCGCCATGCTTGTGACCCTTGTGGAAATGACCACCCTTCTTGTGCCCGTGTTCTTCATGATGACCACCGTGACCCTCGTGGTATCCCGACTCTCCATGTTTGTCGTGGAAGTGCTTGTTCTTCTTGAACTCGTCTACTTTATGAACACCGTGGTGGCCCTTCGTCGAGTGGCCTTTATGGTAGTGCCCTTTTTCCTCGAAGCCGTGACCCTTCTCGCCCTTCTCGCCGTGGTGATATTCATCGTGGTGGCCTTCATCGTGGTGGTGGTGCTTCTTGTGTCCGCCGTGCTCGTCGTGGTGGCCCTTGTGCCCCTCGTGGTGGTGGTGTCCCTTCTTGCCGTGTTCGTGGTGGTGGTGTCCCTTGTAGCCCTTGTGTCCCTTGCCGCCGTGGTCGTGGTGGTGGTGGGCGTGGTGCTCGTGGCCGCCGCCCTTCTCGTGGTGGTGCGAGGCGGCGGGCAGCAGGTCGGCGCCGCGGCGCTCGCGCAGCCCGCGGGCCGCCGCCAGCGCCAGCAGGGCCAGCACACAGCTCAGGGCGAGAGCCACCTTCATTGTCGCCGTTGTATCCGTCGGACCGTGATATACTAACGCTGTTGTTATTCTCTACGACCACTTTTTATAGACACGGCTCTGTTGTCTCGATGCTGTATTGGCTAATCGTTGCAGCCACAGCTGTGTTTGCACTTAAGTATCAAGGTCGAATATGTTAGGGTAATACCAAAAATCCCTTTTCACGGCCTCCTGAGTCATAAATCACCCTACATATAATGTAATTAATGATTTGATTTTATGTAATAATTAAGGTTCAAACAATTGAAGCAATTGAATGTAATATTGTGCTGGTGTTTGAATATAAAACCTTTTTTGCTTTTTAAAAAATAACAAGTTATTTGGCCAGTTTAGTCTATTAAAAGGAAAATTAATATTGTAACCGGAAAAAGCCCTTAATTAATGTGTTTGTATTTTTAAACAAATTAAGAATTGAATAACAATTAAAATTTTGGTTAACGTAATTAAAAAAATTGGCTACAAGAGAAAGTACCAAGTTTTTGAGGGAGACTTTGTAAAAAAGGTTATTAAATTGTAATTGTTTTTCTTTATAAGTTATGTTGTAAAAAATTAAAGCATCTAAAATAGGGCAATTCAAAGATTTTTCCGTCAAAGATTATTGTCGCTGTATTGAAATAGGTATTATGATGATTGTAATTGTTGGTTTGTTTACATGGTTTTATGTCACATGTAGTAGTTTAATTATTATGATATTTTTTCGGTCCTGATTAGCAGAAAATAAGTATTGGCCAATTTCATACCGAAATTGGCCGGGACCAGTAGACTACAAGCCCATGAACTGAAATGAACCACCCTCAATTACGCTTAGGCTCTTAATATATCGTAAACTAACTCTGAGCGCTATGTTGTGATTTCTGAGCGGGAAAGGTGTGTTCACGAGTAAATAAAATAAATATTGCACAACATCACATACATTGTTGTTTGTGTAGAGTAACTTTTATTTCCCTTTGATTGCTCCTTTTGTAATGTATTCAGAGTAATATTGACTTTAACATATGTTAATTTTTACAAACTGTTTAAACTATACAATGCCATTGCGGTGTTCAGCTATGATCGGGGCGCAAATTTAACTGTTATCGTACCTAAAATATTTTTTGTATAAGCCTGGATTTGTGTTCTGTTGCTGTACCAAATAAATTGATCTGATCCCGTGGTAAGTAGCTTAAGCACTTGTGTTACAGATATCAGAACCAACAGTGGGTACACAATTAATTTAAATATATTAATTAATACACCCAGACACGGAACAAAAACCGATGTTCATCACACAAATATTTGTCCCGAGTGGGAATCGAACCCACAACTCTTGGAACCGTAGGTAGTAAACCTGGGTCACTTACCACTGTTCCACCGAGCCAGTCAAAAAAACGAGTGAATGTAATTTTTCAGGTACAAATGAGTTGAAAATGTACGGCATTCATGAGTAAATTATCTGTTAATGTAACAAAACGCATTACTGCAATCTAAACACTCAATCTAGAGACCTTACTTAACATTAATTTGTGTGAAGGTGGCTAATAATTGCTGTCTAAATATAGATGTTCTAGGGAATGTATATAATAATAATAATAATAACAACCAACTCAACCATGATATACCCTGAAACGGAGGCTCACTTAGCCTAGGCCCGTGGCCCATCCGTCTTACCCACCGAAACGTAAAAAAATTCGAGGACCTCATATCGTACGAGGGAAAATAGGTAATAATAATAATAATAAAGGCGTAGGGATGTGACGACCCCACCGCCCCCTGGTGAGAGTCGCTGATTTTCACACCAAGAAAAGCAGCGACTAGAGAGTCGCTGCTTTTCTTGCACTGGCAGAGGCCAGTGCAACCAGTCTCCCCAGGGCAGCTTGTGGCGGGCTGAATGGGATTGACATCCCTTGGGACCCATGCCTCTGAGAGTCGACCAGGCCCCTCTCTCCGCTTGCCTTAGTTGGCCGGTAGGAGTGGACCCCACGGGGGCTGCAGGACTCTCACCTCTGTCTTGCCTTAGCCGGCCGGCCAGAGTGGGGCGTCAGAGCTATATGCTCGCAGGGTGGAAGTGAAAGATGTATAAGTCGTGAGTTGGCACAGTGGCGATACGCCACTGGGTATAAAGCGGTGTACACCTCTCGGCACCCTGAGCCGCTCACAATAATGTTGCCCCCCGTCGCTCCGGCCTCGTGCCACGACCAATGGGGGGCCCATGACAGTGAGTGGCGAGTCACCGCCTGCCCAATTTAATCGTGTTTATAAACATAGATCGGGGCATGTGCCATAGTCCTTCCCATAGTTACGGTTACCCAGTCCACTAGCACCTCAACCCCATAGCCCTTATTATTTTCCCTTCCACCCTATTCCATAGTTCAGCACTAACCGGGGGTTGTCCTTGGCTGCATTTTATAGTGTATACAGGGATAATCGTCGGCTGGTGCCACTTTACATATAGCATACAAGTCATAAAAGGGCCTCTACGTGTTGGCTTTGGCCCCACGCACGCCTCTCAAAAATCCGGGACTCTGTAGCCCCGAGAATATGACTGATAATAATAAAACGCATTTATTGACCACAAACAGAAGAACAACAACAAAAAAGAAAAAATAACACAATAGAACACAACATATATTTGTGGTCAATAATGCAGGCATTCTATCGCTTGTATTTCGTGGAACAAGCGCGGAGCCAACCGGCTTCCGACGCATGCTCGCGCATCCGTCCGAATAAAAATGTATCACTGTTAAGCAAAATAAATACTACCTTAAGAACTCTTAGTAAACTTATATTTTCTTTTTAGCTGTATAAGTGCGCTCCACTCCATGTGTATCCTACCGTTACGCGTGTCATTAAAAACTATTTATTATGGGTTTACATGCGATAAACGGAGTAGCAAATACATACCTACTTACAATTCGACGTTTCGACTGGCTTACACCAATCCAGGTCGTTTGCGTCAGAACCGGAGGATAATCAGGGTTTTTTTAAGGGTTCCGTACCTTGGGTACGGAAAGAGCGGGATTCCATTACTAAGACTTCGCCGGCCGATTGTCCGTCTGTGACCAGACTGTCAAAGTCCAAGTCCAGTCCAAGTGATAGCTTGTCAATTTTTTTATAATAGGCTGACAAGATGACCTCACTCCACCTTATGGTAAGCTTTATAGTCCAGTCAAATTAGGTAAAAATCTCGGAATTCGAGATACCCAGCTGTAAGTCTGTAAATACTTAGATATTGACACCCTAAAAGTGGTCCCAAAACCTACATATTGTAGGGTGTACGCAACTATTAAATTTTCAAGGTCAAATGTCACAAATATCAGTTTTATGAACTTTTGAGCGAAACGGGAAGTTTTATCATAAAAAAGTGTAGGAGAAAATTACTTATCTTATATTTATCTATAAAAATTGTCTGTACGTTTTATTTCTAAGATTCACCATTTCAGAGATACAGCGATGCAAATAGTTGAAAAAGTTGTATTTTCAAAAGCTTCCAGGCCCACGTGCGATTGTGCTAGACAGTTAAAATTTTCACGAATGATGTATTTTAGTAGCCTCTATAACATCTTATACTAGAAAAAGCTTAAAACCAATGTTTTAGTGGGTTCTCATACAAAAAATAATGTTTTTTTTTTCTCACACTTGGCTGGTTTTTAACGTGGTTACCCCAGTAAATCTATTCCAGACGACACCTTTTATACATGAAGAACACGTTGTTTATAAGGAAGCCTAGTTAAATAATTGTTTTGTGTTGTTTTCAGTATTCAGAAGATTTAAGATTTCTGCGTTTCATTCAATTAAATTTGGTTAATATGGATCTTCACGTTCAAAATAGAGTTAGATGGACAGTTAACATTTTTAAAATGTATTTTTTTTCATTTATACTTCAAACAGAAATTCTAATAATTGGTTATTTCGTACTTTTTGACCCATAATAAGCAGTTTAAATGTACTGAAACGTATATGTATAGTACTAAAAACAACATAAAACAATTATTTAACTAGGCTTCCATATAAACAACGTGTTCTTCACGTATAAAAGGTGTCGTCTGGAATAGGTTTACTGGGGTAACCACGTTAAAAACCGGCCAAGTGTGAGAAAAAAAAAACCATAGTTTTTGTATGAGAACCCACTCAAACATTGGTTTTAAGCTTTTTCTAGTATTAGATGTTATAGAGGCTACTGAAATACATCAGTTGTGAAAATTTTAACTGTCTAGCACAATCGCACGGGGGTCTGGAAGCTTTTGAAAATACAACTTTTTCAACAGTTTGCATCGCTGTATCTCTGAAATGGTAAATCTTAGGAATAAAACGTAGAGACAATTTTTATAGATAATTAGATGATAAGCAATTTTATCCTACACACTTTTAGGATAAAACTTGCCGTTTCGCTCAAAAGTTCATAAAACTGATATTTGTGACATTTGACATTGAAAATTTAATAGTTGCGTACACCCTACCATATGTAGGTTTTGAGACCACTTTTAGGGTGTCAATATCTAAGTATTTACAGACTTACAGCTGGGTATCTCGAATTCCGAGAGTCTTACCTAATTTAAGCTTAAATGACTGGACTATTAGTGAGATTCAAATGTGAGGTCGACGGGCACAATAGCCCATATTGAGCCTGTCGCACTAACCGAGGGAAAGGGGGACGTGAAAGAGGAGACCGTTGCTGCGGCAACAACGAGACAAGACGCGGAATCCTGCATTGGTATTGAGCTGTGCGGGTCAGAGATGGCCAGTCCGCCGAACGGAAGGGCCCCCGCACCACGGTTTCTACGGGTGTCCCTGGCCGGCGGGCTGACCCACTCCGCCCGCACAATACCGCCGCTAAGACTCCACTGGTCCGCCACTTGCCCTTGGGGAATAATGGTCCCCCCTGGCTCCGGTTCGTACAGTGCTGATCCCGGAACGCGACCTGACCGAGAGAGGTCAGAGTCACTTGGCGGGTTTTACACAACTGTATGGTGGTAACAGCAACCGGTCCACAAAATGTCTCCCACCTGAAAGAGTTGTTACAGATGATGTATTTCTATTGCTGCTATTGGGACCGTGGTGGGCATTATTGACAATATATTAATATTTTAATTTTAGACGATGATACTTTGGACGATGTTAATCAGTAATATTTGATGGTAGTCACCAATAACGTTCATTTTTTATCTGTGAGAAATAAAGGCTTATTTCTGGTGACTACAACTTTGTTTCGTGCCATCATCCACAAAATCCATAACATAGGTTATGGATTTTGTGGCCATCGTAGTATGAAGCCCAAGTAGTTCGCCAAACTTCTGTCACGGCAGCGGTGTACAAGGCAACTTTGTCTGTTAGCAGAATATTACGTAAATATAATTTACAGGGTTAATTTGTTAGGTAAATAAAAACAAACTAAAATACTAAATTGTAATAACTTCTAATATTATACAATATACATTACAGAATTTGTTACATTTACTAGAAAAATATAGGAGTTTGAGGATTTACCAGAATACAACTTAAGTAATAATAGGTAACTACTAAGGTAATAATGAAGCGAAAGTGGTGTGCCAGGACCGTAGCACATGGCAGGAAGTGATCTCTGCCTACCCCTCTGGGAAAAAGGCGTAATTTTATGTATGTATGTATTAGGTAATGTCATCAACGTGATGACATAAGATTTTGGGAATTTTATTTAAAATGTCATAAACTTTCAGTTACTACATTATTACGAACACTATTTTTTTCAGAAACGATTAGAACAATCAAATCCAATTGGGCAATTAAATCCATATTGTAATATAGAAAGTCAAGTCAGCGACAAAAATTTACATTTTGCCGCTGCGAGAGCTGTCATGTGATCCACCAGCTTTTCACCATGCCAATAATAATAAATAAAAACCAATGTTCAAAGGGTGATCTTAAACACTCTTAATAAAGAAATTTGACGTATAGGAAGTGGACCTTCCTTTACTTCCGGTTTATCGTTATATTTTATGCAGAGACAGTCATACTTTTATTTATTTTTAAATAGCTGTGCCCGCGACTTCGTTCGCGTGGACTACAGGATTTTACATACAGAAGTTGTTTCTCAATAACTCCCGTTCCCCTGGGAAATTTGGAATATCGCGTTACAAGTAAGCTTACGTTCATTATGGTACCTGCATGCCAAATCTCAATCATCTATCTTACGCGGTTTAGATGTTTTCATACATAGTTTTTTCCCTATTACTCCCGTTCCCGTGAGAATTTTATAATATCCTGTTGCAAAACTAAGCTTTTATTAATTAAGGTACCTGCATGCTAAATTTCAAGCGTCTAACTTATGCGGTTAATATTTTTCATACAAAAGGATTTTCCCGTTAATTCCCGTTACCGTGGGCATTTCAGGAAATCCTTTCTTAACGAATGCCTATGCCATAATATCTACCTGTATGCCAAATTTCATCTCGATCCGTCCAGTGATTTGGCCTGTGACGACTTCGTCCACGTAGAGATGTTTAACGGGTAAAACATTATTGCCTTCCCAGGCGATGGGTGGTGTGATTATTAATCCTTAGTAAATTAACCATATGACCCAATGTAATGCCTGGATAAGTTTCAACATGAAAGTTACGTTTTTCCTGAGCTTTGTTTAACATTTAGGATACGAATACACATTCATAATAAATGAATTTAAAGTGGATGAAAATCTGCAGAAGAATCTGGTATAAGCGTGCGAAGCGTATGTCATAAAATATAATTTTGCACATTTTCACCGGTCATTGAGTTGTCACTACCTCCAATGTGTACGATTATATTCGGAAGAACTAGAGTCAAATCTCTTATGTAAATTATGGAGATTTCATCTATGAATCATGATGATGATTATGTAATCCTTAGAAATACAAGCTTATTTTTTATTAGTTTTAATAGTAATTTGGTGTAAAAAAAGGACTACAAATATAGTAACAGGTCATCAACAAGTCAACAATTAACATGATAGAGGTGGGTTTCCATTCAGCCGCTCTTGTGTCCCCAGTGCTTGTGGTGGTCGTGTCCGCCCTTCTTGTCGTGGCCGTGGTGATGTTCGTGGTGCTCGTGGTGGCCGCCCTCGCCGTGGTGTCCCTTGTGGTGATGGTGGTGGCCGCCCTTCTCGTGGTGTCCGCCCTTTCCGTGGTGGTGCTCGTGGTGGCCATGGTGCTTGTGACCTTTGTGGTGGTGACCACCCTTCTTGTAGCCACCTTCATGGTGATGACCGCCGTGGTGTTCATGGAATCCTTTCTCCCCATGGTGGTCATGGAAGTGCTTGTCCTTCTTGAATTCGTCGTGCTTGTCGACTTCATGGTGGCCCTTTGTGTCGTGACCTTTGTGCCAGTGGCCGTGTTCCTCGTGGCCGTGGCCGTGGTGGCCTTTTTCACCGTGGTCATGGTGGCCATGGTAGCCCTCGTCGTGGTGGTGGTGCTTCTTGTGTCCGCCGTGCTCGCCGTGGTGTCCCTTGTGCCCGTGGTGGTCGTGGTGGCCGTGGTGTCCGTGGTGGTGCTCGTGATGGCCCTTGTGGCCCTTGTGACCGTGGTCGCCGTGGTCGTGGTGGTGATGGGCGTGGTGCTCGTGGCCGCCGCCTTTGTCCCAGCCGTGGTGGGACGCGGCGGTGTCCAAGTCAGCGTCCCTCTTCTGCCGCGACTCCCAGGCCGACGCGGTCGCCAGGGCCATGAGCCCGAACACCACTATGCTACTCCTCATTATCAGACTTGTTGCGGTTGCTGAATGATAGTGACATCGGTTACAATGATTTTATATACCAAATAGTTTCGGAGGTTAGGTAATGTAGCGTTCGGTAGAATCAAGGTGAAACGATCGGATCTCGAATAAACCATATTGGTTTCAGGCCATTCGCTGAAATAATCATTTTGGACATAGATCCTATGATTTAGCCGGTGCACTTTCCGAGAACTAGACACAATAGAAATTCAAATGAAGATGAGAACTTGTTAGGTATGTTACTATAAATATTTCATCACGTATTCGGTACTATTATGTTATTTCAGGAACTAGGTAAATATTTTAGACGTTATACGTCGTATCTATTCTGCCTTAACCTGTAGCCTCAATTCTCTAAAGATACCTCTTAATTACAAAAACCTAAGAAAAATAACGTTCTGTAATTATCTCGTTTTCCTCTATATATAACTGCCTCGCCGGTCTATTGGTAGCAAGCGCTGCGTTAGGACCGAGAGGTCCCCGGTTCGAGTCCGGGTCGGGCAAAATTTGTGTGAGTTTTTCTGAAATGAATTTACTCAGCCCGGAGTTAGAAATGGCGGTTGAACGCCCGTGCCTCGGAAAGCACGTTAAGCCGGTGGTCCTGCGCCCGTTCTCTCGTCGGTCATGTCGGATTGCCGTCTCACCGAACTACGAGAGTAAGGGAATAGAGAGTGCACTTGTGTTTGCGCGCACACTTGTGCACTATAATATGTCCTGCGCACCTGGTTGATCTCAATTAAGGTCGGCTGCCATAGCTGAAATCGGTCGGACGCCTTATTTTAACTACATTTCAAGAATAAACTTTTGCTTATAGCTTTTCAATGTAACTGCCAAAAGGAATTTGTGGAAATGGAGCCGTGAATTCTTCTCAGATTGAGAAAAAACAGAAATAGTTATTGAGATTTTTTTGCGAAGGAGTCCATTTTTGTCCATAGATCCATCGATGTCCGACGTCCAGACGAATTCAATTTAATGAAACATGCTAATATATAAGGAACTAGTGACCCGTTATCGCATGTCTTCCTAAATCCCTCTATCTATTAAAAACCCCTTCAGATTCCGTTGCGTAGTTTTAAACATTTAAGCATACATACGTACATACATACATACACATACGTACAGACAGACGGGGAAAGTGACTTTGCTTTATACTGTGTAGCGATGTACGTATGTACAAACAAATGCAAACACATAATGCTCTTTGCTCCCTATACGTACTTAGTTACCTACGAAAAAATGTTTCTTTTTTAAACGGTTTTATGTTTTTAATATTTGAATAACATTAACATTGCCGGTTTTGGTGTAGACTTAGACAGTTTCAAGTAGACTAGATTATGCAAGTCATACATGTTGTTACCTAATGTGTATTTTTTAATTTGAAATTCACATATGGTATACAGGCAAAGATGGAAAAAATCGTAATATTTGATGATTTTTATAAGTTCGAACTATTTTACAATAAATTATTTTTTTTCTGAGGAAAGAAAAAAAAGCGTCGATGTGCGAGTGAAAATCGTCGATGGCCGAGTGGTTAAGGTCGTTGCTTGCTATGCGAAAGGTCGCCAGTTTAAACCCCGCCACGTACAGCTGTGTGTTAAAATTAGAAATTCATATGTACGATTATTCGACGCTTTAACGGTGAAGGAAAACATCGTGAACCCACATATGAAAAAATTCTAAGGTTGTGCAGTCGAACAACCCGCACTTGGCCAGCGTGGTTGACTAAGGCCTTATTGCCCTCCAATATAATAACGTTGGCTCGAGCGGGGGCACGGATATACGATATTGACATATCGCCTGGTGCAGGCTGTTTCGTAATGTACGCTGTAAATTCCTGTATCGCATCCAGCAAGAGGACTTACCCATCTGCCGGGCATGTGGAGCGGACGTGGATATGACGGATCATACCAGCCGGCCGGATCGGCTTTTCGAGTGTCCGTCGTGGTCCCAGGAGAGGTCGGCCCTTACATCTGTGGCCGGTCAAGTACTCTCTCTTCCTCAACTACTTAGTGGGATGGTAGGGAGACGAGAAGTTTGGGTGGCAAATGCTTCCATCTGCGAGTCCGTCATGTTGCAGAAGGAGGTGACGAAGCGTGAGAGGGAGAATGACCCCTCAGCTCCAGCGCTCAGAAGGCGTAGACCGGGGCGCGCGCGGCGCATTTACCAGCGCCAGACAGCGCACTCCAGCGGAGACCAGCAGGCGGCAGGCGTGGGGACACCGCCTCCTGCATTGCACAGGCCTCCGTCGAGGGACGGGAGCGACTCCGTGTACTGAGTCGCCCTGTCATCCCCCTCAGTGGGGGACTTGAGTGGAGCCCGTTAAAGGCACTTCAGCCCAGGAGCAGCTGCCGGTCTTTCCATCTCAGCACCGGCAGCCGGGAGTCCCACGCTCCACCTTGGATAAACCCCTGACCAAGGTGACGGTGCATTATGCATTCTCCGCGTTAAAAAAAAAGGCCTTATTGCCCTTGGGCCCCAGCAGTGGGGACGTATATGGGCTGATGATGATGATTTTTCAGGAGCTTGTTTCATAACGTGCATATAAGTTCGAATTGAAAAACAAAATGTATTGGTTAGTTAGGGTCAGCGTAAGGTTAGATCGAACTTTGTGGGGTCACCGCTCTTGTCCCCCGTGCGTCGCCACGTAGGACGTGGGCACGCATTAGCGATTCCTCATATAGCACCCCCTGGACGTGTGGCCCCTTTAAGTGCTCCACGGCCGTGGTTCACTTCGCCCTCGCCTAGCTACGCCACTGTCTACAACTTTACCCTTTATTTTTTTCCTAGAAACATAAATTAAACAGAAGCAGAAATGTACGAAAATTCGAGGATTTTATTTTCAAATGTGGACATGTCACATTTCAATGGAATAAGTCAATTGTTGAGGATGGCTGAAAGGTTTCATGTTACAAAAGATTGCAAGAAATAACTGAGAAACCGAGCTTAAAAATAAAAACATACTATGTATGACAATCAACGCGGGAAAATTTCGGGGTACATAAGTATTTCTGCCCCGAACATTTGATTTTTAAAGGTTCCTAATACACATTCACCCAAATTCGACAAAAAACATGGACATATATTTTAGTTCAATAGTTATGCAGTTGTTATGTTATAAGGTACTCTAGATCCAAATTTGCACCATTTTCAGACCTGTGCTAACTTTGTAGTAACGAAAAATCACAAAGATTTTGAACTTTTTCTGATTTTTTTCACATAAAGTCCCTAACTGTGCGTTGTTACGAAAAAGTTCAATGGCGGTATCAAACCACAAATTCAATTGCACACTTAAATTCAATAAAGTAAATTGTGTAAGTTAAATATTCATCTAAATTCTGCCCTTCAAAAATGTGTGAATTTCGACAAAAAAGCGAATTTCAAGGATTTGATTAAAGTGCAACACTATAAATATATGTAGTCACGTATACAAAGAGAAGCCTTGGCTATTGAACTTCCACTTTCATAAGTATGGGAATTCTGCAGCTAGGGTAACGTCAACACTATTTACATTTGCCAATATTTTACGTTTAGGTCCTTATAGTATTCAGCAATATTGCATGAACAGAGCGAGGGCACATAAATTGCACTACAAGTCACGCTAAAATATCTAAATTCCCAACCTGTATAAAATTAGTCTTTTATCTAAGATTCCGCGTCTGTTTTTCTGGACCTCGTTCTTATTTCTCTACAGTATCCGAACCTCACATAAAATAAAAACTGCTTGGAACATGTTCTACATTTTTGTAAACCATTCTGCACATTGTATAAGTTCTAAACTGATTGATGAGACCTGACAAGGTCGATTGTATGGTAAGGGCGTCGGATCTGCTTAACTGTCGCGGGCGATATTACTTAATATCATTCAATCTGCTACGCAATGCTGCGGTACTACGGAATGTGACACCACAAATATTAAGTTAACAGGTAAGTTCAGAAACACAGGAAGTGTAGTTAAGTTTATACTAGTACTTACGTATTAATTTTGTAAAGAAATTTGTAAACTGGTGAGATTGGTAAACATAATGTTTCTGTACAGATGGCTTTGTACGCCGATTCATTAAATAACACACCTTTAACCTTAATTGAGAATAATAAAAAAGCAAATACAAAGGTCACATCACAATCTTAGGTATGCAGGCATTTATTGAATAAATAAAATCAAAGCATAACTCGCACTTATGACAAATTTAATCCAGTATCACAAAATATCAACAATAACAAAAAAATTAATCTCATCAATTAACATGAATCAAAACACTTATTTATGGCCCTTCTTGAATCCCCAGTCCTTGTGGTCCTCGTGGCCTCCCTTGCTGCCGTGGCCCTGGTGGTGGTGGTGGTGCTCGTCGTGGCCGGCCTCGTCGTGGTGGCCCTTGTGGTCGTGGTGGTGGCCGCCCTTCTCGTGGTGGCCCTTCTCACCATGCTCCTGCTCGTGGAAGCCGCCGTGCTTGTGGCCCTTGTGGAACTCGCCGCCCTTCTTGTACCCGTCCTCGTGATGGTGGCCACCGTACCCCTCCTCGAAGCCGGACTCTCCGTGCTTGTCGTGGAAGTGCTTGTCCTTCTTGAACTCGTCTATTTTGTGGACGCCGTGGTGGCCCTTGGTAGAGTGTCCCTTGTGGTAGTGTCCCTTTTCCTCGAAGCCGTGTCCCTTCTCTCCCTTCTCGCCGTGGTTGTGTTCGTCGAAGTAGCCTTCGTCGTGGTGGTGGTGCTTCTTGTGTCCGCCGTGCTCGCCGTGGTGGCCCTTGTGCCCCTCGCTGTGGTGGTGGCCCTTCTTGCCGTGTTCGTGCGCGTGGTGTCCCTTGTAGCCTTTCTCGCCGTGTCCGCCGTGCTGGTGGTGGTGGTGCCCGTGGTGCTCA
Source organism: Maruca vitrata (assembly GCA_039566165.1). NCBI lineage: Eukaryota > Metazoa > Arthropoda > Insecta > Lepidoptera > Crambidae > Maruca > Maruca vitrata. The sequence goes on along the minus strand of CM076914.1, from coordinate 10,765,010 downwards.
TCGCCGCCACCTTTCTCCCAGTGGCCGGACGCGGCGCCCTCCAGGTCGGCCTCCCGCCGCTGCCGCAGCCCCCTAGCGTGTGCCGCCACCGCCACCGCAACCAAACAAACTACTACAGCAACTCTCATCTTCCCGTTTGTCCGTTTTCCTCTTGAGCAATGATTGCCAAATGATAACTGTTACTGTTTTCTCTTCGGTTATATAGTATTGCCAATAATACTGTACTTCTTTTTAATGTCAGGGTAACATAATGACCGTCACAGGTGCGCGGTTGACCTGAATTAGTTAGTCACAAGTAAATTCACTATTCATTCACCTTCCGTTACATGGATACATAGAATTGAAATATAATTGAACGCATAACTAATTGCAAGTTGCAACTTGAATAAATATTTTGGTGCTAATTGTTGTGATTGTTTACGAATTACCATTATAACACTTTTTATAAAATGGTAGGTAATTATTTTTTAAATACTTATTCATTAAGAAAACAATTACCGTATCAAAGTGTCTTACGACGTGACTCAACATGTATTCAGACAGAATAAACAACATACAAAAAAAACCAAAGATAGATGAAATTATTGCGTATTTTGTTATTTGTGCATCAAATATTCATTCATATTAAAGGAATTGTATAATTTATCTATGCTTATGCGAAACTAAGGCCAAAAAATATAAGCATTATCTGTACTTCGGCAAAATTTAAATGTATGGATAGGAATAAAGCACTAAAGATTGATTACGAGTAGTAATAGACTTTCAAAGGACTTTATCCCGAAAATTCCCTTATTTAAGCGGATTTTCATACAAAACTGTAAGCATGTCGTTCACTGCAACTCGATGCAGCTTTTAATTAATTAACACTGTTTGCATTATAATAGTCTGCCTAGTCATTTTTTATTATTATAGTCTTTTAAGGCTGTCCTCAAATAATTAAAAAAAACAATAGATCAGTTTATAGTAAACAAATAGTTTGTTTTATCATCATTCATTAATGTATCATGTTTTATCTATTATAAAATGTATCCCTAGTGTTAAGACTAGGTGTTACCTTTTAAACAATAGGTTCTTCATTCTGATATTACGTGTATTCATTGGGGTTAATTAAATCCGTCTGATTATAGCTAAAATCTGTTGTATTATGAGTCTACATGCGATATGAAGAGTACACATAGCTATTTACTGACCGACGTTTCGATTGGATTGTACCAGTAATGGTCTCTTTTTAACGCGTGTAGACCCATAGTATATGATTTTTAATGTAATGGAACGCAAAAATCTAAAATCATATGTTCATAGGTAATGTAAAGAAAAACATGGGAAGCTCCGCAGGTTGCTGCAGTTTCCCCGCAGTCAAGGGCAGCCCATGTCAAGGTTGCATTGCGCAGGCGTCGCCCCGATTTTTATTATCTTTTATTAGAATAAGTTTCTTGTGCTTGGTTTGTTTGCGTCACCGTGTGCACTGGAGCGGACACGCTGTGCAAATGGCAAGCCATAGTCAACGCGCACAAGCCAGAGAGCTACCAGTTTATGTTTACTTTACAAAAATATGACAAAAATGCGTTACTCTTTAATTTGTGTTGCCACAGTTGCTTCTCATATCCGTAACAGAAGTCCTTTAGCAACTTTGCTCTTTATGAGATCAATGTATGTGATGTTAAATGTTATTATGATATATTCATTTGATAAGCAACGTAACCCTATTGAGCAGTCTGTACTGACCTGGGTTTGATAAAAGTTACTGATCGGTAAGCAAGCAACGTTAACGACCTCACTGTAATCACTCATTACGTTGTAACACAGGTGACTGGGGACAGCGAACTACGATTGCCTTTATTTAATTAAAAACAAATAAGTAACAGTCTACTAGTTAGCAAACTTCTAATTGTTCATTATTAAATTAATTAGGTGTCTGCATTATTTTCATATTGGAGTATGTTTGTAGAAGAGGTTCAATATAAGCCACAGTGTAAGTTAGTAAGGTAAAATTATTTCTACTGTGATTGTAAGTAAATTTCACGTATACGAACGAATAGCAAATCTGAATTCAGATTTGCTTTATACATTTTTTTTTTTTTTTTTTTTTTATAATAGGCAAACAAGATGACCACACTCCGCCTGATGGTAAGCGGTAGTGAGATCCAAATATGAGGTCATTTTGGCCACTCCCGGAATAACAAGTGTGTTGAGGTCTATAAGGAGATTTTGCGAAGGAAGGTTGCGTCTGACAATGTTGTTATTTCCAAAATACATTTACCCTGTCGTTTCGGGACATAAATATTGTTTTTCTTTCCATTTGTAGCGGACATCACTAAGGTTACTTTATGTATTTTTGATCTTATTTCTTGGCGTGTCGGTTGTAGATGAATACAATGAGTATTTATGTATATATAAATCAAATATCATGTTAATAAAAATATCTTACCTACATATCAATGGAGATCAACATAAAAATAATACACACGAATAAATGAAATTTATTGTTATAGACCAATTACTCTTCGATGGAAAAATAACACATTAAATTGTAAATTATTACAATTTTTATTTCATTTCAAAATAGTTTTCTGACCTTCAAAAGCTTTTTTAAAATTAATAGCTAAAATGTACATACATATAGCGAATAGCTGGTTACTTACACTAACTAACTAACTAACATAACCAATTCAGTAAACTCGTTATCTTTGGTCTTTTTTTCAGTGCGCGTTCTACCCAGGGTACAATAAAATAATTAATAGGTACTGACAAAAAGTTCATTTTGATCGAACTTTAAGTAAATGTAGAAACTTATCCAGTTTCTTGACCTGAATTTTTGCAGACCGATACTGACCTAAACTATTAATCCGTAGGGTGTGACGGTACCTAGCTAACGTACGTTCCGTTTTGTCAAAATCACGTCCCACCAAAACTAATTACAGAGTAGTATCCAGTAATCCCACTGTACTGACTAAACCTCCAATCCGATCCGTTAAACTCGTGGGCCAGTTGCCAATTAACTGTCTCTATTAAAAAGATGAAATATCATATTATTATGATTATTACGCATTTCTCCCTTGAAAATGTCAATACATACCTAATAACATCTAATCATTTATGAGTGGGTAACATTTAATATAATCACGGTGATGTATGTAAACTCGTACATACATGAGTAGTTTATTCAGCATAATTATCAATATTTTCTCTTGCCTGGAAGGAAGCACCTTAAAATATTATTAAATAGGTTCATGAAGAACAACGGCAAATTCTCATATGAGGAGTTACGAACAAGATTATTCATTTGCTTACGATATTAAGTACTAGCTGAGTCAGCGAATTCGTCCGTGGCTTTCCTCGTTTTTTACACATTTTCCATTGTTTCTTTGCTCCTATTGGTCGCATCGTGATGTTATATGTATAGCCTAAAGCCTTCCTCGACAAATGGCCTATCCAACGCAAAATATATAACTACTGGTTCGAATTTTTTCAATTCGAACCAGTAGTTCCTGAGATTACCGCGTAGGTATAAACAAACAAACAAACAGACCCTTCAGCTTTATAATATTAAAAAGCGTCGATGGCCGAGTGGTGAAGGTCGTTGCTTGCCATGCGAGAGGTCGCCAGTTCAAACCCCGCCAGGTACCAATATGTTTTTTAAATTTGAAATTCAACGCTTTAACGGTGAAGGAAAACATCACATCTGAGTGATTTTTCAACGGTGTGTGAAGCCATGTCAGAGGCCTACGGGCGGTTTAAACTCTGACACCAGGTTGTTCATCAACCATACGATAAGAAAAAGAAGCTTTATCATATTAGAAAGGATAATGTACTTCGCTCTCAGACTTTGTTCAAGTTAAAATAAGGGGGAGTTAAGGGGAGGGCCGTTAGATTGAAGGGAATAGAAATTATGTCCTGTTGCTTTGCCGAGACAGGCACTGGAGCGGCGCGCTGCGCGACGCAATGTTTGCTTGCTCTCTTGCAGCTAATTAACGCCCGAGCCACTGTGTCCAATTGTCGATAACGGAATTATTGTGTGGAGGGGCTTCGTTGTTACTGGATATAACGCAATTTTAATCTGTTTTCTAGTCAGATAACTATAAAGTTTGAGAAACATTAAGTAAGTAAGTTTGAGTTAATAATGTTGTCCAACCGATTTCGGCTATGACGGCCAATTTCTATGCAGATTAGTCAACTGTATAGGACATAATATAGTGCAAAAGTGTCTGAATGCAACAGAAAAGTACTCCCTTTCTCTCACTTCCGCAGTTCGGTGAGAAGACATGACCGATGAGAGAACAGGCGAAAGTGCATTCCGCGGCACTAGTGTGGTGCATCCCCCATTCTGACTCTAAGCTGAGCATTTTCACTACAAATTAAGCTCTCGGCCGTCCCGGGACTCAAACCATTCTTTACGCGGCTCATGCCTCCAAATACCTGCCTAATTTCAAAAAGGTTATTAATAAATAATAATAAAGCTACGGCTTTCATCAATCGCGGGAAATTAATCAAATCTGCAAATTGATGTAGTTCGATTAAACATGCGAAGCTTTTTGTATGTTTGAGTTTGGGTATTAATATATTTTTTGAATAAACGAGAAATCTGTTTCGGTACTGGCAGCGATAAATTAATATTTGATTACCGAAATAACAAATGCAACATCTACCACTGTAGATCCCTGCATTTCGTTAATCAATGCTATTTCCGCCAAAATTAAATTCTAAGTGAGGCTGGTAAAGCTCGCGGTATTAATTAATTAATTCGTTTTTTTAATTGGGTTTTTAGTATTACATAGAGCTCTAATGTAAATTTAAAATTGGAGATTTTCACATTTAAGCGCGGCTGGTCGGGGACTTGAACCCACGATCTTGATCTTACGCACCCCTACCAATTAAACTATCCAGTGTTACGGTTATGGAAAAATTAACGCGATTAAGTAACGCTGAAAATCAGTTTTAAAAATTTTAGGTTTAAGGTCGTATAAATGTCGTGGCCAAATCGATGAATTGATCATTTCATGAAATGGTTGGCCATTTCATGAAGTGTTCACGTTTCATGAAATGGCCAACTAATGGTGGCCAAATCATTAAACGATAAACATTTAGCGATTTGGTCACCCACGTTTGGCCATTTCGTGAAGTGTTCACGTTTCATGAAGTGGCCAACTAACGGTGACCAAATCATTAAACGATATACGTTTAGCGATTTGGTCACCTACGTTTGACCATATCTTTCTATGTAACCGTGTTTCATGTAAATAAATAAATTATTTTATTTAGTTTAGAGAATTATTCGCATTTTTGTTGAGGACAGAAATTTCGTCTTCGTTTGGAAGGGCCGCCATTTTTACTCAAACAAAGCGCTTACCCCAGTATTGCCAAATAGGTGTATTTTTACTGCCTAAAATACTAAACATCCAAAAACTTTTGTCCAAATTAAATGTTCTGTAAATTTAAATTAATTTTATAAAAATCTCGTTGTTTAACCAAAATTTTTGATATGCTATAAATATGCTATTACTATGCTTCAAAGATAAAATAATATGCTAAGCACCAAAAAATATACCAAATTCAGCACTTTGTGCAACAAATATTCTAATTTGGCAACACTGGCGCTTACAGCACCTCTACCGGTAGGCAATGAAACAAACAATTCCACGATATGATCAATTGAGATTGATCGTTTCATGAAATAGCAGTGCATCTAGCTGGCCCAATCGTCAAACGATTTCTTATCATTGATCTGACCTGGCCACATCATGATATGGCCAACGGACAGTGAAATATTTCATGAAACGTGAACACTTCATGAAATGGCCAACCATTTCATGAAATGATCAATTCATCGATTTGGCCACGACATAAACATTAGGTATTAGTTTCAACTTTATCATAAATCCGAGGTTTAACAAAAAATAATCATAGATGAGCATTCTTTTTTTTTAATTACATTGACAACTGGATTAAGTAGCAAAAATGTACCCGGCCCGTTTATAAATTTGGATTTCATAGGAAAGAGGTCAAAAAGGGGTTCACTGTTTTAAAAAATTTTCAAGTCAGGGGATACCATTCACAACTATCTGTCCGGTGGTTGGTGAACGGTATACGGGTAAGCGACCCCGGCTCCTCGAGCTACTAGCGACTCACTCCAAACCATTCGAGGCGATAGTATCCTTCCCCCCCTTGTCCTTCCCCCGTCATATATCCTTGCAACTCGTGGGAACGCAATGACCTTGTTAAAAAAATGCACAAGGCAGAATGGCGGCGACGTGGTCCACAACCCGTCACGTCACGTTTCCCACAAAGGTGGATCGCTGGAAGATCTCTGCCTACTCCTCTGGGAAAAAGGCGTTAAAGGATTTTATGTATGTATGTGTATGTAATATTTACATTTAAAATTTAAAATAACAGTTTGAAACATTATGAACGGATAAGTCAAAAATATGTCAATTGGATTTATCTGTGAAAGACATTTATTTCTATTTTTAATCGACTTCAAAGAATCTCAATTCGTTTGAATGTATAATATTTTTTAAGGATATCATTTATGCAGCATTTCATCTTCAGGCAAGATCAAAGATAAGGCGTATTCATATTTTGTCCGGTCAAAATAAACGAAAATAAATAGTAGGTGAGCTTGCCAAAATTCACATGGAGCTGAAAATTTGTGGGGGTCTTGTATTTCACATATCTCTAAATCGAATGGTTTGCGCGAGAGACACTTCCGAAGTGATAAAATGTGTATAATCTTTGACATCATTATGGTGCAAGTGCCGTACAAAAAAAGTATGAAAATAATTTTGCGATGACACTTCATTTTTACAAGAATAACAAAAAATAAAAACCGCCTTCAAAAACCCGACAAACTAAAAATTACAAAATAATCTAATAAGAACATTTAAAATTATCTGGGTAGGAATTTGATATGTGTTTGAAGGCGGTGCCGTTTGTATTTCGTGCAGATATGTAAGCACAGTGTGTGTTTGTTGTTCTAAATATATTGCCTTCAAAAACATATCAAATTCCTACACAGATAATTTTAAATGTTCGTAGGTATTATATGTATCTATTATTTTGTAATTTTTAGTTTGTCGGGTTTTTGAAGGCGGTTTTTATTTTTTTGTTAATTTTTTTTTCCTTACTTTTTAGTGTTCCACTTGATATTAAAACTAGTAAACTGAATATGCATACAGTTTTGAAAGAATTATCCTTTAACTCCTAACTATTAAGGAGTGGTTAAGTGGTTCTATCATTCATGGATGCCATTGTTAGAACTGGACCAAATTGCTATGGGACCAAACGGGAAGCACCAGCTTTCAAATGAAACCTAAAACATCCAAATAAGTTCACCCAGGCGCGGAAGTTTTGAGGTAACAAACATAAAAAAAACAGACGAATTGAGAACCTCCTCCTTTTTTTGTAGTCGGTTGAAAATGCGAAATATCAATATTTGTAACGTTGATTGATTTTTCCAAGCCGGATCGGTGGGGCCTTTAAATTATTTTTTGTCATGATGTGTTTAAAAACAGCTCTGCGTATTTTTTCAACATAATTGATTTGACCTGATCAAGTTCCAATCTCTTCCAAGTTGCTTATGGGCTCAACGGTTTAGGCAGAATCTTAGCTTTAAGGATGATGGAGCATTCTAAATTTACTTGCTAATTTTAGACTTGCTTTGTTCTACAATTTTATATTTAAGATTGAAATATGTATTTGGTCGTGATGAAGCGTTTCTATGGAGATTTTTATATAATGGTAAAATAAAAATATACTTTGCTCAAAATTACAATTATTGAAAACATAAGAGTGCAGTGGTCGTCAGAGTGGACTTTATATTTTAACAAAAATAATTTGAATTGTTTCTATTAAAAATGATAATAATTATTGTAAATTGCTTATAGTCCGGTCAAATTAGACCAAAAAATAAGAGTAAAGTTACATAAATTCCCACCAAGCTGAAAATCGGTAAGATTGCTTAAAATATCATTAAAAACAAAATTTGAAAGTTCCCCATCTTTTCCCTGTAAGGAAAAAATGTTATTCAAGGTCAAAAGTCAAAAAATTAGTTTTTCGCGATATTCAGCAAAACGGTAAGTTTTATTATAAAAATACCTCAGACAAAAATTGTAGATTATAAAATTATCTACAAAAATTTAATTTATACTTTTTTTTCTACGAGCCACCGTTTTTGAGATATAACGATTCAAAAAGTTGTAAAAGTTGTAATCGTCATAATATGCACGAGTACGCCACGTATATTACACGCAATAAGTGGCTGTGATACGACATCTGCATTTTACAGGAGGGGAAAAATAACAGTTTTCAAACTATTTGAGAAACAAAATTTAATTGAATGTGCTGAAGTTTTTAGAAATAGTAATTCTACTCGACAAGAAATTATTACGTACACGTACACGGAGAACGATAAGGATAAAGGATATGAAACGACACCGACCGACCGGCCATCTAAGATGGCCTCCGGTCAAACAAAAAAATATTAGTTTTAATTGATTAAAAACACTAACCGGTGAAACGAAATGCCATCAATTTTAAAATTTGAGCTCTTGCTATCATTTCCACACCATCTTATGATGCAAGGCGCCATGGCAACAAGGTTTTTAATTTTTTCTGAAAGCGAGCGCAGAGATGTTCACGGGTCTCAGATCTGGTCGTTACTAACGAAGCATCAGTGGGCGTGGTTTAACATAAGATCTATTTATCTGATGTGTTGTCTGAAAACGCTCGTCCTGTATTAGGAGTCTATTGGGTATGAAGTCGTTGTTGGAACCAGTGCATACTTTACTTCCACCTGCGCCAGAAAAACTTTTAAACTCGATTTTTTGCAACTGCAAAAAGGAATGCAGTGCTAAATGTGGTTGCAAAAAAGTCGGATTGTTTTGTTCTCCCGCATGTACGCATTGTCAAGGCCGGTCGTGTTCTAATATTGAATCACCAACAGAAGAGGATCCGTTTGATTCCAACAAGGCAACATGCGATACATCGCTATTGACGCAGTTTACATGCACTCAGGATGAAGATGAAGAAGAACAAGAAGAACAAGAACAAGACGAACAAGAACAAGTAGATCAAGAAGAAGAACTAGAAAAAGAATTTGACAGTTACGACTCGGACGATTAAATTTCACTACATTTTTTTTAACTTAAATTGCCTTTATTTTTTCAATCTCTGCTAATATCCATTATCTATCTATACTATAATAAAAACGTAGAGGTAAAAATTCTTGTACTTTTTTGAAAAACGCAAAAAAAAACAGTCAGGGATATGTTTTGAGAGTAGCAGAACACATCCCCATACTTAGAAAAAATTGTGTCTCTGTCTGTTTGTTTGTTTGTTTCGACTGACCTCCTAAACGGCTGAACCAATTTAAATGAAAGTTTACACGAAGGTATTTTAAATTCCGGAAAAATGCATAGGATACTTGAAATCACTGACAGTTAACTGGTTCCCGTGGGATATTCAAAAAACCGAAATAAATGACTGATCTCTGAAAGTATTACACCGATTTAAATGAAATTTTGCATGGTGGTACCATACATCCCCGGTCAAGATCTGAAATACTTTTAGTCACAGAAATTCCTGTAGGATAGTTAAAATCTAACTTTATTAGATCATGTACAAAAATGGTAAAAGTATATCGACCAAAATGAACCTTCTGACTAGGACTATACGGACTACTTTATTGAGCAAAATGTCATAGTAGGGGAGGTAAATGGCTAGATTTGCAGTTACTCGAACGACATGGAATCGGAATAGAAAGATAACGAAAAGTATATTACACTTTCTTTATAAGTGGGGGGACAGCGATTAATGCAGGAGGGCTACCTGGTAACAAGCTGTTGAAAAAAAAAGTTATTTGACCGTGTCAGTCATTCAAAGTGCATGTTAAATAATCCCTAAAAAGTGACATTGTAACGATTTGGACCACAAAGTTATAATTAATCTTTGTGTCTGTTGAAAAATCCATAATCTTGAGATACTTCAGCGCGTTACATTTTATGCAGGAGGTTCAAGTTGATATCGAAGTCCTGCTGTATAATAATCTGTAATTTTTTGTACGATGTGTAACAAGTCTGGTCCATCTATTGTTCTTCATCCTCGCACAATTCATATCACATTCCCCGCCCATTGATACATCAGTTTTAACCAACAACAATACCAGTACGGGAGTGGATGGCGGTATATTTTATTTTAGCTTTTTGTAAAACCTTGAGTTTGGACTTCTGATTTTCGGTGGGGGACCAAGATGTGTTAGGATAGACAGTATGAAAACGCCGAAGAGTTTGCGGTTCAGTGATATAAGAAGATTACCCTTCATATACCCTTTCATGGACCAGAAGCTTTTCCAGGCGTTGTCTGCTCTACAGATTATTTCTTTGTCCTGCCTGTCTTCGAAGGTGACTGCCTAGCTCAAGTATGCTCCTCTACATATTGCTTCACCTGCCTGTTGACTGCAATCCACCAAATCAGTGATGCTGTTGGTCATGACCTTGGTTTTGGAACTATTCATCGTCAGTCTAACGTCAACGCTTTCTGCACTCAGTTGTTCGAGCATTTATTCAATTTCTGTCGATGTATACGTATTTCGTCTAGGAAAATGTCATCTGCAAAGCGAAAGTTTATCAGTCGCCTATCCTCTACACCAATTCCTTTTGTTTCCTAAGAATATCATAGTGACCTGAAGACTTCTTGGAGCGTGCTACTGAAAGCTTTGGTGATAGGGAGTCAGCCTGTTTAACTCTTTTTTGTATTTTGAATGTCAGGCCTTCAGTGTGCAGTTTGATATCGGCTGTGCTTTGTTGTTAAATTATTTGGAGAAGTTTTTCTATATGTGGGTTCGATGTTTTGCTGTAGAAGAGAAAGCTAAATGGGTTGATGTGGGTGATACCGTCGAAACCTTTGAATAATCCACAAAGGCCAGGTTCAAAGGTTTATTGAATTCGCTACATTTCTCTATTACCTGGTTTTCGGTATGGAGGTGGTCAGTTGTCCGATATTTGCTTGCTGGCTTACATTGGTGGGTTGTGTTGTTCCAATTGATAGGCTGTTTGATATTATCTGAATGTTTATATACATAGAGGGATATCGCTATTCTAAGCAAATAAAGGGAAATTTATAAACATTCACGTAAAAATGTTGGACATTATAAAATTAAAGAAAGTTATCGTATATACAGATCGTTACAAATAAAATCACATAGATCATTAGAAAACTGGTCTGGTCAAGTGCCCCTTGGATCTTTGTTGTGTCAAAGGTTTTAGTAATTGTTGTTATAGGCGCGATTCTACGGTCGGATGGATGGAAACCATCAGAGATTATTAGTTCTTCATAATTCTGCCCAATTCTTTTAACAGTGTCTTTGTAATTAGCATCAGCAGTTATCCTATTTACGATCACGCACCCCTTTCCTCCCGTATGAAGTGTACATACACGGCAGAGGTACATGAAAGGGTGCAAGGAGTCTCCCATTTAAAAATCTTACAAGACAGAGACTGAGTCTGATCAATACTCCAAAAACTCCCGTTGGGCTCCCCAACTATCACATTCTTAGCTGGCAAGTCATGTCAAATGCTGTCAGATTTGATATGACGTGATGAGTGTTTAGTTCTTGGTTAGTTAAAGAGATGTCACTATGCTCTATTATTTCGCAATATTGTTTCAAATACAAAAAGTAATTCATAAGTTATATTTTATTGCGCTTTACGTTACTATCTCAGTGTTTTATTACGAATACAATACAATCTACGAGAAATATACAAAAACAATGCGCAAAAGTGGCACAAAACAAAGTAGCAAAGCAAATACTGATAAATTCGTCACATGGCGACACACATTCTTTATAGATATTTTGAAACAGTGGATCGGTAGTTTTGTATTTTTTACCTTTTGAAGTTATCCTGATATCAAACATCACTACATAGGTACAGTATGCTGTTTGCAACCATTGAACCCTGTTCCTGTCAAATAAATTAAAGTTTTTATCGTGGTTTTAGTACTAAAATGCGTAAAATTATTTTGTGAGTCCTAGCTACCACTCTCCTCTCGGGCTAGATTATTGCTTAGACAAAAAAAATGTATTGTGCGAGTGAATTTTATCTTTTAGTTGACCGATTTGTAATGAAAAATGTGATATGTATGTTGTTTATCACCTATTAATCTGTAAACAATTTCAGGTTCTTTAATGGATATTTATCAAATCAATGACAAAGTTTAATTATATTTTATTTTGTAATAGTTTTTATAATTTTTGTATCTTTATTTATTTTTCCTGTAATTTCTTAAAAAAAATCTTCCTGAAATTAAAAATGCAGGCAAAAGTTACTATTCTACGCAAACGAAGTTGCGGGCACAGCTAGTTTTTCAATAGTTTCAAATAAAACAGGATTAAAACTGACCGGTGGAATAGGCCTACTTGGGAAACCACGTAAAAATAAAACGCGCCAAGTACACTACCTCATAGGTGGCGAGGAAACGTGTGCATATTATGACGATTACAACTTCTACAACTTTTTGAATCGTTATATCTCAAAAACGGTGGCTCGTAGAAAAAAAAGTATAAATTAAATTTTTGTAGATAATTTTATAATCTACAATTTTTGTCTGAAGTATTTTTTATGATAAAACTTACCGTTTTGCTGAAAATCGCGAAAAACTAATTTTTTGACTTTTGACCTTGAATAACATTTTTTCCTTACAGGGGAAAGATGGGGAAATTTCAAATTTTGTTTTTAATGATATTTTAAGCAATCTTACCGATTTTCAGCTTGGTGGGAATTTATGTAACTTGGAATGTCTAAATTGACCGGACTATTAGTTATTCAATTATTTTTCTATAAATTTCCGGCACGACCAAAGGAAAAAATGGCTGTTCGTAGGTAACATTTACATAACATTCCTAAATGTAATGAGTGCACATGAATTTATATTTTTGTTCGATTGGTAACAGAGCATAATGTATGATTACACCGAGGTCCGATTAATAGCTAATTTTAAACTAGGAATTCCTCTGACGTGGTATAAAACATACTCTACGATATTAGAATTTCGCGTTCCATTACATTAAAATATAATGAAGTGGCGTAATAATATAATGAATGTGTAATATACATTTTTTATAGAGCATAATATATACTTTTGACGCTGTAATACACAATAATATTCCCGTATGAGTAAATCGGTAACATCGATGACGTAAGGGCCCGGCGGATGACGGCGTCCGGCGGGCCGCACTCCGCGGTGGAATGGAAGCCATTAATGAAATTGGAATTGTCACTGGTCCCAGAGCCGCTCGTTCTCCCCAATTGATTTTCATAGACAAGAATTGTCATTCCGCCGGAGAGCCGACTCCTCCGGGTCGGCAATTGTCGTGATATGAAAAGCAGGTGGATCGACCTTTCGTGACTGGAATACTAAACGCCTTGTTATCATCTCATTGTAGCCGCCAACGAAGGTTAAAATATCTCCCATCTCTCTTTGACGTTTCTTTCTGAATTCCGTTTCATTTCAGATTTTAATTTACTTTGCATTCTCCCGGGGCCGCTATGCAGCTGCTGCTTATTTGGTCGCTATGGTATGGAATGCAAATTGTGTTGTTCGTAAGTAGGTACCTACTGCGGGTTTTTAAATGCATTCGAGGAAAATACTTTTCATACTCGCACGAACTGCTAGAAACAGTATAATTTACCCTAATGCTGTTTTGTCACGTTGTTTGTTTTTGAACTTCTCCGATTTAATATGCGAGTATTTGCATAGGTGCGTTCCGTGCTTGTGTTCTGGCTGAATTTAATTGCCGTTTACGTCCAATATTTGGGTATAAATAATTAATGATTATTTTGTTAAAAATGACTACATTTAAAATCAGTTGGATATGAATGATGCTGGAGTTTATTCTAATGAATAGCTCTTATCTTAGTTACTTTACTCAACATAACTATGTACTTAAAATTTTTGATTCAACGTGGCCCTGACGCCGACGGGAATAAGGGATTGAGCACTTGAGAGCCCAATTGTGCTTGAATATCTTACCACAGCGGATATCAATTTAAACCAACTCACCTCAAAGATCCCGGGTTTCGCTTTTCCCGATTTATAGACTACAGAATACAGAACGGAAGCTTAACGTTCTATTGAATCATTTAGACGAATGGAAAATCTTATACTTGAACAGAAAAATGGGGAATGGAATTGAATATTTCGCTAGTTCGTTATTGCCATTAGCTGCACTGCGCGTCGATGGCAGATGAATACTGGAAAAAGTGAGCAAAGTGGGCAAAAAGCTTTCTGTGTTGAGCAAAAGGGTGCCTGCGACACGTCCTGTGGAGGCCGGGGCGCCGCCCGCACATGCATTTCTCAGTTCGCTGAACCAGAATGTATATAATTGATTTTCGTATTGCGGTTGGCACGCCAACGAAACTTGATTCATTCCATCGAAAAGTTTGACTTTTCGGTGTAAATTGCTGTAATAGTAGGCATTTGCTTGGAGTGCGTAGGTAGGTACCAAGATGATTAATGTACCACTATAAATATGTAATGATTGTATTTTAATTTTGTTTTTAATGCTGCAGAGAGCTCTAATGTAAATTAAAAATTGGAAAAATTCACATTCATGCCTGACTGGACGGGGACTTTTTAATTTTAATGTAATGATTGTTTTAAATGACACGGGTGAGACAAGATTTATTCTTTGAACACGATATTTTTATATAAAGTAAGCCGAATCGGGTAAGATAATTATATTTATTGGTTTTTCTAATAACAGCAAAATTATGATATGAATAAATGACGAACGACAAACACAACAGTCTCTGCATGTTTTCCGATCTCGTAAAACTTACGCCTCATGCCCGGTAAGTACCAAGGATTGCGGCGTGGTCAGTTTTCACCCCTTGTTTCTTAGCGAGGGTAGTATTGGTCTAGTCAGCATTTTGCACTTTGATCTTAACAACTACAAGCGTGATACTGGATATTTTACGAATATACGTGCAGTGAGTAACATACGCTGGTATAGCAGTTTATATTGTTTGAGAACTTTGCCTTGTGGTCCGATGTTCTTGCTTAAACTCTGCATCTGGTTTGTGAATCTATATCTACACTATTTTCCACAAATCAGGGAGGGACCCAGTATTTTCAGAGATATCTGAATGTATCTATAGGTAATCATGTTACAAACACAGATGTGACTGGTTCTCTACTAGTTGATAGAGGAAGATAGGTAAGATAATAAGTATTATCTTATATCACCACAATAGCATACCACCCCCCTCCCCTCGATACGCCCATTATAGAAATGGAAACAAGCATTACGGAAATCTTACCCCATATAAGTACGTGAAAAAACTCCAGTAGAAAAGGTAAGTTGTAGGACAAATTCAAGCCCTTACAAACATATTTGATGCTTTTAAAGTATTATTACACCAGAACATCGATATGTGATTGGTTTTCCTCGCGCTAGTATTATTATACTTGAACATTTCAAAAACGATCGCGCTCGTGGGCGTAGCGCGGGGCAGGTATTAATGGGGGCTTAAATGGAGGTGAAACTTCAGCCAAGTCCCGTTACCGGGGCAATTTGTCAAACAAAAAATATGAGTGAACTTTCGGGCCACGAGCGTTGTCTGACACGACTTATATAAATAACCCACCGACCGCCGGTTAGTTTCAACTTTATAGGAGTTTTTATTTGATAGAATGGAGATAACCATCTTACTTTTGTGTGGTTGGCTGATTGGTGTATTCTGGGGAAACGCCAGCTTTTTGAACTCTGAATTGTTTTATGTATTTTATTTTTATTGAAAGTAAGAAAATAATGTTTTAGGCTAGTTTTGGATTGATGGACGCAAAGCCAGCCTCTCAGGTAGTATACACCGTGAAATTTTAGTGGTTGTTTTCCCATGGCAGAACGACTTGCCTTTAGTAATATTATATTACTATCGAATCATGCAAATTATTCCTCGAAAAAATCGATTTTTCAGAATAATAATTTTCCAACTCGAAAACGAGAGAAGCTATCGTTGTTTTTGAAGATGTGACGTATTCAGGTACTGCTTGCCGCATGCAATCGATGCTCAAAGCTAAAGAAGCTCTACACCCTAAGTCATAAAGCGGTTCGAACGTGTTTTCGAGTTACGGTTAAACCTTTCGTAAAACCGGCATTTATTGACCGTCATTATTACCAAAAAAGAACTGCACACATCTTTTGTACTACTAAGATAGAATCATTTTACTGCGGGAAAACAACCACTAAAATTTCACGGTATATATGCTTGCATGACATACGAGTATTTGAGAGGAAGGAAGCTTGTTGTATAAATAAAGCTTGCTAGACTACGTTCAGTACTTTGATGTAACTCTAGTAGAATCTACAATATCGTGTGTCTTCGGTGTGACACGAAGCGCTATCATTTTAATTAACGAGGTACGCCGTTCAGCTTCTCACATGTAGAAATATCGCTTTATTTCAGTATAGAAGCATGCTTATTGAAAATCAAGATAAAGACGCTGCTTTTTTTCTATAAAAGGCTAACAAGATGACCTCACTCCACCTGATGGTAAGCGGAAGTGAGATCCACATATGAGGTCGACAGGCACAATGGACCATATTGAACCACTCACCCTGAAGTCCTACTTAAATGCCGTTTCACGCCCCGCCTGAAAAGCCCGGGATCATAGAAGGCAGGGAAAACATGAGCTAGAAGGGCATTCAATGCCTTATTGACAAGGGGCAGAAAATCGAACTGAACCTCTTGGTCCGAGCCACCAGCGCCTGCATTGTATGTGAATGGCAGCGCTGTCCACCACGTGTCGTGCGGGAGTGGAAAGGAGAAGGCTGAAATAGCTCTTCAGAGCATTCCCCATTGTAGAGACATTTTTTTATGTATCGTGTTTAGTACCAAATGATAAATGGGCCAAAACAGATGTTCACAATACAAATATTTGGTCCGAGTTTACTCGAACCCACGACTCTTGGCGAAGGAGAAAGGGGCGCACTCCAATGCGCCATTGAGCCAGACATTATTCAGTCAACTTGACTTTGTGTGTTCGTGTACTCTTATAGCAAATAATAATTAAAGTTTTTTGTAGTGTATTTTTAGGGTTCCGTATCTAACACGTAAAAACGGGACCCTATTACTAAGCCTCCGCCGTCTGTCTGTCTGTCTCTAAGCTGTATGTCATAAACCGTGATAGTTAGAAAGCTATTGTGAAATATTCACAAATGATGTATTCACATTGCCGCTATAACAAGAAATACTAAAAATTTAAAAAGATGTAATAATAAGACTTGTCTGAGGGTAACTGGTAGACGCTTAAAATTTTCACAGAATATTCACTTGTTGTATCTTACCATTCAAAAAAATAATTTAATATATTTTTTTAATCTAGCCTGTAGTGTATCACTGCCGGGAAAAGGCCTCCCCCAATTCTAACTTAAATAATAAAAAAAATAAAAATTAAAGGGGGGCAAAGGGAGGTTAAGCAACTTTTCCTCGCTCTTAATAAACATCAAGAAACTTGAATATGTTTTCTATTATAGATGATAGCACGGAACCGTTCGTGCGCGAGTCCGAATCGCACTCCGCCTCCGGTTTTTAGAATAGCGTAGAGTTTACTAGTATAATGTAATAGGTACTATGCTGGAATTTCTCCTCGGAACCCTAATTGCATTCCGCCGACGGCGCGCGCCTGCGGCCGGACGCAAGGCCGAAGGGCCCATGCCCGACATATTGCATTACATATTTTAGATGCAGAAAAGTTAATTAAGTATTCACTTATAATAACCTCCTCCTTTTGCAATGTTTCCTTTGTAAAATTTGAGGTGTTCGACCGATTTCGACTATGGCGGCCGGTCTCAATATAGATGAGGTCGGATCCGATGGTCTCTCATCGGTCATATCGGATCAGATCCGAATTATGAGAGAACACTTGTACTTGCGCGTAGATATACTTGTGCACTAAAATATATACACCGTGAAATTTTAGTGGTTGTTTTCCCGTGGCAGAACGATTTGCCTTTAGTAATACTATCGAATCATGCAAATAATTCCT
This sequence comes from Maruca vitrata, assembly GCA_039566165.1. NCBI lineage: Eukaryota > Metazoa > Arthropoda > Insecta > Lepidoptera > Crambidae > Maruca > Maruca vitrata. Next base: position 10,746,971 of record CM076914.1, on the reverse strand, counting down.
CGAAAAAAAACTTTTTTTTTTCAAATTTTCAAAATAATAATTTTCCAACTCGAAAACGAGAGAAACTATCGTTCTTTTATAAGATGTGACGTAATCAGGTACTGCTTGCCGCATGAAATCGATGCTTAAAGCTACAGAAGCTCGACGCCCTAAGTCATAAAGCGGCTCGAACGTGCTTTTGAGTTTCGGTTAAACCTTTCGTAAAACCGGCATTTATTGATTTTAACAAAAAAGAACTGCACAAATCTATTGTACTACTAAGATAGAATCATTATACTGCGGGAAAACAACCACTAAAATTTCACGGTGTAGATAGGGGCTGCGCAGGCCTGATCTCTATTGAGACCGGCCGCCATAGTATTTGCATTATAGTAAAATGTCAAACGTGATTTATTACTTGATTGAATTTTATTTAATTTTTCCAAATGGAATGAAAACATTCAATAATAAAAGTAAGCTATTTCGATGTCAAATATTCGGTGGAGGAAATTCAGTTCAGTCGTATCGCAAATTATATTAAACGGAGAATACCTACTCGCTCAAGTTTTGGATCCGTTCGTTTCGAGTGTCTCTCTTTAATGAAAGCATTTTAATTTCAGAATATCAGTGTTTTAACTTCATTTTCAAATAGTACTAGTTTACTAGTGAATACACTCGCTCATTATCTACATTTTCTTTACTTATAATAAAACTGTAGAGAGGCCAGTCTGTTCTGTACATTGAATATTTATCCAAAAATCGTATGGGATTTCATATTGTATTCATATTAATTAAATTATCATCATCATCATCATCATCAGCCTATAACATAGCGCACTGTTGGACGAAGGACCCCACATGCACACATTGTAAAAACTTGGGAACTTAAAGATATACCAGGATGTGCTTACAAAGAAAATCTCGCCAATCGGTTTCCCTTGCGCGTAGGGCCCGAGCTTCGCTTGGTAACTACCGAACTAGTATCTATCGTACAAACATTGAACGAATCACCCGTGGATTACCAACTTATTTCATTAAGAACTTCGCGCTGCCGAAATGTTATTCTGGATAAATCCCTCAAGTATTATCTTGATGATTGCAGACGAAATCTTTCGCGCGCTACTCATATACATACGAATGGCTCTAGTGTTTGAATGAAATATGAGTGAGTAATTAATGTTATGAAATTAGTAAACAAAACTCTTTAGACTTTCCGACTCCAAACCTTCGGTGGGGATGTGGCTGAATGTAAAACTTGCAACCAGCCACTGACAAACATTGAATTTTTAATGCAATGAATATCTCTTTAGAAGCGGAGGAACTTCTGTAATCTTTGTAGGTTGTACGCCCTCATTATTGAGTTTGTATTATATAAAATTAAATACATATAAGGCGTCCGACCGATTTCGGCCATGGCGGCCGATCTCAATTGAAGTACGAAAGGACATATTATAGTGCACGAGTGCACTCTCTATTCCCTTACTCTCATGATTCGGTGAGACGGCAATCCGACAAGACCGATGAGAGATCGGGCGTAAGACCACCGGCTTACAATTTACTGACTCCGGGTTGAGTTATTTCATTACAAAAAAACTCACACAAATTTTGCCCGACCCCGTACTCGAACCGTGGACCTCTCGGGTCCTTACGCAGTGCTTTCTACCAATAGACCAACGAGGCAGTGTTATATTATAAGTTATAATATAAGTATTATGTGTAAAGTATCACACGGTTATAATTTATAACCGTGTGATACTTTACACATAATACTTAGGTACCAAAATTAGTATTATATTATTATAGCGGTGTTCATTTTAGTTGCTCGCTTATTAATTACTCACATTCAACGATCCCATATCGTTGGCACTAATAGGGCTTAGGCTTTAGTGGTTCCTGGATATTAGCAATACAATCTACTTAAATCATACAATTCGATGATGAGGTATTAGATGATTATAATAGCGTAGTATTAAGTATTGTTAACATAACCTATGCTACAGTATCCGGTTAAGCAGGTGCATGTTTGAATCCTGAGGCTTCTTTTATTGTTTTTTTTTATAACCGGCGTTTTCGTTTTCGTTTAGGATGACTTTACTCCGGATTGTAAGCGGCCCTGAAGTCCACATATTATGAGGTAGACAGGCACAATAGAACTTTCACTTTTTGAAAACATTCAAAACACTGACAACTTGTACAAAAATCTTTCAAAACACCGAGCACACATTTAAGAGGAAGTGTAAGGAAATACATAAATACCTACTGATCAAAATAAGGACTTCATTTTATTTAATTGTAAACTGTCCGGGATATTTATATTTTAGTTTCAGTTTTCTTATTCATTTTATTTAATTCATAAAAATACAAAAACCTTTTCCTAATTGTGGCAAATATTCTTCATAAAACCGCATCAAAATTGATTTAGCTAAACGTGAGATAATTGCGGATAAATATACATATTACGTACTACTTACATACAGGTTAAACTGAGAACCTCCTTTTTTGAAGTCTGTTAACAAACTGAGACTCGAGTTTATTTTTTAATAAATCGTAACAAAAGGTAAGCTTACTGCGAGTTTGTGTAGGCCGGTCACCTTTGGCAGTGGAATAAATACGCCCTTCCCAAACATTTCGCCGTGTAATAATTCTTCGGTATATCTCGGCTGCGCGATGTCCCTTTTGTCCCTTGTCTTTGATCGAAAGCCTTCCCGATTGATGACTCCTATTTGCACGGAACTCGAGCACCCTCTCGGATGACTTTCAGGTTCGCCCTTACTGTTACGGTGATTTGAATATAAAACAGACATACCTACACCGTATGTCCGACGGCTCGTAACAACGTAGATGTATCTACATGTACTATATCTATATTCTGCTGTTGTTTTACGCAGACTGAAGAGTCTGTTTGTCTTGTAATGTTTTGTTTTGTATTGATTTGATTTAGTAATGTTTACTGATTGTCTATGAATATATCAAGAATAACAATTTAAACTATTAAGTTATGGGCGTATCCTAGATTCTGCTGTCGTGTACGCAATTGGGAATGTGAATAAAATTTGGGTAATATAATCAATTGTAAAATTCATCACAAAACGGTAATAGTGTTTGTTAATATATAGTCCGACGGATTGTAGTCGTTTGCTGCAGTTAATCGGCTCTCGCGATGTTACTCAGAAACACTCGTTTGTGCTATGAGGTCAGTGAGGGTAACTTTTTAAAATTCCAAACCGACTCTGTAAAGTAATTAGAATTTTTCCAACGGCCCCATTGTGCCGCGAACTCGGCTCACGCAAACTTTTAATGCGACTTAAATCCAAATGCTATTTTACGGTTTCTCTTTGTGAAGTTGATTTTAATGAAATATTGAGCACGGGGACACTGATTGTCTGCCGCTCCGACAAATTTGAATGTCTTGCCGATTTGACAACTCCGGAGCTGAATAATTTTTTGACCTCGCGAGAAATTGTGATTCAATCAGTTGGATTGATTTTGGCAAAGTGTTCTTAAATTTTTTTTGTTTTGGTATTTTGTTTGTGTAAATCACTTAAATTCATAAGATAAGAGGTTTGATTTATTTTCAATCATTCCAATTAAATATATTAGGTACACCTCTAAGGTAAGGTCCCCATTTAACGTCCCCTTTTTGTAAAACAAAAAAAAAACATATTACGTGTAAAGTAACACATAAAAAATCAAACATTATTTTTTTTTTATATAAATTGTTTTTTTTTTGTATTTGTTTTGTCTGTACATGTTATGGGATCCTGAAACAATGCAAAGAGCTGTTTAAGCTGTACGTACTTAAGAAATGGGTTTTAAAAACCCCCCTTTTTGCATTGTTTCAGGATCCCATACCCAGGACGAAATTAGGAGCCCAAAAATTTATATATTTTTTTGTTATTGCTGAATTAGAAAGAGTTAGTTATATGTTGTTTGATGTTAGTAGTCTGAATATGCATACTGTTTTTAAAGAATTATCCTTTAACTCCTAACTATTAAGGAGTTAACCTTCCATCATTCATGGATGCCATTGTCAGAACTGGACCAAACTGCTATGGGACCAAACGGGAAGCACCAGCTTTCAAATGAAACATAAAACATCCAAATCGGTTCACCCAGGCGGAAATTTTGAGGTAACAAACATAAAAAATAAATACAGACGAATTGAGAACCTCCTCCTTTTTTTGAAGACGGTTAAAAAGGGACGATATAAGGCTGATGCCAGGGGACGTTATTAGAAATAAGGCATTTTTTTACATTATCATATTTCTAGCTGGCTAAACCTAGGTGTAGCCACTTACTCTTGGCTAAACCTAGTAGTAGCCGATTGTTTTCGGGTAAAACTAGGTCTAGCCTTCATCATTCCGGCTACAACTAGGTCCAGCCATTGCCTGTTGGATAAAGCTGGAATGGTATTAGATGGACTTAGTTTTATCCAACAGGGATTGTCTGAACCTAGTTCTAGCCGGAATGATATCGGATAGACCTAGTTTTTTTCAACAGGGATAGTCTGGAACTAGTTCTAGCCGGAATGATATCGGATAGCCCTAGGTTTTTCCAACAGGGAATGACTGGACCTAGTTGTAGCCGGCATGATGAAGGCTAGACCATGTTTTACCCGAAAACAATCGGCTCCTACTAGGTTTAGCCAAGAGTAGTTCTAACCGGCTAAAACTATGTACGTGTAGCCGCACTTCGGGTATTAGCCGTAACATATACATACATAGACAATAGACAAGAAGACTGAAAAAAATAATAAATATAATTAAAGGATCTTATTCGTAATAGCCTCTCAGGAAATAATTAAATACAACATTTTTATAAACATTTTCAAGAGGACTCACACAAAACAAATGTTCTGCAAGCTTTTGTTGTAGTGGATACACAATCTCTCAATTAAAGTACGAGTATTGTTAGATACAATACGTGCAATAGATCCACAATAGTTATTAACCGCTAGTCAATCGGTATTATATATAAACGAAACCGCAGTTGTGTTAGCTAGGGTTATTTCCGTAACAGTTTCAAGTAAAATACTAACTTTCGTGAAATTATACCTAAGTCAGGTGGTCAACAAGTAAGATTTCCTAGAACTTAGTTTGCACAGCTGAGTAAACGGGCGCGGCTCACCGAACATTTATATTATTGCTCATAATCATGTTGGCTCTCTCTAGATTACTCAGCTACTTTATCGGATGGCTCTTACCCCTAGTCTATCTCTCTATCCAACAAACTATATACATATTATAGGTGTAAATTCGCCAAATTAGGTCCTCATCGGTTTCTCTTTTTCTAAGTAACACCGCTTGAAATCTAGAGTTAATGTAAAAAAATGCCTTATTTCTAATAACGTCCCCTGGCATCAGCCTTATATCGTCCCTTTTTAACCGTCTTCAAAAAAAGGAGGAGGTTCTCAATTCGTCTGTATTTATTTTTTATGTTTGTTACCTCAAAATTTCCGCCTGGGTGAACCGATTTGGATGTTTTATGTTTCATTTGAAAGCTGGTGCTTCCCGTTTGGTCCCATAGCAGTTTGGTCCAGTTCTGACAATGGCATCCATGAATGATGGAAGGTTAACTCCTTAATAGTTAGGAGTTAAAGGATAATTCTTTAAAAACAGTATGCATATTCAGACTACTAGTATTTTGTATAATCATAAACTTTATCAAGTAACTAGTACTAATTCAGCAATAACAAAAAAATATATAAATTTTTGGGCTCCTAATTTCGTCCTGGGGATGGGATCCTGAAACAATGCAAAAAGCTGTTTAAGCTGTACGTACTTAAGAAATAGGTTTTAAAAACCCGACAAACTAAAAATTTAGATGTTCGTATTATATTTGTAATTTTTAGTTTGTCGGGTTTTTAAAACCCATTTCTTAAGTACGTACAGCTTAAACAGCTCTTTGCATTGTTTCAGGATCCCATAACATGTACAGACAAAACAAATACAAAATAAAAACAATTTATATAAAAAAAAAATGTTTGATTTTTTATGTGTTACTTTACACGTAATATGTTTTTTTTTGTTTTACAAAAAGGGGACGTTAAATGGACACCTTACCTTAGAGGTGTACCTAATATATTTAATTGGAATGATTGAAAATAAATCAAACCTCTTATCTTATGAATTTAAGTGATTTAAAGTTTTAAAGTTTATGATTATACAAAATACTAGTAGTCTGAATATGCATACTGTTTTTAAAGAATTATCCTTTAACTCCTAACTATTAAGGAGTTAACCTTCCATCATTCATGGATGCCATTGTCAGAACTGGACCAAACTGCTATGGGACCAAACGGGAAGCACCAGCTTTCAAATGAAACATAAAACATCCAAATCGGTTCACCCAGGCGGAAGTTTTGAGTTAACAAATATAAAAAACAAATACAGACGAATTGAGAATTTCCCTTTTTTTTTGAAGTCGGTTAAAAAGGGACGATATAAGGCTGATGCCAGGGGACGTTATTAGAAATTAGGCATTTTTTTTACATTAACTCTAGATTTCAAGCGGTGTTACTTTGAAAAAGAGAAACCGATGAGGACCAAATTTGGCGAATGTACACCTATAATATGTATATAGTTTGTTGGATAGAGAGATAGACTAGGGGTAAGAGCCATCCGATAAAGTAGCTGAGTAATCTAGAGAGAGCCAACATGATTATGAGCAATAATATAAATGTTCGGTGAGCCGCGCCCGTTTACTCAGCTGTGCAAACTAAGTTCTAGGAAATCTTACTTGTTGACCACCTGACTTAGGTATAATTTCGCGAAAGTTAGTATTTTACTTGAAACTGTTACGGAAATAACCCTAGCTAACACAACTGTGGTTTCGTTTATATATAATACCGATTGACTAGCGGTTAATAACTATTGTGGATCTATTGCACGTATTGTATCTAACAATACTCGTACTTTAAACTATTTTCACTAAATGGAGTGAGGCTCTCCCGCAAGTCTAGTGATGATGACGAGGCTACTTCAAGCCATCATCGTATGTCAGTTAGATAAACAAAAACACCAAATAATTTAAAAACAAATTAGGAGCTCAGAGTGTGCTGAAGAGATTGTATGTCCACTACAACAAAAGCTTGTAGAACATTTGTTTTGTGTGAGTCCTCTTGAAAATGTTTATGAAAATGTTGTGTTTAATTATTTCCTGAGAGGCTATTACGAATAAGATCCTTTAATTATGTTTATTATTTTTTTCAGTCTACTTGTCTATTGTCTATGTATGTTATATGTTACGGCTAATACCCGAAGTGCGGCTACACCTACATAGTTTTAGCCGGTTAGAACTACTCTTGGCTAAACCTAGTAGGAGCCGATTGTTTTCGGGTAAAACAAGGTCTAGCCTTCATCATGCCAGCTACAACTAGGTCCAGCCATTCCCTGTTGGAAAAACCTAGGGCTATCCGACATCACACCGGCTAGAACAAGTTCCAGACTATCCCTGTTGAAAAAAACTAGGTCTATCCGATATCATTCCGGCTAGAACTAGGTTCAGACAATCCCTGTTGGATAAAACTTAGTCCATCTAATACCATTCCAGCTTTATCCAACAGGCAATGGCTGGACCTAGTTGTAGCCGGAATGATGAAGGCTAGACCTAGTTTTACCCGAAAACAATCGGCTACTACTAGGTTTAGCCAAGAGTAAGTGGCTACACCTAGCTGGCTAAAACTAGGTGTAGCCGCACTTTGGGTATTAGCCGTAACATATATTCAAATGCTTTGGTTGCCGGAATTATCTATTTTACGTATTCGAGTTGTGTTTCCCTGTAATTGTTTTTTCAATATGTTTAGATTTATTCGGTAATCTCGTGGTAAAAAAAAACTTTAATAAATAAATATATTTTCTTTTAATATTTTTATTGGAGTTATGCAAGTATCCTGAGTGTACTCTACCAATGTAGAATATTTAAACTCAGCACGACCTAAATTCTGAATTCGGACTAAGTTTTGTCTTGACAAATTCTAAACATAATATTTCTCTTAATGTGTAAAGAATCAATGCTTCCGATTAGTTTCGATTAGAGTTGTTTACAACTAAGTAAAGTGTGAAAATGTAAATATAAATAAATATTTCACGATATCGCATACATTGATCTGATCCCGTGGTAAGTAGCTTAAGGACTTGTGTTACGGGTATCAGAATAAATATATTTAATAATACACCCAGACACGAAACAAACACCGATGTTCGTCACACAAATATTTGTCCCGAGTGGGAATCGAACCCACGACTCTTGGAACCGTAAATATTGAAATTACTTGACACTATTTGATAGTAGAACACGAACAGTCAGCTTATATGTTTATTAAAGTACGTATTTTTCAACTTTCAACGACACAAAATAATTTTACTTTATCGTAGTTAGCGAACTCCATCAAAATGATGCACTGAGTTGAGCTGTTGAATTTTGTTTTCGCAGTAAGCGTTGCCATTAAACAGTTCCAAGATCGATGCGTTCCAACAAATAATGAAGTGGAGTGAGCGCGGCCGCGGCAAGTGTCGGCAATTCGCGCCACCCGGCGCTGGTAGCCGGCGTTTTTCTTCCCACTTTCTTCAATAAATGTTCGCGTCGAGCACCCTTCTCACGGCGTTACCTACCTCGTTATTGTATACACGCCAGATGTGCAGCAAACGGCCTGTCGCGGGCCATTACCGGTATATATTTCGTTATGCGGCCACAATCACTGCGGTGTCCATTTGTTATAAGATGTGTCTATATCTTAGAAGTGGTCTCTGAATGGGAGTTATATATTGCTATGTTTTCATTACAAGCTTAATGTTTTGTTAATCAAAACAAAGGAACTTAGCCCATAAAGAGAAAAGTTCGGTCCCTTAGTAGGTGAAGCGCATGTAAAAGAAACAATTTTATACCACTTATACAAACATACATACATATACTCTACACTATAAAGTTTGTTTTTGACATTGAATTAATATTATTCAAATTCATATGTAATGAGATTGCGCTGATTAACTGGGTCAAAAATCCTGTGGATTTCATTTTGTTTCGAAATTGTAATTTGGTTTTATAAAAGCAGCATGAGGATTTTCAAAGTTACGATGAGAATTAAGCAACTTTTTAGCTAACACAAAGACTAATCTTTTCCAAGTTGTAAAACTTCAGTGTAATAAATTAATTCGCTATAGCGAACAAACCTCTTTGTGAGGTTTCCAAATCAGTTATTCAAATGGCCTAAAAGGTTACTCGTGTATAGTATGTACCTGCTTTTTAAATTAGGTATTCACGTTGTTGACTTATTTACTTTGAGTTTTATCTTATAGTAGGGTTTTATCGCTTCCTGTATTTCAATACAAAGAGTTCTTTATCGAGTAGATTTTTCTGCATTACACAGCGCCTAATACGAATAATAATGAGAGATGTCGGCGCTCATCGGCAATTCGTGGACTCATCCCGCAACAGGGAACACTAGCTGCGCGTAGTAAAAAAACTACGGCGAACAATTTACCAATTGGTCTCTTTTTACATCATTCGTTTATATTTTGTGATAATAGTTTAAGCAGAAGCAGATTCTGCGAACTGGTGTACTGTTTAATGTTTGTACTAATGCTGTTTCCTGGCTTTAGCATTACAGTATTAACCCATATTATAAGCTTTAGTTGAATTGCGGCCGGATGCTGAAACGAGAATTGAATATTTTACTGCTACTAAACAAATAAGGACGCTTGAAATTCAAAACTCGAATGCAAATGTTGAATTTGAAAACTATGTAAACCCACCAAATGTCAACTATTAGCATGTCGGTAACAGGCTACAAACAAGGCCTCACGCGGCACCGAAACCATTCATGTGATCGCGGCTAAAAGCAGTTCAATACTGTCTCCCGCCCCCGCCAAATTAAAACCCACAACATCCCCGGCAGGTGTTTTACGTGTGTTATGTTTTATAGCCATTATCCACCGACATCCGTCCGTACCTACTTTCAGACCGTTTCATCTTGCACCCTGGCGGGTCAGCGTAATTTATTACCTATTGTGCGGATATTTCATTTATCACGGTGAATTCAATTTACAGAACAATTAATCATTCCACAATACTTACTTGCCGACAGAGGACTGCTACCCGCGCTCGAGACGTAGAGCCTTGATAAAAAACTTTCTGTGTGTTCTCACGCAACAAAAATTGAATTTGCGCAGTATATTAGATAACCCTTACCAATTTTGTATAATTTTAAAAGGTTATAATATTTATTATATTAAAGATACATTACGTACATAGCTAACAATCAAAGTGCGTTTCAAAAAGTTGTTCCGAACTAAAATACAATTTATTGTATAGCTGCGTACCCGTGTACAGATAATAATTATGTAATACGCGTTGGCAGAGTTTTGAAGCTTAAACCGAAATATATTTTTGAAAGAAAAAGTCTTTGTCAAAGACTTTTAATGGAAAAATAAATTAAAATATGTAATTCTTCCAAATCAGCTAAACAACTTGTGATCCAATCGAATCTTATCAAGAATAGGAATAATATAAAACAATATTCAATTCGGGTTCGAAACCCTTAAAAGGAGAGAAAAAGTATTTATGACTTGCATCTAGTAATATTAGGAACTATTTAGATTTTAAATTAATATTTTCAAGATCAAAGTACCACCAATTCGTAGAAACACGTTTTATCTACGCCGTAGCTGCTGCCGTAGCAACTCGAGCGTTACAAACGTCTCAAATTCCGTAGTCAATCAATATGTGGCCGGGCGGGACACGTAACGTATTCCAACGAATAAACAATTTTAATCAGATTAATTACGTTCAAATAAATATAATTTTTATTTAACGAAGCTATGATATTACTTAACTGCGTGTTAAAATATAATAATCCATAATACTGTAATATTATCTTACATAAATTACGGTATTTCGATATACATATATGTATTATTGCTTTCAATGAGTATCTACACTCGCAAGCAACCAAATCGACTCAAGCGCTACCTCGACATTCAAATATTGTTCTATAAGTAAACATTTAAATAAAAATAATATCCTATTTGAAAGCTTGAAACTTCAGCTTTTATGAAATGAGGGATCTAGAAATTCACAACCGTTGTGGCAGACGAAAACGGGCAGCGCCAGTTCGCTCGCGACCATGATTGGTGCAACCCAGTCGAAACCTTGGGCAGTAAGTAGCTATGTAATTTGCTACTCCTAATAACGCGTAATAAGACCCATAAAGACTAATATTTAGTTTATGAAATGTCCTAATATTAATATCCATGCTAGTCCAGTCAAATTAGGTAAAAATCTCGGAATTCGAGATACCCAGCTGTAAGTCTGTAAATACTTGTATATTGACGTCCTAAAAGTTGTCTCAAAACCTACATATTGTAGGGTGTACGCAACTATTAAATTTTCAAGGTCAAACGTCACAAATATCAGTTTTATGAACTTTTGAGCGAAACGGGAAGTTTTATCATAAAAGTGTGTAGGAGAAAATTACTTATCTTCTATTTATCTATAAACATTGTCTGTACGTTTTATTCCTAAGATTCACCATTTCAGAGATACAGCGATGCAAATAGTTGAAAAAGTTGTATTTTCAAAAGCTTCCAGGTCCACGTGCAATTGTGCTAGACAGTTAAATTTTTCACCACTGATGTATTTCAGTAGCCTCTATAACATCTAATACTAGAAAAAGCTTAAAACCAATGTTTAAGTGGGTTCTAATACAAAAACTATGGTTTTTTTTTCTCACACTTGGCTGGTTTTTAACGTTTTATAAGTGAAGAAGACGTTGTTTATATGAAAGCCTAGTTAAATAATTGTTTTGTGTTGTTTTCAGTATTCAGAAGATTAATAATTCTGCGTTTCATTACATTAAATTTGGTTAATGGATAATAATAAATGGATCTTCACGTTCATAATAGAGTTAGATGGACAGTTAACATTTTTAAAATGTTTTTTTGCAGTTATACTACAAACAGAAATTCTAATAATTGTTATTTCGTACTTTTTGACCCATAATAAGCAGTTTGAATGTACTGAAAAACGACATAAAACAATTATTGAACTAGGCTTTCGTGTTCTTCACTTATAAAAGGTGTCGCCTGGAATAGTTTTACTGGGGTAACCACGTTAAAAACCGGCCAAGTGTGAGAAAAAAAAAAACATAGTTTTTGTATGAGAACCCACTTAAACATTGGTTTTAAACTTTTTCTAGTATCAGATGTTATAGAGGCTACTGAAATACATTAGTCGAGAAAATTTTAACTGTCTAGCACAACCGCACGGGGGTCTGGAAGCTTTTGAAAATACAACTTTTTCAACTATTTGCATCGCTTTTATTACCGGTGTCTAAACTTAAAAAGAAGAAAAATTTGATTTTGGGTAAAGGAGTTTGACACAAATAAAACACATTTTTTTTGAGAAGTATAAAATTTATTCATTCAATATTTGGTATTGCCCATTGCCCAATCCTCCAATGTGGTATCATAGGCAACGGTTTCTGCGAAACAGCATTGGGCAAATCGTTCTCCCGGACGCTTGTAAATCCGGCCTCTCCTGTCATGACTGCCATGCAGACACATCCTGCACACGTCAGTGAATAGGACAGACCACCATTGCCCAATGCTCCAGTTGAGATGCTCTCGAGCAAACTGTAGCCGAGCTTGTCGGTAGTCTGCAGTCAATTTGGGGCCTCTTGCAGGCCTTTCTGGAGTCAGGTTGGCTACCTTCAGACGTCTTCTTACTGTCCACTTGCTGACAGCTACGCCTCGAACACGGCTCCGCTTGCCCTGCACGTCGACACCGGTAAGGTGCTGATTTCGCAGGGTGGTTAAGACGATGATACGGTTGTCCCGTTCAGAAGTACAACCGTGGCTGCTGGTTGTTGGTCTCCGAGTGAATGCTCTTGTCTCTTGGTACCGTCGGTATACTCGGGATACAGCAGATTGAGTCAAGTGAAGCCACTACTCGTTGACCGAGTCCTTGTTGCAATAAGGCAACAACTTGAGCGGCTTCTTGAGGTGTGGTATCTATGGTTTCTTGAAAACAATTAATGTAGGTTGCGGAGATGTGTATCGGTCAACTGTTGATAAGCAACTGACAAGGGTTCTTTTTTTTCCTAACGACTAACGATGTTTGGAGTAGCCTTGTCATCATCACCGGACTTGCGGGGGAGCGGATGGCTCTCACCCCTAAATCAATTTAAACGGGGTTTGTCGATTAAACGAGGGTGCCCCCTAACGGGGCTCGACCTCAGTTCAGGGCGTCGTTGGGCAGTCCCTAATACGGAAGTAGGTTTGGGGAGAGAAACGATCCGGCACGTGCCGGTATCGAGTAGTAAGGATACGCGAAAGCTGAGGGGCGGGTTCGCGGCGTTCTAGGACCCCGCCGGCGGGGTCGGAATACTGCTGGACGGTTTGATGAGTTCGGTGTCGCGAGTAGTTGAGTAGTCGGGATCTAGAAGTACGTTCCTGGGCCTGCGTTTCGAGACGCGAACGATGGCTGATAAGGGTTCAAGGTTCACGGGGGTTTTTATAGGAGTAGAGTCCCATATGCTCTAATTGCGCAAATGAACGTGTTGGTACTTGTTTTATTTATTGACATTGATGTTTTTTTAAAGCTTAGGTTTCTAGCTTTCAAATGACATGTTATTTTTAAAATGTTATATACTTTTATATTGAACAACTAACTTTCCGCCCGCGACTTCGTCCGCGTTGAGACGTTTAACGGGTAAAACATTACTTCTTTATAGCGCAATCGGTTACAAAGCGTAGCCTATGTCCTTTCTCAGGCTCTGGACTATATCTGTACCAAATTTCATTTATATCGGTTCAGTACTCTATGCGCTAAAGCGTAACAGATAGACAGACAGATAGACAGACAGAGTTACTTTCGGATTTATAATATTAAAAAGGAGTGAGGATAGTAAGGAAGTAAGGATGTTTGAATGTAGAGGTAGCGCTTGAGTCGATTTGGTTGCTCGCGAGTGTAGTAAGACCACCCCCGTATACTCTTAGAGTGGCCATCAGGAACACTTTTAACGAGTCTTTAAAGATAGTTTTGGGCAGTGAGCGAATACCCATGTCAAGAAAATGTGCGCATGAATACACACATGAGCCCACCCCGGATAGCCTTATTGATTTGCCAAGATAATAAAATAGGCTGTGATTATTTAACCTAGTTTTTCGTTATATAACAACAGGGCTAATGGAAACTTGTCTTAGGATTTTATTTTGAATTTTCAAATCTATAATAATATTAAAGCGTCCGACCGATTTCGGTAATGGCGGCCGATCTCAATTGAGATCAGCCAAGTGGGTAGGACATATTACACAAGTGCACAAGTGTGCGCGCAAACACAAGTGCACTCTCTATTCCCTTACTCTCATAGTTCGGTGAGACGGCAATCCGACATGACCGATGAGAGATCGGGCGCAGGACCACCGGCTTAACGTGCTTTCCGAGGCACGGGCGTTTAACCGCCAACTTCCTAACTCCGGGTTTGCTACCAATAGACCAACGAGGCAGTTAGTTTCAAATCTATAAGAGATACACAAAAATAGTCTTAGGCAATCATTCTGTACATGCCTCAGAGTTCTTAGTAATTAGATTTCAATACAATAATCAACAAAGAAACGTTCAACCAAGGAACCTGTATGTGAGGGGCACCGCCCCTACTGTACCTATTTGTACGTGACAAGCATGCACAAGACACATTTTTATTAAAAACTTGGTGTTGTAAAATAGAAATTTTATCCAAAGCACAAATTTCCCTAAGTGGCTGAACAGGCGAGGTGCAAAATCGTCTTCAGTCCTTTATTTCTCGGTTGATATTTCATTGCGCAGCGGAGTTTAAATTAATATCAAAAGGGGTACTCTAATTAATTACCTACTCACCTAATTTTCACTCTTAAAATTCAGTTTATCGTTATGGCATGAATTATAAATGCTTGTTTAACCTCAAGTGAATCAGCCGTGATAATGTCTACAAATTATAATATTTCAGCGCTGTTTATCATTCTGGTCTTCGTGGTGATAATATTACTGAATTACCTGAGCGACCCTGGTTTTGTAATTCAAATGTTATTGTAAAAATGAAGTAAAGAAAATTTTTGATGAATTGAATTGTTTTTTATTTAATTTTAAAGAAATCTTCGTATTTTTATCGCAGTAAAGAAAATGGAGTTAGTAAAGTTGCAGCTACGGCCGCGGCCGCCTTACTCCCGAAACTCCTTCGCTCTGGATCATATTTTTGCGTAGCGAAATTTGTGGCAATGAATCTTTTCAAAGTTTTGATTGTACACATTTGTCACCTTGTGCCATTCGTCACCGTTAAAGAGTCTCATCTAACTTTGCAATTCAAAGAGTTAAGCTTCAAAGTACCTTTGAATTGAAATTTATGAAAGAAAAATGAGTTCTATTAGATGATTATTAAGTCGACTGTTGTGTGATTGTGAACAGCATTGTAAATAAATTTAGTAATATTTTTGCTTTAATCATAAAGTCTTTCTAGGAAATAGATAAAGGTAAATGTTACCGGAAAATAAGTAATGTCTCCTAAGTAAATTAAGTTCCCAGTTCTTGGAAAATAATACACGTTATTGGAATGTTTTTTTGTGGTATAAGTTGATTGGTCGAACGACTCACGTGCTATTACACTGCTTATCCAACCATCAGCGGCCATTACCGGTCTAAACTTAAACATAACGATTTATTTACAGTAAAGTTGTTTTGTTGGTAATCATTTCCATTATACATATCTAAACGTTTGTTAATTCTATGAATAAACAGTTGCTTAATGATTAGATTAATAATGCCATCGTCCAATCAGAGGACAGTATATGATGGTTCATTTGTGGACTTTACGTGTGGAAGAATCGTACATTTTTCATTACTGCCAGGTATTGTAAGTAGACCAATCATTTATTATTATCGTAGAGCTGGTACGATTCTTGCGATTTTCTTATGACAGATACGTAATTAACTGACGAAATTTAGAAGTTGCATAGTATTTTACATAACAAACGATATGATTTATGAATTTAAGTTATCTAAGTATTTATGGTTTACTCACAAGAATGGATTTTTGAGAAGACATCAGTAATAGTAGTATTAACTCATCTTTATGATAAAGCTTTTAAAGCTAGCCGAAACGACAACTGAAAATGTGTACGCTTTTCATATTGAGCAGGAAGTCGTCATTCGTAAGCCGTACGTCGTCGACTAAGTAATTAAGCTTTAAATGGTGTCGCCCCGTAAAGCGAACGTTTACGTTCGACAGAGGGCAGATGAGAATTTAATTCACGACGGGCTCGCAATCACGAGAGGCTGACATGTCCCGCGCCCGCATACCTAAGGTTGCTGGGAGATGGCGGCTAATTCAATTCCGTAGTTCCGAACCGAATGCTAACGACTTAGAATAAACGCGTACGGTAGAACACCACAGTAGGGCTACCATGAGTTTAAAACTTACGCACTCGATATCGCCTACGTAAATATGTCTATGAAAAACTTGTACAGCGCCGCTGGTGGTTACACGAAGAACTGAAATCGGCCGTATGAAAAAAACAACTCGATAGGTTTTTAACGTACGTAAGTTTTCGATAGCCAACTCATGGTAGGCCCTCAGAACTCTTATATTTCAGACCATTCCAGGTTTACACCGAAGACTACTCAGACATAATGTTTACTAAACAGTTTTCAATAAGTGGCTTAATTATAAAGATAGTTTTTTAACTTCGCATTATTAGATTAACGAGTTATTGTTGTCTTTACATATCAGGTGTTTAAACTATAACTTCTATCAAGTAAATAAATTATTAAAACAAGTATCATGTATTTATATAAGAGTTAATGGTTCACTGAAACCTATATAATGAGAAGGGATAAAATGAAAATTTGTTTTCAGCCGATCTGAAAGGTTAATGTTATATATTATCCATTCGGGCGCGGGCGTCCTATGAATAAATAAGACTTGTGATAAATTATGAAAAGAAAATATTCCGGTTACCTACATCACGCCTGTTATCAATTATCATAATAGGTTTGACTTATTTACTTAAAGTCCTGTAAAACTCAATAGGATTAAGTCTTATCAAGTTGCTTATTTGGCTAAGTAATTTGACTTTTCGTATTTATTCTACTTTGTTGATAAATAGAAACCCTTTTAATTCAATTTGATATATATCTAAAAATTGAGCACTCGTTATCTCTATGTTAAAGCAATAATCTATCGAGGAAGAAGTATAAGTGACGGGAACTCTTCTACCCAGGACTACTTTATAGTCCTGGGATGCTAGGAAGGAATTACAGGGGTCAGGCGTCGTGGGTTCGATTCCAACTCGGGACAAATTTGGGATTGGTATCGGTGTTCTGTGTCTATGCGTAATTTATCTATTTAAGTATACCACTGTTGTATCTGATGTCCGAAACACACGTGCTTAAGCAATTCGGAATCAGAATAATATGATGTTGTGTGTGTTATTTATTTATATATTTGTTGGTCGTTCAACATGCTTTTGTAATGTATTGTCTGACCTGACTGCAGTATGGATGCCAGTTAAAGCAAACCGGGACTCCCAAAGACCTCTCAGCCTCTTCGACAGGCTGAAAACTTTGATCCTTGACCGACTTTACAGCGCACTCGGATTGTGAATTTTATGGCCCCCTTGTGTCGCTATTTTCCGTGGTTTTACTCCTTGTATAAGTAGCGAGGGGTAGCAGGGTTACCCTGTCTTAAATTTTATTTTACTGAAAAGATTTTTAAGGAATTAAGAAGATCTTTACATTTATGTCAAGTCAAAAGATACGATACGATAATAAACTGGCGTTCTTCATGTGCAGATAGAAAATAAAAAAGCTAATATCCAAGTAAAGAATAGTACAGTATTTTTTCACTTTAGTATATATCTGCTTTATACTATAATATCACTGATATGAAATTCGAATTGTTGTTATGTGAACAGTAAGTTAGAAACTGGAACGAAATGACTGACCTTTACCATGTCGATATAAATTATTAGATGATTCTTAAAATAAAAAAATACAAATACAACGGAAGCATTTGAATGTCGCGATACACGTGTCGCGGGCATAAAGTAATTTCCGTGGGTGTTCAGGGGTGATTACCTATGCAATATTTTATTTTACTCCGTAATAATTCCGCCTTGGGACGGGGCTTAATGGAGTCTCCTTATATCAGCGGAAGCTCTCAATTACGGTACAGCCGGAGCGTCCGGCGCGGCACAGCCCAGCCACTTGCCCCGACTTAAATGTCACAGCTTAATGCACGACCCATTCATTATTAAAATGCGAACCCACAGTGAGACCTTTACTAGTAATTTAACCGCGAAAACTTTTAGCGCTCAAAATGATAACGAAATACCACCCAACTCCTACGTTAAAGGTAAAACTGTAAAGTAATGACTGTTATTAAATTTGCTCGCAGCCATTCCGATATCAAATTCTACTAAAAAATATTTTATTATTAGATATATAAGCTAGCGTGTTCCGAATGCGCTGTGAAAATGAATGAGATTTTAAAAAGTAATACAATATTCACTTAAAAAATTCCCCAAAATTTTCACCTTCGTTTTGTGTAGATACTCGTAGATACAATCCTGGCGAAACTTTTTAGTTTTGTCTACAAAATACATAGTTGCGAACAATCTGGTTGATAGGTATTGTAATTTCACCGCCAAATAATTGAAGTATTCGTGTCATTTCTTTATTATTATCAGCATATTTTCAAAAAAATAAGCTTCGTGTTTAATAAAAGTGTTATTATAAAATAATTAGAGTTAAGGTCGCCAAAGGTGCAGAAACACATGAGTAAAAAAAACGAAGTATGATGTTGAGCTACTCAACAATCCTGGGCGGTTTCCATCGATCGAAGAACGGTCCGCGTAGCGATTTGTCACATATTGTGTTGGTATTTTTCATTCATCACAGCAGTTCAATTTTCCTGGCAATTAATCATTGGACAATACGCTCCGAGTACGATAGGAGAAGCAGAACATTGGGAATCGACGTCGAGCTAAGGGCCATTCATATCAAAAGAAGAACCAATAATAGTTTAGATGTCCCATATGAATCTATAAAATCTTCCGAATCAAATAACGGGAGTACTGTGTATTTATTTAAAAAATCAGGCTTTTCCGTTGTCAATCGATTATCGTGGACTAATAATTGTTTATATATCCTTAGATAAACCAATTAAATGTATTTATTATGTATATATTAAACTACTAAGGGTTTCCATTATTAATGAAATTTCGTTTACTTTCTATCGCTAAGTGCAGAATCAATTGCGGAACGTTATTTCATTGCCAATAATATATTTATCACATACCGCATACATCGGGAGGACTAACAAGTGATCCTTCGTTTAGTTTTATCGTTCGAGTCCTGAAACCTTAAAAAGGCTCCATAAAGCACCTCAGAACTTGGTAGATCGACCTTTCCCCGTAAATGAAAGCAAAACGGAATTACACTTGAAGCCATAATTACACGTCAACACCTAACGATGTTTAATGAAGCGCGGCTGTTAATACATCACTATAAACAGTAATTGGTGTCGATATTGTCATTTACCCCGTTTAATTGGTGTCCGTCGACCAATAAAGAAGTCATCAACGTGATGGAGGCATGTTATTGTAACCGGTGGAGGCATCTGTGTGAGTCAGTTCGGCGTGTCGCCTGCCAACTACCTAAAAACACATACATTATGCTTACAGTGTTGCGAGTACACTGCACGGCGAATCAAAGCGATGTGATTTTTGCAGGACTAGACGTCCAATGAAATCAAAGCTACTGGCTATGTGCAAAGCGAGTAGTGGCCGACGGACAACGACCGCAGCACAGGACACGGCAGAAATTGGAAGGAAAATGCGGATAATCAGCTGTCAAGTGTTGATTGCAGTACAAAATCAAAGTAAAGAAATAGGCCGGGACTGTTGTTGCGTTGTTAACTGTTGTTGTGTTAAGTAGCTCTATCCGTTAAGTTAATTTTATGAATGCTCGACTAAACTAATATTATATGTAATATTTTCCATCCCGGTTTTTATGATTATATTATATTTTCAAATAAAAGTAACAATAAATTTATTTGATTCATTTACAATGTTTATATGTAATTATTTTTACCCGACTACGGCAAAGCAAAAGGAGGGTTATGATTTTGACAGGCTATGTATGTATGTATGTATGTTTGTATGTATGTATGTATGTTCATCTGTTTCCACATAACTTCTAAATTGCTTGTCAGAATTCGACAAATGACATATCATTAGAAGCGTCTTAATTGTCCGCTGGTTATAGGCTATAGCCTAGGGTTTCACAAAATCTAATGTGGCGCCCACTAGCGGACAAAACATACAGAGTAAAAAAATAAAGTTAAGATAAATACGCCGTGTTTGGTATCATTGGAAAGCGCTTTACTTGTACATTTTAAATATATATATATTACTAGCATTTGCATGTGACTTTACGTATATTCATGGACTGATTGCATATAGTTCACATCTTTTCGTTCATAGCTTCTTTACTACGTCCCCTTAAAATATAAAACATGTTGGTTCATCAATTTAACTTTTGATAATATTATGCGCCACAAATACACTTTAACACCAAAATAGTACAAATAATAAAAAGTTAAAAACTAAAACCCAACTACGACAAAAAACGACGCTGAAAAAGTATAAAACAAGACTTTTAGAACACTGAACTGAACAAAGTTGCTTATGTAGTTCCAAGTAAATGGACACAGTAGACTCTACCAAAATGCTTATGTTGAAAATTGACAATAATGTCATACAATACTATTTTGAAGTATGCAATATTTACTATGTAGAGATAAGTTTTCATGTTTGGAAAGGCGTAGTCACACGTTCCATACACAAGTACCTACCTACCGTAGCACTTTGACAACGTGTGACTGCGGTTTTCCAAACATGAAAACCTATCTCTACATAGTAAATATTGCATACTTCAAAATAGTATTGTATGACATTATTGTCAATTTTCAACATAAGCATTTTGGTAGAGTCTACTGTGTCCATTTACTTGGAACTACATAAGCAACTTTGTTCAGTTCAGTGTTCTAAAAGTCTTGTTTTATACTTTTTCAGCGTCGTTTTTTGTCGTAGTTGGGTTTTAGTTTTTAACTTTTTATTATACATATTTGACAGACTCCGCAAGTGTTGTAAACGTTACGCGTCGCCATTGTCGCGCACATAGAGAAAAGATGGCAATGTCCCTAAAAGATTTTAAAAATTTGTCATAAACGGTTACTTGAAACATAACAAAGCCTGAAAAGTCATACTTTCATAAAAAAAAAATGTCTTTGTTCGGTTTGTGAACGGCTTCGAAATTCGAACTTCGAATAATTAATGCCTACTTTAAACGTATTGAATTATTCCACTGATATTTCTTATTTATTACATTCCAATTTCATATTTGAGACCTTTATACCAAACATGTTGAGGTATTCCTCGAAGCGCTCCCATTTTGAAACGCTACTGAACTAATTCTCGAAACGCTACCTTTTGCTTACGCCTCAAATAGCAAATACAAATATTAAGTTTAATAGAGATGGACTACTGATACTAACTGAAACTATCGATATAATCAACGATTTAAAAAGAAATAAGGTGATCCTGCCTAGAAAATATTAACCGTCAAATGTTGATGGGAAAAACTTTGTAGGACGACGAACGAATTTAAGTAGTTCCTGTCACAGGAACTACTTAAATTCTGTCTGTCTGAATCATAAATTACTGCTTTCGCAACAAGTCACGATATTTGGTTTAAATTTAATCCAGCATATGAGCCTCATTTTGGTAGGCTCTAAGAGGCTGGTATCAAATTATGCAAGTATCACTTGCTAAGCACCATTTTGATTATTACAAATCAGACTGATTTAATACCAATTAATATTTTAAATAACCTGTCTGTAACCTGCAGTGTCTTTGAAGACTACGAAGTAATTTGTGCATATTAAACATATATTATTTATATACATGTGTTTTATTTATTAATATGCCTTATTGTAAAATTAAACAAGATATAAATGCTCTGAGTAAGATGATACTTATGGTGAAAAAATATTTTTGGTAATTGTTAAAAAAATCATCGATAATTAATCTATTAAGTGGCCTTCATGCTCTTCTCTATTTTTAAATATGGGCGAGATAGGAAAAGACGAAAAAATGGTAGCACTTCGAGAAATAGTTGAGTAGCGTTTCAAAACGGGTTGTTTAAAACCATAGACATATTTTCTATCACTAAGAGTACTATAGAATAGAATAAAGATTTATTAATTTATTATAATGCATAGTAGGGGAACCTGTTATACCTAGGCCGGTTTTTGGTATTTTTTTTTTTAAATAAATGGTAAGAATAAGATCCGTCAAATATGAAATAATGGAATGATCAGTTCCTCAACTATATAATAAATACATAAAATATGAGGATTTTCAGTAAAGCTGGAAACAAAAGCAACTTGAAAAAAAAAGGGAAAACTGTCCAAGGTACAACAGACCTGATGTACCTTGGACCGTTCCAGTTGTACTTTGGACATTTCAGGGTAGAATGAAGATAACACTAGCAATTGCAGCAGAGTTTTATCTATCTATACTATAATAAAAACGTAGAGGTAAAAATTCTTGTACTTTTTTGAAAAACGCAAAAAAAAACAGTCAGGGATATGTTTTGAGAGTAGGAGAACACATCCCCATACTTAAAAAAAATTGTATCTCTGTCTGTTTGTTTGTTTGTTTCGACTGACCTCCTAAACGGCTGAACCAATTTAAATGAAAATTTACACGAAGGTACTTTAAATTCCGGAAAAATGCATAGGATACTTTAAATCACTGACAGTTAACTGGTTCCCGTGGGATATTCAAAAAACCTTAATAAATGACTGATCTCTGAAACTATTACACCGATTTAAATGAAATTTTGCATGGTGGTACCATACATCCCCGGTAAAGATCTTAAATACTTTTAGTCACAGAAATTCCTGTAGGATAGTTAAAAATCTAACTTTATTAGATCACGTACAAAAATGGTAAAAGTATATCGACCAAAATGAACCTTCTGACTAGGACTATACGGACTACTTTATTGAGCAAAACGTCATAGTAGGGGAGGTAAATGGCTAGATTTGCAGTTACTCGAACAACATGGAATCGGAATAGGAAGACTACGAAAAGTATATTACACTTCCTTTATAAGTGGGGGGACAGCGATTAATACAGGAGGACTACCTGGTAACAAGCAGTTGAAAGAAAAAAGTTATTTGACCGTGTCGGTCATTCAAAGTGCATGTTAAATAATCCATAAAAAGTGAAAAACACATAATCTTGAGATACTTAAGCGCGTTACATTTTGTACGCAGGAGGTTCAATTTGATATCGAAGTCCTGCTGTATAAAATCTGTAATTTTTTTTCTTAACCTGTTTCACCGTGGAGGATGTGTAACAATTCTGGTCCATCTATTGTTCTTTATCCTCGCACATTTTACATCACATTCCCCGCCCATTGCTACATCAGTTTTGACCAACAACAATACCAGTACGGGAGTGGATGGTAGTATATTTTATTTTTTCTTTTAACTTAATACCTATGATACTCCGCTTCATAGCTTTTTGAAAAACCTTGAGTTTGGACTTCTGATTTTCGGCGGGGGACCAAGATTTTGTCCCATATGTTAGGATAGGCAGTATGAAAACGTCGATGAATTTGCGGTTCAGTGATATAAGAAGATCACCCTACATATACCGATTCATGGACCAGAAGCTTTTCCAGGCGTTGCCTGCTCTACGGATTATTTCTTTGTCCTACCTGTTTTCGAAGGAGACTGCCTAGCCCAAGTATATACTCCACTACATATTGCTTTACCTGCCTGTTGACTGCAATCCACCAAATCAGTTGTGCTGGCTGTTGGTCATGACCTTGGTTTTGGATCTATTCATCGTCAGTCTAACGTCAACGCTTTCTGCGCTCAGTTGTTCGAGCATCGACTCAAGTTCTGTCGATGTATACGTATTTCGACTAGGAAAATGTCATCTGCAAAGCGAATGTTTATCAGTCGCCTATCCTCTACACCAATTCCTTTTGTTGCCTTAGAATATCATAGTGACCTGAAGACTTCTTAGAGCGTGCTACTGAAAGCTTTGGTGATAGGGAGTCACCCTGTTTAACTCTTTTTGTATGTTGAATGTCAGGCCTTCAGTGTGCAGTTTGATATCGGCTGTGCTTTGTTGGTAAATGATTTGGGAAAGTTTTATATATGTGGGTTCGACGTTTTGCTGAAGAAGAGAAAGCTAAATGGGTTGATGTGGGTGATACCGTCGAAGACCTTTGAATAATCCACAAAGGCCAGGTTCAAAAGTTTATTAACTTCGCTACATTTCTCTATTACCTGGTTTTCGGTATGGAGGTGGTCAGTTGTCCAATATTTGCTTGCTGGCTTACATTGGTGGTTTGTGTTGTTCCAATTGATAGACTGTTCGATATTATCCGAATGTTTATATAGAAGGATATCGCTATTCTAAGCAAATAAAGGGAAATTTATAAACATTCACGTAAAAATTTTGGACATTATAAAATTAAAAAAGCTATCGTATATAAAGATCGTTACAAATAAAATCACATAGATCATTAAAAAACTGGTCAAGTGCCCCTTGGGTATTTGTTGTGTCAAAGGTTTTAGTAATTGTTGTTATAGGCGCGATTCTACGGTCATCGCCCCATGGAAACCTTCAGAGATTATTAGTTCTTCATAATCCTGCCCAATTCTTTTAACAGTGTCTTTGTAATTAGCATTAGCAACTATCCTATTTAAGATCACGCACCCCCTCCCACCCGTATGAAGTGTACATACATACACGGCAGAGGTACATGAAAGGGTGCAAGGAGTCTTCCATTTAAAAATCTTACAAGACTGAGTCTGAGTTTGATCAAGACTCCAAAAACTCCCGTTGGGCTCCCCAACTATCACGTTCTTAGCTGGCAAGTCATGTCAAATGCTGTCAGATTTGATATTATGACATGAGTGTTTAGTTCTTGGTTAGTTAAAGAGATGTCACTATGCTCTATTATTTCGCAATATTGCTTCAAATACTAAAAGTAATTCATAAGTTATAAATTATTAAACTTGCGATTTACGTTATTATCTCATTGTTTCATTACGAATACAATACAATCTACGAGAAATATATACAAAAAACAATGCGCAAAAGTGGCACATAACAAAGTAGCAAAGCAAATACTGACTAATTCGTCACATGGCGACAAACATCCTTTATAGATATTTTGAGACAGTGGATAGGTAGTTTGTATTTAACCTTTTGAAATTATCCTGATATCAAACATCTATTTTGTGTACTAACTACATAGGCACAGTATGCTGTTTGCAACAATTCAAACCTGTATCTGACAAAAAAATAAAGTTTTTATCGTGGTTTTAGTGCTAAAATGTGAAAAATAATTTTGCGAGTCCTAGCTACCACTCTCCTCTCAGGCTTGATCATTGCTTAGACAAAAAACATATTGTGCGAGTGAATTATCTTTTAGTTGGCCGATTTGTAACGAAAATGTGATATGTTGTTTATCACCTAATAATCTGTAAATAATTTCAGGTTCTTTAATAGATATTAATCTAATCAATCAATGACCAAGTTTAATTATTTTTCTTTTCTTATAGTTTTAATAATTTATGTGGCGGTATTTATTTAACCTGTAATTACTTTAAAAAATGCTTCCTGAAATTATAATGCTGGGGAAAGTTACTTTTCCACGCAGACGAAGTTGCGGGCACAGCTAGTTTTTAATATAGGTAAGTACAACAATAATGCTTATACCTGTAATCAACAAAAACATTAATGTAAATAGCAAATTAACAGTTACCTTAATTAATAGTCTTTTGTATCTTTATTTTGTGTCAACAACATAACAAATGCTTACATATTTATTTATATATTTCTTTTTTGCCTTATATAAATAGAATAAAAATATAATAAAAAATATGTTTTCATAAGGTTATATTATCTATACCAAAATTATCTATCTATTATAATAGATAAATAGAATATTATAATAGATAGATAGATAATTATCTATGTCCAAGGTACATACTCAGTTGGGGGGCCGAGGTACAACATCATAACAATTTTTAGTTACAACTTGTTTACAACACTTTTAATTGAGGTTGGGTTCTGACAACTATACTATCTAAAACCTTAATAAACTGAGATTAATATCGGAAGTAAAAGATATTTTATAAACACATATCGTGACAAATTAAGAGGCCATAAGTAAATTCCAAAAATCGAACTTTTAAGGCAAAAAATAATAAATTACCTTTTTTAACTGCATTGACCCGGCGCCGGCGAATCACAACTAACTTCACGTGAGTCTTATCAAAGCAGGCTTTGACTGCTATATACAATATTATTCTAAAGCGCGGGAGTTTACGAAGAATTACAATTGTCCTAGGTACAACCCTGTCCAAGGTACAACAGGTTCCCCTACTTATCTATACTAATATTATAAAGCTGAAGAGTTTGTTTGTTTGTTTGTTTGAACGCGCTAATCTCAGTTACTACTGGTTCGGTTTGAAAAAATCTTTTTGCGTTGTATAGACCATTTATCGAGGAAGGCTTTAGGCTATATAACATCACACTGCGACCAATAGGAGCAAAGATACAATGGAAAATGTGTAAAAAACGGGGGGAAACGCGAACGAAGTCGCTGGCACAGCTAGTTAATTATAATGTCTATTGTTTGCGCAAACACTACACATTTGAAACAAAACTAATATTACAATGCATTCTTTGACACACACACGTACAGATGGACTACAAGCAACAAAGCGATCCTGTAAGTTCCGTTTTCCCCGTTCGCAGTGGTACTAACGTGAAAATTTCCTTTTTTACCGGTAGGAAGTTGTGTTGAAGATTTATTGCTGGTAGGAGTAGTAAAATGTATTAATAATAAGCAGCTGATGCAATAAAAGAGGACGCTTACGAGCGTACAATTCTATGACACCTATAAAACGCGCTGCATCGCCCGTTCGCGCCTTTTATGTCCCACTACCAATTTATATTCTTAAGGAGGTTTTATTTTACTACAGATGAAATAAAATAATGTCCGCACTTTGTATTCACGCGCCGTATTAGATGGATTTTTATTTTATTGCTAACTATGCTCACCGCGGTACATTATAACTAAAGGCTAGCCGACATCGAGTGACAATTCGATTATATTTAATGTTTTGATGGATAACGATACGTATCAAATCACATATCAAAACATTATTTTTAAAAACTGTGTTTATAACTGTATTATTTTAAAAATAAACAGGAGCAGGACTTGTACACTTGTGCCAAATTGTACAATACCGTTTGTTATCCACTATTGTAAAATGATAAAAACTTGTCCGATTTGAATATTTTCCAATTATAATAAATATGAGCAATTTGTAACAACCTTTACTGTTAATTTAAATGTTGGTTTGGTAAAATTTTATACACCCATAAATCTGTTATACTCAGTTATTAAATTTGACTGTTATTTTTTTCATTTTCCGCGGTCGTCAATACAGAACGCTGCTACTTTCTCAGCTCATAAATCCACAATAAATTTTATCGCGCATTTACTTTGACGGTGAGTTCTATAACTTGCTCATTTTGGGAAGGAAAATACGGCTTTGGTCGCGGCCGCTGTCCAAAACGTAAGTAATTAATTAAATTTACATTTTAACGCAAACAATGGAATCGCTCGCAGTCTAAATGTTCCCTCTCAACCTATCGGGTCCATTGTGTTTCTCACAACAAAATTAACTTTCATTAACTACAACTTGATAACATCTTTTGTTCCATTTACACTGGAACTTTCGTCGTTCACTCACGCCTTTTATATTTATGTAGGTGAAAACCGCCAAATTAATTAAACACCATTGTTTTACACGGAATCCGGGTACTGTGAAGTTATTTTTTGTATAAATTATATTTTGAACGTTTTGTGCTCATTTGTGGGCGTGAGGGGAATAATCGAAGAGGACGACGTGTTTTTATGTGGGAGGTCTTTTATCTTAACTTTTTCGTTAATGAGATCCATACTCGTATGTTTATATTTTCATAATCAATTATGTAAACATTGATTTTGCATTAAAAATAGTAGGTTGTCAGTCAATACCCTTTTTCTTAGGACGTGTAGGTGCTGTGTTAATGCCCCTTGAAGATAATTTTCAAATAATATGTAATTTTAACAAATATAAAAATATTTTTTGCGAGTTTTACCGCAGATCACTGAATTTTGTCAAGAAGTAAATACTTTACAGGAAAAAAATTAAGTTAATTGTGTGTTGTGTACTTGTTTGTATGGTTAGCAATCGTCTTCGAATAAATTAAACAGCGGGAAGCGAGGCCTACACATATTTGGATCACTTTTTTAACATGCGAGTATGTTATGACCCGAAAGAAAAACGAATTGGGAACATTTGTCGATCAAAATTGCTTTCTCACTGGAAGTTGTGTTCATGGGTGGCGAGTCGCTCTCAAATGGGGTAATGAAATACCCGGCCCAGGCTAGGTGGGTCGGGTGATTAATCAAAAACAATGGTGTGTCGTGGTGGAGCAGCAGTGCGGGAAGGTCCAACGACGAAGGTCCATTGTCGCAGGGCAGCGGCGCGCTGAGCCGACCGAGCACAAAATCGCTCCCAGGACACATGCCATTACAGCGAGTTTAACGCTTCATACCATTGATTGCTAGCCAAATTAAATTCATGACCTATTTGTGATAGATGTTCTGATGCTAACCATTACAGGCAGTGGCGTTACTATACCCGTTGAAGTCC
This sequence comes from Maruca vitrata, assembly GCA_039566165.1. Classification (NCBI taxonomy): domain Eukaryota; kingdom Metazoa; phylum Arthropoda; class Insecta; order Lepidoptera; family Crambidae; genus Maruca; species Maruca vitrata. The sequence goes on along the minus strand of CM076914.1, from coordinate 10,718,155 downwards.
GTGGCAAAATTCTTCGAATGGGGCCCCGTGCAGACCATGTTCTTTTTTTTACCTTAATGTGTATGTGTGTTGGCAGTTGAGATCTGCTATGACCGGGGGCCCCTTTCGGCTGGGGCCCCCTACCGGGTGGGGGCCCGTGGCATTTTGCCGACTTGCCACCCTGTAGTTACGCCACTGATTACAGGACGTTAGAAAACTGAAAGTGTCCGGGATATTTACCATGTTCGTTTGTTTTAATGAGCTCCCGATATTTCGGCACTGTTGCAAGCGCCATGATCACGGGTGAACGGGTGGTTTCAGTTTTCTAATGTGTGTAACCATGACAGTTTAAAATTATATATTACAGGACGTTGCTTACCAAATTACATTGTCATAAACCAAATACTCGACATATTTGTATGGGATGTATATTAAAGTAATAAAGTTTATTTCCAACACTTGTTGGAAATAAACCTACTTAAACGAGAGGAATCTACTTAGATACCATTAGAACTTTAGTGATATAAGAAAAAAATTTAACATAAGACTCAAGTAAGTAATGTTTTATTTTGGACATATGTAGAAATCACATAAAACCTTGATTAAAAGCTACCCATTTTCTACTATATCACTCTCTCCCTTATCCGGAACTCCTGGTAACATTTAAATGGAAATGTATGTCCATATATAATGATTCTATTAAGGAGATTTTTCTGTATCTGCTGGGAAGATTAATATATGTATTATTTACACATTACTTATTCATGAAAATAATGCACTTACAACATGTCGCACAATATAATTTATTTACCTAAATTTATGGAGATAATTTTACCTTGGACTCGTGAATTTATTCAAGAAAGTAAACCCTGCCCTGATTTCATTTCATTAGCCTTGCGTACAAACAGAATTATCTATTTTAAATACTCATTTAATTTAGAGATTCAAGTATCACTTAAAACCATTATATTTAGTAAATATGCTAATTCATTTCAATCAAGTTTAGGATTTGATAAATTGTTGAATATAACATATAACTAAAATTGAGATACATTATACACAAATGTTATGACAACCAGTGATTAACTTAGTATATTTTACAATAAGCATGAATTTGCATGTCGTGATGAGTTTTCCTAAATATTTTTTTAGTAAATCCGCAATTTACTCATTTGAATTCATTTCTAGCAGTAGGCAAGCAGTCAAATGAAAGATTGTAAAAGGGACCTTCTGAAACATGGGCAAAATATTATCTCTTTCTTAAGATTTTAGACACACACGATAAAAAGAGTGCATGCATAATAATAAAGGTATAATAAACAGTTTTTCATTGTCTCTTTCTGCTTTGCAGAGGTGCCAAATTTCATTGTTTAAAAGTATTGGTTGAGTCCAATATAAATGATTTTCGGCAAGAGTCAAAAATATGAATATCACGCCTTTCTTGCGTGTATGAAAGCCGTTTTATATCGACTAGTGGCCCACTTGGCCAATATTACTCGCTAAGCTGCTCGCCCGGGGTAAATTGCTATACATTACGTCACAGCGAGATCCAAAAGGATCAGCCTGAAATGGTCGAACGGAACGTTTTTAATATGACACTTATCCGGGATGAAATATTGAAAATATACCAAAATATTAGATTCTTACTGTTTAATATATGTGTCAGCAAAATGAATGCACTCCATTAATGTACAAGAAAAACACCTCATGCACGTCTAAACTTAAGTCACTTAAGCTTAAAGAGCTTAAAGAGTTTACATAGTTTTATGAAGGAAGTACTGAAACTTGACACAGAACCACCTTCTGCTCAACTCGAAATCTAGACAATAAGGTTGCTCCACCCGATTCCTTAAACCTGCCTTCGGAAAGCCTTCCACTACCTATCATGGTCAACCTGGAAGTCCTTGAACCGACTCCATAGTCAGATTGGCCGGTGCAAGGAAAAATATGTTCAGGTGGGGGTTTATTGGGCAGGCTGATCCCGAGTGCCTCTGTGGTATATCACCACGGACTATGTTCCACCTCTTATTGTAGCTCGCATGTCCCGCGGAACAACTCCTACACGCGGAATGAGCTGTAGCGGTACCATGAGTTGGCTATCGAAAACTTACGTACGTTAAAAACCTATCGAGTTGTTTTTTTCATACGACCGATTTTAGTTCGTAGCGTAACCACCAGCGGCGCTGCACAAGTTTTTCATAGACATATTTACGTAGGCGATATCGAGTTCGTAACTTGTAAACTCATGGTAGCGCTACTGATGAGCAAACGCGGTCAGCGAGGCTGAGTTCTTGAGTAATTTAAAATTACTTACAATCCACACGAAAAGAAGAAGAATATAAATGCATGCATAATTGTTTATCAAACTGTGAGCTCGACTCAAGACTTTATCTGGCTATAGTTTATTTAAAGTAATTTAATTGCATGTATAATATCAAAAATAAATTAAATAATTAACTTAAAACTACAAAATTTTAATTGCATTAAATAATTAACTTAAAACTTACTTGCAACTCCATATTGCAAAATTCGCACGGGGACGGGAGTTATTGGGCAAAAACTTTTGGATGTAAAATCTCATAGTCTACGCGAACGAAGTCGCGGGCACAGAAAGTTATGTATATTTATACACAATACAATACTTTTGGGTCTCTATATTATCCTGCGTACTCTCACATTGCTCCAAATAATCACATGCCGAAATTTTCAGTTACGGAGTAGAGAAAAATATGATATGTTTTTGACCATAACTCCTTCAACTTTCACAATTTTTAAATTATTTTTTTGTAAACAGAAGGCCATACCGGTTTATCCTATATTTATAAGAAACAAGAAATAAGATTATAGTATAATAAAAACGATTATTTTTCCTATTGTGGAGGATTTTATTTGGATAATCTATTTATTTTGACTTTCTTGACATATTACAATGTCTGGAAAAGGCCATAACAGTTTATCCTAGATAATGCGTATAAGCGTAATAAACAAATCTTTCATATTTCATAAACCTGCCGTCACTTAGTCGTGAAAAAATATTCTTAACTAAGGTCAAAAAGGACGACTTACTGGGAACATTCATTCTTGGATCATCCCATTATTGCTCCGTCTGAGAGCTTTCACTAAAAAGTAAAAGGGATCATAACAGAATTTATTTTATATATAGAATTTATTTTATCGCCAGTAACTCGCGAGCGAGCAGCGAAGCCGGTAGAGGGCTTAGAAAATTATTTTCGAGGGTGACCATCAAACAAGTTACCGTTCGCTACAGAAAGTTCGAGTAACATAAAAGAAGTTTTATGGACCGATAAAGACCTTTTCAAGGGTCCCTGTTGAAGCTTGGTCATGCTCACCGCCTGCTACGGTTCTGTGGAGCTCTACAAATGACTCTAGGATCTTTTCCCATTCATAGATAATATACATTTTTAAACAGGCATGTGAATTAAACCTGATTTTTTTTAATTGGTAAAACGAACATTGATTGAAATTAACCTACTCGTTATTAGACATGAATTAACTCATGTACTTCATAAAGTAATGTAGAACGGTTAAGAATTTTACTTCAACAAAATTTAAATATTAAAATATATAAGTGTAACATCAAATCGAAAATAGTTATTTATTAGTAATTGACATAAAAGATAATCGTAAATTTTGTAAAAGATAATTTGCTTTAAAGTTAACGGAGTAGCATTTACAACGGTTTATCATCACATTTTACATGTGGAGTTGGGGATGCGTGGGTCATAAATTTGCGCACCTCCGTAATTTTTGTTAACTATTAATAAAGTTTATTCATATTAAATAAATTGCTCGGAATTGCTTTAATATAACAAGGCTGTTATATCCCACGTCCAATATAAGTACCTGTACTTATGAATTCTAACGATTTGGAAAAGGTTAATCCAAATTTGACTGGCTCGGTGGAAAATTGGTTAGTGACTCAGGTTCAAAACCTACGGTTCCAAGAGTCGTGGGTTCGATTCCCACTCGGGACAAATATTTGTGTGACGAACATCGGTATTTGTTCATGTTGGAAGTTTCTAAAATAAACCATTTACTTCAATTCATCATCATCATCAGCCCATATACGTCCCCACTGCTGGGGCACGGGCCTACCCTAAACTAGGGCGATAAGGCCTTAGTCGACCACGCTGGCAGATCAATGTATGTGATGTGATGCATTATTTATTTATTTATTTTATTAATAAAGTCAATTGATTCTAGGAACCCTTGTCAGTGAACCTGGGTCACTAACCACTGTTCCACCGAGCCATCAATAAATTTAATAATGATTTAAAAATTAACTAAATTAATGAGTTGTACAATAATGCCTGATTGCGTCATCAATCGGTATCTTACAATAATAACTTACAACTAGATTTAGATACTACTACATATTTATTCACTAAATATGATATAATCATCTTCTGTTGCATGAATTCTGGGAAACTTATTTTGATTTAGCAGTATGTCATTGAGAGTATTTCTAAAATATTTTACTGGCTCGGTGGAACAGTGGTCAGTGACCCATGTTCACTGACAACGGTTCCAAGAGTCGTGGGTTCGATTCCCACTCGGGACAAATATTTGTGTGACGAACATCGGTGTTTGTTCCGTGTCTGGGTATGTTATTAAATATATTTGTGTATCCACTGTTGATTCTGATATCCGTAACACAAGTGCTTAAGCTACTTACCACGGGATCAGATCAATGTATGAGATGTTGTGCAATATCTATTATTTATTATTATTAATAATATTAAAATTTAATTTACACAATTGTAACATGAACATAATATACTATCTATTAATATCAAGTACCCAGCTTTCTACTATAAAATCGGTGAGTTGTAAAGATTGCCAAGAATAGTTTTAACAATTTCGAAGCTATCGATTTTCATTTAACAGTTCTTAAACAGGTCATTACGGCGGTGTTCATGAGTAAAGCGGCTGTCGAGGTCAAAAGGCAATATTGCGCTTTGAGCCACCCTATACAATAATAGGGTGATTAATGGCTCTGCCGATATACGAGGCAACTTCTTTGTTGTTCAACAAATATTTGATCCGGGCGCAGACGTCGCAATCCGTTCCTTTGACAGCGAAGCTGCGGCGAAATATCATGGGATATTACAAGTTCACTTAATGGTCTTCGGCTTACGGTTCAGACGCGCCGTAATCACTCCTAAGTGAGACTAATGAAAGCCTGCTCAGTCTTTATTCGGCATTACTTTGAGAAGCCGCGGTGCCGGCAATGAATAGAGTTTGAATTTGTATATCCGTTAAAAACTCTTTTGTTTGGCCCATAAAGGCAGCGGTGTCAGTATTTTATTTTTTAAGTCGACAGGCGTTTACATAGCGATTGCTTGCCTTTGTAAGGTTGAATTGAATTTTGAAACTTGATTGAAGTAATTTATCCAATAATGTTGTGTCATAGTTTGTTTTATCGTGAACAAAATTATCGATTGTATACTGATTTAGAGACACATTACAGAGAAATCGATTTGATTACTCATTAGGCTATTTAATATTATAAGTACATGACCAAATTGTCATCGCAAGTGGAGCTAGTCAGATCACCTATTATAAATATATTATAAAGCCAAAATATTTTTGGTACGTACATAATTTTTGTTGTTGTTTTTCTGTAATGAAATTACTCGGCCCGGAGTTAGGAAGTTGGCGGTTGAACGCCCGTGCCTCGGAAAGCACGATAAGCCGGTGGTCCTGCGCCCGATCTCTTATCGGTCATTTTGGATTGCGGTCTTACCGAATTATGAAAGTAAGGGAAAAGAGAGTGCACTTGTGTTTGCGCGCACTCTTGTGCACTATAATATGTCCTGCGCACTTGGCTGATCTCAATTGAGATCTGTCGCCATGGCTGAAATCACTCGGACGCCTTATAACAAAAAAGAATTATTACTTTAAAACATTAAAAAAAATATTTTCAACCCAAAACTCTGAGTGAGATCTAGTTCACCCTGGCATAAGCTTACTTGTTTGATAAACTTTTATGTCGGCCTCTTACACTATTATCGTTGTTCGTTGGACTTAAGCGAAATAAGTGGGCGCAAACATTATCGTGATTAATACTGCAGTAAAAGTTAGTCGACTGCTATTAGTACAATCCTGTGTAATGGGCCGTGAGCACTATTCCTTTGGCCCGGTATTGGCTGGCGTAGACAAGCGATCTCCCCTTTGAGGGGACCTTGTTTTGACAGTTACGTTGTATCGGGCGAACATACACTTTACCTTTGAGGGTATGAAAGTTGCCGATTCTGATTTTGTAAATGTACTTGTACCCTGCCTATTATATTTATTGGTGTTTCGTGGAACTTTTATTGAAACTAGAATATGTATGCCTCTATTGTATAGAGCACTATTATAATGACTAGTCGACACAAACAAAACTCTTGGCGTATTATTTTTAGCCACGAATGCCCCATATTCCAACACTAACACACACCAATGACAGTAAATCGATAAAGATGCTCGTTGACTTTACTTATAAATACACCTAAATTGTCCAATACATCTTTTAATTAAACTGTTATTTGGGTTTTTAGAATTAACAAAGAAGGCCCAATTTTCAGATAATTTTTATTGTCTATTAACTTAAATACACTGGATGGACTTAGTTCGAAATCGAATACATGGAAAAAAATCACTTCGGAAAGAGGTCGTACTTATTTTTATTTAATGTCCAGAAATTAATAAATTCATTTAGTTTTGCGATCTATTCATTTCTAATACCAAAAACCAACATTTTTTTTGTAGTCGTTACTTGTATGCGTAGAACGGGTGGTATTACTTTTTTTTTTGTATTGGAACAGATTAGATTTGCGGTGCGCGGGAACTTTTATTTTATAGTAGCTTAAAAATTATACTTCATTCAAATGTTCTTTGAGACTGTAGTACCTATAATCAACTGAAAACTTAACTTAGAGAAATAAAACGAGTTGCGAGTTAATGGTGTTTTTTATGCATAAGTTGCAGTTCGTAATTTGTTTTTAAACCAAGTTGTTAGGTATTTATCAGATTACCTACCAGAAATATTACACTCGCAACGAGAAAATGTTTGAATAAACATGTAAAACAGATTTTATTCCAGTGACAATTGTATGTCAATATGATGATGAGAAATTTATCCATTTAACTTTGATCGTTCAGAGTTAAAACCTCATTAGTAAAATATTGTTCGAGGCTTTTTATGAATGACATTTATTTTACGTGTTATAGGGCTTTCATTCAATGTAGCTCTTAATTAAAACCATTTCTACTCGTACAATATGTTATGTACAATTTATCCATAAATTTGTCAACCTTTAATTTTTCACAGATTGCATGCTACGTAATGCTTAAGACAGTCGATTAGGTTAAGTTTTATTAGTTACTAGCTGACCCGGCGAACTTCGTACCGCCTTAACGTAGCTTTGATGCACTACTTTATTTTGTTAACCGACTTCAAAAAAAGGAGGAGGTCTCTCAATTTGACCGTTTATATGCTTTTTATAGCTGACAGTTGTCCCATATTAGGTATGAGTAAGTACTTATTCAATTTGCCCTGGAATCCATAATATCCTCCATACAAAATGTAATCCTTATTTCCCTGGTCTCGTCATAGTTGAGAAGAACTTTACTAATCTCATATTTTTACTCATGTCCAGCAATACAATAATTGCTTTCTTCATTTGGCGCAACAAAATTTATTCGAGACAGTTTTTGGCCTACTTTCAAGGTAAATAAGGATAATGGCAAATAGGTACTATGAGTTAAATTTCAGAATCCATATACAAACTTCGCATAGCTTATGAGTGATCTGTGGTAATTTAACCTCGCCAACAATAATTTTATTAAAGTTTTTGACATAGTTTGTTTTGTTTTAAAGATTGTTTGCTTATAAGTGTTTGTTGATCACATTAAGTTCACAGCATAATATCGATTTTTGGTTACTCTTCTACCCAATATTACAATTTTGATATAGCTGGATAAAGAAGGTACTTATGCTGTTAAAATAATGGTTTGATATTTGGAAAACTCCCTGAGATATTACAGTTTCAATAGCACATCATTTGGGTGAGCTCAAAACGCTTCATACAAATGTCGCAGCACACTATGACGTCACAACGTGTAATACTGTGTGCATAACGCAAGAACTTTGTTCAGCAGCTATATCAAATGTTGCGTTTACGAATATATTTTCATGTGAAAGTTACTACTTATTTTGTATTTAATACGATGGCATAGCATTTTTGAAGAATTTTCGCAGTTCTGAAATGGACTTTCCGACCCAACTTCAAATGTCTATTATTGTCTCATATCGTCAAAAATTTTAATACAGTTTGACTAATGTTATTAATTTACCTATATCTTACTATGAATTGTGAAATTGCATGTAAAATTAGACTTAGGAAATTACCCTATATGTCGACGGAAAAATGTGTGATGATGTTCCACAATATTACAGAACTTCACCAAATTGTTGTGCAAACGTTAATCAACTTCTTTTGCTGAATTGCCCATAAAATGTATTTGCCAAAATTTCTTGTTTAAGAGATTTAATATCTACTTATCCGGTTGGTACAGGTATGAACCGTATTTATTGTAGTGCGATCAGCTCGTCTTTTCTTTTGAACCAAAAACGTGATGATTGATTTTTTTTTGTCAAAGAACCTTCTTTAATTTGGTTACTATAGATATCGAAATATTTGTCAGTAAACGAACATGTCAATTAGATGTCACTATTTTGCTAAATGAGAATCTCTGGAATAGACAATAATTGAATAATATAGATGAATGTTGTCGATTCAGAACCCTTTTAATAATCTGAGGTATAATTTTCGTAAATTAAAAATAAAATAAATTACTTACACAAATTAATGTCTAAAACAAACAAATAAAACAGTAGGTACCTAAATTTTCGAGACATTTTACAAAAAAATTATTTCTGAACGCACACATGAATAGTTGTTACAGTATTTGACAGGATTGGACAACTATAGTCATTTTCAGCTAATAGTCCAGTCAAATTAGGAAAAAATCTCGGAATTCGAGATACCCAGCTGTAAGTCTGTAAATACTTAGATATTGACACCCTAAAAGTGTTCTCAAAACCTACATATTGTAGGGTGTACGCAACTATTAAATTTTCAAGGTCAAATGTCACAAATATCAGTTTTATGAACTTTTGAGCGAAACGGGAAGTTTTATCATAAAAGTTTGTAGGAGAAAATTACTTATCTTCTGTTTATCTATAAAAATTGTCTGTACGTTTTATTTCTAAGATTCACCATTTCAGAGATACAGCGATGCAAATAGTTGAAAAAGTTGTATTTTCAAAAGCTTCCAGGCCCACGTGCGATTGTGCTAGACAGTTAAAATTTTCACGAATGATGTATTTTAGTAGCCTCCATCTAATACTAGAAAAAGCTTAAAACCAATGTGTTAGTAGGTTCTCATACAAAAACTATGGTTTTTTTTTTCTCACACTTGGCCGGTTTTTAACGTGGTTACCCCAGTAAACCTATTCCAGACGACACCTTTTATACATGAAGAACACGTTGTTTATAAAGAAGCCTAGTTAAATAATTGTTTTGTGTTGTTTTCAGTATTCAGAAGATTTAAGATTTCTGCGTTTCATTTAATTAAATTTGGTTAATATGGATCTTCACGTTCATAATCGAGTTAGATGGATAGTTAACATTTTTAAAATGTATTTTTTTTCAGTTATACTTCAAACAGAAATTCTAATAATTGGTTATTTCGTACTTTTTGACCCATAATAAGCAGTTTAAATGTACTGAAACGTATATGTATAGTACTAAAAACAACATAAAACAATTATTTAACTAGGCTTCCATATAAACAACGTGTTCTTCACGTATAAAAGGTGTCGTCTGGAATAGGTTTACTGGGGTAACCACGTTAAAAACCGGCCAAGTGTGAGAAAAAAAAAAACATAGTTTTGTATAAGAACCCACTTAAACATTTAGGTTTTAAGCTTTTTCTAGTATTAGATGTTATAGAGGCTACTGAAATACATCAGTTGTGAAAATTTTAACTGTCTAGCACAATCGCACGGGGGTCTGGAAGCTTTTGAAAATACAACTTTTTCAACTACATATTTGCATCGCTGTATCTCTGAAATAGTGAATCTTAGGAATAAAACGTAGAGACAATTTTCATAGATAATTAGATGATAAGCAATTTTCTCCTTCACACTTTGATGATAAAACTTGCCGTTTCGCTCAAAAGTTCATAAAACTGATATTTGTGACATTTGACATTGAAAATTTAATAGTTGCGTACACCCTACCATATGTAGGTTTTGAGACCACTTTTAGGGTGTCAATATCTAAATATTTACAGACTTACAGCTGGGTATCTCGAATTCCGAGATTCTTACCTAATTTAAGCTTAAATGACTGGACTATAAGATGAGTCCTGTGACACTTCATTGTGATTTGAATGAATGAATTTTATTGCACACTTTTTCATTCTATTGCGGCGTCATTAGGAAAAATACAAAAAAAATATATATTTTTAAAAGAGAAACAGTATCGTTTAGTTTAATTTAATGAAATAGATTTTTTTTTTAAATTACCTATGCAGTTCGTATACGTAGAACGGAACGTAGTAAGAGCATAGAGCTGGTACTAACATAATCGGGTGCAATATGGCGATCACTTGAAAATCGCTTCAGTCACTCGTATAGATTGGACGAAAGTAGTCGAAAAGACAAAAAGTACCATATTAGAGGACTGGAAAGACCAACTTATAATAAATGTCGGGGATGGTGACTCATCAAGCGATTCTTCTGACAGTGATTTTTCAAAGACTGAATGAAAACATTTAATCTCTTCTTATTATTTCACTTTACCGAATAGCGCTATGTAAAGCATACATATATGAACAAAAAACTTTCACTATAATACATAAAGACAAATCATGCTTTCAAATTTAATAGTTTCATAAAATCGATTTCATTTCCATATAAAATATTTTCGATTACCAGAAATAATCGAAATTATTTAATTGTAGGACATTTCTACAATTGTCAAAATCGATGTGTCACAGGGATCAGCTTAGCTGAAAAGGACTATATAATGTTTGACACAATGACTGACGTTTCGTGTCAAGTCCCACGGGAACTCGGTAGAACGGGATAAAAAGTATCCTATGTCCTTCTCCTGGCTCTAAGCTACCTCCCTACCAATTTTCAGCCAAATCTGTTCTGCCGTTCTTGAGTTATAAGTGGTGTAACTAACACGACTTTCTTTTATATATATAGATACACACACATAATAGGATAATTTAATAAAAAGTTAAAAACTAAAACCCAACTACGACAAAAAACGACGCTGAAAAAGTATAAAACAAGACTTTTAGAACACTGAACTGAACAAAGTTGCTTATGTAGTTCCAAGTAAATGGACACAGTAGACTCTACCAAAATGCTTATGTTGAAAATTGACAATAATGTCATACAATACTATTTTGAAGTATGCAATATTTACTATGTAGAGATAAGTTTTCATGTTTGGAAAACCGCAGTCACACGTTGTCAAAGTGCTACGGTAGGTAGGTACTTGTGTATGGAACGTGTGACTACGCCTTTCCAAACATGAAAACTTATCTCTACATAGTAAATATTGCATACTTCAAAATAGTATTGTATGACATTATTGTCAATTTTCAACATAAGCATTTTGGTAGAGTCTACTGTGTCCATTTACTTGGAACTACATAAGCAACTTTGTTCAGTTCAGTGTTCTAAAAGTCTTGTTTTATACTTTTTCAGCGTCGTTTTTTGTCGTAGTTGGGTTTTAGTTTTTAACTTTTTATTATTTGTACTATTTTGGTGTTAAAGTGTATTTGTGGCGCATAATATTATCAAAAGTTAAATTGATGAACCAACATGTTTTATATTTTAAGGGGACGTAGTAAAGAAGCTATGAACGAAAAGATGTGAACTATATGCAATCAGTCCATGAATATACGTAAAGTCACATGCAAATGCTAGTAATATATATATTTAAAATGTACAAGTAAAGCGCTTTCCAATGATACCAAACACGGCGTATTTATCTTAACTTTATTTTTTTACTCTGTATGTTTTGTCCGCTAGTGGGCGCCACATTAGATTTTGTGAAACCCTATATAGCCTATAACCAGCGGACAATTAAGACGCTTCTAATGATATGTCATTTGTCGAATTCTGACAAGCAATTTAGAAGTTATGTGGAAACAGATGAACATACATACATACATACAAACATACATACATACATACATACATACATACATAGCCTGTCAAAATCATAACCCTCCTTTTGCTTTGCCGTAGTCGGGTAAAAACAATCCCATGATACGTATCAATATTAAAAAAAAAAAATTCAAATTCTCAAACAGCCCAACGTACCTGGGCACTTTATTGCCAATTTGTTAGTACCTACCTTCTAAAGTTGGTGATTATTAAGATCGTAGAAGTGCTCTCAGACTTTTTCAAAGCAAAGTTAATGGTAAAATATTATTGCCAAATTTTATAAATGAACAGTTTATCGACTATATCTACTTGGGTAGCATATATGTAACAACGAAAACCGGGTAATTGCTTGGAAACAAAAAAATTACAATTATTCCATCAGAGTAAGCCCCAAAGAGTGATTTACAAAGTTCTGCAATCGTAACAATAGGCACATTTATCTTTTGGAAAGTTTCGAAACAGCGCCAGAGGAGTATTAGCGCCTTTTTCATGAAATCTTGAAATGAGGAAGATTTGCGAAAAGAGTTTCGGCTGGGAATTATAGCTACATTTGCGCCGGTGATTTATCCGCTTGAACATTGGGGGGCACTTGTTGCCGCAAATTAATTAGGAAACAAGTTAACAAAAAGTGCAATAAACTTCGTTAAGGAAGCTTAATTTCCGCCGAGCTCGAAGAGCCTGACATTAATCAAGCGAAATCGCTCTCGACTGCCGCGAATTTCATTACAGATTCTGAATCGTCAAGGATTAACATTAATGAAATGGTTGCCGAAATTCATCTCATTTGATGTACTGGCCTACGGGCGAAAAAATACACTTCCTTGTACACGTAGATCAGAAACTGAGATTAATTTGACTTTATTCTGTTGCCAGGAAACATACGAGAAGATGACAGATGGAGTGTAGATTTTCTATCTCCGCTTTTCATAACCGCACTCTGAAGTACAATCCATAAAATACGAATAAATCAATTGGGGTACATATTGGAACGGTGGAAGCGGCAAGACAGATTGTTTCCGCTTCTCCCTCGCGAGGCCTCCCGTCGGAGCCACTATATCGATTAACGATCTTGAATATTGCTCAAAATGAATGCCGCCTTGTTTACGACTCATGAATCTCGACAAATTACTGTACACGAGACTCTTAAACTTCAAGGTTATTTCACCACTGCGAGGGTCTTTTAGGGTCCCGCTATGAATAAATTTGATAAAATGTAAGCAGCAAATAAACTGATCAATACGAAGCCTCAGTTATTGAAAGTACATGAACATTTAATCATATTTAATGACACTTGTTTAAATATAAAAAGCCTTGCGATTAAACTACATATGTTATTATTCAAAATAAAAGAAGGAATATTTAAATACTTTCAATTTTCATACTCAGAAGTGTAAATAAATCCTGGTGATGCACTAGTTTCTTTGTATGTTCATTTCAAAAGCTTAGTGTGAAAAGTTGGGTTTTCATTTTCAGGTCTCGCTTGAAAACGTACCTCGGGAAAATTTTATAAAATATAATGCAATAACGGTGCAATTCTTAAATCAATTGCCAGACAACAAGATTAAGTCGAAGATTGCTTTACATGTTACAGACAAAATCAGAAATTGTTTCGACAAAGTACTCACTATAAGTACCCACAAGTAAATCGTGAAAAGATTTTCCTACTCATTATATCTAACGACAGAAATACCGTAGCTCAGAACTCGACAAATTACGCTAGTTTGGCTTTCGTTTAAACGGAGCTAAAAAAGTTAGCAAAAGAGGCAAGCCCACAAAATCGCCTAAATGCTTGTAATTTAATAATTTATACAATTATCCATCCCAATATATAGACCGTGAAAGACTTTAATTTAACTTTAAGGGCAGATTAAATTTATAAAGAGACGTTAGCGTTTACAATTTTTTAATTTGGAGAAAATATTCAATGTGAACAGTAACTTTAATCTACATAGATCTGTAATGGCGAAATGAGAATAGTCTAGCTTTCGTTCAAATTTACAAGTATGTTTTTTCGTTTGTTTAACAAGTCGATACCCCAGTTACTAGTTTAGTTGTGAAATCACATTAGCACTGGACTTCTTCCATTTAAAACTACATTTAACAGCCTTCACAAAAGGTGATTTTCAGCTTGACTTGTAGGTATGTATGCATGGCATATGCATGTATGTATGTAAGTTTGTCCTCGATTTTCTTGAGTTTGGCTGAACTGATTTGGACGCGGTTTGCAGAAGCATATTTGTCACATTTTGCAGACGGTTTTGTATTGTATCCAATTGTAAGTGTGTTGTTCTTATCCGTTCGGTCAAAGCAAAAAGTCAGTTAGATGGATAAGATCCGTGGTGTATCGGTTGAAGTTGAGTGGAGGGTTGTTCTTATTTTATTACCGCGAGGAAAAACCTGACACTTAAATAAATATGAAATAAGTTTTATTTTTTAAAAAAAGGGGGTTCCCTTTCAAAAGCTCGACATAATAAAAATTACAAAATTATATAAAACAACATAATTATCTGAATATGAATTTGATTCGTTTTTGAAGGCGATATTTCATGATATTTCATGCAAGTAAGCATGGTGTGCTTCGTTGTTCTAAAATTTTGGTTTTGCCCCTACTTCTAAAACTGTGTATGAACTTTCTCATCAGAAATAGGGTAGACGACTAAAAAAGCAATATAGTCCGTTAGGAAGATTATTTAAAAATAAATTAGACGTATTTTTTAATTCGTTTTACGTATAAGAAATGATGAAGATATAGAAGCTTAGAAGTTTTGGATGACGTCACTTTATTTAACAATTTTTGCCTAAGAGTGCCGTCACAAGATCCCGTAGGAAGTCTCCAGTCTCCGGAAGTTTTATGAGAAATGCAGTCATCATGCATAATAAGGATTTTTGGCACAGAGTCGGGACAAGCGAGTTCCATATAGAAATACTTATTTGACGCAATTCCGAGGTTCAATTAGACAGCTCGCCTGTCAAGCTATATTTAGAACGCAGGCGAACGTCTGGTTATCTAACTAATGATAATTATTACACCTGGAATAGTCGGTAACGTTTTCGATAGAATGAGAACTTACCGAGAACTTACCGAGAACTTACCGAGAACTTACCGAGTTACCTATATCAAATTTGCACAAACTTTGTGTTGTTCCCTAGTCGATTGCACGTGGCACTTTCATTTGTACACTCACATCTAATATGTACTGTACCTATGTAACTCTCTCACTCATTAATTCATAATAAGCTTTAAAAACAAAATTATTTTCATATTTGACCAAAATATTTCACGATAACGAAGTGGCTACAGTCACATAACTGCTGTGTTCTAACCTACTCTTTCCATGATCATTGGTATTTTCATTCAAGAAAATTTTACTTTTTAATTTGTATAATCTTAAGAATTCAACTTGTTCGATTTTTACAACTGCATCAGTGTACAATGCACAACATATCTCATTTGTAAGTGCTGGATCTTGACAGAAGGTATAAGACATCGTTGTCTGTGCGACCTACCGCAGCTTGAGTTCGGTTCCACCTAATCATGAGCACCAGCGCCGACGCCGCCTTGGCAACCAACAAAAATATTCGCACGATCCACGACTCTTCACAGCCAGAGCAGCATCCACTTGGCTTTTCATTCCAAGTGTCGATCAAAGTTATGTGATGAAGTCAAAGCCCGTTAGTGATCCTAAAGTTTCCTCGTTTGCATCACTTAGAGCTTGGAAAGGCTTAAAGTGGCGCCATGATTAGCCCGACCCTCCGGAATAATCCTTAATGCCGGCCCTGTGATAATAATGAAACCGTTTATTGCTTTACCTTTTCTATCGAGACAATATCTCTATTTCAACTTGTCCTGTTATGTTGTTCCCATGATTATTTCCAGGAAACGAGGAAATCGTTCTTGTTCGATTAATGTTTTAGATCAAAATAGGGAAGCAAAGGAGGGAAGGGGAAATAAATTTGTAGAACACTCAGTACCGTAATAGTATATTTACATTTTCTTTCATAGTAACATATTGTAGTTAGTGTACACTTCTTTATGGGCGGGTAATATGTCTTGAGATGGATGCACGTTAGTTACGCTAAGCGGCGGCTAAGCTTTGTTCTATCCAGAGACGTCAAGAGTTATTTATACCGTGTAATTTAATTAGGGAGATGTCACGAGCCTTGATTTGCTATATTGAGATAACGAGCGTCAGCCACGGCTCCAATTAATGCGACATGATTTGATAATAAAAGTTAATTCTGCTGCCGGTTATCAATTTTCGTTTTCGCTCAAAAGCAAAGTAAGGTCGCCAAATACCGTCCCCTTTTTGTAAAATATAAAATACCAAACCTAAATCCACCAATAATACATAAAAAATCAAAGTTTAGGTAAACATCCTATTTATTATTTTGTATAATCAAAAACTTCATTAAGTTACTTACTTCCCGGACAATTTTTTTTATGGCTCCTTATTTCGTCCCGGAGACTAATAATAATAATAAATGACTGATGAAAAAAACTTATAGATGTCAAAGAAATAGTCATAGCATCCTGAAAAAAGGTTCGTTATAATAATTCAAACAGATGTTCTATATTTAAACAGTACACATAATATTAAGTACCTACTTTCAATAACTAACTTTGAACAGCTTTTTCTTTTTTTAAATATCTTAAGGCAGGAGCTGTATTCCATCGCCAAACTTTTGCAATGGTAGACTGAAATAAGTAACTTTAGATTTCTAGTTTTAACTAGACGGTGTTATTTTATAAAAAAAGGGAAGCCGATGGGAATGGAATCAGGCTAGGGAACGAAATTTTGCGTCGTTTAAATAGTCCCTGTATTTAAAAATATATATTTCACCGCATTTATTAGTCCTTAACTGGTTTTGGACCACGGTGAGTTCGGACCCGTTAGTTAGTTTGGACACGTTAACGATTTAGGTACATCTCTTCCACGAGAAAGTAGGAATGAAGTCTAAGTATGTTGTCCGTAAATTTAGTACATAGATAATTATTTAATAGATGCAAGATAAAAATAAAGATTTCACTAGCTGATTGAGAGCGTCCCTAAAGGGCCTGGGATTGTTTTCAAAACTTTATATTCTTATGTCCACGTTTCTGATCTGAACCGGATCTACCTACTTTGGATTCGTGTTTATTTTGGAACTTGCCTGGCTTTAAAGTTTCAAAGAAATAACGTTAAAATATTATTTATATCACACCAAAAATCCATGCAACGTAGTATACGTACACACACTTTGGGAAATTAAATAGCAAACAAACTACTGAGCTTATTCATATTGATGAAAGGTTTTAAGTAAACGAAATGTATCTTAAAGTTTAGTCTATTTTTATGAGTTTAGGAAAATTGAGGTCAATTAATAAAATTTGCATGCTATTTGTACATAGTTAAATAGTAAGCTACATTTATCTACGATAATCAACTCTGTATAGCCCTATTTGTGGTAAATAGATAACTCGTTTCTATAAAGGATATTGAATAATACTAATTAATAAGCTAGTATTTTTTTTTTAGTATTATTAAATATCATTCTCAGAATAAGAGATCTCAGACTCTAACATAATTGGCCAAATAAGTAAATGTACGCTGTAAATTTTACAACCCTACTTATATAAAGTGTGTTGCAAATTTAATGGGTGAGACAGTGTTATACTGTCAATCGAATTACCACTTTGTTTTCGACAGCTGCGCTGATTGTATGGAAACACCTAGTGCGCTACCGAGATTAAAGCAGACTGTCCAAACTAATGGACTTTTGATGGATGTAGGTACTCGTAGTATTCCATTTACATCGCAGCAATAGCCGCGCTAACGATACGCCATCGATCCCGCTATATCGAGTGGCACTCTGTACGACATTGTTTTATGGCGAATGTCAGAACTGCAGCCCAGTTAAAACTTTGAATATGGTTAGTTTTGCGAGTTACTAACTAGGTAAAAACTATACACTATGAGTCTATACTATACGTAATTAAAATAGTGGAAATACATAGCTACTCGTACTTCCTGCCCGACGATTCGTTCGTTCGCTCGCATGTTTGGTGCAGTTCAGTAGGAACGTCGCGAGAAATAAGTAGTTACGTATTTGCTATTATTATCGCGGGCAGACCCATATAGTATATTTATCTTTTAATGTAATGGGACGCAAAAGTCTAAAATCGTATACTACCTAGGTACATCCTCGTACACGTACGCTGTTAGTTTTTTGAGTAATTTGAATAAGCTATATCAGTAGGAAAGCCCTAACTCCCACGAAGTAAACTGCAAATGTTGCGATATCAGAATATTCAGTGCGCTCCATGTTAATTTGGTTAGCTGAAATGTTTGGTATAATCTCCGAAAGCGGATATTGTTTAAAATCTTGATGTTATAGAGGAAGATCCCAGAGCCGCCAGACATCACTTATTTTCTAATGGACAAAATATATACGATTGAGTAGTGTTGGGGTGTACTATCATCATGTGACTAGTTGCTACCTTGACCAGACGGCCATTTTTCAGATATCAACCAATCAAGGTACATAGAAACACTGCTCACCTCACTTAAATTCTGATGACTGATTTTAACATATATTTCACAGAATATCATTAAAAATCAGGTTTTATTACTCCCAGACACATGCGGTCGGCGGTTTTACCTTACAGACGCTTTAAAGCTATGAAAAAAAATTTACTTTTACTTAATTTTACTTATTTTGTGATGCTTCATTTTTATATATGTTATTCAAACAACTATTTTAAAACGTTTTTCAAACGGACAGACCGATCCAAGGGGCCAAACATTCACCAGACCCAACTGTTTTAGGTTTTTTTTTTAAATTGAATTTAGTTAAGTTTTTCTTATAAAATAGTTTGTAAGGTACTTATTCTATAATTATTGCGGTCAGATGAGCACTTTTTAGTTGTTTGAATAACATATATAAAAATCAAGCATCAGAAAATAAGTAAAAGTAAAATTTTTTTCATAGCTTTAAAGCGTCTGTAAGGTAAAACCGCCGACCGCATGTGTCTGGGAGTAATGAATCCTGATTTTTAATGATATTGTGTGAAATATATGTTAAAATCAGCCATCAGAATTTAAGTGGGTGAGCAGTGTTTCTATGTACCTTGATTGGTTGATATCTGAAAAATGGCCGTCTGGTCAAGGTAGCAACTAGTCACATGATGATAGTACACCCCAACACTACTCAATCGTATATATTTTGTCCATTAGAAAATAAGTGATGTCTGGCAGCTCTGGGATCTTGGACCATTACAAAATGAGTATTATATTCACATTTGACACAATTCCCGTCGACAGGTATCAATATCGTCATTTTTTTTCCCCAATAAATGGTAAATTAAAACAAGTTCTGAAAAAGTTATGTACATTTCAATATTGACTGATGAATGATTCGGTTTTGTTTACTCAATACGATGAAATTTAATGTTATTTTCAATTTAAATATTAAAGGGATCTTTTATACCTACACTTTGTGGTGAATATATTATTGAGAGTGAGTACTTATTTAAGCGTTAAGGTTACATAGAGCTTCTGGAAGTTATTATTATATGTATATAAGCAACATCGAATAAGATTGAAAACGATACTAAGTTTTAAGGGTTCCGTATTCAAGGGATTACGTGGAACAATATTACTTAGACTCTAGATGTAAATACCAGGCCACTCAGAAAGTTTTGCTCAAACCATCCACATTTTTGCGAGAGACAAATAAAATTATCGTGTGTCATTTAAAAATGGATCTGCATCGAAAACATTTTCGTGCGATGATTTTCTACGATTTTGAATGTGGCCTACAACCTGATGAGTCATTTGATCGACTTCAAATGGCTTTTATGGGTGAAGGACTTTCAAAAGCAACCATCTACCGCTGCTATAACGAGTTCAAGCTCGGTCGCCTTACTTTGGGGTGAGCAAAGGAGAACAAAGGAGTGGTCGTCCTACGACGGCTGTCACGGAAGAAAGTGTGCTCTCAGTAAAAAAAATATTCAACGAAATAGGCAAATTGCATACGAAGACATTCAGCATACACTGTTGATTGATTCAGGAAGCTTTCACAAGATTCTACACGAGCACCTTCGCGTGAGGAGGATAGTTTCGCGCTGGGTATTGCACAATCTAACACAAGACCAAAAGCAGACCTGTGTGGATTGATGCCGTGAATGATTCAAAAATTTGAAGTAGGCTTGTCTCGACGCATTTAGGACATTGTAACTGATGACCAATCCTGGTTTTAAACAAAACGTCGATCTACAGAAAGCGATACAGTTTTCATCGCCGAAAGACGTGCTAACAGCGTTCGAAATGGCCGCAAGGAAATGATTTTCGTTAAATATAAGTAACAGACACAGACGAACACTTGCTTGTACTTTCATTTCATACAATAATAACTAAAAATGGGCCCTTTGTGTTTGCACACGCACTTTAGTTCAAAATAATTCATTATAAATAGGTTATTTAAATTTCCCCATTTCTCTGAAGGAAATCCCAATCCTGTGGACATATACGGGCTGTGGGCGTTATATCTCCGTCAATCTTCGTCATTCACAGCGTTCTTTCCTATTGGGGATATACTATAAACGCAATCTTCCGTCGAGTTCCATGGGAGTTTCTCGCTTGACGTTATTTTCGATATCGTTGCGGTTAGTCGTGTTACGCGACAGTGCAAATTGGAGATGTATTTGAAATAGGACACTGAGCACAAGGGTATTATTATCATTATATTCAGCGAACTGGCATACGAGTGCTAATGTCACGGAATGCGGTTTGGACTATTTTGAAATTATTTGGAATATTTACTTATCTGTGTCCCGCATTAACATTAATAATCAATGTTGTTTATGCAGATGTTTTGTTCATATGACAATAACGTTAACCCTCAATTGGTCAATATCAGGTAAAACACATTTCAAACCAATTTGTATCCGTTTTGTTAGAAATAAATACTTTTTGTATTTTGTGATTCAGATTTGACTATTTATTTATTTATGTATCGAAGTTTATTTCAGTTGTTTCTGATAGCATCTACGCGATCAGATCATTGTATGTGATATTTATTAATTGACTTAGCAAATAATTCTTGAAACAAAATCCTTTTTCAATTGAAAGCCGTACAGCTAATGACACCGACTTGTGATTCCATTTCATGATGCAGATATTCCGCAGAGGATGGGCGGGGCCGGCAGCCGGGCCTAACGGGCCCGTCGCGAGTCAACAAGCCGAACGTGCCTCGCGTCCGCAATTAACACGTACCCACCGAAGAAAGTAAATATGATTCGAAGTGTATTAGGTATTCTGCGGCTCGATTGACTACCAATTGCCACAGCAACGTAATGTTCACAACGAAATCTGATGTGTAGGTGAACATTTTTGATTTGAAGGTAGATTATTCACTGGCATTCAATTTTGGAGTTAATTGGCTTCTTATGGTAGCTGTGTTTCTGGAAATTTAGAAAGGGCTGTTCTTCGTAAATGGTATCTTGGTTCTTAAATTCAAATTAGTGTCATCATCATCATCATCTTCGCGATTTCCCGGTTGCATCCTTGCGGAGCCCGGGGTCCGCTTTCCTACTCCTAGCTCTCCACTTCGCACGGTCTTCGGCATCCTTTACGGAGAGTTTGTTGGCACGCATGTCATCCACTACGACGTCAGCCAGGCCTTCGGGCCTTCCCTTCTGCCGGGACCCGGCGGTAGCGACATGGCTAGACACTTGTTCCCCACGTAGTTTGCCGGTTTCCGTAAAACATGACCGTACCAACGTAGGCGGCACTCTTGCAGTTTATCAGCGATGTCTCGGACATGAAGGCTGCCGCGAATACGGGAGTTCTTAACGCGATCAGCTCGCGTAACTCCCGACATCCAGCGCAGCATCTTCATCTCCGTGACCCGCAGTTCCTGCTTGTGCCGCTCAAGTAATGGCCATGCTTCACTACCATATAAGAGAACAGGCCTAATGATGGATTTATAGACCTGTCCCTTCAGTTTAACCGGCATTTTAGGGTCGCAAGTGACGCCGCTCACCTCCCGCCATTTATCCCAAGCAGCAGAAATGCGTGCCTTGACGTCGGAGTCGATGTCGCCGTTCGCGTGGAGTACAGATCCCAGATACTTGAACCGGTCCGTGCGCTCGACCGTGTCTTCGCCTATGCGGACGGACATGGGATCTGTAGTGTTGCAGGCCAAGTACTCTGTCTTCGCCACGTTGAGTTTCAGACCCCGTTCTCAAGCGATTCCTTCCATGTGTTAACACGTCTCACCAGCCGTCCCCTGTCCGAGTCCACCAGCGCGATATCGTCAGCATACATAAGTAGCCATGGTGGCTGCTCATGGTGGTCTCTGATGCTGTCTGACAATACGTCTAATATCAGGCTGAAGAGGAACGGACTCAGGACGGAGCCTTGGTGTACTCCGACGGTTATACGGAAGGGCAAAGTGTCGCCAACAGCGGTCCTAACTACAGAATCGGAATCACAGTACATGTCTCTAATGATATCAACATACGTTTCTGGCACTCCCTTGGACCTCAGGGCCCACCAAATCATCGCACGCGGAACACAGTCGAAGGCCTTCTCCATGTCTAGAAATAGGAAGTGGAGAGGCGTGTTCTTCGTCCTGTATTTCTCCATGATGATTCTTAGGGCAAAAACTGGCTACTTAGACTGGCTGGTTAGACTGGCTTTGCGCGGATTTTGAGTTACTTGGCTTATCTTCGGATACATATACATATATTAGCGATAGTCATGGGACCAACAGCTGGCTTGACCATTGTGTAGTGACTCAGAGCACTAGTAAGACAGTTGTGAATGTGTGCATAAATTACAATGTATTTTGGTCTGACCACTTTCCGCTCGAATTAATATGTAACCTTAATGTAATAAGATCCAAAAGGGTGCTTCCGGTTGGGAGCAATACGAGTCATACTGCAAATGTTTTATGGGGTGACAGGGAATCGTCACAGGTATCATTGTACACAGATTATTGTAATAATAAACTAAAGCAAATTGACTTCCCTGATGCTTGCAGAAGCTGCGCAAATACTATATGTAATAATCCTAATCATAATAAGATTTTAATGAATATGTATAGTCAGATTGTTAATATTCTCACCGAGGCATCTATTTATAGTAATAAAAATAAAGTGTCCAACTGTAAAAAGAAACACATATGTGGCTGGAATAAGCATGTTAAGGCAGCTCATAGTGAGGCTAGATTTTGATTTCAGTACTGGGTTCTATATAACAAACCTCACACTGGGTATGTTTATGACAAAATGTATGAATCTAAAAGGATTTTTAAGGCTAAGCTTAAGTGGTGTCAAGCTAATAAACAACAGATTAAGATGGACATTTTAACTATGCATCACTCGAAAAAAGACTTTTCTAATTTTTGGAAAATAACAAAGAAGTTGAACCCTAAACCTAGTATTCCAGCAAACGTGGAGGGACTCAGTGATCCTTCATTTATAGCCGAAATGTTCAAAGAACATTTTAATGTACAGGCCTCTATGGGAAACAGTTTAAATAATGGTAGTTCTAGTGATTCTCCTACGAGTGCTGACTGTTGTGATAAGGAGGTGGCGGTGATTACGGCAAGGGATATCAGATCAGTTATTAGAAAAATGACTCGAGGCAAATCCCCAGGGCACGATCACTTAAGTATTGAGCATCTACTGTATGCTGGTGCACACTTGCCCCGAGTCCTTGCCTTATTCTTTTCTCTTTGCCTTAGTCATGGCTACTTACCGGAAAATATGTTGACTACTTTGGTGGTCCCTATTGTTAAAAATAAAACTGGAAATACAAGTGATAAGTCTAATTATAGGCCTATATCATTGGCAACCATAATAGCCAAAGTGCTGGATAGACTGCTTGATCAGCAGCTTGGCTGCGCACACTAAGCTTCACGACGCACAGTTTGGCTTTAGGCCGGGTTTGTCTACTGAAGCCGCTGTTCTATGCCTCAAACAGACTGTCCAGTACTACACTGCTTAGGAACACACCAGTGTATGCTGTGTTTTTAGATCTATCTAAAGCCTTTGATTTAGTGAGATACGATGTACTATGGGATAAACTTTATAATGAAACAAGTATGCCTCGCGAGTTTATCTCTATTTTGAAGCACTGGTATGAAAATCAAAGGAATTGTGTTAAGTGGTCTGGAGGGTTTTCAGACATGTACAGGTTGGAATGTGGCGTAAGGCAGGGGGGGATAACCTCGCCGACCCTTTTTAATCTGTACACGAACGATCTGATCGTTGAACTCAGCGGCGCCGGAGTCGGATGTTCCATTGACGGTACCTGGGTCAACAATATAAGTTACGCCGACGATATGGTTCTGCTGTGTCCATCTATCAGTGCTTTAAATAAGCTTTTGAGCATCTGCGAGCGTTTCGCTGTGGCTCATGGTCTTAGGTACAATACAACAAAAAGTGTGATACTTGTTTTCAAATCTGGGAAAAAGACTTACAAGTTTCCCCCTGTCATGCTAAACGGTGTACCACTAGGGACAAGTTCACAGCTTTAAGTACCTGGGGCACTGGGTTACGGAGTCGCTCAAAGACGACATGGACTTGGAAAGGGAGCGCAGAGCCTTGTGTGTTCGAGCCAATATGCTTTCCCGCAGGTTTGCACGTTGCTCAAAACGAGTTAAAATCACGCTTTTCAAAGCTTATTGTCACTCATTATACACGTGCAGTCTGTGGATGAACTACACGAGGGGAGCATACAGGGCGCTGCGAGTCCAATACAATAATGCCTTCAGGGCGCTGTTGGGGCTGCCGCGCCACTGCAGTGCTTCAGGGATGCTAGCCACAGCCGAGGTTGATAGTTTTTCGGCTATCATAAGAAAGCGTATCGCATCTCTGGTGCAGCGTGTGCGGGGCAGCACCAACAGCCTCCTGAGGACCGTGGCGGGAAGGTTGCACGTGGACAGTGCTATTATGCAGCACTGGACTCGTGTTCATCTGACTAAAGACACTGCTATCGTGTATAATCACTATGCACGATAGTAGTGGTCTCAACTTTTTGTCCTACCTACACCTGAACTGTATACTAACATAGTTTTTTAAGATTTTATTATTACTAACACTATGGATTCTGGTCCGAAATAAACGATTTTTATTTTTTTTTTTTTATTTTAAAAACGGGGTCCATAGTCCCGTGACCGGGGCGGAAACCATATTGACATCCAGAGACAGTGCACTCCTGACGGATTCGAGAGTCTACTATCCGCTCGAATAGTTTCATGGTGTGGGACATGACCTTTATACCGCGATAACTACCGCACTCTTGCACTGATCCCTTGCCCTTGAAGACCGGGGTGATAACACTCAGTCTCCATTGGCGAGGAATCCTGCCGGTGCTGAGTATGCGGTTATAAAGGTCAGTTAGGATGCCCACACCACGACCACCCATTGCCTTCCAGGCTTCGATGGGGACTCCATCGGCTCCGACAGCTTTCCGATTCTTCATGCGGCGAAGAGCATTCTCTACTTCTTCAGGCGTTACCGGTGGCACAAGTCCAAGATTCGGAGGGAGGTCCGGTGGCTGCACTTCTCTATGCTGTTTATTTAACAGCTCGTGGAAGTAAGAGCGCCATCTCTCCTTCACCGCGAGGTCCTCGCATAGTAGGTCACCGTGAGGGTCTTTAACACAGCGGCACTTGGAGATATCCTGTGCCGCTTTGACCCTAGAACGTGCCAATCTATAGATAAGCTTCTGCCCCTCAGACGATTCCAGCCTATCGTAGAGCGGCTGTAGGTGGGCTCGCCTAGCTCTGGCAACAGCTTTCTTTGTTGCACGTTTTGCGGACCTGTATGCGTCGCGATCTTCGGGAGAGTTGGACGCTTGCCACTTTTTAAAGAAGGCTTTCTTCACCCTAGTCTCCCTCTGGACTGCGTCGTTCCACCACCAAGTCTCCTTGTCAAATTTGCGTCCACCCTTAGACGTGCCAAGCACTGACTTCGCCGCTTCGGTTATGGTTGCCTAAATCCTGTCCCAGTGGTTCTGAACTGGTTCGTTCTCAGCCTCAGCGCACTTGTCGCCGATAGCTGAGACGAACACCTGGGATTTGTCATCGTCAAGCCGCCACCACCTTATTTGACGCCGACAGCGCTCAAAGCTTTTGGCTTTGGGCTTCACGCAGAGATCCATGACAAGTAGACGGTGTTGTGCAGTGAGACTCTCTCCGGGTATGACCTTGCAGTTGACTACTTTGCCTATGTGGTGCCTCCTAGTGAGTAGGAAGTCGATTAAATTCAAATTAGTGTAATGATGATAAAGTCAGAGTCAAGCAAATTTTAGCTTCATATAATTGGTATGCATGGCACTGGTAACTGCCTCGTTGGTCTATTGGTAGCAAGCGCTGCGAGCCGAACCGAGTGGTCCCCGGTTCGAATCCGGGGTCGGGCAAAATTTGTGTGAGTTTTTCTGTAATGAAATTACTCAGCCCGGAGTTAGGAAGTTGGCGGTTGAACGCCCGTGCCTCGGAAAGCACGTTAAGCCGGTGGTCCTGCGCCCGATCTCTCATGGGACATGTCGGATTACCGTCTCATCGAATTACGAGAGTAAGGGAATAGAGAGTGCACTTGTGTTTGCGCGCACACTTGTGCACTATAATATGTCCTGCGCACTTGGCTGATCTCAATTGGGATCGGCCGCCATGGCTGAAATCGGTCGGACGCCTTATGCATGGCAGTAGATAGAATATGTATACAAGTATGTACTCTTAAATTGTTTGCATTGCACTTCAATAAATGAGTACAATTATTCATATTGCATATTGGTTCTCGGATAGGTCAACTGGAATGGATAGCTAAATTAATACAGTCAGATAAGTCCTAAGTCAAAAATCTTTTAAATTATTTTTAATTATTAATTTTTGTTCTTGACACTAGACTCGTATCTACAGTATGTCGCACGGAGCTGATGTACCTCCCTCACGTTTCATATGCAACCAAGTATCCTAGAAATATACAAATATTGTTTTCAATTTGTGCTGTTTGAATGAACAAAGTCTTTTGAAATCTTGAAGTTTTGATATAAGAGGCAAGTCTGATAATAGAAATAATATTTCAATCGTGTTTTGATGTATTATCTCGATTCACTAATGCCTCCAATTGCTTTTCTTTGTTTAGTTGATTTATCAAATAGAGGATTACTCGAGATTTAGGATAAACTCACCCGATTGCATTCAATAGCGATTTACCGTCTGTCTATTATAAACGCTGATTGCTTAAATCTTTACGGCACATTATGTTTTTGTAACAGCTGAAACTCGGTTTAATTTCGCCAGGTTTACGATTA
The DNA here is from genome assembly GCA_039566165.1 of Maruca vitrata. Lineage (NCBI taxonomy): Eukaryota > Metazoa > Arthropoda > Insecta > Lepidoptera > Crambidae > Maruca > Maruca vitrata. Next base: position 10,690,609 of record CM076914.1, on the reverse strand, counting down.
TTAACAACTTTACTGTGGCGCTTTATGACTATTTTAACGTGTGCCTGCCCTCGTCACTACTTTGTTATTGCAATTTGGTTTAAAACATAGCGCCAAAAATATACTCTACTAATGATTTGCAACAATGACTGGTTAAACAAGTGGAAGAAAGGAAAAATACGCATTTTTTCAGTTACATAACTTAAAAAAAAATTATATCGCATTACGTTATGCGACATTGTTATTTTTTGTATTATAATGACGATTTTCAAGACTTTTTTGAAGTTCCATCTACGAGTATACTGTGAACTAAGGAATTTCAGTTATAAATTTCAGTATATTGGAAAACACAATAAATCCGGGATATTTACAATGTTGTTTTGTTTTAATGAGTGTCCGCTATTTCGGCTGTTGTAAGCGCCATGATCACGCGTCAACTGTAGAACTGCGAGACTGACGGTAGGTCTAAGGGCAGACATATCGGTCTACCCTCTTTCTAAGTCTCTTATTACGCACGACACCGCTACCATCGTTCACAATATTGTCACTCAATTCGATCACGACCAATCACGACACACTACACTCACGGTATCACTTCTTTTTTCCTCGAAAACGGACACATTTTTATTTTTTACGTATAACTGGATGCCATCCATGTGACAGTTGAAAATCATCTTCCCCATTGAAGTTTTTGAATTTTTGTATTTCAATTGCTTTCCTGAACAGTCGAGGTATATAATGGCGTTCTTTAAAAAGTAGGTACTTTAGGGTTATGTAACTCAATCCAGTGGTTCGTTACCGAATCTATAAGATGTTGAGCGATTGCCCATTTTAGTGTTTCAGTGTCTTGACTGACCTGATATGGTATGATTTTAAGCTTTCACGTTCCATTACACTAAATATTAGTCTTTATGGGTCTACACGCGATATTAGGAGTAACTTGGCATGGAACCCAGTGATTAATAAGTGCATACCGCGAAATGTTACGTCTAAAATAAACCCGGATACAGTGAGTGTTGTGTGTCGGACAAATGTGGGTAGCTGTACAAATGACATTAGTGCTGGTTCGTGGGTGGATCAAGAAATTCACAACCGCTGTGGCAGACAAAGACGGGCGGCGCCAGTTCGCTCGCGACCATGATTGGTGTAACCCAGTCGAAACGTCGGGCAGTAAATAGCACAGTATTTGCTACTCCTAATATCGCGTGTAGACCCATAAAGACTAATATTTAGTGACCTGATAAGTTCTTTCACCCGACACGAAATTGTTCTTTTCGCTTGGCAATATGTACGATCTCCCGCACCTACAGTCAATTTTATAAACGCCTGGTTCATCCAAAGGAAATTTATCTTTTGGTGAGCGTAAAAACTGTGATAGCTTTTCAAATTTCATTATATATCTGTAAATCTTTACTCAAACTTGTTTCTTTTGGAGGAAGATATGTTCAAGTTATTCAATTATACATTGAAGACATCCATAATTTATGTTGTTAAAGTTGAATTTACGCGTGTTCTAATTAAATTCAAAGCAGGTTCAGAAGGTTCCTACCAAGACAGTTTAGTTTTCCCGCGGGACCGTTCCGTACTGGACCGGCGGCAGAGAGAACTGCGGTCCGCGGGTGGATTTGTATTTTGTAGCCAAGTAGAAAGGACACGAGTTGTTTCTTCCTTGGTCCCCAAAGGTCGTTCCAAAACAAAATAACGTATCTAATATTATAAACGCGAAATAATGTTTGTTACTTCTTCACGCTATTATCTACTCAGTAACTTTCATCCCGAAATAAATTATTGGATTCGGATTGCGAATCTGTATTTCACTTATAGATGGCGCTAAAGGCGCAATGCACGAGATGGCATTGGTTATTAAAAAACTTGTCGTGGGAATTTTACGCGCGCGAATACTAGTACAAAATTATATGTGTCCGTACGATGTCGACAGTGGCGGCCGATCTCAACGGAGATCAGCCAACAGCGCAGTACCTACTCAGTATTGTTGTGCGTAGGTGTGTACGGTACGCGCTCACACAATAGGCGAGACGACTAAAAAATATAATAAGTCCGTTATTTAGATTATTTAAAAATATTGTACTCGTATTTTTTATTTTGTTTCACAAACAAGAAATTATGAAGATATAGTGCTTAGAAGTATCGTATGACGTCACGATTAGGTACAATTTTTGCGTAACTATGACGTCACAAGCCGCCACTCCAGAAGTTTGATAAGCTATAATTTTGTCATTTTTCAATCAATTGAAGAACAAAAAAATACATGTCCCATATTTTTGTATAAACTTACTTACGGACTAAATAGAATAATAAGATTTTGACCAGTCGTCACGCCTATTGCAGTATCTGTTCGTTCACTATACCAGGACGTTCAAACGACCATCCGACATGACGAAGAGTGATTGGCTTGACGTGCTATCCGCCAATTTGCTGAAAACAGAAATTCAAACAAATTTGGTCTGACCCCGGCCTCGAACTAGAAACTTCTCGGTTCTTACGCAGCGCTTGCCTTGGAAAAACATTTGTTCTAATTGTGGGATCTCTATATTTTTCATTTTCACTCGTGTCGCCAAGTCGCCGTACAAGATAATTTACCAGATCTTTTTATGAGAAGATCGCTAATACTAGCGTAACCCTAAATTAAGCCGAGTGAGCTCATCATATCTTCACATTATTAATGTCTTTTCTATCTACTTGTAGAAAAATAACTTTTTGTGAAATGAGCAATTATAAGATCGCACAACGTATCTATTAGAACGATTATTATCTGGACTCAACTAACGTTCCAAAACAAAGAAGAACTTCTTTGAGGTTTCAGCTCCATTTGTAGCTGAAGGAAAGGCGAACGATAAAATCGTTTTAAAATAAATATATATTTTTGCTTAGGATTATACAAAAAAGCACGATTGTGCCTTAAAAAGGCTAGTATTATCTTATCTTATCTTATAGTGGGGACCGGCTAACCGGTTCACGTCGACCCTCAGGGATCTTTTGTGTTACCTACCTACCTTTATACACCTACTCCCTGAAGATCAACTGCATAAATGCAATAATGTCCTTGGGTCTGAGGTGCCTGTATTCTTCTGGTTTCGGATAAGCCGTTCCCAGAAGTCTGAGCCTGTGTCTGGCCAATGAGTGACATTCACATAAGAGATGTTTCATGTCTTCCATTTCTTCCTTGCAGGCTCTACAATCGCTATTTGATGACTAGTATTAAGAGTACTTGTACAAAGTCAATGAACACTACGTTAAGATTTAATTACCTAATAACATAATATATAGCTAATAACTAATATGATAGCTAATAACATAATTAGGGCAATAGCGATATTACTAAAGTTATATTAGGCGATTTGTTTTCAAAACTCTCCGAGGGATTGGTAAAAAATAAAGTACTTACGCATAATATTTAATTTTTTTTACTTTCATTATATGATTTAATTACCAATTATTAGTTTACGATTATTCTATTCTATTCTTATACATTGTCTTCAACGAAGATCCACCAGTCTCTAATAGATTTGAATCACACAATTGCACAAAATAATAATATTCTTATAATATGACAGCTATGACAAATAATAATAGATGATATTTGTATGACTTTGTGTTTTGCTTTCGATCCAACTACCGACAACGTGATAAATGGTAGGAGTTTTGTACTTTTGCACGTTAAGTTGTTGCAAAAATAAGGGAAGGAATTGCCCATATCTCTCAACTCATGTGGATACAAAACATAATGTGGAAACATATCAGGAGAGATTTATTTAAGTCTATAAGTAGATAAGTGACAAGTATACTGTGGACTGTCAGAGGCCAGGATTCACGGGTGAATGTGCCTTGTTAGTTAAACATTAATAACAATAATAAATAAGGTGTCCGACCGATTTCGGCCATGGCCAATCAGATCAGCCAAGTGCAAACACAACTGCACTCTCTGTTCCCTTATTCTTATAGTTCGGCAGACGGCAATTCGACATGACCGATGAGATGATCGGTTGCAGGACCACTGGTTTAATGTGCTATCCGAGACACGGATGTGAAACCGCCAACTTTCTAACTCCGGGCTAAGCAATTTCTTTACAGAAAAAACTCACAAATTTTGCCCGACCCCGGACTCGAACCGGGGATCTCACGGTCCTTACGCAGGGCTTGCTACCAACGAGCCAGTTATACATTATAGGTAGTACTTTTGTATGAATTCAAATATAGTTACATACTTTGTTACCTATCACAAGTCCTAAAAGTCAGACCAATATGATGGGAAAGTATTTGTTTGTCAAACGCATACAGAAACTCATATTATGCAAGTCACGTATACGTAGTCGGTTAATAATAATTCGAATGTCCTTAATAACTTTACTGGAGTTCGTCGCTTGAGATAAAATATTTAATTAGTGCCGCCCTCACAATTTATTATTACTGAATAGGTATTTTATTTTTGCAAACAAAAGAATAAGAACTTGGCTCGTTGTAATCAAAATTAAACCGTCTTAATTTTTTTATTACAGCTTCGGGCGCGAGAAAGTCCTCGTAATACATTATAATTGCGATAACTTAACAGTTTTTTTACTGGGATCGTAAATTCTGAAATAAAAACTTAATTTAACATGGTAAAAGTGCAATTTTTATTCTCCAATCGTTCGCCTTAAACTTTCCAGCGAGAGCCGTTCCTTACGAGAGTTATGAGAGCAACGAGGGGAATATTGGAATTTATTTTTATGAAGCCGGATCCCCGACCGAGTTAATCTGTTAATATTGAACATTTTCGCCACAAGAGTAAACCATCGTGGTTCAGCAGAAAGCGTGAGGATATTATTACAGCTCATGCATAGTTATGTTTGACTAGAGAAGTATATAGACTAACATTCCCAGTTAATATTATGAAGACTACGTATAAAATATGTTGTTCATTTTTATTATTTCTCTGGAAATGCCTTCTTGTATATTTGTGGTATTTTTGTATCTTCTCAAGCGAAATTTCCGAATAAATGATTACCGCTATGATTGTCGTTGTGGTTCCCTTGAGCGCGAGACAGGGTGGAATGATACTAAATGTGAATAAATGCTTCGCCAGAATAATAAATATCTGCCGAATACATTGTGAGTACGCTCCACATTATTTTCCGTTTCGAATGTGGCTCATTTTTTTCATTGACCTTTATCAAGAGACTGTATTCTTTCTACATAGGTATGTAGACGCGAAACGAGGTCGCTAGTAGGTACTAGCGACCTCGTTATATGGTACAAAATAAAGTCACTTTCTCAGTCCATGTATCCCTACCCTAGGTATGCTCAAATCGTTAAAACTACGCGACAGATTTTGGTGCGATTTTTTAATGGCTCTGATATGTAGTTCCGAATGCCGTTGTCGCACACGCTGCTGCGAAAAATGGTTCAAGTGGTACGCCCCTGCGAAATGCCTTTGAATTGAAAAATCGCTAAATCGACGGACGGACTTGCGAACACGCTGTCTCGAAATACTTTTTTTAGGTGGTACGCTAGATCGATAGTCACGGCATCGAAATCCATAGTTGCGATCTCAACTCATTTGTGATATACCTTTTGGAATGTCCGATCATCTTAATAGTGTAAAAGCAACGTGACTGAATAAACGTTTTCTTTCTTGTTAATATAGAATGTTCAATTAGGACGACAGGTACCAATGTGTTTTTCAAATTTGAAATTCATAAGTACCATCATTCGACGCTTTAACGGTGAAGGAAAACATCGTGAGGAAACCTGCACACCTAAGAAGAAATTCTATGGTTGTGTAGTCGACCAACCCGCACTTGGCCAGCGTGGTCGACTAAGGCCTTATCGCCCTAGTTTAGGGTAGGCCCGTGCCCCAGCAGTGGGGACGTATATGGGCTGATGATGATGATGATGATGATGATGAATTAGGACGAATCAATAACATCCCCTTTATAAAATGGAACACCACTGTACTTAGGTCGGGAACGCTCTGCCGTAGTATTCTATGAGCCTCCCAATTCACGTTCGATGTAGTAGCATAATTAGGGTTGAAGTAAATGGGCCGCGCGGGCGGACGGTGGCGCCATCCATCACGCGGCCGGTCCCCGGACAGACCACTTAGCCAATGTCCACCGGAACCCTACACTGCTGAGGCCGAATCGTACCCCTCGTATTCTTGTCCTCCCCCTGACCATAGGCCTGCAGCGAATTCAATGCATTTAGTTGATTTTGCCTTTGCCGGCTGTATAGATTTATGTCTTAGTCTTATTGAATTAAAAAAATTAAAAAATAAAAACGTTTCTACCCTGGCCTACATGAAACTACTAAAGTCAAAGCTGTACGGGCTAGATCTCTTTGCCTTTCCCTGGTGGGATAAATTTGATAAATCAGGCACACATCACAACACTTAAAACATCTACATCACACAGTGAACCTACTTTGAAACTCACTTATGTGACTTGTAATATTATTATTACAAGATAATAAATCGCAGGCTAATCTAAATAATAAATTTAACTCCAAAAATATTGAAATCAAGTCACCCTGGAAAAAAGATTCGAGTGTTCAAATTTAGCATAGAGCTCGCTGGGCATGACGTTAGAATACTTACACGCGTTCAAAGCAATTTGTATGCGGCGAAGCGCTGCGTTACCGCGGGCTCTGGACACCGAGACGCTACGATCTCAACGCTACGAATTTTTCAGATATTAGTATTAGATAAAAAAACATATTCAACAGTTGCCATTTGCATGTATCCATTAGTAATATTTGTAGGAAGCGGGGATATGTAACTACATAATGAATAATGAATAAGATGTCAGGTATATCAAAACCAAGCTAATATGATGATTTATCAATTACAAATTGCACAGCAGTTTTATAATTAACGATAATAATTAATTTGACAATCGAATTAATTATCCAAAGGTGTCTAGGATAAGCTATTGCAACTGTACAACGAGTGCACCGTGCCATGCCAGAGCCAAGACTGCCTGCACTGTTCAAAGTGACGAGATGACTCCTGCCGACATATTTAATACGGGTTTACATGCGATAAAAACAGTAGCAAATTGTATTTACAAACCGATAATACATAGCTATTCACAAAATTATGTAGTTCCCGTCGTTTCGACTGGGTTGGTCCAATCGTGGTTGCACACGGCTCGACTCGTAGACTAGTATTATGATAAGTATGCGAAAATCGTGTGTACATTCATAGGTAGATACAGTTAAGGCACTTATAAAGTTATAAGTGCCTTAAATGTATACCTACAGCTACACGGTAACTAAGTAGTTACCGTGTAGCTGTAGGTATTGCAAACATGGGACTTATATTCACTTGGAGAGTTATTTATATGTATGTACATTGTAGAGCCGAGGATTCAAACATATATTTGGTTAGATGTTAGTGACATTTGAAGTACATTTTGGCTTTTTTTGTGTCTTAATACACCGTGAAATTTTAGTGGTTGTTTTCCCGTGGCAGAACGATTTGCCATTAGTAATTTTAAATTTACTATCGAATCATGCAAATAATTCCTCGATTAATTTTCTCCTCCATTAATTTTTTTTTTTCAAATTTTCAAAATAATAATTTTCCAACTTGAAAACTAGAGAAGCTATCGTTCTTTTATAAGATGTGACGTAATCAGGTACTGCTTGCCGCATGAAATCGATGTTTAAAGCTGAAGAAGCTCGACACCCTAAGTCATAAAGCGGTTCGAACGTGCTTTCGAGTTTCGGTTAAACCTTTCGTAAAACCGGCATTTATTGATTTTAACAAAAAAGAACTGCACAAATCTATTGTACTACTAAGATAGAATCATTTTACTGCGGGAAAACAACCTCTAAAATTTTACGGTGTATTGTGTAGAGTAGAAGCATTATAAGGTAAAATATGATTCAGGGGTTTGACAAGTGTCTAAAGCCAAATAAATCACAATTTATTGGGCGGTTAGCTATCAGCGTTCGCATTAGTTGTGCCTGCGTATGCACGAGATTACGACGGGTATTCCATCTAGCGCGACGCGAGATTCATCAAGCGGTATTACCGCTGAGAAATGGCTGGAAGTCTACTCGCTGAGGTCATATCGTCAATATGTTCGCCGTTCAAAATCCGCCATACTTATTGGAGATTGCTCACATGCTCTTAAGGTATTGAGTTGGTAGGCATTTGTTGGATACGTATTGATTTGCCAATGTTAATATAAGATTCTCTATGTATTAGGTGCATACATTAATATTCAAGCTATTGATATGAGTACAAAGCTTTTTGAAGACTCCTTGAAATCATTGAGTGTCACCTAACCTATGTTTGATCGTTCTATTCTATAATTGAAGTAGGTACAGACCAAATCTCAAAATAATAAACCAGATATAATACACCCCTGGCTCGCGTGATTGTGAATGAACAAAACTTACAAAAGAAAAAGATTCGTCATGTCACCATCGAATAATCGTACAGGGATGAATTCTTATTCCTATTTGTACTTGACTACAGGCTAAATAATGTTTTTGTACGTGTTATCGATTTACCCACCGGTTTATCTGTTGACCGCAACGTCGAACAATCAAACTGTGTGTTGCTCGGCCCATCACTCATCGGGCAACTGGCTGCATGATTCATATAGGTAGCTCCACACGACCATGACAAATGTATTGATGATAAACCTTTTATACGTAAGAGATAAGAGATAATCTTTTACACCTGCTTTTTGTTTGTAAATATGTAGTAAACAAATGAGTCCTAATAACACATTTGAGACAATGTCACCATACGACAATTATGAACTTTTCAACTCACTAATGGAAGGTAGGCGATAGATAGGCAATATTTGTTTCGTAAAACTTCTTTTGTATATAAGTAAATAATGGAGCAAACGGTATTTAGACGAAGGTTGACTTGAAACATTTACAATTAAAAGCATAATTTTCGGATCTTCTAAGCATTTAAAAATTCATTTATTCACGAATAAAAATTGTATTTATCATTGTAAAGAAACAAAAGGAATCAATAAATTACCGAATCGAGTTCAAACTTGTAAAATATTTCGTATTTATGGGTCGAAGTATTAAGAATACAAACCGCGTTAACGGTAAAAGGTTAGTATTGTAGTTAATACTGAGAATTAATGCGATAAAAATAAAATATAAAGTAGCTAGTAGACAAATATAAGCATAGCTCCTAACTACCCGACGTTTCAATTATCGCGTCAAGACCCAATCTACCTACATATGATGTATTATGTCAAAATCGAATAGAGCACGAAAGACCTCGTTGCGAGTTGCCATGTATCGACCTAAGAAATCATTTATCTCTATTCCCTTCAGATGTTCAGCATTGTTGTCAACAACACTAAATGTGTTTAGTTTGTCCGCTCTCCGTGTAATACTGATTTGTAGAACACAGTGAACACAGTTTCGGATTCAAATATGTACATGTGTACGTCAAATATTACAGGAACTATTATCCGATTGGGACAGCGTGTCACGGTGTCGCGTTATTTCCGCTCCGCCGCTGTCGCCAACTCAGCTGTGTTCGAGGACTGAGCCCAAATTGAGTTGGCCTTAATTGATTGTGCATACGACCATACATCGCTGTTACGCTGACGTGGTGAAAGATGAAGCCTTCAATTTGCCTGAGCACAGATGGAGAGTTGAAGATATAATCGGTTGTTCGTTGGATTATGTTGTTGAAAACTCAAAGAAAAAAAACCTCATTCATGTATGCCTACCTACATTAATGTGGATTTTTTTTTCTTACATGCACATTTGAATCATCAATAGGTACACCAATAATATTATATATCTACCATCGGTTCAGTATGCCGATTCTATCGAAGACTCCGGCAAGGAACTTATTAGTTACACTTTTTATTAAATAACGTGTTACTGCCTAGACCTATGCAATGTATTACGGATATGGCATCCGGTCGGCTTTTGGTGATAACATTACTGTTATACTGCAGTGACGTAACGCATTCTGTACCTACGTATGTGCATCTGAAATCATGCAAACTCTCCCTCCCTCCCTTTCAAGCCTCACGTGATTATGGACAACCATGGATAAATTAGTGGTAAGAGCCATCTGCTCCCCCGCAAGTCTGGTGATGATGACGAGGCTACTCCAAGCCATCAACGGGTGTCAGTTAGGAAAAAAAAGGTTCCGGATCCCGGGTCGGGAAAAAATTGTGTGTTTATTGTTGGCATTCCTACTCAGTATCTTATCTAGTACATTTAACTATAGTCACCTAGCAAAACATCTGATTTTACCTAGCCAGCCCATGAATATTCCACCATTACAAGTGTACCATTCACTAGTTAATGTTTACGCAGTGGCCTAATCTCCATTCATATAGGTACACCTTATTTTTATTTTTCCTTACATTCACGCAGGCTTTACAAAAAAGTTTTGCTGTAAATACGAGATATTATACAGTGCGAATCATAGTTTCGGGGAAGTAAAGTAACATTACGAGTTGGCACTGTCGGCGTGAGCACGTTCCACCCAACTTTTGCGCTCGCTACACCTTCTCAAGGGAAATCGCACCGATTGTAAACTTTTTCGAATCTTTCCTTGTATCTTCGTGAAACCATAATTCTTGGGATTAAAACAAACACAAATCCACACGGGAATCATGTTTCTCTGTTGTATGATTAATACTTTCGCGTGTTCTTTTTTCCTTTTCGGTCCTTTTGAATATCGCTCGTCGCTCTTTGAAATTATCCATGTTCGATTTGGAGAAAAGAGCAGAAACAAAATTCCAGTTATACATGTAATTAATTAATTGTAATTTAACTGTTTTCATATCTATAAATATTTTTTGTTTAAGCCTGGATTTCTGCTCTGTTGCTGTTCCAAGTAAACTAATATTAATATTTACTTTGGTAAATAGGTAAGTACAGTAGATGTTTTAACGTTAAATTGGCTTTTTGAGTCAATAGTTAATAAGCATACATTTGAAATTATGGTGAATGTACTTTGGATTCATATTAACATTTAATTAGATATAAGTAATAACCGGCAACCGCTGATTTAAACAGATTCTGCATTGGATACGGCTTCAAATGTAGTCTGCGATACTCTTAGGCCGGAAGAAGACACAGGTGTGTGTTTTTTCTAGTAAAGTGTCTCCTTTCCTTTCCCATCCTACTCTTCAGAGCACCCCCTTACCAATACAGGATAGCCTTAGCATCCTTGGCCGCGCCGCGACCTGAACCAGCGGGATTACATCGAGAGCGTCATTAGAACAGCCTCCCGCAAACTGGGGATCCTGAACAGAGTGCGGCGATTTTTCACACCGGTGCAACTCTGCCTTCTTTATAAGGCACAAGTTCGCCCATGTGTGGAATATTGCTGTCACCTCTGGGATGGCTCCGCAAAATATTTGCTCGATGCCCTCAATAGGTTGCAGCGACGTGCTATCCGTATTGTCAGTGATGTAGAGGTGTCCGAAACCTTAGAGCCTCTCCAGCTACGTAGAGACATTGCCGGTCTAAGTGTTCTCTACCGTCTCTATAATGGGGAATGCTCTGAAGAGCTATTCCAGCTAGTCCCTCCCTCCCCTTTCCACTCCCGAACGACACGTGCTGGACAGCGCTGCCATCCACATACAATGCAAGCGCTGGTGGCTCGGACTAAGAGGTTTAGCTCCTCATTTCTGCCCCGTGCTCATGCTCATGCTCATGTTTTCCCTCCCTCCTATGATCCCGGGCTCTTCAGGCGGGGCGTGAAACGGCATTTAAGCAGGCCTTCAGGGTGAGTGCGACAGGCTCAATACGATCTATTGTGCCTGTCGACCTCATATTTGGATCTCACTACCGCTTACGATCAGGTGGAGTGAGGTCATCTTGTTAGACTTTTATTAAAAAAAAAAAGTGACGAGTTGCGCAGAATGGCTGGTGGGACTTGGATGCGAGTAACCGACAACAGAAAATAGTGGTGGATATCTTGGGATGCCGGTATCCAGCAGTGGACTGCGACAGGTCGGTTTATAGTCCAGTCATTTAAGCTTAAATTAGGTAAGAATCTCGGAATTCGAGATACCCAGCTGTAAGTCTGTAAATACTTAGATATTGACACCCTAAAGGTGGTCTCAAAACCTACATATGGTAGGGTGTACGCAACTATTAAATTTTCAATGTCAAATGTCACAAATAGCAGTTTTAAGCACTTTTGAGCGAAACGGGAAGTTTTATCATAAAAGTGTGTAGGAGGAAATTACTTATCATCTATTTATCTATAAAAATTGTCTGTACGCTTTATTCCTAAGATTCACCATTTCAGAGATAAAGCGATGCAAATAGTTGAAAATGTTGTATTTTCAAAAGCTTCCAGGCCCACGTGCGATTGTGCTAGACAGTTAAAATTTTCACGAATGATGTATTTCAATAGCTTCTATAACATCTTATACTAGAAAAAGCTTAAAACCAATGTTTAAGTGGGTTCTCATACAAAAATTATGGTTTTTTTTTTCTCACACTTGGCCGATTTTTAATGTGGTTACCCCAGTAAAACTATTCCAGTCAACACCATTTCTACATGAAGTACACGTTCTTCTTATGGGATCCCCTTAAATAATCGTTTTATGTTGTTTTTAGTATTATAAGTCTTTCGCGTTTCAGTGCATTAAAACTGCTTATTATGGGTCAAAAAGTACGAAATAACCAATTATTAGAAGTATAACTGAAAAAAAGAAACATTTTACAAATGTTAACAGTCCATCTAACTCTATTATGAACGTGAAGTTCATATTAACCAAATTTCAATTTAATGTAACGCAGAAATCTTAAATCTTCTGAATACTGAAAACAACACAAAACAATTATTTAACTAGGCTTCCTTATAAACAACGTGTTCTTCATGTATAAAAGGTGTCGTCTGGAATAGGTTTACTGGGGTAACCACGTTAAAAACCGGCCAAGTGTAAGAGAAAAAAAAACACAATTTTTGTATGAGAACCCACTTAAACATTGGTTTTAAGCTTTTTCTAGTATAAGGTGTTATAGAGGCTACTAAAATAAATCATTCGTAAAAATTTTAACTGTCTAGCACAATCGCACGTGGGCCTGGAAGCTTTTGAAAATACAACATTTTCAACTATTTGCATCGCTGTATCTCTGAAATGGTGAATCTTATGAATAAAACGTACAGACAATTTTTATAGATAAATAGAAGATAAGTAATTTTCTCCTACACACACATGATAAAACTTCCGGTTTCGCTCAAAAGTTCATAAAACTGATATTTGTGACATTTGACCTTGAAAATTTAATAGTTGCGTACACCCTACAATATGTAGGTTTTGAGACAACTTTTAGGACGTCAATATACAAGTATTTACAGACTTACAGCTGGGTATCTCGAATTCCGAGATTTTTTCCTAATTTGACTGGACTATTAAGGTAAACACATAAACGTAAATTATAGAACCATAAAATTAACTAGTACTGGCATAAAGCTAAGACAACAAGGTTTGGTCTGAAAGTATCAAATTTTAAGCCAGTTATGTGACGCGGGACGTCAAAAACAACGTGATCCGCAAAAGACAAACCCCTCGGGCTTAAGCTGGCACGTGCGCGGGGTCCCGAGGACATTATAACCGGTTTAAGTCCCAACTCAAAGATCTACCCAGAATCCGCAATTAGTATAGCCCATTATGACCAGAAAGTTTCGTTTTAAATTAGCCACAAAGTACTGAGATGCATTACGTTATTACGAGTGAATTTAGTGCATTCTGTCTAGGAAAGGTTGGCTATATCCCAAAGTAAATTGCTTTTAAAATTAACATATGTATAACTATGTAGGTATTACAAAATAGCTGTAGCAAAGACATCATGTAGTATCTCTACCCTAAATACGATTAGAATGTAACGGTACGTTTACATACACGAAAAAAAATTTTAGGTATACCCCGCCACGTCCAATTACCAATTCAGTTCAAGAAGTAATCTCTTAAACAATAAAACTATTTGTGTCCCATTACAAAGATGAAGGTAACTGTACTGAAATCATTTTGGAATGTTTGCATAAAAGGTAATGGCGGATTGCGGCCACGCGTGGAAGTACAGCGAGCGATTCGCATTGTACCATCTGCTCACATTTAGATCCCTTATAAAATGTTACTGCGCATTATCACACGTGGATATGGGCCCGGCCCGCGGTTATTTCGAAACGTTACCTTTTTATGGCACTAATGGAAAATACTGTTTAGCTTCCGAGTGATCCGTTTCTTTTTACGCACTCCTCGTCGTCTGCAATTTCATGTGCGGCTTTCACTCGCGGATCCGTTTGAGACCGATTGAAGCGTGCTCGCCACGTTCCAAACATTATTTATTGTTCACGCACTACTTTTATTTCCTAAGTTGAAGGCTGTCGTTGGGTCTCAAAAGATTTTGCATCCATGCGTTTCCTATACATCTTTGAAGATGAAGGAATAATTGTTCTATTTTAATTCGTAGTATCGATTCAAACGAGAAAAAATAAAGGACAGGGGAAATTGAGTTCATCGTTTTGTTCACACATGTAAATGTGTGCTGCATTAATTGTTTATCATAAAATGTTATATCATATAAATTAATGCTGTATTTTTATGGAAACATATTTTCACATAAATATTACTTCAGAAGATTACCAGAAACCGTATGTACACTTACGTACGTAAACTTATATTCAAGGTTGTGCAAATGACCATATAAATCATAGAGAGTGACGTTAAATTGACATATCAGAGTCATAAATCAAAAGGGAATACCATGAGAACAAGTTTTGACAAGGCACTTAGCTCGGTTAAGGACAAAATGGTTTTTCGTAAAATTTACTCGAACGCGAAGGTATGTTGGGAAAATGTGAGTGGGACTCACTCAAAGAGTAATAGCTTACATGTAGCAGGCTAATGTACCATGCCACAGCCATCTTGAGTTTATAAAGGTGATACTTTCACAAACGCCTGGAAAGATTTCGCATCAAAGCTAAGGCCCGATCAAATGTCTCACTACTTAGTGTAAACTGCTCTGTTTTTGAAGACGTTTTGAAGACGACGAGTCTCCTTAAGACACACTTGTCTGCATTTAGTTTGCTTCAAATAGAATACTTTTTTACTACGCTAAAAGGTGGTCGTAGTATTATACATTTTAGTTAACAATAATAATAATAAAATCATATGGTATGGGTACACAAAATATAACAAGTAACACTGTACTTAAATGGCGATATTTTAACTGTGTGTATCTTTTTGATCGCGGGTTTAATGTTTTTCTTCAAAAGGTTTGCTTGTAAAAATATCAAAGGGTGAAAGGGTCACCTGATGACTCTTGAAATTACCTTTCCCCGGCGTTAATTGACTCTCTTGACGTAATCCTTGATTTAACAGGGATACCCGTAATATTACCACTCTTAGGACGATTCTATTAGGCGCGCTTCACTTGCATTTACTTTATGGAATAGGTTTTTTTATTAGTCGGTCCCTACCTGTTATTTTTAACACATTAAATTTTCTTTTTACATAAAATGTATGTTTTTATTCTAAAGTCGGGACTATTAACGCCCGTAGAATTTACTGAATGTACCTCTACTCATATGATTACAAAAATATGTTAGGCGTTGGCGCGTAATCTAGACACGCGGTAGCGTGTCAAGCCAAGTTCAAGAAACAGAACTGGCGGACCGCACCGTGTGTAATATTACACGAACCATTTGGAACCACTTTTGAACCCCTCATAAATCAAAAACTATTTCACATAAACGTATCAAATTTGGCTCATATATTGTGACTTGCGAGATAAATATGTGTTCTAAATTTCATAAGCTTATCTCAAACAGTTATTTAGATATTAATGTCCAAAAATCCTCATTTTTATCATTGACTGACTGACAGATCAAAATTCTAACCCAGTTCCAAATGACCTAGAGAGTTAAAATTTGGTATGCATATAGGTAATTACATGAATACAAAGGAAAAAATAAAAAACTGGCAATTTTTTAATAATTAGGTTTTTTTTTTTTTATTTTTTTTTATAAGAGGCTAACAAGATGACCTCACTCCACCTGATGGTAAGCGGTAGTGAGATCCACATATGAGGTCGACAGGCATAATAGACCATGTTGAGCCTGTCGCACTCACCCTGAAAGCCGTGAAAAAGGAGACCACTGCTGCGGTTAGGTTCTATTATGAACGCTTAACATAAATACCTAATTAGTGCCTAATCACGCCTATATACCGGGGAAGGCAGAGCACTAAGTATATATTTAGGTATACATACTTACTTATTTACAATTAAGAGTAGGTACTTATAGTCGGTTCTCATATTTATTACTTAGGGTTATACCCCGTAAACGTAGGAAAATACAGTAACTGATTCAATTGTTTTATATTTATAAAGTCTAGTTGTAGTTTTGAATTTGTCCTTTTCAAAGGACCTACGGCGTTACGATGATATATACTTTTCTACAAAAAGTAATGATATCCAATCAAAAACATAAATGTGAAATGAGAGCCACGTTCAATATTATGATAATTGCCTTGGTTGTTGACTTCAACGACAAAAGAAGTGAGATCTAAATGGGTGCCAAGCTCAACCCTGAAATTTATTTATAAGTAACACTATAACATACCTATAATATCTTCTTATAACATAAGATAATGTATGGTGGTAGCCTATGAAGGTCTGTCTTGGCTAGTTTTCTTTAGTTAGTTAGTTAGTAGTCTAGTTAGTTGTCTTGTTTAGTTTGGTATTTGTCGGTATTTATTTTATAATTCCGAAAATTTGGATTGTTGGTAGAAACTAGCGAGCGAACATAATAATACGTTGGTAGGTTTATAGAAACTAGCCAAGACAGACCTTCATAGGCTACCACCATACATTATCTTATGTTATAAGAAGATATTATAGGTATGTTATAGTGTTACTTATAAATAAATTTCAGGGTTGAGCTTGGCACCCATTTAGATCTCACTTCTTTTGTCGTTGAAGTCAACAACCAAGGCAATTATCATAATATTGAACGTGGCTCTCATTTCACATTTATGTTTTTGATTGTACATATTTCACCTGAAACGCTCTTAGATATTATAAAGGGTAAAACCCTTTATAATATTTACACTTATAAATAAAAATAAATACAAAATTTTACACAACTTCACATACATTGATCTGATCCCGTGGTAAGTAGCTTATGCACTTGTGTTAGAGCTATCAGAATCAACAGTGGATACACGAATCGGTATACTTAAATAATACACACCCAGACACGGAACAGACACCGATGTTCGTTACACAAATATTTGTCCCGGGTAGGAATCGAACACACGACTCTTCGAACCATTGTTCCACCGACTCAGTCAACCCTTATATCTAGATATTTAATATAACGACGTTTCGAGCTCTTTACGGCGCTCGTGGTCACGGGCAAGACTGAAGTTGACAGTTGTCTTCATAAGTATGTTTATTACTACCGTCATTTGGTGAGATATTTTGTGCGTTCCGGTTCATGCACACAGAACTCACAACATCCGTCTTGCAATATGTTATTGCGTTGCTATACGTTGTTGTTCCCCCATGCGAAAGGAAATCAATGCCAACGTTTCCGCCAACTTGGAGACTCCGCTTGGAGCCATTTGTTTTTATCTTTTAGCGTAGACGGTTAATAAGTCCATGTCGTTTCACAGGCCCAAGCAAAACTATTTCTTTACCAAATTTTATTTCAATCAGCAGTTTAGTGGTGAAAGTGCAGACATTGACATGTTATTCAATAGAAAGTGATGGGCTGTGCTAAAAATTGCATGAAATATTATCTTATATTGTCTCATTTGGTGGCGGAGTGAATATTTTTTAAAGAAGTTTCAATAGTAAGAATAAGCCCAAATCGAAGTTAGGGGTTATTTTTACTTTTCATAGGCTACATGTCCTACACAGTTGTGACTAATGCGCCTGACCCGTGTCAAGTCATGACGAAGGTGAGGGCGGCAGGTGCGGCCCAATCTTAGTATCGACGCTGAGTACAAATTCGCCCCTACTATGTTCCGAATAAACCTTTTCATATCTTATTCATTTAGCTTTTTTTTTTTATAAATAGGTCCACACGTATTGATGTTTGTTTAGGAAGGAGAGATTACTTAGCAAAGGATGTAATAATAATGTAGCATAATAGAAGGGCAGAAATGATGTGTAAGTGTACTTATTGAATGAAATGAAACATGTTAAATAATTTTATGCTCGAGTTTTTCGGAAAGATTTAATTAAAGCCATTTACTTTTCGTTGGTCTTTAGCCCACGAATATAGAATTTTACATCAATGTTATTTATTTGTTTGTCCTCTTCTCTCACCATCAAAGTGTAAATTTCCATATTTGTAAAGGTAATTCCCATTGAGGTTGGGAATGTTGATTATTCAGAAGTATTTACACTTGTAAATATTTACTCAATTCCGCGATTCCTCATAATATGTGAAACGTATTAATCAAGTGTATGTGTGTTGGAATATGAGTAAACTAGCTGTGCCCGTTTGCCCGCGACTCCGTTCGCGTACATTTCGATTTTTGCAATTAGGTTTGTATGGGGGCCACGTCTTATCATAAGTGGAGCTAGAATTTAAATGCCTTATCTGCCTATCCTGTGTTCCTGTTTGTGTATGTGTTTTTATACCAAATTTCATCAAATTCGGATAATTGGTTCAAGAGTTATGGAGGAATATACATCGATAAACACATACAGAAAAAAATTGTAAAAATCGTGAAATTAGTATCAGTATCATTATATTGAGCCTATAAACACAATATCTCTGAAAAAAAAAACTAACTTACTCCATGACCGACCCTTACAGATTTATTATTGGTATAGATTCTTCATCACTGACTGTTATCGCCCTGAAAGAGTATATAATAAAAAATGTGTCAAAAACAATATTTCCGCGAAACGTCAATGACTGAAGAAAAATAGTTTCAATAATATTCACTCAATAATTCCGGCAAGATGGTGACTGTGATTCGTCTGTCAACACATTTAGAATTTAACAAAATACTCGATAATCCGAATTTTGCGGATATATCTTGTCGACTCGAAATAATTATTTTTTGATGTTTTATTATTCATGCAAGGTTTTAATCGAGTCTACCGTACCCCTTGACGAAATTATTAATATAGATAACATCTCGTTTCCAAGGATACATCGGAAGAATTTGCGGTAAAGCTATTCAGTAACTGATTGATCTAGACACGCGGTAGCGTGTCAAGCCAAGTTCAAGAAACAGAACTGGCGAGCCGCACCGTGTGTAATATTACACGAACCATTTGGAACCACTTTTGTACCCCTCATAAATCAAAAACTATTTCTCATAAACGTATCAAATTTGGCTCATATATTGTGACTTGCGAGATAAATATGTGTTCTAAATTTCATAAGCTTATCTCAAACAGTTATTTAGATATTAATGTCCAAAAATCCTCATTTTTATCATTGACTGACTGACAGATCAAAATTCTAACCCAGTTCCAAATGACCTAGAGAGTTAAAATTTGGTATGCAGATAGGTAATTACATGAATACAAAGGAAAAAATAAAAAACTGGCAATTTTTTAATAATTAGGTTTTTTTTTTATTATTTTTTATTTTTATAAGAGGCTAACAAGACGACCTCACTCCACCTGATGGTAAGCGGTAGTGAGATCCACATAATATGAGGTCGACAGGCACAATAGACCATGTTGAGCCTGTCGCACTCACCCTGAAAGCCGTGAAAAAGGAGACCACTGCTGCGGTTAGGTTCTATTATGAACGCTTAACATAAATACCTAATAAGTGCCTAATCACGCCTATATACCGGAGAAGGCAGAGCACTAAGTATATATTTAGGTATACATACTTACTTATTTACAATTAAGAGTAGGTACTTATAGTCGGTTTTCATATTTATTACTTATAGTCCAGTCAATTAAGCTTAAATTAGGTAAGAATCTCGGAATTCGAGATACCCAGCTGTAACTTTGTAAATACTTGGATATTGACACCCTAAAAGTGGTCTCAAAACCTACATATGGTAGGGTGTACGCAACTATAAAATTTTCACGGTCAAATGTCACAAATATCAGTTTTATGAACTTTTGAGCGAAACGGGAAGTTTTATCATAAAAGTGTGTAGGAGAAAATTACTTATCATCTAATTATCTATAAAAATTGTCAGTACGTTTTATTCCTAAGATTCAGCATTTCAGAAATACAGCGATGCAAATAGTTGAAAAAGTTGTATTTTCAAAAGCTTCCAGACCCCCGTGCGATTGTGCTAGACAGTTAAAATTTTCACGACTAATGTATTTTAGTAGCCTCTATAACATCTGATACTAGAAAAAGCTTAAAACCAATGTTTAAGTGGGTTCTCATACAAAAACTATGTTTTTTGTTTTCTCACACTTGGCCGGTTTTTAACGTGGTTACCCCAGTAAAACTATTCCAGGCGACACCTTTTATAAGTAAAGAACACGAAAGCCTAGTTCAATAATTGTTTTATGTTGTTTTTCAGTATATATTCAAACTGCTTATTATGGGTCAAAAAGTACGAAATAACAATTATTAGAATTTCTGTTTGAAGTATAACTGCAAAAAAACATTTTAAAAATGTTAACTGTCCATTTAACTCTATTATGAACGTGAAGATCCATTTATTATTATCCATTAACCAAATTTTGTTTAATGAAACGCAGAATTCTTAAATCTTCTGAATGCTGAAAACAACACAAAACAATTATTTAACTAGGCTTTCATATAAACAACGTGTTCTTCACTTATAAAAGGTGTCGCCTGGAATAGTTATACTTGGGTAACCACGTTAAAAACCGGCCAAGTGTGAGAAAAAAAAAACATAGTTTTTGTATGAGAACCCACTTAAACATTGGTTTTAAGCTTTTTCTAGTATCAGATGTTATAGAGGCTACTGAAATACATCAGTGGTGAAAATTTTAACTGTCTAGCACAATTGCACGTGGACCTGGAAGCTTTTGAAAATACAACTTTTTCAACTATTTGCATCTCTGTATCTCTGAAATGGTGAATCTTAGGAATAAAACGTACAGACAATTTTTATAGATAAATAGAAGATAAGTAAATTTCTCCTACACACTTTTATGATAAAACTTCCCGTTTCGCTCAAAAGTGCATAAAACTGATATTTGTGACATTTGACCTTGAAAATTTAATAGTTGCGTACACCCTACAATATGTAGGTTTTGAGACAACTTTTAGGACGTCAATATACAAGTATTTACAGACTTACAGCTGGGTATCTCGAATTCCGAGATTTTTTCCTAATTTGACTGGACTATTAGGGTTATACCCCGTAAACGTAGGAAAATACAGTAACTGATTCAATTGTTTTATATTTATAAAGTCTAGTTGTAGTTTTGAATTTGTCCTTTTCAAAGGACCTACGGCGTTACGATGATATATACTTTTCTACAAAAAGTAATGATATCCAATCAAAAACATAAATGTGAAATGAGAGCCACGTTCAATATTATGATAATTGCCTTGGTTGTTGACTTCAACGACAAAAGAAGTGAGATCTAAATGGGTGCCAAGTTCAATGGTCAACCCTGAAATTTATTTGTAAGTAACACTATAACATACCTATCATATCTTCTTATAACATTTAAGATAATGTATGGTGGTAGCCTATGAAGGTCTGTCTTGGCTAGTTTTCTTTAGTTAGTTAGTTAGTAGTCTAGTTAGTTGTCTTGGTTAGTTTGGTATTTGTCGGTATTTATTTTATAATTCCGAAAATTTGGATTGTTGGTAGAAACTAGCGAGCGAACATAATAATACGTTGGTAGGTTTATAGAAACTAGCCAAGACAGACCTTCCTAGGCTACCACCATACATTATCTTAAATGTTATAAGAAGATATGATAGGTATGTTATAGTGTTACTTACAAATAAATTTCAGGGTTGACCATTGAACTTGGCACCCATTTAGATCTCACTTCTTTTGTCGTTGAAGTCAACAACCAAGGCAATTATCATAATATTGAACGTGGCTCTCATTTCACATTTATGTTTTTGATTGGATTTACATTTGCTACATACTTTACACATCCCGATCCCAACTAGTGTTATATAAATCGTTTATATAACACTAGTTGTGTCCGCGACTTCGTTCGCGTGGACTAGTTTGACTACTAGATTTTTTTGAACTTAAAAGTAGTCTTAGTTACTCCTGAATATCAGCTACCTGCCAATAACAGGAAGAAACATCTAAAACAAAATTATTTTGGTTCATATCATCATCATCATCTGTCGTTTATCGTGTTTTGAATAAGTATATAATATATTAATAATAATATAAATATTACACAACATCACATACATTGATCTGATCCCGTGGTAAGTAGCTTAAGCACTTGTGTTACGGAAATCAGGATCAACAGTGGATACACAAATAAACTTAAATATATTTAATAATACACCCAGACACGGAACAAACACCTATGTTCGTCACACAAATATTTGTCCCGAGTGGGAATCGAACCCACGACTCTTGGAACCGTAGGTTTTGAACCTGAGTCACTAACCACTGTTCCACCGAGCCAGTCAAAGCATAATAAGGCCAAGTGCGAGAAGGACTCTTTTTAATGTTAACGCAATTCTCTGTGTTTAAGAACGTTGTTTTATTCAAAATTTTGAGATTCTTCTGAGTTCTTCGTAGATTGTGGTTCCCTTTGCGAGTGTCAAAAATTGACAGCATAAAAGGCTGTTTATTTTGATTGTGTTGGCTTAGATGAAAGGACAGTAGACCTGCTTGACAAAAATTTACGAAGATAAACCAAACCCCTAAGTAGGATCACAGGGTTCGGTTATTCTTTTCGACGTACGAAATCCTAAATACTAAGTTTATAGTGCTCAGCTTCCTCATCTATCTATACTATAATAAAAACGTAGAGGCAAAAATTCTTGTACTTTTCTTAGAAACGAAAAAAAATTTGTCAGGGATATGTTTTGAGAGTAGTAGAACACATCCTCATACTTAAAAAAAAAATTGTATCTCTGTCTGTTTGTTTGTTTGTTTCGACTGACCTCCTAAACGGCTGAACCAATTTAAATGAAAGTTTACACGAAGGTATTTTAAATCCCGGAAAAATGCATAGGATACTTAAAATCACTGACATTTGTCTGGTTCCCGTGGGATATTCAAAAAACCTTAATAAATGACTGATCTCTGAAACTATTACACCGATTTAAATAAAATTTTGCATGGTGGTAACATACATCCCCGGTCAAGATCCTTAATACTTTTAGTCACAGAAATTCCTGTAGGATAGTAAAAAATCTAACTTTATTAGATCACGTACAAAAATGGTAAAAGTATATCGACCAAAATGAACCTTCTGACTAGGACTATACGGACTACTTTATTGAGCAAAACGCCATAGTATGGGAGGTCAATAGCTATATTTGCAGTTACTCGAACAACATGGAATCGGAATAGAAAGGTTACGCTAAATAAGAAAATAATAATTACATTCCCCGCCCATTGCTACATCAGTTTTAACCAACAACAATACCAGTACGAGAGTGGATGGTAACATATTTATTTTTTCTTTAACTTAATACCTATGATACTCCGCTTCATAGCTTTTTGAAAAACGTTGAGTTTGGACTTCTGATTTTCGGTGGGGGACCAAAATTGTGTGGAAGTTAGGATAGGATATATTACGAAGGACTGCCTAGCCCAAGTATATACTCCTCTACATATTGCTTTACCTGCCTTTTGACTTCAATCCTATCATTGGTGCTCTTGATCATGACCTTAGTTTTGGATCTATTCATCGTCAGTCTAACCTCAAAGCTTTCTACGCTCAGCTGTTCGAGCATCAACTCAAGTTCTGTAGAGGTATACATATTTGCGATGAGAAAAAGTCATCTGCAAGGCGAAAGTTTATCAGCCATCTATCCCCTACACCAATTACTTTTGTTGCCTAAGAATATCATAGTGACCTGAAAGACTTCTTGGAGCGTGCTACTGGAAAGCTTTGGACTTGGTGATAGGGAGTCACCTTTTTTGTATTTTGAATGTCAGGCGTTCAGTGTGCAGTTTGATATCGGCTGTGCTTTGTTGGTAAATGATATGGAGAAGTTTTATGTATGTGGGTTCGACGTTTTGCTGAAGAAGAGAAAGCTAATTGGATTGATGTGGGTGATACCGTCAAAGACTTTTGAATAATCCACAAAGGCCAATTTTGGATGTTATAAAATTATCGTATATACAGATTGTTACAAATATTATCACATAGATCATTAGAAAATTGGGCATGTGCCCCTTGAATATTTGTTACTATAACTATTCTATTTATGATCACGCACCTCCCTCCCGTATGAAGTGTTCATACTCGGTAGATGTACATGAAAGGGTGCAAGAAGTCTCCCATATAAAAATCTTACAAGACCGAGTCTGGGTCTGATCAAGACGGCAAAACCTTTGTTGGGCTCCCCAACTATTACGTTTTTAGCTGGCAAGTCATGTCAAAATTTAATGCTGTCATATTTGATATGAATATGAGGGTTTAGTTCTTGGTTAGTTCAAGAGATGTCACTGTGCTCTATAACTTTGATATATTGCTTCAAATACTAAAAGTAATTAATAAGTAATATTTTATTAAACTTACGTTTTAACGTTGTTATATCATTGTTTTATTATGAATACAATACAATCTACGAGAAATAAACAAAAAAATAAACAATACGCAAAAGTGGCACATAACAAAGTAGCAAAGCAAATACTGATTAATTCGTCACATGGCGACACACAGCCTTTATAGATACTTTAAGACGTTTTTTTAAAGTTATCCTGATATCAAACATCAATTTTATGTACTAACTACGTAGGTACAGTACTTATGCTGTTTGCAACATTTGAAACCTGTTTCTGCCAAATATCTCTCCTCATCAGGCTGGAGCATTGCTTAGACCAAAAAAAAAAATATTGAGCAAGTGAATCCTCTTTTAGCTGACCGATTTGTAATAAAAAATGTAACATGTTGTTTATCAACCATTAATCTGCAAAATTTCGGTTACGTATCAAAATAACTAAAGCTGTTTCAACTATTGCCGATTCAACTATGCTCGACTCACCTAAAATCACTACGCCTAATGCACGACTCGCCTAATGCTTAACTCATATAATTTTGTTTAAACTAAAATCGATTGGACTAAAGCCCGTTTAATCTAATGGTTATTTAACCTAATGTTTTTTTGACCTAATGTATGTTTCAAATATGTTTGAAATATCTAATCAACAACTTGTCTACTATTTTACTGGCGGAACATTGGTTGGTGACCCAGGTTCCCTAAACATGGTTCCAAGAGTGTTGAGTGTGTGTAATTGTGTGATGAACATCAGTATTTGTTCCGTGTTTATGTATTCAACCACCACCTGCTCCTTAGATCGTGGGCCGCCTCGCCCCTCCACGCCTATGTGGGCTTGAATTACACTCTAGGGGTAGGACAGACGTGGAGTTGGCTTTGCAGCTATTTGCTTCTGTCTATACCTGTTACCTATTACCAAAGTAAAGACCGTAGGGGAATGAAGCGTCAGGTGAATAAAATAAGGCGTCCGACCGATTTCGGCCGAGGCGTCCGACCTTAATTAATTGAGATCAGTTAAGTGCGCAGGACATATTAAAGTGCACAAGTGTACGCGCAAACACAAGTGCACTCTCTTTCCCTTACTCTCATAGTTCAGTGAGTCAGCAATCCGACATGAGAGATCGAGCGCAGGACCACCGGCTTAACATGCTTATCGAGGCACGGGCTCGCAACTGCCAACTTCCTAACTCCGGGCTGAGTAATTTCTTTAACAGAAAAACCCACACAAATTTTGCCTGACCCAGGACTCGAACCGGGGACCTCTCGGTCCTTACGCAGCGCTTGCTGCCAATGGACCAACGAGGCAGTCATAGTTGAATTAACTGTTAGGTGAATTAACCGATAGGTGAATAAAGCGTAGATGAATAAACCGTAGACGAATAAAGGTTAGGTGAGTCGATCGTAGGCGAATTGTCCATTAGGGATTGCGTGCATTAGTTATTATGAAATTATGTAAAACGATCATTAGGTATTTCAAACATTAGGTGAGTCGAGCATAGTTGAATCGGCAGTAGTCGAAACAACTTTAGTTATTTTGATACGTAACCAAAATTTCAGGTTCTTTCCTGGATACTAATCTTATCAATGACTAAGTTTAATGATCTTTTCTGTTCTAATAGTTTTTATAATTAATGTAGCTTTTTTTACTGTAACTGCAATTTCCTACAATCAAAATGCTGGCAAAAGTCACTATTCTACGCAGACGAAGTTGCGGGCACAGCTAGTCTTGAATAGATCATCTTTAAGTAATCCTAATTGTTCATAAATCAAACTGAAATATAGGACGTGCTATTCCAAAGTCAGTTTAAAATGCCTGAAAATATTTTGGGCTACTGATTTCATGTAGAAGTAAGCGAAGGTAGCAGTCTTTATAGTTGGAGACAAAAAAAGCGTCGATGGCTAAGCGGTTGAGGTCATTGCTTGCCATGCGAGAGGTAGCCAGTTCAAAGTTCCGTAATATATTAATATCGGGTAATATATGAATAAACACAAAACATAATTAAAATTCAATTACATGAAAATGGCCGTATGCTTAAACATCATAGGCATTGAACCAATTCGAACGGTTAACATTGAGATGCCATTCTAACTGGCATAAGAGATTGATGCAGAAAAAAAAGTAATAACAGGGTGGTGACGATACAACTACATACTACTTTATGTGGAAGAATTAGGTACCTAGTTTATGACATCATATTAACTGTATGATCCTAAGGACTCTTTTGTTTTAGTTAAAAAAACATGGTTTACTCGTAAATTGAGTTACCTAGATAGAAAATATTTTTCTTATACTTAAACTATCAAACTTTAAGAAAAGTTTCATTTGTTGCACAAAACATGCATTTCTTTTAATGGGAGTAAGATGAACATTATTTTTTTTCATAAATATCTGCAGTAGTGGATCTGGGTAGTTTCTGAGAAATAAAAACCGTTCACTAGCTTTAAGATATCAGAGCTAGGCATTTTAAAAACTGAGGAAATCTTTGAAAGATCAAAAATATCATACCAGTTAGGACACGGGAATTGAATTTAAGCAAAATTAATCAGCGCACCTCTCAGAACTGGTTCTTTTTGAATTTTTAATTGGTCTACAAACGGGAGGAGTTGTTTGATTGCATTTAGCAATTATTTTTCCGCTATTCATGAAATAATTCATAAAGAACTCTAACTAAACACGATAGAGTTCAGTTGGAAACTTTTGAACTGTTGACTCAAAATGTTCACTTATTTATAAATGCTGTCTGTGTACGGCTCCCTCCGAGCAATTCTGCCGTATTTTTTTTACTATCTGGTCTCCCAAACGAGCATGAAGTCACTACAAACGATCCGACGTCTCAATTCAAAGTTCGCGTCCTTTACTGCGCAGAATTAATTTAAATGAAATCATCACAGTTTATTCTACTGAGATGGCGGTACGGGCGTTCAACCGACAAGAAAGCGCCTCAAGACTCATTTACAATTCCAATTAAGGACAATTCTCATTTACTTTTGTCCCGTGGAAGTAACGAATCGGAGACTGAGGGGCCCTGTTTACTCGCGACCTCAGAGTAGCCATTGGTTAGCATTTAACATTACAATAGTGCACGTTTTACCACGAACAGACAATCTCTTTGATAACATCCATAAATGATTTTGCTTGAAGACACTGGAGTATGAAAGCTTTTTCGCTTATAACTAAGTCAGTTGGGACAAAAAAGAAAGAAAAGAAACTAATATTCAATAATTTATTATAATCATATCATTACCATCATCAGCCCATTCCTGTCCACTCTTGGACGTAAACATTTTTTTATTTTATTTCGTAATTCTGTGCTAAAGCTTTAACGAACATATAAAGCTAAAATATTCTAAGTATTTATTTATAGAATATTTATATGCTTTTGAATTACTTTTTTTAGTGGTTAATAATATTGTGTTCGTTTTTGTGAAAACCTAACTTGTACATACATACATAAAATTACGCCTTTTTCCCAGAGGGGTAGGCAGTGATCACTAAATTCTAATAGTATAAAATGATTTTGTACTGTGATATATTGAGAGTGGATGAATGCCTCAAATATTTTATATCTTACCATGGTGCATGGTCGTCTAATCGTAATATTCGTGGTTTTTGGATCAAATATTATTGTATTTACTCCAATATGAAAGCGAAAACCTACTTAAACGGCAGCAAGTCTATAAACACGACGTCCAACGATACATTTAAAGTTCACAAAGAATCGCCGAGTGGGACCAATCGTGGCAGACGAGGGAAGCCGTGAGATTTTCTTAAAGACCCCACTCGTTTCCAATAGATACTGGTATTTGCTAAATCCTCGATTGCTAGCTTAGACATTCAATTTAACTTACTGCACGCGGACCAAGATTTGTGATAGCGTTGCGGACTTCGTCTGACGGCAGTAATAATAGGAAACCTCTACGTATAAACTTACTTACGTGTTAATGTACTATCATTTATATTAATATTGTATATTGTCATCTATGTCGTATATCTGTTTACTGCAAATAATATGTTAATAATGTACGTAAGATGCAATAGATGAAAAATAAATGATCTTAATAAATTCAAAACTTGTAATTATAAAAAAGAAAATCAATCGATACTCTGAAAAAAAATGTGTCTGTCTGTCTGTTTGTTGTCCGCGTTTCACGCAAAAACTGCTGGACGGATTTAGATGAAACTATTTTTGTGTTATATGTAGCTATTAGTCCTCGCTAACATATAGGCTATATTTTATTTTGGAAATTCGCTTTTAAAAGGGGTTGGTATTAAGAGGGGGTAAGTTTGTATGAAATTTCTAAACCGCTTGAGATAGATGCTTGAAATTTGGCATGCATGTACCTTAGTAATCTTAAAGGTTAGTTTCAAAATTCCCACAGGAACGGGAGTTAGCGGGAAAAACTTTTGTATGAAAAAATCTAAACATCGTAAGATACCTAAATCATTGAAATTTGGCATGCAGGTAGTCTAATAAAGTAAAGCTTACTTTCAACGCGATATTGCAAAATTCCCACAAGATCGGGAGTTATTGGGAAAAAACTTTTGTATGAAAAATCCTGTAGTCCCGCGACTTCGTTCCCGTGGACTTGCACAGCTAGTTATAATAAAAACCTTCTTCTTAAAAAACTCTATCTATTACAAAAACGCATCTAAATCCGTTGTTAAGTTTTAAAAATTTAAGCATACAAAGGGACAGACAGACGCGGTAAGCGACGTTGCTTTATTCTATAAAGTGATACACAAGTAAGGTGCACAAATGTATGCGCAAACACAAGTGCACTATCTGTTCACTCATTCTCACAATTCGTAGGTAAATGTATTTGTATACAGTGATAACATATTTGTAGGTATTGTATATTATATAGACCACGGTATGTTCAATAACTATATATAGGTATCAATTCAAATTGTTGTATCAATGATTGCAAGCAGAATCCAAAATCGAA
Source organism: Maruca vitrata (assembly GCA_039566165.1). NCBI lineage: Eukaryota > Metazoa > Arthropoda > Insecta > Lepidoptera > Crambidae > Maruca > Maruca vitrata. The sequence goes on along the minus strand of CM076914.1, from coordinate 10,661,073 downwards.
TTAAATGTGAAATTTCACACTTTAAAATATTTCGTAAATTGTATTTATTGTGGTTATAAAATCCAACGTTACATTTAATTTTTTACCACATAGGTGTTCACTTTAATCCTATTATATTAAGTTTAAAACATCAGTTATTTTTGGAGAGATACGAGCCAATATAGGTGACCGGGTATGATCTGACTTATCTACTTATTTCAGCAGACTGAAGTCAATTCCGAGATTCCTATCTTACTTATAATAATTCCAAATTAATTTGTAATTAATATAAGTAAAAAGTATTAGTGAACAATTATTAATTAGCTCTGAATTTCCCGAAGTTGGCGGAGTATTGACGTAAATGTTTACCTTTATTTGAAAGGAAAAGAATGGAGTTTAATTTTGTAGGTACCTATTGGCGGTTTACTGAATGACGGGAGAGCGCGTTTGCGGCCACACTTTAGAGGGTTCTAATAGGCCTATAAATTTTCCTTTATGTATATAGTACAGTATCGGGATGGCGTAAAAGCATTTAAACGTTACTTTAGAAAAAAATATACTTTAAATTGGAACGAAGAGCTTTGACTAAATTGTATGGAATAGTCTCTTTGCTGGCTCCGTCGTAAGAAGACTGGCGCCTTGTTTATGATTGCAGATGGACAAAAGTTCTCTTATTTGTTTATTTAACATGAAAGTTGATTAATTATTTTATGCGAACTTTATACAAGCAGGAATATAAGAAGAAAAGGATTTTAAGAGTTTTCTCAAAGGCTTATTTCAGGTATATAAATATTAAAGGCAAGGTGTATAATAAAATTAATTACATACATTGCCGGCACAGTGTATAATGAACAACAACGGGAAGGAGATACGATTTTAGACTTTCGCGTTGGATATCTTTAAAGTTAGTCCAGCCAGTTTTCAGAAGGCAGCCTTGCTGTTGTTGAGATCTGGATCTTGATTGAGACCAATTGTGAGGTTAGTGTTTTTGTTTTGTATTTTGTTTGTCCTTTTTTTAGTCCAGCCAGTTTTCAGAAGGCAGCCTTGCTGTTGTTGAGATCTGGATCTTGATTGAGACCAATTGTGAGGTTAGTGTTTTTGTTTTGTATTTTGTTTGTCCTTTTTGTGTGTATGTATAACGATAACTTAATAAGATTTTAGTTAGTTTAAGTATTATGTGTTACTTTTAGGTGCATGTTGTGACACCTTGAAATGTTGTTCATTTATCTAAGTTATAACAACAATATTTCGATAATTATTTAATGTAACAGCCATTGGATTTCCTTATGAATAAATAAATAAATTACGATGGTCGCAAGCGAAAATGACTGGTTCAATCCGGTCGAAATGTCGGGCAGTGAGTAGCTATGTATTTGCTACTCTTTTTATCGCGTGTAGACCCATAGTATAAAGTTTTTATGTCACAGGAAGGACCTTTTTAGGAGATTTTAATTTATATTATTCAGAGTAAATCTAAACTAAAATAATTTTGTACATATAAAGATACTTTTGAAATAATTGTTTTTGTTATTAAGTACGCTTGTAGGTAATAACTTTGGATTGAATTTTAATATTATAACTAACTAACTATGTAGATTGACACAGTGACTTCAAATGAGTCTTGGCCTCCGATAATAAGCTCCTTCATCTGGCCCGATCCTGCGCCACTTCCCGCCAGTCGACCGCGTCCAGCTCGCGCAGATCCTTCACGACCTCGTCCTTCCAGCGGTACCGGAGACGTCCAATTATAATATTAACCTACTTTTGTTTGTTGAAGGCTGTAACCGATAATTTTATTTCCTTTCAAATAATGACACACTACACTCACGGTATCACATCTTTTTTCGAGAACGGACACTTGTTTATTTTTATTTTTACATAAACGTATCACTGGATGCCATACATTCGACAGATGACCCATCCTCACGATTGAAGTTTTTGAACTTTTTAATTTCAATTGCTAACCTTACCAGTCGTGGTGGTATATAATGGCGTTCTGTAGAAAGTACTTTGGGTATGTCTTTATGGGTCTACACGCGTTATTAGGAGTAGCAAATTACATAGCTACTTACTGCCCGACCCAGTTCGCTCGCGACCACGATTGGTGTAAGTAGTAAGTAGCTATGTAATTTGCTACTCCTAATAACACGTGTAGACCCATAAAGACATATTTTAGTGTAATGAAACGCGAAAGTCTAAAATCTTACATTAAAGTACTTTAGGGTTATGCAACTGAATCCAGTGGTTCGTTCCCGAATCTATAAGACGATGAGCAATTGCCGATTTTTGCGTTTCATTGTTCTTGACTGCCCTGACATGCTCTTTCACCCGGTACGAAATAGTTCTCTTCGTTTGTCCAATTTTACAGCTACAGTCAATTTTATAAACACCTGGTTTTTCCAAAGGGAAGCTAACCTTTGGGGAGCGTAGAAACTGTGATAACTTTTTAAGAGGAGTGAAGATAGTTTTTACTGAGATTTTTTAAATATGTTCGAGGTCTTATCTGTCACTTCTTTTACATACGGAAAATATGCTGGATGCCGATCTACACTATAATCCAGGCGTTTACTGCGTGTCGGTCTTGATATTCGCCCGATGTATCCATTCCTCTGTAAGACGTCGCTTGTGTTTTAGCTCATCATTAATATGTTCCTCGTCACATAGATTATATGCACGGTCTGTAAGCGACTTCACTACAGAGTTCAGTTGGCGTGGATGATGATGCGACTCTGCATGTAGGTAGCAATCAGTATGAGTTGGCTTCCTGTATACTGAATGGCTGAAAGAACCATCCGTGCCGAAACATCGAGAGCTCATTTTCAGTTTTCTAATGTGTGTAACCATGACAGTTTAAAATTATATACAAACACCGATGTTCATCACACAAATATTTGTCCCGAGTGGGAATCGAACCCTCTCTTGGAACCGCCAGGCAGGGTCACTAACCACTATTCCACTGAGCCAATCGTTATAAATAACAGAATTAGTAAGTAACATCTTTCATAATCAAATCATATCCATAAACGCATTTTTTGATGAACCTGCCGAATAAACTTCATAGGCGCTGCATACAAAGAACTTGCGTGTGACGTCACACGCCAGTGGACGTTTGTATGGAGCGTTTTTGAGCTCGCTCAAATAATGTGCGATTAAAATTGTATGTAAAATCTCGTCGAGTTATCGAGAATTCAAAGTGATACTTTTGACAGTCTCTTTGTGTTCGAGTGATCCATCCAGCACTATCAAAATAAAAAAAAAATCATATATGTACCCTATTCAGCATTGCATAACAATATACTACAAAAGAATTGTATTTTGAAACACGGTAACGGTCCGAGTATGTAACAATGATGCCCGTAGAACAACTGCAAACAAATGCACTACTACATTTACAATCTTCGCAATACACTCTTTACTGACATAAACTTGTATCGTAGTATAAACTGAAACAAATCACTTTCCAGCAAATAGGATAAGTGTTTATTTACAGCTCTGTAATGCGGAAGTTATAAATAAATAATAATAAAAGTTACAATTGAACATGTTACTGTGTCTCAATTCCACAATAGGACATTATATATTGGCACGTTGAATGTATTTGTAAAATGAATTTATATTCTAGAACGTAAAATTACGAAAAAATATTTTTTGCAATGTATTGGATGTTGTGCTGTGACGTCATATCACAACGTTCATTTTGTATGATAAGTGCAAACGATCAAAACTTTAAACACGTATAACTTTTGCAATTTTGGTTGTATGTCAAAACTAATTACACATGTCGATTCAGATTATCTAACACTTCAAAGATACCTAATTACCTAAAATCATAAACATTCTCCATAGAAGAAACACATTTCAAAGCTATACAAATGTTAAAAAATAAAAATTGAAACAACCTTCAAAAAATTTTTTTTTAATACTTTTTAGTGTTACATTTTTTCACCCTATTAGTTCAGCTCGCCTGTAATACTACAGCTGATATTATAACTAGTAGTCTGAATATGTATACAGTATCGCAAGAATTATCCTTTTACTCCTAACTATTAAGGAGTTGACCTTCCATCATCAGCTCAGCATAACAAAATTATGATTGCCTGAAGCAAATGCAAATTAAATTTCAGATAATCGTTTAAATTTGTTTATAATCGGCGGAGATAGTGCGTATAAAAAAGTTCATCCCCAATTTTCCACCCTCCTCCAATTTACCAGCGTTGAGGTGAGGTTTACCTTTATTACCTATACCTACGCCAAAAAAGAATTGTTCAAATCGGTTCATAATTGGCGGAGTTATCGCGTTACAAACATAGAAAAAAAAAAAATTTGTTATGTAAAAAATTGGCAACCCTTTTCGTAAACGTTTTACGGGGAATCCCTCGATTGTGTTAGTCGGGTCGTCATTTTTACGTCAGTACGTCATTTATTGTTGTTTTCGTTGTCAGTATTCGTTAGTATTTGCAGAAGCACATTGCTGTAGATAAATATATTATTTAAATAAAAGACTTTGTAAAAAAAAGCTAAAATACTTAGGAGAATGAAGGAGAAAAATTTTGTCATTACTTTTTACGACATCTTGACTGTTACGTAACGCTTAAAGAGTAGGAAGGGGTAAAAATCTTCAAAAATTTTAATACTTGAATGCTCCCCAGAATATCTAACTCAATGCCTTCGAAATTGTCTTAAGGTGAGTTTGGAGAGGGGGATCGCGATGTAGCCACCCAGGTGCGATGTCGCCTCGACTTACGATAAACATTTTTCTCAAGCAACATGAGTTCTGAATATTTTCAAGAGACAAATTGCTGTATTTAGAAGACATGAATTTTTATTTCAAGGGTGCAGCTACATTATAAATGTAACAGTCAAAGTAATTAACGTTTAAGAATAATTTTGAATGTTTAGATTTTCTTACCAACTAGCTGTGCCCGCAACTTCGTCTGCGTGGAATAGTAACTTTCGCCAGCATTTTTAATTTTAGGAAGCATTTATTTCAGAAATTACAGGTAAAATAAATAAAGCTACACAAATTTTACAAACTATAACAAAATAAAATATAATTAAACTTAGTAATTGATTAGGTAATAAGTTTTAATAAATATGAATACTATAGAGTCTCTGCTAGCCTATTAAGACGACATTAAAAAATGAAATTAAATAAATAAATAAGAAAGTTTAAGATTACCGCCGTAAATGAGAACACCGTTGATTCTGTATTCGACTTGTATTCCTCATAATAAACTTACACACTTGTTCTTAAACTTATCTACACCGTAAAGTACGTTCTAACCACTTACTATTACTTAGGGCGTAGAGCTTCTTGCAGCAACGCAAGCAGTACCTGATTACGTCACATCTTATAAAAGAACCATAGCTTCTCTCGTTTTCGAGTTGGAAAATTATTATTTTGAAAATTTGAAAAAAAAAATTTTTTTTCGAGGAATTATTTGCATGTTTCGATAGTATTACTAAAGGCAAATCGTTCTGCCACGGGAAAACAACCACTCAAATTTCACGGTGTATAAATAAATGCTCTAGAGCCAGCCGTAGGTACACAATATGCCGAGTAGAGAACAACCGTTTCCACAGACGACCGCGTGTAAAAAAAGGCCTCCGTCAGCCAACTTTTGCCCACCTCACATTCCTCGGTATTGTCAGTTAGCAAAACCGTTCGGAAATTAATATTAATTATGAATAATTTTGTTTTATTTTTTTATCAAAAGCACAGGAAATTATCGAACCTTACAAAAGCTTAGACATTCTTAACCTGTACTTCATTTAATGCCGATATTAAAAAATTAAACATCAAATTAAATACATCGATCGTTCGCAGAGATAGGTAGGTAGGTATGCTAAATAAAGTTAAGGATAGGTATGCCATTGCTAATGATATTAAAAATATTTACTTATGTAGACAAATAAACACACGTGTATAGTTATCTCGTCCAAGGAGTTCTGACGGATTGACTGTCAAAGTGATTATAGAAGGGTTCCGTTATTCCTTTTAAGGTCCGGGACCCTAAAACAACGAAGCTATCTGTTGCAATTCAATCTGCTTAATGGCAGATAATGGAGAGCAAAGTATTACTACAATATGGTGTCCGGACCACGGACATTTGTCACGATACTGAGATTAATTCGCGCGATTAATCCGCTATTTGTCAAGGTATGCCCACAGTATGTTTTATGCAGTAAGGTGAAATGTCCAATTTGTTTTTTATTAATGATCTATTGCTACATAAGTTGTAAATTAATTGGTACAGTTATGAAGTATATGTGTACACAGCGAAATGGTTTGAACTAAAGTGTATTTTATATTAAATCTCATATTATTTAAAAAAAAGTATAATGTCATTGAAATATACGAAAAATATTGAATTATCCAATATAGTAAACTTGAGCATGTAAAAGGTATTTTGTTATTGCATAAAGATGCATTCGTTCAAGTAATTGAATTACATACTCATAAACATATTATAATTGAGAACTATTTAATATCTACATATCTAGTAAAGTCCTACTGCACTATTTACCTTTATAATGCCACATAACATTCTAAAGTATGAATTTTTATGATGATAACACAGTTATGTCAATACAGAGTGTAATCAATACAGAGTTGAAATAATAATTTTAGTCCCCAAAAGCTTTCAGTTTATATTCTAGTTAGGTAATCATTTCAAAGCGTTAAATGTTATACTAGCTGTGCCAGCAACTCCGCCCGCGTGAAAAAAAAAGACTTTGGGCAGCATTTCCAAAAATATACCCGCGCTTACAAATGCTCAGCAATTTCGACGTGATCCTTAAAATGATTACAACTTTTATGTTTTTAATGATTTAACATGAAACCAATACTAAATATTAAGTAGATAGAGCCAGTATATTACTGAAAATACATTATTATTATACGTTTAACGTGCAGATGATTTTTTTAATTAAGCTTATAGTTATTATTATAATCGTACCTAATCTCAAATACATTTGTGTTATTAGAAAACAAGATTGTATAAAAATACACGATATCGTAATAAAGATAGGAAAAGAAAATGGATACGCTATTAATTAAAGTAATTGAAATAAAAAGATATATTCGAGGTAACAGCTCACGGCAGAGTATATTAATTAAGTTTATTATATATCTTTAACTCCGTTCTGTACGCAGACGTGCTAATTAAGCAAATACAAAACGAAATATACATATATGGTATATTATTTTATTCGTGATTAGATTGGGCTCGCGTTCAAAAGGTAATAAGATACGATGACAAGGATCGCATTATCGCGCCAATGGTGAAATCCAGAATGTGGCTTGATTTATAGCTAAAAATATCAAGGGCTGGGCTCAAGAAATATATTTCGCAAATGCATTTTACAGGTACCTGTAAAATATTTATAGAACCAGTATTTTGTACGATGATGGCTTGGAGTAGCCTCGTCGTCATCACCGGACTTGCTGAGCTGTTTGTCGCTTTTCCGAGCGATCAAAAGGTACCTTCACAAACATATTTAAACCATTAAACACATACACCGTGAAATTTTAGTCGTTGTTTTCCCGCAGTAAAATGATTCTATCTTAGTAGCACAATAGATTTTTGCTGTTTTTTTTATTGAAATAAAAAAAATTACGGTTTTACGAAAGGTATAACCGAAACTTTAAAGTACGTTCGAACCACTTTATTACTTAGGGCGAAGAGCTTCTTTAGCTTTAAGCATCGATTTCATGCGTTCTCGTTTTCGAGTTGGAAAATTATTATTTTGAAAATTCGAAAAAAAATATTTTTTTTTTTCAAGGAATAATTAGCATGTTTCTGTAGTATTACTAAAGACAAATCGTTCTGCCACGGGAAAACAACCACTCAAATTTCACGGCGTATAATTACTGCAAGCGTTTTCTCATTTTGTGATTGTCCTAAATAAAATCTGCATAGTAAAAAAATGGTTGAAAATCAGACGGCAACATCACTTAAACACACAATAAAATACTTTTTAATCGTCTGTTTATTCCTGCTAAACTCCGAAACAGCTGTACCAATTTTGACGGGACTTTTACAAATAATAATACGAGGTACAACAAATCATTGCTACCAAAACCGTTTCCACGGGGACGAAGTCGTAGGCGACCGCTGGTAATAAATAAAATGATCATATTGTAAAACAAAAAAGTATGCAAAGATTGAGAATTCCAAAGAACTTGCCCTTGGTTCTGGTACCCATGACATACGAGCGTACAGGGCTTATTCTATCTTATCGCAGGGGCAGTAAACTTACTTTGAAAACTCTGCCGGGAATACACTTGCCCCACAGCGGGAAAGACAAATGGAATCGCCTGTGACACTCAAAGCGATAACTGTGAGGAAAAATACGCCTTAGCCACTACTTACAAGCACATGGCGTTTGCCTTACTCATACATGTTAAGTAATGAAGATTGATTGCCCTCCCGCAGTCGTGGCTCGGTATTATGAAGGGAAAGTAAGTATGAACTGCTTGCAGGAAATTTTCATCATAGTTTTAAGTGTTGCAACCGTAGTAAGTAAGAATGGTCTTAGTACTTCCTTCAGATTTAAAAATATAATATGCAAGATAATTTTTGTTTGCAGTTTAATAAAAATATCTCAAAAATTTAAAATTATATTTGTCACATTTCACTGACTCTCTGTGAAAACGAATAAAATGGGGCGATACGAATTGATTACGTTTATACTTTTTTATCCCGCAGTGGGATATAATAGTGGGCTGATGATGATAATCATATATTTTTAGGAAACTAATAATTCATACAAACAGAAATACGGTGTTGTACTCCCTGGCACGACCACGGTTGTTTTTCAAATATTTTTATACGGTAAAAAAAAACCAAGATTGTTACTATTATTTACCACTATTTTGAAAATTTCTACCAACTAAATCTAGGAGATACGAAGGACGTGCTGACAAGAATACTTATTAGCACGACCACACAGAAACCCGTGTAATTTTTTGATTTTTAAATTTCAACCGTTTAAATATATATAAAAAACATCCATGGTCGTACCAGGGAGTACAACAACACAAAATACGAGTAAGAAAGTTAGCAAAACAAATGGTGCCTTCAATATTAAACCTTATGAATTTTTTACACCTACTTGCTAATGGCATTATACTTCCCATTTAATGTGCGCAAAAAAAACTATGAATGTACAATACAAATAGCTTTTAATGGTTAGTGGGATGTTAAAAAAAAACAAAATGCACATTCTCTGAACTGGAATAAGACGCGCTCTGATCACGTGCGAAAACATAAAAGCTTTGCACGTCTGGGAATCGGAAGAGGGATAGCGTGAAAAGATGAATAGTAGTATCATTGGCGAATGTTACGAAATCGCATATACGGAGAATCAGGATGGTAGACTTGTATTGGTGAACTTCAGGTAATCAAATATATACATTTATTACCCGACTACGGCAAAGCAAAAGGAGGGTTATGATTTTGACAGGCTATGTATGTATGTATGTATGTTCATCTGTTTCCACATAACTTCTAAATTGCTTGTCAGAATTCGACAAATGACATATCATTAGAAGCGTCTTAATTGTCCGCTGGTTATAGGCTATATAGGGTTTCACAAAATCTAATGTGGCGCCCACTAGCGGACAAAACATACAGAGTAAAAAAATAAAGTTAAGATAAATACGCCGTGTTTGGTATCATTGGAAAGCGCTTTACTTGTACATTTTAAATATATATATATTACTAGCATTTGCATGTGACTTTACGTATATTCATGGACTGATTGCATATAGTTCACATCTTTTCGTTCATAGCTTCTTTACTACTTACTAACACCAAAATAGTACAAATAATAAAAAGTTAAAAAAAGTTAAAAACCAAAACCCAACTACGACAAAAAACGACGCTGAAAAAGTATAAAACAAGACTTTTAGAACACTGAACTGAACAAAGTTGCTTATGTAGTTCCAAGTAAATGGACACAGTAGACTCTACCAAAATGCTTATGTTGAAAATTGACAATAATGTCATACAATACTATTTTGAAGTATGCAATATTTACTATGTAGAGATAAGTTTTCATGTTTGGAAAACCGCAGTCACACGTTGTCAAAGTGCTACGGTAGGTAGGTACTTGTGTATGGAACGTGTGACTACGCCTTTCCAAACATGAAAACTTATCTCTACATAGTAAATATTGCATACTTCAAAATAGTATTGTATGACATTATTGTCAATTTTCAACATAAGCATTTTGGTAGAGTCTACTGTGTCCATTTACTTGGAACTACATAAGCAACTTTGTTCAGTTCAGTGTTCTAAAAGTCTTGTTTTATACTTTTTCAGCGTCGTTTTTTGTCGTAGTTGGGTTTTAGTTTTTAACTTTTTATTATTTAATTTCAAAAGTTGTTTTTATAAAATGGCAGAAATAAACATTTTTTCATTGAATGTATAATTGATAACCAAACTGCCTACCCTTAAGAACTATTTCTCTTAGCTACATAATTTACAACGTGTCTGACGGGGACCAGGCCAGGCTCGCACTAACTCTCATCTTAATCTCGTAACAACTGAGAAAGTAAACTTTACATTTTACTCCGAGAATTTAATAAGGTCAGTTTTCCAGCGCCAATTTCAAAATAGAGTAGATCTGTCAGTGTTTTCTAAGCGTCCGCGAAGAAGAATGATTATCCGGCGATCGATCGAATAATTCAAATTAATTGATCAAGCGGTTCGCAAAACTGCCAATCATAACACCGCTCTATGGCACATATTATGTTTTTTTAAACGACTCAATTTCAGTACGTACGGGCGATTTAATTCACCCTTCCTAAACCGCGTTCAATGAATACAAGTCCTCGTTGAAACCGGGTGTGCTCATGTCGGGATTTAATTGAAACGGACGCAATTCGACTCTAGGAGAGATCATATATGTCACAACCAACTCGACCCGCCGTAATTATCCACGTCGCACTCCACGTCACAGATAGACCGACATCTAGTGGCTCTTTCGATAACGGGTTAGTCGCCAAACCGTTTGTTAATTTAAATTTCCTGGAAATTTACCAACCTATGTATATTTGTGGGCATTAAGTTTGAATAAAGAATGTTTCCATTATTTAATTAGACGTCAAAAGCACACATTCAAACGCAATACCTAGTATTGATTGTATTTTTTTGTGCTTTCACTGAGTGGAGCCTTTCAAATTAGTTTAAAATATATTTTACATACATTCATAAAATCACGCCTCTTTCTTAGAGAGGTAGGAGAGATCACTTCCACGTGCTATGATCCTGGCACACTACTTTCGCTTCTTTCACATCCATCTACTTACTACTTTTATTTGCACGATACTTTTGATTTGACCCTTCTTCAAACTTTTACCTATCTGGTTATGGAAAGTCTTTCCTAGCCATCCCCTCATTTCCATTTATACTTCCTCTATACATATATTGTTTTCGTTAATCTTCTTTTATTCATCCTCTCAACATGATCAAACCGTCTAAGCATACCTTTCTCAACCTTAGTCACTAAATCTTCTTTCACACCACAACGTTCTATATTTATCAAATTATATTTTAGAAGTCAAAATATGTATGTATATATGTCAAATGGGCTATCGTTGAATGGTATTCAAGAATATCCCATTTGAGATAGTTTATTGAATTGTTTTTTTATGTTCCTGGTATGGCATCCAGTTAGTCGAAATATTTGATTTTCACTAAGGAGAATTGATAGGTAGGACAACGATATAAAAATCGGCACAGGCGTTTGGTTCCTATAGTTTGGTATATGGAACACTCATATGCTGAAAAACACATTACCACACCTTTGCATCGCGTAGTCGGTTAAAAATACCAACTGAAGTGAACTGAAACCTTAAAAGCAAAACTAAAAGTAACTTTTCTCACAGCTATTTTCAGTTCGGCTTTGCCAAAGGGCAACAACATTTGACCTGCGGTGCGTAAGTTCCTGTTTACAGCTTATATGATGCAATAGAGTAGATAACTGATCACGACAGGAGTAAGTACACTGTGAAAATTATTTTATATAAACTACTAGCGTTCATAGGCGGCATTCGTCGGCGTAAAGTAATTACATACATACATAAAATCACGCCCTTTTCCCAGAAGGGTAGGCAGAGATCACTTCCTGCCATGTGCTACGGTCCTGGCATACCACTTTCGCTTCATCCACATTCATCAACCTATTCATGCACGCTCGGCTATTACGGGTACTTTTGATTTGACCTTTCTTTAAAGTAAAGTAATTGATTTAACTAACTTTAACTACGACACATAAGATACCATTAAAAAACAAAACAAAATAAAAAATTAAGGGCTCCAATAAAAATTTGAGATATTAAATTAGGAATTGTGAAACGTACTTTATGTTATTGCATCATTTATCTATGAGCTTTGAGAGATCTAGACGTTCGTACAAAGCCATGAGGTGAGTTTGAAACTTTTAATAGCCTTTTGAAATATAATAACTACACGAGCTTATCTCTTAACGCTTAACTCTACCGCGTATGCTAATTATAAAATGCGGAGCTAGAAAGAGAAATAGATCAATGCTTTTTGGGAGCACGTCACTTGTCGTGGTGTGTTTTCTCAGAAATATGTAAGTCACTTCATGTATTATTTTTCATACGAAACACAAGAGGCGATGAATATATCTTGTTACTGACAAACGTACAACGTTATACATAACGTACACTTGTTATTTTATTTTTACAAATTACGAAACATCTGAAATACTTTTACAAATTATTATTTAAAACTAATTGTTGTTTTCAAAGTGCGATTTCTTTGCGAACTTTATTCAAAGATTTTTATTTATTTATTGGACAGACAGAAAAAATAACAATGAAAAGATCTAAAAATTTACATAAACAATAATGACACACACAACTAGTTTTGAAATTATACGTAACTAGCTTTGCACCATGGACTCTATTTTCGTAGAGTCGTTTATCGCGTAAACCATTACTCTCTTATAGCATACTCGGTTTTTTTTATACTAGACTAACAAGATGACCTCACTCCACCTGATTGTATGTGGTAGTGAGATCCAAATATGAGGTCGACAGGCACAATAGATCATATTGAGTATGTCGCGCTCACCCTGAAGGCCTGCTTAAATGCCGTTTCACGCCCCGCCTGAAGAGCCCGGGATCATAGGAGGGAGGGAAAACATGAGCTGGAAGGGCGTTCCATGCCTTAATGGCACGGGGCAGAAATGAGGAGCTAAACCTCTTAGTCCGAGCCACCAGCGCCCGGATTGTATGTGGATTGCAGCGCTGTCCAGCACGTGTCGTTCGGAAGTGGAAAGGGGAGGAAGGGACTAGCTGAAATAGCTCTTCAGGGCATTCTTGCGAGCGGCGAGAGCAATATTCCACACATGGGCGAACATGTGCCTTATAAAGAAGGCAGAGCTGCACCGGTGTGAAAAATCGCAGCACACTGTTCAGGATCTCCAGTTTACGGGAGGCTGTTCTAATGTAGCTCTGTTCAGCTCGCGACGAACATCTATGCCAAGGATGCTAAGGCTACCCTGTATTGGAAAGGAGGTGCTCTAAAGAATAGGATGGGAAAGAAAAGGTGACACTTTACTAGAAAAAACACACACCTGTGTCTTCTTGGCATAAACTCGACAAGATTGCTTGAGCCCCATTCGGAAATGCGGTCCAAGGCCCCGTTAAGGTCACCGACCAGAAGGTAAGAAAATTACGTTTGCGTTTTGTACAATATTAGCATCGAAGAAGGGATTTCCAATAAGTACTTCTTAAAACTCTATTCGCTCGATTGATGGCAATTGAAAGTAAATTGCTTTTCACAGTCTATAAAATATCTGTTTGTCGTGGAGAAGTTTGATAAATTCAATTTTCAACCGAGCAACTTCCGTGTCTGGTTCACGCTTGATACTTTTTGAATAAATTGGCCCAGAGCCGAATCGATAGTAGCATGGAAAACTCGAAAGTTATCCAAAGAAAATATAACTTTTTCTCTCCTTTTGTAGCATATTGAATTAGTAATATCCGTATTCTGAGCTTTGTGTATTTGCAGCCAATAAGGTAGCGTATCGGATGAAAATACAGTCCAACTAAATACACTCATCGCTATTTTGTTATTTTATCACGCGAAGTAAGATATATGCGGAAATTTGACTTCCGTCGATTCAGTAACCAAAGCTCATATTTGTGAATTTCGGGTAACAGTAGTATTATTAAAACGGAAAATGTATTTCTGTAGAGGCTTTCCTCTAGCAAAAATGTATGAACGACGCTCACACTGCCATGTATGCAATTATGTACCTATGTTTGATGCTCGAAAAAATAATATCTCCGGAAACATATCATCCAATCAAAAACATAAATATGAAATGAGAGCCAAGTTCAATATTATGATAATTGCCTTGGTTGTTGACTTCAACGACAAAAGAAGTGAGCTCTAAATGGGTGCCAAGTTCAATGGTCAACCCAGAAATTTATTTATAAGTAACACTATAACATACCTATCATATCTTCTTATAACATAAGATAATGTATGGTGGTAGCCTATGAAGGTCTGTCTTGGCTAGTTTCTATAAACCTACCAACGTATTATTATATTCGCTCGCTAGTTTTTACCAACAATCCAAATTTTCGGAATTATAAAATAAAAACCGACAAATACTTATAGGCTTAGAACTTGCGACGGCTATAATTCATATACGAAAACTAGCCAAGACAGACTTTCATAGGCTACCACCATACATTATCTTATGTTATAAGAAGATATGATAGGTATGTTATAGTGTTACTTATAAATAAATTTCTGGGTTGACCATTGAACTTGGCACCCATTTAGATCTCACTTCTTTTGTCGTTGAAGTCAACAACCAAGGCAATTATCATAATATTGAACTTGGCTCTCATTTCATATTTATGTTTTTGATTGGATATCATTACTTTTTGTAAAAAAAAAAAACAGTTACTTTAATACTACTTATTATGCTAACAATCGTATTGTAAGTTTTAGGGTGAGCGCTGTTGCCTGAGATACAGGTTACTAGTAACCTAGTTCAGGCGCAGATGTACTACTGTCTGATTACCTTTAATATTAATGTAATAATGTAACATATGTGCACATAGATATAATTTAATGTAATATTAGAGTTAAGGTTAAATAAATAAATTATTATTATTATTTTGTGTATATATTGTAAATATATTCTCCCTTTTTGAAGGGGTTCATTTCAATTTTGCGGCCTTTGGGCAAGCAAAATTGAAAGTTTATGTACTTGACTCTAAATCTAATTGTAAAAATTTTCGGACAATTCGGCATGTGTTAAGGATTGCAGCTTTTTGGAGGGTAATATAGGTGTACTTTGGAAGGTTTAAATTCTGTAGACTAATGTGTAATTGCTTGGGTATGACTCCGGTGGTGGACACAACTATTGGAACTATAGTTACCTGGTTCATCTTCCATACTCGTTTAATTTGGTCTTGTAATTCGGTATATTTTCTTACTTTCTCTACTATTGTGGACTGAATATTGTTAGTATTAGGGACTGCTATATCTATTATGTAAGTGTGTTTTTTATGTTTATCTACAAGAGTTATGTCAGGCCTGTTGTTGTATATTGTGTTG
Organism: Maruca vitrata; assembly: GCA_039566165.1. Lineage (NCBI taxonomy): Eukaryota > Metazoa > Arthropoda > Insecta > Lepidoptera > Crambidae > Maruca > Maruca vitrata. The sequence goes on along the minus strand of CM076914.1, from coordinate 10,645,477 downwards.
TCGGTGAGAATTGTGCGATCATAATATAGTTTATAATTAGAATTTTCTAACACATGTTGTGGGACGTATTTGTAGTAGGGAGTATGTAAGTCGTTATTTAATTTGTGTTTTTGTACTAGTTTTTGATGAATTATATTAGCAAGTTGGTTGTGTCTGTAGGTATAATCATTCTGGGTTAGTGTGATGCATGCTCCTGTTATGTGTTGAATTGTTTCTGGTTTGTTATTACATTTTCTGCAGAGATCATTTTGAAGAGAACGGTCTTTTAAAATATACTTTCTGTAATTTTTTGTGTTTATCACTTGGTCTTGTATGGCAATCGCAAATCCTTCAGTCTCTGGAAATAGATCTCCTGATTCAAGCCACTTATTAGAAGCCTCCTTGTCGACATGGGCTTGGTCCAGATCGTGAGGGTGTCGGCCATGCAATTCTTTTCCTTTCCATCTTCGATGCTTTTCTTCTTTTCTTTCGGTTTTATCAATTGGTTCTACTTCTGTATTTATGCTTATTGGGGTATGATTATTATCTATTGCAACTATTGTTTTATGAAGAGTACTGTTATTTTGTTTATCTTTGAAAAAATCTCTTAAGTTAGTTATTTGTGTATTGTGTAAATGTATTATTTCTATAAGACCTCTTCCACCTTCCTTCCTTGGTAACGTTATTCGCTCTATTGCTGATTTCGGATGATGATGTCTATGTTGTGTAAGAGTTGTCCTTGTTTTAATTTCTAACTTATGTAATTCTGTCTTCGACCATTTAATGACACCAAAGGAGTAAGTGAGCACTGGTATTGCGTAAGTATTGATAGCTTTAAAGAGATTTTTACCTGATAACTGTTTTTTGCAAAGTGAATGAATTCTATTGTAGTATTCTGATTTTAATTGGTTCCTGATTGATATATGTTCAATAAGAAGAGATTGTTTGTAACCCAAGTATTTATATAATTCGCCTTTTTTCATAGCTTCTATACATTCTGTTTCTCCAATTGTGTAATTACCATCAATAATCTTGCCTTTTACTATGTTGAGCTTTTTACATTTCTCTAACCCTAAATCCATTCTGATGTCACGAGAAAATGTGGTAGTTAAATCCAATAGTTCAGTCATGTTAGTTTCTTTACTTGCGTATAGTTTCAAATCATCCATGTAAAGCAAATGGGATAGTTGGTGGATGGTGCGTCTGTTATTTTTAATTTCAAAGCCTAATTTACAATTATTTAGTTCGTTTGAGAGTGGATTTAGGGCTAGGCAAAACCATAGCGGGCTCAAAGAGTCGCCCTGAAAGATACCTCTTTTTATACTAATATCTTCTGTTTGGATATCTTCAGAATTAGTTCGTAGTCTTAATGATGTTCTCCAGTTAATCATAGCGCTTTGAAGGAACTGTATTATTTTAGGGTTAACTTTATATATATCTAAAACTTCTAGTAACCAAGAGTGAGGTATGCTATCAAAGGCTTTTTTGTAATCAATATATGAAATAAATATGTCCTTTTTGCCTTTTTTCACTTGTTGGAGTATTGTAGAGTCTATTATAAGTTGCTCTTTACATCCCCTATGAAGTTTACGGCACCCTTTTTGCTCTTCAGACATTATTTTGTGGTTCTCAATGTGTTTTGTTATACGGTTCGTTATGCATGATGTGATGATCTTGTACAAGGTTATTATTATTATTACTTTTTGTAGAAAAGTATATATCATCGTAACGCCGTGGGTCCTTTGAAAAGGACAAATTCAAAACTAAAACTAGACTTTATGTAGGTACCTACCCTAAGTAATAAATATGAAAACCGACTATAAGTACCTACTCTTAATCCTTATCCTTACTAATATTATAAAGGTGAAAGTTTGTATGTATGGATGTATGGATGTATGAATGTATGGATGTATGTTTGTTACTCTTTCACGCTCAAACGACTGAACCGATTTTCATGAAATTTGGTATGATGGTAGCTGGCACTCTGGAATAACATAAAGGCTACTTTTTTTTTTAATTCAACCCCCATGTAGTTCATCGGGGGGGTGAAAATGAGTATGGAAGAATTTTTACGTGTTTGTTGATTTTTATAAAACTTGGTATGGAGGTAGCTGGCATTCCGGAGGAGGAGACACAAGCGCAATTTTTTTTTTTTTAATTCAACCCCCATGGCGGTCATTGGGGGGGTGAAATTAGTATGGGAGAAATTTTACGTGTTTATGGATTTTTATAGGTATGAAGGTAGCTGGCACTCTGGAATAACATATAGGCTACTTTTTTTTTTATTTCAACCCCCTTTGGCTTCATTGGGGGGGGGGGGTGAAAATAAGTATGGGAAAACTTTTACGTGTTTATAGATTTTCATAAAACTTGGTATGGAGGTAGCTGGCACACTGGAAAAACACCAGCGCTACTTTTTTTTTTTTTTTTTTCAAAATTCGACCTGGGTGGGGGGGACGTGCTATGGGAGAGCGTTGACGGAACTTTCACTAATAAATAACAAATTTTACAAGGAATGTAGGCTGTTTTAATACAACATTGCCACTAAAACCCATTAATACGCGGACAAAGTCGCGGGTGGCCGCTAGTTGTAAATAAGTAAGTATACCTAAATATATACTTAGTGCTCTGCCTTCCCCGGTTTATAGGCGTGATTAGGCACTAATTAGGTATTTATGTTAAGCGTTCATAATAGAACCTAACCTAATTATTAAAAAAAAAAATTGCCAGTTTTATATTTATTCCTTTGTATTCATGTAATTACCTATCTGCATACCAAATTTTAACCCTCTAGGTCATTTGGAACTGGGTTAGAATTTTGATCTGTCAGTCAGTCAATGATAAAAATGAGGATTTTTGGACATTAATATCTAAATAACTGTTTGAGATAGGCTTATGAAATTTAGAACACATATTTATCTCGCAAGTCACAATATATGAGCCAATTTTGATAGGTTTATGTGAAATAGTTTTTGATTTATGAGGGGTTCAAAAGTGGTTCCAAATGGTTCGTGTAATATTACACACGGTGCGGCTCGCCAGTTCTGTTTCTTGAACTTGGCTTGACACGCTACCGCGTGTCTAGATATGTTTCCGGAGCTAACTAGTGTAATTGTCGTTATGATATTATAACCTATTATCATTCTTATTTTGCGAGTGGGCATTGAGTTGACGTCATTCTGCCTGTGTCCTGATGTAGGCGTACGTAAAGAGCAACAAGGGCGGGTTGATAACTATTACCAATACGACTTGAATTGTGACCTCTTTTGTTTATATAACGAAATTTAAAAAAGTCCCCAGTTACAGTGAGAGGCTCGGGGCTCAAGGAGAGATTAGTTTGTGCGGCTCACCATACCCTTAAATCTGATGCAGAGAGCAGGACTAATCAGCGCGGATTGTTGCCCTTCCGCCACTCCACGCCCTGAATCAAGTAAATGAGAAAACTTTCTAATTGGAATTTCAAATAGGCCGCCGTTTATCCAGACGAGAGCTGTTCGCGGTTCCACTCCGACATACCCACCCGCATTATAATTCTCCGTGGATTTGGTAATTGATATGGGTATTGTTGAATCGGCTCTAAACTTTCCGATAAGTTGATATGTCGTTCTTTATAGAAGTTATAGGGGCTAAGTTTTAATTGGTGACTGCTTTCTGTGAAGTTTTGCTTTGTTTCGTATTAGTGACAGCAATTACAGAAGTGTCTAAGTTGAGATACAAAAGCTTGAGAACACAACTAAATAATAATGGCAGAATAGTGTCTTGTTCCTTTTTTCAGTATCATCTAAAACAAATACTCCGTCAAGTTATCGCTTTTCAGCTAGTAATAATGTAATATTTAATAGATGAGCCATTTGAACTATAAAATGATTACATCACCGCAGGGTATTTATTTGTTACTGACCGGTAACCTGAAGCGCTTCACAGAAGGAATGTGTTTTTTAAGTTGACGATTGAACCATTAATAGCGACATAAACTCGCTATTCGTGAGATTCAGCGGATGATTCAGCAGGAGACGGTGCGCAATTGCGCATGTATTAGGGAGTTTCGTCGGAGCGCTCGCGTTACATCAGAGACGCTGTAAAACTTGCCCGGCCGATGGTCGAGTAAGCTCGGAGCGAAATTGCCAATCCTCTTTCACAATGGACCGTAAAATGGTTTTCCGTTTTTGCCCGACCGAGCGGAGCGGTGCTCGTTGATTCACCGGACACGTCTCGCGGCGGGCTATCACTAGTTGGGGGAATTTGTGGAAATAACTCTTTTACGCCCTTGTACCTGGCCGACAGCTACGCGTGCGTCAGCTCGACGGATTAATCTGTCCATAAAATGTCCATTCGACTATGACCGCTTGTCGTTTAAGAACTACTGCTGTTATCAAAGGGACTGCACCCAAGACAACAAATCACTTGTAAGTAACTAGTTGATTTAATATAACTTTTTATTTATTTGACTTCTCAATAATGAGTGCACTATTCCATCTATTACTTAAACAATTAGATTTACATACAAATAAATAAATATAAATATTACACAACACCACATACATTGATCTGATCCCGTGGTAAGTAACTTTAGCACTTGTGTTACAGATATCAGAATCAACAGTAGATACTCAAATACACTTAATACACACCCAGACACGAACCAAACACCTATGTTCGTCACACAAATATTTGTCCCGAATGGGAATCGAATCCACGACTCTTTGAACTTCAGGTAATGAACCTGGGACACTAACCACTGTTCCACCGAGCCAGTCAACCACATCGCAACACAAGTCACATATCTCATTACAGCACTACATATGATTTTAAGCTTTCGCGTTCCATGGTCGCTCGCGACCATGATTGGTGTAAGCCAGTCGAAACGTCGGGCAGTAAGAAGCTATGTATTTGCTACTCCTAATACCGCGTGTAAACCCATAAAGACTTATATTTAGTATAGCACTCCATAGTATAAAACAAAGTCGTTCCCGCTGGTTCTTTATGTAGGGTAAAATTTTTAAATTTACGCATTGGATTATGCTACGGTTTCGTAAGTTGAAAGGTTCAAGAGGAAGGTTTATATGTATATTTTACACGAAACGAAGCGAGGGCGGGTCGCTAGTTGAGTTACTATATCAGCTGTTACATTTAAAACGTAACATCCTCTCAACTTATTCAAGCAATATGAGCTTAAATAAGCCAGCATTAAAAGAGAAAATGTTTAAAGCGCGCACATGCTGCGCCCGCAAAAACGAAAATTGGCGTCTACGTAGATAAAGTCTTGTACGAAGACAGGGTACCTATATCAGCTCTTGCTCTAGTGAATGCGACACAAGTGTACAAGCCAGTTGGAACTACTGCTGGTGACAGCTAAAGGCAATATCTTTCCCCGGCCAGACCAATATCAGTTGTGTTGCAGAAATAATGCCCCGAGCGAAAAACTTGCGACGAGCATTTTGCTACTTACATGCACTGCTGATTCGGATAGAAATCCCAACACGCTCTTCCTGCTGATAGCATAATACAATTCCAGTACTGTATCGACACGTGATAGCTTCGTTTTGTGTCTGTTTCACGACGTGACGACGTGTCGTGACGTTGTTACATGAATATCGTTACCCTGCCTCAAAAGAGAATAAAAATGACGATCAAATCCGACCCAATTGTGCCCATTAAGAACAACGTATCGATGCTATTATACTAACGTTCGTTGATAGCGATAATCACAGTAACCTTTTAAAAACTAAACCTTATTTATGATCGGCGATTTGATTTAGAATTACCTCCTACTAACATTATATCTAATTTTAAACTTTCATGGTTGTTACACACATTAGAAAACTGAAAATGTCCGGGATATTTACCATGTTGTTTTGTTTTAATGATCACGGGTGAACTCACCCGTAATCATGGCGCTTGCAACAGTGCCGAAATATCGGGAGCTCATTAAAACAAAACAACATGGTAAATATCCCGGACATTTTTAGTTTGAACACATTATAATGTGTCTCGAGGTCGAGAAAGCATAAAGGTTTAAAGTTGAAATTAAGATTGAATGGGTACTTCAGTCCACCCAATTCTGAATTATTGTATTTTGTAAGCAACCATTAAATATAGAATAACCTCTGTATAAGTTTTAGGCAATAGAGTGGGGAAAACCGGATAATTATGAAGTCAGTCACCATTTTACAGAAAAATTCACGCAAGTTTTTCCCGACCCTCTCGGTCCTTACGCAGCGCTTGGACCAACGAGGCAGTCAATACTTAATGTAGTTAATCTTAATTGACAAAAATAAAGATGCAGAGAAGTCATTTAAGCATACAAGTTAATTGTTGGTAAAAGAGGTCACAACGTTTCTCCTGTTCTAAAAAGGCGACGTTTTTCCTGTTCTTCATTCGAGCAATAACGGCTAAAAATACTTGCCGGATAATTTATTGCATTTTGATTGAAGTAATTGTACTAAAATTACTTCTATGACTTTAAACTTAGAATCAAAAACAAAAATGTTACATCTTAATTTTGCAATTTTAAACCTTTTCCTCCTTTAAAAGTTGTAAAGTGGATTTAGCTTTTTTTTGGGCCTTTCTGAAGCTAATAAATCCACAGATAACATTTTACCAATGACAACCAAAGAGGATATCACGAATCACGAAGTTGCAACGTTCGAATTTATTTGTACTAAACATATAAATCCTTCGATTGTTGGCTTTCAGCTCCTGGCCATATTGAAAGCCATTTATGTGGAGGCTGCAGGTGAAAGCCATCTGTAGTTTTGGAATGCAACTATCGTAGTTGCATTCCGTATAGATGATATTATTATTTCCACGAATTGATGCCATAGTTCACTATGAATACTGCATCCATCATTTTAGAAGAACATCTTACATCAATTTACTTTATTATGTAAACGATATGATTGTACAATATCAACCACGAAAGTCAGGTGTTGTGTATATTACTGTGTGACTCAGCTTCAAAAAGGGGTACCTACACAATATTGACATGTTTGTTTAATGATGGAACGTAATCCAATTTAGACCTGATATTTAATTAAAATTCACGCAAGTATGAAGGATGTGTTTACGGTACATTGATCAGGTGCTATACAATGAATATGTCGCTGGAATATTTGACTAAGCTGTTATAATTCGACGTTGTTAATGAACAAGGGAGGAAATCACGCGATTCAAATAAGGGGTATATTTGATGGTTAAACAAACTTACCTAAAGTGAAGTGCCTAATACATTGAAGAGTGGACTACAAGTGTTATCATAAATCTCGCGGATGCAACGTCGAAGTACAATTTTGATATTCTACAAGATGTTGATAAAAAAAATTAAAATTAATTAAGAAACATCAAATTAGTTTTGTACAGTTTGTACGTACAATACTATCTCGTATAGGTAGTACTCGCAATAAGTAATACCTAGGGTGTTATTGTTTAATTTAAGTTTGTATAGTTCAAGTCCATTTGATCCGTGTTCGTGGTAAAGGAGACGAAGGGTTGAAGGTGCGCCGTACTTTAAGCCAAACAGAAATGCGGTAATTAGCAATTTATGGGATCATTGTGCAAGTGGCACCGGTCGAAATCGAAAAATAAATTTCTTGAAAGACATCAGAGAAAATGGCTTAATACCCATTTGCTAATTATTTCCTTTAAATGTAATTTATTTATTTCAAGGATAAAAGGAAAAAAGTAACGAACGAACATGAAAAAGTACTTGGTTTATTTGTGACAGGTCCAATTAGGAAACTCTGTGCCTATTACCAACACCTCAAAATTATTCTGTCAGAAACATTATAATGCTAAATATGCGTTAAATATTTGTCTTTATGGGTCTACACGCGTTAAACGCCAGTCGAAACGTCGGGCAGTAAGTAGCTATGTAATTTGCTACTCCTATTAACGCGTGTAGACCCATAAAGACAAATATTTAGTGTAATGGAACGCGAAAGTCTAAAATCGTACGTAAATATGCGTTGCAAAAGTTTTAGTCTTCTTCCATTAATTATTATAAGAAAATAAAATATAACAATACAATAAGGATATCCGTTAGAATAATAAAGCCATACCATAAAACGAGCATTTAAAGATACAATATACCATAACATTAAGATAACCGCGATGTCGTAAGAATACGGAATCTACGGTAGAATTCGTCTCTAAATATCTCGGGCACTGTGGAGTAGTCCGCGATAGTATAGCTATTTACGTGTTTAGTGCGCATTCGGTAAGGAAAAGATCCGGGATCGTAACGGAAACATTTGTGAAGTATCCCGGTATCCCGGGCCGGCATGCGGGTCACGTCGCCGTAACAACGCGAACGACGCCCGCCACCTAGAGGTTTGTTGTGATATTGACGCTGGTTTTTTCACAACGCCTGACCCTGGCCGGAGAGATTTCCGTAATGTTGGTTTGTTGAGATAGCGAGCCGCACTTTATGGCTTGTTAGGGCGGTGTACTGGCCACGTGTTACATGCCGCCGGTTTATTCGACGCTTTCATGTTTCCCCTCCCTATATGTCAATCATGTTTTAGGAACTGTACTCGATTTTGAATTTATCGAAGAGCAATTTCAGTCTGAATTTATTGCTAGCTATGAATTCGTTTCCCTTGTTAGTCTATGAATTATTGCTGTCCAACCGATTTGGATATGAAGACCAATTTATATGGAGATCAGCCTACTGCACAGGATATTAGGTATTATAGTGCGCAATGTGTCTGGTCTGATACAGGACAGGTCTGATAATTATATCCTAATAGTTAGAAGTGACGGCAATCTGTCATGATATTAACCGATAAACAATCAGGCGTAGGCCAACAGATTTAACGTGCTTTCATAGGCATGGGGTGCAACACCGCCAATTTTGGAAAAATTTATTTCTCCATTTCCAATACAGAAAAACCTACACATGCACATGCAGGTACTCTAATTCTAAACCTCTTTTTTGAGGCAACCCTTGCGTCCAAAGAGACGATCAAATTGGAATCTTTATTTGTATTTAGACTCTTCATTCAAATGTTGTACATTACCGCAGTAGATTTCATTAATATGTATTTATAGTTGTCTCGTTCCATCTATCAGCCTTTACTGCACCCAAGGGGAAGCTAATGCAATTCGGCTTTGCACCACACTGCACGGTTATTAATTGCCAAACCATAATTACACCTATTAGGCTGTTAATTTGCCATCAGCTGTGAAAGGCGAAGCTTCGGGTGTTGGGTGCTAAGACTAGCGCTGGCTAATTATGACAATAGGCTTGTTTCCACTAAGAATGAATCGGATGGCTTAGAGTTTCTAATGATTAATCATGATATGTAGTAAACAAAAAAACAACTTTTTTATTAAAATAATATAAGATTACTAATATTTTTGGAAAATAAAATCGGCAAAATTACTTATTTAATCACGTGACATTAAACACCAATCAGAGAAGCGTGACGTCACGCCTCGCAAAACACCGGTTGTAGCTGTACTGTACATCATCTGTCTAACTAATCTGTGCTGTCAGTGAACAGGTTATTTTGATACACTTCGTTTTCAGAGACTATTGTTAAAATACAGTTTAAGTTTAATCTTAAAAAGAAACGGACATTTGCCATGGAATCAGGATTCACTAAAGCAAACAGCAGTAATTTGCCCAAAATTGACGCCGTTATGCTTGGGAAATTTTTCGCAACAAACACAGATTTTTGCTCATCGGAATTCCGCAATGTTAAAACTTCTATGTAAGTATAATGTGAAAAACAAACATAATGTCTTATTTAGTTAGCAGCTATCAGTCAGAGAGTCGCATTTACCTACTCTGTAATGTAAATAACTGTTTTTGAGGTTAGCGTATACAAAGTTTTAAATACCTAATTGATAAATTTTTAATTTCAGGTCATCACGAGCTTCATACGGAGATGATGCTGTAAGCTATGTGCAGCTTAAGCGTGACGGCAAATTATGTATTTTAAAGTGCAAAATCTGTCCCGAGCACAAAGTTCATGCAAAGCTCTATAGATGCACACTAGTCGTCGATGAAGAAGATGATATAGTTATTTCTGTGCAATGTGAAGACTGCGTAGCTTCCCAGGGTGGTTGCAAGCACGCAATAGCTTTTTGATGTGGGTTCATCGCCGAAGTGAAGAACCCTCATGCACTTCAGTCGAGTGCTACTGGAAAAAGTCGAAATTATCGAGAGTTGGTAGTACACTTAAATATATGACGGCAAAAGATTTAGCCAAGGGCAGCCCTCTTTACGACCAAATTCTTCTGTTTTGCTGAAGTTTTTAGAAGAAGGAAAAGAAGAGGAAAATTCAGGATTGTGAATTATTTAAGTATCAACCCATGTATAGTGAAAGTGCAACACAGGCTGTCTCAATGCATAACCTTGTATGGAAGTTCAAAGAGAAATGTGTTGATGAATTCTTAAAAAAGTTCAGATATCTGCATCTTTAATAACAAAAGTTGAAGAGGAAACGAGGGAGCAATCCAATAGCCGTCTTTGGTATGAGCTGCGGTATGGACGAATAACCGCATCTAGAGCATTTGAGGTTAGCCGTTGTAAAAAGAATGATGGCATACTTGTATCTCTCATTTTAGGTGCAAAAATACCAGACACTCCTTCTATGAAACGTGGTCGTATACTGGAAGATGAAGTAAGAAAATCTGTGGAGGAAAAACTAAATAAAAAAATAAATAAGTGCGGACTAGTATTAAATTCGATTTATCCTATGATTGCTGGTTCGCCAGATGGCATATTTGAAGATGGCATAATAGAAATTAAATGTCCCAATAGTGTGAAAACATATAAAACTTACATTAAAAATGGTGAATGCACAGAAAAGTATAATACTCAAATGCAACTTCAAATGTATCTAACAGGAAAGAAAAACTGTTTCTTTTGTGTAGCTGATCCAGATTATTGCCAAAATAAAAAAGTTGAGATATTAAGAGTGCAATATGATCCTAAACATATTGAAAATATAATCAAAGTTAAGTTATTAGAGTTTTGGAAAATTAATATTTATCCACTATTATATAAGAGTGTAGAACTATAATATAGGTATTTATAAATAAAAAATCGTCTTAATTTCAATTTGTTTTATTTTATTAAAGAATCTTGTAAATTAATTAAGGCACAAGCTATGATTATTATTTCATCAAGTATTTTTACATATTTAAAATTAATACAGGCATGTGGTTTAAGCATACGAAATTCACGTAAACGCCGAATAACTCGCTCTATATGTATCCTTAAACTAGCTATTTGTTTAGTTAGTTTTGCTTCAGTTTTACTCATCTTTACACCTGTTTCGACACTAGGAGGTCTTACTAGTGAAATACCAGCTCGTTTTAGATATTGTTCTACATGTTTGAAACCCCTGTCTGCCATAACGAACATACCACTTTTTAATGTTTGAACAAAGTCACAGGATTCAACTAAACAAGTGTCAGTTGTTCTGCCCCCAAATCCTGGAGAAATATAGTTCACTAATCCATTTGGAGTACAGGATATTAAATATTTTATTGTGTTGGCTTTTTTATAATCCGACCAGGTTAATGCTTGGTTTATTGCTTTAGATGGCTTTTCTATTTCAATTTCAAGGCAGTCTATGATACAACTAACATTATTATATTTGTGCCTGAATGCCATGGGTAAAGTCTTTTAATCATTTCACTATCTAGCGACACAATAAAAGGCCTCATAACACTGGCTATTAATGGTATATTTTTTTGAAAATATCTTGCTTAAATATGATGGAGTCATTGCATAATCATCCGACAGTTGGTTAAATGTACTATCCAATTTTATTTTATTTAAACAAAATAATAAATGATGTTTGGGAATATTTAATTCCTCTATTATTATATCAATCAAATAGTAACACTTGATTGGAACACCGATGTACAATCGAGGCTTTTTCTCAATTTTTTTAATCATATTCAATATGGTTTCTTTTGCTTCTAGCCTCTTGTCCTCTTCAATAAATTCACTGCAGTCAGAGGAAGATTTAACTTGCAAAGAATGCACAGGCGAGCAACTGGTGGTAGATGCAGATGGTTCATATAAAGAAATATCACTATCAGAGTGCTCTGATTCTTTAAATATACTTTTTGTAATTTTGCTGAGCCCGGACACAGAAGGTCTTGAATTTATAATGGTCTGCGATTTGAACGGGGATGTAGAGCTAGATATTTGTGATGGTTTTAAAGGTGATAATGCCTTTTCTGTTGATTTTATTTTTGTCTGGACAGCTTTACTTCTGAATCTGTGTGTTATTAATGCTTGAACAGATTTATCCGCTGTCAATTCACATAAAGTTTCAGGTACATTTTCTCCAACAATTTGAAAATCTGAAAAGTAAACACAATATGTTGTTTATGTAATAATGCTAGCCATTATTATATTTGTTTCAAACTGCAAACTATTTGTTTTGTTTGTTACATACCTGAACTTGTATTAGAAGTATCCTTGACAGACGAACTTGGTGTACTACTTTGTTCTGGTTCATTCAAACAGTCTGCGATTATTGACAACCTTTGTTTTTCAAGATATATGGTCGTTCCTTATCACTGCATGTCCGTTTCCTTCTATCTTCTTGGCATTCGAACTTCTTTGGTATACAATCTGGTTTCATGCGCACTTGTGATACCTTTCCCATAATATGATACTCAGTATAATTAATCATATCGTTCGGCAACTAAAAATATTTAAAAAAAAGTATGAATTATTACATTTTATAGGCATAAAATAAAAATAATATTTTAACTCCTAAAATAAAACACATAAACCTATTCATACCATAACATTTTACAGGTTATGTTTACCTATATATGGTAGGTTTTGCAAAATTCATAACTTTTACTTTATATTTACAAATAGACACATTAAGTTGTGTTTCATACTTACATCAAAATGATCTTCACAAAAATAAATTGTCGATTTAGTTGATAAACTATGAGCATCTTGCCTCCTTGCAATTTCTAACCACTTTCTTCGTATTTGTTTATTGTTTGGAACGTATATAAATAATTTGTTTGGCGTTTTTATCGTTGTACTTTTACATTGGGGCACTATACAGTATTTATAATAAGAGGGATTCATTATTTATTAAAATGATCTCGTCGACTGACATAAACAAACTCGATTGTTTCGCGAAAAGTGACGTCATTCAAGACGCCATGACAGTCTTGGCCTTTTTCGAAGTCAATTTTATGTTCAATTCTAAAAAAGCAAAATATTTATGAAAAAGGCCTATTTTTCTAAAAATAATATATATTTGGGGTAAAATAGATGCTAAGCTATAGTTTTAAACGAATTTCCAAATTTTGTCAACTAGCCTATTAATGATTAACCAACGCTAACATGCAAATCGACGGGTATAGGGCAAATTCACGTAACTAGCATTAGATTATTCCGCGGATCTGACAAATGTAGCTAATTTACATTTGGACATGAGTTAATTTCTACTTTTTGACCATAGGAAGCCAGTGTTCGCCCATTAAAAATAATGCGAATCACCCGTGCACGTGACAACACTGCGTAAGTGATCTTGTGGTTATTAACCGACTTTAAAAAAGGAGGAGGTTCTCAATTCGTCTGTATTTTTTTAAGTTTGTAACCTCATAACTTTCGCCTGGGTGAACCAATTTGGATAATTATTTTTTTATTTGAAAGGTGGTGCTTCCTGTTTGGTCCCATAGCAATTTGCTCCAGTTCTGACCATGTATCCATGAATGATGGAAGGTGAACAAATTTTTTTGAACAACGAAACCCACTGTGCCTATGTGCACGAAATACAAACGGCTCCACCGTCAAAAACATAAAATTTCTACCCAGGTAATTATAAATTCGTATTATATTATTTTGTAATTTTTTGTGTCGGGTTTTTGAAGAAGGTTTTTCTATTTTTGTTAATTTTTTAATATTAAATTGATTCAAAATCTTCATCGAATTAAAAAAAACGTCGTTTTAACCTTTCCAGTTTTACAAACTGGAATTATTGCAGATACGCCCTTACATAATATGTTAAATTCACGGATTTGTACTATCCCCGATGAAATGTCTTTAAAACTTGTTAAACTTGTCAACTGTTCAATTGAATGATAATAAATGCGCTAAAAAGAAAAAAATAAACTTTTACACTATAACTTTACTGTCAACTTATAACATTTCAAATTCAACATATTTGACACAATTTATATGTTTTAAAAGCTTGTCGCGAGATTTAAGTACTCGTATTTACTTTCTTAGTTTAAAATTTTTAATAGGCAGGTATTTTAAAACTTGCTTTTAAAATTACGAGTAGGTACTTAAATCTCGCGACAAGCTTTTAAAACATATAAATTGTGTCAAATATGTTGAATTTGAAATGTTATAAGTTGACAGTAAAGTTATAGTGTAAAAGTTTATTTTTTTCTTTTTAGCGCATTTAAATAAAAGCTTGTTTTTAAAGATTTTTTTACCTTAATTTATTTTCTACTTTTTAGTTTTCACCTTGTAAGTTCCTAAGTCTGTTCATCTCATGCGTAGTACTCATCTAGGCGAATCAAACGAGCCCAAACTCGATGGGGTTGTGTCGTTTAAGTACTGAGTTCCTTTGGCTGTCTTCCGGCTCCATCATCAGACCCTGGTTACCATCTAGCATCTAAGTACTCATCTAGGCTAATCAAACGAGCCCAAACTCGATTTGGTTGTGTCGTTTAAGTACTGAGTTCCTTTGGCTGTCTTCCGGCTCCATCATCAGACCTTGGTTACTATCTAGCACCAAAGTACTCATCTAGTCGAATGAAATGAGCCCAAACTCGATGTGGTTATGTTATTTAATTACTGAGTTGCTATGGCTATCTTCCGACTTCATCATCAGATCAGCTCCATGTCATAATAATATTGCATTGTCATCGGATATACACGTGCATGCAAAATTTCAGCTCAATCGGTTGAGGGCAAGTGCCTTAAAATTGAGTTATAAAATTCCACCCGAACACACAAACATACATACATTGCAAGTTAAATAAAAGCTTGTAAAATATAAATATATTTTCATATCGGTTTTAACAGTGCTATAAAATTTTGAATAAGATTTTGAGATTTAAATCTAATCATAAACAAAAAAATAATTCGTTAATATAATACACAATATGTTCCTCGAGCTCATTACAAAGATGCCAATTAAATCTATATTGCAGTATTCTTATGAAAAACAAATCTATAATCTTGATTGGTGGACTTCAGATGAACAACAAAACGCGCTTGAAGGTACACTTATACTCGTAAGTACTTATAAGAAGAAGTGTATCCTATAATCGGGTTTCAATGCCCGTTCTCAAAACGTCAGCCAAGTAAAATATACGCCTTTCACTTGAGGGTTCCTTAGGGAAAAAGTGTTGCAATAACACTCTCGAGCCGGTTGTAAAGAAAATCTCCAAATCCTTTGTTACGAAGGTTAGAAAGCATTAAGCTAAGAACAATAAACCTCCAGGTAAGGCAAACCTACCCAAATTATATGCTTCGAGGTGTATTTAAAGAAGGCATGAGTTATGCATGCACATTGTGTTCCAAGGGCCCAAGCTTTGTTTGTTAGTAGGTATTAGACAACAAGTGAAAGTGAAAATTAGTGACAATTGTAAACGGCGGAAATGGTTTAGAAAAAAGTAACATGATTTCTAAGCACGTAAGGTGTACCACGTTACATAATTAATGAACAAAATGTATTTATTTTACGTAAAGCGATACTTCTAAGATAGTAGAGATCACAAACTGAAGTAATTATAACTTTGCTTTATTGTATTAAATTAAAAGCCATTAAAAAAATTATTAGCTTGTGCTATGTAGTATAGCACAAGCTAAAATTTTTTTTACTGGCTCGGTGGAACAGTGGTTAGTGAATCAGGTTCATAAGCTGCGGTTCCAAGAGTCGTGGGTTCGATTCCCACTCGGGACAAATATTTGTGTGACGAACATCGGTGTTTGTTCCGTGTCTGGGTGTATTATTAAATATATTTAAGTTTATTTGTGTATCCACTGTTGATCCTGATGTCCGTAACACAAGTGCTTAAGCTACTTACCACGGGATCAGGTCAATGTATGTGGTGTAGTGTAATATTTATTTATTTTATATATTTAATTTAAAGGATTTAAATGCTGGTCTAATGGTTGGCAAGTACCGATAAGACCGAGTGGTCCTGGGTCCCATGGGTTAAAAATGTGTGAAAGCCTATATACAACTATAAAAAAAAATTCTGACAGATTCAGGCATTGTCACAGATAGACTTTGACTACATATGAATACGTACCACGACATGACGTTAAATAACAGAAGACAATGGAAGATTGCACAAAGCGAGCCCCAACCTCCAATATTCTTTACATAAACTCAATCGTACGGAATCTTTGCATTCGAATCAGATTCAGCTTTGGCCTTTTTGTACGAGAAAAGCAGCTCATATGAGAAATATTAAGGTTTAGCGATCGCCAACAGCTGACGCGGGCGCGCGTGACTCAGGCGAATAATATACCGAGCGACCTTCTTCACCTTACAAAACGACGCTTATACGTACCCTATATACCCGCGTGCATACATCGGTACTTCATCCATTATAGAGCCCCGCTCAAAGTGTATTAGAATTCGAACTATTCCCCGAACATTTCTTCTAATATTAAAAATGCGAAAATAACTCACACGGTTTTCCGTGCGAAAATCACTAAGCAATTTGGTGGAAATTGTTGGATGTTACTTCCATAATGTACTTAGTTTATAACGATATTCGATTATCATTAGATTAATAAGTCCCCAATGACGAGGAAAGTGACAAAGAAATGTATAGCGGTAAACATCTACACAAAAGAAGTTACCGACAGAATGTTGTTAAAATAATTAATAAACAATCATAATTATACGTATATAATAATGTAGCGCTTCGGTTCCAGCTGTGCTCGAACCGAACGGTCTGACACGGTGCGATGGCAAGAGACCCGACGGTCTGACCTTAGTACCCTGGAAGACGGGAAGGCCCTTAGTGTGGGATGTAACTTGCGTCGACTATGGCCCCTTCGCACCTTCCAGGAACTTCGTTAGAGGCCGGAGCCGCTGCATGTGCTGCGGATTCTCTCAAACGGCGCAAATATGTCGGCCTTAGTAGCTCCTACATGTTTTAGCCGTTTGGGGTAGAGACAATGGGCCCGTGGGGACCAGCAGTGCACCGTGTTTACCAAGATCTCGCCAAGCGGCTGATTGAGATTTCAGGTGACCGGAGGGCGGGCTTGGGGTCTGGGTCAGCGGATAAGCCTCGCCATCCAAAGAGGAAACTCGGCCAGCCCCTTGGGCACGATTCCTATGGACAGCAATCTGGGGCATATTTTTTATTTACAAGAATATATTTATTCACTAAATATTAATCTTTTATGGGTCTACACGCGTTATTGGGAGAAGCAAATTACATATCTACTTACTACCCGACGTTTCGACTGGGTTACACCAATCATGGTCGCGAGCGAACTCATGTAGACCCATAAAAGACTAATATTTAGTGTAATGGAACGCGAAAGTCTAAAATCGTATATATTTATTCAGTTAGTTAGTTAACGTTAATTCTACTTAGGTATTTGTAAATAATATGTAATGATGAAAATCACATTGGAACCTGGCGGGGTTTGAACTGGCGACCTCTCGCATGGAAAGCAACGACCTTAACCACTCGGCCATCGACGCTTTTTTGACAAATTTGAAATTCATTTGTATCATCATTCGACGCTTTAAAGGTGAAGGAAAACATCGTGAGGAAAACCTGCACACCTAAAGAAGAAATTCTTAAGTTGTGTAGTCGACCAACCCGCACGTGGCCAGCGTGATTGACTAAGGCCTTTTCGCCCTAGTTTAGTTTAGGCCCGTGCCCCAGCAGTGTGGACGTATATGGGCTGATGATGATATTGATGTTGTAATGATATATATATATATATATATATATATATATATATATATATATATATATATATATATATATATATATATATATATATATATTATAATGATGTGTATTAAATATATACTTGAATAAAAGGTAAGTTTACATATATATATATATATAAATATATATATATATATATATATATATAAGTTTTAACAAAGAAACATTGTTTCAGGTGTCCAAGAACTAACATAAAACGCCACTGGATTTTTTAAGAATATATCTATGCATATTTGTAGAATGCGATACTGCGAAATGCAGACCTAAATGGTGTGTTTTCAAAAAAAAATCTACATGTGAATATCCACGGCGCTTTGTCGATGTGTTACTGAAAATAGAAAACATTTGATTTGAACTAACATGGTTGGCTTTTATTTTGTTATTTCTCTGTGTTTATTCTGCCCATCGATTCAGGGCACAACTAGGTTATGGTTTTAATAAATGGCGTTTATTCGAAAACTGTGCGTAATTTTCGTCTATTAATATAATAAAATAACTGGTTGGTTATGTCTACGGCCTAAGAAGTAACATCAAATATGTTTTATATACTTGAGACAAATTTAACTCAGAATGGCTTGCTTCTGCATAATGTCTTCATAAATTATTATAACCGATATCGGAAATAACAGCAGCAACTTAGTACACGAATACGATATAAAACTAAATGTACGACGATACACCGTAAAATACTTTATTTCAAACGTCTGGTGTTCACACGAATAATAGACAATATGGATATTCCCATAAAACATATGTATATTCCCAGAAATATGTGAAATGCAGTCATTGTATAGAGGAATAGTGATAAGGAAATGTGATTGGTTGGAACTAGTTTGGAATTTTATAAATTTTACGTTAAATTTATTTTATGGCTCTTTTATTTTCCAGTGTATTACTAATTATTGTAATACTAAAAAACAAAATTGACATATAATAATACCTATATACAAAAATGCGCTTAAACGAATAAGTAATTCACCCGAACACGGGAGTTAATGCAAATTATATGTATAGATAAGTAATTAAATCCTCTTATTGTAGCAACAGGAATATACTTTTTGAATGACCTAATCGACAACTAAGAACCTAACCAAACCATACTTACCAAAATACGCCTTGACCTTCCAAAGTCTTATATTTATTAAGAGCTCACACGGAACGGTGATGACAAATTACGAGGAAAATAAATTTCCGGATATCAAGTAAAGCTCTTGTTAAAAGAAGAAAGGTGGCAGCTGGACAAACAGATTGCCGGAGAGAGCGCTGACAAACGACCCAAGTCGCGACGCGAAATATGTTTTTGCCAAAACGTGATTCCCGAGAGCGCACTTGCTTTTTACATTTTTGAAGAGCCCAATCATTATCAGCTTAATTTTTTTCTTACTAAGTCGTTATCTCTCAGATAAAGTCTCGTTAATCGTGGGTTCGATTTCCACACGGGACAAATAAGCCTGCACATACAAGGGGCTTTGTCCGCTAAAATAGATAGCTTAAAACTGTATCCAGTAACGCAAACGAGAGATTGAAAGTACCGCATGTCTGTATAGGCCATTTGTGTGATGAATATTGATGTTTTTTTCGTTGCTGGGTGTGTTAAATATATGAAAAAGGCTTTTTCGCTCTAGTTTAGGGTAAAAAAATGTCTTGTAAAAAATTTTATTAGTAAAACTAGTCATCGACTTATATTACCCAGGTATAAAACTAAATGCGGTGACTACCGGAGTGAAGTTCCGTTTCGTCACGATCAACGAGCTCGTTGTCAAAACAACTTAGCTTTTACGACAGCCATCGTCCGACCCGCAGTACATTGCGGTCTGAGATGGTACAATATGCGAAGTTTCCGCCAATTAAATAGCATTAGATGATAACACGTCACAGCAATGACCTGTTGGAGCGGGGGCTTAGCTGTAACACTGATGCGGTCGCAGATAGACCGCACGGTCGGTTATGATGAACTCGGCAGCAACAAGTAATTTCTTGTTAAATCATTGAATTAATAAAGTACCATATTTTTACGGCACCTATCTGTGGCACCTAATGAGGGTTTTCGCGTATGAGAAATCCACTAGATGTCAAGACGTAGACATAAGGTCTAACTGCTAAGTGATTGGTGAATATTGACATGTCTGTTAATGTCACGTCAAAAATAAACAATCAGGCTGCAGTTGGACCTCACGCCTTCGTATTGCCATCTTGTGAATATCTCATTCGGGAAAACCCTCATTCGCGGTATGAAGTACGCCGGCGCAGTAGCGCCGCACTAGCCAGCACTTGTAGGTGCTGATGAAAATATAAGTATGATATTTTTTATAAAATTGAATATTTCCTACCAGCTTTGTGTCGGTACGCTTTCCGTCTATCAAAGAAGCTTTTTCTCAAGAAGACATAGAGGCTTCGAGTGAAACTAACACCCAATATTTATATTTAATTTATATTCTATTCTAATCTCAATTTTCTAGCAGTTTACATTACTCGAACAAAGAATTAAAACGGGTTCGTTCTTTTGACGTCAAAAAATAAAATTTGGCAAAAAGGAATCCATTAAGTACGAAAGTAAAATACTGAAAAATATAAATAGGATCTAGAGTGATGGTAGATGGATATGTTAATAGGAAGTAATAACATATAAAAAATGCCAAACTGTCCTTTAGTTTGCGAATTTAATATTTGACATGACATGATTACTTAGGATAATAAGGATAATTACATAATGCACACATGTTTAGTATTTATAAATTGGATCTGTATTCTGTTTGCGACACCGGCCCTCATCAAACCTGCGGATAACAAGTCCGGAACTTTGACAAGTCCGAAACTGGTTTGGGATAAATCTCCTGCTTTTCGTAATTCAAATGACTAGATATTTTAATTGAATACAAACACGTGTTGAAAACAATATCCTTTTCCTAGAAGATTACTAAGATATGGTTATTAAAGTATATATTTACAAAAACACAAAACAATAAAAAATGTATTGCATGGTAAAATCAATGTAGTCTATACTTTATTTATGTAAGTATGGGTAGATAGTGTATGTAAATTACAAAGGTATGGGAATTAATCTTAAAGTTCACTTAGATCCGGAAATGTGTGACGAAACAGCATGAAACGGTTTTCCTCGTCCGCGTTGTATTCGTTCTCTTGCAACACCTTGTTACTGCGAACATCAGAGCGCTACCCTAATAGTGGATATCCGTTCGTCACGTAACTTTATTGTTTTGTACGTCACGTGTTATAGTGGCGGCTATCGCTCGAGCAAGCAATAATCAGATACAGTGATTGTCACTTTGATGACGCTCCCTCGCGCTGTTTACGAGCCCGCGATCTCATTGTCTCTCCGAAACTCGCCACACGTCGTTCATAGCTCGCTTTGTTCTCCGAAATTATGATCGTCCCTCGGGTTATCCGCGGCCATTAGTAACATTATGTCACTGGGACTTACGGTGCACGCTTGATATCTCTTGTATGATTCAGCTGAAGATATTAAGTTGACAATGATACTTCGTCTTTTGTGTCTTATGATATTAAGAAAAAGAACAATCTTATTGTGTTTCAACACGTTTCCATTCTGATTATAATAGATTTTTACCTTTACCTGGAAAAAAATTAAATGTTTTTTTTTCTTATTGGTCCCGTGTATTTTTTCAGTAATGAGATAAGTTTGAAATAAAAATACATGTCGAGGTTTGAAGTACTTAGAAGTATCTGTAAATGATACATATTTCTCTGAAATTTTCGACGATAAGACTTATAAAATACAGACAAGATGTCAGGTGCACGCAATGCAATAATCATATACACAAAGTTACTAAAACAAAAACACATAGGCTCTGCCTCAGCATCATTTTAGATCTTGTTACAAATGGGGTAGAGACAATACGATCATGAAAATTATAGGTTTTCCCTTACCACACATAGCAATGCCCTTCGGATACCGTCGGACTCCGAACACAATTATTCCGAGGTATTTGTGATTTGGTGTATATTGCAGAAACCGCTGCGGTCGCCCGAGCGCCAACACAAACGTTTGATAATCCGGGGCAGTGCATCCATCATGCTGTAATCCAGGCTCTAGCTCACCACCGCTCAAAACGGCTATAAAGGGGCTTTAAACGATTATGTGCGTAAAAGCTCCTTATACTGTTCGATTTTTCATTATAGTATCGTATTATCTGCACAAATTGTTTAATAATAATTATTTTTAATTAAAATTATAATGCGATGAACAATTTCAGTTATTTAAGCTATAGGTTTAACTTCGCCGAAACGCGTGAAAGCTATAATATTCGCTTAAAATCATTGGAAGTTCGTAGAACTCACAAAATTGTGTGTAAATTAAATATTTTTTCATATTACCATAAATTTATTCTATACGTGGCGTAAATTAAGGATTTTAATGTATATTTTATTCAATACATTTACTAGAAATCCTGTATTCTTATGACATTTCGTTACCTTAAAATATGTGGCGGTGCAGAGGTAATCGAATGTCATACGCGGCCGCGGCGCGACGGTGCCGCGCGGAGCCGCCTGCTGTTCGGCCCTGATTTATGTCTTCGTCCTGTCCAACTTTCTGCACCTTGTTCCTGCAACATTTGTACATGACACCCCAGATATACGAGGAGAGCTGAGGCGGAAACTCGCGCGGCGGTCGCCGCTACAAACGTGTTTATTGACATTTAATTAGCCTGCTAAATTATGCTTGCCTGTGTCTTAAACTCGCCCGAAGTTTGCCGGCGCTCCAGCTATGCTACATTCAAGTTAAATCACTCCGTTAATGCTCTTGGATTGCGTAAGGTATTTTAATTGGTTAAACTGTTTGCAATGGATGTTGTTGTTTTGTGGCTTCGGTTGTAGGCACCGCGTATTATTGAAATGAAAATGAAAAACGTTTATCTAGCAGGTACCTGTACTAACACTAAGATTAAAATTGTATTGAAAAATTTACTTTTGACTGGAAAATGCTTTTCCTTTTTTAATCTCTAAAATGATTTATTTGGTTTGTTGGTTACTGTGCATGACCTGACGACGATCCACTGACAATCACTGTCCGTCATACTAAATACACTACTACTTTAACGAAAAAAAAAAAACATGGAGTTCAACTCGCACTTGGCCGGTTTTTTTAACTGTTTGCAATTGTAGATATTTGTAGGTACAGACCAGGCGCCGGAATGCTCATGTTTTAGTAATGCTGCTAACAACATCGCTCCGGGTGTGTGGTGGCTTCGTTTAAAATGAAAAATTTTAGTGCGGCTACTGATCCCCGAAAGGATTAGGGTCATGCCACAACTGTCAGCTTCAATTAGTACTTTGCCCATTCAAACGGTGTTTTGTACTGATTTTCCGGCATTTGGGTCAAGTCACGTGAAAGTGTATAGGTAGGAAGGAAAATTCCTAAGTCTTCCGATGAACGGGAATATGTAACAATTATTAGAATAAAATAAATTTACTCATTTACATCTTAGGTATATTCAGGATCTCAAAAGGGAAACCAGAACCCTTATAGGATCGATTCATTACCCGTCATCCCTTTTTCTCAGGAATCAAGTTACAGTATTATCTAATACCTACTTGGATAAACCTCTACAAGCTTAAGATAAATTGAGTTTACAGATCAATGCAATCAAAAAATATGGTATTCTGTTATACTTTATACATATATCAGGGAGAAAAGTAACCTACAGGGTATTTCCCTTAGACTAAAAATCATGAAGAAGAAGGTGGCCTTACGATTACGATTACATAAGGCAAAATATTTAAAAAATCCATATTCATGTAAATATTGCATATCATATTTGAGAAAATGAATTTATATTATAACTTATTAATTATGTAAAATATTACACATGCCCATAGTTAATTTCTACATAATGGCTTCTGCAGAGGCAGATATTATCACATACTCATCCACCGATGATTTGGGTAAACGCCATTACCCCAAACAGTACGGTTTACGTGGTTACGGCGGCCACCCTCTACGAATATTAGCCAACTATGCAGAATATTATGTTGTATACCTACCAACACTCTCTGTGCCATCCTTCTTCGGCGAGTCATCAATAGGATAGAAAGAATCTAGTATATTTGAAACGTGCTATTCAACTAGGCACAAAAACATACATTAGGTAAAGGTGTGTGCAAAATTTACATAACTCACGTAACATCTACTTACAAAATTATTAACAAACTCAATAATAATCTTTTGAACTTTAATCTATCAGTTTGCATGAAGAAACTATTAGTTTAAGATACTTTGTAATTTTTAAATAGCTCAATTAATAATTTCATGAATATTAATTATTATTATTTTAAACTAGTTATGTTCACTGTAAACTTAAATCGTATTAGGTTTTCGTAAGGTAGGCTCATGCCTACCTTAAACTAGGGCGATCAGGCCTTAGTCATCACACACTGGCCAAGTGACTACCATGTGACTGCAAATAAATAAATAAATGAATAAGTGCGGCTTGGTCGATTTCACAAAACCTAAGAATTTCTTCCCAAGTGTGCCGCTGTTCTCACGATGTTTTCCTTCAGCGTAAGTCGAATAAACTTACATATGAATTTCAAAGGAAACAGATTGGAACCCGGCGCGAGGGTCTATGGCCGAGTGGTTGGTTTCCACGCGAGAGGTAGCCAGTTCAATCACCCTTACTTATATTTTACATGTAACTGTAACTTAATTTCTACGTATAAAAAATCTTTAAAAACAAGCTTTTATTTAAATGCGCTAAAAAGAAAAAAATAAACTTTTACACTATAACTTTACTGTCAACTTATAACATTTCAAATTCAACATATTTGACACAATTTATATGTTTTAAAAGCTTGTCGCGAGATTTAAGTACCTACTCGTAATTTTAAAAGCAAGTTTTAAAATACCTGCCTATTAAAAATTTTAAACTAAGAAAGTAAATACGAGTACTTAAATCTCGCGACAAGCTTTTAAAACATATAAATTGTGTCAAATATGTTGAATTTGAAATGTTATAAGTTGACAGTAAAGTTATAGTGTAAAAGTTTATTTTTTTCTTTTTAGCGCATTTAAATAAAGCTTGTTTTTAAAGATTTTTACCTTAATTTATTTTATACTTTTTAGTTTTCTTGTCTTCCGGCTCCATCATCAGACCCTGGTTACCATCTAGCATCTAAGTACTCATCTAGGCGAATCAAACGAGCCCAAACTCGATTTGGTTGTGTCGTTTAAGTACTGAGTTCCTTTGGCTGTCTTCCGGCTCCATCATCAGACCTTGGTTACTATCTAGCACCAAAGTACTCATCTAGTCGAATGAAATGAGCCCAAACTCGATGTGGTTATGTTATTTAATTACTGAGTTGCTATGGCTATCTTCCGACTTCATCATCAGATCAGCTCCATGTCATAATAATATTGCATTGTCATCGGATATACACGTGCATGCAAAATTTCAGCTCAATCGGTTGAGGGCAAGTGCCTTAAAATTGAGTTATAAAATTCCACCCGAACACACAAACATACATACATACATACATACATTGCAAGTTAAATAAAAGCTTGACAAAATGAAGTAATGTTTGGCTTGATAAATCTATAATAATAATGAGCAGAGATTCACTGGCGGGAAGCTAGTTTAATATAACGGGAAAATATCAGGCGCAAAACCAAAACATTTCTGATTCGATCACTTCTTTGAAAGAACCCCTTACGTCAGTAGTCGTGGGTTCGAAACCCGAACAAAGTATTTGTTCCGTCTAATGTATGTTTTAAATAGGTAGATAATACCTATACAAGGACAAGCATTGTTGTTTCTAATACCTGTAATACAATTGCTTTAGCTGCTTGGCACGGAAGCGAAACAATGTAGGTGTTGTGTTGGATATTTACTGGATGCTAATATTGGAGAATAATATAAAACTGAACAGTCGAGATTCATTATTCGACAGCCAATGCAATGTTTGATTGGTCGTAAAGACACCACAATACAGAACAAATTCTAATGTAGTTGTCATAGGTAAACTGCTGTACAAATATAACTATGTAGGTTAATAAATATCTGAATATCCCGCCTGTAAAGATGTTATGTTCCATCATTAGAGTCCATAAAATAGAATTATAGACCAACGGACATTTATGTGCTTGAGATTGCCTTTCAGTTTTTTATACAGTCCGGTTTTTTAATTTTTAATTTTATATAAATAAATATTACACAACGTCACATACATTTATCTGAACCCGTGGTAAGTAGCTTAAGCACTTGTGTTACAGATATCAGAATCAAAAGTGTACACAAAAATATACTTAAATATATTTAATAATACACCCAGACACGGAACAAACACCGATGTTCATCACACAAATATTTGTCCCGGGTGGGAATCGAACCCATGACTCTTCGAACAGTAGTTAGTGATTCTGGGTCACTAACCACTGTTCCACCGAGCCAGTCAAAGTAAATTTTTCGATAACATATTTGTAATATCGATGACTTGCAAGTGTTATAAATTAGAAATTGTAACAAATGTGTTTATAGAATGCTGACGTAGAGTCTGTGAAAACTAAAGTACGTGAAACTTCAACATTATAAAAATGTATCACATGTTTTATCAAAAAAGACACAAAAGATAAACTTGTGATTGAAA
This sequence comes from Maruca vitrata, assembly GCA_039566165.1. NCBI lineage: Eukaryota > Metazoa > Arthropoda > Insecta > Lepidoptera > Crambidae > Maruca > Maruca vitrata. The sequence continues at coordinate 10,618,936 of CM076914.1, read as the reverse complement.
ATATTGCTACATCATTATTATCTAATAGCTATTCCACGTAGTAATATTACACTCTAGCGACTCTAATTCAATACAGTACGCATTGATAACCTAAAATTGCGTTACTTGATTTCCGATACCTATTTTAAGGGCGATTCGGCGGTACGGGGTATGCGACTCGGTTAATATCGTTATACCTCACCTGGGAACACTTTGGGGAAAGTGTACGGGAATAGTGCCTGGCAAGGGGCACTCATAAACTCATTAAAAGTTGACTCCGCACGCTAAAACGACTGACCTTAGCTGTACAGATGGCAGTTTTAATCGAGACCGTTTTACAGACTATTAACTCGTACGGCCCAGTTATCGTCCAGTTGGGATCGGCAAATGAATATCTAGGCAATAATGCTCTCTCTTCTGTATACTAATTAGTTTTCAGAGCATGCCACTTCGCACTAGCCGAATGGGTACGTTCAAATATCAGAACCTCTATCTGTTGTACTCGTATAAATTATTGCTTTTCAAATAAAGACGGCAATTCAACTAGACTTTCAATCAGTGTGCCGGTAAATAATAATATATTGCACAACATCACATACATTGATCTGATCCCGTGGTAAGTAGCTTAAGCACTTGTGTTACGGGTATCAGAATCAACAGTGGATTCACAAATATACTTAAATATATTTAATAATACACCCAGACACGGAACAAACATCGATGTTCGTCACACAAATATTTGTCCCGAGTGGGAATCGAACCCACGACTCTTGGAACCGTAGGTAGTAAACCTGGGTCACTAGCCACTGTTCCACCGAGCCAGTCAGTAAATAATATATCGGTGTCGTGTTAAAAGTCTATTTAAACATAACTTATTTACAGGCTATCGTATGAAAATATTTGTTTTCGCACTTTCGAGTAAGCCTTTTTATCTTTTATTTTTGAAATGGAGAGACACCGAAAATAAATGTCAGGATTTCTACAATCTGATGACGTGAAAGAATGAAAGATCACTTAGTAAAGTAATCTTTGTCTGTAACTTGTAATTCTTTCAGTTAAAAAATGTATCTATATCTATGTAGGTACTTATAATAAAACTGAAGAGTGTTCGTACTCGTGAAGTCGTATGCGTACGAAGTCACAGTCGGCCGCTGTTCTTAATAATCAGGATCTTAATCAACAGCGTAAATTACACTGCGTTTTTACTTGCTCTGCCGTACATGTAATCGGCTTAAAATAAGGCAAGCTTTTAGTACTTGTACGTAGTGGTAATTGGTTTCGACTTTCGGTATATAGCGATGATAGCACATGTCATATAATGCGAAGCTATTTGGAAATTATGGTCGATAATTTGATTTATTAATCTGTCTCTTATACCATTGGTTCCTTTTGTTGCAAACATAGTGATACTAATCATGCGATGCAGCTATTTAGCTTTGGAGGTTTATACCACAAAAAAAATATTAAATGCCCTAAAATAAAGCAAATGTTCTCTTGCGTTGAATCTGAAAATGGGTCTTCGGGACTAGTAAAGACAAATCGCTCAGCAACGTTGACGTCAATTTTTCGGTTCAAAAGGTGCGCCGTCGACTAAATGGTCCCGTATATGCTCATCACCTACTCGGCACCGCCTCTTCCGTGTAGAGGGATTTCGCTCGTTCATTCACCTTAAATCGACGTCATTCCGAAAGGCAAAATAGAACACTTCCGAAAAAGAGTTTCCGATAAAAACGGGCCTATCAAATTTTTTCAATATCCATTTACGAAGGAATAAGAACGGATTATGCGCAACCAAAACCCTTTAATCTGGGATATAGGTTATTGAAACATTGCAAACGGCGTAGACGAATTACACCCCTCGGCTCCCTACGCTACATAAGACATGGCTATGTGGGTTACTTAAAGCTTGTACAAACTGAATATTGAAGTACTTACTTGAAAGAAGAATTCTACTTTGAATTTTGCAAGTAAACAATATTTGTACAATTTGTATTGAACGGAAACATTCGGTATTGCTGGGAGTAAACAAGATAGAATATCTTCAGCGCAAGAATATTTTTTCTCAGAAGCGTGGCCCGAGAGCGCAGTTTTCATTTGTTTCACAAAAGCGCTTAATGTAAACGGTTGCTCTTTAACGTTTAGCTCGATTACATCTCTCGTTTACTGTTTTTGTTTAATTTGTAAAAAGAAGGGACAATATTCAACCGCTAGAAATGTTGAGTTGCCTTTATCAGCCACGTTCAGATTATGTTGCTATTGAAAGAAGTGGTTATTCGGATTATTATATAAAATGTATATCTACCCACTTTTAGGCCATGGACATTGAAAATATACGAATGGGGATGTTTTTAAAATATATCGGAGGAGCTTTTTAGTTCTGGGATTGGAACCTTCACCTTTCTGAAAATCGCTTTAGTACTTGATAACCGCTAGGGCAAGCGTTAGCACTATAAAAATAAAAATTACAGACCCATGTAATTTTTTTAGTAGGTAGTCGTTGTATTAAAAAACTACACCAGTTCGTATCAACATGTAACTATCCTTTGCAACTTTCATTCATTGTTCGAAAGGATTGTCGATTCAGTTCAATGGTTCGAATAGCTATTGCTATTCGAACCATTGCCGACTCATTTTCGACTCCATCACTGCCGACTCATTTTCGACTCCATTTGAATTGAAACTTCATAGAAGAAAATCGAGTTTGAAACAACACAAAGAGCAGGCTTTGATCCCGAACCAAAGCTTGCTGGTCAAACGATTCGCTAACCAGTCGATACAAATTGAAATTATAGTAGAAATATTTGTTTAGAGTTGTTGCGGACATTGATAAGAGAAATTGAAGCTTTTTGTTTATTCGGATTTGGAGAAAAGGAATGTTAATCTATAGGACAAAAGTTGTCATTAAAGGTAATATCTACAGTGCGATATAATGTTAAATTAGGTATAACTTAAATTAGTTACTGGATTGGTTGTAATGACACAAATGTATTTTTTAAGTAAAGTGACTGAAAACCAATTAATACTCAATACTCAATACTTTATTGCTTCTATAAGTGTTTACAAGGTGTTGGGGTAGTAGGTAATTATAGATACATTATAGACCCTGCAAGGGCACTGCAAATGAAATTGAAGAGAGGACGCTGTATTTTTATGGTAACTTTTAACACACACATACACACTAAAATAACATTAGCCTCCTCTCGTCCCCCTTATTCTTCGTACCGTATACCTAATAGGTAGGTATTACCTATGCATTGTACTTTATGGCAAACGAGAAAAAAAATTCTTCCCGTTTAATGTTATAACAACATAACGCTGTCGGTATAGAATAAATACCAAGAGGAATGTTAAAATAATTCAGAGGTTCGCATATTGGCTGATAAGTAAGAAGAAGTATACAGAAGTAACAAAGGAACGTATAAAAAATCATGCGTAAAATACAATCAAATATAATTCGCTATCAAAAAGCACGGTTAGGAACAAAAGGGAAAGAATCAAATTGTTTTCACGAGGATATCAAATCGGCGATGTTTAAGGAGGAATTTAGGTCACGTCTCATGGATTACGGCTTATTTCCCGCGTCTCTTTTTCTTCGTTTGACGCTAATCCCGGTGGGCCCGACGGAGATTCAGCCTCATGCTCCGCTCGCCCGCGCCTCCTCGCCTATACATTCAAGGGCGAATCAATGTTTATTAAGTAGAACTAACATAATACGCTGGTAATACCATTAATAACTTACAGAACGAGAATTATATTGTGCGTAAGTTTGAAGCAGTAAGCATAGGATAAATATCAACAGATGGTACTGTATCTGATTTTTTGTGGTCAAGTCAAATAAATATAGTGTTTGTGTCGAAAAGATTTGGCTTGGCAAATTTCAACAAATGATTGTACCAAGATTCTAGAAATGTGGTAACAACTAATACCTATACTACAAGGAATGTCGACCTTTATATACCTACATGAAATGCTAAAATTTAAATATATGAATTATAAGCAATACTGCTGAGAACCTATGCAAATCAAGTAATTTACCTACGCTTACGTTTCAGAGAATTCCTAGCTGAGCCCCCGTATGGGCCGTTTTAGCGGTAGACTTAAAGCACCAAAGGGTACTTATATTGTGTCCTAGAGATATTGATATATCCCTAGTTTATTGGTATATTCAAAACAAACAAGAAATTGGGAGGGTATCCGGAACGAATCCAGAATTAATCAAGACACTTATTGTATGCTGTAAGATTATTACCAAATACAGTCCAATTCTATTGAATCCCCAAAAACTCAAGTTGTGATATTTTACGAAAATGAGTTATTGAATTTTAATGTCAATATTATTTTAACGTTCATAATGAAATGAAACCACGTTAACCTAATTAGTATGCAATGAGGTTTCTAATTCCAATGTGTCGTTCAGTTGTATCAAACACCATGTACGGTTTGAGTTGTCTTTCCATTTGATATCAATTTTTTGACGTGACAACGTCTTAAATTAGGTTGCGGCTGGGAGTCACTTATGAAAAAGTGTAACGTTACGATGAGTCACCGAACGAGAGAGAGGCCCGCCGAATGCCTTGCGTCTCTCTCCCACTCAACTATGATCGGTCTGCCGCGCGCGCAGCACTAGAGAATTAGACGTTGTCACGTAAAATCTTCGCCCGTAAAACCGACTTTATAGGCAACCATTTTTTTTTTAATTATAATACTTATATAAGAAATCTGTATTTTTTGTTAGCATCACCAAGACTTAGATTTCTGAAAAAATTTATGTATGAAAATTACAATAAAATAACGATTCTGTCTGATACAATCTAAATTTACTAATAAACGCAGAATCTGCTAGTTTCCTCAACGGTTAAGGGCAAATATACATGAGAGATAAATTTTGCTGGCCTCATTCGTGATGAGAATTCGTTTCGCGCGTCGCTTGAGAATATTGCAATCGATTGTGAAATGGCCGGAAATTCGGAGCACGAGACCTTCACAGCTGAGGATCAAAGGTTGCACCTTAAAGCATCTCCAAGGACCAAGAAGCAGCGCAGGGCGTAAATCTGATTAGCCCGCGACGGCCGGACGCGCGGCCCGAATATTAATGACGAATAAGTTATACCTCAATCATCATTCTAACTATCAAAGGCCCGATTTTAATTTAACGGTGGATTAGAGGATCAACTGGGAATCGTTTTACTTGCAAATTATACAAATTCAGCGGTAAAGTAGCAATGGGCGCGGGAATTGCCGCCGTATTTCATTGTCCCTAAAACAGTGAAACCTCTGCAAAAAAGGGTACCATTTACATTGTATGCCTGAATTTCAACAACTGATAAAAGCTTCATTTAGAAAACGGTCGTGTTTGCGAGTAGTTTTGGTAGATTGGTAGGTAATTAACGAGACCGGGCATACTAATAATTTTTATCGTAAAAAGTCGATAACTAGGCAGATCGTCGTATTATTTATACACCGTGAAATTTGAGTGGTTGTTTGACCGTGGCAGAACGATTTGCCTTTGGTAATACTATCGAATCATGCAAATTATTCCTTGAAAAAAAAAAAATTTTTTCGAATTTTCAGAATAATAGTTTTCCAACTCGAAAACGAGAGAAGCTATCGTTGTTTTTAAGATGTGACGTATTCAGGTACTGCTTGCCGCATGAAATCGATGCTTAAAGCTAAAGAAGCTCTACGCCCTAACTTATAAAGTGGTTCGAACGAACTTTAAAGGTGCCATTATATCTTTCGTAAAACCAGCATTTATTGATTTTAATAAACTAAATTAACTGCACAAATTTATTGTGCTACTAAGGTAGAATCATTTTGCTGCGGGAAAACAACCACTGGATTTTCACGGTGTATATGTTATCGGAAATGAATGAAAGCAAGGAATTGTATACAAATCCTAGGAAATGTGTACAATTCCGATAAGTGTACAATTTCGCATTGTCAAAGAGCCTATTTGTTTTAAGTTACTTAGTCTAAGCTACACCATTTACAAGGCACTGCGCGACGAAGCGCGTCAAGCGAAGCAATATCATTCCCTCGTCCCGCTGTGGTGTACCCACTAATAATGTGTGATGTGTAAGTATAATATAATAATTATATAAATAAAATAAATAAAAATAATTTATTTCAGACTTTTGGTGTCCATAGAATGATTAGTGTGTTAGTAACAATTTTCTTATGAACTAGTTAGTTATTGTTAGTACTGACAAATTTAATTATACTTTATTTCACACATTTCCGTGCGATTTTAGGAGTAACGTACATTTCCTAAGAATTGTTTACAATTACGGATTACATACATTTCCTTTAACATATACATTACTTATGATAATTTTAATTATTAATTAAATATAAGGTTTGTTAACAAATATCGTATAGCATACTGGAATGGTATGTAACAAGTTGAATTTAGCGAATTTAAAAATTGTATTTTACTAGATAAACCGAAAATATTCTACATTATGAAATTATCACAAAGAATATGAGTTCCATAAAATTAGCTTCATAATTAAAGCAGGCCTGAGATAAGGGGTTGATTACGAGCTCAGACATTATCTGAACTGTGGCGAATATTTTGTGCTAGTTGAAATTGGCGTCTGATAAGAACAGGGTCCCGGACTATCATTTATTTATCCCTGAGTTCAAAGAAGGAGCCAAGATTGGTGTTGAAGTATAGGATAACTAGTATAAATGCCTCTTTAAACTATAATAACTTATTTGAATAAAGACATAACTTAACTAATTTACTGAGAGTAATATTTTCCGAGACATTTTCTGCTAACGACACTGGCTTTTGACAAAGGGTGATCTATTTTGTATAATCATCATTCTCCTGCCCTTATCCCACGCTAAGTGTATAATGTTTATCTTTAAAGGCTTTTTATGATTTGTACTCCAACTACGCACGTGGAACATGTTAAAACTTTATTTGATTTAGTAGGCAGATTATGACATTTGCATTCTAAACGCAACATCACGTTTAAGATAACAAGGTAAAGAACCTACAGGCATAGTGTTACTGACATCGATCGATGACGTAATTGTTATTGCCCAATCGGGACGGTGTCTGTAACGTTTAAAAGTGGGTTATTTAATAATAAATATTGATGAAAATAAAACGTATTACCTACCCACACACGTTGATTTGATTACGTTATAAGTAGCTTAAACACTTAAGATAATAGAAACAGTGGTAAACACAAATATAATCATCGGGCAGTAAGTAGTGTTTGCTACTATAAACCCATCTATACTCTATACTAATATTATAAAGAGGAAAGATTTGTATTTTTGTATGTTTGTAATGAATAAACTCAAAAACTACTGGACCGATTGCAATAATTTTTTCACCATTAGAAAGCTGCATTATTCAGAAGTTACATAGGCTATATTATATTTTTTGAAAAATTAGGGATCCTTACTAAAACTCCAATAATGTAACCCAAGGTGTAAAAAATAGACTTGAAAAATTCCTTACGTCGCCTGCGCTGCGAAAACTATTGAAGATAGAACAAAACCATTTACTAAGACTTTGCAGAACTCATCATTATCTACAAAAAGTGTCGCGACAGCATATGTCTAAATATTATAGTTATGTCACAGCAAGCGGTTTTTTATTCTAAAAAATTAATTTATATGCCGCCGCTTGAAAGGGCTCTTTATTTGTACCTTGGTATTAATCCTTATCAAAATAAATTACTTTATATTCAAGACGGCTTCAATACCTTTTTATTACTTTTTGAATTATTCAATTCGGACATTTAATTCGGAAGATATCACGAGTTTAAAAATGCAAGTATTAGAAAAAAGTCGCCTGGTTGCCGCCACCGCGCTCAGCTAGCCAGCATGCGATGTAGGCTCCATGTAAGCGGCACTGGGGTACGGGGGAGTCAATTTAATATGTAATATAATAATATTATAAAGAGGAAAGGTTTGATTTTTTGTTTGTTTGTTTGTTTCGAATAGGCTAATTTAAAAATGCAAGTATTAGAAAAAAGTTCACTTTTATTTTAACTTGAAGGAATTTTGAATTCGCTTTAAATTCGTTTCGTAGGTAAATAAGTACCTGATAATAAATATTATATTTTAATGTAATATTTTATATAGAGATAGAGGTATACCGAAGCGAAGCGAGGGCGGGTCGCTAGTAAAGAATAATTTTAAAGTAATGGAACGTGAAAATCTTAAATCATATACCTAATGTATTAGATGTGAAATATTTATTTTTTTTACCTAAATCAACGTCGGTTTCTAAGTGTCGCTAGAGGAAACCATGTCTAATTATTTTATTATGCACTGAATAGTTCGAATGGGTAAATTCCGCAGGCCCGCATACGCGCCGCCGCGACATTTCACTACTAAATGCAATTTAAGCCCAGTAGCCGTTATGTGACAAGTTAAAGCATTATGCAAATTTAAGTTAAATCTGTGTAACGAATGGCCATGATAATATTAGTCCATTTAAGTGTTGCAATTTTATGCAATTGTGACATCATTTAATATGATGCTAGGTATATAATAAAAATGTAGCTATTTATTAATTGTATGTAACATAAAATTTTAAAACAATTAAAATGTATATTCTAAATGTGCGAACATGGTAACTGAAAGCAGTTAAAGATTAACCATACTTATATTCTAATGGTAAAAGTTAGTAAGTATGTGTAGGTAGACGTATGTTTGGTACGTACTCTTACACGCAGGAACTACTTAATGGATTGCTATGAATCTTTATTACAATTTATTTTTATTTGTTAAGTAATAGTACACAACACATTATAACATAAACGTCAGGATAACAGGTAGGTGGGCGGGCAGGGACGAACCGTCCATATGGGCTTTTTGGGCTGGAGTCCTGGGCCCCAAAGGTAAGGCCCAGGGCTGCCCCCAAGTGATAATGAACACTGTCTGTCATAAATAGGTTTGGATTGGCAATATAACAACCATCTATAAGCTTAAATAAATGATGAATTAGACAGGACCCCGTTGGTTTTAGCCTTGGGCCCTAGGAAGTGACGGTCCGTCCCTGTGAAAAAAAAACTATTATTATAATTGCTGCAGGCAGTCAAAAATTGCCATTACTTCTTCAGTCTTAAATTTTGGATATTATTTCAAGGGTTAATAATAGGTATACACATTGGGACTTACCACGATAAGTGATGCAGTAGCTGCCCTTCGGCCTTTCGATTGGGTTAAACCAATCATGATCATGATCATATCATGAGGGACAAATCACGAATGTATGATCCGAATTGGAAATTTGGACTCCAGCGACAGCTTGAAGAGGCATATGTCACTAATAAAGTACTCTTTTTCAGCTAAGATGATCCCTGTGACACTTCATTGAAAATTATTTCGTTTGTAAAATGCGTGATTCAGAACACAATGAAGTGTCACAGGGATCATCTTAGGTGAAAAATACTATAGTCATTGTAAATGGGTGGTTCTTTGCCACATGTATATTGTATAGTAGATAATTACGAAAGTTAGTCCGTTTGTTTGTTACTCGATCACGTCTTCGCACCTGATACAAAACTTTATGGATGGGTGAGTTATCCTAGTGTCCTGGATTGACTAATAGGCTTTTCACGGATTTCCAGCTTTGGGTTACGCGCTGAAATGGCTTTCTGTAATAGGTCTAATTCAAGGAACAAGAAACCACAGACTTTGGTATTTAGTTGGCAAAGTAAACAACTCTGTGTTGGATAATACATATATAAATAAATATATTCGTAGCAGTAATGACAAGCAACAATGGAAATACCTAATTTAATTTTTAATTATTCGATGCAAACAATATAATTATTTGAATAAAATATTTATTTTGATTGTGTAGGTAATTTATTAATAATCACAAATGTTTATTTGATTTACACGCTGTTCTTATTAAAAATAAATTTCATTATTATACTGGAACATGTAAATGCATGATGAAAATAAAGCCAATTATTATATTTGTATAGGTTTATTCATCGTTAATAGTAATAATGTCCAAATAAATCTGGTTAGAGGATTATCGTGGTATTATTGAGGAAAAGCAATTTTAGCGCTTTATAATTATAACCTACTTATAATGCAATAAAATCGCTTGTCATGGAATGAGAGCCCCTCCTCCGAAAGTCCGGTGAAGAAAAAAGAAAACTCTGCGTTTCTTTCTGCAGGGATAAACACTGTCAGATGCAACTACAAAGTCATGCTAATGACACATATTTTAAGCCATCCGAACCGAGGATGGTACAGGCAGCCAAGAAAGTGGTCTACCTCTTTTGACAAAAGTTTCTGCGGGATGTAACTATCGCTAAGTTTGACAATAGTCACTGACACAATCTTATTGCCAGGGAAAATTGACCTTGTTGTTTCATGACGGTCAAACGAATCTCAACCGTATGGTGGTAGACTACATTATTGGCTGACAGTACATATATTCGAGATTAATGTTCTGGCCTTCACCAGTATCTTTTTCGCGAAATACTCTTTATAAGTGAGAACTAGAGGGTTTGCCAGGAGCGGTGTTGGAGCTTCCGGCCGCCCAAGACAGGTAATTCCGGCAGCTTCTTCTAGGAAGTTGTAGCAGGGGTGCCGACAGTACCCTATAATGACTCGCCATTTAGAACCCACCAAAGGGGGAGGTCCTTGAGACCGACAACTAGAGAATAACCTACTTCTCACCTATTGATCTCTGTTAGCAATACGAGTGTCAACTGGGCACGCTGCTATCAAACATTGATAAATGAATCACAGTACTATTATCTAGTAACAAGTAATAAATATAAGTGTCTTTCATGACGACTAACATTCCAACCATGTGAAATGGTATTTAAGAATATTACAGTTGAAACAACCCACAAAGTATTTAATGAAATTTCGCCCCGAAATATTTGCGCCGCTGTGTACGAATTAGTTGTTAGTAATTTTTTGCACTCGCGGTCTCCAAGGAGGGGACTTCACTGGTATCAGACGTCGTAAATACAGCGTCGTAAAAATACTGAAATTCGAAAAAAATTACTGTCCGGGCAGTTATCTTGCGGCGAATTTTCTGTAACGCGACGCCCGCCACAGCTCCCGGCATAATTTATATCCAACGAAGAAGCAAGTATGCCGAAGCCAAGAGCGTTTGTACACATTAACGCCGCGTAGCTCATGAAAAATCGCTTAGGAGACTCGCTAGCGAGTTGTTTGCGGTTGGCAATATTACATGTACGTCGCGCCTTTTATCCCTTTTTTATTGTCGTCCATTTTAAGCCGTCACATGCTAGATTACGCGCTGTATTGCTTACAACAAGTGGATGTGCTGGTCCAACATGGCGCGTGGTCTAGCGGAAATTCGCTTGTGATTTTAAGGGATTTTCTTTTGAATTACGCTAGTAATTACTTATGATAAAGAGACCTTTTGTTGTTATAGTGACTTCCTTACACGAGGGCGGGCGGGCGTTGTGTTTTTAACGTACCACAAACTGTATTCTTTAATGCAATTATCCTTGTACTTTGTCACAAATTTTGACATAGCGAAGTGTGTGAATTTTTGATTTCTTATCTAACTTGGGTATAGTAAAAAAAAAGTTTTTTTTATATAATTAACCGTATAGTATAAATGTAGTGTATGTTGTTGCTATATTGGTAAACGATTGATATACACATTCATAAATTGTGTACAAACTGAATCATATTTTCTATAATCCAGAAAATATACATTTAGAAGCAGCCGGTCAGTATTGCAATAAATGAACAAAAAAAACAGTCAAATTTAAAATTAACAGAGTCCAGCCGTCTTCGTAGATATTAAACAATGAAACAAAAGATATGTATAAAGATTCAAGTAGTCGATACATATTGAAATAGGTAGCAGTTAAAGTAAATTTCTGATAGTAGGGGTTATCTATGTAGACTTTTAAGTGGGCATGTGGTGTAGCATGTATGCTCAATATGTACATATATTTAATACACATAGTAGTGTATACTATTCATAGTATGAGAAATTTATTATTTTATAAAAAACAAGTATGTTATATAGTTATTGTTTTGTCGTTATCAGTGATTATTGTCTGGTCTAGTAGACGTTATTGTTATAACTATAACCTCTCTCTGAATTGGAGTAACAACATAAAAATCGTACGATATGTTATATAAAACAAAGTATAATGTACTTACCTAACACACACTCAAACACTTTGGACTTCCCCGAAACACTCAGAATGAAGCAACTGCAGCTAAAACTTCCTGTGATTCTGTGCTGCATTTATGTGCTTGATGTTCTGGGTATTGCGTTTGTGTACCTACCCACTGTGAAGGCACCTTTTCAAAGAGTTTCGTCCTTCATATTTCGACGAATATGTGTTTTGACACACAAACTCCTGCTCCCAACAAAATTACTCGTATTCCCAAATAGTACCGTAACTGTAGGACCGAATGAGGTAAACTATTTTTTCCTGTTAGTCATACGGAGGTAAACAAGGTACTTTATATATTTAAGCTAGCGCGGTGTTACGCGGCGATCAGTCGAGCTGCGCACACGCAGGGGTCAGTGTATTTCGTCATCTCGATACGGACACACATAGCGATCATGAAGCAACTGTCGGTGCTGCTCTTGGTAGCCCTCTCAGTGGTGTGTGTGAGTCAGTGCAAGGACCTTAATGTGGGCACGAGCTTCAACAACAGACTTATATGGCAGCAGAAGGTTGAGTACAATGCCATCCCGCTCAAGAAGAGGGTCAAAGAAGTATTTTATTCCGACGCTGGGCAACAAATTATCAAGGTGAATCTTTATTTTTAGATTACCTCGTGATACTTAGTTTACTTTTATCCATTTTTTGATAGATTAAGGCCTCATAAATATATTTCACATTTTGATGATTTGAATATGCAATCTGTGCTTGGAATATAATATATGATAGAATTTAAGCTGATTAAACCAAACAATAGCAATATATTAAAAGACCTTCAATCATAAACAAAAAGATTCTCGTTATAACTAACTTAAATAGGTGAAGAGGAACGATTGAAGGAAAGGCGACAGGGTATTTTCCTATTTATTTTTTATTTATTCCAGAATACAAATGGTTCCAGTTTTTTATGACACATGCCTGAACTCCTTTTATAATTATGAACCAGCCAATGTACTTATACCATACGAATACCTATATTTACCTAAATATTACCAACAAAAGTACCGCTACCAGGAAATGAATCATTAATTAGAACTCGTTATTGATAGCTAAACCTATTTGCATTCGTTAGTGTAAGTGAGATAGTTTTTATAAACTTGTTAAGCTATTTTGAAGGGTAATGAGCCGGTATTTGTTACTGTGGAACTCGTCATCTATACTTATGTTAATTAGTATTTAGGAGTAAAAAACTAATGCCCCATTAATAATGTAAACAAAGTACTTTTTTTATGACGATAGCAAATTAATGGTCCCTGCAACATCAACAAATTGATTATACAACTGTTTACCCGCTAATCATGTAATCTACTAGTTCTAATTTTAATTTATCTCAGTGCATACAAGGCAGGTAGGTAGATATCGTACTTAACTTTATCAACGTTGATAAAATTAGTCATACTTTACGCTCAGTGGAAGACCTCTTAACGATAAGAGCCCTTGTGCGCAGACCAAATCACTTAGTGCCCGGGAAGGTTAGCTAGACAGTGTGAAAATGGTCTCAAAAGGAGACTCATATAAGTTAGCACGAAAGTAACTTTTTATGACCCAACCAACATTAACCTTGTTAGCAAACTAATTATCATTATTTCATGTTTATCTAACCTTACGTATTTTTTTTTGTAGTTTATTAAGTTCAATTTTTGCTTCCATTCAAAGGTATACCGTAATTTTAAATTAACTCTAGTACTGACTTGTACCGCTAAAAAACAAAAATAAAGAAATAACTTTACACACAGTTCTAAATGTGAAGTAGGCTTTGCCACTACCAAGAAGTAGAATACCAAGAGTAAATTTTAGTTAGGTTCGTAACTTTGTACATACCTACAATATACACCGTGAAATTTAGTGGTTGTTTTCCCGTGGCAGAACTATTCGCCTTTAGTAATACTTTCGAAATTTTTTCTTTTCAAATTTTTAATATAATAATTTTCCAACTCGAAAACGGGAGAAGCTATCGTTGTTTTTTAAGATGTGACGTATTCAGGTACTGCTTGCCGCATGAAATCGATGCTTAAAGCTAAAGAAGCTCTACGCCCCAAGTAATAAAGTGGTTTGAAAGTACTTTCAAGTTTCGGTTATACCTTTCGTAAAACCGGCATTTATTGATTTTAATAAAAAAGAACTGCACAAATCTATTGTGCTACTAAGGTAGAATCATTTTGCTGCGGGAAAACCACCACTCAAATTTCACGGTGTATAATACAAGTAGTTAATGATTCGCTTTGCAATTAGATTATGTTCATTACTTTGTTCTCGATACCTTGCAATCTGATAAAAATCGTAAAGAATCTTCAGTATTTTGTATCCAGTTAGAAGTATATGTGACAGTACAAATTTGTTTAAACAACAGCTATACCAAATTAAAGAAATAGTTAACATCACTATTGCAATTGACATATTAATAACTGAATAAAGCAAGTGTTGTACCACAATAAACCATTAGGACCAAACCGGTGCGCTACGCGGATGCGGGCATGGAATTATAAAAAAAATGCGACCTGATGCATTTTGCATGAAATTCTATTGCCCTTAGTGCTGTAGAATCTATCACACAGAAAACATAAAAGTGAAAAAGGAGAGCCAATTTAAAAAAATATACTGGGCTGTGGGCTTCGCTACAAAATGAATGGAGTGCCATCTAAATGAGTGCCAAGTTCTATGCAAAATCCAAATTATGTTCATATAGGAACAAAATAACATTATGAACAAGTATTAAACTCTTATGAATTTAAACACATACCTACAATATACACCGTGAAATTTAGTGGTTGTTTTCCCGTGGCAGAACTATTCGCCTTTAGTAATACTTTCGAAATTTTTTCTTTTCAAATTTTTAATATAATAATTTTCCAACTCGAAAACGGGAGAAGCTATCGTTGTTTTTTAAGATGTGACGTATTCAGGTACTGCTTGCCGCATGAAATCGATGCTTAAAGCTAAAGAAGCTCTACGCCCCAAGTAATAAAGTGGTTTGAAAGTACTTTCAAGTTTCGGTTATACCTTTCGTAAAACCGGCATTTATTGATTTTAATAAAAAAGAACTGCACAAATCTATTGTGCTACTAAGGTAGAATCATTTTGCTGCGGGAAAACCACCACTCAAATTTCACGGTGTATAATACAAGTAGTTAATGATTCGCTTTGCAATTAGATTATGTTCATTACTTTGTTCTCGATACCTTGCAATCTGATAAAAATCGTAAAGAATCTTCAGTATTTTGTATCCAGTTAGAAGTATATGTGACAGTACAAATTTGTTTAAACAACAGCTATACCAAATTAAAGAAATAGTTAACATCACTATTGCAATTGACATATTAATAACTGAATAAAGCAAGTGTTGTACCACAATAAACCATTAGGACCAAACCGGTGCGCTACGCGGATGCGGGCATGGAATTATAAAAAAAATGCGACCTGATGCATTTTGCATGAAATTCTATTGCCCTTAGTGCTGTAGAATCTATCACACAGAAAACATAAAAGTGAAAAAGGAGAGCCAATTTAAAAAAATATACTGGGCTGTGGGCTTCGCTACAAAATGAATGGAGTGCCATCTAAATGAGTGCCAAGTTCTATGCAAAATCCAAATTATGTTCATATAGGAACAAAATAACATTATGAACAAGTATTAAACTCTTATGTATTTGCTTTATTGGATACCTATACCAATTATATTAATAAATAATTATTACACAACATCACATACATTGATCTGATCCAGTGGTAAGTAGCTTAAGCACTTGTATTACGGATATCAGAATCAACAGTGGATATACAAATATACTTAAATTTAATCATGTTAATTCTGTGAAATTGGAAAGAGGGAAAAAATACCGAACATATGGTACGGTGAGAGATGGACAGTTTAGAAATATTAAAACATTCGACACTATTTTTATTTATACTTTGTAAATGTATCATTAATGATATAAAATATTTTTTTATATGTAAGTATATTGATTGATATTAATAATTAAGTATTTTGAATTGTTGATTCTGTGATATTTTAATTACTTAACTGTTTAAATATTCAACTCGGATTTGACACTTACATTCTTTTTATTAGAAAGGGACGAGGGAAACTTACCTACTTCGCAATTCGGGTTATGTTAGGAACCACACATCGGGTCAGGTTAGGACTAGTGTTACGTTCGGAATAATCGGATATTCTTCAGACAAATATTTGTTCCGAGTGAAAATCGAACCTACAAACTCTTGGAACCGTAGGTAGTGAACCTGGGCCACTAATCACTGTTCCACCGAGCCAGTCAAACGGTTGTTATTTTAAAAAAAGTTGGGATCTTTAAGTTACTTGGCCAGTTTGTAACTGTTTGCGTCATTTTGGCGGCTAGATGTCTTTATGGATGTAATTATACACACGTGGTTTTATGTGTTTACCTTAAAGAGGTTTCGATTTATAAAAGGGTCAAGAGTGGCACCAAGTGGCGTGTATACATTCGGCGTTGGCTAGTCTAGTAATTGAATTAAAGTCTTTCCACTACTGAACAAATTAATAACATACAGTCGTAGTTGTACTTAAGATTTTTTTTAAAAATAATGTTAGTGTGTAATACATGTGTAGCTAACCATTAGTCCGTTGCTATTAGTTATTGTAATATGTCAATGTATCACTTATAGTCATGAAATGATTTAAACAGATGTTGGTTGGTGTAGTAAATAAATAGTCAGTTCCTCCGCTTGAACTTGGCTTGCCGCGTGTCTATTTCTGAGTATCTGAGTCCCCGTTCAGGCGGGGTCATGAATGCGAATTTTTTCAAATCTATACTAATATTATAAAGCTGAAGAGTTTTTTTGTTTGTTTGTTTGTTTGAACGCGCTAATCTCAGGAACTACTGGTTCGATTTGAAAAAATCTTTTTGCGTTATATAGACCATTTATCGAGGAAGGCTTTAGGTTCACGGCATCACGCTGCGACCAATAGGAGCAAAGATACAATCGAAAATGTGTAAAAAACGGGGGAAACGCGAACGAAGTCGCTGGCACAGCTAGTTTTAAATATCTGAGTATTGGTTTGTTGTTTTCAGGGTGTGATCGCGAAGGACCTGGACCACACAGACGGCTCGGCGTCCATCACCGCCGGCGGCGTCGGCTTCTCCTACGTGAACCTACGCTTCAAGAGCGAGCGCGGCCACGGACTCAACTACCAACTCGAAATATTCACGTGATCCCACCACCAACCGCTAACCGAATTATCCGCAAAAAATTGAATTCTGTCGATTGCATTTAAATTCATCTTCCAATGTTTTATTCATGATGCTCAACCCGCTATAGGGAGTTGTAAATTAAAGTAATTGAATTATTCGTTTGAATGTTTCAAAACCAGTATAAGTAGATTAGCGTTAAAAATTAATTTGTCATGTTGACGTTAAAATGTTAATATTCAGCCAGGATGGTTCAATTTACGTTTTCATAGAGTACGTAAATATAATGAAGAGCACTTCATTAAATTGCCTGAACACACCATAATAAAGTTACAATAAAATGTATATTAATTATGTTGTTAATTTTATTTAATTTTCTGAGAATTATTGAAGTATTTATCCGAAGCAATTACTTTAATCGTAATAAATAAACATTAATTATTACTTTGTAGCCCATATTTGTTTTGATTCATTTATATTTGTAGGAAGATTCTGGGTTGATACAACGAGATATTGTATTTGCTCTGATATAATATTATCACAATTAGGTAACTCATTAACTATAAAAAAGCTGATTGAGTACATATTGTAGAAATATTTTAATTCATTCAGACAACCGCAACCGTATTTACTTTTTACTTCATATGATATTGATACTTATTTTGTTTTGTAGCGGGGACCGTCTGAACGGTTCACATCCTCACCCTCAGGGATCTTTTGTTTTACTCCTACCTCCTATACACCTACTCCGTAAAGATCAAGTACAATAATGCAATAATGTTCCTAGGTTTGAGGTACCTGTATTCTTCAGGTTTCGGATAGGCCATTCTCAGAATTCTGAGGCCATGTCTGGCCAGTGAGTCACATTCACGCTGGAGGTGTTTTCTGTCTTTGTTTCCGCCTTGCTGGCTCTACATTCGCATTTTATTTTTTTTTTCAAATTTTCAAAATAATAATTTTCCATCTCGAAAACGATAGAATCTATCGTTCTTTTATAAGATGTGACGTAATCAGGTACTTCTTGCCGCATGAAATCGATGCTTAAAACTAAAGAAGCTCTACGCTCTAAGTAATAAAGCGGCTCGAACGAGCTTTCGAGTTTCGGTTAAACCTTTCGTAGAACCGGCATTTATTGATTTTAACACAACATTAAAAAAGAACTGCACAAAATATTGTGCTACTGAGATAGAATCATTTTACTGCGGGAAAACCACCACTAAAATTTCACGGTGTATAACTATCTATATCGCTCACGGTACCTGAATTATTTCAATGAAGATACTATATATTTGATGTATCTCTCATTGCAATCATTCCATCACAGACGTACCTGTAGAAACTATGCGGCTAATTTGAATGCTCCCTTAGATTTCCACGTCGAATATTGACAAAGTCAACAATTAGGTAGAATAATAATATGACTGAGGACACGACGACTCAGTTTTGAGGACAATGTGAGTAGGAAAATAATTAGATCGTGATCGATGAAGTCATCGCTTCACAAAGGGAGGAAGTATCTATTGAACACACTCATTGTCTTGGCAAGGTCAATTCGGACTAAGGCGAGTTGAATCGTCCTGAATGCCTGAGAAGGTATTGTGATACTCAAATTATGGTCAAACTCCAGTTATACTAGTTGTATATATGGAGTTTTATGATTATACTTTCAAGAAGTTCTTATGAAAACGATTAAGAAGGTATAATATATAAATAGATAATACCGTTAACAATCACAATTTCTAACTAAAATTAAAAAAGTGTATTATTTAAAATGTAACAAGCAATTTTACTATAAAGGGTATTGTATTATAATTGGTAAAAGCTTAAATTAATAGGTTCTTAAATACATTTCATCAAAAGTACGAAGCATTTAGATAACAAAATACATTGTAGCCCAATGTTATTTCAACTTGCCGAAAAGAATGATGTTAAGGTGGTAAAGATTACCTATTTCGGATGTTATTTCATCAAGGTCTGTTTTTTTATTACGACCCGTAATTTCCAGGTCAGGAAATTAAACTCACGTTGCCACCATCAAAAGCAAATGCAAAGAAAGAAATAGGTGTCCATTTTAAGTACAGGTTAGGTACTTTAGGTACGTTCATTAACGTCTTTATCATGTCGTTAATAAAACATGTAACAGGGGACTATCCTACGCCAACAAATGTATATTCATTAACTAGATCTAGTCTGTTTTTTAGATAATGAAACAATATTAGACACACATTTTTGAATAGAAGTGTTTATTTATTTATTTTAATTTTATTTCTTCGGGATAACAAACAATTGCGTAATATTGCTTAATGCTACTACAGGGTTATTATCTAATACACATGATATAATTGAGCAACCAACACCATTATCCTCATAGTAATATAAATTATTTCTTATCAACTTAAGTCAACCAGAAAAAAATAAAAGCCTTTTTTACATATTTAGTTAAAGCAATCAAATTTCCCCCTGTAACTTCGTTGTGGATAAAACTAGAAGACTGAATTTTCAGTAACCGTGCAGGCATTGTAAAGACATAGTATATTTCAAATTGCATTCAATTTGAACCAGTAGTTTAAGAATTATATCGGGTCAAATTTCTTAATTTTGTCACTCACTGACTGACTGACTGACTCACCGATCATAAAAATTCTAAGTCACTTCTAGCAGGCCTTCAAATTTGGAATATAAGTAGTGTTTGGTGTATAAATCAAGGAAAAATTAAAATATTTGGGGGCACGGTAGTGCAACCGCTAAGTCTAGCAATTTTTCTCGAATTCCGTCCAGTTTCATAAATTTTAACTACTTTCTTAAAAAACTTTGTAATTCCATATAAATATAAATGCGCACGATAGTGCCCCCCCGCCAAGTCGAGTATTTTTTTTAAATTTTGGTTCAGTTTTCTAGATACATAACTGCTTAAATAACTTTGTAATCTCATATAAATATAGGCGCAGTAGAAGTATTATTTTTGATGGGACATAATTGGCTTATAAGCATATTACAATCAAATTGATTATGACAAATCTTATAAATTTTAGGGATAGATCACAATGAAGTTTGGAAGTGGGGTCACTAAGGTACATAAAATGTTGGTACCCACATGTGACATCACACGACACTTATGTATTTAAGTCTTATTTTGATTTATAAGGTAGGTACTTGAAAAAAATAATTTTAAATAATCTATCTGAAGGACAAAGTAGGTAAACACTTTGTGTTTACTATAAGTAATTAATTGAACAAATATATTTAAATTACAAAGAAAAAATAATGGGTTAACGTTAAGGGCTAAAATACGTAATTATCTTCTCCGCAGCCATCGGGTTGTTTCGGCAATAAATTAGAGGAGACCCTTTTGTACTAAGGCGGACAGTTTTCGGGATTTTGGCTAGGGCGCGATAATGGGATCCCTGTCGTCATATTCACAACATTTATACCTTATTACCTGTTGAATATCGCATTACGAGAACAGTCTTCGTAACTCAATGAAAAATGACACAATATATTTATTTATTTATTAAAAGAAACACCATCAGTGTACGTACTAAAACTTAATCTAAAATTAAATATAGAGTGAAAAAAAATCAGGTACTCACACCAATTATAGGTGTTTACAGCACTTACAAAATAACTAAAACTGAATTCTTATAAAGTTATATACTTAAAAAGTTAACAACTAAAAACAGAGAAATTTCGGAAAATCAACAAAATATTTCCAATAAATTCTTTGTACTTGTATGTATAATATATCATTTTGATACCAGTGAAGATGCAATAATTATTTCAGGAAGTATAAATAAATAAATAACACACGTCACATACATTGGTTTTGATCCCATGGTCATTAGCTTAAGCACTTGTGTTACGGAATCGGAATCAACAGTGGATAAAAAAATATACTTAATATATTGAATAACACACCCAGACACGGAACAAACACCGATGTTCGTCACACAAATATTTGCCCCGGTTGGGAATCGAATTAACCCTCTTGGCACCGTAAGTACTGAACCTGGGTCATTTCCACTGTTCTACCGAGCCAGCCAGTATATTTATTTATTAGACTACCAACATAAAATACAGCAGTTAAAATTAAAATTAAATAACTATACTAACTTACAAAAAATTATACGTAATCACACCATGCAATAAAAAAGAAAATTAAATCCTAAACAGTGGTTCGAATAAAATAAGTAATGTCTCCTTATTAAGCGGTAAATAATTGTGATGCAAGTCATTACAGGAATAAATAACCTATTCTAACACGGCGGGAATGTTCAATGACATGGAACCAACTGCGCAGGTCGTAAATAGACTATATCTATTTTTAGGGTTACTTACACAAAAGGTTTTACCTTTTGGTATGGTATAAGGTTCTAAGACTTGGCTGTTCGTCCGTCTGTCTGTACGTCCGTTTGTCACCAGGCTGTATCTCAAAAATGGTAAGAGCTAGACGATGACGATGATGATGAGGTAGGTGATGATCACAGATGATGTATTTCGATTGCCACTATAATAACAAGTACTAAAAACAAATATTCAACAATGACCATACGGAACTATTGCCTGGGTTTTTTCTAGATTATAGAGGTAGTGAAAATGTAGTTCGTGATTGCTCCAATATATCTGAATGAAACTGGAGCACTCGGCATAACAAGGACGTAACAACTGGGAAACAGACAGTTATATATTTTGTAGGTATAGCAAGTCGTTGCAGTCTGATATTCAATAATCATTACGTAGATACTCGTACCTGCCAATCTCGTATTTACCAATAAAACTGTCTAAAATATTATTATCATAAATATTGTTAACAACTTGTACGAATTAAGTTACCATCTGCATTTTTATATGTTTCTAGTGACCCGCCCTCGCTTCGGGTATATCTAAACATATAATAAAAGTATAACAACCTCATGTCTGTACATCATAGATATTTTAAGAAAAACTAAAATGGGGGTTCTTCATACAACCAATAGAAGTCAAAAATATGATTTAAAAAATTATACATATAAATCTTCTGCTTAAATCCATCTATCTTTTTATAGAAACCCATTCAAAATCCGATGCGTAGTTATAAGATTTAAGCATGAATACATACAGACAGACGCGGGAAGCGATGTATTTTTATTTCAAGACTTCCGCTCCCCCGCAAGTCCGATGATGATAACGAGGCTCCATGCTATCATCGTTTGTCAGTTAGGAAAAAAAATGTCAATTCAAGCAAACCGGTCGTTGCGGATACGGTCATTAATTTCTACTTTTGAAACTACAAGGCAAGTTCTCAATATTAACGAACAAAAAGTGTACTGTCGTTATGAAACGAAGACGTTAAACTAGATATTAACGAGTCTTTGTTTTACAAAGACCGGGAAGGGAAACCCCTTTTAAAGGAATATTTTCATACTTAACCTAGGTTTACGGTAGTGGAAAAATGAGGCGTATTCGGAGCGCCAAATTTTCAAAGGCTGCGCTCAAGGCAGTCACAGACTCACACGCGGGATGCTAAGCTACAATTTATGGGGCAATTCATCACAGCGTGGAGAGATCCGAAGTCCCATCCTTTAGCCTCGTGCCACACCCAGCTGACATTGTATAGTTTACGTAGTCGCGCGACTTGTTGCGTGAAGTGACATTCAGATTAGGTACGAGGGAAGACGTCACGGTAAGACGGCAAGTACATTTAATGTATCCATTAATTAATAGAAAGGAACATACATCGTTTTGTGGCTGGCTCGGTGGCACAGTGGTTAGCGACTCAGAGTCAATACCACGGTTCCAAGTGTCGTGAGTTCGATTCCCACTCGGGACAAATATGTGTGTGACGAACATCGGTGTTTGTTCCGTGTCTGGGTGTGTTGTTAAATATATTTGTGTAACCGTGGTTGATTATGTTATCTGCAACACAAGTGCTTAAAAAGCTACTTACCACGGGATCATATTAATGAATGTGATGTTGTGTAATATTTATTTATTTATGTCTATCTTTCGTATCAAGCTATTTATAGCGCTCGTGGTCACGGGCAAGACTAAATATGACAGTTGTCTTTATAAGAAAGTACGTAAAGTTTCATCCGTAAAATTAGTTTTATTTATTTATTTGTTTATTCAAAAGTGTAGTGTTCGCGCAAATAATACACATACATACATATCTACCAACTAAATAACCTTCAAGCTATGATAGGTATAATTAGAGGAAAATCAAAACGTGCACCTATTTTCTGAACCCAATTACCAGAGATACCCAATTAATACAAAGGTTTTCTAGAATAGACTAGACTGATTTTCTAATTAAATACGACCGGCGATCAACCTTGGACGTGCCATGCATCGCATAAAAAGCTGCTGGTTAAAGAGATGTGTACCAAATACAAATAAGTATTTACATATTTCTTTATAAAACGTTCTTTATTGATTTAAACATTATTGTAAAGAAGGAAAAAAAAACAGAACGATTATAGGCTCAGTTTTTTTTCCTTTTGTGTTGCGGAACCTTAATAAAGTAAATGTACCTAAATATGAATAACGTGTACCTATTGCTGAAATATGATATTTAGAAACATTTCATTTATTACGGACTGATCTTAAGAACATTGTTTTTTTTTGACTGGCTCGGTGGAACAGTGGTTAGTGACTCAGGTTCAAAACCTACGGTTCCAAGAGTCGTGGGTTCGATTCCCACTCGGGACAAATATTTGTGTGACGAACATCGGTGTTTGTTCCGTGTCTGGGTGTGTTATTAAATATATTTAAGTTTATTTGTGTATCCACTGTTGATCCTGATTTCCGTAATACAAGTGCTTAAGCTACTTACCATGGGATCAGATCAATGTATGTGATGTTGTGTAATATTTATTTATTTATTTTATTATTAATCTACAGAGTATGTTATTATGAGAGGGACAAAGTTTGGTGCGGCCGCCTTGCAGCGTGATGTGCTATGAATCTCACAAAAGTAGGTGAAGAGCTTTATCCGAACAGTGTCGCAGGTCCCCTCACCGCTCCCAGCTTTATCTAGCGAAACTTTTGCAAGTACGCAACCGGTCTGAAATAAAAGTTCCAAGATAAGTACATCAAGTTATACACAGTCGGGACTTATCCCGCCGGACCGTTAGTTAAAATTGCATCGTTTTGTTACGAGCTAAGTAAAGTAAGTACAGTGCTTAGTGGTACTGGTATTTGGAGTGAGCTGCGGAAGTTAAATGAAGTTCAGTGTAATTACTCTCGGAGAGGCGGTTAAGTTGGCTTGGCTATGGTGACAGTCGCAGCCTTCGCTCCCCCTGTTTCTAATTGTGCCCAATATTAATAATGAAACACATTGAGCTTCTGATAAAGGAACACACGCGCCTCTTGTATTGTCTTCCCTATAAGTATTTTGACTTCGGCGGTTCTTAAGTTGTGTATAAGTACTTTAGGCCGCGTGTTGCTTGAAACATCGTTCATTTATTTAAGAGCAGTTAGATCTATGTTAGAGTTCGGTGAGAAAGTAATATTTCGCTTGAAATGTTTTTGTAGGCTTTTTCTTTGATCAAATCTTTTTTTAGCTAAAGAATAATAATATTATTTATAGATACGACTGGCATAACCGCAACAAACGCGGATAACTTCATAATACAACCATTAATAATAGTCCTTATCACGATCCATTTGACAGAGGTTTGCCTATACTAAATTATTAGGGGAAAAATTACCTTCCTATCGAAATTTTCTGCGCGTTCAACTCATATTTTATGTAACGATCTCATAGGAAACGACCAAGGATAATTTTAGCAAATGGGTATACTTGCCCTTCTGAGAAAATATCCCAGTAACATTTACCTACTTAGTATTTATTTTTCTAGCGTTTTGTGTTTAGACTAGTCATCTATATGGTCTACAGTCTACATTGTAGTTCATGTGTTTTCATTCGATTGATGTTTTTTAAATAAAATGTGCGTAGTAAATTTGTTCTACAGTTTGACAATTTTAAGTATAAATATTTACCTGCCTTTAAGTGTGAGTTTTGTAAATAAGATTATAGCAATTTCACCTTGGGTCCTTTTAACAACAATATTTTTAAAGGCGCTTCGTTATACCAATTACTTGCGGCTTAAATGATTTTTAAAGATATATGTACACGTTGTACCTAAATCTTTAAAATAATTTTCATCACATTTAAAAAATTAATTGATAGCAATATTTATTGGAAAAATAATATTAATGAAGGCAGATTGAAAGAAAGCCGAGATATTTTTAATTACCTACCCACATACAAAAAGATGGAAAATTACTATTTAAAATAAATAAGTTTTTATTTGACCTGAATTTAATAAACCAATCGTAATCAAACATTTAAAAGTTGTACGCTCTAAAGAGTATGAAAACCTATAGACTCTACCTAAAGTGAGAAAAATGCAACGGGATAGGATAATATTCCACTTATTATGTAAAAATACTTGGAAAAATAATCCTACTGGTACTGCCGACCTCAACGTGCCTTAACTTGGCCTGAATGTCGTGTTCCCTGATTCAAACAAGAACTCGATTGAAACTAACTTCATACGCACAATGAAAGTTTCAAACTGTTAGAGGAATTCCGTTAATAATGCCATGTCAGGCAATCCATACTCGTTTACTAAGGTTCAGTCATTTGACATTCACAATAGTCCCTTTTGAACCTGTCAACCTCGCCCTGAAGCCTGCCTAGATGCCGTTTCAAGACCCGTCCAGTAGGGCATAAATGTGATTTTTTCCACATTATATTGTTTCATTCGATAAAACTAATAAACGAACGAAGTCGCGGGTTGAAAGCTAATATCAAATACATCCTTCAGAATTAAAAATATGTTTCTTTTTTATTGGAAAGGATGAGTCTGAAACCGGAGTACCAGAACACTTTAAGTTTATTTTTCTCCCCGTGTTTGGTCGGAACACCTGGAAGATGTTCGCCAGAAACTCGATATATCGAATCCCATGTGGGTATACATTCTATGTATGACGTACAACCTCAGTATATCAGTTATCTAAGGGCGTATATATCGACGTAATATGTCGACGTATTTGTGTCGACTTATATCGTGATGACAACGCCGGATGAGACCGTTTACTAAGCCAATAAATACGTACAAACAATGACTAGTGCTCGGCAACTGGACATAAAAGGAATTATGTATTATTTCCGCCCGCGACTTCGTCCACGTGGCAACCCTATTCCCGCGGAAACTCCGGGATAAAAAGTAGCCTATGTGTTGTTCTGGGTCTTCAGCTACCTGCATACCAATTACATCGTTATCGGTTCAGTAGTATTTGCTTGAAAGAGTAACAAACATTCATCCACAAACACAAACTTTCACATTTATAATATAAGTAGGATTAACGATATTATATAGGATCTCTTGATATATTATGCTTACAGATTTAGAGCAGATGAAGGGGGAATTAGTACCCTCTCTTATTACACCACTGATTTTGTTATAAGTATTTACAAAATGTGACACTTTGGACTTTTTTGGACCGTACTGTTTTATGTCGTGGGTATAAGAGTTAATACCGAACTGCCATTGTTTTACCAAACGTACGTGTTGACTGTACGTAGATCGAAGAGGGGTAAAATGTAGTTGATAGTTTGCGTCTATTGTGTGGGGGACAGTATTAATAATATGATCATGGACTTCCGCTAGTCAGCACCAGTAGTTGGCATTCTCTCAACGCGCCGCTGTTTGGCCGCCGAGAGAGCAAACTCGCGCACCAGCCGCATTTGCAATTCGTTTGCGGACTGCGAAATACTCAGCACCCAACCGAGTCTTTTGTAACCGGATTTCTCGGTTAACGACCCAGATTTTGCATATTTATGCAGTTTGGTCACACACAATTTTCACATCTGTAAGTGCCTGCTTGGTTTTCCACATAAGTGTGCCAGACTAGCGAAGCGAGTATTTACCTATTTTCTGCAAAGAGTGCAGTGCATGCAGATGCTAGACGCAAGTTAATAATAATAATAATAAGTTTTTTCAATTACCCAACCAGCCAATAAATATAAAGAAGTCTAGGTACTTGGCATAGCCCGTTCCTAACTTCTATAATAGAAAGAAAGAAAGAAAGAAAGAAAACATTTATTGATCACATACATTTACAAAGTTTAACAAACACACATACAGTAGATGTGATCAATAGGTTCTGCCTCAGCATGTGCTGCAGCGGCTGCTAGGCCGCTACAGCGCTGATATTCTGGCAGAACCTTTATAATTAAAAAAAAAAATACATATACAAGATACAAGAAAATAGAAATAAAAGTCAAGAACAAGAAGTTATAGTCTAACAATACAAATATGTATACATATAATAAAAACAGATAGAACAGAAATAAAAACAAATAATGGTAAGGACAAATAGAAGATAATACCGGTTGTAAAACTGAGAAAATAAGATAGACCCGAAATAATAATAATAAATGTTAAGTTCTGGCCGGCTGTTAAAGCACGGTAATGAAAACTATTATGACATGTAGATATTGCTTTCAAAAAATATATGTAGCTATGTATATTACTATAATATGTATATTATCAAGCATTTGTAATTAAACTCAAGTATACGATCGTAGGTATGTAAATTTTATATTTTAGTGCTAAATCTAAAGGCTTTTGCGTAAAACAATCATAAAAAATAAACTTGACATTGTTTTCAAGTTTATTTTTTATGATCGTTTTAATCCCACTCGTATTATAAATAATGTTTAGATCAAAAATTCATCCTGTAATATAATATACAGTAATACAATGTGAAATTGAACAGATTTCGTATTGTCGATTACATTACTTCGAATTCTCTTTGAAGCCACATCTTTATGTAAAGTATTGAAAATAATTAAGCTCTGAAAATGATGCCAATCTAACAGTGACATGGGAATCCCAGATTAACAATTGCCCTTAGCCGGGGAACGAGAAAATTAACTTTTAAATGTAAATTTTACGAGGAAGTCATAACGTGAAAGCTGCCGCGGTTAGCTCTGATTTATTGCAGTTGGAATTGAAAGTGTTAAAGGAGTTGCAATCTGAAAAAAGTTTTAATAGGTAGCTCTTTAAAGAAATATAAATCATGACGGTAAAGCTTGTTCAACTTTCTCAAAGTGACATAACATTAGGGATCATCCACTTGAGTGTTCGTTTAATGAGTCTCCTCATTTCTCTCCTTCTAAATTTCATAATATTAACGAGATTTGACCTTGTTAAACTTAGTAGCGCATGCAAACTACAAAATAACGGCACAAATTACGAGTAGGCAAATGACTAAGGAGTCGTATAGCACAAATTATGTGGTTCAGCAGTAGATAATGATAAAGATAATTTTATTTACATAAACAACATGTGTGTCACAAAACATTTACACGTATGTAGAGATGGTACATAATTATTGAATTAAAAAGCGTCGATGGTCGAGTGGTTAAGATCGTTGCTTGCCATGCGAGAGGTCACCAGTTCAAACCCCGCGAGGTACCAATGTGTTTTTTAAATTTGATACAACCTGGTGTCAAATTTTTTAAACTGCCCGTAGGCCTCTGACATGGCTTCACACATCGTTGAAAAATTTCTCAGATGTGCTGGTTTCCTTACAATGTTTTCCTTCACCGTTAAAGCGTCGAATGATGGTACATATGAATTCCAAATTTGAAAAACACATAAACATGGATGTTTGCATTGGTTGTATGTTTCTGGTTACATTGATACCACAGTTGTCCAAGGGTATAATTTTGTCAATAAAGTAGTTATTAAAGGCTTCGGCTATTCGTTCAGGATCCGTTAAATGTTATTATAGGCTACATTTGTCTTTGATATTGAGTTTTTTGGGACACTTAATCTCACTTTATTTATTATATGCCATGCCGTTTTTTATTTATTTTACGATGTTTTCATTTTTTATATATTCTGAGATCTTTTTGTTAATGAAACAATCTTTTTTGGCAGATTTGAATATTTAATGTATCTTAATTTATTAGCTTTTGTTGGTTGTAATCTATATTTCCATAGTTTTATTTTTGCTACATATTTTTATACCGCGAGAATTTCACTTTGGCTTATTGATAACTTTTATTGCGATTTTCTTTTGTGGAAAGCATAAATTGTAAAAAAACCTAAAATCATCAATAAAATATCTATATGCGATACTAGGGTCTGTACAATCATATATTTCCGAGAATGATAAACTCGAATACATTCAGTGAATTTTTTATATTCTCTGAACTGTATTTCCCAAAGATTTTACGCCAAAGCTTGAGCTTCGTAATTTTTTTTAGGTACTTTTTTTTGGATCTTTATTAACTGCGCTGTGTGATCGGAAAGCCCCAATTCTAACACTGCGGTCTTACAAACTTTTTTAAAATCATGGGCAAACATGAATTACTTACTAATCCTGTTGGTTGTTTTGAAGCCATTTTTAAATTATAATTTAACAATAAACATTCTAAGTTCAATACCGATGAATTATATGACTGTGTGTTGAAACCTCTTAGCAGTTGCAGATTTGTAATTGCAAGACCGATATTCGAAGTTAGGTTCTTTATCAACACACCGTCACCAAAATTTTTTTACACACACTTTGAGTTGGTTTTGTCGAAATAAAGTTGAATCATTTGATTTTCATGATGGTTGCAGTCAAAAAAATAGTTTTTTATAGGGTTGTTTAAGGACAAAAAAGTATTTAGTAGTCACTGTCACTAGAAAAAATCAGTTTGCTTGTTTATTAAGAGTTTGAATAACACTGGTACATAATATACACTGAGTTTAGTTACCGAGAATGCACTTTTTATGTGGAAATAACCATGAATACTATTTTTAATCACCTTTAAAACGTAGACATTTGTTTATCCTACGGCGCCACCTAGCGGAATCCCAAATAATGATGTTCTTAATTGAACATCATAATCCCAGATAATGATGTCCTTTATTTAACTTGGCTACAAAATTAATTGGAATGTTGTTACAAATCGAACCAAACACGACGACGTGAAGTAAGAAAGAAAGAAAGAAAGAAAAAAAACATTATAGACCAGATACAATAACATAATTTAAAAAACAAACACACGTACCATAAAAGTGATCAACAGCTAGGTCGCTACAGCGCTGGTATTCTGGCAGAACCTTTGAGTGACTATACAATACAAACACATAAAACAAAAAAATTAAATGCATAGAGACAATGACAAAAACAGAAACGTTACGCTAGGGAAGAATTTACAGCCTTACAATACTAAATCTAATTATATTAAATACATTCAACTAACAATAATATATTTTAATCATCAGGAGTGGAAACGACTTAAAAAAAAAACAATTTGCCAAGAAACGCACTTTATTTTTAGTCTTCAAATTATTTCAACACAAATTAACATTAAAAATGGAGGTAAAACGAATTAACAAAATCTAGGCAACTCTAAGTACACTACAATACTGATTGCTAGCTTATTTACACAATTACGGATCACAAAACTAAATGGCTCGCATGACCGGTATCTTAATAACGATTCCGATGCGCATGAATGCGTTTTTTTTTTCAATTTTTTAATAAAATAGATACTTAATAATTATGACAAATAAATCTAATTTAAAGTATGTGTCCGGTCCGACCGTGTCCAACCCACACGGTCAGACACGGGTTTGTGTCCTCGCCATAGCGCTTCAAGCCGAACCTTTTCTTCAACATTTATCGCTAATGGAAGATGACGTCACCGTGGCTTAACAGGTAATATGCGAGAAAAAAATCGACGGCTTCAGTCCATAGCTGCTAGTCTGGTGTTATGGTAATGCACGCCTGGGGGCGATTCCCAAAAGGACAGCTTAAAAAACATCCTAATTTCAATAGAGAAGATGGTTGGAGTGTACCACCTGCTTGGGATCCTATCATGAAGACCATAATATCCCAAGCCCGTCAAAAACAACAACATATTGCAAGACCTAACAATGTTGTGAGTTCTGTATGCGTGAATCGAAACACACAAAATATCACACCAAATGACGGTAGTAATTAAACTCACTAATAAATACACCTGTCAACTTTAGTCTTAACCGTGACCACGAGCGCTGTAAAGAGCTCGAAACGTCGGATCTCTAAATAATGTTTAGAATATCAATACACGCGAGTTTAATCCGTAAAATTAGTTTTATTTCAAATGTGTAGTGCTCGCGCAAATAAAAATAGACAATACTAGCTGTTCAACTGTTAAATTACAATAGATACTTTGTTTGATAATAGATTCACGGATTCAAGAAGGTTTTGTAATCATTTTTTACATGTTTCAACTTCTGATCCATAAGTATACCAAATGTACCAAACTTACTTAATGGAAGTACTTCATACAGTTCTCAATTTATTTCGCTCATATGAAATTTACCGATACATAAAAAAGTTTATAGTAGCACAATCTGCCGCCGTGGAACGCTGAAAATTAGGCCGTGAGTATTATTTGCTCATCGGATTAGCAAGCTGAAATAGCAGTGGGCTGGCCACATGAGCCGTAGAACCTACAACCGCTGGGGTCAAAGGTCGAATGGATACCGCGTCTCGGCAAACGTTGTGTGGGTCGCTCTCAGCCCTGTAGCGGTACCATGAGTTGGCTATCGAAAACCTACGTACGTTAAAAACCTATCGAGTTGATTTTTTCATACGTCCGTTTTTAATTCTTAGCGTAACCACCAGAAGCGCTGCACAAGTTTTTCATAGACATATTTACGTAGGCGATATCGAGTCCGTAACTTTTAAACTCATGGTAGCGCTACTGGTGGAGTGATGATCTGCTCCGGACGGCTGGTGGGAGCTGTACGAGAGTAGCCGAAAATAGACGGAGGTGGCAAGCTTTTGATGAGGTCAATGTCCAGCAGGCTGATGATAAGTAATATGAAATATTCTCGGTACTACTATTTATACCTACTCCCAATTTTGGTTAGTCACAGAAAAGCATGCAAAAAGTTTTTATTAGTCCAGTCCAGTAAACATTTGCTTAAACGACTTTGTTCTTATTCCTTTTTAGTTTTAAATGGCTTTAAACTTGCTTAAGCATTCACAATTTCTTTAGCGCACCGAAGCAGTTCGAAGTTGAACAATAATGGTAATCTATAAGTCACAAGGCGGCTCTATGGCTCCTAGATTGGGTTAGTTCGCAGTTATTGATTCCGACGATTGTTACCTTCAACTCAAACTTTATGGACGTTCTCATAATAGCGTATAGGTGCTGCTGTACTTCTACTCGTAATAACCATCTACTATTCTTACTTCATATGAACATGGTTGAAGTCTGAATGTTTCAAAACTAATTAGCTAGATATGTTAACTAAATGACAGGTATCTTTTGTGAAGCAATCAAAACAATTATTATCTGAATATGCCCAAAAAAATGGTGCAAAATAATGATAATGAATTGTTTTGTTGACGCAACTAGTAATAAGCGTTAACTTCTATGCAAATACGATTGACTTTAATTAAAAAATTTACCATTTTCATACAGATTATGCAACGCATGTATTATGTATAAGTATATGTAAACATCTCTTGCTCAGGTAGGACGCAAAATTTTAGAATGGAATTAGTAATTTGCTTGGCCGGCTATACTTACCAATGACTAATACTAATCACTCCAGCCTAAATGGCAGTTTGCTCTTAAGCTCGGACGCAAATTACGCTATCGATGTTACAATTAATAAGCATCGTTACTTTAAACTTTACTTAGTGGAAGTGAGGTGAAGCAAGTTTTAATAAGGGTCTCTCTGGGTCATTACAGGCTCGTAGCAGTAATTGTCGGGGGCGGCGGGGCCCAGCACTTAACGACACTTCTGGTTGACGTGGCCGCTCCTTCGCACTGCCGTTTGTGTTTGAATAGCTTTGTGAAATAAATTAATGCAAGTGCGGTACTTTGTTTCGCCGCACGAACAATGTGTTCTCGTTCAGAAAGTGCTCAGCTTTTTAGGCCTGGAAGCTTTGTTCATTACATGTCTAATTAAGCTTTTTTATTCAAGAAATACGCGTGAAAGTAGCATGTACCTAAATGGTAAAAACTTAAATTTAGTATGAGTAGAAACAAATTTAGTCGAAAAAGCGCAATTTTGGAAAAATCATATTAAATAGACTAAAATTGTTAACTAATGTTTTTGTCTTTCAAGTATACATAAGTAGGTACATGAGACAGGGGGCAATTAATAAAAAAAACATAAATTATTGAATCAAAACAATCTTTTAACTGTTAGGATTTTGATTATAACAATCTTTAATTATTAATGTCCAACTCTATATTTATTATGTAGATCTATATAATATATTTAGTTTCATACTTCGAAAGGGCTGTTATAAGTTTATGCACCTACCCTGCTATCAGTAGAACTATCAACGAAAAGTTAAACTGTTTTTTGATCGGAACCGCAAGCTTTGAGAGCATTTCATCAATCACTAGTATACGTATCAATTACGGGTAAAGTTCGCTTACAGCATCGAAAGTCATCAAGCATGTTGGGATAATTTTGGATGATAAGTCCCGTCGACCTAACAATGTAGATGCATAGCTATAACATGATATAAAATAAGATGTTCTGTACATGGATCATAATTATATGTAGGTACTTATTTTGATAAAAAAAATATTATAGGAGACCTTTATCAACACAATAGTACCCAAAACAATGACTTTTGATTTTTATGACAAATTGTCTGTGCAGAAAATCCGGTCTACATGTAGTATTTTAATGTTTGGTTCATGTCAAACAGTTCATAGACAAAAAATATGATAATTTAGGGAGTCACGTCAAACTTTCTGGACGTTTATATATTAAAAAATGCTGCATAAAGTTTTTTTTAACACGGAAGAAGTCGTTGGCACAGCTAGTTCAATAATATGTTTCCTTGTTGGACAATGTAAGGTTAACATTAAAATAGAATAAGATACATGGATCAAGTGGGCAGATCAAAGGGATTATTAAAATCGTTATAGTATGTACCCACTTACTTTTGTATATATTTGTGCTTTTAGTATAGGATCGCTTCATTCATCCCTTTAATGTGCTTACTATCGCCAACTGTGATATACAAACGCACACATAACCCGATCAGAAATAATCCGCGCTTATAAATCATCAATCCTATAAATCGCACTTCATGCAGAATATGTAAATTAATTGTCCATAAAAATGCAGAGACACAACGGCAGCCTATAAACATTTTACATGTGTTCATTGCCATTAATGATTTATAACCAACGACTTGTTCGAGTCATTGTTTTTTTGATATTGCATGCGATAAAAGGCGATCAAAACTGTCCATTGAGCGTGAAAGGCTATATAAATTGTGACTGTGACTACGAAGTTGTGTATTATATTAAAAGTATGATTTTAGACTTTCGCGTTCCATTACACTAAATATTAGTCTTAATGAGTCTACACGCGTTATTAGGAGTAGCAAATACATAGATACTTATGCCCGACGTTTCGACTGGGTTACATCAATCGTGGTCGCGAGCGGACTGAAACGTCGGGCAGAAAGTAGCTATGTATTTGCTACTCCTAATAACGCGTGTAGTGGGTCTACAAAACTAAAGACTAATATTTAGTGTAATATTAAAAGTGTTCCTTAATTTTACCCATTATTTTTTGGGAAATGTAGTAAAAGTTACAAGGCCGTTAAGGTGAAATAAAAGACTTCCGTCTATGGGTAGGTTAGGTTAGGTTGTATATTCAAAATGTTTGTTGGTCAGTAAAAGAATACTAAATAACACAATACACAGAAAATAATTATTTTCCCAGGGGAACCGACGAGCGGAATTGACTTTCTGTTTTCATTAAAGAAGCAGTAAATTCAAACACGTACTTGATTACATTGCTTCAGAAATCAGTGGGGCTACCATGAGTTTAAAACTTACGCACTCGATATCGCCTACGTAAATATGTCTATGAAAAACTTGTACAGCGCCGCTGGTGGTTACGCGAAGAACTAAAATTGGCCGTATGAAAAAAACAACTCGATAGGTTTTTAACGTAAGTAAGTTTTCGATAGCCAACTCATGGTAGGCCGTCAGTAATTAGAAACAGAACTTTAACTCTCATACGTGCATGTCGCAGTCATATGGTTGAATCTGCAATTTGAATGAACGACTAGTGCGTTCATTGAATGACGACATTCAATTTCATCACTAAGCCGAACTTAAATTGTATAAGCGTCCAGTCGACCTCCATGAATGAAATGAACTAGTAATTTTTCATCAAAACTAATATCTCATCAACTACTGGCACAAATATCACTGTGTGAAAATATTTTCTGGTAAATTGTCGACATTGTTTTACGCTCGTATTTATCTGACTGATATCACGGTAATTAGATAATATTACCGTGCTAATATGGGGCCTGTAGTTGAGAGTATCATAAATATTTCCCATCGTCGAGCTTTCAATGTAATTTGTAAATAGAAATTGTGCCAGTTACACCTATAAACCAATATCGTCCCATGTTAAAAATAGTCAACCAGGTGTATAAGTAATAGTGAATATTTTCGCAGTTTCCCAGTAGAATGCCAGTTTTAATAATTTAAAACTATGCAACGATTTTTGATATGGAATTTTTAATAAATAGATTAAAGAGGTTGTTTTTATGTGAAATTCACCGAAACGAATCGAGGGCGGGATATAAGTATTTTATACACCGTGAAATTTGAGTGGTTATTTTCCCGTAGCAGAACAATTTACCTTTAGTAAAACAATCGAATCATGCACAATATTCCTTGAAAAAAATTTTATCTTGTAAAATTTTCAAAATAATAATTTTCCAACACGAAAACGAGAGAAGTTATCGTTGTTTTTTAAGATGTGACGTAATCAGGTCCTGCTTGCCGCATGAAATCGATGCTTAAAGCTAAAGAAGCTCTACGCCCTAAGTAATAAAGTGGTTCTAACGTACTTTTGAGTTTCGGTTATACCTTTCGTAAAACCGGCATTTATTGATTTTAATAAAAAATAACTGCACAGATCTATTGTGCTACTAAGGTAGAATCATTTTGCTGCGGTAAAACTACCACTAAAATTTCACGGTGTATAAAACAGTAACTGTTTATTTGGTAAAATGTTAACAGTTAAAAAATTATCCGAATAGGAATGGCTTATCTAGTTGACTTGGTGATATTGAGGAAGCATTAGTAAGTATACTTTTCATATTTTAGATTTGAATGCGATTAGCACAGTAAGCTTTTAATAGTTTCGCCCAAATGACTCAACCTCTCAAAGAATGATGCACTGTCTTACCGTAATTGTGTAATGGAATGTAACAATTTGCTTGCCTCAAAAGCTATTTTGCGTAATTGATAATGCAACAAAGTCCGCGGCAAGTTGGTGTTTACTGGCGCGTGCCAGAGTGTGCCCGTGACTCGCTACAATTGGTCTAATTTCTGCTAAATGCTCCGTTTTGAGCGCTGTTTATATTCCCATCTGATATTCCGATTAGGTATATGATTTGTTTTGTTAAATGAGCTACTTACTATGGCTAGTTTTTCAGCAGTGTGTGTAGAGGTGAAGTTTCTGTAGCATCATCACCGGACTTTCGGGCGAGGGTTACGTATCAAAATAACTAAAGTTGTTTCGACTACTGTCGATTCAACTATGCTCGACTCACCTAATGTTTGAAATACCTAATGATCGTTTTACATAATTTCATAATAACTAATGCACGCAATCCCTAATGCACAATTCGTCTACGCTCGACTCACCTAACCTTTATTCGTCTACGGCTTATTCATCTACGCTTTATTCACCTAACGGTTAATTCACCTAACGTTTAATTCACCTAACGGTTAATTCACCTAACGGTTAATTCACCTAAGAGAAGAGAAGAAGAAATTTACCCTCGGTCTATAATACGTAAAGGTATAGACAGAAGCAAATAGATGCAAACTCGACACGTAGTCTTGGCTGTCCTACCCCTACAGTGTAATTCAAGCCCGCGTAGGCATGGAGGGGCGAGGCGGCCAGCAGGAGGTTTCAACACTCGCTGCCGCGGCTGAGGATGGCCAGCAAGCCGAAGCTGTGGTGGTGAGCGAAAACCATTCTGCGACGATAAGCTCGCGTGGGACCGCGGGAGCAACGCAAAGCCTGAACCGTGACAGAACCCATGCATGCAATATTCATGATTTCTGTATGGCCAATATTTCTAAACAAGTAAGTAAATGAATTGAATAAAACACAGAAATCGTATAATTATAATAATAGCATAGATCGGGGCAGGTGTCATAGTCCTTCCCATAGTCCCGGTTACCCTGTCCACCAGCACCTCAACCCAATAGACCAGATTCTTTGTTTTTCCACTCAGTGCAGGACTATGGCACTGGCCGGGGGTTGTCCTTGGCTGCATTTTATACTGTATACATGGATAATCGTCGGCTGGTGCCACATAACATTTAACATTATACAAGTCATTAAAGGGCCCCTACGTGTCGGCTTTGGCCCCACACACGCCTTCCAAAAATCCGGGACTCTGTAGTCCCGAGAAATTGGCAATGACTGATAATAATATTAATAATATAATAATATCTGTGACATTTCCACTCACGTTCACCTGACCGGAAACACCGGTTTTCATCACACAAATATTTGTCCCAAGTGGTAATCGAACCCACGCCTCTTGGAGGTTTAGTAAATCTGGGTCACCAACCACTGTTCCACCGAGCCAGTCAAATAGTAGGCAAGTTGTTGATTACATACATATACATTATGTCAAAAGAACATTAGGTTAAAAAACCATTAGGTTAATTGGTTTTTTGTCCAATCAATTTTAGATTAAACGAAATTATATGAGTTAAGCATTAGGCGACACGTGCATTAGGCGTAATGATTTTAGGTGAGTCGAGCATAGTGGAATCGGCAGTTAGTTATTTTGATACGTAACCGCGGGCGAGCGCTCTCTGGCTCTCACCCCTACACTGGTTTTAGCGCACATATATGTCCTGCACAATTCTAATTATGATCTTATTTTTAAGTATCTATCTAAAAAAGAAAGCGTTATGCTAATTCGACATACCAACCTATTCCAGGCTTGCTCTAGCAGGTGTATTATACAGCCCAAAAACCTAATTTATAGGAAAACATGTCATTCAAATGTATTACTTATTTACCACATCAAGTATTATTGCTCCCTAAAGCTACAAAAGGCACATACCAAAAAAAACTGTTTCAGCATTTAAAACAAATTTCGATACCAGTTGCATGCTGTTCAATTTTTCGATTCCGCTGATCCAGCAAAAGGTCCAAATTTACGATACATTTTCACGATTTATATTTTAACGTGAAACTCTCGGTATCGTTGCGTTTTTTGTTCTGTGTTATGACAATAACGATTGCAGGGTTAGATTTTTGTAACTAAATTTTAGTATTTAATTTATATTGAACTAGCGACCCGCCCTCGCTTCGCTTCGGGTATATCTCTATCTCATAATTTAACAATAGATTTGTGCAGTTATTTTTTATTAAAATCAATGAATGCCGGTTTTACGAAAGGTATAATAACCGAAACTTTAAAGTACGTTCGAACCACTTTATTACTTAGGGCGAAGAGCTTCTTTAGCTTTAAGCATCGATTTCATGCGGCAAGCAGTACCTGATACGTCACATCTTAAAAAACAACCATAGCTTTTCTCGTTTTCGAGTTGGAAAATAATTATTTTGAAAATTCGAAAAAAAATTTTTTTTCAAGGAATAATTTGCATGATTTCATAGTATTACTAAAGGCAAATCGTTCTGCCACGGGAAAACAACCACTCAAATTTCAAGGTGTATAGCTGTGCACGCGACTTTGTTCGCGTGGACTACAGGATTTTGATTTTTTTTAACTTAAAAGTAGTCTTCGTTACTCCTTAACAACTTTATCATAAATTCCCTAAATTATGGCGCCTACCTACCCTCTAAGTTTGAAACGTGATCAAATACTAACTTGAAGTCTTAGTAACACTCAGTTTAAAAAAAAAACATCAAAAATCATTTCAGTAGCTATGGCGTCATGCGCTTCTTGACACGATCACGCTAGATATCCGCAGAAATGAGGAATTTTCCCACCGTAAAAAGTAGCCTGTGTCCGTGTCTAGTCCAAATCCTATTTTTCAATTAACCAAGTCTTATAAAAATCCGTTCAGACGTTAAGGCGTGCATGAGGTAAACTATTAAAACAAACGATTAAATATCACTAACTTAATTAGTTTTCTGCCTACTGCCTACGCCTTAAGTACGATAGCATGAATATTAATAGCCTATATCCTTTTCTTGGTTAGGTACTATCTATCTCCTAACTAAATTTTACTGGGAGTACTAGACTCCCAGCATAAAAAAAAATCGCTAATTCAATACAGTTTTCTGCCTACTTCCTAAATCCTACCCCCTAAGTACGATGACGTGATCATTTTGATCTTATATCCGTTTTTAGATAACCATCTATTACCCTAATAAATTTCATCAAAATCTGTTTAGCCGTTTAGACGTCAAAGAGCAAAAGTCCTAACAAAAACGACAAATAATCACTAACTCAATTTAGTTATCTGCCTACTGAATACCAAGAAAACGAAATATATAACCTTCTATAAGACTCAAGCATCCAAACCCCTAATACCTAAATTATAAAATACAAATGCATACATGCGGCACTAAAGATACCTCACAATCCCACTCTCAATGTGACTGTCCACTTTTAGATCAGGTCAAATCTATTAAATATTTGGGTGTAATCATAGATGAGAACTTGTCTTACAAAATTCATATTTCTTCACTTGCTGGCAAAATCAGGAAAACTATTTACATAATGAAATCTTTAAGGAAGTCAGCATAAAAGAACATACTTACCATGGTCTACTACGCAATGTGTCAATCAGGACTTCTGTACTGCATATCGGCCTGGGGAGGGGTAGTCAAAATAACCCTCATCGAAATAGAGCGTGCGCAACGAGCAGTCCTTAAAGTAATGTTAGAGAAGCCATTCCGATACCCCACGGATGAGCTTTATAAGGAATGTGACCTTCTCCGAGTGCGCCAGTTATACATAGCTAAGGTAGCTTCCGCTAAACACAAAGAAGTATTAAAATCTCCCGACTTTCCGAGACTATCATCGCGTAGGACATTTTAAATTACCTCTCCCTACAATCCGAACAAGTTTTGCAAAGCGTGTTCTACCATACTCTCACATATTTTTGTAAAATAAATAGTGTCACAAATAAAACAATCTGTTCACCTATCAGCCTTTGAATTGAATAAACATATCAAGATGTGGATAAAAGTCTCAACTACGATGAAACTGAAAATATCCTAATAGCCTACAACTAGATAATCATACTCACACAAACACACACACACACACACACACACACACACACACACACACACACACACACACACACACACACACACACGCACGCACGCACGCAGGCACGCACGCACGAGCACACACACACACGCACACACACACACACACACACACACACACACGCACGCACGCGGGGTACTTAAAAACATAAACCTATACCTATTTATAATTATTAATAAAATTACCTCTATTTTCTATATTTCATTTAAGCCACTCTATGATTGTAATAATTAATATTAATCTGTACTGAACCCGAACAATTTTATGATGTAATCGTTCTGGTTCCTGCGATACAGGCCTAGAGCCTAGTGCAGTGGCTGCTGCTCAATTATTTAAATAAGCAGGTTTACACGAACATTGTGAACTTTATTCATACATAACTAAAATCCAACTGTCAACTAGAATCTATGTAATTGTGTTTAATTATTTTAGCTTCAAGATACATTATGCCACATTACCTGTATGAATCTGTATTTTTTATTGTAAACTTGTTTGTCTGTGAGATTATAATAAAGATTATTATTATTATTATTTATAACCTATAACCATTTCTAGGTTATCATCTATCACCATACCAAATTTCATCAAAATCCGTTCAGCCGTTTAGACGTCAAAGAGCAAAAGTCCTAACAAAAACGACTAAAGACCACTAACTCAATTTAGTTATCTGTCTACTGCCGACCCCCTAAGAACGATGGCATGATTGTTTATAGCCTATAACCATTTCTAGGTTATCATCTATCACCATACAAAATTTCATCAAAATCCGTTAAGCCGTTTAGACGTCAAAGAGCAAAAGTCCTAACAAAAACGACTAAAAATCACTAACTCAATTTAGTTATCTGCCTACTGCCTACCCCCTAAGAACGATGGCGTAATTATTTATAGCCTATAACTATATCTAGGTTATCATCTATCACCATACCAAATTTCATCAAAATCCGTTCAGCCGTTTAGGCATGAAAGAGTAACAGACAGACAGACAGAGTTACTTTCGCATTTATAATATTAGTAAGGATAATTACGTGATTGTGCTCAGTCTGGGTTAATATATTTTAAATATCAAATAACAATTATTACCAAGTAATTAACTGGTATGTTTATACTCCATTTGCTTTGTTTATTCCGGTTCGTTTAATTTATCCATATGTCGGCATGAGTCATCGCTCGCCTTCATTATAGAATGAATTATAAGCTGCACGTGCACGAGTCACGTCAAAGACCAGAGGGCCTACCATGAGTTGGCTATCGAAAACTTACGTACGTAAAAAACCTATCGAGTTGTTTTTTTCTTACGGCCGATTTTAGTTCTTCGCGTAACCACCAGCGGCGCTGTATGTACAAGTTTTTCATAGACATATTCACGTAGGCGATATCGAGTGCGTAAGTTTTAAGCTCATGGTAACCACACAGCTGCGTCATTAGTCACTCCCCCTCGCCGCTCGACTCGACTATAAAACGCGCTCACTGTGAACAGTGCAGGCAGTCTTGGCGTGGCACGGTGCACTCGTTGTACCGTTGCAATAGCTTATCCTAGACACCTTTGAATAATTAATTCGATTGACGAATTAATTATTATCATTAATTATAAAACTGCCGCTGTGCAATTAGTAATTAATAAATCAAACTCTAATTGTGGTTTATGTCTTGGGCATTTGCTACAATTACTATGATTATTCTTTGATAAAAGTGATGGCTATGGTTCTCATTATGGAAATTAATAAAGTATTAGCTCGGTTTCTATATATTATGTACCTGACGTATTATTCATTATTCATTATGTAGTAGTATCCCCGCTTCCTACACATACATTTATAGGTCGTAATAAAAAACAAACTGATAATAAAAATAAACCTGTTGTGATTCATTCGCACGATGGAATTTTTTTTTTCTGATCACCGATGAAACAAGTCCAGCTTGTAACCCTAGTAGAGGAAGATCCCAGAGCTGCCAGACGTCACTTATTTTCTGATGGACAAAATATATACTAGTGAGTAGTGGTGGGGTGTACTATGATCATATGACTAGTTGCTACCTTGACCAGACGGCCATTTTTCAGGTATGAATTAATCAAGGTACATAGAAACACTGCTCACCTCACTTAAATTCTGATAGCTGATTTTAACATATATGTATTTCACACAATATCGTTAAAAATCAGGATTCATTACTCTCAGACACATGCGGTCGGCGGTTTTACCTAACAGACGCTTTAAAGCTATGAAAAAAATTAATTAAGGTCACTTATTTTCTGATGCTTGATTTTTATAATTTTTATCGACGTCTGGCAGCTTTGGGATCTTGGACCTTAGGCACTAGGTCTAACTTTTTTTGCTGAAATAAGTCTTTATGGGTCTTCACGCGATATTAGGAGTAGCAAAATTACATAGCTACTTACTGCCCGACGTTTCGACTGGGTTACACCAATCGTGGTCGCGAGCGAACTGACTTTTTTAACATTTTTTTTTAACTTTTTTTGGTCAACATGCATCCTCTTTAGGTTTAGCCGTTTAAACAGTTTGTTGGTTTTCTACATGTTGGGTAATGTTTTGTTGATGATAATATAAACAAGATTGGAAATTCTCCTTAGATATGTTCTAGAGTTTTTGCCGGATGTATACTCTATACACCGTGAATTGAATGTGTGAATTTGAGTAGTTGTTTTCCCATGGCAGAACGATTTGCCTTTAGTAATA
The DNA here is from genome assembly GCA_039566165.1 of Maruca vitrata. Lineage (NCBI taxonomy): Eukaryota > Metazoa > Arthropoda > Insecta > Lepidoptera > Crambidae > Maruca > Maruca vitrata. Next base: position 10,575,607 of record CM076914.1, on the reverse strand, counting down.
CTATCAAATCATGCAAATTATTCCATGAAAAAAATATTAATTTCGAAATTTCAAAATAATAATTCACTAACTCGAAAACGAGAAGAGCTATCGTTGTTTAAGATGTGACCTATTCAGGTACTGCTTGCCGCATGAAATCGATGCTTAAAGCTAAAGAAGCTCTACGCCCTAAGTAATAAAGTGGTTCGAACGTACTTTAAAGTTTCGGTTATACCTTTCGTAAAACCGGCATTTATTGATTTTAATTAATTTAATGTAATTAATTAATTTAATGAATAATTTAATTGTATGATAATAAGGTTTTGGAATTGCTGTAGCGATCTCTGATTTGCCTTAATTTAGATACTTGATATTTTGCAAGGGACCATTGACATAATAACTTGTTATCATAATACCTGCCTGGAAAACCAGCCTTAAAACAGAGAGACGGACAGCAAAGTGAAATTCGTTTTGAGGTCCGTAACGCTAAAAAATAAGGGATTTTTATTTTAAAAAGAACCTCTACAAAAGCTATGCGGCTCGTTCAACGAACCAATTCGTTGCGGTAATAGCATTCAAGCGAAAGGTTACCCGATTCCCCGAGGTAGTCCACTCTCAGCACCCAGAAACTCAGCACCTGCAACTCCTGCAAGTGCCAGTGAAAATTAGTGTGGGAGAATTCTTACGTGTTTGTGAGGTAGCGGGCTCTCCGGAGAGACACCAGCGCTATTTTTTTTTTAATTCAACTCCCATGGTGGTCATTAAGGGTAATTAGTATGGGAGAACTTTTACGTGTTCATAGATTTTAATAAAACTTGGTATGGAGGTAGTTGGCACACCGGAAAGACACCAGCGCAACTTTTTTTTCGATATTAGTATAGGAGAACGTTGAAGGAACTTTCACTAATAAATAACAAATTTTACAAAGGATGTAGGTCCATTTTAATACATCATTGCTACTAAAAACTAGTATATGTATTTCTATTTATTCTGCAAACATTTCATCACTTTAAAGACTTGTTATGATTTTAATGTCTAACAAACATTAGCAGCAAGCACTAGGCTGCTTTATTGTAGGTGCTGAAAGTAGACTAAAATGTAAAAATACATTTGTGTCCACTTTCAGCACCTGCCAAAAATATCAATAGGTGCTGAGAGTTGACTAGGCTAGGTGCTGAGTGTGCAGGTGCTGAGTTTCTGGGTGCTGAGAGTGGACTACCTTCATCCCCCGACCGGGACTAAAATAATTTGATGAATGATGGTGTTTGTGAAGTGAATAGCTGGATGCCTATCCCGAGTGGTGTGCCTCAGGGGTCGTTGCTGGGACCGCTTCTATTTTTGATTTTTGTAAACGACATAAGTTCATGTCTGCACTCTTCCCAACTCCTATGCTTCGCCGATGACATGAAAATATTCTCCACGATATCCTCACAAGATGATATTGTTGCCCTTCAGGCAGATCTGCAGCGACTAGATCACTACTGCTACTGCAATCAGCTCGATCTGAATCCATCTAAGTGTTTTGCTGTTACCTATGGCCGGAAACGAAAGCTACAACCATCATCTTACTCGCTTAGAGGCACTGCACTTGAACGCAAAACTACAATTCGTGATCTTGGTATCATACACGACTCCAAGTTATTGTTCGACACTCACATAGACAGTATTGCGACCAAAGCGTGTCAAGCCCTCGGGTTTGTGATGCGTAGCTCCTTAGACTTTAAAAAAGCCAAAACACTCAAGATTCTGTATTGTACCCTTGTCCGTAGTCACATGGAATATGCATCGCAGATCTGGAACCCTAGGTACCAGGTTTACATATCCCGCCTGGAGAATATTCAGAAAAAGTTCTTGAAATTTCTATGTTTTCGCTTGAAGGATCCTTATAAATCTTCTGAATATCTCGACCTATGCAGAAAACATCATTTGCTCCCTCTGGAGCTGAGGCGTGAGATAGCTGACATATCATATTTATTTAAAATTGCCACTTCTAAAATAGACAGCCCCCAACTTCTCGCCAGCCTAGCATTTAGGACACCTAATAAGCCTCTGCGATTCAATCCATTAATCTCCCTTCCGAAGGTGAACACCAATTATAGGCAGAATAATTATTTATGGCGTGTGTGCGACGGGTTTAACAAGCTAAGTAAAGAACTCGACCTAGATCTCTTCAACACTAGCGTACCAACGGTTGGACGGCTTATGGGCAGGCGGTTCTTTGCATCGCAATAATCATAATCGGATTTTTGTTCTGTTTTTTTTTATTTTTATTTTTGTTATGTATAGGTAAAATTACAATGTGACTTTGAATGTGCTCTTAACTGTTGTTATTCTTTTATGTACTAAATTTTTATCTGTGAGGATCTATAAGTGATTTCTTAATTGTTATTATTATTATCCTATGTGAATAATGTAAATCCTGATCTTCCTAAAATAAATAAATAAATAAATAAATAAAATAAGCGTGACTGTCATAGACTTTGAACTTTTATTTAAGATAGCCCTTGATAGACTTGGATATCTTGATTGGTAGATGCTTACTTTTTTTTACATATTTTAAGTGTTAAATCATGCAATAAGTTTTAAAATTTAGAAAATCTTCAATCAACAACTCCACTTGCGATGGTGCAGTAAATTTTAATCTTAAATGCTTTTATCTTATTGGCTTCTAAAGCTAAAAGAAATGTACAAAAGTTAGATATAAGTCATGTTGTCGCAAAGTTTTCATAAAACATACCTCAACAATCACATACAGAATTTATCTCCCAGTGGTTGATAAATCAAACTTCCAACATATCCGTATACGGTACATCGTTCAACGCCAAAGCACGGCGACAGTAGTACAAATGGTTCCATATATGTCCCTTCTTTCATGTGCCCTTGTAACCATAACCGCGATAAATTCGGCGAACGTTTAACCGTTTCGCCTCTGTTCACTGAAGCGAGGAGCATTTATCATGAAAGCTATGTATGTACAAATACGTCTTTGCCGAGTATGTACCTTTATATAAAAGGTTGTAGTAGGTGTATATACGTACGTGGATCTATTTTATATGTCAGCTTAGCGTTCTCAAACAGAAAAAAAACCGTTGAATGATTTTTTATGGAAAATTATATTTACTTAGTTCGTATGACAATCGTACTCACAGCATCATAAGATCATAATTAACATCATACAAATTGTTTCGTAATAAACTATTAGAGTTGTCATACTAAAACAACTATCAATCCACATCTAGATTGAAGCTTAGGTTTTTCTTTGTAAATTAGAAACCGCACTTCATTCACAAGGAAAAAAGCAAAAATAGTCAAGTTAGGGATAAGTTAATAAATGGGTCGGCTGTTCTACTAAAAGCGTTTGCGCACTGCCCCCGAACCGTAGCGAGGAATGTTGCTCCTAAATAGCTTTAGCCAATTGCACACGAACTTACTTAACTCAGTACGGTAGGACCAACTAAATCCCGACCAAAAGCTCACATATCTAATCCATCTAATGCAATACGATGGTACTTTCTTGATAATTTGTTTAAACTGACCTTAGACTATTGCCAATTCTAAAATGATGTGGATACGTCATTCAATGTTATGTATCATTTAATGTGATTATACATTATTTAATGTTATGTACTTTACCTTATGAAAATTTCATTACATTATAGGTACCAACTAAGATTCCATATTAAAAAGTGGCGCAGTGTAATGGGTTCGATGCCGAATGATTCCGATTTGTGTACGGCGCAGTCAGGGGACACCAGTCACAACTATCTGTCCGGTGGTTGGTGAACGGTATACGGGTAAGCGACCCCGGCTCCTCGAGCTACTATTGACTCAGTCCAAATCATCCGAGGCGTTAGTAACCTTCCTCCCCTTTTTCTTCCCCCGTCATATATCATTGCTACTCGTGGGAACGCAATTGACCTTGTTAAAACAATACACAAGGCAGGATGGCGGCGACGTGGTCCACAACCCGTCACATCACGTTTCCAACAGAGGTGAAAAGTGGATCGCTGGAAGTGATCTCTGCCTACCCCTTTGGGAAAAAGGCGTGATTTTATGTATGTATGTATGTTGTATACGGCGCACAATAAAACTGTTATGTGTCATAAAGGGAGGCTCTTGAATAAGGCACATAAAAGTTAGACTTGGGTCCGCTGTACGCACTAAGCATGTTGTTTAGGGTTAGGTGGGCGCCTTCGCACCGTGAAAGGGAAACAAGTGTCAGGACCGTCTGTTGGAGTCACTCAACTTAAGTACCTCCTATTGCTTATTTAAATACAACTTGCATTGTCAGTTGAAATTCTGACCTGTTTTTTTATTTGGCCTTCGCATGACTTACTTGTCGGCCAATAAGATACCTACTCAGTGTACTATTAAATACAGATAAATATCTAAATATCTGGGACATTTCCACACACGGTCATCTGACCCAAAACTAAGCAAAGCTTGTACTATGGGTGTCAGAGACTGATATACATACATATATATTTTTAAATACATACTTAAATACATAATCACACCCAGACACGGAACAAACACCGATGCTCATCACACAAATATTTGTCCCGAGTGGGAATCGAACCCACGACTCTCGGAACCGCCAGCCAGGGTCACTAACCACTGTTCCACCGAGCCAGTCAAACAGGAGAAGTGAATAATTATTTAATTAATTGTAGCCTACATTCCTTCGCAGCTACGTTTGTTTTAAATTCTTCAATACCTGCGTACAAAATTTTATTAAAATCGGGTCAGTAGCTTTGACATGAAAGCAATATCCCCCAATTACGCCCGCCCTAATTGTTGGGGGTTGATATTTGAATTTAATAAACGGAAGCACTATTTGAGTATGTGCAATAACTTCAAAACACTGTCAAACACACACGTGTGTGTTCACCGTGATTTTCTAACAATTAAGGCCTCGGTGTACCGATTGGCCTACGCTTTGCTAATACATCATGAATTGTTAGTGATTCTCTCTCTCTCTTCTAAAAATTTATTTATTTGTTTATTAGACTACCGACATAAGATACAGCAGATTTAACTTAAGATTAAATAACTATCACTAACTTACAGCTAACTGTCCTTAAAATTATAGGTAATCACACCATACAATAAAAAAGAAATTAAATCCTAAACAGTGGTTAAAATAAACAAAAATCAAGAATTAATGTGGCCACGCTTATTTCATAAGCAGCTAACTATAGGTAAACGAGAAAGAAATAAATGAATTAATACCAATTCAAAAAAATATTAATCCAATAATTATTAATATTATTAATTAGCACAGCGTTCGGTGTGTCGAGGACCCAAACCGCATTAGAAGCATCAATAGCTTTTGGTTGTGTATATACTCAGGGGCTATATATATGTACTACAAAGAGAAAGGTCCCTTGTTTATTGAAGCGTTCAATGTCGATACAATCGATACAATATATGTACTTGTATCGACTTAGATATGTCAAAGTCGCCTTGCGGCAGTGCTTAACTCATATAATTCTGTTTAAACTAAAATTTATTGGACTAAAGACCAATTAATCTAATGGTTTTTTAATCTATTTTTTTTTAATACAATGTATGTTTCAAATATGTTTGAAATATCTAATCAACAACTGCCGCCGCGCGGTTTTGTTAACTAAAACAAGGGTAGTACCTACTTACAAAATATTAATACTGCTCATAAGATTAATTTAAAAGTTGATGGGAGTTACAGTACATTATTCCATTTATCTATTTGTTTAGAAATAATGGCCAAACAGAAATTTGGAAATTGCATGCATGGTAGGGTGGAGCGAAAACATTTTTTTTTCTTAATTTTGAAACTCCTGTATTACAAATCGATGATACGTTATATTAGAAGGCTTCATGCGAAGTGATATCGCAACAAGTAAATAATATAACGAGAGATGTCTATGACAATTAAGTGAAAAAATCTTTCTACTCTCTTGGTCCGCCTAATCGTCTTATATAGATGTGTCATCCATATAAGACGATTATGAGAAGTGTGTATTTTGCATGCATAGTGATTCAATAGGTATTGTTCGTAATACTAACAAAAGAAAAGCCCTTCTTAGCGTATACAGAAAATGTATTACTGACTATGTTGCAAGATGATTAGTTAACTGGCGGTTGAGAGAGGTTTAAAGGCACGAATCCAGTGTAAAGAGAAGAGCTGAAAATTCGCTAATACAATCTTCCAAAATTCAAAATATTGTGATTCAATTAATTGAGAGAAAAATAAAAGATAACTAACTGATCCACTGTTGACATTGAAATCTACAAACACAGAACTTTTAAATGTTTTCTCGGGAGACACTTTGCTTGAAAATTAAAAGTATCCCTGATGCACTCAAGCAGTAGAAAGGTGTGTGAAGCTCGTAACTGAGGCCTCATTCTCTGTTTGTGGACTAGAAGCAAGAAATGGCATCATTCTTAAAGGTCAGGGATGAGATACCGCTTTTCGAAACGAAATCTCAGTTTTTTTTTCAAAAAAGCTCATTTTGAACATAAGAATTAATAATGAAAACGATTTATTTATGGTATTTTATGCTTTAATTTATTTTAGGTATAAAAATTGTAAAAGTTGAAACTAACTCGAAAATATTATGTTTTTAAAAAAGAAAAATTTTATTTTACTTAACCCTAGTGCGCCACCTGGAGATGATGACTTAAATTGTTGAAATTTCGCATGAAGCCTTCTAATATCATCGATTATATATACAGGAGTAATTTTTATTTTACTCCACCCTAATGCATGGGTTCTGTCGCGGCGTCGGCGTTGCGAGGCTCCGGCGATCCTACGCGAGCATATCGTCGCAGAATGGTTTTCACTCATCACTGTAGGATTCGGCTGGCCATCCTCAGCCACGGCGACGAGGGTTGAAACCACCTGCTCCTTAGCTCGCGGGACGCCTCGCCCTTCCACGCCTACGCGGGCTTGAATTACACTCTAGGGGTACGGACAGGACAGACAAGACTACGTGGAGTCGGATTTGCAGCTATTTGCTCCTGTCTATACCTTTTACCTATTACCAAAGTATAGACCGTAGGTGAATTTACATTAGGTGAATTAACTGTTAGGTGAATTAACCGTTAAGGTAAGGTGAGTCGAGCATAGGCGAATTGTCCTTTAGGGATTGCGTGCACTAGTTATTATGACATTATGCATTATATATTAACGATTATTAGGTATTCCAAACATTTGGTGAATCGAGCATAGTTGAATCGGCAGCAGTTGAAACAATTTTAGATATTTTGACATGTAATCCAAGATAAATGTAATCGAAATTACCTATCCTGCAAATGAAAACATAGGTTTATGCATATGATTGACATTTGGACTAAAAACAAAAGCTCATAGGCTATTGTTCAAATATATATCCAATCAGTCAGGCTCTGTTTTTTTTTAATTTCGAGTTGAGTGTAAAGGCTTTGCTTAATTAATTGAGTTGTAATACGAACATATCAACAAATTACGCAGCGGTCTTAAACACCCGTCAGAATTCAACAAATTTTAATCCCATGCAAGATGACGAAGGTTTCGCCCGACACTCAGTCACTGGTCTTTTGTCTTGTGTAATTAAATTATATTCTAATTAATATCATCTTCCCTGTACCCCCGCATTAATCCCACATGGTGGAACTTAAGTCTTATCCCCTAATGCCCGTTATAATGAGAGACGAAGTAGATTGTATTTAGTTAACATTGCTAGTTCACAATCTCAAAACCTTATTTAATTTTGTTCAGAATACAGCTGATTCCAAACTTCTCATGCGATTTGGAACTTTTGGGCTTCTTGAACATTTTCACAATTTTCTCATCGTAATAAAAAAAAGCCTCTTTCAACGATCGGTCTATATGATGTTAATAAATGCTTAAATATAAAATCTCCTTATAGGATCTAAGGGAAGCTTAATTAAATTGTACCTCATTTTTTTTTTTTTTTTTTTTAAATAATAATAATAATAAATATTACACAACATCACATACATTGATCTGATTCCGTGGTAAGTAGCTTAAGCACTTGTGTTACGGAAATCAGGATCAACAGTGGATACACAAATAAACTTAAATATATTTAATAATACACCCAGACACGGAACAAACACCGATGTTCGTCACACAAATATTTGTTCCGAGTGGGAATCGAACCCACGACTCTTGGAACCGCAGCTTATGAACCTGAGTCACTAACCACTGTTCCACCGAGCCAGTCAAAATAATGTACAAGTAAATGTTTTGTACTCATTTTAGGTGTCAATCTGTTTCCGTTATTAATATTGAGCAAAAACTACGAAAAGAACACGTTTATTCTATGGGGTTTCTTAATATTGTATCTTTTTAGCCCCCGACGCAAAAAGAGGGGTGTTTTAAGTTTGACGTGTTTGTCTGTCTGTGGCACCATAACTCTCGAACGAGTGGACCAATTTTGATTTAGTTTTTTTTATTTTTAGTTTATAGCGGCAACGGGAATACATAATTTGTAAAAAATTTAGTTTTTTAGCTATCACGGTTTATGAGATACAGCTTGGACACACACAGATGATGGACAGACGGACGGCGGAGGCTTAGTAATAGGGTCCCGGTTTTACCTAATAAATCAAATAAGGCGTCCGACCGATTTCAGCCATGGCAGCCGATCTCAATTGACATCAAGTGCGCAGGACATATTATAGTGCACAAGAGTACGCGCAAACACAAGTGCACTCTCTATTTCCTTACTCTCTTAATTCGGTGAGACGGCAATCCGACATGACCTATTTAAATACATTATATTCTTTAGCTAGTAGATATTCTAAATATAAAATGTTACAGAAAACTTTATAATGAGAACATAAAGTATGGTTACGAGAATATACTGACGGGTAATACCGACCGACCTTTTAGAAATTAATAATTCAGTCAGCATCAACATTTCATCTACTCTAGACAGCTTTATAATAAATCACTAAACAACACTTGTCCGTTAATATATTCCTATCCTCAAAGGGTTGTCTATTATCCTCAGCTTACCTCCGAGACGCTTGCTTGAAAGTTTGATTACTTGCCGAAATTAAGCGATGAACGGCATCAAATTGTCATTAGAACGGCAGTCACTTGAATGTGCCATTATCTGGGCTCCTAATGAGTGATTTACGTTAACTGGAGTGTGCCGCGTCACATTTGCTCCGCGACGTGACGTATGTCCGCTATGTTACGCGATTAATGCCGCCTCTCGCGGATCGAGCAACCTGTAATAAGAGCGCTTTCAGCCGTGAACAGCGCACCCGGCCCCGTTACCGAAATCGACGCTTTTACTTCATCCGCCGTACGTAAAGTAAAAGCGTCGAATTTTGTAATGTCGTAGGCAATTTGAAAACGTCACAGGCGCTCGTTGCCGGTATTTTTAAAGCCGTAAACGCCCGACGCCACGCGGTATAAGCTTTGTTGAGTGTTCTTTTGCCGCAAATGAATGAAGCGAATAATGGAATGCTGGAAATTAACCGCAAAAATACTTTTTGTGGCGTAAGAACTTAAATTAAAAATATTCGAGATATTTTCAATGTAAGTTCTTATAAAATTATTACAAATAGGTAAAGCAATAAGGGATTATTCCATGTATACGAATCTAAATTATAATTAAAAATATGAGAAAAGTATCAAGTCCACGAGTAAAAAACTCTATTTTTGTATAAACCACAATTACCCGTGAAAGTGTAGCTTTAGCTTCCAATAAAGTAATACGTCAGAAAAATACCCATTAACAATTATTATGAAATTGCCCTTTTCTCAGAGCTTGCTAACAAGATGACCTCAATCCCCCTAATGGTAAGCGGAAGTGAGATCCACATATAAGGTCGACAGGCATAATAGAGCATGTTACACTCACACTGAAGGCCTGCTTAAATGCCGTTTCACTGGAAACGAGCCTGGGATCGTAGGAGGGAGGGTGAATATGAGCATGAAGGGCATTCCATACTTTAATGACACGGGGCAGAAAAGAGGAACCGAGTCTCTTGGAGCCGAGCCACCAGCACCTGCATTGTATGTGGATGGCAGCGCTGTCCAGCACGTGCCGTTAGGGAGTGGAAAGGGGAGGGAGGGACTAGTTGAAATAGCTCCCCGTTATAGAGACAGTAGAGAACACTTAGACCGACAATGTCCCTACGTAATTGCAGAGGCTCAAGGGTTTCGGACACTTCTAGATCGACATTAGGGATAGCTCGTAACTGCAACCTGTCGAGGGCATTTAGCAAGTATTTTGCGGAGCCAATATTCCACACATGGGCGTACTTGTGCCTTGTACAAAAGGCAGAGCTGCACTGGGGTAAAAATTCGCCCTACTCTGTTCAGAATCCCCAGTTTGCGGGAGGCTATTCTGATCACGCTCTCGATGTCATCCCGCTGGTTCAGGTCGCGGCGAACATCGGTGCCAAGGATGCTAAGGCTATCATGTATTGGTAAGGGGGTGCTCTAAGAGTAGAATAGGAAAGAAAAGGAGACACTTTACCAGAAAATACACATAATATGTGTCTTCTTGGCATCGGCTCAACAAGATTGCATGCACCCCATTCGGAAAAGCGGTTCAATACCCCGTCATACTCGGCGAAAAGAAGTTTCCTCTTTCCCTTGGTTTCAGTCTGCTTTGCCTCAGGTCTTCAATAAATGGGGAGAAGCGAACGATGCCATACACGGTCAAAGGCTTTCGTGATGTCGAGGCTTATTGCCATAGATTCATCATGTTTCTCCATAGCTTTCAGCCCCAGAGGTGAAAAACGTATGCTAGAAGATCACCCGTGGTCCATTTTGGTCTAAAACCATATTGTCGGTTTTAGAGTAGCGAGTAATCCTCTAGGTAACGGATGAGCTGGACGTTAATAATCCGCTCAAACACCTTACCGAGTACTGAGAGGTTATTATGAGTATTATAGCTATGGGTCGGTAGTTAGCAGGATCAGACCAGTCCCCTTCTTTGGGAACAGGTTGAACATTTGCCTCTCTCCAAGCCTGGGAGACAATGCCCGAGGTACAAGAAAGTCTAAATCTGTAACCTCTGTAGTCAAGCGTGTGAATATTGAAGTACCAACTTCGGAATACCGTCTGGGCCACTAGCTTTCCATACATCAAGTGTCTGCAATTGCGCCCTTTTAAAAAAATTCCTTTTTAAAATTGACACAATTTGTATTCTACCTATTAAAAATACGACGACACCACAACGACTTCTTTGCACATACCTCAGAATACTGGACTGGCTCGGTGGAACAGTGGTTAGTGACCCAAGTTCACTACCTACGGTTCCACGTGGGTTCGATTCCCACTCGGGACAAATATTTGTGTGACGAACATCGGTGTTTGTTCCGTGTCTGGGTGTATTATTAAAAACATTTAAGTATATTTGTGTATCCACTGTTGATTCTGATACCTGTAACACAAGTGCTTAAGCGACTTACCACGGGATCAGATCAATGTATGTGATGTTGTAAAATATTTATATTTATTTAATAATGTCACTCAACTTTTGTATTGCGATACCTAGAAAAATGGTAGCGCTTTATAACCATTTTAAAATCATTCATCGAACATACATTTCATCTGGTTTCAATTCCAGTTATCCTTAACAGAAGAAATATGTATGGTCCATCAATAATACCTATCACTCCTAGCAGTAACGTGAAATCAGGATAAATTAACATTTTAAAATCATGCAAATCATCATCATCAATATGTGAAAATATTATCATATTATTTGTACCAAATGCACGATTTTAAGATAAATGATTTTAAAACTTTATTCAAAAGCTATTAGAGATGACGTTAATTGTTTAAATAACTAATCAAGATTAGAAGCTTTTATAACTCCAACCGACACTTTAACCACGTTGCGTCCGGATTAGTTAAGATTAGTAAAACCATGTGCAGTGAGATTTTGATCGTGAATCACGTCACCAATTCGATTGTAATGGCAACGTGGCTCGGCGCGTTCGCCGCGTCCCAATAATGAGCGTCGATATGACGAAATCACAGGGCGCGACGACGCCTTTCGATGCTCCTAGGGCTGCGTCCTCGGCCAATACTGCAAAAAAAGTAAACAATTTAAGCCGTCTGCTAGACTTACGATTTTAGATTTTCGCGTTCCATTCCATCAAACTATAAATAAACAATCTTCACACGATGAAGCCAGTCGAAAGGTCGGGCAGTAAGGAGCTATGTATTTGCTACTCTTTTTATCGTCAGCTAGACTGCTAGATGTGTTGTTTTTTTTTCCTGACTGACTAAGATCATAGCTTGGAGAAACCTTTACATCATTACCGAACTTGCGGGTGAGCATGTCGGTCTCATCCCTTACTAGTCGGTTCTAGACCAGCCCACCTATTCACAAAACGTCGGAATCCGATTAACATTTGTAAACTATGCTTTGTCTCTTTCTTAAAGCGATCAAATCCTAACATCAAAATGACGTTGCAAATGAGGCCAGGCCAGGTTCAAAACGACAGTCAAGCCAAAAAGTGAATCAAGTTATCTATTCTGGTCCTTATTATCATAATAAACGGGTATAATTTCTTACTGTTTTATTAGAAAAATATTTAAACTTACTACGACCACTATAAAAACTAAATGTACATTGATACTATTAACACGAGTATAAATAAAGTATTTTATTTATACTTTTTTTTAGTAGTAAAAGAACATTGCTTATTTTGATATAAACTGCAATAATATAAATTCCGACAACCCTATTCTGGATTAATTCGGCGTACCGTGCTATCGATAAAAAATGGGAGAACGAAATTTGTCTCAGTTACGGAGAAATCAGATTTACCGTAACTGAAGTTTGGTTTTAGGGGAAACTAAAGCGAAACGATATTCATAGGATTCATATTTCCAACTAGTGGTCCCGGCGAAATTCATACCGCCAATACTGATTATTTGTCTAGATATTTTCTCATTGAAACCTTCCCTGGACTACGACGAACATTTTGAAACCAAAATTACCTAAATCGGTCCGGGCGTTCTTTTAAAACCAAAATTACCTAAATCGGTTCAGGCGTTCTCGAGTTTTAATCAGACTAACGAACAGCAATTCATTTTTATTTATAAGATGTAAAAATAGCAAAGGAAAACGAAGTAAGTATACACTAATGAAAAAATGACATCGCCATTACATAGTGTAAAACAATGGACACGACGTCCAAAGCCGGCTTTTCATCATATATTAAGTAATTTAATTGCAGTAATAAGTAAATAAACAAAGTATTTCAATATTTTCGTTACATTACACTCAATATAAAAATTTCGTTGGAACTGGATAATTAATCACGGTCGGGATTCATTGGAAAAACCAAGCTAGCCCGCACAAGGGAGACAATGAGGTTTATACTCGCATGTATCGCAATTATAAAAATGTAATATAAATCTTCTTAGAAGATAGATATTCATTTAGATAATTTTTCACTGAAGGTCGTTAAAATATGTAGTACCCACCTTTTTTCGTTGGTTAATAACACAAACTACGAATATTAAGTAAGGGCCTTAAAAAATCAGCACGAAATGGCATGCTGTCAACAGCCAATATTTTTGGTCAATACTGCAACCTAGGCAGTTTTGGCAATTTGCCAATTTGTACGGCTCGGGGCATTTATTGAAAATATAACTGAAACACGATATTTTTAAAAGTATTATTCTGTTATGTGATACTAATTAATGTATTTTATAAATCTGTCACTGGTCGCTGTATCTACGTACTCTGAAGATATCTTAAACATACAAGACTCATATTCTCGAATATAGTCTCGTTGTGTTTGTTTCATCTAAATCTGTTCATAAACACTGTTTTGTCAATTAACAATTTGCAAGCTGTAAACTGTAAATTTAAAATCATAGAACTTACTTAACTTATTAATAAATAAATAAATTTAGTTCTGTAATAATAAAAATCAATAAGTTATTTTAAAAATTTTCTTTGGGTAAACATAAATTTATATACTTTCCATTTAGTGGCGGATGAAAATCACAAAGCTTCATTGGATCGTATATATTGAGTAAGATTTCAATACAGAGCAAAAGATCATTTCGAAGCCGATACCAGCCCCTCGTCAACAAATTCTTGTGATTTTAAGACATGCAATAAATAGATAAGCAGCGTTTACTACGAATATCGAACTACTTTATTTATTTTCATAATAATAATCATTTTGTTTTTGTAATAAAATTTCTTTTTAGAAGGTAAATAGAAATGTGTGTTGAAACGCTAAGTAAATGCAGGAACAACCCCATTCCAGTATCTATTAATATAATTGGCCGCTATTACCGCCATGTGAGTGAACATAAAAGCTACTTCCCGAGCAATAAAACTGTTTGGCTTCATATCAAACAATATTTAAACTATGTCACAATTCTAGACACCCCTTTCATCTTTAGTTTATTTAACTCAGTTGACCCGTGATGGCGCTTGCAACAGTGCTGAAATATCGGGTAATCGCCGAAAAACTATTACAGGGTAAATATCCCGGACATAATATTAAGTTTTCTAATGAGTGTATGACAATTATGTCCATGACAATTTAAAGCTATAAACTTGAATTTTCAAGTCAGGGGATACCAGTCACAACTATCTGTCCGGTGGTTGGTGAACGGTATACGGGTAAGCGACCCCGGCTCCTCGAGCTACTAGTACTATCGACTCAGTCCAAATCATCCGAGGCGATAGTATCCTTCCTCCCCTTTTCCTTCCCCCGTCATATATCCTTGCTACACGTGGGAACACAATGACCTAGTTAAAACAATGCACAAGGCAGAATGGCGGCGACGTGGTCCAAAACCCGTCACGTCACGTTTCCCACAGTGGTAAAAAGTGGATCACTAGAAGTGATCTCTGCCTACCCCTCTGGAAAAAAGGCGTGATTTTATGTACGTATGTATGTATGTTGAATTTTCAAACTTTGCGGATACAAATAGATACGTTAGTATTACGTGCAGCAAAGATATACGACCGTCGTAGGTGCCCCAATCCGTTTTGCAGGACGGGAATAGATGAGCCTTGCTGATAACCAATCTTTACCAGTCAAAGAGACACTTTAAGAATAACAAAACCCAATTGAAAAATGTGTTATTTGATTGCTTTGTGCTTCGTAATAATAACATTATGTAGGTTATGATTCGTGCGCTTGAATATTCGCCGACCTGAAACACCTTTGCAATATGCAATTAAATGATTTTATTAGGTACCAAGCTCCAATCATAAGCATGGCAATAAAAAAATCTTAAAAAGCCTTCGATATAAAAAAATACAAAACAACAAAATTGCGATTCACTTTTTATTCAAAAAATATCTTATGTTATACATGTTTCTTTGGTCGTAATTCACTCAGTATATTGACATATATGTACCTCTCTACATACCCACGTTTTGTACAGACCGATACACATGTCATTATAACTTAATTAAAAAGTAAAAATCCACAATATTAAGTATACGATATCACCGTTTTAAAGAATCGCATTCAGTCGTTATCTTTATTTTGTAAACCAGTCACGGCACAGACCATAAAAGTAACTGTTGATTCCCGCGAACATCTTTCTCTATTAAACGGTAGTTTAGAGGCGTACGCCCTCCTTGCCTATAGCAATCTATTCATCTAACTACCCGTTTTATGGTTTTTCCTGGGAGTTGCGGGTAATCGCCGCTAGGGGATAGTTTTTGGTAAATACTTTTCAGATAATCCAGCTAGGTATATTGAATTCTTTTATTAACAAAAATAGACACTAAATAATATGGTGCAAAACAAAAATTAAAGGGGTAATTTACATTTCGTCTTCTTTCTCTTATACATCTCTATTGATAGAAAAAATTGAAATCTATTAAAAATAAATGTACAAATTGGTGTTGAACATTTTTGCAACATAGTTTGGTTAATTTTACCACCCTTTTGAACACACTTTGAATCAAAATGTGGCATTAAAATCGAGTCAGAGTTGTTTTTTTTATTATTAACCTTTATTTTATTTATTTTTTTAACTGCCTCGTTGGTCTATTGGTAGCAAGCGCTGCGTTAGGACCGAGAGGTCCTCGGTTCGAGTCGAGCAAAATTTGTGTAAGTTTTTCTGTAATGAAATTATTCAGCCCGGAGTTAGGAAGATGGCGGTTGAACGCCCTTGCGTCGGAAAGCACGTTAAGCCGGTGGTCCTGCGCCCGATCCCTCATCGGTCATGTCGGATTGCCGTCTCACCAAATTATGAGAGTAAGGAAATAGAGAATGCACTTGTGTTTGCGCGCACACTTGTGCACTATAATATGTCCTGCGCACTTGGC
Organism: Maruca vitrata; assembly: GCA_039566165.1. NCBI lineage: Eukaryota > Metazoa > Arthropoda > Insecta > Lepidoptera > Crambidae > Maruca > Maruca vitrata. The sequence goes on along the minus strand of CM076914.1, from coordinate 10,559,345 downwards.
TGATCTCAATTGAGATCGGCCGCCATGGCAGAAATCGGCCTTATTATTTAATAGAAAAAAAGAAAGAAAAACATTTATTGACCACGACATAGAAATTACAAATACAATGAGACATAAATACACAAGACACAAAAACTCAAACAAAGAAATAACACACATAGACAAGGAATATAAAGTGGTCAACGAGGTACGGGCCTCAGCATATAATAGCTTACAGACTGTTTAAATTATATTATCTGTTTTCCGATAACAACAAATTTGAATCAAATAATAATATAAGTTAAAATTAAAAGAGGAAACATTAAATGAAAGCATGTGGAGAACTTGACTCGGACTAATACCGTTTGGGTTGGTCACATTTATATGTCACCGGCCAAACCCGAATTCAGGACAAACTAGATTTGCCTAGGCTCAACTAATTCTTCCTATACGCGATAGGATTTACTAGTATAGCCTAGTGCAAACCAATTTGTCCTAAGCCCGATAGGATAGACCAGTCAACATACCTATGTATACTGGTGACTGCCTCTGCTCTGCCTCACGAGAGAACGCTAGATGAAGGCTAGACCTAGTTTTACCCGAAAACAATCGGTTCCACCTAGGTTTAAGCAAGAGTAAGTGGCAACACCTAGTTCTAACCGGCAAAAACTAGCTGCAGCCGCGCTTCGGGTTTTAGCCGTAACATATATACTGGTGACCGCCTGTTCCTGTTCCTGCTCTGCCTCATGAGAGAACGGTCCCTTAAAGCATATTAAAACCATAACTGCAAAATGAGTTTTAAAGACATTAAAAGCAAATATAAATTCATGTCCATCGTGGTGTTCCCGGTTTCCAATTATGGCACAGAATACTAAAATACTCCTTTCCACGAATCGTATTGTTTTTTCGCTACACTTATAACGCCATTACCGCTTAATTCAGTCACAAAACACACAATACAAAATTCCAAGTGCAGCAAAATGGCTTCGTAATAATAATTTGTAGTCATATTGCTATTAAAAATTATGCAAAATATAACTTAAACTGAAAGTATTTTACTTGATAAGAAAGCTTTTAGTAAGGTTTAGTAAAGTTATCTACTACTAAAGTATTTCTACAAATATGAAAGTAATCAAAAAACTCAAAATGATTAAATGAAATGAATCAATGGAATAATGCTGCAGCTCATTCATGTTTTCCTTCCCTCCAATAATCCCGGGCTCTTTAGGCGGGGCGTGAAACGGCATCTAAGCAGGCAGTTCAGTATTATACCTGTCTACCTCATATCTGGACCTCACGTCCGCTTATCGTCCAGGGGAGTGAGGCCATCCTGAGAGTCCTTAATAAAAGAGGTCACTTGTAATGTGAAAGAAATAAAAAACTCAAGAAAATACTGCCTGCGTCTAGCGTTTTATATGAAAATAGATATGATTTACATTCTGATCCCCGATGATACTTGATATGTGGTATATTATGCTGGGAATATAATAACTATGTGAATATAAGTGATAACACCGGTGGTATAGGGATGTTGAACACAAAACGCCCGAGGGACGAAACCCTCTGTATACTTTATGAAAGAATAACATCTGTCTTTCACTCTTACCTGAAGATTTTCCCAAGCAATATAACTTTACCTATCATCTCGACGCGTCCCTTGCGAACGAAATAGAAAGACTTCAGCTTGTGTGTAGATTTATACTAAGTGACTTTCCAGTTTTTAATCGCATTATGACCAAAACTGTATATACACCAGAATATTTCCAGAAAATCTAAGAGGGTCTATGTAAATAAACTCGGAAGATATACCTTTTTTCGTTCGATTCTAAAATTCATCAATCGAAACATCACATCCCATTGAGCTTCACATAATTGCTTCCAATAAATATGTTGAAAATCTTGTATCGTTCTTCGTAGGATACATATATTTGTAGTTCACAAAATGTTGTTTATTTTAAAAAACAAATGAAAAGAAAACAAATGAAAAAAAAGGAAGAATCGTGCTATTTTTATGTTGTTTTATTACTTGTCATTGTCTGTATCCACCGGAAATACGTTCACTCATTCCCAAAACTTCTGAAACATGCTGTTTTATATTTCTTTCACAATTCTTTCCATTTCCTTCCTTAAAAATAACTTTCAAATTCACCAGTACTTTAATAAAACTTAATGTCTTTACATAAAACAAACCTGCAAAGCAAAGACGATTTGTCACGCTATGTAGATAAACTAAACAATAAAATGGTTGTTAGAGGTTCTTTAACTTTATTACCCATAAACATCCGCCAATATCTACTCCTAACTATTTACATTTGGCTAAGTGAGAAACACTCATGAACCAAAAACTTACATATTTAGTTGATAAATATATTCCAGATGTTTTTCTACTAAAAACCTATCCCTAATTAGACGAGTAAATATACGATGAAAGATGTTGCCTCTACCGGCGACATTTGTTCCTACACCAAAATAGCGATGCCCTAATTTAGTGAATCCGTTTATTTCTAACACTGTGTTACAATAGCTTGGCCGTCGGCGTATGGAGGTGGTTTTACTGTCAATCGAAAAACAGTTTGTTTGATGCTCGAAAGCTTGAAGTTAAGACATGGTCTAGGTGTCCGTAGTTTATTACATTCTCGGGCATATAAATGATGCTTCCTACCCAATTACCTGCGGTGGCCTGTAAACAATGAAATACGATCAGTCTGCCCCCTGTTCCTTCTGCTTGAGTTTTAATTATTCAAAAAACAGTATTTGTTCTATTCTCTTAAGACTTTTTTATTTGTAACAATATATTTTGTTAGGTAAAGTCCATTTAGAATAAATGTTCTACCCGTTTTGTATATTGTACTAAATAGACATGAATAACTCCTAATAACTAATTCTAATGATAAATCGCATTCTTTTTTTCTAGTTGTAAAATACCCAGACCACTTCAAACGCATGCCGCTTATAATCGATTCTCAGTGCACGAAATATTCGTAGATTCGATTATGAATATAAAGTATGTATAATTGGAAACTTACTTTGCAACTACGCAATACATTTTAAAGCAATCATTCATCAATACTATGTATTTAACAAATTAATATCTTTTTTGATGTGGAAAAGTCTATGTTATAAAAAGTAGTACAGTGGAAACTCTTACACAAGTTCTTTAAGACCTGAAATGTTAAGTGCCTCAGGAGATTGGATAAAGTCTAAATAACATTACAACCTTTACCTTTTTACGTCCCATCGTAGTTCCCTCAACTTAAAGGGACAGTTTGAAGTGTTAACTTAGCACGGCTACTAGAGCTTGAATTAAGGCGTTGATATAAATAGGAAGTAAGATGGAACAGTATTTCTTTATATAGAAGTCAGTACCTGATAAAGGCCAATAATTTAAGCAGCAATTAACAGAAGCTGAAGAACTGCAGTAAAAAGTACTGAAGGGTGAAATAAGAAATAAGCTGTAAGTAAACATCAACAGTAAATCGCCTGATGAATGGCGTCGCAGTACCCACGCAACAGTCTAATCAAAATTAAGAATCTCTGGTCGTCACGCGATTACTATGTATTTAGGGTTACGCGCCCCGATAATAAAATCGGAAAATGTACTCAAAGGACCTCTTTCATTCGTACCTGCTTTATTTTGGGTTCGCGTTCGGTCGTGGAAAAACTGTACTATAGGTATTCAATAAACTTTTTATACTCACATTTCTCTAACATCTAAAAGATCTTGTAGGTCTCCGACGTGCTGCGGCGAAGTGTGATGTAGCATTTGTAATCATTACTATGAATAACTACGAATCAAAGGTCTTGATAATTTTTTAAAGGGTGTTTTATTTTATATAGTTTAGTTCAGTTTTATATATTTTGTATCTCTTTTGTACAAAATTTCTCTTAGCGTAGTAGTCAATAATAAATAAATAGTCTCTTTAAAAAGTACCTATAACAGACGTAGATTATTGTAGCCGTTTTCTGACGTTTTAATTGACAATTAAGTAAATCTGTTTTATCTTCAGACTCTATTTATTTTATTTTTTTACTGCCTCGTTGGTCTATTGGTAGAAAGTGCTGCGTCAGGATCTAAAGGGCCCCGGTTCAAGAAAGGGCCAAAATTTGTGTGAGTTTTCCTGTTGTTCTGTGTTTTAAGAAATTACATACTCAGTCCGCAGCCAGGAAGTTGGCGGTTGCACGCCCGTGCCTCGGAAAACACGTTACGCCGGTGGTCCTGCGCCCGATCCCTCGTCGGTCATGTCGAATTGATGTCTCACCGAACTATGAGGATAATGAACAGAGAGTGCACTTGTCTTTGCGAGTACACTTGTGCTCTATAATATGTCCTACGCAGTTGTTTGATCTCCATTGAGATCGGCGGCTATGGTCGAAATCAGTCGGATGCCTTATTATTACATCATTATTTAATAGTGGGAGGAAGCATATTCGTTACTAATGAACAACCAAAAATAGAAAAAGAAACAGTGAAAACAAATATTTACCTACAGGTCCATTCTAAATATTGTTCGTAGTTAATTTTTTTCAGCGGCCAACCTACAAGAGCTAATTCCCACGAGCGACTACTGCCTACAAGGCTCTATGGAAATCGATAAAAGTTTACTTATTCTCTACATTCAATGCCATATGCACGCGGTCGAAGGAATCTAATTATACGTTTAGCGATAGGTAGGTCATGCTTAGTGGTTGGCGTTTGTCCATTTGCCTTTGCTTTAGATACGATTTTACCAACAGCTTCATTATGAACTTCATTTACGTAAAATAATTCACTTAAACAATATGTTCTTGTAGCACGTTTATGTAAAAGGTAACGATAAGTGGTTATGTATTACCGTGTCCAGTTGTTAAAAAAATCAATAGGGTAGTTTCCTATTTTTTTATTTTGATACAGATGGATGAACCACCCAATTGCTAAGGTAATGTACTGTTAAAATAATGGTTTGATATTTGGAAAACTCCTGGAGATATTACAGTTTCAATAGCACATCATTTGGGCGAGCTCAAAACGCTTCATACAAATGTCGCAGCGAGCTATGACGTCACCGCTTGTGATACTGTATGCATATCGTAACAACTTTGTTCAGGAGCTATATCAAATGTTACTTTACGAATATGTTTTCATAGTAAAAGTTACTCCTAACTTTTTAGTTCATAAGATGGCATAGTAATTTAGAAGAATTTTCGCACTTTTGAGATGGTTTTCCCACCCAACTTTAAATGTCTATTATTGACTCATTTCGTCAGTAATTTTGAATTCGATTTGACTAATGTTATTAATTTACCTATTAATTGTGAAATTGTACTTCGACGTTGCATCCTCGAGATTTATGATAACACTTGTAGTCCACTCTTCAATGTATTAGGCATCGAACACTATTTTAGAATACTGAAAAAATAAACTATTAAAAAGACATAAGTCATCCTCATTTTACCGCTCACCTGTGACATTGACGTCTTGTGTCATTCGCTTTTCGTGTTGGGCATCGATTTATGTTTATCCATGTAATTTATGGTTTAAAGTGAGTAATTAAGCAGTAATAAACAGTGTAAGTGTAAATTATGAGAAAGGGAAACGTAAGTAAGGATTTCGAGCATTTTAATCACAAAAAATCTCGAAAGAAAGTTACTTAAACAACAAACATCCAGTGATTCCGGTAAGTGTTTTACATTGATTAAATTTATCACTTCCAAAGGTTTTACACGCTCAATGCGGTGTGGATAATAATAGTGCAGTAAGCGTAATTATAAATTACAATAAATTACTATGTAAAATAAACATAACTTATGACTATGACACCTAAAAAGTAGGGTTATGGATGTTTTGTTTTACACAAACAATTTCCCCATATTAACTAAAACGTAACTTAAATTGGAATATTTATTCTGTCTAGCCTTTTGGCACAGCACATTATAGTACCATGATAGGATTATGGTCCATACTGAGAACAATTAATCAAAGCAAAATCATTTATTGCTAGTCACATAAAGGATAAATATATAAAAATAACATTTTAGCTTTATAAACATTATAAACCAACTTAAAATTTAAGTAAAATAGAACATTATTATAACAATTAAAATTACTGATCATTAAACAATTATTGTAGTGAGTCATATGACTTGTTTATAAGTTATTCTTTTAATCCTGCAACGGACTGAACCTGTTGAAAATTTTCATTGGGTTTGAACCTTATGTCAAAAGAATAAAGTTCAGAATTTGGTGGGAATATTTAGCTATGGCTAAAGTTTAATCTGTGTTTTAGTATTGTAATATGTAGTACCATGACGTACTCTGTACTAAATACACATTATGTTATACTGTGATGATAGTTTACACTAAGAGAAATTATGTGTGAGGTGATTACAGTCTGTTCTAAATACAAATTATATAATATTGTAACAAGAACATATAAATTATTTATTTCTTTGGATGTCAACTTAAACAAAATCACACGACAGTCAATCATGTTGTGTGTCATATATTGAGTTCAAAAATGGTCTGGAGACAGATAAAGAATCTCGACTCATTATTATTGATACTGATGACAGTTATCACCATCGCCTTATGATAAAGATTATTTTGCCACCCATATACGAGTAAATGCAAAGTGCATGAGTAGATTAAAATCCTATTTGTTCCATCTTCATTAACATTTAAATATGTCTTAAGGGAGATAATTAATGACAAAACCACAGGAATAATGATTGGTCCAAGTTGGCCAAGTCAATCCTGTACCCCCGTTTAGGTGTACAGTCAATCACATCTCCATTGTTCTTCGGACATGATTTAAGATAGTACAACAAATATATTAAAAGCTTTTGAAATATTATGGACAGTGTGTTGATGGATACAACACAGTATAAATAAAGACACAAATAGTTTATATAATACATATAAGAAGAAATATATAGAAGATATATATAAGTGAATTGAAATATGAATAGGTAAAACATGGAAATTCATATTGGGATGTGTATAAAGGAGATATTATATGATGTGTTTAGTATTATTATATATTTGTTTGGATATCCAACAGCAAATCCATAAGTAAAAATTACACATGATTGAAGATACAAAGCCAATAATTGGATATTACAACAAATAGAGTAAAAACTCTTGAAATATTATGGACAGTATGTTTATGGATACAACACAGTATAAATAAAGACACTCATAGTGTAAATAATACATATAAGAAGAAATATATAGAAGATATATATAAGTGAATTGAAATATGAATAGGTAATAAATGGAAATACATATTGGGAGGTGCATAAAGGTGATATTATATGATGTGTGTAGTATTGTTATATATAGTATATATATGGGCATTATTAAATATGATTTTACACATATATGCATTACAGAGAATAGTGAATAAATGTGGTAAAAATTCCCATAGTGATTGAAAACATGCTAGTGGTTGTTGATCAGTATTGTGTGTTTAAACACTACTTTGGAATGAGCAAATAGATCGACGTTACTAAAAGATGAGTCATACACCTTATATACCTTGGTTTATATTTAATGACGTAGTATTGTGATGTCATATCACAATTTGATGATGACTCTTAGCCGTTTTCGGCTACTGCGACTATTATGAAATATATCAAAATATACATAAGTATATATAATACTAGCGCTCCGCCCGCGACTCCGTCCGCGTGGAGACGTTTAACATTACTTCTTTTAGAGAAGTCGATTAAAAATCGGTCAATATCTGTACCAAATTTCATTGGTTCAGTACTCTATGCTGTGATTGCGTAACAGATAGGGTTGCCATTCGTCCGGATTTCCCCGGATCAATTAAGTGCCCAGGTTTTACCTAATGTGACCGACAATCTTCATGATCTTCGAAACTGCTGTTATGTCCGGGATTTTGCTGTGTTTATCCGGCATCACCAGTAAGGTGATGGCAACCCTAGTACAGAGAGTGTTAAGGATAAATAAATATATACTTATTCAAAGGATGTAATACCTTGACTTAAATTATGTAACTGCACTTTGTATGCAAATAAATATTTGAATTTGGCATGACAGTACTAAGTATGTAGTGTTCCATAGTCACTACTAAATACAAAGAATGTAGTACCGTGACGAGATTACGGTCTTTTCTAAATACAAATTGTAGTACCGTAACGAGATTACGGTCTTTCTATGTACAAATTATGTAGTACCGTGACGAGATTACGGTCTTTTCTAAATACAAATTGTAGTACCGTGACGAGATTACGGTCTTTCTATGTACAACTTATGTAGTACCATGACGAGATTATGGTCTTTCTATGTACAAATTATGTAGTACCGTGACGAGATTACGGTCTTTTCTAAATACAAATTGTAGTACCGTGACGAGATTACGGTCTTTCTATGTACAACTTATGTAGTACCATGACGAGATTATGGTCTTTCTATGTACAAATTGTGTACTACCTTGACATGATTATAGCCTTTACTAAGTACAAATTATGTCTAAACCTTAAGATGGCCACTCAGCGCGCTCGGGCAGCTCGTCGCCAGCGGGAGTTGGTAATACCGACACGATGAGGAACTATATAAGGAACCAGAATTGGATTGACTTGCGATCGGTAGTTACAGTGGCACAAGAGCACGACTTGGATCTGTACGATGGAAAACTACGATCCTTTTAAACGCTAGACCTGCTATAATATATGCTGAACCTTCGAGGAAGCTAACGATCTGCGGACTTTCTAGATATTTTGAGTGACTCAATGGTCGGGTAAATACCGTTTGAACCAGAAATAGTAGATGGAGTCTCTAAACGTTGGGGTGAAATCCTAACTGGTGGTTTATATGGGGAAGCTTTTATCAACTTTTCTAATGCTTGAAAGTGCTTTATTATTAAAAGGCCTTTATAAGATCAAGAATTAATTAAAATACCACTGATGAGTTATGGATGGTAGGATGTTTTTCTACTCTGAGGATAATAATGGGAAAATGAACTTAGCAGATTGCCTGAAGGAAGATTTTAATTTGTGGAAATCATAATTATGACCTTTTTTGACCGGTTGTTATTTATCTCTGGCCTTCCTTTGTTACCAAGATGAACGCGCCTGAGGGTTACTGTTAATGCAGAAATGCATATTAACTACATACTTGTATTTGGAGATGGAGACAACTTGGAAGCAAATTGGTTTGCAGAAAGCCACGCTATGGACAGATTGCTCAGGATGGACATTGCGACTGCCATGTCGTTAAGAGATCGAATGAGTGGCGTTCAAAATGCCTGGAAAACGATTTTAAGGGTCTTTATAAAACCAAACCTTGTTTGCCAAAGTACACAACAACTTGGGATCCTAGTATTATTTATACCCATATAAACTTTGTTGACAACCAACACCACATCTCTAATTTGAGTTAGTAATGTTGGACTTATTTCTCTAACATTGAAATCATAATAGACTCGTCGGGTATATTTATTTTGTGACGTGGCTTTTACAATGATAGAGACATAGGCTGGTGCATATTTTTGATAGATATTGATAATACGTTCCTTAATATGGTAAAATATACTGATAGTATATCAATAGTCTAGCAGCGCATGCGACAAAAAACGTTTTATACGGTTCTTTTTTTTACACCTTGGGTTACATTACATATTGTACTAACGTGGGACCGGGAATTGTCAAGATGTTCCTTGGTACACATCTGTTTATTAACTGTATTAAATCATGGTATAGACTAAGTCACATACCACAATATTAAGTGAAGTGCTATATTCACTTCAATATATTTAGTTATGGGCCCCTAATCCGTTTAACAATATAACTAAGATAAGTGAAAGAATTACACTTAAAAATTGATATCCCATGTTCACCACAGATAGTGTAACTTTCTAACGATGGAAGTTTTCTGAAATCCTTCAAGTGGTTTCAGAGCCTCTTCTATGAAACAATCAAACAATGAAATATTTATTCTTAATAGTATTTGTATAGATGATTTAATTAGACCTTTAGCTCCGATTGGTGACCACCTCAATCGCTCCTTCTCAAATTAACTTTGCGAAATAATAGGCAGTTTTGTTTTCACCACGAACTATAGATATTTATCGTGAGATGTTATTGTTTACTTGTAAAAACCATTTTACACACGACAAGATTTACCATTAGTCGTCGTTATAAAAATAAAACACTTTAACGGTGATACAAGTACTTAAGTTTTTTGAGCTATCAGTTTGTGACATGCTTCGATTTCAGCAGCAAACAGACAGGGTCTTCGGATAAAAATCTTAAGGAAAACTGCGAATTGGACAGGCGATTCGTAGGTGTTTAACAGATTTTATTAAAGATTATTTGAAATAAAAATCATGATGCTATTGCAAGGCTGTTCACAGTAGTCGATTATGTGCATGATAATTAAAATATAGAATTATTAGGTACCCATATAATTTATGATTGAAACTAATAAGTTAAAACACTTAAGTTTCCATTTAAAGATGTGTTTTGCAACTTGTAGGTACTCTGAACATCTACAAGTGTTATCATAAATCTCGAGGATGCAACGTCGAAGTACAATTGATGGTTAAACAAACTTACCTAAAGTGAAGTTTGACCGTAATTGTACGAGACGTTGCATCCGAAGAGATTTATGATAAGTTCCCACCCTCCCTTAATAGCCCTTTTATAAGTATCATTATTGCAAAACTAGCTCTAAAACGAATGACACAAGACGTCAATGTCACAGGTGAGCGGTAAAATGAGGATGACTTATGTCTTTTTAATAGTTTATTTTTTCAGTATTCTAAAATAGTGTTCGATGCCTAATACATTGAAGAGTGGACTACAAGTGTTATCATAAATCTCTTCGGATGCAACGTCTCGTACAATTACGGTCAAACTTCACTTTAGGTAAGTTTGTTTAACCATCAATTGCATTTAAAATCAGACTTAGGAAACTACCCTATTAGCAATGAGCAAAGCTAGATTCTTCGAGAAAAGCTCTAAAAGTTGCAAGAGTAAAGGGCCGGCTCGGAATAGAAAAATTCTTAAGTGGTGTCCAGGAAGAAGCAAAATAAAAGACTTAGAAAGACGTAGACCGATATGTCTGCTCTTATACATATCGCTATTCTCGCAGTTCTTCAGTAGATTATGGCGCTTGCAACAGTACCGAAATCAGGACCTCATTAAAATAAAAAAACATGTCAAATCCTTACTAATATTATAAATCCGAAAGTAACTCTGTCTGTCAGTCTGTTACGCTTTCACGCATAGAGTTCTGAACCGATTTAAATGAAATTTGGTACAGATATAGTCCAGAGCCTAAGAAAGGACATAGGCTACTTTTTAACCGACTGGGCTATAAAGAAGTAATGTTTTACCCGTTAAACTTCTCTACGCAGACGAGGTCGCGGGCGGAAAGCTAGTATTCCATATTCAGTTTTTTTATGTGTGTAACCATAACAGTTTAAAGTCATATAATTAGTATTTTGCTTTTTAAGTTCAAAGTCAATGCTTTTATCATGAAGTTACAAGATTATACAGTACAAACATCGAATAAATATTTTTGTGGGTCATAGCTATGACGCTCCTACGCTCTTCATCAAGCCAGAGCATTGATTAAACTAAAAATAAATTGAGGTTTCTATTAATTGACGGCTTCATCATGAAAAATGCAAGGTCTTTCCGTAATTAGCTATATGTTTGCTACTCCTAATATCGCGTGTTAGACCCTCGAAGCCCACTTTTTAAACAGAACATTTTAAAATGCTTACAAATTGATCGAACATTTATTAATTATTTAGTCAAATTTAGAATAGAATATAAATTCGGTGTATTTTGATCATAGATCACCTTTTATTTGTATCCATCTAACCGACTTCAAAAAATGGAGGAGATTCTAAATTCGTCTGTTTTTTTTTGTTTGTTATTTTCATTTGAAAGCTGTTGCTTCTCGTTTGGTCTCATATCAATTTGATCCAGTTCTGACCATGGTATGCATGAAAGATGGAAGGTCAACTCCTTAATAGTTAGAAGTAAAAGGAAAATTCTTTCAATACTGTATGCATATTCAGACTACTAGTTATAATATCAAACGTAACACTAAAAAGTATAAAAAAAAATTACATTATATTATTTGTAATGTTGAGTGTGTCGGATCTTTGAAGGCAGTTTTTCATTTTTTGTTAAAATTTTTCCTTAATTTATATAGCCTTATTTATTTTACCTATTAAGACTTTAAAAATTGCTTAAAAAATTACAATGCTACCAAAATGGCTATTCCACGCAGACGAACATGCGGGCACAGCTAGTTTATATTATTTGTTAATTATTGCACGGATTAGTATATTTACAACATTCCGGCAGGTGTTATCATATTGTTATTATATTTGAAAATGAGTCTAGACCGATCCAATCTAGAATTGTGGTTTCAGCAACATATTGTGGTACTTAAAATATATTATTTGTTTCAATTTTAGTCGGTGCATTGATGAAAATGTTAAGCTGGGCATTGACGATCAGTTGAACTGATCAGTTAAACTGACGTCCATCCAAAATTTGATCGTGAGTGTGAGATGATTCGATGATGATTCGACACTCACGATCAAATTTTGGATGGACGTCAGTTTAACTGATCAGTTCAACTGATCGTCAATGCCCAGCTTTAAAATGTTATGCTTATTTAATTTAAAAAATCACTTCCGACGTTTGTGGTCGCGGGTACATTAAAAAACAGCGCTCTTTTCCACGCCTCGAATTCGCTGGTAAAGCTACTTCATAATAATTTCATAAAGACTGTTATCTGTGATAAAGAGTTTTTTTACATAACCATTGATTGGTTGGGATTACCTCATCTACTACGTTGATTTATTATTCTGATAACTAAGTGAAAATAACAAGTAAATGGACAGGTGACGATGTGTATGTCGAGTTTCCAAGTAGATGTTTCCCAGAATTGCATCAAATTGGAAATGCTCAATAACTGAATCCCGTCAAAAGCACAGTCCCGAGTCGTTTTTGAATTGTCGCAGCTTCTATTCGTATGCAGAGAGCTTTGCGAAAAGCGTAGCGCCCGATTCTGTACAAAAGTTCGTAAGTGTAGCTTGTTCGTAGGCCGATATCTGGAGCGTCGGCCCACAACTCGCGAGCAATCTGTTTACGTAACAGCCCCCGTTATGTTCCGAGAGGGTTCCCGTAGTAGACGTTAAACATATTGCCTCATAAATCGTGAGAATCCCGGCGCCGTACACCCGCGCCCGGTGTCGATTTGACTACGTTTCCTTTACGATTTCACATATTGAGTGATCGCGTTCAGTATGTAATAGTTTATATCACTACACATAAATTCCGTAGGCCCAATCGACAAGCAGTGATGGGTGGAGACGCCCGCTTCAAATGGACATTAATAAAGTGATAAACAGAGCGTGGCTAGACTGCTACGCGTCGCTTTGAAGGGGAAATGAGACGTTCTCTATAAAATGGTTGGTGCTCACTAATTGAGCCAAGTAGTTACTTGCTTCAGTGACTTTGTAAATGTACTGATGTGTGACGTATTAATGTCGGCAATTCAAGGCTTCACATAACATATTTTTGAAATTCTGTTTGGCCTGTAATTAGAAAATTTAGTAAAACTTTAAAGTTGTATATCTTCTAGTTTACTTAAAAAACGATTGACTGTAATAAATACGTACGTCGTACATATTATCTTTATAATTATTATTTGAAATATACTTACTTTCAAATCCAAGAACTAGGAGGAAAATTAAAATCATTTCTACAATTTCTCATGGAGGCCAATATTAATTAGCACTACTCAGGCTTCATTAAAAAATGTGTTGTTATATTTTTCATAAAATGTAATTTCATAAAGTCATTTCTAATAAGAATAAGGCTAACAGTAATTACGGTATGACATATATGCTTTTTAGGAATTCGATTGTAAAAGAGTATTATGGCTTTATATTCTCCCGAATTGGATTTAAAAGTTTATGATGCAGGTGCAGACAACACCGCATGAAAAATATAGTAACACTGCATTGATATGGTTTGATTGAACCTACCAAGCTACGCTTCAAGGTTCTTTTTAATCTTATACATAAGTGAGGGTAAATATGATAAATCTACGTATCCTGCGTTTACCAACACATTGCTTCATTTTCAAACCCAGGTTGTAGATATCAGACATAATCCTTTGTAGTAACAAACTTACTAAAGTCTGGAATTACCCCTACTTAGTCTTTATATCGCCTTATCAATAAAACAATTTCAAGTGAGTAGTACAAAATACAAGTAGTGTAATCAAAGCTCTGACAGAAAACCACTTTAACATTTGCAATATTGTAGGTAGTAGGTACCCGCGTCTGTCTGTCCCTATGTATGCTTAAATCTTTAAAACTACACAACGGATTTAAGAGGAAGGTTTTTACGTATATGTAATTTACCCGAAGTGAAGCGAGAGTGGGTCACTTGTTTATTATAACCTAAACTGCCTCGATGGTCTATTGGTAGCAAGTGCTGCGTTAGGACCGAGAGGTCCCCGGTTCGAGTCCGGGGTCGGGCAAAATTTGTGTGAGTTTTCTGTAATGAAATTACTCAGCCCGGAGTTAGGAAGTTGGCGGTTGAACGCCCGTGCCTCGGAAAGCACGTTAAGCCGGTGGTCCTGCGCCCGATCTCTCATCGGTCATGTCGGATTGCCGTCTTACCGAACTATGAGAGTAAGGGAACAGAGAGTGCACTTGTGTTTGCGCGCACATTTGTGCACTATAATATGTCCTGCGCACTTGGCTGATCTCAATTGAGATCGGCCGCCATGGCTGAAATCGGTCGGACGCCTTTTATTTTTTTATTTATAACCTGAAGTAGTTTGTAAACAACAGTGGTGTACACAATCACACTCACAATACACACATACAGAGATTCACGCTTTTTTCTCACAGGGGCAGGCAGAGATCACTTTCTGCCGTGCGCTAAGGTCCTGGCACACCACTTTCGCTTCTTCCACATTCATCAACCTCTTCATGCATGCTCGTCGATTATGGGTACTTTTGATTTGACCTTTTATCAAGATTTGACCTATTTGGTCATGGAACACTAAAACATATAAATTAAACATCGAGGCACAGAACAAACGCCGATGTGTATTACACAAATATTTGTCCCGACTGGGAATCGAACCCATGGTCTTGTGCCGCCAACTGTGACGTCGGCCAGCCCTGAATCACAGTCGATGCAGATCCGATCAAAACGTCGATCAATAAGACAATAAGTAACGAGTTCCGTTCTTTGTAAATCTATAAAATAAACATACTGGTATCCTCTGTGGTGGTAACAATACTAGCCTAAATTGAAACATTTGGGCACGCTAATCCCAGAAACGGATCAATTAATCTGATTGCCGTTTTTCCTAATGCGTTGTGGTTGGCCAATGCAACGTCAATATGCAAGTGTGCGTGCAAAGGCAATGTTTGTTGTATCACTACTTAACTTTACCAGTTAATTAATATAAATAAACGTGAATTTTAATAATCATACATGGACAACGAATTAATTTCGTATCGAAATTATTAGAAGAAGCTTCATTAATTACGATACATTATTACCATGTCATAATCATTTGAACTTTCCTGGAATGAATTTACTGAACAAGAAAAGCAGCTTGGAAGCTTCCACCTGTCCCAACGATAGATGCACAACCGTCTTAAAATGCGCGCTTGAACGCACAGAAAACGCGCATTTTCTTTAGGCAAAAATCCCCTTCATGATTTCGAACATTATATAACATGGCTGAACATTATGTCTTCTCCTAGTTTCCTTTTTTCCTCTTTTTTTCATTTTTATGATAGGAACATGTATCACACCAGCAGGGTGTTTACATCCCCGCGAAAAAAAGTCAACAAAGTTGTAAGGTCAAATTAACTTTACCAGCTGCAAGAACATTTATTTAACAGACAATAGATATTATAATTGATGTACAAAAGATGGCTGTAGCGGTAAGTGCTAGTCGAAATTGTCATACGAAAAGCTGATGTATTTGTAAACATAACGCAATCGATTTTTTTTCGATTTATTTTGTCTCTGTATCACAAAGTCATTCTCGATTGAACATGTCAGCTTTCCAGCCAAATTCTGGTCATTTGCTAATATAGAGAAATCTACGGCTGAGTTCGACATTAGTGCTCCCTTCGATATAACTTTTTTTTATTTATTTATTGGTTTACCAACAATCGCACACTAATACATGTTTAAAGCTTAAACTAAGTAACATTTAAAATTAACTTATTGTACAATATAATAAAGGCAAACACTGCATGCTAAAGTGTTTACGTGTGCAATAATAACTGTTTATGAAAAGTACACAATAATAATTACTTATATCTTAGGAGAAAATTATGATCTAACTATTGTATATACTTGGTTTCTAAATTTACGGATTGAAGTTCTAAATATATCTAAGTCTGATCCAAAGTTGTTATAGAGCTTACAGAACCTGGAAACTGGGGAATTGCTACCTAGGACAATCTTTCGGAAAGGAGGGGATAGTAATTTTACTGGATATCTTTGGAGTTTATGTGGTATACTAAAGGAGATCATTGATAATACGACAGAGCAGGCTTCACTTGTTTCGATCAATGGCACACGTCTTGACAGGTCAGCGCTTCCGGTCTTATTAAGAACTTAAAATTTAGAGATTCAGGTGGGAGACGTTTTGTCGACCGGTTGTTGTTACCACCATACAGTTGCGTAAAGCCCGCCAAGTGACTCTGACCTCTCTCGGCCAGGTCGCGTACGAACCGGAGCTGTCTGTCTGGCTGTCTATCACTATCAGCCCGCCGGCCAGGGAGACCCGTAGAAACGGGGGCCCTTCCGTCCGGCTGACTGGCCAACTCGGCACAGCTCAATACCAATGCGAGACTCCACGCCTTGTCTCGTTGTTGCCGCAGCAGTGATCCTCTTTAAGCCAGCTTTCAGGGTGGGTGCGTCTGGCTCAATATGGTCTATTGTGCCTGTCGACCTCATATTTGGATCTCACTACCGCTTACCATCAGGTGGAATGAGGTCATCTTGTTAGCTTAATATAAAAAAAAAGTAGACCAGTATTTTCAACGAGAGCATTCTATGCTGTGCGAAAGATGGGAGAAAGTAATAGCTCGCGATGGACAGCATAAATCATAAATGTAATGACCAGTTTTTTACAATAATGTCCAATTTCTGAAAAATACCGGCGGAATCAAACTTGTACACCTAATAACACATCAATTAACTAGTAGGTATGTTCTCGATTCTTTATGTAAACGAAAACGTTTTATTAAAGCAATACTCATTTATTTTAAGATTCTGTAACATACAACTGCTTTACCGATCTAAGAAAGAAAAGATACTAAGTAGGTAGTAGGCACAAAATGAGCTTTCTATGTAAATTATTACATACGCCCAATTAACCTTAGATAAGTGGTCTGGTTAGATATGCTAGATGAAAACTGCTTTAGGATTTTAAAATCTATATTTTTTTTATTCTCATTGCTATTTGCTGATATTAAATGTTATTACATACTAAGTCTAAACATTTTTCGTATTCATCAAATTATTTGAAAGATTGAATCAAAAGATAATGCCCATAATTGGAGCATATTTTAAATTGCCTACTTCCAGAACTGCGACTGGGATTTAGAAATTAACATTTTAAGGTTGGTGAACTTTGTTTCGTGTTTTCTGTCAAGATAAGAATGTTCTGCCTTTAACAAGCCAGTTTTGGCATGCAACGGTCTTAAATTAGAACAATACTTTCAGCTGAAACCTAACGTAACACTAATTACTTCACTAAAGGCATCAGATACTCCAGCTAAATAGAACTGTCTCAATAGATACATTTTCAGCTGGATGAACGATCCAAATTGATACCTACTAGGTATATTTATGTACTGCGAGGCAAGGTGCCGCTTGCGGGACAGTAAATTTGTTAGAAGATAGTTAACTGGCTTTGATTACCCATGTAGGAATTAATTGAATGCTTGCCATTTTTGTAAACTAGGTACCTGTTCGCGCATTGAATGGTTTTGTTTTAGATTTAAGGAAACATTGTAAACTATGGAGAGAGAATAAACGATTTAATAGTGTAACATGATCTTACAGGCGATACATGCATTCTAAACACGAACGTAGTTTCATATTAATTAAGTTTCTAATAGGATATACTGTTCAAACTCACAAAACAACTTAAACCTCACCGTGACTTGGCTTTGCAATTTGTATGGATATCTTCACCTGCTGCTTTTATTATGTAATAACTTTCATACGATACTACGGCTAACTTCCGGAGCTACAGCTAGGCGTTTATTTTAAACGGTCTAGTAGTTTCAGAGGCTATTTAATGCACTAAATTGACATTAATATGTGTAGATCAAACATAATTGTTAATATAGTAGTAGCTAGAGATAATATATCTGCAACAAAGGCATTGATTCAATAAGAAAATAGGTTCTGAATTTTCACGTTTTACGCGTTAGGAGTGAGCTTTACTCGCGTCTAATGCCTATCAACGACTGTAAACTGGAATGCTCAAAAGGCTGTTTCACCGCAAACTGGGTTAAAGTTTTATGGGTAACTTAGTTCAAGATTAGACATCTTCACGATCACGCGAGCATGCTCGCAAAGCGGCGCGGCGTTACAACTGTTGCAAAATTGCTTTTGTTGTTCGATAAATTACAAATCCTTCTCCTACATTCAGGGTCGTAAAAGTTTTCTTTTGTTCAGCGACTCGCCGTTTCCTGTTTGCCCGCTTCGGCCCGTTTTCCACATGAAACAAAAATAATTATTCTAAATTTCATGAGCTGAATAAACCAGTGGAAAGGTACGGAGCAAATACATTTAAAATTCCATCCGTTCAAATTTATTAGCGTCTTTTAAGAACATTAAACAAAACTTTTACGGATTTTTAGCTATAATTCAGGACGTTTGTAAATTAGCAGAATTTACTGTTTTTGTTTGTATATGTCTACGTTTATATTTTCTTTCTAAGTTAAATTTCATGAACATGATATAAAATCTAGCTAAAATAGTGGAAACCGGGTAATAAATAACCAAAAAAAATTCAAAACAGGTCTCAAAACCACCATTTACAGACGAGCGACCGCTCGTTTGCGACGGTGAGCGGCAGACGATCGCAGACGCGCTGACATAACGATGCCAGGTGCCGTAGACAAAGTAACAATATCGAAACGATAACGAAGTTCGAAAAGAATAAAATGGGATTGACATTAGACGCGATAAATCAAGTGGGCAATCACGTACATTTTGTTCATTTCGAACTTCGTTATCGTTTCGATATTGTTACTTTGTCTAAGCCCCCAGGTTTTATATCGGAGAATGAAATGGTCGCAGCGGCGTCGGCGACAGTCGTGCAGGGCGCCAGTGATGTTCGGCAAAAGTGGACTTTTTTTTTAACACGGTGAAATGCGTTGCGCACCTTCAAGCTGAGAGGGGGTTCTCTCGGGGTGGTGTGTCGGACTCCTCAGCGACTGGCGAAGAGATGGTTAATGCCAAGCGGCGACTCCTTGGCGAACAATGCCCAGGGGGTGTGCCGACTAAATCACCGGGGTGTACCTCTTCGCCTATTGGCGGTGTCATGGTACCTCGCATAGCCTTCGCTCACAACACCGCCGATGCAATCCACCGATAGAGCGCTCAACCTGTGATCCTGCGTCTGTCGCCGGCGCCGGTCGAACAACGGACACGAACGAGTAGTCGTCGCTCGACTGTAAGCACGCATTGTAGTCCAGTCAAATTAGGAAAAAATCTCGGAATTCGAGATACCCAGCTGTAAGTCTGTAAATACTTAGATATTGACACCCTAAAAGTGTTCTCAAAACCTACATATTGTAGGGTGTACGCAACTATTAAATTTTCAAGGTCAAATGTCACAAATATCAGTTTTATGAACTTTTGAGCGAAACGGGAAGTTTTATCATAAAAGTTTGGAGGAGAAAATTACTTATCTTCTATTTATCTATAAAAATTGTCTGTACGTTTTATTTCTAAGATTCACCATTTCAGAGATACAGCGATGCAAATAGTTGAAAAAGTTGTATTTTCAAAAGCTTCCAGGCCCACGTGCGATTGTGCTAGACAGTTAAAATTTTCACGAATGATGTATTTTAGTAGCCTCTATAACATCTAATACTAAAAAAAGCTTAAAACCAATGTTTTAGTGGGTTCTCATACAAAAACTATGGTTTTTTTTTTCTCACACTTGGCCGGTTTTTAACGTGGTTACTCCAGTAAACCTATTCCAGACGACACCTTTTATACATGAAGAACACGTTGTTTATAAGGAAGCCTAGTTAAATAATTGTTTTGTGTTGTTTTCAGTATTCAGAAGATTCAAGATTTCTGCGTTTCATTAAATTAAATTTGGTTAATATGGATCTTCACGTTCATAATAGAGTTAGATGGACAGTTAACATTTTTAAAATGTATTTTTTTTCAGTTATACTTCAAACAGAAATTCTAATAATTGGTTATTTCGTACTTTTTGACCCATAATAAGCAGTTTAAATGTACTGAAACGTATATACATATAGTACTAAAAACAACATAAAACAATTATTTAACTAGGCTTCCATATAAACAACGTGTTCTTCACGTATAAAAGGTGTCGTCTGGAATAGGTTTACTGGGGTAACCACGTTAAAAACCGGCCAAGTGTGAGAAAAAAAACCATAGTTTTGTATAAGAACCCACTTAAACATTTAGGTTTTGAGCTTTTTCTAGTATTAGATGTTATAGAGGCTACTGAAATACATCAGTTGTGAAAATTTTAACTGTCTAGCACAATCGCACGGGGGTCTGGAAGCTTTAAAAATACAACTTTTTCAACTATTTGCATCGCTGTATCTCTGAAATGGTGAATCTTAGGAATAAAACGTAGAGACAATTTTTATAGATAATTAGATGATAAGCAATTTTCTCCTACACACTTTTATGATAAAACTTCCCGTTTCGCTCAAAAGTTCATAAAACTGATATTTGTGACATTTGACATTGAAAATTTAATAGTTGCGTACACCCTACCATATGTAGGTTTTGAGACCACTTTTAGGGTGTCAATATCTAAATATTTACAGACTTACAGCTGGGTATCTCAAATTCCGAGATTCTTACCTAATTTAAGCTTAAATGACTGGACTATTGGTGAATAGCGTTAATCTGATTTTACACTAATTTTTTTTTTTAATTTAAATAACATTTTCAAGGATTTCATTGAAGTAAATTATATTTTAATTCCATGGAACTCAGATCTTTGCTAGTAGGTATATCAGTTACTACATATTAAAAAAAAAAAATTATATTACCGCGGGATTTTTACCATTTTGTTTTGTTTTATGAGCTCCCGATGTTTCGGCACTGTAGCAACCGCCATGATCACGGGTGAGTAACCATTCCTTAATTCACCCGTGATCATGGCGTTTTTGGCGACATTTTCAGTTTTCTAATGTGTGTAACCATTACAGTTTAAAGTTACTATACATATGCATGCACCTAACAGGCTTTCAAATACTCCAAAGCCTAAAATGGACTCGCGGCAAGAATATCACTGTAGATAAACCTTGAATCCTGCTAAGCTACGTGCAAAGTACCGGTCTTCTTCAAACAATGGCGGTCGAAAAAGATTTATTTTGATGCCTAGCCGACAGTAGCAGATACAATACGAAATCCGGGTATTTATATTTGATCACAATCATACAATTTCAAACTTGTTTAACTTTTGCTATAAAACTACTTTTGCTATCTAACTAAATGTTAAAATAAATATTTTAACTAGATACTCAATATTTATGTGGCCGCTTCTATTTGTAATTTTTTTCAACAGGAATTTCGATATTTTGAAAGCATTTTTAAGGTTTTAATACACCGTGAAATTCTAGTTGCTGTTTTCCTTGAATAATATGACTCTATCTTTGTGCAGCTTTTTTTAATCCAATCAATAAATACCGGTTTTACGAAATGGATAAACGAAACCCAAAAACACGCTCCAAGCTTTATTACAAAGAGTGAAAAATTAAAAAACAACTTTTTTTTTAAAGAAATAACTGCCCAGCAGTGGGAGTTCACAAAGTGTGGTCCTTTCGAATCATGCTAGTAAATGTAAATCATTCCGCTGCGGGAAAACAACCACTAAAATTTCACGGTGATATACACCGTCAAGTATGAAGATGTTCCTGTCATATATTCTTTCACGCAACGTAATTGTCATGTGTAAATCTATCATTGACAATGACTCACCCAATTAAAGTACTCCAATCATTTAAAACGAAAAGGTTCTTTCGCAATCAACAAATGTTTGAGTTGCTTTTGGAGTCGAGTCACGGCCAAATATAAAAATGTCCGATTTATATATTTTACAGCGGCCCTCGTCAATGGAATGTTTGCGCATAATAACAGTTTGATATTGTACTGTTACCATGTAGATTAAGGGATCCGCAGTGAGCTGGAAGGGAACAGGCATTTTTATCGGAAATCGGTTCACGCCTCGCTCGTCTATGTGACTATTACTGAGGCTGTGTGTATGTAAAATAGATCCCTAGGGCTGTCTAAACGCCTAAACGTTGGTACGATTTATTTTTCTTAAGGTATATTCCTCAAAATACATTAGAGACACCAAGACTTACATAGATCCCTGTAAAACGTATATTTAAAATGTTGGAAAGCTCTTATTCATGTTCCTAAATTATACATACATAGAAATCGTGGAAACCAAATAATTATATCTATACTTTGTTTTTACCTTAATTAAATCGACGCGAATCCGTGAATTAATCATACTTAAACAATATAAATACATAATTAATCATAGTTAAATTATATAAAATCACGCCTTTTTCCCAGAGTAGAATATTTAATTTGATATTAGTCTTCGATGCATATCTATTTGAACCTATATATTTTATAGCACAATTAAGCATGAGCTTGTTAATCTATTTTTTCTCCACGCGGACCACTGGCGAGAAGTGGCACAGGATCGGCTTAGGTGAAGGTCCTTATTATCAGAGGCCAAGACCCGTTTTGGGTCGCTGCGCTAATCTAGTTCGATTTTTTTTTCGTTAATCTATTCGATAATCATAATATTTGTTAACTCGCTAATAGGGAAATGTAGGTACATTTTTTACAATTCATCATTTTCTAAGGAGTGACTCTTCACTCCAGTGGCGTAACTACAGGGTGGCAAGTCGGCAAAATGCCACGGGCCCCGACCCGGTAGGGGCCCCCGATCATAGCAGAATCTCAACTGCCAACACACATACACATTAAGATAAAAAAAGGACGTGGTGTGCACGGGGCCCCATCTGAAGAATTTTGCCACGGACTTCAACGGGTATAGTTACGCCACTGCTTCACTCCTTACAAAATGAGCGAGGAATGTGAAAAGCCAATGTAATGTTTAGCTGAGATGTCAACCCTGTGAGCTGACATCTCAGCAATAGTTTCCGGCGTTGGTTGGAGGTGCCGCCGCAGCCCAATCTGGGCCCGGATTTCAATCTGAGCACGGCATTTATTTCACTTGCTTACTCTCCCAAGTATAATCGCCGCTGTGAGTGTTGGGCCCAAACTCGATCGCGATCGGATAATATTGACCCTCTCTGTTAAGATACTATTATACCTAGTAGTTTGGGATAAAGATCTTTTTTTTTATTTTGTTGTAGTATTATTTATGTTTTAAAAGTTTGCGGCTTCGATAATGGTACTTTTTGCTGAAATTCTGATTAGTAGATTATATTGAGTAGCAAAAATGTTTAAAGGTCATCAAACTTTTTGAACTTCAGGCGGACCATGCGTAAAATACGAAACATTGTTCATTACATGTATTCTATTTTAATCACACTTGAATAGTCAAAAAATCAATCAATCAATACAAATAATAAATCTGTAACCGCTCGCTATTTGTAATTGAAAACGAAGCAATCAAATAAATTGCTAAAAATGTAGTATTTGTTTCATCTCGATCAGTTGATAAATGAAAAAAATATCAATCAACACGTTCATCGTTCACGCGGACGGAGTGCCTGGTGGAATATAGATATAAAATAAAACAGTACTTAAATGGATACTATTTCATTTCTAAGGCTTAGTGATATCGGAAGGAAAACCCTCCAGTGGGGCTACCATGAGTTTAAAACTTACGCACTCGATATCGCCTACGTAAATATGTCTATGAAAAACTTGTGCAGCGCCGCTGGTGGTTACGCGAAGAACTAAAATCGGCCGTATGAAAAAAACAACTTGATAGGTTTTTAACGTAAGTAAGTTTTCGATAGCCAACTCATGGTAGGCCCTCAGGAGTACCTAAACGTACGATTAATGAATAATAATCGGGGTAAAACATGCAATAAAATAAATGGCCGGTTTAACACAGCAGAGCTCCGCCGCGACGGATGTTTCAAAGACGAAACTTCCTTTCACTTCAGAGAGGTAGATTATATAAAGCAATAGGTAAAAGAACAACACAACATGACAGTGTTTGCACCACATCAGAATGTGCTGAATCCATCTTTTTGATTTTCCAAACACGACTCGAGTAAATCCCTCGTGTCAATTCATTCAAATTCTTTCATCTTGTTAGGGGGATGACTTCACCTTACTTTGCCCTTCGACCCAATCGGATCATTCTGTCACCCCTTACTTTTCCCAGTAGCCTCTTAAATACTATCCTAATACTATACCCTCGGGAGGTTGGAGTTGGCACACCAGTTGGGTTATACGGTACTTTAACACCAAACTTTTTAATCATCATGGTAAACTTTTTCATACCAATTTAGAGCAACCACAAAAGTATATATTTTGGGATGTTATTTAATATTATGCTGATTAGGTAAACGTCAATCATTATGAATCCATAAAATTTACCTTTGATAATCTGAAGAAAAACTACCTACACAAGTTGCGTAGTAGAAGTTGCGTAACGCAACCTTCTCAAAGTAATCGCGCCTTCGCATGGGGAAACTTTTAATGACAACAATGATAAAAATTTTATTATTCTTGACGTGACATCATCATCATCATCATCAGCCCATATACGTCCCCACTGCTGGGGCTCGGGCCTACTCTAAACTAGGGCCATAAGGCCTTAGTCGACCACGCTGGCCAAGTACGGGTTGGTCGACTACACAACCTTAGAATTTCTTCATAGGCGTGCAGGTTTCCTCACGATGTTTTCCTTCACCGTTAAAGCGTCGAATGATGTTACATATGAATATCAAGTTTGAAAAACACATTGGTACCTGGCGGGGTTTGAACTGGCGACCTCTCGCATGGCAAGCAACGACCTTAACCACTCGACCATCTACGCTTTTACATAATTACTAATCATGGTTTCTAGCTAGTGATGTAATATTTCATATTTTGCACATAGTCAAGGATATTTCGTGGAAGTGTTTAATTCCGTATCTGGATTCAAACTATATAGAGGAAGATCCCAGAGCTGCCAGACGTCACTTATTTTCTAATGGACAAAATATATACGATTGAGTAGTGGTGGGGTGTACTTACTATGATCATATGACTAGTCGCTACCTTGACCAGACGGCCATTTTTCAGGTATCAATAAAGGTACTATCGGCAACGCTGGCGGTCGACCACCTATAAGGTGAAAATCGCTTGGCAATTTCGCGTCTGTCAGAGCAAGCCCCGCCCCCCCAGTGGTCAAGGAGCTGGCAACAATTTTTTGGTAGATATTTGAGGCATGCTGAAAACTTGTCCTGTACCTCTCCTATTATATCCCAACACAAACCCGCAGACCTGGCTGAGTACCGGGGCTGAACCAAACCCCCAATTTTTTTTATTTAAAAATATATTTTATAATCCAAAAAAATATAATTTGTCAGTTCACCTGACAGGTAGAAGTTCCATCGAACTAGTTTGTCTTAGTGAGTCTTATTTTTTAGTTATAAATAAAAAGATAAAAAATATTTTTGGGGGTTTGCTTTAGCCCCGCTACTCTCCAGCCAGGTCGGCAGTTTCGTGCTGGGATATAATAGGAGAGGTACAGGATAAGTTTTCAGCTTGCCTCAAATACCTACCAAAAAATTCTTGCTAGCTCTCCTACTATTGGAACGTATTCGTAAACAAAGGGTCGAAGTGATCTTCTATTAGCGGAAATAACTAGTGGGCGGGGCTAATGGCGTTTAAAGAAATCTGTTTGAAAAGTGTACTACCGCCAAAATTCCCGACTGTACATAGAAACACTGCTCACCTCACTTAAATTCTGATGGCTGATTTCAACATATATTTCACACAATATCATAAAAAATCAGGATTCATTACATCCAGACACATGCGGTCGGCAGTTTTACCTTACAGACGCTTTACAGCTATGAAAAAAATGAATTAAGGTTACTTATTTTCTGATGCTTGATTTTTATATATGTTATTCAAACAACTATTTTAAAACGTTTTGCAAACGGACAGACCGATCCAAGGGGCCAAACATTCACCAGACCCAACTGTTTTTTTTTTTTAAATTGAGTTTAGTTGAGTTTTTTTTAATAAAACAGTTTGTAAGGTACAATTCTATAATTATTGCGGTCAGATGAGCACTTTTCAGTTGTTTGAATAACATATATAAAAATCAAGCATCAGAAAATAAGTGACCTTAATTATTTTTTTTCATAGCTTTAAAGCATCTGTTAGGGAAAACCGACCCCATGTGTCTGGAAGTAATTAATCCTGATTTTTAACGATATTGTGTGAAATATATGTTAAAATCAGCAATCAGAATGTGTGTGTTTCTATGTACCTTGATTAAATGATACCTGAAAAATGGCCGTCTGGTCAAGGTAGCAACTAGTCGTATGATCATAGTACACCCCACCACTACTTACTAGTATATATTTTACCAGAAAATAAGTGACGTCTGGCAGCTCTGGGATCTTGGACCAATATCATGCATGAATTCCACTGATGCATATTAAAATTATTACATTAGCAGGAATGCACGAGAATCCAATCGTTTATTTTGTTCTAGTTTTCTCGACATACCTATTTGTTTGTTGTATTCAATGAGTAGCCAGATCTGTTAACCGCAAAACATTAATATTATTGCAGCACTCTTAGGAGTTTAGTAACCTGACGTAGGTATGTACTTATATTTGGATTTAGAATTAGGATACAAAATTTATGAAAATTGTCCAATTACAGATTGAATTTTACCTCTGAAAATTGCTTGCTTTCTAATAACTTGAACAGTTAAGGTTCGTTTTGAGTCTACTACTCACCGTAACTATCTATGACAAGCAGCGGGTATCATGTTGTGCTACCTAGAAAGTAGACCTACTTTATTCCACCTAATATTATAAATGTGAAAGAGTTTTTATGTGTAACCACATCACGATTTATCTGCTCAATAAATAGTCTTGAAATTATCGTATATTATTCTATCTTGCATACAGAGTACCTTTTCATCCCACAAAAATACTGAATTTGCGAAAAACCGGTATTTTGCTCACAGATGACAGCAAAATAGTAGAGTAGAATTATTTTTTATATCGCTCGAGAAATTAAACCATTTCTGTAGGAATAAATGCGAGTGAAGGTGCGGGCGAAAACTTATTTTATATAAAAGCGCACCTACGCTATACGTTACCTACGTAGTGTAGTAGCGTAGCCTAGCATCACAACTTTTCTTCATTTACAATATAAAAATAAATAAATATCTGTGATATTTCCACACACGGCCATCTGACCCCAAACTAAGCAGAGCTTGTACTATGGGCGTCAGAGACTGATATACATACATAGATATTTGTAAATACATACTTAAATACCTAATCACACCCAGACACGGAACTAACACCGATGTTCATCACACAAATATTTTGTCCCGAGTGGGAATCGAACCCACGACTCTCGGAACCGCCAGCCAGGGTCACTAACCACTGTTCAGCCAGTCGAGTCGAGCCAGTCAAATATCGCATGATGTACCATAATAAATCTTATTCGTCGAATTAATTGAGTCTAAAATGGTTGAGTACCTATTTAAATATCCGGATTAGCAATTAGGAACGCGGCACAGCTGACTTCGAGCTAGTCGTTCCCAGGCAAAGGTAAGTAAACTCAGATAAGAGCGGAAGTGAGGGCAACGTTCCCCTCCGCTGATAAACAACACCTGCGCCTTAGCGCATGATGCTCGGATACTAGAATCGATCGACTTTCACATTTTCGTCAGCGAATCGATTTACTGCCCATTTTTTTTAAATTCTAATTTTTTTATTAAATCCAAAATCAAACATACATACATACATAAAATCACGCCTTTTTCCCAAAGGGGTAGGCAGAGATCACTTCCAGCGATCCACTTTTCACCTCTGTGGGAAACGTGACGTGACGGGTTGTGGATGTCGCCGCCATTCTGCCTTGTGCATTGTTTTAACAAGGTCATTGCGTTTCCACGAGTAGCAAGGATATATGACGGGGGAAGGAAAAGGGGAGGAAGGATACTATTGCCTCGGATGATTTGGACTGAGTCGATAGTAGCTCGAGGAGCCGGGGGCGCTTACCCGTATACAGTTCACCAACCACCGGACAGATAGTTGTGATCGGAATCCCCTGACTGAAATCTAAAGTTAAATTTTTAGATAAATCATTTTAGAACTTTATAACTTACGTTTTATACTTTGAAAATGTGAAAATTCATGCTCTTAACTTACTGTTCTCTACATTTACACTTTAACTTGTATTTCGTTAGAATGTACTGCGCAAATATCTACGCCTTAACACATGGTATAATGATAAATTAATGTAAAGCAGATAAATCGGCTCGAACTTATTATAATAGAGGTCAGTATTCAGCAAGATACTGTAAAGAGTAGATACTAATTATATTCGTCTGAAAGTACTGAAAATATCATGATATTTTCAGATCAAGGAGAATAATAATATTATATTAATAACTAAGAGTTCATAAAGTGTCATACCACGCATCAAAGCGATGTATTTGAAGATTGAACGGCATCGGTCTCTAAGAATGTCTATCTGTTTTTGTCACAATCGGTACACATTCTAAAGGAAGTTAAAACACTAAAGCCAGCTAGCTATACCTAAATAAATCCAATAAAAGTAGAACCTGAATTAGTTGCAGTTATTTCTTAGTCACGTATTTCCGCGCAACTTAATTTATAATCAAACAAGTTCCGTCTTTTTTAATTATTAACCGGCTTCAAAAAAGGAGAAGGTTCTCAATTCGTCTGCATGTATAATATTTTTGTTTTTTTATGTATGTTCACCGACATTTTCGTCAGTCATAGACGGATTTCAAATTTTTATTTTTTGTTTTAAAAGAGTTTACCTTCTGGATCTCTTCATCAGATCTGGTCCAGGTTCTGATGATGGGATCCAGGAGAAATAGAGGGCAACCCACAAATTTTATAGATGTTATGGACCAAATGATAAATTGGGCATTATTCATACTGCCCGGTCCATATGAAAAATGCCCAATATGAGAGTGCAATTCAATAATAATTATTCAAATAATCACTTTGACCGGGCATTATACATAATGTTTATCACCTTTTGGGCAAAGTAATACAAACTTATTGTGTAGAAAAAACTTTAATTAATCTTATCATTTGATATACAATAGTTTAATATAAAAAGTAGTTAGCCTCTAAAAATAATGTGGTGTGAAAAAAATGTCATAACAAAAGGGGGTAATGGACATAATTTGGTGGCGTAACTCGTAAGACACGCTATTATTCAAAATTGCAATATAAATAAAGGCGTTTACACCCAAAATCCCTGAACACATGAGTGTCATTATTTTAGTATTGATGCGCGGGGTGATTAAGATTACGGAGACATTGGCTATTTATTGTTTTTCCTCGTTTCGGCATTTTAAATCAAAGTCCAAACACAAAGCAAAATCAACGTCCAATAACGCGACAAACGTAACGGTCACAAAAAATAATAAATACACGGAGGAACTTAATCTATGCACACATGTACGAAAATGGCTGAATACATAGATAAATGTATGGTCAGTACACAGCAGCGGGGGTTACGAATGAAAAAATAATCGAATTACGTAAAAATATAAGTGAAGTTTCCCATATACAAAAAATATTCATCCTATTCTAAAAATTACGCAGTGAGTATTACCCATTACGACACTATGAAAACGTGTCAAACAGCGTAACTTTGTAAAAAGCGTTATACAGTGTGGAAATTTTACGTTTTCTTTTATTATTAAATTATTTTAAAGCACAAAAGACAATTATTTTTCTCAAATTACGCACAATTATCATATTGCCCAATTATCACATAGCCATATAATAATGACCGCGCATAATGACAAATAATGAAGTTGAAATAATAATTAATCACTTGGCCCGATAGGGCTAGACATTATACATAATGCTTGGGCATTATTTATAATGCTCGCATTAATCACTTGGTCCATAACATAGACACATGTACCGCGTTTTAAATATTTTCTGAAGTTATATTGGCATTTGCTTCTGGCAATCATAATGTTATGATGCTGAGCTGATGATGGAAGGTCCTTAATAGTTGGGAGTAAAATAATGATTCTTTTATTTAATACTGTATACATATTAAGACTACTAGTTATAATATCAGTAGTATTACAGGTGAGCTGAACTAATAAAACATGTTACACTAAGAAGTATGAAAAAAAATTGTATTCAAACCGCCTTCATATATTATATCAAATTCATACCCAGATAATTATAAATGTTCGCACTATATTATTTAGAAATTTTTAGTGAATCGAGTTTCTGAAGGAGGTTCTTGTTTGTTTACAATTTTAATGAAAATAAAACGTTTTAACTACACATATATGAGAGAAACTTTTCCTAGAATTTTAATTCAATTTCTGGTAAATTATAATCAACTACACAATTAATTAACCACTACTGACAATAGTGACATTTTTATATATTACTAATATGTATTATAAAGGGGAAAGTTTGTACGTATGTACGTTATTCTTTTGCGCAAAAACTACTGGATGGAATGAAATTTCACAATAATATAGTTAACATTTCATAATAACATATAGGCTTTAATTCATAAAGATATTGCATATTATCCAAAATATTAAAATAAGTGTGCAAAAACGACTCAATGCATAGGATGTAGCGAGTGGCTGCTTTTTAGCTTGCTTTTTGGGACTTTTGGAATCGATAAATTTCGAGTGCGTATATTATTACAAGGGTTCCGAATCAAGAACATATATCTACAATATTCGGATTATTGCCTATTTTAGATTTTAATTTAGCAAAATAATTACAAAATTAATTGACTTATTGGAGTTACTTGATAGACGCTTTTCCAAACTAACCTCTTAGATGGCTGGACCGATTGTAACGAGACTTTTATTAGCAGGTAGCTGATGAAGTAATAAGGAGTAACTTGGGCTAAGTTACTTTTATTTGAGAAAAGAATATTCTAAATCCTGCAGACCAAACCAATCAAGTCGTAGGCACAGCTGGTTTTATAAAACCATATAAAAAATATAAAACCTTTCCTTTATACTGCACAATCAAAAGTTAACTGATGGAAATGTTCATTGAATGCCGTAAAAAAATATAGACTCTCCACGTTCGCGTCAGTTTGTCAGACCATAGCTCGTGATTCTGCACGTATCCAAATAGATAGCATTTTACATATGCGACATTGGACGCTACAGTTAGAATCAATATTGATATAACACGATAAGGTTTAAAGATTCTTTATTTCTCAATAAAAACATAGTTGTCACTTACTTGAGAACAGAGTGTACAGTTGGTTATTCTTATTCATTGTCGTTCGCACCGATCAATTTTGTAAATAGCATTAGCACGTAAAGTTATTCTATTAACAAATATAATGTGGTATAATATAAACTAAACATGTGTGTATAATAATATTTAAACTATACAAATAAAAACATAAAAAGGATAATGGTTGAGATGCAAGAACAGTATACATGAATATTAATTAGGTCATTCGACGACTTCTCTAATATATTGTGCAAGTTTCTTTTTAAATACGTTAAGCGATTCAATGCTTTTTATAGATGAAGGTAGTTTGTTAAATATCTGTGCTCCCCCATAGTTCAACATTCGCTTGCCGTAGTTCGTTCGAATGGCGGGTAGGACCAAGTAGCTAGCTCGCCGACGCGTGCGCTTCGTAGTCGGTTGGGACTGTGTTAGTGTGATCGACGAGTGGATGGTTTTATGCAACAATTTCCGTATGAGCAGGCAAGGACGATAACCTTCCAAAACTGCGCGGTATATCTCCAGAGATTTTTTTACACGTCATATCTTTACTACATAGTATAAAACAAAGTCGCTTTCTCTGTCTCAATATCCCTAATAATTAAATCTTTAAAACTACGCAACAGATTTTGATGCGGTTTTTTTAATAGATCTGGGGATTTAAGAGGAAGGTTTTTCAAGAGACACAATTCAAGAGGATGCGAGGGCAGATCACAAGTTATGCAAGAGAGGTTCTTACATTTTAACCGGAAGTCATCAGACAGTTGTGAGCCAGTGAAGATTCTTGAGTGCACCTTTGTACAACGTAAGTGCATAGGTACCCATAATAAAATTAAAGAAATAAAAACCTTTTTAAAAACAAGCATTGTGATAGCTTGAGGAAAATGTTATTTTGTATTAAATGTAACACGCTTTTATTTATGAATGGGGACTATGATAAAGAGGGGGGACGAGATTTAATAATTATGTATGGTGAAAAGTTTTAGTATTAAAATTAAATAAATTTGTACAATATGGAATTATTTTGTCCTAGACGAAGACGCTTATTTGTCGTTAAAGGTTACAACCAAGTTACAAAGTGTTATACATATTTCTTTTTAGAGCTAATTTATTTTTAACTTTTTAGTTCATTTTATATAATAATAAAAATACATATACTAAAAGCTTGTTATTAAAAAGGTTTTTTTTTCTTTAATTTTATTTTTAACTTTTTAGTTCCTATGGCCACCTTCCAACTCCAACATCATCCAACATCAGACTCTGGTTACCATATAGTATCAAAGTACTCGTCAAGACTAATCTAATGAGCTCAAACTCGATAGGGTTGCATCATTTAATTTCGGAGTTCCTATGGCCACAATAACATTGCATTGTCATCCGATTTATACATGCATTCTAAATTTCAGCTCAATCGGAAACCGGGAAGTGGATCAAATTTAAGTTGCAAGATTTGATTACAGACAGACAACGGGACAGGTGAAACTAAATAAAGGCTTGTAAAATAGGTACGTCCTATTAGTGATGAGAGCAATCCGCTCCCCCGAAAATCCAGTGATGATGACAAGGCTACTCCAAGCCACATGCAATCAATGCAATTAAATAGCGATATGCCTGAAAGTTTTGCCTGGGAGCTTTAGGTTTGCTGTTGTCTTCATGGTATCTTTATGAGTAAATATATTAAATAATGTATGATATTTATTTATACGTTGTAAAAGGGGAAAAAATATGTATGAATTTTATCCAAATTCGAAGCCGAAAAATCGGCCAAGTGCGAGCCGAACTCGCGCACCGCGGCGGGCTCCGTACGAAATTTATAAAAATAAAATCACATTTGTTGTATAGGATTTGGGACCGGATGTTTTAGGCAATAGAATAGAATAGATTATAATAGCATTCATTTATTAACCACATTATTGACATAAGCAAGTACACAACGAAATGCAATATTACTTACGAAACATAAAACTTTGACTTTGACTTTGAAACTCAAACAATAACACACACATGCGACAGTGAGAAGAAGAACAAAGAATAACACAAACAGATAAAGACTAAAAGTGGTCAACGAGGTACAGACCTCAGCATGTGCTACATCAGCCTGAGGGCGCTGCAGCGCTGGTATACTGGCCGCAATCTGAGTGACAGGAATAGAAAAACATCATCCGTAAAAATTTCAACTATAGCTGTCTTAAGACCGCTTACCATCAGGTGAAGTGAGGCCAAACTAAGAGGCTTTTACAGGTGGTGTGAGACGGACGACCGGACTGACGAACAGCCAGTTCTTAGTAAAAAAGGTACCCTATCCCATTTTTACACTTCGTGTGAATTCGGAACCCTGAAAATGCGCAAAAGTTCCTAGTGTGTTGCCCATCGGATTCTAGCGACTCGAAAGTTTCGGAGTCAAGCGGCGAACAATCGACGATCGATGTCTGCCCGCTGCAACTCGAACAGATTACGACGCCATTTACATATGAAACGTTTTACTGAACGCGTGCACTTCACTAGTACTTTGCTTTATACACATACCTACTACTCTGATTCATGTTACAGTAAGTTAAAGTTCGTACGAAGCTCTTTGAATATTCGCTTATGGAGGCTTTTGATCTTTGGCGTGAAACGTGTTTTTGGCATTCGATTCGCCCTGCTATATCCTAGTTGTATCATATATTGGATATTATTATATTTTCTACCCATCTAAATATGTTTTTATTGTAGGTATTTAGTAAGTAATTTTGGCTGCTGCTCGATATCGTTTGCGTGCTATCTCTAATTAGGGGTGAGAGCCACCCGCTCCGCAAGCCGGTGATGATGAAAAGGCTCCTCCAAGCCATCATCGTAGGAATGGGGAAAAGTTACACATGTATATATAAGCAATAGCAAATATTTAATTGTGTTCAGAGGAACTTAATTAGAATAACAACTACACTTGTAGAAACACTTTTGAATCTCAATCGGATCAGTATAAATGTATAATGTCAAGTTGACAAATCACTAGCAAATCGACTTCAAGACGAGCAGTAGTGCCCTACTCCAAGTTTTACTCACATTTCATCCAAATCGTGTCCATTTTTGGGGTCAGGAACATCTATCTCGACATCCTTTCATTTCGGTTGAGTGCTGATACTTTTTCACCGGTAACTTTTGCAGTTGCCACTCGACAGTCGACAGTCTCCATAAATTGCGTTTTCACATACTCGCTGACATATTTTTAGTGTTTCAGTTTCACAAATTTATTAAAGGTTACCTGAGGTTTTTGAGTATATTCATATGTAACGGATGGCTGTCTTTACATGGATAATATGATATTATAATATAAAATATTAAAGGAGACGAATTCTTGCCTATTTTGAGTATCTAAGACCTAATTAAGGTCCAAATACTTGCCATGCCAAATGCATGCGTGCAAGATTTGCATTGCATGCATAATGCTTGTGTGAAATCACAAAATGCAGAACAATAACATTGATCGTAAACATCATCAAACCACCATTACCAAATTGATATTGAGACTGACAGTTTAAAGCGCCGTGTTCCGTAACGCCCTAAATGATTTGTGTTTTGAAGTACGCATTGTTTTTTTGTTTTCATAAAATAATATTTTAATTATTATAATAAGATTTTCATAAAGATTATAAATATTTTCTTCTAAGTGGGTAAAAAACAGTTTTTGGTTCGTTGCACACAGTTTAAATCGGTTCAGTACTCTATGCGTGATTGCGTTACAGAGTTCCTTTCGAATTTATAATATTTTTTGAATGTGGGGGGAATTAAAATACTTACTTAGTTACATTATGGTAAGTGCACTACACCATAGAAATAAACTTTATACATTTGTATTTCAAATCAAGCCCATTCGAACCGTTATATCTCCAAACGTAACATGGACTAATTACGATGAATGGACGAAAACGAACTCAGTTCAAAAATCTATTAAGTATAAATATACTTAATAGATTTTAACTTTAACTTTCACGGTAATTATTTAACTTTAATTAAATATTAAATAATTACCGTGAAAGTTGTTTCAAGCTACTAATTCCCTCAACATTACTTTTGGAACTTCCACTATGAGTGGCCAATTTACGCTCGGTAGTAAGTAATTTAATACTAAGTCAGGTTTATACAAGCCAATAAGCTTTGCGAGAAAACGTGTGCAAAATAAATATGTTTATGACATTGTTAAATTAATTTACATAAACACGTAGTCGGTGATCAAAAGATAAAGTGACTTGTAAAGGTAGATCAATGTTCAAATCTATCATCATCACAGAACATATGCTTGGTACATGTAGGCAGTACGGAATGTATTTACAAAATATACAATATAATCCTTACTAATATTATAAATCCGAAAGTAACTCTGTCTGTCTGTCAGTCTGTCTGTCTGTTACGCTTTCACGCATAGAGTACTGGACCGATTTAAATGAAATTTTATACAGATATAATCCAGAGCCTGGAAAAGGTTATAGGATACTTTTTAACCGACTGCGCTATAGGGAAATAATGTTTTACCCGTTAAACGTCTCTACGCGGACGAAGTCGCGGGCGGAAAGCTAGTATGATATATTACTAATAATATAAACTATTAAAAATGTTGTATAAAACTGTATTGATGACCGTTATTAATTTAGGCATAATTTGAATGGAACTTTAAGCATGAGAGCGCCGTATGCTCCCTCGCAAGTCAGGTAATCATGGCAAAGATACTCAAAAGCAGCATCAGATAGGACCAATATTTAATAAAAATTAAATGGGCCTACAAGTAGTAAAAGTGAATGTAAATGTAGATTTCCTATGTTTGCCTGTATGTATGAGGATGACTGCGATTATATTCAGCCAGGTAACTTTGTTCTAATTTCAATTAAATGTGGTTTCGTGTGCATAACTCCGTCGCTTAATGCACTTCCGGTATTTCGAGCTATAATAATATTATAATATGTGCAATATGTATAGACATACTGCCGCCGTACCTCGTCGAATACCAACCCCTTTGAATGGTCAATGTTAGATGGTTTTTATTGCGTCAAATCCAATCAATAAAATCAGTTATTAGCTCAAGACATTAAAAAATTAATAAGTTACAAAACAAGGGAAAAAGACAAATCATAAAACAATCAAAAAACTTGATATAGATTGTGCTGATGCAAGAAAGATTTACCGCGAAACGCTGATTTTCAGTCATTCCTTCTTCTCCCTATAATAGGGGAACCTGTTGTACCTTGGACAGTGTTGTACCTAGGACAATTGTAATTTTTCGTAAACTCCCACGCTTTAGAATAATATTGTATATGGCAGTCGTAGCCTGCTTTGATAAGACTCACGTGAAGTTAGTAGTGATTCGCCGGCGCCGCGTCAATGCAGTTAAAAACGTAATTTATTATTTTTTGCCTTAAAAGTTCGTTTTTTGGAATTTACTTATGGCCTCTTAATTTATCACGATATGTATTTATAAAATATCTTTTACTTCCGATATAATCTCAGTTTATTAAGGTTTTAGATGGTATAGTTGTCAGAACCACACCTCAATAGGGTAGTTTCCTATTTTTTAATTTTTACATAGATGGATGAACAACACAATTGCAAAGGTGTTGTTAAAAGAATGGTTTGATATTTGGAAAACTCCCGGAGATATCACAGTTTCAATAGCACATCATTTGGGCGAGCTCAAAACGCTTCATACAAATGTCGCACAGAGCTATGACGTCACCCCTCTGTATACGAGTATGAATATCGTAAGAGCTTTGTTCAGCAGCTATATCAAATGTTGCTTTTACGAATATGTTCTCATAGTGAAAGCTACTACTAATTTTGTAATTTATAAGATGGCATACTATTTTTATTGAATTTTCGCACTTTAAAAATGGACTTTCCCACCTAACTTCAAATGCCTATTACTGTCTCATTTCGTAAGAAATTTTAATTTCGATTTCACTTATGTTATTTATTTACCCATATGTAACTGTTAATTGTGAAATTTTATGTAAAATCAGACTTAGGAAACTAGCCTATTAAAAGTGTGTTTAAACAAGTTGTAACTTAAATTTTTAATGATGTTGTACCTCGGCCCCCCAACTGAGTATATACCTTGGACATAGATAAAAGATAGATAATTTTGATAAAGATAATATAACCTTATAAAAACATATTTTTTGATTATATTTTTATTCTATTTATATAAGGCAAAACATAAATATTTAAATATGTAAACATTTGTTATGTTATTAACACAAAATAAAGAGACAAGAGACTATTAATTAAGGTAACTGTTAATTTGCTATTTACATTAATGTTTTCGTTGATTACAG
The DNA here is from genome assembly GCA_039566165.1 of Maruca vitrata. Lineage (NCBI taxonomy): Eukaryota > Metazoa > Arthropoda > Insecta > Lepidoptera > Crambidae > Maruca > Maruca vitrata. The sequence goes on along the minus strand of CM076914.1, from coordinate 10,521,340 downwards.
GTATAAGCATTATTGTTGTACTTGTACTTACATAAACATTAAAAATACAAGTCCCTGCTGCAATTGCTAGTGTTTATCTTCATTCTACCCTGGTATGTCCAAAGTACAACTGGAACGGTCCAAGGTACATCAGGTCTGTTGTACCTTGGACAGTTTTCCCCTTTTTTTTCAAGTTGCATTTGTTTCCAGCTTTACCGAAAATCCTCATATTTTATGAACTTATTATATAGTTGAGTAACTGATCTTTCCATGTTTCCATATTTGACGGATCTTATTCTTACCATTTTTTCAAAAAAAATAAAAATATCAAAAACTGGCCTAGGTACAACAGGTTCCCCTATACACATTTTGAGAAACAATCACCATTTTATATTAAAATTAGAAATGAATGACAAATATTAGTTTGATGTGGATTCATATGTTTTTTCTTTCATTTAAACTCAAATTCATATACATACATACATAAAATCACGCCTTTTTCCCAGAGGGGTAGGCAGAGATTACAACTCAAATTCAAAATTTCCTCAATTAGTAAGTTAACACTATGTAGTTCAACAACACTTCCATTTAACCTCAATTTTAATGCACCAGCTTTCTTATGAACATTTTTAATTCAGTAATGTTATGTAAAATAATAAAAATTACTTCTTTCCTAGTCGCCGGTTTTATAATGTAGGTATGTCAACATTTCTCAGTAGCATCAGTAAGTACATATTTGCCACCAAACATCCCGAACGAATTTATGAATTTTGAATAAATATTCAATGTACGTACAGAATAGGCGTGACGACTGGGTCAAAATCTTATTATTCTATTTAGTCCGTAAGTATACAAAAATATGGGACACGTATTTTTTGTTTTTCAATTGATTGAAAAATGACAAAAGTATAGCTTATCAAACTTCTGGAGTGGGGGCTTGTGGTTACGCAAAAATTGTACTATAACGTGACGTCATGCTAGACTTCTAAGCACTATATCTTCATAATTTCTTGTTTGTGAAAGAAAATAAAAAATACGAGTACAATATTTTTGAATATTCTAAATAACGGACTAATTATATTTTTTTTGTCGTCTCGCCTATTGACCTCTACAGTTTTATTATCCTATAGGTATAGATTTCTACTAACTCCATAGTTACATTTGTGAGCTACGGCGAAAATCTTAAATTGTATCCGTCAATCTACATCTTGTAGACTTGTCTCTTGTCTCTGCTCTTAAGCAGAGTACTTCGTGCAAGTTTCATCTGTCAAATCAAATATACACATCCAATCAAACGTATACACATCACTTTTGATCTGTGTATTGCACGATCGTCGCAATCCGCTAATGTAAACTATATGATAATTCTAAATGCATAACTAAAACTACAAACTACTTATTGTTCTTTACCGTTATAACCTTATAAATATTGTCTCAACAATTTTGATTGTAAAGACTTTTACGTAGCAAAAAACCTAGAATACAAATATTTGATTCTGATTAATGGAAAGTTAGTATGGGAGAATTTTTACGATTGTCGATTTTTATAAAACTTGGTATGGAGGTAGCTGGCACTCCGGAGAGACACCAGCGCTATTTTTAGTATAGCAGAACTTTTACGGTATGGAGGTAGCTGGCTATTTTAATACATCATTGCAACTAAAACCCATTAATACGCGGTCAAAGTCGCGGGCGGCCGCTAGTTATTTATAAACGTGAAAGTTTGTAAGTATGGATGTTTGTTACTCTTTCACGTCTGAACCGATTTTCATGAAATTTGGTATGATGGTAGCTGGCACTCTGGAATAACAAATAGGCTACATTTTTTTAATTCAACCCCCATGGGGTTCATTGGGGGGGTGAAAGTTAGTATGGGAGAATTTCTCCGTGTTTGTCGATTTTTATAAAACTTGGTATGGGGGAAACGTAGTATGGGAGAACATCGACGGAACTTTCACTAATAAGTAACAAATTTTACAATGTAGGCTATTTTAATACATCATTGCTACTAAAACCCATTAATACGCGGACAAAGTCGCGGGCGCTAGTGATATAATAAAGGAGCAATTCTGTCTCGAACATTCCTCAATTTCGAATTAAGAATCTTTTAAATCTTTTTTATGATCGTTTCAGTAGGTACTCACAACTCACTCAACTCAATTATTTTCTGGTTATCTTCGTATACATACGCGAATCACATTCTGTTTGATTGTATTGTTTGCAGCACACGGCTTGAATATGTGAATGATTTCATTTAAAATAAGCAGACACGCGAGGAATGTTTAATGAAATACCAAATTTGAGCCTTCAATATTTTGTATTTTGTAATATTCTGTACGGTATTGTCAGCTGTGTGTTAATTGTTACAGTTTTGAAAAAGTTGTAACGTTAAAACTTCAAGAGACACATTATTTGCATAAAGCAATATTTTATGAAGCGTTAAACGTAGCAATGTTATATTTGGCTACAACATGCCATAAAGGTCAACATCTGGACTGGCTCGGTGGAACAGTGGTTAGTGACTCAGGTTCAAAACCTACGGTTCCAAGAGTCGTGCGTTCGATTTCCACTCGGGACAAATATTTGTGTAACGAACATCGGTGTTTGTTCCGTGTCTGGGTGTATTATTAAATATATTTAAGTTTATTCGTGCATCCACTGTTGATCCTGATTTCCGTAACACAAGTGCTTAAGCTACTTACCACGGTATCAGATCAATGTATGTGATGTTGTGTAATATTTAATAAATAAAAATAACTATACTAATTATAAATACTATAGTTCTGCACACAAAACATACACCGTGAAATTTTAGTGCTTGTTTTCCCGCAGTAAAATGATTCTATCTTAGTAGTACAAAAGATGTGTGCAGTTCTTTTTTGGTAAAATCAATAAATGCCGGTTTTACGAAAGGTTTAACCGTAACTCGAAAGCACGTTCGAACCGCTTTATGACTTAGGGTGTAGAGCTTCTTTAGCTTTAAGCATCGATTTCTTGCGGCAAGCAGTACCTGAATACGTCACATCTTCAAAAACAACGAAAGCTTCTCTCGTTTTCGAGTTGGAAAATTTTCATTCTGAAAAATCTTAAAAAAAAATTTTTTTTTCGAGGAATAATTTGCATGATTCGATAGTATTACTAAAGGCAAATCGTTCTGCCACGGGAAAACAACCACTAAAATTTCACGGTGTATATGTGTTTGCTGCATAGGTATTGTAACTGTGTGTTTGTACTTACCCTTCAAGTTGTATGTCACCTAAGAGGCAACCCTACATAGGCACTTAGAAATACGAAGATCAAAATGGAACGGTGGCCGCTCTTAAACATCACTCAAGCTGAAAGGAATCGAAAAGTGCAATAGGTTGCAGGATTTTAAGGGGAGGACATCCAGTACTCGCAAGTTGAGCAATCGCCTGGACTGCTTGATTTTGAATTTTTTTACCGTACGAAGTTTTTTTTAAATAATAGCCCATATTATTTTGATATTGCAATGACATAATTTTAAAATTATGTCAATGCAATATTAAAATCACCTCGTAGTAACTGATGCTTGGAACATCAAATTATTTTTGATTTAAGATTTTCGCGTTCTAGATTATAAATATACGGTAAATACAGTAGCAAATGATACTGTATTTACAGTACTCGTGTATTTATTACACCAATCATGGTCGCCATCATGGTTACGTATTATTATATCAGGTTAGTGTGAACATGTCCCCAGAAAAGTCTTGTGGTCGGTTTTGCATAAGAAAGGCGTGCCTGGGAAGTATGTAAGGTTGGTGCAAGGGATGTATGAAGGAGCGCGCACGAACGTCCGATCCGAAGCCGGCGTTACAGACGAGTTCAATGTGGCAGTTGGTTTGCACCAGGGATCGGCTTTAAGCCCTTTCCTGTTCCTCCTGGTAATGGATGTTTTAACATCAGACATACAGGAGGAGGCACCCTGGTGCATGCTGTTTGCCGACGACATTGTTCTGGTCGGAGAAGATGCAGCTGAGGTGCAAAGCAGACTGGGAAAATGGCAAGAAAAATTGGAGAGAGTTGGCTTGAAAATAAGTCGCACCAAAACAGAACATCTGTTTTGCGGCTTTGGCGACTCTTCCAGTTTTTCTCCAATTGCCTTAGATGGTGTAATCCTACCGGTCTGCTCCGACTTTAAGTACTTAGGCTCACTTTTCCAAAACGACGGCAATATTGATCGAGACGTTAAGAATAGAATGAATGCTGGATGGATGAAATGGCGACAGGTCTCGGGAACAACTTGTGACCCACAAATGCCCCTCAAACTTAAAGGGAAAATTTACAAAACGGTCATCAGACCTGTCGCGATGTATGGATCTGAGTGCTGGGCAATGAAAAAGACTGAAGAGAGGAAGGTGCATGCAAATGAGATGCGTATGTTGAGATGGATGTGTGGAGTAACAAGGTTGGATAGGATTAGGAATGAATATATAAGGGGAAGTCTGAAAGTTGCACCAATTTTAGAAAAGGTGAGAAGTGCAAGGTTAGCTTGGTACGGGCATGTTATGAGGAGGGAAGAAAGCCATGTAACTAGAAGAGTGATGAGTATGAATGTCAATGGACGTAACGGTAGAGGCAGGCCGAAGAAGACATGGATGGATTGCGTGAGAGATGATATGAGAGTGAAAGGAGTAGACACAGAGATGACGAATGATAGGCCCGAGTGGAAGAAATACACATGTTGCGCCGACCCCACTTAGCGTGGGACAAGGGCAGGAGAATGATGATGTTAGTGTGAACATGTCATTTATATATTTATTCACCTATATTCACGCGTCTTTATTTCCATTTCTTAAGTATAAGTTGAATCTTAAAAAATTAGTTTTTAGTAAAGTAGGTTTACGATCGAGATGTTTACGTGATAACGTCTTGTTAAGAGAAAATCTCCATTCGTTTGTATGCCGCTAGAGTGAGAGAGACGGAAGATCGGTCCACTCACTCGAACGCTATGCCAGCCTCTGCTCGTGAGGATTCCGCGTGACAAGTTTCACAGAATGACTGGCAGCGCTCGAGATGAGACGGGAGATCGGTCCGTCTCTGTCTCGTTATACCTGCGATCGCGCTCGTGAGGTTTTGGTGTGACACAAGTTTCTGAACATGTCACCCGACTAAAACGATTTAAAAGACGTTATCACGTCAAAAATATGTAATTCGTCTTTACCTACAATTGTTAGAAAACTGTAACTGAAACTTACTCGCCTTAAGTACTAGTGACTGACACACGTCTGCCTAAGTCGCAGGGATATATTTCGGTCTGTATTCCTAAAAAGGTTCTGCAAATCATACAGTAGCTAGTAGCTAGTTCCAAATCTATCCTTGATGTTATGAATTTTTCTAAATCTCATTGTTAAAATGTTTAAGTGCTAAAGCTTGCACTAGCTGTTTTACCTCATATTTAGAAAAAAAATAAAAAAATCGATTGCTCTACTGTTGGCGGAGATTTGAACACCCGTCCTTCCAGTTATCGCGCCCAGATGTGCGAAACCATTACACCAATCAACAGCTTTTTGAAGCCGTCGAATTTTTCTCACATATTACCTGTTAGCCACCGGTGGTGCTATCACCCGTTAGGACCGTTAGTGATAGGTTATTTAGGATATGATTCGAAATGTTTACATTTATATTCAATATTGTTTATTTTAAGGTTCCTTCCTGGTAGACCTCAAATAAACGAACGATAGATCAGATACATTTTCTTGTCTTTTGGTGTGACCATATATTCGGGGAAGCGCGGAGATTTCAGATTAGGATACAGTCATGGACGTTGCGACTTTTGGTTGGCTGAATATTGAAAAGACGATTAAAGGAAGGTTATATTAAAATATTCGGCCAATAAATACACAGACTACTAGGACTGACGATAAAAGGCATGAAATTCAGTTATAGGTAGTACTGTAAACGCGTGAAGTTTGTTTTGTCGGCGTCCATTGAAAGTTCTTCCCGTGACTACGAGCTCTCTAAAGAGTTTGAAAATTCGGTTCTCCGAATAACTATGTTATATATTAATTCTAATCTACTACACACGAGTTTAATTTCAATTAAATATATATATGATATTATTTTTCTAATATTAATTTCAAAATTCCCTAAATAACAACTAAGCAATAACTACATGGCGGAACTGGCGGATCTGGCGGAATAACCGGTGACGTAAATATCGGTTTGCTCGATTTGAATTTCCAGCGGCACCCAGATATTGGTATCGCAAGCAATTGTTTGGGATGAGAGAAAATTCACGCTAACTCAAACCACCATATCCGTTTGTTCCCAGCTGCGAGCGTTACCCCGCTGTAGTAGCTATCAAAGCTGTCAAAAGTCGTACTGAATCGCTAAACTGGGTTAGACGCGGGCATTGTGAGGACAAACTGCACACAGAAGAGCCATACAGCAAAACTTTTTCAGATATCTTAAGAAGCTTGTTAAATGTTATTATTTTTGGATTAGATTAAAGAATAGCAACGGGTACATTAATTTATTTTTAAATTAATTACAATCTTGTCTCGATTGAGGCCCATCATTGGTGACTAGTGGTAAATTAAATTAAATTAACTAAATTTTACATAATGAACAAAACAAAAGAAACGTAAATTTTGGATTTGGGTTAAAATACTCGTACAATCACTCAAGGTGGCTATCGAATCTAAAGAATAGAATCACTTATCTATAAGTTATTAATTTACTGTACCGACGATTTATAATTGCATGTAAATGCCTATATAAATTAAGGAATTTTGACTTGACTTGAAAGGAAATTGTCCTACCAAGAAATAATTTGACACTCGATGTTCTGTTGAAATGAAAATAACATGATTGACGCAGACACCAATTTGTGATAAAATAAAACCTGAAACTCCTTTCAATTATGTAAATTAATAAAACCCTGCTGCGTAACAATTTTGTGGACACGTGCTTGTATAGGGAAATAAGGGAAAAAGTTAACACCTACCTACGTACTTTTACTTGCTATTATGAACACAAGAACATAGCGATAATATTTGTTTAATCATAGGATTGGCATTTGTTAAATACGAAAACTTAACATCAATAAGCTTGTTTTTCTCACTTTTTCTTCGAAGCAGAGCAGAACTTCGTTCTTTAATTTAAGAGAGAAAACAACAGTCTAATGTGAATATATTTTGTTTAACGTGAAAACCCCACGCTATACATTTTTACATGCTGACATACGGGTTTTCTCTCAAATTGTCAATATTATTATCATCATTGCCGCAAAAGCTTTAGATATACAGTCGCCATGTTAAACGGCTGTCGGTAATTACATGACATAACCGAGCTCCGAGAGTTGTTGTTATTAAGTTCGTAACTTCATGGCAACTCTTTGAACTGTTTCAACAATATTGTTAGAGTGCCTGTCGGTTGAATTGTTTTCTGTGTAAAATTGATAGATTAATCGAGCTCAAATGAATTTGAAAGATCCCAGCCCTGTGACTACTAGTAACTGTCTGTGGCGCTTCGTACCCCTTGCACTGCGAAATTGAGTTTGTAACTTATGCACATGCTACATTTCGAGTGTCGGTTTGCACCCAGTTCGGCACCAAATCATTGTGATGGCCATTCGCGACGTTAGCTATCGTAATGATTTAGTTAAATGTGACCATGAGATAAACAAGAAATAAATATTTATTGCGTAACTATAACCTTATTTTAGTCATAAGATACTTATTCGGTTTAGGTAAGAAGCCACTTAGAGTAATTAAAAAAAGGTTCAATATATTCTTATTGGAACTGCAAGTCTATGACCACCTAAACGACTGTTTTGTGCTCTTAACATGCGCCTACAATTTCATTTTATTTTTGTTAGTGCTTATTTAAATTAAAATCGCTTATTTATTTATTCTATTTGTTTCAATTTAATTCCAATTCTCTCTGAGTTCAACAAATATACAGTGTGATATATTCACTTCGCAGTAAAAAATATAATATATTAATTTTATTTTACCTGTTTCCACTGAAAATCAGCTAGTTTTAAGTTTTGGTTAGTTTAATGTTTGAAGTAGTAGTTGTACTTTTTTGTATGTGCCAAATAAACATGATTTGATCATTTAATTTCCAGAGACTTGGAAAAACGAGGCAGAATAATATTCGATTTTTTATCAAAACATTAAAATAGACCTATAAATTTTGAACAGTTACCGAAACAGCAACCTACTCCAGCTTACTAACAGCATTTTACATACGATTGATATGCTAACCTGATAAAACATCTCGTCTGCTTCTTCGATTTTGAGATTTCCAGGCAAATGCTCTCTGAAGATTCCGTTGTATTTCACCGAGCTCATATTTTAGGCGTCCGTAGGTTACCATTAGCGACGCGGGAACCCCAACGAATAACGCGGGGTGAATCTGCAGTGACAGGGGCATTGACCCCGCGTGCAACCAACCCCTCGTTTTTGTTATAAAATCAATATATTTGGAGCACGACTCCCCACTTGCAACAAAATACACATGTGTAGAATGCGGTTTGACGAAAAGGAGTAGAAGCTGTGCCAAGGAAGTATCGCCATCCTACCTCGAGCGCTCAGGTCTGCCTAGGACCAAAATGTACCTAGTTTAGGTAAACGGTTAATGTATGGTAGGTACAAATAGTAATTGAATTGAATGCTGTTATACTATAGTATCATTCTTCAATTTAATTCAATTGCTATAAAATATGTAAGGCGTCCGACCGATTTCAGCCATGGCGGCCGATCTCAATTGAGATCAGCCAAGTGCGCAGTAGTATGTGCATTATAGTGCACAAGTGTGCGCGCAAACACAAGTGCACTCTCTATTCCCTTACACTCATAATTCGGTGAGACGGCAATCCGACATGACCGATGAGAGATCTGGCGCAGGACCACCGGCTTAACGTGCTTTCCGAGGCACGGGCGTTCAACCGCCAACTTCCTAACTCCGGGCTGAGTAATTTCATTAAAGAAAAACTCACACAAATTTTGCCCGACTCCGGACTCGAACCGGGGACATCTCGGTCCTAACGCAGCACTTGCTACCAATAGACCAACGAGGTAGATAAAATATGTACAGGTTCTATAAAACGATATGTACTAATAATAATATTAAATGTAGGTAGGTAGGTACTTACTTTTATGTATAAAATATATGAGTAAATAAATATAGATAGACATCGATGGACTCATAAACTTAAGCCTAATAGCAGGTATTTTTAGAAGACCGATACGAAACCTAAAGCTAAATTTGATATTGTCATTGAAATGTCCGGTTCATGAACATAACAAGTCAGCATCTTTATTTTCCGATAACAAGTTCATAAATAATATGATCATATTTATGCTGGCGGACGCTAATAAGAATCCTTCGGGTAAACTAATTATAAGATTCGGGTCGACCCAAAGAATTACCTGATAGGCCTGTAGCGCTACCATGAGTTTAAAAGTTACGGACTCGATATCGCCTACCTAAAATCGGTCGTATGAAAAAAACAACTCGTTAGGTTTTTAACGTACGTAAGTTTTCGATAGCCAACTCATGGTACCGCTACTGTTACGGCTTGTCAAGAGTTCAAATAAAGTGTGGTTAGGCACGTCTGCTGTTTGACACTGAACGATAGCCGATCGATGCCGCCTAAATGCGAGCTCGAGCATGATTGGAGACCGGCAAAAGTAGCCAGCATTGCCCACAGATCCCCAACAACGTAGGTATTGAGAGCACTCCGTTCGATCCAACCATACCACATAGTATGTACCTAAATACAATAAATATTAAGCTAAGTTTAACTGGCTCTGTGCAACAATGGTTAGTGACCCAGGTTCACTACCTACGGTTCCAAGAGTCGCGGGTTCGATTCCCACCCGGGACAAATATTTATGTGACGAACATCGGTGTTTGTTTCGTGTCTGGGTGTGCTAAATATATTGAAGTATATTTGCGTATTCCCTGTTGATTCTGATATCCGTAACACAAGTTCAAAAGCTACTTACCACGGGATTAGATCAATGTGGGTATGTGATGTTGTGAAATAATTAAAAAAAATGTTTACGAGCTGTAGAACGAAGAGACATATTTCTTGAAAGTCATCAAAAATAAACAACTTTAGAAAAAATGTCTGCTTATACCTAACTATGTAACGGCCTTAAATTATTAGCTAAAGACAGATAGTGCTCGTAATAATAAATATAATGTTCCTGTAAAAATAACCAATTAACTACTTCTCAGAAAGCTTAAACAACTAAGCCAATTTAGTTCAAGTGGATATAAGATTTTTCAAATAACGCCGCGGCAATATTGTAAAAAAATTGCAAGATTACTTGTACCTACTAAGTAATTATTCTGGTATTCTTGGAAATAAGTAGCTATATTATTTACATACAATTTTGGTGACATTTTAAATGTAGGTTAGTTTCCGACCGCAACCGACAAGTTTGAGATTTAACACAAAAGTACTAATCGGTAGCAATAATAATAAATCGCTTTCTCAGAGTTGTACTCCCTACTTACAGACTAGCTTTCCTCCGCGACTTAGTCCGTATGAAGTCGATTATAGCTTTTTTGTAAGGAAAACGTAAGTTTAAATAGTTGTTAATTTAAAAAAATACTTTATCATCTTTTAATATTTGAATGCTTGGTATGTTTATTTTGAACTAGCTGTGCCAGCGACTTCGTTCGCGTTTCCCCCGTTTTTTACACATTTTCCATTGCATCTTTGCTCCTATTAGTCGCAGCGTGATGTTATATAGCCTAAAGCCTTCCTCGATAAATGGTCTATACAACGCAAAAATATTTTTTCAAATCGAACCAGTAGTTCCTGAGATTAGCGCGTTCAAACAAACAAACAAACAAACAAATTAGTATAGATTTTGTAGCGAATCTGTTAAGGTACTTAATAGTAAGATAATTCTTAGAAACGTCTTAATTCTATGAATAATAATAAGTATCCCGAAGTGGATCTTGACCTCCAACACAACAAGACGTCGTTATTTATAATATCTAATCGCTTTGTTAGATCAATTCCCTATAGAGTAAGATTCCAGGGCCGCCAGACCTACGTCATTTTAGCAAAGCTAGAATTTCCATGACTTATAGTCTAGTATGTACTTAGGAGAGTACGCGTACTCACTTGCTCGAAAGTGGGGCCGTTTCACAGGTAGCGCGAACTAAAGGTGTCCCAAAACAGAGGCAAACTACGTCATTTTAGCAAGCCTGAATTTGACATATATAACTACGTGGTACTATTTCCAGACTAATTGTAAGCTGCCAGACCAATCCAATGAGCCAATTGTTCTCCCAGACACCTCAAAGGTTCTCTGTGAGTGCAAGCTTGAGGGCGTTTCGACGCACAGCCTAAACGGCTAAACGTAGTTGGTTGAAATTTGGAAGAGACGTAGCTTAGATACCGCAGAGGTGCACTAAGAAAGGAATTCCCGAAATTCTCACGGGAACGGGAATGATCGGGAAAATCCTTTTGTATGAAAAATTTAAACCGCTTAAGTTAGACACTTGAAATTTGGCATGCAGGTACCTTGGTAAACTTAAAGCTTAGTTGCAACAGGATATTGCAATTTTTTTGCCAAATTTCAATCATCTATCTTATGCAGTTTCGATTTTCTCATACAAAAGTTTTTTCCCGCTAACTCCCTTCCCTGTAAAAAAAATGCAATGTCCTGTTGCAACTAAGCTTTAAATTTACCAAGGTACCTGCATGCCAAATTTCAAGCGTCTAACTTAAGCGGTTTAAATTTTTCATACAAAAGGATTTTCCCGATCATTCCCGTTCCCGTGAGAATTTCGGGAATCCTTTTCTTAGTGCACCTCTGCGGTATCTAAGCTACGTCTCTTCCAAATTTAAAGTGCCTACGTTTAGCCGTTTAGGATGTGCGTCGATACGCAGGGAACCTTTGAGGTGTCTCTGGGAGAACAATTGGCCCATCGGATTGGTCTGGCAGCTTACAATTAGTCTGGAAATAGTACCACGTAGTTATATATGTCAAATTTAGGCTTGCTAAAATGACGTAGTTTGCCTCTGTTTTGGGACACCTTTAGTTCGCGCTACCTGTGAAATGGCCCCGCTTTCGAGCAAGTGAGTACGCGTACTCTCCTAAGTACATACTAGACTATAAGTCATGTAAATTCTAGCATTGCTAAAATGACGTAGGTCTGGCGGCCCTGGGATCTTGGTCCACTACTTAAAATAAACACACATATATATTGATCTGATCACGTGGTAAGTAGCACTGTATGACAGATGACAGAAACATCAGTCGTATACACAAAATAAGCTTAAATATATAAAATAAAATTAAATATTAACACACCCAGACATAGAACAAACACCGATGTTCATCACACAAATATTTGTCCCAAGTGTGAATCGAACCCACGGCTCTTGGCGCATGAGACAGCCAATCGTAATAAAATAATAAAACTTTGGCGTCGCAGTTTTAATATTCCATATCTGTTTTGGCAATCGCTATTCACTAACCTTCCGTTTACGCTTTGAACGCCTGTAGCGGTACCATGAGTTGGCTATCGAAAACTTACGTACGTTAAAAACCTATCGAGTTGTTTTTTTTCATACGACCGATTTTAGTTCTTAGCGTAACCGCCAGGGGCGCTGTACAAGTTTTTCATAGACACATTTACGTAGGCGATATTGAGTCCGTAACTTTTAAACTCATGGTAGCGCTACTGGTATTAAACACAGAACTCGCTCCGGTATTGAACTAGAATTGTTTCAAAGCTTGTATGGGAATTTTGTGACGTCAGCAATACACACACAAGTGTTATTGTCTCTCCTCGCAACAATGGAACGACGCCTACACATGACATACCTCATAGAGGGCAACTTAAACTTATAATGGGTATGCTTCTCACCATGCCAGTACCTACGTATAGACTATGCAATGTAGTCCATAATATTAAACTATTATTGCGATACCGATAATATTTCCTTTGTTCTTGACTGATAAAAATCGAACAAGAGCGAATCAGCTTTATTATATTTTATTATTCAATTTTTAAGAGCGCACTTGTACAACTAAAATGGTTTCCTTTAAAGTATCTACTTCATAAAGGTAGAGCTAGTATTGATGGATGTGGAAGAAGCGAAACTGGTGTGCCAGGACCGTAGCAGATGGCAGGAAGTGATCTCTGCCTACTCCTTTGAGAAAAGCGAAATTCTATGTATGTATGTAAGTAACGACAATAACGGCATAAAACTAAATTCAGTTGTTAAGGTTGTTTCATGGAAGCCCTAAAATGTTTTTTTTAGTTTTTAATTTCTTTGTTTTTATAGCAGCATCATATAGCACATCACAACGGTAAACATTTCAACTGTCTTATCAAAATACCTACTTGAATCTTGAAGTGTGATTATTGAAACGAATTAAGTACTTAAAGTTAACATATTCTAACTATTTGTTCGTAGGAAAACTACCTGTAAAATTTTATGTTTCATATCAGCCAGTTAGCGTGCAGAAGTACGTCGGCATGTATAATTGCCCTTGTACCTTTTAAATAGCTACTCTTGTTCATTATTTAGGGCGCTGATTTTTACTCACAACCGCACTCAAGTTGATACTATGTTCACACCTGCTTTATCGCAGTCATTAAACGATAGACAAATTAAGGTGATACTATCATTAATCCTCTTCTTTAGAATGAAAAAAGCAGGACTCCATTGTCTTCGTGCGTATTTGTATTAAATTTACAGAAATATGCTGTTCATAACATGCATACATCGTGGACGATATGTCGGTGCAAGGTATTTTAGGAATTTAATTTAATTAAACTTAATTTCAGGTAATTTTAAATTCTGGTGCAATTATATGTTTTGACTTTCTCTTACATGAATGAAGTTACCTTTTAAACATTTTAAATAGTAATGTGGGTTAAAAATTTATTGTTCACTAACATACACATACCCAAATGAATTACAAATAAGCAGAAATATAATTTTAAATATTAAATTACTTAAGTATATTTGGGTATCCACTGTTGATTCTGATATCCGTAACACAAGTGCTTGAGCTACTTACCTCGGGATCAGATCATTGTATGTTGGGTAATATTTATTTATTTATTAGCGACCCGCCCTCGCTTCGCTTCGGGTATATCTGTATCTCTATACACCGTGAAATTTTAGTGGTTGTTTTCCCGCAGTTAAATGAATCTATCTCAGTAGTACAATAGATTTGTGCAGTTCTTTTTTGTTAAAATCAATAAATGCCGGTTCTACGAAAGGTTTAACCGAAACTCGAAAGCACGTTCGAACCGCTTTATGACTTAGGGCGTCGAGCTTCTTTAGCTTTAAGCATCGATTTCATGCGGCAAGCAGTACCTGATTACGTCACATCTTATAAAATAACGATAGCTTCTCTCGTTTTCGAGTCGAGAAAATTTGAAAAAAAAAATTTTTTTTTTCTAGGAATAATTTACATGATTCAATTGTATTACTAAAGGCAAATCATTCTGCCACGGGAAAACAACCACTAAAATTTCACGGTGTATAATATATAGCTGTGTCCGCGACTTCGTTCGCGTGGACTACAGGATTTTGATTTTTTTTTTAACTTAAAAGTAGTCTTAGTTACTCCTTAACATCAGCTACCTGCCACCATATACATAAGTTAAGTAGGGTGAAGCATCAAAACTTTATCATAAATTCCCTTAATTATGGCGCCTACTTACCCTCTAAGTTATAAAAGTGATCAAATACTAACTTGAAGTCTTAGTAACACTCAGTTTAAAAAAAAACATCAAAATCATTTCAGTAGCTATGGCGTCATGCGCTTCTAGACACGATCACGCTAGATATCCGCAGAAATGAGGAATTTTCCCGCCGTAAAAAGTAGCCTGTGTCCGTGTCTAGAATCCTATTCTTAAATTAACCAAGTTTTATAAAAATCCGTTCAGACGTTAAGGCGTGAGTGAGGTAGACTATTAAAACAAACGGTTAAAAATCACTAACTCAATTTAGTTATCTGCCTACTGCCTACCCCCTAAGAAAGATGGCGTGATTATTTATAGCTTATAACCATTTCTAGGTTATCATCTATCACCATACCAAATTTCATCAAAATCCGTTCAACCGTTTATACGTCAAAGAGCAAAAGTCCTAACAAAAAATCACTAACTCAATTTAGTTATCTGTTTAGACTAAACAAGGTAATTAATTATATTGAACTTGTTATAAATTGAGTATAACATTGTTAAAAAGTCATCATCATCATCAGCCCGTATATGTCCCCACTTCTGGGGCACGGGCCTACCCTAGACTAGGGCGATAAGGCCTTAGTCGACCACGCTGGCCAAGTGCGGGTTGGTCGACTACACAACCTTAGAATTTCTTCATAGGCGTGCAGGTTTCCTCACGATGTTTTCCTTCACCGTTAAAGCGTTGAATGACGGTACATATGAATTTCAAATTTGAAAAACACATTGGTACCTGGCGGGGTTTGAACTGGCGACTTCTAGCATGGCAAGCAACGACCTTATTTGTTGATGGTCAGGCAAATAATAAATACCCTTTTCCTAATATCTTTGAGTTTTGGTTAATAAATAACTGCTGCTATAAATACGAAATACTTTCTGATGTTTTTGGGATATTAGGAATCCATTATTCATATTTACCGATCTATAAATATGTAGTTCATTCATATTATGTAAGGAAAACAAGTTCGAGTAAAAAAATATTAGACGAGTGCGTCATCATCGAATGAAAAAATAATATCTCCTCTAAACAAAATTTAATATTTTCCGAAGTATTTATATTTTCGATGAAGAAGATTGAAATTAAGATCTTCCTAAATTTCAAGAGTAGACGCTTTAGGCCACGAATGTCGAGGTAGCATTAAACCAAAAACCAATCTAATAATAATGAAAAGTTGCCTAAAAAAACTTTTTTTGGGATATTGCCATAAAATTTCAGTATGATTGTTTACGTTACTTATCGAACGCAAGAGTGACAAACATACATAACCTACATCCTCGTACGTATTACAACGGATATCAATATGAGAAATGTAAGTGGTTACAAATTTGTTTACGTAATGCCGGAATAAATAAAAGTCAGTTAAATATCTCGGGAAAATTCCTTAGAATGCGGGCTTACCGGATTAGGTTTGGTACGGTCGGTTCCATTGAATGCGGTTACTTACATGAAAACCCAACAAGTAGGTAACTCTACTATACGTTTTACGTTAAATAAAAAGATTAAATTGCAAAGAAAGACGTAGTTTTTAGGGTTCCGTAACTTAAGGCTAAAACAGAACCCTAATACTAAGACTATCTATTACCAGCCTGGACCAAGACTCAAGATCACTAATAGCTAAAATGTGCACAGATGGTGTATTAGGTACTATCACTATAACCATTACTAAAAATGAAATAAAACAAGTACCTAGAATATAATAGAATAGTATGTATTGGTCACAAATACACATAATTACAAGAAAAAATAAATTTAACACAACATAAATATAAAACAATTTTTTTACATCGGTGACCAACAAGGTACGTGCCTCAGCATAGACTGCAGAAGCACAACAAGAGCTCCTGCAGCATCATCCGTAAAATTATTTTTATTTCAAACAAATTTTAGTCAGGGGATACCAGTCACAACTATCTGTCCGGTGGTTGATGAACGGTATACGGGTAAGCGACCCCGGCTCCTCGAGCTACTATCGACTCAGTCCAAATCATCCGAGGCGATAGTATCCTTCCTCCCCTTTTCCTTCCCCCGTCATATATCCTTGCTACTCGTGGGAACGCAATGACCTTGTTAAAACAATGCACAGGGGAGAATGGCGGCGACGTGGTCCACAACCCATCACGTCACGTTTCCCACAGAGGTGAAAAGTGGATCGCTGGAAGTGATCTCTGCCTACCCCTCTGGGAAAAAGGCGTGATTTTATGTATGTATGTATGTATTTCAAACAAAGTGTTCTTCGTTGTCTAAATATTTTTATAATATTGGAACCTCCTTCTTTTCTTTTTCATTTCTGCCCCGTGCCATTAAGGCATGGAGTGCCCTTCCAGCTCATGTTATCCCTCCCTCCTATGATCCCGGGCTCTTCAGGCGGGGCGTGAAACGGCATTTAAGCAGGCCTTCAGGGTGGGTGCGAGAGGCTCAATATGATCTATTGTGCCTGTCAACCTCATATTTGGATCTCACTACCGCTTACCATTAGGTGGAGTGAGGTCATCTTGTTTGCCTATTATAAAAAAAGACGTGTGGCACTCGGGGACTGCCGCGGTATAGCTATTGCATAGCATCGTCCGATTTCGGAGCAGCTCGTCTCGATTCGTGCGAGTTTCGTAGAGTCGTGCAATACGTCATATCGCACGCACACAAACACCGTGCCAAAGTCTACCGAACTGAAACGACGTTAGACGGTTGTGAGGATTTTTTCGTTACGGAATTTCTTGGTTCGGTCGCCGCGCTCAAAGCCCGCGATAAAAGCTATGCAATAGCTTAAAAAAACCCTTCGTGCTCGTGTCTAACTCGCACTTTGCCGGTTTTTGTACTTATTTTAAAAACGAATAAACGAACCTCACCGACAGCAAACGAGCAAGTTCTTTTAAAGAAGTTATAATAACATTTAACTAATATAATATTTAAGTTTTATTTCAATCAATTTACGCTGACAGAATATTTGATGAAGCATAAATCAAAACTTAATGTAAATACAGTACCTACATCTTTAATCATTAGCACACTTAATGTAAATCTGAAACAATATTTGTCCTATTAGTAATAGAAAGAAAATGACTCAATAAGTTGAGTCGAAAGGTCAACCGACTGCGTGTGCAATTATGAACTGCTGACGTCAATATTATAATAATTATTTTAATATTATTCTTTTGCAGGGTTTCCTCTGAATTGTGTCATTCATTTCTCACTTTTAGGTAATGCCTACCTAAATTACAATATCTTGAATAAATAAAGTGATATCTGAGTAAACCCAACGCTATTTTAAGAACAAGAATTACAATATATTGTCTGGTTTGTAAAAAGTATATGAGATTAGGAACATGTCTCAGAAAGTGACCTGAAAACGCGTTTTATCAATTTTTAGGCAAGGGTATCTCAATAATATGAGCTTATAGAGAAAAGTTCTTCAAGAAATCCATGTTTAGCGGCAAAAACTCTGTCGACCAGTGTTTTTCATGACTTTCGATGTCATTTAAGTCAACGAGAAAGTTATGATAAACATCGATTGGCCTTACACGATGAAGCCCGATCTCGTGCCACTGTTTACAACTGGTATAAACGTGGTCGCACTAATCTCACCGATGGTCTGCGTGAAGGTTGGCCTTCAAAGATGACGACTGAAAATAACATCAGTGTTGTGCGGCATATGATAGAGACTGATAAAAGAGTGACTTATCAGCAAATTTGGACACGCTTAGGCATCGGTATGAGTCAAGTGCACGAAATCCTCCATGAACATTTAGCGGTTGGGAAGCTTAGCGCATGGTGGATACCTCATAATTTGACAGAGGCCCAAAAACTCCGTCGTGTTGATTGGTGTCGTGAAATGGTTGAAAGATTTAACGGAGGTGACTTAAATGCTGTATGTATTCGACATACTCATAGGTTACGAAAGCTGGATTTATTGTAATAATCCCAAAACTAAGAGACAGTCTGCTGTCTGGATTCTTTCTTCTTTCTTCCGATGAGTTGCCAACTAAAGTAAAGAGAGGTCGAAGAGTGGGAAAAAAGATGGAGTCCTCGTTCTTTGGAAAGACAGGTCATTATGCAACTATTGCTTTAGAGGATCGAAGAACAGTAACTGCAGAGTGGTACACTAACAATTGTTTGCCACTCGTCTTAGAAAAAGTTCGGGAGAAACGACCTCGTAGTAGGACCCTCCTTCACGACGACATTGCCTCGTCACAGACCGCCTAGCAAACAATCGACTACTTGACGACGTCAGACGTGGAATTAGGTACTGGGTCATCCTCGACCTCGCACCTTGCGATTTTTATTTATTTCCGAAAATAAAAGAAAAACTTCGAGAAAAACGTTTTATGAACGCCGAGGAAGCAGTGGCTGCATTTCAAAACGCCGTCGAAGAGACTCCTAACCTAAGGACGAGTGGGCAAAGTGCTTTTCTCAGTGGTTCTATCGGATGCAGCGATGTATTGTAAATGGACACTATTATGAAAAGATATAGCTGGTTTGTTTAGTTTTTAATTTTCTAACAACTTTCAATATCACCCTCGTATTTGTCCCGGGTAGGAATCGAACCCACCACTCTTGAAACCGAACTCTGGCTCACTAACCACTAATCCAGCGACCCAGTCAAAAGTTAATGTCATACTAATTAGTATTTTGAGTTCTCATGACTTGACCGAGAACAGATTCAGGTTCTTGAAGTCCGATCTCTAAAATGTATTTGAAAGAATAGGTTTTAAGCGCTTTTCTACTTAAATTCCTAAGTTATACTTACATCATACTAAGATAAAAACCTTTATATGATAATGAGATAAGTCGACTAAGATCTTGTATAGGTACTAAGAAAATGTGAGTACCCAAATAACCAAACTTATGTTGATCTAACCTGAGATATTGTAAGTGCTTATATAAAGCACCAGCTGTGCCCGCGACTTCGTTCGCGTGGACTACAGGATTTTACATACAGAAGTTTTCTCCCAATAACTCCCGTTCTCGTCAGAATTTTGTAATATCGCGTTGCAAGTAAGCTTTACGTTCATTAGGGTACCTGCATGCCAAATTCAATCATTTATCTTTCGCGGTTTAGATTTTTTCATACAATTTTTTTTTCCCTATTACTACCGTTCCCGTGAAAATTTTTGCAATATCCTGTTGCAACTAAGCTTTATTAAGGTACCTGCATGCCAAATTTCAAGAGTCTAACTTATGCAGGTAATATTTTTCATACTAAAGGACTTTCCCGTTAATTCCCGTTCCCGTGGGAATTTCTAAGTCTTCTTAGCGGATGCCTACGTCATAACATCAACCTGCATGCCAAATTAGATATCGATCCGTCCAGTGGTTTGGGCTGTGCGTTGATTTGTCACTATGTCAGTCACTCACCTTTGAGTTGTATATATTTGGATGTACGAAAAAAAATCTCTTATTTATAAATATTATACTATAGCTGGAGCCTATTTAATACTAATAAGACACAGACTGTTTCGTATTTAAAAAAGATACATAATATCGACTAGACTCTAGAATCAACTAATTTGTCTTATACATATAAACAATAAGCAAATTAACAACTAAAATTACAAAATACGCCAAATGGAAGTCCATTAAGCACAGAGTATACTTTTCACATGAGAAACTCCAGAAATATACAGGCAAAAGCCATCAGGCGCAAGACATCTAACCGCATTATCGGGCTCTCGTCCCGGGCACTTGTTTACCGCCAACTCCGGGCTAAACACCGGGGCCAGCGGCCGGATTACTTTACCCTGTAAGGTCAGTTCCCTGGCGCCGTTACACCAATTATCACTACGTATGTCTTGCCTTTAGAACTCTAAGGCTTTCACGTTAAGCTGCTATGTTTTCTTCGTTCGTCCTCCGCATAAAGTAATAGAAGCTAACTAGCTGATAGAAGTATTTTTTCTTTTGATTTTACTTTTCAAACCTTATGTATTTTGATATAAAACAGAGTACTTAATAAGACAGAGTTTAAAGTCGATGCTTGCCATGCGAGAGGTCGCCTGTTGAACTCCCGCCACGTAGGTATTTCATAAATCATAATGTATATAATATATGTAACATAATGTACGATTATTCGACGCTTTAATGGTGAAAAAAGACATCATGAGGAAAAAAGTATGAACCGACCAAGTGCGGGTGCACTGGTCAGGGTTGACTAAGGCCTGGCACCTACGCCCGTGCCCCAGCAGTGGGGACGTATATGAGCTGATGTTGAAGATGAATTTGTTATTGTTACGTAACTTTTTTATTTGTTGTTTTTAAAGCTCAATGTAAAATTAAAATTTGAAAAAATTCGCATTCGTGACCCCGCCTGAACGGGGACGTGAAATGTTTGTAGCACCTTATTTCAGAATCGGACCAATGCATGTGACGTTGTGAGATATTTATATACGTATAATGTATAATTAATGAGATTCCTAAATATTGAATATTTTAGAACGAATTTGTGAATGTATAATAACCCCCTTGCAGGAAGGCGCTCGGTTAACAATCCGATGTGTGTATAAATGGGTAGGCGTACTCACCTGGTTGGAATTCTTGAGCCATGAACAGATTACACACTGGCTGGTTCCGGCACAAAGCAAAATATATGAGTGTGCAATAACGCTCGTCAGTTCTGGCTCCCGACCGATTTGGCAAATTGCTCCGGGAGCCGATTCGTGCCCGCCCGAATTAACCATTAATTCAATTATCAATCACGCTCGCCGCAGCAGACACGTGTTTCATTCATATCGCAATATAGTGTTTTCAGGCCCGACACCTCCATGTATCAACATCAATTAAGTAGATTCAACCAGGATTCGTAACTCGTACGTTAATTCAATGTAGCACATTGGTATATTTTCGTCTATGTTCCAGACAATATAAATCTTGATCTCTTGAAATAAATCTATAGACAAAAGAAAATAGATTTACTTTGATTTTATACGTTTCTTCTTCTATTATTAAACTATTGAGCCTCCTATTTGTGAACGGATTTATTTAGCTTGCCTTGTTTGTTAATTTATTTGTTTGTTTAGGGTCAAATACGGTAAACGATAAAGGTTTACTTAAAGTCGATGAAACTGTAATTTTACAAAATGTTCATGCTCCTAGCGATATTTTTTTAGTAGGAGTCTGTGGGGAGAGAGATTAGCTGGTAGCAAAGATTTTAGATTCATATCAAAACCGTTCAGTTAAAAATGCTATCAAAAGCCTCTCACAATATTTACGACATATAATATGCAATGACATGCATTTCCTCCATATTTTTAGACATTATTATGTAGTTTGATTTCTATTGTAAAAAGAGGAAGAGTAGGTACCATACTTTGTAAAAAGCGCACTATTTCACTATACAAAATAAGCCAAAAATATTCACTCATGAATTTTGGGCAGGACCATGTCTATACTCAAGAGACTTTAACTGCGAAGTAAAATCTGCGACCATCTTTAAATTTTGTACCCAGTGAACAGTGAAAAGTTCCCGAACACACAGCATCCGAGCCAGAGCCTCACTTAGACGGTTACCCATTTCGTCTGTACTCTTAACTACTTTTTTACGTGTAGAAAATAATACAGTTACTGTTTAATTTTGTTCAGATTTTTTGATGTTTTTTGTCAAACCATTGTTTGCAATAGACTGAATAAAACGATTTTGAATAACAAAACTTAATAATTAGCTTCAATTTCCTACAAATTCTCAATGTATCCTAGGTATTCCTGATATTTTGGTGGTGAGTACCCAAATAATAGACATTTCAAAATTATGCACATACGATAAATGTGATGCCTACATCAGATCAGAATAAAACATATTTAATTTGAAAGTGTCATGTTTACACACGTTAGAAAACTGTAACTGTCCGGGATATTTACCATGTTGCTTTGTTTTAATCTCCCGATATTTCGGCACTGTAGCAAGCGCCATGATCACGATCGATGTATCACCCGAAGTTATTTTTCTAATAAACTGTCCTAGTCACAACATGTTCCCCTATAGACTTAGACTGGCTCGGAGGAACAGAGGTTAGTGACCCTGCCTGGCGGTTCCAAGAGTCGTGGGTTCGATTCCCACTCGGGACACAAATATTTGTGTGATGAACATCGTTGTTTGTTGCGTGTCTGGGTGTGATTATGTATTTATGTATGTATGTATTTATAAATATATATGTATGCCTATCAGTCTCTGACGCCCATAGTACAAGCTCTGCTTAGTTCGGGGTCAGATGACCGTATGTGGAAATGTCCCAGATATTTTATTTATTATAGGTTTGAATGCAACCTTGAAACTTATTTTATTTTATTTTATTTTTATTTAACTTACCATACTTACTTGACTGGCTCGGTGGAACAGTGGTTAGTGACCCTGGCTGGCGGTCAAAGAGTTGTCGGTTCGATTCCCACTCGGGACAAACATTTGTGTGATGAACATCGGTGTTTGTTCCGCGTCTGGGTGTGAATATGTATTTAAATATTTATAAATATATATGTATGTATATCAGTCTCTGACGCCCATAGTACATTCCTTAGTTCGGGGTCAGGTGACCGTGTGTGGAAATGTCCCTGTTATTTATTATTACGGTAGGTATGCATGCAAGCTCTTGAATGCGCTCGCCATGATTACTTCTGATATATAACGAATTATACGAATAAATTGAGTATTTTAATTTCAGTGCGCTTCATACCCCTTCGCATTCAGAGCGTTGGGTATGCAGATCGTTATAGTATTTTTAACTCATATAGATCGATCACGGGAGGATTACACAACACGAAGCATGACTTTTGCTTTGAAAATGTGGGATCATTGTTGCTCTCATCCAAAAAACGATAAAAAAACACAGCGATAAAAATAACGTCTTGTGTACACTTGGCACATAGAGATATATACAAAATAGCAGCGTTTTTATGCCAGCACTGAGTATAAATAAAAATATAAATTTCATTCACGAAATTTTACCGTGCATGAAATTTGAAATACTTCAAAATTACCATTATAATGTGTGCAACCTAAACGATAATCCTTGTTAAATATGCCATTCCATGTTAATAACGAGACAATACACCCTAATAATAGAATACATAAACCGAACTCAGTTTAATAATGTCTAAACTTGGCTCTACAGTAAAAATAAAATAAATTTCCTCCGGTATTCTGTGTTCAATACTGTTCGCTGATAGACCGCCACCGCCAAGGGCGATTTACATCGCAATAGGATTTTTTTTATTCCGCTTAGCAATATTCACGTCACTAGCGTAAATTTATTCACGCCGAAAGGCAACACTTTAACCACTGTGCGAGTAGATCGAAGTCTGTGCCTTTTTACATTGCAGACTTAAACTGCACTTGTCTGGGAATCCGCTCTCCGTAAAATTCTTTCAATTGGCGCACTGACAGAACCGTGTCTATCTAATAGAGAGGACTTAAGTGATTATACTTATATTCAGCGTTTCTATTATTAAATTTATACATACATTTAACTTTGTTACTCCTTTTTTTAAGCTGTAACATATTCATTCTCTATTTGTAGTTATAACTATGTTTACCATTTTCATGCTTTGTTGTTGTTCTAAACCGAAACCGAAATAATATAGGGGTAAACCAGATAGTAATTGCCCACAGGCAGTGATTGCCCGTTTTTAGAAAAAAAATCTCAATCAATGGGTGTGTTCTCACTTGTTTCGAATATAATTTACTAGGTTACTCTATGGTCAATTTATAGTAGATTTAAAATTGAAAAGTGGCAACACTGAAGAAAAAAAACAGTAATGCCGCGGATTTTTTCAAGACGGGTGAACGTGTTACTCAAGCAGGTAAGCATTTTAGCAATTTTCTTAAGGAATTACTTGCTTAGAAATTCATTTTTTTTGCATAAAATTTGATATTTCATTATTGGTGTATGGTTATGACGAAATCATTCGTGTAATGTTATGTTTTAATGAAAATATTTAAAATCAGATTAGATTCAATGGTTTTTTAACGGTGGGCAATCGCTGATCGTATTTCGGCATATTTTTAATTATTGCCCACCATAATTTTAGTGATTGCCATGGTTAATATATATAGTTATTGCCCAGGGCAATCATTATCGGCAATTTTTTGATTAAGTAAGTAATGTTGCCGTCACATTTATTAGCTTAATGGCTTGCACACGCGCAACAACATTCTTAATATTTTTGCCACACACGCTCAATAATATTGACAATGTAGCAAATATTGTTAACATTAAATATTAGTCTATATGGGTCTATACGCGTCATTAGGAGTAGCAAATTACATAGCTACTTACTGCCCGACGTTTCGACTGGGTTACACCAATCATGGTCGCGAGCGAACTGGCGCCGCCCGTTTTCGTCTGCCCAGTCGAAACGTCGGGCAGTAAGTAGCTATGTAATTTGCTACTCCTAATAACGCGTATAGACCCATATAGACTAATATTTAGTGTAATGGAACGCGAAAGTCTAAAATCTTACATAATATGTAAGATTTTAGACTTTCGCTGTTCGAATGTTAACAATATTATTATTATTGTTAACATTATTGCGTGGGTGCAGGTAGCTAATCGCTATGCACAACGCGCTTTTTTTTCCATTTAAAATTTACATGGAGCTTTAATAGCATAAAAAACAATAAATAAAAATATAATTGCCAACTGCAACCATTCTGTATAACATTTCTGTAAAGAAATGTTTGCGGACCGATAGAGTTTGATCACTACCGGTGGTGGCGCCACCCGTGGCTAACGGGTAAAAAGGTGATGGAAAAATTCGCATTGTGACGGTATTGCCTGGATAGCTCAGAGGTTAGAGCAACCGACGCGATATCGGGAGGTCCGGTGGTTTAAGTCCCCGTTCAGGCGGGGTCATGAATGCGAATTTTTTCAAATTTTAAATTTACATTGAGTTTTAATAGCATTAAAAACAACAAATAAAAACCTTATTGGTTGTTATTTTTTTATTTACAGTATGCCAAAGGCACCAAAAGTGCAATATAGTAAGGAAAACTTACAGAAAGCTATCAAGGCTGTTCAAGATGCGTCAAACAATTTGTCTACGAGGCAAATTGCTGAAATATACAGTGTTCCGAGGTCCAGTCTCCGCTACTATATCAAAAATCCGGGACATAAAACAACTTTAGGACCATCTCCTATATTAACTATAAATGAAGAAAGTTGTTTGGAGGATTGGATAATAAAATCGGCTAGAAAAGGATTTCCTCGAAACAAAGAAGACATTTTAGACTCCGTGCAAATGTTTTTAGAGGAAAACCCGCGCCCTAATTCGTTTTTAAAAAATAGGCCAGGTGATGGTTGGTGGAAGGCATTTTTGAAGAGGCATCCGAAGTTGGCTATTAGAACTCCAGAAGGAGTGACAAAAGCAAGTTCTTGTGTTACAGAAAAAGATATAAGAGGCTGGTTTACTGAAATTCAAAATTATATTGCCGAAAAAGACTTGACTTCCATTTTAAGTGCACCAGATCGTATATTTAATGCGGATGAAACAAATTTTCAAATTTGCGTTAAAAGTAGCCAAGTGTTAGCAGAAAAAGGTGCAAAAAATGTCTTTAATGTTCAACAAACTCAAGCAAAACAGTCTATTACAGCTTTGTTCACCTTTTCGGCTGCTGGAAATGTCTGCTGTCCATTGATTGTCTATCCGTATCAACGGTTACCAGAAAAAATATCTGATTCGGTACCTGATGGTTGGGGTATTGGAAAGTCCGACACTGGTTGGATGACCACAGAAGTTTTCTACGAATTTATTGCCAATGTATTTCATCCCTATCTCCTTAGCAACAACATTGAACTGCCAGTGATACTCTATGTGGACGGTCACAAAACTCATTTGAATTTTCACTTGAGCCAGCTTTGTACTCATCTTCAAATTGAATTAATCGCTCTGTATCCTAATGCGACACGTATCCTGCAGCCTGCGGACGTAGCTGCATTCCGACCTCTCAAAGTAGGTTGGCGAAAAACTTTAAGAAAATGGCAAAATGATCATAATAATCAAGGTGTCACCAAATTGAATTTTGCTCCTGTTCTTAATGAAGCTGTTATGATGAGTCTAAAACCTGAAATATTGGTCAACGGCTTCAAAGCCTGTGGCCTATATCCATTTAACCCGGATGCGATTAATTATGAAAAATGCCTTGGTACTAAGAGCCTTAACACTGCAACAACGAACAATATACCATTGTCTGATTCAACAAATATAAATTACTCAACCTTTAAAAACATCATTGGACCATCTATTACGGATGATTTTGAAAACCGTTATCGTAATATGCCCCACCAAGAAGTTTCGGAACACTTGGATATATTATATCAAGTGTGGAAAGCATTTCATGACGCTGACACCACAAATAATACTAATCATCATGAAGTAAGTTTACCAGTCGTTACACCACAAACACAGAATGAATTAGATGATCTACGTTCTTCACAGGCAGAAAATACATTTGAAGATGCGTCACTTGATTTCACGTCATCGATGCTTGAAGTTTATTTATCTAAAGATGTCCCAATATGTTCAACTTCATTAGTTCGGAGTGCTTCTTCTTCACTTCAGCTGCCAAGTCCAATTGTTAAAAATAAATTTTCTTTGGGAGAATACTTAGCTTACCCAGAAACGCCAATAAGAAAAAGAAAAAAGGAAAACCGAACGACAGCCTTATGCCATTAGTTCCAAAAATTTCAAAGCAGCATTACATATAAAGCAAAAAGAAAAAGAAAATCTGTTGAAAGTAAGAGAAGAGCAAAAGTTGATCAGAGAAAAGAAAAAGACTGAAAATGCAAACAAAAAGACTAAAAAAAAAGTTAGTGAGACTGTTAAATCTAAGTAAATAGATACGAGTTTAGAGAATAATAGCCAACGACTGATTGAACCTTTCATGCAACAACTCGAATCGTCTCCAAAGACGATAGAAAAAGAAATAGGCATAAAAAGTAAAGAAATGTCGGCAAATAAAAAGACAATACAACCTTCTTGTAGTAACATTCTGCCAAAGCCTACTTGTGGAGTTTGTCATTTCAATGTGGTAAAAAATGAATTGATATGTAGTGCCTGTTTAAAAATCTTTCATGTGCGTTGCATCCCACCAAAACATAAGGAACATATACCAGACTACTCCGATTTACATTTATTCTTGTGTCATCGTTGTTTTGAAGTAGCTGATTCTAATTGTGACGATTCTGACTCATCAACATAAGAAAAAGACATGTTTGATATGTTTAATAAAGCCAAACGCAATTTATTTTAAGATTTTGTAATAGATTTAAGTTCAACCTTTTATTTTGATTGTTTTATTAAAGTTCAAAGTCTGATTTATCATTTTAAGGTACTGGGCAATTACTGTGGTGTGATGTGGGCAATAAGTGTAAGCAATGGGCAATAACTGTACATTTTCATATAATTTTATATTTGTTTCATTATTTTCTAAGCCATGTATGTTTTGACTAAAAACCGTTAACTCTTTGATTGAGATTTTATTTAGATATAAGAAAAAAATAATAAATAGTTAAAAGTTATAATACTTTTTTTATTGTGTGAAGCCAAAGTGTTTGAAGTCCTTAAATGGGCAATAGCTATACGGTTTACCCTATGTAAATTTTAAATTTTTAAGTGCTAAAGCTTGCACTAGCTGTACTAATATTTAGAAAAACGGAAAAAAAAATTCAACTGCCTCACCGCGGCCCGGGGATTCGAACACCCGTCCTTCCGGGAATCGCGCCCAGACGTGCATTACCATCACACCAGACCAGCAGCTATTAATTGAAGCCGTCGAATTTTTCCCGTATATGACCTGTTAGCCACAGGTGGCGCCATCTACTATCAGTGATACACACTGACAGCCGTAGACATCTCATTGCAGAAATGTAAACTACAGAAAATGTAAGGCAGTTGAATTTTTTCCGTTTTTCTAAATATTAGTACAGCTAGTGCAAGCTTTAGCACTTAAAAATTTAAAATTTACATTAATTGCCAGTGTGTCATCATTTTCTGTAGTTTACATTTCTGCAATGAGATGTCTACGGCTGTCAGTGTGTATCACTGATAGTAGATGGCGCCACCTGTGGCTAACAGGTCATATACGGGAAAAATTCGACGGCTTCAATTAATAGCTGCTGGTCTGGTGTGATGGTAATGCACGTCTGGGCGCGATTCCCGGAAGGACGGGTGTTCGAATCCCCGGGCCGCGGTGAGGCAGTTGAATTTTTTCCGTTTTTCTAAATATTAGTACAGCTAGTGCAAGCTTTAGCACTTAAAAATTTAAAATTTACATTAATTGCCAGTGTGTCATCATTTTCTGTAGTTTACATTTCTGCAATGAGATGTCTACGGCTGTCAGTGTGTATCACTGATAGTAGATGGCGCCACCTGTGGCTAACAGGTCATATACGGGAAAAATTCGACGGCTTCAATTAATAGCTGCTGGTCTGGTGTGATGGTAATGCACGTCTGGGCGCGATTCCCGGAAGGACGGGTGTTCGAATCCCCGGGCCGCGGTGAGGCAGTTGAATTTTTTCCGTTTTTCTAAATATTAGTACAGCTAGTGCAAGCTTTAGCACTTAAAAATTTAAAATTTACATTAATTGCCAGTGTGTCATCATTTTCTGTAGTTTACATTTCTGCAATGAGATGTCTACGGCTGTCAGTGTGTATCACTGATAGTAGATGGCGCCACCTGTGGCTAACAGGTCATATACGGGAAAAATTCGACGGCTTCAATTAATAGCTGCTGGTCTGGTGTGATGGTAATGCACGTCTGGGCGCGATTCCCGGAAGGACGGGTGTTCGAATCCCCGGGCCGCGGTGAGGCAGTTGAATTTTTTCCGTTTTTCTAAATATTAGTACAGCTAGTGCAAGCTTTAGCACTTAAAAATTTAAAATTTACATTAATTGCCAGTGTGTCATCATTTTCTGTAGTTTACATTTCTGCAATGAGATGTCTACGGCTGTCAGTGTGTATCACTGATAGTAGATGGCGCCACCTGTGGCTAACAGGTCATATACGGGAAAAATTCGACGGCTTCAATTAATAGCTGCTGGTCTGGTGTGATGGTAATGCACGTCTGGGCGCGATTCCCGGAAGGACGGGTGTTCGAATCCCCGGGCCGCGGTGAGGCAGTTGAATTTTTTCCGTTTTTCTAAATATTAGTACAGCTAGTGCAAGCTTTAGCACTTAAAAATTTAAAATTTTTTTTTTTTTTTTTATTAAAAGGCTAACAAGATGACCTCACTCCACCTGATGGTAAGCGGTAGTGAGATCCAAATATGAGGTCGACAGGCACAATAGATCGTATTGAGCCTGTCGCACTCACCCTGAAGGCCTGCTTAAATGCCGTTTCACGCCCCGCCTGAAGAGCCCGGGATCGTAGGAGCGAGGGAAAACATGAGCTGGAAGGGCATTCCATGCCTTAATGGCACGGGGCAGAAATGAGGAGCTAAACCTCTTAGTCCGAGCCACCAGCGCCTGCATTGTATGTGGATGGCAGCGCTGTCCAGCACGTGTCGTTCGGGAGTGGAAAGGGGAGGGAGGGACTAGCTGGAATAGCTCTTCAGAGCATTCCCCATTATAGAGACGGTAGAGAACACTTAGACCGGCAATGTCTCTACGTAGCTGGAGAGGCTCTAAGGTCTCGGACACCTCTACATCACCGACAATACGGATAGCACGTCGCTGCAGCCTATCGAGGGCGTCGAGCAAGTATTTTGCGGAGCCATCCCAGAGGTGACAGCAATATTCCACACATGGGCGAACTTGTGCCTTATAAAGAAGGCAGAGTTGCACCGGTGTGAAAAATCGCCGCACCCTGTTCAGGATCCCCAGTTTGCGGGAGGCTGTTCTAATGACGCTCTCGATGTAATCTCGCTGGTTCAGGTCGCGGCGAACATCCATGCCAAGGATGCTAAGGCTATCCTGTATTGGTAAGGGGGTGCTCTGAAGAGTAGGATGGGAAAGGAAAGGGGACACTTTACTAGAAAAAACACACACCTGTGTCTTCTTGGCATTGAACTCGACAAGATTGCATGAGCCCCATTCGGAAATGCGGTCCAAGACCCCGTCAAGCTCGGCGACAAGAAGGTTCCTCTTTTCCTCGGTTTCGGTCTGCTTTACCCCAGGTCTTCCGAAATAACGTGCGTGAACAGTGCTGTCATCCGCATAGCAATGAATGTTGCCTAGTGACAACATGTCATTGATATGCAGCAGAAACAAAGTCGGCGACAGAACGGAACCTTGAGGTACACCGGAATTTATTGGGTGGAAACAAGAAGTGCGTCCGTCACAAAGGACACGAATCCTGCGCCCCTCCAAAAATCCCGCAACCCATTCGCACAAGCGAGGTGGCAGACCGTATGCCGGGAGCTTGGAGAGAAGCGAACGATGCCATACACGGTCAAACGCTTTAGCGATATCAAGGCTAACTGCCATAGATTCGCCATGCTTCTCCATAGCCTCCCCCCAGAGGTGCGAAACGTACGCTAGAAGATCACCCGTGGACCGTTTTGGTCTAAAACCGTACTGACGGTCATGCAGCAGCGAGTGATCCTCTAGGTAGCGGATGAGCTGGGCGTTAATTATCCGCTCAAACACCTTACCCAGTACTGAGGTTATAGCTATGGGCCGGTAGTTGGCAGGATCGGACCTGTCCCCTTTTTGGGAACAGGTTGAACATTCGCCTCTTTCCAAGCCCGGGGCACGATGCCCGAGGTATATGAGAGGCGGTACAGGCGTGTGAGTACTGGAGACAACTCCGCTGCGCAAATTTGGAGTACTAACGCTGGAATACCGTCTGGGCCACTAGCTTTCCTTACATCAAGTGACTGCAACTCAGCACGTACATCACATTGCCTGATTCGGATCTCAGGCATATGAGCACCGCAATGTGGAATTTTAGGCGGCTGTGCTCCACCGTCATCGATGCAGGAATTGGCCGCAAAAGATTGGCAAGCAGATCTGCCTTCTCCTGCGGTTGATGAGCTAGTGAACCGTCAGGATATTTCAGCGGGGGCAGCGAAGGCAGACAGAAGTTGGATTGCACATGTTTAGCCAGGCGCCAAAAGGAGCGGCTACCCGTGGGATGCCTAATAAGGTCCTGGCCAACACGTGCAACTCGCTGGGCATCTGCTCTGTTGTAGGCCCTTTTGGTGGCCTTGGTGGCTTTGTTGTAGGCTGCTTTAATCGAGGCAATATTAGGATCCCCAAGTGCATGAGCCCTGGCCCAGTTGCGGTACGCCGTCCGTTTCAGTTCAACGGCTGCAGCGCACTCACGACTGAACCAGAGATCATCTTTGCGACCGCTGGTGACATCAGTAAATGGAATGTAATACTCCATTCCAAGACTGATCTCACCCGCAATAGCCGCTGCACACTCCGTGGGATCACTTCCTCCAAAGCAGCTCTGCCCCCAAGGGATGGATGCGAAGTATTCACGCATACCATCCCAATCTGCCGACGAGTAGCGCCACAGTCTCCGCGTCACCTCCACGGGTTGTGGGGGAGCGGTGCATGGCACTATTGCACCCACCAGACAGTGATCGGAGGACCCCAGCGGGGCACAAACCGACACTAGGTACCCGGATGGGTGGCTCGTCAGCAGAAGGTCCAACAAGGAGGGCGCTTGACCGACAATATCAGGCATCCGGGTGGGCTGGAGTACCAGTTGCGTCAGGTCATGCGTGAGAGCAAATGCGTGGGCGGTCCGGCCAGCATGGTCTGTTTTAGGGGAGCCTAACCAGGTGTCATGGTGGGCATTAAAGTCCCCTAAAAACACCAGCTCGCTATTGGGGAACCGCGCCTGAGCGATGTCTGCCGCCTGACTCAGATGGTCGAAGAGTCGAGTTGTCTCAGTGTCACCTTTATGGGACCGGTATATGCACACGTAGACTCTGCTCACAGAGCCTAAATCCACGTGCACACCAAGGATGGAGAGGGATGGGTCTTCGAGGCAGTGAAGACGGACACAACAAACGTCCGCCCTGACGAAAAGGCACACACCCGCCTTGGGCTGGAAGGACTCTTCCAGCTCATAGCCCGGATAGCGAAGGTATGCCGTATCGGCAGGGCAGCCAATCTGAGTCTCCGTCAGAAACAACATCGCAGGCCTCGCCGTCTCGAGGTGTTGGTGGACGGCGTTGAGGTTTGCATGGAGTCCACGGATGTTAGTGAACTCCACCTCAAACAGCGAGGGGGTGGGGAGTTGGGGTGCCGCTGTAGGACGATGTTGCGTTTGTAGTACTGCCATCGAGATTAGAGGGAAAGGGGGACGTGAAAGAGGAAACCATTGCTGCGGCAACAACGAGGCAAGGCGCGGAGTCTCGCATTGGTATTGAGCTGTGCGGGTCGGAGTTGGCCAGTCCGCCGGACGGAAGGGCCCCCGTACCCCCCCGGAGGCGGACACGCCGGGTCCCACTCCGGGCACCACCCGGCACGACGAGCCGCTCCGGGATTATGCGCGACCTGGTGGGGCAGCCTTCGGAGGTGGTTAGTCTCCGTCGGGCCCCTGTACTATGCCGCGGGCGGCCAGCGGCACCACCGTTTCTACGGGTCTCCCTGGCCGGCGGGCTGACCCCGCTCCGCCCGCACAATACCGCCGCTAAGACACCACTGGTCCGGCGCTTGCCGCAGCAATGGTCCCCCCTGGCTCCGGTTCGTACAGTGCTGATCCCGGAACGCGACCTGACCGAGAGAGGTCAGAGTCACTTGGCGGGTTTTACGCAACTGCATGGTGGTAACAGCAACCGGTCGACAAAATGTCTCCCACCTGAAAATTTACATTAATTGCCAGTGAGTCATCATTTTCTGTAGTTTACATTTCTGCAATGAGATGTCTACGGCTGTCAGTGTGTATCACTGATAGTAGATGGCGCCACCTGTGGCTAACAGGTCATATACGGGAAAAATTCGACGGCTTCAATTAATAGCTGCTGGTCTGGTGTGATGGTAATGCACGTCTGGGCGCGATTCCCGGAAGGACGGGTGTTCGAATCCCCGGGCCGCGGTGAGGCAGTTGAATTTTTTCCGTTTTTCTAAATATTAGTACAGCTAGTGCAAGCTTTAGCACTTAAAAATTTAAAATTTACATTAATTGCCAGTGAGTCATCATTTTCTGTAGTTTACATTTCTGCAATGAGATGTCTACGGCTGTCAGTGTGTATCACTGATAGTAGATGGCGCCACCTGTGGCTAACAGGTCATATACGGGAAAAATTCGACGGCTTCAATTAATAGCTGCTGGTCTGGTGTGATGGTAATGCACGTCTGGGCGCGATTCCCGGAAGGACGGGTGTTCGAATCCCCGGGCCGCGGTGAGGCAGTCGAAATAATATAATTACCTACTGAAATACCAGTCGGTATATATTTTACTTAAAACGTTTATTTTAGGCAGAATAGGCAATATTTTTAAAAATATCAAAGTATTACTCAGTTTCCCTTACATAATAAAGTACTGCTAGGTACCCAGAGAATGGTAGGCGGTCTGTCATTGGGCATTTCCAATTTTCCCCTGATCCGAGGGCCTCGTCTGATTAATCGACGAACGTCGAACGGCCTCTTTATAGACGTCACAATTAAGGGACAAAAATAAAATCCATCCCAGTTCATCGTATTTTTTTTAAGCTAAGGAGAATTCGGAATCTATGAATATATTCATTGTTTGGTAATTGATTAATCTTGATAATATAAACTTAAAACGTCATGGTTAAACACATTAGTAAACTCAATAATAAAGAGAGAGGCTTACCTTACCTTCTGGGAATCCCCAGCAACGAATTAGTTAATTTTTTTTTAATATGGCCAGGATATTTACCGTGTTTCCTTAAAATGTCGAGTTCCCATTCACTAACCTGACACTGGTCAATTGACTCTTATCTGACTGTGTTCAACCGTTTCTAACGATTAATCTGTAGTAGGCTAGAAATAAAATTTAAGATTTTAGACTTTCGCGTTCCATTACACTAAATATTAGTCTTTATGGGTCTACACGCGTTATTAGGAGTAGCAAATTACATAGCTAGCAATAACACTGACAGGTATTTACATGCCTCTTCAAACCACCGCCCCAGACATCTTCAATCCGTTGTGTCGTCGTTGATAAATAGAGCGTATGAACTGTGTGACCCTGAGCTGGTTCAGTGTGGATCAAGAAATTCACAACCGCTGTGGCAGACGAAGACGGGCGGCGGCGCCATCAGTTCGCTCGCGACCACGATTGGTGTAACCCAGTCGAAACGTCGGGCAGTAAGTTGCTATGTAATTTGCTACTCCTTATAACGCGTGTAGACCCATAAAGACTAATATTTAGTAGTAATAAAATTTACTACATATGGTCACCATTCTTGAAGAGTAATGATAGTGATTTTACGTACCATTATGTAGGTATCACTACATAGTATAAAGCAAAGTCCCTTCGCGAATCTGTATGTCTCTATGTACGCTTAAATCTTTAAAACTATACAATGGATTTTGATGCGGTTTTTTTTAAAGATAGAAGGATTTAAGAGGAAGATTTTTATATATAGTATGCCAGAAGCGAAGCAATGGCGGGTCACTAGTGTATGAAATACATATGAAGAGGCAGAATTGTTAGCTATTCACCTCTGAGTTGTATTAATAAATTTTAAAAAAGTGTACCGTATTTTCAGTCAATATAAACCACAAATAAATTTCCTTTCTCTTACTGAACTCGACGAAACAGTTAAGATGGCAAACGGAAAGTCCGTTGGCACAGTGCAAATGCACATGCACGCACGCCGGTGCATTTCCACTTCCTCATGTAGACCAAAGTATTATTTCCTTATCACTGTTATTTTTATTTTTTTTCTCATTTTTAATACTGCCATATTTGCCTTGTGAAATTATATACTGACCTATTAATGGATGATACACGAACACAACATAATAAATGCATATTATCTACTTACCTATCTACTCGCCAAGGCAAAAGCTTCAACAATTACCACTTCATCAAATATAATAAAACTGAACGTTCACTCTACTCATTAATTGAGTTCCTATTATCAAAATAACAATAAAACCCCCCAATGGATCCACAATGAAAAAGCTTTGTCATACGTTTGTAAAGTGTGAAGTGATATGGATCACACACGGATTACAACCGCGTATCCCTCGAGATAATTTCAAATTTATTTATCTAACGACCTATTATATTGAACTACGATTTATCGGTATTAATTTATGGTGGATTTACGTTATCGCTATTGAACGCATTTAACAGCATCGTTTATTATTTACAATTATGTTTGGATACTACATAAACGTTTATTTTAGGCATATTAATACGAAATAGGATTGACTGAAAATAAAATTCGAGTCAGTTATTTCTGTTTTTTGCCTTTGATGAATTCAGTAAGTGATATTCATCGAACATTCCATATGAATTTAAAATAATATTGTGCCTTGTATGTAACCTTTATTTTATTCACTCTAATCAACATATTAAGCCAGTGCCCTATCCTGTAGCAGGCACTGCGAGACTGTTCACTTTCTTTCTCTTTTGTGACTGTGGGTCGTTTGTGTTAACATAATAGCATTATTGCATCTGTCTGCAATACCATTCATCTGGTTTCGGATAGAAATATGAGCCATAGTCCAGTCATTTAAGCTTAAATTAGGTAAGAATCTCGGAATTCGATATACCCAGCTGTAAGTTTGTAAATACTTGTATATTAAAGTATATTGAACTCTACTACTACACACTACTATATTGAAATTCTACTTAAAATAAAATGACGTTACTAAATGAGACAATAAATTAACGTAAAATTCAAATAATTAATAATTTCAAATATTTAATAATTTTACAATATTACTTGCTTATGGAAATATCTATAATGATAAACTGATAAATTTAATTATTATGTGACATTATTTATTTATCATGTCTTGAAAGCTAAAATTATTTTCGAACATGATAAAAATAGAAATTGGGTCATTATTTTTAAAATAAAACTAATTTTACGGATTAAACGGAAAGAGCAACATTTTGTCCCTAGAATGCTGAGAGAAGCTATTGAGATTAAAAAACATCCTTATTTCAATAGAGAAGATGGTTGGAGTGTACCACGTACTTGGAATCCTATCATGAAGACCATAATATACCAGGCTCGTCAAAAACAACAACATATTGCAAGACCTAAGGATGTTGTGAGTTCTGCGTGCGTGAACCGGAACGCACAAAATATCTCACCTAATGGCGGTAGTAATTAAACTTGCTTATGAAGACATCTGTCAAATTCAGTCTTGCCTGTGACCACGAACGCTGTACAGA
Organism: Maruca vitrata; assembly: GCA_039566165.1. Taxonomy (NCBI): domain Eukaryota; kingdom Metazoa; phylum Arthropoda; class Insecta; order Lepidoptera; family Crambidae; genus Maruca; species Maruca vitrata. The sequence goes on along the minus strand of CM076914.1, from coordinate 10,484,395 downwards.
GCTCGAAACGTCGGATCTCTAAACAGTATGTTTAGATTAACAATACACGCGAGTTTAATCCGTGAAAATAGTTTTACGTATTTCAAATGTGTAGTGCTCGCGCAAATACAAGTAATAGACAATACTATGGGTCATTATTTGTTATGAAATAAAATTTGAAGTGCAAAGAACGCTAGAAAGAACGCAGGTGAGAATATTCAGTTGAACAATCAAGATACCGAGGGCTGTAGTGAGCCGCGCGCCCAAACATCATTATCGGCGGCGAAAGTCTCCGCTTACGCGGGAAGAAAGCGCGCAGGCGTAAACAAGATTATTATCGCAATATTTTGTTTATTGTTTATTTCAAATCGCATTGTTCCATCTTTATGACGACATTTTATATGAAACGAAAAGCGGTGAGAGTCGAGAGTCGCAAAAAGTGAGATGTAATGACATCAATTTTACGCAAGAGCTGTGTAGCGTTTTAATGATTTTTTTAACAATGATATCATATTCTCAAGTTCTGAGGGTATGGGTATGGATGTATACTCCATTATGTGGGTAGTAATTAGGATATTTACCCTAAAACTTTCTAATATAATAATGTAATTAGCAACACCAAAGTTTACTTTTCCGCTACATTTCAATATTGAACCACGGAACGGATTTAATCGTGTATATTCTTATATGGCAGTACATACTTAGTTTAAATACTGGTATCTGGTGCAGTATTTTAAAATAATCGTCACCTCAAATCATGATACACTACGTAATAATATTTTATGTTGTCCGCCGCCCGTATTCTCGCTCCGAAGAAATTCCGGACTCCATTGAACCCGCTTTGGGTTTGGTTCTAATAAAAAACTGAATTGAACGGAAATGGAATAACGCTAACCGGTTTTTCTCCGGTGCGTTGGGAGGCAAGCTTGAGCCTTTTTTTTCTGTCGCCGGCGGCTCGTTTACAATGAGCAGGTATTAGAACGACTGGGACACAAATATAGCCACAAAATAAACCATTCACAAAGCTGGGTATACAAAACCAGAGTACCTGAGAGGCATATAACACTTGTATGAACATTTTCAATTGATTCATCCCTAGCTATTGTCCACCTTTCAGCTATGACACACGTATGGATCAAAATATAGGCCAACTCTATTTTGATTACATAAACTATGTAGGTATTCCGAATTGTGGTATTAAAGTAATCAGCAAACTTTTCAACAGTGACCTAATTTATCTGCCTACATGATAATGGATATAAAGTCAAACAAAGTATAGTTTTCACAATCGCCTTTTTATTATTCTTCCATTTAACTTCTAAAACTCTTATATTTTTTTAACATAAAATTTACACATTCATTTATATCGTACATCAAATAACATTGATTGTGTGTTATATTATTAGTACTCATAATTATTACTTTCAGGGGGGATTGGAATATCTTTGGATAGTTATGAGAACGTCTTTCCTTACTCTGTAGACATTATTATTTTATTTCATGCAACATCTTATCTGAACTTTAACAATCACGATATATTTTATAATCAATAGTTTAATAATTTGGCGATCATAAACAATACCTTCCATATCACGTATTAATTTACACTTACATCCTTCAACTAATCAGTCGCGGACCCTGCACATTGGGATCCAATGTAACTTTCCTTTATTTTTCTAAATAAATTATATAATACAAAAAAATATTACACTAACAACCTGTGTAGGTATAGATTACACATACCGTACGTATAGACGATTTCTAACTTATAAGATACAAATGTACAATTTGTGACTTGTCACCTAGATATGTAACAGTGAGTCCGTGATGTTTTTAGACATCAGTAGCACAGCCGTCTTGGAAGCCTTCCTCCGAGGAGGGCCTGGTGATGGTGAGCACGCGCTTGAGCGCGGCCACGGGTGGCAGCACGGGCGGCGCCCGCTGCCACACGCGCAGCGTGCGCGCGCCGCCCACCGGCAGCCCGTAGTCCAGCGGGTAGGGCGCGTCCGCGGCCGGCGCCGGCGCCGCCGACACCGCGTGCGACCGCGGGAACGTCCTGCTCGTATACCCCAGCTCCTCTTGAGAGCCGTTCACGCTACAGTTCTCTATGATCGGCGTGCGGTCGTTGTAGTACGCCGGTATGGCCGAGCTGATCGCGCGAGATAAGTTGCTCGCCTGATTCATCTTCATTTGGTCCCAGAGACCAGACGGATAAAGAGAGTCGGAACCCTCGCGTGCGTACTCCCCGCTCCCGGGACGGGCGGCGCTGTCTGGCCTCGTGTCATTGATAAGATCAGGGTCGATACTCGCTGACACCGTGGGAGATACCACCACCGGTCCGCCAGCGGTCACGACACTTCCTCTACCTTCGTAATGATTGGTCGTGTAAGGTATATCGTTGGCTCGGGGTGGCTTTAAGACTGGATTGCATTTGGAGTCATTGTAATTCGTGGATTCTTGTCTATTAGCTAAGACCGCGACGTGCGGTCTATCTGTCGTAGTTGGGTGTACTTCATTACCGGATACCACCCGGTCCAAAGTATTTGGCGTTTTACTTTCACAAGCCGGCGCAGGTCTAAATCTTACAAACGTAATTAGAAGCGCTAAGGAAATTACAACAATGACTAAGAACAATGCGGCTCCCAAGCTTGCAATCTGTGCGCTTCCCAATGATGCCATTCCGACCGCCATCTGGGTCACGTGTACTGTGAAATTGGCTTCGGCGTTTCCACCTTTGTTTTCAGCGACACAATAAAATTCGCTCGAGTCTGATTCTTGGGTGTTCGTAAGTACCAACACAGATTTCTTTTTTAAATCTCCGTCTTCAAAAATGTATATTCTTTGGTGAGCATTAAAATTGCTTCCATTCTGCAATAATCTGCCATTCCAATACCAGTTAATGTTAGCGCTGGGTACAGCTTCCGTCCTGCAGGTAATGGTAGCGTTTTCCCCCACGCTGGCCTCAACGTGTCGGCTTACCGGTAAAATTTCCGGTTTACATGCAAACTCTTCAATCGGTAACTCTGAAAAAGGGCGATTGGCTAGCCTCGTCGGCGCCGCGCAAGCCGGCGTGGTGAGCAACTTGTGCTTCGCCAACCACAGCTTAAGCTCCCGCAGCCGGCAGTCGCACGTCCAGGGATTATCTGATAAGTCTATAGCTCTTAGTTTATCTATTTTCTCTAATGAACTCAATGGTAAGTCCCGTAGTTTGTTGTGATTTAGTTTCAAAGATTCCAGTGACCGCAAATTCCTGAATGCGTCTGCGGCGATATCTCTGATGTCACATCTTGACAAATCGAGTTTGACGACGCTTCCAAGATTACTCAAAGCGTTGGAATGTACTTTTAATATTGGATTTTGAGCCAACGTTAAGTCCCTCAAGAAAGGGGCGTCTTTGAAACTGTTTGAGGGTATTTGCGTGAGTAAATTATGTGAAAGATCTAATTCGACTAAATTAGTAAGGCCCTTGAAGGCTCTATCGTTAATTTGGCCAATATTACAATTCCGTAGGTAAACTCTTTGTAAATTAACTAATCCAGTTTTGGCAAAAGCTTCGTGCGGAAGAATCTGCAAATTGTTTATTGATAAGTCTAGGACCTGAGTGGCCGGGTCCACCGGGTCGGGCACCGTGATGAGGGCCCGGTCGACGCACTCCACGGTCTGCTTCCCTCCTTTCCACTTGCATGCACACACTGCTGGGCAAGATCCGGCTGGCGCTATGCCAGCTAAAGTTGTTTCCCACACCATTACACTCATTGTCACTATAAACCACTTCATTTTGATTCGATCCAACGTGCGTTCTATACTTTCACTTTAACATAATTCCAGGTACTTTTCTTTGTCGTCACTCACAATCCATCACATAATCCAGTTATTGAATCCTTAGTGAAATGTTGGTTATGTATTCCGGCATCGTATCACATCACTAATCGCGAAAGTTGTCGAGCGGCACATGTCGGCGCGACGCGCTCAGGCGGCGGTGGTATTGCGACTGAGAGGGAGGGATCGTCGGCTCGTCTCCGCCGGGCGCAGGCGCGTCGGCGGCCCCTCTCGCCCCGCTCTGCGGCTTCGCCCGACGGCGAGTTGAGTAGCCGTGCTTCAAGCGACTGTTGAAAGAATTCCAAAAGTGTAATTTTGTACCTGGCTGTGGGTACGGCCGAACATCCCACTCGCCAGAGCGTCACGTTCATTCATAAATACCTGAGTCGGCCCGATAGTTTCAATACGGCCCAGCAACAATGGCACGGCCGCTCGACTGCGGCACACACACAGCTTCGATTGTTATACAATACACATCTTTTTGTTGCAATCACGTCGGTACCGGGATTGGGCGTCAGGTACCTACCCAACTAATTATGAATAGCACATCAAAGCGGGAGGCAGGTATTTGCCAACAATGAAACAGGATGTGTCGTACAAAGACTACGACAATTTCATTCATCATTTCCTTGAATGAGTAAATCGTAACTGACATGACGTTACCAGTTTACGACAAAATTTCTTTCGCAGGCTTTTGCACTTAATCTTATAGATATTCATATTACCTATCATATGAATTTCTGATGTAATCAAATTTTTACTTTTAACAATTTATTTTAATTACCTACGCGAGTTATGAACGTGATTCAAAAGTTTTGACACAAATCTTGCGTATATGTAAAGTAGTAAGAACACATGAAAGCCTATTTAAAGGAGAATAACCATGAAAGTTATTTCCTGGAAGTTACCCTACACAATGTTTTTGTGAAACGCTTTATGTTAATTATGATATTACCTAAATGACATCTCTTTTTAGGTTATCCAACTTCTCACATGCACCACAAAAGATATGAACGTGTGTTTTAATCGTGAAGATACCGTACGAGAATAGCACTTTGATGCAGACTTCTGTCTCCTGTCTTCTGAACTGTAGAATCTATATTTAGAGTAAAACACGCAAAGAAAAGATGGTGTGAAGATTTGGCCCAGCAATAAAAAAAAAATGGTTTGGAGGAGACCAGCATGGGATAATAGATTATTTCAATAAATTAAAATTCGACTTTTACCTAAATACGCGACAGTTCGTGAATAAGACAAGAGAGTAGAGACAGAAGTCTACGTTTAAGTTGGACCTCACGGCCTACTATCAGGTAGTGTTATCTTTTGTGAACTTTGAATATAAAAAGAAGTGACGATCGCGGTCTCCAGTCGTGATCTCCGTAGGCGCTTGCCTGTATTGTCTGGTTAACCAAGTGAAGGTTGTTTCGGGGTGAGATCGAACCGCTCCCCCGCATGTCCTTTGATGATGGCAAGGCTACTCCGAGCCATCATCGTAGTCAGATAGGAAAAAAAGTAAAGGTGGGTTCGTGCGTCATTTCGCAGATGGGGGATGCGTAGCGGCACGCGGCCGGCACACGCCCGCCAGCTGCGCCCGCGCCACCTGACGCGCACCCGTCGCCGGGCTAATAAGGCTTCCATGCCAAGCTTTCTAATGACACCGCCACGAAACACAGCCATACGATTATAACCCCTCAGTTACTGCGAACATATTGTACAAACTTGTCCAGGTGGGTGCGAATTAGAATAGAATCCAATCGAATTTGATCTGGTAAATTAAAAGGAATTTTAACAGTTTAACACCAAATCATAAAACTAGATATATTTTAATAAAAAGCTCACTTAATATATCTGGTGGTTTGGGAGCCCGATCTCGCTCAACATAAATAAGTATTATAAAACCGATATTTCGTCTAATTACGTTTTATATTTCTTTACATTAATGGATTTGACATTACTGGTAAATTCCTATATTTCATATTCAATTTTTTTGTAAAATGAGCATCTTCCTGCGAGGCAAGATGGATAGCGCAAATATCTACTGAAACCTGTTCTTTAGTCAGCTGCTGCACGTTGCACTTGAGACACAGACAATAATTATGTCCATATGCCATGTATGATCAGTTCGACGAACACAATTCCTACTGGCTTATGTCTTAAATGAAATACTTAGCTTTAATGAAACTTAAAATAAAATGCTTCAGTATAGACGTTACGAAATTATCTTTAATTAAGCACCTCTAAGTAAGTCCGGCTGTCTGCCTGTCACACCTTCACACCAAAACTACTTGATCGATATAAATGAAGAAATATTTTCATTCTTTCTTCATATGTAATTATTTGACTACACGAACGGAGTCACGGGGCGGAAGCCTGTAACTTAAATGATTCTTGTTTGAAAAATATCATTAATTTTTTTATGAGAAAAGCCGTTTGTTTGATCTGCGAAAAAAAATATTTATGAATTCTTCCGATTTATATCCATTGAGACCAACTGGCCGTCCGCCGCTTGAATTACTTCCCATTGAGCTAAGCCGAACATCTTTGAAAACATAATTATCGTCAGATCACATTGAACAGACGGACGATCTCAAAACTGTTTCGAGCATTTGTTATGATAACATCTGATGGTTTATCGACAAAGTAAACGGAAGATAAATGTATACCTTCATTGTTATTTTCGGACATTATTTTTCCTTTCGTGGTTGCTGTTTTACGTGTACCACATGGTTTAGTAACGTTACTTCCTTACTTATATTATAAACGCGAAACTCTTTGTCTGTCACGCTTTCACGTCAAAACATTTGCCTACCGATGTGAATGAAATTTCTTACTCAGATAGTCTAAAGACTGAGAAAGCGTTATCTGTAACCTGCTTTACGACGAGAGAGTAATACTTTCAACGATTAAGGACTTCACGCGTTGTAAACAACTCTAAGCAAGTACAATAATAACTTGTCAATCCCCTTAACTTAAAACTTAGATGATATATAATTCATTGAAAAATACGACTTTATAGTTGGTCATCAAAGTGTTTGTATTGATAATATTATTCATTAATGTGTTTAATATAGCAAAGCGTGACGGTTAAACTGAGACTTATCATATTTTACATTAAACACAATGATAACGCATTGCTTTATTTGTAACTCTCCTCCTCTTTCACACACTCTCACACACCTTTTCGCGCATAATAGAGCATAAGTATCTATAAGAACAGGTTAGACCTAGTTTAGGTACTTAAGCACCAAATGTAATTTAGTTTAAGTTACCTTTTTGAACAATAAATATTATTATTATTATTATAACTTACATATAAATTTGACCTTTGTAATCAATGTTTTATGCGATGATAAAAATGTTTCTAACAAAACAATTTTCATAAAATATACCAGTGGAGACAGTGTACCTATATCACATTTCTTTATTCATCGAATCGAGAGGAAAAACTCTGTGCTAAAGTAAAATGTAATGAGGACGTCAAAATCGACACAAACAAAAAAGAAGCCTCAACGCCAAGTGCTGTTTGACATCATAATGATATGATAAAGATAGAATTAGCAGCTGACATGTTTTTACATAAATATCACAGTTCCGTGGTCCTTTGATGTATTTGACGCGCGAATGATATTAAACCTCAGGACGATAGACGACTTCTCAGCCGACAGTACTACAACCTGCGGCTTTATCAAAATATTTATTTTGTAAAAACTGAGACTACAATCAATAAAATAAGATAGTATCGCAAAGTGCGAAAAACATATAATTGATTCTTCTCACACCTACCATAATAGTTTTGTTGTCAGTTAGTTCTTAGTTCAAAAGTCAATTTAAACTAAATCGATTATCGAACCATCTCATCACAGTTTAGAATTTAGTTAATACTTTTTGAATTAAAAAACATCACTAGACCTCATATCCGTACATTTATTTTTTCCCAGGCTTCTTAATGAGCACAGCGTCGGCAATAATTAACAGTTAAACGAGCGTCCCAATTTAATGGTTATGAGCTAGTTCCGGCGGCCAGCGTCCACTACTTATTGTGTGCAAAACATTTATTCGGACAGCTCTCGAGCGATGGAACAATTAAACATGTTTCTTGCCCAAAAGAGTCCAGTGAGCGTGAAGGGTGACTCATGAAATCAGCTTAAAAGTTAACTTTGGTTCTGATTCATACGCGGACCTTAGTGCGTTTGGTTCGTCCACTACATTCGCTTTGAAGTGAATACATCAATGGAGCGTATTTAAAATGTCTACAATAGTCTCATTATGAGTAATGAAGTGATTTTTTAATTATATTGGTAGGTATATATAGTAGGTATTGTCTATTATTTGCACCAACACTACACATTTGCAATAAAAATAAATTGAAAATTAAACTCGTGTATTGCTATTCTAAACATATAATTTAGATACCTTTACATTTCGAGCTCTTTACAGCGCTGGTGGACACGAGCAAGACGGGTGAGTTTTGAGTGAGTCTTATCCGTAAAAATACTTTTATTTCAAATATTGGTACATAATCGCAAACCAAAGAGTACATTTAATTCACGGACTGTTATCAAGAAACTGATAAATGATGCATTTAAGTGTGATAATAATGGCCACAGGATATCCTTTTATCATTAAATCTAACCGGAACCGAAACACATATTTCTACACAGAAACAGGTTTTTATAAGACTATATTTTATTGGATACGATCATAACAGACACTATTTAAATCATAATACCTAATCACGACATCAGACGTCTTTCCCCTGTCCTAATAGAGTTACCCTGGTACTCCGTGGTACTCGAGCACACCCGACTTTGACTTTGTACTGTCCTTATATCAACGGCGTCGGCGTTAATATCGAACCCTTAGTGGTACGCCTAACTCAACTAGGTACTAGCTAGCTGGTATAAATAATATTAAGTATTTTTTATTTTATCTATTTGTTTTGTCTAAGTATTTTAATGTTTATTGAATCATGATATTGATTACAATAATACCCCGGTATTGTGTTACGTGAAACAAAAAATAAAGACAATCCAAGTGAAACGAACGAGCTTGCACTAAACTTTTAATGATACTGCTCCGGATACCGCTTACTGCTATTAGTTATTTATTTGGAGGCATTTACTAAGGCGTTTACTGAATACAAAATACCAAAAAAACTAAACACTCATGTCATAAATTGGTGGTCGATGGTATCTTTTACAATCGGATAGCCATGAATGTTTTTTTTATTTATGTAGTTTTCTGTTGAACAAAGGACATTGTACATTACATTATTGCACAATAATAACATGTATTCACAAAATAATCAATCCACACGCACGCAGTAATTATTATGACCGATACAAAATGAGCCCCAACTCTAATTCATGGACTCGACTAAAACCCATTTAAAATACATAAGAGATTCATAATATTATTTTAAAGATCCGACAAATATCGTCAGATAGACCGCCGCGGGGCCGTTAGGGCTCAATAATTGCCATTTGACGTACCAATACCGTTTTAAACTTGAGCATCGGCGCATGCTGAGGATAATCGGAATAAGGAGGCAATTTCAGAGCACCCCATTTTAGATTTGAGGGCAAGCAGCACGATAAGGTCGGTAATGGCGCCACTCGGTAAATTAAAAAGCATAGACTAACTTCGGCCTCGCCCGTCGCTGAATTGCTCTAGCCATTTGCATTTTCCTGTATGAGACTGCCGGGAACTAATGACATTGGTATACATTTCTATTTATGCGCACCATTTCTCTGTAAGCCGGGAATCTAAAAATATACTCGTCCGCCTCAAAGTAAAATTACATCGTAATCGATTGCGCCTGAAGTTTGTATTGACACATGGCTCAAATAGTTCAGTCGTATTATGTAGGATAACATATATTATTATTATATTATTATTATTACTCTTAATGCAAATTTGCACCATCTTCAGACCAGAGCTAACTTTTTAGTATACGAAAGATCACGCCAATAAGTCCCAAACTATGAGTAGTTAAGAAAAAGTTCCTGTTGCGGTAATAAAGCACACTTAATTTGCTCCCACTTGAGATGGTTTGATTGAGAGTGCTGGTTCTTGATAAAATATCAAAAATGCAGAACTGTCCTTTAGTTTTCGAAATTAATGTACAATATGACTTTACTATAAAATTTAAATAAGTTTTAACATAAATTATAAAAGTGTTTCTACTTACATATTCAATTGATACCAACAAAAACCCTCATGTGATTGTTTGGTTTAGCCCATATACGACCCACCAAGGGGTTTGAGCCTCCCCTAAACAAGGGCGGATCCAGCCCTCAAAAAAGGTTGTGGTCACAGCTCCTAAAAAATCGGCTGGGTACGAGTCGAAGCATGAACATCGCTCATTAACGATTGTGCAAGTAGTTTATGAACTTTTGAATTAGATTATTTCTTTTTTTTCTAAGCATCAGGACTTTGGCATAAGGCATTAGGAATAAGTCGGACCCGATTTCTTAAAATTAAATGTCTGTCTAAAATCAGAAACATAGATGGAAGTCTTGCAAAAGGAGAAGCATGTGTGCTAAAGAGATGGAAGGAATATTTTGAAAGTTTTTTCGAAAGAGAGGAGGTGCGGGTACAGATGCCTGAATCTCATCAGTATTAGTATGGATGAGATTGTGGATGGGTAGAAAAGAATGAAACTAGGTAAAGCTGCGGGATATGACAGGGTTTCCGTGGAGATGCTGAGGGCTGGAAATGGAGTGGTGGCTACTCAGCTGCACTGCCTATTTAACCTTTGTTGGGCTAGCTCGGCCACTATATGTGTCTTTGAAAGAGAAGAGAATGGATGAGAATGTCAGTAAGACGAAAGTCATGGTTTTTTGAAAAGGTGATGATATGACAATTTTCGATGTTATGATTGGAAGTGAAAAAGCAGAACAAGTGAAAGAATTTATATATTTGGGATCCAAACTCACAAAAGATGGTAAGTGTGATAGCGATATTGCAAGGAGAGTGAATGCTGGTACCATGGTGGACGGAGCGCTGCACACCTTTGTGAACAGTCAGAAAGTGTCTAAAAAGGCACGTCTGGCGGCTCATAGGGGAGTATTGATCCCGACACTAATGTACGGAAGTGAAAGTTGAGTGTGGCAGAAGAAGCACGAATTTAGTATAAACGCTTTGGAGATGCGAGCACTTAGAAATATGCTAGAAGTAAAACTGAGTGATACAAACAGAAACGAAATAATAAGATAACGTTGTGGTGTGAAATAAATAAGATGTAGAGAGAGTACTAAGGTTGAGAAAGGTATGCTTAGATGGTTTGATCATGTTGAGAGGATGAATGAGACACGATTAACGAAAGGAATATATAGAGGAAGTAATAATGGAAATGTCGACAGAGGAAGGCCAAGAAAGACGTTCCATGACCAAATAGGTAAAATTTTGAAGAAGGGTCAAATCAACCCGTAATCGACGAGCATGCATGAAGAGATTGATGGTGTTTTTTTTTTTTTATACAAAGTACAAATTCAAGCTTACGTTACTTTTTTGCGAAAATGTCATCAATATCCACTATCCAGGTTCACATCTTTGTGTATATTTAGGAGAGCTAACCCGGATATTCTTTCCTGTGCCTTTGAGGCACGCAACCAAGATTTTATTCTGCAAAGAGTAGAAAAAGATCTCTCTGCGGTAGCTACGCTGACCGGAAGAGTTGCCAGTATTTGTATGAGTACCGAGTCTGGTATAGCCGAATTGTTCTTATATTCTCTTTTCCATTTAGTCATCCAGAGTCGGTATTCATTTATGACAGTTGACTCACTATCGTTAATGAATAGGCGGTACACCTGAGACATTCATATATGAATTCTATCTAGCCTTCGCAAGTTCTAAACCTGCAAGTATTTGTCGATTCTTATTTTATAATTCCGAAAATTTGGATTGTTGGTAGAAATTAGCGATCGAACATAATAATTCGTTGGTAGGTTTATAAAATCTAGCCAAGGCAGACCATAATTACATATGATATGTGATACTGTTACTTATAAATACAAACATTTCAGGACCGACCATTAAACTTTGCACCCATTTAGATCTCACTTCTTTTGTCGTGTAAGTCAACAACCAAGGCATTTATCATAATATCGAACTTGGCTCTCATTTCAAATTTATTTTTGATTGGATTGTTTATTATCATCAGCCTATCGATCTCAATAGAAAGTGTGACCTCACAAGTCTATTAAGGTTGTGGGCATGCCCATAGTGCCCACAACGGTGGATCCGCGCTTGCCCCTAAATTAGGGCAGGTAGCCCGCAGTCAACCACGCTGGCCAAGTCAAGACTTCACACAACCTCAGAATTTATTCACAGAACTTCTCCTGTCCCTATATAAGTATATATATGGTATCGTCAGGGTTGATTTCAGTATCATGAATGAATATAAAATACCTCCGATGCTAACATAATGTTCACATCTCTTAGGTTTTATTATACAATACAAATAATTTACAAAAATAGGTTTATTGCTAACCATTTTGGCATAACCACAACCTATGGACACGATCGTTTACCTTTCGCACTACATAGTATGTTCATAGTTATAAGGGTAAACATTGTCGGACACACTCCAGCGGGGACTATAAACTGCCACCTCCAATACTACGTTAAAACGTATGCTGACATAAAATCAAAGAGGGGACATGGTGATCGTCGAAAGTAGGTAACCTCAGTAACAAACGTACCGGCATCAACACATCCATAAAATATACCTATTACTTAGTATCGCTGTTGTCGGACATATTCTTTTGTCCTTAGTCCTTATTGGAATAATTTCATTTCATTACCTTAAAGTAGGTACTGCAATATCAGTCAAAATTACTGGTATTTGACCGGTTGTTCAAGAGGTTAGTTTTAACTGAAATACCAGCTAAAAAAGAACATGATAAGTGAACGTCCGGCAGTGATTAATACTTATATGTATATAATTTATAATAAGAATTTCCACAAATAAATAACACAGCAAAAAGCGGTTCGACTACTGACAATGGAATTAATATTTCATTGGATTTTCCTTTTAACTCAAGCTTCGATTAAAATAAGATTCAAATTTTATAATGAAATGAACACATTTGCAAGCTTTTAGTCAATTAAATCAACTGGACATATTTTATCGATAAATAATTTTCACATTAAATCCGCGCGAGACTGAATGTTTTTGTCGTAACTGCTTTTTACGGGATCAGTTATTCGCAATGAATGAAGCTTTTAAATGTAGTATATCACATTGATGGATTCAACTTACATTCAATAACACTTTTAACGATGTTTGAGGAACACTGTAACATTCGAGATATGTTGTTTAATGTCTATGCCATTCCCTGCCGACTTTTTTTCCTAGTACATCCTTACTAATATTATAAATGCGAAAGTAACTCTGTCTGTCTGTCTGTCTGTCTGTCTGTCTGTTACGCTTTCACACATAAAGTACTGAACCGATTTAAACGAAATTTGGTACAGACATAGTCCAGAGCCTAGAAACGGTTATAGGCTACTTTTTAACCGACTGCGCTATAAAGAAGTAATGTTTTAGCCGTTAAACATCTCTACGCGGACGAAGTCGTCACAGGCACTGGACGGATCGAGATGAAATTTAGCATGCAGGTAGATGTTATGACGTAGGCATCCGTTAGGACAGGATTTCCCGAAATTCCCACGGGAACGGGAAATAACGGGAAAATCCTTTTGTATGAAAAATACTAACCGCATAAGTTAGACGCTTGAAATTTGACATGCAGGTACCTTAATAAATTAAAAGCTTAGTTGCAACAGGATATTGTAAAATTCCCACGGGAACGGGAGTAATAGGAAAAAAACTTTTGTATGAAAAAATCTAAACCGCGATATAGATAGACGATTGAGATTTGGCATGCAGGTACCCTAATGAACGTTAAGCTTACTTCCAACGCGATATTACAAAATTCCCATGGGAACGGGAGTTATTGGGAAATAACTTCTGTATGTAAAATCCCTTTCGGGGTTGAAATATATTATATAGAGATAGAGATATACCCGAAGCGAAGCGAGGGCGGGTCGCTAGTATATCATAAATCAACAATTAAATATCACGCAGCTTCGTTCCCCTTAACAGAATATTATTGTGTGTTAGTAGCAATGATATCTATCTCTGATTCAGCTAGCGATAAATTCATAATGAATTACTAGTTTAACTTAAAAGTGATCTAAGCAGCAATATTCTGCTTAGGACCAACGAGCTTGATTAAAGCGTTTTAAGTACTCGTATGTCAAGAAGGTTAGCAGAATTACACAACGTAGGTATGCAATTAAGACAAGCTATCTAATAGTTGTCGATGTTATGTATGCCTTATTACTAATTCTTTGGAAAACAGATGTTTATTAAAAATAGTTAAGTTTTCTACTAAATGGTATAATGGTTCTCTATTTCATCTCATAAAATTTTTATCCATAATTTTACATCTCATAATGTTTTATGTCCGAATCATCATTTGTCCGAATGATAATTAGCCCTAACTACATTTATCATAATATCACTTGCCCTAAAATCGAAATCCCTAAATATTATTTACCCTAAAATCTTTTGCCATAAATATCACAATCTATAACGTTATAAGTCCGAAAGTACTAAAGGTTATAAAATGTTTTGCTATAAATATTACAATCCATAATATTTGAAATGCACAATGCTATTCTATAATTTGTTACAAATCCTATATAAAAAAAATATTTTTAGCACAAATTAGCAATGAATATAATATAATAATATTTTACCAAAATCATATGTATGTCAATCGAAGTAATTCAAGCAAACATGCAGCTTGTTTTTTCATGCTTACATGCTCTAGGTTCGGATTACTAATATTTGACCAATAAATTATCGACAAATGGCCATTTGTTTAACGAAATATTTATTTGGCAAACGAGACATTTTACAACAGTATCATCTTACAAAAACTGACTTATTATGTGTGACAAACATCGGTATATATAAATATATTTAAGTTTATTTGTGTATCCACTGTTACATAGAAATTAAACAGTAGTAAATATTTTCTGGCGCTTCGCCGGCCGCTGCCGCGGCACGCTCGCTTCGCTCGCTTGGCTCGCGCGTTTTATGGTCACCAGTTCTCTAACCTAACCTAACCAAAAATGATTTTCCAAATATTGTGTTTTAATTTGACCCATACCATATCTATTATCAGATCGATTAATAAAAGAAACATTTGTAAAATAAAACATTTTATCAAACTTTTTAGACCAATAGTAGTTTTGTATGATAACTCAGTTGTTAAATATTCATTTTGCATAATAATTATTTGTAAAATGAAAATGTAACTGTTGATCATTTGGTCAAAAAGTAAGTCATTTATAAAATTATGATTTGACGAAACCATATTTGGCCAAACATTTTTTGAATAAAACAAAATTAAAAATAATAATTCATAATTCGGACTAATAATATTATGATAAAGCTCCATTCGTAGTAACGTACATTATACTATGTAACACTTAGGGCATTTAACTTTACATCAAGAAATTTTAGGAGATTTGATTATTATAGAACTCGATATTATGACACAAAATGATTAGAATTAAAGACTATTAGGGAATATGAAATTTTGTATATTCGAACATTATGGATTTTGATGATTATAGCAAACGTGTTAGGGATTTTGATTTTCGGACGAACGATTTTCGGATAAAAAACAGACTCCCTGGTATAATTACTAAATTTTAAACAGTTTCGGAACTGCAGCTTTTCCGTGAAACCTGGAATTCTCGTTGACTTCATTAATTGAAAGACAATTTGAAAATCTCTTTTTATCATAGCATTCGCATTACAGACCCTTCACAGTCTTTAGACTGGATACCAAATTTAATATTAAATTTAACTATTTGAAGTTCAGTAACTTTGGCGTCAAAGCACCACAGAGTTACTTTCGTATTTAAATAAATATTTTAAATATTCAGACATCTCTATACACGACCACTTGACCCCAAACCACTATGAACTATACACCGTGAAATTTTAGTGGTTGTTTTCCCGTGGCAGAACGATTTGCCTTTAGTAATACTATCGAATCATGCAAATTATTCCTCGAAAAAAAAAAAATTTTTTTTTCGATTTTTCAGAATAATAATTTTCAAACTCGAAAACGAGAGAAGCTATCGTTGTTTTTGAAGATGTGACGTATTCAGGTACTGCTTGCCGCATGAAATCGATGCTTAAAGCTAAAGAAGCTCTACACCCTAAGTCATAAAGCGGTTCGAACGCGCTTTCGAGTTACGGTTAAACCTTTCGTAAAACCGGCATTTATTGATTTTACCAAAAAAGAACTGCACACATCTTTTGTACTACTAAGATAGAATCATTTTACTGCGGGAAAACAACCACTAAAATTTCACGGTGTATATGTCGCAGTCATCTGGTTGAATCAGCGATTTGATTGAATCACTAGCGCGTTCATTAAATGACGACGTTCAATTGAATGACTAGGTCGAACGTTGAATGAACAATCCTCACTCAACGTCCAACAAGTTAGCTGATTGAAACATAGCCCTTTGAACATAGCGGACGTAAAATCAGTCAGGTGATTGTAATTTAGTTCATTTTTTTCCACTGCGGCGTTAGTGCTCATCAAAACAAAGATGGCGTCAAACAGCTGGTACAGATCTAATCGAATGGCACTGTGTTGATATTTTTTTGAGTGAAATTGAGATTTAAAGTGACTTATTCGTAAAAGAATTGAGACAGCATGGATGTACCGATTAATACGCTGTCGCCGGCTACTTTAAAAGAAAAAAATCTGGCAAAACTGGCTGGTTATAAAGGTGTGTTATGTCATATCCTCATTTTTTAATCTAAAGTTAGTTATCTTTTAAGTTACGCACTTATGGTCACCCTAATCAAACATTACAAAAACAGCTATATCCCATTCATTCAACGACTACGCTAAATGACGTTCAGTCAAGATGTTGAACGTTATATTCAACAACTTCACGAGTTGTCCTTTAGTCATTCAATTAAACGTCGTCATTCAATGAACGCGCTAGTGATCCAATCAAATCGCTGATTTAACCAGATGACTGCGACATATATACTCTGTACTATGGGCTTCAGAGACTTATGTACAAACATAGATTATAAATACATAGGTATTTAAATGCATCTCGGAACAAACACAAAATGGCCGAGATATTTACCATGTTTTAATGAGCTCCCGATATTTCGTAACTGTTGCAAGCGCCATGATCACGGGTGAACTGTATGAAACTGAAAACGTTCATCATATGAATTTCGTCCCACGGCTCTAGGAACGTTAACCAGAGGCATTAACCACTATTCCACCGACATAGTCGCTTTATAACATAAGCAAGGGTTACATAACATAGGTACAAATACTATGTACACAATAATAAAACCTCTGGTTGCTACGCCTACATAACCTGTGATTTCAGCGGCCAAAAGTCGTATGGTCCTTTCAGGGCTAGTGCGTGCCGCAACGCAATCTCCCGAGGTATTTTTAATATGTTAGTGTATGCGCGGTACCTTGTTGCCACTGGGTTAGCTCTACATTCGCTAAATTGGTCTAATGGCTTCAGTGTGTACCTAGTACCAGTTGTTACGTTTTATTGTAAGCTTTTAGCTTTATTGTGCGCTTTAAAGGAGGTTATATTATGCAACAATCGAATTTTTCATGTAGCACAGTCCTACTTTTATCATAAATGCAAAAGTTTGTTCGTGTGGATGGACGTATGTATGATCGTTTGCTACTCTCTCACGCAAATCCTACCTAAAAAATAAGAGGAAACTTCACAATAATATAACTGACTTATCAGAATAACCACTTTAAGATTTTTACACATAAGTAGAAAACACTCAATATATAATGTTTTCTAATATAGGTAGGTATATTTGTATTCTTCTTCTTCTTGGTCGTATCCGTCATGACTGATGATCGTGGTTGATGTTGTTCATATGAGTGCGGATGCATTTCCGCTATTGATTGCGGTCCATTGCACATCTCACTACCTCGTGAAATTTCTGAGAAGAGACTGCGAAACGTACCTATCAGGCAATACTTGAGGAGCTCAAGATAGGAACACGCCTATCTTCAATCTGCGAACAACGTTTCATGCGTTATTTTGGCCATGTTATGAGAAGAGGTGGTGAAAACTAGGAAAAGTTAATCGTTGTTGGCAACACTGAAGGCAAAAGATCACGTGGCCGATCACCAGCACGATGGACCGACCAACCCTAGAACATATTGACTGGCTCGGTGGAACAGTGGTAAGTGACCCTGGCTGGCGGTTCCAAAAGTCGTGGGTTCGATTCCCACTCGGGACAAATATTTGTGTGATGAACATCGGTGTTTGTTCCGTGTCTGCCTGTGATTATGTATTTAAGTATGTATTTATAAATATATATGTATGTTTATCAGTCTCTGACGCCCATAGTACAAGCTATGCTTAGTTTGGGGTCAGATGACCGTGTGTGGAAATGTCCCAGATATTTATTATTTATTTATTTATATTTGTATTATCTTTATTGTATTTTCAGAAAATGGATACCTAAGAATTAAATCACTAATAGGTGTTCTGCAACTGTGACAAATTCAAAAAATCGCTTGGTTTATGAACAAAGGAGTGCGATCTAGAGCCAAACTACTATCTGAACTGTCGCGGTGGGCTCTGATAGCTAGCATCCCATCACGCGCTTGCCAACAACCCTCATGGAATGTGCCAAAATAACTTAACCCTAGTGTTGCCATGTTATTGATTAAATTAGGGGTATTAAGAGCGAGGTCATATCAGAAATTAGTGAAGACATTAAATTAATTATTAGTTACATAATTATATCAGGTATATTCGTAGCCTGAAAGAATTGTGTAAAAATATATCACAGAGCTATATATGTATTGTTTGTAATGTGTTTTGATGTACTTGGTGAATCATCAATATATTATATCGACATGATTATGCATTAAAATTTTAGAATTTCGGGTTCCATTGATAATTTATTTAAATATTAGTCTTTATGAGTGTATACGCGATATCAGAAGAAGCAAATACATACCTACTTACTGCCCGCCAGACGTTTCGTAAGGTAAGTACATAGTAGGTAGCCATGTATTGCGGTACACTAAATAATTATATATCCTTCTATAAGCCATCTTCGTAATTTTTTTAAGATCATTTAAATATTATGGAAGTCAACCCATCAAGTCAACTTATTAACTATTTAAAAGCAGGGTTCATTACAAAGGAAACTAAAAAGAAAAAAATAGTATTAATAATCCTGCTTAAAATGTTCTGTAATAGTACTCAGTAGATATTAATATTCTAAAAAGGCTACGATCACGATAGGCATACTCCACATTTGACATAGCTCGACATTTTTAATTTTTTTTTTTTTCATAATTTTGAAAAATATAAGACATTAACTTTATTTTACTGGCTCGGTGGAACAGTGGTTAGTGACCCAGGTTTACTACCTACGGTTCCAAGAGTCGTGGGTTCGATTCCCACTGGGGACAAATATTTGTGTGACGAACATCGGTGTTTGTTTCATGTTTGGGTGTATTATTAAATAAACACCCAGACACTTCAGATACCCGTAAAACAAGTGCTTAAGCTACTTACCACGGGATCAGATCAATGTATGTGATGTGGTGAAATATTCAAAAAGAACAATATGTATTTAAAAATGTATTAAGTTATTACAGCAAGTTAATCAACATGACTGGATAATCTATAAGTCAAAAGTACATACATGTATTTAAAAAATATTCAACTAACAAGGTAATGGTGTTCCCCTTTTTAAATAACATTTTCCCCTTGCGTACGTTTTAAGGACCAGGGGACTTTCTTATATATTACGAACATCTGGCAATACTAAGTCCGCGCGACCTAAATTCTCTTTGTATTATTTCTATAATATACTGGATGGAATATGAAGGCATAAGAAAAGTGGGTTGGATGTTAACGGGAGAAAGGCCCGGAAACGAAGTTAATGAGCTACAGTGAGTGGTTGTACTGGCCGTGTACTCAATAAGATATTTCGAACATAATGGATGG
This sequence comes from Maruca vitrata, assembly GCA_039566165.1. Classification (NCBI taxonomy): domain Eukaryota; kingdom Metazoa; phylum Arthropoda; class Insecta; order Lepidoptera; family Crambidae; genus Maruca; species Maruca vitrata. The sequence continues at coordinate 10,464,520 of CM076914.1, read as the reverse complement.
TCGTAGGGCATTAAATATCATTTACTTTAGCACGTCATGCTAATAATAAGCAAACTAGTTAAATATGCTTACCTAAAAGAGAAAGTGAAAATTTTCATTAGCTAGTTCATATTGAGCAACATATTTCAGCTTTATCACTTTTGTTAAGTTTTATTAGTTTTTGTTTGTAGCTTCGATGTACACATTTTTGCAATTCCTCCCAAACTAGTCCATTGTCGAGTACTGGAACGATAATTACATACTTAAATATTTGACATTTTAAACGAAATAAAACTGTGTGTGAAAATGTGTAAATACTGTGCAATAATAACATGAAACGATATGAGTCATACAATGCGAATTTCACATCGGTTGAAATGAATGAGACAATGATTATACAATTATATTAGGACACTAATATGACTCAAGCCAAGAGAAACGAAACATTTATGTATTCCGTGTATTATAGTGGTGACAGTTGAATTATATTGCGTTATATGTTAAGTTTTAGAATAAAAGTATAAATTAAAAATAAAAGAAAAATTCGACTGCTTCACTAATCTAATATAATCATATTACCCATTTATCTTAATTGAATGATCTATTTTTATTAAAAGAACTTATTATAACACACGTAATATAAATAAAATGAAAACATACACTCCGCATCCGGCTCATTCCAATCCAGCACTTCGTCTTTACTCACATTTATCTCAAGAAATTTTCTTGCACGATGATAATTTGGAAGACAGGCATTCCTGAATACATTTGTAAATAAGTCATACCTCGGAGAGCGTCGTCGAAAACAAATTAAACGCTCGATCGCGAAGTATTTAGAAACCTACCGAGAAGTGCCGAATGCTTCGCAGCTGTTTCCTATTCTCGCCGGGAACAAAGTGAGACCAGGTCCCTACCACGGGCGCGTTACCCGTTTCCGATATTACACAAGTTCAAAACCATATTATGACAAGTTATTTTTTTATTAAAAACTATGTCAAATGGTTAAAATTTGATACTTCTCCACCCAAGCTCATTTGACCCCAAACTAAGCAGAACTTATACTATGATGTCAGAGACTGATAAACATACATAGATATTTAAAAATACGTACATATTAAAACCCAGTCACGAAACAAACACAAATGTTCATCACAAGGGAGTGAAAATACATTCGGAACTTTTCAAAGAACAATGAATTTTTAAACATAATCGACATTGAATGAAAACCATGGCAGCGAGGTGAAAATACTTTTGAGACTTTTCAAAGAAGGCTGAATTTTTAAACATAATCGACACTGAAAGTGATCGGTGACTTAAATCCTCTTTGGTGGAATCGCGACCCTACGCAATAAAGGGAGTGAGACGTAGGGATAAATCCTCCCCCTGGCTACATGGATGCTCAGCTAGACGATTAATGCGAGCCAGCGCCATCCGTTGCGTCGGTTTAATTTAAATACTCGGGTGAGTTAGCGCACAGTGGTAGCTGCGAGGGGCCGTACAAACATCCTTCACATCACGTCGTGTATTTATAATCCACAAACGCTTCCTGTTTTTTGTTAGATTTTAATAAATGGAATTTAATGTTTGCGAAAGAACCCTTTGAGGGATTAAGGCAATTTAACGGCTTAAATACCAACTTGCAAAGAATTTGAGCAATAAATCATTTTATTTATACCACAAGGTGAATATGTAAACACTTGACGGATTTAGCTTAGCAACGGCCTCACAATACTCGCATATAGCTCTACCTCTATAGATGTTACTCAGAATGTATTCTGTACATACAGTTAACAAATACCTTTTTACAGCATATTTTCGTATGTTTAACATAAGTATTATTGTTAAATCTAAAAGAAAATATTGCTAAAAAGAAGCTTAGTATCTACGAGTATAATGTCAATCCACATTTCAACCATTCATTAAGTAATTATGCACTTAATGTAAATGCAATGTAGTAATAAAATTTCAATATTTAAAAAGCTTCGATTTTATTATGTGACCATGCCGCAATTAAATTAAAATATATTTACCTATAAGTACCACTATTCTTTCTAACACCTATTATTAGGTAAAAGGGTATCCGCATAATACCAGCGTCGTGGCACACTGTGTCGCGACAATAGCCGAGCGGGGACCTATTTGGTACTATTTTTTTATTTTTATATTTAGTTTAAGATTAGTTTAAGACAATTGTTACCATATTTTTATACATTTGTACCAAATAAACAATTATTCTATTCTATTCTATAACATTCATAGTTCGCATACAAGACACATTCGTATTGTTACCATTTGTGCGAATGCATTACTACCGAACATCTAATTGACTGCCCTCAGTACCTACTGGGCAGTGTATTCCAGAATTTCACTGCAAAAGTATATCCAGTGAATAGCTTACAAGCGGCCACGTCCAGGCTGGATAGTTCACAAATTTCACGGAGCTAAGTGAACTTCCGACCACTCTAGTGTTACCAACGAAGTAACTGGCTGGGTATAAGCTACCAAAATTACCAAACTAGCATCGATAGTAGAATATAACAATAGTTGTGTGAGTGAATTGATGTTGAGAAAAAAGTACTCATTTAGTTCATTTTGTTATTCTCGATTAAGAATTTAACATAATAGAACGACAATAGCATTGTATTTCTGGTAAAGTAAAAATTATAACAATTTGATAAAAATTAAAAATATTTAGTCAGGTGAAAATATACGAGCTTCCATTGTTCTGAGAGACATCGCCTAACAACAATCAGGTAAGTTCGAAGTTTGTTATTCTGCCAAAGTAAAACATTCTTTACAGAGCTATAGTGTACGTATACACGAAGGAAGTTCCAAACCAGTAACATTTTTGTTAACCTTTTAGTTGGCAACACTGTGCAGTCGCGCCACTGGAGCGCTACACATTCCAACACGGAAACATTTTTTATTAACTAGGAGCCTTATTTATAATGGCCGAGCGAAAACACGAAACCGCGGGAGTTATTTACCAAGAGGACGTTGGACATTCGCTGATGGAACTTTGTTACTGCAGATTTTTTTGCCACCTTTTACAGAAACATACTACCGCTTACGATCAGGTGGAGTGAGGTCATCTTGTTAGCCTATTATATAAAAAAAAAGAAACGTATACCATAGAAACGATATAAGTACAGAAAGACAAATAAGTTAAGTAAAGTGTCATTAAATGACATCACATACTATAAATGTTTAAAAAATATAACTCTACCGAACGGAACCCATAACAATACATATATACTTACATTATAGACAGTAGGTATATACTTGCCGTACCCCGTGTAGTCCCCAAATCCCAAACAAATTTGGTAGCAACCATCTAGAGAAGAACTGCATGAACACGAACGATGATAAGTTAGTGGAAACAAAATGTATTGACATGTATTACAACGGGACTAAAGAATTTTATTGGTATAATTATTATTGTTATCAATCATAAATTAACTGGGTAATAAAAGCCACATTTTTATTTATGTTCCTGTTAAATTATTATTATCATATTTACTTACTAGGTCATTATACTGTTAATGACCTAGCTATCATAAGTAGTGACTGTAATTTACTATTTGTCTCCAGTCCAGTATTAAGAGCTACTCTTAAGAGACATATTTTCTTCAAACTATATATCCCCTTTATGTCGAGTCTAAGAGTCAATTATTATTCTACAAAGTTTTGATATTTCACGCGAAAAGTAAGCAAGACAAGGTTTTTGGCTCGACATACCGGGACTCGACATAAAGGGGATATATTATCCTTAAAACCATGTCAATCATTTGGATTTCCAGGGTTTTAAGTGCCCAAAGAAATTAGAATTTAACAAGAGGTACGTAAATAAATGCAAAGTACTTGCATCTATAAACCTATATTCCTAACTAGCTTATACCAAACTCGCGCGAGCTTGGTCAATCAAATTGATTCTATAATTTATCTTAGTCAGCAAGTTTGCCAGGGGTTAGCTCTTTCGTAAATTGGCCTGCAGCGCAAGTTCTGAGCGTAAATGATATCGCGACTCCATAACGCCCGTGCGCCCTCCGCACAGGGCCGGCTGTGTAATTTTCTTAAAATAGAATAATCGTTTACTTATTTTAGCCTGATTCCAAATCCCGTACTTGCAAAAGCTACCATTGAAGGCAATGTAAATGTTTACACTACAATAATCTTTTCAATACTCTTGTTTATTGCTTTTCCATAATGTACAAAATAGGTGATAACAAATATTATAAATATTATACACCGTGTAATTTTAGAGGTTGTTTTCCAGTGGCAAAATGATTTGCCTTTAGTAATACTATAGAATCATGCAAATTATTCATTGAAAGATTTTTTTTTCTTATTATTTTAAAATGAGAGAAGCTATCGTTCTTTTATAAGATGTAACGTAATCAAGTACTGCTTGCCGCATAAAATCGATGCTTAAACCAAAAGAAGCTCTACGCCCTAAGTAATTAATAAAGCGGTTCGAACGTGCTTTCGAGTTTCAGTTAAACCTTTCGTAAAACCGGCATTTATTAATTTTAATAAAAAAGAACTGCATAAATCTGATATGCTACTATACTAAGAATCATTTAACTGCGGGAAAACAACCACTAAAATTTCACGGTGTACTTAATTCCTTATTAGTAATTATATGAGTATTGAGTAGGTATAGAGTGATGTATTAAAGCTTAGCTGTTTTCGAATAATTGTTATATACTGTAACATGACTTAATCAACAGGCAGGTTTCAATTTTGGCCCAGAATCCCACAAACTTACGGTCCGCCTCTGTATCCGAAGGAACACATCCGCTCTTTTGAAATATATCTTAAGCTCGAAGCCATACGGTCCACATTAGAAATCCCTGCCGTAAAAGGTTCCTGATTGTTACCCCGAAGTGATGTTTGTTGAACGCCAAAGTAGACTTATCACAGCTGTAAGGAGCGAAAGTCGGTATTTGTTTGTTCAGGTAGCTGCTGATGTGTGTGTCTTAGTGAAAACTAAGCTTTCGAGATTGTAATTACCTACATTTCGGCCGTAACACGCAAATTATTTTCTTACACACTTCATATCTAAATATAATATCTGGTACATTTCCACACACGGTCATCTGACCCCAAACTAAGCAGAGCTTGTACTATGGGCGTCAGAGACTGATATACATACATATATATTTTTAAATACATACTTAAATACATAAACACACCCAGACACGGAACAAACACCGATGTTCATCACACAAATATTTATCCCGAGTGGGAATCGAACCCACGACTCTTGGAACCGCCAGCCAGGGTCACTAACCACTGTTCCACCGAGCCAGTCAACTCAACACAGTATGTTAAAGGAACTCCTTTGTCTTTAATTTTTTGTTATTCTTTAAGAAGTGCTTCTGTCCGGGAGTGGGGCCTGGTGACCAGTATACCCAGGTTACTCTTTTGTAACCTTTTTCAGGCACCAATCCCTCACACTTTGGGTTGTAAGTCATCCAATTTAAAAGAATAAGTTTACTTTTAAGGACCTAAATTGTGAAGGGCTTAATAAATGATTTGATTTGATTACAAACTTTATTCCTTACATCTTTTTGTGTAACTAACTAAATATGTTAGTATTAATTATTTAACTTAAAAATAAATATTATAGTTCCTATTCAACGATATTTCACAAAGTTGCGCTTTATCAATGAGTCATACATAGCCAATGACTTTATCCCGCGCCGTTGAAACATGTTCTAACATGTCCAATCTACATTATTACCTACTTACTAAAAAGATAATTATGTTCTCTTATACATAGATAGATAGTCAGCAGGCCATTTATTTATGTCTTTAATTCCATCATAATACGAGATCCATAATGAATTAGTACATAATTCGAGTTTCCATATTCCATATAATCATTATTACTTGAAACTTCTGAACCTTCAGTTAATCTTCATTCCTTCGCACTAATTCTTAAAGTTGCTTAACATAGCTATTCCAGCAAATATCTACTATTTCTGCTTATAGAACATAATAATACTATCGAGTCGTGTTAATTATTAATTAACACGACTCGATATGATATATTCCTGGTACACTTGAATCTGTATATTATTTCTGAGAACTCATCAGGACGTTACGATACGAAATCGATACATTTTTCATTTCAGAACAGGCAATTTCCAAGTTCCGCAGACTTTAATATTCAATAGGTGTAGGTCCCATGATCACTCTAGAATACCTGGGCATTTGTAATTTTAGTAAGTTCTTTTCAATAAACGATTATCTATTGTACCGAAAATTTATGTTGTAAGATCACCTTCAAATGAACACAACAATATTTAAATAAAACAGTTCCATGTGCCATGATCACTGGTCCACTGAAGAAACTGCGAGACGGAGAAACCAGTGTGAGCAGACATGTCCGTCCTACCTTTTTCTATTACCTATGCATGTCATGCTTACTTTTTTTTTTTGTAGGACTCTCCCTGATAGCCTGCAGATGGGCTTTCTCAGCTTAACCGGGCTGGCGGGGGAGCAGATGGCTCTCAGCCCTAGACATTTAGGCAACGTTTGCCTAAGGGCCCCTAACGGGCTCCTAACGGGGTCGAACCTCGGCTCAGGGTGTTGCTAGGTCGGTCCCTAATGCGGACGTAGGTTTGAGGGGAGAAATGACCCGGCACGTGCCGGTATCGAGTAGTTAAGAGAGACGCGGAAAAGCTGCGGGGCGGAAACGCGACGTTCTAGGACCCCGCCGACGGGGTCGGAAAATCGGACGGATTGTAGTGTGTTGTGTCGCGAGCTGTTGGGCCTGCGTAATGGAATCGTCGGGCTCCAGAATTATGTTCCTGGGACGTCGCCTCTTGCGTGGGCGTACGGTAGGATTGTAGTCAGCGGCCGAGGCCACTAGACTGTTCGGATGATGTGAGGCGGAGTTGAAATATCTGTGAGAGCATAGCTTGAAGTACTAATTGATACCGCTAACGAGCACCAGCCGCGTCTTTTACTTAAATAGTGTCGAAAAATCGGGACCACGTTTCAAAAAAGGTGCAACGTTAATAACATAGATATCTTATAACTCATTCATATTAGATATCAATGTTTTCGAACGTAAGTATGTAACTATTTACTAAACCTGGTTAAGAATGGAATTTTGTTTGTTTCACTTGCAATTTATTTAGAATTAGGTAACGACTATTGTAGGTGGTAAATGTAAGACGCACTAAGTATTTATTCAAAATTCAGAATAATCTTTCTTTTTTTTAATTAAAATGGGCAAAAACATTTTAATATGTGTATGTATTTGGTACTTTTAAGTTTTTATCAATTTGTCAGTAGTGTATTAAATACATAAGTACATATCCGGCAAGCCGACATTTCGAATAAAGAGATTGTATTTACAACATTTTTAACCGCATACCTGTCTACTACTTACATATTGCTATGACTCAGTGATATAACCACAATGGCTCGTTTGCATAACGATAAACCTCGGCGACAAAGGAACAAGGTTGAATCGACAGGTTAATACAAGTCTGCGGCGGGCGTGTGTGCGGCGACGCCCGACACAGGCCTGCCCACGACCGAGCACGTACCTACTTACGGCGAGATACCCCACACATTCAAGGGTACGCCTGTCTCAATTGCTCATTCATTCGAAAGGTATAACAACTCTGGCTATGACAAAATTTGGTGAACTGTAGAATGTCGCTCTAAACTTTGATAAAGGCAAGCTTCAATATCGATGATCCTACATTGGTACACCTAACAGAAACACAGCAGAATTTTCGAACAAGCCTTTTTGAAAAGCTAAAGTGTGGGCGATAGCCGGATTGGTATATAACGTTGTTCCGTACAAAAGAACTAAAAAGCGTTAATCTGACGAGTGTGAGATCATTCCATTGATAAGTTGTGACCACAGCCGCCGAGTTAAAAGGGAAACTGTGTTGGAATGTCTGAAGCGGCGAGCGGTGTATGAGTTAGGGCTACCAAAGTTTTGAGAACTCATTATAGTTCTAATAAATTGTTGAAATTACTCGTAACTGATACACTGAGCACATCTCTAAATAATAGATAAGTAAAATAGCTTTACTCTAAGAAACGATACACCGAGTAGGCAGGATTATCTGTATGAACGCCCATATAATGAATCTTATATTTTTTCAAGTAATAGTCCAGTCAAAATAGACATTTAACCTAGGAAAAATTCGCATAGAGCTGAAAATTGGCATGAATGTTGGGAACACTATTACAAATAATCTGTCAAAAGTCCCCATCGATCCCACGTCTGCAAAAAAAAATAATCAAGGTCAAATGTCACAAATATCAGTTTTATGCACTTTTGAGCGAAACGGTAAGTTTAATCATAAAAGTATGTATGACAAAATTACTTATCACGTAATTATCTATAAAAAATGTTTTAACACTTTGTTCCTAAGATTCACCATTTCAGAGATATAGCGATGCACAAAGTTGAAAAAGTTGTATTTTCAAACGCTTCCAGGCCCCCATGCGATTATGCTAGACAGTTAAAATTTTAACGAATGATGTATCTCAGTTGCCTCTATAACATCTAATACTAGAAACAACATGAAACCAAAGTGTAAAGTGGGTTCTCATACAAAACCTATGTTTTTTTTTCTCACACTTGGGCGGTTTTTAACGTGGTTACCCTAGTGAACCTATTCCAGGTCATATATCGATCAAAAACGATATCAACAGATGAATGCATATAATGTAAAATATGAATTTTCTAATGATTAAAACCACGATATCTCGCGAATGGTGAGTCGGAAAAGAAAAAGTGACTGGACCATTTCTGTAGAAAATTGTATGATCTACAACTTTTGTTTGACCTATTTTTACGATAATACTTACTGTTTTCGAGAAAAATGGAAAAATCCTTAATTTTATACTTTTGACCTTGAATAAAAATTTTTGCAGAAGTGGGATTGATGGGGATTTTTGATATTTCGTTTATTATGATGTATTTAACGTCTCTGGCAATTTTCAGCTCTATGCGAATTTTGTCTAAGTTAGCACTTATTTTTGTCTATTTTGACTGGACTATAAGGCTTTTTTAATCAGCGGGAAATCTATTAAGTGATATATCTTTTCTAGACTGGATGATATATGAAAAGCAAGTCTCAAGATTCAGACACACGTATAATAAGGATACACTTCAGTGAGTATTCAATTGATATTTACTTGACCTACTATAAAATATTAACAACCCTACAGAGGGTCACTCCCGGCGTCATTGAGCCCGCGCCGCCGCCCCGGAGCGACTAAACCGGTCCATAACAATACTTATCAAACTATCATTTAATCTTGCCTCCCTCGATAACTTAAAAAGCTCATTTTTTACGTCTTACTTTTTAAATCACTTATTAAACTATGTAAATTGCGTCTGCGTCTGGCATTTCAAGGATAACAAATGAGAATATTGTATCAATAGACCTCTATTGGCTGTTTCTACGAGATAGTGGGGTACTAGATGAAATGTAAGTAAAGTTTTACAAAATGAGAACTAAACAACTTCAGAATGTCCTAAAGCCAAATATATTTTCCGCATCGCATCCGAATATAAAACAATCGTTACGAGTCTAAAATGTCAAAGTATGCACCTTTATAAATAAGTAAGTAGTTTCAAACACTGAGGACTAAAATAAGTGCACAAAAATAGCGGCAGATGTACTCGCTCGCAATGCCCCATTAAAACGAGCAATCTGACATCAACGTTTACGAACAATACGATCATATATTACATTACGATATAAAATACTGTACGTAAACCTATAACAACCTCGCATCCGGCATTAAGCGTCTCAAAGTAACGGAAATAACTTATCAGATACGCCGGTCGCGCGGCTGCATACACCGACAACAGTGGGTCGTGATGTCGCGACAGTGTTGCCACCCTACCACTATAAGCCACACAATATAATTTTCATTCACATGAATCATACCTACGTTTTAAACATAATTATGTAGAGTAGAAACTCGACGTTTCTTTACAGGGCTTGTGGTCACGTTACCGTATTTTTATTACAAGTGAAGTGTTCGCATAAATAATAAACTACTGTCTATTACTAACCTGTGCTGGAAATCTGGATCCAAAACAATAACTACCCACTGAATTATTCATTTAAATGACTCTATCACTAAACCTGTGAGCCACAAGCTGTGACAATACACGAAATGAGTGGACCTACCTACTTATTACACACTAATAGTATTTACATAGAGTTTTCTAGTACCAAACAAAATATACGATTGATACAGTGCCTTAAATTAAAACTATTCCTCCCCGTCCCACCCACGACACACGAGCACAAGCCATGGAAAAAGCTCGAACGTGAACAGTTTTTAATGTGGGCGCAAATAATAGACAAAGTTTTAGTGTATTTTACAATACAGGACTAACAATCACACGCTCTCGTAAATTTTTTAAAACCAAATCCGGAGCAGGTTCGTGTTAAGTACATAAAATGTTTTTACATTTGGCTGCATACGTTGGCAACACTGACTGCGGCTGCACACAGCCAAAGGTAGAGGCAGATCTTTGCTCGTGACGGACAATAAAAACACTAGAGTTGTCCAACCGCAGCAAGACGTTATACGGGCTATGAGGCTTTCTGTCGCCCGCTACACAATGACGATGGGCCGGATTATTCTTTGTGCCTAGAACAGGTAAAATCGGTAGTGCTGGGGACTTTTTCTTTTCATCGATGTTCTCAAAAACATTCCTACAATCCCTGAATTCAACTCTCACATACCACGACGTTCGCAAATATGGCGGCACTTAACTAACAAAAGAGTTCGATCTTAGATATTGGTAGAGACGTATTATGTAAGTAGGTAATATGAATCAAAGATATTTCGTTATTTTGCGTACATATGGATCCTTATCCATATGTAGTCAAAAAACCGATGATAATAATTATTATAATTACCTACGCCCATTATAAAATCAACAAAGAACGATTAGTCCAGTCAAATTAGCATCTAAATTATGGGTAAGGTTGCATTAATTCCCAACAAGCTGGATTTTTGTGCAGGCCTTGAATACGTCATTACAAATGATATGTCAAAAGTCCCCATCGATCCGACGTGTGCAAAAAAAAATATTCATGGTCAAATGTCACAAATATCAGTTTTATGCACTTTTGAGCGAAACGGTAAGTTTTATCATAAAAGTATGTATGACAAAATTACTTATCACCTAATTATCTATAAAAATTGTCTTACACTTTATTCCTAAGATTCACCATTTCAGAGATAAAGCGATGCACAAAGTTGAAAAAGTTGTATTTTCAAATGCTGCCAGGCCCCCGTGCGATTGTGCTAGACAGTTAAAATTTTCACGAATGATGTATTTCAGTTGGCTCTATAACATCTAATACTAAATACAACATTAAACTATCACTCAAGGTGGGCTCTTTTTCTTTTCTCTACGAAAGCTTTTTTTTATTTGCTCGCACTTGGCCGGGTTTTAACGTGGTAACCACGTTAAGCCATGGTCACCACGTTAATGTGGAATAGGTTTACTAGGGTAACCACGATAAAAATCGTCCAAGTGCGAGCAAATAAAAAAAACGTTAGTATGAGAGCCCACCTTAAGTGATGGTTTTATGTTGTATTTAGTATTAGCGATAATAGAGGCAACTGAAATCCATCATTCGTAAAAATTTTATCTGTCTAGCACAATAGCACGGGGGCCTGGAAGCATTTGAAAATACAACATTTCAACTTTGTGCATCGCTGTATCTCTGAAATGGTGAATCTTAGGAACAAAGTGTAAAGACAATTTTTATAGATAATTAGATGATAAGTAATTTTGTCATACATATTTTTATGATAAAACTTACCGTTTTGCTAAAAATCGCGAAAAACTAATTTTTTTTACCTTTGACCTTGAATAACATTTTTTCCTTACAGGGGAAAGATAGGGAACTTTCAAATTTTGTTTCTAATGATATTTTAAGCAATCTTACCGATTTTCAGCTTGGTGGGAATTTATGTAACTTCGAATGTCTAAATTGACCGGACTAGATGAATCGTATTATAACCAGCGTTTTCAGATGGCTAAACGCTCTTCAAACATACAAATTAAACGCAAAATTTCGTTCAGAAATTTTGAAAATCTTGGGAACAATATTCACATTATGCACGAGTAGAACTACGAGCAACTACGAGTGCTTGAAAATTGATGCTCTAAACAAGCCTTTTCTCACGAACTCCATTTGTCATTCAAAAATATAAGTATCGTATTCTGTAAGTCCAAGGTACTGATGTAAATGAACTTTACTGTTTGCGACACGCTGCGCGCGCGCAGTGAAGCCTGTCGAGCGACGACATCATGTGGCGGGGCTGTCACGCCAGACCGAGCCATTGGTTCAAGCCCAATGGACCTGAACGATGAAGCTGGGAATTAGATGACTCCAATCCTTACTAATATTATAAACATCAAAGTAAATCGGTCTAGAGTCTAGACATACAGACAGGCCAAGCTTTCACGCCGAACCTCCGTAGTTTTTTTAGTGAGACTTAGAAATGACAAAGGCTACTTCTAACCGACTTCACTAATAGTGAATCATGTTTTACGCGATAAACGTAGTCATGCGGACATATAGTGTAAAGATTTTTAAAAAGGTTAATTATTATCTACGTAGCCTAAATAAAATGGATAAATTACTAAGTAAGCTTAAGTTTGATCTGAAAATCTTATTAGACTTCCGGAAAAATCTGATTCAAAGAGACGTTCGTCCGTCCCACTTCGTTCATATGGCTCTGACTACTCCTTGTATAAATAATCAAAGATAAATAAGATCTAGTAATTAAGTCTTTCAAGATATTTGATGTTAGTAGCAGCGATATCTACCATAAAATCTTTTCAGTCTTGCATATAGATCGTGTTGAAAGCAGCTTTAAAAAAAGCGAATAAGTCTAGTACATACCTACCTAATGAAGTTTCCATTATCCTGCGCTCAATATGAAATGAGAAAAGAATGAGGATATTTTTAAAACCGTCCGTATATCGGCTTTGAAACAGATTCAAATACGGACTTCAGTTCTTTGTTACTACTTAGCAATCAAATTGATTAAATGATACTAAGATTTAAAATAAAAACTCCGTCCCATACATTAAGTTCATTTTAATATTTTTGTATGTTCATTTAATCATAATAGTAAATTTATATTTATCATATCATGAGTCTGTCTTTTTATACTACACAAAACACAAATCTATCACTCCTTATCCTTTCATTCATTATTCAGGTAGATGATGTCTGTCGCCTTTGCCTTGTTTGTGTCTCAAGGCGTCCTACGAACTAATCAAACACACCGTCTTACCTCCTCCTCACCTAATATCACTTTAATCAAGACAAAGTAAATCCGTTCCATGTAGCTATAGGCATCAATTTGTCGTAACATGTGACTATCAGCGTTGCCAGCGCGAGGCATCTGTAAACGCACTCGGTGTCGACAAACATCGCTGAAATCTCTATCGAGACAGCAATATCGTAGCGTTGCTATGTGATTGGCGCGTGCCGTGGGCGGCTGCATAATGAACCAGCGGAGTCAGGAGCGCCCCCCTTCGCCACCCAGGTGGCCGGGGCCGCCTGCCGCGGGATTGGAATCCGCACGACCCAGCGCCTTCTGCCGTCAAATCTGTCAACATCTTCACCCCGGCGCCGATGCCCCGGAAGGCTGTCTCATATTATGACGTAGCCCGTCAACTTGGCCGCATAGTTACAAACATCATTAACATTTATAATTACGTCATGGAAGTCACAAGATTCGTAATAGCTTACAAACGACTTCAGACATTGGAAAATCAATAGCCATTGGAACAAATGCTGACCTTCACAACGCTGTGAGTCGTGTTCTATGAGAATAGATTCTAATAAGACAAAAGATAAATCTAAATAGAAATGATATTAGTATTGGTACCGTTATATTTATTTAATTTATTAATTTATTTATAGTCTCGCGTTGATGATGTAAAGCAGTATTTTGCTGGCGTGAGATATAAGTGCAATGGTTCTGTAGTTATTACAGTTCCGTACCGAGCCTTTTTTGTGCAAAGGAAGAATATTGGAGTGCACCCAATCAGATGGCCAATCTCCTGACTGCCATATCTTAATTTATTTATAAATAAATATGAATTTATTCATGTTTAACCGCACCAACACACGCATGATTTAATGGTAACTGTCTATGTCATTAGAGAGGTAGGTCGCCTATTTTTAACCGACTTCAAAAAAAGGAGGAGGTTCTCAATTCGTCTGTATGTATAATATTTTTTTTTTTTTTTTTATGTATGTTCACCGATATTTCCGTCAATTATACACGGATTTCAAAAATTTTTTTTTGGTTGGATAGAGTTCACTTCCGAGGTGGTCCCATTTTCACCAGTCTCGGATCTGATGATGGGATCCTGGAGAAATCGAGGGCAACCTTCAAATTTTATAGGGACATGTACCGCGTTTTGCATATTATCTGAAGTCATATTGGCATTTGCTTCTGGCAATCATAATCTTATGATGCTGAGCTGATGATGGAAGGTCAACTCCTTAGTAGTTATGAGTAAAAAAAATTGTAAACAAAAAAAAAACCGCCTTCAAAAACCCGACTCACTAAAAATTACAAAATAATATAATACGAACATTAATCTGGGTATGAATTTGATATGTTGTTGAAGGCGGTGCCAATTAAATTTTTGAGGAAAACTGCATGAAATATAAACGGCACCGCCTTCAACAACATATCAAATTCATACCCAGATTAATGTTCGTATTATATTATTTTGTAATTTTTAGTGAGTCGGGTTTTTGAAGGCGGTTTTTTTTTTGTTTACAATTTTTGTATGATGAATATAAACTTAAATAACTTAGCTAAGGATTTCACAAATCAAAACCTACTGTTGAATACAAAATGAACTAAGAAAATAACCGTAATATTTTCTTAAAAAAATTTGAACGTTAAAAAAGGTATTTCACAAACATTTTCAAATTGGGTATTCAAAGATGTTCGAAGACTCCTATTTAGGAAATATTTTATATTTCCTTTAAAACCAATCTAGCTTTAAATAACCAAACATCCCTTTACACATTTAACTGTAACAAGGCATCTTTCTTGAAAAGCTTACGATTGCTGAAAGTTTAAAACAGAAAATCTCTGGAGGCAGTAACACGAATGATCGGTCAAAGCTCCCGGGGGCGGGCTACTTTTCCCCTCGATCGCGGCCACCGCTTCCGGTCGCCGTTCAGAATTCCGGAACATTCTACACTCACTCGGAACCTCTTCGGAGTTACTTCTCTTTTTAATGCGCAGTCTGATTGTGAGGGTCACGATATAACTTGAAACGCCCGTTTGGGATTCATTTTACCTTCGCCTAGCTGGCCATAAAATAAAGATACGATATTTACTCGCGCGTTATGTAATCTGGCAATATAAATTAAGGAAGTCTATGGACTTTGCGTAAATTTGTACAGCTAAAAATATTATTGGTACGAAACAAAAAACAAAGTAATCAGTTCCTACCGACTTCAATGTTCAATGTATATAAGCACTTTAAAAACGTGTCACAAAATTAATAATATTTAATTTTTTTCACCTGTAGATGAATAAGTTTTTACCATTTTATTCAAATTCACTTGTTACAAAAATTTACTCCGCATTCATTAAGCGAATGTCCATTTTTGTAACAGACATGTATGAGCCAGCGATTGAAAACGTAAACAGTGGTATAGTCTTCCTTTTGTTTCCATCTAATCTCGACAGATTAGATGGAAACAAAGGCATGACTTACTGATGATTAGGAAAAGTACTTACCTATAGGCCGTCGTCTATCGCATATTGTGAGAAATTAGACAAAGACATTATACCCTTACCATCCGTCCCTGAGTACTCAAATTATTAATTTTAACAAAGTCAAACTCAATCACATTGTGGTGAGATCATCCTTAAAATTATATCAGCTTCGCAGAAGATCAATATTTGAGTAGCTTGTTAGCTAACTATGTTTAGTCAACTTATATTCCGTTCATTATTCAAAGTCCCTGGGGTAAGTACCTATACCCAATATTATTGTATATTTTGAAGCTGAGTTGTCCCACATTCTATTCGAAATTAAGTGGGTATTGTACAACTAGATGGCTAAGCGGTCCTAGGGTAGTATGTGGACGAGACAAGTCCAGTTTCCTTGACCAAACCATTGTAAGTAAACAAAAATCTATTATCAATTGAGAAGCCATTTATTGATCTTTTGCTATATGTTATAGAGAAACTAGTGCTCCTGGCGTACTTCATTCGTCTATTTCTTATTTTTTCTTATTAGCAATTTATTCGAAGAAAATTCGGTATATTCTGAAACATCACATAGAATAGACATACAGGTTCGGGCATGAAAAAACTGAACCTTTAATTGTTTTAAAAAAGGTATTTCAATTTAAGAAATATTTAAAAAAACTGAGTACTGATTCTTTCATATCAGGGTACCATGAAAATTAAAGGTATTTGATTAGTATTTCGCATTAATAAGGTTTAGGACCACCTGCTAATAGTTTATTAGTTTATGGTTAGGAGTGAGTAATACAATGTGCCGAATATACGAGTACGTTCATGTCAGCTAAGAGCGCTGACGCTGACGGCTGTCTGCAAGCTTGCATCGACAGGTTTATTAGAATGCACTAACAGAGGCTGGTGTTACTGAAAGTGGAAAATAATATGGATTTGGATTTAGTGAAATAAACTAAAATAGCGTCAAAATATTACACGATTCTATTTAACACTACAAATATACCCAAAATGATACATTTAACAGGTATGTATGTTACGGTCAATGTGAACAATCGGTAATTATCTATAATCACCGGTAAATATAGATAATTCCTGACGAACATGGTAAATGTAGTGAACTATTCAAAGGAGAACAACCATTTTGGGCCCAACGTTACAGTATTAAATTATATATCAAAAAATCGGTCTATTTTTGTAAGTTAACTTATAAAAATCTTAGCCAAAACAGCAATGGCCAACAGGGAAAAAAGCAGATTATTTTATTTTACTTACGTAACTGGTTTTGTAAACATTCATTTATTTTATTTATTAATAATGTAGCTATCTTCGCAAACGTGATACAGAAATCTATCCATAGAGTATGACATACTACAGAATGATTATGATCGATTTTATTGATGTCGATTAATAATGAAAATGTTTTATTATTTTATTATATTTATTTAGACAGTTCCGTGACATCTCTTTAGGGGGACGGGAATCGATAATCCAATACTGCTGCAATTGTATAGTGGGAAAAAGAACAGTAGTTTGCTGTTCGCACACTATGAGAGTTATATGGTATTTAGGTTGGGCAAGACACCAAGATAATATTATAGCTCCACCTGCACAGTTTTTAGATGCAATATTATTGTATAATGATGACGAGGATGAATAAAATAATTTTATAATATAATTTATTTATTATTTTTATTAATTTTTTTTTTTTCGACCAACCCGCACTTGGCCAGCGTGGTCGACTAAGGCCTTATCGCCCTAGTTTAGGGTAGGCCCGTGCCCCAGCAGTGGGGACGTATATGGGCTGATGATGATGATGATGATGATGATTATTTTTAAGTTTTTTTATACTGACCTGCTCTATCCAGCCATAAGCCATATGTAATATGCATTTAGAATTACCTAGTACATTATTCACTTTAATTCAAAAATCTAATAAATTGGTTATAGTTGACTGGCTCGATGGAGCAGTTGCTAGTGAATTCTGGCTTCTAAATCTGGGGTCATGGGTTCGAGTCCCACCCAGGATAAAAATTCATGTGATGAACATTGGGAGAATATCTAAGATATTAGACTTTGACTTCATAAGTCGAATGATTGCAATAAACATAGATTTATTCTCATTACTATGTAGCGTGTTTGCGTGTGTGCGCGGTGCACTGTGGCGCAGGGTTGACCGGGCATTGAGCGCCGTCAACCACGCTTAGGGAATATATTGTTAATATTCTGTTATTATTATTATTCAGAATTACCCAACAATCATAAAATCATATTTCACGGACACATTCAAGGTTCCCTGACCTATAGCGATGACATATAGCCTATGTCTTGATACCATTTTACCAGTTTATCTGTTGGATAGATTGTATATGTTATGGACCAAATGATAAATTGGGCATTATTTATACTGCCCGGTCCATATGAAAAATGCCCAATATGAGAGTGCAATTCAATAATAATTATTCAAATAATCACTTTGACCGGGCATTATACATAATGTTTATCACCTTTTGGGCAAAGTAATACAAACTTATTATGTAGAAAAAACTTTAATTAACCCTTAAAGGCTACAATGAATTTGTATACTTCTAAGACTACAATGGGTGAAAAAACACCCGGATTTAATTATTGGAGTAAATTAAATAAATGAGTACATATATTTTTTTTTTATTGTGTATACTTGAATTATGGACCATACTCTTTAATATTTTGATTCATAGGTTTAGATTTTAAAAGTATAAAACAATTTAATTTGCATGTGAACAAGGGTCCTCAAGATCATGGTAATTTTTGAAGGGGTGTGAAAAAATGCAAAAAGAAAAAAAAAGATAGAGACAGAAAATTAAGCCACCCGGGTGTAAAAACACCATAGTAGCCTTTAAGGCTTATCATTTGATATACAATAGTTTAATATATAAACTAGTTAGCTTCTAAAAATAATGTGGTGTGAAAAAAATGTCATAACAAAAGGGGATAATGGACATAATTTGGCGGCGTAACTCGTAAGACACGCTATTATTCAAAATTGCAATATAAATAAAGGCGTTTACACCCAAAATCGCTGAACACATGAGTGTCATTATTTTAGTATTGATGCGCGGGGTGATTAAGATTACGGAGACATTGGCTATTTATTGTTTTTCCTCGTTTCGGCATTTTAAATCAAAGTCCAAACACAAAGCAAAATCAACGTCCAATAACGCGACAAACGTAACGGTCACAAAAAATAATAAATACACGGAGGAACTTAATCTATGCACACATGTACGAAAATGGCTGAATACATAGATAAATGTATGGTCAATGCACAGCAGCAGGGGGTCACGAATGATAAAATAATCGAATTACGTAAAAATATAAGTGAAGTTTCCCATATACAAAAACTATTCATCCTATTCTAAAAATTACGCAGTGAGTATTACCCATTACGACACTATGAAAACGTGTCAAACAGCGTAACTTTGTAAAAAGCGTTATACAGAGTGGAAATTTTACGTTTTCTTTTATTATTCAATTATTTCAAAGCACAAAAGACAATTATTTTTCTCAAATTACGCACATCTTATTATCATATTGCCCAATTATCACATAGCCATATAATAATGACCGCGCATAATGACAAATAATGAAGTTGAAATAATAATTAATCACTTGGTCCGATAGGGCTAGACATTATACATAATGCTCGGGCATTATTAATAATGCTCGCATTAGTCACTTGGTCCATAACATATACAATCTGTAACGCAAAACTTAAAAAAAAATCACTCTAAAAGCTTGCGTTCATAGTAGAAAAACGGATAACCTCAAAAATATTCACTGTATTTTTAGTGATTTGGCCATTGCGGATCAACCTGAAAATTCGTCTCATGGATACCTTTTATTATGCTCTGTCTTATGGCCAACTTTCAGCTTTGTAACGTTGGGCCCCAGTTTGTATGGAATCGGGTGTACTCCTTTACCGGTAATTATATAAAACTCCCGCTCGACTGTGGTAAATGTTGACATTGCTGACAAATATCACAAGTACTCTGCAATTCCAAGTATAACAAATCTCAAATCTCATAAATATATTGACTAGAAAGAATTTTAAGAGTTCCACTGAAAATTCCCTGCCAATTTGCTAATTTTATTTAACTTTATTTTTATAAGATAATATTATTTTTAAAACCAAACATGTAGTTTGGTTTCTAGATACTTGACTGGTGTATTTTATAACTAGCTGTGCTGTGACTACGTTCGCGTGGACTACAGGATTTTACATACAAAAGTTTTTTCCCAGTAACTTCCGATCCCTTACGAATTTTGCAATATCGCGTCGCAAGAAAGCTTTAAGACTATTAGGGTACCTGCATGCAAAATTTCAATCATCAATCTTACGCGGTTTATATGTTTTATCGTGTGTGATTACTTACATACACTTACTTAACTACATAATCACACCTAGACACGGAACAAACACCTATATTCACCACACAAATATTTGTCCCGAGTGGGAATCGAACCCACGACTCTTGGAATCGCCAGCCTGGGTCACTAACAAAACCATTGTTTCACCGAGAAAGTCAAGTCAGTTTTATTTTATTATTTGCCACATTTACACAAAGGGTATGGTAATTTTATATAATTACCGGTAAATGTGATTAATTCGATAGTTTTCACCACCTTTACCACGAACACTAGTAATTATACATAATAACCGCTCTATCCACTTTTACCGTAACATGTACATTTGTAAACGAAGTAGTAGTGTAATAATTTTCAACGGCGTAGTTCGTAGCACCTAGAGGAATTGTATCATTTAATCAGAACAATGTTATTCATACGTTGAAGACTGGAAATTTATTTCTTTCGACTGAAAATTTGGAACTATTTACTTACATAATATTATACTTATACTTTGCCGTATTGGTCAACATAACAACCCAATAAAGTCTTATAAAGATTCTTACTTGAGTAAATTGTTTACTTAAGCTTTCTGCTTATTAAGGATACCGTACTAATCACACAGCTTCCGGTCTCTAGGTAAAACCCGTGGCTGATGAAATGGCATTTTTTTTACAATTTGCTCCGGGAACAATTTTCAGGGTAATAAATGCAGGTAGCCGTATACCTGCGAACGGGCAGCCCGCAATCTGCATTTTAACGCGGGCTTAGTCGGCCGACACCGGGCAAACACTTGTGTTTATTGAAAACTCAGCAGAGCATAAAGCCGTGCTTGGTGCGAAACGTTGCTAATAAAACTTCTAGCTGTTGTTTATTTTAAAATGTTAAGTCAACGGTTAAATGTCAAAAGTGGGATGCGTAATTTGAATGGAAATTTTTTTAACAAAAAATAGAACCGCATTCAAAAACCTGACCCACTAAAAATTACAAAATAATACAATAGCTTAATTATCTGGGTATGTATATAAATTATTTTGTATTTTTTAGTGAGTCAGGTTTTTGAAGACGGTTCTACTTTTTGTTAATTTTTTTTCATACTTTTAAGACTCTTCATCGATAGATAATTTCACCGAAATCACCCTAAGTCGATCGTTGGTTTTATGACAAAATCATTTGCCGATGTAACGTTTCGCCGATAGAATGTTTCGCTGAATCAGCGCATAGCCAATGGAACGTTTTATCGATAGAACAGTTACAGTTTTCAATTTAATAAAATTTGACATTATCTATACTTATAATATATCTGTAAGCTTCCGTCACGTGTGCAGCCTTAATGGTTATAGTTACATACAAATCATATATGACGGAATTATTTTACATAATATTGTCTAAAAAATATCCCACAACAGCATATGTCTATCTTCGTTATTAACCGACGTCAAGTCGATTAATAAACCAGAAATAATAAAAAAAGGAGGAGGTTCTCAATTCGTCTGTATTTTTTTTTATGTTTGTAACCTATATTCAATAAAGTATATTCAACTTAAATATCAGTGTTACCTGTATGCACGGTTACAAACTGAAATATTTAAAACAGTCTAGTTGTAAAGTATTCATCACTCTTTGTTCAGTGTGAAAATGCCTGAATATTCGATAAACTTCGGCACTATAACTATTTTACATCATTTTTTATTCAGGGGAAATTATTATGGTTAAATAATCCGCTTTTCCCTTATAAAATGAAAGCTTGTTTCCGCAAACTTTGACAAGGACTTGCGCAGTCTGCTCATCTCGGAAACGCTTTTGTTTTCAAACTATTATGAATATGAAGCAAATAATAATTTATTGAGGAGCGAGTGATTAAAGACTACATAAAATAAATAAATCAGTATTTGAGATATCGCCACACACAACCGTCTGATCCCAAACTAAGCAGAGCTTGTAATATGGGTGTAAGAGACTGACAAACGTACATAAATATATATATATTGTATACCTAAATACACGATATTCACATGACACAGAACAAACACAAATGTTTATCACATGAATGTTTGTCCCGGGTGGAGATCGAACCCACGTCTCTTGGAACCTAAGCCAGGGTCACTTACCACTGTTCCACGAGTCAGTAAATAGGTAGAATATAAGTATGAAACTCTCATGAATAAAGAAAGAAACTAATCTAGTAATAACTCCGAAGCAACTAAGCCAAGACAGATACCAACAGTGGCTGCTTTAAATCCTTAATAGCTAGGTTTAACCATCGCGTCTACTGGCCGCAATAAAAGTAACTCTTATAAACTGGGATTATGTTCCGCTGCTCGCTATAAAACGACTCAAATTTTAAACATGGAGTCACTAGAAACTTAAAGCACTATCTACTTACCCAGCCACCCCTTTTATTATTATTACACATTAGCTTTCCGCCCGCGACTTCGTCCGCGTGGAAACCCTATTCCCGCGGGAACTCCGGGATAAAAAGTAGCCTATGTGTTATTCTGGGTCTTCAGCTACCTGCATACCAAATTTCATCGTCATCGGTAGTATTTGTTTGAAAGAGTAACAAACATCCATCCACACATACAAAGTTTCACGTTTATAGTACTAGTAGGATAAGTGCATTTGAAATGTAGTTGTTTGTACAATTTTTTTTTTTAAATAATTACAATTTAATAGTAGCGATCTCAAATTGATCGTATTGCTCCATTAGCTTGTTATTGTTTTGCACCGTTCGTGTATACACCGTGAAATTTTAGTGGTTGTTTTCCCGCAGTAAAATTATTCTATCTTAGTATTACAATAGATTTGTGCAGTCCTTTTTTGTTCAAATCAATAAATGCCGGTATTACGAAAGGTTTAACCGAAACTCGAATGCACGTTCGAACCGCTTTATGACTTAGGGCGTCGAGCTTCTTTAGCTTTAAGCATCGATTTCATGCGGCAAGCAGTACCTGATTACGTCACATCTTATAAAAAAACGATAGCTTCTCTCGTTTTCGAGTTGGAAAATTATTATTTCGAAATTTGAAAAAAAAAATTTTTTTTTCAAGGAATAATTTACATGATTCGATAGTATTACTAAAGGCAAATCGTTCTGCCACGGGAAAACAACCACTAAAATTTCACGGTGTATTCATACATCTGCCGATCGAAATAATTCGGCCCGATTCAAAAGAAAATATAAGGTTAAATTCAATTACCTAAAGGCATGAAGCTCTAAAAACAATTCTTTAATCCACCACAAATGTTCAAACTGGATGCCAAGCGACATACCTACTTAAAATTAAATTATGAATAATAGATAACGGCAGGGTTCCTATTTGCATAAACACGCAATTAAAGTGGGTACGGGAATGTCCTCGCTCTCTGATAATATTGAAGAAGACTCCGGTCATTCTCGACATTTCCATAGACTTTATCCCTCACCTTCTATTCTCAAATATGTCGACTATTTGAAATGTGGGCAAAATTAATATGTACGTAGAATAAAACGACGTAGTACAAATGAATCTTTCACCAAATTTGATCCATAATATTCAGTTGAATCGTTTGTACTTTCAAACCATGCATGATGGAAATGGAAACATGGAGATAAATTAAAGTTTTTAGGTAGATCAATTTAATGTACCAGTTATTTGTATGGTACAAGTACGGTGTCCTACCTTTTCGCCGAAAATTGTTTGGCCGATTATAACTTGCCAACCAACGGTTCGCCTACTTTTCACTTTGACAACTAACGATTGTCAAATTGCCTACTATAAAATAATATAATTATACTCGTAGTACATATACACAGCATAAAGCAAAGTCGCTTCCCGCGTCTGCTTAAATCTTTAAGCAGACGCGGACTACGCAACGGCTTTTGCTGTTTTTTAATAGATAGAGGGATTTAAGAAGAAGGTTTGGTCACTGGTCATGAACATAACTTTAGATGTGGTTATTTAAACAAACCCACAAACATCAAAATTAATCGCATATATATATAGTTTATGTGTTTATGTCTGCTTTAAATACATGCAATAAAATAACAAGTCCTGGTTAATGCTTTTCACATTTTTGCTGCTATCTAGACTAGTTATTTTTATATTCATTTCTTATTATTAATTTATAGTAGGTACCTAGTATTAGTTTCTTTATTTAAATAAATTCATCTATATAAAATGCCACCACAGAGATAACATATAAAAGAGCCGATAGGATTTGTATAAAGACGCTTAATCACTACCCGATGATAGAGTTGTGCTGAGTCAAGCTAACGGTGGGCGCGGAGCCGAACCGTGCCATAACATGCCGGTGATTAATTACCCGAACCAAAAATAAAACCTCTAGTATATTTTATACTCCAATATATGTATATTTGAAATATCTATATAGGCATATGCGATTTTTTACATAATATGTATGTATAATTAGAAAGAAAAGTATTTATCAAGTTACAAATTACAAATTCATATTAACAACTGAAGAGGAATCTGCTCAGCATGTGTCAAGGAGTTGGGAGACACTGCGACCCTGGTCTTCCGCAGATACCTGATCAGGGAGAGCACGCAGTGAATCTAAAATTAGTATATACTAGCTGTGCCAGCGACACCGTCCACGGTTTCCCTCATTTTTTTCACATTTCCTACTGTCTTTTTGCTCCGAACTGCTAAGCTTTCAGAAGTTACACGTGTTATTGTAGGTCAACCATAAATGATAGACATATGTTGCTGCGGGATTACTTTTTAGGCAATTTTATGTAGAATATTTCTGTCTCTATGTTACCTTAACTATTAAGGCTGCACACGTGACGGAAGCTTAAAAATGGAGTAACTTCTCCCGTTTACATTTTCCTTCACTGCTCTGCTCCTATTGATTGTAGCGTGATAAAGTATACTATAACCTGCCCTGGAGTATTAAGAATAATTGTACCAAGTTTCGTTAAAATCCGTCAAGTAGTGTTTGTTTCTATAAGGAACAGACAGACAAAAATTTCACTGATTGCATTTTTGGCATCAGTATCGATCACTAATCACCCCATGATAGTTATTTTGAAAATATATTTCATGTACAAAATTTACCTCTCTACAGATTTATTATAAGTATAGATAGATAGATATAGATAAACCCTAACGTAATCGTTATGCAATGTTATACATAGCCCACGTAATATATATAACATCGCATGGGATAACGATTACGTTAGGGTTACGATGAGTAAGTGGCACGTACAGTCCAATCACTATTAAGTGATCACTCGATTTGAAGAGTCTACTCTATGAGCAGTGTACATATAAGTAGCGTTGCTTAGTTATGCAAATTAAAGTGTTTTTGATTTACAGACTGCATAGCTATATCGAAGGTATACACTACACCAAGCTAAAAGGTACCTCTATGTATGATGGGAAACTATCAAGTAATATCATAACAACTTACATACTATATTTTCCTACTAACTAGTAGAAAAATCTCAGTACCAAGAATAAACACTGTAAAATCAAGCTTTGTGAACTCACTGAGATTCATTTTACAGTGGGTATAGATATAAGTAGTTCAATCAGAGTGTATCCTATAAAAATAACACACTCTACGAACTCGTAGCAAACACATTAAATTGTTGATAACAAATTGTCCTCACTTGCGCTTACAAAGTTTCACTGTAATTTCCCGAGTGCAGAACTTAATAATGGCGCCGATACGCAGATCGGTGCAAGCAGAGAACGTACATACAACGGTTTTAAAATCGAAACTACGGCAACACGGGCAGACGCTGTAGAACGGCAAGCCACCCTCAAGGGACTTATTTGCAACAATCTCTGTTCACAAATACCATTACAAGCGCTTCGCGTCGCAACTTCGCCAGTTCTAGGTGTATAAGTAAATCTCGCTTTGTATAATCTAGGTGCGAGGATACAAATTCAAGGAATTTAACACCCCCCAAGATGAATGTACCTACCTTGCGTAAGTTTTGGCGCATCGCCCGCAATCTTCATTTCAGATTTTATTGGGTCACAAATAATAATTGATTGCGGTATTGTGACAGATTGCGATTGAGTATGTAAGTCAACATCTTCCATACAGAGCTACTAAACCCACACCCTTCTGTTTTAATACCTTCGTCGTGTTTCTGGTTACCAAATTTTATCTACTTTCACAATTTTCATAATTTTCTTTTACTGACCACGTTGTCAACACTAGGCGTAAAAAATGTTTAATATTTAACACAAGTGGGTAAAAAAATGTTTATTATTGAATACCAGTAAATAAAAGTAACTAAATGATTTAGATCTCACCTCATTGATTTACAATTAAGAACCAGCCAAAAATCTGGCTGTTGGACTTTGAAGCGTTAGTGAAATAATGTCCACATATCAAGATACAGGTATCAAAACTATTGTTACCTTGCATGTTTACATTTTTTATACTTTTGACCTTTGGTGTAAAAGGCACACAATATTGAGCTGCAATGTGTCATAATATATGCTGACATTTATTTCCAACACAGATCACATCAAAAGGCCAAGTTTCACATGTGTCGAAAGCAAAGTTATAACCGCGAACAGTATGAAGAGTAGTGCAACTGCTCATTAAATTCTTCCGGAAGAAGAGCTCATACGTTGACGCCCGTCACGGCAAAATTATTAACGTTAATTTGCTTACACTAATATGCACTAATCCTTCGTTTTCCTACAATTAAGTAATAACAACATATTTTGAAATTTTAACAGACTGCATGAATGAAGTGAATTGAATTAATATGAATTTGTTTATTTC
Organism: Maruca vitrata; assembly: GCA_039566165.1. Classification (NCBI taxonomy): domain Eukaryota; kingdom Metazoa; phylum Arthropoda; class Insecta; order Lepidoptera; family Crambidae; genus Maruca; species Maruca vitrata. The sequence continues at coordinate 10,437,628 of CM076914.1, read as the reverse complement.
CTATTGTTCTTCATACGGCCACCACACTAAGCATCGGCTTGTCTCGCAGCGGCCACTTCCTTCACAATATTATGTTAGTCAGGGCACGGTAGCACGGTGCGCGTAAAACATAAAAAAAATATATTCTTTATAAAATCAGTGTTAAATCAATAGGTGAAAACATCTGTATTCTAATCAAATGCGACCAATTTAAAATTATTAGTTTTATTGAGCATATTCTAGCCTCATAATGTAGGTTTCGGTATTGTCTTTTCATACTTGGAGATGTACTTATGACGATTTCTATTATTATAAATGAGTTGGTAAAGTTAAGCCGTTACTGGAATTTTTGTAGAACTTCTTTATTACCAGGTTTACGGTATTTTTGGGTACATGGACCACTACAGCCTGGTCCTGGTCTTAGTAACAGATTTGTGCTGTACCAAGTCAAGCACACACATCAAGTTTCGCGCCCTTACTCTTAAATATTTTTTTAAGTATCGTAGATAATATACCTACAATTTCATGTTATGAATACCTATTTCAAACGTGAACCTTTGCCTTTATTAAAAAATAAGTTAATGACAACAAACTTTTAATATTTTTAATTTATAGTAAATTTTTAAGTGAATACAACAAAATATTATATAAATTTTTCTAGCGTGTTCTGTTGTATCTTGTATATTAATATTGAACAGATTACGGAAAAAACACGTTTGATGTATGAAGGCCAGCTTATATTGTTTTCATCTACTATTTGTTTTCGTATGTGAGAAATTTCAATTGTCCTACTATCGTGGTTTATGAGATGCAGTCTGTTGAAATATTGAGGGACAGACATGGCGCAGAGTCTCAATATATGGGTCGTGTTTCAACCCTTTGGGCACGGACGTCTAAAAAGTGAGCGATGTATTTATGAGCCTTTTAACTCCATTGACTCAACTCCGCCAGGTGCGGTGTGAGAATAAACAAAGATTATGTGTATGCCCAGATATTACATGTATTGTTTTAGGTAAGTCGGGTAATGTTGTGTTTAGGGTTCCGCCGGGTGGAATCAAAAGGATTATACGAAACCCTGGCGGATCACTTTGTTCTCCGCATGTCTTTCTGTCTGTCCATCCAGAACCATTTTTGTGGGAACACGTCGAGGTATCAAGTGTCTTTTTATTAATATCTTTGGATCGTAGAATTATAATAAACTCTCTGACAGGAGTAATCAATTCTATGTAACCTGCCACAAATATTATAACGTTTAAACCTCTGCTTTTCAAAAACTAATTAAAACTCTTCCTCTTTTTTCTGTTCAAAATATAAAGAAAAACAAGGAAGAGTAAGAAAAATAAACATCTATCGATCCCATATACCAGAGCCGTTCTTAGAAGACTGATTTGACACTTTTTATTTTATATTTTGCATTTATCCTTGTTAAGAGGAACATATTTAGCGAATCATAAAGAACAACTTTTAAAAATAAGACGTTATTTCAAAATGTCAAATGCACCTAATTATCTAATTATTTGTCTTTTATTACCTAAAATAATTGAATTATAAAAAGAAAACGTAAAATTTCCACTCTGTATTACGCTTTTACAAGGTTACGCCGTTTGACACGTTTTCATAGTGACGTAGTGGGTAATACTCACCAGGTATTTTTTAAAAATAGGATGAAGGATTTAATAAGTATTGTATTTTAAAAATAAATATATTTGTAAATAAGGAACTTAAATTCAATCTTTTGGATGTGAATTAATGTTTTTAATAAAAATTTGTTATAATTAGACCTTGCTTGGTTATAAAGTGGAAATAACTGTTACTTATATACTTCGGCAATTTTACCGTTGTCCCTCACTAGTGCAGTCAGTCTGACATGTAGCAAATCGGCCAACTTAGAGCGGCTCTGGTATAGTACATTAAGGAAAGGATCAATAAGTCCTTAGCGTGTACTATAGCAACCCCCTTATTCCTACAGCGGTGTAGCAGAGTTAAATACTCAAACAATAATTTAACCATGACAGAAACAATAGCTAACTTATTCTGCCTTTTTTGTATAAAACTGTTTTCTTATCTCATCCGCAATATCGGGCACGTAGAAAAGTCATAATTCGGGGATGAAGTACAACGCAGGGCCGAGCGCCCTTAGCACGGGTGTGGTGATTCAATGTTACGATTACCCGGCACTGGTTCTTTGAAACAATGAAAAACCTACACCTGGGAACGGAAACGAAAGAAAACAAAAACGCCCATTATATAACACGCACTTTGTGGGTAAAACTTGTATTTACGAGGAAAATGTTAATCAATTCACGTTGGAGTGTTTCGGACCTCATTCTGACCATTGTAGGATAACAGTTAACGCTCGCTCGTACATAATACCATTTTATCAGGCAGTCGGTAAAATTTATATCTAACACGATGGTTTCCCGTGTGAAGTTATATATTAATATATTTCATACATTTTCTACTGCCATTAGATACTATATGTATTAAAATTTACAGAAAGTATTATACGGGACAAAACACCTTAAGTCTCTATGAGGGTGTATTGTTTTATATAAAAAAAAAGTTCTTGGACAGACAAGGATTTTTTAAGGTTTATCAAAAAATCTATTGATTGTTGAAATATAAAATTGCCAAATACAAAATTAATATTAAACAATGTAAAGCTTATTTAATAAAATTTTGATTTGACTAGATTGACAACTATTTCACAGCAATTACTGGTTTAAATTATCTACCCACACAGATACCTGGAAACTTGGCTTTTCCAATAGGAGAATTACTCACGCTGTCAGATGCAATTATAATCATCAAAAGCCCTACTAACTAAATTAACATCAACTACTAGCGCTCTGTAAGGTGTCAATCCTCAGAGAGTGTCTCCAAGTAACTGATCCGTTAATTTCATTAAGGACATAAGACACGTACCCATTACATAATTTATACGTCTTACTCCAGGACTATTAGAAAGTAGAAATAGAAAAATTTTATGATGTTTCCTTGGACCAAAGAGGTCATAACTTAGGGAATTCTCCGCTCCGGGCCTCAGTTACCCGTCCCGATGTAAATAATTGGTGATGTTAGAAATTTATAACACCGGAACATTTGAGAAATGGTGACCAAGAAAACGATTGGGTCAACGACGTTGCATCCTACTTCCTCAGAACATTACTATCAACAACATTTTAAATGATAATGATATTGAGTTATTAGTTCCTGGAAGCTTAAAGAACTGTACTTTTCACATTCAAAATTGCTAGAAATCAGAGCTGTACATTATACATGTATAGTAAGTAATAGAAAATCATTAGAGAAGTATCGGTAAAAGTTTTGTATCAGTAAACGTAAACTCACGAATACAAGCAGTTAATCAAAGTAGGTACGCTCCAAATATCCAGAAACTGATTACGACACTCGAATCCCTAATGAAAACGAGCTCGTATTTTGTTTGTCTTGTCATCCTATTAATTAGGGGCGCATGTTTACTGTTTCAATAGGACAACTCTTAAATAAGCCACGCACGACTGAACTTTCAGCACTTTAATTCGTTTATATCGGAGCAGAGAGCAAATTGGCACCCGAATAATTTCAGCCTTTGGTAACTTGTCAAAAGGGTACAGCTGTGATTCGGGTGTGCAAGGATTGAGATGTAAGTTAAACATACGTTGATAATGAAGGAAGCTTCCTAAGAGTTCTTAAAATCATGATTACGTACAGCCTTTTCCTTTATTCGTCCGATTTTATGGATGTGCTTTTATATGTAAATAGCAGAAACCATACAGTAAAACTATGTTTGTTACCTCAAGTCTAAATTGGTAGTGAGTCTTACTTTTCTGAGCAATAACTATGTGAAATTACTCCCTTAAACTAATTCTCAATTTTACTATAGTAATATTTTATCAGTCTCAATATTTAACAGTCAACATTATTTATATCTTATCGAACTGAAGTAATCGAATTTTAACTAAATACTCAGCAGGGGATTCCCTAAAAGTTTAGTTTATTGAAATATTACGAATTCACATACAGGTTTTTATGCTGATGGGAATTTCTCTATATATAGGTCTATGTATAGGTCCCATGAAAATGTTGTCCTGGTATTTTTTCATAATAAAATGTGTCTCATTTTGAAGAAAATAAATTGTTGTTTTAGAAAAATAAGGTGGCCCACTGAATTTATACGTTTTTACGAGATATTATCGATTTTTCAAAAAAAGCACGAAAGGGGACTGTTTCGGGCGGCAGGGGACTGTTTCGGGCGGCAGGGGACTGTTTTAAACGAGCCAGGACACTATTTAATGAGACAGAACCGTCGAAATGTGTTTGAAAAAAAAATATTTCCATTAATCAATCATTTATTATTTGAATGTGATGTTTTTGCATCAATAATTAACTTAGTTTATTTATAGACTAGCTGTGCCCGCAACTGTGGAATAGTAACTTTCGCCAGCATTTTGATTTTAGGAAGCATTTTAAGCTATTGCATAGCTTTTATCGCGGGCTTTAAGCGCGACGACCGAACCAAGAAATTCCGTAACGAAAAAAACCTCACAATCGTCTAACGTTGTTTCAGTTCGGTAGACTTCAGCACGGTGTTTGTGTGCGTGCTGTTAGACGTATTGTACGACTCTACGAAACTCGCACGAATCGAGACCAGCTGGTCCGAAATCGGACGATGCTATGCAATAGCTATACCGTGGCAGTCCCCGAGTGCCACACGTCTTTTTTTTTTAAAGTAATTACAGGTAAAATAAATAAAGCCACATAAATTATAAAAACTATAAGAAAATAAAATAAAATGAAACTTAGTCATTGATTAGATTAATATCCAGGAAAGAACCTGAAATTGTTTACTGATTAATAGGTGATAAACAACATACTACATTTTCCATTACAAATCGGCCAACTAAAAAATTATTCACTCGCCCAATATTTTTTTTTGTCCAAGTAATGCTCTAGCCAGATGAGGAGTGTGGTAGCTAGGACTCACAAAATATTTTTCATATTTTAGAACTATAAAACCGCGTTAAAAATTTATTTTATTTGACAGAAACAGGTTTCAATGGTTGCAAACAGCATACTGTACCTATGTAGTTAGTTCACAAAACTGGTGTTTGATATCAGGAAGACTTCAAAAGGTAAAAAATACAAACCACCGATCCACTGCCTTAAAGTATTTATAAAGGATGTGTGTCGCCATGTGACGAATTATATTAGTATTTGCTTTGGTACTTTATTTCTCGTAGATTGTATTGTACTCGTAATGAAACAATGAGATAATAACATTAAAACGCAAGTTTAATAAAATGGAACTTAATGTTACGACCACGAGAGACCGTGCGAGCGGAATTAGTCTTATCGTCGTAAGGATAAGGTCTATATTCGCTTGCACGATACTACGTCACACACGCTGGTCGGTCGAAACGAGCTCCCGCATGTTCTAGAGTGTTCGCCGCCCGGACCGCTCGAGAATACTCTCAACGCTACGCGAAGAGCTGCGTCCTTGCTGCGTATAAAAGCGGGATATACGACACGACGTGACAGTTCCGATTTGGGAAAGCGAAGCGAATCAGTCTTCTGCGAACTATCGAGTGCGTTAACTGCGAATAGTTTCAGTGTAATTCAGTGTTTTAGTGTAATTTAGTGTTCCGTGTTTAGTGTTGTAATTACGTGTTTTAAAGTGTTTAATTGTGTGTTTGTTAGTCGACAAATAAATTAGTTGTCTTTTGGTGACTTTTGGCGTATCTTGAATTTAACGTACCCCGTACCCGCAACATTATTAATTCCATTGTGTTCAACACAGGCGTCTTATGACTGTTTACGTCTTATGGAAAGTCCCGGCAACGAGTTTGTTAAAAAAAATATGCAAATAAATTACATTTAATTTTTATTTTTTTATTTACTTACCAGAGGACTGCTTGTGGTACCGGAACAAACACGTAAACATATCTTACTCTGACACTAGACATAATGGCGTCTCGTCACCGCTTTCGGCATCGTAGCAAACTTCACATAAATTGCGGTTTGTTTCACTAAGAACAATGTTTTAAATCTTATAGTTTTATTTTACTATGGTTTAAAATTTTTGGCAGGGGACTGTATTAAAATTTTGGGGACAAAGTTTGCAGGTGTGTACTAAATAACAAAATTCAAATTTTCAGGTGGGAGACATTTTGTCAACCGGTTGCAGTTACCACCATACAGTTGCGTAAAACCCGCCAAGTAACACTGACCTCTCTCGGTCAGGTCGCGTTCCGGGATCAGCACTGTACGAACCGGAGCCAGGGGGGAACATTGCTGCGGAAAGCGCCGGACCAGTGCAGTCTTAGCGGCGGTATTTTGCAGGTGGAGCGGGTCAGCCCGGGGGCCAGGGAGACCCGTAGAAACGGTGCCTTCCATTCGGCGGACTGGCCAACTCCGACCCGCACAGCTCAATACCAATGCGAGACTCCACGCCTTGTCTCGTTGTTGCCGCAGCAGTGGTCTTCTCTTTCACGTCCCCCTTTCCCTCTAATATCGATGTTCCCGGAGGAGGGGTGAAACGGCTTTCAGGGTGAGTGCGACAGGCTCAATATGGTATATTGTGCTTGTCGACCTCATATTTGGATCTCACTACCGCTTACCATCAGGTGGAGTGAGGTCATCTTGTTAGCTCATTATAAAAAAAATGCGTCATGAGACCTGGTTTTATAAAAATAATCTATTTTTATATGTTTTCTTTATGATAATTGCCGATAAGTCTATGTAGCTTTAAAAACTTTTTTGTAAATCTCATGTCTAGTAAACAAATCAATCAGGGGACTGTGTTTTTGGAGCTTCTAACACCTGTAGTAAAATTGAAAATAGTTATGGTGCTTAAACCAATGAGCCCGTAAAGTCTTGGGATTAGAGTTTCTTTAGAAATAATTTATAGTTAAATAGCTAAATTATTTATTGAAAGAGTCGGTCGGGACAACCAATTACGAGCTTACTGAGAAATGCCCTGATATATAAAATGTCGTTCGTAGCCCCAGGCCGTAAGATGTTCGCCAGTGATATGAAACAATGGAAAAATACCCCGAGGCAGGGGCCGATTCTGATGATTGATATAGAGAGGTGAGTTTTTGCTAGCAGCAATGATGTTGGCACAAATAAATCATTTTCGTCTCAATTAATGTCTCCACGATACTCGTCGGATAGAATGGGCGTTTTTGCTCTGATTGATAACGCCACCGGATTAGCTCTATATTTCTTAATGTTGTAGTCGTGCCTGATATCCTTGAAGTACAGTGATATTACATATAGCAAAATAAAACAAATTTTTCGGGGCCATTAAGTATAATAAAAATCAAATAAGACAATTTTATGTAGGATAATCCAATATTTATGAATACAAGAGTCATCTAATGTATTGCTAGAAGAAAAAATGTCAGACTTACTTTTATGTTACTTGATAGATCTGTTTGAATATAAAGTAAGAGCAATACATATCGGAATCTTTTAGTCCGTTTTAATTTTCGTAGGTTTCCTGGTAACAAGAACAGAATTCCGCGAGAGAGCGGTGTCAAATTGATGCATGAGTCCATGTTTTTCTTTGTGCTAAGCCATCAATCTTGCAGATCTATTAACGTCGTCTTTAGCTCGGCTAATTATCCGAGCGGCTCCGGGCGGTCCCTGGGGATCGTAGGCGTACACATAAACAACGTCATATCGAATTGCCAAGGACTATTTATTTTTACGTTATGACGTGTTGACCATTTTTGTTACAGATTTATTATATCCTCCTACACACACCGAAGGTTTAATTTTAGTTTAGATGAATAACTCTAAGTAACTACTTGACTAGTTCTTTTTAAAATTTAGATAATTAGATAGTTAGCAATTTATCAATGTACTACATTTCAATTACTGTGTAGGTATTAAGTCATCTAATATGCAATTTTATTATGTTCTTTCACAACTCAGCAATGATCATTTACTGACGCATTATTGGAGTCTAAAACTGTCCCATCGACAAAGGATCACCCTCAACCGAGGCAAAACCGCGTCTTTATTTTTTGGGAAACTTAAACCTAATATGTAATAGAATGTATTATTAAATCCGATATCATACAAACCATGTAGATAAAGTGAATAAAAAATTTGCAAATTTTTAGTATAACCTACTTAAGATATATTAGGTATGTGAATAGATTAATGTACACCACTCTCACAATAGCATTAAAGGTATGTCATTGATTTCCAATTAATTGAAACATGAATATACATTATCAAATACAGTGTTAGTAGTTTAGCTAATAAAGCACTTAACGAAGTACTAACGTCCATAATGAAACCATGTTCACAACGGAAGACCACTTTACTACAAATAGGCATTCCCGAAATAAAATTGAATGTGTCCGCTCCCAGCGAATGCGAGAAAAGCGTCTCTGAAAACTGCAGAATATTAGATACAATCGTGCCGGTGCAATCGAGAAAGTTGCCCGTGCAATCATGCCGTAAACGCTGACTAAAGCTAAACAATTTCACTGTATTGATTTTTTACACAGCGGCAGGCTGACAATTTTATCATATATAATTTTAAACTGTCATGGTTGTTGTTTTATTTTGTTTTAATGAGCTACCGATATTTCGGCACTGTTGCAAGCGCCATGATCACGGGTGAACTGTAGGACTGCGAGAATGACGGTATGACGGGGGTCATGGCGCTTGCGACAGGGCCGAAATATCGGGAGCTCATTAAAACAAAACAACATGGTAAATATCCCGGACACTTTCAGTTTTCTAATTGTATCATAAACAAATTTAAAGATACAATGATTGCACGAGCTTTCTGTCGAAGGTAGATATTCAAGGAAACTAAAACTGTATTTGGCATTAGTGGCTAGCGCTGGCTTCGGAAAGGTGAATTTATATTGATGCTTTGTGGGAAAAACGTAAAATAATTTAATCTTTAGGCTCATTAGAATAGTTTTTTTTCTTTTAATCAGTCGTCGTCCCCCCCCCCCCCGCTTCTCTAGTGCCAGTTAGCAAAAAAAAATACATAGCAAGGTACGATATACAAATATTGGCGATATCATGGCGATGCATAGATTTATAAAAGATGATTAGACCAATTTATTATTATATTTTGAGGAATAAATATATAATATAATACATACACATCTCTCTCTATCTTTACCTACGTCTAGGAATCCCCATAAAATGTGTATAAACGAAATATTTTGATTAGTACTTTATGAAACTAAATTGTTAGCTGAAACTAATTTAAGTTCGCAAATTAATGCGCTGATAATTTTCCAACTCATAAAGTCTGCACAAACCAAGACTCGGGCAGAAATGTTTGACGTAATATTGTTTAGGATAACGCAAATTAGCCTATTAAACATTCATAAAATATAAACGCATGATGTTTTGATACACATAATACTCGATTAGTTCCTAATTCAGTTGATATCATAACACAAAGTTTTGTCTATTATTTGCGCGAACACTACAATTTGAAAATGACTACAAAATCAAAAAATCAAAATCAAAATGTCTTTATTTATATAGGCAATTTACATGCACTTATAAATCGTCATATTACTAATAATAAGATTCTACCACCGGTTCGGAACGCCGATTGTACCGAGAAGAAACTCGATAGTTGCTCTTTTTAACGACAATCATGTTACAAATTGTAAATGAGCCAAGTCATACAGTCTGGGTGTGCCATAGCTAAAAGTACCAGTTCTATATTTACTACTTTTAAAAATAACGATAATTAAAATAAAAAGAAACAGTGCAAAGATAACAATGTTCAGAATACCATAACAAATCCAGCCTGCATGACAATGTATTAAACACAGAATACTTCCTTGAACATAGCCATTGGTGCATGTACAAACATTATATTAAGAGAAACATGATTTAAAATCCAATAAAACAGCATGTACGGGAACTACATATCATCAACATTACCAAAATGTAAATAGTTGCTACGGGTATGAAACCAATTTGTTCACTCAAGTAGGTATTAGGGGAAAGGATTTATTTACGTTTTATAGCGGTGTTCACATGGCATTATCTATGTTTTGCTCCGAACGAGCCGAATGTCTGAGACTTGCGGATAAAGGAATCCATTGAGCAATCCCCTAAAATCGACGATGCAATCGGGAGAATTCGCTTGCAATCATGGCGCTTACTCGAGTACAAACGAAATGTACAGAATAATGTAAGCAAACCTATAAATAGAACGAATATCTTGTTTAGTACTTTCATTTACATACTTAAGGTTTGTATTCATGTAATTTTATATTGATATTTTGATCTATCGAAAAAACTATCTAGCACTATTGCATTCCTCAATAATTCATCACCAAATCTTAGAAATTAAAAGATCTTAGATGTATACATTTTCTATAAAAGACGGGATTTGCAAATTCAATCCCCAAAGGGTGTAAAATAGGATGGCAAAGATAACTTAAATATATTTTGAAAGAAATGAAAGTATTTTAACATTTTATACTTATGACTTTTGCATAGGGTTGAAAGTCTGCCTGAAAAAATATTTATTTTAATAAGAGTTATTCAGATATAACCTACATAGATTTTTTCTACATTGATTCTTTTGCGAGGTTATTATACCGTGTATTTTAGTTTAAATATGTTTATTTTACTTAAAAATATTACAAGATGAGAAACATAATAATTCGTATTCCTTTATACCAAAGTACAGTGTAGTATAATCGTCGTGTAGTTAATCGCGAGCACTGCAAAATGTTCTGAGAAATACAATTTCTCGCTATAAGTAATCTTTATAAAATTACGTAGAGAATTTTCATTTCCACGAAAAGGATCGTGATGGAAGTAGCCGCGAGTTCTTCCTATTGTCTTCATTGTAAACGAGCTCCATTACACTTTTACAAAAGTGACAAAAGTTAGTGGAGACGCCATAAAAAGATTTTCAAGCAGTAAATGTTTGCAGAACTCTTTTGAATTTAGCATGATCACTCAGTGAAATGTCACTTTTCGAGTGGCACATTTTGGTGGCTGAAAATTAAGATTTACTGTATAACTTAAATCTATGCTCTCGGTTATAAGTTATTCTATGACAGCTAACTTCCTAAAGTGTGCAATAGCCGTGAAAAGCCGGTTCCAGCAAGACGAGCTTGTACGACTAGCCCCCTGAGGGATCACACAAACTTTAGGTAAGTATCAATATGCCTACAGATAATGCTGTATATCAAGTCAAATACCTGAGCTACCAGGTAGCAAATAGGTATCTATTTGACTTGAAAGATACAATTCGATAGTTAGATTTCCACTAAAAACCCATTGCCCAGAGGGCAAACGGTGACCAAGTTCTCGGAGCTAGGTTTCCGTCCAGCTCTGCTTTAAACATTTTATGGCCACTTCAGTAAATCAGCTAAACTCCAGGAAATAGTAAAGTGGAACTTTCGATAATAAATTATTGATATAAAATCCGTTACCTTTTATTAACTTACCAATGAAGTATTAATTTGGACTAGGTAATTCGATAATAAAATTATTTCCAGCCGAATAGTACTTTTGGACAAATCTACCCTTGGTTTTATTGTTTTCTTTTCGACCATTCCGACTATGTTGAAAAGCATTGAACCATATTTATTCCAGCTGCCTCGCATGTTTAGAATTGAATGCATGCTTTAAGTCGCGTAAGTCCGCCAAGTACGCATTATTGGTTTATATTGCGAACATGATCCAATTTTCGCAACGTATTTGCCGTAACGTGACTACGACAGTTAAAAGAGAAGTTAAATATTGTTATACCAACATGCACAGAATAAACAAATATCAAACGACAACTTTTAAATTAAAACATGAAAAAAATACTGTGTTCTATCAGAATAAGATCTCAACTGTTATCTGAGAATGTACCTAAATAGTGTATTTATAATAGGTTACTCAAAGTAACAACAGCTTTAAAAGATGACAACTGTTTTGTGGGATAGCAAATTTAATAATTCAGAGTTCCTATCTCCAAGAATTAGGAGCTGCAATGTTCCAGCATAACTGTCGCTTTAAGATTGTATCATCGTGTGCCTTTGTTCGCCCGCCGACTGCCGCCTAACCTAAATCACCACAATTAAGTTACAGAACAAATCTGAGGAGAAGTTTATAAATAGTCCGACGAAGTAACTACACAAATTTATTTCTTGTTTATATTAGAAACGGTATCTCACCGAAATTTTAATGTATCTATTTTATCACCTATCTTCAAACTGGCTTATGGCGATAGTGGAAAGTTATTTATTGTTAATTAGTCAAATTTGGTATCTAGTATTCAAGCGATGGATATGTGGCCTTCTGGGGCTTATACAGGGTGTCCCAAAAAGTAGTGTCAAGCGGAAGTCCTGAGATAGAACACCCCGTGGGGCATCCGAAACACCCCCATGTATGTTCCGCGATTTTTTATAGTTTTCGAGTTATGATTTTTTTTCTAAAATTTTGAGAACAACTGACCTAACCGACTAAAATATTGTAAAGAAAAAAGTGTTTGACTTTTTTGAGTAATTCTTTTTGCAAATCAATTATCATGAGTTTTTCTTTAATGCCTAAAATATTTGTCTCCATAACTTATATGGAAATTATCAAAATTATGGTACAAACTGAAAAGTTACGTTCTGTAAATAATGTCTTACAATTTCAACGTTAAATTTAAAATATTAGGAGGTAGCTGCATGGCTCCTAAGTAACTTTAAAAACTGCGCTAGACTTTCAGCTTTCATAATCATTAATAAAAACTGGTACTTAAAGGGCTACTTTTGCTGAAATCGGACTTCAAAGACAGAGAGGTGGAAAAATAATAAAAGTTTGCCATTTGAATACGAAGTATTATTTGTACATTTTATTATTTCTAAAGTTAATAAGATTGTTAACAATCAAAATTATACCAGAAATGCTAAGAAATAACCACTTGAAAGTTTAATTTGTGATAGGTACTTAAAAATTTAATTAAGTTTTAAAAATGGGAACTTTATTGAAAAAAAAAAGTTATCGTTTTTGATTATTTATTGTGAAAAGTTTATAAGTAGAAGTTTATTAAAGTCCGTAAAAAAGCAAAGTTCGTCAAGTTCGTCGTAACAAAGGTATTGCATGTGAAAACAGTGTGAGCGCAATGAAACTTAAATTAAACATAAGAAAGCATCCAAATGTTTGCATCTGAGTGCTCCTGTATTAAATTTAGGTTCGTTAACAAACTGACTACCTTTCGGAATAATAAAATGTCCAAATAATGCTTGTTCATCAAATGGCTAATTTTATGATTTTTCCACCTCTATGTCTTTGTAGTCCGATTTCAGCAAAAGTAGCCCATTAAGGACCAGTTTTTATTAATGATTATGAAAGCTGAGAGTCTAGCGCAGTTTTTAAAGTTACTTAGGAGCCATGCAGCTATCTCCTAATAACTTAAATTTAACGTTGAAATTATAAGACATTATTTGGGTCAATCTTGAAAGCCAAAAAAAACACTGTCCGAGGGCAAAAACTACCCATAAAGTTTAAGTTTTAATGTAAGATTTTTTTTGCTGTTTCTTTAATGTGTCAACTAAATGGGGCACAACAAAAAAGGTGTTTATTTCAGCTTTAACCATCTGAAAAAAAATTTCGAAGCCTTAATATTTGATTCCCTTGGGCTGTCCCTTTGTCATTTTTTTAACAAACTGTTAACAATTTACCTATTTATAGTCATAATTTTAAGATTTTTTGTGATTTAATAGTTAAAGGGTGAGTTATTTAATGATTTAAAAAATACACCAAGTCTGTGCCAATCACTGTTTTGTGATTACAAAATGGTTTGTGTTTGTCCGACTGCAACGATTGATTCCCTTGGCGCGTCACTAAATGCCACCTGTCTTGCTTTTATAAAAGTCTATGGCGAAGGCGTGCATATCAGCAAGTAGCTCTAGTCGCGCTCTTAACATCACGAGGAGAGGTTTCCTGCTCCACGGTTCCAAGCCGGATTTATGAAGGTTTGAATTTGATTCCCCTGGCTTTGTTTCACTAGGTCATTGATTACCCTGACCACTTTTAAAAATATTTTTAGATGATTAGGAATTTCTTAACTAGGATTAATAGTAAGGTATATAGGACTATTAATTGTTTTTATAATAATCACTGGCAAAAATCAATCCATTGAAACAAAATCGATAGAAGATTAACTTTTCTTGACTCCCCTGGCATTGATTCCCCTGGCAAAATGCCAGGGAAATCAAAGCTTCCTTACATTATAGGTCAATCAACATCCGTTGTAGGTCCTGCAGCGTCTCTACTGACGATGTTGGTGCCTCGCCCTTTCCAGTACAGTGCCTTGAACAAATCCTCCATTGCATTTGTGAACAACTTCGGGGAGATGACGTCCCCTTGTCTTACTCCTCGCTGCAATGGTATGGGTTTATTTGCTGATTCAATACTTGGACGGATATAGTCGCGGCTTGGTAGAGACATTTCATCACCAGGTTGTATTGCCAATCAACTTGGCATCGCTGCAGGGACTCAAGAACTGACCAGATTTCAACTGAGTCAAAGGCTTTCTCATAGTCCACAAGTGCTAAACATAGAGGCTGATTATACTCTTCGGTCTTCTGTTTATATGTCGCACTATGTGGATGTGGTCTATGGTGGTGGTCTCGATTGAGAGAGTATTGTAGCACCGGAGGTCGCGTGGCATATGTTTATTGATCTCTCGGTTGAGTGCTCGAGCTTGCAATGTAGTAGCGGGTGGGTCTTTACGTCGCTGCCTCATTAGCCTCAAAGTCTCCTCGAGAAGTTTAGACTTCCTGGCCCGGACCCTCATGCCGCAAATCTCGATCTTTCCTCCCTGAGGACATGCATCATATTTAGATTTGATTTTTCAAGATTCTGGTTAATGTCAGTTGAGGTTTCCACTGCAGCAATTCGGTTCGCCAGGTTTGATAAGAACGTTTCAGATCCTTTAATTTTCTGGAGCGGAGTAGATCGAAGTTGAGACCTCATCAAGCGAACACGTTTGGCTTTGAAGTCGATATTCAGAGTGCCTCGAACAAGTCGGTGATGAATTCAATCTCGTTCTTAGTTAAAGTATCGAAACTTTGCCACGTCCACTTCGTTTGAGGCTGCTTCTTAACCCATATTATCCCAGCGCCCCATTTAAGGTGCACTAACATTTTAATGTCATACATCTAATATTTGAACATGTATAGGTAAATTTAAAAAAAATCGTTATCTACATGGATTTGTCTATCAGATCATATTTTTTTATATTACAAATGCGCGTAAGTTTTTTTTTGAATAATTAGTGGAAGTAAGTGAATTTCGCTCAACGGGACCTTTAAAAGAAGGTAAGTTATTTTATAAATGTATGTAATTTTACAATTATATGAATACTATTATTTTTATTGCTGTGCTTCTATCTTTCATTGAGTAAAGTGAAAAAAACGATATTTTAATTTTTTGATATATTTTTTGCAAGTTTTACATGATGCCCCATTTGAGGTGCACTGGGAACAACAGGCACCGTGGAAATTTTCTTTGAAGAAATAGTTGACACATACTATTTTCTGTTTTAATCGCTTTTTTTTCTTTTCAGGTAGAATGTTAACACGATTTTATCAGTCCTAATAGAAGATAGCCATATCATATTAGCGGCTATATTTATGATTCCACCTAAAAACAGGTAATTGAGTCATGAAGATAGTGGAGATGAAAATTCAGGAGGTATTGGCAATATTACTGATCGAAAGTCGAAATGTGGTGTCAGATTCATCAGTACAGAGGTCACTTGAAAGGTCGAAAGAATAACATTCATAAGCCAGAATGATAAAACCAACCATGGACTTCTTCTCAGGAACCACCTGCTAAGAAAGCTAAAATGGTTGTGAATAGGATATTAGAATGAAAATACTAGAGTGAATATAGCCTCAACGGAAAATGATGTCAGCCAATCGGCAAGGTGAAACGTAGGTAGAATGGCAAGAATAGAAGAGTAGACTTTAATCCAACCCAATTGCTATCAACTATATAAAAAGTTTAGTGATGGCGTCGACCGCCTATTATAGGATTGGAATAAGGTTGAAGAGGTGGTACTTGCAAATGATAATGTTTCCTATAAATGCATGTTGAAATGCGTCAACAACACATTTCAACTGAATCAACTTTCACCAGCTGCAGGAGAAACTAAAGATGCTCATGACGATCAGACGCATCTTATTCTTGGTGAAACATCATCTACTCTTCCAAAACGAATCGAGTTCAAATTACCAATGACCCTCAAGAAAACTACCGGATTCTATCAGATTGGACAAAGGACATCATGTATCGTCAAAAAAGAAACTGAAATCGATGTCAGCATCACAATTATACTTAGTATTAGGTAGGTACTTAGTTTAGATGCAGTCAATATGGAGTTGGTTTACATCAACATTGTTCCTAAACTATTTATACCACTAGATTATTCATATTTCGATATATATATATATATATATATATATATATATATATATATATATGTATATATATTTACAGCTACATTTAAGTATATTTTAAAACTGTAGTCCACTTCATTAATTTTCAAAGTTAATTTACTAATAAAACAGTTTAAAACTTAAAACTCGTTTCTTATTTCTCCATACAAATCCCGTTGGCATATTATCCCAACGCCCCATTTAAGTTGCGGTCCTGAAATACATTATGTATAGTACATAAAAAAATAAAAAAAAATTTTTGGTCGGTTTTTGAACCCTCTTAATCTAAATTTGGAAATTATTTTTCAAAATTTTGTGTTTTTAATATCTTGGGATAATATGGGTTAAAGAAAGAGTTCATCAAGAAAAGCCCCTCACGTTAGAGGAAATTGACAAGTATTGTAGGGGGTCTTGGTGGTAGAGTAGAGGGCCTTCGATATGTCATCGAACATTTTCTCCACTTTATCGTCTGAGTGAGAAGAGGTCAGTGCGTTCACTTGCACCACTTTGAGGCTAAGACTCTTGGTGAGCTTAATCATGCTACCCTCGAAACACCTGACATTTTCCACTAAGTTGTCAAAGTGGGACTTATTGAGGAGAAAACCGACGCCACCTTGAGAATGTTAGTCTCGCTCATGGAAGTACTGTAGGTGTCCTGATTCTAGGGTTATGGTGTCCTCTCTCGCTTTTCGGACAAGCACAGAAAGTGCCACCTAATCTTCTCAAGCTCTACCTCAAGTTGCGCCACGTGCGAGTCGAGCCGTAGCGTGCGTCCGTTATACGTCGCCAGGGTCAGTGTGTGTTGGTTAGCCTCTCGTAACCTGGGGATTCTTAGCAACCGCCGTCCAGCCGTAACCATGGTCGCCACCATGACCAGGAATAGCGGCGCTGCCGGGAACTAGGGGCCGTGGCCTTTTTAAGTATAATTTGATAGTTTTTAGATTAGTAGATTGATAGTTCCTTAAAGATAGATATTGTTGTTTTGTTTTTTATAATACTTCTTTTAAAATCAATAATGACTCTAAAGAACCAAAATATAACCAAAATACTGGTAAGTTTAATTAAAATAAACGATTATTCTATACAAAATGTTTTTATTTTGATTACCCTGGCATCTTGTATTGATTCCCCTGGCACCAAAATTTTAAAGTCATATATCTTTTTATCTATACATGTGACAGTGATGCCTATTGAAGAAATATGTTCACAATGAGGTGTTATTTAGCCTTATGATAGTAAAAGTTTAAACTCATATGTTTTAAAAAGTGCCAGGGGAATCAACCAAATACGTCCAATTTCAAGATTGACCCATTTACAGAACGTAACTTTTCAGTTTGTACCATAATTTTGATATTTTCCATATAAGTTATGGAGACAAATATTTTAGGCATTAAAGAAAAACTCATGATAATTGATTTGCAAAAAGAATTACTCAAAAAAGTCAAACACTTTTTTCTCTATAATATTTTTAATCAGTTAGGTCAGTTGTTCTCAAAATTTTAGAAAATAATCATAACTCGAAAACTATATAAAATCGCGGAACATACATGGGGTTGTTTCGGATGCCCCACGAGGTGCTCTATCTCAGGACTTCCGCTTGACACTACTTTTTGGGACACCCTGTATTATTTAACAATCGCACCAAAATATTAATTAAAAGTAAATTTCCAATAATATATCCAATTTTCAAACACAAAATCATTATATTTTAAACAATCTTAAAAATCACAGTATTCAAAGTTCCGCCGTTCGCATTGTCAACTACATAGTTCGGATAAAAAGGAAACTTGACAACATGAAACTTATAGGTACCAGTCGACGGTGTTCAAAGATGAAAGTATTGAAGAGGACCATCATATATGCAGGGGCCATATTCCGTTCTTGTACTTATGTGTATTGGTTAACTGCGTTGGTTAAACTATCTAAACGTCAATACGATTTCATATTAACAAGACTCATAAAATGTTCATTTTTCACATTCGTCATCTCACTTGAACCTATTTTAGAGCAGATTATGTTCGAGGCCTTCGATTTCAACAAGTATGTAAGCAATACATGTTGTTATATTGCACTATCACTTCACAACATCTAGCAGCATCATTCACCACGGAATGGGCTCGACTACAAGAAGCCTAAATATTGTGCACACGCAAAAAACACCGATACTTATAACGTCCATTACTCGTGTCTGCTATGCCGGAACTTCACAGCGATCCATTTTTCTGATAAAAAGGGGCAGGATTTAACACGTACGTTACCCATGAATCTCTTTGATCCATGGCATTGTCAATAGAAACGCGGTAAATTGCATGTGATGCACTATAGCAGCACGCGCCATGACAGTGAAAAGATATTTGATCTGGTTAAAATCCACTACGTTAAAAGCATTTAAGTGGAATATTTTGTTTCGACCGCTCGTGTTGCGCCACGATATTAAAAACAATGTTTGTATGTATCTCTATGTAAGTTCAACAAAATAAAGTCAAAGAAACAATACAAATATTACGTGTTTACTCAAACAGTTAGATCATCAAAGGTACCGCTTGAAAATGTGCTATAAATAACGTCTGATTTTATGTTCACTACAGCGCAAGTGCTGACAAAACCTTTTATTGAAAGATACTCTAGCTAAACAGCAAATGGTTAAAAAGTTACATTGTTAAAATACTTAAAACGTTTATTATTTGTTATAATTATATTATTTTAAGTGGAGGTACAGAAACATGTCACAAACTTTAAATCAGAGTACTTATTGTTATTTAATCCAATAAATCAGTATTCATTTATTTCCAAATAGCCATTACACTAAAATAGCAAAGACTTTAAACAAAGCATTTATTAAACTGGATATGTCTGAAACTCTACACTAGATTGCGCTTTCCATTGTGTCGGTAAAGTAGCACTAAATTATTTACATGCTGGCTGGCTTACTTAAATCAACAAATTGCAAAATAAAAAAAAAACGGTTTGCATGAAGCTGAAACAAGGCATTACTATAAGAACAAAGCAGGGATAACGTTCGTTATGCCAGCTTTTGCCTACAGAAAGAGCATTCGAGTATTACCGACAACTCGCAAAGTGAACGAACCGTATTAACTTATCAACGGGTTCAGGGGAAATATCAGCTACTGGCCGTTTGCCAGTGCGACGAAACACATTTGTTGCAATTGAGAACAGAAGCGCACAGTTTCAACAAAATAAGCTAGTGCGACCGTGTGATTGCTCACTTCAGTCAGGGTCCACGCGAGCGCTATCTGCCTGAATCTACCGGAACATCTCAAAATAGTATAGTCGTGGCTGGGCTGGTGTGTAGGTGATGGTCCAAATTAAACAGATAGTTACACTATTATGGTTTATTCATGCACACACAATTATAACACGACAGACAGAAATACAGACAGAAAGCATATCAAACAGCTAGAGCGCAAAACGTAATATTAATTCACAGAAAACAATAATGACATGTACCGCTGCGCGCCGTGCTTTTTCAAGTTTTTTGTTTAAGGCTGTAATAGCAGGCACAGCTTTATTTTGAGATGTTCCACCATTATCATACCCATTTACTGATTATTACTCATGCAAATAACTAAGCATGATATTTATAACAAATTACATATCAAAGTACGTATAAAAGCATGTTAAGTTGATAATTTCAAATCTCTCTAAACAAAGCATTAAAATAATTTTCACGATTATCTCAATCACGATCAAATTCCGATCAAATTGGATATTTGAAAATCCTGATAACTTCATATTCCAGACTTCATATATTGCCAATAATTTAATTTAACTAAAAGGCGAATGACTAAATATTTCATTGAACGTCAGTACTGTAGGCATAATTATCACATGAATGTTAAAAATGTTGTGTCGTCTACAAAAAGAATTCCACCATCGCCTTATTCAAAGCAAGTTTACACCGCAGACCAAAGGCGCATTATTCATGCAGCCAAGTGAAATATAATGCGGATGTTCCCATAATGTACGATGCGCAACTTAATCCGGTCGCGACTTTTTCTGCCGAAGATATTTATGCAAATTCCTAATGCATACCACCAAGATACTTGCGTGTAAATACTTACGAACTTTACTACTTAGTAATTTGAATTAGCTACAAAACGATGAGCAAAACAGTGAAGTGTAACATTTTTATTATAAGCGAAGTAAAGAGAAATACTAAATTAATCATTTTACTGTCTTCGCTACGTACTTTGCCTTTCAAAAAAACAATCCGAATCGTTGAATTTTACTATACATCAATCAATACCGTGCGCAAAACCACTAAGGCTGTATGAACTGCTAAAAATACATAAAGAAAATTCCCCGCTGCGTCCTATCGTGAGCCAAATGGATTCAACAACTTAATCATTATTCAAAATCATCATACACAAATATTATCACATTCAATAGATTCATTTCGTTTTAAGTATTTTTTGTTATAGCGGAAATATAAATCAATCACTTGTGAAAATTTCTACTGTTAGGTTCTTGCATTTGAGGTTCTTGACATACAGAGAGATTGGGACAGACGGACAGACAGCGAAGTCTCAGAAATAGGGTTCTGTTTTACGCTTTTGGTGTGGAACCCAAGCAAAGAATAAAAAAAAATCGTTTAATTGACGACGAAGTTATCCACGCACAAATATACAACGCATAATATATGTATATGTACGCTCGAATTAGATCCTTTTTTGAAATCGGTTAGCAAAATATACCTTATTAAATACAAATGGAAGTCTGTCAACTTCACCCGCTTCGACATCATCTCAACATTTCATAACAAACTCCGAATCTGTTCAAATTGTCCTTGGGCTCTACACAATAGGTTTGTTTAACTTTTACAGCAGGATATATATCCTCCGAGTATAATTTTCCATAAAACTCGTTTGGCTTATCCAAATACATTCTGGAAGGAATTAGATGTCTTCTTCCCGTCCATTCGGCCTCTTTGTTAGCAATTGTTTGCCCTGCTAATTGTGTCGGGAGAGTCGTATTTACTGAACAAATAAGGATCCGCTTCATAAATCTGCAACGCATGAAATACTTTCGAACATTATTATCTTTTTAAACAGGCGAGGAACGATCTCGTGTAAAGAAAAGTTTTTCATTTTGGAATAATACAGTTTGCTGGCTCTGTTTAGCGGTTTTTGGTGCTCGTTGTTTCATTATCTTTTGAAGTTTGTAGTAATGTAATTTAACCTATTCTGACCGAAAGCAATAATTCTGATAATGAATAATAATGTAGGGTCATATTTTACATTGAATTTTAAATTTAGTTATGTAAAGTTTCATTCCCAACTATTTCTGTCACTCAATTAGTTAATATATTATTAAAATAGCTTTCTGACCGTGACTCCGTCCACAATAAAAAAGCCATAAACTATGTTCTGAACCTACCTGACTATTACTACTACGGTGGTGGCTTGAAGTAGTCTTGTCATCATCATCGGACTTGCTGGGGAGCGGATGTCTATCACCCCTAAGCGGGGGAGCAGATAACTCTCACCCCTTGTCGTTTATCGCGAAAAACATTAGTAACTTACGGCAAATTAGATAGTAACGTCCTTCAGTGGCTATCTGTGTACCAAATCTCATTTAAATCGGTGCAGTAGTTAAGACGTGACAGCAAGACAGACAGACTGAGTTACTTGTAAATTTTTAATATTGGTATAGATAAGTATGTAGAATATACAGTGAAACGTCAACACGACACGTCCAGGTCGCTTAGAGTTCCGCAGCAATGTGTCATCTAAAATAGCGTAAAGGATAGCATAGGTTAAAACAGAGAATGCAGGCGTAGCCGGACACTGCTGCCGCGGTAACTCATACAGTTTTCCGGTGCAAAAACGCCGGACGACCGTACGAGACGCGATACCGCGCAAATAGGGCTACCTAACACTACCCAATACCTTTTTTTTTGGAATCCACTTTCAGTGTGACCCTGATGGCAATCGGCCGTGAGGTCTCCACATATGAGGTCGACATGCACAATAACCCTATTGAACATGTCGCGCTCACCCTGAAGGCCTGCTTAGATGTCGTTTCACGCCCGCCTGAAAAGTCCCGGATCATACCTATATTGGTAATGATAATGTCAGTAAATAAAAACATATCAAATAAAGCATGCTTTAAGGATGACCCATCCGCTCCTCCAATAATGATGACAAGGCTACTCCAAGCCATCATCGTAATCAGACAAGAGAAAAAACACATGCCTATTCCTGTATCTTTTACGCTTTCGTGAAAAAAATGGATACATTTTGCGATTTTGAAATATCTGGAGGCTAAACATAACTTTTTTATAAATATAAAAAAAATAGATAGCTCGGCTTTTTGCTACACCACAATCAGTAATTTACCTGCGCAATGTAGGTCAGAAATCCTTTTGGTAGATTACGTATAGCAACCCTAGATTAGTGTTTATTTGCATTCACTTATATGTGTGGCACACAGCACAAGTGCGCGATATCGTCTTATTTACTGGTTACAACCCGAACTTCCGAAGCTACGTTTTCTTGTCAAGTACCAACGGCATTGTTCGATATTCACTTTCATGACATATACATATTTCGTCGTGCCTACATGTTATGTAATGTTTTAAGTAAACTTCTAAAAGTATGTCTTGTGCAGACTCACAAAATAGACATCGTACTGCTTTGAGACAGAATTTGTATACAAAGTTAGTGGAGTTTCTAGGTTTCTACCTCGAAAAGCACATTTAGTGGTCCTTCGCCCGACCATTTTCACCCTACGCAGTCGAGCCATCGTGGAAGAATATTATTATATCATTATTTTAATACTGAATCCACGAACAAAGGCACACCTACGTGTTATGTCAGTCAGTGCTAAAATTTACAACTTATGAAACTTCATATCTTTATAACCATTGGAACTTTAAAATTTTACACTCCATTATTAACGCCCCCGGATTATTGTCGTCGCTTAATTTTAATACTCAGCTAAGATCGTGACACCCTAACATATTCGCTATACAAGTGTACAAAAACAACACTTCTTATTTGAACCCCATAGTGAGAATGTGTCGTACTTACAATGATGGGGTTCGTGGTGGCGGATGCGATAGATAATTTTAACGCACGATTTTTACTGTACAAAAAAATCTGTGTCTGATCTATTCGCCACAGATTCCTAGAAGGTAGTTGCTGTTGAAATTTCACGAACGCAGATAAAAGTTGTTGTTTTATTTAGGAAGAAACTTTTAAATATTTAGGAAGTCTGAAAAAATCAACTGATTCAGCGCGGGTTTACAAATATTCACCCTTTTGGATTCAAAATCGCTTTAGTTCCACTAACCAACAGTGTACATTTTTGGTTGCCCGATTTAGAATTAAACTGATTATTTACCTTCATGAAACTAGGTTTTGAATACTTTAATATTTTAAGTAACGATTTAAAAATGAACTGGATTAAAATTTCAACGGCTCGCGGATATCATTTGTTCTCAATATTCGTTCAGAAATACAAAAATTACTTCTTTCTTTGTTACAAATGTTTCCGGATGCCGACTGGACAGCTATCATGCAACCAAATTCCTGTAGGTACTGCACACATCCTGTTCGGAATGTTCGGTGCGTGTTCTCGCACTGTAATGCAGCTCAGATATCCACAAGCCCTGGTATAAATAACACATGTTAACAGGCCACAACAAGAGATGCTCGTAGCCAGTTACTGTGATGTGTACCTATTACAGCTACCGTTAAACCCTATTGTTTGATAACAATCCTGTCAAAATTTGTATTCCATTATTAGGTATTCTGTAACCATAGTGCATTGCGCTAAATTGCGTTGTTACAGCATCATCGCTGCGTCTTTTTTCATATATTTACAATAATGCTCCATTACTCGTAGTACGATGCGTCGTTGCGCGCAACTTTTCGACGGATCTACGGACAAGAGACGAATGTAGCCATTGCGAAGGCTGAACTGAGACTTGACGCTGCGACAACGCATCGCTGATGTGGCATACAATGCGATGTTCCGTTGCGACGATGCGACGAAAGCAACACAACGCACAAGTGGGACCTCGCTCTAGTGTCGAAAGAGTTGAAGGGCGCGGGCGTGCGCGGGAGAGCGCGCAGCGTCTAATGTGCCGCGCCATACGCGACCTCATATCAACATTTTCAAGCGCTCCCATGAATAAAAATTCAGAAACAACCGTGATAGTTATTTTTTAACACGTACCCCTATTCCTCCAACTACACAGAACCTGACAGAACTTTTTACTGAAAATGTTTTCTCTTTCATGTTTCCTAGTACTAGATAATAAGCTCTGTAGGTATCGTTTTTCTTGTTCCATTCTTCATTCCATTTTGAAGTTGAAGTTTTTTAGCTACTTCTATCCCACCTTCTTTTACAGATACACTTTTCAAAAGTCGTAGTCAGTCAATAGTAAGGGATAATATATTGTACGTTCGATGCCTATTCAGGCTAAAAGTTTTGTGATAATTATTTATTGTACATTTAATTACGTTTTGCCTCTTAACTGCCTCGTTGGTCTATTGGTTGGTAGCAAGTGCTGCGTTAGGACCGAGAGGTCCCCGGTTCGAGTCCGGGGTCGGGCAAAATTTGTGTGAGTTTTTCTGTAATGAAATTACTCAGCCCGGAGTTAGGAAGTTGGCGGTTGAACGCCCGTGCCTCGGAAAGCACGTTAAACCGGTGGTCCTGCGCCCGGTCTCTCATCGGTCATGTCGGATTGCCGTCTCACCGAATTATGAGAGTAAGGGAATAGAGAGTGCACTTGTGTTTGCGCGTACACTTGTGCACAATAATATGTCCTGCGCACTTGGCTGATCTCAATTGAGATCGGCCGCCATGGCCGAAATCGATCGGACACCTTAATTACGTTTTGTGTGATGTCGGAATACTATGATTTACCTATACTTGTTTATACGAGTAGTATGTGGGAATCAGAATCAATTAATTTGTCTCTCTTATGAATACATTTTATCATTTCATTGAAATGATAAAATGAGTTCATAAGAGTTAGTTAGGTCGTTAATAACTATGAATGTTCAACTCAGTCAAAAAAAATAGTTTTTTGTTAGGTTATCCGACACAAAGAGTGGTCAACGGCAACACCCTTAGATCTACTCATGCCCATTTACAAGAATTAACATTTTCCAATATCAAAGAAGTGAAAGAACGTGATACTACAATGCTTTTATGAAATGTTCCGTATACGTTTTCCCAGAGAGAAAGACACTCTCATGTGAGCAGATGAGAGACGTGATTCAATTTGCATGGTATGATGGACGGATTACTCGTGTGAGCACTCCCAGTCCTTTTGCCGGGACAAATAGCTCCGGCAGCGAAATCATGTACCACTTTTGAATATCTACCTATTTCCTTGCCCTTATTACTCCTTAAGCGAGCGATAAATTGCGTTACGCTGTTAGGATTGATACAAATAAGAAGGATCCTTCATACTACTTTAACACTTGCGGTTTGACTAGAGATTGAATAGATAGAGGTACTAAGTACATATTTAAATGGGTGAATAAACTAATACTGAGAGTGCCGATGAGGAAGTTACTTTTGAAAGAAGTAGCCACCGTGAGAGAATCACCTTCCCCGGTGAAGGCGCATAACAAATTTCATAGCCTCAAAAAATAAAGTCCTGTCGCCCTAGTTTATATAAATAGGTATTCTTAATTTATTATATACCAGGTGGTAACTAAAATAGCCAATAATTATAATAATACATCATATATTTTCTTTATTAAAAACAAACAAAAACAGTTTCAGGGGTGTATAAATAAGTATAGGTAAATTTTAGGTGTTAGTTTCAACTGCAATTTCGATTTAAAGTGCTGTCAGGGTTCCTAACAAATGCAGAACTTGACTGGACTATTAGAACGCATACATATATTAATGTGATGGCGGCGCTTCCCCTTCTTCGCACCACTTTTGCGCTACCTATGCGTAATCAATGTTTGACATCAGCACCGTAAGGAGATGTCAAGCGAGGTGCAGGCACGTATCCGCAGGGCGGGCGCGCAAACACTGCCAGCGCAGCACTACCTTGTGCATACTCGACCGTGTTCTGGGGGTAAAACGACTTATTTTTTTTTTTATTTCTGTTCGGAAATGTCCTCGGCACTGCACTTAACGATGTTTGTTTATCGTTGTAAACTGTATGCAGCTACCTTTTGAAAATTAAAAACAATTTGCTAATTAGGGATATGACATTATTATGGCACTGCCTCTGATCAACTTTCAAGTTTGATAGTTTAACTTTAAAGTAACATACATACACAATTTAATAATCCCACTTATCTACCTAATCAGTTTCAGGGAAACCCGGAAATCTTGTGAAGATAACATTATAAATCACATTTTCATTTCATTCGCTAAATGTTGATTTACTCAATGCTGATTTAGCCGGTTACAGAATGTAGTAGAAATGTAATTCTGGTGATAATTTATACGAGAACTCCTTTAGTAGAGACAAAAAATTTGGTCCATAGTTGAATCGCCCGCCACCCCTGCACCTCCACTAATGAGGGGGCTACTCTATAAGTCCGGGAGGCTTACGTGCCGGGAGCAACCGATAACAATTACGTAGCACTCATATTTACCATTATAGTTCCATATAAGGCTGGTCGAGCAACTAAATGTAGAGACCAAGTAAGTATTAGACAGTTACTCGGCTGACAAAGTGCTTATATAAATAAATACATATCCGACAACATCACATATCCTCATTATCAGATATTTCGGTTAGTGGCTTGAACACTAGCAGTGTCGCAACTAGTTACAGAGCCCACGACCAAAATTTTTGTCTCATAGCAATACAGCCAAAACCGCATCAAATCGATAGATAAGATTATTTTGAACTCGAAAATACCAATATCAGACATTTTCCGCGTAGCGTTTGATCAGACCGAATTTTCAAAATTGTCAAAGAATTTTACCGAACTGTATCATAGCAATATGTCTGATTTGCAGACTGTAGTTGAATGATGATTCTGAGATACCGGAAACATATTTTTCAGACGTTAGTGGTGTAGCGCAAACCCAGAAAATCACTTTAAAAGGTTAAAAATGAGACAAAAAAAATGTCTCATAGCAATACGTCTGAAAATCTTTTATATTAGTAAATTTTGGTTATTTGATGCGAAAAAAACAATTTTCAGACGGAAATGTGGACGCATAAAATTTTGAGACCGTTTAGAAAATGTTAACAAATTTTACCGATCGGTATCATAGCAATATGTCTGAAAATTGCTAGACATGATAGAATAAGTTGTCCACATGTGCAAAAAATTTATATCAGACAAATGAAGTGTAGCATCTTCTCTATCAGACAACTTTTCGATACTCAGATATAATTTAAGAATAGTATTGATGCATCTTGAATTCTCTGTTACAAACCAATGAATAATAGTAAGAAAGGGGCAGGGGCGTAACAAGCGCTGAGGCAGTTGAAATTAAATACTGATTGATTTGATAGTTTTGGTTTTATTTAAGCACACTTGTTACATTGGTTTTGGGAGTATATGCTACACTTAAAGTGTCTGAAAACAGGTTTTTGGTAATCATGGCAGCAAAACGAAAAGTTAAAAAAAATTTTTATCCGTATTGCTATGACACAGGTCGGTTAAATTTTTTGACATTTTCAAAAATGCGCTCAGGCTATGTGCTACGGACAAAATGTCTGAAAACAAACTTTTTCTTAATACAATTATAAAATCTATGTACATTTTCATAATCAGACGTATTGCTATAATACCGACTGCCTTTTTTTTTGACACAGCAGAAATGGCCTCCCACGCAGTTGCTACACTTTCGACCGTTACTATATACCTAGTCGGGTTCAGAATCATACGATCTTACGATTTTATAGGGTTTTTGCCGTATTGCTATGAGACATGGTTTTGGTCGTGGGCTCTGTAACTATTTGTTTTATGCGCCCGGTGCGCGATTTCAAAACCGCGCCCTTAAGAAATAAAACTAGATACTGATCTGATTATTTCTGCGCCCTTCCAGGGTCCAGATATATGCCTGGGCACCGCCGATATCGCCCTAGTCTGATGAGAAATGGGATGGGGATAGAAACCTACGCCTACCTCTGGCACCACAGACAGTGAAATACCAAATGCCATATACTCGTACAACATAGAATAACCAATCAAATGCTACGTTATTTTGTCATGTTGCGTGATACTTTATTACTTATGAGTATGTGAATATTAGTGTCGTTATCATAAAATATATATGATATGACTAGCTGTGCCAGCTACTTCGCCCGCGTGGAAAAGAGACTTAAGGCAGCATTTTTAAATATACTTAAACGTATTATTGTGAGTCAACTATAAAAGATAGACAAGACAAAGCTGTTGCAAGATATTGTTTAGAAAATTTTATGTATAATATTTCCGTCATACATGATTTCCATGTAACTTTAACCATTAAGGCAACACACGCGACGGAGGCTTAAAAAATGGAGTAACTTCTCCCGTTTTCCCAACTTTTCCCTTCACTACTCTGCTCCTATTGATTGGAGCGTGATAAAAAGTATACTATAACCTGCCCAGGAGTGTATAGAATAAATTGTACCAAGTTTCGTGAAAATCTGCAGAGTAGTTTTTGTTTCTATAAGGAACATACAGACAGACAAAAATTTTACTGACTGAATTTTTGGCATCAGTTGCGATCACTAATCACCCCCTGATAGTTATTTTGAAAATACATTTAATGTACAGAATTGACCTCTCTACAGATTTATTGTAAGTAGGTATATATGATAACGACACTAATGGTCAACTAATGTTCTTTCTTTCTTTCTTTCTTTATATTACATCAGTACTTCATAAGTGTTATTAGCCTAATTATAGTGGTAAGTTTCCATAAGTAGTAAGTTAGTATCTATTTGATAGACTCGTCAGCACCAAGAGACGTGGGTAAATATTGTTTTTTTTATGTATTTTCAACATAAAACTAATTTTAAGGATTCAATCCGCATAAAATATTATTTTTTAACAAAATTATTTAGAAAAGCGTCGTGATCTTCAGATGATAGTGATTATTTTTTATTTATTTACTCGTATTATGTATTTTCGTATCGCTGCATGTGAGCCGGGCGCCCGGTCTAGGCGCTAATGAAGCGCGCGATGAACATCGTACTAAAGACTTTGGAGTGATCTTGGGGTGGATTTTTTGAGCGCACCTTCTTCCCTTGTTCATTAGTGTAATTAACTTATGCTTTAGGTATCCGTTGCGACAAATTCGTTCCGCATCCACGATCGTATTTAATTAATACATTATGTAGGTAGTATATAATATCTTATTCAGAATGAAAAAAAAATCAGCATTAAATTACAATCAGACATAACTATTGTTTCTATTCCCTTAAGATATTATTTATTATTATCATAAATGAAAATGGAACGCAGAAATGACTGTTGTATGTACGCGCATAACTTCCGAACTACTTCACCAAATTGGACGTTTCATTCTTTTTGTGCGTGTTATTTTTAGGAGAGGCGTTGTATAAAATAATTATTTTAGAAGGAAAACAAAAAAAAAAAAAATCTAACGCAGTTCGTTGGGTCAGCTCGTAGTGAATAAAAATGTTATCACTATCACTATCACTACATAGTATAAAACAAAGTCGCCTTTTCTGTCCCTATATCCCTATGTGCGCTTACCTAAATCTTTAAAACTACGCAACGGATTTTGATGCGGTTTTTTCCAATAGATAGAGTGATTCAAGAGGAAGCTTTTTATGTAAAATTTACCCGAAGCGAAGCGAGGGCGGGTCACTTATGACGTTGCATTGAGTTGTTATTATGTAAGCTAAAATGCCATCGCAATTACCTCTAAGTACATTTAAATCGTATACACAATTTTCAAAAGTTCCATCTGCAAAACAGCCTGACTATAGAATGATTTTGTTAATGTAACGCCGAGAAGACTATCATGTTCCAAGATTTATTGTAGAATTTCGTTATCCCAATTTATAAAACTTGCAGCAGCTTTTGTAGGCAATAAAGCTTAGTAGAATTCATCTGGGGAAGTAATAAATTAATCACTTGAATCCTCTTAGGCGTATTGTGTTACCAAATAACAATTTTGATAAAATGGCGTTTGTGCCTTATATAGGCATTTTATACTTAAATATTATGATAAGCCGTAGTCGACTTAAAGCTGGCAAATTATCTGAATGTAAAGATATCATTATAGACCTATCTAAGAGTATAATCCTCTGTTTCAGAAATCCAATTAGGTATAAGATTATAAACATAATAAAACAAGGGCCGAGTAAAGGTAGAAGGAGCGGGAAAGTCGACTCGGGCCGAGGTCGGGAGCCCAGATTAGGAAGCCATTCAAACCCTCGCGCTCATGAAATCCTATTTGGCAAAATCTTCGTCATACAGCAAATTTAGTAATATAATCAAGTAACCTCGGGTATCGGAACATTAGATGTATAAATAATGTATTGATTAGCTACAACGATAGCAAAAATGTATCAACTGTAAAAGTTAAGAATACATTTTTGTAAGTTTGATATCTTTTGACAATAACTGTGTTCTTACCAATTCTTTAAACGAAGGCAGTGTGCACTTTGTATGCTTACTTCCGGTCACGAGCATGTAAACGTTATATAAAAAGGTTGATAACGAATTATTAGATCGTAGGATTAAAAAGTTTTATAAGCTGTTTAAAATTATAGAAGTAAATTCAATAATATTAACTAATATATAGTCTACCTGCCCGCGGGACGGATACAGAAAGTTTCATCAAGCATCAATAGTTGGCGGAACAAAGACGAATAAGTTGGAGGCGAATGGCGGACTCGATGCTCGCTGCTATCGGAAACGGAACGAGATCCCGCTTTGTTCGTAAACAATGTGCAGCGGACAAGGTTTTCCATAAAACTTGCCAACTCAAAAATACACCGCGATAGTTCGGTCTCTGCCCAACTTGCACAATCTGGGACTTACTTGCAAAATTTTGTTTTGTTCCGCAACCCCTATCCCTTCAGTAATAATAACATTGAGATAACTGGGTAGTAGGTATCCTATCCCTTCGCTATTTGAAAATATACGAGAAAGTACCTACTAGGTAGTTTATTGAAAATGACTGTTGCAACTAAGATGCTTGGATAAGTACAAAAGTTATTCCATTTTTACAGCATCCATTATGAACGAGTTACGAGTATAACTAAGCTGCCCATTTAATATATTTTTTTACAGATTTAATCTTAAGAAAAAAAAAAGTCAACAAATCTTAATATCAATTTTCACATAGATCTACTATGTGAAAATTAATATTAAGATTATCTTCATAAAAGTACACAAAAAATGTCCCTGAGAAGGTAAACTCCCTAAAGATCTTATATTTTTTAGCAATCTAATAGCTTATCTACATCTACAGCTACCGATTAGACACAGCATTCAATATTTTACTCGTATTCGCAATAAATAAAGAAGGTGCTTGTAATATTAATTCGCTTAATTGTTCTCAATGAGAAACATCCTCTTGTTATTTACGGTCTAGCCTAACTGAGCTCAGGGGATAAATAAACTCAGGAAGAAAGAACAATGATCTCGGTTAAGTGAAATTAACTGCGAGAAATCGGCTTCACAGCGAGTTAGGGCTGGCCAGCACATCAATTCACTTGCGCGCTGATACCCGACTCCACGATTGATCCCAAACGTCCTTCTTCCTAAAACTACTTACAATCCATATCTTCTAAGATACACACTGACTTGTTCATCTATGTATTCTTGGCTGCCACTTTTCAGTGGGCGGGAAGATTACACATTGCACCTTATAAAGACGCCAAGTTTAAATAGGTTAACTAGTATAGCAAGGCTACGGCTAATAAGGCCGTTTATTATTCGTATTAAAATGGTGTGTATCTTGTTACACTAAATAATATGGATTAACGTAAACGGTGAAAATTATTTATTTATTTAAATTATATCGAGATAATCCAAAATTGAAAAATGAATGCCCACTCCACTGACGACTCTAATGCAGAAAATAAATCGTTGATTGAAAGCAGAAATTCCACAAAAGTTTGTAGAGGCCGCGGGGGTTTAATTTAATTTAGTTCACCAACGCGGGAGGAACATCAGGCGCCCGTAGATGCTCTAACTCCCGATTAAAGCTTTTATCGAAGGACTGATTAAGTGTCGAGGCCACGATGGATTTATTGTAAAAGTTGGCCGTTCGCTGAGGTTAGTGATTCAAGCCTGCACACTTTAGTCGAATAATTGTCTACGTGCTCGGAATGAGGGCTTCCTGGCGGCTTTAATAAGATCAGATAAAGAGCTCAGGGCAGGTGTGTGCGCAGATCTATTCACTGCCGCATTCGCGAGGGGCGCTATCGATACCCACGCACTCCTCAAACCAACAAACCTACTAGCTACCCACGGACACATCGCCATTACCGCCACTCTTTATTCTCGCAACAGTTTACATAATGAAACTTTCATGAATAACAACAGATTGTTTACTTTACAATATAATTAATCAATTCAGCTTAACTAAATGATTATTTATAATTCTTGGGATGGGCCTTGGCTGAGTGCGGTACATCAAGTCAAGTCAAGCTCTGCCAAAACATGGCGAATAATACAATTAATACAATAGTAACTGATACGTCTGTGTATTGAATATTCATTTAATCAAAAGCGCGCTGGCGGATCGAATTCTATGGATCCTTGCTTGTGAGGTGTCATTAGATTAGTCCTACCCGTCTATCAAATATTGGCACTAGTACTTACGCTTTTTAATGATTTTCAAAATCCGTAAAGGACCTTATGCTCTTAGTGGAATAATAAGTAAATTTAGCCGGACGGGACGTGCTACGTCCAAACTAGTTTTCGTAGTTCGTAGCATTCGTAGCCTAGTAGTATCGTAGTATAGCACAGCGTTAACGAGTGAGTTCTAAATCTCGTTATTTTAAATCCTACAATACTTTGAATCCAATGACATAGCATCATTTAATAACTTTTCGACATATTTAGATGTTTAAATCTTCATTAATTTTACAATTCCACAAATTTTACATTTAATTTTGACTGGCTCGATGCAACAATGGTTAGTGACCCTGGCTGGCGGTGCCTAGAGTCGTGGGTTCGATTCCCACTCGGGACAAATATTTGTGTGATGAACATCTATGCTTGTTCCGTGTCTGGGTGTGATTATGTATTTATAAATATGTATGTATGTCAGTCTCTGAAGCCCATAGTTCAAGCTCTGCTTAGTTTGGGGTCAGATGACCGTTTGTGGAAATGTCACAGATATTTATTTATTTATTATTTAATTCCACGAAATGGATGACTGGAAAATGATGTAATAACAACTCATTTCAATTCGAAAGATACCATAGGAACTAAATGACTCCAAAAGATTTCGAATAATTATTAACAAAACTTGTTGTAAGACTTGATGAACTATTTACATATGTTAGACATATTATTTATAATAATAAATGCAGAGGAAATTGTATATGAAATCCTCCGAATCAAAAATACGAGTAAGCTTGTATTAACCCAAGCGACGTTTCAGTCGTTATAAATATTTGGATCAAATGGTTTTTTTAATTGGTTAAATAGAATAGAATAGAATATTTTGTTGCAACATGTTCTTAACCTAGGTACAAAAACATGACCCTGTACTTGCACACACCCTGTGCAAAAATTATATAATAACTTAACTTATACTTACAAATATTAAAAGAAAAATTAAATTAAATCTCTTATATATCATGAGATATAGGACAACATCATAACTCTTAATAGTATATTTTCTTAAATAATATGTTGTATATAGCAACTACAATTTTTATACAATAAAAATATTTATACATTTACAAATATTATTTGAATTCTGATATCTTTGTTATAAATATAACGTACTAGTTAGTTAAATAAATAATAAATAAATATTGCACAACGTCACATACATTGATCTGATCCCGTGGTAAGTAGCTTAAGCACTTGTGTTACAGAAATCCGGATCAACAGTGGATACACAAATATACTTAAATATATTTAATAGTAAAGTTGAATCAAACGTAGAGATAAAATTATGAGAAATACGGTATTATATATCTGATTACATTATTATACATTAGTACTCACGTACACATCTACCTAAAATAATAACAAAGCTTATCAGCGCATGCTATGCTGGGGAAAACTGCTTAAGTAGTTTATATTTGGACAAATAAGGTAAACAGGAAAAACTAATATATGCTGCTTAATTATTTTCAGGCAAACCTAACATCGTGGTGCCTTTGGGCAAATACTGGCGTAATTATGATATCGCACAATTACACGCATTGTCCTGTACCGGCAAAGTTGGCGACGGTTATGTTAGTTGTTTTGTGTACCGAACGATTGCGGTCGCTCGACCTTAACCGCAGACCCGCGTTGTATTGAGCGAGCCGTATTATTGTTATATAACCATTGTCGCCATCATTAAGACCGACTGCTGCAGTCGAGCTGTGGTCAAAGCAAGTTTATACTTTACTGACATTCACAAGTTTCTAAGAAAAGCAGCAAAATAAATATCAAGTCAGAATTGTCTGGTAACCTCTCAATTCGGCCTATCTCATTGGCAGGTTGTTACGATTGAACCAACGAAAAACCGGACATAAGCACATTTTCCCAATCCATTTTTTTGACTGGCTCGGTGGAACAGTGGCAAGTGACCCAGGTTTACTACCTACGGTTCCAAGAGTCGTGGGTTCGATTCCCACTCGGGACAAATATTTGTGTGACGAACATCGGTGTTTGTTCCGTGTCTGGGTGTATTATTAAATAAACTACATACGTCGAAAGCATACCAGGGCTATCTTTATTAATTATAGGTCCTTGGCATATCAGGATAACGGGCCCCTAGTTTTATTTTACATGTGTAGTGTTCCCGCAAATAATAGACAGTACCTAGTAATGGGCCCCTACTACTTTGACAGAACACTTTTTTGTCAGAATATACAAAAAGAAAGTAACAGAAATAAATATAATTGGTTATCATAATAATATGGTGATCGGGCAGGAACTATTGACTTTGTCAACTTTGACCTTGACTTTGACTTAGGTATATATAAGTTTATATAAAATAATATATATAAAATATATTTATTTATTTCAACGTTATATTTTTAAAGGGACTGAATAATTTAATAACCTACTTTGTATTACATGGATCTCACAAATTTTTACGGTAGAAGAACGTAGCAAATAGCAGTACCCCAGTTAATTTATCTAGAAAAATAGACTGAAATCAAAAAATATTTTAAGTTTTTTTTTTAATTCATACACCAAACACTTCTTATATTTAAAATTTGAGCTTCTAGGCCTGCTAGAAGAGCCTTAATATCTTGATGATCGGTTATTCACTGACTATATAATTTTAAACTGTCATGGTTACACACATTAGAGAACTGAAAGTGGCCGGGATATTTACCATGTTGTTTTGTTTTAATGAGCTCCCGATATTTCGGCACTGTTGCAAGCGCCATGATCACGGGAAGGATGATTCACTGACTGACTCCATCGGGATGGGAATATCATTTTTGCTCGATTTGGCAGGGGCACTGCCGTGCGCCTATGTTTATATGGGATTACAAAGTTATTTTAGTAAGTAGTTAAAATTTATAAAAATGGACGGAAATTTAAAATATTGCTATTCGCTATGTGCGCGATGATAGCGCCCCTAGTGGCGACAACTATTCTGGAGTTGAGATCTGTCATATCATAGCAACTAGATGTTTTGATATGTCATATCATAGCAACTAGATGTTTTGATAAAGATTTTCGACTAGTTTTTCAACACAAAATAAATAAAAATTGTACAAAGTGAGTACCAAGTGATTTTCTTACTTCACAAAAATATGAATATTATTATAAGTATTGAATTTGCATCGTTTACTTTACGTACGTAACGTTTTACTTACAAATACAAGGGAATTTATGAAATTAAAGCAATTTGACACATGAAAGCTCAGAATTATATCACATATCTGTCACACATCGTGCGCTTCGATCGATTTGCCGTCCCCCACCACCCACTCCGCACATAGCGAATACTTAATGGTGGCACTACCGTGCCCCCAAATATTTTAGTTTTTCCATGATTCATACACCAAACACTACTTATATTCTAGGTCTAAGCTTCTAGGTCTGCTAGAAGCGCCTTAGAATTTTGATGATCGGTGAGTCAGTCAGTGAGTGACAGTATCAAGAAATTTTACCCGTTATAATTCTTAAACCACTTGTTTAAATTGAATAAAATTTAAAATATACCGTGTCTTTACAATGCCTGCATGGTTAATGAAAATTCAATCTTCTAGTTTTATCCACAATTCACCCGCGTCCCGAGGGAACTACTTCCCGTACCGGGATAAAATATAGCCTATGTTACTTCTGAATAATGCAGCTTTCTAATGGTGTAAAAATTATTGCAATCGGTCCAGTAGTTTTTGAGTTTATTCATTACAAACATACAAAAATACAAATATTTCCTCTTTATAATATTAGTGTAGACTAAGTTACAGGGGCCGAAAATGGCCTGAATTGCTTCGAGAAAAGGATAGTACGGCTGTGACGCTTTTTTGCTGAATCTCGTCGATCAAATTATGAAATCAATGATGATTATCGAAATCCGAAGCATTTTTAGATTTTAAAAGTCCTGAGTGATATTCATAGCACTAAGTTAGGTATCGTATTTATTCTCAGATAAGTTCCTAGAAAATAATAAAGTTTGTCAGAAATTATTTTTGCATGAAAGCCTTCTCGTAGACGATAATATTATAGGTCAAACTGAGAACATCCTTTTTTGAAGACTGTTAAAAATAAGTCAGTATTTTTAAAAATGAAACGAGTACTTAAGGTAAATGCATCTACCTATTATGGACGCGGACCCATTATGGACAGTTTTTAAAAATGCCTCGAAAAATAAGAAACCGGTAAGTTTCTTTTTTTCAACGGCTTCACTTATCGGTTGTATCAATATTCTAGATGTTATGTAAACAACATTGGACAGCTCTGAGCCATATTCTTTTGGACCATAACGTTTCTTTCTAGTGCGGTCCGTTTTGGTGTCGAGATTTGGAATTTCTTAGAAGGACCTCAATGCAAGTAAGTAAATTTATTAGCGTTTTTTTATGACAAGTGTAATATTGTTGTTAAAAATCATATAATTTATTGAATTCCTAATAATAAAAGGTTAATTATATATTTTAATCTAAAACCACGAAGGAATTTTACCCTCGGAATTTATCGATATTCATAATTTGATACTTTTGTAAGCCTGTACCCAAATATGGACAAAATGTCAATATTTGTGTATTTTACAAATATGCGTTTTTCATACATCTTATATTACCTTTATCTTTCTTTTTGAATCAGTCGCAAATTAAGACTCTATCCAATTATGAACATTCTGTCCATAAATGGGTGTCCAAAATTGGTTCAATTTTTTTAAATAAATTAAATTTTGTTTTACTGTATATATGGCGACTAGAAAAGCCTATACTAAAGAACAAATGGCTAATGAAATTGAAGAAGTGAGAAATGGAAAGAAAATATCCACTGCGGCCACAAAACATGGAGTAGGTATCAAGAATTACTTTGCGGTATAAAATTACAGGAAAAAGTCCTATTGATCGATACCCAGGTCCCAGGAAAATAAAGCTATCGATGATGATAATCTGAATCTAGAATCTGACATGCAATCATTACAAACGACTCTCAAAGAAATTCCCGTCACAGCAATGTATACTACTCCTAACAATTGCCATTATGTGTATAATTAATAACTTTTCTAAAAGAGAGAATTTCTATTTGATTTTTCATGGCTTAGAGGCTTTGGCCTTTGCCGTTACTTTCGTAAATTATTACTTTTGATAACTGTTTGTTGATTGATTATTACATTATTTTATTTCAATGGTTTTTATTTCCATACTAACTTACACTCCACCCTAATACTTCTGAGTTATAGATTTAAGCATAAAATCGAAGAATGTCCATAAATGGTTGTCCATAATTGGATAACGTCCATAATTGGGGGTTCATAACTGGATTTTCCTTGTCCATAAATGGAGTTTGGCAAAGGGTTTATTTTTCCAAAATTATTTTTAATTGAAGCTAGTGTAAAACTGATTTTAAACATCAAATACTTATTAAGAAAAGAACTTTTTAAAAACAAATCCTTAAACCGTCCATAATTGGCGCATTTACTTTACTATACAAACGTACGTATTCTTTGCTTATTACTTTAGAGAATAAGAACATGAGATGGAAACAAAATTATGCACTTACCAATTAACCTTTCCGTAATGGCACATTGTTTAGGCCAGCATAAACTGATGGTGCTATTATAGCATTACTTATGGTTGGGCGAGAATAGGCATCAATAGGTCTTAAATAAATAATCAGGAGGGAGCGAAGAGGCCCTAAGTGTGGGACATTAACAAGGGTCCAGTCCAATTTTCGTGCTGTCCACGGTGATATATCGAGGGCTGGAGCCGCGCGCCGCCACTGACGACACAACTCATTTACTTTTTTCACCAGATACCACCACAATACTGTAATTACCTTAGATAGACTCGACACTCGGGAGTTAAATCAGATTCGTTTGAGCTGATTTATTTGGTGTCCCTTTAAACGAATGTCCAGAATAAAAAAAAACATTAGCCATCTACCTAACAATTTTAATTGAAGTACTGGTAGAATATGTAAGTTTTGAAACTGTTTGTACAGCAATATGCAACTCACAATGTGTGAGTTAGCACGAAACTGTGCATACAACATGATTATCAGCTTGTACCAAGCCAATTCTACAGTTACGAATATTTAGCACTCCAACTATTCGA
Source organism: Maruca vitrata (assembly GCA_039566165.1). NCBI lineage: Eukaryota > Metazoa > Arthropoda > Insecta > Lepidoptera > Crambidae > Maruca > Maruca vitrata. Next base: position 10,398,352 of record CM076914.1, on the reverse strand, counting down.
ACGCTTACATAATATCGTAGGTGTTGTGAAAATGAAAAATAATCCAGACAAAAACGAGACAATGGAACCCTAAAGTCAAAATTCCTCGACAACATTTTGGAATCTCGCTCAACAATTTCAATGAAAGTAATTCCGATAATTTGGACGGAATCAGAGCGAGCTCCAAAATAATAAAAAAAAATGCTTGTAAAAGTATGAAGTAAAGTGGCGGAAAGTTTGAAGGCGCGCGGCGCCGACAAGCCCGAACCCCAGCCACGTTTTAAAAATTCAGTATGTACCCGCTCGCTTCGCTTGCATTTTTCGAGAGTACTAAAGTCTGCTTCGTTTATATTAAAGACCTCTATCTATTCGTTTTATCCGCCACGAAGTGTGCTTTCACTCTCGTTGCCTCTTCATTCCACCGCAGACCCCGTCTTCTGCTACATTTCCTGGAAAATGAATGGATCCCGCCGTTTTTGCAAGATGAAATAAGAGTAGGTATGTCATACACTTATATAACACACAGTTACACTTGTAAGGTAATAATAAAACGTAGTGATTATATTCTCTTTGGTAATAATGTAAGATTAACACTAACCTATAAAGAAAACCCAATGACTTAAGTCTTCACAAAATTCCTTCAACAAAAAAATAAAATAAACAAATCTATGCATATAATAAAAATGTGACGGATCAGTGTCCGTACATTAATCTTCATCAGACCACAAGCCCCCAATGCTGGGGCACGGGCCTACCCTAAACTAGGGCGGTCAGCCCTTAGTCAACCACCCTTGCCAAGTGCGGGTTGGTCGGCTACACAACCTTAGCATATCTTTGTAGGTGTGCAGGTTCCCTTGCGATGTTTTCCTTCACCGTTAAAACGTCGAATAATCGTACATGTAAATTTAAAATTTGAAAAAACAAAAGGTGGCGGGGTTTAGACCGCCTACCTCTCGCTTGGCAATTTAAACGACCTTAACAGCGTGTTCACACCTAGCGATTTCGACACCTAACGAGAATCGCCGCGATTACGCCGCGATTTTGCGCGGTTACGCCTCATCCAACCTACCCGCTTAGCGCATGCGCCGCATTCTACAGCGCAGGTCCGTTCATGTTCGAAATATGAACGCACCACGCTGCGAAATCGCGGCGGAACCGCGGCGATATCGCGTATTTAATTGCGGCGATATCGCGGCGAAATCGAGGTGATTTCTACAGCGCAGGTCCGTTCATGTTCGAAATATGAACGCAGTACGCGGCGAAATCGCCGCGAGCTCGCGGCGATACGGTCGCGATCGAAATCGCTAGGTGTGAACAGGCACTAAATTTTTTTTTTATAACCACTCGGCCATAAATGCTTTTTGGGACGCTGTACATGGCTGATGATACATGGTCATGAAAAAATATATTATAGGAGACCTTTGCAAAAGCAATACACTGTTTTTTTTTACAAGCTTTTATTAACTTGAAATGTATGTTTGTTCGGGTGAAATCTTATAACTCAATTTTAAGGCTTGATCGATTCGTCTTGACGAGAACTTTGGTTGGTTGAACCCTGGCTGGCGGTTCCAAGAGTCGTGGGTTCGATTCCCACGCGGGACAAACATTTGTGTGATGAACATCGGTGTTTGTTCCGTGTCAATACATACTTAATACATACTTGAATACATAATTACACCCAGTGATTATGTATTTAAAAAATATATATGTATGTATATCAATCTCTGACGCCTATAGTACAAGCTCTGCTTAGTTTGGGGTCAGATGACCGTGTGTGGAAATGTCCCAGATATTAATTTATTTATTTGGTGGTAGATGGCAGCCATCAAGGTCTGATGATGGAGCTGGAAGATGGCTATGGGAACTCAGTAATTAAACTATACAACCCTATCGTGTTTGTGCTCGTTTGATCCGTCTTGACGAGTGGGTACTTTGGTGGTAGATGGCAGCTATCGGGGTCTGATGATGGAGCTGGAAGATGGCTATGGGACTAGCCATCTTACTAAAAAGTTAAAAAACAAATATTTGAGAAAAAAAACTTTTTTATAACAAGCTTTTATTGTTTGCTAACATAACGAAGTAAAAAGCTGTAAATAGTTTAAATTTGATAAGAATAATTATGTTACGATTCACCACAGACAGAAAAGCGACACACTTTCACAAATAAATAAAGTTCCAACTTACATACTATAACAGGACCATTCTTAACCCTTAACCGGTATCAGGGGTCAAAATTTACCCCATTGCAACATATTTCATAACATAACTTTGCAATTTTATTTCCTACACTCCGGCGCATCTAGCTAATCTCATTACGTCGCGGGTTGCAGCGGGCGACGGACTTTGGTGGCTCTAACATTACTGGGAACAGAGGTACATACCCTGTAGGGGTGAAAAATCACCCCCGACATCAAGTATAGCGATTTACATGGACACTATATTGAGAACGTTTTTTTTATTTTTTCAATAAATAACCATAGTCATGGTTGGTTTTTTGAATGAGGATCAAATCACACAATTATTGGAAGACGAGGATCATGAATCTGGTCCAGAAACTATTCCTGAAACCACAACATCAGCTGTTTGTGACAACAAAGACATTAGTGATTGCGAGGAACCAGAAGTAGCTAGCTGTTCTGAAGAGAGTGTCTTAGAAACAGACTCGGATTCCTACCAAAAAGTGCGGTAAATGTTCTCTTTTCATATGTAAAGATCATACTGCAAAAGCCATTACATGTACCAAATGTTAAGTATTTTGTAGTGTATAATTTTCTCACTTCATAGCAATTTCGTTTATCTTGTAATTTTTTTTATATTTGATTGATCTCATTCAAGGTGTCTTTTTTTGTTATAACTATTATATAAGAAAACAGTGTAAAGCGTTATTTTGCCATAATTATTAGATTTTTATAGAATTTTGGACTACCAAACTTGACTCTTAAAAAATAGTGTTAAAAAATTAATAAGTTAAAAAATGTTTAAAAATAAGTTCTTTTTTTGTTTAAAAGTTTAATAAAAAATGTTTGTACCTTAGATTAAAAGTGGTTTTACTATATAAAAGTAAATAGTAGTATAATTAAAGAAAAAAACATTATTTATACCTATTTTTAGAAGTGGGGTCATACTTTACCCCTGATACCAAATAGTTTGCCCTTTTTTGCGAATCCAGTTAAGGGTTAAAAATTAAGTTTCTTAATTTCATAGACGAAGACAAATAAAATTTTATATTATCTTATCTATCTTTAAAAAAAAAAAGAAGCTGTATAACATGCTTCTCTTAACCTACCTAGAAGGAGTGATATAACAAAAAAAAATGTCATCATCCTGTCTCTCGTTACTTGTTTGTAGTCTATGCTATGATTGTAACTGACTGTTATTAGTTATTTTTGTTTATGTACACATTTTGTGGTGTAATAACGAAATATAAATGATATTATCACAAATTTCATTGTAAAATCTATAAATTTAGAAAAATGGACGACAACACACCTATACTTGTTGCTCGGAAACCCTTAAAAACAGAGTTCAAAAATCTTAATAATATACCTATAACCTGCAATAACGTGAGTATACTCAAAATAATGATCTAAAATCTGTTTAAATATCCGTTAATTTTGTTATTATTTTTATTATCATATTGAAAACCTTTTTCAGTTTACTGTCGGGCGTGGATTAAATAACTCCATGGTTGTGCCATTCCTAGCAATATCCAGAAACCATTGCATATTTACAAAAGTAGACGATGACTGGTTCATAGAAGATAATAGCACGTTTGGTATATCAGTCAATGGAACTGTGGTGGGCAAAGGTAAACGGAAAAAACTGAATCATGAAGATATTATTCTATTGGAACCATCAGAAGAATTTGTATATCAATTTAAAAATGAATCTGTTGCATGTGAAGATTTTGAAGTACCATGTAAACGAATCAAACTTGAAAAGACGCATTCCGAAGACATAATCAATGATGTGAAATTAAAATTTGAAGCTTCTCAAAACTATGAAATTAAACATATTGAGGCGAAGATCCAGAAAACAAAGCATATGCAAGAAACTTCCCGTGTGTTAAAGGAACAGCTACAATTAGATATGGACCGAAAAATGAAAAAGCTGCAAAGTGAGTTTGCATTGCAAATTGAAAATTTGAAGGGAGAAAAGCAAGAGGTAGAAAAACAGAAAATTTCACTAATGGCCGAAAGAGATAAACAGCTTGCCACAATACAGGAAGATATGGAAGGCAGGATATTAGAGCTAAAGGTAATAAATAAATGTACAATAATGTGTTGAGAACAAATTCTACGAATGTCTCTGATTTCGGTGTGCCTTACTGTAAAGGCCTCCTCCAACTCTTTCCAGTGTTTCCTGTCCTCCGATACTTGTGTCCAGTGAGCTCCTATAGTGAGTTTCAGGTCATCCTCCCATCTTTTTGCTTTACATCCTCTATTTCTGACTCCATACCTTGGTTAGTAAACTGTCACCAGTTTGTTCCATTTCTCTTTTTTGCATTGTAACATATGCCTAGTCCACCTCTGTTATAGTTGAGAGTTTGATAATATGTGATATTATGTCTGTTGGTTTGCTTTTCTGATGTATATCTGCACTTCTAATTCTATCTTGTACTTTTAAATCAAGCTTGCTTATTTACATACCTTTCTAATCATATCTTTAACTAGATTGCCTTAAATATTTCACAGTTTTGTCCACATTATTTCCCCATGTAATACATATTCCCCATATGAATGAAATTATGGAATAGAGATAAACTTATAGAAAAGCACATTTACACCAATGTTTCAATGAAAAGGCCAAGTGTGAAAATAGCACAGATAAAGTTCACTAATAGTATAATAGAAATCTATCTATCTGGCTAAGCCAATAATCCAATAGGATTATTACTGACTTGCCTGGTACCAAGAGTTGATTTGAATTCCAAAGGTTTGATACCTACCTGGGTCAAATATTTACATGATAAACATCTGTGGTTGTTCTGTCTCTGGGTTGTATATTTGTGTATCTACTGTTGATTCTGTTATCCATAACACAAGTGCTTGAGCTACTCACTATGGGTTCAGATAAATGTATGTGATGTTTTGTTATATTTATTTATTGCTGCATTTATATTATCTTATGTTTCTGAGCCTATATCAGGTTCAACACATATACCAGATCCAATATAGGTAAATATTTTTGCCTGTATGCCAATAAATGCATAATAGTAACATTTCATGTTGAAAAATATGCCTCCCTGGTTATTTTTGTATTAAAATGCTCAAAATTGATTTTTTTTTGATTACAGAATCAGATAGCGGAACACAATAAAATCGAAAATGAACTTTTGAAAGATAATGAAAACCTCAGAAATAAGCTGGAACAGGAGCGTGAAGGCTTCTTAGCAGAGCTGAGCAGAGAGAGTTCGTCTAAGCAAGACATGTTGGACAAGCTGAATATCAAGCTTGCAGAACAAGAGGAGATTCGTAAAAGGGAAAAGGAAGAACTGGAACAAGTCCTGCGAAAAGAAACTGAACAACTTATATTAGCCAAGGAAAAGGTATCTGCATATTATTTACATTTTATAATCAGGTTCATGTTTGTTTGAGTCAAATCTGGTAATTGAATTTGATTTGAACCAATTACAATATTAAAATCATTGGGCATGTGGAACTTCTTTCTAGTCATTAGAAAGCTGAAAATGTGACAGTTTAAAGTCGTAAGGCCCAGAAAACCAGACACAATAGAAAATTCTTGTGTCTGTCTAGTGTGAAGACATTGGGCCTCACAAGGTTAATGTTCATTCTAGTTTAACATCATTCGTTCACACAACATTTGATTGGGTATAATGGAAACTGATTAATTATCATTTACTTATATTTAATTAACATTTAATCGTGCACCAAACAATCTTTTTTGTCTGTTCATTGCCCTATATTAAATTTATGAGAAGTGTGATAGAATGGTAGCTAAACTAAAAAACGAATTCTTCTAATACATTATAATCTTTATCAATCCTTATTGCCTAACATAAAAAAATACATTATTTGTGTAGGAATTGAGAGAATTAGAAAAGCAAAAGAATCAAAGGGAAATGGAGTTGGAAGAAGAACTGAACACTATAAAGGTGAATCTACAGCTGCAAGTACAAGAAGCTGAGCAGGAAAGAATGAGAGCTCGGGAACTGCTCAGCGCTCAGGTGGAGGAGCAGCGGAAGCTCACCGACGAGGAGAAGGTCAAGCGGGAACAGCTTGTGAGTCCTATCAAAAGATATAAAGGTTATCGTGAGATAGGATGTATCATTGTCTATGTAACTAAGGAACTGTTTCTTAGTACCTTCGCTTTTGCTTTGGCACAGGGTAGTTTTAACCATGGGCCTATTCTATTCAGACACAGACTATTCATAGGTCCTTTAAAATTTCCCTATGTCTTTACAAAAACTAAGGATCCTATAAGCATTTGAAATTTCCACCCCACGCAAAATAGGCGCTTTGACGTCGAGTTGCGAATACCAGCCTGTTGCACCAATACCAATACCAAGCATTTGAAATAAATTAATAATAATTAGTAATTTTACAGATTAAACTCGCGTGTATTCTTACATCTCATTATAATCATGGTCTTGCCTGTGACCACGAGTGTTGTAAAGACCTTGAAACTTCGGATCTCTAAATAATATGTTTAGAATAACAACGAGTTTAATCTGTAAAATTAATTATTTTAGTTGTATGTAGTGTTCACACAAATAATAGAAAATACTATCCTATAAGCAACCATTATGTATATTGTAATTTCCCTAGGTACTAGAGAGAGAGGAAATACAAAAGAAATTAGCTGAAGCCCAACTAACCGCTGAGCAATCAATAGAACAACTTAAGGTATGCACCTATAATGTTTTACATTATATACCTTGTTATACCAAAGCCGCTCTAAGTTGGCCGATTTGACACATGTCAGACTGACTGCACTAGTGAGGGACAACGGTATGTAATGCCGAAGTATATAAGTAACAGTTATTTCCACTTTATAACCAAGCAAAGTCTTATTATAACATTTTTTTATTAATAACATTTATTCACATCCAGAAGATTGAATTGAAGTTTCTTATCTAAAAATATATTTATTTTTAAAATACAATACTTAATAAATCCTTCATCCTCTTTTTAAAAAATACCTGGTGAGTATTACCCATTACGTCACTATGAAAACGTGTCAAACGGCGTAGCCTTGTAAAAGCGTAAATACAGAGTGGAAATGTTACGTTTTCTTTTTATAATTCAATTATTTTAACTAATAAAAGACAAATAATTAGATAATTAGGTGCAGTTGACATTTTGAAATAACGTCTTATTTTTAAAGTTGTTCTTTACGATTCGCTAAATATGTTCTTCTTAACAAGGATACATGCAAAATATAAAATAAAAAATGTCAAATCGGCCAACTTAGAGCGGCTTTGGTATAATGCAAGATATGAAATTGCTACATATTATGCTTTTATTGGTAATTTATGTTACAGTCTCGCGTTGTAGAAAGAGAAACCGAATTGGCAGCTTTGGCTGCAGAGAGAATCCAGAAGCAAGCGGACCAGTCCACACAAGTCATTACCTCCTTGCAAGAGCAACTCGAAAAGGTATAAGATGTTTAGTTGCGTTCTAGATACTTATTCGATCATTATCATCATCATCAGCAGCAGCCCATCGCAGTCCACTTCTGGACATAGTCGTCCCCAAATGGTCGCAACTCCTGTCTATTTTTGGCTACTCGCTTCCAGCTCCCATCAGCCGTCCTGCATCACCACCACTCCACCTGGTCTGAGGGCGTCCCCTACTAAGTTTGCTGAGAGGCCATATCCACTTTAGAACTCATTTATCCCGGTAATTGTCGGTTCTACGGCTGATGTGACCAGCCCATTCCCATTTCAGTTTGCAGTTTGCATTTTTGATTCGATCCCGTAGAGAAACATCGAGCAGTCTTTCGATTCTCTTATTCGGTTATCTACTATGAACAAAACGACTCGACCCAAATTCCTCGTATTATTTTCTTCGGTGTTTGTCTCGTTAAAGACGAAAAGTGAAATTTTAGTGGTTAAGAGATGTGACGTTATCAGGTATGGTTTGCCGAATGAAAATGATTATTAAATCTAAAGAAGCTCTACGCCCTAAATAATCAAGCGGTTCGAGTGTACTTTCGAGTTTCGTTTATTCCTTTCGTAAAACTGGTATGTATTGAATTGAATAAAAAACGAATGCTCTTTTTTCTAACTGACTTACGATGATGGCCCGGAGTAGCCTCGTCATCATCACCTGTCTTGCGATGGAGCGGACGACTCTCACCCCTAACAAAAAAAAACTGCACAGTGCACATAACTTTTTTACTTCTAAGATAGAATCACTTTACTGCGGGAAAATATCCACGGTGTATATTGATGTAACACGATGACGGCAAGGGAGTAGTGAGTAGAATTAAACAATGGAGAATGTTCATGATTGTAGATAATTAGGTATCTTTGAAGTATATGATAATCTGAATAGACATGTGTAATTAGTTTCGACATACAACCAAAATTTAAAAAGTTATACATGGGTCGTTCTACTTTTTAGTGCAGGTTTTTATGACTTTAATAAACCGTTAAATTTTGATATTTATCGTACATTTAAATCTATACTTATATCTGAATCAAATAATGATCTGCAATAGGATGTGTGTTTTACTGTTGTTATCTTTTTATTTCAACGTTTTGTAGTCTTCGATTTCAAAATTATACAATTTTGTTACGTCCCTAAAGGTAGTATTTTTTGTACTGTATTTTTGGGACACAGTGGGTGTTACCGGTAAAAAGTATGAATAATATATTTCTAAACAAAACTGCATAGTACGGTCCGCACACTGTTGCTGTCTATTTTACATTGATGTGTAATTTTTTTTTATTTATAAATTTACCTTAATAATTTAATATTTTCTACGGGGGACAAAAATACCTGCACTAAAAAGTGGAATGACCCACATGTTTAAAGTTCTGATCATTTGCACTTTTCATACAAAATGAACGTCGTGCGTGATATGACATACATTGCAAAAAAACTTTTTCGTAATTTTACGTTCTAGAATATAAATACGTGGAATCCATCCATTCGCTCGTGTGTGCCCAGGTGAAATCCCAACTGGAGAGCGTGGAGAGCGAGAAGCAGAACCTGCTGGAGAGCATAGTGGAGGAGGGCGGCGCGGCGGCGGGGCGGGCGGGGCGCGCGGCGCTGGCGGCGGTGGGCGCGGTGCTGGAGAGCGAGCTGCAGTGCGCCGTCTGCGCCGAGCTGTTCGTGGCCGCCACCACGCTCGCCTGCGCGCACACCTTCTGCAAGTACTGCATCACCATGTGGAAGAAGAAGAAGAAGGACTGCCCCATATGCAGGTGACCCATATTCAAAAATCGAAATCAAAAAGTTTTTATTGGAACATTAAGAGTACTTTACAAAATAGGATGTTCGATAACAACTGCGGTAGTTCAAAAAACTGTGGTGCAGGTGCTAACGCCTACGTTTGAGGAAGAAGGTATGAATGGTTGTTCGTATAATAATAAAAATAAAAAATTTAAAAAAATACTTCAGGCCTTCAGGGTGAGTGCGATAGGCTCAATCTATTTATTGTGTTGTATTATCCTCCCGTCCGGCGGACTGTGCGGGTCGGAGTTGGCCAACTCGGACCCGCACAGCTCAATACCAATGCGAGACGCCTTGTCTCGTTATTGCCGCAGCAGTGGTCTCCTTTTTCACGGCTTTCAGGGTGAGTGCGACAGGCTCAACAGGGTCTATTGTGCCTGTCGACCTCATATGTGTCAATGTGAGTCAAGAGCGGTCCGTGTTTGGCGGGCCTTAGATGCGGCGAGATGGTCTGCGGTCCGTATCGATCGTCCGGAGGCCCTTAGCCTTAAGCCTTAATCAATAAATGTAATAAAAACTAGTGCGAGACACTTCACTTGAGTTCCAACTGACTTGTTTATATGTATCTATTGTATCTTTGTTTCTCTTCTTTCTAAACTTTACTTTTCTTTTGTAGATACGAATGTATAGAAAAATATTTCATATAAAAATATCTGCATTTGTTTTGCTTTTCAGAACACCAATCACATCAGAATGCAAAAGTTTAGTTCTAGATTCATTTATCGATAAAATGGTACAAAATTTGACAGAAGAAATGAAAATAAAAAGGCAAGATATGCTCAAAGCGAGAGAAGGTGGGTTTACTTACATTTACTTATAATATGTTTTAAAATATTTTAGTTTTTGTTTTCATCCATCATAAATGTGGTTTGTGAACAATGCAGCTTCATACTATGATAAAATTATTCTTACTATACTCACATAGAAATTATCTTTATTATTGAAAATTATATGAATAATACATACCCAAATAGAATTATTAATACTACTATACTTATTGATATAAATATTTATATTTACTGAGAACGATCCAGACATCAACAGGAAAATCACAGATTAATAGAAGATCTACAAAATATTGTAAAGACAAGAAGGAGATGTTAAGTGTATTGAGGCATATGGGTACGCCTATGCACATTATTTATCAAATAGGGTAGTTTTATGAAGCTGTATTGTTTGCAGAACTCGAGTCCGACCTAGCGCGGCGGGCGAGCGCGGGGACCAGTCGGTATGCCTCCTTTTTTTGTTCATTATCATCAAACTCACCTGGATTATTACATTCATACCGCTGAGTACTGAAATGGTTATCAGATATTTGGGCGCTGACTTGCCGATTAGGTAGGCTTCAAATTCATAACTGCCATACAAAAAATTTATGAGGCATCGCTCAAACTGTCAAATATTAAATTCAGTATTCCGCGGTTAGTCAAATAAAAATCAAAATTCTTTATTTTTTTATAAATAGGGTAGGTTACAGTAGCATGTGAGAAAAATACTGTTGGTACTTGGAAAGACCCGAAGACCACGAAGTTGATTTTTTGTACCTAAATCTGAAATAAGAACAAAGTAAACTTTATACCTATAAGAATAGTTATGTTAATACCTTTATTACGCAAGTTTCATAATTGAAATTATTTTTATTTCAACATTGCAGTGTTAACACAATTAATAGATAATATAATTTAAGGAGGTTCCAAATCTCTAATATTCTCTAATACCAACCAATATGACGTAGTTGGTGGTGGAAATCTTATCTCTAATGAGGTGTGTAATATTAAAAAGTGAGATGTGTAAATAAGTAAACGGTCCCTTACTAATCGGTTACTTTTACTTAGGTATACGTATACACATCTCGTCTCTTTATCTGTAATTTGCAGATAAATAGCTATTGTATTATTAATGTACTTTGTTTAGTGTGAACTATATACTATAGTGAGTGTTTGTTTCATAGCGGAAGTAACAGCTATGACGACTCCGAAGCCAACAGCGAGTCCGAGCTCGGCGAGGAGGGGGAGGAGGAGGAGAGGTGACCATTTATATTATTTATATAAATAAAATATATAAATATAACTTAACTTCAACATGATGACATTGTTAGGACCTGTACACCTATGAAGAAATTCTAAGGTTGTGTAGACCAACCCGTACCTGGCCAGCGTGGTTGACTAAGACCTAATCCTAAGACCCTAGTTTAGGGTAGGCCCGTGCCCCAGCAGTGGGGATGTATATGTGCTGATGATGATATATAAATACCACATGACTTAAATAGCTCAGATTCCTAAGTAATTTGTTACTGATATATATGAAAACACAAATATAATGAGGGAATAGAACCTTTAAACGGTGGCATATCGTCCATTTTAACGAATTTAGCTATTGTATCTTTATAGTCGTAAAGATTACCAGAAACTAAAACCAATAATTGTGTGTATAATATTTTTTAATTGTTTATTTTACTAGCGACGAATACGATTCCTACACGTACCACCGCCGCCGATACTACGCCGATAGCGACAGTGGATCTGACGAATTTGACTATGGCTATTACTGAACGGCCTCACATGTTGTCGACGCCGCCGGCCCCATTTTCGTATCGGATTATACAGGTATATACTATCTGTTAAAATATATAGGCACTTACCAGAAAAAACTACGCCTAGGTACCTACATTTTCTCGAAAGAATTAGTCATTTTTTTAACTCATAACTTTTGTTTGGATGATGCTACATACTTAGTTAAAATTTAATAACAATAATAATAAGATGTGTGCGTGCGTGTAGGGTTATAATAAGCTTGGCCATACATAACATCTGATAATAACTTTTTGACAATGCTTGCCAAGTGGTCTTGACCACGTCTTGGCTACATTTTATATAAAAATGTTTTTGGGAGGATTTGTTACACCGTTGCCATTTATTATTTGGTTCTTGCAGAGCGGTACGGCTGTGATAATGGTTAGCGAAAGGGATACGTCGCGGGAAAATACTTCGACTTCGAGATTTGCTACGGTATCTATGGTCTCGAGTTCGGCCGCTACGAGCACGTCTACGGCGACTACGGTTGCGACGAGCACAACAACGGCGGCTACAAGCACGTCTACGGTAGCTACGAGCATAGCTACAGTGGCTACGAGCACGGCTACGGTGACTACGAGCACGGCTACTGTGGCTACAAATGCGACGCCGCGGTAGATCCCGCGTACAGTCCGTGACATTGCTTAATGTTCCATAAACGTGCCTCCCCCTTCTTTCTTATAGTAAACGTAAGAACTCCTGAGTTGGACTAATAAAACGTGCAAAAGGGACAGCTCAAATCATTTTTTTCTCGTTTATATCCTGCTTGGTCATCCGTTATGCGTTTATCGATGGCAATAAGTCTTCTTAGGCAAGATGTTTCAACTTTGTTAGGTCACTTATTACAGTTTTTATCACACACCACAACACAACATACTTGTAAATTGAGGTGACGGGACGTGAACTTAGCATTCCTGTGACAAACGTCTTATATTAATTATCTGCCAGGAGTGTTTGGGTTTACTATGGGAATGCGGTGCATGCATATATTGGGTATTTAGTATACACCGTGAAATTTTAGTGGTTGTTTTCCCGCAGCAAAATGATTCTATCTTAGTAGCACAATAGATTTGTGCAGTTATTTTTTTTTAAATCAATAAATGCCGGTTTTACGAAAGGTATAACCGAAACTCTAAAGTACATTCTAACCGCTTTATTACTTAGGGTGTATTGTATATATGTAGCTTCTTTAGCTTTAAGCATCGATTTTATACGGCAAGCAGTACCTGATTACGTAACATCTGAAAAAACAACGATAGCTTCTCTCGTTTTCGAGTTGGAAAATTAATATTTTGAAAATTTGAAAAAAAAATTTTTTTTTTCTAGGAATAATTTGCATGATTCGATAGTATTACTAAAGGCAAATCGTTCTGCCACGGGAAAACAACCACTCAAATTTCACGGTGTATAATATGAATGTCGTAATTTTAATTTACAAAACATAATGTTTATTTTTAAATATGTTTTAAATCGTCAAAGAGAGATATGCTGTCCGCCGATAAGAAAACATATCCAAGTATAAAGTTAATTATGACTTATGCCCACAAAGACATTTTATTGAATTATTAAAGTTCCTTAGTTATTGTACCGAATTCATTAAAAGATATGTATAGTTTAAATTATCCTTTTGTCTAGGAATTTTATGCAAATAATCAGATACTATACAATTTTCAGTCCTGTGGGCCTACCATGAGTTGGCTATCGAAAACTTACTTACGTTAAAAACCTATCGAGTTGTTTTTTTCATACGGCCGATTTTAGTTCTTCGCGTAACCACCAGCGGCGCTGTACAAGTTTTTCATTGACATATTTACGTAGGCGATATCGAGTGCGTAAGTTTTAAACTCATGGTAGCCCCACAGGTCAGAGAATACCTAATTTAGTTACTGTAATTCTTCTTTTTGATGACTAAGTACATGGATCTGGCCTGCGAATGCTGTGTGCCCTGTATTGCGACCTATTTATTCCAGTCAGTTTAATGAATGGAATCGACTAACTTCGTGTTCGCTATGGTTGTGGAATCATACAGACTGATATAACCCATCCATCATATATGTAAATTTTAAAAAGAACTGTAGTAATAACAGCTCTTTATCATTTAGCTACCGGTGGCCATTTTTAAACAGACTTTAATTAAGAGGTCGTAATACGCCCCCTGTTCCGTTTATCGGGCAACTTGCTTACTTGTAAGTGACTTAATATGTGCTACAGATGTCGCCACTCGCTTGGCCAATTACTGGGCTTGACAAATTTGATTTTACCCTTTATTCTCATCGAGTCCCTTCGAGTTTGCCATCAGAGTGGTGATTGGGAATAAAAGTTGTGTTTACCACACCGGTTTTAATTACTTACTAGTTTTAAAAAAAATTGTAAAGCATTTCCATTATTAAACTTATAATTTATTTGAAATAAAACTAATTTTACGGATTAAACTCGCATGTATTGTTATTCTAAACATATTATTTAGAGATCCAATGTTACAAGCTTTTTAATTTATTGCTCATGATATCCAATTAGTATTTATTTCAATTTCCATTGATATGTCCAACACGAAATGTAAATATACCTTGTAGTATATATCTTGTAGGTTCTATAATGAAGAGGGCACATGGGAACAAAGGGTTTTACAGTAAAAAGCTAATTTTTCTGGACTTCATTGGTAGACATAGATTCGCATTTTTGTAAATAAGGTTCAAGTTCTTAGCGTACTGCACGCAGCTGCAGGCGCCCTATGTTTACGACATTAGGTACTGCTTTTTAAAATTATAGATATCATAGTAAGTATGTAATACGAAAAAGACATTTTCAAATTCGACGTTTTCGGCGTCAGTAAAATGATTCTGCAAAAATGTATAATGTACATAACTTTGCTATGAACAACACTGTTCTATATCTACCTGTCTCAATGAGTCTGGTGGAAACATATATCCTAATTAAATGTTATACTACTTTCCTACTATCTGTAGACAGATAAGATTGTCGTCCGTTTATTTACGTCAAACACGCAACCTGTTTACTGTTACAAAGAAGGTTCAATGAAAAAATAAATGTTTTACCTACTCTTTGTATGATGTGGTTTGATTTATCTTCAATTTCGTCAATGTTGGAATATAGGGTATTTTAATTTTTATTTTATTTTGATATAGTTGGATGGACCACACGAACACAAAGACACTGTTGAAATTGAAAGTTTAACTTTGATATCTCGATAACTTGACGAGACATTACAATTTTAATTGCCCATTATTTGGGCGAGCTCATAAACGCACCATACAAACTGTATTTTGTATGCAGCGCCTAGAAAGTTTGTTCGGCAGGTTCATGATGAAAGATGTTATTAACTAGTAACATCTTTCATTATCAACAGAACTCTGTTATTTATAAGATGACATCGAAATTTTAAATTATTTTCGCAAATTTTAAATAGACTTGCCCACCCAACTTTAAATGTCATGCTGTCTCATTTCACCAAAAATTTAAGTTTATATTTCATTAATAATATTGATTTACTTAAATCTATCTAAGTGTCATAAAAATGGTAAGATTAACAACCACAGTCAAATACCCTATTACGGAATAGTACCTACCTATGATGCGTAAAAAAAATTTCGAAATAACTAGAAATCGAACTCAATTTAATAAGAAATACCTGACAGCAGGACTGAAAATGAAAAAATCTAGCTCCCTATTTCTCCACACTCATATCTCCTTTAGAGAAAGTAAAACATATTACTTAGAGGCGGGAACGAGATGTTCCCGTAGTACCTATTATTATTTATTATACTCATAATAAACGGGGCAAATGGCCTCCCCTAATTCACTACAGTCTACATTGTGTCGATCTGTGGATAGAAAGTGTTTTAGTTTACACCAGAAGAAAAATGTTGTCGAATATCGACATTCTACCACAAAAGCAAGAAGCAAGGGCGGATCACTAGTTTTTGATAAAACATAACTCGCATCTAGAGTTACCATCTCAAAAATTTGGCAGCCAGAACATAGCCCAGAAACCGAAGGCGGAAGACTTTAATTTTTTTAACCAGAGCTACAAATATAGCTCCACCCTCGCTTGACGACCTCTAAACTAAGTCTTATCTGGGGAAACAAGGGCTAAAGGCAACCCTACTCCCCATCTCTTTTATTTTTATCCATTGTAAGAGGTTTCAGGTAGATAGGTACTCCTTATCAAAAGGAGATATAGGTTAGCATATAGGCTATATAGGTACAAAATAACACACATATTCTGGTCGACAAAAATTAAGAATCGTGTATTCATGATAGCTTTTGTATTTACAATAAAGATAACAATCCATTTTTAAACAGGTATTTATTAAGCTGTAAAACACACGCCGACTTTTGGTCACGTGATTGTGCGTGACTCAAGCACGGATATCTTATAATCAATCAAATAAATCGATGAGGGCAAAAGACGGTTACCTATGACCGGTACTGCTAAGTCCCTTGTCAGATACAACCAATGCATATGACAAGAAATCATAGCTATAAACATTTTATAATAATAAATTATTAATATTAATATTCATCAATTATTCAAGAAATTTATAGAATGGGCCCTGAAAAGTAGGTACCTTATTACCTAAATATGAATGTGCGAAATGTCTACTATGTTTGGTACGAAACAAATAATTTTTACTACATATTATGCTATCCAGACTGGTTATAATTACTTTGAAGCATAATATGCTATATCACATATCTATACACATTCAATATGATAACCCATCACCAAGCGCAAACGAACATAACATTCCACGAAGTGCACTTAATTATTAATATGTTGTCGCGGGCAGGAAATTGAACTATCATTCATTACTAATAGGTTCATAATATCAATAATAAAGAAGTGTAAGTAAACTACTTAGTACAATATATTTGAACCACATGCCAACAAAAATATGTCTAAGGCATTTTATCTGCATTAGGTACCTACCTACATAAATGTTGCAAATGTCTGTATGTGAATATAAAGGCTATTATTATACTCCACAAAATATATCAACAATCACAGCAAAAACTACAACCAACAAGTCTCTGAATTAACTTAACTAATCGTCTTTCTTATGTGCACTACACATTTATATCCACATAACAAATTTAACTACACACCATAATACAATTATTACAATATATTTTTCTAATTATTATATTGTTTTGGTTTGAACTAGTCAAAAATTCGAAACTTGTAAAACTTAACTTATTTAGAAAATTATAAACAATTAAATAAATACTGTAAAGATATACAGTGCTGTATAATATATAATAGAAAATTTAATCTAGAAGTAAAGTTTTAAATATAAATGTAGGTATTAGTTAATATACAGAATTGTAAAGCTGAAAATTTGTTTGAATTTTACTATTTATTACTTTGCAAAATTGGTACTAAATTGGTACCACTTTTGATGATTTGATAGAAGTCTATTGGAAAATTAATATTTTTAATGCACTTATAGCTCTGAGTGATTTAGAATTTAATACTTTACAAACATAAATAATTTGATAAATACATGTTATTTGGAATAAGTTAATCATTCTTTTTATCTCCAGTTTGTTGCTCTGACTCTGTAATAGCTGGAGTGCCATTTTTAGCTAGTTTCTGCTGTTCTTCCATTTCCCCTGAGAAACCAAACTCATTGACTCGCTTATGGTCCACCTTGTAGATCCAGCGTTGGTATAAGAAGATGAAGAAAACAATATCTGAAAAAAAAAATTGCAATGGAGTCACTTCAACCATATTGTACATTATCAAATTCTAAAATGTCTAAAAATAATGGACATCCATTATTTTTGTGCATCTATTTATATGAAAAGATAGTAATAGAATGATGAGTGTTGGTAATGGTAGGTTCAAAGAATAATAAAATCATACTTACCATCTCTGAAGCATCCCAAGCGATACATGGTCGGCATTTTGATGACAAATGCAAATATATCATCAATAAATGTATTCAGGAACTTGTATGTCATCATACGCCATGGGAGGTGGGCAACAGATTTGAGTTTATAGTTTATAAAGAGCTGTGGAGTCATCATAATAAAACCAAATGTAAGCAAGTATCCATACATCATATTTAGAACAAACGAATACCAGCCTTTGTGCTCTTGGTACAGCAAGGAATACACTCCATATCCCACTAGAAGTGGGAAACATGCCCAGCTCAAGTAACGGAATGCCAGCATGTCATACTGTTTAGTGCTAGATTCTACATATGATCCTTTATCAGTAAATGAGAGCTTAGGAATCCCAAATATACGCTCCTCTCTATTTATTTTAACATCCATTACCTTATTAATTTTCCAAATTTCAATAAGTAAGCCGATGAAACAAGAAATTCTAACCATGACATTTGTTTCATTGTCCAGTACATAAAGCAGCACAACTGTGGATTGGAATACATTGAAGAATACTGATCTTACAGATAGACCTTCCAATGACTGCCTATTATTCCAGAACTGAATGTCATTCTTGAATGCTAATAGTTCAAATATAGAGTGAAGTACAGACACAGATATTGTCAGTCCTAGTAAGTATGGTGACGTATCCAAAAGCAGTTCCTTAACAGTATCCTGCTCTTCATCTTGCTCTTCCGCACCCAGAGCAGAGAACATATTCAGTTTGTCTCTCATCGCTTGAGCTGTGTACAACTGCCATTTGAAAAGACTTAGTGGCTGATATGTTATCTCTAGTTTAAGGTTTGTAACAGAATTATTTATGGGTGTATAATCCCTCATCATATTCCAGTAGTCATTAAGAAAAACTGCAGGTTTGTACTGTTTACCATCAGGTAAAAATAAAATGAATTCATCTAGTGGTGGAGGTACACTTCCTTGCATCCAATTAGTTTGGTCGGTCACTAAATTAATTGTCAAATTAGGGTGCCAGTGGGACACTATTTCCTCTTTCATGGTTTCTGCCTTTTTAATTTCTTCCAGTGATTTTTCAGTTTGGCCCGTCAATAGATTGTGTGTCTTAAGGTATTTCATTTTTTTATATTTATTTAACATTTTCTTGCCATAAGTAACATAGGGTCCCCCATAATTTTCTTTATCTCTAGGATCTGGTGATTTACCTGACTGTACCATATAAACATGTAAGTAAATTGATCCATTGTTTTTCAAAGAATTTGATGGTGTAATATTAGTTGAAAATGAAAATGTACCATCATGGTTGGGGCCACTATACCAATCACCATACACCAATCCAGGATGTTTCCATACCAAATTCCCTTCATCAAAACTGTTCATGACGCTTTTCTCCGATATATAACAAAACATGTCTAATACTGTCCCGTTGGCAAACATGTTTATAGCAGGAACGCGGGGACTTCCAGTGGAACTTACGACCTCAGGCTTTGGTGCAGAGGGTTGGCGGAACATTGAAGTAATGAAGTAAACAACTAAAGCTCTAATGATCAGTGACTTCGTAATGGCAAAAAATGACTCCATTTTTGTAGGCTGCATTCGCTGCCTCTGCTCATCGATTTGAGCATTGATCTGGAAAAAAGGTTATGTTACAAAAATAACAAAGCTCAGTCCTATAAATACAGGATTTAACATTATATCAAATCAAGTTAATATTAGATGTAAATTGAAGACTGCTAGAGTTTTAAATCCTAGAAAAGATAAATTTAGTACAAGATGATAAAATAACTTACATCGACATTGTCATCTGTCCCATTAGGTTCAGCTACATTGTCACTCGGAACTAATCTATTATTTTCATCCCCAGCTTCTTCGCTAACGTTAGACATAACGGCAAAATGTGATTATTGCTCTAATCTGAAAATTTTACTGCTGCACAAAATTAAGAATGACAAACGATATACCTTCGACAGACAATCGTTGCCGTTCACTGATTAATGAAATGACTGAGTAACTGACTGACTGTCTGTACACAGACTATATAATATTTTATGTTTTTTTTTCTATGGATGTTTTCCACTTCTCTTTGTCCATGGTTGATGTTTATGTATATGTATGTTAAGCGATATGGGATTCAATATTTTACGCTAATATAGATTTATTTTTATGTTATTATTTTCATTGTTTTTATTCTACGCCTTTAATATAATAGATACTTAAGATTTGCTGGGCTTGTGGGACGAGTGATGTCAACCAATCATCAATATTATTAAAAGAATGAGAATTAGAGGAAGAAAGTATCTAATGCAAGTTAAACTGGATCGAACCATCTATCAGATGTGGTGGTGTGGTGCGAAAGCTGTTATGATACATACATACATACATAAGATCACGCCTTTTTCCCAGAGGGGTAGGCAGAGATCACTTGCAGCGATCCACTTTTCACCTCTGTGGAAAACGTGACGTGACGGGTTGTGGATCACGTCGCCGCCATTCTGCCTTGTGCATTGTTTTAACAAGACCATTGCGTTCCCACGAGTAGCAAGTATAGGTATATGACGGGGGAAGGAAATGGGGAGGAAGGATACTATCGCCTCGGATGATTTGGACTGAGTCGATAGTAGCTCGAGGAGCCGGGGTCGCTTACCCGTATACTGTTCACCAGCCACCGGACAGATAGTTGTGACTGGTTACTGGTATCCCCTGACTACTTTTATGATTTGTTTTTTTAATATATGAGTGATTCTTCCGTTTCGTCCAAATCTCAAAGATTCTGAGAAAAAAAAATTTTTAGTCGATTATACAAAAAAAGTTGCATATAATCATTCATGTACCTTTTAAGTATAGATTATCAGTAAAGGCCTTCATGAAAAGACTTGAATTGTCAAGAAAATAGATGGAATGTAATGAGCCCACGGAAGGTAATGAAATAAGTACGGAAGGTAATGATTGAATTTGGAAGGTAATGAAATAAAATTAAATATGACGGAAGTTTAATGATTTTGTATGGAAAGTAATGAACAATCAGAAGATGAAATCTTTTACGTACCTATAACTTGGGTAGGTATATGATTTTAAATATTTTTGGACTATAAATAAAAGACGTGGGTGTGTAATCGAACTTTTGTTTTATTAATTACATGTGTTATTCATGAACGAATATAAAGTAATGGAAAAAATATCAAAAAGGAATGAAATATTCAAGCGCACCCCATATGAATATGGGAATAAGCGTTAGAAGGATGATGAATAAAAATAAAAAACTAAAAAAAAAACAACACAAAAACCTTCTAGATTAAAAACTTTGTTAAAAAATCAACTAAGTAGGCTGATCATGAAAAATACAAATTAGAGAAGGAGAAAGAAAAGAGGAAATACTTTGTAAAGAAGAAAAAAAACATAAGTATAACAGAAGGCGAAGATGTTGAAAAATCTCCGAAAAATATTTAAATAAGCTGAAAGAGCAGAAAAAATTGCAAAGAATTTTAATAGATAACTCTCCACCCAGTAGTGAGACTGAGGAAATTATAAACATGCCAGATCCAATACACGACCCTCGTTACAAGAAGAATCCATATCAAGCCAAAGTACACCGAAGTCACATTTAGTGCATAAAACAACTATTACTTACTTCAAACGCAATGAGGAAGCTGCAATACAGATCTAAAAAGCAATAACAATTTTACAGAATGAAATTGACAAACTAATTTTTTTATTTATGGAGCGGAAATTACAAAAACTTAAGATTCAAGATAGCATAGAAAAGAAAGAAGATGAAGTCATAAAAGACATAAATAATGAGAAGGTACAAGAAGTGAAAAAGAAGCTTTTTTTTATTGAAACAGTTTGTCGAAGAGTATCAGAAAAATACAAAAGCCTTTCGAAAAAAGAGAATAGATCTTTTACTGGCGATATAATTGATAATTCGAAGCTCAAACAATATGGGATATTGTCAAATATTACTTTTGCTTCTTCGAAAAGAAAAAATCGTTTTTCCTGGCGCCATTTGACTGTTTTCATCTTCTTGTAGAAAATTTTCAATACTTTGTTCTAGTTTCGCAGTTTTATTATCTAGAGCCTCGAATTATCAGTTATATCTCCAGCAGAAGATCTTTTCTTTTTTTCGGAAGGCTTTTGTAATTTCTGATACACCTCGACAAACTGTTTCATGAAACAATAGCTTCCTTTTCACTACTTGTAACTTCTCATTATTTATGTCTTTTATGACTTCATTTACTTTCTTTTCTATGCTATCCTGAATCTTATCTTATTGTAACTTCCGTTCCATGAATAAATTTTTTCTTCAAATCGCTTTCTCTTTTTTTAGTTTGTCAATTATTCTGTAAAATTGTTATTGCTTTTTTAGATCTGATTGGCAGCTTCCTCATTGCGTTGGATTATTAGTTTTTTTATGCATTAAATGAGACTTCGGTGTACTTTGGCTTGATGTGAATTCTTCTTGTAACATAAGAGGGTCGCGTATTGTAGGATCTGGCGTGTTTATAATTTTCTCAGTCTCACTACTGAGTGCAAAGTTATCTTTTAAAATTCTTTGCAATATTTAATTTTTTCTTTGCAAAATAATCGAATATTTCACGAAAACTTCATTATTAATTAAGTACCTACTTACTCCGTTCGTTCAGTAGTTTTTCAGTTTATTGCGAACAGACAGAAAGGCAGACAGAAAGAAAGAAGCAGCGGGGAATTATTATTAACTAACAAGTACCTAGGTAGGTTACAAAATGCATAGATAGAATTTAAAGTAATTTCAATAATACTGACATATACTTACACAAGTTATAATTCGATATAATCAAAATAATAGAAGAAAAATTAACAAAGAGACATACTAAGGAACATATTAATTTTATATTTAAAAAAAATCATTACCCTCCAGAGTGACTCATTCCCCTCCGTTAAAAAATTGGAGGGAATGGAAGGGAATGATACGGAAAGGAATGAAGTTTGAGCGGATTTTCTGAATTTACTCGTGAATTAATAAAGGCTAGATATTCATAATTAATTGATAACTAGACCCTACAGTAGGCTGTTACCTAAAGTAATTTTTTTTTTTTTACGTCATACACTTACATACAAAAATTATGGAAGGGAATGTTTACTTCTCGTGACAAACGCTGTTTTCAGCAATTAAATCGTGAAAATATTTTGTCCGGGCAGCGTGCGTCCTGTCCTGACGACTTGTATCGACAGATTAAGGTCTAGGGAGCGTCTTTTTTTTGGCAAGAAACAGATAGTATAGTACGTGCATTAAAAATTTAATGTTCAATTTTCGTGGATGGAAATGTTGTTTTTGGGTTGACAAAACTTTAAAGACGATTCTTTCTATGTTAAACACGTATAAAAAATACTGTTTTGCAAGTTTATAATAGTCAATGAATACATTATTATATAAGAATAAAAATTATGTACATTTCCCCTAGGAAAGTCACCAAATATGTGTCACAACGTTCTGAGGGACCATTTGAACAAGGAGGGGAATGAAAAAAATGCATGTTTTTGTTCTAAACTTTTTTTTATTATGAATCTTAAACCTGATATAGATGATGGATATTCAAGATAAAAGTACGTCCTACCATATTGAATAAAAAAAATAAGGTTAATTACAATATTCATGATGACTTTTGACCTGGAAAGGCGATTTGGACGAAACGGAAGAATCACTCATATACAATTTAGTCATTAAATATTATAAGTCATAATTAATAATAATTATGATTTTTATAATCCGTACTAAATTATGTTTACAAATTACTTCACGGTTTAGTACATGGTTAATGTTCTCATTATTACTAAACAAACACAAAATTAATTCGATACTTTTTTTTATTCTTACTTAGTAAAGCTCACTTACATGAAATAATTACAACGAACATAATATTTCCTAAAAGAAAAAATGCAATGGCTTATAAAGATAAAAATATGGGATTTTGAAAAATAAATTTCACTTCTCTTAAATTATCCATATAATTAGTAACATTCAAAGATTTTCTTGTTTGAAAATTAGTCAGAAAATATTTTTATGGCATAGACAACGACATGTGTGTTGGCTTTTTGAAGCTTCACGAAAACAACGGACTAGTATGTATGGAAGTGCGTTAGACTGATTGCGCCGCAAATTATTTACTCGGGTATGTATTTTTTCCATAAATTGTCGCAGAAAATGACGCAATGTCGGTTAATAGCATTTGAATTATGTTTAGTGATTCGATACAAATGCGTATATAAGTGCAAACGACTTGACAATTCTACGGGGTGTGTGCTCTATATTCCCCTTTCCCACCTAGACGATAACATTTTCATTTGTTGTTTTAAATAATTTTTAAGTTAGGTTATCGAAAAATATCATGATTTTCGGTTGTAGCACAAATTCTAACTATATTTTCATTGCGGCATAATTTATGTATATTTTGGAGGTTATATCCATGTATAGTGAAGTTTTATTTATTGAGATTCTAAAAATTAATTTATCTTTCATTTTTTTCAGTGTCGCATATGGTGAGGAATGAATGTGAATAAATTTAAATAAGTTTGGCTTTATACAAGGGGAACAAATTTGAAATAAGTTGAATAAAAATCAGAATGGCAACTTTAGAGCAACAAGCATCTAAACTTTTGGATTTCAATCAAAAACTGGACATTACTTTGCTTGATAATATAGTCGGATGTTTATATTCGTCAGTAGGAGAGCAACAACGAGTTGCACAGGATATTTTGACAACTTTGAAAGAGCATCCAGATGCTTGGACCCGTGTTGATACAATTTTAGAATATTCACAAAACCAAGAAACGAAATATTATGCATTACAAATATTGGAACAAGTCATACAAACAAGATGGAAAGTATTACCTAGAAATCAGTGTGAAGGTATCAAAAAGTACATTGTTGGACTTATTATCAAAAACTCTTCGGACCCAGCTACAATGGAGAATAATAAAGTGTATCTGAAAAAACTGAACATGATTTTGATCCAAGTATTAAAGAGAGAGTGGCCTCACAACTGGCAAACCTTTATAAGTGATATTGTGGGTGCATCTAAGACCAATGAGAGCTTGTGCCAGAATAATATGGTGATCCTGAAGCTGCTTAGTGAAGAAGTGTTTGTGTTTAGCACAGGGCAACTTACACAGACTAAAGCGAAGCATCTCAAGGACACCATGTGTTCCGAGTTTAACCAAATATTCCAACTTTGTCAGTTTGTACTAGAGAACTCACAAAATGCAACTCTTGTTGATGCCACTCTGCACACATTGCTAAGATTCTTGAACTGGATTCCATTAGGATACATATTTGAAATGAAACTGATCAGCACCCTTATCTTTAAGTTTCTCAATGTTCCTATGTTCCGTAATGTGACATTGAGCTGTTTGACTGAAATAGCAGGTGTAACAGTGAGCAACTATGAAGACCAGTTTGTGGCCCTGTTTGTGCAGACCATGGAACAGTTGGAGGTCATGTTACCCATTTCCACCAACATTCGTGAGGCCTATGCTGCCGGTCGTGATCAAGAACAAGTTTTTATCCAAAATCTAACTCTTTTCCTCTGCACATTCTTGAAAGAGCATGGTCTGCTTATAGAAAAGAGAGGACTTACAACTACTCTTTTGAATGCTCTTCGATATCTTATATTGATATCTGAAGTAGAAGAAGTGGAGATTTTTAAAATATGCCTTGAATTTTGGAATGCATTGGCTGCAGATCTTTACAAAATTAGCCCCCATTCATCTAGTTTGTACAGCCTTGGAAAAAGTGTAGGAGGAAGAGCATTGTATGCAGATGTGTTAAGCAGTGTGCGCTATATAATGATCTCTCGGATGGCAAAGCCAGAAGAAGTACTAGTGGTTGAGAATGAAAATGGGGAGGTTGTAAGAGAGTTTATGAAGGACACTGATTCAATAAACCTCTATAAGAACATGAGAGAAACATTGGTATACTTGACTCACTTGGATTACCAGGACACAGAGCATATTATGACAGAGAAATTGCAAAATCAGGTAAATGGTACTGAATGGTCATGGAAAAACCTCAATACACTTTGCTGGGCTATTGGATCTATATCTGGAGCTATGTTAGAAGAGGATGAGAAGCGATTCTTAGTTGTGGTTATCAAAGAGCTTCTGGGCTTGTGTGAGCAGAAAAAAGGTAAAGATAACAAAGCTATAATCGCTAGTAACATCATGTATGTTGTTGGGCAGTACCCACGCTTTTTAAGAGCTCACTGGAAGTTTCTTAAAACAGTTGTAAATAAATTATTTGAATTCATGCATGAGACTCATGATGGTGTCCAGGACATGGCCTGTGATACCTTTATTAAAATTGCGCTGAAATGTCGTCGTCATTTTGTGACTACCCAAGTGGGTGAAGCATGCCCATTCATTGAAGAGATTTTAAGCACCATCAGTTCCATTATTTGTGACCTGCAAACTTTACAAGTACACACATTTTATGAAGCTGTAGGATACATGATTAGTGCACAAATGGATCAAGTTGCACAGGAACAACTTATTGAAAAATACATGCTTCTTCCAAATCAAGTTTGGGATGATATAATATCACAGGCCTCCCACAATGTTGACATTTTGAAAGATCCGGAGGCTGTTAAACAGTTGGTGAGTATTCTCAAGACAAATGTGAGGGCTTGCAGAGCCTTGGGACATCTTTATGTGGTGCAACTGGGGCGGATATACTTGGACATGTTGAATGTCTACAAAGTCATGTCGGAAAACATAAGCCAAGCAATTGCTTTAAATGGTGTTGTTGTCACTAAACAGCCGCTCATAAAGAACATGAGAATAATAAAGAAGGAAACATTGAAGTTGATTGCTAGTTGGGTTTCACGGTCTTCTGATTGCAATATGGTATTAGAGAATTTCATACCCCCACTCTTGGATGCTGTTCTCTTGGATTATCAAAGGACAACAGTACCAGATGCACGAGAACCAGAAGTATTATCTTGTATGGCTGCAATCGTTTACAAGCTTGGGGGTCATATTACATCTGAAGTACCAAAAATATTTGATGCTGTATTTGAGTGCACTCTGGAAATGATCAACAAAGATTTTGAAGAATACCCTGAGCATAGAACAGAGTTCTTCTTGTTGTTGCAAGCAGTCAATACTCACTGTTTCAAAGCTTGTCTGAGCATACCCCCAGCACAATTCAAACTGGTACTTGACTCCATCATTTGGGCATTTAAACATACTATGAGAAATGTAGCTGACACTGGTCTTCAGATACTGTTTGGGTTGCTACAGAACATGGAACTGCATCCGCAGGCAGCACAGAGTTTTTACCAGACTTACTTGTGTGACATTCTTGAACATGTGTTCAGTGTAGTGACAGACACATCACATGGTGCTGGTCTCACGATGCACGCCACCATTTTGGCATATATCTTCTCATTGGTAGAATCAGGGCGTGTCACAGTAGCACTTGGTCAGACACCAGACAATGTTTTGTACATACAGGTAAATTTTCATTTATTATTAAGAAGCAAATTCAACAGCAAAATCCAGTCGCTTTTTTATTTCAATATAATATCAAACAGAGTGTAATTATTATAATACATGCTTCCATGTTTTATTTTCAGGAATATGTGGCAAACTTATTGAAAATAGCATTCCCTCATTTATCAGACAATCAAATCAAGATAACTGTTCAAGGGTTATTTAATTTGAACCACGATATTCCTGCCTTCAAGGATCACCTGAGAGATTTCTTAGTACAGATAAGAGTAAGTCCTTTTTTACTAACAATTGTACTTTAACATGATTTTCTTTGTGCAGACTATTATCTTTTTTTAGAAAACATTAATACAACATAGAAACAAAACATATATCACATACACTCATTCCACTCCACACTGTACTTCACTTTTCTTTCACCCTCCTTATTCTGTTTTTTATCCTTAGTTTTAATTAGTGCAATATATTTTTAACAATATTTTGTCATACTGTTGTGTTTATTTATACATGTTTGGGAGAGCCTGGTGATCCATAACAGAGGTCTTAGAATCTATGCCGGCACCAGCCCACATGACAGTTACCTTTTTATGTTTGTAATGTTCAACACCTATTGAGCATAGGAATAAGGAACAAATTTCCTTATTATTATTTTTAATTTAAACAACAAGATAAATATAATATTTCAATCTAACTTAAATAACCCAGCACATTTTTTTATTTCAATATTTTTTTTATTTATCCTTAGGCAGGTACTTCATATGAACTGATTACGTTGTTGCGCTGAAAATTGATATTTTCCTCGCTAGAAAGCTCCGATAAACGCGTAACATTTTCGCAAATATTCACTTACACTTCAGCCGAATCTGATGAAGAATAAATGTAAACAAACCAATTTTAGGGTCATCACAACCTGGATACCAAAAAAATAGCGAAATCTTGTATTTCCGACCAATTACTTACTGCACATCCTTACTAATATTATAAACATGAAAGGTGTGAGTATGGTTGGATGGATGTTTGTTACTCTTTCACGATCAAACCTCTGAACCGATTTTCATGAAATTTGGTATGATGGTAGCTGGTAGCACTCTGGAATAACATATTGGCTATTTTTTTTTCCATGATAATGTAATAGAGCATTTTTAAAAAATACCTATGCAGTTCGTATACGTAGAATGGAATGAAGTAAGTTCCATTCTATGTATACGAAGTGCATAGGTACTTTTTTAAATTTTCTATTACCTTAAATTAAACTAAACGATACTGTTTCCCTTTTAATATTTTAAAATGATTTATTTTAATATTTTTCCTAATGACGCCACATTAAAATGAAAAAAGTGTGCAATAAAATTATTATCGTTTGTCAAACGTAAAATGCGTGATTCAGAACACAATGAAGTGTCACAGGGATCATCTTAGCTGAAAAAGACTATAGCTTTCAAATAAAAATACGTTCTCGGCTTTAAAAAATATATTGCTACTAGCTTTCCGCCCGCGACTTCGTCCGCGTAGAGACGTTTAACGGTTTAAACATTACTTCTTTATAGCGTAGTCGGTTAAAAAGTAGCCTATGTCCTTTCCTTTCTCAGGCTCTATTTTTCATTTAAATCGGTTCAGTACTCTATGTGTACAGAGTTACTTTCGGATTTATAATATTAGTAAGGAAGTAAGGATTTATAATATTATAATAGTAAGGATGTTAAAGTCATCATATCATTATACACAAAACTGAGCTAGATGAAAAATTAAATTTGTTAACTGTTACTTAATTCTGAGTAAATGCTTTTTTATGTATGTTTTCATAAAAAAAATGTGCCATAAAAAAAGGTTATTAGCATATGCCTGTCAGTGGTATGTAATGATACTAATCTTTAGTCTTAGTTGTTATGTAAAATCTTATTAAGAAGTACTGTTTAATAAAAAAACATCTTTCTCTTTCAGGAGTACACAGGTGAAGACGACAGTGACTTGTACTTGGAAGAGCGGTTGCTCGCGCTGCGGCAGGCGCAGGAGCTGAAGAGGAGGGTCCAGCTGTCCGTGCCCGGCATCATCAACCCCCATGAGTTGCCCGAGGAGATGCAGGATTAACTTATACTAACAATACACTTTCTTAGGTAACAGTTCACTTTAGGCTATGTATGTATGTGCTCTGAGCAGTATCAGGAAATAAACATCCTATTACATAATTTGTAATAATGACAACTGTGTTTTGTTTATCTTTAGCAAATAAATTTTGCTGACAAAACCTTTTTTTTCAATGCTGTTGCTCTTTTTCAGTGGTTATTGCGATATAATTGTGGATATAAAAATTAAATACAAATAAATAACATTTTAGTTGAACATAAAAGATTAAATTTCAATTAATATTAACTAATTCAAACATAATCAATGCATTTCCTTTAAAAGAGAAATTACATTTACATATTTAGAAAAATATTGATTTAATTTGACTATGTAGTGCTTAGTATTAGAGATGAAATTGTTTGGTTTTAAGGTCTGGTTCAATATGCAAGATTTTTACTATTAATGATATTATTACCATACATTTGATTTTTTTACTAAACCTTTCTCATGTTGTAGGGCACAAGATCAATATGAAGATGGATACAGCAATTTTCTTAGTTGCAATATCAAATCTAAAATACAATGAGACACTTTAAATGCAAAATCTCACATCAAACATGCATCTGCTAGTAATGCTAAATGTATCATCGGGCATAAAATAAAATAATATCTATATAAGTGGACTGTTACCATTAGTGTTTATAGGTCTGTTACTTGTGCCTATAAAATAGTACCTCATTATTATGTCAGAATGTACAGTGGATTGCATGGAAAAATGCAAGGTGATGAATGCAAGTGAAAAGGTTTTACAGCGCAAATCTTTTCTATGAAGGTATATTTTGCAAGCACAAGGCTTTGGCCTTTATTAATTTTAGGCAGTAATGCATCAATTTACATTGCTAGTTGAGGAATAGAATATTTCTATGTTTTTAAGTAATCTTCAAAAGTAGGTAATGAAATCTCTGTGATGGAAAACATGTGTTGGATGTTCTAAATGTGCGCTACAGAATCTTGAGTATTACTGAGTAGATTCTAGGGAAAACTTTATAAAGTGGATTGCTGTTAGTAACATTTTTATGTTTTTGTTTAATGTTATCTGAACTAATTCATGATGGTTTGGGAATCTGGATGATCAGATAGATTTCCGAATGCATTTGGGTCCGATTAATTGTCAGTCTTTCAATTTTGTGTTTGAAATAAACCAATAAATATTAAAAGTGTTTTAATGTTATCTCTACACATGCTCTGGGTAAGTGTCTACTTATATTATACTTTGCAATTAAAATGTGACCCTAATTTGTATTGGTAGTTAGTTCATGCCAAACTATTGAACTGATTTAAATGAAACATATTCTTATACTTACAAAAAAACAGAAGCTGAACCATAAACAAGTAAGCCATTATACATTATGCTGTAAGAATAACCAAAATAAACCAAGCTTGCCGTCTCAAGGTCTCGACTTTTATTCCCGTCATCCCCAGTTTTTGGGTTACACAATCCCCTGTATTTGTCTCCTCAGGGTCAACTGGAAGGTTTTTGTAAAAAAATAATTTTGAAACGCCGCAATTAGGTGAGCGTCAAGATGGCGGGACCACGTCTCGTATTGAGAAAATGATGCCACCAGGATTTAATACAGAAATAGTACCAATTTATACTTCCGTAGAAAAATTCTACACCCAATGAATTTGAAATTATTCGATGGAGAAAGTGGTCCCGCCATTATGACGTCAAAATGGCGGGACCACTGTTCAATCAATGAAAAACACAGGATATTATCTCAAACTGAACACACTAAATTTTAATACGATTTAGTACGACTACGTTTAAATCATATTATACCTATAAAACGGTTATTTCAATAAAAAATAAGTATTTATACATTGACATTTGAAACCGCCTACAGAAAAAGTATCTCTCAGTCAGTTATCATTTTTTGGCTCTTATAATTTATTTAGGAGTTTGTTAACATTTTACTTAGAAGGGTTATTCTAAGTTTCTTTATTTTAATTTTTGTACATGTTGGCTACAAAATAAAAGTGCATTAAATTTTTTAACACGTTCACTGCTGAAAACACACACTGTGTGTTTTCGTCATCGGAACGCGTGTGCTGAGCTCACACGTGAGCGCGAAATTCTCAATACATCGATGCGGCCGAACACGCTACGCGTGTTTGGTGGCGCTACCCCCTGTGCGGGTGTGTGTCCCACACACCGCTTGTGTTTGACCGTACACGCGTGGCGTGTTTGGCCGCCCTGCTGTATGGGATCCACTTACACGCCAGGCGCGTGGCGCCGCACCGGCGTCTCGTCTTTTCGAAATTTCGCAACGTCTGTGCGGGCGACACGCTGAGCGTGTGGACATCCGCGCAGCGGGTTCCGATCGATTTTTAGGGCCGCAGTAAACGTGTTAAGCAAATAAACATAAATAACTGAATAACCAGGTATTGAAAAATGATAAATTCAATAATTAAATTAAAAAGCGAACCCTGTTTTAACTGACTTCAAAAAAGGAGGAGGTTTTTAACCCTCAAATTTTATAGGCAAATGTACTGCGTTTTACATATTTTCTAAAGTTGAAGGAAGGGATGAAGGATATTGCCTTCAGGTTCATAATGTCCTCTTGTCCGAAATGTCCCTTTTTCCGAAATGTCCCTTTTCCGAAATGTCCATAGAACAGATAGAATAATCGATTGGGTATGTTTGAAATATGATGTTGAAAAAATGAAATCATAATATCGATATTTTTTATTGAAAAGAAATCATCAAATCGTGATAAAAAAATTACAGAAACTTTTCAATATGATTACAGAGGTATTTCAGTTTTAATGATTTTTTACTGTACCAGGGCCAAAAACAGTCGCGAGCGATTGTTTTTGGCCCTGGTACAGTCATAAAAATAATATTACTATATTGATTACGGGAAAGGGACATTTCGGGGAAAGGACCTTTTGGGAAAAGGGACATTTCGGACAAGAGGACATTGTGAACCTGAAGGCAATATCCTTCATCCCTTCCTTCAACTTTAGAAAATATGTAAAACGCAGCCTATAAAATTTGAGGGTTAAAAACCTCCTCCTTTTTTTAAGTCAGTTAAAACAGGGTCTGTCGCTTTTTGATTTAATTATTGAATTTATCATTTTTCAATACCTGGTTATTCAGTTATTTATGTTTATTTGCTTAAAATATTTAATGCACTTTTATTTTGTAGCCAACATGTACAAAAATTAAATTAAAGAATCTTTGAATAACCCTTCTAAGTAAAATGTTAACAAACTCCTAAATAAATTATAAGAGCCAAAAAATGATAACTGACTGAGAGATACTTTTTCTGTAGGCGGTTTCAAATGTCAAAGTGTAAATACTTATTTTTTATTGAAATAACCGTTTTATAGGTATAATATGATTTAAACGTAGTCGTACTAAATCGTATTAAAATTTAGTGTGTTCAGTTTAAGATAATATCCTGTGTTTTTCATTGATTGAACAGTGGTCCCGCCATTTTGACGTCATAATGGCGGGACCACTTTTTCCATCGAATAATTTTAAATTCATTGGGTGTAGAATTTTTCTACGGAAGTATAAATTGGTACTATTTCTGTATTAAATCCTGGTGGCATCATTTTCTCAATACCAGACGTGGTCCCGCCATCTTGACGCTCACGCAATTAGGTACATATTAGTAGAATAGGTTGGACATCAATCCACAATTAAAGGAGTGAGTGTCACTTTTTTTTTTTCTAAATACCAGTTGATCCCTGGGGGACAAGTTTAGAGGGGACTAAACCCTAGGGTGGTGAGTGGGAATTTTTCAAACAATTTTTTTTTCATAAATATCGAGCGAGTGTTTACGGTCTTTGCCCCGCTCCGTACCACGGTTTTCAAACTTGAAATTCATATTTATGATTATTCGACGCTTTAACGGTGAAGGAACAACATCGTTAGGAATCCTGCTGAATTAGGGGTGTGAGCCTTCCGCTCTTTCGCCAGTCCGGTGAAGCTGCAAAAGCCGTGTGAGGCTACACCTGTGAAGAAATTTAAGGTCGTGCAGTCGACCAACCGTTCAAGCTCATCCTCACCTGTGAAATCACAATAAAAACTAATTTTGACAACGCTAGAAAACTGTCGTTAAAGTCACACATTAGTTATGGCGTTGCAGTCACGCCATAAATACACTGGTCGACTGGATTTTGTCAAAGATACCAATTTACTTTATTCTGAAGGTTTTTGATGTGCTGAATATAATTCTCTTTAGCAGTATAGTTCTACCACATCAGGTTCTCGAGTATCATGAGCCTAAAAATCCAAAAAATGCGTTTTCGGGTCACTTTCTGTGTAGTGTAGGAAACCTGATACCTATATTTTCTGACAAACATTTACAAAGATAATAATAATAAGATAGTCATTTAAATATAACTCTTTAGCCTTTAGATACCGGTGAATTTGCTCAGATATCATTTTTCTACTACAAGATATACAACTTTCAAATTTGTGATTTTTTTCCATACATTTATGATTGTCCTGTTTGTAAGAGGCGAAATTCAAAAATTTCAAAATTTAATATCTTGATTTAGATAAAAGGTATCTAAGCAAACCCAACAGTACCTATTTATAGGAGCAATATTTATTCTTAAATGACATGTTCGTAAATGTTAGTTAGTTTGCTACAAGTACCTGAAAGTAACCCAAAAACACATTTTTTGGATTTTTAGGATGAGATATCTTATAAACTTGACGTGATAGAGAAAACTTGTATAAGAAAACAATGTTTGGCGCATCGAAAACTTTCGAAAAACTTTACTTTGGTTCCAGAGATGAAAAAAAAGTCGAAATTTGTCGACCAGTGTAATGTGTGACTTTAACTGCTATAGGGAAGTGAGAATTATGGCATCAAGTATCATCATATCAAGCTGTAATCCTCATCTCTAGTGCGAGCAAACGGTAAAGCCTATCGAATAGGTTTATGTTCCAAAAATAGTAATGAAAAATAGTCGCATCGACATGCCCAATTTCAGAAATAGTCCATAAGAGATTGGGTGGTACCCTGGCGGCATGGGGAAGATCTTCTGGCTTGAACATTTGAAAACTTCTAATTACGCTGAAACGACTACGATTTTCGGTTTCAAGTTCGTGCCAATAAATAGGTATACCAGAGCCGCTCTAAGTTGGCCGATTTGCTACATGTCAGACTGACTGCACTAGTCTTTGAGTATAAAGCCACTGGAGATGCCTTACACGGGCGACCCCCTCCGGCAAAGTACATTGGTCAACTGTTCAAACACGTTTAATAAAACTACTTGTCGCTGCACCACCGCCATTTTGCATTGATCCCTGTCGCGTGACGTTACTCTTGAAAAATGGTTAGTTGTGCAGTATTCTCATGTAAAAGGCGATCGAGAGCTCAAATTCGCAACAAGAGCGCGTTTAGTATCATATCTAAGTGTTTTTATTAACTTTTAAACGTGTATTTAAGAAGAATTGCCATTTAAATAAAAAGTCGTTGCGATACGTAAACGACAGAAAACATAAACAAGAATACAGTGGTACGGGGGCTAGTGATGTCACAAAGTCAAAAAAGCGACTCGACATTTGAATGAATCATTCACTCCTGCAGTTAGTTGTATAATCCGTTTTTTACTTTAATTTTGAATTAAATAAAAGGTCTAAACATATGTTATATTTAAATCTTGTAAGATGAATTAGAAAAATTACTTTTCTTTCCTCTGGTCATACGATATTGAAATTTAGTCTGAAAATGAAAAGAAATTCTGTGACTCCCTTAGAGATATTTTTAAAGACATAGATATTTTAACCGTATCCTCTCAGTACATTTTGGACTGTATCTTATATGTTTACAAGAACATACAATCATTTAATATCGGATCCTCACCATTTTAACACCAGTAATAAACATAAGTTTGCCGTTTCAAGGCTCAGGCTTCAAAAGACTGGAAAGTCGTTCTTGGGTTTAAGCACAAAATTGTTTAATAAGATCCCACAAAATGTTATTGAATTACAATAATCAGTACAAGATAGTTCAGTTCATTCACCAAACTGATTTTATTTTATTCTTTGTGTCATCACTATTTTTTTCGTATGTGTGTTGCGTAGTTACGTGAAAACTTTGTTTGTGTGCGTGTATTGTTTGAAGTGTTGAACATTTTTGTAGTGTGCGTTTATCGTTACAGCAAAATTTGTGTCTGTTGAGTTATTAATTTTTTGGTGGTGTGCTGTACGTGTTTACCTCGCCCCCCGCTAAAAGTGGCGAAAAAATTTGTTAGAAGCGTTGACGTTATGGCATCTCCAGTGGCTTTATACTCAAAGGCACTAGTGAGGGACAACGGTAAAATTGCCGAAGTATATAAGTAACAGTTATTTCCACTTTATAACCAAGCAAGGTCTAATTATAACAAATTTTTATTAAAAACATTAATTCACATTCAAAAGATTGAATTTAAGTTCCTTATTTATAAATATAAATATTTTTAAAATACAATACTTATTAAATCCTTCATCCTATTTTTAAAATACCTGGTGAGTATTACCCACTACGTCACTATGAAAACGTGTCAAACGGCGTAACCTTGTAAAAGCGTAATACAGAGTGGAAATTTTACGTTTTCTTTTTATAATTCAATTATTTTAGGTAATAAAAGACAAATAACTAGATAATTATACCGGAGCCGTTCTTAGAAGACTGATTTGACACTTTTTATTTTATATTTTGCATTTATCCTTGTTAAGAGGAACATATTTACGCGAATCATAAAGAACAACTTTTAAAAATAATACGTTATTTCAAAATTTCAAATGCACATAATTATATAATTACTAGCTGTGCCCGCGACTTCGTTCGCGTGGACTACAGGATTTAACATATAAAAGTTTATCCTGCTAACTCTCGTTCCCGTAAGAACTTTTCAATATCCTGTTCCAACTAAGCTTTAAGTTTACTATGGTACCTGCATGCCAAATTTACAGCATCTAACTGCAGCGGTTTAGATTTTTCATACAAAAGGATTTTCCCGATTATTCCCGTTCCCGTGAGAATTTCGAGAATTCCTTTCTTAGTGCACCTCTACGGTACCTAAGCTACGTCCAGTCCAAATTTCAAGTGCCTACGTTTAGCCGTTTAGGCTGTGCGTCGATATGTCAGTCAGTCAGTTTCTCCTTTTATATATTTAGATAAGAACCCGGCTTGGCTCGGGTAAGATGTGATTCATAATAAACATCGAGGAGCAAAATATAGGTAAATATTTCCGTAGTCATCGGTTCTTCAAGGAATACTCAAGGATTAAACAGGACATAGATTCTTTCATTGAGTTTAATAAATCTAGTGAATAAAAATTGCAAAAGTTTTTATACAATAAATTTTTAACATTTAAAATTAAGGAACATCAATCAACAAAACAAATTGCAATGAGTACTAATCCTAGAATTTGGCAAAGGTCCTTATAAAATTATATTATCTATTCTTCATCAGTATCTGTTATCGCCCTGAAAGAGTATATCATAAAAAATGTGTCAAAAACAATGTTTCCGCGAAACGTCAATGACTGAAGAAAAATAGTTTTGATAATATTCACTCAATTCCGGCAAGATGGTGACTGTGATTCGTCTGTCAACACATTTTGAATTTAGCAAAATACTCGACAATCCGAATTTTGCGGATATATGTTGTCGACTCGAAATCATTATTTTTTGATGTTTTATTATTCATGTAAGGTTTTAATCGAGTCTACCGTACCCCTTGACGAAATCTATACTAATATTATAAAGAGGAAAGATTTGTATTTTTGTATTTTTGTATTTTTGTATTTTTGTATGTTTGTAATGAATAAACTCAAAAACTACTGGACCGATTGCAATAATTTTTTCACCATTAGAAAGCTGCATTATTCAGAAGTAACATAGGCTATATAATATTTTTAAAAAAATTAGGGTTCCTTACTAAAACTCCAATAATGTAACCCAAGGTGTAAAAAAATTACCTGAAAAATTCCTTACGTCGCGTACGCTGCGAAAACTATTGATGATAGAACAAAATCATTTACAACGACTTTGTAGAACTTATCATTATCTATAAAAAGTGTCGCGACAGCATATGTCTAAATATTATAGTTATGTCACAGTAAGCGGTTTTTTATTCGAAAAATTTAATTTATACGCCGCCACATGAAAAGGCTCTTTATTTGTACCTTGGTATTAATCCTTATCAAAATAAATTACTTTATATGCAAGACGGCTTTAATACCTATTTATGACTTTTTGAATTATTCAATTCGGACATTTCATTCGGAAGATACCACGAGTTTAAAAATGCAAGTATTAGAAAAAAGTCGCGTGGTTGCCGCCACCGCGCTCAGTTAGCCAGCATGCGATGTAGGCTCCATGTAAGCATCACTGGGGTACGGGGGAGTCAATGTAATATGTAATATAATATATATATATATATATAATAATATTATAAAGAGGAAAGGTTTGATTTTTTGTTTGTTTGTTTGTTTCGAATAGGCTCCGAAACTACTGCAACGATTTGAAAAAATCTTTCACTGTTGGAAAGCTACACTATCCCTGAGTGTCATAGGCTTTTTTTTAGATAAAAATAGATTTCTCTTACGGGGTTAAAATATATTACATAGAGATAGAGATATCCCCGAAGCGAAGCGAGGGCGGGTCGTTATTAATATAGAAGATTACTTTGGAGCAAACATCTAAATCATTAAAACGATTGTTATGGGTAAACTATAAAAGGTAGACATATGCTCTCGCGGACATTTTTAAAGATAATGTTAAGATGAACAATTCATCCATAGAGCATTTTTGTATAACTTTAACTATATGCTCAGCGCACGCCACGGAAGGCCTCAGAAACGATACTTTCCCCCGTTTTTGAAACATTTTCGGTTACTGCTCCACAACTATAGGACCTAGCGTGATATTATATAGCCTATGTAACTTCTGAATAATGCAGCTTTCTAATGGTGAAAAAAATATTGCAATCGGTCCAGTAGTTTTTGAGTTTATTCATTACAAACATACAAAAATACAAATCTTTCCTCTTTATAATATTAGTATAGATTTGTCTTTTATTACCTAAAATAATTGAATTATAAAAGAAAACGTAAAATTTCCACTCTGTATTACGCTTTTACAAGGTTACGCCGTTTGACACGTTTTCATAGTGACGTAGTGGGTAATACTCACCAGGTATTTTTTTAAAATAGGATGAAGGATTTAATAAGTATTGTATTTTAAAAATAAATATATTTATAAATAAGGAACTTAAATTCAATCTTTTGGATGTGAATTAATGTTTTTAATAAAAATTTGTTATAATTAGACCTTGCTTGGTTATAAAGTGGAAATAACTGTTACTTATATACTTCGGCAATTTTACCGTTGTCCCTCACTAGTGCAGTCAGTCTGACATGTAGCAAATCGGCCAACTTAGAGCGGCTTTGGTATAGTCGTACTTATTAAGTGAAAATAAATTTGAGCCGATTTAATTTGAAAATTAAAATCTTAAATCATTTCAATTTTATTTTCACTTAATACGACTATTTCACAGCAATTTTTAGCACAAACTTCAAAACCGAAAATCGAGTAGTTTTGGAGAAATTTGAAAAATGTTCAAACTGTAATTCTCAACAGGGTACCTACTGTACTTACCTTTAAATCTATGGATTCTCGTGGTTGTTTTGAGATTTGGCATGTCGTTGAGCTTATTTCATGACACACATTTTTTTTCACCCTATTAGTTCAGCTCACCTGTAATACTACTGATATTATAACTAGTAGTCTGAATATGTAATACAGTATCGCAAGAATTATATCCTTTTACTTCTAACTATTAAGGAGTTGACCTTCCATCATTATCTCAGCATAACATAACATTACTTCAGGCAATCAGAAGCAAATGCAAATTAAACTTCAGATTATCGTTCAAATTGGTTTATAATCGGCGGAGATAGTGCGTATAAAGAAAAACCCTTGGGGGTAGTTTTTAAGCTATTGCATAGATTTTATCGCGGGCTTTGAGCGCGGCGACCGAACCAAGAAATTCCGTAACGAAAAAAACCTCACAATCGTCTAACGTCGTTTCAGTTCGCTAGACTTCGGCACGGCGATATGACGTATTGTACGACTCTACGAAACTCGCACGAATCGAAACGAGCTGCACCGAAATCGGACGATGCTATGCAATAGCTTTACCGCGGCAGTCTCCGAGTGCCACACGTCTTTTTTTATTATTAAATTTAAATGGGACCACTCTTGAGGTATTACCTATAAGGTAAATGCACCTATTAGGGACGCGGACCCCATTATGGACAGTTTTCAAAATTGCCTCCAATAATAAGAAACCAATAGGTATTTTTTTTCCAACAGCAACATTAATCGGTTGTACCAAAATTCTAGATTTGATGTAAACAACATTTGACAGCTCTCCGCTATATTATTTTCGACTATAACGATTCTTACTATACTCTTTTTCAGGATGATCCCTGTGACACTTCGTTGTGTTCTGAATCACGCATCTTACGATTGACAAACGAAAATAATTTTATTGCACACTTTTTTCATTTTATTGCGGCGTCATTAGGAAAAATATTAAAATAAATATTTTTATACTTTTAAATGACAAACAGTATCGTTTAGTTTAATTTAATGTAACAGAACATTTAAAAAAAAATACCTATGCAGTTCGTATACATAGAATGGAACGTAGTAACTCTGACTAAGTTCCATTCTACGTAATACGAACTGCATAGGTATTTTTTTTAAAAATTCTATTTCTTTAATTCGCAGGACATATTATAGTGCACAAATGCGCGCGCAAACACAAGTGCACTCTCTATTCCCTTACTCTCATAACTCGGTGAGACGGTAATCCGACATGACCGATGAGAGATCGGGCGCAGGACCACCGGCTTAACGTGCTTTCCGAGGCACGGGCGTTCAACCGCCAGCTTCCTAACTACGGGCTGAGAAATTTCATCACAGAAAAACTCACACAAATTTTGCCCTCTCTCAACTAGAACCGGGGCCCTCTCGGACCTTACGCAGCGCTTGCTACCAATAGACCAACGAAGGTGTCTCCTATTTAAATAATACTAGCTAGTTAAGAGGAAATTTTTATTTGGTTTTTCTTGGCTTAAAGGCTTTGGCCTTTGCCGATTACTTTTTGATAACTGTTTGTTGATTGATATTTGAGTTACCTATTACATTATTTTATTATTTAATTTAAATGGTTTTTATTTCATAATACTAACTTACTCAACCCTAATACTCTTGAGTTATAGATTTAAGCATTCAATTGAAGAATGTCCATAAATGGGTGTCCATAATTGGATAACGTCCATAATTGGGTGTTCATAACTGGATCTTCCCTGTCCATAAATGGAGATTGGCAAAGGTTATTTTTCCTAAATTATATTTTATTGAAGCTAGTTTAAAACTGATTTTAAACATCGAATATTTATTAAGAAAAGGACTTTTAATTAACCTCCAAATCCCTGCGAACGTATATTGCAAAACATACAAACTATGAAGAAAAAACGAAAAACAAATCCTTAAACCGTCCATAATTGGTGCATTTACTTTACGCCGAAAAAAGATTTGTTCAAATCGATTCGTAATAAAGAATATGCATAAATCTGCAATCTTAAATTTTTCAACACCTTATGAAAATAGACTTAAAAATATAATAACATGTGAAATGAAAATCGGTTCAAAAACAAAGGATTTATAAGGAATCAAAGCTAATTTTCTATCTCTTTCTTACAAAACAGAGTTTTGTATGGATTGCGTAAGGCCGTAATGTTACATCATGACGTCTCCTGACATACCTATCGGATCTCTCTGTCCACCCGGGAACTTTAAATAGTATATATCTCGGTTGTCGTT
Source organism: Maruca vitrata (assembly GCA_039566165.1). NCBI lineage: Eukaryota > Metazoa > Arthropoda > Insecta > Lepidoptera > Crambidae > Maruca > Maruca vitrata. Next base: position 10,357,046 of record CM076914.1, on the reverse strand, counting down.
AAAGTAAATTGAAAAATAAAATTGTAGTCATATTATTTCAATATTAATGATTGATTTTCGATATAAAAAAAATGTGCGCATATTCCCTATTGGCGGAGTTATCGCATAAAAAACATAGAAAAAAAAACCTACAGGTCGAATTGAGAACCTTCTCCTTTTTTTAAGTCGGTTGAAAACAGTGAAACAATACGTAAAGCTCCCTTATTTCTAATTACGCTTCGTTTAAAGCATTAAAATCACAACATCAACAATGGGATTTATGACATGGAAACTTAATGTTTTGTAATTTCTTCCGAATAAAATTTGCATAAGCAGTGGTTGTAAACCTTGGCGACCAGGATATGAACGATAATTGATTTATAATGACGGTTCAGGGTTGACCATAATTCGTTTATTACCGATGTCCACCCCTTGCCTGTCCACCACCGCGGGTGGACAGTGACACAAATATTTTATTTAAAATCTTTTCGTTGTCCACCCCTGGGGAACAGCGAGAATTAATATAAAACTATTTCCGCTGGCCACCCCGGGTGGACTATAATAGTCTAGACAAGGGGTGGTCATCGGTAATAAACGTTCAAATTGATGGTCTTTCGTCATCATGAACTTTTTATGTCACTAAGAAATTATGATCTAAAGAGAGAAAGTAATTATGCTATAAGAAGAAATTATGCTTTAAAGACCGGGTAGAGAAACCGGTCTTTAAAGGAATGATAATTAAATCTATACTTACCTACGTATTTCTTACATCTTACAATGACTTATTTCATATTTCCCTTTAATAGATTACCCAGCGTCAAAAAAACATGTACATTCTTAACTCTATATATTTTATTTATTGGATTACCAACATAAGATACAGCATTAAAAAAAAACTTAAATTATATCGCATTTATTTTAATATTTTTAATTACTATAATTTATCTTGTAGGTATTCTAATATTGTATAATATTTTTTACATGATAATACTTATAAAATAATTGTTTTAAAGGATTTTTCATTATTATTAGATCTGACAGGCTCTGGCAGCTTATTGTATATTTTAACAGACATTGCAAGGGGGGGACCTGAGGGCCTACCATGAGTTGGCTATCGTAAACTTACGTACGTTAAAAACCTATCGAGTTGTTTTTTTCATATGGCCGATTGTAGTTCTTCGCGTAACCACCAGGCGGCGCTGTACAAGTTTTTCATAGACATATTTACGTAGGCGATATCGAGCGCGTAAGTTTTAAACTCATGGTAGCCCCACTGAAGAATGTAGTTTTATACGAGATGTTGGAATTAAATAATTATTGTTTATTTCTTCTTCTCTAGTTTTAAAGAACTCTGGATATTTTCTAACGAATACAAGGTAACGTTAGTATTTTATATTTTTCGAAAAATCGTTTACAGCTATACACCGTGAAATTTTAGTGGTTGTTTTCCCGCAGTAAAATGATTCTATCTTAGTAGTACAAAAGATGTGTGCAGTTCTTTTTTGGTAAAATCAATAAATGCCGGTTTTACGAAAGGTTTAACCGTAACTCGAAAGCACATCCGAACCGCTTTGTGACTTAGGGTGTAGAGCTTCCTTAGCTTTAAGCATCGATTTCATGCGGCAAGCAGTACCTGAATACGTCACATCTTCAAAAACAACGATAGCTTCTCTCGTTTTCGAGTTGGAAAATTTTTATTCTGAAAAATCGAAAAAAAATTTTTTTTTTTCGAGGAATAATTTGCATGATTCGATAGTATTTCTAAAAGCAAATCGTTCTGCCACGGAAAAACAACCACTAAAATTTCACGGTGTATATGTTTTTTACGTTGAAAATTATATCAAAATATATCATATACATCATCAAAAGGTTGAGGATTACTGCACAATACGTTTGGAAGAAAAGGTTAAATGACTGGAGTTGTCTCCATCATTCACCATACTTACTTTGACCGTTTAGAAGTAATATCAAAATGTGTCTTAAAACTATTTTGTCGCTAGTGTGTATCAGTATCATATTAGTAGCGGCGGAATCCAAAAAACCTGGCTGTCATCGGATAGGTCTGTAAAAAAAATGCAATTTGTAAAGCTGTTTGGCTACTAAAATAGGGCATTTTTTGCAAGTATTGTACGCATAGCATATCATGTCGGTTTGCCAACGGATTCACGCTAAATAAACTTTAATCTTTACCAGGACACACAAGGAATATAAGCATCCCAGATTGTGTTGAATTTAAAATAACGACTAATGCTTGCCGTGGTTACTGCGAGTCGTGGTCGCTCCCAAGCATCATGTTGGGCTACAAGCGCCACCCCGTCACTTCGTTAGGACAATGCTGCAATATAATGGAGACAGAAGATGTAAGTTTATAGTTTAAACTAACTATTTATTCTAATAAATAGGTACGTATTCAATTACTTTAACTGGCTGGGTACAGTGGTTACTTAGTGACCCTAGCTAGATGTAGATAGAACCGTTTCTAAGAGTCGTGGGTTTGACTTCCACATAGGAAAATTATTTGTATGACGAATCGATGTTTGTTCCGTGTACAGGTGTGTAATTAAATATACTTACTTTTTTAAGTATTGGTGTACTAAACTTTATGTATCTAGACACGCGGTAGCGTGTCAAGCCAAGTTCAAGAAACAGAACTGGCGGACCGCACCGTGTGTAATATTACACGAACCATTTGGAACCACTTTTGAACCCCTCATAAATCAAAAACTATTTTACATAAACGTATCAAATTTGGCTCATATATTGTGACTTGCGAGATAAATATGTGTTCTAAATTTCATAAGCTTATCTCAAACAGTTATTTAGATAATAATGTCCAAAAATCCTCATTTTTATCATTGACTGACTGACAGATCAAAATTCTAACCCAGTTCCAAATGACCTAGAGAGTTAAAATTTGGTATGCAGATAGGTAATTACATGAATACAAAGGAAAAAATAAAAAACTGGCAATTTTTCAATAATAAAGTTTTTTTTTTATGTTTTTTATTTTTATAAGAGGCTAACAAGATGACCTCACTCCACCTGATGGTAAGCGGTAGTGAGATCCACATATGAGGTCGACAGGCACAATAGACCATGTTGAGCCTGTCGCACTCACCCTGAAAGCCGTGAAAAAGGAGACCACTGCTGCGGTTAGGTTCTATTATGAACGCTTAACATAAATACCTAATTAGTGCCTAATCACGCCTATATACCGGGGAAGGCAGAGCACTAAGTATATATTTAGGTATACATACTTACTTATTTACAATTAAGAGTAGGTACTTATAGTCTGTTCTCATATTTATTACTTAGGGTTATACCCCGTAAACGTAGGAAAACACAGTAACTGATTCAATTGTTTTATATTTATAAAGTCTAGTTGTAGTTTTGAATTTGTCCTTTTCAAAGGACCTACGGCGTTACGATGATATATACTTTTCTACAAAAAGTAATGATATCCAATCAAAAACATAAATGTGAAATGAGAGCCACGTTCAATATTATGATAATTGCCTTGGTTGTTGACTTCAACGACAAAATAAGTGAGATCTAAATGGGTGCCAAGTTCAATGGTCAACCCTGAATTTTATTTATAAGTAACACTATAACATACCTATTATATCTTCTTATAACATAAGATAATGTATGGTGGTAGCCTATGAAGGTCTGTCTTGGCTAGTTTCTATAAACCTACCAACGTATTATTATGTTCGCTCGCTAGTTTCTACCAACAATCCAAATTTTCGGAATTATAAAATAAATACCGACAAATACCAAACTAACCAAGACAACTAACTAGACTACTAACTAACTAAATAAAGAAAACTAGCCAAGACAGACCTTCATAGGCTACCACCATACATTATCTTATGTTATAAGAAGATATAATAGGTATGTTATAGTGTTACTTATAAATAAAATTCAGGGTTGACCATTGAACTTGGCACCCATTTAGATCTCACTTATTTTGTCGTTGAAGTCAACAACCAAGGCAATTATCATAATATTGAACGTGGCTCTCATTTCACATTTATGTTTTTGATTGGATACCGGTTAAGTCGGGTTACTTTAGCTCTGGTGGGTAAGTTTGTCTTCCCACAAAAAAACATTTTTATTTTTAAAAAGAATAGCTTAATTAATACTGAAAATTAAACCTTCATTTGTTTTCATGATTCATCTTTTTTAGCAATCAATTGATTGAATAAGATGATGTTTGATTGGGTGGCCAATGTTACCCCCTAGGGCTAAAGATACCAGACATTACGGTATATTTTTAAGACATACCTAGTAATACCTACATAGCCTACATAAAGGTTCAAACATGTACGTACAAATAGAGAACCTCGGGACTGGGTAGTTTAGCATAGGACCTTCCTGCTGAACTTTAAATAGGGCTCCTCATTCATTTTAAATCTCAATGCAAAAGTATTCATGACATGGTGTAAATACCTAAACTTACAGAGGAATAATACTTTTATTCGTTTCCAGGTACCAGTAAAGGTTATCTGCTTGGATGGAGAAAGAAATTTAATATTTAAATCTGCTTTATCGTGCGCCTGTTATAATTGCATAAAAGAATAGCTGTTAGGCATACAAACATACTTACAATTTGTAACTGCATAAAAGGTTTACCAAACACGAATAAACGAGGATGTACCCATGTTTAAATTAGTAGATATATAGTAACTATAAGCTGTAAAAATAGATTAATATATACCTAAGTTATAATTGTTATAAATTATATAATTAAACTGTATATCCAGATGGTACTAACAAAATATCTCCCGTTTGCGCATACCCAGGAATAATAAAAAGCATATATACGGTCGAATGGAAAAACCTCCCCCTTTTCGAAGTCGGTTAAAAGTTACTTGGTCTCTGACGATAAAACAGAATAATAATATGGCTGTGCTATCGTTCGCTTATTTGTCTTACGACGGAATACTGATTCTGCATTTACTTACCCTATTTGATTACCAACCTAAACGAAAAAGTTAAATAAGTAGGTATCATTAATTAGTAGGTATGTCGTACCCATAGTTCCTAATTAAATCTTGCAACATGTGAATACTAGGTAAGTAAAGGTTTAAGTAGATTTTATTCAAATATAGGTACCTACCTGAAACAAGTATTAAATGGTAAGCATTTGGGCGGATTTACTCTGAAAACCAACCAAGTATTTTGATAAAGTATGAAATAATAATATAGTTGATGAATGTAGCCAAAACACTAAATTCATCGTATGAAAAAAAAACATAATAACTATCTTAAAAGTATAGGAAACTACTTTTAACACTTATTCATTACCGAGGGGGGCTAAGTAACTACCTAAGTACTAAGTAAGTAAGTGCTAGTACTTTTATGGATAACAAAAAATCGAATGGCCCAAAACTTAAAATCTGATTTGTTCCCCTCTGGTCCAGAACCTGGGCGCTCATGAGCAGGGTCGGACTGAGCCGCAAGGGCCCGGGTGGCAAATCACAATCCCAGGGCCCAAGTTTTTTTTTTTTTCGGAAGGGTCTGATCGCTGATGGCCGTCTGAGGCCTGTTCAGCTTCACCGGACTTACGGGTGAGCGGATGGCTCATAACCCTAAGTAGCCCAGGGCCCGAGACTATATTATCACGGTGGTGGGGATACTATCAAAAAATACTGAGATACACAAATCGAGATAAACAGTAATCGAGATAAATAATAATTACAGATAAATCCCATAACAAATAATATACAGGGTGCCCAAAAAATAGTGTCAAGCGAATGTCCTGAGTTAGTACACCTCATGCATGTTCCGCGATTTTTATAGCGTTCGAGTTATGGTTTTTTTCCTAAACTGTTGAGAATAATTGACAAAACCGACTTAGAAAAAATCCAAAAAAAAAAGGTTTTAATTTTTTTTTAAATTCTTTTTGCAAAAAAATTATCATTAAAATTGTGATATGTTTTCATCAAAATTGATTTGCAAAAAGATTTTCTAAAAAAGTCAAATACTTTTTTTTTAGAAATTTTTAATCGGCTATGTAAAATTTTCTCAAAAGTAAAAAAAAAATTATAACTCAAAAACTATAATTGGAAGTTTTCAAAATGATGGTACAAACTGTAAAATTGCGTTCTGTAAATAATGTCTTAAAATTTCAACTTAAAATATTAGGAGGTAGCTGCATAGCTCTTTAGTAACCTTAAAAACTGCTTTCATAATCAATAATAAAAACTAGAACCTAATAGGTTACTTTTGCTGAAATCGGACTTCAAAGACAGAGATGTGGAAAAATCATAAATTAGCCATTTGATTACGAAGTATTATTTTGGACACTTTATCATTTCTAAAGTTAATTAGTTTGTTTGTTAAACCTAAATTTAATACAGGAACACTCACATGAGATGCAAACATTAAGATGTCATATATTTTTTTGTTTAATTTAAGTTTCATTGCGTTAACACTGTTTTCGCATGACGAATCCTGTTGTTACGACGAACTTGACGAACTTTGCTTTCTTTACGGACTTTGAGTGCGATCACTAATAATTATTCAATAATCAAATACACTTCCTTTTTTTCATTTAAGGTCCATTTCAAAACTTAATTTATTTTTAAAGTATCACAAATTAAACTCTCATTAGGTTAAACCTTACCATTTCTGTAATAATTTCGATTGTTAACAATCTTATTAACTTCAGAAATAATAAAATGACCAAATAATGCTTCGTAATCAAATGACAAATTTTATGACTTTTTCACCAAAAGTAGCCCGTTAAGTACTAGTTTTTATTAATGATTATAAAAACTGAGCTACATCCTAATATTTTAAATTTGAAGTGGAAATTTAAGACATTATTTACAGAACATAATTTTTCAGTTTGTACCATCATTTTGAAAACTTCCATTTAAATTATGGAGACGAATATTTTAGGCATTAAAGAAGAACTCATGAAAATTGATTTGCAAAAAGAATTTCTAAAAAAGTTAAATACCTACTTTTTTTTAGAATTTTTTAATCGGTTTTGTCAAATATTCTCAAAAGTTTATAAAAAATAATAACTCAAAAAATAGCGGAACATACATGGGGGTGTTTCGAAGCCCCACGGGGTGTTCTATCTCAGGACATTCGCTTGACATAATTTTTTTGGACATCCTGTATAAACCTGGCTAGTATTTTTTTTAAAGAGAAGAACTTTCAGCTTTGTACTTAATGACTCGATTGCAAAAGCTGCTGTTTTCATCATCTTTGATTAGATTCGATTCTGTGTTCAACAAATCCAACAATACCGGTATTTTAAATTTCGAAGATAAAAATCGTACGATTTTGTGTAAATAAAATGTATGGTGACTCATATTTTTTTACTTTCATTTAAGGAGTATTGAATACAATTTATTTCATTAACTTAGAATTTTTAGTTTTCGAGATTTTTCGGATTCTTAATGAGAGGACGCAATTTTATTTTTAGAACATGTTTGTGGTGGTCATTGGTCAATAGAACTTCAAGTTTGTGGGGGCCCTTGTCCCCCGGCCGCCACCTCAAAAAGGGATGAGAAAACACTTTTTTCACGATATCTCGGAAACAATGCGTCTTTTTTGCTTTAAATAAAATAAAAATAAGGAACGATCTCTTTATTTTGCTGATGACTTCCTTAATTTTTACTTTAGGACAAAAAGTCATTTTAAACATATTTGTTGGCAAGGCAATTTGCTAATAGCATAAGCAATATTTTTGTGAGAAGCATAGTTTCCGAGAAATGCAAGTGGGCGACTCAGGCCTGTGGGGGGCCCGCGCAGGCTGGGGCCCGGCTGGCAAATGCCACCCTGACTGTATGGCCAGTCCGACGCTGCTCATGAGTACCCACCTACCTACGATTCATCAAACTATAATAATTCTAACTAAACTATTAAAACTTAAACTATTATGGTTTGATAAAATTGTTATAATAATGTCGATAAAACAAGTTATTAAAAGTTGTTTTTGTTTCTAAATAGCATTATTTTATTTTTGTATTATCCCCCTTCCTATTATTATTATTTATGTGATAGTTTGTATGAGTAGACTGATGTAGGTACTCGTTACCTACTCTATCACGCAAACACTAAGTTTAACGCAAGTTTGAAAAGGCTAATTAGAAAAAGTATGTCATACTAAAATATTGTTTATTAATTTTTTTTTGTTAAATAATGACCCTGGAATTTGGTCTAACCAAAGTACACGAGATTCTACCAAAGCCGTTTTAAGTTGACCGATTTGACACTTTTTATTTTATATTTTGCATTTATACTTGTTAAGAGGAACATATTTAGCGAATCATAATGAACAACTTTTAAAAATAAGACGTTATTCCAAAATGTCAAACGCACCTAATTAACTAATTATTTGTCTTTTATTACTTAAAATAATTGAATTATAAAAAGAAAACGTAAAAATTCCACTCTGTTTTACGCTTTTACAAGGCTACGCCGTTTGACACGTTTTCATAGTGACGTAATGGGTAATACTCACCAGGTATTCTTTTTAAATAGGATATAGGATTTAATAAGTATTGTATTTTAAAAATAAATATATTTTTAGATAAGAAACTTCAATTCAATCTTCTGTATGTGAATAAACTTTTTTAATAAAAAAATGTTATAATTAGACCTTGCTTGGTTATAAGGTGGAAATAACTGTTACTTATATGCTTTGGCAATTTTACCGTTGTCCTTCACTAGTGCTGTCAGTCAGGCATGTGTCGGCATTGAAATAATTTTACACATCAAGGAGTTGAAACCAATGATTTTTATATTATATTATACTAGCTGTGCCCGCGACTTCGTTCGCGTGGACTACAGGATTTTACATTCAAAAGTTTTTCCCAATAACACTCGTTCCCGAAAGAATTTTGCAATATCTTTTAGCAACTAAGCCTAATTAACTGCCTCGTTAGTATATTGGTAGCAAGCGCTGAGTAAGAACCGAGAGGTCCCCGGTTCGAGTATGGGGTCGGGCAAAATTTGTGTGAGTTTTTCTGTTATGAAATTACTGAGCCCGGAGTTAGGAAGTTGGTGGTTGAACGCCCGTGTCTTGGAAAGCACGTTAAGCCGGTGGTCCTGCGCCCGATCTCTCATCGGTCATGTTGGATTGCCGTCTCACCGAATTATGAGAGTAAGGGAATAGAGAGTGCAATTGTATTAGCGCGCACACTTGTGCACTATAATATGCACGGAACAGAAAAAACAAGTGGAAGTGCGATATGGCAAATTTGTATCAGAACCGCTGTCGCCAAACGCACACATACATGCCTTAAATAATACATTGCACTACTAGTAAACAGCCTTTTTGATTGGCCGCATATATGCTATTCCAAATAAGCCTACATTGTAAATCCTATTAAGCAAAACACGTCTTTACTCGCAACAACTTACAGTTTATTTTGCTATAAACAAAAAAAAAATTTTACAACCGTTCGTATTTGAACTCCCTAGGTTTAATTGACAAACAAGTTCAGCTACTCCACAACAGATGGCAGGCAGCAGTAAAGAAAACAACTTTGAACTGTATTCTGTGTGTGTTAAGGTTAACATTTCCTTAAAACAATATTTTTACGGCTACTCAGCCAGTGCGGTAACACTACATATTCTTAGTATCGATATATGTATTAGACTCAATGATTCTACTTTTGAGTTCGTTTTATAATGTTTGGGGATAAAAAGGGTACTGATATATGGAATTAAAAATAATATCATAGTTAAATAATGAAAAAACTTTTAATAACACGCTCAGCGTGTAGTTTGCACAGGCGTTGCGAAATTTACAATGCAGCAGTGCGGCCAAACACAGGTGCGCGCCGGCCGCGGCTTGCTTTGACTTCTGCTTATCGGTGTCCGTACTAATCCCAAAAAAGGTTTCTATTGTTTTGGGAATAGGTAAAGCAAGCCGCGGCCGGCAAAAAACAAAGCGTTTAGCGATAAGGACAGCGCCTTTTGTTTGTAAAAATCGTAAACAAGTTGTCGGTGTCTATTGATACCTAATTTCTTTTGCAGGTTTGTTTTCGATGTTAAAGTGTGGGAATAAATCAGGCTCTGTCGCTAAATACCACATTCTCAAAAGAGCACACCCGTAAAATACCACATTCGCAAATCATCATATTCTCATAATATCATATTCTGAAAGAATGACATTCTTGAAAAGATCGGTAAACACAACATTCTTTATACATTATATGGTCAAAAAAGATGAAAAAGTACACTGAATTTAAAAAACTTGAGACCAATACAAAAATTAAAATTTTCATATGAAAACTCTTGGATTTATACTTATTTGCATTGTAACGATGTAAAACGGAACAGAAAACTAAGTGAAAAAAATTAAAAGCATAATCAATCATTGTGTAAATACTATACTATATTTAAGTGTGCCTGAAACGCTTATGTGCAGCTAGTATATAACTGAAAAATGGTTTAAATGAATAGGATGCTTTTTTGTTTGTTTTGTTCAAGATATCAAAAATCAAAATCAAAAAGTTTTTATTGGAACATAAAGAGTACATAATAAAATAGGATGTTCGATAACAACTGCGGTAGTTTGTAAAACTGTGGTGCAGGTGCTAACGCCTACCTCTGAGGAAGAAGGTATACATGGTTGTTCCTATAATAATAAAAAATAAAAATAAAAAAGAATACCAACTAGATTAGATCATATAGTGAAAATAGGTGAAATATATGAATGCATGTGTATGTGGTGTTCAAGATATTATGCTCGCTTAAGGTTCGCTGTTAAACACTATAATGAGTTTCTAATGAAATAAATCCTAATTTACGAATAATACCTAGTAGTTTTTTGTTTTTACGATACAATTGTCTTGAAATTAGTTAAATATCGAAACGCAATTGATGTGTTATCTATAATAAAAAATAAAATAAAAAAATATTGCTAATCGAGCTAAAAACTAGAAAATTATTTGTAACTCAATAATTCAGTTCAGAGTAAAAAGCTTGGGGAGCATTTTACTGCGGTACATAATTAAATTGGAGTTATAACCTCTCACCACCCCATCGTTTCATTTTAGTTTTTAAACTAATATTTTAGATATTTACATGACCGAAGATAATAAATAAAAATGCTTAATCATAAAATTAAATCAATGTTTTTATTGCCATTCTGAATTACAATACCTTAATTATTTATGTACTAAATAGTTAGAACATAACATAAAACATAATAGAAAATAGATCAAATGAGCGCCTTCTTAAGACTATTATTATTACTGTCCTTGAAATAAAATGTACTTATTTAAAAACTGGCGTTTGGAAAGTCTTGTTTTTAATTTTAACAAGTGATGTATGCGAACATTTACGTATTTTTCCACAATTGCCTTAATTAAGTCGGTTACATGATTTGACGTGGGAAATTCACCTAACTGATGAGATGCGATATCATTAAATATTTGAGTCCCAATAAACTTTCGCATTATTTGGTTAATACATACTTCCTTACGAAAACCCCCTATTTCAATGTTTTTTAGGAAAGTTTCTGTTGTTTGGCATATTTTTACTACATCTGGTGAAGGATAAAGCAAACCACCCTGGTCTTTTGCAATGATAAATTTATGAAACAGGTGAAAGTGATGTGTCACTAAGGCACCGGCGCAAACATCACATTTAATGCTTTTTATCAGCATGCGGACAATGTAACCTGCAATATAACCTATAGCTTGGTTACTGAAGTCACAAAAGTGCCCTCCCAGTTCTTCAATTTCAGACATATCTTCAGATTGCTCATCCTCTGACACATCTTGATTAATACTTTGATTAATTCTTTCAACTGCTGAAGTACATTCAAGTATGGATATTTGTTCTAATGCTGCACAGTTACCTTTATTTGTGTCCTTTAACTTTATGTGGATCAACATTTTTTTATAAGCAGATACAAATTGTCTTGCAGTGGGGTTATTATTTGATCCACCCTGTGCCCTTATATTACAGAATAAAAGTTCTAAATGATCCTGACTTAGCTTGTAAAAAGGCAAATATATTAGTATTTTTGTTTGAATCAAACTTGCATACAAAAACTCCAGTGCTTTTATACACCCCAAAAATCCCAAGAACCCAGTCTTTCTTCGGCTGTTTATTAAGTAGGTACCATCTTCCATCTTTAAATTTTTTAAATAATTAGATGCTTCTTTTAAAAATTCAAAGATTTCATTTGCGTTAGCTTCATTCAAAGCTTTTTTAAATTTATACAAATGCAAATTTCTTGAATTAAAAACATCAAAAATATTATTAATCATAAGCAAAAAAAATTCTGTAGCTTCACTGTCTTCAAATAAGCTATTTCCTGATTTTCTGCATAAAGTAATAGCATCCGCGACGCTTTTGCTAAAAAGTTGTGTAGCCAGCTTAACTTTCATTCGCTCATTGTGAAAATTAATATGGCGGTCCCTTAATTTGTTAGCTAAATGAAAGGTTGAACTGTACTGCAATTTGTTGAGTTCAACGAGATATTGCCACTGGATTTTGTTCCCATCTATGTCTATAAAAGATTTGCACATCTCAAACGTGTTACGTAATAGTTTTATCATGTGACAAGGGTCTAAAATTGTAACTATAAGATCTTTGGTGACAGGATGTTGAAAACATACTTCATTTTCTTCAAAAGAACAACCAAGATGCTTAGCCATTGATATATTTGCCGCACAACCATCAAACGTCAGAGCAACTATCCTAACCCCAGCTTTATGGATTAATTCCAAACATATTTTAACAAGATCAGCGCGTTGCTGTCCAGATACACCATCAACAAGGAAAAACCCAACAGGAACTTTAAAGTTACTGTTTAACGCTGTGACTAAAAATACCAACGCTTCTTTCGCCTCCGCTAAATGATCTCCTTCTATTCCCGTGCCCATATTCACGTATCCGTGAAATTTGCGACCATCCCATTCCACACGACGACGAATACTCATTTCATCAATAACTAATGTGGCCAATAATAGTCCAGTACAAGACTCAGCTTTAAATTTTAAAGCATCCAACGATTCCTTTGTAAAGCCTGCATCGCCTCCAATTTTCGCGTACCAACTCTTCAAAGTACGAGTATGTGGCAGGCATGTTGCGAATGTCTGACGCACATACTCATACGCTTTCGGAGAATAATAATGTAATGTAAGAGCAAAGCTACGAAGTGCTGGCGAGTATTTTTTTCTAGATATTACTCCAGACTCCGTATTTACTTTTGTTCGTGCAATCATTTCTTGTACCTGAAAAAAATATGTATTTATTATTTAATAATAAAATGTAATAAATATGTCAGAAAAGGTGTAAGTGAAACAAAATCGTACCTCTAAATTGGTATTTCTTAAACAATCCAAATTTTCTTTCGACATCGAATATTTTTCTTCTAAACTCGCTAACACTTCATCTATTTTATTAATTTTCTTTTTAAGCCTTCTATTAGTTGATTGTAATCTTCTTATTTTCGAATCTTGTCTTTCAATTTTATTTTGACAAAATCTAAGTTGGCCTTTTAATTTTTTTCTCCTCGGCGTAGAACTCGTAGATCCACACGGAAGTATATTTTCCTCCACCGGAATCAAACAGCGTACAGACGCTTGTTGCACAGGTATCTCGTATTGATCTTTACTGCCGTGTGCAATGGGAACATACTCGAGACCTTTAGAAATTTTTATTTTCTTATTTGGTTGCGTTGGAGTGGAGTGACAAATCCCCAAATCAGTAGGTTTAGGTAAATCTAAATTAGTAACATTAAGGTTTTCCTGCTGAAACAAATACAAATCTATATATATCTTAGATTGACATGGGATAATCAAACCGGTTTTAACCATTTATAAGTTGTGGTGCTATAACAAAAAAATATAAAAAAAAAAAATTGTTAATATATTCCTTTTAGGGGCGAGGATGATTATCATCATACTCAAATATTATATTCAGTGGGCAAAAAATGATGAGAAAAGGGCTTTTTACCTGATCATAAAACCTGACGGTTCTTAAAGTTGGAATCGCGTTGGGTTTGGTGTATTTCAGGCCATTCTTTGATATAATAAAATCGTCTTCCAAAAAATGTTCAGAGCATATGGTACTGGATTTTACTGGCATCCAATCAACTCTACCAGTTGCATCTATCCATTTCCCTTTGATATCACCGTCCTTCGGAAACCTAAAATTATAAAAATGAATAATAATAAGTCCGCATAAATAATACTAAGCCCGTTTTACAGGTTTCACCAGAGTATTAAAATGTATCAGTATAAATAACACAGGTCAACACAATTTTTGTTTTCCTAATTTTAAGACTTGATTTTTAGAGTAAATTATTCACTGATTTTAAATAAGCTTTTAGTTTTTTGTATCAGCTTTAGTTTTTTAGTTAAAGCTTATCGAAATTCTGAAAATGGCCAATAAGGTGTTTCTTAATACCAAACAATAAAAAACTAAACAGGTATTTAACTTTCATTTAGTTTCACGAAAAGCACTTATTTCTCAGTTTCAAAATAAAATATAATTTATGTTTGTATCATAGACCTTTACGGAAATATATCGATTTCAACATCATGCAAAAAAATCCATATCAAAGAGGACATGATAAATGTATGGAGAAAAAATACGTTTTTATTCGCAAGGAATGAACATAGGGCTTTGATATTTTTTTTACAGTTCAAAGTAAGTAATTACTGTAAAATAAAAGTTCTTAAGGTATTAAAATCTTGTAGTTAAGTTAATATTTTACAAACCCTGAAAAATGCCACGTGTTGGAACTTTACCCACTCATATCTCAAAAACTAGAGCTGATTTGGAAATTATATTATATTCGTAATTAAGGCCCTCAATTTAGTTTATAAAATGATAATTTATTTAAAAAACAAAAGTTTTTAATTTGTTGCCTTGTGTAATCCGTTTTTCAAAAATAGTACTATGTATTTTAAGATATCGATAAAGCTGATACCGCAGTGTACCACATCACTGATTGAGTAGCGGCGAATATTTCAAAATCAGTAGAGGATTTGTGCACCGCAAAACGAGCTTTATCGTTAAAGACTTATGATTGATTATGGTTTGAAATAAATCATATTTTTAATTTATTGAGATTTTCTTGCAAAACTGCTATATTATTGCTTACCTGTGGTATGAAACACCTCCATTTTTAAGGTTTTTTCTTCTGCTGTCGTTTTTGCACTGCAAAATGGCACAATACGGCATATTCACTGTAAAATTCCTCCACAAACGTTGCCGTTACACTACCAACTTGACGTGATGACAACCGAAATGTTGGGGTACGACTGAGGCCGAGTAAGCGTAACTCCGCTTAGTGTCGGCACGCGTGCCCCGCCCACTTCACACTTCCACTTGTTTTTTCTGTTCCGTGATAATATGTCCTGCATCGATAATTTGTGATCCGATTCGATCAGTACCAAAATCGATTAATGTTTTTCGGGTTTTATATTTCAAACGGGAATGTAATAACTTAATTAATGTATTATTAAAGACATTTTTATTGAGATAAATTGACTTGATGTACTAAGCAAGAAAATATCGATTGTCGTTAAACCGTGAAACTGGCACGATTTCACATTTCTTAATTGTGGCGGGCACTGTTGGCTAGTGAAATAATGGTTGACATGATGACGCTCATCACCATTTTGTAAATCATTCGGCTTTCGTACCTTGGATTTTTCGACGCGATTGTGTTTCTCTTTTCATATTATATTGTTTTGTTATTCATTTAATCAGGGGTTAAATTACAATTTTTTTTTACAATAGGTTCCTACTTACCTTTACCATAATATTATGCAGGATTTTTTCACTCTTCTGTAAAATTGATTCAAATGAATAGAGCGGTGTTGTTAGATAACCGGCGATTTTATACTTAGACCAGATAATTCTGTCGACAATTAAATAATACCATCCCATCACTATTATTTTTTCTCTCACATGGTAACACTCTAGCTGTAAAAGTACTCCGTCAAATTATGGACCATAGAGTATGTTGAATAATTATAGTATTTTGCACCTAAGATGATCCCTGCGACACTTCATTGTGTTCTGAATCACGCATTTTACGTTTGACAAACAAAAAAAATTTTATTGCGACGTTATTAGGAAAAATATTAAAATAAATATTTTTATACTTTTAAATGACAAACAGTATCGTTTAGTTTAATTTAATGTAATAGAACATTTTAAAAAAATACCTATGCAGTTCGTATACGTAGTATGAAACTTAGTCAGAGTTACAACGTTCCATTTCCGTAAAATTATTAATTTAATATTTTTCCTAATGAAGCCGCAATAAATGAAATAAGTGTGCAATAAAATTATTTTCGTTTGTCAAACGTAAAATGCGTGATTCAGAACACAATGAAGTGTCACAGGGATCATCTTAGCTGAAAAAGACTATAGGAAATTATGGACTTGAATTTATATTCCTTTGCCTCTCCCTGATGAACGAATTTTGACTGACATTTAAAAAATAAATAATAAAACATACATTTTGTATTTGTAAAGTAACATAAAAGCTGTTTGAAAAGGTTTTAAGAAATAAATAAATTCTCTCTTATAGTTCTAAAATATAAATTGTAAAACTATTATTGATACCTTGTGGTATCAAAAATCTTGTAAATAACCTGGAAAAACTAAGATTACCAAAATTGGTGATTTTGACAACAATCATGAACAGAAAACGAAATGTGAGCTACATAAAACCAGAAGACCCTTCTTTTTTGAAAGAATTAAAGAAGCAAGCTGGATATGATGATCGAAATCATAAGTTTGATGATCTTGAAAATGCTGAAGAGGATTTCTGTGAAGATGATGACAGTGAGAAACCTCAAGTTGTTGTTCTTAAGAAAGGCGACTTAACTGCAGAAGAGGCAGAACTTGAACAAAAAAAGTTGGAAAAGCTTGAGTCTGAAACTAAAGCTGATCTAAGTCAGAAAGTAATCTTTAAATCTAAACATAAAGCAAGTACAGCATCAGACACAAAGAAAAGAAAACATGACAGTGATTCTAAAAAAGAAAATTTAAAGAAAAAGTGCAGTTTATTATCCTTTGATGATGAAGAAGAAGCAGACTGAGTAATGAACCTACCCAATAGTTTCTGTTTGCTTTATGGAACATGAGACCATTGGACAAAAGAAGATTTCATTCTGTATAGTATATTAGTATAAAACAAAGTTGTTTGTCAAAATCCTTGAAACCATGCAGATTTTATTGCAGTTTTAGATGAAGAGATTAAAACCATACTTGGTTATATGTATGACATGTATTATATACTTGAGAATCATTTTAAATTTTATAATATTGCACCTGCATGAAGTGCTGGGTCACCAGTCATTTTATATGACAACATTATGACTTGTAGCTTTAATCATACATCATTTTCCTTGTTCCATGGATAACTCAAGAAATTTATGTATTTTACTGTAATATAGGAAAAAATAATCTTATTTTGCCTACTGATGTCATTTTCCAAACATATGGGAATTATTGGGACCTAAGGGTTGCCACACATGGGCCACATACCACAGCCACTAGACGCAAGAATAGGCCACAGGAAGCTGAAGGGTGTGACAGCCACTTGTGGCCAATGGTAGAGACTTGCGATTGGTGGCTGGTATTTTTATTTTCAAGCCATGCATGCAGTATCATAATGAACCCAGACAAAGAAGTTTAAATCACACAAGTGACCTGTGGCGGCATTCAGTAGTTAGTGGCCGGTATCAGTGTGGCTGACACCGGCGTCGACTGTGTGCAGCAAGTCCATATTAAATGTATGAAAACTGCTGGAAATATATGCTGCCTGTAGCAGCATTTTATGGTAGTGGCCTGTGGCCTGTGTACGGGGACACAAATTAGTTTTAAATATACTTATTAAAACCCTACAAATTTATAGTTTTATTTACATCACCCTATAACATAAATTTAGGGATAAAGCAAAAATAAAACAATACATACAAAGCAATCATAAATTGTCATATTTTATTGTTATTAAGAAAAAAATGTTCAGTAATTAAATCTGAATCAGCTTTTACTAGGCAAGCATAACATTTTTTCCACTGTCTTCCAAAGTACACCTTTTTTTCACTTTCCCCTTTGAACCATTGGGTGTACTTATGACATCATTTCTTTGATATGAAATAGCCATATCAGTGTCATTTTCATATTCTAGTAATTTTCTTAATAAAAATTTTCTTTCTTCTTTTACAATCAGAATGCTTTCTTGAATTCTTGCGACTTCATCACATAAGGCTGCATTTTCCTGTAAAAATAAATACCTATTGAGTTATATAGTGGTAAATAATATTTTCATAACATATCCGAAGCGAGGCTGGGTCAATAATTATCTTTACTTATTTAAGAATTCCGTGTTCCATTACAACTGTATAATTATAAATAATATATTTTTTTATATTTCAACATGCAACAGGTCAGGCAGTAAGAAACTATGTACATTTTGCTACTGATTTTATCGCGTGTAGACCACTAATAAATTGTATTCAAGTTCTACTTACCAACAGTAAACTTTTGATCCGTATCTTCATGAACTTGTATTTTCTTTGATAACGTTTATTTTGCTTTTCATTCTGTATATTGTTCATTTTATAAAGCTCAGCTAATTCACATGGCAGGACACCAAACTCCTATCAAAACCGGTGCACTAAAAGAGTACCTAGCAACAAGAGCACCAAATTGGTTGAAGGATTACAACCTATTGCCTTAGCTTTCACGAGGTAAACTAGGATGAACACAGAGACGATGTTAAGTTATATAGTTAGTTGATTAGCACCTTCTACTAAATCAAATGAATAAAATGTTTTTAGAGGTATCAGCAAATACAGTCGACCGACGAGCTGTCAGTTTTATACACATAAATAATAAACAGACAAGACAGTCACAGAGACAGGCGGCTAGGAGGAGCCTAGGATTGGATACTGCCATAGAGAAAACTAATACATTGAGTGTATAGAGACCTCACTCAGGATATTTGTGCGTACTAAATTAAACAACAACGCCTCTGTATTATCGGACGTGAACTACAATATACTTACCTATTTATTGACGTAATATGCATAGGTATAGATAGATCATCTATCATCATGGTATAGATTGATGATAGATGATATATATAGTTATGACGACGATATGGTATGACGCGTAAAATTCGACTTGGCTAAACTATAGTCTCGCCGAGAAGTTAGAGATAACAAAATATCGCAAGTACCAAAGAGAATATAATCACTACGTCAAGTACCAGGAATAAATACTAAGTAAGCGAACGGATGGTGGGCATTAGCATTACGTTTTTCCAATATTGCCATTTTATGCAGGGATGTTCGTTGCAAGTGCCTAACTAGAATTCAATAAGAATCTAAAATTCAAAGAAAACGTTATTTCAGTTGTTTTGTAAATTTTTGAAATGCTTTATCCATGTAATAAACATAAATTCATGTTAATAATAGTTTTGAAGATTAGAATGTGGTTAAATTAAAGGCTTGTGGCGAACTCATATATAATCTACATATGTACATTCACACAGTCATACACACTTCACATAGGTACATATACAGATTAAATCGACGAACAAACAAACTGCGCGTTTTAATATAATATTTTTACTGTATGTAAATTGCTAAAGAATGCGCGCGGGCGCAGCCAACGGAACCGGTCGCGCGGCCGCGCCGCCGCCGTCCCGCGCCCCTGCCCCGCGAGCGCAGGAGCCCATACTTGATGCAGCCGGCCACCAGTCACGATCTATTGCTACTACGCAACGCCTGTGCCCGATCGCTTGACCAGCTAGCTTACGCAAACCTCTAGTCGTAATTGTAAAACCTTTTCTGTGCTTTCGAACTTCTACGCTATTTCTTCCTGTGCTGTGTCCTTACAAACTCTTGTGCTGTGTTCTTATAAACTCTTGTGCTCTGACTCTCCTTCTTCTTGTGTATTGTGTGCCTAAACTGTATGTGAGCAGAAAATATATAAGCATCAACATCATATCGGCTTAAGTTATTTCACTCCACACTACGGCACCCCTATACTGGTGACCCCTGGGAACATTTTAATGAGCGACCAAGAATATTCCAACGCACGTGGTTTCGACGACGAAAACAAAATGGAGGACGCATCTACCGCTCCTTCGCCGACATCGCCGTTACCGTTACAAGCACCGGAGACATTTAGAGTTGGCGTAAGAATACCCCCATTTTGGCCGGAAAAACCGACAATATGGTTTTCTCAAATTGAAGGACAGTTCGCAATGTCTAGAATCACCGATGATAGTACGAAATACTACTACGTACTATCACATCTCGATCGTCAGTATGCCGTGGAAGTAGAAGACGTCATAACTTCACCACCGAGTACCGGCAAGTACGAGAAATTAAAGACGGAATTAATAAAACGACTTTCGACGTCGAGTGAAAGGAAGGTAAAACAACTTCTGCAATCGGAAGAGCTTGGAGATCGCAAACCATCTCAGTTCTTGCGACACTTACAGCACCTAGCCGGGCCAAGCATACCGGAAAGTTTTTTACGGACCATCTGGACAAGCCGATTGCCAAATAACCTGCAGACAGTGGTCGCATCGCAGATGAGCTTGTCTCTCAGTGAGCTGGCAGATTTGGCTGACAGAGTGCACGACATTGCGCCGGCATCCCCGCAAGTGGCAGCAACCAGCACGTGTACACAATCAGCTTTGGATGTGATGGCCCGAAGTATAGCGGAACTCACAAAGCAGGTCAGCTCCCTCACTGCTCAAGTTTATGGCCGTTCCCGTTCTCGCAACAGGCAGAAGTCACGGGATGGGCAACGACACCGGACACCTTCGCAGCGATCTCAATCCAGTTTTAGGAAGTACCCGCAGTGTTGGTACCACTTCAAGTTCGGCAGTCAAGCAAAAAAGTGTGTGCGGCCATGTGATTTTAAAGCGGGAAACGCCCACGGCAATCAGTAATGGCGACCGATGATTGCCTACCCTCATCTGTAGGTCGCCTTTTCGTAACCGATAAAAGATCGAAAGTGCAATTTCTAGTCGATACCGGGAGTGATTTGTGTGTTTTCCCTCGATTAGCCCTTAGCAAACGCCGTGAAAAGACTAACTATCAACTTTGTGCGGCTAACGGTTCCACCATAGATACGTACGGTTTCATAGAATTTAAGGTAGATTTAGGCTTACGTAGAGACTTTAATTGGAAGTTTGTAGTAGCCGACGTAACGAAAGCAATCATTGGTGTAGATTTTTTGTCATATTATAATTTGCTAGTCGATGTGCGTAATAAAAAAATCATTGATGGTACTACTAAGTTAACTACTGTTGCGTGTATTGTAAATAATTCAATCCCGAGTGTAAAGGTTGTGACTGGTGTATCTAAATATCATAATTTACTCTCTGAATTTCAGGAAATTACCAAACCTTCAGGCACACCACATACACCCAAACATAACACAGTCCATCACATCCGTACCACACCAGGCCCCCCTGTGTCTTGTTCTCCCCGCAGGTTAGCCCCGGACAAGTTTAAAATTGCCAAAGCTGAGTTCGATGCAATGTTGGCGAATGGGACAGCACGCCCATCAGAATCTCCGTGGTCATCCCCGCTGCATCTAGCCCCTAAAAGGACAAAAGTTGGCGTCCCTGTGGAGACTATAGACTGCTTAACGCCAGGACAATACCAGATAAGTACCCAATTCGCCACATACACGATTTTGCACAGTGCATATCAGGTTGCAGCGTCTTCTCTACAATTGACCTTGTAAAATCTTACAACCAATTGCCAGTGCACAAGGATGATATCGCAAAAACTGCGATCACCACACCCTTCGGACTCTTCGAATTTCCGTACATGACATTCGGGTTACGGAATGCAGGACAAACATTCCAGAGGTTCGTTGACGAGATGGTCCGAGGCCTAGAATTCTGCTTCCCATACTTGGACGATTTTTTGGTGTTCTCAAGGACACACTCCGAGCATGAAGATCACCTACGTCAGGTCTTTACTAGGATGAGTAAGTTCGGTATAGTGATCAACACGTCCAAGTGCGTCTTTGGCGCGTCTGAGGTAACCTTTCTAGGTCATCATATCTCCCAACACGGCACCAAACCTCTGGAAGACAAGGTCCAGGCCATCAAGGAGATTCCTCAGCCCAGCACAGCCAAGCAGCTAAGACGGTTCTTGGGTATGGTTAATTTCTATAGGAGATTTATTCCACAAGCTGCTCGGATTCAATCTCCCTTGAACTCCTTGCTGACTGGCACCATCAAAGCCTCTCAACCGATTGTCATGAGCGAAAATGCAGTAAGAGCGTTCGAAGAGTGCAAGGACAGCTTGTGCAAGGCTGCTCTGCTGGCACACCCTGACCCTAAGGCTAAGCTGGGACTGTTTACAGATGCTTCAGACGAGGCGATCGGAGGAGTCTTACAACAGCTGATAGACGGCCATTGGCAACCTCTAGCCTTCTTTTCTCGTAAGTTGAGCCCGGCACAAAAGAAATACTCTACATATGACCGAGAGCTCCTTGCCATTTACGAAAATATTAAATATTTTCACCACTGGTTTGAAGCGACTAATTTCACCATCTATACTGACCACAAACCCCTCTGTTACGCTTTTCGCGAACGAAAAAGTAACTGTAGCCCACGTCAGTATAGACATTTAGATTACATTTCCCAATTTTCCACAGATATTCAGCATATCTCAGGGAAAGATAACGCAGTCGCCGATACCCTTTCTCGTGTCGACGAGATAAGCGAACCAGTGGACTTTGAAAAATTGGCATTACTACAAAAGCAGACCAAGAGCTCACACATCATCTAAATGATGAGTCTTCTCTGCGCATTAAAAAAATGGTTATTCCTGGAAGTCGCACGGAACTGTACTGCGATGTAAGTACAACGACCCCCAGGCCCTTCATACCAAAGTCTATGCGCAAACAGGTATTTGACAGTTTGCACTCCCTATGTCATCCCGGAGCCAACGCCAGCGCTAAGCTAGTAGCACAGCGTTACGTGTGGCCTCAAATGAGGAAAGACTGCCGAGATTGGTCTAACGCATGTTTAGCTTGCCAGCGCACAAAGGTAAATCGACACGTAAAAACAGCCTTAGGCACCCTCGATTTACCTACAGCGCGATTTAAACATGTGCATATAGACCTTATCGGCCCATTACCTCCTTCCCGGGAATATCGGTACTGCCTGACAGCGGTCGATCGCTTCACGCGATGGGCTGAAGCTGTCCCTATCTCCGATATTACCGCGGAATCAGTTGCCAACGCGTTCTTGCTCGGCTGGGTAGCTCGTTACGGTTGTCCTACCGACGTAGTAACAGACCGGGGGAGACAGTTCGAGAGTGCAACATTTAAGCAACTGTCAAAAACATTAGGCTTCAAACACCGTAGAACAACTGCATATCATCCACAGTCTAATGGACTAGTTGAGCGATTCCATCGCCAACTAAAATCAGCCATTATGTGTCATGATGATAGCAGCTGGTCAGAAGCTTTGCCATTGGTCTTGCTTGGTATCAGATCATCTTTTAAAGAAGATCTCCAGACATCTTCGGCTGAGCTAGTGTACGGGGAACCCTTAAGGTTGCCAAACGAATTTTTGTGCCAAAGTGTTGACGGATGTACGACTGATCTAACTGATTTTTCAGCACGTATCAGAACATTCGCCAACAATTTACAGCCAGTACCTACTTCAAACCATTCCACTAAAAAGGTATTTATATTCAAAGACCTTTCGACGTGTTCCCATGTTTTCTTAAGGGAGGACGCTCTGAGAGGAGCCTTACAGCCAGCGTACACAGGACCACACGAAGTGATCGAGAGAGGCCCGAAAGTGTACAAGATACGCGTAAAAGGTAAGGTTAATACAGTATCGGCGGACAGACTCAAACCGGCATACATACTGTCGGACCCCGCTGACACTAGTAGCGCCACATTTAGCGAGCCGTGTTATACCACCACCGCCGAACCAGCGGTTAAAACTACACGCTCGGGTCGTCGGATTCGATTTACGAATTTCTATCGTCCTTAGGCCAGGACTCTCAGGGGGGAGTGATGTGGCGAACTCATATATAATCTACATATGTACATTCACACAGTCATACACACTTCACATAGGTACATATACAGATTAAATCGACGAACAAACAAACTGCGCGTTTTAATATAATATTTTTACTGTATGCTAAAGAATGCGCGCGGGCGCAGCCAACGGAACCGGTCGCGCGGCCGCGCCGCCGCCGTCCCGCGCCCCTGCCCCGCGAGCGCAGGAGCCCATACTTGATGCAGCCGGCCACCAGTCACGATCTATTGCTACTACGCAACGCCTGTGCCCGATCGCTTGACCAGCTAGCTTACGCAAACCTCTAGTCGTAATTGTAAAACCTTTTCTGTGCTTTCGAACTTCTACGCTATTTCTTCCTGTGCTGTGTCCTTACAAACTCTTGTGCTGTGTTCTTATAAACTCTTGTGCTCTGACTCTCCTTCTTCTTGTGTATTGTGTGCCTAAACTGTATGTGAGCAGAAAATATATAAGCATCAACATCATATCGGCTTAAGTTATTTCACTCCACACTACGGCACCCCTATACTAAATAATAGTAAACAAACTAAGTTTCAGTATTAACTAAAGCAGATGGCGTATATATCTTTTGCTTCCCATCTGTAGGGAGTGTGACGATCTCCCTGATTGTCACATCCCTGAGTTGCGTGATTTTTTGTTACTCTTATCGTTCAGTATGTATATTTTTAAAACTTATAGATTTATTAAATAATTCCTTTGTTTATGTTCCACACTAGTGTAGTAATCAAACTATGAAACCGGTAACGAAAAGGAAAATAAATAAGTGTTTTTGTAGTTTTTAGTTCGGTTTTACTGCAACAAATAACATAAATAAAAGTAAATTTATTTTTAAACTTATTTGTATTAATTTGCTTTTCCCTTTTAATTCACTCTCATAACATTTCAAATAATTGTTGAAGCCAAAACACAGATGGCAATGCTTTCCTTGATAAATGTCATTGCGTAAATCCAGAACCAGTAATAACATCTCTGGTATTTGGTTTTGTTGTTGACTTGACTTGCCGCCCGCAAGTGCGTGCTATCACCGTGTACACTGCAATTTAAATTACTGAGAGAATATAATAATGTTCTTGAAATAAATATGTCTGGAATTACAGAATTTAAACACTTATTTCCGATTGACAGTATTCAAAAAGTATGTGACTTATTTGAAGAGCTATTACGCAGTGAGAAAGAGCCCGATCTAGCGTTGTTTTCTATTATTGTTGGAGCGGTTGAAAATAATCTGACCAATATAAAAAACAGTGAGAAAGATGTGAGCATAAGTACAAACAAATATATAAAAATGAAATTTCCTTCTTTTGATTGGGAAGAAGTAAAATCTTTGTACGATAGATTTGTATCGCTAATGCGTAGCGGTGTGGATAGTAAACTTCTGAGTGGCGAGTTTGCTTCACGAGAATTGGTCAAACGTGTAGCCGATATTGTTTGGAACTCGTTAACACGTAGTTATTACAAGGATCGTGCTCACCTGCAGTCAATTTATAGTTTTTTAACTGGTAATAAACTAGATTGTTTTGGGGTAGCTTTCGCTGTGACAGCTGGATGCCAAGCTTTGGGGAAGACTGATGTACATCTAGCTTTGTCCGAAGATCATGCCTGGGTAGTATTTGGAAAGGAGGGCTCAGAAACTGCAGAGGTAATTTCCCTCTACTTTACTTGTTATTTGTAGATCTTGTAACTACATATTAATTTATCTATTTATTATTAATCATAAAAAAACTTCAAATCCATGTTTACATTTTGTCAATTAAGTAATTAAAAACCAAAAATCCTTATTTCTCTAAATATGGTAAAATAAGGCTGATAGAGTAATTAATTATACTACAGTGAAATGTATGTTTGTAATGATAAAAACATTATTTATCTATTCCAGGTAACATGGCATGGTAAAGGCAATGAAGATAAAAGAGGTCGTTCTGTTGGTGAAGGAGTGCTGGCACACTCATGGTTGTATGTGGCTGGCAAGCCTGTGGTGTGCACACGGATTATGGAGTTGGCTGCACTGGTTTCATCAATCAATCCTGCTCTGACCCCTACTATTGATGTTCATGAAGTGGCTCTAATGCAACACAAACTATTATGGCTACTTTATGAAAGTGGTAAAATATTTATACTCTGAATTTTTAATTAACATTAATTCGGTAGGCTACTTAAATATTTTTGAAGTACCAAGAAAAGTTACTGTATAATTTTCTATATTTATACAATTTTGAATACAGCTTTGAATACCATGTAGGCATGTACATACATATCTTTTAATATGAGGCTTTCAATACCTTATGGGTCTTTACCTTATGGGCCATTTCAAGTATTAAATTACTGGCGGGGATCATGCGCTGACCAATTAACTTAAATTCACTGTGTAATAAAAACTATTTTTTTATTTCCAAGAGTTGATTTACTACTTCCAAAGTTGATCAACTCATGATTCTTTCTGACTCTTCTTGCCATTTTCCGGTGATATTCTTCTTATCATATGGTTGATGAACAACCTGGTGTGAGAGTTTTTAAACCGCCCGTAGGCCTCTGGCATGGCTTCACACACCGTTGAAAAAATTCTCAGGTGTGCTGGTTTTCTCACAATGTTTTCCTTCACCATTAAAGCATTGAATGATGGTACATATGAATTTCAAATTTGAAAAACACATTGGTAACTGGGGGATTTGAACTGGCGACCTCTCGCATGGGAAGCAACGACGTTAACCACTCGGCCATCGACACTTTATAGTCATGTAGGCGTTTCTGTTTATAAACATACACTTTAATTACTTAAGTTTTTTACAGCCTTATTCACTTGTTCCATTGCAGGTCATTTAGATGCATATCCTATGGCTCTTGGTAATCTTGGAGACCTTGATGAATACATGAAAAAGGCTAGTTGTCCTGAAGATGCTCATCAGTCTACCCTGGCTCACAAATTTGGGACATCAAAACCAGATGCGGCAGCCCTGTATGTACAGGCGATTAGGTCCTCTAGATCTCATTATGATGACCGGCATGTGTACCCATACACTTTTCAGGGAGGTTACTTCCATCGTAATAAAATGTACAAAGAAGCATTCCAGGCCTGGGCCTGTGCTGGAGATGTTATCAGACAGTATGTTTTCAAACTTTTGGAATGATTTTCTACAAGAAGTAGTGCTATACTTAAAATGTACTTAAATATGTTTTATTTTCAGCTATAATTATTCTCGGGATGATGAAGAGATTTACAAAGAATTTTCAGAAATTGCAAATGAGTTAATTCCTCAGTTAATGAAAGCAGAGAGTTCAGGGCATTCAGCCAGATCAATCTTAAAAGACCCTGAGTGCTTTGCTTCTTTATTAAGGTATGTGATATTTTATATTGATTTAATATTTAATTTAAAGATGATTCCTTTTAAAAAATATACACACACGAAATAACAACACGAAAGAATATCTATCAGCAAGAATGTTAAATAAAATTAAATAGGTATATGTATTGAAGTCATGTAGAAATTACCATAAGAACATTATTCCACCTTGATTTCAGATTTTATGATGGAATTTGTAAATGGGAAGAAGGCAGCCAAACGCCTATCCTCCACATCGGGTGGGCAAAGCCCCTTGTGAGTACTATATCAAAATTTGATGCTGAAGTTAGGGCACAAGTTCATATTGTATGCAATTCAGATGTAGATGAGCCCAAGGAAAATGAATTGTTATTAACAACAGACAAACCCGAAGAAAGAGAGAATAAATGGAATAATAACTCAGAAAATGCTGAAATGAGTGTAAGAGAACAATTGGCTGCTGCTGTGAATAGCAGGCCTCGTGTGACTCTCTACAGCCACAAGATGGCAGCCTTGAAGCCTCTTCTCCTGGCCGAACGGTTGAATACGCACGCTTTGCAGCTCCAGCTGACTGCCCAAAGCCAGCTGCAGCGGCCACTGGCTCCAGCTAAGCGGAGGGATGATGACGAACATAGCATATGTGGCCCCACCGCGCGGGGAAAACGCGCTCGCCGCGAACGTTGACTTTTATATCTTGATCTTGCCAGTGTTGAGGAAAATAACTACGCTTCTGATAAATTAATTCACTTCGGCTGCATGTCAATGTGTACAGGTCGACAGAACAGTATCTACTTTGGCATTTATTAACTTTAGTACAGTCAACATCAAAAGTAGATGACCAAAATCTGAAATTCCCGTCAGAAATGTGTGGAGTTGAAGTTATTGTGAATTATACCAAACTATGTCACATTTATCTGTAGTTTTAATATAAATTTAATTATTTGAAATTGAGAGACAATTGAATTTCTGATTTTGATCATAAACTTTTGCTGTTGACGCCACTAGTACTAACTTGTACAGGCTAATATGTTTATTATTGAATTATGATTAGCATTGAAAACATTAACCCCTTCTGCCAATGGAGCACTGTGTAATCACATGGTTATGTTATAAAATAGCAAACCGAGCGACCCATACATTTTCTAAATGGATGTGTTTCAAAATGTACAGTCTAGTTTGCTCTCGTCAACGAAACTGTTACACAATGCTCCATATGCATTGTGGCTTAAATATGTACAGCATTAGGAATTAGATCTATTTTATGATTCTCCATTGTGTAGTTATTCGTAGGTAATTCTTAGTTATTATACACTTTTTAGGGCACTGGTCTTTATAGCATTGTATGGACTGGTCTTGTATATATTTTTAAAATATATCGTAGCATCTAAGATGCCTCGATTGGCCGATTTAACACAATTAATGGTAGAGAAATAAAAGCTGGACAATAAAAAGGAAAGCAAAAACGAATAAGATTTTAAGAAAAGGATATGAGGAAGAGAATGTGAAACAGAATAATAGGACATTTAAAAATAGTACTATTTTCTAATATTACCAATCGCAAATTCAAATTAGTATCTAATCAAATGCTCCGTAATCAGTAACGAAACCACTCAGAATACATGAGTAGCGTGTTACTTGCGTTCGGTTATAATGGAACCTGCTACTCTGCATTGAATAATATGGCTGGCTATGGGCGGGGCTATAACATTTCAGGTAGAGTAGTAGGTACTTTTTTTTCTCGAGTTATGAACAAACAATTCCTACTCTTTGGTATTTTTAAGGTAGGGCCTTTGTAATTTCAGGGTGGCATTGCTCGACAAGGCCCTCCTAGATATGAAATAAGCTTTAGCTAGAGCTGAGTGCCTTTTTTCAGAACATCATTGAGGCACATTGAAAAGTATTTTGGCTAGCTTTTTACGCCCACGGCTCTGTCCGCGTGAAGTCGTTTACTAGTTACATAGGTAAATTAAAAATAGGTGATAAATATGTATAATAAAAAAATAGTTGATAATTAAGGCAATTAATAAATGACACTTGGGAATTTGAGATTTGGGAGTCATACATGGGTATGAAGTAATGAAGAACCGAGTTCCGTACCAATATTGTATCAAAAATCGCGTTTTTTTTTTATTTTTGGGTTGCTTCAAAATTTGTTGAAAAATAATTGACCTCCTTTTGGAGTCCGTTAAAAATTTATTTTGTTATTGGTGGCTGTGTCTACTCTTATAGAATTATAATTTTTTTCGGAGCTTGCACGCGGGTCCGACTCACAGGCAAATTTTTTTAAGTGAATATTAGTTATAATACCTAACTATTCATTATGCGGGATCATATAAGTAACTTCAGGAAATTTAAATTATTGGGGAGGTGGGCATTTTATAATTATTGTGGCATACCTCACACTGAAGTTTTATTTTTATAAAAATCAATCAATTTACTTATAGGTACCCGAAGTTGAACTGAAGAATATACAAATATTTATTCATCATCAGTATTCTATTGATACGCATTTATTAATAGATTAGGTTAGTAGGATTGTACAATGCATTGCATTTACTTAGGTACATTAACAGTCGTACAATGGTGATGTGGTGATAGTTTGGGTAAGTCCAGAATAGGTTTCCTTCCTAACCAATATTAAGTTACATGACCTATATGTATAACGAGTAGTTTACCGGTTATGAAATTACCTTTTTCTTTGTTTAAACATCTGCTTTATTCAAAATAATATTGTCATGTTCCTATAAATATGTAATTTATTTTTAATTTTATAGGTAACGCCTAGAACTCGTATTAAGTATTTATTTATAATTAAACATAAACATGAATTAACTAGACGCGACTTAATTTGCAGGTCGACTCGTGACTATTATTTAGGCAATGAGTCGTTACAGACGAATGATTCAGCAAAATGCAAATTTCCGACAGGTATCTGTACCTACCTGATAGTTTGATCTCTGGTTCAAAACGTCAAGTAGGTACCTATATTATGAGGTACTGGCGGCCGCCCGCGACTTCGTTCGCGTAGTCATACATATGTCGTTATATTTTGGATAATATTCTTGTACTCTTTTGAATTGTAGCATATGTATATTCTGATTATGTAAGCTATATTATTGAGAAGTTTGATCAAATCTGTATAGTAGTTTTTGAAGAGTTAACAAACATACACATTAACATACAATAACATATATAAATGCGTATGTTAATGTCTATGTAGATTTATTATCCAAATTCCTACGAATTAGGATATTAAATTTGAGTTTGATATAATATTTGAACGAACAAACCACAATCAAAGGTTAGGTTAGGTTCTCAAAGAAACTATGAAATGTACCTATTTACTACAGAATTCATTGTGTTAGTTTTCTTTTCATATATTTGTCAATGTGTTATTATTTGTAAATCTCTTGATTGCGTCCAGATCAGCTAACTCAGTGTCCACTCAGGACGTCGCCGAATGTAAATTTAATAGCAAGTACGTAAAAGTTTGCCGGATTTGTAGCGCTACCATGAGTTTAAAACTGACAGACTCGATATCGTCTATGTAAAAAAATCTATGAAAATGTACAGCGCCCCTAGCGGTAACGCTAAGAACTAAAAACGGTAGTGTGAAAAAAAACAATTCGATAGGTTTTTAACGTATGTAAGTTTTCGATAGCTTACTCATGGTAGCGCTTCTGCTGACTATAACTATCCGTCATGTTCTTCGTATCGTATCCTTGCATAGAGTCGCGTAGGTACTCATCAACTCCACATCACCAGTTGCGCGCGCGTTACAGATAAAGTGATTTTTCTGACGTATTATGTACTTATTATACATTCATTAAAAATAATATCACTTAAATAACGTACAAAGTAAATTTTTCTGAATGTACAAATTAAATCTAAAATACTAAAGCATTCCTGTTTAGGTTTGTGTGTCAAATTTAGATGTTGCTGTTGGATTAATCATTATGAATAGAGATACTTTCAGATTTATGTATTAAAATGTATCTGTAAAACAGATATCAATCTATGTTATTATTTATACATTATTTTTGTTATTTGTTTATGTAATAAATACATACAATGAAACACTGATTTAAAATTGTTGATAGTTATGAAATTGTTAGTTTATCGTTAAATACCTTGTTTCAATATTAACAGCACACAAAACTTCTGTATAGCAGATCATACATTGTGAACATATTCGGCGATCATCCAACAATCCAAGATACTTGGAGAGTAGGTACTTTAGTTTGCTTATTCAATATTAAATTCTTCAAAATTAAGATGTTGTTTTTTGTTTAAGTCACTGAGGCATATCTAATATGTGCCTCAGTGACATTAATTATAATAATCAGTAGCCAACTTTGCAGGTCACAAGAGGCATGTGGCAAAACACTGGTGCACTGCTTAACTAATCTTCCTTCTTCAAGTCCTCTAAGGGGGATGGTTAGTCTAATAAGGTTATTGTAACAACACCCACTTCCTTGAGACACCTTCCTTAAAAACCCAAAAAGGATCAAATTATTTTAAACATGAGTTAGTTTATGAGTACCTAACAATAAAACATTAACCATATTTTATACTTTTTTTTTTTTTACGCGTAGAAATGCTTAATGCACCGTCACACCCGGGCAGGGGTTTGCCCGGGGTGGTGTGTGGGACTCCCGGCTTGCCGGAGACTGGTACTTCCGACAAGCTGCTCCTGAGAAGGTGACTCAGGGGACTACCCACGCCTCTGCCATTAGTGGTGCCGTGAGAACTGAAACACTTCACTACATCCATAGCAACCATATTTTATACCTAACTATCACGTAGCTAGTTTTTCACGATTACCATAATCGACAAATCTCGTGGGCTGATCGTGAAATACCTGGGCACATCGCCCTTTGCCGACATATCGTGATTTGGCAGTCTAATGCCCGCCATATCGTTAAAATATAGTCGTTTGGTGATTTGCCCGACCATCATGCCTGGCTAAATGAAAATTTGTATGGTGGGTGACCTAAAATACCTACGGAAAATACCTACAAGCAAATCAAGCGAAATTCAGACAATAATAATTTTACTGAGGAAAAAACGTAGTTTAAATAACAACGATTAGCCATTCTTTGATAAATAGATTTTGTCGGGTGATCCTTTGGTCACTATATAACTAACTGCCTCGTTGGTCTATTGGTAGCAAGCGCTGCGTAAGGACCGAGAGGTCCCCGGTTCGAGTCCGGGGTCGGGCAAAATTTGTGTGTGTTTTTCTGTAATGAAATTATGTACTCAGCCCGGTGATAGGAAGTTGGCGGTTGAACGCCCGTGCCTCGGAAAGCACGTTAAGCCGGTGGTCCTGCGCCCGATCTCTCATCGGTCATGTCGGATTGCCGTCTCAGCGAATTATGAGAGTAAGGGAATAGAGAGTGCACTTGTGTTTGCGCGCACACTTGTGCACTATAATATGTCCTGCGCTACTTGTGTTCTTTTCAATGGATTGCTTCATATTAGTTCATATAATTTTAGTTTCCTAGATCAAAGTTGTCCAAACCATAGCCGGCGCAGCTTGAATTTAAATTTGGCGCGGTCTAGAAAAAATTTGAATCTGTTACATCAAAATTAAAAAGTAATGATGGAGACTTAAAACCGTAGACAGAGAAAAGTTTTAGTTTTAAAGTTTACTCTGTCTACGCTTAAAACGTAGTGATTATATTCTCTTTGGATGGAGAATGCAAAGTTCGGTGTGTAATGAAGAACAATACATTCAAACATTTAAAAGATTCTCTTGAATAGAACATCTAAATTTATCGCTCTGGTTATGAATAGCGAATTAGCTGCCATGTGCGCTTGTGTGTGGTGTAGAGATTACATCGGATTTTCACATTTTTATGATACTCATAGGAAATTTCAGAGCTGCGTATTGTTGCACTTCTTACGGAGGTGTCCCTATTTTTATAATGCTCCTTCGTTGTCGCTATATATTAGGCATGGATATCTCTCTAAATAATGTATTAAAGAATACTAACTGAGTAAATACATTTTCCTTCATATAACATTTTTTTGGAACAGTGCACTGCGCAAGCAATCCTCATTTGGGACATTCGATTGATTGTAAAAAAAAAAGAAATGTCATTGTCACTGTCAGTATGCGTGTCGTATGTTGTCATGTCATCACTTTTGTTTGCGTTTAATTCTCAAAATAATTTAAGTTCGTTTCTGTAGTAAAAGTTTGTTTGTTGTCTGTCAGTGATTTAATCTTAATATAAATGTGATGAATTTGAATTTGTTTCATGTTGTAGAATTAATTAAAAACATTGTTGATAGCGTTCGTTGTACAATTTGGTAAGGCCAACTTATGGTCAAATTCCCTTTAAAAATTAACTTAAGTTTATGTTATTATGGCGCAGCCTTTTGATTGTGTCACTTTCATAAATATTTCTGTGTGTCTCTTAATTAACCATTATTATAACTCTTTTGCCAATATCTCGGAACATTATTCAAATGTACTTACCTAACTGTTAACTTTGTGTGATGGTTATTTTTTAGCGACGCGGCAGAAGGAGGTCGTGCGAGGTATCCTTGCGGCCATACCCTTTGCGATGGTTGCCTGATCACGGCTGAAGGGTGCATGCTGTGTCTCACACCTCCAAGCACCCTTCTCAAACCAGCTGTTGATGTACCTTTTTCTAATCGGGTCCAAAATATTTCCAGTCTGCTTACAAAATGTCAAGATACATTTAACATAGATGGTGAGAATTGAAATGATTTATTTATAAATAACTGTGATTAAATTAGTAATACATGTACAATTATTTAGTATCATACACTGAATTCCATGTTTATTTAACATTAACACTCTTCAGTATGTTCTTATGTGGACATGTTTAATTTTTTTATATCTTATTTTCTTATTACAGTGGTAAAGAGGTTGAGAGTATCAGAACAATTAAAAGCTGAAAAAGAACTCTTTCCTGACTGCATCCAAGCTCCAGTTAAATATTGTAATAAAAGGAAAAGTCAAGCTTTAACAATTAGCTATAAAGAAAATCAAGATCTGTTCTATCCTGGTGAAAATATTTCACGATCTGATTCATTCAAAATGAACAAAAGTAACAATTATGTCCAACAATGGCTAAACAATAGTAAAAATAATTCCAGAAAACCATTTACAGATCTTAATGTCAATTTCTGTAATAAGGATAAAGAGAATAAAGTATTAAAATGTGTATCAAGTAAAAATAAAAACATTATTAAAGGTCAATGTGATACTAAAACTGAGAATAAAAACAGAAAGAGATTATTAGATAGAGGAATTAAGTCAAATCTTTGTGTTAAGAAGTCTAAAACAGATGAGTTTGATCTGTTTATGGGAGGCACTGACAAGATAACTCCAAACAATAAAAATGAAAATGATGAGAGTGGCATAGTACTGGATGAACCTATACTAATAGAAGACTCACAGAGTCAACTTATGGATAAAGATGCATTTGCTCTGGCAGCAGTAGAAGCAGCTGATAAACAGCAAGAAGATCTAATAATATTATCAACTGGAAGAAGAAATACTACTGAATCAGTTCCTCATACCAATAAGCACAATAATATAGGTTCTGTGAACAGTGAAGAAAATAATGCTAAAGTACCCTTTCTTCGAAAAAGTGCCCTTGTTGATGGATGCAATGATTGCAAGAAGAGTAATACCAATGGACAAAACAATAACAGAAACATTACTGTCACTATTGAAAATGATAGTTTTGTTACAACAATTAATATTTCAAATCTCACAAAGAATGATACAACTTGTAAAAATAACTCTGTTCATGTCCAAACTGAAATTAGTGAGTTACAAAATGTAATAACTGAAAATGCAGCAGTAAAGGAAATGGACTTGAAAAATAATGATAGCCAACAAAGAAAAAAAGCATTTGAAAACAATTTGGCATATGGAACAAATTTCCATGAAAATCAGAAAGAATATTTAATCAGTAAGAGGACACTGGAGTCACCTAACTTATTCGAATTGAATGAAGACTTAAACAATAAGGAAATAACACAGGTTGTCATTGAGGAATCTGACAGTGATGAAAGTAGCTTAGGCGACTCATTCTTATGTGTGACTGCTGAGGTGCACAGGTCATGTGAACAACAGTAAGTAATGTACCTTGAATGCCAAGTAATAAGTAAAGTAATGTTTTGTTATATCCTTGTTATAAACAATTTTCATTATTTTGTAGTGATTATGGCATCCTTGGTGAGTTAGATGCAAGTAAGTTATCAAACAGATCAAGGCCTAGGGTGAGAGGTGTCACACCAGATAGCAATAATTCTTCGGATAAGGAAAATTGTGATCCCAATAAGAGTAAAATACGGAAAAAATCTAAGAAAGGTATGATAAAAAAGTAATGTTAAATTTTTTAATCTTTGTAAGGTTGATTGTCAAAAGAATAAACATGTTTTAGAAAAAAATGTATTTGTTTATTTGAAATTCTATTCAGTCTTAATATGAACTATGAGTTCGAGTGCCGTAGGCTGGCTGTCACCACTGTGACTATTATAGTCTTTTTCAGCTAAGATGATCCCTGTGAAAGTTCATTGTGTTCTGAATCACGCATTTTACGTTTGACAAACGAAAATAATTTTATTGCACACTTATTTAATTTTATTGCGGCTTTATTAGGAAAAATATTAAATTTATAGTTTTAAACTTTTCAAAGGGAAACAGTATCGTTTAGTTTAATTTAAAGTAACAGGAAATTTTTAAAAAATACCTATGCAGTTCGTATTACGTAGAATGGAACTTAGTCAGAGTTACTACGTTCCATTCTACGTATACTAAAACTTTTATTTTATCGACTAAAGTCTAGCTTATACTAAAAAAAATAACTCTCAACAATTAATGTGTAAATAAAGACACAATTCACCAAGAAAAACAATCAAAAATACTTACTTTTGGTCTCCAAAATACAATATGGGTCGCTGCAAGCGTTATTTTCGCGCGACGGCTGACGCAATATCGTGAGACGTGTTCAAACCTGCAAGGCGCACTTCCCTCCCCTTGGACCCCTTGACCGTCAGTTGATAGTTTCGGAGATATGTGCCCTGTCACAACCGTACCCTGTCACTTTCGTACCCAGTCTCCCCTTATAATTCCTATATAATTATCATAATACTCATTGATCCTGGACAAAGCTTTTCTAAGCAGAATTGCAGTCCCTTCTTATGACAGCAAAAATCTTAATCTCGGGAGTTCGGACTGAATGATCTGGAAGATTCGAGCACTTTTATGACAGAATGAGGCTGTGCAGGTTAAATTATTGACCTATCAAGAATTCCATGAACGAATAAAACCTAAAATGGATTTTTACAATGAACCACATCACATTGACATGACAAACCTATGACCTTTTTAAAAAATCTACTAAGGTATGTACCTCTGTGTACCTACTACCTAGAGACTCTACGAGCTTGTTTCCGCAACTCGATCTCGATGCCTATTTAGCGTAGAGTGCGGATCACTTGAAAGAACTATCCCAGTTCATTGAGGAAGGCCAGCAGCTTCTTTACGCTGACTGACTGATTTCACGATCTTGGAGCCCTCATGTGTTTGCTGCCGTTCACGGTTACCTCCTGACGCTTGAGAATGATACAGGCGGATATTTATTAGATAGGTACCTACCTATCTGTACAAACAGACAAACATTCCTTAGCTAACTGATTTTGACAAATTTATACTTTACTACTTACTTTATTGTTTTATGTGTAGGTCGTGTACAGTATTTTCTGATATTCGTAACACTTCGGAATCCGAACAATGTAGGTATGTTATGTTGTGTGATATTTATATTATTATTCCTAATTCTCAAGGAACTAGGTATATTTGGCTAGTGTAAAAAAACTGAAACACGTTGTAAACATTTAGGAGGTATCGTTTTATTATTAGATATAATTGGTACTAAGGATCTTGTCGGAGATCACCACCAGCCGGAGGAGCCGCCGCCGCTGGACCAGCCGCCGCCGCCGCCGCCACCGCCGAGCTTCCAGCCGCCACCGCTACCGCCGCTTGACCAACCGCCGCTGCCGTAGCCGCCGCCGCCGCCCGACCGCCAGCCGCTGCCGCCGCCGCCGCCGCCGCCGGACCAACCGCCATGGCCGCCTCCTGATTAACGGTAAGTATATTACTACTATTATCTCTCTAATAGGTACCGTCTTGTGACTTAAGTCAGGGTCACCACACCGCTGTCTATTTATCAACCTGAAGTTAAGTCAGTTGGTAGTAAATTAAATTGTAATGAGTTAAACGCAAGTAGCTACCTATATCTACTACATTTAATGTATACCAATGATGTGCATTGCGACATCAAGGCGTGCGTTAGGTTCTACAGGCGGATGACCCAGCCTCCCAATCGTATGACCTTTGCATATAAAGTCATCCTACTTATGCTAGGCAGCCTACGTAGGTACCTTAATGAAGGTATGAATTCGGCTAAGTACCTAGTATTCTCTGTTTTATTATTTTTCTATATAATTATATTTCTAATTAAATTTGTAGATATATGATTACTTACCGAAACCGCCGCCGCCGCCGCCGCCAGTAGTTATGATCTTGATGATCTTAACTTCTGTAAACATTAAATAAAAATGCACTTTAGCCATTAACCTATTCCTGAGAAAGATTAGGTACATACGCGTTTTAGACCTATCATAGATACCTAGTGTTCTCAAAAATGATGCAATTTCAAATTAAATGAGTGCCAATTTTGTTGTACACAACAATAAAAGTTTAACAATTCCGTGTATAGTAATTTATAATATCTGAGTTCGTGTGTGTTAATGAGAACACTTACGTCCGCCGCTGCCGCCGCCTCCGTGGCCACCTCCGCCAAAACCACCGCCTCCATATCCGCCACCGCCGGACCATCCGCCGCTACCGCCACCCAGCTTCCATCCTCCACCGCCGCCGCTGCTTCCGCCGAGCTTCCAGCCGCCGCCGCCGCCGCCACTGGACCAGCCGCCACCGCCACCACCGCTGGACCAGCCGCCGCCGCCGTAGCCGCCGCCGCCGCCGCCGGACCACCCGCCACTACCTCCACCGCCGATGAACCCGGCATGGGCGGCCACAGCCAGCGCTAACAAGCACACGAATACCTGCGCAAACCATAATAGTGCAAGAATCGGTAATTACGTAGTTGCAGGGTCTAGTGAAGAAACTGAGTAAACCCCGGAAATTT
Source organism: Maruca vitrata (assembly GCA_039566165.1). NCBI lineage: Eukaryota > Metazoa > Arthropoda > Insecta > Lepidoptera > Crambidae > Maruca > Maruca vitrata. Next base: position 10,318,497 of record CM076914.1, on the reverse strand, counting down.
AATGGCAGTTTTCTATAGATAGGTATTATTTTTTTCAGAATCCAATAGAATCCAAAATTCACACACACTTCACATATTCAAAACTTGTGTAAAAAGTTTAGACAGTGGTCATAAATTAAAGCTTAGTAAATTACAGTTTCGCCAATTATGGTGAATCGCTTAGATTACATTTTAAAGTTAACGATGCAAAAAGTCCTGATGTGGTCTAGTTTAAATTTTCTTTTTTGTATTATTTGGCGTAGATCGTTCGGTTCCAACCTACCTTCATGGTGAAGCTGATCGGTAACTGCTTGGTAAGCGTCAGTTGGAGTGGCGTTATATACTTATGTGGAGTGGCATCTCCCACCGCGCCGCCGCCGGCGCAGGCCGTGAGCGGAAGCTTTTCCGCGCCGTGACGCAATGCTTTGTTTGTTCCGAGATTCAAATTGCAGTCCTCATCCTGTTTTAGAGACGTCAAAATAATGTGGGGACGAACCTTCATACAAAAGTATTCAAAACGGATAAAATATCAACCGGGTAACTTTAGTATTAAATGGAGAAGTCTTGTTTGTATGTAACATTGCGTTACCAAGAAATACCAATTCCAAGAATGTAAGGCATATATCAAAATTAATAAAGGAAGTATGTGGTTATAGGTATCACAATTTAGGTTTTTTCGTCGTGGGTGTTAGATTATAATGTCATTTTCATAGCCATTGTCATTGACCTGAAACTTGAGGGCGTGTTCCGACTCTCACTTGACTCATTTTTATTTTTTAAAGTTGCGATTTTCGACGTTTATGTAATTACTAATTCATATTGAGAAGTAATTACTAATGCTACTTTCATCGTGTACATTTCAACGCTACGAGCTACTTATCCTGCTACGAGTTTACATAGAAGTGACGCTACGATTATTTTCAAAGAGTGCTACACGGACACTACCTACGTATGGAAAATTGTCGTAATATAAAATCATTTGATTTGATATTATTGTGGTTAAAAGGATACTTTGACATTACTTGGAAACTTATATGATTATGTTACAGCATGCTGCAATATAATGTCAAGCTACTAATGTAAATTTATGTTAACAATAAATTATTAGATATTATTTTGATAGACAGTTAAAATAAATATTTAATAACAATTAATGAAATTACTAAACATTATGTTATTATAGCCTCGAAATATAGTTGGATACCTTTACCATTACCATTCAATTTTAGCAAGGTTATGATGACTGATCAATCCCTCTTACCTAACACTGGTGTTATCGGGGGACCACAAACACTCGTGTTTTTGTACAGCAAGTTGATGGATTCAAAGGAGCTTAATGTACTTTTTTTTCTTGTGTTTATAGTTCGTAATAAATTTAACTTTTTTTACACAAGTAAAGTTCAAAATGTATGCTCCTAATCTATATAAATTTAGTATATCCGCGTATAGTCCGCGTTTTCCCCCGTTTTTTACACATTTCCTACTGTCTTTTTGCTCCTATGCTACGAACTGCGATGATTTCAGGAGTTACACGTGTTATTGTGAGTTAACCATAAAAGATAGACATAATATTATGTTGTAGCAGGATATTTTTTAGATAATTTTATGAACATTATTTCCGTCATACATGATTTCTATGTAACTTGTTGCGACGGAACCGTGCGACGGAAGCTTAAAATAAGGAGTAACTTCTCCCGTCTTCCCAACATTTACCTTCACTACTCTGTTCCTATTGATTGTAGCGTTATGAAAAGTATACTATAACCTGCCCTAGAGTATGAAGAATAATTGTACCAAGTTTAGTTAAAATCCTTCGAGTAGTTTTAGTTTCTATGAGGAACATACAGACAGACAGACAAAAATGTTACTGATTGCATTTTTGGCATCAGTATCGATCAGTAATCACACCCTAATAGTTATTTTGAAAATATATTCATTGCAACAGACATTTTGATCCAGTTTTTAAGAAATATTTAGTGTGATTCCAGAAGGAGGCTTGTTAAATATTATGTATAATATACCCTAAGTGAAGCGAGGGCGAGTTCCTCGTAAATATATAAACAAAACACACAGACACGGGCCTCACATAGATGTTCATCATCATCATCACATCATCAGCCCATTTCTATCCCCTGTTGGACATAGGCATCCCAAATGCTCGCCACTTCTGACGTTCATCATACATACGTATAGATATTTGTATCGGGAGGGGATCGAACCCACGAAACCTGGCGAAAGAGGCATGCGAAATGCGCCATAAAGCAAGGCAAATCTTTAAAAAAACTTATTTCTATAAACATAAAAATAAGCTATTTACTTATTATTTAGTAAAAATTTCTTCTCTCTATTCTAGCATTAACTATTGACGGGAAATAATTCTGTTCTTGTAATTATACACAAATTAAAGATACATTTTTAAAATATTGTAAGCACTACCTGTTTTGTCTAATTTCGTACATCATGGGTGCTTTAACTTGATGGATGTATTACGTCGTGATACGGCCGACCTCTAATGCTCTCAAAACCTTTCATTAACTTAAATCAAGGAAATGTCATGCTTTCAGTTTAGGTTTTCATCATACATATTATTATGTTTATAATGTAGGTAATAAACAGCACAGACTTGACTATCCTTTGATGCGCCCGGTGCGAGCTATCAAAACAGCGCCCTTGAGAAATAAAACTAGATACTAGTCTGGTCATTTGTGCGCCCCTCCAGGGTCCAGCCCTGTACCTGGGCTCCGCCCTAGTTACGGCACTGGTAAACAGTGTCGATAACTGTAACCGACACTCTCAAAAGGATGCAGGGGGTCCCTAGGTACTATATGATCCTATATCAACGAATCCCTCGAATAAACGAAACTGCTGCCTGACCTCCTTTATTATTCCAGGTGTCCCATGATGAGAACGTGATGTGACATGTAATAAATATATTTGATTTAGTACTGCAGACCCTATAGCAGCAAATTTTGCATTTGAACGATTAACTAGAACGCCATTGAACATTGAACCCGCGGCCCTTGCTTGCATCTCGGCTCGCGCCTCTAACTACTGCGTTACACAGATCGTCAACAATCAATTTAGTTAGGTGCAGTGCCGGCAGGTATGTCAAAACGCTAAATGCGAGGTGACGTATAATTACGCGCCTCTATTTGCCTCGCCTGGCACAATACGTGCCATTGTGTGAATATTGTGCTTAATCGCTAAACGTTGCACCGGAGTGCGTTACATTAAGTAACCGGGCGCGGGTCTGCGTCCACAGTGCCACGTTAGGCAACGATGATCTTGGATGCTCAGATAGCGGCAAAAATTACATCCATCTTCTCGCGAGTTTGTGCTTAGCTTTGATCCTATCGTTTTAAGTGATTGGGAGGCGGTTGTGGATATTTCGAAATCTGTACTCAGACACTAGCCATTAAGTTTATAATAGATACCTCTTACCTTTGTTAAATTGTGGCAGTTCATACTTCAGTATAGTAGGAATACAAAATTGTAATATGTTCGCAACGTAGGTATACATCGACAAAAAACGTATCCAAAAATATACGAAGGAGTTCTTTTTTGCCTTTGACTAACTGCGATCAGCTTCAAGTAACAGGCTATCGAATAGGTAGGTACAACATTTTTCCACATCATCATCATCATCATCATCATCAGCCCATATACGTCCCCACTGGGCACGGGCCTAGCCTAAATTACGGCGATAAAGCCTTAGTGAATATTCCACATCATTAGGTTAAAAGTATATCCATCCATAGTATAAATATCACACAATAAATGTTAAGTTCAAATGTAAATACCTACCTACCCTAATAGGCAAGATGATTTTCGGCAATTCATGTGCCTATTAGGTATACTGTGTGTACTGTGCTATTTTGTGTACCTACCTATAGAAAAGAATAACAAATTTCTGCAACCTAAATCAAACCTAAAATTAATTAATCAGACAAATAAATGGTGATGTTTGATCAATAACCCAGCATTACGTCAGCTGCTCTGAAGTCTGAAGGTCTTACAGACGTTTAAGATTGACCAGTTGCCGCTCTAATCAGTTGGGATATGCATTTGCACTGTAGCAATATAGCATTCATCCTTCTTTTAACAAAATATTCTTAATTTCTAAAAGCTGGCCAAGTGCGATTCCGATTCTATTCTAAATTATTGAACTAATCAATAACTTCCCTTGCAAAATTTAATGATCCCTTTTTTTACTCAAAATTACAAAATTCAATAAATACAACGTATCTATTGCGTTGGGTTAATAGATTAATCTTTACAGCTTTTAGGATTCTTTGATCTACGAAATATTATTGGAATGTAACTTTGATACGTTTCATTAAGATTAATTAAATTGTCTTATACCTAGATATTAAAATAAGAACAGTGTTCAGCAAGTACAAATCGTTTAAAATTTATATTGAACTGGTACCTTATTGGTTTATATGTCTATAATTAGGTAGAGACACAGTAAATCATTATCCATCTGCATAGGTGCTTACTGCTTAATAAATGGTTGAATGTGTATACTCTACTATGAACATAAATTGGTTGTTAATGATATTCTCACGAAGTTATTTCGCTGTATCTTTAAAATTATTTACTCGTTCGTACCCGTTTAGTTATTACACTTGTACCTATATTAGTAACAGTGAGGTATCCAGGATTATACCCTAAGTATGCGTGATTTATAAGCATTTATTACACATCTGGCGTTATAATAAACTTTAGGCAATCTTAATTAGCTATCGCTTCCAGATGAGGTGAGAGAAATGAGATTTATATTTTCATTGCTTTCTGCCTCTCTGACTGTCTCGTCCGTCTGATATTGGCAAATGGGTTAAAAAAATTGAGTAGTTCTTACTTCCTAATGTTTTTCACCATAAGCGACTTCACGTGGATAAGATCGCGTGGAACGCTATAATATATTTACATACTTGTAATTTATTTATATATCGTTGATATACAATACGAAATAAATCCATACTAACCATTTTCAACGTTTTCCGAGATTCTGAAGGAGAAGGTCACGAGATTTGTGAACGTTAATTATACGCGTGGGTTCCCAAACAATATGAAGCAACTCGTCTGCTCAACATTTGCGGTTATAAGGCCATTGCTTTTGGATCTCCACGAGATAATACCGATAGAGTCAGGGTTTCCTTTGAAAATTATGCCTTCACGGTTCTTGCAATCAAAACTTGTATCTGTCATAAAAAAAACTCCTATTCTTCCCAAATCCAGAGTTCTTCCAGAGTTCTATAAAACTAGAGAAGAAGAAATAAACAATAAATATTCATTACGCCAAAATAAAAAATTAAATATTCCAACATCACGTATAAAATTACATTCTTCAGGTCCCCTTGCAATGTCTGTTAAAATTTACAATAAGCTTCCAGAGCCTTTAAGGTCTATTAATAATGAAAAATCCTTTATTAAAACTTTAAAAGAATTACTATTAGTTAAAAAATATTATACCGTACTAGAATACCTACAGGATAAATTATAGTCATATAAAAAAATTATTTACAAGCAGTTTATGTGCTGAGATGTGAAGTGCGTCCTCCCCTCTTTTATGTTGCCGTGCCCAATAGGGTCCATTAATAGAGTCTTAGTTTTAGATACTAGATTTAAGACCTTTTGTATGGAGTGCAATAAATAAATAAATAAATAAATAAATGTTAATGCGACATCATCATTAAGAGGGTTTGCACCCTTAATTTGTTTTTGATTTAAGTATTCAAATACACTTCCCCTTGAATCTTAGTAAAATACTATCGCTAACTTATTCATGTTACGCGGTAAATGTAATCAACTCGTACTAATTTTAGACTGACATTGAAGTAGATGTATAAGATGCGATCGCGTGAATTATTATTACCGTTTCACAGTTAATTACATATTTCACGGCTTCAAAAGCTTTTATAAATTCTCAGAATTCATAATTAATGTTTGCTATCACAAAATGCACAATTGCAGTTGGATTTTTTTTCCACGATAACATTATAATGTTATGTATTTACTTACCTACTGACAATTACAACTTTGCAATGGACTTGATGCTAAATACAAATGCATGCTTCAATGACGCTTTTTTGAAACTAATGCAACAATGTTAGTAGGTACATCGCAGTCGTAATACCCATACCATATTATTGTATTAAATTATTTTCAAAGTATTCGTTAGCAGCTTAAAGTATGGAGTCGTTTATATATGGCTATTTGACAAAGTGAATTAAAATTATTCTCATCTCTATTGTGAAAGAACTAAACTAAACTATGGTCATACCAAAGGACATCGGGCATTTATGCCCGGTACCTCAAAGTTTGCTTGTAGCGTCATCATCGGCACAAAGGCATCAGGTGTTGTTTCAAGCATACCTCACAAGCTTCAAATTAGCCCTAATGACTACTTATTAGTTTTCATCGCCACTTAACAGTACTGTCCCCCCAACTCCCATCCGTTAAAAAGTTATGTAGCTTCACCATCAGCACAGCAGCATTAGATTAGTGTCACGTTAGGCCTACATACTTCCTAGAAGTTTCTTTTGATCTATTGCAGGACTATCTCCCAGCTCCTACTAGTTAAGGAGCTCTGTAGCTTCATCACCAGTACAAGAGCATCAGTTGACACTGAAGTGAACTAAACTAAGATATAATTACGCAACAAAAACCGTATGGAGATACGGCCAATAATTTTCAATGGTCGCCCTCGATTACTCCTGGATCCCATCACTAGATCCTGATCTGGTAAAAATCACAAGTGAACTCTATTAAACACAGAAATCAGATTATATTTGACGGAGATATCGATATGCAAATATTAATACTTGTTTTATTAAAAAATAAAAGGTTCCCATCCTTTTGAAGAATGAGACCCATCTTTTTCAATAGTGTTACGACCACGAGAGACCGTGCAAGCGGAATTAGTCTTATCGTCGTATGGATAAGGTCTATATTCGCTTGCACGATACTACGCTACACACTCTGGTAGGTTGTAGCGAGCTCTAGAGTGTTCTAAAGTAATAATAATATTACGACCTTGAGAGACCGTGCAAGCGAAATTAGTCTTAGCGTCGTATGGATAAGGTCTATATTCGCTTGCACGATACTACGTCACACACTCTAGTCGGTCGGAGCGAGCTCCAGCGAGTTCTAGAAATTTCGATCCCCGCGAGAAGATTCTCGACGCCACGCGAAGAGCTGCGTCCTCACTGGGTATAAAAGCGGGATGTACGACGCGACGAGACAGTTCCGATTTGGAAAGCGAAGCGAATCAGTCTCCTGCGAACTAGAAGTGATCGAGTGCGTTACCTGCGAATAGTTTCAGTGAAATTCAGTGTTTTAGTGTGATTCAGTGCTTTAGTGTAATTTAGTGTTCCGTGTTTAGTGTTGTAATTAAGTGTCTTTAATTGTGTTTTTAAGTGTTTAATTGTGTAATTGTTAGTCGATAAATAAATTAATTGTCTTTTGGTGACTTTTGGCGTATCTTGAATTAAACGTACCCCGTTCCCGCAACAATTGGTGTCAGAAGTGGGATTCAAGATGCCTCTTACACCACGAGAAGACAGTGAGGGTCGAGTTAAAAGGAGTCAAACCGCGGCCCTGCAAGAGGGTGAAGGTACTTCAACGGAGGGATCGATTCAAACACCGATTGGGTCTGTGGAGCTTGCAGATTTATTTAAAATGCTGAAGACACAAGCCAGCCGTCAGGAGGAGCTAGCCCGACTTCAGGAAGCACAATTTGCTAAGCTGAGGGAAGAACAAGCCCTTCGCCAGGAAAAGCAAGACCTTCCCCAGGAGGAGCAAGCTCGACTTCAGGAAGCACAATTTGCTAAGCTGAGGGAAGAACAAGCCCTTCGCCAGGAAAAGCAAGACCTTCGCCAGGAGGAGCAAGCCCGCCATCTGGAGGAGATGAGCAAGAGTTTGTTGGGGGCTATTGAGAAGAAGCACGAAGTATTAGAAAAGCAGATTGATGCTCTCAAGGATGATGTGCTAAGCGTCAAGACCCAACACGAAGATCGACTCACCCAACACGAAGATCGACTCACCCAACATGAAGATCGATTCACCGAACATGAAGATCGATTCACCCAACATGGAGATCGATTCACCCAATATGAAGATCGATTCACCCAACACGAGGATCGACTGAGCCAGGTAGATGCTGAGATGCGACAGCTGCATACCAAGATGGCAAGAGTGGGGACCCGGGGTGCTACGATAGTGTCGGATTCTCCGAAAATCGAAGTACCCCACTTCGATGGAACGACGTCTTGGGCAGCATTTTGGTACCAGTTCGAGACGGTGGCTAAAGGAAAGGGGTGGAACGAGGAAGAGTCCTTGATAGCTCTGACTCTGGCTCTTCGTGGAGATGCCCTGCTCACGCTGGAAAACCTGCCTTCGGATAACAGAACTTTAGGTGCTCTCCAAAGAGCACTAGAGGGCAGGTACAGCGACAAACACTTGGAACACGCGTATAGAGCACAACTCCGCGACCGACAGCAGAAGCCTGGTGAGAGTCTGCAGCAATGGGCAACGGAAATCGAAAGGCTAGTCAGACGTGCGTACGTGTCATGCCCGACAATGGTGGAATCAATGATCCCGCAAGCTTTCTGTGATGGAATTAGAGACGCAGACGTCAGACACACCGTGAAATTGAGCCATCATCCAGACCTTACAGGAAGCTCTAGCCCATGCTTTGGAGGTGGAAGCCGTGCGTCAAGACGCTAGAACTCAACGACTTCGGGAGGTTGTGGTTAAGGAAAAACCTTCTTTGGGTCCGATGTGCTATGGCTGCGGCGAGAGGGGTCATATTCGGAGTAGTTGCCCCAGGCAAAGATGGCCGCATAGAACGACAGTAGCGTCCTCTACACAGGTGGACGCAGAAGAGCTGTCAGGAGCCAGGGCCGTGGGGCGGGCGCTGGCTGGCCAACATCGAGCCCCTACCGTCACTGTTTCACAGATTGGTAATGGGAACAATCTTACTGTGGTTGGACAGCTGAACAGCGTAACGTGTCATTTTACTATTGACACCGGTGCTTCAAGAACAATAGTGCGTCCGGAGCTATTGAAAAGGACTATTGTGTGGAATCAGAGACCATCCGTTCAGCTTCAAACAGCAACAGGCCAGCCAGTTACCGTCTTCGGTGAGACGATGGGGAACATAACCATTGGAGAACAAACCTTTGAATACGGCGTTCTCATAGCAGACATCACGGACGACTGCATCATCGGATTAGACTTTTTAAGAGACCAGAAGTGTGTGGTAGACGTCGCTAAAGGAGTACTTAGTTTCCCCGAACAAGAAGTATTCCTAGATGGAGCGAGATCATGCGCAGTTTACTGCCTGCAAAATACGACCCTACCGCCGAGATCTGAAACTCTGGTCAAAGTTAGATTCCCTTACACTGCGTGTCAAGGGCGAAGCGTCGTCATAGAAAACTGCGGCGACCACCCGAGTTGGATCACAGCAAGAACTCTGGCAATGACCGGAAAAGGAGCGCTGGTGCGAGTCATCAATCTTAGCGAAGATGAAGTGCAGCTACGAAGAAACTGTGTCATCGGACGGTGCGATGCAGGTCAATCCATCAGAAGGCTGAAAAGGACCCGGGAACCGGAATCCTGTCAAGGAGATGACGTCACGCCGCTCCTAGCAAATTGTAAGGACAAACTCTCTGAGCGGGAACTTCAGCAAGCTAAAGGTTGTTGCTAGATTTCAACGACATATTTTCGAAGGGTGACCATGATTTGGGAAGGACAGGTCTCGTTAAACACAGAATAGACACGGGAGACGCGTCACCAATAAAGCAGCGGCCTAGACGCCTTCCATTTGCCAAAGAGAAGGAGGTAGCAGACATGGTTGCCGAGATGCAGAAGAACCGCATCATAGAACCTTCAACAAGCCCGTGGTCTTCGCCAGTAGTCCTGGTAAAGAAGAAGGACGGCAGCACCAGGTTTTGTGTGGACTACCGGTTGTTGAATAATGCAACGAAGAAGGACAGCTACCCTCTGCCCCGTATAGACGACACACTGGACATGTTGAGCGGCATGAAGTGGTTCTCAACAGTGGACCTTAAGAGTGGGTACTGGCAAGTAGACATCCATCCAGCAGACAAGGAGAAGACGGCATTTACGACCGGAACTAGGAATGGATTGTGGCAGTTCAACGTCATGCCCTTTGGTCTTTGCAACGCTCCGGCGACATTCGAGCGGTTGATGGAAAGGGTACTGGTTGGACTTCTGGGTGATGCATGCCTGGTCTATCTGGATGACATCATTATCATGGGTCGAAATTTCATAGAGCATGTCAGTAACCTGAGGAAGGTTTTCACTAGAATACGAGAAGCAAACTTAAAACTCAGCCCAAAGAAATGCACGTTTTTCAAGGAAGAAGTCGCCTATTTAGGCCACATTATTTCATCGAAAGGTGTAAGGACCGACCCAGAGAAGATTAAAGCTGTCCAAGAATGGCCTATTCCAGCTAACAAGACCGACGTGAGATCATTTTTGGGTTTATGCGCATACTACCGGCGCTTTGTAAAGAACTTCTCTGATATAGCGAAACCTCTTCATCGGCTCACGGAAGATAAACGAGTATTCGCCTGGGACTCGGAATGTGATCAAGCCTTCGTCAGATTAAAGAACACCTCTGCACCAGTCCTATACTTGGCTACCCGAACAGAGAAGGAAGGTTTATTGTGGACACTGATGCCAGCAATACTGGCATAGGCGGAGTTCTGTCGCAAGAGCAAGGTGAACGGGAAGTCGTGATCGCCTATTTCAGTAAGTCACTTTCAAAACCTGAAAGGAACTACTGTGTGACTCGTAAGGAACTGTTGGCGGTAGTGAAGACTCTACAGCATTTCAACAAGTACCTCGTTGGAAGACAGTTTACCCTGCGGACAGATCATGCTGCGTTAAAATGGCTCTTGCAGTTTAAGAACCCTGAAGGACAAGTGGCGCGGTGGTTAGAGCAGCTACAGGAGTACAACTTCACAACAGAACATCGGAGTGGTAGAACACATTTGAATGCCGATGCCCTATCAAGGAGACCTTGTCCTGTGGCCTGCAGTCATTGTTCTAAGACGGAGACTAAAGAAGAAGTCCGGATGATTACCACCCAGGGACTTGATAATGAATGGAGCGAAGAAGCTATCAAAAAGGCTCAAAAAGAGGATAGTGACCTGAGGAAAATATTTGAATGGAAAGAAGTAGGTCAAAAACCTTCTTGGAGCCATGTAGCATCATCAAGCCCCATCACGAAAAGTTACTGGGCACAATGGGACAGTTTGGAGATTAAGGATGGAGTACTCTTCAGGAAATGGGAAACACCAAAAGGGGATCAAACGACACTACAGCTGATTGTACCCCGTAAACAGGTTGCTTCTCTACTGAGGTACATACACGATGGGGTATCCGGGGGACATTTAGGCGTGAAGAAGACCCTAGAGAAGCTGAGACAGAGGTTCTACTGGATACACTGTCGGGAGGACGTCGAAGACTGGTGCAAGAAATGTACGACTTGCGCATCAGTAAAGGGCCCACAAACCAGAAGTAAGGGCAAACTCAAGCTGTACAACGTCGGCGCTCCATGGGAAAGAATCGCAGTAGACGTAGCTGGCCCCTTTCCAGAATCCGATGAGGGAAACAAGTACATCATTGTGGTCCAAGATTACTTTACTAAGTGGCCTGAAGTCTTCGCTACGCCTAATCAAGAAGCAAAGACGGTCGCCAAGAAGTTAGTCCACGAGGTAATTTGCCGATTTGGTGTGCCTCTTGAGATACATTCTGACCAAGGAAGAAACTTTGAGTCAGCACTGTTCCAGGAGGTCTGTCAACTGTTGGGTATGCATAAGACCCGTACTACACCAGCACACCCGCAATCCGATGGCATGGTCGAGAGATTCAACCAAACGTTGGAAAACCACTTGGCCAAAGTTGTGGACGAGCATCAACGAGACTGGGACCAGTACATACCGCTTTTCTTGCTGTCCTACCGATCTGCGGTCCACGATAGCACCAGCGCAACCCCAGCAATGGTAAACTTCGGTAGAGAAATGCGGCTTCCGGTAGACGCGTTGACTGGGACACCGCCAGAAGCTCCGAAACCAGTAACCGAATATGCGGCTGACCTACAGAAGCGCCTGGATGAAGTACATGCTCTCGTCAGAGACTGCAGTCTAAAATCCAGCGAAAGAATGAAAACCCGTTACGACCGCAAAGCCAACACCGACGGTTTCGATGAAGGGAGTCTGGTTTGGTTACACAACCCACTCAGGAAGAAGGGCAAATCACCGAAGTTCCAGCCAAGGTGGGAAGGACCATACAAGATCATCACTAGGCTGAACGACTTAACCTATCGGATCAAACAAGGGACAAGAGGCAAGCCGAAAATTGTTCACATTGATCGATTGGCTCGTTACCATGGGTCAAATGATGCTCGGGACGAGCATGACTAAGAGGGGGATAATGTTACGACCACGAGAGACCGTGCAAGCGGAATTAGTCTTATCGTCGTATGGATAAGGTCTATATTCGCTTGCACGATACTACGCTACACACTCTGGTAGGTTGTAGCGAGCTCTAGAGTGTTCTAAAGTAATAATAATATTACGACCTTGAGAGACCGTGCAAGCGAAATTAGTCTTAGCGTCGTATGGATAAGGTCTATATTCGCTTGCACGATACTACGTCACACACTCTAGTCGGTCGGAGCGAGCTCCAGCGAGTTCTAGAAATTTCGATCCCCGCGAGAAGATTCTCGACGCCACGCGAAGAGCTGCGTCCTCACTGGGTATAAAAGCGGGATGTACGACGCGACGAGACAGTTCCGATTTGGAAAGCGAAGCGAATCAGTCTCCTGCGAACTAGAAGTGATCGAGTGCGTTACCTGCGAATAGTTTCAGTGAAATTCAGTGTTTTAGTGTGATTCAGTGCTTTAGTGTAATTTAGTGTTCCGTGTTTAGTGTTGTAATTAAGTGTCTTTAATTGTGTTTTTAAGTGTTTAATTGTGTAATTGTTAGTCGATAAATAAATTAATTGTCTTTTGGTGACTTTTGGCGTATCTTGAATTAAACGTACCCCGTTCCCGCAACAATAGTATTAATGGTATCTAACGTACTCCAACTATTTTCTATTCGCGGGTCATACCTAGGTCCAAACAAAATGCCCGATGTCCTTTGATCTTAATCGGTTTTGTTGTTTAAGTCAAGCGAGGTGCCAGACAGTGAAAGTTTATTTCGTATTTATAATTAAGTAGTAAGGATTACTTTTTATCGACACTCGGAGATCTCTCACAAATTATAAAATGGTCGTTACCTATTTGTCATGTCATGTCACAGGCAATGTATTGCGCGTTATGAGGAAACAGCTATTGACTAAAATATTTCGACCGACTTTCATCCACTGCATGGCGGTTTGATGCTTAATAAATTGTCTTCGAATGGCGGAAGTACTTGTGTTGAACTGTGGGTGGCGTCTGTTGGAACAAACTAACATTATGTAATTTATGCACATCTAGCAGTTATCTTCATATTTTTCCTGGTTTTAAATTAGGTCTGTTGAATTATTATAAACGAAAAAGAAATAACACAACATATATTTTTATTGGTGTGATGAATAACCAGTACAATTAACAAACTGTCATGCTTATAAAATGACTAAACAACGCGTATCAAACAAAAGACATCAACGCGTTAGAGACGCGCGGAGCATGATGGTTTGGTTTTGTATTTGCTTTTAAAGACAATATAATCTTGAAAACCAAATAGGCCCATCTGCCTACTGATATTAGGTATTTAAATATGTATTTCTCAACCAGAAATTTGATCCAAAATATACAGGTGTATAGGTGGTATATACTAATATTACCTCGTATACTAGCAAAATATGGCAAATAGGTTTGCGTGACAGGCTTCAGTGCAGCAAGGACTTATGCATGCACCAACACATCAGTGTGTTTTTAGTTATGCTACTCTTTTTTGTTTCCTCAAAGTTATGAATCTAATTAGAAAGAGTAACAGTACCGCTCGAATTCGTTCGCGAATTGAAAGCCTTCTAGTGTTGAATGTGCGAACCCGCGGTATTATGCAACGACCTCTTACCTCTGAGATGCATCGAACCTTACCGTTCAACTATTTCTTTCTATAACCGTATTATACTGACCTCTGACCGCGGTAATAATACTCGCGTTACTGACATAGGTATTCGTATAGGTTTAACCGACTCGCAACGCCAAATGAGTTTGCGTGTGACTTTTGAAATAACGAACTATTTTCCTTATCCCACTAAAGTGAGTGTTGATACATAGAACTCTCGACTTCTTCTTATCGTATGTTTGATGAATAACCTGGTGTCAGAGTTTTTAAATCGCCCGTAGGCCTCTGACATGGCTTGAACTCTGTTCATCAGCTTGCTTCTCACAACTCCATTATTTACATAACAAAAAAGTGGAACTAGTTGCATGCAAGTCGCCGTGCTGTGTCGATTAACAGAATTGGTTTATCTACATATCCGACCAATGAAGAAAGCGGCAGGTAGCTAATATTTTGTAAAAATGCGCGTGACTGTTAAACTTATAATATTCCTAAAGATAACAAGGCATAGTAGTTATTATTTTTTTATAAATAAACAAGGCCGGATCTACCATAGGGCTTATTGCACCTCAGCCCAGGGCTGCGTGCATTCAGGGGACCCCTAGCTAAGTCAAGTAAAAGTAAAAAAAATAGACGATAATGCGCAAAAATACACGATTTTATTAAAGTAAACAGGTCGTAAGATTAGGAAGCCTTGCAAGTCTACATTTTAGTTTAAGTACATTAAGTTAATGTCGATCGTCACTGTTTCCCTCTCAAACTCTGTTTTTTATCCTGATTCAAATGGGGCCCTCTGTACTATTAGCCCAAGGCCTAAACTCACGGTGCGGCCCTGTAAATAAATACATCACGACATCACTGATATGGAACAAACATTCTATGTTCATCACTCAAAGGTTGTCCCTAGCGGGAATCAACCCTCGACTCTTAGCAGAGACAAAGACTGTCCATTGCGCCATCGAACCTGTGAAGTTTTATATTTTTTACCCGTAACCGTAACCGAAATAGGTTGTACAGTGTACAGTTTATAAGTGTAAAAACACCCAAATCATGTCCAGTAATAAATAAGTTCTACCTGACAGGAAATTAATTTCATGTGCATCTGCACTGAGTGTTCTTTTTTTCAACTTTTAGTAAAAGAAGAGAGATTTATAGGATATTTAGTAAAAAATAGTAAAATTTTATAGCATGGGGTCACAAATTTCTAAAACTTGATTTAAATTAGTTATGACCAAAAAACTGGAACACTCAATCCA
Source organism: Maruca vitrata (assembly GCA_039566165.1). Classification (NCBI taxonomy): domain Eukaryota; kingdom Metazoa; phylum Arthropoda; class Insecta; order Lepidoptera; family Crambidae; genus Maruca; species Maruca vitrata. Next base: position 10,303,169 of record CM076914.1, on the reverse strand, counting down.
GACGTTTCAGCAAATGTGCATATTCTCGATCTCAGAAAGTACTAACTCTGAGATAATGTTTTTTATGTTAGAATTTAGTAAAGAATTTCTTAAAACTTTTAAGAAATTACCAATTCGCTAGGGTGTCAGATTGCAGATTAGTGGCGGTCTAAAAGGATCACTCAGTTCAGCACTTGTCTGAACTGAGTGATCTTCAAAATGTGCATATAATTGGAGAATAACGTGTGACACGCAATAAATATTTTGAATTTGAATTTGAATTACTTAAATGTAACAATTTTATCTTGTAGTTTGACTCTTTCGCGAATTCGTAAAATAGAAATAACGGCTCAAAAAGCTTTACCTTGAAAAATAAACAAAAGGAGATTTTTTTGAAACGTTTGAACTGAGTGTTCCTTATATGCGGCTCTACAGACTGATATAACCCTCTTCCATTGAAGCAGTTTAGATGAATGGTTTTTACTATTTTTTTACTAAAACGTGTAATATCATCCGTCGCTATAAACTATATACCTTAAGAGAAAATCAATTTTTTGTTTTTGTAAAGGAGGTTATGTTGTAGGGTGACCACAATTTATAATGTTTAACAAAAGACCTTTAGTCATATTAGAAAATGCGTTTTATTCAAGTAGTTATATTAGATTAAATAAAAAGTAAAAATAAAATGTAAATATGTTCCTATTTCGCTTATAATGGTGTAATTGTCTTACGGGGGTGAAGAAATATTTATGTAGAAAGATGTACGGGTCGATATGTTATAACACTATAATAAGCGAAATACAAACATATTTACATTTTATTTTTACTTTTGATTTAATCTAATGTAACTACTTGAATAAAACGCATTTTCTAATTTAACTAACGGTCTTTTATTAAACATTATAAATTGTGGTCACCCTACAACATAACCTCCTTTACAAAAACAAAAAATTGATTTTCTCTTAAGGTATATAGTTTATAGCGACGGATGATATTACATGTTTTAGTAAAAAATTAGTAAAAACCATTCATCTAAACTGCTTCAATGGAAGAGGGTTATATCAGTCTGTAGAGCCGCATATAAGGAACACTCAGTTCAAACGTTTCAAAAAAATCTCCTTTTGTTTATTTTTCAAGGTAAAGCTTTTTGAGCCGTTATTTCTATTTTACGAATTCGCGAAAGAGTCAAACTACAAGATAAAATTGTTACATTTAAGTAATTCTCCAATTATATGCACATTTTGAAGATCACTCAGTTCAGACAAGTGCTGAACTGAGTGATCCTTTTAGACCGCCACTAATCTGCAATCTGACACCCTAGCGAATTGGTAATTTCTTAAAAGTTTTAAGAAATTCTTTACTAAATTCTAACATAAAAAACATTATCTCAGAGTTAGTACTTTCTGAGATCGAGAATATGCACATTTGCTGAAACGTCTGGATTGAGTGTTCCAGCTTTTTGGTCATAACTAATTTAAATCAAGTTTTAGAAATTTGTGACCCTATGCTATAAAATTTTACTATTTTTTACTAAATATCCTATAAATATCTCTTCTTTTACTAAAAGTTGAAAAAAAGAACACTCAGTGCAGATGCACATATTAATTTCAGACCTCTATACAAAAATCGGGTCGTAAGGGGGTCAATAAGTAACAGGTAAATGTCTTACTTAATCACAATGTAGATGGATATTACAAGAGGTGTTACACAAATCCAGTTATTAACTCGTCTCTTAATCTTAATAACGGTTTTAATTGTTATTTTTATGCGTTTAAAGTAATTTGCTCAACTGCATGATGCCTTTCATAAACCGTTAAGTATTGCATCCGCAATTTACATTTTGGCATTACTCAAGTTAGTTTTTGGTGAACTATATGCTGTGCACTTATACATCAAAACTATAACATCTCATAGTAGGTACACATTTCGTTTTACCTACTACATATGTCCTGCCAGTGACTAAAAATATACTTAAATGGCATAACGCAACGTTTAATCACGCTAAATATCAACGTATCAAAAATGTATGTATACATGCATTCTATAAATAAATAAGGAATAATATAATATTTGATTACCTTGAAGAACATACCACCTTATACGATTGCTCACTAATGAATGATAGGACGTAAGCTTCAGTTATTGTTAAATTATTAGAACCGACAAATTATGAACTATCATCCAAAAGACCTTCGCATCTAATGTGAACGGCCATTACTGGCTAGGATTGTGTAATTCCTGCATTCAGGTCCATACATAGAGATTAGGATGTAGCGTTAGCACGGCGAACTGTGAAGCTTCCCATGACACCGTGAACCGGAATATCAAATAGCCCGAGTGTGGGCATTTCCACGCCTTATGTTGGCGACAGATTAAAAGAGCTTTGCATAGATTGTATTATGAGTCCTACTTAGTAGTACTTTGACTGGCTCGGTGGAACAGTGGTTAGTAACCCAGGTTCACTTCCTACGGTTCCAAGAGTCGTGGGTTCGATTCCCACTCGGGACAAACATTTGTGTGACGAACATCGGTGTTTGTTCCGTGTCTGGGTGTGTTATTAAATATATTTAAGTATATTTGTGTATCCACTGTTGATTCTGATATCTGTAACACAAGTGCTTTAAGCTACTTACCACGGAATCAAATCAATGTATGTGATGTTGTGCAATATTTATTTATTATTATTTTATATATAACCAAATATGTTAGGGTTTATTTATACCTACGTAGTTGCGAGTTGTACTGCCACTTGTAAGGGTTCCGTATCCAAATGGCAAAAAACGGAACCCTCTGTCTGTCCGTCTGTATGTCAAAGCCATTTTTTACTGAAACTATAAGAGCTATACGGTTGAAACTTGGTAGGTAGATGTATTCTGTGAACCGCATTAAGATTTGCAAAATCATAATAAATATTGGGGGCCCCCATACTTAGAACTGAAACTCATTAAATGTTTGTTATCAAACACATGTGGCATATCTATAGATAGGTCTTCAAAAATGATATTCGAGGTTTCAAAAATATTTTTTTTTCTAAACCGAATATTTGCTTGACAGACGCTTCCAAAGTCCCCCCCCCCCCCTCTAACTTCTAAAATAAGAAAATGAAAAATCTATAAAAACATAAGATGTACGTGTACATTACTATTGCATTGACTTATGATGCCGACCGTTTGTCCGCTGCCGGTGACGCACGGCCAGTAGGGTGTGCCGGGACGAGTTCTTAACTTTATGTGCGACGAACTATGTGCAGGGAACTCAGTGGCACTCATATTAAAATTGTATTATTTGGTAGATGCCACTTAATTCACCTACTTACTCTTAAAAGAAACAGATTTTAATAGATGTATTTATTCTGCTAGAAGTAGCCAGCAGCGTAACTCTTTAAATTAACATACTCAGATCAATGTAATCAAATGCAATGGTGACATGCAGAGATTGCAGAGGTACTGCTATTAAATTAATCAATATTTGTATTATCAATAAAGTAAGTGCTTAGTAATTGCGTAAGCGGTTAGATGTTGAGTCAACTATTTGCGGTTTCATTATTTTATATTAAAAACTATGTTGAGATTTTTTCTATAAATCTGTCGTTAATGAATGTCCATTGTCGTAGTGATGAACCAAAAATCCCAATGCACATAGAAGCATACATCATCTGTACGAATGAGATACTTAAGTGTCGGAACTAGCCGTTTATGCGCCCTGTGCGAGCTTTAAAAAATTACGCCCTTGAGAAATAGGACTAAATACCGGTTTGGTCATTTCTGCGCCCCTCCAGGGTCTGCGCCCTGTGCCTGGGCACTGGCACCGCCCTAGTTACGGCACTAGTTAGTAAGTAACTTACTTGGAAGAAATATTAGCTAAACCCATTATAGAGAAGTTCTGACATTTATATTACGACGAATATCATTAAAATTAATTTAATGACCAAATTTCGGCGTATTAGTTTTTCTTAATTCACGTAACAATTGTTCGTGCAATTTTTCTCAAAGCATAAAAGGAATCTGTATTTTTTATCATAAAATTGTCTTTTATGTAATTGAATACTTACCTACTACCTTTGAATGTGATATTTCTATGTATGAATAAAAGTATTGTATGGATATAATATATTATATTATATACACATATTAGAGAAAGGTCAGCGAGATTGGTAGATGTAACATTGACGCCTAGTCTAGGTCATTTCTTATCCAAAATGTTATTTCATTTGAAGCGTTACGTCTAGGTCCGACGTGACCATTCTAATACACTATTTGCGTGTTTTATGTCCATCGCATCTTAATGTCATTTTGGGATTTCCTCAAGTACCTATGCACTTGCGAAACAGCCCTGTTCGTTATAATAATTAAATGCAGTCAAGTATCTTATTCTTTTTCTACATTTTATAGACAACATTTATAGGAAAACGTCAAACCCGATTTGTATCGGGATTTGTCTTGTTCTAACTATAAATGTATCTATTGGACATTTATGTAAGCTCAACGTGGCATCAAAAACAACAAATGCAAGAAAATTCAAGGTTCCTGGAGAAAATGGTCGCCCGAGTAGCACTAGAGCCCTATGAGTGCATGATTGAAGGCGGGGCAATATCTGTACAACCGGCTGTTGTTGGTGTGGTACCCAAGGTCTCAATTCTACCATAGCCAAGTTCAACCATCCTCGGAGCAAGGGCCACGGACGAGACTCGCGGTCAGCGATATAAAGCGCGTAGTATCGTATCATTACCCACTGCAATCGCTCAGTTTCGCAATCCGAACGCGACCAGAACAGAAAGGTCACAGTTTTAGTGCGGATAGTGTAATTACTTACTGATCTATCTCACGAGTAATAATGCACTTAGGTAACAATATTATCATCTTCATGAATGACTTTACATTTAGTTCTCATCTTTCCAGATCGGTAGACGGATTACATAATGATTTTTGCAAATTACCTGCCTAGTATACTAGTTACGTATACGTTTTAGTCGTAGATGTATCAGCTTTTTAAATAAAGCTTGGGTTAATGGGCATTTAGAGTTAACAAGTTAAATTTTACAGATAATATATAGTCATAGTCATGACCCGTGTGTCATAGGTACATCATAAGGTACCTACTGAGTTTATATCTCCTAGCTACATAGTGTGCACTATTTACGAAGCTACAGTAGCAAATAGATTTAGCATAACTTTATAATTGATCTTCAAGCTTTGTTCCATGGCATCGTAAATCTCAGACATTAAATTAACTGCAAGAAATCCAATTAGGGTAAGATCTGGTCATACAATACAAACTTTAATTTCGATTGCAGTTTTTATTTTGATTTTAAGTAAGTAGAACACCGTGGCTGTTGTTAGAAATTATGTATGTACATTAAAATGTCTTATAAATATTATGAAATAGGTACATATACTTATAAACGAAATATGGAATCTGTAGGTGTGACATACAACATGTGTTCATGATTTTTACGATTATGCATTGTTAAAATTGTTTTACTTAAACGTTTGGTTAAAGAGGTATGCTACCCGAACCGTGACCACAGGCAAATAGGGTTGGTAGCAGGGATATTTATATAGATACTTACTCTATATACTGTAATAATGTATCTAGGTACCTGCGTACTTACACATAATATGTATTTATAGGTATTCCTGTTCTTCTCTAGGCTTGAATATATGGAACTTACATTAATATACGTTTGTTATTAATATTTTATATGTATTTAATTGTTAAGTTCAATACTGTTAAAACAGCTCCAGTTTGAGAGCCGCTTGCGTGGCGTGTCGCAAGTTCCAGTTCAGAAAACCGACGGTCATTTTACTTGGCAGGGAAAGGATTGTCTATCAAGTGATTACGGTCTCGGATTGTATTACGTTGCACAAACTTTTGGTAGACCTAGTAATAATGCTCCTATTATAATGTGCTTGGAAATTATTGCAGAAAAGATATATCGAAGTCTATTTATGTTACCATACCAACATGTCGTGAGAACGGGTGTTAGAAGTTAGGTAGGACAAATTGCAGCTGTTGTTGCTTGTTTACAAAATTACAAAAGAAAGCAAGCTAATTTCAAGATCTTACTTACATACCTAGTATTATTTTTCTGGAGATGCAAGAAGACATGAACGAACATATATATGTCGCAGTCATCTGGTTTAATCAGCTATTTTATTGGATCACTGGCGCGTTCATTGAATGACGACGTTTAATTGATTGACTAGGCCGAACGTTGAACGAACAAGCTTCATTCAACGTCCAACAAGTTAGCGGATTGTAACATAGCCCTTTGAAAATTTTGGTTGTTTTCACGCAGTAAAATAATTCTATCTCAGTAGCACAATAGATTTGTGCAGTTCTTTTTTATTAAAATCAATAAATGCCGGTTTTACGAAAGGTTTAACAGAAACTCGAAAGCACGTTCGAACCGCTTTATGACTTATGGTGTAGAGCTTTTTAGCTTTAAGCTTCGATTTCAGGCAAGCAGTGCCTGAATACGTCACATCTTAAAAAACAACGATAGCTTCTCTCGTTATCGAGTTGGAAAATCATTATTTTGTAAAATCAAAAAAAAACTTTTTTTTTTCAAGGAATAATTTGCATGTTTCGATAGTATTACTAAAGACAAATCGTTCTGCCACCACGGGAAAACAACCACTAAAATTTCACGGTGTATACGTAGGTATATTACGCCTATTATATGCGTAGGTATTTATAAAATTAAGATGTTTATTTTATAAATAAAAACCGGCCAAGTGTGAGTCGGACTCCCGCACGAAGGGTTCACTTATCTTAATATATAATAAATAATTTTGCTGTACGTGTGTATTAGTGATGTTCCGATTATCCGTATCCGTATCCGCGGATATCCGAGGGAAAAGAAAAATCCGGATCCGTATCCGGGTCCTTTACTTTTTACGTGGATCTTTTTCAGGTGATTATTAGAATTAAAAACTTTAAAAGTCCATTTAGAGTATTTTTATTTCTTGTAATCAAATATTAGACATCTTTATATTGCAAACATTAGATGGATAGAAAGATAGATTTTTATATAATGAGAGAAAGTTTTAACTTACATTACTTTTAAGCCAGTGAAATAACAAAACTTAAATCCTTTTTACAAGCTTTTTATCTTGATTACAGTAATATTATAGTAAGTTATAAAATCTTGATCACTTTTATTTATGTCAATATTATGTCAATGAAAAAAAAACTCTAACCTTTTTATTTACAATTATGAGACTAATACAATAGAAAGTTATAAGATCCGTATCCGTATCCGTATTCGCGGATCTTTACAATAAATATCCGTATTCAGATCCGTATCCGCGGATATACATTTTTGATGATCCGGCACATCACTGGTGTGTATTAATAGAAGTAATTGAACTCCTCATAAACGGCTTGACCGATTTGAATGAATTTCTCTGTATGCGGTTTAGATTCGCAAATCAGCCCGGCAGATGGCGCTGATTGCTTGAAAAATCATGTGATTTTGAAAACTGCCCTAACGATTTCGCTGAAAATGATATGAGGGGGTTTCCGGGAACGAGAAATCGAACTAGCTCAGTCTTATGTCTGGGGAAGCGCATCTTAGATACATATACCCAAAGCGAAGCGAGGGCGGACCTCTAGTAATATTGTAAAACAAAAAACACGCTTGTTGCATGGGAGCCCTATTTGAATTGAAAAACTAGCATCCACCGACCGCAAAAGTCGCCCATCGGCCACAAGTGGCTGTCGCGCGCTACAGCTACTAGTGGCCTTTTCTTGCATCTAGTGGCGGCGTTTGTGGCTTTAAATTTTTAGTTATACAAAATGTTTAAATAGGTAATCATAGTAAGTGTCACATGTACCTAATTATATGTTATATGTATTATTATGTAGTGTGACCAGCAAGATAAATAAATAAGTAAAATGGTCAAAAAACCAGGCACGCACCAATGTGCTTATCAAATTTGAAGTTCATATGTAGGTACGATTATTCGACGCTTTAACGGTGAAGGAAAACATCGTGAGGAAACCTTCACCACACCTATGAAAAAAATCTAAGGTTGTGTAGTCTACCAACCCGCACTTGGCCAGCGTTGACTAAGGCCTTATCGCCCATTAGAGTAGGTCCGTGGAGACGTATATGGGCTGATGATGACGTTGATGAAAATGATCATCCATTCATCATAAATAAATAAATCTAACATGATTACTTACTCGTACTTACCCCGATACTTACCTACTGAGTAAACAATTCAGGCTTTTGTTTAGGCAATACGCAATTGTCTATTCAAAAGCATTGCCAGCAATTTGCGATATAGACCAAACTTATTATCAACACGAGCACGTTATCTCGGTGCAACTGAACTGTTCATATTTGCAATTCTCGTGGAAAGAGGAAAATTTAAGTTTTCAACATTCTGTTACGAAAGCATTTTAGTTGTCCTGACATACCTAATAGTAGTGATGTCACGTGAAATACTCGTGAATATTCGTATAACGAATATTCCACCATTATTATTTAATTTGGTAGAAATTTCGTTCCAATGCCTACATACATTGAATGGGGTTATTCCACTAATCCCCATTGGAATTCCCCATCAATGGGGAAAAGTGAACTTTTGTTCATATTTTATCTACAAGACGTCCATCACACACATCACACATCATAAAAACGATAACTATATAATAATGTAAACCATAACGGTTTGCCTACTCGCAATAACACGTGTAAGAGTCCTGATAGCTTAGCAGTTCGGAGCATTCTGATTAAATTTGTTGACTGTTACTTTAATAAAACTGTCATTCATCCCTAATTTTAAAAAGTTAATAACATCATCACTACATCAATACATAGTATAAAACAAAGTCGCCTTTTCTGTCCCTATATCCCTATGTGGGCTTAAATCTTTAAAACCACGCAACAGATTTTGATGCGGTTTTTTCCAATAGATAGAGTGATTCAAGAGGATTTTTTTTATGTAAAATTTACCCGAAGAGAAGCAAGGGCAGGTCACTATTTATTAAATAAAAAAAGAATCATAGAAATCGGTACAGAAACATCAAACTTATTTATACATGCAATAAAACGTTTGAAGGCGCGGGTAGGTATTTCAAAATGCAGCCTAAAGTCTCTTTTCCACGCGGAAGAAGTCGCTGGCACTGCTATATAGTAATAAATAATTAGTCGGTCGGACAAAAATTATAAGTACATGATGTTTCTTCAATATTTATTTATGAGAACGTGATAATGCACATTTTATGTGGCATTAATGCAATATATTAGTTTGGTGAGTGGCGATCGAAGGCCATGTTTGGTAGTTGCACATGACCAAACCCACAACAAGAGACGATACGAAGTGAGTACTTGTTATTATATTATGGCCATATAGGCTTAAGATATATCTACGAAAGTCAGTAGTCCTAGCTCCTGCAAAAGTGTAAGATGTTTGGCGATGTTATCGTTTCGCACTACGATAACAATGTGAACATACGCTATGCAAAAGCAACATATTATGCCGTGCCGGATTAGTAAGCAAGTTTAACAATTTTGATTATGAATGTGTAAAATCATGGTAATTTTCTTAATTAAAATTGAATAATTTAATGTGATATAAATAAAAAACAGAAATGAAACGAAGGCATCCATTTAAAACAACATTTATTATTAAATACTAACATTTTATCTACATATTTCTATAATAATTAACACTCTCAGATTGGTGCGAACTTTCTGCATCCCAAGCATATGAAAGGCGTCCACCAAATGTAAGGATCTAGCTTTCGAGTCAGGGGAACAGCATGTAAAGTGTTCGAGAATACCGATCATACAATTCGAATCAGAACCACACGTTCCTGGTGATACATCATGCTACCCCCACTCTCATTGGATGCGTGGTGACAGTTCACTTTCTCTTGCCCTTCTTGTCGGGCCGGGGCCCGCCCATGACCTCGAGCTGCTGCTTGAGCTCGTTGAGCTGGTTGTCGGGGACGTAGCGCACCTCCTCGTGGTCGGGCGCGTGGTCGTGCACGCGCAGCGCCGCGCCGGCCGGCAGCGCCGCGCGCGCCGCCCGCAGCAGCGTGCCCAGCGCCCACGCGGGCACGTCGCTCACCTGACCAACACACACTTTAACCTTTATTTTGTAATATAAAATGTCTCCTACAAATATTATAAATGTGAACATTTAAATTTGGTATGAAGGTAACTGAAGACCCCGCGGGAATAGGGATTCCACGCCGACGAATCGCGGGCGGAAAGCTAGTGTGAAATAAAACCCTATACAATTCAAGCGTTAGCGCTCCGGCACACAATTTATCTATAGAAAAAGCGCGGTGCGGTGCCGCCAGGCATCGAGAGGAGCACTTAGCGTTGCTCGATTGCTCAGGGCGCCAGATCAAATGTGCCTCGGAAGCGTTAAAATTTATTATTTTTTATTGGTCTGTCAATGTTAAGTTAACACACAAAGGTTTAAACAATGGTGGCCAGTGCCTCGTACAGAGTTAGTTAAGTTCATTGGTGCAGATGGGATTGCCGAACCAAATGTTAATGACTGTGAATTTCGAAGATTCATATAAGTATATAATTGAGTTAATACTGATTGTGTTATTCATTCAATAGTTTTATGACAACAGCAGTAATATCCAAATTGATTGATACGAAATATAAAAAGCCTATAAATTGGATGCAATTTAATAATTTATATCATGTATGATGACTATTATGTCGTCATTTATTTAATCTCAATGGACATTTTGTAGGAATCATGGTATCTTGATGACTTACATAGTCATTCATAAATCCTGACATGGTAAATATTTAAAGCAGCTTACTAATTTGCCTACTGTAAACATTTTTGTCACACATTGATTTTGGTGTGCCATTAAAGTAGTTATTTTACCTGTATGTTCCGTTCATATATGTTGAGGTGATATTCAGCATCTACAGCAGTTCCTTTAGGTTTAAACCTTTGTATTTTGAGTTGCTGTGCAGGTGTTGCCCAGCTGGTAAAAATATGAATAATATTAATATGAAGTTACATTCCAATTGCCTCTTTCACATCTTATAGACTAACTACAGAGAGTGATATCAACATACACTACATTCACACATAGTACACATAAACTTAGTTGAACTAATGTAATACCTGGCCTGACCATGCAAATCTATGTATGTATCATACTCATACATACACATACTCATTTTTACTCAATTTAAAAGAATATCTTACCATTCATCAACAGTGATGCCCATGATTTCAGCATATTTGTGAATTTGACTTTGGCAAGCTTCCAATACTGCAAAATCATAGCCTTTTAGTTGTAAATTTAAGCAGTCATGTACAGGTTCATCTGGTTCCATACTCTGAAACAGAACAAGAAAACACACTTCAGACATCTGTGCATTCACTTGTTAAAATATAAGTCCTTAATAAGCATTGAAGTTTATTCAAAATATGAAGGATGTTGAATTAAATATGAACATCAGTAACAGGAAGTAACGATGTACTTGTAGATGAAGCAGGAATGAATAAGATGTCAGGTATATCAAAACCGAGCGAATACTTTATTAATTTCCATAATGACAAACAAAGCCATCACTTTTATCAAAGAATAATCATAATAATTGTAGCAAATGCCCAAGACACAAACTACAATTAGAGTTCGATTGATTAATTACAAATTGCACAGCGACAGTTTTATAATTAACGATAATAATGAATTAGACAATCAAATTCAGACCCAAGACTGCCCGCACTGTTCACAGTGAGCGCCCTTTACAGTCAAGTCGAGCGGCGAGGGGGAGAGACTAATGATGCAGCAGGTTGGTGATGTGACCCATGCACATGCAGCCCACAATTCATTCTATAATGAAGGCGAGCGATGACTCCTGCAGACATACTCATTTTTAAGTTAAAATGTAAACAGATTTGAGTTCAAAACAAGACTGAGCAAGCATTAAGGAACCCTGAAAAGGATGCTTGACTTTTAGGAAAACTTACAAACTACAGCTAAGTCAGAATAAAATGGATAACAATAACATTACAATATTACTTACGACACAGTCCAGTAGTAAGGTTATGTTAGGAAAATAACTAACAAAACTAACCACACATTCAGAATTATTTCAATATTGTACTTACAATTAAGTAATCTGGTTCATAAAGATCACTTTTCAATCGCAACTGTTGGCATTTTTGTATAGATGATAAAGCAGCAATTTTATTTGGCTGCAACAGAATGCCCTGTTTAAGCTGAAAATTAATTAAATTAACATTTAATTGATTTGGATCTAGAGAGTAATAATGATTTGAAATGGTTACTTTTTTTTGGATTTGTGTTATGAACTTTACTTACAAACTTAAGACACCTGAAGCTAAGCATAACGAATAAGTTTTTAAAAAACTCTACAATTGTTTTTCCAATCTTATTCTTAAAATTCAGACCAGGAGACCAGGTCAAGTCGGCTTTTTGAAAATTAACTACACCAGTTTTATCATTTTATCAACAAGTTTTAGGTTATGCTCAAAAGTCAAACAAAAAACATATTGAAATGATGGATTGAGCTATAAGTCAATCAATCATAGGCAAAGACATACTTACGAACGTCAATGACTATTTGTACATAAGTCCATGAAATTAAAAAATACTGGATAGCGTAGAGTGAAGTACTTGTAAATCTGACAATTTTATGATTTTTTAGGGTGAGAATAAATAGGACATACTCACTCTTCTCCGTCAGGGGACAAATTTATCTCTATAAAGTTACGTTTAACTTTCCTTGCATGCAACCGTACCATTAATATACATTTTTGGAATTTGAAAATGAATAGACACATCCAGTTATGACACTTATTTACCTTATTTTACATTACTTTTCAAATAAATATGCATTATGTTTTATTATGCAATTTTTGGTAAACCAATAAATAAAATAAAATAAATATAATTTTTAATACTGGCAGTTATGCACATGATTTTTGACATTAAAGAAATAAAATGTCATAAAATTGTCTTTGGTTTGGTCGGTCTGTAATCGCTCGTTGCATCAAGGGCCAAGGCTTCAAGAAATGGAAGTAATGAATAAAATTTAGAGTACTGTTTATTTCTATTTCGTGTCGACAAAGTAAATGGTGAATAGTTTATGTTGAATATCTTCTGAAGTAATTTCTGCGTGGAGATGGCATCTACCGGTAGTACACCTTTCCCCAAATGGCAACTGGCCATTCTTCTCGGAGCACCTTTGGCCATTGGCTTAGGTTACCTTTATCTGAGAAATAGATTAGAGGATCCGGAGAAAAAGAAAGTAGCCGACTTAAAAGCGAAAACGACTATTTCTTTGGATAACGAAGACAATAATGCAAAGGCTACGGAGAATGCCATTGACCGTGCTATGAAACTTAAAGGCGCCGGAAACCGAGCCTTCCATGCTGGCGAATACGATAAAGCTATAGCTCTGTACAACGAAGCTATTGAGGCTTGCCCTCCTGACCGTCCAGTGGACCTGGCGACTTTCTACCAGAACCGGTCGGCTTGTTACGAAAAACGTGAAATGTGGGAACAGGTCAAGGAAGATTGCACGTTCGCTCTGAAGTTGAATGAAAAATATGTGAAAGCCTTCCTCCGTCGCTCTCGTGCTGCGGAGAAGAGTGGTGACCTCGTGCTCGCCCTTGAAGACGTCACTTCAGCTTGCATACTCGAAAGGTTCCAAGTGCAGAGTTCTCTAGTCAATGCCGACCGCATCCTTAAGGCCCTCGGTCGCCAACATGCCCGCGAGGCGCTCGCCCGGCGGCGCCCTGTTATGCCTTCCAAGCATTTTATTAAAACCTACTTTTCAGCATTTTCCGAAGACCCTATTACCAAAATACAATTGGATGACAATGCAACTGGAGGTTTTGCTAAAGCTAAGCAAGCATTGGATGCACAAGATTATGATTCTATTGTGAGTGCTTGCACTGAAGAGTTAGATGCCAATGGCAAGTTCCAAAATGAAGCATTGCTGTTGCGTTCTACATTCTATTTGTTGCTGGGACGGCATGATGAAGCGCAGGCTGACCTTATTAAGGTTATTGAGAGTGATGCAGCTGTAAAAGTTAGGGTGAATGCATTGATCAAGCGTGCCTCCTTGTACACACAACTGGAGAATACTGATCGCTGTCTGGAGGATTTTGCAAAGGCTGCCCAACTAGACCCTAATAACTCTGATATCTACCATCATCGTGGCCAGGTATACTTGCTGTTGGAGCGCATGGATGAAGCAACAGCTGAATTTGCTAAAGCAGTAGAATTGAATCCAGACTTCTCAATCGCTTACATTCAAAAGTGCTATGCTGACTACAGACATGCTCAGATCAGCAAGAATGTTGGTGCATTAGCTCAAGTACGAGCTGACTTTGAGCATGCTCTGGAGAGATTCCCAAGGTGTGCTGAGGCATACATCCTGTTTGCACAAGTCCTGTCCGACCAGCAGGAATGGGGCAGAGCTGAAGCTCTCTTTGATTCTGCCCTTGCTGTGGATCCAAGTAATGCTACTTTGTATGTCCACAAGGGCTTAGTTCAACTGCAAAAAAGTACTGACTTTGATAAAGCTGTTAAGCTCATCAATAAAGCCATTGAGATGGATGACAAATGTGACTTTGCATATGAAACGTTAGGTACTATAGAAGTCCAAAGGTATGTTGTGTATTGCTCATGTTATCCTAACTATTCAATATTAAATACATTTTAAAAAATCCTATGAATATTATGTATCAATTATTCAGTACAAAATTGTACTATTCAATGCAAGAGCTCATATGACAATGGTATTATCATGTGACTTACACCATAACTACTAAAAATATTTATCATTGATTCCATATCAGTTATGTTGGTATGTTTGATCTTATCTGTTTTAGGTAATATTATGTGTAACACATATCTGTTTTCATTTCAGGGGAAATTTGAGGCGGTCACTCGAACTGTTTGAGAAAGCAATTGCTTTGGCTAAAACAGAGTTAGAGATGACCCACTTGTTTTCACTGAAAGATGCAGCTGCTGCGCAATTGAAGGTGTCGGAGCGTTGGGGTCTGGATTGGACGGTCAGCTAGGGCTTTTGCCTTTCACTTCACGCCACTTACGACGGGAGTAATATCTGGCTTATGCTGTAAACGTCCAATCAAAGCATACATAGTTCTACACATTTCATCTATGTCTTTTGAATTGATTATTATAGTTCATATTTAATAACATTAGTATATATTAAGTAGTTACCTTATCACCTTACAAAAGGTAATGACTCCATGAGCCAGGTACTAATCCCGTTGTTCACCGAAAGAGTACTTAGCCGCCGCAGAATCCAATAGCGTTTAACGGTGACAAGATTTCGTAATGTATAAATTACTAAGCTGATTCCTTTGTAGACTTTTTATTTGTTAGCAAAGATTTGTCTTTTTGGTGTACTGTCTACACACATGCACCACTTCTTGTAAATGACTTCTTTCTTCTTTCTGATTGAAAACTTTTCTAAAGGTTTTTATTTAATTATACTGTTTCAAAAAAATATGTGTAGGTAGGTATGTGTTAAATCTTATAGTGTCAACAGTGAAAGGTTTTGACTAAAAGTATAAAACTTTGAAACAAGAAATAAGTCACATTGACACTCACTTATATTATTTGCGTAAAGTAAACAATGTGACTAGTGACCACATGGTTATACCTAACACGTAAATTCTTGATCCATGTGCATTGTGCAGTATGGTTTCTGTGAAACAATAATGCAAGCTTTTAAGCCATGTTGTAAAAATTCACAGTTGTGATATAATATCTTTGGGTACTTTCTCATTTTATCATCACTGTTTAAAAATATATGCCTATCATGAGGCATGTTAAACACAATAGTCAATAGGACCTAAAAATTATGAAAGTATCAACTTCACAAAGAAGTAGTGATTAAAATTCCAAAATTTTTAGTTGTAAAAGCTTAATGTATGTATTGAACTGCATTTAAAACTATCGAAGTATGTAAACTTTAATAAAATTGTTGTTTATATGCGTAATGTAGAAGAATGGTTGTAATAAGTTGTACAATTTGAAGTTATGTTATAAGACTGAGCGCAGTTATATTTTCTTTAGTGGGCACTTTAGTGTTCTCTTAGTATTGTACTATATTGCTTGCACATTAAAGTTATCACTGCCCAGCTATCTTGCCTGTATTATTATGTGCATTGAAATGGCATAATTTACTAAGGACATTAATGCATTTTGATAAAGTTCAAAACATATTTATCTAGTCTACAAATCTTAATGTCGCTCAGTCTAAAACAAAAGAATTACCTACTAAATACTGCAACGCCTTACACATGCAATAACCGTTTTCAATGTTGATGACGCATCATATCTATAAAAATGAAATGTCAAACTAATACACAGATATCAAGCTATTTTTCATATTTGAAATAATTCAAATCAACGATTACTAAGTGATGTTTTGTCAGCTTAGGTATACTATGTAAATTATTTGTTTTATTCTTATATGTAGGTTTTCATTCATTATCTTGTTATGATATAAAGTGCTATATGTTTTAGTAAAGTATCTATATGTATTGATTGTGGGACACAATCACTATGTAAGTAACATTGTTAGTTTCATGTTAGTTTCACTGTTCAGGTAGGAACGTCCCGCGAGAGCTCGAGGTCGTGCGGCGGCGCGTACGCGCGCGCTTGGGCGCATTCAACGTCGTCGAAGGCCATATCACACTCTTATTTAATACACATTCAAATTTCGCATTTTCAGGTATACATTAGCTTGAGATATCTTTGAATAAAAACAATGATGTTTTGAATGCGCCCTGCAAAGTAACAGGTAGTTTGTGAATCTAGGAGTTATAGCTTGCAGAGATGGGTCTACAAGAGTTGTTACCTCACCGATAGTGAATAGTTATCAATTTATGAAACTACAAAATACATTATTGAAATTGATGAGTTTATTGTTTTATTAATAAATGTTGTTTAATAACGTGCGTGGCTTATTACCTACATATAATCCGTGGTTATCACCAGCGTTTATTAGATAGGTAGTACTAGGTACATAAGTAGTTGGTGAAAACGATAATGGTATCCCATCAAAAACTGGGAGACTTGGTTTTTTTGACAAGTATTGTTTTTGATGGGATCTCATTCCTTTTTGTATTTTGTAGACTACTTTTTTCCTTTTCGGTTTGCTCGAATTGGCAGGGACACTACCGTGCGCCTATATTTATATGGGTTTACAAAGTTAATAAAGCAGTTATGTATCTAGAAAGCTGGACCAACAATATAAAAAAAACTCGAATTGGCGGGGGCAATATCGTGCGCCTATATATTTATATGGGAATACAGAGTTATTTAAGCAGTTATGTATCTAGAAAAATGGACCAAAATTTTAAAAAAAATTTACTCGACTTGGGGGGGCACTGCCGTGCGCCTTTATATTTATATGGTATTACCACAAAGTTATTTAAGTAAGTTGTTAAAAGTTTTAAAACTGGACGGAAATTCAGAAAATTGTTATAGACTTGACAGTTGCATTACCGTGCCCCCAAATGTTTTAATTTTTCCTTATTCATACATCAAAAACTACTTATATTCCAAATTTTAAGCTTTTAGGGCCTAGGCCTGCTCAAAGTGCCTTAGAATTTTTATGATCGGTGAGTCAGTCAGTCAGTGAGTGACAAAATTTGGAAATTTGACCAGTTATAATTTTTAAACTACTGGTTCAAATTGAATGATATTTGAAATATACCGTGTCTTTACAATGCTTGCATGGTTACTGAAATAATTTAGGTTCGGTCCTTCTTTTAGAGGAAGATCCCAGAGCCGCCAGACATCACTTATTTTCTAATGGACAAAATATATACGATTGAGTAGTGGTGGGGTGTACTATCATCATATGACTAGTTGCTACCTTGACCAGACGGCCATTTTTCAGATATCAACCAATCAAGGTACATAGAAACACTGCTCACCTCACTTAAATTCTGATGGCTGATTTTAACATATATTTCACACAATATCATTAAAAATCAGGTTTTATTACTCCCAGACACATGCGGTCGGCGGTTTTACCTTACAGACGCTTTAAAGCTATGAAAAAAATTTTACTTTTACTTAATTTTACTTATTTTGTGATGCTTGATTTTTATATATGTTATTCAAACAACTATTTTAAAACGTTTTGCAAACGGACAGACCGATCCAAGGGGCCAAACATTCACCAGACCCAACTGTTTTAGATTTTTTTTTTTAATTGAATTTAGTTAAGTTTTTCTAATAAAATAGTTTGTAAGGTACAATTCTATAATTTTTGCGGTCAGATGAGCACGTTTTAGTTGTTTGAATAACATATATAAAAATCAAGCATCAGAAAATAAGTAAAAGTTAAATTTTTTTCATAGCTTTAAAGCGTCTGTAAGGTAAAACCGCCGACCGCATGTGTCTGGGAGTAATGAATCCTGATTTTTAATGATATTGTGTGAAATATATGTTAAAATCAGCCATCAGAATTTAAGTGAGGTGAGCAGTGTTTCTATGTACCTTGATTGGTTGATATCTGAAAAATGGCCGTCTGGTCAAGGTAGCAACTAGTCATATGATGATAGTACACCCCAACACTACTCAATCGTATATATTTTGTCCATTAGAAAATAAGTGATGTCTGGCAGCTCTGGGATCTTGGACCATTTTATTTCATTTCGAGACAATGGGGATTTGTGAAATTTATTTTTCCACTAATCCCCATTAGAGGCATCAATTGGGAATACAGAACAAAAAGTTCACTTTTCCCCATTGATGGGGAATTCCAATCGGGATTAGTGGAATAACCCCGCACGCGGGTTATGCATCCTCCATACACTGCTCGCGAAGTTTCTTGGCGAAATACTCTAGAAAAGGCCGAATTGCGTCACTACACACTTGTTCAACTTCGCGATGTACCTTTGGACCCTTTAACTCGGGCGCAAAAGCTGATAACAAATGGAAGTCGCCCGAGGCGAAGTAGAGTTTGACGAATTAAGCCGAAGTGCCCTTCTAATACACTATCGTATTCGTCTAACTTCGCGAGTAGTGTAGGGCAGTTATTACACGGCTACAACAAATGGAAGTCGTCCGACGCGACGTTAGGCGAGGTGCGCCACCATACATTCGTTCTTCTTCGCGATGTGCCTTTGGGCTGTTCGACTCGGGCGCAAAACCTACAACAAATGGAAGTCGAGACGTCCGAGTACATATATGCATGCAAAAGATGATTTTTCCAGTCTGTGTATAATCCGGAGCCGCCATTGTTAGACCCTGTACCCTGCGGCAAGCGGACGTCCACCGGGCCCTTGCTCGTCTTCCTGCTAAAAGTTCAGCTGGACTGGACCTGATAGGACACCTACCTATATCTTCAGGGATTGTTGGGTTGCGTTGGAGGAACTGTTGTTATAAATTTATATTGAATGTTTTCAACGTGCAACGGTCGATGGTGACTGACGTAGAGTATACCTGTACCCCAAAGGTAGTGGAGGTTTAACCAGGGCCGACTTATGTAGCAATGTCATGTACCTACCTACCCCAGCTTAAGTGTTCGAGGCAGCTATAAACGACTGTACACATCTAATCGCTACTACACACTATATCCACAGATAATCGCTCGTTTGGTTGACGCGCAGCATGGCTTCCGTCTGGGGAGAGGAAAAACTAGCAATTTGTTGAAATTAATGACTCATGTGGACCCGCAGTGGACGCTGGGCAGCAGGTGGATGTAGCCAACTTTGACTTCAGGAAGGCTTTCGATAACGACGTCCTTCTTTCTAAGTTGGCGGGCGTGGTCTTCAGCCAACACGTAAAAACCACCACACCACACGGCCACCCTGGATGCCAACATCCGATCGTACCGACAGTAAAAAAATCCGTCTATAAGGCGTCCGACCGATTTCAGCCATGGCGGCCGATCTCAATTTAGATCAGCCAAGTGTGCAGGACATATTATAGTGCACAAGTTTGCGCGCAAACACAAGTGCACTCTCTATTCCCTTACTCTCATAATTAGGTGAGACGGCAATCCGACATGACCGATGAGAGATCGGGCGCAGGACCACCGGCTTAACGTGCTTTCCGAGACACGGGCGTTCAACCGCCAACTTCCTAACTCCGGGCTGAGTAATTTCTTTACAGAAAAACTCACACAAATTTTGCCCGACCCCGGATTCGAACCGGGGACCTCTCGGCCCTAACGCAGCACTTGCTACCAATAGACCAACGAGGCAGTAAGAAATGTAAATCCGTATACGATGATATCGACGGACATACTTGAAAATAAACCATACACACGAACCGAGTACCTCCTTCATTAAAAAAAAGAAATCAAGAAATAAAACTAGCTATGTTAAATTGCATGCCATTTTTTACATTATTTTCAGCTCACATGACTCACCATCTTTTATGTAAATTCGATCTTAATCTATTTTACAATTTATGAATGTCTATTCTGTATCTTTTAGTAGCTTCCCAGCCGCCCAAAAAATTTTTTTTTAGCTATTTCAGTTTAAAATAAAAGATTTTAATACTGCTAATTTTAACTTCATTTTGTATCCCTATAATTGCTGCCAACCTATTATATTATTTCGTAGGTGTGCAGTTTCCCTCACGATGTTTGAATTTGAATTCTAAAAACACAACGGTACATTGCGGGGTTTAAGCTGGCGGCCACTGGCTTGGCCAGCAATGATCTTAGCCACTCGGGCTTCGACGATTTACATAGGGGTATATAATTCTTTGCAAAAAAAACACGCAAGTGAAAGAGATGGTTAAATCACCTAAAACGTGCGCGCTTCTAAATCATTTAATTCTTTAGAAAATAATCGTTCGTTAATATTCTACTAAACGTTGAAATAGTAGCGTAGCATCAATCGTCTTTCCGGTTAAACTTAATTTCATTCATTCAGTGTCAATGTCAGTCACAGGCAGTCACTCATTATTATTATTTTTATTTCTTTCATATTTCTTTTCTCGTTTGGTTGGTTCGTGTGTTTTAGTTTTTGTTTGAAGAAGCTGAGTAAGTATCATTTGTATAAAAGATCGCTGGAAATTGTATTTCTAAATATTTTTCATTAATACCGGGATAACGTGAAATCAAAAAACACGTTAACGTGTTATTTTTATTTGCAATGTTTGCATGTTTTTGGGGACAACATAGTGCCCAGTATTGAACACCTAAATACTATCACATTTTTATTATAATAGTCTTTCTTAGTACTATTTCATCTAAGATATATTCATCAATTACTTATAGTGTCCATATGTAGGTTTACTTACCTTCATAATAACTTTCCTTTTTCATTTATTAGTAAAGATGGCCGTGCATGAATCTTATTGTTTATTCAGCGAAATTTGTATGCAAACAAAATAAAATGGCGGCTTGTTGTATTCTCATTGTCGTCTTATAAATTTCATCAAAGAAACAAATCCCCAGAATTGTTAATTTTATGGAATCTTGAAATAACAATAAGTATATTTTCTATTTATACATAGTTTTGTCGACTGCAGGCCATGTCCGGAACAGGTGGGAGAGGTAGAGCGCGCGGCCGCGCCTCTGAAAGTGCAGGCTCGGCCCCGAGACGTCCAGGGGAGCAGCCGAGACCCCCTCAGCAGCCGCAGCCGGGTCCAGCGGCGCCGCGGCCGCAGCCGCCGTCCGCGTGGGGCCCGCCCACGGCCGCGCCGCCCGTGCGCGCCGGAGTGCCGCCCCCGACGGTGCCGGCCGGCCGCGCTTCGTATCGGAGCACCGCATCTCCTCAGGATCATCCTGGAGATGTTGACATTCAACAAAGGATGCAGAAAATTGATATTGGTAGGTTATTTTGATAGAAAACACTGTATTTCTAATCATCATCAGCCCATATCCATTACCACTGCTGGGGCAAGGGCCTTCCCTAGACTAGGGTAAAGGCTTTAGTCAACCATGCTGGCTAAGAGTGTGGTGGTTGACACAACCTAAGAAATTCATCATAAGTGTGCAGGTCTCCTCACTATGTTTTCTTCACCATAAAAGTGTAGAATAATCATACAAATTAATTTTAAATTTGAATAAAACCTTGGCACATGTTGAGGTTTGAACTGTAATTATAATAATATGGCTAATTATGTAATGTAAACCATGTAAATTGGTATACATATACATGATGGTTCTAAGATGTAATATACAGTATGGCGTCCAACCGATTTCAGCCATGGCGGCCGATCTCAATTGAGATCAGCCAAGTGCGCAGGACATATTATAGTGCACAAGTGTATGCGCAAACACAAGTGCACTCCCTATTCCCTTACTCTCATATGCAGCACTTGCTACCAATAGACCAACAAGGCAGTTAATACAGTATAAACAGTATTATTTAATGAATCTCAGGAACCGAGTATTGTTTATAGAGAGGGTTGCTATTGTATCCTTACTTTTGCAAATGGTTTCAAAGTAAGTTTACAACTGATATTATGGGAGGCAACTGAACACCTGTTGAAGACAACATTTTCAAGCAAACCAAGCATAATAATGATGCTTAATGTTCAAGTTCAATTAACAATAACAAAATGCTGGCGGTTGTTTAGACCTCCAAAGTTTTCGGGCAAAAGATGTGTCTTACTTAACATTTGGGATGTTAAGTAAGACACATCTTTTGTAACCTGATCAGATATCATAAATAATAAGAATGGGTGCTACACTATAAATAGTCTACCTATGTATAGGTCTTAAGGATAGGATACAGTTCAGCTAAGCAAGGGGCACCTAACCTACCGAGCTCACTGAGTCTTACCATTCTGCCATGGGTTTTTCCTATATGCCCCACCAAGGCGCCCCACTTGTGGAGAAAATGGGAACCCTTTAAAATTTGCAGTGGCATCTGCCCCAACAAATACATTTAGTGGAGCAGATTACACTGCTTTAAAATTAGGTGTATTCTGCCCTACTAGGGTCGGCACTTGAGCTTAGGTGGGTTTACTCATATTTGTCTAGTTAAGAAGATTTATGTCATTTTAGCAAGTAGCATTGTTGTGTACTGTGTTTAAAAAACCAGAAAATTTATAATTTATCTAAAATATAATTGGTTTTTCTGAATCACTGATCAGACATGAATAATGTCATATAGTTAAAAATAGTAAAAAATCAAATAAACTAGGTATGATGGATGACCCAACCTAATCTATGATGCATTTTACACATAATTAACGATTCAAAATCACAGATTTATGAGTATCATTTGCCATACAATCACATATTCATCAAGTCATAATCTTAACAAAAACAAAAGTTCGTACTGATAAGTACATCACTAGTTCGTACTGATAAGTTCATCACCATACACAAGTAGGTACATCACATGTTTACACTTAGTATAAGATCCCGCTGCAAAATCACTACGTTCATACTGTGGTTAATGAAACTACATTTTTTCCATATTTACATGAATAGGAGAATATACTTACAAGAAGCTGCCAATCGAAAAGTGCCCGCAAGTAATTTTATTTAATATAATGTTAATTAATTTTTGGAAAAAAATTTCGTTCACTTATTTGCTTGATGAAATATCATCCATTTCAAAGCAGTGAACGTAAAAAGTAGGGAAAACTATGGTTGCCGCTGCCCTTTTGGCCGCAACCTCATCGCAGCCAGGTATGAACAGGTATAACTTTGTAATACTTTTTCGTTCATGACGTATATTGATAATTTTAATATGAAATGAAAGCTTAAGGTTAAGTTGGACACGTAACTGTGATATAAATATGGATCATTAAACGACCAGTTCCTACTGCAGTTCATATCTCTCGTTGACGCCTGCGTAATAGCTTTGAACACGAATACAGCTGGCATTCACCATCCTTGTTTAGCAAGCAACGTTGTGCGCTCACTGTCATTCACTTTTTTATTTTATTTTAGCATTTTTAAAAGCTGGCAACTCCTATTTGCGGTCACTTTTCCAAAGGCAACCTCATAATATCATACTTAGAAAAAAATAAGCTTTCATTTCATATTAAAATTATCAATATACGTCATGAACGAAAAAGAATTACAAAGTTATACCTGTTCATACCTGGCTGCGATGAGGTTGCGGCCAAAAGGGCAGCGGCAACCATAGTTTTCCCTACTTTTTACGTTCACTGCTTTGAAATGGATGATATTTCATCAAGCAAATAAGTGAACGAAATTTTTTTCCAAAAATTAATTAACATTATATTAAATAAAATTACTTGCGGGCACTTTTCGATTGGCAGCTTCTTGTAAGTATATTCTCCTATTCATGTAAATATGGAAAAAATGTAGTTTCATTAACCACAGTATGAACGTAGTGATTTTGCAGCGGGATCTTATACTAACTGTATTTCTATTGTTTCAAGGTGGGCAGTCAGGTGCCGGCGGCGACGTGGCGGGGCGCGGGGCGCGGCGCGGCGGCGGGCGCGCTCTGCCCGAACAGATGACGGTGCTCCGGACACGACCCACTCATGTTGAAACTAAGAAAGGTATCAAGCAGACCTATACTTTTGAAAAAGTTTTGAAGATCCATTTTTACTTAATTCATTCACTTTATTTTAACAGGTCAGTCGGGGAACCCATTGGATTTGCTTGTCAACTACTTCACGGTGCAGACGACTCCTCAGTGGTGCTTATATCAATATCATGTTGATATTACTCCAGAAGAAGACAGCACTGGAGTTCGCAAAGCCCTCCTTCGTGTACATAGCAAGACTTTGGGAGGGTGTGTACATTATTCAAAATTATAATTCTCATAACTTAAGAATTAATCAAACTTCTGACAATCTTTATCTTTTTATAGGTATTTATTTGATGGCACAGTATTATACACTGTCAAAAGGCTGCACCCAGATCCTTTAGAATTGTATTCAGACAGGAAAACTGATGGCGAGCGCATGAGAATCATGATCAAGGTATAAAGTGTTGCTATTTTTAATAGTAATCGATTGTTCAAAGTATGTGGTAAATTTATTCACACTGAACTTTTATTTTAACAGCTTGTCCATGATGTCAGCCCTGGGGACTATCACTATATCCAGATTTTCAACATTATTATCAGGAAATGCTTCACTCTTCTCCAGCTGCAATTAGTTGGAAGAGACTTCTTTGATCCTGCAGCTAAGGTTAGTTTGAAAATACATATTGCCAATCCTGTATCATGCCAATGGGTATTTTATTCTAGTTCTAGTTTTTTATTCACAGATATATTTGAAAGATACATTGTTATGTTTTTGTAGATTGACATCCCAGAGTTTAAGTTGCAAATATGGCCTGGCTACAAGACCACCATCAACCAGTATGAAGACCGACTGCTTATGGTTACTGAGATAGCACACAAGGTACTTGTTAAGCTTTTGTGATGTTTTAAACCTGTACATTGTTAAATGGCAGTCATATCTGGCAAAGCCACAAATCTTTTCAATTACTGATTACCAGTTTTGCATCTATATGACTCACATCTTATAAATTTTCAGGTGTTGCGAATGGACACAGTACTCCAAATGTTGAATGAGTATGCCAACACAAAAGGCGCCAATTATAAGAAGATCTTCCTGGAGGATGTAGTAGGTAGGTTTATATTTTTTATTCTCCAATGCAAAAACGACAGGGTGTTATAAGTTTGACGTGTGCTTGTGTGTATGTATCTATGTATGTGTGTGTGTATCATTCTGTTTGTCATCATAGCTCTCAAATGGGTGAACCAATTTGGATAATTCTTTTTTTTTTTTTTGTTAGAAAGGTGACTAAATCGAGACTGTTTTCAGCTATGTTTATCAAAATCTGTGCAGCCACTTGATGGTGATCAGCTCTATTCCAACATGATTTGCAGGTCATAATTCATTAAATGGACTCTTCGTACACTTCTGCTGCACTGATTGGGTTGAAACTTAATACAGATAGCAAATCACATAACACGATAATAATATGGTGACCTTGACCTGATGCTGCAGCCTAGATAGTCTGCAGATCACAACTAACATTACATATATCAACAACTAACAATAGATATATCGTGTTAAGGTTAATTAAAAATGAATTGATGAGTTGATTGACATACTGTTAGTAACTTTAACCTGGTCTAAAAAGAGTGTAATAAAAATTGAATTAAAAATAACCTGACACAATATCAAGTTTAAAAAGTAAACAATAAATCGACGGTCCCTACGTATAAAGCGACATGTCAAAAACATAGGTTTACAGGAGAGCTTTTTAAAGGTTCAAACCTCAAAACAAATTTATGGTATGAACAATTTTAATAATATTTGGAGTATAAATATTCTTAAAATTGTTCATACCATAAATTTGTAAAGAGGTTTGAACCTTTATAATGCTCTCCTGTAAATCTATGTTTTTGACATGTCGCTTTATACGTAGGGACCATCGAAATACTTGTTAGGCGACGTGGATACCTGGATAATAATATTACTAATTTGAAATTGTACAGACTTTTACTTCTCAAAATGTTAATATTGGGAGGGGGGTTTTTAAAATTTTAGTAGTATTTTCGGACAAATTCATTTTCTTCTTTTTTTCTTTCTTTTAGGAAAAATTGTGATGACTGATTATAATAAAAAGACATACAGGATTGATGATATTTCTTGGGATTCTTCCCCACAATCAACATTCAAGATGAAGGATGAGCAAATAACTTACATCGACTACTACAAAAAGGCAAGTATTTTTAGGTACTTCATCTACCCTTACAGATTAGTCATGTCTGTTCATCCATATACAGGGTGTCCCAAAAAGTAGTGTCAAGCGGAAGTCCTGAGATAGAACACCCCGTGGGGCATCCGAAACACCCCCATGTATGTTCCGCGATTTTTTATAGATTTCGAGTTATGATTTTTTTTCAAAATTTTTGAGAACTACTGACCTAACCGACTTAAATTATTCTAAAGAAAAAAGTATTCGAGTTTTTTGAGTAATTCTTTTTGCAAATCAATTTTCATGAGTTTTTCTTTAATGCCTAAAACATTTGTCTCCATAACTTAACTGGAAGTTATCAAAATTATGGTACAAACTGAAAAATTATGTTCTGTAAATAATGTCTTACAATTTTAACGTTAAATTTAAAATATAAGGAGGTAGCTGCATGGCTCCTAAGTAACTTTAAAAACTGCGCGAGACTCTCAGCTTTCATAATCATTAATAAAAACTGGTACTTAATGGGCTACTTTTGCTGGAATCGGACTTCAAAGACAGAGAGGTGGATAAATCATAAAATTAGCCATTCGATGAACAAGTATTATTTGGACATTTTATTATTTCTAAAGTTCATAAGTTCGTTAACAATCAAAATTATACCAGAAATGCTAAGAAATATCCACTTGAAAGTTTTATTTGTAATAAAAATTAAGTTTTAAAAATGGAAATTTTATTGAAAAAAAAAGTAATTGTTTTTAATTATTTATTGTGAAAAGTTTATAAGTAAAAGTATATTAGAGTCCGTAAACAAAGCAAAGTTTGTCAAGTTCGTTGTAACAAAGGTATACGTATTGAAATGTGAAAACAGTGTTAGCGCAATGAAAATTAAATTAAACAAAAAAAAAAGCATCCAAATGTTTGCATTGAGTGCTCCTGTATTAAATTTAGGTTTGTTAACAAACTAACTAACTTTCGAAATAATAAAATGTCCAAATTATACTTGTTCATCAAATGGCAAATTTTATAATTTTTCCACCTCTCTGTCTTTATAGTCCGATTTCAGCAAAAGTAGCCCATTAAGTACCATTTTTTATTAATGATTATGAAAGCTGAGAGTCTGGCGCAGTTTTTAAAGTTACTTAGGGGTCATGCAGCTACCTCCTTATATTTTAAATTTAACGTTAAAATTGTAAGACATTATTTACAGAACATAATTTTTCAGTTTGTACCATAATTTTGATAACTTCCAGTTAAGTTATGGAGACAAATGTTTTAGGCATTAAAGAAAAACTCATGAAAATTGATTTGCAAAAAGAATTACTCAAAAAACTCGAATACTTTTTTCTTTAGAATAATTTAAGTCGGTTAGGTCAGTAGTACTCAAAAATTTTGAAAAAAAATCATAACTCGAAAACTATAAAAAATCGCGGAACATACATGGGGGTGTTTCGGATGCCCCACGGGGTGTTCTATCTCAGGACTTCCGCTTGACACTACTTTTTGGGACACCCTGTATATAAGACCTATACAATTAAAAATTCTTTTGATAAATTTTTGATCTTTACACAAAAATAGAAGAAGCAAAAAATGTTTTGGGGTTCCCCATACTTATAACCCCGCGCACTGAGGCGCGTGTACCGGTCCGTAAGCACTCGGTCTCAGACGCTCGATGTGGTTGCAGAAGTACAACATCCGCATCCACGACGGCGCGCAGCCGCTGCTGGTGTCGCGCTCGCGGCCGCGCGAGGTGCGCGCCGGGCTGCCGGAGCTGGTGCTGCTCGTGCCGGAGCTGTGCCGGCAGACGGGGCTGTCGGAGGCGATGCGCGCCGACTTCCAGCTCATGCGCGCGCTCGACGCGCACACCAAGATCGGGCCCGACGCGCGCGTGCGCAAGCTGCTGGCCTTCAACCGCAGGTTCACCGAGACTAAGGAAGTGGTGGATGTAAGTAACCGGAGCTGGTGCTGCTCGTGCCGGAGCTGTGCCGGCAGACGGGGCTGTCGGAGGCGATGCGCGCCGACTTCCAGCTCATGCGCGCGCTCGACGCGCACACCAAGATCGGGCCCGACGCGCGCGTGCGCAAGCTGCTGGCCTTCAACCGCAGGTTCACCGAGACTAAGGAAGTGGTGGATGTAAGTAACCGGAGCTGGTGCTGCTCGTGCCGGAGCTGTGCCGGCAGACGGGGCTGTCGGAGGCGATGCGCGCCGACTTCCAGCTCATGCGCGCGCTCGACGCGCACACCAAGATCGGGCCCGACGCGCGCGTGCGCAAGCTGCTGGCCTTCAACCGCAGGTTCACCGAGACTAAGGAAGTGGTGGATGTAAGTAACCGGAGCTGGTGCTGCTCGTGCCGGAGCTGTGCCGGCAGACGGGGCTGTCGGAGGCGATGCGCGCCGACTTCCAGCTCATGCGCGCGCTCGACGCGCACACCAAGATCGGGCCCGACGCGCGTGCGCAAGCTGCTGGCCTTCAACCGCAGGTTCACCGAGACTAAGGAAGTGGTGGATGTAAGTAACCGGAGCTGGTGCTGCTCGTGCCGGAGCTGTGCCGGCAGACGGGGCTGTCGGAGGCGATGCGCGCCGACTTCCAGCTCATGCGCGCGCTCGACGCGCACACCAAGATCGGGCCCGACGCGCGTGCGCAAGGCTGCTGGCCTTCAACCGCAGGTTCACCGAGACTAAGGAAGTGGTGGATGTAAGTAACCGGAGCTGGTGCTGCTCGTGCCGGAGCTGTGCCGGCAGACGGGGCTGTCGGAGGCGATGCGCGCCGACTTCCAGCTCATGCGCGCGCTCGACGCGCACACCAAGATCGGGCCCGACGCGCGCGTGCGCAAGCTGCTGGCCTTCAACCGCAGGTTCACCGAGACTAAGGAAGTGGTGGATGTAAGTAACCGGAGCTGGTGCTGCTCGTGCCGGAGCTGTGCCGGCAGACGGGGCTGTCGGAGGCGATGCGCGCCTCCTATGAGTCTTATTGACTAGGGAGATATTCGGATATCGATAGCTATATAAAAGTCATAGTTATTGTAATAAAGAAAACTCAGTGTACATTATTTCAGTCTTAATATGTTTTTTACAACTTGGTGTTTCTAGTTGTCCCAAACACTCAAGATCTTCGACTCTAAACCACTTTTCGCACTTCCGTAGGAACTAGCCAATTGGTCCTTGAAGCTGTCCAAAGATCTTGTGAAGATCAAAGGGCGTCAGCTTCCTCCTGAGAACATTATCCAAGGCAACAACGTCAAGTACCGCGCGGGCGACACCACGGACGGCTGGACCAGGGACATGAGGTAAAGCATGTTTGCATATTTACTTCAATGGAAAGATTTCAGCAACCAGTTACAAATTTATTATGTATTGTACCCACAAGTACAAGATATTTAATTTTCTATAGTTATTAATAAATATTCCCTTTTAGATCTAAGAACCTGCTGTCCATTGCGGAGGTCCCGTCGTGGGTCGTCATCACGCCCGAGAGGCAGAGCCACGACGCCAAAGGCTTCGTGGACATGATCATGAAAACGGGCAGCGGGTGTGGCTTCCGCCTGCCTAGACCAGAAATTGGTTGGTATTGAATTATTTCAGCTTTTGTGTTACATGTTTTAAAGATTATTTACTTCTTACATGGTATTATTCTGCTGTACTTTAATTTTAAGCAATATTTGTTTTCCAGAGTTGTACATATTGCTTTTTATTTTCAGTTACAATCCAGCGCGATTCCAGTATGCATTATGCTAATATGTGTGAAGATGTGATTGCAAGAAAAAATCCAGCTTTGATACTATGTGTGCTCGCTAAGAAAGTTACCGACAGGTTAGTATATTTATTTCTTCGTGCGTTTTTTGTCTTTACCATCAAAAAGGAAATTTTACTTAAATGTTCACTTCTTGCAGATATGAGGCCATCAAAAAGAAATGCACCGTGGACCGCGCGGTGCCCACGCAAGTGGTGTGCGGCAGGAACATGAGCAGCAAGTCCGCGATGTCGATCGCTACCAAAGTAGCTATTCAAATAAACTGCAAGGTAAGGCTTGTCTGAAATTAAGGTAACATTCGGGCAAGAAAGTGGTCTTAACAATTTTGACATTTTTTATGTGGAAGTACCACATGTGTCCTTGAATGATTTTTAGGTATTTTTTTTTATTTTGAACTTGTCATTTTAAAAAAACGTCGCTCAAATAGGCCCCAGTCGGAATACCAGCGTCTCAGCGGCTTTTTTGTCGTTGATGCATATGATGAGGGTGGGTCCTTATCGACAAAAAATTTATGAACCATGTTGTGTTTTATGTTTTTTTCTTCTTCTTTATGTTTGTGGTTAATAAACTCTTTTATTCTTATTTTCGACCTTGATAGACTTTCCACCATATTCTTGGCCGACCGCGCACTATCGGTTTGTCGACCAACTAAATGCTTTGTGGCTTCCGACATGTCCTCTAACACAATCGTGACCGGGCGCAGCTCGGCGGCGCGCCGTGGACCGTGGGCATCCCGCTGAAGACGCTGATGGTGATCGGCTACGACGTGTGCCACGACACGCGCTCCAAGGAGAAGAGCTTCGGCGCGTTCGTGGCCACGCTCGACCAGAGCATGACGCAGTACCACTCCGCCGTCAACGCGCACTCCTCCGGCGAGGAGCTCAGCGCGCACATGGGCTTCAACGTGGCCTCCGTCGTGCGCAAGTACCGCGAGCGGAACGGTACGTCACTGACTGCTGCCGACTGAGCCGAGGAGATGCGTTCGGATTACTTGACTCGCTTTCTTTATTCCTCAGGAGTGCTGCCGAATCCCATCATCGTGTACCGCGATGGCGTTGGCGATGGACAGATTCCTTACGTTCGTGAATATGAGGCGAGTAGGAACCTGGGAGTATTAATTGAGTTTTGTAAATGTATCTATCTCAGTCTGTAACATGTTTTGTGTTGTATTGTAGGTGGGCGAGATGAGAAAGAAGCTGGCTGAAATATATGGCTCGAACGATTTCAAATTCGCTTTCGTCATTGTGTCGAAGCGAATCAACACGAGGATATTCGTAGAGACGGACCGCGGCGGCGCCAACCCAAGGCCCGGGACCGTCATCGACGACGTGGTCACTCTGCCCGAGAGGTCAGTCCACAAGCTTGCGTGTCACTAGACTATAGGTATGTAGTAATATTATAATGGATGGAATGTTATCAAACGGATATAATCTTTTTTTACAGGTATGACTTCTACTTGGTGTCCCAGAACGTGCGCGAAGGCACAATCGCGCCCACCTCGTACAACGTGATCGAGGACAGCACAGGGCTGTCTCCCGACCGGGTAAGTGTGGCTCCTTGGGGTGTAAGCGCGTGCTGTTGCCGTGGATGCTCATTGCTCACGTCCGTCGTCGTTGCAGATGCAGCTGCTGACGTACAAGCTGACGCACCTGTACTTCAACTGCTCGTCGGCGGTGCGCGTGCCGTCCGTGTGTCAGTACGCGCACAAGCTCGCCTTCCTCGCCGCCAACTCGCTGCACAACCAGCCGCACCACAGCCTCAATGACACGTTATACTTCCTTTAAATTTTTAACGATGGACACGCGGTCCAATTTCTCCGTGTTAGAATAGGTAACTCACTATTTTTTTATATAACAACATTGTTTTGCATTAATATTTTTTTGATGGTTATCGCCATAAATTAAATGGTAATGCAAAAATACAGTGAAAGGTAGACGACCTCAAATGGCGCAGCCTCACAGACCGCCCTCATTTGCAGGAATAATTTTTAGGTCATATCCATCGCATGTTCCTCTCCTATAGATTATAAGTCTCTCGGACAGGGTATCCTGCTGGGGTGTGGACATAAAATGTGACACATAGCAGACATAAAATTTTGTGCCATCCTATTTAGTCTAAGATCCTAGGGCCCTCAGAAGTTACTTAATTCCCTATTTTTTCACATGTAATAGACATGGATAAAGTAATGTTAGCTTTGAGTGGACTCTATGCTACGGCCAACTCAAGTACCAGGTGTTAAGTTACGTAAAGTACAGTATGGATATCATTTATTTAAGAGAATACATATTCTTGTTAACTAATAATAGTAATTACAAAGTAGCTTTCTGTCGCTTCTTACCCTACTAGAAGATAAGTGACGTCTGGGCGCTCTGGGATCTTACTCTGTAAGTTAATGTTGGTATTCCTGTACATGTAAGTCTTAATTACCTACCTCCTTTTAAGACGGGTGCTGATTAGTTGGCTTAGCCAAAATTAATATAGAAACTGAATATGTTTTGTTTTCGTACTTAAAAGTTTTACTGTTTAATAAACCCACTAACAGTACACTTTTCCGTAGGTATATCATGCTTAAGATACTGATTTATGATACAAATCCACCTTTATTAGATCTAAAGTTTATATTATAAGATAGTTTTAAGGTTTGCATTTCTTGAGAAATCACGGGAACATTAATGACGACGCGATTTTGATGTGACGAATCTGTCGTTGTTGATTAATTATATTTAGATGTAAGACTTTAAAGTGCTGAGCACCCAGTGTAGCATTTAAAATTTATATTTAGGTTCATTAACCTACCTTGTTTTTTTTACTTTTTTTTACTTTCTCCTAGTGTTATCATTAAATTAACTAATGTTTAATCAACATTTTAGTATCCTAATCCTAATGGATTATATCAATAAATCCCCAGCAATAAAAATTTTGGTTTTATGGTCTTTGGTATAGTACTGCTACAGGTAACATAATGTAAACTTCACGTTATGTGTATGTAATTATCTTGTTTCTCATAAAATTGAAATATTTAGCTTATTATGCCTTTAAGGCATTGATTTTGAGATATCTTAGCATAAAAAATGGAAAAAAATTAATTGTTCAAGCGGATGAATACTGAAACAATAACTAATTTAATTCTTGTACTAAATTAAAAATTCTCTCGAATATTAAAATTTAATCGTCGAAAAGTAAAAGGAAAAAATTATACACAACTGCGAGTAATTTAAAAAACGCGACTGATTTTGTGTTATTTGAAATGTAATAAAAACCGTAATAGGTAAAAGAGGCCGTCATACGCAGATAGGTATAGGTTTTTAGTTTTTACCGTGTTTAATTATAGTTTCTGTATTCACCGAATAATTCTCGTATATCTAAATCTATTTTTGTTAATGTTACGAGCAGGAACACAAGATGGTTCCGAATATAATTTTGTATATCAAAAAATAAAAGACATTGCCATAATATTTGTATGTATTATTTATTTGAATACGCCATCTCGCTGTTTGAATAAACAAAAATTAAAACCGCCTTCAAAAAACCCGACTCACTAAAAATTTACAAAATAATATAATACGAACACTTATAATAGGGTAGATTCCTAGGTCAAATTTTACATACGATTTCACAATTAATA
Organism: Maruca vitrata; assembly: GCA_039566165.1. Lineage (NCBI taxonomy): Eukaryota > Metazoa > Arthropoda > Insecta > Lepidoptera > Crambidae > Maruca > Maruca vitrata. The sequence continues at coordinate 10,269,183 of CM076914.1, read as the reverse complement.
GTAAGATGTAGGTAAATTAATAACATTATGTAACAACATTTCTGACGGAATGAGACAATAATAGACATCTGAAGATAGTTGGGCGGGTCCATTATAAAATCTCAAAAATGATTAATATATAAACAATACCATATTTCAAATTACAGAATTAATAACAACTTTTGCTATGAGACCATTTTCATTCATAGCAAAAATTGGTCGTATTAAACTATTTTGTAATTTTTAGTGAGTCGGGTTTTTGAAGGCGGTTTTATTTGTTTACCATTTTTATTTTTCATACTTTTTAGTGTTGTATTTTTTTTTTCCACCCTATTAGTTCAGCTCATCTGTAATACTACCTACTGAAATTATAACTAGTGGTCTTAATATTATGTATACAGTGTATTATGTATTGAAAGAATTATCCTTTTATTTCCAACTATTAAGGAGTTCTTCCATCATCAGCTCAGCATCATAACATTATGATTGCAAGAAGCAAATGCCAATATAACTTCAGAAAATATGTAAAACCCGGTACATGTGCCTATGAAATTTGAGGGTTGCCCTCGATTGCTCCTAGATCCCATCATCAGATCCTAGACTAGTCACCCTATTAGTTCAGCTGACCTGTAATACTATTATTGATATTATAACTAGTAGTCTTAATATGTATACAGTATTGAAAGAATTATCCTTTTACTCCCAACCATTAAGGAGTTGACCTCCCATCATCAGCTCAGCATCATAACATTATGATTGCCAGAAGCAAATGCCAATATAACTTCAGAAAATATGTAAAACCCGGTACATACATGTGCCTATAAAATTTGACGGTTGCCCTCCGATTTTTCCTAGTATATTTGTCAATCGTAAGCGTCGTGCGCTTTTGCAGGAAAGTAGTTCTCCAGATTCATATTATACCTTATATACCGTGAAATTTTAGTGATTGTTTTCCCGCAGTAAAATCATTCTAGCTTAGAAGCACAATAATTTGTGCAGTTCTTTTTTAATTAATCAATAAATGCCGGTTTTACAAAAGGTTTAACCGAAACTAGAAAGCACGTTCGAACCGCTTTATCAGGTAGGGCGTAGAGCTTCTTTAGCTTTAAGCATCGATTTCATGCGGCAAGCAGTACCTTACCTGATTACGTCACATCTTATAAAAGAACGATAACTTCTCTCGTTTTAGAGTTAAAAACTTTTTAAAAACAAGCTTTTATTTAAATGCTCTAAAAAGAATAAAATAAACTTTTACACTAAAACTTTTGCTGTTAACTTATAAAGTCAATTCAAATTGAACACATTTGACACAATTTATATAATATAAAAGCTTGTCGCGATATTCAAGTACTCGTATTTATTTGCTGCCTATTAAAATTTTCTAACTGAGGAAATACGAGTACCTACTTAAATATCGCGACAAGCTTTTATATTATATAAATTGTGTCAAATGTGTTCAATTTGAATTGACTTTATAAGTTAACAGCAAAAATTTTAGTGTAAAAGTTATTTTTTTTCTTTTTAGAGCATTTAAATAAAAGCTTGTTTTTAAAAAGTTTTTTTTACTTTTAATTTTATTTTTTACTTTTTAGTATTCTATCATGCATCGTCATCCGAACTGAACGTGCATACAAAATTTCAGTTCGATCGGATAATAGGAAGTGGTCGAAAAATCGATTACAAAAATCCACCCATACAGAAAAACTAACAGAGTGAGTCTAATAAAAGCTTGTAAAAATATTACTTTAAAAAAAAATCTCAAGGTATAATTTGCATGATTCGGTATTACTAAAATTAATCGTTCTGCCACGGGAAAACAACCACTAAAATTTCACGGTGTAGAATATACCTACCTACCTAATTTGTTTACTTGCTACACATTCTTAAACCAGCAGCTAGAGAGCCATCCCTCACTTGCAAGTCCGATGATGATGGCATGAATACTCCAAGCCATCAATCTCTAGGAAAATAACACTACTCAACACTTAAAAAATATCTGACCCAATTTATATTATTTCATAATAAGCTGGCCCAATATAAAAATACTGTATGTATTTTATTTCGATATCACATCTGGTTATAGAGATAAATATTTTTTTATTTTTTGACCTACCTACAAAAGTTCAAATGCGGGTAGTCCGGAAACTTATTACTTTTGCAAATGGAACATAGTGCATTTGTTAGTATATTAACTGACTTCTAAAATGTCGCCAGTGTGTGTTAACAGTCCTGATTTATTTTGCTATATTTGTGGCGAGTATACGCCGAAATCGAAAAAAAAAACCACTTTCTGACTTAATTAAACAGTGCTATCAAGCTTATTTTAACCGTGTCGTAAAGAATCAAGACAAGTCAGGGGTTCCTAAAGTGTGCTGCGTAAGATGTTATACATATCTTAATGGTTGGTGTAAGGGAACAAAAGAAAAAACGCCATTTGGTACGCAAATGGTGTGGATGGAGCCAACGATGATTCGTTGGCGCCATCCACATCATGCCGTCGATTGTTATTTATGTTTAATGCAATTAAAGGGGTTTTCTGAAAAAAAAATTGATACATTGGTTTAGCAAGATAAAATTATTTTGCCGGCATTGCACATCAAACTGGTGCTCATAAACAAATTTGTGAAAAAAATGAGCAAAGAAGGTGCGGCTTTCCAGTTTCACAAGCAAAAGTTTCCCAAGCTTAGTGACGCGAAAATTAAAGAGGGTGTTTTCGTAGGTCCAGACATAAAAAAACTGATTCAAGATCCATCTTTTATATCTGCTCTTAATAATATTGAAAAACAAGCATGGAACGCTTTTGTCGATGTCACTAACAATTTCCTTGGTAACAAGAAATCTGAAGATTTTCGCGAAAAAATAAAAGTTTTATTGGACTGCTACTATAAAATGGGATGCAATATGTCACATAAGTTGCATTTTCTTCACTCGCATTTGGACTTTTTCCCTGAAAATATGGGATCAGTCAGTGACGAACATGGCGAACGCTTTCACCGATATTGTTGCATTTGAAAAGCGATTTCAAGGCAGATGGGAGCCTGCTATGTTCGCGGATTACTGTTGGAGCCTTATTAGACAGACCCCTGCTACTGAGTACAAGAGAAAAGCCACCCACTCCAAAAAAATTACGCCATTTCAATTAAAATTACAATAAAATTATGGAAAATTCGTGATTTCGGACATGGACGTTTATCTGGACATTGAGATGTGATGGTGTGTGTATATTTGCATATTTTTATTACTTTAGTGGCAAGAAATAGTAATCACATAATGCGACCCCAGATAAAATCAAAAGTTGAAAATTTGTTGAGTAGTGTAATCAAAATCAATGTGATATTCATTTAAAAGTTTTTAAATCACTTTGTTGGATGAAGGTATAAGTGTCAAGTTGGTCATGCCTAGTTCAATGACAGTTTTTATGGTTTCTTTGTTGACATCAATTATTTTTTTATCGTCATATTCTCAAGCACTGCTATGTTATAATGGCACGTTTAACTATATGCATTTCGGAAATGATCCTGTAACATTTAGTGGACTCTTTGAACCTACCCGCATTCAAATGGCTAGGATGAGGTGTTCGTTGACAATATCATGTAAAGGTATGTGCTGCTCTTATGTGTGTATATGGGAAAATTAGATACAGTAGCCCGTGTGTACCTGCCTACTTTTCGGTAGCGGCGTGCTGCGGGTGCAGTTGGTGAGTACCTACTTACTAAGGTTTTCTTACCTCAAAAGAAAACGGAATCCTTATGTAGGTATAAATTATACCAATTTATGCGTAGGCATAGGTAGGTAACATTTTGTTATCGTCAAGTCTTTTCGTGGAAGCACCTGGAGTTATTCAGGTATAACGTGTATAAAAACATGAAATAAGTAGGTTCTTAGTTTGAAACTAATAAAACACTAATCTTAGTACCTACATATTATTATTTTCTTACATTTCACAAGGCCATCAGATAGGATGGAGGGTATATTCTTGTTGACCTAAATTCATGAACATTTAAATAAAACAACGCGTGAAAGATTGAGGGTTATTCCCAAAAACTTCGTCCTCTAGTGACCTCAGAGGTTTTCCTAAAAATGTTACTTGGAACCTCAAGAAGAGGAATATGGGACAGTTAATTCCTGTAATAAGTTATATAACTATTAGTTATCTATGATTTTTGGCTTGATTTGTCTATGTATACGTCTGTGACGTTCACAACAAATCGTAAGGTCAGTTTGTAGTTTTGTCTGCACAAATTCTGCAGGGAGTGGCCGAATGACATTCTGAAATTAAATGCGAGAAATGTGATAGTTACAAATTTGGACAGCAGTATAGTTTTCAAATGCCAAGTAAATTATGGTGGTTTATCTTGGTGTGGTCGCTGCGTGCGGCGACGGCGCCGCTGTGTTACAACTGCACGGCGACGCACCGCGCGCGCCGCAACTGCGGCGGCGACTTCGCGCCGGCGCGGCAGCCCTTCTTCAACGACAGGGACATTTTGGTCAATTGCAGTGGAGGTCCTTGTTTGTATTATTCTTACAGCAGAACTGAATAGAATACTAATACAAAACATGACGAAAACATGGAATATACATGTTTTCGTCATGTTTTGTACCAACCTACATAAGTGGTTTATAACTAATTTTACATTTCCATTTTCCATAATATTTGTAATACATTACGAGGAAGGAGGAAACAAATACAATTTTTAAGTTATCGGAGACGTTGATGTTTTACCTAGGAACATGACATTTATTGGGTAGATAAATACAATATTTGTATATCCACTCATTGAGTCCCTCGTTGGTCTATTCGTGGAAACGATGTGTACTTATTAAGTACCGAATGGTACCTACCTACTCGGGTCGGGAACAAATTTGTGTTTTTCTGTAAATAAATTACTCGGCCCGGAATTAGGAACGTGGGGGGTGCACACCCGAGCCTCTAACACGTTAAGCCGATGGCCCAGCGCCTGGCCTCACTCACGTCGGTCATATCGGATTGCTTCGCCGGAACTATGGTTTGCGTATGCTGATCTCCATTGAGATGGGTCGAAATCGGTTGAAAACCTTTTTATTTAATTAGAAAACCGATAGTCTGGATATTTAGGTATACAGGTAAAATAAGGAAACGAAGTATCGTTTCCTTTAACTGAAAATATTCGCATAATTACTTCAGATGATGCTCTGTGCTTTGTGCGGTCGTGGACGGCGCGCGGCCGGTACGCGTGGATGGTGCAGCGCGGCTGCTACCACGCCAGCAAGGGGGACCCCCTCCCCCGGGCCATGACGATCCCGACCAGGGCGATGTCTTGCAGAAATGAAAGGTTTGCAGACACATATCCATGTTTTTACACAAGCTACCTTTTAATGTTGACAAAAAGTATAGACCAGAGTTGCCAGACGTACTGAAATTTATTGTCCTAAGGCTAAGGCTAAGTCCCGCTTTTCGAGAATAACTCGACCGTGCGTTATCTGTGGATATTTTTACTATTTATATTGTCACATAAACGTAATTTGAATTAAAATAAAAAGATAAATATTAAAAAACTTTTAATTATAGGTATACTTTTATTATAGGTACTATGTCCCGCTTTCGAAGAAAGAATCCCGCTTTTTTCACTCAAAAAGTTCCAAAATCCCGACTTGGCAAAAAATATATCTGGCAACGCTAATATGGACTGTCACTAAAACTAAATCTATACGTATTATAATAATATAATAAAAAATGTAACGGATCGTTGTCTGTACATGGATGATATGATATTTGATAAAAAATATTTTAAGTTAACTTTATCTACGCATTATTAACTAAAACTACGATTTTCAGTCAGAATTCAGTGCGTTTTTGTGCACGCTAATATCAGAAACGGTTTCAGTAATGGAAATGGAATGGAAAGCGTTTGGTTCATGGAAATCGTTTCATAAACAAAAATGCTATGCTAAAAAGTCACATCGAACTTGCTGGTCGTTTGTAGGCGCGGGAAAACTTATTCAAAAATGCTACCTAAAGTCTCCTTTCCACGCTGATGAAGTCGCTGGCACAGCTAGTAGGTACCTACATTACATACCCACTTCTGTGTCACATAGTAGGTATATGGCTATAGTATGATACTTATTCTAAACTAGCTGTGCCCGCAACTTCGTCTGCGTGGAATCGTAACTTTCGCCAGCATTTGATTTAAGGAAGCATTTTTTAAAGTAATTACAGGACTATTAGAAAATAAAATATAATTAAACTTAGTTATTGATTAGATTAATACCCAGGAAAGAACCTAAAATTGTTTACTGGTTAATAGGTAATTGGTGAAAATTACAAATCGGCCAACTAAAAGAGGATTCACTCGCCCAATTTTTTTTTGTCTAACCAATGCTCTAGCCAAATGAGGAGAGTGGTAGCTAGGACTCACAAAATTATTTTTCACATTTTAGAACTATAAAACCATAATGTATTTGATTTGACAGAAACAGGTTTCAATGGTTGCAAACAGCGTACTGCACCTATGTAGATAGTACACAAACCTGATGTTTGATATCAGGATGACTTCAAAAGGTAAAAAATACAAACTACCGATCCACTGCCTTAAGGTATCTATAAAGGACGTGTGTCGTCATGTGACGAATTACATTAGTATTTGCTTTGCTAGTTTGTTATGTGCCACTTTTGTAGATTGTATTGTATTCGTAATGAAACAATGAGATAATTACTTTTATCGTTATTATCTCATTGTTTCATCTTCGTAAGTTTAATGAAATGGAAATTTTTAATTACTTTTAGTATTTGAAGCAATATTGCGAAGTAAAGAGCACAGTGACATCTCTTGAACTAACGAAGAACTAAACACTCATATCAAATCTGACAATAATTGACATGACTTGCCAGCTAAAAACGTGATAGTTGGGGAGCCCAACGGGGGTTTTGCAGTCTTGATCAGACACAGATTCTGTCTTGTAAGATTGTTAAATGGAATTTTATAATATCCAACAATTTTACGTGAATGTTTATAAATTCCCCTCTATATGCTTAGAATAGTAAAATCCCTCTATTTGAACATTCAGATAATACCAAACAGCCTACCAATTAAAAAAAAATCAAACCAACAATGCTAGCCAGTAAGCAAATATTGGACAACTGACCACCTCCATACCGAAAACCAGATAAAAGATAAATGTAGCGAATTTCATAAACTTTTCTAACTGGTCTCCCACATCAACCCAATTAGCTTTCTCTTCTTCAACAAAACGTCGAAACCACATACATAAAACTTCTCCAAATCATTTACCAACAAAGCACAGCCGATATCAAACTGCACACTGAACGCGAAAAAAATAGTTAAACAGGGTGACTCCCTATCACCAAAGCTTTTCAGTAGCAAGCTTCAAGAAGTCTTCAGGTCACTATGATATTATAGGCAACAAAAGAAATTGGTGTATGGGATAGATGACTCACAAACTTTCGCCTAGCAGATGACATTTTCCTCATCGCAAATAAGTATACCTCGACAGAACTTAAGTTGATTCTCGAACAACTAAGCGCAGAAAGCTTTGAGGTTAGACTGACGATGAATAGACCCAAAACCAAGGTCGCGACCAACAGCATCAATGATAGGATAGCAGTCAACAGGCAGGTAAAGCAATATGTAGAGGAGTATAAACTTGGGCTAGGCAGTCTCCTTCGAATACAGGCAGGACAAAGAAATACTCCGTAGAGCAGACAACGCCTGGAAAAGCTTCTGGTCTATGAATGGTTATATCAAGGGTGACCTTCTTATATCACTGAACCACAAACTCATCGACATTTTCATACTGCCTATCCTAACATATGAGGCAGAATCTTGGTCCTTCACCGAAAATCAGAAATCGAAACTCAAGATTTTTCAAAGATCTATAGAGCGGAGTATCATTGATATTAGGTAAAAAGATAAAATAAAATATACCACCATCCATTCCCGTACTGCTGTTGTTTTTGGTCAAAACTGATGTGGCAATGGGCGCGGAATGTCTGCAGGATAAAGAACAATAGATGGACCAGAATTCACGTGCCTGAAGACGATTTTCGCCGAAGAGGAAGACCCAAGAAAAGGTGGTATGAAGATCTGGTCCATGTATCAAAGAACTGGCAAGTCCTAGGCTTGGATGAGAGCAATGGATGGGTTTGAAGGAGACCTTTGCCCAGCAGTGAGATGATACATGTTAAGAAAAAAAAATTACAGATTATTGTACAGGAGGACTTTGATATCAACTTGAACCTCCTGCATAAAATTGTAAGGCGCTAAAGTATCTCAAGATTATGATTTTGTGTTTTTCAACAGACACAAACATTAATTATGACTTTATGCCATATCCAAATCGTTACAATTTTTTTAGGGATTATTTAACATGCACTTTGAATGACTGACACGATCAAATAACTTTTTTCTTTCTACCGCTTGTTACCAGGCAGCCGCCTTGTATTAATCGCTGACCCCCCACTTATAAAGAAAGTGTAATAAACTTTTTTCTGATTTAGCGTAATCTTTCGATTCAGATTCCATGTCGTTTAAGTAAGTGCAAATCCAGCTATTTACCTCCCCTACTATGACGTTTTTCTTAATAAAGTAGTCCGTATAGTCCTAGTCAGAAGGTTGATTTTGGTCGATATACTTTTACCATTTTTGTACGTGATCTAATAAAGTTAGATTTTTAACGATCCTACAGGAATTTCTGTGACTAAAAGTATTTAAGATCTTGACCGGGGATGTAAGGTACCACCATGCAAAATTTCATTTAAATCGGTGTAACAGTTTCAGAGATCAGTCAAATATTTGGGTTTTTTTAATATCCCACGGGAACCAGTTAACTGTCAGTGATTTCAAGTATCCTATGTATTTTTCCGGAATTTAAGTTACCTTCGTGCAAACTTTCATTTAAATTGGTTCAGCCGTTTAGGCGTTCAGTCGAAACAAACAAACAAACAGACAGAGAAAAAAAAATTTTTTGAGTATGGGGTTGTGTCCTACTACTCTCAAAACATATCCCTGACTCGTTTTTTTTGCGTTTTTCAAAAAAGTACAAGAATTTTTACCTCTACGTTTTTATTATAGTATAGATTCATTTCAGGTTTGCCGAAGCTGAATACAAAGTTTGTTTCTGCCAAGCTGATTGGTGTAATTCTGTCTCCATAATTCGAGCTAAACACTGGATATATTGTAAAGTAGCATTATTTGTGCAATTATTTTCGAGAATATTAAAACATTCATATATTTAATCAATTATGCTCTTTTCATTGATTTCATAAAAGCTAAGGAGATTCGTAATAAATGTGGCTTTATCGGTTTATAAGCAGCTTTCACTTAATCTGAGTTACCTGCGTCTATTTCTACGAAAAGGATGGTAAGAAGTGTGTGTGTCAGTGGGCCGCGTCCGCTGCGACGCTTGCGTCTTTTTTGTAGACATGCGTCAATGTACACCTACATAATTAGAAAAATAGAAAATTTTCCATCGCCATAATATCTCGCTGCACTTCGTTACTGAGAAAACTTCTCACTTGTTTGCAGAGTTTCTGGAACCTTATCTGTTTCAGAATCACAGTATCAACATCAAACAACTCTATCAAAGATACAAATTATATATTTTTTCCTTGTAAATCTTATCCGACAATAAATAAGCAGTCCAATTTGAAAAAAACTCTAACACGTAAACATTTTACGTCTCTAATGAAGAGACAAAGAATTCAGTTCAGTAAAATGCGCATTAAATGTTTATAGTACAGTGTAGTAGTAGTATCTACGATTCTGCGCAAATAAGTAGCTTATTACAAAACAGTTTTACGGGAGAGGTATAAACTGATATCTCTTTGACATGTTTATTGGTTATTATTACATACTTATCGGTTAATATGTGTTTATGTGGTTGATACTACTATTACACTCATACTAATATAATAAATATAAATCTTACTTAACTAAATTATAAAATTGTACTATTTATGAGTGTTTAGGTATTGTCCATTGTTTTGATCACCAATGATATAAATACAAGCTCGTATTACTCGTAAATTTAAACACGTTGGGTAACTACAATCTTCACCAAAACTGTTTTTGGTATTGCGCTACACATGCACTATTCGTGTCTCTCGTAGGAATGAATTAATTCACCTTTCGTCGTCCTCATGTTCTTTCTCGTCGTCATCGTCCTCCAGCTCGTCGAGAGCAGACGCCGCGTCACTTGTCACTGCCTGTGCTATTAAACCAGTGATTCCCGTAGAATTTCGTTTTCCATTAAGGAAATTATACACATACTCTTCAATGGTGTCTTCATCAAAGGGCAATAAATCTTCCAAATCGAGTTGTCTTTTTTGACGTTTTCCCTGTAGTTTATTTTTTGATACCGTGTAATCATCCCCCTCCACTATACCTTTTCGATAAATCTCAACGGGTACGTCGCTTCCATCGCTCACGTCATACTTGATACCCATGTCAGTTTCTTGAATTTCAATTGATCCGTAGTTACGGTCAACTAAAGATTTAAGGTTCTTTGAACGACTTTCTCTAACCGTATTAAGTTTTTCATGTTTCTTCTCTTTGATAGGATGCAAATGCTTTACTTCATTAGTTTCGTTTAATTTCGGTATTTCATTGCTGATTGTATCCTGATCTAAATTGATGTTTGGTTTCGAACTATAAGTTTTTACTTTTGAATGTCCTTGTATTATAATGAAGGGCACAGCTGGTGCTTCTGTTGTAGGATTTATGTTTTCATTAATTTCTCTTGTAGCAGATGTTGTTGTTGGGAACCGCATGTGCAGGTACGGGTCATGGGTAAACTTTGACGGTTTATTATGTTGCATTTTATTTAAGTAATGTGGATTCGTCTTATAAGTTTCTAATACCGGAGTGCTTTCCGTTTTTACAATAGGAGGAGGAAGCATTGTTTGCATGTTTTCTAGTTTCAGGGAATCTTCGGATGAGTGTTCTTTATAAATTTGAATATTTTCTGAAGCGTGGGCGTACAGGTTGTCTTCGGCCCGTTCTGGACCGTTTATTAAAGGCATGGTTAACATAGGCCCGAGCATGTCCAAAATATTATTTTCTGGTGTGGGGCTTGTAATGAAACCAAGTGTTGACTTAGTTTGATGAGATATCTGTCTTTCAGTAGTAGTTTCATCGTAATAATCTTGAGGTCCTGTCGGAAAATCTGTCGTCGGTGCGTCTGTAGATAATGGTGTCGAAGGACCAGCACTGAACGTAAACTGTGAATAAGTGTTTTGTGGTATCTCAGTGGGCGGAAGAACAGTGGGCACAAATGTTGGAAGGAATATCGAGCTAGATGTAGGCTGAGCCGGCGGTAGAGTTTCAGGGATAATGGGGTTTAAAAAGGCGTATGGATGTTTATACGGTTCATTATGGTCAGTGGGAATTATATTTTGTGTATCATTATAACTATCATTCTCGCCTAAAGGTGTCGTAGGTCCCCAGCCAGCGTAATCACTGCTCACAGCATTCGGTATAGATTTGGTTTGATTAGAGTCTTGTTTCCAATTTTGATTGGTTGTGGATGATTGATATATCAGATTTGATTCTTGTAAAGCGTAGAACGAGGTTAGATGCTCTGGCATAGGCGTCGTGGTAATTTTAGTCACAAAAGTCGGTGGGTCAGTTACTTTGATTTGTGAATTAGGAATTTGCATTTTATTATCCGAAAGGATATATAAAGCCGGCTGATGACCCGGTGGTGGCGGTGGCGGCGGGACGAGTATAGTCATAGGGAAGTGGTCGTTAATTTTGTATGAGAAGTCTTGGTATTTGGGTGCCATGTGTGGGCGCTGGGGTCTCCTGGGCGGCGGCGGGCGCGGCGCGGCGCTGGGCCGGCGGGACGAGACGCCCAGCATGAGCACCTCGGACTTGCGCTCGGGCGGGCGCTCGGGCTGCCGCTCGGGCTGCCGCTCGGGCTGCCGCTCGCGCTCCAGGCGCGGCTCGTCGGCCCAGTAGTGCACGCGCTCCAGCACCGGCGGCTCGTAGTCGTACGTGGGGTCGTTGCGCAGCGGGTCCCCGCGCCCCGTCAGCGGCTTCCACTGATCGAAGTCCATGCGTGGAGAAAATATAGAAGCCACTGCGCTTAACTTCTCATGTTCTGTATCGTCTGTAAATATTAAAATTACATATTTATAGATCTTCATAATTTCATATATGGATTTTAAAGTAAGATTTAAAGTTAAATTATGCACTGAATTATGCACTAGGTAATACTTACAAGAAACATTCGAACTTTGATCCGGAGAAACTGCACCTACATGGTCGGGCTTAGGGGAAGCTAGTTTAAGCATCCAGATTGCCATAACACAAGCAATCGCACTCCGTCGTCTCTGTGGAAGATAATATTGATATAGATTAATAAACCACGATGTATAGGTACTATTATTTGTGTTCTATATTGTGTATCTAAACAAAACAAATGTTAGGGCCCGGAATTAATTTATACTTTTTCATGAAATTGATGATTCATGAAAATGGGGTTTAAAAGCCTTAGTAGGCAGGTATGCGCTTGTTAAAATAACGATGGGCTGACAGTATGTAAGTGTGGAGAAAGAGGAGCTAATTGAATATTATAACCATCGTCCTTCCTTGTTATACCTACTCGAAACGACTGACCTCAATATCCCGTTATGGAAAAAATGTTGATAGGATGATTTTAAAGGAGACAAATGTGTGTTAACGAGCAACATGCGCTGTTATTATTGAAAAATTGTATTCCTTGGCACGTTGGAATTTTAATCGTTTCAACAACACAAGCTTTGTAACAAGCCTTTATAAATTCATTTAACCAGCAAACCATTTTTCATACACTGTCTTATTTTGTACCGACCTAATAATAAGTAACAAACAATACATCTTTCAATCACACTACCAGAAAAATGTTACTTCACATTAATTAATAGTACGCAACTACTCGTATGTTCATAGATTAGTTACTCGTCGAAAAGTATTACAATAATTTGAAGTTTAATCATAAACTATAGGATTTTTCACATGTTCCTAGAAATTTAACATCTGGGGCTATAATAAACTTAACTTTTATTCAATTGTACATAGGTACCATTAATATACAAACATTTATAAATACATTAGTTACAAAGAATTCATTTTCGATAAAATTATGACAACGTAGTCTTATCTGCGAAGCATTTTAAGTTACAAATGTGCAAAGGCAGAATGCGAAAATATTTTGCAATTTACAAGGGTCCCCAAACTAGGCAGTGCCTGTATTTTGGGCAACCAATTTTCGAGTTAAACATAAAGAATTTAGATATTTTAATAAAACATAAGAATTATATGATTTTTAAGTGAGTAAAAAAAAAGGAAAAAAAGGAACTTAAAAACATCGACTGACAAGTGCCTCAGTTTCATTATACGAGTTTTGCAGCAACCACTGAGTTAAAACATTCTTTGCATCCAACACTGAACATTTTCTAATATCACAAGCTCTAGTAGTAGCGTTGTAAACACGAGCTCTAACTGAGTCTCCAAATCTAGAAGCAAAGTGTGAGTTTACTGTCGGAATAGGGATTTTAAAAGTACGTTTTTTTAGAAGCGTCTTGTAGATATTCTATGACTTATACCTAGCGATTTCCCCTGTCCTACGAGATAATACATGTTCGCAATTTGTTCCGTTTTGTTTACCGAAAAAATAACATCAAATGCCAACGATGTCCTGTTAAATTATGTATCTACTTTATATATAACTAGATGTGCCCGCGACTTCGTTCGCGTGAGCTACAGGATTTTACATACAAAGTTTTTTCCCAATAACTCCCGTTCCCATAGGAATTTTGCAGTATTCTATTGCTACTAAGCTTTGCGTTTATTAGGGTACCCGCATGCCTAATTTCAAGTATCTATCTTACGTGGTTTAGATTTTTTTCATACAAGAGATTTTTCCCGCTAACTCCCGTTCCCGTGGGAATTTTGCAATATCCTGTTGCAACTAAGCTTTAAGTTTACTAAGGTACCTGCATGTTAAATTTCAACGTCTTCCTTAAGCAGTTTCGATTTTACATACAAAAGGATTTTCCCGCTTATTCCCGTTCCCGTGGGAATTTCGTTAATTCCTTAGCGGACGCCTTCGTCGTAACATCTACCTGCATGCCAAATTTCAGCCCGATCCGTCCAGTGGTTTGGGCTGTGCGTTGATAGATCACTATGGCAGTCAGTCAGTCACCTTTGAGTTATATATGTCGCAGTCATCTGGTTAAATCAGCGATTTGATTGGATCACTAGCGCGTTCATTGAATGAAGACGTTCAATTGAATGACTAAAGGACAACTCGTGAAGTTGTTGAATATAACGTTCAACATCTTGACTGAACGTCATTTAGCGTAGTCGTTGAATGGGATATAGCTGACTTTGTAATCGCAACTTAAAAGATAACTAACTTAAGATAAAAAAATGAGGACATGACATAACACACATTAATCGGTACATCCATGCTGTCTCATTTTTTTTACGAATAAGTCACTTTTAATCTCAATTTCACTCAAAAAAATATCAACACAGTGCTATTCGATTAGATCTTTACCAGCTGTTTGACGCCATCTTTGTTTTGATGGGCACTAACGCCGCAGTGGAAAAAAAAAGAACTAAATTACAATCACCTGACTGATTTTACGTCCGCTATGTTCAAAGGGCTATTTTTCAATCCGCTAACTTGTTGGACGTTGAGTGAGGATTGTTCATTCAACATTCGACCTAGTCATTCAATTGAACGTCGTCATTTGATGAAAGCGCTAGTGATCCAATCAAATCGCTGATTTAACCAGATGACTGCGACATATATATATGTATGTATTTAGATTTTAAATTGTCATGGTTACACACATTAGAAAACTGAAAAAGTCAGTTCACCCGTGATCATGCATGGCGCTTGCAACAGTGCCGATATCGGGAGCTCATTAAACAAAACAACATGGTAAATATCCCGGACATTTTCGGTTTTCTTATAGGTATGTTCTTTATGAATAAAACATTACACTGACGAATTAGTTCTCTATTAAATCAAACGATATGTGTGAAGTATACAATACATATTTATTTATATCAATAGACTAATAATCAATAAGATCGAAAAGAAAACTGCATGAAAAACTGCACTCAGCTATGTTGTAAAATTCTGTACTTTATGAATACAACAATAGGCTGACAATTCGTTCTTTATCAGATAAAACGATTTGTTTAATTTTTATGTTTATTTATATTATACCTTAACAATTTAATTAGACCAAAATAAAACTGCACTCAGTGGTACATAAGTAACGAGTTTTATGAATACAAAATTAGGCTCGGCAATTAGTTCTATACCAAATCAAACAAGCTATGTACTTACTGTGGTTGTTTATTTTATTAAATAAAAGTACCATCTTCTCTGTGTTAATCACTGGCTTATTTTCGATATAAGATATATAGTAAATAAGCCAGTAATTTCAATATTTCAATATACTAAAAGTACATAAATTGTTTGATTTATGTACAATTAATTACAAAGTCAACAAGGCCGAGTGGTAAAGGTCGTTGCTTACTATGCGAGAGTTCGTCAGTTCAAACCCCACCACGTACCACTGTGTTTTTCAAATTTGAAATTCGACGCTTTAACGGTGAAGGAAAACATCGTGAGGACGAAAACTACCTACGAAAAAATTCTAAGGTTGTGTAGTTGACCAACCCGCATTTGGCCAGCGTGGTTGACTAAGGCCTGATCGCCCTAGTTTAGGGTAGGCCCTTGCCCCAGCAGTGGGGACGTATGAGGTCTGGCGATGAGTAGGACCTACATTCCTTGGCTGATCTCAATTGAGATCGGCCGCCATGGCTGAAATCGGTCGGACGCCTTATTTACATGTATTATCTCGTAGGACAGGGACAATCGCTGGGTATAACGTAATACGTTTTGGGGCTCCCCTACTATAATATTGCATTCAACAACCTATTTATATTCCCTCTTGATGGATAAAAAAGAAAACAAACAGACATAAATGTGTCTATATTTATATGAATATCATCAAAACTAATCTATCCATGTTTTGAGTGGGTTGACGGACACCGGCGATTTTTTCCCAAAAGAAAGCAATTCGAATGAAGTATGGCTTGGAGGTAGATAATTGCGTATGACCTTATCTGAAGAAAGGCACCTCATTAATACCTACGATTTTAGTATGTATGCCTAAATTAGACATCTATAATTCGTTACGCCCAACCCACAATATTGTCTGCCACCATCTAATTTTTAGACATATTTTAGACTCTAAAATCAAAAGGAAACCGGTTTCTCGCATATTATAGAACCAATTAGCGAATCGTGCGGATATTATTTAACCACTATTAAACTTAGCGGCTTCGCTAAAAGCTTGACGGTTGAACATTTATGGACAGCTTTATAAATTAATGTAAATGAAAAGTATCAGCTAACTCTCGTTTTTGTCATAAAACTCAATGCTCATTTAAAAGCGTATATGCGTACAGAGGTAGATGCTCTTCTGAAATTGTATGTATAAAAATTATGTGTGTCTATGAGTAGGTAAGTTTATGGGGGTTATAGCAAAACGAGAGAGTTCGAACTCGAACCTAATCTATAATGTATATTTAACATGCTACGTCCGCGCTCGCCTGGCAATATTGTACCTATATATTTACAAATTAATTTGTTATTCTGATATAGAAGCTATTTTATTGAGAAGTTTCATCGATCAATCTATTTGATAGTTTTTGCTTGAAAGTGCAACAAACATACACCATCCTAAACTTTAGCGCTTAAAATATGTATAAAGTGGGATAGTTTTGTTTCATGTGCATTATGTTAAAATCCTTGGTTTTCCATATCGAATGGGAATATAAGTATTTATACCATGTATACGGCTTTGTTACTTTGGTAGGTCGGTATATGAAGGCTACACGTCGTGATGGATCAGGATGTGTTGGAAGCGGCCGCAGTGAAAGCGGGCGCGGGCGCGTGTGCCGACTCGCAAACTCCGGCGTTACATGACAGGAATCATACTAAATCGTTTTGCATCTAATTTTCCCTCTTTCTTTTGTCCTTTCACTATCTTATGTCAGCTCATAAGCAATGTATATATTCACGAAGGTTAAACAGTGGGTACAGCTGCTTACTTCAAAACAAATGAACCCAGGTAAGCTTGTTGAAGTACCTACGTACGCAAAAAAAAAATAGTTGTAGTAGAGACGATTAAAACCAGATTTACATAATAAAGTGCTGAGTGCACAATCACGCTAATTACTCCCAAATAAAATAATTGCTAAGAGGATAGAAGGAGGATGGAAAGAAAAGTGTTTTGTCTAGCATTACTATACTCGGATTTGTAATTCAAGATCAAAAAATCTACTACAAGGTTGCCACTGCAATAAAATATGTTTACAATAGTAAATTCTGTTTTTTTAAAAAGTCAACCGTATATAACAAATTTATTGGTAATATTAATCCTATGATTTTCAACAGTAATTTGAGTTATTTATATTCCTATAAATGCAAGACTACTTAATAAAAACATTAACATCGGTAATTTTTGGTAACAAATCTGGTATTGTACTTGTAACACTTCAGGGGTTCATAACATTTAGTGCAATATTACACCAAGTTAAGAACAAACTCGGACGCAATAAAAATATTACATACATCATAACTTATCGGGAAAATAGTGCATACCTGGCTTTATGGTTGTTATATCGCCGCTATTTTTATCGGCCATGACACTACAATCTGCTAGGCTCAATACAATTTTGAGAACGTATAGTTTATTTCTAAATATGTGTTGCATTTAATTACTCAATATAAATGAACACTTTCACTTTACGAAACTATTATTTTATTGTTTTAGACAAACACCTTAATTATCAGTAAGTGATATTTAGTTTTATTTAGTAGTATTTATGTATGTAATAACATACATACATAAAATAACGCCTTTTCCGTGATGTTGGTATAAAAAAATAAAGAAGTACCTATGTCGTAACATAGTACAATACAACAACACAAGTACAAATTCGACAACCTTTTCGTAAAAAGGTTGTCGAAACCTGAGATCATCACTTGACAGTGACATAAGTGACGTTACCACTTTTGACAGTGACGTATCTGTCGTAGTTTTTTTGATCTTGAATTACAAATCCGAGTATAGAAATTTCAATCTCATTTAATTTTGCTCACGTGATCCTGATGCTCTTGAGTTTGTAATTAAGATAATTATAATCAAAAATTATGTCTGCATTGCGGGAGGCCTATGTCCAGCAGTGGACTGTAATGGGCTGATGATGATGATGATGATGATTATGTCTTTACGAGATTTTAGTAGACCAGGGACTTTATAATCAATTCAAAACCTGGTAGGCATGAAATTTCTTAGCAAAAATAGTACCTACTTACAAGTTAAAGTTGAGTTATGGGTGAGTACCGACCTCACACAACACAACACACACACCCACCCACCTACCGATCGATCGTATCCAGTTATGTACCTTCCATTATAAAAGTCGAGTTGTGCGTGACTAATCGCACTTGTTTCGATTATGTAAGTATCATATAAAATTGAAAAGTGTTAAATAACAATAATCTCAGAGTGCTTTGTTACTTTTTATCAAAATTATGCAAAATAGGTATACAACGTTTAGACAAAAGAGAGAGCTTATTCTTGTAAGTTGTCGACAGCCTTCAGTTTCTATGCACAGGTCGCCGCCATAAATTCAAATAAAGCCATAATTTGTAGGCTGACCCGAATTTATAAATATTTACCTAATTATTAACGATGCGTTTAATTATAACTGCAAATTTGATTCAGCTTTGCTCTTTCTATACCTGACTGAGGGTACCTTATAAAAATTAAAATTTCCCTGTTCAGTATTTTGTTATCTTGGTTACTGACCTCTCGGTCTTTTATCTTTATCGCTATGGCGTTCGGACGGCGACGGCCACGTTCGGCAAACATTTGCCCGGTGCGCGGGCGCACTCAGACTCCGGCCGCGCGACTTTCCATTTCTAGCTTCAAGCTATTGTGGTTAACCCGATCCTCTGGTTGGACTAAGTATGAAATTTATATCTTGACCACGTGCGGCCATAATTTTCAAACATAGGGTAATGTTTTTATATTTATTGTCATTTTAGATAGACTAGAATTCACTGATGCATGGCGCATAAAGATCCACGCGGATAGAATGTTAGTAAATATATCAAATAAACTCTATTGAATCGGAACTGAATCAATAAGATTCAAATAAGAATCACCATTGGTATAGAATTATGTTACACAATGATGATATGTACTTTTTGCAAATTAATATTTTAAAACTCTACCACCTACCAAATAAATGAGATTGAGAACTTTTGCATTCACATTCAAGTTTAGTGGTATTTATTTATTTCAATATTCTATTCAAATAATCCTTCCAATCTCAGCTCAGTTTTCCTTCCTTTTTCCTTCCTTCAGATTAAAGTAACATCAGCAGGTAACAATCACGTAATATAACAAGTACCTACTTTTAACGGTACTTTTGGTTAAAATGATGCCTTATTTCATTTAATCGTCGATATAATACCATAACAGGCATTTACCCAGCAGTGGGATACTACAGACTAGAGAAAACTGTAAGGTCAGTGCCTACAGCAGTGTAACCATGATAAAAATAAAATTTTCAGACAAAGTTTATTTTTCTACGAAGTTACTTACTTATATTTTTGTGACAAAAATAATTGGTTTAGACCTATCTAAACGTATGTTTCTCGTTTATGTAATGTTTTGAAACTTTATAAAGTCAAAATATACTATAACTTATTATTTGTTGTTTTTAATGCTATTTATGAAAAGTAGTTCAAATAAAAGGTAAGTAAAAATGTCAAATAAAATTCTTGTATTTTCCCATGAACATAAAAGCCATATTACTTAGTGTTAGTGACAGATAATGGTTTGCATTTTCACCCACTGATACGGAACCCAAATATTGAATAAGGCCTTCGAAGGCAAATGTTTACATGAGTCTATTTTTATAAAGTAAAAATGAAGATTATTATTTCCAAGTACAGTCCGTGCGACGATGATATTACCATTTTTATGGGCGGTTCGGTATAATTTGGCGCATAAAGTGGTATTAAACGCCATTACAACTTATTACAAGGAAACCTCGTTCTAAGCGGATCTATACACATGTCCCAGTAATGATTTACCTATCCTACCAATATTATAAATGCGAAAGTTCTTATGTGCGGATGCGCCTATGTGTGTGTGTGTATAAATGTTTGTGACTCATTCATGCAAAAAACTAAACGGATTTTAATGAAACTTTACAATAATATTGCTTGTACATCGGAATTACACATAGGCATCCAAAATATAACGATAAGTGCAAAAAACGTACTAAGTCGCGAGCAGCCGCACTTGGCCGATGGTTTTAACTTTTTATTTAAAAGTATATTTTTATTTCATACAAACCTCAATTAAAATTTTAGCCCTAATCAACCCCGCGGAGAATCCTATGTAATGACCAGGTACCCACCTCAACATAACTAACAAATAATTCATACTATTTCATAGTACCTAACAATATATTTGTCTTTATTGGCCTTGTCTCACAAGTATCAAAAAAACATGTCGGAGGTAGTTCTCAGTTTCCCGTGTTTTTAGAATACATAGATATTATGTATAGTAGGTACATAATCACCAACGCACCCGAAAGGGCAAAACAGAATACGAGACGAGCGTATCAATTTACAACAAATACTATACAGGGTGTCCCAAAAAGTAGTGTCAAGCGGAAGTCCTGAGATAGAACACCCCGTGGGGCATCCGAAACACCTCCATGTATGTTCCGCGATTTTTTATAGTTTTCGAGTTATGATTATTTTTCTAAAATTTTGAGAACAACTGACCTAACCGATTGAAAATATTATAGAGAAAAAAGTATTTGACTTTTTTGAGTAATTCTTTTTGCAAATCAATTTTCATGAGTTTTTCTTTAATGCTTAAAATATTTGTCTCCATAACTTATATGGAAAATGTCAAAATTATGGTGCAAACTGAAAAGTTACGTTCTGTAAATAATGTCTTACAATTTCAACGTTAAATTTAAAATATTAGGAGGTAGCTGCATGGCTCCTAAGTAACTTTAAAAACTGCGTTAGACTCTCAGCTTTCATAATCATTCATAAAAACTGGTACTAATAGGCTACTTTTGCTGAAATCGGACTACAAAGACAGACAGGTAGAAAAATAATAAAATTAGCCATTTGATGAACAAGCATTATTTGGACATTTTATTATTCCGAAAGTTAGTCAGTTTGTTAACAATCAAAATTATACCAGAAATGCTAAGAAATAACCACTTGAAAGTTTAATTTGTGATACTTAAAAATTTAATTAAGTCCTAAAAATGGGAACTTTATTGAAAAAAAAAAGTTATCGTTTTTGATTATTTATTGTGAAAAGTTTATAAGTAGAAGTTTATTAAAGTCCGTAAAGAAAGCAAAGTTCGTCAAGTTCGTCGTAACAAAGGTATTGCATGTGAAAACAGTGTGAGCGCAATGAAACTTAAATTAAACAAAAGAAAGCATCCAAATGTTTGCATCTGAGTGCTCCTGTATTAAATTTAGGTTTGTTAACAAACTGACTAACTTTCGGAATAATAAAATGTCCAAATAATGCTTGTTCATCAAATGGCTAATTTTATTATTTTTCTACCTGTCTGTCTTTGTAGTCCGATTTCAGCAAAAGTAGCCCATTAAGTACCAGTTTTTATGAATGATTATGAAAGCTGAGAGTCTAGCGCAGTTTTTAAAGTTACTTAAGAGCCATGCAGCTACCTTCTAATATTTTAAATTTAACGTTGAAATTGTAAGACATTATTTACAGAACGTAACTTTTCAGTTTGTACCATAATTTTGACATTTTCCATATAAGTTATGGAGACAAATATTTTAGGCATTAAAGAAAAACTCATGAAAATTGATTTGCAAAAAGAATTACTCAAAAAAGTCAAATACTTTTTTCTCTATAATATTTTTAATCGGTTAGGTCAGTTGTTCTCAAAATTTTAGAAAAATAATCATAACTCGAAAACTATAAAAAATCGCGGAACATACATGGGGGTGTTTCGGATGCCCCACGGGGTGTTCTATCTCAGGACTTCCGCTTGACACTACTTTTTGGGACACCCTGTATAATAAACAAGACGCAATAAACTCTTATGTTTGATGTTGTTTTTCAATAACATCTCCATTTGTAATAATATCTTTATTGCAAAAATAAAGTGGGCAATCCCACCTTACACGTTAAAATAAAGATGTTTAAGCCACCTTCTCTTAATTTAAATAAAATTCTCAGACAATTATTTTGAACTTTTTAATTATTTCATGAAAACGCAAAAGAAAAATATATAAGTGACAATCACTTTAAAAAAAAATATATCCTATTCATCAAGGCGCAAAGGACCTTCCCACTGAATATATATTTTAAATTAGAAATATAAGATTGATAGTGGGCCAGTATGAATGTGCCAATCTATTTTATTTAAAACAATGTTACCTATGCGTTGTACAAAATGCAAAACTAGTCAATGACCTAACGCAGAGGTTTTTATTATTGCGCTAGGTGTTTCTAGTTTGGTCATGCTAGGCTGTAAAGGTTTTGCTAAGTAGGTGCGCATCTCCTATACAATAGTAAGACATAAAACAGCCTCCAAACCTGTCTCCGTGGCTAATTCCGTTAGGCTGCTATAAGTGACATGATTTTATGTACCTGCATATGTGCATTATGTCTGCCTACACATCAGCCTATT
The DNA here is from genome assembly GCA_039566165.1 of Maruca vitrata. Taxonomy (NCBI): domain Eukaryota; kingdom Metazoa; phylum Arthropoda; class Insecta; order Lepidoptera; family Crambidae; genus Maruca; species Maruca vitrata. The sequence continues at coordinate 10,246,420 of CM076914.1, read as the reverse complement.
CGTTTTTCTACCTACATGTTTTATACGGAACATATCATATCATGTAAGTGCGAATGAAAAGAAGTAGGAATCGATATGAAGTATCGATACCTCGTTCCGGCGAAAATGATTGATATAGGTCAAATAAAAAAAAAAGGTCAAAATTATGGCTAAAACTTTTAAGACAGAAAGTCCATTCCTTAAAGAGATGATTTCTCCAACTTCTGTTCCGACATCCAATTACCAGACGATTGCCCCTTCTAAAGGATCTTATAAAACATCCATATACATACAAGGAAACGTTATTTTCTTTTGCTTAATTGACCCGGCAAAGGATCATACATTCCGTGTTTATCTGAAGCCAAGCCGTGGTTATTTAGCCGTTGTTGTTATTGATGTTCAATAAATATTTAAATAGCTAGTAGGTAAGTCTTTAAAGAAAGGCGGAATTGATAGATTTCAGTTCACAGTGCAGCTTATTTACATATTTCGTTTTAGTATATCGATAATTTTCACTTCGTTTTATTGATATTTTCCAGCGTACCTATTTCATCGGCATTGACTACCTACAACACTAGTCAGTATGTACATAATTACCTAGATGTGTAATTTGCATGGAAACCTATTGATGGAACGGAATTGTACTATCCTATCACGATTATATCTCAAATCTGTTTGAGTTAATTGTTCATGAGAAGTCAAATGAAATGATTAAAAAGTGTACTTACAATAATAAGTAGGTAGACTAATAGTAGATCAACTAAATTATTAAATATGTACTACGACGATTCAAATAATTATTCATATAGATTATGTAGCTGACCACTAGCTATGAGTAGGTATGACTGTCTTCTTAAATAATAAATAGATATGTATTTTTATTTCTTATCTTTTTGTTTGATGTGACCATGTTGTTATCATTACGTACGTTGTTGTAAATTCATAATAACTAAGTAATTCAATTAATCACTCGCTTCGAAATTTTGGCGTTCATTCGACAGTGAAAGTTTTTAGTATTTATTTATAAAAATTGACGTTAAGACGAGACAGAGGAGGGTGGCGGGAGGGGCCGTGGGAACGGGCGCGGCAGACCGTGCGGCGCCACGGGCGGTTCGCCCACGCCGCGCTCGCCCGCTACACCTATTCACTTGGAGAACTCGGACACTAACTAGATCACAATAATATGCTGAATATGAATTAATCGTCTTCCTGCTTACAGATGGATGGACTGAACGCCAGTAACGGCAATAAGGTTTGTGTGAGTTCTTTTACCTCGGTCTGTATCGTACAAGGATAGAGCTTTTACTATAGGAATTTTAACAAAACTCTTCCTGACTCTGTCACTTTTCTTTAGACTTTTCCTAGCGAAATAAACTTATTTCCAATAAAAAAAAACGCAAGACGTTATATTGGCAACATGGTGTGATCCGTCACACCATGTTGGACCATTGGGCTCTATCCTTATGGGTCGGGCGATAACTCAGAATAAACAAGCTTTAATATATACTCAAATTATACACAAACTAGCTGTTTCACGCGGTTTCACCCGCGTCCCGAGGGAACTACTTCCCGTACCGGGATAAAATATAGCCTATGTTACTTCTGAATAATGCTGCTTTCTAATGGTGTAAAAATTATTGCAACCGGTCAAGTAGTTTTTGAGTTTATTCATTACAAACATACAAAAATACAAATTTTTCCTCTTTATAATATTAGTGTAGATTGAGATTAATTGGTACTAATATAAAGCAAGTCTTAACTCAAAACACTAAAATAGTTTATTCATTTTGATTAATAGGACTATTATTTCATGAAAACTATTGACCATAATGTATGCAAAGATATTTTTAATTTGGTAGTATTTTTAGTTTGGCGAGTCGGATTCGAAGGCTTTCGTATCTATTTTGTAAAAAATCTCGTTTGTTGTGGTTATAGCTTTTCTTGAATATTTATTTTTACAGCGGCAATATAAATAAAAATAGAACATCATCTACTACAACACAAAAACACCCGAGTTAAGTTTTTGCACTTTTTAGGTACCTAGATCATAATTTTTCAGTTGTGTATCATAATTGTCAGTGTCATTTTAGTATTTTTTACAACGTTGAAAATCTTTCATACTATCACGTGGAATCCCATCGCACAATCAGACAAGCCATTCAGGCTGTAAGCAGCTCCCTGCTTACAGCCTGAATGGCTAGGTACCATACATAAGGGTTGGATATAATGTTTCTTTCCTTCGGTAGTCAGGTAATTATATATGCTCAACAGCACTAGTGACTATTAGTCTTGTCCTAAGCGAGGACTCGGGTCCGTTTTTTCCGGCAGACTTCGAGTGGGTGCGCAAGGAAAGATATATTAACACTTTCACATGGTTTATGTGTCGATGACCTGCGCGCTGAAGATGCGCCCACGCACGCCGCCATGGGGAATATGACAGTTTTATTACGTAAAAATACAAAAACCGAACAAGGGACATATTTACACGCAAAAATTACTTGGTGGATATCGCAATACGCTTAATTTAGATGAGATTAAAGATATTTGGTTTGGTTATTGTTTAGATACTTTTAAAACATAAAGTATTTGAGTCCTCCATCTGAGATGGAGAGGACTTTCGTGGGCTTTAGATTAAAATAGACATAAGAATCAATACATATAGGATACAGGCATCTACACCTACTTTATTACAGATTAGGTATCACCTTATCCATAAGTGCATACTGGGTTAGTAAACGATATGTAAGATCAATCTCTATTGAAGTTTTATTATACCTTCAAGAACGCGTTCTACAATACGACTAGGAATCAAACGTGGGTACCTATTCGATCAATTTTTATTTACAAGTAAGTCTTAAAAAGGTAGTTAAAAATGAAATTATTTATAGGTTAAAAACTTATACAACGTTATTTTGGTTACAATGTAAAAAAGTAGACTTTATACTACGAATGACTTAGCGCGTTGAAGTCTTTTGTGGACGCGTTACGCGATGCTACGAATAAATTGTTATTTCGTAGGTATCCTTATAAAGGTAAAGTACAACTAACTTATTAATCGTTAGTTGCCTTTTGAATATTTATTATACAAGACAATTAATATAACAATATATTATGTTATTTTGTTTCATAGGTATTACACCAAAATTTAAAAAAAGTCTATTTTTCTAAAAGATTCACGGTCACTGGGTAACAAAACTGCACTTGTAAGAGAAACCACTGAAGTTATTCAGAAAATACTAGCAAAAATTAGAATGAGGTTGCTGTTCTATACCTACTGAGATTGTCTTCTCAGAATCGTAATGATGCGAGGCCGCTTAGGCAGTGCCGGCTTTATGACCACTCTATATTAAGTATAACTAATAGTAATGACCACATTTATTACCGCCAAATCTGTTTAAACTACAAATACATTCGCGGGCACTATGCAATACTACAATAATTATGTTTTACGTAACTTTTATTTTAGGTTAATTAGGATACATTTTAAAAATAATCGGAAACGAGAACAGCTATAATATTTGCACATTAATGTCGTTTAATCTGCCTAAATTTCTCATTAAATAATATCTCGAAATAAAACTGCAGCATCTTTTTTTTATATTTAACCTACTTCTCAATAAGAGAGGATCATGATGTTAACAAGTGATAAAATATGTTTCTATTGATAACTTTATTGGGAAAGTGTGGAATTATTATGAGTTGTTCTATTTTTTCAATTATGTGAGGTTTATTGGCTTACCAGGATCATTTTGGCGGGTTGTGGCGTGTCAGTGGGTTTTACGAGTTGATCGTAGCGGTCGCGACGGTGCGGCGGCTGGCGAGGCGTAGGCGGAGGCGTCGCGCGTGCCTCCCGCGGTGTCTGTGGCGAGTCTGCGCGCGCAGCCATACCGCACCCGCCACCACCCAGACCTAGCCATAACTTAACAGCTGCTGTTCAGGTAACTCACCTTCGAACAGTTTGGGGGGCATTGCGATTTAATTTTTCAACATTAGCAGAGGCCATTTTTTCTTCCAGCACTAGGATAGGACATTAAAATAAGATGAAAAAAAAGTTCTTAAAATAAATGTTGTTGTAAATTTAGACTTTCAAATTTTGATTAACTTTTCAAACGAGATTTAGATATTTGGCCACAGATCTGAGGAATCAATAGGATATAGTGCCCGTTATCATTAAAGTGGACCCAAATTCAAAACTCTCAAACAACTTTTAAGTGTGCGCTTAAAGTTTCAAATAAGTAATTAATTGTCGACTCTATTTTCGGGCATCGCAGCTTTATAAGTGCTTTTTTTAAATCAAGACATTAGATATTCTACAACGACATAAGATGTTTAAGCACCACTGATTAGGCACACTTTGGTAGTAATCGTAAACAGTTTTGTGTAAAATAAAGGTTCAATTTAAATTACTTCATTAAAGGTGAAATAAGCCGTCTCTGCGACTTGATTCCCTCAAAAAAATAAACACTCCGCCCGATAATTTACAATCTTTCATTTCGAAAAACTCATGGCATCAATTATGTTAAACTGCATGTACCTACGTAAATGTGTATGGTGTGTGTAGGTTCGAGTCGCCATTCATCAACTTCGTGTGCGACATCGGCTTATTAAAATACAGACAGGTAGCGGCTAATGAGTTTAAAAAAGTCGTTAATTCAATTTGCAGACATTGCCCTACTTTTACATGATTTTCGATAAATTTATGATTTCGCAGACCGCTAGCCCAGCAGCCATTGTATGTAAATGCCGCCGTGACACATGTAACTTTGTTTTAACTGTGTATCAGCGAATTCTTTTGGGATGTCGAAAGCTCGGATGCTACACGAGTTCAGTGTAAAATCTAAACACATTTTAAAATTATAAATAGCTATAGATTGACATTTAATATATCGATGTACAAGGTACGTGTCCGATGAATAATTCATTACTTTTAGGTAGGTATCCAGTTTCGTAAAATTTACCACAATGCAATGTAAGGAATGACCGATTGATTTTAGCCAAGTATAAGTAGATTTTGTTCCGGGATTTTGTACTTTCACCTATTACCTGTTGACAAACCGTACAAATGGGCTATCAACACATGCGTATAACAAGTATTGCTGATTTATTGCATTCGTGTATCTCTGCCTAATTGCTAGCGAAGCTAAATCCTATTCATGAACAACATTTAGACCGATGAAAAAACTGACTATGTACTTTATCTCTGAAGTCTATAAAATGTAAATAAAAATTGAGATTCTCCTTTTCGTCGATTAAAAATTAATCTACCTACACATCAATTTCAGCGATTCATTCTCATAATTCCCGAACTACTGCACCAAATTGGATGATTGTTTCTTTATTGTATTTGTTATTTTTAGAACAAAGTTTGAATAATAATAAGATAAATTATTCCACAAAGCGGTGCCACCAAGTTGGCTGGGTCAGTTAGTTTGTGATATTTTATGGAGTTAACTTAAAGGTGATTAAACATGATTATAACAAAATCTTTGGGTTTTTGATTTCTTAATCTTTTCCAATATATGCCGATAAAAATTGAGTGTAGTGCATGTTCGAAGTTAATTTGTGAAATATATTTATTATGGTAGATCTATTAAGTAATTGGAGGTTTGATGTGATAGGTACCTGCGTGAAATTCGCCGCGTGCGCCGTTTCCGTATGCATACCGCGTCTGCGCGCCTTGTAGGTAGGTAAGAAGCACAGCGGCGCAAAAGTGAAACGCCCCGTATTACAAACGTTCGATTAAAGTCTACTAGCGCCTTTAAATTTCCGGAAGATGCATATTGCTTGTGCAACGCTCCCATGTATAGAGCACGATGGCACAATCACTTGTCCACGTAGATGTAATTATAAAATACATTATGTAGTCTGATATAATAATATTATAAGAAGCTGGTTGTTATGTGAGGCCTAACATAGATCGGGAAAATATAACATAGGCAATTCCATTTCAATTTCAACTTGCGTACATTGCAACTAGTGTAGGTGTAATCTTTAGCAATGTATTCTCTTATAAACTACCTGCTTTGATTCAAATTCGTAATTTTACTTAGAATTCACTTACATACTTACTCATCACTATACTGTACCTACCTACCTACCATTTTTGGTCCCCCACTTTCTAAACGTCCAAAAAAATTTACTATAGGAAAGTAGTTTCTTACAAAACGATATTGCTCATTTTTCAAAACGACACTCAACTTGACCTGTTTTTAAATTTTACCTTTTAACCTAGGCATGTACCTACCTGCCTATGTTGTCATTCTTTGTTACTGTAACAAGATATCGCCGCATTGGCGTATTGGTTGCACTGCTTAAGAAATGAGAGGTCTTCGGTTCGAGTCCAGAGTTGAGTTGAGTGAGGAACAAGATGTTGTACCCGCGTGCACGTTAAGACGTTGGTCCCGCACGTGATCTCTGATCGTACTACCGTTTAATCGAACTATTAAAAGGAACAAGGCGCTTGTAGGTATTATGTTTTTCATATGTTTCGCAATGCAACAAAAACCTTCAGCATACTTCATTCAACTTCAACATACACATTAATTATTAATTATAAGTATCTTACTAGCTTTCGGCTCGCGACTCGCTGGAGACGTTCACGGCCTCAAACATTACTCTTCCATAGCGCAGTCGGTTAAAAAGTAGTTTATGTCCTTTCTCAGTCTCAGACTATATTCTGATTCTGTACCAAATATCATTTGTGTGGAAACATCCCAAATATTTATTTATTTATGACTGGCTCGGTAGGACAGTGGTAAGTGACCCTGCCTGGTGGTTCCAAGAGTCGTGGGTTCGATTCCCACTCAGGACAAATATTTGTGTAATTTGTGTGATGAGTGTCTCAGTGTAATTTTGTACTTATAAATATCTATGTATGTAAGTATATCAGTCTCTGACGCCCATAGTACAAGTTCCGCTTAGTTTGGGGTCAGGTGAAAATGTGTAGAAATGTCCCAGATATTTTTTGTGACAATCAGATTAAGTATTTTTTAATCAGATTGATTATTTAAATTTTGAATTAAAATTTTGTTAATTCTCATATTTCCATATTACCGAATTTTATAATTACCGAAGATAGAAAAAAAATTAAGTCAACTGTACTGCTTTCTGCCTTCTTTCTAAAGAGTTAAATAAATAAATAAATAAAAGTACATTTTGTGACTGGCTCAGTGGTGGAACAGGGATTAGTGGCCTATATAGGGGTTAATACCTACTGTTCCAAGAGTTGTGGATTCGATTCCGGGACAAATATTTGTGTTACAACATCAGTGTTTGTTTCATGTCTGGGTGTGTTATTAAATATATTTAAGTATATTTCCTTCCGTTGATAAAACAAGTGCTCAAGCTAATTACCATGGGATCAGATCAATGTATGTGATGTTGTGAAATATTTATTTATTATTTTAAAGTATGAGATCTGATAGACAAATAGCCTAATTTTGATTTTAATTAAAAGTCAGGAATATGAATTAGTCACAATTTTATTTGTAATATGTGTCATAAATTCATCCAATGGATCATCAACAGTCTCATCTGATGTTGATTTCTTGCCATATTCCTCAACTAATGTCATATGCTCTTCCAAAGTTTCCACCTCATTGGTCTCAGAGTCAAAGTACTTGTCCTCAGCATCTTGGGACAGCTGTGCTAAGTCATCAAGTTGCTCATCATTATCAATATTGCTGTAATCAACATCATCTGTACCTTCCATAAAACTACTGTACATTTCTTGAAGAAATTCTTCTCTCAACAATCTCCTTTCTGGTGCACTTATCATTGCTTGCTTCCGGATCTCTGGTTTGAAGGAAGGTGTAGTATCAACTGTATCGAACTCACCCCATTGCTTCTTCTTAATTGGATTTCCTTTTTGTGTTGAACTTTGGTCTTCAATAGTCATTGAATCAAGATCTTCCTCCAACATTTGTTCATTTTTAGTTTCTCTTATTTCATTACGATCAACTGTCTCTAGTATTAAATCCAGAAAAGTCAAATTCTCCCGATCCACACCATCACGCTCCTGTATTTCCTCATCAGTTAAAAATTGGCCTACAAGCTGTTCATAGAGAAGAGGGTTTCTTGCCATCATCTGTTTATCACTAAAATAATCGGTTTCGTTTTGTAACTTTTGTAAAGCTCTATACCTCCTATTTCTAATCCTTTTCCGTTTGCTTTCTTCTGAATGGTATACTTTTAATTGAGCAACACATTCATGAAAACTGCTATTATTTAACTCGAGCTCAATATTTTCAAAATATTCTAAGTGATTAAGTGTTAAATGTTTACCAAATTGATTTAGGAAATTTGTTGGAGATTGTTTAAATTGTGCATATGCTAATTGAACTTTTTCAGATGTTCTTGTTTCTTTTTCATCGACATGCGAATTTTTAAATGATATTTTAGCACATCTTACTAAATAGTCAATTATATCAAAAATGGGATCAACATCACCTTCAGCGTAATCATCTTCTGTTGGACTATCCTTTTCGACCATCATAATCGCAATATGGAGGTTATGACTTACTGTACTGTTTTATACAAAGTATTTTACACAAAGTATATATATTTCAAAATTATTTAAAACAATATTGAGCGCAATGCCACAATTTAAATGAAAATTGTAAATATTTTGGTTAATTATGTTGTCTGTCTTTAAAGAATGAGCTTGACTGTTGTCAGTGTCAGATTCAGTCCTGTCACAGTGTCACTATCCGATGTATTTAAAAAAAAAATTAAAAAAAGACTTATGCAGTTCGTATACGTAGAATGGAATGTAGTAAGTTCCATTCTACGTATACGAACTGCATAGGTACTTTTTTTAAATTTTCTATTACATTAAATTAAACTAAACGGTACTGTTCCCCTTTTAAAAGTTTAAAATTATTTATTTTAATATTTTTGATGACGCCTAATGACGCCGTATTAAAATGAAAAAAGTGTGCTATAAAATTATTTTCGTTTGTCAAACGTAAAATGCGTGATTCAGAACACAATGGAACACTCCACAGGGATCATCTTAGCTGAAAAAGACTATAGGTATTCTCTATGCCTGTCACTCTCCGAGCACTATTTTAATTTTTTAATCTATAACAAACAGTAACATTGCTCCGTAGATTGTATATTCCTAGGTCCCTTGTGTTTGTAAAAAAACTAGAACTGATTGTGAAGAGTTCCTAAAAAAATTTTTGTGTAAAGTTTGTTTGTCATCATCATTCTCCTGCCCTTGTCCCACACTAAGTGGGGTCGGCGCAACATGTATATTTCTTCCACTCGGGCCTGTCATTCGTCATCTCTGCGTGTACTCCTTTCACTCCCATATCATCTCTCACGCAATCCATCCATGTCTTCTTCGGCCTTCCTCTACTATTACGTCCATTGACATTCATACTCATCGCTCTTCTAGTCACATGGCTTTCTTCCCTCCTCATAACATGCCCGTACCAAGCTAACCTTGCACTTCTCACCTTTTCTAAAATTGGTGCAACTTTCAGACTTCCCCTTATATATTCATTCCTAATCCTGTCCAACCTTGTAACTCCACACATCCATCTCAACATACGCATCTCATTTGCATGCATCTTTCTCTCTTCAGTCTTTTTCATTGCCCAGCACTCTGATCCCTACATCGCGACAGGTCTGATGACCGTTTTGTAAATTTTCCCCTTAAGTTTAAGGGGCATTTGTGGGTCACAAGTTGTTCCCGAGACCTGTCGCCACTTGTAAAGTTTGTTTGTATAGATAGGTTATAGCCACCCGCCCTCGCTTCGCTTCGGGATTTTATAGGTAGTTAAATGGTCTTGACCATAAAATAATTTATTTGGATAAGGATTAATATAAACACATAAATAGCATGGTTTCAATTTGGTAAGCATTTTCATTAATGTTTAAAATGAAAAAAGTTGTTGTAGTGACATAAATACAGTAGTTGGACATAATGCTACCGCAGAGTTTTTTGTGGACATTATGATGTTCTTCAATATTGTTATACATTATTTTGTTCTATTGCTAATAGTTTCGGCAGCGTATTCGACGACAGACATTTTGAGACTCATTTTTCTACACCTTCGGCTACATTGTTCAAATTTTACCAAGGATCCCTGATTTTTTCAAAATAAAATGTAGCCTTTGTCAAATTGGAAGAATGTAGCATTCTATTGGTGAAAGAATTTTTTCAAAAACCTTCCTCTTGAATCACTTTATATGATGAAAAAAATCGCATGAAAATCGATTGCGTAGTTTTGAATAAACGGATTTAAAATAATTGTTGTCCAAAAAAAATTCAAGACTCATAAATAACAAAAATGTTGTTTTGGCCCGCACGACATAGATAGGTATAGTGTGTCGCGGTCTTTTTTGTAGATATTTTAAATAAGTAGCGCTACCATGAGTTTAAAAGTTACGAACTCGATATCGCCTACGTAAATATGTCTATGAAAAACTTGTACAGCGCCACTGGTGGTTACGCTAAGAACTAAAATCGGTCGTATGAAAAAAACAACTCGATAGGTTTTTAACGTACGTAAGTTTTCGATAGCCATCTCAAAGAGAATATAATCACTACGTTTTAGCCAACTCATGGTACCGTTACTGAACATATTATGGTTCCATCTTTATAGTTTAGGCAGTGTACGCAAAATTAGTAACTTTTCTAGTTGATTTTTCACATCAGTGGGCCTACCATGAGTTGGCTATCGAAAACTTACGTACTTTAAAAACCTATAGAGTTGTTTTTTTCATATGGCCGATTGTAGTTCTTCGCGTAACCACCAGGCAGCGCTGTACAAGTTTTTCATAGACATATTTACGTAGGCGATATCGAGTGCGTAAGTTTTAAACTCATGGTAGCCCCACTGGTGTCCGAAAACCCCAAATATTTTACGGAACCCTATTTTTTAAAAATTAACAGCCTATGTCACTCAGGGATTGTGTAGCTTTCCAACGATGTTGTAGTTTCGGAGCCTATTCGACACAAACAATCATACCTTTCTTCTTTATAATATTTTACTTCATTATAAATAAATGGTTTTTTGACCAAGTCTATTAAATTGGTACATAAAAAAACTTAATGTCATTATCAGCTGTCATATTGGTTCTGTCCGTTGTCTTGTCAGTTTTCCTGTCAATCAGTTTGAATAAAAAAAAACATATGTATTCAGTATTGTCATATTGTGGTGTTGTGATTGTTCATGAATCATGATGAAAGACTCAAAAGGACTATGTTATAATTAATTTTGTAGTGAAATCACCACAATAATTTAATTAAATGAGTTGCTTATGTAGCCGGCAGAGTGTTTTGAATAATCTATATTATTTTGATAAGACATGAAGTGCATTGAATTCTCATCTGTCGGTATCTAATAAAAACATGTAAAGGTGGCAATTTTATCAAAATATAATAATAGATAAAAACCACTTCCAAAATGGATAAATTCTTCAATATCGATTGGAACTGGGAGTACATGTGTGGGCCCGAGGGGCTCATCCCCTGGAATGATGATGTTAAAGACTTTGGACCTTGTTTTCAAGAGCTTTTCCTTCAAATACCAGTGTTTTTTACAATTGCTGTGGTCTCTGGTTATTATATTGGCCTCAGGAGGGACTGGGTTGTGCGGGAGAAGTTACAGGAAAGGGCTATAATCTTGCGTAGTTTTGTAGTGCTTGCTCTTATGTTTATTCCCATGGTTCAACTGTACTTTTTTGTGACCAAAAACATTATATTGTATCCTGTAAATTATTTTGTCGCGGCATCGTCGTGCCTGGCCTGGTTGGTGCATTTTGGTTATGTATTGGCCCTCAAACACCGGCTCGGCTCCAGTGCCCGCGGGCCTATTCTGCAACTGGTACTTTGGAGCATAATGTTTACGCTGAACATCATTGCCCTACGCACAAGTGTGCTAATGGGTCACCCATCCAGCTACAACATTGCTACATTATGCTGTCACATTGTATACTTCGTCACCCTCTTGCCATCAAGTGATTCAAGACGTACATTCTATTCTCCATGTCTTGTGGGCTCTCAGCATTCTCATGTAAGTGTCTATTATTTCTTTTATTGGCCTGTAACTTTTATCTTGAAAAATATACTACAAAATAATGTTTTTTCTTGAACTTAGAGTGAGTATACTCCACTGCTCCCACATATGGATGAAGGTATCCTGGGTACTGCCATGCAAGGAACTGGCTGCTTTTCCAAGTTGACATTATCATGGGTTAACCCATTACTTGATAAAGGTAATTCACCACTAACATTTTTATTTTGATTTATAAAGTATTATAATTTCAAAAATTATAATTATTATTTCACATATCAATAATTAATATAACATACATAGCAACAAGATAAGCTAGCATTGCATGCCTGCTTAGGCAATTTTAAATACAGGATGTCCCAAAAAGTAGTGTCAAGCGGAAGTCCTGAGATAGAACACCCCGTGAGGCATCCAAAACACCCCCATGTATGTTCCGCGATTTTTTATAGTTTTCGAGTTATGATTATGATATATTCTTGAACTTAGAGTGAGTATACTCCACTGCTTCCACATATGGATGAAGGTATCCTATGATGGCTAATTTTATGATTTTTCCACCTCTCTGTCTTTGTAGTCCGATTTCAGCCAAAAGTAGCCCATTAAGTACCAGTTTTTATTAATGATTATGAAAGCTTAGAGTCTAGCGCAGTTTTTAAAGTTACTGAGGAGCTATGCAGCTACCTCCTAATATTTTAAATTTAACGTTGAAATTGTAAGACATTATTTACAAAACGTAACTTTTCATTTTGTACCATAATTTTGATATTTTCCATATAAGTTATGGAGACAAATATTTTAGGCATTAAAGAAAAACTCATGAAAATTGATTTGCAAAAAGAATTACTCTGAAAAGTCAAATACTTTTTTCTCTACAATATTTTTAGTCGGTTAGGTCAGTTGTTCTCAAAATTTTTAAAAATTGATCATAACTCGAAAACTATAAAAAGTCGCGGAACATACATGGGGGTGTTTCGGATGCCCCACGGGGTGTTCTATCTCAGGACTTCCGCTTGACACTACTTTTTGGGACACCCTGTATATCCGAAATTCAGATACAAATTTTGTTTATTGAATAAACTTCACTGGGGTGTTTATTGGTAACTGTGTGACATCTTGTAGGACTTGAAAATAAATTGAATGATCCGGAAGAGCTTTTTGACATACCGAATAAATACCGCTGCTCATATGTTGGTGCCAGGATGGATCACGCTCTTGTGGGAAATATTGACCAATACCAACAGTTTGCTGAGATACCTCATGAACCATTCATTGCATCAGGTAAGATCTAAAATTCAATAATAACATGTTTGTTTGAAAGTAATGATTTATTAAAAGGTCAGTTTTATTTCTAGTAATAAGATATGGAAATTGTTAAATTTATCTTCACCAACCCGAATTGGTCAGCATGACTAAGTCCTGATACCCCTAGTTTAGGGTAGGCCCATGGCCCAGCAGTGGGGATGTGTATGGGCAATAATAAAAGTGAAATTAAAATAGAGCCAGCAGTATAAAGATTCAAATAATCTTTATTTTCACACACACACAAATTCTTTATGTCCCTGTTATTAGATTTCTACCCATATTTATTTATTTTAACAATAAAATACTTAGTATTGTCTATTTTTATTTGCGCGAGCACTACACATTTGAAATAAAACTAATTTTACGGATTAAACAGAGTTTTGCCCGTGACCACGAGCGCTGTAAAGAGTCGAAACGTCGGATCTCTAAATAATGTTTAGAATACCAATACACAAGAGTTTAATCCGTAAAATTAGTTTTATTTCAAATAAAATACTTTTTTTATTGTGTGTGAATAAAGTTAAAAATGAATCTTATTTTAGGGTACGGATCAGTGGGCGAATCGGCACCGCAGGCGTCCACCCCGGTCACGCCGACGTCGCGAGTACTGGTGCGCCCGCCGCGGCGGCAGAATGTAACCTTACTCAGAGCACTACATACATGTTTCGCCATACAATTTTACAGTATTGGTATTCTGAAACTCATCTCTGACATGGCAGGCTTTGCGGGACCTATGTTGCTAAATAAATTGGTTACATTTGTTCAGGATGAGAGTATTGACCAACATTTAGGGTAAGATGATTTTTATAACGCTCCTTGTTCAATAAACTCCAATAGGTGCATTTATTGTTTAAACGTTGAGCAAAATAGATTATTATTTCTTTAATAATTTATTCGGGTCTTGGACATTAAAAGAAAAAAAGACTGAAGCCATACTTCAGGCCTTTTTTCAGGCATTTTACCAGGTTCACTTTTGTGATTTATGATAATGTATGTCTGTCGCATACAGAATCTTTAAATGAATATTTAGTCATTCAGACTCAAATATTTACATACTAACACTGTGTAATTAATTGTTTTAGGTACACTTACGCTGCTGGGCTATTAATATCCACACTGGTCTCAACATTATTTAATGTACATTTTAATTGGTTCATGTCCTTAGTTGGACTAAAAATGCGTGGGGCAATTGTATCCACCATCCTCAGGAAAACCCTTAGTGTGACCTCAACAATGTTGTCTAAAACATTCAATGTTGGGGAGATCACCAACTTTATGTCCACAGATACAGATCGCATTGTTAACTCTTGTCCCAGTTTTCATGCATTGTGGAGTATACCACTTCAGGTACCTTTTGAATTAGAAAACTGAAAGTGTCCGGGATATTTACCATGTTGTTTTGTTTTAATTAGCTCCCGATATTTCGGCACTGTTGCAAGCGCCATGATCACGGGTGAACCGACGGGGGGGTGTATCGGGAGCTCATTAAAACAAAACAACATGGTAAATATCCCGGACACTTTCAGTTTTCTAATGTGTGTAACCATGACCTTTTGAATTACTAATTTATTCTAGAAATAAGTGACACAATATGGAGTTCATGCGTTCCTTAGATTTGAAATGCTATCTGTATTTTTTTTAGCTGTTCATCACATTGTTTCTTCTGTATCATCAAGTAGGAATATCTTTTCTTGCTGGGGTTGCATTTTCGGTAATTCTTATCCCCATAAATAAGATAATAGCAAATAAAATTGGTCACTTAAGCACAGAAATGATGAAATACAAGGACGATCGTGTAAGCCTGATAAGTGATGTGTTGAAAGGAATAAGAAGCATAAAAGTACATGTCTGGGAAGAGTTTTTCATAGAAAGAGTGTCTGGTATGTATTATGATTATTAATCTTTAATTTAATAAATTGTTTACTGTAAGTACCTACTTGATTTGTCAGATATTTAGGTACTTTCACATATGTATTATTCTACACATCAACATAATTTGGTGCATTGCAGAAGTCCGTGCTAAAGAGCTGCAGTATTTACGCTACCGCAAATATCTGGATGCAATCTGTGTCGTGCTATGGGCCACGACCCCTGTTCTGGTGGCCGCCCTGACGCTCGGCACACATGCGCTGAGGGGGAAAGTGTTAGATGCTCCTACTGTATGTAACAAAACAACTAATATTATCATCTATTTAGATATCACACAAGTTGTCCGCTATTCCTCGACTATTGTTTGTCTTTTGTGAATTACAGGTCTTCACAACCGTCGCCTTGATTAATATGTTGATCGCACCGTTAAATGCTTTTCCGTGGGTTCTGAATGGACTTACTGAAGCCTGGGTCTCAATCAAACGCATCCAAAAACTTTTAGACGTATGTAAATCGTATTGATATTATTATGTGCTTATATTTAATAGGTATGGTTCACTGTAGTCCTAAAATCAATTTTCAGCTTCCGGACGGTGACTCTGAGCAGTATTATGATAGGTTGAATACAAATAAAGATGAAGATAAAGTGATAATATTGAGAAATGCTACATTTTCGTGGGTTAAACCCTCGCAAAGACGGACTGAAGAAACTAAGAGAAGAAAAAATAAGGGGAAGTCCAAAAAGCGCTTGTCAACCGTGGACCTGCAGCGGCGGACCTCGACGTCTTCGTCCGAGGCCGGGTGCTTGGAACAACCATTCACGCTCAATAATATCTCATTGGAAATCGGCAAAGAAGAGCTAATAGGAATAACCGGCAAAATTGGCAGTGGGAAGACTTCTCTTTTACTTGCAATTATTGGGGAGATGGTTAAAAAGGATGGTGATATACAGATACCTGATAACTTTAATGGTAAGAATAATATTTAACGCTAGCGACCCGCTTCAACTTGGCACGGGTACATGCTTGCATAAGCCTTCCCCTTAAATTACTATATTACAAAAACCGCATCAAAATACGTCGCATTTTTTTAATATTCTAAAATATTAAGTATACATAGGGACAGACAGCTGGAATTTACTATGCCAACATTAAACTTTTTATAAATTATTATACAAATTATAATATGATGTCATAGTAGGTAAGGAAAGACAGAATTCCAGTTTATCTATTAGCTGCTGCTTTTTGCGGCACACATAATTTGCTAGGGACTTCACCTCCAGTATGCCATATGACTCATAAGATTATTACAATATTTTTTTCTACAGGAAACGGGAATAAGATAAGAACCCTATGTTTACAGTTTTAATATACGTTGTTTTTTTTATTTAGGTTTACTTTCATTAGTGTTACAATAGAAACAATTCAATAGACTAACAATTAGAATTATCCGCTTGGCCCGATATTGACACACTGCTGTAATGAACTCACAAATGCCACACCTCTTAAGCAAACATGCCTTCAACTTCTACTTTTATTGCGTTTATGTGATGATTGTCTGATTAAACATTCTTTCTCAAATGCAAGGTGAGCCGATAAGATAGTCCTTGAGGGACGTATTGAAATTATTCCTTTTATTATTTACACTGGGTCGCTAGTTACGAGTCACGACCTCGATTAGTCATTCGCTTGTATTCAATGAAATAACTTGATAGTGGGTATAGGGGACATCCCTATTTTATTTGTGAACTGGCTATTATTGAACGGGAATGAAAAGTAAATTGAATGTTATATATGGTTTGTCCTATTTCCTTCATTCAAAGAATTATTTTGAAATTACTGGTGTTGAAACAGTCTAATCAGAAATAATAACATTTAATTTGCATGCTTGAAAGAAAAACGATCAATACAAGTTATCACTAGCGTGGTATATTTGGTATCCGTAATTCAAACATTTCTTAAATCAAATCAAATCAAATTTATTGCACTTAAATTAAATTTGGTCTTGTAGGCTTTTTTTGTATTTCTCTAATATTGTTGAACATTATATTGACAAATGTTTCGCATCACACAATAACGGACATTTTATGTGACTTTGGTTATTAGCTTCTCATAATATATTTTATTTCTGGAACTGAACAGGACTGGAATGGAACTAAGTTACTTTACCCTTGCGTAGACCAGCAGGCATAGGACTAGCAAAAAGTTACAGAATATACTTTGAACAATTTAACTACATATCTATGACTAATTAAACTAATTTTATACAGCAAATGTTAACTTTTGACAGGTTTCGGATATGTTTCACAAAAGCCATGGCTGGTCCGCGGTACAATCCGCGATAACATAATATTCGGGAAGCCATACGACGAACACAAGTTCCGTAATGTTGTGGACGCTTGTGCTTTGACAGGTAAGTACGTAACAGTTCTTTTTTTTTATCTCATTTCGGTAACCAAATTTGTGTATAATTTTAAACTGTCATGGTTACACTCATTAGAAAACTGAAAGTGTCCGGGATATTTACCAGGTTGTTTTGTTTTAATGAGCTCCCGATATTTCGGCACTGTTGCAAGCGCCATGATCACGGGTGAACTGTAGGACTGCGAGAATGACGGTAGGTGAAAAAATTCTCAGTAAAAACTATCTTCACTCCTCTTAAAAAGCTATCACAGTTTCTACGCTCCCCAAAGGATAGCTTCCCTTTGGAAAAACCAGGCGTTTATAAAATTGACTGTAGCTGCGGGAGCTCGTACATAGGGCAAACGAAAAGAACTATTTCGTGCCGTGTGAAAGAGCATAGCAGGGCAGTCAAGAACAATCAAACACAAAAATCGGCAATTGCTCAACATCTTATAGATTCGGGAACGAACCACTGGATTGAGTTACATAATCCTAAAGTACTTTCTACAGAACGCCATTATATACCACGACTGGTAAGGGAAGCAATTGAAATTCAAAAATTCAAAAACTTCAATCGTGAAGATGGGTTTCAACTGTCGAATGTATGGCATCCAGTGATACGTTTATGTAAAAATAAAAATAAACAAGTGTCCGTTCTCGAAAAAAGATGTGATACTGTGAGTGTAGTGTGTCGTGATCGAATTCGATCGAACAATATTGTGAACGAGGGTAATGGTGTCGTGCGTAATAAAAGACTTAGAAAGAGGGTAGACCGATATGTCTGCCCTTAGACCTACCGTCATTCTCGCAGTCCTACAGTTCACCCGTGATCATGGCGCTTGCAACAGTGCCGAAATATCGGGAGCTCATTAAAACAAAACAACATGGTAAATATCCCGGACACTTTCAGTTTTCTAACAAATTTGTGTACTCTGCCTCGTTGGTCTATTGGTAGAAAGCGCTGTGTACCAAGAGTAATGTAAGAATGTGGGACCACATTGGAGTCCTGGGTCAAATATGTTGAGTTTTTCTTTTAAGATATTACACAGTTCGGAG
Source organism: Maruca vitrata (assembly GCA_039566165.1). Classification (NCBI taxonomy): domain Eukaryota; kingdom Metazoa; phylum Arthropoda; class Insecta; order Lepidoptera; family Crambidae; genus Maruca; species Maruca vitrata. The sequence goes on along the minus strand of CM076914.1, from coordinate 10,227,786 downwards.
TCAGGTAGTTGGCGGAAGATCGCTAGTGTCAGGGCCTCGGATAGCACGTTAAGCCAGTGGTGCTGAGCCTAATTTCTCATTGGTCATTTCGGATTACCTTCTCAACGAACTATGAAAGTGAGGAAACAGAGAGTACACTAGTGTACCTACTGTAATTTGTCCTGCGCAGTTGGATGATCTCCTTTGAGATTCACCGCTATGGTGAAAATCGGCAAAAAAAGCCTGAGAGTGTAACTGCAAGTACGTTTTTATTACGTCTCGCAGAGGACCTGAACATTCTGGGATGGAACGCATACATCGGGGAGGGCGGGTGCACGCTGAGCGGGGGGCAGCGCGCACGGATATCATTAGCGCGCGCCGTTTATCATGAGAAGCAAGGTACGTTATTCCAATAAAAACATAGGTTTGTATAGAGGTATAAACACTAAATCTAAAACCATTTAGGTTTTTAGTCCTATCTACTGCGAGCACCCAACAAAGGTAGAGGTAGTCTGCTACGAGGCTTAAGACAGATTTCTCTCTCACCGGGCGCATCAAACGCTAGTTCCGACGCTGCTGCATACTATCATCCTCTCATTCTGATATTTTTGCAATACTAAGTTACAATATGGGGTGAGGTACTACATTCACTACAATTACGGAACCTTTTTCATTACGGAACGCGAAAGTCTAAAATCTTACATAACGAGCCTCTTTTAATCGATCAATACATCTTTAGTCTTTCTTTGTTAAATCATACGTCTGGGTTAATGTCAATAGTATCATCAATGCAGTGCGAGCGTGGTTGTGTTGGTGTTCGCAGTATACCTGCTGGACGACATCCTGTCGGGTCTGGACGGCGCGGTGGCGCAGCACGTGATGCAGCGCTGCGTGCTGGGCCTGCTGCGGCGCACCACGCGGCTGCTGGTCACGCACGCCGCGCGGCACCTCGCGCGCGCCGCCTGCGTGCTGCTGCTGCACGAGGGCCGCGTCGTGCGCCAAGGTACCACCCTCCGCCTCATAGTGCCGCGGGTGCACTCCTAGTGCTGGGCCTGCTGCGGCGCACCACGCGGCTGCTGGTCACGCACGCCGCGCGGCACCTCGCGCGCGCCGCCTGCGTGCTGCTGCTGCACGAGGGCCGCGTCGTGCGCCAAGGTACCACCCTCCGCCTCATAGTGCCGCGGGTGCACTCCTAGTGCTGGGCCTGCTGCGGCGCACCACGCGGCTGCTGGTCACGCACGCCGCGCGGCACCTCGCGCGCGCCGCCTGCGTGCTGCTGCTGCACGAGGGCCGCGTCGTGCGCCAAAGTACCACCCTCCGCCTCATAGTGCCGCGAATGCACTCCTAGTGCTGGGCCCGTTGCTAAGATTAAAATAAAACATCATCATCATTTTTATTTGGACCACCGGTCTTCCGATATCGCGTCGGCTGCTCTAACCACTGAGCTACCAGGTATTAAATCACCAGTGTCGAATTTTTCCATCACATTTTACCGGTCACGAATGCGAACTTTTTGAAATTTACATTAGAGCTTTATATAGCATAAAAAGAACAAATATAATTGCTGAGTGCAACCATTCTGAATAACATTTCTGTAAAGATATGTTTGATCTCTACCGGTGGTGGCGCCAACCGTGGCTAGCGGGTAAAATTTGGATAGCTCAGTGGTTAGAGCAGCCAACGAAGACATAATAATCATGTGCAAATTTGATGCCCGCAGGACCACCTGAAGCAATACTACACGACATCGAAGAATTTATGCCAAGTGAAACCGAGTCGATAGGCGAGGAACCAGTGCGGGCTCCTGCCGCCCCCATCAACGAACAAGAGGACAATGTCAGTAGAAACAGCTTGGAAGACGACGTGAGTGCTTGTTTATTATCATAATAATATCTACTCATACCACATATATTCAGATATTTAATGCAGAACTTCGAAAAAAAAATGTGCCTTTATTTTCACAGGAAGCAATGTCGCAAGGAACTGTCGGGTGGTGGGTCATCGGCTTATATCTACGCTCTGTGGGTTTCTTCCTCTCTATAATCATTGTCATGTCATTGATACTGATGCAAGTGTCTCAGAACTTCACGTTCCTCTGGCTAACATTCTGGGTTAAAAATGGGAATAGTAACTCGACAAACGTTACCAATTTTATAGGAGCAAACGATGCGCCTCATGAAAATACGACGATCCTGGATCATGGATTTGAAGCGGTTGATAGTATGGTGCACGCTATCATAAACAGTACTTTGAAGTTAGTGGACCGATTGCGTCAGAATGGCACGATGGCTAGGGAAGATCTAGTAACGAGTCCTCCCATCCCGGTCCCGCGGCTCCTAGTGACTGCCCCTAGCGGGCCCTACAATACCAATAACTTTTACCTGGAAATGTATTTCGCCTTGGCGGGGATAAATCTGGTCTTCACGGTAATGCGCGCTTTCCTCTTCGCATACGGCGGCGTGAAGGCAGCGCAGAAAATACACAAGGTACTCTTGAAGACCATCCTCAGGGTACGTATTTCTTTGATTGTAATTTTATAAAACCATTTAAAGGCCCTTCGAGTGATATTCTTTGTATAATGTCTTATTTTATCATTACAGGCAAGAGTGAAATTTTTTGACGTAAATCCGCTTGGCCGGATATTGAACAGATTCTCGTCTGATACGTACACAGTGGACGACTCCTTGCCTTTCATCCTCAACATATTCCTTGCTCAAACATTTTCGCTGATAGGTAAGGACGAAATTATTCATTTATGCCTTAAATCAAATTAAAATAAATTCAGACAGTTTTACGTACATTAGTGAAGCACACAATTGTAAACGATGGTTGGATCACTGCATTGTGACAAGCTCGGCATGGGACACAATAACAGATGTCCATATAGATTATGGTCTGTACTCGTCCGATCATTTCCCATTAATTATTAAGTGTAATTTAGATGTCATAAAGTCCAAAATAAATGTTAGCAAGAATGAATGTAATAAGGTACGGTGGGGCAACCGGAGTCCGGAGCAGATTCTGGAGTACAAAAGGTTGTGTCATAGTAAATTACGTATTATTGACTTTCCTAGTGAGTTTGGTAAATGTTCTGATCAAATGTGCGACAAGCGTGAACATAGACACACCCTAAATAAAATTTATTTGGATATAATAAATGTACTGACGGAGTCCGCTATCATTACTCATAGGGAAGTCTAACACAAACAGGCGAAAAGTGGTCGGGTGGAATCACCATGTTAGTGAAGCACACAGAGAGGCACGGCGTTGTTTTAACTTATGGCTACTGTATGGCAAACCTACAGTGGGTCAAGTTTACAAGTTAATGTGTGAAACTCGTAAGCGATTTAAATCTAAATTGAAATGGTGTATTAAAAATGAAAACCAAATTAAAATGAACATTCTAGCGAACCATCATAAAAATAAGGATTTCAAAACATTTTTGGAAAAATACGCAGCATCTAAATTCCAAGCCGGGCCTGCCTGTCAGTGTAGATAACATTAGCGATCATAAGTCTATTGCCAATCGCTTTAGTGAGCACTTTAAAGTCAAAGCTAGTAGTGCAAATGGCGGTGTTGGGTCGCGTGAGGGGTGCTCGGTGATGTGTCGTCGTTAAAAGCTCAACCACTGGTGTATTTCTCGGCTCGTCAAGTGGAGAGCATTATTAAGAACTGTACACGCGGTAAATCACCAGGACATGACGGTCTCAGCATTGAGCACTTCCAAAATGCGGGTGTACATCTGCCACGCGTACTTAGTTTGTTTTACAATCTTTGTGTTAGGCATTCCTTTTTGCCCCAAGACCTAATGAAAACAGTGGTGACTCCTATTGTAAAAAATAAGACAGGCGATGTATCTGACATCTGTAACTATAGGCCTATATCATTGGCTACAATAACGGCCAAGGTGCTTGACGGTTTGCTTAACCAACAACTGGATAAATTTATTAATTTAAATGACGCACAATTCGGATTTAGGGCCGGGGTCTCAACGGAAAGTGCTATTTTTGCCCTCAAGGAAACCGTCAGGTACTACACAAAAAGGAAAACTGCAGTGTATGGTTGTTTTTTAGACCTATCGAAGGCCTTTGATATGGTGTCGTATCCTATCCTGTGGGAAAAACTGTTGGAGACCGGGATGCCCTCGGAACTTGTTAATATTTTTAGTTTTTGGTACAATAAACAAGAAAATTGTGTTAAATGGGCTGGAGAAACATCTGACATGTATAAACTGGAATGCGGGGTAAGGCAGGGGGGGTTAACTTCTCCTAGACTGTTTTGCCTGTATATCAATGAACTTATCGACGAGCTCAGTAGAATGCATGCGGGATGTTCAATAGATGGTCAAATGATCAATAACATCAGCTACGCGGACGACATGGCTCTGCTGAGCCCTTCGGTAGGCGCGTTGAGAGTGATGCTGCGAGTCTGTGAACGGTACGCTCATAAACACTGCCTTAAATATAATTGCAAGAAAAGCGAAATCGTGTTGTTCACGGCGCGCGGCGTGTCCAGAAAGCATGCTCCTCCTATTTTGTTGAATGGTGAGCGGTTAGGTATGGTACCTTCGTTTAAATACTTGGGTCACGTGCTGACGGCTGACCTGAGAGACGATAGTGACATGGGAAGGGAACGCAGAGCGTTGTCTGTAAGAGGAAATATGCTGGCCCGAAGGTTTGCACGTAGTACGTGTGATGTAAAAGTTACACTATTTAAGTCTTACTGTCAATCATTTTACACAAGCGGCCTTTGGGTTAGTTACACGCAGAAGACATACAGCGCTCTGCGCGTCCTTTATAATAATATGTTCCGGGTGTTGGTGGGGCTGCCGAGACACTGCAGTGCGTCTGGCATGTTTGCCGACGCTCACGTACAAGGCTTTAATGCCATCATGAGAAAAAAAATCCACTCTACCCAATACAGAATGCTTGGCAGTCCCAACAGTATCCTAAAAGTTTTGGCGGGAAGGTGGGATAGTGCTCTGAGACAGCACTGGATCACGGCCCTAAAAAACCCGAATGCGGAGCAAATTTATTATATCAATTAACAATTACAATATCAAAATAATTTAAGTACTAACCATAGATATAAGAACATTGTTACTAACGAATTATGGATTTAAATTATCTGAATAAATGAATTATATTATTATTATTATTATTAAATCGATCATACATATTTCTATGAAGCGAGTAAATCTATATGTTAAAATATCAAAACAGATAATTTGGCTCCTGTATTGAGAATTTTAATATGGTGATACCATACATGGCGTGATTATTGGGGATAACAATTTTACTACCATTACTTACTAGTCCTAAATAGAGATTAACATTATCTAGAGTATGTGCTCAGGGCTGGACACCTAACCATCATTATCTTGCTTTTTTATCGGTCACATTGTACTTGATTGCCGATTATTATCCTTCAACATGGAGGTTATTGTATGCTAATCTATTATTTATTTTGGTTTTGATTCGTTTAACAAGAGATTGTAATAACTTCAAAGTTCAATCAATGTAGATTATTTTGATTATTTGATTATTCACACTATATTATATGATGTTGATAATTATTTTTCTGACATAAAGGTGGTACCGAAAATTGCAACGTTAAAATGACCTATTTTGGTCGTTTGGTCAAGCAGATATTATTCTGGAATGATCACTGTCCAATGATGACAGTTGCATTGACAGTAGCTGTATGTTCGACAGCCCTAGCTGTGTATCACACGCTCAGTGACAGTGGCTACACTCGACTCACAGTCCTGGTGGTTTTTCACAGTCTCATTGACAGTAAATAAATATAAATATATTTCACAACATCACATACATTGATCTGATTCCGTGGTAAGTAGCTTAAGCATTTGTGTTACGGGTATCAGAATCAACAGTGGATATACAAATATTCTTAAATATATTTAATAATACACCAAGTCACAGAAAAAACACCTATGTTCGTCACACAAATATTTGTCCCGAGTGGGAATCGAACCCACGACTCTTGGAACCGTAGGTAGTAAACCTGGGTCACTAATCACTGTTCCACCGAGCCAGTCAAAACAAACAAAGACAATGATGGTATACTTGACTCAGAGCCCTGGTTTTTATTTCGTAACTGAATACGATGATGGCTTGGAGTAGCCTAGTCATCTTCACCGGACTTGTAAGGGAGTGGATGTTGTAGGACACAGTCACTATGAAAGTGGCGGTACACTCAACTCACAGCCTAGATGCTTGTATGTGTCAGTCTCAGTGACAGTGACGGTATACTCGACCATTAGCTTTAGTTGTATGTCACAGTCTCGTGATAAAGAACGATACGAACGATAAAGAATATGCCATTAGTATGAAACCTACTTCTCACTTCAAAGTTATCGGGGCCACTAACTATATATAGGGCAAAAACCAAGATGATATGCTGGACCATGGTCCCCGAGCACGACCACCTAGCTCGGCGGAAGATTTTTCCTTTTAGGATCACTCCTAAAGTCTCATAGGCGGCACACACGGCTCACAGCCCTGGTTGTATGCCGCAGTATAACTTAAACGGCGGTACAGTTAACTCAGCCACGGTTGTGTGGCAGGCGCGGTGACGGTGGCGGTGTACGGGCTGCCGTGGCTGCTGGCGGGCGTGGCGCCGCTGCTGCTGCTGTACCACTGGCTGCAGCGCCGCTACCGCCCCGCCTCGCGCCAGCTCAAGCGCCTGCAGAGCGTCACGCTCTCGCCCGTCTACGCGCACTTCAACGACACGCTGGAAGGTGATATGAACTTGATTGACTTACGATTGTGTCCATTTTATTACGTTAGCTTAGTATAATTAGTGATTTTGTCGTTTGTGGGCCCCAATTTTCCTATTGGGGCCATCATCTGTACATTTTCCTTAAAATCTTGTATTACACACGGTCATCTGCCCTAAACTAAGCAGAGCTTGTATTATGGGCGTCAAAGACTGATATACTAACAAAGATGTTCAAAAATACATACTTAAATAAGTACATAATCACACCCATACACAAAAAAAAAACACCTATGTTCATCACACAAATATTTATCCCGAGTGGAAATCGAACACACCACTCTTGGAACCGCCAGCCAGTGTCACTAACCACTGTTCCACCGAGCCAGCCGACCAAAAGTTTTAAACTGCCGTTTCTATCTCGATATACATTTTCAGGGTTAACGATAATCCGTGCGATGGGCGCCACGTCCCGCTGGGCGGACACGGGCGACGAGTGCGTGGAGTCGTGGCAGCGCGCGGCGTTGTGCGCGGGCGGCGCGGCGCAGTGGCTGGCGCTGCGGCTGCAGGCGGGCGCGGGCGCGCTGGTGGCCGCCGCCGCGCTGCTGGCCGTGCTGCAGCGCGCCGTGCACGCCGCAGACCCGGGTGAGACACGGGGACCCTAGTGCGCGGGCGGCGCGGCGCAGTGGCTGGCGCTGCGGCTGCAGGCGGGCGCGGGCGCGCTGGTGACCGCCGCCGCGCTGCTGGCCGTGCTGCAGCGCGCCGTGCACGCCGCAGACCCCGGTGAGACACGGGGACCCTAGTGCGCGGGCGGCGCGGCGCAGTGGCTGGCGCTGCGGCTGCAGGCGGGCGCGGGCGCGCTGGTGGCCGCCGCCGCGCTGCTGGCCGTGCTGCAGCGCGCCGTGCACGCCTCCGACCCGGGTGAGACACGGGGACCCTAGTGCGCGGGCGGCGCGGCGCAGTGGCTGGCGCTGCGGCTGCAGGCGGGCGCGGGCGCGCTGGTGGCCGCCGCCGCGCTGCTGGCCGTGCTGCAGCGCGCCGTGCACGCCTCCGACCCGGGTGAGACACGGGGACCCTAGTGCGCGGGCGGCGCGGCGCAGTGGCTGGCGCTGCGGCTGCAGGCGGGCGCGGGCGCGCTGGTGGCCGCCGCCGCGCTGCTGGCCGTGCTGCAGCGCGCCGTGCACGCCTCCGACCCGGGTGAGACACGGGGACCCTAGTGCGCGGGCGGCGCGGCGCAGTGGCTGGCGCTGCGGCTGCAGGCGGGCGCGGGCGCGCTGGTGGCCGCCGCCGCGCTGCTGGCCGTGCTGCAGCGCGCCGTGCACGCCTCCGACCCGGGTGAGACACGGGGACCCTAGTGCGCGGGCGGCGCGGCGCAGTGGCTGGCGCTGCGGCTGCAGGCGGGCGCGGGCGCGCTGGTGGCCGCCGCCGCGCTGCTGGCCGTGCTGCAGCGCGCCGTGCACGCCTCCGACCCGGGTGAGACACGGGGTAGCAGGAGAACGACAATGTCAAACAGCTACAAACAAAAGCAAATGAGGCGTCCGACCGATTTCGGCCATGCGACGTGCGCAGGACAGTAATAGTGCACAAGTATGCGCAAACACACTCTCTGTTCCCTTACTCTCATAATTCGGTGAGACGGCAATCCGACATGACCGATGAGGCATCGGGCGCAGGACCACCGGCTTAACGTGATTTCCAGCTGGCACTGGCGTGCCACCGCCAACTTCTTAACTCCGGGCTGAGTAATTTCTTTACAGAAAAACTCACACAAATTTTGCCTGATCTCAGACTCGAAGCGAGGACTTCTCAACCCTTACGCAGCGCTTGCTACCAATAGACTGTTAGACCTAGAGGCAGTTGAACAACAGCTACAAACAACTCAACGGTCAACAAATCTAGTAATCTTAATTTTACCTACCTATTTCAGGGCTTGTGGGCCTCGCTATCTCGTATGCTTTGTCGATGACGTCGATGCTGAGCGGTGTTTTAAACGCGTTCACGGAAACGGAGCGAGAGATGATTGCCGTGGAGAGAGTAGGCGAATATATTCGAGAGGTAGGTATACTTTTTGGATAAGTTTTCAAAAAGCTGATTGATTGTCTTACCACAAAAATTGCATTTCAGGTTGAATCGGAAAAAATAGCAGGAGACTCCCCACCGTACGGATGGCCTTCGCAAGGTGTAATAGAATTCAAAGATGTGTCACTCAAATACAGGTAAAAATTGACATAATGTATTATTATACCTACTTTTTATTGATATTCAACTTCCATGATATTTCATAACGAACCTCATAGTATTTTTGTATCATATTATTTTGTAATTTTTGGTGAGTCGGGTTTCTGAAGGCGGTTCTTTTTTAAAAGTTTTTTTTTTATATTTTCAGTGGTCGCGAGAACGGCTCGCTCGCACTATGCTCGGTGTCGTTCTCGAGCTGGCCGAGCGAGAAGCTAGCGGTGGTGGGGCGCACGGGCGCGGGCAAGAGCTCGCTGCTGCAGGCGCTGCTGCGGCTCGTGCCGCTCGCGCACGGGCAGATCCTCATCGATGGAGTCGACATCTCCAAGCTCAATTTACATGCTCTTAGGTAATTTACGCAAAATTGTGATATTTTTAATAATATAGGCAATTTTTTTTTCTGAATTGACTATGGAGTTAACGATTGGAGTAGGTACGTTGTCATCGTCATCGAACTTGCGGGAGAGCGGATGGCTCTCACCCCTCTATACTCACTCCAATATATTAGGCAACAGAATTGCTGGAAAGATATAATAAACAAGTTTTAAAAAATATTTTGATGTATTTCTCAAAAGATGTGCTTTTGAATTATATTATTTTCAAATTCATCTATCGTCATTAAAAAAAATTATGCCTATCCATACATAATGTACGTTCCTGCAGGTCGCGCTTAGGTGTAATCCCGCAGGAGCCGTTCATATTCTCGGGCAGCATCCGCGAGAACGTGGACCCGCTCCAGCTGTACCAGGACCCGGAGGTGTGGCGCGCGCTGGAGCTGTGCGGCGCGCGCGCGCTGGTGGCGGCGCGCGGGGGGCTGGGCGCGCGCGCGGCGGGCCTGTCGCGCGGGCACGCGCAGCTGCTGTGCCTGGCGCGCGCGCTGCTGCAGCGGGCTAAGGTGACGACATACTTTTATTTTGACATACGATGATGGCTCGGAGTAGCCTCGCCATCATCACCGGACTTGCGGGGGAGCGGACGCATACACCTCGCCCCGGACACGTTTGGCTTTAGCTTTTCATACGTAGCCAGTTGCGTGTAGTGTGTATTTGCAAATTTTGGATACCACTTGTACATTTATTCGACACTTCAAGGAATACATTGTGAAGAAACCTGCACACCGCAAGAAATTCAAAGGCGTCACACTTGGCCACGATGGTCGACTAAAGACTGACCGCCCGTGTTTAGGTTGCCTTTCGATGTCCGACTTGTTTGTAAACCGATTTTTCTTCCTATGATTTTGTTTGATATTATATTCGACCGTTTTTTTGCAAGCCGTGCGCGCTCCAAGGAAGTGGCGATATTCCAAAAATTTTGTCTTTTCAAAAAATAGGTCACCTATTTTCGGACGTGGGCGGGCAGCCTTATAGCAAACTCGAACCCCTCGTTACAGACGTGTATGACCCAAATTAAAAAGAAAACACAATCGACCCATTCCAGATCGTCCTAGTGGACGAGGCGACGGCGAACCTCGACCAGGAGACGGAGCGCACGATCCTGGACACGATCCACTGCTCGTTCGGCGGCTCCACGGTGGTGTACGTGGCGCACCGCGCGGCCGGCGTGGTGCAGTGCGCGCGCGCGCTGGTGCTGGGCGGCGGCCGCGTGCAAGAGCTGCGCGCGCCCGACCAGGCGCTCGCCGACCCGCAGTCGCATCTCTACGCGCTCGTCTATGCGCACTGAACCCGCTTCATAGGTAGGCGTTGAGTGCGCTCAGTTGATAAGCGTCGTCATCGTGTGCAGAAGCGCTAGCGGCATTTGTCTTCTCCGCCTCCCATCTCTACGTGCTCGTCTATGCGCACTGATAGGTAGGTAGGTAGGTGTTGATGAGCGCGCCCCGTTGATAAGCGTCGCCACTGCGCCGCCTATATGTAGATACTAGCGGCCCGACCCGGCTTTGCACGGGGGGACTTAAGATTTTTTACATAGTTTTACGTTTTATTATTAAATTATTAACTTCGAAGTCCCGTTGCCAAAATGACATAACTTTGGAGCAAACATCTAAATCATTAAAACGATTGTTATGGGTAAACTATAAAAGGTAGACATAGGCTCTCGCGGACTTTTTTAAAGATAATGTTAAGATGGACAATTCATCCATAGAGCATTTTTGTATAACTTTAACTATATGCTCAGCGCACGCCACGAAAGGCCTCAGAAACGATACTTTTCCCCCGTTTTTGAAACATTTTCGGTTACTGCTCCTCAACTATAGAACATAACGTGATATTATATAGCCTATGTTACTTCTGAATAATGCAGCTTTCTAATGGTGAAAAAATTATTGCAATCGGTCCAGTCGTTTTTGAGTTTATTCATTACAAACATACAAAAATACAAATCTTTCCTCTTTATAATATTAGTGTAGATTGAGGCGACGCGGTGGCGGCATCGTTTGTCATCCCGTCCTTATGAAGAATACCCCGCCTCGCACCTGAGCCCGGCCAGATAGCAGGTGTTGATAACGACATTTGTCTTCCCCCCATAATTAAGAAGAATTAGCTCTCCTGTGAAGATGAATTGAGTTAATACAAAACTACTTTAGTCACGTGTCCTTATACCTTTACAGGATGTCACGAATACCAGTAAATTTCCAAAGTGCTCTTAAGTCTCCCGACTGTAAGTATTGCTCTTTATTTTGACATGCAAAAAATAATTTACTGGAACGGACGCTACAGAGAGACTTCGCGAGAGCATTATTGACGACGATATTATATCATGTTAAAATATTTTATTGATTTTGAACCTTAACTCTGAGCGATTAAAGTTCAAAACAATGTGGTCTGTATCAAACCAATGTTGAACTAAGGGTTGACATTCCTTGATCCTCATTTTGTGAAACATAACTTGAGTATGATCTTATGAGTCAAAAGATATTTATTATATGAGAATTTAGTATAGTTTATTTTTTATTAAACAAGCTATGTAATTATGTTGTGTCTTGTGTGCCTAATTGAAATTTAATGAACTGTAGTCTCATGCTGGTTTAAAAGTTTTATGAACTAGATATAAGGCTTTTTATAGTGATTTATTCTAAAATATGTAATTTTCATCCTACCTAAAATTACCGTATGTTGCCGTATCTTGTGCCAGCAACACTATATAATATTTTTAAGCCAATGTACAAAGCCAAATTGTCGTCACCGACCACTCGGTCCTACAGAAAGAAACTGAAAGTACTTATGAAATTAAAAAAAAAAAAGTGTCATTAATCAGTTTTCGTAAGTTCAGCTTTAGAACTATTATTTACTAGAAAGAGTCTTATGTAAGTAATACTAACATTTATTAAGAGTGACATTTCCTTGTCATTTGAGAGACTGAAAATTGTCATGTGATAATGAATGCTAATGCTTATTACTTAAGTTATTTTTCAGACGTGTATGATAGGTAAATAATGTGATGATGAAGTGCGATATATGGACGGAAACTTTTATTGCGAAACCATTTTATAGATATAGAGTAATATGAATAATAAAAAGACTTCCATGCTTGTTTTTTTGTTTGTCCTACATACAAATGGAAAGAAATAATAACTTTTATTACATAACATTTATTGTCTGAATTACAGAACTCATTAAGCCATTTTATTTATACGACAGAAGTTCTAAGTACCTAGTATATTTATTTTATTTATATTACGCGCAAAATGGTCGGCTTGAGATTGGAACGAACTTCCGTCTTATTTGCGCGTATGTAGTTACATAGATAATTTTGAAATACCTACTTCCTATTAATCACTATTATTATTTATTTAAATAAATTTAGAAGTTTATTTGAAATAAAAAAAATTATATCTAGGTAGGCACATACAAATTCGGTAAAATATATTCATATAATTCATTAATGACAAAGAAAATACTGAGTCAATTTATTTTATAGTTTAGTATAGCCCATTATAAATATGTAAAATATTTAAATAAAAATCAGATGTATTATATTTTTATATAAATTAAAATAGGTTACATTTTGTGATACATAGCTATGCTCTATTATGAAGTAATGTAATAAAAACAAAATAAGTATTTTTCTGTTATTTTATTATAACATTTCACATGTTCCTCTCCTCTGGCTTTTTATATGGATAATCGATGTAATCAAAAATATCCTCTTCAGATGATATTGGTACTGGTTCTCCTAAAATCCCTGAAAATGAATAAAATGCTTAGAATAACAGTCAAACTATTAATTATCTATAGATGTTGCTCTATGATAATATGTGTTATTATAGGTATTGTATGGTACAGTAAAGGTTACAGTCATATTAATGTGTGTTAAGAAGTATTTAGGCTTAAACATTAAACATAGTAGTTTTACTTTAGTACCTGTAACTCCTACTGGTCTCAAAGAATACTCGTTCAATGTAAAGCCTTTGTCCAGCGCATGAGCTCGCATGGTCTTATTGAACACGTCACTTCCGGTGAAGTAGAGCACGGCGCAGTAGAACTGATCCTGAGGTACCAGGCGGATGTCCAGGCGGCGAGAGGGCAAGTCACGTGACAACCGGCATACTCCCTGCGATCAAATGATTGATCAGTTTTGACATTGTCGTTAGTGTCGATGGCCGAGTGGTTTAGGTCGTTGCTTGCCATGCGAGAGGTGCCATGCCAGTTAGAACCCCGCCACGTACCACACTGTTTTCAAATTTGAAATTTATAATATATAGACACGATAATTCGACGATTTAACGGTGAAGGAAAACATCGTGAGAAAACCTGCACAGCTACAACTATGAAGACATTCTAAGGTTGTGTAGGCGCAAACCCGCACTTGGTACTACTACTACGGGACGTTAATAGGCTTATGATGATATTGTAGGGAACCTGTTGTACCTTGGACAATTGTAATTTTTCGTAAACTTCGCGCTTTAGAAAAATATTGTATATGGCAGTCGAAGCCTGCTTTGATAAGACTCACGTGAAGTTAGTTGTGATTCGCCGGCGCCGCGTCAATGCAGTTAAAAAAGGAAATTTATTATTTTTTGCCTTTAAAATTCGTTTTTTGGAATTTACTTATGGCCTCTTAATTTGTCACGATATGTATTTATAAAATATCTTTTACTTCCGATATAATCTCAGTTTATTAAGGTTTTAGACAGTATAGTTGTCAGGACCCAACCTCAATTAAAAGTGTGTTTAAACAAGATGTAACTAAAAATTGTAATGACGTTGTACCTTGGCCCCCCAACTGAGTATGTACCTTGGACATAGATAATAGATAGATAATTTTTATATAGATAATATAACCTTATAAAAACATATTTTTTATTACATTTTTATTCTATTTATATAAGGCAAAAAATAAATATTTAAATATGTAAACATTTGTTATGTTATTGTCACAAAATAAAGAGACAAGAGACTATTAATTAAGATAACTGTTAATTAGCTATTTACATTAATTTTTTTGTTGATTACAGGTATAAGCATTATTGTTGTACTTACCTATATTAAAAATAAAACTCCCTTCTGCAATTGCTAGTGTTTATCTTCATTCTACCCTGGAATGTCCAAAGTACAACTGGAACGGTCCAAGGTACATCAGGTCTGTTGTACCTTGGACAGTTTTCCCTTTTTTTTTCAAGTTGCTTTTGTTTCCAGCTTTACCGAAAATCCTCATATTTTATGAATTTATTATATAGTTGAGTAACTGATCTTTCCATTATTTCATATTTGACGGATCTTATTCTTACCATATATTTTTAAAAAATAAAAATATAAAAAACTGGCCTAGGTACAACAGGTTCCCCTACTAGCTACGAGGATAGCTACCCGGACGGCCGCTTGCTTGTTGTGCTTGTTGAACAGGTTTGAGCTATTTACCCGACTGTGCACTGTGCGCAAAATGTAATACGTCAGCATACAAACAATTTCCTTACCATGAATTTAGTGTCGCCCATAGAAATAGTATCTGTAATCAAATCTGTATATAAAGTATCCACTATCTTTTTGAGTAAAGAATCAGTTTGTTTCCTTTTTCCTTGCTGTACTGAGACGGAGGTACTTGTTACTAAAACATCGATATCACCGCTTTGTGCTCTGCCTCGTCTGGAAAATGTGAAATGAAATAATAATTTAAAATTTTCTGCTTATTTTTAATTTAATGACTTAATTAATCATCATCAGCCAATAATACCTACATTCGCGTACTATGGTTAAGGAAATACCATTAAATTTTATTTAAAGGTAAGTACCATTATAGGCATTATAAGAATTTAATACGGATTTTACCGGAGAACGGAACCCTAAGCGCCAATGCTGCATTATTTATACTCGGGTACGATTTCATACAATTCTCCACGACGACAGGCGATACGACAGGTAAATTTTAACGCGTGCGTGACGCAGCGTTTGGCTCTGTATGATTAGGTAAATAGGCTTAATACATTTGGTAAGTACCTACCTGTAACTGCCACATATAGTTGTCGTCGAATGAGAGTCTAAATCAGAGATAGCCTTTATCAATTTAGTTTCAATTTTCTCTATTTCATCTCTTGGTATTTTCTTTTCGAAATCTTCAAAATACCTACAATAAATGTATAATATTTAATTTTAGTAATCACGACAATTAAAAAAAAATACTAAGTACTTAATAAGAACTATTTATTTTTATTTTTTGTTTTTAATGCTATTAAAGCTCAATGTAAATTTGAAATTTGTAAAGATGTTTGCGGTCCGATAGTGTTTGATCACTACCGATGGTGGCGCCACCCGTGGCTAACGGGTAAAAGGGGATGGAAAAAAGCGCATTGGTGACTCAACGCCTGGATAGCTCAGAGGAAAGAGCATCCGATGCGATATCGGAAGGTCCGGTGGTTCAAGTCCCCGTTCAGGCGGGGTCATGAATGCAATTTTTTTCAAGGACTAGGTATTTATTCAAAAGCCCAAATTCAATGAATAATAAACTATTCATTTACATACTTCATGATAATATTACCTACTTACTTTAGACCAATAAGCTGATGGTGATTTAGCTTATCTTCATTTTTTCGCAGATCTTCTATTGTTTTGATACCACCTCTAACCAGGTCGGCCGCTTTTACAGGCCCAATACCAGACACTCGAGTTAATAAACTAATCGCTTGAGCATCCTCATCTTGGTGAATATTTTCTAGTTTCCTTAATTTTCCTGTTGCCAGAAACTCGTCGATCTTTTTTGCAATTTTATCTCCTATACCATTTAGTTTCCTTGCTTCTTCTCCAGACTCAATCCTCTTAGGATGAGCGGCCAGTACACTGGCGGCTTTTCTGTACGCATTATACTTATGTATATTTCGGCTTACATTTTTCTCGTAGTCGGCGAGTTCCATCAAAAAGTCACAAAAGTCTGCATTTGAATTATCGCTGCAAGAGGGATTTTTGCGCTTACTCATCTGTAATGTAGATAAGAGCATTAGTAGGAAACTTAATCACCTACGTATTTGAACCTAACTTCCATACACGGAATCGCTAAATAGTTTATAAGTATGCAACATTGTAGAATCATCCAATTATAAACGGACAGCTGAATTAGATTCAATATTATCATCTGATTTTACATACTTAGAAACAAACATAAGTTTTACCTATCTAGTTAAGAAGGGCATACATTTGTTTATTTTTTTTTGCATTAAAAATGCCGTGTCTTAAATACCTATATAAAAAACAGGCCGTTTCTAGCTTAGCTACGTATTGTGATACATAAATTAAATCCAAAATTCCAGACGCAATGTTAGTTTTTTTGTGTAATACTTAGGTGATTATACGCAAATATTGTTTGTCAATATAACATGCGATTAGAAAATGGACAAATCCAGAAGCTTGGGGAAGCAAATACCTAAGAGATCAGAGATCATTATTATAAGAAACACATCGCGTAAAAAGAGACTTAGTTTTCCAAAATTATTATTGGTTCAAATCTATGTTCAGCTCAAGTTTTCTGAAGAAATTAGAAAGTTAATTTAACTTAAGATAATACCAGGATTTGGGACATAAGCCAGTGTGTTTTATTTACACATCGATGGTGAGATGAGTGAGAACTCTTGGATATAACCTGTGGATGCAATTAAAACAATGTCACAGACGT
Source organism: Maruca vitrata (assembly GCA_039566165.1). Taxonomy (NCBI): domain Eukaryota; kingdom Metazoa; phylum Arthropoda; class Insecta; order Lepidoptera; family Crambidae; genus Maruca; species Maruca vitrata. The sequence continues at coordinate 10,210,776 of CM076914.1, read as the reverse complement.
CACATCATTAGAGATGTAACGCTGTGATACTTTTTTTCATGAGTTAACTGAATAACTCAAGTGAAGTAAATAAACTTTGCGTTATGTAAGAAGCATTTTAAGATTTCTTGACAGTTTAACTGACTTATTTTAATATTCATAATCATATTTAAATCTGTTCGCATTCATAAAGAGAAAATAGGAAATATTTGTTAATTGTGTACCTTTGCAGCTCTGTAAATCCAACGCCGTGAAATGCGTTAACTCAACGAGTTGAATCAGCGCATACCTTTGCCCATCTCTATACGTCACTTTGAGGTTCAAATTTTGAGGTTGTTGGTTTATTTATATTTTCAAAACTGTGTAATTCGCGTAAAATATGTTGTATTGTTTCATCCCAATTTACTGTGTAAAACGTTATAAAAAGTCTAAGTTTAGTACCTGTGATGCTGATAACCGTGCGGCAAAAAGAAAGTTGTCCTAATAATGGATAGCGTAACAGATAAATTGTTTGAATGTTTTGGACACAAAAAATTTAAAAGTGAACTTCAAGAACGAGCAGTGAGAGCGATAGCCAGAGGTATAGTCAATAATTATTATGTATCTAAATAATTATTACACACTAAAAGTGTCTTGGCACGCAAATTTATAAAACGACTAAATAAAATACACCTGTAAGGTTATGTCATTCTATGAATGCAACCAGTTTATTATTTGTTCGGGTTATAACAGTACTACCAAAATAATAACAAAAAAGTGCGTTCCGTGGTACACATTATTGTAATCTAATACTTCATTAAATTTACATTTGTGATCAAAATGTCTTCCGTAAGACTAGTTTATTGACTTCAATAGTCTCACCTCAAATAAGTTTATAGTAGTAATTTCCTTGACAGTTGAATATTAATTTGGATATCTATCTTTCTTATCAGAGGATCTGATACCTCTGAATATTTGTTTTGAAAATGGACTGTTCAACCCTTTGATATAATTTTAATATTGTTTGATTATTTGTTATAGGATAAGCTATATTTGTGAATTTAGACATAACTATAATATTGTAAGACAGAAATAGGAGTCAATATGAGTCAAGACACAAGAATAATGATTTCTATTCATACAATTTTCTTTTCAGGTGTCCACGATGTGTATGTCTCAATGCCCACAGGCTCGGGCAAGTCCCTATGCTTCCAGCTCCCGGCTATGCTGCAAGACAACAAGGTGGCGATTGTCTTCTCGCCGCTACTTGCCCTCATCAAAGATCAAATTGATCATTTGACCAGATTGAAAATTACAGCAGAATCAATAAATTCAAAAATGACTGTTAAAGACAGAGAAAGAGTAATGAATGATTTAAGAAGTATGAAGCCCAACACAAGGTTCTTGTATATAACTCCTGAACAGGCAGCAACAGGAACATTTAAATCTCTTTTGGAACATCTAGTCAAATATAAAAAGGTTTCCTACATTGTGGTAGATGAAGCTCACTGTGTTAGTGAGTGGGGTCATGATTTTCGACCTGATTATTTAAAATTGGGAGAACTCAGAGAAAAGTATAAAAGTATACCATGGGTGGCGCTCACTGCTACCGCTAGTGTGGAGGTTTCCAGAGACATTCTTGAAAACCTTAAACTGTTGCAGCCTGTAGCAAAATATAAAACACCAAGTTTTAGAAAAAACTTATTTTATGACATTGTCTATCAAAATTGTATACCAGATGAAATAGGACATTTGTTGGAATTTTTAAAGAAAAGTCTAAGTGGAGATGAAAATGCCAAGCCGGTGAGTAAATCTGCATTTGAATAAATCAAGAAAATCAGGTAAAGCTCTTAGTATTACATAATTTTCACCTAAAATTCATATTCCTATTTCAGAAGGACAAAAATGTGGTTATTGTGTACTGTAGAACACGTGATCAAACAGAAGAGTTGGCCAATATGCTCACAAAAAGGGGTTTGACCTCTAAAGCATACAATGGCGGTGAGTAATCTTTTAGTCATGTCTGAAAACTCTTTGTTTGTAATTGTTTTGTAAATTGACTATTATTTATTATATTAACAATGCAGAGAATTAAAATACCAAATACTATTTTTTTCTTGTAATGTCATACAATAAACTGAGAAATACTCCTACTACTATACCCCTATTTCTGATCAGACTCCTTTTCTGAAACTATTCTGTCTCTTAACCTAAGCATTTGAAAGTGATAGCACAGATTTGATTAAATTGAACATCAGATAGCTGTTGAATAGAGAGGCAAAAGGAAATATTGGGTACTGTATATCTACAGTACAGACCTTAACCATCTCAAATTAGGTCCAAAAACAAATCAGAAATTATACTGATGTATAATAAGTGAGTGCAATATACTATATAATAAACCATACTGGGGTCTAAATTAGTAGCGCTAGGATGCAGTTAAATCGGAGCTGCACCCTAGCCTCTCAAAATCGTTTGTAGTTGGTAAGACCTGGTTAAAAAAGTCTTAGGAACTTTCACACTCGAGGACCAATTGAAAAAAAAATGGAATTGTTGATGGCCGAGTGGTTAAGGTCGTTGTTTGCCATGCGAGAGGTCGCCAGTTCAAAGCCCGCCACGTACCACTGTGTTTTTCAAATTTGAAATTAATATGTACGATTATTCGACGCTTTAACGGTGATTGAAAACATCATAAGAAAAACTGGACCACACCTACGAAGAAATTCTTAGGTTCTTATTCTTAGTCAACCAACCTGCACATGGCCAGCGTGGTTGACTAAGGCCTTATGGCCCTAGTTTAGGGTAGGCCCGTGCCAGCAGTGGGGACGTATATGGGCTGATGATGATACAGCATTGTGTGAACGTTCCTTCTGACGGTAGGCATGAAGTCGTCGGAGAGGATAGCGGTGCAGGAGCAGTGGTCGAGCGGCGAGTGCCCGTGCATCTGCGCCACGGTGTCGTTCGGCATGGGCGTCGACAAGGCCAGCGTGCGCGCCGTCGCGCACTGGGGACTCGCGCAGAACGTGGCCGCTTACTACCAGGTACGAGTTTGCATTTTTTTTTTCGACCACATACGTATATGCAGCGTGACGGCCGTAGTTATAGGGAGGGGGAGAATTGTGATTTCAAGAATCACAGTGTCATAAAAATACCAAAACTTAGATAAAATTTAAAGCAAGCGAGGCGTGTTGCAAATAACTTTAGAAGCAGTTTTCATAAGGTCTATTAGTTGCTTGTTGCTTTTAACCAAATTGATGTCTCTGTAATTGTTTTTTTAATATGCAATAAAGAGTCTATCTCTATCTTTATTGTTTTCTAATTGCGGCTAGATATGAACATTCTGGCGTGTTTTTATTCTAGGAATCCGGCAGGGCCGGACGAGATGGCAAACCGGCGTTTTGCCGCATCTACTACTGTCATAGTGAGCGAAACGCCGTAGACTTTTTGCTCAAAACCGAGTTGGGACGTGCGAAGACTGATGAGCAGAAAAAGCGATGCAAGAACAACTACAAAAGCTTTGAAGTCATGGTCAAATACTGCGAAACTGTCCAGTATGTATAAACATCATTAATATGTTATACGACATAAGGATTCTTATTCTAAATTAAAAATTTTCAGTATTTTAATTTCATTTGAGAGATAAGGATTTGTGAAAGACCGATAATCTGGGTATATATCTGATAATAATTGTTTGTATTTAGAACTCTGCATGTGTCGCAGGTGCCGGCACAAGACGTTCGCGTCGTACTTCGGCGAGGAGCCGCCGGCGTGCGGCGCGCGCTGCGACCGTGCGCGGACGAGCGCGGCGTGCGGCGCGCGCTGGAGCAGCACCAGCGCCGCGCCATGAGCGCGCGGCTCGAGCGCGCCGGCTTCGTCGCGCACGAGGACCCCAGCGGGCTGTACGGCGAGGGCCGCTACGGGCAGAAGAGGTAACCTACATCATACACGAGCTGCGACCGTGCGCGGACGAGCGCGGCGTGCGGCGCGCGCTGGAGCAGCACCAGCGCGCGGCGTGTGAGACTTTTTAGAGATTAATATTTATTGAGATTGGAGATTATTGTGTTGACTTGAATCCTTAAAACCTAAGACCAAACTCAACATTGCATGAAAAATAAACATAACTTTCAAATAGAAACCGTATGTAAAAAAAGGTAATTTTATTTGAATATCAATACTTTTAGAGAGGCGGAATCCTATTATGAAGATCGCAGTGATGAATCCGACGGAGAGGATAGCAGACGCCGCGTGGCAGACGAGACGAAATCTCTCATCATGCAAGAGTTCGCCAACCGGAAAAAAAGTATCCTTGGAGACAAAAAGAAAAAAGACGATACAGAGTCAGCCAAATTTTCTAAATGTAAAGCAGCAGACAGTACATGCAAAAAGGTAATGACGACATAATAACACATTATTTTTTAATATCCATTTACCTTTCACATTTAATCCAATGTAAGATAAAAAAACCACTAAAATTTTCTAAAATTATTGAACAATATGCACTGTGTAAGTAGTGACGGGCCAATCCCAGAGTATTTTGGGTAGAATCGGTATTTTGAACCAGTGGTAGAATCATATATTCAATGCATACTGCTATGTCTTATAGTAGGTAATACGGATCTCACTGAGTTTTTTAAAAGAAACGCCTCGTCCTTAACATTTTCCTACATTATCCGACCTCATTTGAAACTACTTCCCGCTGCCTACTCGGCTACTCTAGACCATACTAGAAATGCCATATAACTGACAGGTGAACGGTCTAACGGTGGCCGGGCGGGAGAGCTACCTGTCCCTGCTGACGGACGCGCTCTACAACAACTACAGCAGCACGAAGGCCGGGGATCCCCCCGCGCGCGCGCTGAGCCGCGCCGACGTGGAGCAGTGCGCCGTCGACATGGAGTACGACGCCTTCTCCGGAAGCACCGTCATCAGCCTCTACAGGAGAGCTCTGTCCAAACTGGTGAGTATGTAATTAAGATAGATAAAAAATTATTCGCCTTAAATGTGGTACAAAAGGTCTTATAAATATTGGTAAACATGGATCCATACATTTAAAAAGAATTTTACTTACTTACCTACTAGGTTGGCGCAGCGACCCAAAATGAGTCTTGGCCTCCGATATTAAGCTCCTCCACCTAGGCCGGTCCTGCGCCACTTCCCGCCAGTCGACCACACGGAGTTCGCGAAGATCCTTCACAACTTCGTCCTCCCAGCGGTACCTGGGACGTCCAACTGGCCGCCGACCTGTGGGACGTCCCATGTACGCTCGATTCACAGCACGATCTGAACTCATCCTCTCTAGATGACCGAACCAGCGAAGTCTATGAGCTTTTATCTCGCCTATGATGTTTGGCTCGTCCACCTGGTCTTGAAGCTCTATGTTCTTCCTCCGCCTCCATGTTCCGTCCTGCGTGCGCACTGGTCCCAGAATCCTCCGCCATATCCCTCTTTCCGCTACCAAGAGTTTGGACTCCTCCTTAAGGGTCAATGTCCAGGTCTCACAACCGTACATCAGGATCGGTCTAATCACTGATTTAAAAGAATCTGGCTTGTAAAATAGTAGACTTATTCAACCACTTATTTACTGTCCCAGTAATATGAATTGTCAATTAATTCATCTAATAACATGATTTTATTTTTTTATTTTCATGGGCTGTAGAAAACCTCAAAGTATTCTTTAACTTCGAGGTTGACCCCTTTTTTCACCTAATTTCACTGGGCTATTCGGAATCGGAAAAATGTATGTAATGTGGTATAATCATTTCAATAATGACTACAGCTCAAAGTATGATCTATAGTTTGCTGGAACTAATTTTAAGAAAGGTTACAAATTCGTAGTTCAAAAATAAGTATTTCACAGTGATCTAGAGATAGCTATTGTTGGACTTGCAACTGTCCAAATAGAGCAACCAGACAATTGATTTAATGATAGAATAGAAACTTATATTACTTGTAATGTGGATGTGATATAGGGAACACTGAGGCATAATTGTCAAACCCATAATGGTCACCGGGATTTCTATCGATTGTAGCGCTTTCAAAATGGCGTCTGGATAATGTGTTACCATGAAAGTAAGTGATGATTTCTGACGATACATTTTATTATTCACAGATATCGGCGGTAAAAGATTGTAAAGGGCATATGTATCCAACACTGAAAACCTTCGAGCCGAGAAAAAATAATACGCTTGGAGAATTTGTAAAGGAATATGAATCTAAGAAGAAGGAACAAAAACAGTATGGATTCATCACGGCGTCGCAACTAGAATCCGGTACGTTTTAGTATATTATGGTAATTTTCATAGGAGTTTTCATAAAACTTAATCTCAATATTAAGTTTTTAAACAAAATTCTAATCAACTGTATTTATATGTAATTTTTTTTTCTAACTGACATAAGATGATGGCTTTGAGTAGCCTCGTTATCGTTACCGGACTTTCGGAGGAGCAGCCCCTAATATTCTGTACATAGATTCCATTGAATATTGTATAATTCCTCTGTCAAATGGTCTCAGTTTCAAATCAATAGTTGTCGTTTTTAATCAGAATAAATTTCATTTTGCAGGAAATATCGGCAACAATGAATTTAAAACTCTTTCTAAAGCTGATAAAGATACCAAAAGGAAAGCCAATTCTTTCAAAAAAGATCCGATGACACAAACTAAATTACAAAATTTCTTCAAGAAAGCTTCGAATGCAAGTGAATCTCCTAGTTTAAGCGAATACGAAAGCGAAGATGATGGTAATCTTGTTATTGATGAAGATTCACGAGGAAAGTATGATGACACTACGTTAAAATTGGACGATACAGATAAAATGAACCCTCATAATAATACAACATTAAAATTAAGTGATCCTGAAGAAGATGAAGAGGGTAAAAATAACAATTCAAAAACTTTTGTCATAAATATTACTTTAAAAGGCATACCCAGTAAAGAAGCTCCTAAGGACAGAACAAAAGAGCGAGGGAGTAATATAGAAAAAACAACCACAGAAAAGTCACCACAGAAATCTAAACCAGTAGCAAAAAGAAAAATAAAAGCATTGTTTGGTGATTCTTCCGAGAGTGATCAAGAATGCGCAAAGCCAAAAGAGAAAAAACGCAAAGATGACAAAAAGAATAAGAGATCCAAGTCTCGTGAGAAAATAAGACCGAAAGGACTCAAGAAAAGTGCGTCCAGTAAAGAAAAGAACTCAAGCCTGAATGAATCTACATTCGGTAGCATTTCAGACGAGTCCGAAAAAGAATTGGTTATAGATGTGGAGCCTCAAAATAATACAATTCATTCTGATTTCCCCACTGCTACGACAAAGACAAATGACAGAAAATCTGATTCTATGGACAAGAATCAAAATAAAAAAAATACTCATGAAAATTCGTCTGAACTTGGGGACAAAAGTGATACGAAGGATAGCTCTATTGAATCACACAATTCATCGTTGTTAGACATGGAAGTAGATGATGTGGAGCTAAACAAAGCGCACAAGCTGAGTAAGGAGGCGGACAAAGTGTTATTATCGTTGAAGCAGTTCGCAGAACAAGCCCATGAGCCACCTGTTGTCGAGAAAGTCACCCCTGAAAAAGAACAGAAAACTAATCCTCCATCACAACCACAAGAAACATCACAATCCCCTACTAAACATAAGGAAAACATTAAATCTAAGGACAGTAGTTCTAAGCATAAAAGCTCATTAAGTTTAAAAAAATCTAAAGATAAACACAATAAACAAAGCAAAGAAAAACATGAACATGTAAAGAAAGTTAAGGTCGAAAAAGTTATAAAGAAAGAAGAAATAAAAGCGAAGAAAACAGAAAAAGTAGATGTGGCCGGACTTGTTGTAAAATTGTTAATGCCTTATTATAAGAATAAAAAGATTAGCACAAGGGATTTATTTAAGATAACTGCAAGACATATTGTACATCAATTACTGGCAATACAGATAACAGGTAAGTTTGAATGCATTTGTCTGAAGATTGAGTTACATATCAGGCGTATAGAAACAAACATGGTTACGTCCACAGTGCCAAAAATTTCAGAAAAGATAAACATGTTTTTTTTATTAATTATTTTCTATTTTTGTGTCAAGCATTATTTTATACATACAGAATATAATACTTAATGAAATTACAAGCTGTTTGTCAACCCGAATTTAGTAGTTTTGAGTAAAACCTTCAATTTAAGATGGACTTTCCCAGTATTGTTACCAAGTTTTGGACTTTACTAATTTTGTAACTAAACGGTTAGGACTTTCCTATCTTTGTTTCCAAATAGAGAGTGAAACAAGGTACAGGGTCGGATGCAGGCATTTACCTTTAGAAAACAAAAGTCAGCAATTGACATGCAATCAAGCTGTGGGTGGGTGTAAGTAATAAAAGTCAACTAAATTATAACAATTTGTATTTTTGTTCAATGTTTTTTTTATTTGTAACTTTCGCAAGGAAATGTTACGAGGAAACTTATGTTATCAAATTTATACTTTTGAACAATTCCTAAACATTTGCAAGAAAAAATTATAAAAACACATATGAAAGAAAATTATAAAAATCTGCATGGGAATGTTAATTATTTTTTTCAAGCTCCCAGCAGCGAACCAAAGGAAAGTAGAAAAATTATATAAAAATAATTAGTATGTATATTACCTACTTTAGTCCGACCCTGGAAGATACCTGTTTTTCTTAGCAATATTTTTCTTCCAATTATGTGGTTGTGCTGTCCGTTTTCTAGCTTAATTTTTGTTGACCCTGGTGGGGTGACTCTCCATCTCTTCAAATTAGCCCAAATCTTACACAAAAATATAGTATTTCCTATTTAAATTAATAAAATACGACAGGGCGAACTTAACGTAAACACATTACGACGCCAAGGGCGGCCATTATAGTTTTTATTCAAATGCAGCCTTCCTATTGGTCGTAATGGACTTTTCTCGATTTGGAACTCAATGCGCTGTGGACTTTACTGGGTTTGTTTCTGAAGTCAATTTTCAATGTGAAATTATAGTGGGAATTTACCAGAATTGATACTAAATGATTTATTGAGGTAAATACAGACACGGAAAAGATTGTTTTGCCATTTAAATGAAAATTTTGAAATTTTGTGGACTTTACCACCTTTGTTTCTATACGCCTGATATACATTTATTTAATAACTTTATTTAAGACTAAATAAATACATGAATATGTTTTTTTTTTCTTTTTGCAGAAGAAGCAGCTATTGACATGTTATTGAAGAAAGCTTTTAGCAAGGAAATAAAAATAGAGACCGAGAGTGATTTAGCTGTTAAATTAAATTTAAGCAATGATATTTAATGTAATTTATTGATTTTTATATTGTTCTATTTATTGTTTGGCACTTTTTAAATGCCTTTATTCTTGTACACAGTTTAAATAAATAACTATAAGTCATTATCCATTTTGTGAATCACACATGTTAAGATGTCCGTCATCCATCAAAATTAGTTAAATAACTCCTGTTTATACAATAAAGTAAAGTTTCAGGAAATAAATAAAACAAATCCAAACATAATTGTTCTGTATATTTATTTAAAGAAATATAATATAAAAATTATATTTTGGAAATAGATTCAATCTATACACACATTATAATACTCTAATAGAAATCTTAAGATCGATAGATAGTTCTATAGCTTTGCATAGCACCAAATCCTAGAACGCATTTAACGAACCGATTCAATCGTCTTATGTTTTAAATTAATAAATGGGCTAGGTTGTACACCTTATAAAATAGCTAGTTTTTTTTTTTCATTGAGCTATATTTTATAAACGACAGGCAAAATATCTTACCCACACACAATTCAGCCCTTATCTCGCTATACTTAGAAATAGATATATCTATCGAGGGCATGGGGGGGGGGGGGGGGATAGAAATCCGCGTACGAAAATCGTATCAGGATCAGCGCCCCGCTCTTAAAATAAAAAAGGTTCCCCTTGAGTCAGGTGAACTGCTTTGCCGAATACTTCGTTTGCATACATTAAGCTAGAAAAGACTAAAAGCAATTTAGTCTGATAGTTAGATTATTTAAAAATATTGTGCACGTATCTTTGATAACAAAAAGCCAAAAATACCCATATAGTGTCTCATATTTTCTATAAATTAACTTACGGTTTAAATAAAATTACATAATTTTGACCTTGTCGTCATTTCTATCAACCTTATGAACCATTTCCAAAACCCTGAGATAATCTCCCGTACAGGGATCAGTGGAGTGACATGCAGTTCCATTGTAATGTACATATTGTACTTGTAACTTGTCGGAATTAATGGAGAATGTTATTGTGGCTCAATTTCTCAATGGAATATTATATATTGACATGATGAATATATTTGTAACCAGAATTTATAATATTTAAAACATAGAAATAATTTTTTTTTACAATGTACTGTATGTTGTGGTGTGACGTCATATCACTACGTTAATTTTGTATGAAAAGTGCAAACGGTCAGAATTTTAAACACGTATAACATTTTCAATTTTGGTCGTATGTCGAAACGACTTACACACACATGTCGATTCAGATTATCAAATACTTCAAAGTTACCCAATTACCAAATCAAATAAAATAATTTAAAATGATGAACATTCTCCATGCTAAGGCAGAACCTGTCGATCACTTACGACGTGTGTGTTTGTTTGTTAATTCATGTTATTGTATGTGATCAATGAACGTTTTTCTTTCTTCTTCTCATTTAGGCCGTGTCTCGTAGTGAGGAATGTTAGTAGCGTGGGGTGTGTCACACGCGCAGGCGCTTGCGCGGCGGGGCGCGCGGCGAGCGCTCGGCGGCGCGTGGGCGGCGGCGCGGCGCGCGCGGCGTGTCGGGCTCGGGCGGCGCGGACGCGGTCACGAGGTTGCGCGCGTTCCCGAACGACGGCTGCACGCCGATCGTCTCCTGGAACTGCTGCACGCGCTCCACCAGCTCCTCGTCGTTCTCTATCAGCTCCTCGATCTGGAGAGTGATATTTGATAAATACATCGTCTTTTTTTTTCTTTTCCTAACTGACGTACGATGATAGCTTGGAGTAGCCTCGATGATACGGCGGGTACGGCGATAGCTACGCCACTGGTTTACGCACGAATGGAGAAACAAAGTAAGATTACGTCGAAACGTCGGATCTCTAAATAATGTTTAAAATACCAATACACGCGAGTTTAATCCGTAAAATTAGTTTTATTTCAAAAAGCAAGATTAGCTTAAAAAATCCATAACATCTCTAATCAGATTTATTTATTAATAGACTATTCTAACAGTGTTGCCAGTGGCCGATAGTCAAAAGTTACACGAGACAGATCAAAAAGTAACATTTTGTCAGAAAAGTAACATTGCCTTTTTTTTGTGGAAATTGGCAAAATAAGTTAATAATGGTATTTTTTTTAATGAAAATGAAATACATTCCTTGACTCTTCATTAAAAGTACAGTTTGGTTCACGAAAGATGACCAATGCGCAGAAAGCGATTTTTAGGTCCCTGTTGAGGTGCGGGGTAAGGGGCGGGCGGAATGCGTCAAGACTGGAGCGACGCTATTGGTGCGTGCGCGCCGCGTGATGGACTGCCGCTCAATCGCTATTCGTCGATTGCGGCATCGACACGCTGTCAGAGCAGTCAAGTGCAATTGAAAAGAAAAGTGTTTTGCTTTAAGATATTTGTTTCATATTTTTTGTGACTTGTTAAGTTTTCGTTGTTTTGTTAAGTTATCGTTGTTTTTGTTAAAGTTAATAAGTTAAATAAGTGTACCTACAATAATTACGAGTATATTAAGTATATTATAAGTTTAGGCAATTATTTGTACTATTTCAATTACAATAAAATATTTTTTTGTAATAAGTATTTTCTTCATGAATGCACATATGCGCATCGGCCGCCATTTGTGGTCAACTTCCATGAACCGACCTGTAAAAATTTGTAACAATTGTGTTGTTGATCGCATAATCGACTGTTGACGCTGAAAAGAAAAAAAGTAACAGTCAGTTAGGTATTTATATCTATGTAAAGTACTAATCCATTTATGAATGTCGTTCAATACCAACCTGCTTTGTCATCAATCAATACAAAAAACCGAACCGACCGAGCGAGCGAGCGTCGAAGGCGGTCGTCACATCCACAAACAAATCCGACGCTCGCACACGTAAGCGGGATGAAAGATTGAGAAATACACACGAGTGAGTGAATAAGTAGATTTGACAAACAATCGTATTGGTTGGTCAGTCCATGGTCAGTCTGGCCAACAACGCCATGTTGTTTTCTATCAAGCGTGCCAACATGACTTAAAATTATATTCATAAATGCGTTCCGATACACGATTTTGTTCAAAATTCTCAAAAGTAACATAAAAGTAACATTGAGTGTGGTGTAACATGGAAGTAACATTGGAGGGCCAAAAGTAACGTAAAATGTTACAAAAGTAACATTCTGGCAACGCTGTATTCTAATTATGAAGTCCTTTTTGACAGATGTCAATAGTTCAGTACTAGGGAAGTACCCTTAGAAATCGATATTCAGTGACAACGATTCTCGAAATGTAACAAATTTAAATCGAACTAACTTTCAAAAACTAAGGTTAATAAAAATTATCGAAAGAACAATTTTAGACATTCAAAACTTCCAAACTTATTTTGTGTCGAAAAAAGAAATACGCGATTGGATGTTAAGTATGATAATAATAAATAATGATAGTTAAGTTATTTAAAATTTACACTGAGTTTAAAGGATCATAACAGTTATAGGCTCGTGTCAAAGACTCGTAAATTAATGGCAGGCACTGAATGTTTGACACAGTTTGCTGCCAAGGAGTGTTTGCACCGAGTACCTATAGTTTCAACACTAAATTAATTATACGAATTGTATCGCGTAATGGAGTAACTCAACAGTTACTATGAGCATCAGATTAAAATAAAAACAAACATTTCATTTAAGTTTTTATATTTGATTTTATAGTTATTAATCATCACTGCTTGATTTATTAATTTATTTTGTTATTTAATCTTTTTGTGTAATATCAACATATCTGCTGTTTCAATTGAGGAAGCCATGAAAAGGTTGGATCCAGCTAAAGGGGCTGGACCCGACGGTATACCGGCTATATTTCTTCGCAATTGCGCATCAAGCCTCTCTTACCCTCTTCACATCATATTCGGTTCTTCCCTGTCTTCTGGCTTTTTCCCGCAACAGTGGAAGAAAGCCAACGTGGTACCAATTCCTAAGGTGAGTGACTCTAATGATGTCGGTAATTATAGACCAATTTCACTGCTTTCTGCTTTTTCCAAGCTCTTCGAATCACTGGTATGTCCGTACTTTACTTATATCTTTAAACCTATCCTTGTGCCTCAACAACACGGCTTTCGCCAAAATATGTCAACTGTTTCAAACCTTTCTTGTTTCATAGCTGATTTATCTCATGAGCTTGATCAGGGACGACAGGTAGACGCTGTATACACTGATATAAGCAAGGCTTTTGACAAGGTAAATCACTCAATACTAATCAACAAGTTACATTTGGCAGGTGTACATGGCTCTCTCCTAAGCTGGTGCCGCTCTTACCTCACTGAAAGATGTCTTAGGGTCGTCACTTCTGGGTATGAATCAAATCCTTTTTACGCTACATCAGGCGTTCCTCAAGGCTCTCATTTAGGACCAGTATTTTTTCTAGTATTTATTAACGATCTTGTAAAGGTTATTCATCACTCTGAATGTCTGTTATATGCAGATGATTTAAAAATTTACAAATCAATTCATAACCTTTATGACTCTTTATTGCTACAAGATGATCTCAATCGAAAAGCTACGTGGTCTTCAGTTAACAAATTGCCACTTAATCCAGACAAATGTAAGCATATTAAATTCACGAGGAAGCGTTGTCCTCTGACAACCGTTTACTCGATAAACTCTCAAACATTGGAAGAAGTTACGGTCATCCGTGATTTAGGGGTCATCTTGGACAGCAAACTTTCTTTTACTAATCATTTCGATCATATTATTTCAAAATCTTATAAAATTCTTGGTTTCATTTGGCGAAATTGTAAACATTTTAAAAATTCCATTGCTCTAAAAATTGTGTATTTCGCATTGGTACGCAGCACTTTAGAATATTGCTCGAGTATTTGGAACCCAAAATATAAGTGTCATAGTGATCGTTTGGAAAAGGTGCAGAAGAAGTTTTTATTTTTCCTGTGTTTGCATCAAGGCAAAAAATATGAGTTGGTCAGTTATGAGGATAGACTGAACTTTTTTAAGATCTCCTCACTACAAAACCGTCGATGGGTAGCTGATCAAGTATTGTTATTCAAAATATTAAATAACCTTATCGACTGTCCTAAATTGGTCAACCAAATAAATTTCAAAATTCCTCGGCCAAATTCTAGAATCATTAACTTCAAACCCTTTTCATTAAAAAAATGTAAGACTAATTTGGGCACTCATAGTGTTTTTTACAGAATGTGCAACGACTACAACAATGCTTGTACGTCTATTAATTTGTATGGCCCCACTTCGACAATGTTTAAAAAAATGTTATATTTAATTATTTCCTGATTGTGTGTGTATATTCTTTGTAGCAATAATTAATTGTTATTAACGTCGTTTTAATATTTATTTATTATTTATATATATCCTTTTTATTGTTTTTGTAGTTATGTAAATTTTCACATGCTGTTGCTATTGCTGCCAGATTGACTGTTTTTTTTGTGTACGCAAGTTGTGTTTGCCTGTAAGTGTTTTTTCACTAAATTTATAATTTTTAGGCTAATGTTGTTAATTTTATGTTGTGGTGATAAAAATGTTGGCAGACCTTATAAATAAATAAATAAATCAGTTTACATATTACCTGCAAAGGACTGCACTAATTATTACGTTTTATTGTAAAATGCATTAAAGTTATAAGCAGTCCCATTGCCGCTAGATTCATTTTCATTCGCGAATGATCGGTTTAACTAACCGAATATTTGAGGCACGTCACTAAGTTTAAAAGTAAAACATAAACCATAGTACGTAAACTGCATACGCGCAAAAAAATATTATTTTATTTTGAAGTTCAGATATAGAAACAATAGTTAGATCAAAAACAATAAGTTAATTTTGCTTGTATATTAATTGTAGGGTGTTTTTGCATAATTGTATATTTTTTAAATAACGATTTCCTACTAAACACAAAAAGTGATATTAAATTGGATTTATTTGAAACGTGCAGAGTTACGTTCTTCGAAATGTCAAAAAGGACTTCATTTATTTATTTATTTTTATTTATTTATTTATTAAATTGGACAGCCAGAGATATTTAGGTACATTAGAGAAAACATAAAATTAACATACAATAGTGACACATATAAAAACGTAAAAATCTATTGAAGGCAGCCACATCATGCTCAGAAAATTAGTACGGACGGATTAAGTAAACATTTACAAAATATAACTAAATTTTAAATTAACAAATTAAATTCGCTAACTCCTATAACAAATATGTATATATAATATATTTCAATAGAGATAAATATTTTAAATAATTAATTTGGAAAAAAGAGTATAACAAAAAGAAAGAAACAAAAAAAATACAAGTATTAGATTACACGAACACAAACACATACTACTTGAGATATACTACTCCTCTCTTAACAACTCATTGACTTTCGATTTGAACTGCTGGAGTGAGTCTTTGAAAATATCTACACTGTCGCTCAGCTTGTTATAAGCATCAGTCAGGCGGTACGCAGCAGAGTGGGTCTGGACGTTAGTGCGTGCGAATGGTTTACTAAAGAGTGGGACCGGGTTGCGTGGTAGTTTGCGAGGGACTCTTATGCTTAATTTACTAAGAAACTGCGGACAATCTATTACATTTCGAAATGTCTTGAATATAAACATCAGATCTAAAAGCTTTCGCCTAGTAAGGAGACTGTCCATTTTAAAGTGATGTAGTCGATCACAGTAGTTTCCAATTTTTTTACCTAGACCATTATGATAATATGAAAGGTGCCTTGTGAAGCGTCTTTGTATGCGTTCGATTCGTAGCTGATGAACATGGTACTGAGGAGACCACACCACGGAGCAGTACTCCAAAATACTTCTGACATAACTATTGTAAATTAATATCTTAGTAGAGGGTTTTTTTAGTACCTTCATAAATGGAATAGAGTATAGCGGCCGCCCGCGACTCCGCGTATTAATGGGTTTTAGTAGCAATGATGTATTCAAATAGGCAATAAAAAAGGCATGTAGGCCTTGTAAAATTTGTTATTTATTAGTGAAAGTTCTCCCATACTACATTTCAACCCCCGCCCCCCATGTTCATAAGTTCCGATGCCATATTGTTCCTGTGTTGATTGAGTCTGAATCTTTTCTATCTTTTCCTTGACTGTCGGGAGTTTTAGGTATTCATGCACTTCCGTGTTTCTTGTGAACCAAGGCGCCGTGCATAGGGTCTTGGATATTTTAATTTGAAAACGCTGGAGGATTTCTATATTTGAGTGACTCGCTGATCCCCAGAGTTGGATGCCATATGTCCAGATCGGCTTTAAAATGTTTTTGTAGATGAGAAGTTTATTTTCCAGACTAAGTATTGATTGTCTTCCTAGTAGCCAATACATTTCTCAAAATTTTTTATTTGCCTGATCTCTTTTAGCCTTTATATGATCACGCCAGGTGAGTCGCCTGTCGAGATGGGGGTTGAATTAAAAAAAAATAGCGCTGGTGTCTCTCCGGAGTGCCAGCTACCTCCATACCAAGTTTTATAAAAATCGACAAACACGTACAAATTCACCCATACTAATTTTCACCCTCCCAATGAACCACATGGGGGTTGAATTTAAAAAAAAAAAAGTAGCCTATATGTTATTCCAGAGTGCCAGCTACCATCATACCAAATTTCATGAAAATCGGTTCAGAAGTTTGAGCGTGAAAGAGTAACAAACATCCATACATCCATACTCACAAACTTTCACGTTTATAATATTAGTAAAGATTTACACCGCAGTAGACACGCGGCATTAAAACCGTAAACAGAGAGTAATAAAGTGGTAGATATCGATTCTACAAAATCCCTAATCCAATTAATTCGCGTATCCTTTTGGCTAATATTGAACTGTTTCTCCGTTTCGGCACCAGGCAGCTAAAGATAGATAATACAAATACAATAAGTACTCTAATAGTAGTAAAGCGTCACCTCGTGCCGGTAGTCGGTGAGCAGGTCGGTGGCGATGCGCACGAGGTAGGCGGCGACCTGCCCGCCGCGCGCGCGCAGCCGCCCGTACAGCCGCAGCACCGCCGGGACCAGCACCTCCGCCACGGTACGCTTCATTTTCTGCACACAACATAGGTACATCGTCAGTCCGACGGCCTCGATCCTACCCTGAACTGGGGCCAATCAGGTCATATACGTAATAACTGAACGGTCGGGATTCATTATTTGACAACTAATAAAAAATTTAATGGATCCCGACTGTTCAGTTGTTATGTTCTATCGAAGTGCTTGTTTTTTTCTGTCAGTTTATTTAAGCAGTCGGGTTGATACTTACATATTTACATACGCATGTACTTATGTATGGCGTGATGTATATCACGCCTTTTTCCCAAAGGGGTAGGCAGAGATCACTTCCAGCGATCCACTTTTCACCTCTGTGGGAAACGTGACGGGTTGTGGACCACGTCGCCACCACGTCGTCGGGTTGATTTGATTTTTTTATAAACTTATTTTTCCAATAACAAAATGTAATTAACACTTACGTGCGATACGATGTTCGTGGTGACACGCTCTTGTAAATCATCTATGTCTGCATCGCCTGTATTTTTTTCGGGTTTTTCTGCAAACATAAAAATATGTTATTATCATCTGCTGTTCCTCTCTAGAAGACTAGTTTTAAGTAGCAACCAGTTTAGCTTATTGTAAAAGCTAATCTTGCACCCACACGCATGTTATAGTACGTAGTAACACACTAAGTCTCTGCACATGCAGAGACGTGATGAGTCCAGTATTTCTCGTCACGCTGAAATTCCTAGCCCACACATTGCGCGACTAAGTCCAGATGGCGCGACTTTATTCGCGCGTATTGGAATCGCGCGATGGTGAGGTACTTGAGGTTCATATATTCTATCCACATACAGTCGCGCGATTTGCTAGTATGTCACCAGCGCGTGATATCTAAACGCGCGTGCAAAATGCAATGCAAAATTCGCCATCTGGACAGGGTCTAAGGACGTGGCCGCATTTGACGAACAGTGAGCGGCTCGTAGTTTGCAGCGTTTAATGGGAAAGTGCCCTAAGTACCCTGTACTAGTCGCCTGCTGTATCGCTCGGTACTCACTGGGCAGCTTCATGCGCGGGCCGCACAGCAGCGTGATGGTATCGAGCAGCGCGGGCGCCAGCTGTCGCCGTTGTCGTCGCACTCGTCGGCCGCGTGGCCGCATTTGATGAATAGTGAGCGGCTCGTAGTGCCCTAAGTACCCTGTACTGGTCGCCCGCAGTATACTCACTGGGCAGCTTCATGCGCGGGCCGCACAGCAGCGTGATGGTGTCGAGCAGCGCGGGCGCCAGCTGTCGCCGTTGTCGTCGCACTCGTCGGCCGCGTGGCCACATTTGATGAATAGTGGGCGGCTCGTAGTGCCCTAAGCACTCTGTACTGGTCGCCCGCAGTATACTCACTGGGCAGCTTCATGCGCGGGCCGCACAGCAGCGTGATGGTGTCGAGCAGCGCGGGCGCCAGCTGTCGCCGTTGTCGTCGCACTCGTCGGCCGCGTGGCCGCATTTGATGAATAGTGAGCGGCTCGTAGTGCCCTAAGCACCCTGTATCGGTCGCCCGCAGTATACTCACTGGGCAGCTTCATGCGCGGGCCGCACAGCAGCGTGATGGTGTCGAGCAGCGCGGCGCTGAGCGCGGGCGGCAGCTCGTCGTCGTGGTCGTCGCACACGTCGGCCGCGTGCGCCAGCACCTCGCGCGCGAGCCGGCACTGCACGTTCAGCTTCTGCACCAGCGACAGCCGCTGCAGCATCACGTCGTAGATCAGCTGGCGCGCGTCGAACGATATGCTCTCTGGGGGGAACACGTCGACGGTTAGGTGCAGAGCCGGATTAAGAGCTCTCGCTCGCGTCTTTAGAGTGCGCCGTAGGCAAGTATTGCGTTACACAGACGCGGGGCGCGGGCTTATATAAATTTTACCTACGTATATCGTGGGTTTTGAATTTTGTATGTACCCGCACCCGCGTTCGGATTAGCCTTTATTGGTAATCCTGCAATATGTAGTACACCCTAGTTTCAGTAAAAAAATACAATTTAATAGATTTCTTATAGACGAACAAAATCTTGAACTACATTTTTTTTCGATTACAGATAGGTACTATTCCGCCCGCGCGTCCCTTTGTCCGTGTCCAATTGTCTTAAAGAATCATCCACAGCCGGTGAGGTAACTGCTATTGTGTAAGGATGGGACCGGGAGTCAAATAAAAGATGTATTCGCGGGTGATAGTATATTGTAACTCACTAATTATAGACTTACGTTCTACTTTTATATTACTAAACCTACCTATGTGTGGGGAGGTGTGTCACACCACTACACCACCCCCCTTATTTTAGAAAAAAAAAAAAGAAATTAACAATTTTGTTTTTTTTTTAAATTAGAAAAAAAAATCACATTAATTTCGCAAAGTGTAAAATTCAATCTAATAAATCGTTAAACCAAAATTTTATTTAATTTTTCATTTATCAAAAAAAACATTATAAAAACTGGACATAATATTATTTACTTAAACATAAACATTGCGTATTTGCTAGGTTGTAGACGAGTCATACATGGTAAAATTTAATAACAATTTACATTATTTATTTCAATACAAAACATTATATTAAAATTTAAAAACAAATATTTTCTATCAAAATATCTGCTATCCTGAATCTGTATCTTGTATATATCCTGGTATTCCTGGTGTCATGTCATTTTCTTCATTAGTATAAATTTACATCACAATTTTAATTCAAGGTAACTATAAAAACATACATAAAAACATTATCAATCGAGTTAAAAAAAAAAATTTTTGCTAAAATCATACCTTCTTATAAAAAACAATGTGTGAATATGAAAACAAATCATTATTTTAAATAACAAAACAAGAACATTTTATTCATTTCCCTTCCATAATAACCTTTCATTTCATTCAAAAAAAATCTTTGTCCCTTTCTCTAAGGTAATGTCAAATCCATTAGTCACCTCTACATTCTACTATAAAAATCAAAATCATTGGTCACACACATGACTCACATTTCGTATATCATTTAAATTATCCCTTTGGGTACCTCGCGCCATTTGGTCGCATTTATTCTCATATTATTTATTTATTAATACATCACTTTCTGTCGACATTTCATTTATATTATTTATCATCATTATTCATTTTCTTCATTATTATATTTATTCATCATTATAATATTCTTCTTCACATTATACATTTCATATTTTCTTATTCTCAATATACAGGGTCATAATTTGTCCAACAATTCACACTGAGAGAGCTCGTCTACACTATGTTCAAATATGAAGGATTAATGCCCTTAAGTATCATTTACTTGATACATTTCATAATAACTACGGCTCTATATTTTAAGATTCTACACATCTCCAACCGTCTTCACAGAGAACGACCAGTTACACCATGATCAGAGGAAGGATTTGAGGCCGAGTTTAATACCTAACCTAACGTCAATCCGGTATAATCGTCAATATCATTATTTATTTTGACATTAAGTCAACCTTCCTTCAACTTGCTATAACAGTATCAAACAATCCTAGAATGCTTTATTATAAATGCTTGCATACTTTTGGGTGATCAATCCAATGCATACAAAACATAAATAACTAAAGTACTCTCACTTTCATAAAACTTTCTGAAATCCAAACCATACCTAACACAAAACATTTACTATCCTT
Organism: Maruca vitrata; assembly: GCA_039566165.1. Classification (NCBI taxonomy): domain Eukaryota; kingdom Metazoa; phylum Arthropoda; class Insecta; order Lepidoptera; family Crambidae; genus Maruca; species Maruca vitrata. The sequence continues at coordinate 10,189,907 of CM076914.1, read as the reverse complement.
CCAAATATTCAATCTTCCGCGCATTTTAGTTGTAATACTACTCTAATTGTCAACAAAGGCTATTTATTTAAAAATCTATAAAACATTTATTTAGTCTACCTCAATTCGTATAGGTACTAACATTATAAATCTTCACTAAATATTATTTCCAATTTGCAAATAATTACCAGTTATAAATTCTCTCTTATGCATTTAGAGTTTATAAAAATACTCAAGCAAACAGTCTTTACCTTTTCAACTAGTTATCATATCATTCTATTCAAAACATCGATGTAAGATATTCTACTTCTGACTAATTAGTTCTTGAACAGCAAACAAGCGGATCGAATTTAATCTTCTTGTTTATTCATACATCTAACACATTTCTCCGCATGGTAAAGAATTCATAAGCAAGACATGACACCGTATCAAATACTGCTGACGCGTAAGCGCATGACTTATTCTTAGCTTCTACACAATGATACAGATTACATATTTGGGTATGCAATACCTATTGACTTCTAAATAATGTAACAAATCGAAGTTTGATAATTAAGATAACTACTCAAATTCTTTTAAATAATTGTAAAATGTATAAAACCAATGCATAAAATCATTTTAGAATATAAGAAAAAATGTATTCAATATTTGTCGTACCAAAAGACAAAAAATCATATATATCATAATTTAGTTAAGTCAACTTGAAAATTAACACAATAATATTGTTTAAAAATCCTTTTAGAAAAAAAAAAACACTTATTCTCAAACATCAATAAAATTAAGTATTTTGATTCTCAAAACTATAATGACGGTAACCATTTTTTATAGGATTTATTTAGTACATAGATAATAACACTGCAATAAGTAAAATATAAAATAAGTATAACTTAAGTATACCAAAATAAATTTTGGATCGACTCGTCTACGTAAATATGAATTATCCACTACAATATAATGCTTTATAACATAGTGCATTTTATATGGCACATAATTAAAAAAAAATAGTTATAAAAAGAATATAGGTACCTCGTACAGGTACGATTAAAATAATAATAAAAAAACAAATCAAAAAAACTTGGGTAACGAGGCTGGAACGTCACCCGGCACCGGCGGAGTCCACATCTATCCTGGACTCCAAACATTCTCCCGGCAGCCAGCTCAAACCCATCATCTGGACGCCATCATCTCCCGGCGCCCAGCAATAAAAAAACTCCATCTGGCACCATCAGCGCCCGGCAGCCAGCTCCATTTTTTTTTGATCGGCTTCACTTATGTATTGTTCAGTATCACTCGCACTTTTGTCCATTTTGCGACTCAACACTAGAGTTTCAAAATTAACTTGGCATTGATTTTCCACCAAAAACTGTAGGTATTATTCAACTATTGCGCAGCGCTGCCCATAAGGCAGCACTGGCAGGGTCGCCATGTAAGGATGGGACCGGGAGTCAAATAAAAGATGTATTCGCGGGTGATAGTATATTGTAACTCACTAATTATAGACTTACGTTCTACTTTTATATTACTAAACCTACCTATGTGTGGGGAGGTGTGTCACACCACTACAATTGTACAAATCAAAGATGACATATTATTGTTGTCTATTTTGTACAATAAGGAAAGGCAGATATAACATTCGAGTTTTGAGTACATACAACAAAACTGAAATCGAACTGACCGGTGTCGTCTTTGTTGTAGTGTATGACGCAGTCGACGAAGTGGTGGTAGATGGTGTCGGTGGTGAGGCAGCACGTGACGTAGTACTCGGCCGGCTCGCGCACGTCGTGGTCGTCGTCCGCCAGCAGCGCGCAGTACCTGATCAGTGATCACATACAATACTTAATGCATATTACGACTGTGCATCAACGTTTCAAACGGTTGAACCGCTTAGGAAGATCTAGATGAAATTGAATCGATTAAACGATAAGTTTCGATTACAAGACGAGTGCCAGCATTCTGGTGAAACTTTTAGACATGGATTAGATTGAAATAATTTAAATATCAAATCAGTAGACGATTGTAAATAAAAAAATTAAAAAATATTGTCAACTAAAGTTGTTGATTACAACCGCCATGAATGGCCTGATAAACGGCGCGATACCAGGCCTTTTATTCGAAATCTAGAACTATGCCTCTAATCTAAGCGATTGACAATGATAGAGTATGCTTGGGCCCGTAGAGCCATCCGCTCCTCCGCAAGTCGATGACGATGACAAGGTTTCTAGTTGCAGTAGACCTGGCCTGTACCTACCTGCAATAGAGCCAGGCCTATTAGACCCTGTCCAGATGGTGCGTTCTAACTCGTGCAATAGTGGTACTAGAGTTTCATATATTCTATCCACATACAGTCGCGCCACTTGCTAGTACTCATATCTCACAATCGGGCGAGTAAAAACGCGTCATCTGAACAAGGTCTTACACCCTGTATATGAACCTCCAGTATCTCGCAATCGCGCGAAAACTTACGTATGTTAAAAACCTATAGAATCGTTTTTTTTACATTACCGATTTTAGTTCTTAGCGTAACCGCTGGGGCGCTGTACAAGTGTTTCATAGACATATTTACATAGGCGATATCGAGTCTGTCACTTTTAAACTCATGGTAGCGCTACTGAACAGGGTCCGAGACCCTGTGTATAAACCTCCAGTATCTCACTAGCGCGCGAGTAAAACTCATCTTTACAGGATCTTAAGCAGGTACCTGTAATAGAGTGGTGTGCGCAGACGCAGGTACCCGGCGAGCAGCAGGCGCGTGAGCGCGCGCGCGGCGGCGCGGCGCAGCGGCGCGGGCGTGTCGGCCGCCAGGCAGCCGCACACCGACCCCATCAGCGGCTCCACGATGCACGTGTATCTGAATAGATGAACTCGCTTGTTTAAGTTTTCCATTAATCCTTTAACGGGCGTAATTTGTTGAAATTTTTCATTCGTTTTAGACCTTATGTCAAACAAATAAGGTACAGAATTTGGGGGGATATATTTTCCTCTGCCCGCTAAAAGTTCGCGTTATAAAGTTAAGAATGTTTGAAAATAGCAAAATCAGTACATTATTATTTCTTTAGTACCTTAAACGGCGCGCACGTTTATGAGATGGCATATGAAACAATAGTCTAGCTTGTACGTACACTGCTATGTAAGACGAAGGTAGCAGGCAATATACACATAGTGCCACTGACATGTAAACGGCTTATCATTTTCATTGTTTTTTAAGCCAATAGCAATGTTAGCTTGAAAACGAATGAAAAATATCAATAATATCCTTAATAGAGCTACAGGAAAATACATTTTGAACCTGTATGCAAATCCTGTATTGTAATACCTACGAAAACCAATGAAAAATTTCTATACGCAGTGCTCGATTAAGGGTTTAAAGGTTGCAAGTAAAGTCGTGTGTCCCTAACCTGGTGCAGATGTCGGTGAGCGCGAGCAGCGCGTTGAGGCGCGCGGGCGGCGGCGCGCGCGGCGCGGACAGCAGCGCGGCCAGCGAGCCCGCCGCCGCCGCCGCCGCGCCGCGCGCGCGCACGCACAGCCGCCCCGCGCCCGCCACCAGCGCGCCCAGCGCCGCGTCCGACCACTCTGCCGACACACGTGCACGTGTATTAAGAAACAAAACTCCGACAAAGAACAACACAAATAAATAATGAGACGAATAAAACTAAAAGGCAACTTTTGAAGACGAAAAAATAAAAAAAAAAGGCAAACTAGTACATAACTACGTAAAAATCTTTTAATTTATGAAATGTGTTAGCTTGCACAATTAACAAGGCTTCAGACCGATTTCGGCCCTGGCGGCCGACTTCAATCAAGATCAGCCAAGTGCGCAGGACATATAGTGCACAAGTTTGCGCGCAAACACAAGTGCATCTGTTCCCTTACTCTCATAATTCGGTGAGACGGCAAACCGACATGACCGATGAGAGATCGGGCGCGGGACCACCGGCTTACCGTGCTTTTGACATGCGAAAGAATTTCATGAAATCTACTTGCAGAATAAATTATTTCATTTCATTTCATTTCATTTCCGAGGCACGGTTATTCAACCGCCAACTTCCTAACTCCGGGCTGAATAATTTCTTTCCAGAAAAACTCACACAAATTTTGCCCGACCCCGTACTCGAACCGGGGACCTCTCGGTCCTTACGCAGCGCTTGCGCTTGCACCAATAGACCAACGAGGCAGAGAAAAAGAAAAAAAAAATAGACGAATCAAACTAAAACTGACTTGGTTTCGGCTTGAATTTATAAAAGCAAAAGAAGACTTGGCTCCGGCCAACAAGAAACTACTTAAGACTTCGCTGTACGGGCTAAATCCCTTCGCATTTCCCTGATGAGATAAATTGAATAAAAAAAAACAAAATTTATATTTAGAAAAAAAACATAATTGAGACACCTACAGTAAATAGGTAACCTACCACTACAGTACCACACCAGTAAGTAATATCTCGTACCTGGCGGCGGGTTGGGCAGCGCGGAGAGGAAGAGGCGCAGCAGCGCGGGCGAGGGCGGCGCCGGCGCCACCAGCGACAGGTCCGCCGCGCGCACCCACTCCTCCACCGAACCGCCGTTTAAGGCGCGCCGCTCCGCTAACACCGACACAACGATAAATGTTAATAACTAGCGACGACGGCCCCAACAATATTTTTTCCTGTTATTTTTTTTATTCTGGTTGATAGGATATTTATTTAGGCCATTTTTTTCCTGACTAACTACGATCATAAGGCGGAGCTGATGGCTCTCACCCCTAAACTGATGAAGGAGATACGTATATCGTGTACAACATTACTCTCACCGAAAGACAGACATTATGATCATATTGTAAAATAAATTACCTATTGATGGTGTTAATTCATTGGTTAATTATTATAAATAGTTAAAAAATAAATATCTTCAACTAACCTAGTTGCATAAGTTCAGTGGCCCACTGCAAATTAGTAGGATCTAGATGCGATGCTAGTGATGCGCAGGCGATTCTGCAACCTTTAAGAAAATATAAATCTAGTTTAAGCATGTACAGTATCATTACATGATATACAACAAAGTCGTTCGCGTTGTCTGTTTCTATTTAATACTAGATCTTGAACACTACACCCCATGTGTAGATTTTGATGCATTTTTTTATTTTTATAATAGGTAGAGTGCCTCTAGAGGAAGGTTTATGTCGGGTCACTAGTAGATTTATAATTTAACATTATGTAATTAATGTGTAATACTATAATTATTATAAACGAATTATTTTGATATTTTCTTTCCTCTAATTACTGTTAATACATACAAACACACATACATACATGCATAAAATCACATGTGTAGTAAGATATCAATTGTATTTATTTTTTCTTCAAATGCGCGATTATTTTCCTATGATTACACTCTATGGCAATAAAAAAAAAACTTGCAACCTGGTGTAGACATTTTTATTATGGTAAATATTAGTATTTATGGGTCTACACGCGTTATTAGGAGTAGCAACGCAACGCGTTATCAGTTCGCTCGCGACCACGATTGGTGTAACCCAGTCGAAACGTCGGGCAGTAAGTAGCTATGTAATTTGAAACTCCTAATAACGCGTGTAGACCCATAAAGACTAATATTCAGGGTAATGGAACGCGAAAGTCTAAAATCTTACATTTTTATTATGGTCCTTAATTTCAGAATAAAATAAGATTATAGTTTATACCTGTATTTAAACTAAGATAATATTCAGAAAATGTTAAGATTCTTTGTAGGTACTAAAAATACACGTGATGTTGAGAAGGGGGATGGGGGGGTGTTAAACCTCACTACGTATCAAAAATGGTAAAGAAGATCACGTGATTAATGGACAACCCCTAAGGCAGTAAGGTTCGTCTGACCGTCGTCTGTGGAGGCGGCGAGGCGGCGCACGAGGTGGTCGCGCAGCGCGGCGCGCGCGGCGGGCGGCGTGCGGCGCGCCCACGCGCTTAGCAGCTCCAGCGTCAGCGGCAGCAGGCGCGCGTCGCGCTCCTGACACCAAACGACACTAATGTTAAGCCTGGTTTTAATATTGCAACTGCCTCGTTGGTCCATTCGTAGCAAGCGCTGCGTAAGGACCGAAAGGTCCCCGCTTCGAGGCTCTATCTCCATACTATCATATCTAGACAGCATATACAGTTGAAATTTTCTAAAATGCTGTATTGTTATTGAAGCTATAACTAATACAAAAAAAAATATCTAGGGAGGGCTATACAACAAACCTTATTTAGTTGATTCGCAATTGTAGATTGTTAACCGTTGCCATGACAACGATCAGAATCCTAATGGAAAGTATATAGAGAAGATGGAGGATAGATAGAGAAGATTCATCGCGGAAAACAATAAGTGAAGCGCCTTAACAAACCAGACTTACTAAATATTTTAAAATAAAATAAGAACATCAATCTGGTGTAGCTACCTTGTCGTCGTCGGTCAGCTTGTAGTAGTAGTCGATGAGGAAGCCGAGGTCGTCGTAGTCGAGGTGGCGCGCCACGCTCGTGAGCAGCACCAGGCACTGCAGGTCGCGCGCGTCGTCCACCGCGCCCAGGTGCGTGCTCGTCACGTCCACCAGCCGGTGGCTGAACAAAAGAAAGAAAGAAAATTAATTTATTTAGTGAATCATTAAAGACAAATAATGAACTTAATATAGTGCCTCTGAAATGTACGCAAGCCAGCTTATGCATGCCATCAAATGTCATGACGCGGTTTTCGGTGGCACCAGCTAAAGAGTCGCAATACATCTCTCTAAACGTGCTTCACAGTATCGTAAAGTGTAAGCATTTTCAACCCTTCGTTGGGTATATAATTTGACATATCGGTAAAAATATAAGTCATAAGTCTGCGCCGGTATCACTGTGTGTAATGTTCAATATCTGCTCGGAAGCATTTGGTTGTTAGTAAACCAAGTTTAACTTTTAATATGACCAAAAAAAATCTAATTATAAACTTTAGATGATCATTGCTTCACAATCTAGATATGTTTCACTGTCTAAAAGTTAAATGTTAAAATAAACCTGTGTTACACAATTCACAACCACGCATTGGCTACTTCATACATTCATACGGTACAGCGCCATCTCTCGTCCTACACCCGTACTAAAACGTCACGTCACACACTCACTTTATACAATTAGCGCTCTTATTGAGCAGTCCGCACGCCTTCTGCAGATGGCGCCGCATGTTGTGGCGCGTGACGCCGGCGAGGAAGCGCCACGGGAGCGGGTCTTCGGCCGCGGCCGCGTCTCGTTTGCGCAGCCGGTCGAACAACAGCTGCTGCACTAGCGACACCACTTGCTCTTGCACCTGCGGGGGGAACTAACTGGTTAAGAAGTAAGAAAGACATCCGACCGATTTCAGCCATCGCGGCCGATCTCAATTGAGATCAGCCAAGTGCAAAGGATTTATTATAATGCACAAGTGTGCGCGCAAACACAAGTCTACTCTCTGTTCCCTTACTCTCATAGTTCGGTGAGACGGTAATATAACCGATGAGAGATCGGGCGCAGGACCACCGGCTTAACGTGCACTATGAGGCACGGGCGTTTAACGTACCGTCATCTTCCTAACTCCGGGCTGAGTAATTTCTCCACAAATTTTGCCCGACCGCGGACTCGAACCGGGGACCTCTCGGGCCTTACACAGCGCTTGCTACTACTAGACCAACAAGGCAGTTAACTGGTTATTAGAGGCCCACTGGTTCGCGTAGACTGAGGCCAAGGAGGGCGTGGACAGTGGTCCAGGAGGGCGAATTAATACGCTCGTTTTTTCAATTGTGCCCAATAAGAGATGCTCGAGTCGAATTAGACGACTAGATTGGAATAGAAGACTTATTATGAATATTCTAAGCACATAAGGTTCGCTTCCGAATTCGCTTACCAAGACAGGGCTTAAGCAAGATGCCTGTGCCGTCAATCAAGACGAATGGAACTCAAAAATCTGTGTTATAGGCTGCCCAAGTGACTATCTTCAAATTCTCTAACACGGGAATACGACGTTCAGAAAATGCGGATTTGGTTTGTTTGTTATTTAAAATTATTGCTTTTTCACGGTTTCTTATTCCAGCAGATTTCAATGCGTTTGGTTAAGTTAGGATTAAGGTAGAAGATTATAATGCGGACATATTACAATGCGGAAATTCAATGTATGGGAGCAATAAAGAAAAAAGTATTCAGTACTTTGTTTCTCTAGGTTCAACCTACCTAGCCACGCGTGTATCGTACCTTATTCTCGGGATCAGAGAGCTGATGCATGGGGCCGGAGATGAAGGCGTCGAAGACGTCGTCGCTGGGGCAGCTCACCGCCAGCTCGCCCAGCGCGCCGATGGCGGCCGAGCGGACTATGATGCTCGCGTCACGGCACAGTCCCACAAGGATCTATCAATAAAACGAAAAAAAAAAAAACAATTTAGTAACTTTATTAGAACATAAGAAACACACATTTTGTAGTAACATAGCAGGAGACCGAATAAAAAAGTTCGAGAAATCTGATTGAACGACCTGAAATTTACAGCATCAAGGTTTAACCAATGCCGTAATAAATTAAACTTCTGAACAGAGGCAGGTTGATAGTCTAAGATGCTATAAAAATATTTGCTAATATTTGGCGCAATAATATTTGCAGCGCGACGGCGGCGCGGCGCACGGCGGCTCGCTCGTGTAACAGTCAGTGGACACTCACCCCCAGGTCGGTGGGCGCGGGCGGCGCGGCGGCCAGCAGGCGGTGGAGCAGCGCGACGGCGGCGCGGCGCACGGCGGCTCGCTCGTGTAACAGTCAGTGGACACTCACCCCCAGGTCGGTGGGCGCGGGCGGCGCGGCGGCCAGCAGGCGGTGGAGCAGCGCGACGGCGGCGCGGCGCACGGCGGCTCGCTCGTGTAACAGTCAGTGCACACTCACCCCCAGGTCGGTGGGCGCGGGCGGCGCGGCGGCCAGCAGGCGGTGGAGCAGCGCGACGGCGGCGCGGCGCACGGCGGCTCGCTCGTCGCACACGCAGCGCGCGCACGCCGCTGTCAGCCGAGACACCGCGCCCGAGCCGCTCAGCTCCTGCAACATAACAATTATTGAGATTAAATACGCCCTTTCTTATTAAACCGTCATGCCGCGCTGGGATGTGTTTCTAATTTCAACAAAACTCCAAGTCGATGGTAAACATGCTGTCCGAATCACGGACGTGCAGATTGTTATTTAAAAAAATTATCATCAATATATTAGTCAAATAAAAATACTCCAAATACAAAACTGATTTATAAATTTCTTCTAAGTGTTTTAGGCTTAACTTATTTTATCTATTTCTATCATCTTGATATATAAAACCAAGCAGCGACCTGCAAAGCAACGGCCATGGGCGCGCGCCGGCTGGCCACGCAGTCGGTGAGCACGGCGAGCGCGCGCGCGCGCAGCGTGCTGGACACGTCGTTGACGCGCGCGAACACCGCGCGCAGCAGCGTCGCGTGCGGGACCGTGTGCGGCCGCTGCCGCAGCAGGCCCGCCACGTCGTCTTCCGTCACGTCGTTGTCCTCCTAACGACCGATCAATTAGTATTGTCTAATAAATAAAAAAAATTAAAAATTCTTATCTACACCGTGAAATTATAGTGGTTGTTTTCCCGTGGCAGAATGATTTGCCTTTAGTAATAATTTGCATGATTCGATAGTATTACTTTCGAACGTGCTTTCGAATTTCCTCCGAAAAAACTTCGTAAAACCGGCATTTATTGATTTAAAAAAAAACGAACTGCACCAATCTATTGTGCTACTAAGATAGAATCATTTTACTGCGGGAAAACAACCACTCAAATTTCACAGTGTATTTGACCGGCTCCCGATGTGAGCCGTTGCTGTCGCTGTTTGTTATGTGTAAGTAATTACATTATATTCCGTGTAAGTAAAGTAGGTAATTATGACAGACAGTGCACGTGCACTGGCTGGATTATAATTACTTTTACAAAGACTAGTTGAGTAATTTATCATTTAAACCAATTTTTACATATTATTTAAGCATATGACATTATCATAATATTGTATACCAAATATACGTACTAGATACCGCGGAAAAGTCAACTGACTGTCCTGGCTACTTTCATCTTCTGTAGACAAAGCATTCAATTGAAGATCTCCTTCAGAACTTAAACCCTGGTTTGTTCCGTCTTCTATTATTCCCGAGTCTAATAAATTATCCGCTTTCTGTTCATTTGGTTCTGTACTAGATTTATCTGAAAATTTAAATGACACACAAATATATAACAATGGCATAATTTTTAAGGAACTTTAATAAATCTATAAAAAGCCGAGTGAAAGTCGTCTTCGCGCCCTAAGGGTTCAACGCAAACTTGTATGCAATTTATGTTGCAATGGGTTCAAAGCAAACTTGTATGCAATTTATGTTGCAATGGGTTCAAAGCAAACTTGTATGCAATTTATGTTGCAATGGGTTCAAAGCAAACTTGTATGCAATTTATGTTGCAATGGGTTCAAAGCAAACTTGTATTGTAATAGGTATAAGATAAAATAGTTCCAAGAATTAATATTGTAACATGACTCTATAATATGATATAATTCTATATATGGTAATTGAGGTTGTAATAGTATCTAAGTATAAACATCTGTAAACTGAAGCCTAGCCTACATACCGTAGAGGGCAACAACCTATGACACCATCTAGGTACTCATACTATGAGTCATGTAAACCCTAATTAATTACTATATATAGGGTCCATTTATTAAAATACAGTCAGTCTTAAAACCATCTCCTTGTGTTTAATTTCTCTCCCGCGTACCGCTATCACATGGCGACCCTGCCAGTGCGGCTCGCTTTAGGTTCGGGTTAAAGTTACTAATATGGATAGGCGCCGGTAGTGATCCATAATTAGATGGGTGTCTTATAACATTAAACAAAAAACAATGTTTCGTCTCTAAGATGGGAAAACAATACAGTACTCCTATACCGCCGACTGCTCCTGCAGGTCATAGTGATATTTATAATCAATTCGGGAAAACGAACACTATCGAGCAAAATACTTCGATCACCCAGGGAATCACAAATATAAATTTCTATTTGAGCATATTCGTATTGACAATAATTCTAATAGTTGTTTTCGTACTTATACGATACTGCATTTTATCCATAAATAAGAAGATTGAAAGAAGAGCGCGCAGCCAGGTTGTAGACTTGAGAAAAATTGGTGCGTAAAGAAGATAGAAGTATGGAGCAGTACATGAAGGAGATAGCAAAGCACATGGAAATATTCAGTGAAATTTATGAAATAAAGTGCCAAGGTATCCGAATAGGGAACAACCAAGGAAGAACTGTTGTCGAAGCATTTATAGAAGGCAGGAAAGGTCATTATCGGCTATGCCCAGGGAAGATAAATAGCCGATCATTCAGCCTGATGTCTAACTCACTGGATATCGAGTTGCATGATGGGACAACTGTAGTAGCCCAGCTGACGTTGCTGAACGAAGGGAGACTATGCTGGATTTGGAAGATTGAGTGGGAACGTGACTCTACGTACAATAAATGGTAGTGAGTGGTAGTGTGTAGTGTTTGTGAAAAAAAAAAATACTGAGCAACGCGACAATATAAGGACAATAAGAAAAACTTATTATGTAAGTACGTAGTCTAATGATTAGTTTTTTATCCTTTTTGTATTCGTCGTATTAAGTAAAGTAAAATAAAATAATATGTTAATTAAATGGCAGATGAAATCAAATCGCTTATTACTAAGTTAAAAGAAGTTAGAACTTATTTAATAAAGTTAGGTCCGAAAAGGCGGAAAGGCGAAATCTTACTTAAAAAAGCGGATGAAAGTTATGTGCTATTTTCAAATTTTTCTTCTGTTCTAGCGATAATAAGCGAACAAATAAAACTAGGTAAATCTGACAAAGAAACAGAGGAAAATATAAGTGAATTAAGTAAAGAATTTCGTAAGTTGTACGACGAAGTCAAAAAATTGTGTGAGGTTGTAGAAATGGAAGCTTTTAGCTTAAAGACAGCGTTAGGCTTATTGCCATTAATGACAGATGACGAAACGGTTACGCGACAGTTGATCGATAACATAGAATACTATGGATCCACACTGTCAGACTCAGCCTGTAAGACAAAATTAATTAACTTTGTATTAAAAAGTCGACTTTCGCAAGCAGGAAAATTAAAATTATCAGAATCATACGCGACCATACAGGAATTAATTCAGGATATGAGATGTAAATTACTTGCGCAAAAATCGGCAAATGCAATCCAAATTAAGTTGCAACAGTTGAAACAAAATGACAGAAATATTAATGACTTTGGTCAAGAACTTTCACAGTTATTTGTTGATCTAACGATTTCACAGTCAAAAGGCGATGCCAATAGTTATAAAGTATTAAAACCTTTGAATGAAAAGATGGCTATAAAAAGATTTGCCGATGGACTACGAAATCGCAGATTGAGCACCATCATTGCAGCTAAAAACTTCGAGTCACTAAAGGATGCTGTACAAGCTGCGCTAGATGAAGAAGTTACAACGACAAGTTTCGACGTAATAGGTACGTATAACTCATATCAATCTAGATTTATTTATCAAGTTAGACGTCAACCCAAGGGAAGCTTCAGAGGAAACTTCAGAGGAAATTACAGAGGAAGCTACAGAAGAGAGTCCAACTTTACATCTAGAGATAACGGCTATAAACGACAAACATATTCGCAGTATAGAGGTAACGGAAAAGCACACTATAGAGGACGTGGCAACCAGAGAAGAAACCAGTCAAGTGAGTACTATAATAATCAAAGAGGATACAATAGGGGGCGACATCACCCTAGGGTTAATATCTTGTCGGAAAACACAGAAATAGAAAATAATAAAGGTTGTGATACGGAAGTAAATGAAAACAAGGTTTTCGGGACTAATGCCATACTATCCGGAGGTAATACAATTACACTCGAATTAAATACAAACAATATAAAATGTTCATGGTTAATAGACACAGGTGCAACAATCTCAGCTGTAAAATATAGTTATATTAAAAATCAAAACGTTCCAATAACTAGGGATAGAATGATAATCAAAGGTATTGGAGGTAATTTAGAATCAATTGGATACGTTAAATTAAAAATTCAAATAGGAGAAGAAATAATAGAACAAGTAGTGTATGTATTTAACTCATTACCATGTACAACAATAGGAATTTTAGGACATAACTTTTTAGATAAATATAAAGCAGAAATAAATTATGGGAAGAAAACCATTTCGTTATTAATTAATAATAATAAGACAATAACTTTAAAATACAATAAAACGGGGATGCAAACGTGTTATAATTTAGAAAAACGATCAGAGTCAATTTATTATATTAATACTGATCAAGTTGATGAGTGTGTAATATGTGCGGAAGAAATATGTAAAGGTGTATTCATAGCAAGCACAATTGTAAAACCAACAAATGGTAAAATACCTGTTCAGATTTTAAATACCAACCAAGAAGATGTGCAAATAAGTGAGTTGAATCCAAAGGTGCATAATCTTGATGACTATAATTATTGTTATTTTGGTGATAATATAAAAGACGCAAAAAGGGTAAAGAAAGTACTAAAGCAACTTAAACTAAAACATTTAACATTCGAAGAACAAATAGAAATAGAAAAAATATGTGCATATGTCCGGAAGATAAGTTGACAGTTACTAATACATATAAACATAATATTCAATTGAAACCTAACGTAGAACCAGTTTTTGTTAAAAATTATCGATTGCCGCATTCACAGAAGAAAGAAATTGACAAACAAATACAAAAAATGTTAGTGGATGGAATAATAGAACCAGCACAAAGTGAATGGTCGAGTCCAATTTTGTTAGTGCCTAAAAAACCTGATGCATCGCAGGAGAAAAAATGGAGACTTGTGATCGATTACAGAAAACTTAACGAACGCATACAAGATGATAAGTTCCCTCTCCCAAATATAACAGAAATATTAGATTCATTGTCAGGATCGATATATTTTAGTCATCTAGACTTATTTTCAGGTTATTACCAGCAAGAATTAGAATTGGACTCAAGAAAGTATACAGCATTTAATTCAGGACAATACCAAATGACCCGTATGCCGATGGGACTTAAGACAAGTCCAAGTGCGTTTAGCAGAATGATAACTTTGGCAATGTCCGGTCTAACCTATGAAAAATGTTTTGTCTATTTAGATGATATAGTAATTTTTGGAAGAAGTTTGGAAATACATAATAGAAATCTAATACAAGTTTTTGAAAGGTTACAAAAAAGTCAATCTTAAATTAAATCCGTTAAAATGCGAATTTTTGAGAAAGGAAGTTTTATATTTAGGACATGTAGTGTCTGCAGAAGGAATTTTACCGGATCCTGAAAAAATTAAGGCAATACAGGAATATCCTGTGCCAAGAAGCGAGAAGGAAGTAAAGAGTTTTGTTGCTTTGGCTAACTATTATAGAAAATTTATACAAAATTTTGCAGAAAAAGCATTTCATTTAAACAAATTAGGAAGAAAAGATGTAAAATTTAAATGGGATGACAATTGCCAGCGGTCATTTCAAGAATTAAAAAATGCTATTATAACACCGCCTGTATTGCAATATCCTGATTTTAGCGAAGAAAATGAATTTATTTTGCATACAGATGCCTCAGGCTACGCGATAGGTGCTGTTCTATCTAACAGTAATGGAAAGCCTGTAGCTTATGCAAGCAGAAGTCTAAATAAAGCAGAGAGTAACTACGCCACTATAGAAAAGGAACTATTGGCAATCGTTTGGGCAACAAAACATTTTCGCCCATATTTATATGGTAGACATTTTAAAGTTAAAACAGATCACAAGCCTTTGATATATCTTTTTCAACATGAAGGATCCATCAAGTCGATTACTTAAGTTTAGACTAGCGTTAGAAGAATATGATTTTACGGTTGAGTATATTAAGGGTAAAGAAAACACCGCAGCTGATGTATTATCGCGGATAAAAATAACATCAAAAGAACTAAAGGAAATGAATGAATGTTTATACGTAGTTACCAGGTCAATGACAAAACGAATAAATGAAGAAAAGGACAATGACGAGTCAATTAATAAGGATTCTATGCACAAAAGGTCTGATCATCCTAGAGTGGTAGAACTTATGACCAAACCTAGGGAATGTGTAGAATTAAGATTTATTACGAAAAAAGAGCTCTATAAAATAAATAAAAGTAACAAAATGAATGTAAAGGAATCAGAAAAAGTTGATATATTTAAAAGAAGGAAAAACGTTATATATAAAACCTTTTTCTCCATCGCAAACGACGCGACGCGCCTTTGTGCGAGAACTTGGTATAAAATGTGAAGAATGGAATATAAATAAAATATTTGTAATGAAAAATGAGAATAATAATATATTTGTAGGAAAGCTAGCAAATGAAATAACAAAGACAAAGAAATGGACCGGTCCCCGATTATGTATAATAAATGATGTAATAAGAATAAATGATAGAGATGAAAAAAAATTATATTAAATGATTTTCACATATTGCCTACAAGTGGCCATGCTGGGGAAAAGAAAATGTATAACAATATAAAAGAAGATACTTTTGGTCAGGTGTAGAAGAGGATATAAAGAACTATGTACAAAAGTGTGAGAAATGTCAGAAAGAAAAATATTCAAGATATACTAAGGAACCAATGACAATAACAACAACAGCTACACAAGCATTTCAAAAAATATTTATGGACGTCGTTGGACCATTAGAAAGAGATGAAGAAAATTTTTCATACATTCTTACTATACAATGTGAATTAACAAAATATATTGAAGCCTATCCTATGGAAACAAAAAAGCACGAAAGAGGTTGCAGAAAAGTTTGTTAATAACTTCATTCTTCGGTTCGGGATACCCGAAGTCATTGCTACAGACAGAGGAACAGAATTTATATCTTCAACATTCCAAGAGGTATGTAACTTACTGCAGATAAAGAAACTTACATCCACAGCTTACCATCATCAAAGTATTGGCGCATTGGAAAACAGCCACAAAAGCCTAGGTACGTATTTACGTATTCAAACTGATAATCATAGTGGACATTGGAGTAAATGGATAGCGTATTGGTGTTTTGCGTATAATACGTCTGTCCATACAGAAACTAAATTTACACCATTCGAATTAGTATTCGGAAAGCAAGCCAATTTACCAAGTAATTTAACATCTCATCCAGAACCACTTTACAATCATGAAAGTTACCCTTTGGAATTGAAGTATAGACTTCAGTTGTCACAAACGGAAGCAAGAGAAAACTTAATAAAAAGTAAAATGATAAGAAAAATAAGATATGATAAGAATTGTAATCCAGTAGTATATAAAGCTAATGATAAAGTATTAATTAAGAATGAAAATAGAAATAAACTGACCAGCATATATTCAGGTCCTTATGTAGTTGTAAGAGATATATCCCCAAATGTAGAAATCTTAGATAATGGAAAAATTAAATTAATACATAAAAATAGAACAAAACTGTTCAAAAATTGAAAAAAAAAAATTTTAATGTAATATTATTATTTTTTTTCTATGAAAAGGGAAGATGTAATAGGTATAAGATAAAATAGTTCCAAGAATTAATATTGTAACATGACTCTATAATATGATATAATTCTATATATGGTAATTGAGGTTGTAATAGTATCTAAGTATAAACATCTGTAAACTGAAGCCTAGCCTACATACCGTAGAGGGCAACAACCTATGACACCATCTAGGTACTCATACTATGAGTCATGTAAACCCTAATTAATTACTATATATAGGGTCCATTTATTAAAATACAGTCAGTCTTAAAACCATCTCCTTGTGTTTAATTTCTCTCCCGCGTACCGCTATCACAGTATGCAATTTATGTTGCAATGGGTTCAAAGCAAAAATATATAAAAATCCATAAACATTTCACCCCCCCAATGACCACCATGGGGGTTGAATTAAAAAAAAAAAAAATTGCGCTTGTGTCTCTCCGGAATGCCAGCTACCTCCATACCAAGTTTTATAAAAATCGACAAACACGTAAAAATTCTCCCATACTAATTTTCACCCCCCCCAATGAACCACATGGGGGTTGAATTAAAAAAAAAAAGTAGCCTATATGTTATTCCAGAGTGCCAGCTACCATCATACCAAATTTCATGAAAATCGGTTCAGTCGTTTGAGCGTGAAAGAGTAACAAACATACATCCATCCATACATCCATACATCCATACATACATCCATACATACAAACTTTCACCTTTATAATATTAGTAAGGATGTATTAATATACAGATTAAACTGGTTGTATGACATATTGAATCACAAGCTTTATCTTTTACAACTGCTAGGTTCCTCTCACAATAGTATTTTATATTAGTTTCAACTAGATAGACAACAACTTAATATATAATAATAAATATACATACCCTTATCAGACTCTCCCTGGCCTTCTGCCTTATCCACTTGTGTTTCAGCTGTCTCAGGTTTTTTTTCTTCAGGATCATTACTTAGTAAATTTGACAACATTTCCTGCAATTCATTTATTTATTATTTTAAGAGGGACAGATGAGGGATTTTAGTCAGCTGACTTTTTTGTATGCTACAATAGAAGGGTAACCTGTATTTAGGGATGCCATCCATCTGGGTTTCCCCGGATTTGTCCTAGTTTCAAAGCCGTCCGAGGGCCGTCCAGGGAGGGGTGTTTAAAGTGTCTGGGTTTTGATTTCAGACGGTCTCGTTTTTTTAGACAACGGATTTCGGTACTTATTCAGGGGAATATACCTTAATGTCCGGGGTTTTGGCCGAGTTCAGGAGATGGCAACCCTACCTGTATCAAGTCGACTGTATCAACTAACGCAAACAAGGCATTAAAAGTACCGCGTACTATATAAGTCCACCAAATCACCGAGGTCATGCAGAGGGGTGACTGGACAGAAGAATGCGTGTGTCCGCTAGTAAAATAAAACTCACATCGCTCGCATGTGCCGAACTTTAGTCCGTGTTAAATCGACATTCCTGGATAACAAATTATCGCACACCATATGCACTAATTGGCGGTAAATCCGGGACCGCCGCGGACTGGAATCCCACGTCGTCGCAAGCTACATACATCATTATATAACAGTGACTTCAGAAACGAAATATACTAACAATAGCAATCTGTCGATGTAACACTTTTGAAGTGGTCGACAATTTGAGCAGCCAATTAACTGTATGGCTATATGACTTGCGCGGGAGCAGGCTCATGAGGCCCACCACCAGCGACACGCGGGCGGCGCGCACTTCGGCACGTTCCTGAAATACACAAATGTCATGAATTATAATTCATCATCAGCCCATATACGTCCCTACTGCTAGGGCACGGGCCTACCCTAAACTAAGGCGATAAGGCCTTAGTCGGCCACGCTGGCCGAGTTCGAGTTGGTCGACTACACAACCTTAGAATTTCTTCGTAGGTGTGCAGGTTTTCTCACGATGTTTTCCTTCACCGTTAAAGCGTCGAATGATGGTACACATGAATTTCAAATTTGAAAAACACTTTGGTACCTGGCGGGGCTTGAACTGGCGACCTCTCGCATGGCAAGCAAAGCGCCGATGGCCGAGTGGAGTTATAATTAAGACTAAATAATAACAACACCCGGAAAAACAAATGACATTCTTCAACTGAACTTTTAAATGGCTTTTTTTGTAAAGGGTCTTCCAGCTATAATTAATGCCATACCTGAATCCCTAAAGTTAAACCTATTACGGACCCATTCAAAAAATTCAATATCACTACATAGTATAAAGCAAAGCGGCTTTCCCATCTGTCTGTCCCTATATATGTTTAAATCTTTATGTATGTTTAAAACAATGGATTTTGATGTGGTTTTTTTTTTAATAGATAGAGGGATTTAAGGGAAAGGTTTTTACGTATAATATACCCGAAGCGAAGCGAAGGCGGGTCACTAGTTTTATTATAAAAGATATATTTCTTCCCATTGCTGGCATGGGCCTACCCTAAACTATGGTGATCAGACCTTAGTCATAATGTATTGGATATTAAGAACATTTTCCATACATATCATATATGCTTACCAATCCATCCAAAGTGTAACAAAGATGTTGCAAAAGTATATTGTAACCATGTAAAGCAGCTTTTCCATATTTACTCAAGAGTAATCCAGAATAAGTTACATATGAGGCTCTGACCAAATTCTGAAATGGAATACCAAGTGTTCACATTAAAAATTTACCACTACAGTGTTATTGACAGTTTTTTTTAAATAAATAGTGCTAGGCAGGGGGCGGAGAGTACCATCCATCCCAGGCTGCAAGTTTTAGGGTCAACAAAGCAGCAAAAGAGGGGGCAGTAAGATGGATGGATGGATGATTTGTACAGGTAGAATGTATTGTAACTGCCACTGGTTTTCGGAGATAACTTTGGAACAGATAATGTACTTACATTGGCATTCCTAGTATCAACAGATGCAGCAACCAACTTTGGAAGGATGCATTTGAACAGTAGTTTTATGGCTTCTTTATTTGGCTCGCCACTTGCTTCACAAATTAATATATCTATCATTTCATATATAACTCTGGATATATTAGCTAGTTCTATCTTGTCTGAAATAAATATTATATTAATTAATGACCAATATCTCTTTGTATACTTATAGACAATAATGTACACAAATTATTTGTATGTACAGATAATGGTATTAAAAAGCCTTAATGAATATATTTACATACCTATACTTTGGTTTCCTTTAGGTTAAGCAAGAAGAATTCATAAATAAAAATTAAATTTAATTAATTACATCTTTACAGGAGGACAGGTAAACATTTTATATCAGGTGACAAGACTACATGCATAGATTTTTTTGTCTTTGTTTGTTAGTTATCAATAGGCTTGGGAAGAAATACACATGCCCATAGGGCCATACTATAATAATAAGAGACATAAAGATGAAAAAATAGAATTACTCACCAACATTTAATTTGTTAACTATTGCTCCTCCAGTTATATCAACTAAATTACTTAAAATATCTTCAAAATTCATATCATTTGCATTAAGTTGCAGTTTCTCAATGATTGACCTCAAATCAGTCACAAAGTCTCGGAGTTCTCGTATAATGGAATTAACTTCACGAACAAGCTCTTTGGTATTAAAATAATTTTCTTCATTGTCACATAAGACTTTAGGGAATCCCAGACACCCAAGGGATTGTGCAAAAAGTTGAGAATGATAAATATGATAAGCCTTGTAACCAGGCACAGACAATAATTTGTAGTAGAAACGAGATGCTATTAGCGCATTATTGCGATATTCCTTAGAAACAACATTTTTGCTACCATGATCTATGTAGTATGCTATAATTGCTAATAGTTTTTGATGTTTAACATGGCTGGACAAAGCAGCCCAAGACTTATCCTCAGAAACATCATCTGAATTAAGCCACTGATCAAATGATTTCATTACATTCTTGAATACAAAGCGTATGTTCTCGGATTCAGTAGCGGCTTCATATTCTGGTGTTAAATCACCAAATTCTAGAAACTCTGAATAGTAAATTCCTTGAACCCAATCATCATCAAGACTTTCTAGATGTAAATTTTTTAGCTCATTTAAAAGTTGGTCCATTTTATCAAACTTTATCGCTGTTGTAAATAATCACAGAAATCACAAACACAACATAGCCATGTCTGAATGACATTTGAATGAAATTTCGTAAACTGACAGTTCATACATTTTTTTAATACAATTTTGACGTCTCTGGCTCACAGTATATGGAACAGTTTATGAAAAAAACACAAATTAAACCGTTTTAGGAATAATTTCAAAAATCCGGCCAGGTGCGAGTCAGACTCGCGCACTAAGGGTTCCGCACTATCATCTAACCGAGTAAATTTTTTTAAAAAATTACGTTTATTACAAATGGAAGCTTTAATTTTTACTTTATTATTATTTAATTATTTCATTTGAAAGGTAATATACAAGTGCTCATTCTGTAAAAATTTAAAGCGACTACCTCTTACTGTTATTAATATTGAGCAAATAAATATGAAAAAACACGTATATTGTATTTGGGACCCCCTTAAAATTTTATATTTTATAATTTTTAGTATTTGTTGTTTTTCAGTCAGGGGATACCAGTTCAGTCAGGGGATACCAGTCACAACTATCTGTTCGGTGGTTGGTGAACGGTATACGGGTAAGCGACCCCGGTTCCTCGAGCTACTATCGACTGAGTCCAAATCATCCGAGGCGATAGTATCCTTCCTCCCCTTTTCCTTCCCCCGTCATATATCCTTGCTTCTCGTGGGAACGCAATGACCTTGTTAAAACAATGCACAAGGCAGAATGGCGGCGACGTGGTCCCACCCGTCACGTCACGTTCAACCCGTCACGTCACGTTTCCCACAGAGGTGAAAAGTGGATCGCTGGAAGTGATCTCTGCCTACCCCTCTGGGAAAAATGCGTGATTGTATTATGTATGTATGTTGTTTTAGCAGCAACGGAAATACATCGGTCGGTCGGACAGACGGGACGGCTTAGTAATAGGTAGTCCCGTTTTACCTTTTACGGAACCCTAAAAAGTGAAATCTGTGAATGAACTAACAGCTAAAAAATATTATTCCTTGCTCATAGAGCTAGGGCTAAACGTAAAATAGTTGGCAAAAATAGTGCAAGTTTTACATAATAATAAAACTTGTATTATTTAGCAGAGACGATGCACAGCATCTGTGAGAGTGCGTCCTCTTCCGGTCAGCGATTTATGGGCGATCAAAGCGCCCTCTATATTGAAATATCTTGATTATTTTAGTAGTTGAATTCACTTACTTCCGTTTGGCGCCATTTTTAGTCACCTTAATGGGTCTCGTGCCGAGGATCCTCATAGCAGTCTCTCACCAGGAGACCTTAATTGGATGCTGTGCATCGTCTCTGCTAAATAATACAAGTTTTATTATTATGTAAAACTTGCACTATTATTCGGCATGTGACGATGCACAGCATCTGTGAGAGACGTGTTTATTAACTCCTGGTGACTTACCCGATGACGCTATGTGATAGGAATCAAATAGAAGTACCTGAAACATAACTATTGTAATATGTTGTCTTGAAACGTTGAATTAAATCTTCATTACAACTATTACCAAGTCAATTAAACAACATAAATTAATAAATGTTTGTTAATCACAAGCTTATGAAGCACAATGCATAATAATTATAGGTGTATATTCAAATTTATTGGTTGGAAATTTGGTAAATAAAGGATCTGAAGAAATATCAGCATTACTTTTCTCTTTTATTTGTTTCAAATAAAATCTTGAAAGTACTTTCACTAATAACCTCGTGAAAAGCAAGGTTGATAAGCATATTATCCCACCAATTTAATGATGTTATAGCGGAGCGCACAATACCTGGAAATGCCGGCGTCTTAAAATACGACTTTTACCCAGTTGCAAAAGAGTTCAAGTTCAAGAGTGCTATCTTTGGAATACCATTAATAGATACAACGGCATTTTTACATCCAGCTGCCCTTCTCTGCTCGCTTAGTTCAAATACTTTTCGCAACCAGAACAGACAGATTGCTCAGGCTATATTGTAACAGTTTTTGAGCAATAAAGTTAGTACATAGGTAATGCAGATAGTGTTAAGTTTTTGGATCAATTCAAAACAGTGTCAAGTCAAAATTGCATCATTTGACCCGATGCTAAAAGTAAATTACCTGCCAATTTACTTCATGCCTCAACAAGCTTATGAGTGTGCTTATGATAGGTGAGTGTACTAAAACCAGGAAACTAAAAAAAACAAAAAACAAAATAAAAATAACCAAATGGAGATGTACTATTTAACACAATATCTTTTGTGCGAAAGAACCACCGGCAGGGTATTTAGGATTATGATTACGAGATTTTTTATCATTGGATCCAACACAACCAAGCTGGTGTACAAATCTTGTGTATATGTGCTCCCTTCAGCCTCGATTTAGAAGAGATTATTCAGCTTCTGTCCAGCCTGTGATGGTGTCTGCCCACCACAAAGTTACCATATGAAAAGCTTCATGTCGTGTGTAAGTAGGTACTTCACTCATGGGCTGAGCTGCAGTCATATGCCGGGAAGCCAGAATTCATTTTTCTGGTGGTGCTACATGTAGATGTGTCCGATGCCGTATTGAGGTAATGCAGTACCACTAGCGAGTATCATGGACGATGGTGAAAATAGCCATGCTTGAATGTCCAAATTCTTCTGAAAGCTTTACAATAAACCCGAGAGGTGATTTTCAAATCTAATTTAAGTACACAAGTTACTATACCACTAATTTCGACAATTTTAGAAGCAAATATAGCCGGGTCACCGTATTTCTACAGTGTAATAATAGACACCACAGATTCTCTTTTCAGACGCCATTCCGTAGCTTATTTGCCTTGTAACAGACGGTCGGCTATCTGAATGAAGCGGTCAGGTATGTGACCGGATTAAGAAAATTGTAGGAGGGAAGTGGGAAGTATGTTCCATTGGCTTAGAAGGCGCTAATAGGTGTTTTAGTTCGAGCAGATGGCTCGAATTCATCCCCTCCCCCCCTCTCAGTTACGGGAGACCGATTTAAAAATTACTTACGCAGTTTTTGAAATGATTTTATGTCGAAATGACGGCTTGTCTGGTCTCGGGTTTGGTTTCGCAACACTTCGGATTCGTCTAGTTGGGCGTATAAGGCGTCCTTTGTCAGAAAATATTAAACAGGAATCTCGTATGGAGGTTTCCTTATGAGACCTTGCCTTGCGGTCTTGAGCCACCGTTTGATATGCGCACTCATTTCTTATATTAAGGCAAATTCTTGACAGACTGTTATCGCATCAAGAGAATGAGGTATATGGAATCCAGCCTTTTCTTTCAGAGTTACAAAGCTGGCAAAATTTACTAATTGTATGGCCAGAATTTGCTGGCGCAATTACACTGATATTGCATATGCATCTAGTAAGGTAGGCAGGACCTCGCTAATAAACGAGTACATCTTTTAATAATTGTATTGGACATTTAAACATACGGTCATCTGACCCCAAACTAAACAATTAGTTATGAATACATATATACACGTGCATGCATATTTACCTTTCAGATACTTCAGACGCTCGATCAAACTCGAATGTAGCTCACTTAAATGTTTGTCCCGGGTGGGGATCGAACCCACGACTCTTGAAACCACTGGTCACTAACCACTGGTCCACTGAGTCATGTCACATATATGTTTGCGGAAGAACTTATGACTTTCCTTCCGTATTCCATACAACACCTAGGTACTCTTATGTCCTGGGTGAAACAATTAAGGACTTTTCGATATCGATAGTTCAACCTAATTGCTGTAGGAGGAGAACATAAGTCACACAACATAATTCACATGAAAATATTGTTCTCACCTGCTTAACGATTAAACTGAACCGTTTTGACATTAAATTATGTACTTAACCACATAGAATTATATGAATACCCTCATACCTTCGTTTCAAAGTATCCGAGCCACCCAGTTATTAACTGTTTCAATGATTTTGGTACGCAGGATAGGCCAAAGGGTAGGCTGTTCACCAGAAGGTTCATCTTTGATATAAACCTGCGATGACTTTTCTTTATCGACACGTGGAATTATAATTTTTCCCATCAAATAGTTTGCTTAGAGGTTTTTCGGAATTTGGTGATGCGAAGATAGTTCGACTTTCTTTATTACAATGTATTAACTGTGGAGTTAATAATATTGGTCTTTCGGAACCATCGCTCTTTGTGCGGATAACATTAATGAGAAGAACCTCATTGATTCTCCTTGGGCTTCTCGAGAACCTTTTGTTCTAAGAGGGTTTTGATTTGTCCGCTCATTTCTGTACATTGTCAGGTCCTGAGACGTAGTGAATAGCTCTGTGTTGTAAGACAAGCACAGGCTTGGGGGTAAATGGCAGACACATCCCCAGTGTCATTTTCTGGTTGGCCTACGGAGCCAGATATGCCTGCCACTGCCTCCGATACGCTCGGGAGGCAGCCCCCTCTCTGAAACACTGTAGATTGCTCTGTGTTGGTAAGACAAGCACAGGCTTGAAGGTAAATGGCACACGCTTTCCCAGCATCATTTTCAGGTTGGCCTTCAGAGCCAGATGTGCCAGCCGCTGCCTCCGATACGCTCGGAGGCAGCCCCCTTTTCTGCAACGCTGTATATAGCTCTGTGTAGGTTGATGAGACAAGCACAGGCTTGGAGGTGAATGGCAGACGCTTCCCCGACATCATTTTCAAGTTGGCCTTTGGAGCCTCATACGCCTGCTACTGCCCACGATACGCTCGTAGACAGCCTCCAGGAATGGGTTTCGAGGTATGAGGTATATTTTGATATGGTTTAGGTATTTATGAGTGGTAAAAAAAAACATAATTAATTAACAATTACATAATGTGGCTTCGGTGAGATTTAGAAGATACTCGTCACCGAGAACAGGAACGTTAAACCGGTGTTGTATCCACTGATCCATTCTATTTGTGTTTGTATGCGAGAGCTCTTATCTAGTGAGGCATCTCCATTTAACAAAAAGTAAAGATAAGTGAAGTGATAGTTAAGTATAAAGCAAAGAGAGTGACCTTACGGCTACGTAGACGTTGCCTCTCGTACATATATAGACATACAAAAAATCACGCCTTTTTTCCCCGAAGGGTAGGCCGAGATCATGAAGACGTTGCCTCTCATGAACTGACGTAGTTCATCGTTAATGCAATGTTCCACAAAATCTGGTTGTGGACATTAAGGTTTCAAATTTATGAATAACGTACCTCCTTCCAGTTTTTATGATATAACTTTTGTATTTCTTCCAACCTATTAGCTTAATTTATAGAGCATTTTAGGTTTTCGATGCTATTTTAACTTCCCCAATGTTTGGTTGTGGGTTATTTAAGTTTATAGCAAAAGGTAGTTATAAAAAAAAATAATTATAATAAAAATAAGTTTCGGAATGTTCGAACGTGAACGATTCGTTATTTTGGGTTGGGGGTACCTTATTCAAAACGTGCATTAACAATTTGTTAACAACATTCTCTATTCAAAGAGATCCCTCATTATATCCAAAAGAAGGTTAAAATTTCAACACACCTTGTCTTGGAGTCTTACTTTGTATTTTTGTGCCACCGTTGCGCAGCTAAGAACCTACCTGCAGGTCATCGCATGCCTCCTTAGAGGGAGACGGTGGCGGCGTGGTCTTCATTGACCACCATCAATACACTTTCTATCACTTGATTCACTTTTTCCCGTTTTACAAACACTTCTTACTAGTAAATTAAGGATAAGCGGATTATATTTAAATTAAAACAACTTTCGGGAACGATTTAAGCAGCGTTTCTGCTTATGATATTGCTAACACGAAAGTTGAAGACGCTATGAGGATCCTCGGCACGAGACCCATTAAGGTGACTAAAAATGGCGCCAAACGGAAGTAAGTGAATTCAACTACTAAAATAATCAAGATATTTCAATATAGAGGGCGCTTTGATCGCCCATAAATCGCTGACCGGAAGAGGACGCACTCTCACAGATGCTGTGCATCGTCACATGCCGAATAATAAAGCATTTTAAATAGCGACCCACCTTGTCTTCTTACTATTAATATGATAAGATAACTTAATAGGGTAGTTTCCTAAGTCTGATTTTACATACAATTTCACAATTAACAGAAACATATAGGTAAATCAATAACATTAGTGAAACCGAAAATGAAATTTCTTAAGAAATGAGACAATAATAGGCATTTGAAGTTAGGTGGGAAAGTCCACTTCTAAAGTGCGAAAATTCAATTAAAATACTATGCCATATTATAGGTAAATTACAGAATTAGTAGGGGGCCATTCATTTATTACGTAAGACTATTTTCGCTAGTTTTTGACCCCTTCCCCCCCTATTATAAGAAAAAATAAGAGTAGGCCGACCCCCTCCCCCTGTTAAATATTTATTACGTAAGAATCTAAAGGAAAAAAAAAACAATTTTTTTGAGTAACAATTTTTAGAAATGTTTATTTGTACTTTACTACTGCTAATAATTTTTATTTTTTGGTAGTAATAAACTATGGTTTTAAGCATTCATCTTAAAATCAAACATCTGTAAATCTTTACCTACATAAGATTTTCAGTCCAGGGGCTCAACCCACTCGGAAAGTGGATCGGCCACTGGAACATCTCTGATAATAGGCGCTGCTTCTAGTTGGTTATACACGTCGTCGACGTCCATCCGTTCCACATCAGCCCCGATGCGGCACAAAACTTCTTTGCCTCGCCTTGAATATATGGCTAAAGCTTTTTCCTTTTTAATATTTGAAATACGGCCATGAAGTTTTTTGTGAAGTTGCGCTGCCTTTTTCGATGCAAAGTATTTAGAGCATACTGAACAAATTCTTTCTATGAGCGCATCTTGTATCCCCGCTTGTGTGGATCCGTTGCCATGGAAATGGATATTGTACCTATACGCATACGCAAATCTCGGCACGCGCGCAGTGTCCCGCGCTTTTTAAAAGTATAATTGCAACATTGCGCATTTGTGATCTTACGTAAGAACTATCAAGATTCCCTCCCGCCCCTTTGTAAGAAAAAATAAGACATGGCCGATACCCCTCCCCCCCTAAATCGTCTTACGTAATAAATGAATGGCCCCTAGTAACTTTCACTATGAAAACATATTCGTAAACGCAACATTTGATATAGCTGCTGAACAAAGTTCTTACGATATGCGTACAG
The DNA here is from genome assembly GCA_039566165.1 of Maruca vitrata. Lineage (NCBI taxonomy): Eukaryota > Metazoa > Arthropoda > Insecta > Lepidoptera > Crambidae > Maruca > Maruca vitrata. The sequence continues at coordinate 10,162,231 of CM076914.1, read as the reverse complement.
TATACAGAGCGGTGACGTCATAGCGCTGTGCGACATTTGTATGAAGCGTTTTAAGCTCGCCCAAATGATGTGCTGTTGAAACTGCAATATCTCCGAGAGTTTTCTAAATATCAAACCATTCTTTTAACAGCACCTTTGCAATTGTGTGGTCCATCCATTTATCAAAAAATAAAAAATAGGAAACTACCCTATTATAAACTTCATGTATTCTTAATGTATATAATAGTTTTTAAGATTTATAGGAATAGACAGCGAAAAGTGAGTTTGTTTTACATTATGTAAATGTAATATGTAATGATAACTATAAAAATTAAATGTCTGAATTACACCACAGATTGATAACACTATTATTAACTCAAGATAGCAAGTTAGAACCAGGAGGGGGCTGGGACATAGGGTATTTATTATAACAAAACGTAGTGATTATATTCTCTTTGATTATAACATTCCCGTGTAACGTGACAAAACGACATAACGCGCGACGGAGTCGTAAGCGGATTTTTATCAAAAACATTAATTAGTTTTTTGTGGGATGGGGTTTACGTGCTTTATATTTTATAAAGACCAATGAATTTGAACCAAATCTTGGGCTTTTAAGGTCCTGTTATAATGGTAAGCCGAAGATATAAATAATTATTTATTATAAAAAAAAATATTAACAACCTGTTACATGTTGCACTGTACAATGGGTGCGTTTAGCCGATAGACAGACTGGTCAGAATCTGAGAGTGCTGAACAGCATTTGACAATTCTGACTACAGTATCGGCCAGAACCATGCTGAGTGGAAATGAGAGAAGTGAAGTTAGCTGATATTCCGTCATATGACGAATCAATCAATCAATCTGAATATCGCCACTTAACATTCCTCAGCCGCGTCAGCCTATGCTACTCAGCAATCGCCATTTTTCTTTCTGTGCTGACAAGATTTTGTATCGGCTAAACGCACCCAATGATGTTGATATTAGCAACCTAGCCAGAATATTGAAAAAAAAAACATATAAAAAATTCATAAATATGTCAAAGTCATAAATGACAACTGGGTTTTTTGGTTATAAAAATCAACCTAAAAATATTATTAAGTTATATTGGATAATAAGATTTATATCTACGTCTAATAGTATATGTGGTATTCCAGTGATCAAATTGTCTGTCAGAATCATGAGCATCAAGAGGCCGGTTTCATGGTTTGTAACTGAAACGGGACGCAAGTTCTCCTTTGCCCTCATAACCGGCTCGGGAATTGCTCTTACAGCTGCAAAATTTACTCCTCATACGTTTTTATTAGACAAATATAAAGAATTCGTCCATTATTACAGGTAATTAATGTATTCATATTAAAAGACGTGTGGGTATATCTGAATAAGTATACCTACATGTTTATGTAATGTATTGACAAGATTGTTCCTTTATTTGCAGCAATGGCCACCCAGTTCCTTTACCTAAAGAGCTTGAAAATCGTTACAAAACTTGTCTAGAGATTCTTACAGTATCTGATGTGCACAGAAAACTAATATCACCATTCAGTGTTTTTGGGTATGACTTATTCCATGCTGGTAAGATCATAATTTTTATTTGATTTGGTGAATAGTATAGAGGTGTACATGAACATATTATTCATTTTGACCTCAAGTATTTGGGAGCATTGGTTTGTAACGCCTAATATATATATATATACATAATGCCTTTTAAGGCCTTATTATGTTTTTAAATATTTTTGTTTATTTCTTTTCAGGTAGTACAAATTCAAGATTTGGTGTTGCTGTTGGCATTCCTGTAAATTTCAGTTATAAATCTCTTGAAGATTTGGAAAAAGATAATATTCTGGTATGTTATATTAAATCATAAAATACATAAAACCAATTAATTTATGTCTGGCTTTGTTTGTTATTTAGCAATTTACTTTATATGGATAATTAAATTTCAGGTCAACAGGCAAAAAGTTGATTGGACATCAGAAACTGGCAAGAAATTAGCAGATGCACTAATATTGCCAGAAAAAGTACAACAATTTGCAATTTGCAGAGAAATATTAATGACTCAAAACAATAAATATATGTATGAGTCTGCATACCCATTTGCATGCTTGTTTTTCGCATATAATGTCTCTCAGTATGTGAATAGTAGACTAAATTTATTCCATGCACATGTAAGCATACGGGCAGTTTTGTATTCAATCACAGGATTATTTGGTCTAGGTACATATTTTCTAATGAAAGATATGACTGAAGTGCATTATGAGTCTACAGTTGACAAGAAGCTTTGTGACTTAGGCCCAGAATTCATTGAAAGTGGAGTGATATTTTATGATAAGATATTAAAAAGAAACCAAGCTCTAAGAGAATTGATGGGAAGTGAAGGCAGAAATAAATATACAAAATTGGGTAATGAAAACTTCATGTTCAGGCAACCTCATATTGCTCTAGTTCACAGAAAACAATTTTTTGAAGAAAAACTTAAAGAAATTGGCATTACAAGCAAGGAAAATGAAAATATATGATTGACATTTACAATATGTGTAAATTGTTTTAAAAAATATCAATAGCAATAAATCAATAATTTATCTTTGACATGATTGTTGATATGTAGTAAGAATAGTTTGTGATTTGTTATTAAACTCAAGTATGTTGTACTACCTAATAAATTAATAGGGATTGCAGGTATTATAATATCTAATAATTCAAAATAGTAAGTCATTTTCATTAGGTGCACTCTGAACTCATAAAATAAAATAACAATTGTTTATGGTCTTAAAAATACATGTTATTAATATTATATTCATATCTAAATATTATGTAATATTTAAAGAAATTTGATGAATCTTAATAAGTCCTAATGTTCAAAGATTATATTTTCAACATCATTTTGTCTGGTTATAATGCTTAATGTTGATTTATGTTATTTATGATTGAGTCGAACATACTTGAATTAAATAAATTACTGTTGTTATCACTCTTCTATTTTTTTCCTTTTTAACAGCTTGTAAAAAAGGAGTTTTTAGGTTTGACCTGTATGTATGTTGGTCCTTGATTATTAAACAGTTATCATCATTATCATCAGCCCATATATGTATGTATCCACTGCCGGGGCACGGGTCTACCCTAAACCAGGGTCATAAGGCCATAGTCAACCATGCTGGCCGAGTGCACTTTGGTTGACTACACAACCTATTTCTTTGTAGGTGCGCAGGTTTCTTCGAGATGTTTTTTTCGCCGTTAAAGCGTCAAATAATCATCGTACACTCTAGTTAAGATGATGATGATGATATATTTTTTAGTGTGACTGAAGATTACTATCGCAATATTGTCAGTATATGAATGAGCCCTAAGCGAGGGGCTAGGGGCTACCGAAAATTAAGGCGATGAGGTTAAGCAAGCTGACACAACCACAGAAATGTAAGAGTTTAGTTAACTGTAAGAGTGAAGTGTGTATATTTCTTCCACGGAACAGAAAAAAAAAATTGTTTTTTCTGTTCCGTGATTTCTTCGGTATATGGAACAAAATATTCCACTTATCCCTATCTACGGGATAAGCGGAAAAATAATCCGAGTATCCCTTCCATTAGGGATACATATATGGAACATACATACATACATAAAATCACACCTTTTTCCCAGAGGGGTAGGCAGAGATCACTTCCAGCGATCCACTTTTCACCTCTGTGGGAAACGTGACGTGACGGGTTGTGGACCACGTCGCCGCCATTCTGCCTTGTGCATTGTTTAAACAAGGTCATTGCGTTCCCACGAGTAGCAAGGATATATGACGGGGGAAGGAAAAGGGGAGGAAGGATACTAACTATCGCCTTGGATGATTTGGACTGAGTCGATAGTAGCTCGAGGAGCCGGGGTCGCTTACCAGTATACCGTATATGGAACAGGAGGGATTATGTACGTCTACTGACTGTCAGCCGGCTTATTCTAAATAGGCACCTTGACTATACTTCCATTGTTCAGGCCTCATCATTGATTCATAATAATATCACTTTGGACTTTATTAATATCGATGTCTTTAACGGTGTCATAACGCAATGTCATTTCTTAAAAAGTGTATTGTCTCTCATGTCAAAGTGACATATGGTGTTTAGAAGACGGAAGAGTGATTTCGTGCTAGCTTGTGATTTTGTGAATCAATTCTTCGCATTTGCTGTGGAAAATTAAACTAAGGATTAACAATAATTAATATAGTGCGTCAATGTTGTTCTTGGTTACAAGTGGATATATAATGTAATATACCTGTAGTCCCTTGAAAGTCAAGGGGACACTGGTACTGCCATCGGGAAATCTAATTATCTGCTGACAAGCATTGGTCGTTTAGTGCTTCTATTAATTCTCTAAAAATCAACATGTGTGGTGGTTTCACTTGTTCTAAAAACGCGCTTATTGCGTTGAACGTTCTGTATGTGGTAAGTCGTACTATATTTGATGTAGTAATAGTTAGTAATCTTGCCCTACTTCCGTCTTTTGTAGTTCGATGTATGTTATCTATTTTACATGACAAAGAACATAATTAGTTATGTTTTCGTAATATCTCATCTGGTATTTGGATATTATAGGTGGTGGCATCTATATTGATATCAGTGGCGGTGTATGGACAGGCGTCGTCACTGGTCGTCCCCAACTTGCCCATCGTTGGAGGGATATTGGCATGTGGGGTATTCCTGATCCTGATATCAATACTTGGTCTGGCTGGAGCAGTGAAGCATCACCAAGTGATGTTATTCTTTGTATCCTTTATGAAATAATACAAATATACTGTGCTTTTTGTTCATTTAGTTAAGGTACTTATATAAAAGATACCTTGTTTTATTTTTCAGTTAGATAGGTACAACATATATTTTTAAGCATTAGCATTTAGTTAGCTTCTATATTCAAGATTTTTTTTGTTAACCAGTGTTTGTCACTAGTGAATGAACACAATACTTGTGGGGAATACACTAAAGGAGCATTCCTTAGTTTACTTGGCATGTAGTTAGCTAATTTAGTTTATTATACATTCTATCAGAATAGTATTGTAAATAATTTCTTAAACTACATGATCCCAGTACATGGTGATTCTGTTCCTGCTATTCCTGGTGCAGTTCTCAGTGGCATGTGCTTGCCTCGCTGTCAACTCTGAGCAACAGGAGTTGTTAGCCGAGCAGGTAACTAAGGATTTATATTTTTTTATAGTATTGAGCATAAAAAAGTAAAATATATTGAATGTGTCTTTTGATAAAATATGTGTAAATAAAAATAAAAATATTATCATTTTAGAGTATTTTACACCATTAGGGTGTAAATGAACTACATTTCCAAAATTTCAATTACCTTCCTACATATAACATAACTCTTGAATAATTTGTGAAGTACAATATGAACTTTATGTTTTTAGGGATGGAACAAGGTTGATATGAATGTTAAGGAAGAAGTCCAGAATAGGTTCGAGTGCTGTGGTTTCCAGAGCCGATTTCATAATGCAACAGATGATTTTCCGAAGTGTGATAGTGTTGATGTAAGTTTATCTGAATATTAATTATTTTTAAATGGTTTCAAATCTTACAAAAACCTCAAAATTTTTGTAAGATTAAGAAAAGATATTCAAATATTGTTCTGATCCCGCTAATAAGTTGCTAATGCACTTTGTGTTATGGATATCAGAAACAACATTTGTATGCACAAATGTATTAAAATATATTTAGGAATACACCCGGAAAAAAGCATTGGATGTACAACCAACTAATATTTGCCCTGGGTGGGAATCAAACCCACAACTCTTAATAATAATAATAAATTCATTTATTTCCACCAACTCTTAGAACCATAGCCAGGGTCAGTAACCACTGTTCCACCGTGCCAGTCTGTAATACTATCATATATATAAAGCATCACAATATTCTGATCCCGCTAATAAGTTGCTTAAGCACTTTGTGTTATGGATATCAGAAACAACATTTGTATGCACAAATGTATTTAATTATATTTAGTAATACACCCGGAAAAAAGCATTGTATGTTTGACCCACGAATATTTGCCCTGGGTGGGAATCAAACCCACAACTCTTAGATCCGGCTCGTGGGTGTTGTATAAGCCCTACTAAATGACCTGATATATTTCAGATAATCTGTTGTCATAATGAAGAAATAACATCAGCATGTCAGTGCAAGCCATGCTTGCACAAGCTAAAAGAAACCATTGACTATGCCTTCAAATTGTGTGGCGGGATTGGCTTATTCTTCAGCTTTACAGAGGTAAGCAATACATCACCTGTACTGTAATACTTTGTTCTGTATACATTCAAATCTATTATTTAGTCATTAGAATGTATTTTTGTTTTCTTGTAAATAAATTATTATTCTATATTTTATCATATTTGATATCAAGTTATAATATTGGCAATCCTTATAATTCAGAGGTAGTTTACAGTCAATAGACATATTCAACTGATGAATGACTGAATGTTCTAGGTATTCTATGTAATGCCCAGGGAATGTATGCAATGCCAGATCATACAGATTGCCAAATTATGTAGAAATATTTTTCTGAAATATATTTAAATAGATTGCATAATTTTAATTCTGTATAAATTTTACAAAATTTATGCCTGTTTTTTCTTTGAACAAGAGTAGCTTGGGGTGATTGAAATTATATATAATATTATTTTTTTATGAGGAATGTTAGTACATATTAGTACACTATGCCTGCCTATGTTGCAGGCAAAACCATAGGTCAATATTATAGGTGCTTATTATCACAATATGTATATTTGATGTGAATATATTGGCTTGTATCACCATTTTTATTAATGCCCTTGCCTTTTCTCTTTATTCTTGGTATGGCGGGTATTCACAAAGATATTAATAAGTACACACACATGTTATTATTATGTTAACTGCTATAACAGTTGATATTTTTTATTTTGGTCCATACACGACCTCTATCAAGTTCTTCAAAATAAACTTACTATACCTTGCATGTTCTCCTACTGACTCTAAAATTATTGTTTTAATGCAAAAGATGGAGAATGGATTAAATAATAAAAAAAATATCTGGGATATTCTGGGACTAGGTTCAATAAGTACATTCTTATACACCAATATGGAAAAATCTTCATAATCCCTATTGTACTCATTCTTCTGACATTAGTTTTATGTAATTTGTACATATTGTAATACAATTTTTTTATTTATTACATGTTACATTTAAAAATATCTACGTATTAGAAAATAGATATGTATCTACCATACCTCATATTTTTAGTATAGTTAAATACTAGATAGTTTAAATTATACATTTTACTTTTACACAATTTAATTTAGTTGATATAAATTATACATTAAGATGTTGATATATGGTTGATTTTTTATTGTTGCAGCATATTCAACTTATATTACGCAACATAATTTTATTAAATTAAATTGAACCTATACTTAAATTATAATGATGATTACCTTACTAAATGTAGTGATTTCTGATGATTATTTTTGTGGCTAAGTTATATGCGAATGACCAACCACAGATATTGCTTCGAAGATTTTATTATTGGATTGCTTTATGAATAATGATAGTATTACTATTAGATTAGGGAAAGAACAACATTGAGTTTATAAATATATATCCTAGATTGTACAAGAGTATATAGCAATTACTTTGAATAGCTTTAGTATTACAAAAGAGTAAATATAATTGACATGTAATAAAATCTTTACTAATTTGTGTACATTTGTGACTAACATCTATCTAATATTTCTGGGTTCCGTTTATGACTAACAGATGGTTGATTACTTTGCAGTTTCTCGGTGTTTGGTTGACTGTAAGATATCGTAACCAAAAGGACCCGCGAGCTAACCCCAGTGCATTTCTGTGAATTAACGGAATATACGGACTCACAGCACTATGTTACATGAGGTGGATTGGTGTTTCGCGCATGACCTGATGTCATTTGCTTAGGTCGCATGCTGGGCATGGCGGGGCGTTATCGATACATTGAATCTCAAATTAAACAGTTGAAATATTAATATATACTTTCGTAGTTAATATTACTTTGTTTGACTTAGATGGCTCAAAAATATAAGACCTACTTAATGTACTAAATTTGATTGAACTTTTCTCTCTTACGTGCTCAATAGTGCCTTAACTCGTATAATAATTTCCAAGAGTTTGAAATAATGGATTCTACTAATATTTGAACGCTCCGTGATGCCAGACTGCACCCGCACGCGGCAATGTTGCTGTGACAGTTACGTTGAGCTTCTGCACGCCTTAGAACCAGTGTATCACAGTACTACGGCCTGTTTTCGCATCCGCTTCGAAGTATCTTTACATTTTACCCTTGAGCATGGCATGGATTTCTTGATAAAATATCGTGTAATAAGAAGTATGCATGCGTTTTAAAATAGAAAAACATATTTTAAGTAAATATTAGAAAAAATTAACCCCCCCCTTGCGTTGATGTGTTTATACATTATCAACTACATATTTTGAAATGTGCCTTTGGTTAACGTAGCTGGTACGTTAACCAAAGGCACATTTCAAAATATGTAGTTGATAATGTATAAACACATCAACGCATCCTTGCGACTATTTTAATTATAAAAAAAATAACAGTAAATAACATCATGTCCATTCTTTGTAGTAGTAGATACAGAAATTACGTAAGAAGTCGAATGTATTTAATCCCTTAACAAAAACATCACTTCCTTCTGCACGACTGTGTCGTCTGTGTTATTTTCTTGGAGCATACCATTTAAATTCTTATCATAAAAGGTTTGTATATGTGTAAAAATATTTTCCTTGTCATCTAATAAGCCCTTATGTTACGTATGTTTTAGCAATTAAGAGTGCTAAGCATTCTGTATAATTATATCTTATCTTTTGTGTCCTGAAATTACTTATATACACTATTGTCTATGTGGTATTGCAACTGTAAAGCATGTGTGTTATCATTTTTATAAGCATACTTTTAGCATCCTGAACCAAATAGGATATTTGATCTCATTTGGATGGAATGCATGATACTAATCAGGTTATTATTAGGTAAATAGGTCAGGGGTGGAAGCCTTCCGCTCCCCCGCAAGTCCGGTGATAATGATAAGGTGGAGTAGCCTTGTCATCATCATCGTATATAATAGCCATCATCGTAAGTCAGTTAGTAAAAAAAATAGGTAATTAGGCAAGCATACCTTCAATGACAATAAAGGTATGCTTGCCTATATACCTATTAGATTTAGGATTTGAATCACATAAAAATGATATGATACATTGAAACATTACACCAATGCCTTAAAACTAACGCTTGATGTTTGTAATTTTTGTACTAATCCATATTAACGTACGTATTTAATTAAAGGTGTCCTCCTTATTTAAATGTTTAAATAACTTACAATCTTGTAATGTGGTGAGAAATAATAATGTCCTAATAGAGGAGTATTTATTCACAAAAGGTAACATACTAATCATTGGACTTCGCATTTCTATCCCATTTACAATTTTTTTACTAAACTACTTTTTAAGTTCGATAACTAATCTTTTCCTGACACCGGCTTCAAATTAATACCTAATTCAAAGAGTCAGCAAGCGTGATGTTCTTGAAGATATTAATACGCATTATATTGTTTATTCTTTTGTATAAATATTTTTGAGAATACTTTTACTGCGCATAATATACTAAGAGTTATCACGTAAATGATATTTGTTAAGCGTAAATAAAACGATGTAACTGATAAGTGAATTGTTCAATTTCAGTTATTCGCTGTTTGGCTCGCGCGGCGCTACCGCAACCAACCCGACCCTAACTACAAGGAACCGCATGCTATCTTCCCAAGGAAAAACTACCTTTACTAAATATAAGGCTAGGCTATCTTCTGAGTAACTGATAACTATATTTAGACTTACTTTAATGTATCTGGTGTGTATCAGTGTAGTATCCCAGTGTTTAGATAATGTTCAAAGATAAACTGACTAGCAAATAAGATAGACCGTTGAACTTGAACTGTTGATAGTGGGGTTATATGTATGTATATAGCTAAAATTCTATGTGTAATAGATTTTTTCTAAGTTTCAATAAATGTTTGCCATTTTCGCATGCCCTAGCAATTACTTATATTGAACATTACTTATTAAATCAAAAGTGTTTATAAATATGCTTAAAAATGCATGTCTAAGCCGTAAGCCTATTATGTCGTTAATTTATTTTAGTTAAAGTTATAGCAAATATTTTTGTCGTAAATCAATATAACAAACAAAGACATGATGAGTGAACTTAGTAGTTGGTTCGTAGATACATTCCTAATGAATGTGACCAGAGGCTTTACTTTATACAATATGCAAGTTGCAATTGATACTTGTGTGTTCAACGAGTGTTAGTTAGATTAGATTAATTTGTAAACTTATGAGATTTTATTTTAGTAAAGAAGAAGTCGAATAGATCTCGGGTCGCTCCACATTAGCGTCAGCTGATTTGCATTCGGAATTTGCAGGAACTCTTTAATATGATCTTTAGTTGTTATTTCAACTACTAGTCAATAGTATAATGTTTAGCATAATTACTTATTGAGCTTATGATTTTCTGTTTCCTCATTTGTTCCATCGAGTCCTGTACTATTTTTTTAAAGTGATAATATACCTACTAGTAGTCATTTTAACAATCGTTAAGGTTGTTTGGTTTATAATTTGTTTTGGTGGCATTTGTTTAATTTATAAGCTAGTTATATTTTCATTGTCCTATAATAGGTCTACCTGCAATGACCCACGTGCAAAGAAAAAAATATAAGAAGGATTATTCTCGTGAACATTATATACCTAGTATGTATTGATACCTATCCATTTATCTCGGAAGATACGTACTAAGTATTGTAATGTCTGAAGTCTGAACGTAGGTACAATATCATGCTTATCTGACAGTGATATGTACCTACCATTGACTACAAATGGATTATCAATGCTGTCCACTTTGTTATTTTTCTGCCGCTTTTGGAGGGATCTTTCACACGTTCTTTAGAAATCTCACACCAAACGTATTGTCCGCCGCTGACTGTGAGTATACTCACTGTCTGCCCCAGTGTGAACGTCGACTCAATCTGCAGTACGCGTAAATAATAGGCGCCGACAATAGGCTATATCGTACGATCCGCTACATGCGTGGAAGCATAGACGCGTAGTAAAATAATCTGCCACTGAGATTCAGCGACAACAAACGCCGTAATAGAGTAAATTTTAAAAATTCGGTGTGAGCATAAACTGCGTAACACGCGCTCAGTCAGCGGCCGACTATACGTTTGGTCTGAACAATGCCGTACCTACTTTCAATCTCACTGAAACATTGTGTCGATTAGGTACCTACATTTAAGTATAACAACATGGGAAACATGAATTTCTGATGCTTCTGCTTATGTACGTTTTTAAAATTTTATCCAATTTTCTTTTTATTTAAATGCAGTTGCCCCAAACGTACCGGGGGAGTTCTACCGCGTTAATAGGTATTTGACAATAACCAAGATCAGAGAGAGGAGAACCATAATGCTACAAAATAATATAATTACTCTCAGTTTGAGCATTGTTCGGTCACAACACGCCTTCCACACTGCATTAAACCCGTGCACCTTAGTGCGAAAATTTCTTAATAAAACCTTTATTTTTTGAATAATAATTGTTTCATCGATGTAGATACCAGGTTAGGTAATCATTTATTTTGATATGCATGTACATGTATACTGCTTTTGCAATATTATGTTTTTATTATTTACATATTTACATTATTGTCTTAGATTTACATTTTACCAGTAGATATATTTAACGTATACCTACCTACACCATATTTTCTCGAAGAAAAATACCATTAAAGTGTTATCTTGCTGATATTAAAATAATATATTTGTGTTCACTGATTCTACATAATAAGTAGCTGTGTGATTGATCTACCTTATTCCTTTTAATGATAACCTACTGTTATTCTTATTATACTGATAATCATGTAATTATTTAAAATAAAGTGTGTAAGCATTAAATTACGTGTATTCTTTAAATTACTTTTTTCAAAAACCTTAAAGTTTTAAATAGGACATTTGTTATTAGTTGTTACCTCCCCTAAACTACCTAAGCTTAGGATCATACTCCTGTTCGCTGATTTATTGTCAATATAGTCTTATTTCTTCGATGTTACCTATACCTATATACAGTGAAAAAATATAAAATTACCTACCTACCTACCCTTATATTTTTTACACTTGCTATAAATATATGTCATTTACAAAAGGTACTCTGTGATATGGGGACCTATAGTTACGCTGATGGTTAAAAACTTACCTATACTTATGTATAGGTAATTCTTTCAAACAAAGCATATAATTTAAAGGAAGGGTATTGCAAAATGCAATGTTGAATTGAGTTTGCTTTGTTTTCAGATATGCGATGGAAACCGTCATCTTTCGATCGACCAGTTAATTAATTGATCCAGTAACAGTCGCAAAATAAAAACACATAAGTAGGTACCTACTTATGGGTACCAACCCTACTTACTCTTTTCCTTTGATGACCACTAAAGTAAGATATATGTTTAAAGAAATTTATTCCCATAAGTCATTAAGTCACTTTACCTGTTCAAAAAATAACAGACGTTCGTTGTCGTAGGCAGATACCATTCGTTTTAGTACCTACTACATGTTCAAAAAGCACACAAAAAGCACATATTCAAAACAAAGAAAATAAAATAAAATAATGCAAATTTTCTAGGCACACAAGTGAAATTAAAATAAAAAGAAAATGGGGTAGTTAAACCAATAAGATTTTGTTAATTCATAGATTCTTAACAGTTTAAATACACATAAATATTTTACAACATCACCACATACAATGGTCAGATCCGTGGCTTAAGCACTTGTTTTACAGATATCAGAATCAACAGTGTATATGTTATGGACCAAATGATAAACTGGGCATTATACATACTGCCCGGTCCTTATGAAAAATGTCCAATATGAGAGTGTAATTTAATAATAATTATTCAAATAATCACTGCCCGGTCAAGGCATTATACATAATGTTTATCACCTTTTGGGCAGAGTAATACAAACATACATAATAATGTAGAAAAAACTTTAATATTATAAACACGAAAGTTTGTTAGTATGGATGGATGGATGGATGGATGGATGTTTGTTACTCTTTCACGCTTAAACGTCTGCACCGATTTTCATGAAATTTGGTATGATGGTAGCTGGCACTCTGTGAATAACATATCGTAGAAAATTAGTATGGGAAAACTTTTACGTATTGAGGTAGGTGGCACTCCGGAGAGACACCAGCGCCATTTTTGCCTTTTACTGGAATAAATAATTTCTCTATTTCTCCGACAGCCATGACGTCGAATCTTCGTAAACGCTGATAATCTTTAGGTTTTTTATTCGACGTCTTCAATTTTGCGGCTTTAACTTTTTCAATCATATAGCTTTCGTTTTTTGTCCTTTTAGCGACATTAATTTACCCAATTTTTCGTCATATTGACGATTGATATCGTTTAATTTAGAAATATCCATTAGGTACTAATTATTAAGACACACTCTCAAAGCTGTTTAAGTTTAGTTCGACACTGAGTTACGAAAGTTATGGTAAAACCTTTCCGCGATCGTCCGTATTCGTTTACAATGCCAAACTAAACAAACAAAAACAATTGGCATTTGAAGTACGTCGCACGAGCCGCGGGCTGAACGGCTGTATGTGATTGGTCCAAGCGGGCCACGCGTTCTTCTTTCTCCGCACCACCTTAAATTACGCACAATTATCATATTGCCCAATTATCACATAGCCATATAATAATGCCCGCGCATTGTGATAAATAATGAAGTTTAAATAATAATTAATCACTTGGCCCGATAGGCCTAGATATTATACATAATGCTCGGGCATTATTAATAATGCTCGCATTAATCACTCGGTACACACCAAATAATAAATAGGGCATTATACATACTGCCCGGTCCTTATGAATAATGCTATTAAAGCTCAATGTAAATTTAACATTTGAAAAAATTCGCATTCTTGACCTCGCCTGAACTCAGATATTCAATATTTAAGTAAAAATCTTTTGCAAATTTTGGATACAATCAAACCTCAGACTTCCGACGAAGTATACTTAATTACCTAGGTAGAAGTCGAAGTGTGGAGTGCTCATACGGCATACTTATGTATGTAGGTATTGGATGGAGCCATTGGAGGAAAACATAAACGTTAAGTTTCTTTTATGTTGTATAAAAGTTTTGTCACTCTTATTCTTTCAAATTGACCCCTATGTTTATAATCCGCGTTAAAAAAATGCAGTGTCATTGTATTACAGCAGTTTTAAAAATATTTTGAAATATAGGTAAGTTAAATGCGTATAAACATAAACAGGGCCGTCTTAAGCCTATTCTGCGCCGGGGTGCGGGACTCAAGACTTTTTTAGGCAGGACAGGGAGCGGATGGGCTCTCACATAAAAATGCGTCCACAGGCACATAAAAATGCGCCCATAGGCGCCCCAAGGGGTGCGGTGCACCCCCTGGTAAAGACGGCCCTGAACATAAACTTTTCTTAAAATCAGTTCATGCGTTTTATGAAGACGCTCGAACGGTGCGTTTAAACCTCCAATTAACCGAATATTTAGGTATTGCATTCTTAACACGAACGTACTATTAATAATTAGATCAGTAAATATATTAGATACCTACTTATGATAAAAATAATACATTCGTTTACAGTACCATATTATGTAGGTACCTACCAACTGTTTATTAAGAGCGCTCACTCATAGGGCTAGGGTCCGGTATGATGAGCGATGCAAATTAATTGTTATTAAAATTTTTTTACAAATTTTCTATAAAGAAAAAGCGCAATGGTTGTGTATATTGAGTAATACTATACCTACTGTAGGCATTATTTAGGTATGGCGTTTCCCAAAAGCGCGCGTTTTGAATGATCCACTTTATTGGCGTAACCATTACAATTAAATCAAATTACCTTAGGTTTGACAATTTTTAAACTTTATGTATTAGCAAATTAGCAATGTTTTACTTCAATCTTCCTCAATTGTTTGTCACAATTGTAGAGCACACGATGAAACAGTCAGGAAAATGCAAGTATAGTATGTATTTTTTAAAGAGGCAATATTGACAGGCAGGCTGTGTCCCCGAGGTCCGTAGCGCCCCGCCAGTGCGGCTGCGCCGGCCTCCACATCCCGCGCCCTCGACCAGGGTGGAAACAGTCAGTCGCGCAGCGCCCGCCCCGCCCGCCGCACCTACCGCCGCGCCTCCCGCCAACGGAGTGACACTATCACCTTATCACTAGTGAATTGACAGTGCAGCCAGCCACCATGTCTTTCGACACCGACGAGCTACGAGACGAGTGAGTTACTTCCGCCACATGCATGAATCTACCCGACAGACGCTCATGCCTATACTCTTACGGCAATTACGTATTAAGGACACATCATTACCAGGATAGAGACACGACATCATTATAGCTTTGCCTCGTTGACTACGCCAGAAATAATACGATCTTACTCCTACCTTCCTACATACGTACGTTTTTCACTTGGAGAAATACAATTTACTGAATAAATGTTGTCTAATTGTTGCTTCAGTAATAAACAATGACATGACCCATTAATCAAAAGTAGGTGAACTTGATGCAGCCCCTTTCAGCTGTTAACCTATATACTCGGTTGAAAGTAAACGTTATAATCCCCCATAATTTATTACGTTTAAAAATTCTTTTGTGTTTCTATGTGTTTATTAGACCTACCTTGTCATCAATAATTTGGGACTTGTGAACTCACATTCGATAGATCTTTATTTGTAACTAGCTGTGCCAGCGACTTCGTCCGCGTTATCCTCCGTTGTTTGCAAATTTTTCGTTGTTTCTTTGTTCTTATTAGAACGAGTGATGCAATAATGAATAAAATAATAATATGTGCAATTACTTACCTCACTCATTTAAAAAAATTGTAAAAATCTAGAGCCATATTTGTTTTTCTTAAACCAGTAGGTATTATGTACCTACTATATAGTAGTTATTTAGAAGTGGGTAATATATTTATTAAGGTAGTAACTTCTGCCCGTGGCTCATGTTCATGTGAAGTCTTTTATCTTAAAAAAATTACTCTCTTTTTGCAGTAAACAACAAAGGTAAATTCGCCAGATAAATGTAGATAAACTTAATCTCTGATAATTTTCCCAAGGCCGATTTCAAACCAACATTTATGATAGATAGACCAACCCGCACTTGGCCAGCGTGGTTGACTAAGGCCTGATCGCCCTAGTTCAGGATAGGCCCGTTCCCTAGATGTGGGGACGAACTTGGGCCGATGATGATGATGATGATTTATGATAGCTTATTGTTGTTATCTACCTATAGGTACCTACTCGATTGTGAAGCAGTCATATCAATAAAATAAATTAATTACTTAAGGTTAAATAAATTAACTTTTCTTCAGCCTTTTGTATGCACTCAAGTACATCAAGACCAAAATGTTTTATCTACCTACCTCAAGATTACACATAATACCTATGTATAATCCATACTGACCTAAACGTACATGATCAACCCTTGATCATTAGCAGTTACTTAGGATATAAAACATTTAATTTTATTGCCTCTTTGAAATCTTTAATTGGTACGTCATATTTCTACGTCACTATAATATTATACGCACGCAGTGTTTGTTACCATTAGTAGAAAAAAACTGTACCCATTCGTAGATTATCCAGAATTTGGGATATTTTATTTATTTAAATGCTCTCTAAATGATAATTCTAGTACACTATACATTAAACGTTTATTGTGTTGAGTAAAATTATTTAATTCTGCACCGGGTCTCTCCTACTAACGGGTACCTATGTATGGCAGGAGTTAAGATCAATTGCTAATTTGGGTAGCATTTGCAAATGAAAAGTAAATAATATTTTTTCAAGTTACGACAATGGGCTCATAATTTGTTTTTAAGTCGTAGGGGTTAATGCCGAGGATGTTAGGTACCTAATATGTGAATAACTGACTTAACCTATTACCTATGTATCACACACTCTATCTACACTAAAATATAACTGAAACAAACACCATAAAAATATTTAATTTAAAAGTGAAAAGCAATCTCTACGTAAGTATTAGGTATACTTACATAGAGATTATTTTTCTGCTTATTATTTTTTCTACGTAGAGATTCTTTTATTCTACTCTACTGACTATTTTTTAGCATATGGCAGGCAGGTGGTAACAACATAATAATATGGTGTACCTGCTTAGCTATTGTGTAAATCAGAAATCGCTTGGCACGCATAGCTTATACTGTATTCTATCCGGTTGCCTTATAAAAGGCGTCATCGCACGTTTTACGCTAGAGTCGCCTCTACCCAATTTTGGCGCTCTTGAGGCAAATTATGGGATCCCATTAATAAAATTATTACGTGAATTATGCCATACGATTGTAGGAAAATAAATACTATGACATTTTTTTACCTCATAACTAAATTTGGTGATTTTTGTGATCAGAAGTTGTGATTCACAACGTGATAAGTCTATTCGTAAGTGAGACATTCCAAAATATTTTGCCGCGTGCCTTGGGTTCACCACCCTTAAACCCCTATAGGGGGGTTACCCCTATCTATAGTATATCTTCCCTTGATAGGATCCTACTTTTTCCGTTTGACGTAGGTACTTGCCTATTTACCTTTATATTATTCGAATACTGTTTTGCTATTGTGTTTTTACTACGGTTTAATGTATTATGTATTTAATTTAACAAATTACCAAATAAGTGTACCTTTATATAAAGTTAAACCGGGTATGATGCTCTGTCACTGTCCATACAAAACAAATAATCAGAACCTTACGTCACAGCTCTGAACACAATACAAATGGTACGTTGGTATTAATTTTGCGACCAACCTTGTAATTGGGAAATTCCAAGTATCTTTCTCTATCTTAGTGTCAAAACATCAATAAAATGAGCTCGGTGCCTAATCCAAAATAAAAGTTCGGACGCAAACATCTATTTCAGAGTACCGTGTACTGCGCACCTTCTATTATGTACTTTGATTGGTTCCAAAGTTAGCGTTCAATGTATGGCGCGTTAGCTAACTCATTCGTATTAATGTGGATTGGGGTGGGTCGTGGTAGGGGCCGCGTGGCCGTGCCGCAACTCGATCGCATAAGTCTATTCGTCATTGGAAAGCTGACCCAGCAATACATTGTTTATCGTGCTCTGTGCAAGTTCGGTCAAATATAGCGAATTGTGTATTATAATTTATTATAAATAATAAAATAAATTGGTTACGTGTTGTGAAAAATCTAATTTGTGGATATCATTACAGGTAAGATATTTTAATTATGTACTTATGTTTATTCTGGTATTTGTAATACATATTGTATACAATTTTATAATTATTTTAGGATCGATTCTTTTGTATGAACTAAGTAGGAAAATAGTATTTATAATTATAATACCTACTTTAGGTAATTATAAAATATGTATGAATTAGCTCTATAAATGTAAATATTTTTAAATTATTATTTATCTAATAAACAGCCATGAACTTAACTACACTTAGATATTACGAAGATCTACCTTATTAACCGTTTAACAACTTTAGTAATAAAAGCAAAAATGTGATTATAGTTGGAACTTATTCGTGTCTTTTTTTCGTAATTACAAGCTGTCCTTGGTTCTACAAAGGGAAAGGGTAAATAAAACGAACGCAAAACACAACGAGCAATGAACTACGGACGAATTAATTTTTACTTACACAGCTGCTGATCTCTAGCATGTGCAAGCAATTTATTAATATTGAGTTAAGCATGTACCATTAAAATGTGAAATTTATAGAAAATAAAACAAAAATTGTATTACCTTCCTATACATATGTGTATCTGCCTAGAATACCAAGATACTAACTATCTAGAATACATACTAGATAAATATAAGAAAAACGTATTTACCTACTCCATTAATAACATATGAGGCATACATGTATGCAAACATGGTTGCCGGGAGTGCAGTAATGTTCTTGGAATATCGTTACTCATTGAATTGATACTTCAATGAATGTTGCATATGTATCATTGACAGAGCTCGCCTGTCAATGCAAGATTTCTTATAATGTATCGTAATACAACCTCGCCCCACACCATCTTTCGAAACCCTCTTACTTTTCTAGTTTTATCTTTGATAATAGTATACCTAGTTTGATATTAGAATTTTTAACCATAAAATGTAACATTTTTAATCTTGTTGAATTTAATGGACAGTAGGTACAAAGTATACGAGTAATAGTTAACTGAGAATAAAGAATTTATTGGGTAGATATATTTATTTATTAGAAATAATAAGGCTGTTGTAATATAGTACACAAAATACCTGACGGAAATGTAATATTAAAATTTATTGAATGAACGGTTATGAACTGATTTCATAATTAGCAACATCAAATTTTTTCGTTGATTGTATAAGTAGGTACGCTTAGATGCTTTTTTTTATTGTAACAAAATCGGTAAAGTTTGTTTGTTTTTATGAAGGAATCAGTCAGTCATACAGTTCAAAACAAACGATACTGTATAGGTACATCTATCGTCATCTCGTTTGCTACGATAACGATAACCTTTTGATATGACGCGTAAAGCGTTCGCGTTTTTTGTTTTGTTTAAA
This sequence comes from Maruca vitrata, assembly GCA_039566165.1. Classification (NCBI taxonomy): domain Eukaryota; kingdom Metazoa; phylum Arthropoda; class Insecta; order Lepidoptera; family Crambidae; genus Maruca; species Maruca vitrata. The sequence continues at coordinate 10,142,585 of CM076914.1, read as the reverse complement.
GCTATTTTGATCAAAATTGTATGTTATATCAGCTGATTGAAACTATGATGGTTTTTTTGTAATTTTAATTACTAGTAGGTACCTAACAATTAAGTTAGTTTAGGCAAGTAGAGCTAGGTGGTAGATAAAATTTTTGTTTATCAATTTAGGGGCTTATATTTACTAATATTTACCAATATGATATACTTTCACATATATTTATACATACAAGAAATGGCTCATTCAATCACAATTTAGTGTAATATTTATTGAATATTACGAAAATAATTTTTAAATATGACTATACTACTAAATAAAAATATTTTCAAATTTAGTACAAATTAAATGGAATAAAAAGTACAAAAACTATTTATATTTATGTTATTACCTATTCAAGGGTTCGTAAACTATTCGCGTCGACATGCCGTGCAACTGTAGTGTCGACTTGACGAACGGGAGGACCTCACACATCGGTTGCGAGTGGGCCCTCGGAGGGTCGTTGGAGCGGAACGGACACCACCAGCCCCACAGGAGGACCTTCGACGAAGACGATGAGCTGCAGCCCCAGGACAACGATGACCAAGCCGACCCCTCAGTTAGGTTGTACTGACTTACTGTAACAAACCCACCCGACTTCGCACGGGTATTAAAACAGTTTGTAGCCTATGTTACTTACTCGCTGATAGGTAATTTAGTTACAATAGGTCACTATGGGGTAGACGAGTTCTAGAGTGGAGACCGCGTCTCGGCAAACCAACGCAGTGTAGGACGCTCTCAGGCCAGTGGGGCTACCATGAGTTTAAAACTTACGCGCTCGATATCGACTACGTAAATATGTCTATGAAAAACATGTACAGCGCTGCCTGGTGGTTACGCGAAGAACTACAATCGGCCATATGAAAAAAACAACTCGATAGGTTTTTAACGTACGTAAGTTTACGATAGCCAACTCATGGTAGGCCCTCAGGTCAGTAGCGGTACCATGAGCTATCGAAAACTTACGTATGTACGTTAAAAACCTATCCAGTTGTTTTTTTTATACGACCGATTTTAGTTCTTAGCGTAACCACCTGAGGCGCTGTACAAGTTTATCATATATATATTTACGTAGGCGATATCGAGTCCGTAACTTTTAAACTCATGGTAGCGCTACAGAAAAAATAAAGAAAATAATGTAAACTTCGCTAATTATAAATGTAGCCATTACCAGTTGACATCACCTCATTGTACGCCAGATCGATTGAGTGGTGTTCCGGGTTAATATAATTAATTAGCTTTTTATCTTTGTAGCTGTTATTGATAAAACCATATAGGTATTGTATGATGGGTTCTAAACATAAAAGCTTACCTTGCCAACTTGCGTCAGAATAGTGCACTTAATGATTAGGTGTTGATTGTCGGAATGCTTTTAAGTACGTTATAATTATTCAAACAAAGCTCGATAAAATAAACTTAAACATGACACACTGTAATATATTCTAGATAATTGTATTGTTTATTTTGTTAAAAAACGAATGAAAAATAAAATTTCATGTCTTTGATCATTTACTCGAAAAGATTTAATTGATTTAAAGATAAAATAAATAACTCCATAAAAAAATATTAGCCTACTCACCACAAATGGCGTGGATCTATCTACTTTTGCAGTTTTCTATTCACCCAAATAGTTTATATTCATCTGTATTAAAGTTACAATAAACGTTTTTGTGTATTAAAATTGAATTTATTCCATGAATTACAAAATTTTAAGTTGGTACGCCTCTACCTTGCTCGGGTAACGTGCTCTACATGAGATCGATTAGTTCCACCTGTCGACAGCGCCAAGCCGGATAAGGTTACATTGTACCTCTAGTGCGGATAACACAATGTCACACAATCGCTAACTTGTTTGAGACGTACCTACCTGCATCAGACACGATGGTTAATAATAAAAACGGCAATGTACCTATAGGAGATTAAAAAAAGCAATGCTTCTCCGAGTCTTGGGGATAGAGCAGTTGATTTTTTTTTCTTTCCTGCCTTTTTCTGTCTGCACTTAAAATATAAAATCAACGTATGTGTAATTTAGATTCCCTTGTAAATAAAAAAGTGACAGAAACGCAATTAAAAAGATACTTATACGAGTATACTTGATATTGCTACGTTTTACGACATATTATAAATGAGGAAAATAAATTGCAGTAGGTTAAAGCCACTGTAAGTGATCATTTAAAAATACATAATTGTTTGTGTTAAAAAACAACATGTTTAATGCGTTATAAACAAAATGAGCGTCTGTGGTTTGACCCCAGAGCAGAGTCTTGGAAAAGCGTACCGAGCTTAAAACGTAACCGCAATATCAGGGGGCTTAGACAAAGTAACAATATCGAAACGAAGTTCGAAAAGAACAAAATGTATGGGATTGACCACGTGATTTATCGCGTCTAATGTCAAAGGTACATTTTATTCTTTTCGAACTTCGTTATCGTTTCGATATTGTTACTTTGTCTACGGCACCAGGTTGTACATTATGGTTCTTTTAGGGCGTTAATTAGCTTAAAGCGTAGGATGCTCTATGCTCTATTATCCATGCAGTACCTATAGGTTTGCATAATCGGTATGTGATAGGTATCCATATTGCTAGTTCATTTGAATACGAATAAGCCGCGTCTGTTTAATTAATACATAATTTAAATTAGTCCTATACGGTAGTAGGTAGCTTTATTGCGCGTTGCAATCAGTCAGCTCCGTTATTGAGACTTATCTCCGGGGCTTAACTTAATAATAATCCTCCTGATGGGAAATTAAATTAAAGTTAAACGCAATAAGAATTTTATTATGTTTGATTTATGAACAATTTTTTTTTATATTTATCTAACAAGATAACCTCACTCCACCTGATGGTACCTAAGCGGTAGTGAGATCCAAATATGAGGTCGACAGGCACAATATAAATCACGAACACACGGACTGTGTTTTCTTTATTAAAAGCTTGAATTTTCATGTTATCAAGAAGTATTATTGCTGGCATGTCATACGACCTATAAACACACTGTAGGTTCATTTCCGATTCCGAATACAATTTTTTTTTATTACCTGCTTCAATTTTCCACATGAATATTAGGTAGATAATCTTTAAGTTGCTTTTTTTCTATTTCTATGTTGGTCCTACCTAAACACGGTAACATGTTCTTTTCAATAGGCACTTTATGTAAACATTTAAAATATTTGTGAACTGGTTTAAAATGTCATTCTATCACTATTACTTTGAAGGTTACAGATGAATAATTTTAAAACCGGATTCTTAGCAAACACATTTTGATTAATAAAAATGATAAACACACAAAAAAACATAATATTATGTCGTTCTAACAATTGTTGCAAATTCACGTTGCAGGTATCCAGATGGGTCGGTGCGGCTACGGAATCCTAACATAGAGCTGATGGATCAGGACATTCTGTACCACCTGGCACTGGGCAGCGGCTCCCACGACCTGGTGGAGATGTTCGGGGATGTTAAGGTAATATATCTAGGTACTAATGTACTGTACTGTACCTTAAGGTGACTTATAGCATAGATCTCCCGACTCGAACTGTGCAGAAAATAGCGCAGTAACTTGTCTCAAAAAGACCATTGAGTTTACAACACGTGTGCAGGCTCGTCGCAAAAGAAGCAGTTATTATTGTATGTAAAGGCAGAATCTTAACTATACATTTGTACTTGCTCTAAAACAAGTCAAAACTAAGGGCCAACGTTGGGTGGCGCACGTAATTTTGTATGAATCCTCAGCCACGTAACATTGAGTTGGTCTTAAGAAACAACAAAGGACAAATAAAGGTTTTATGAAGTAGTTATGTATTTGCTACTCCTAATATCGCGTATTGATCCATAAAATATTTTTGAGGTTTTATTCGGGCTGTATCTTCCAGTTCGTGTGCATGGGGGGTACTCCGAAGCGCATGGAGCAGTTCGCGTACACCATCATGGCGGAGATCGGCCACAAGCTGCCCTGCGGCACCACCCTGCAGGACATCAGCCAGTTCTCATACAGATACTCCATGTACAAAGTGGGCCCGGTGCTCTCTATAAGTGTAAGTATTAATACTTTTAGACGATAAACCTGATATGAGAAGAAACAGACATTCCAAACTTTTTCACGAGAATATAATTTATTGTTGAGAGCTTGTAAAATATAATATATTCTATTGTGAATTTTTATGTAGATACGTAAATACCTATGTTATATTTACCAACCTACCCAGCAACAATTTGGATTTAAGGAATCTTTTAATAGGTATAGGAGAAGTGAAAATTATACAACTAAATAATCTTATTACAAGAATAGCAGTAGCAGCATATTTTGTTCATTACTTTTATCGAATATTAAATGACTAGGAACGTTCACGAGAGGATTGTTTCCAAGTAGTTTCAGTTAGGACTCTGTTATCAGATTCATTTAGTGAAGCTAAATATAAGATCGCGTGATTGGCCATCTGCGGTCACCGTAAACGTTTCAATTGAGATAAATGAACAACAACGTGCATTCTCACACTTATGTCGCGTGCGCCAATCACTGGCAATCTACTCAAAGGCACGTGTTTGAAATTGACAGCTGAAACTGAATAAAGCGGACGCATTTAATTTTTTTAGCGTCAGCTTTTCAACACGCATTATTCGGTAAAACGTAGCGGAACTGAAATGGACACAGACCGGACATATTCACATTATTTTCCGTAAATGTTACGAAAAACAAGTAAAATACAGAATCGATGCAAATTAAATTTAGCTCGACGAAGCGTTTCTTCGAGACGACGTAACGAGGTTAATCAGAACAAGACGGCTTTAAGTAGCTGTAAGCATGGAATGAGTACCTGTTGGAGACCTCTTACTTAGAAAAAAGCTTAAACAGAACGGTTTTCACGTGAAAATGGCAATTACGTCTGTTTCCGAAGTCAACATGCTTCGTGATTGATCGTACTTGTCTTTTCCACATCCCTCGCTCCGGAAATAGGTACATATTGGAAAATATAATCTGATTGATTTGGCGTACATACCTGCACGCTTTGCGGCATACTTATTTTTATTTCGGAATTGTTTGTATCCTTCAGAGTACGTATACAAAGTACGTAGTGCATGTGTTATGTAAGGAAATCCAGATAATCGTATAGTATTTTCTACTATTTGCTGGAACATAAATATTTTTGGTTCATTAATAATTTCTAAGTAATTATCTTTAAGATATTATTGTTAGCGGGTTTCATCCGTAAAATCGATTTCAAACAGATAACTGTTCGTCATAGGTAGATTAGATTTAATTTATTAATTATATTTATACTTGTGTACTTAAGCAAAAAGATCAAAACAAACCTGTACCAATACCTATCATATTAGGTATTGGTACAGGTTGTTATAGGTGATTAGAATTACATGAGCATAAACTCTTGATTTATAATTCAAGGACATTCGCATTAGATTAAATATAGAAACAGTCTAGACTTACGGATGGTAACCCGGCTACTTACCGACTCACGTACCTACCGTTAGTAATAAAGAAAATAATAATATTATTATAATACAACCTAGCCATAAATGGTTTGATAAAAGAGAGAGAGAAAGAATATCTTTAGTCTAACTTAAAACAATACCTTCTACTTTTGGAGTAGTTCGGTTGCGGGAGCATTTTTGCTAAATTTCTTTACATTATGAATGCTAACTTTTTAAACTGATGGGGTATTCAGCCGTCAGTATTGAAAGGATAATTTCATTTTGTAAAATCGTCGATTTTCCGATTAAATTCAAAATACACATGCAAAATTCCATTTTGAGCCTGTAGCGTAGCGTGTCTTAAAGTCATAAGGTCCAACCTAGTTAATTCAGAATGCTCAAAAGGAAAGAAATTAACAAAATTTTGTTTGCACATCTTAGTGGCTTCAGTAGCCTGGGAAACTTAACGGTAGCTACGCGCTTGATTTCTACGGTTCCACCAAGTGTCGTGGGTTCCATTCCCACCCGGTACAAATATTAGTGTGACGATTGGTCTTTATTCCGTGTCTGGGTGTGTTATTAAATATATTTCAGTTCATTTGTGTATCCACTGTTGATTCAGATATCTGTAACACAAGTGCTTAAGCTATTTACCTACCACGGGGGTCAGATCAATGTATGTGATGTTGCGTAATATATTTATTATTTAAATATTGGTTTTCCAATAATTGATGTTATTGTTTCCAGCACGGCATGGGCATTCCGTCCGTGGGCATCCTGCTGCACGAGCTCATCAAGCTGATGTACCATGCCAAGGTCCGGGACCCGGTGTTCTTCCGCATCGGCACGTGCGGCGGCATCGGCTACGAGGGCGGCACCGTCGTCATCTCCGAGGAGGCCGTCGACGGCACCCTCAAGAATGCTTATGAGCTGGTCGGTTCGCCTTGAGCTTACATACAAGTCTTACGTTAAATTACGCTTTTACATAACACTCTATATTTGACTGGCGCGATGGAACAGTGGTTAGTGAACCAGAATCACTACCTACGGTTCCAAGAGTCGGGACAAATATTTGCATGACGGACATGGGTGTTTGTTCCGTGTCTGGGTGTATTATTAAATTCGTGGGTCCATTCCCACCCGGAACAAATATTTGCTTGACGAACATCGGTGTTTGTTCCGTTTCTGGGTGTATCAGAAAATGCACCTATGTTTGTGCACCAAAATAATAATATATCTCACTCATTTAGTTGACAGCCTAAGATTGGCCGTTACAACGGATTGTTTATTGTTATTATGTTAAATATTGATCTTTATGGGTTTACACGCGATAACAGGAGTAGCAAATACAAAACTGCCCGACGTTTAGACTGGGTTCCACCAATCATGGTCGCGAACGAACTCGCTCGCGGCCATGATGACCCATAAAGACCATTATTTAGTGTAATGGAACTCGAAAGTCTAAAATCTGTTATTATGTTGTTGTAGACGGTGTTGGGGAAGACAATACAGAGGCCTGCCAAGCTGGACCGGCGGCTAGCGCGCGAGCTGAAGGGGCTGGCCGACCCTGAGGACCCCTACGACACCGTTACCGGGAAAACCATGTGCACCTACGACTTTTATGAAGGTGAGGGCCCACTTGTTTTATAATAAAGATTGTAAAAATAGGTATATTTTTGAGAAAAGAGAGATTCACATTATTGTATTATAATATAACACGTAATTGTGAAAATTTCAACTGTCTAGCTATAGCGTTTCTTTAGGCACATACAGCCTGGTGATAGACGGACAGCGAAGTCTTAGTAAAAAAAAAACCGTTTAAAAAAACGGGACCAATGTTTATGTCTTTTGGGCACGGAACCCTAAAAAGAGTATTACGACTTTAATAACAAAATAACAATAATGGGGGTAGGTAAAATGAAAATTCAGTTTACGAAAAAAAAAATTGTTTATGTTTTTGATAATAGCTTTTACACTTGGTAGAGTGAGGTTGTAACTGTTATGGGTAAGATAATGACGATCAACGATGTTCCAGGACAAGGGCGCCTGGACGGTGCGTTCTGCGACTTCACGGAGACCGACAAGATGGAGTACCTCGAGAGCATACACAAGGCGGGCGTCGTCAACATTGAGATGGAGTCGCTGGCGTTCGCGGCGCTGACCCACCACGCCGGCATCAAGGCCGCCGTCGTCTGCGTCACGTTCCTCGACCGGCTTAAGGGAGATCAGGTAAAAAAAATATCTGAGACATTTCCACACACGGTCATTTGACCACAAACTAAGCAGAGCTTGTACTATGGGCGTCAGAGACTGATATACCTACATATACAGATATTTATAACAACATACTTAAATACATACCTATTCACACCCAGACACGGAACAAACACCGATGTTCATTACACAAATATTTAGGGTCACTAACCTCTGCTCCACCGAGCCAGCCAGTCAGCAAAAAAAAAACTTATTTTCTGATTGAACTCGCGTATTTAAACATTATTATCTAGAGACCTGACGTTTTAATCGATTTATATGATTCGTGGTCTCAGAAAGACTAGTAAAGTTCGTATTATTATGCCCAGACACGGAACAAACACCGATGTATGTAGTTGGTAGTGAGCTTGAGCGATTGCCCTGGGATCGTAGGTTTGAAAACTAGCCCTCGTGCATTGTCCGGTCTTTTTCGAAATTTAAATTATACAATTTGATTACATGACTAAGAATTGATCCGAATCCCGTGATTATAATTAGTTGTGTTTGTATCAGAATCTACACTGGTTTCCTCACGATGTTTTTCTAGTGGAAATAGCTTAATAAATAATACGATGTCCACAATTGTTCATCATTAAAACATTGATTATACATGTCATCATAATCTGGCTATTAGATATTCGATTCTCTAATTTTTTCTTGTATCTACAGGTTTTGGCGCCTAAAGAGGTGTTAGATGAGTGGCAACAGCGTCCTACGAAACTTGTCTGCCGTTATATCAAGAGGTAACCCGAATTATAAATTAAACTAATAATAACTAGCTTCGCCCGCGTTAAATTATAACGGCAAAAGATTTTTTTAAAATTAATGGTACCTTAAGTCCATATTTGGAACTGTATAAGAATATTTATTGAGTAGATCAAGCGTGAAGAGATATCCTTAAATATCTTACACACCTCATGTTAAACGCATAAACAAAATCGGCCAAGCGTTAGTCGGAAGGGCGTACGAAGGGTTCCGTGCCCTTATTTTTTTTTTTTTTTTTTTATAAAGAGGCTAACAAGATGACCTCACTCCACCTGATGGTAAGCGGTAGTGAGATCCAAATATGAGGTCGACAGGCACAATAGACCATATTGAGCCTGTCGCACTCACCCTGAAAGCCGTGAAAAAGGAGACCACTGCTGCGGCAACAACGAGACAAGGCGTGGAGTCTCGCATTGGTATTGAGCTGTGCGGGTCGGAGTTGGCCAGTCCGCCGGACGGAAGGGCCCCCGTGTCTACGGGTCTCCCAGGCCGGCGGGATGACCCGCTCCGCCCGCACAATACCGCCGTTAAGACTCCACTGGTCCGGCGCTTGCCGCAGCAATGGTCCCCCCTGGCTCCGGTTCGTACAGTGCTGATCCCGGAACGCGACCTGACCGAGAGAGGTCAGAGTCACTTGGCGGGTTTTACACAACTGTATGGTGGTAACAGCAACCGGTCGACAAAATGTCTCCCACCTGTATTTATAATTATTTATTTACTATTTGCAGTGATTAAACAACTAAATATTTTATGAATTGTTCAAATATGGTTTCAAGCTAGATGCATATTTGAATAATAAAACCAGTTGCTGTTCAATGTAATTAAAAAAAAATCGTGTATTTAATGTTTTTAAAAGAGCCTTTTTGGGTTTTTTATTATATATTTAAGCTTATAGATAGAGCTCAAATACGAATTAAAATCCGTTTGCGAAATGATTAAAAATCCATTTCTCTCTCTCTTTCCCAGGTATCTGCAGATGAAGGGGCGGCTATCGCTGGACGGGCACGGCTCCATCGCCGTCAAGAGCCCTCGCCGCTTCAAACTGGTTCAGCAGGAGTCCGAGAACTACGACTAAACGAACACCGCCACCCCAGGGCCGGCCGGGAACACTCGGGAACGTACTCAAGGTGGCTATGCTAACCCACACCAACCGGGCATAGCGGTCCGGGCCACGTGATTTGTGTAGTGTTGTGGAAAGTTGCACTTTACGCAGCGATTTTGATTTCATCTTAGCACTGACAAAATATACACTTGTTTTGAAGGATTTAGTTTGATACTTATGTACTAATATACACTACGAATCACTCACTTCAACTATTTGACAGTAGTGTCGTCAATAGTCACTCAAACATATTGGACTGTTACTCAGTCCAGGCGAAAGAAGAATATTGGATTGTGAGTGATTTTGTTATGTTAGTATTTATTAATGTAAAATTGTATTTTTAAGCATAACTGTGTCTGTAGGTACTAACACAGTAGTTATTTTTTTTGTGGGAATAAATGTTGCAGTGAAAATATGCGAGAATATGTCGTTCTTTTTCCGCGTAAAAAAAGACGCGATTTAATAGCTGTATTATCTACATATGGATTTAATATTGCGGCAACAAAAATGCGACTTCACTTGACAGACTAAATAGGACTGCAAATTAAGGATGGGAAAAAAGACAAATGATCTACATAATATCTACATTTTTAAATAATACTTACCGGCCTAGCCCGGCCCTGGCGACGTAGCTTTGTCGACGCTTGCGTCTATGTTGACCAATGAGTATTTAAAGGTATAGCAGTCTGGTTAATGTATATTAAGATGCATATAAGAGAAAATGTTAATTATCAGTTCTTTGAACGCGCGAGTGTTAGTAGTTTTGCATATTATATTTAACTGTTAGTAAAAGTTACAAATGCTATTAAGTATTTTTTGTGTAATGTTTTAGTGAACTTGTGAATATAATTCCTAATTAACCCCCAGGAATTTCAACGAAATGTAAGAACTGTACCTATCAAATCAATGAAAATGGTCATATCAGAAGCTACCTATAGGTACTTAGCTTTTATAAAATGAAATTAAGCTTTTCTATTCACTTCTTCAGGCATGTAGGTACTTCGATATGTTTAAAACAGCTTACAGCTTACAGCTGTTTATACGAGTACTCTTGACACTAGATTAAATTCACGACTCTTTGTCGATTTTATAAGTAAATTATGAGTAGAAATATTTTATTTGAATATTAAGTAACAAATTAGATACAATTTAATAATAATTTATTTTAATTCAAGCTTTTAGATAACATTTGAGATGGAATAAGATTATGTTTCAGTTTAATAGTTATTTTCTTTTGACATGAACACTTTATATAGATATTCATTATTGTGACGTCTCGTAGATATTTCATATCAATTGGATTATATATCTATTTATAAATTGTTATTATAATACTCAGTGTCAAAATATGAATGAATAGATACAATTAGACAAATGGTTCAAATATTACATATTGCAGTACATCACTGCCACCCATCGCGACTAGTGGGAACATTTTGAAATATTTACTTACATTATTGTGTCGTTACGATTTCATAGTAGTTCAGTGGTTGTAAAATATAATGTTATTAAATTATGTGCATGGCCTTTGATATTTGCTTCGGGCGTTAAGCTTAATGTAATGGAAATTGTTATTGTCACGTTAAAGTGTACGGTGTCCGAGACCCGCACAGGGGCGGCCTCAATGTATGTAAATCATGTATTTATGTAAGACCATTAAAGTATTATTCACATAAATTGGACTACTGCTATAAACATACAACATCTGGAAACATATGAAAAAAATGTAGGGAAATGAGATTGGTGCACTACTGCCTCGTTTGCAAAAACCAACGTCTCTATTAAACTTACCGCTGAACCATTCTACAGCGCAATAAGGGTATCGATTTAAAAGTCATGTTTGTATTTTTGGCAGTTTTTTGTACCTAATCATTTGAAGATACAACGACCGCATTAATACCTACAGTAATTTTGTTTTAATTTATACATATACATCAATACCCTCCTAAATTCCTTACAAACTCCTATCCCTTAGGTATGCAATGTATAGAAGATATACCTAGTAATAATTGTTATCATTTTTAACTGAATGCGAAATTGTTTTTGCTAGTATTATCCAACAAAGTAAGAAAAAAACAATATAGTTAGCTACTATGGGACACGCATGTTAATACGAACATACATAAGATCTTTTATGTTTTGATAGTATTAGCAACGGCTGCAAGTCGATAATGTAAGGCAAATATTCAAATTTCAAAACTCTGGTTTATTGAAATTGGATGACTAATACTCAGCTAGGTACGTAACTAAGGTAAAACACCTACCTATAATTGTTGTATGCATTAATCCGTTGACACATTCTCCCAATAGGTATACGTATGTACTGAATTATTACACAGATTAATGCGGTGACCACAAAAGTAATGAACTGGGTTTTATGTGTCATAGAAGGAATGTTGTGGGGTAACTCGGTACATGGATCATTAAAGAGGATTTTTTTGTTAAAAAGGAAAAAGAAAACATACACAACACACAATAGTTAATGATAGAAATGTGTGGTCACGGTAAGACACTCTACGTTGATTACGTATTTATATAGTAAGAGGCGATTCTCAGGCGGTGAAATGAACGTCTCCCAGAAAGTAGGAAAAAGTACCTTGATTACGACATCATCATCATATACATACGGTTTACACGAAGGTATGTAAGATTATTTATTGCCACATTTGCTATTTTTTCTGGATTAACGTATTTAGATAATAATTCCACGGGTTCATGAATGATTTTGGAGTCATTAATATAATTTAGCTATAAGGATTAGAATTATAAAAAATAATGTTGACAATAGACCGGTTTGAGCTCCAAAATGTTAAAAATATTCTTAAACGATGTTGAGTTAAGCGGTACCAGTACCTATAGTCAAGTACTAGGTATATATTGTTGGTGTGTCATATATAAATAAATAAATAAATAAATAAATAAGTAAATAAGCAACTGCAACAGATTGCATCTACATAGTTAGTTAAAACACTGTCGCCTATCACGTGGGAGTCCCCCATAGAATCTATATATTTTAATCACTCGGCTGAAATAAATTGTATGACAATCGTATGGAACACATTTAGGAGTGGGACATCTTACACAGACATCGCATCCGCTGAAACTATATTAGTGAACATTGTATCGTTGTTGTAGTTGAATCGTTAAAACGAGATTAATGTGCTTCCACTTAAAATTAGTATTGTTGACGTTTTGCACCAGGTGGTCTAAGTATGACAGAGTATAAGCACTTGTATAGTACCCACTGCACGGCGATCCCCATCGACGAATTAGTGAAACGTTTAGAAATTTTCAAGAATATTTTCAGTACCTTTTTTTATAAGTTTATCTACACCGCAGATTTGATAAAGGTTCTATTTGTATTGTTGTATTTGTATATTTTTTTGCTAAATTAGCCATAAAATTATGTGTATCAGTAATTCATAATTTAAAAGATCGTATGATATTTATTGTAAGTTAAGTAGTGTACCTAAGCAAATAATGTAAGTTCAATTTAACATATCTTTATATGCTAGCCACCTGAAAACTACTCTTTCCATCTGTAATTACTCTCTGCTTGAACCAAATAATATCTTAAAATTAAAGAATGAATGGTTTACGTTCTACGTGTTACGCTCATCAGTCTTACCTATCTAATTAATTGCTCTATAAAATATATTTTTATTATGCCTTGACTGGTATATTCAGTCATAGATAAAGTTCTATTGTAGGAAACATACCAAAGAACTTGTATGTAAAAGGTAATCGTAGAGTAGGTAATCTACGAATTAATCAATGATTCAAAAAGTATCAGGTGACCGGTCATCGGGTTTTCATATCTGTTCTGGCAATTTAATTGGTAGGTAAGAATAAGTACGATAAATTGATACCAACAAATTGGCTCAAATGTTAATATAGTTGGTAGTCGTCACCAATATGTGTTTAAAAAGGATCGTTTAAATATTTTTATTAAGAGAAACTCCACTTATAATTATCGGTTGAATTAGACCTGTAAATGTACAGAAGTCTAAAAACACAACACTATTCTGCTTACAGGACCTTTGAACTTTTATTAATTAGTTGCAATTTCAGATTTACCCTAGTTCAAGGTAGTTTATATTCGGTTACTTACATACTGCTACTTATATTGATTTGTCGATAAGAACATATGGGTGGGCTCACAGGCTAGACAAAGACGCGATTTAGGATCTAAACAAACATTATATTCTCTTCAAAATCTAAAAGTCTACAGTCTACACAGGTTATCAGCAGAAAGTGCTATGAAATAAAAAATATATATAATTTAATAGAAGGGGATATATACCAAATCGGTACCTGTTAAATCAATATCTTGTCATTTTGTGCACACACTGGCTGACTTTATGTCCGTGTGTTATCGGATTCGCGTCCATGTCTACCTGGGGGTAATCTCCATGATTTATACGTACTTATTAAACAATACAAATAATATTGAATTGAAATAAATGATTATTATTCGGTGTTAATGTTGAACAGTTGAACCTAATGTTGTTGTTAGGATAGACATAAGGCAGCTCCGACGACCTAAGCATGTTTAATCTACATACATTAATGTTACTATTATATTATTATGGTATATCAATAAAATTAAATACTTTTAAATTGATTTTCTTTCTATCATCAAAAAAAGCTCGATGGATTTCCTTAAGAAAACCCGTAGTTATTAGTTAAACAAAGCTAGCAAGGTACAATCACAAAAACAGATATAAAACGATTATTGGCCGTTCGACAATATTTATTTCCGCTTTATTTATATATTATTTACATATTTAAATTAACTACTTAAATTATGCCTATTTCTAATTATAATATTATTTGACACCAAAACGAAAGTTTCATGTTCTGCAGTTACTTTCTTTGCAGGTATATTATAAATTATTACTTAGATCATGGCACCATTCTCCATTTATTTAATAGATATGTACCGAATTATATTAAATAAATGGTTCAATAAAAGAAGACATACATTTTTAAATACACTGTTATTATTAACTAAAAAACCGTTTCGCAACGGCAGCTTACAGATTGAAGCCATTGAGCAAAAGCTATCGAATGATACATTGGCAATTATTGCATTACGTTTAAACTAAGAAATGGCTTACAATATTGAACAAAGGTAGCCAAGGAAATTCATGTACACTGTACCTATTAACTAATCGCAAGAAGCGCAATTGAATGCTTATTACTAGAGCCCGCGTTAATGTTTCTGTATGCGTATCAATTGATTGAGTACGAAGTGTCTAATTTGCTAAACTGTGAAGATGGTGAAATGTTAAAACTTATTCACCTGGACACAATAAAAAAGTCATCAGTCTTAAATCATAAATGAATGCTAGATAACTTATACATATTATGTTATTTTGCCGCTATGTTTTCATAAACACGTGGGTACTTAAATTATATGAGCAATTTCGTGTATTTTAATTTGAAGTGTGGTGCTATTTTAGTTGTAGGAACTTCATCAGCGCATCGTATATGAGTCGCGGGCTGGCGTCGCTGTCCGCCGTGTACCGAACGCCCCGTAGGGCACCATCCTCATTCCTCACCACCCCATATTCTCCCACTATAAACCCGTCCGGCGTTCTTTCTTCGACTCTGTACTTCTTGTACTGCCGGCCTTCCACCACATAGCCCACTTTACAATTGTCCTGTTTACAGTTCTCAGTGCTTGTTTCTTGAACGCCGTGACTGCGTCCTTCTGTTAGCACACTGTCTTTCTCATCCACCTCGTAATTCTTTTCCGGTGGCTGCATTACACGTTGAGTGGCGTCCGATCCCGGCGGTACTGTGTCTACAGTAGTTGGGTTGGTGGTAACGAGAGTGCTGGAGACGTCGGTGTGTTGCCAGGGCGTGTGGTTGGGGACGACTTCCGGCGTTAGGTGCAGGGACGCGGGCGGGCTGTAGAACTTAGCTGGCTCGCTGTATATCTTCGCAGGCTCGCTGTACACTTTGGCGGGTTCACTATAAACTTTCGCAGGTTCACTGTATATTTTGGCTGGTTCACTGTAAAACTTGGCAGGTTCACTGTAAATTTTCGCCGGTTGACTGTACACTTTCGGCGGCTCATAAAATTTATTAGAACTGTCAAAACCTTGATTTGCGTTTGTATAAATATTAGTTTGTGCATTGTAATCAGCTGTCTGTTTGGGCGTGTCATGCACTACATTAAAGCTCACCGTTGTCAAACTTGGGTTGTTCCCCCTTTCACTAGGCGGTTTGCTAGTTAGACCTTGAATATAATTTTTTGACGATGGCGAGAATGGCAGAGATCGGCCAATCGGAATGTTTTCTATGTTTTCGTCAGTTGTATTTTTGTTTGATATTGTAGATATCGACTGGAATGATGATGCTACCTCTGTATCTTCAGTATTATTGAGAATGCTATCCCTACCGCCTGTGAGTATTTCTGAAAAATAAGGTCCATCCCTTGCGATATGGGAAGACGTTTGTGGCATTGATCTCGCTATTGGCAAATTATCTATTTTTTCATATTGATAATTTTTATCATTGATGCCGAAAACTGATTTATCGGAAGGTTCAGCTAAAGAGTCTTCATTTAAGTTAAATTGTTGTGATGGTGTTTGAAAACTTGATGTGGAAATTTCCATGTTTGCTTCTTCATTATTTTGCAGATCGTCATTTTTCTTAAGTGTTTTATGTAATGTAAATTCAGTTTCATTGAAGTTTTGGCTATTAAGTTGCATAGGGTGAATAGGTCCTACATGATGGCTTCTAGTATCTTTCTTAGCATTAAGCTGCCTTATAAATTCTATATTAGCACCTACTAAATTTGGTGGTAAATCAGTCAACACATTTTTGGTTGTGGAGGCATCAAAGACGTCTGGCGGCGGTGAGAGATTTACATTTATATCATGATGATTATTTTCAAGGCTTTTCAGAACATCATTCGCTTTACTTCGACCTACTGCGACCGACGAAGTAATTCTTACTGATATAACTTTCTCTTCATTCGCATTTTCGTCCTTTGGTCTATTTTGAGTTTCATAATTGTATTTTGGGTATGTGCCGTCGCCTTTTTCGAATTGATTCGGAGTTGATCTCGGAGTCACGATGCCACATTGCAAGATCTGAAATCAAAACGAATATCGATTTTTACAAGGATAAAAAATCTTTTTTTTTCTGGAGAGTCAGGTTAAGTGGCGGTCCCATATTATGTAAAATCTTTTTACATAATATGGGAAGTTTTAATTTAACAACGTAAAATAATCTTAAAATCTAAATTGCAGGTAAGCACCTGTAGGGTTGGTAGGTAGGATTTGGGTGAAAAACATTTAAAATGACCATTGTGACAAATGAACCCATAACAAGTAAGAAACTTGTAACAAAAATAAAACTTAGGGTCTTTTCGCTACTAACACACAATAACAGATACGAAATATTTCTTTATTGATCGCACGTTATAAAAAAATGTTTTCACGAATTCCGAATATTTTTTTTTAATTTATGAATTCCGGCTATCCATCCAGTTCAGGGTGGATAGACGTCCGTCTATCCACGTTTCCGAGTATCCACCTTAGGGTGGATAAACGGAATAAGCCGGACAATCAGGCCTTCAGGGTGCCTGTCGACCTAATTTGGGGACCTCACGACCGATTACCATCAGGTGGAGTGAGGTCATCCTGGATGTCTTGAAATAAAAAAAATACGAAACAACTTAAAGTATAATGAGACTATAGTTGCAATAGTAGATGCATCTTTACTTACAGAATAGGTAGGTATATATGTTTGTAATCACTTTTAATGATTAAAGTGTCTTACAAATTCACATTATATAAAATGAAAATATTTTTAAGGCAGTCTACGATTTCTGATGCTTAATTAAACCTTATAGGAATCATTACCTGAACAATTAAAAGGTTGGCACCATATTTACTGTATAGGTATGCGAGTCTTAAAAATAAGCAATAGTAAATTTAATGAAGTATTCGGCCTTTAATTGTTATGGAACGTTCTACAATAAACAATCAGGAAGAGCTGTCGCTGACTGCTAACGATGATGATCTTAAAATGTAAATGCCATGAACTGTTTTCTTTTTAACTTAAACAAAAGGGAACGTCGTAGTCTTCTTTAAAGGGTACAATTGATTGCGGCATTGGTTTTATTAACATATAATCATACCAGATTATATTGTCTTTATTACAAGTCGTAACGTCTGCTGTGAATCAGAGTAATGTTATTGTCTGAGATAAATGAAGATACAATTTGTTCTCGTAGAGATTGATAAGACCTTTCGTCCTACATAAATTACAATATTGATTAAGTAAAGCTTAGCTCCGCGTGAGAGTGTGTCACTTTGTGGTGGTATTTTAGTACTTTTAATATCACATATCAATCATATATCATAACATTTACGAATACATAGGATACTTGATTGTTGTGTTCCTGGTGGTCATGTCAAATTAATGGATAACAGACCACTTAAATGAATTAGAGCTTCGCTTATCTCTTGTCGCTAAATAGCCCACGTTTATTGTACCCTTTTATTGACGTTATCAATAACTTGTCAATTAATATGTCAGCGTTTTTTTCTGGTACGAGATAGTTATTGTTATTATACTTTTACAAAGTGGAATTGAGCGGGTGATCTTTTTTTATAGGTCGATAAATAATATCTGACCGATATGTTGCGGATGTACTGGACACGGACATTTAAGTTTACCTGACAGTAAAAAGTTAATGCGCCGATGTGACCGGCGAAATATGTGGAACAGGTTGGACTCCGGCAGAGGAATGTTTCAGACAAAGCCTCGGCTTAACAGCGTAATAATATGTTCGGTCTACATAAATTTGTGCCAAAGTATCGACGCTTCAATAAATTGCACGTTTAAGCTCTCCGTAGTGAGGCGCCGGGGAGCGACGGGGTGGGGAGGTTGTTACTCACTAGTCGTTAATGCCAGTATTTTTGTTTTGTAGAAGAATATTAACACTATACAATTAAAAAAATATATCCATGTCGCATTATGAATAAAAACCTGTGCATTTGTACTTAGTTCGTGTCTATAGAATGGAATAAGACATTATTGACCGGTATTAATTTGTAGATAATTGATTGTTGTAGCTGTTAATGGGCGGATATAGTTTAGGATATTGTGATCGTTGATTAATGTTCTGTTCACTGGATGTCTCCGTTTGAATAAGACAAAGTATTCACGATTTGCGTAAAAACACTTGGTTTAAAGTACCTTCATAAGAATCTTGTTTTTCTTTTTGAGGGATATCATCTAATATTTGACCAAAATAATTTATGTACTTATTAAAACTGTTAGTGTTTAATTATAAGTAATGAACAAGATTGGCTAAAGCAAAAATGAACAATAAAACTGGCTATTTACTATTACCGTACCTAGTTTCGTAAGCTGCTTTGCTAAACATGATAGGGATATATAAAGATTTAACCTGATTGGAATCGTGAATGTTAATTATAATATTAACATTGAGGTGCGACGGAGCGTTCACGAGCGGCGGAAACTGTTGCGATCTGCCGCCGTCTACCAACCAAGAAACCCGTTGGGTAATACTTTTAAATACGTTTTATCAGAACTAGAATCATTGATAAAGATACAGGGCTACACTGACACAACCTGTCACAGATATGCTCCTAAGTCACAGATTTTTTTAGTTTTTTAGCTCCTAGTTCATAATTATGCTGCGAAACATTTCGATCGGCCGGTTGTCTCTCACCGATAGCGTAGATTTCCACTATGTATAATCTAATTACATTGGGACATTAGGATACACCAATCATGGTTGCTCGCGACTATGATTGGTCTAACCCAGTCGAAACATCGGGCGGTAAGTAGCTATGTATTCGCTATTTCTAATATCGTTTGTATCCTCATAAAAACTTTTAATGTAATGGAACGGAAAGTCTAAAATAAAATGTTAATTATTGCTAATATAAATATATACATAATAAACGCTAATATATCATTCATTCAATCATCATTCGACTTTGAACTAACTTACTTAATAGGGTATTACAATTGAAAAATATGTCACAATTCGCTATCCAGGGCATCGTACCCGAGATTTTCATTCAATTTACTGTTTAGCTGCGCATAATGATCAAGTCAGAGGATTAGTGGCACCCGGAAGGGGAGGCTCTGGCGAGAAGTGCAGCGCGCTGTCAGTGACCGCGGCGACCTTGCGCCTGCGCGCTCAGATGAATGCGCCGATACGCCCGCCCGCAATCAGCCGATCTGTTCCATTTAGTAGGCACTCGGCTGATATTAGAGATTAGCGCTGCTAGCAAGATAACTTTGAAACGCCGCCGTCCATGTTGAACTGTTTTCTTTTATTTATTACTGGCTTCTGCTCGTGACTTAGTAAGAATAACCGTCTTAGTTTTGTTTGAGGTTGTAGTCGGTTCAAGGTACTAAATAGCTCTTTAGCTCTGTCTGTTCAAACTAGCTTCTACCAAAATACCACTTTCACAGACTATTCAATTATTTTACTTGACCATTTAATACTAATTCCAAGAAATGACAATCCACTCTACTACTTGATCTCTTTTTTTATTGCTGAAATATAAAATAAATAAATATAAATATTTCACAACATCACATACATCGATCTGATCCCGTGGTAAGTAGTTTAAGCACTTGTGTTATGGAAAACAGAAACGACAGTGGATGCACAAATTTACTTAAATACACCGTGAAATTTTAGTGGTTGTTTTCCCGCAGCAAAATGATTCTATCTTAGTAGCACAATAGATCTGTGCAGTTCTTTTTTGTTAAAATCAATAAATGCCGGTGTACGGAACACCTTTAAATGATAGAATTGATATAGGAAGAAGAGAGTTTATTGCTGATGATAACTTAGACTGATACTGCTAATGATTGATAATGAGAACGCGTCCGCCGTGTGTCGGTGAAATACGTGAACTGGTGAAATATGTAAGTGATCGACGCGCGTTCATTTTAACCTAATTACAAATTATTGCTATATAAACAAAAATGTGCGGTTGTACCGTACATGCTGCCGGGCGCGAGATGAGGATGATCTGATGTAATGTGTTTGTTAGTAACGTGACATTATGATAATGGCTTAATGTATAACAAGGTGATTCCATCAAAACTTAAAATTATGTTAATGATTGATGTCGCTCAAACGCACATTTGTAAAAATGGGTGAACTAGATTTATTTTGCACTCGCGCACTGTGATTTATTGGATTTGAATTGACATGAACACTTTCACTTGCACTGGCAATAGCACTAGCACTAGCGACGTCACTTAGAGACAGCCGTGGGTGAGCGCGCGGCTGCGGCTCGGGGGCGCGCGGCGCCAGGCGGAGGCAGCGCGTTCGCGCCCGCCTCCACAGGAAAGCTGCTCCTACTGTTCCGCATGCTCCCACCAAAACGTAAATGAGCACGTAATGATGAATATCGTGAAATGATATTTGATCTAATTCTGATTCGATGTCTTCTTTTTTAATTGTATCGATTTGACGCCCGATATCTCTTAGGGACGCCTGACGCTCTTTCTGTTCCGTCAGATTTGTCTCTGTCTTTAGCGATAGGTACCGTCAAGTTGATCATATGGTTGATAGGTGGAATATCGATGGCGATCAGATCTGCTTGAGTGTGCATTGTATTGACTTGAAGTCCGTGTGAATGGATCATGAATGAGTCTCCTTTAATCACACAATTATCCCCGATTGATAAGATGCCGGCCTTGCTGACACGCTCAGTTACAATTTGACTACCACACATGAATCGGAAAGTGCATTGCTTGCAACAATAAAACATATATGTATTTGCGGTGTCAAGCGCATTCCATGAGTTTTTGCAAGTGTTGATAATAGTTTGACATCTGTCTGATGAATCATTTTTAATACATAGGTTCTGATCGGTTTGTAAGTGATAGATAGGACCTCGAAATTCACATAGTTTTGTAGTGAGATCTGAATGAAGGCATGTCTGTATATCGGTCTCAGTCATTGATAAGTATGAATCTCTTTGAATGTTCATAGCTATGTATTGTGATATGGGTATTATGCTGATCATATTATTGTTGTCATCTAACTGAGGAATAGGTATAACCTTATAAATGTCATAGCTTTCTCTAGTCAGTAATGGTACCTTGATTTCGAATAGAAGATACTGCTTAGTGACCTTTACTTTAACTCTTAGTAGGTGATATAGTTTTGATACACCGCTATGGATATCGTCTATAGGTAGCGATATTTCCTTGGATAAATGACCAGAAATTATGCTAAGTTCGTCTTTCAGCTGATCAGGTGATATTATGTGGATGTCGAATTTGCCATGGTAAATATCGGTAACTGTATCCAGTAAGATGTTCTGTATCTTTTTCAGATTAACCAAAATATTGTTGGCGATGACTGATGATAAAATAAACTCATTTGTAGCTTTTAACCTCTCTACCTCCTCCTTGATCATTAAGTTTTGTTGGTCTAGTTTATTGAGATGCTGATTGAATAGTTTATACTGTTGAGCGATTGCGGTATCTAACCTCTTCAAAAAGCTGTATTGTGCTTCTATTACTGATGTCTGATTTTTCCACAATTTTACGAGATGTTGTTGATTGTGTCTGATTAAGTCAATGTCCTTTTGATATTGGATTGCGAAATCATCATCCAGTACGCCGAAGAGTGTGCGTGCGACGGATCCAATTCCATTGATAAGCCCGCGACGAACTCGTAGTTTGGTCGCCGCAGACTGCTGACCAAGTAGCAGCTGATCGTAGTAGTGTAACTCGATGCTCCCGTGACGTAACTGTAGTAGTATTACATCGCATTGTTGCCTTTCTTGCAGATTTGAACATATGTTTTCAAGGTGATCGATGTATTTGTTTAGCAAACTCGAACCTTGCCAATACGGATCCATATCGTAATTCACTATCATTTTCCATTCATCTTGGATTAGACGCATGCTGGATGTTTTATCGAAATAAAGACCTTGAGTGTCCTTTAAAGGGGTGATGTTATATGCTCCTTGTGCTACTTGCATGAATGTGATCAGTAACAACAAGGTGAACATGATGATGTTGCTAAAATTAATTCCAGATTTTCGGGTTTTTGGCTTGACATGATCCTCACTTGATTCCGCGGGTGAAGGTTGTTGTTTATTTGTTTCATTTGGAGTTTGATTGTCTGCTTTAGCTGATGATAGATCATGACTTCCACTGATCAGATCGTCCATGTAAAATTGTTCTTGTAGAACCTTGGCAGCTGGGCTTGATGGGTACTTGTGACCTTCATCGTCAGCTAATTGTTTTAAAACCATCATGGCAAGGAAAGGAGCTGCTTTTGTTCCATAGGTTACAGTGGCTAATTGATATTCCTGTAGCTTATTATAAGGCGCGTTCCTCCAGATGATCTTCTGGAATTTTTTATCGTCATCGTGAAGAAAAATTTGGCGAAACATCTTCTCGATGTCTGCTGTGTAGGCATACTGATATTGTCGCCATTTAATAATTAAAGACAATAGATCCTGTTGTAGATTAGGACCCCGCAACATAACATCGTTTAAACTTTGCCCACTTGATGTTTTTGCTGACCCATTAAAAACTACACGTAGCGCCGATGTCAATGACTCTGCCCGTAAAACGCAATGATGCGGTAAAAAGACACCTAATGTAGGTAGAGGTGTGGGTGACGTCAGTTGCATATGGCCTAGTTCAATGTACTCGTTGATAAATGATTTATATTGCAATTCAATGTCTGTTCGATTTGCAAATCTTTTTCTAACTGTTTAAACTGTGCTATTGCTTTTGATTTGGACTCTCCTAATCTTTCTTCTGCATCTGATTGTAATGGTAGTCTAACGATGTATTTTCCGTCAGACTGCCTTATTGTTGTATTTTTGAAATATTCCAGGCATTGAGTATCTTCCTGTGACATTGTTAGGTCCTCAGGGATGTCTTCTATTTCCCAGAAACGTTGAATGTCTTCCGTATTGTTTAGAATGACATTACATTGATAGGATTTTACGTTTCCACATAAAATCCACCCGAGGCGGGTTTGCTGTGCTACAGGCTTATGATCTGATGAAATGATACCGCTTAGGATGATAGATGAATAGACTTCGGCTCCTAGCAACAAGTCTACCGGGCGACTAATGTTGAAATCGGGATCTGCTAATTGGACGTTTTCTAAATACGACCAATCTGGTTTGCTAAATGAACGATTAGGTAAATTATTAATTAAATTTTTCATTATAAAGGTATCGGCAGTGAACTGATAGTTGCTGTTAAGAGATGAACATGTTATGTTGATAATGCCTTTACAGTTATTTTCTTTCGCTCCTACTCCAAAAATGACACCTTTGCATCTTTGTCGAGGAAGTTGTAAGATTTGAGCTGCTTTCTCGGTGATGAGAGAAGTTTGTGATCCCTGATCAATAAGAGCTCGTAATTGGATGAGCGTACCATCAGCTGACTGTACTCTAACTAATGCTGTTGCTAAGAGAGTTTCAGTGATGTCATTTTGAGACACATTTGTGGCTTTATTCCTCTCCATACTCGTTGTCGGTTGCTTAACGTAGGCCTCATGTACAAGCGTGTTATGTCGACCTTGGCATTCTCTACAACGTTTTTCAGAAATGCAGTTTTTGCCATTATGATCATAGAGACAATTAACACACAAATTTAATTTCGCAATAGTGTTCCGGCGTTCGGTAGGTTGTAATTTGAGGAATGTGTTGCAATGAAATATGCCATGTTGATCATTTTTGCAGAGTGGACATCCGGTTTGTGTGTTTTTAGCACCTATGAAGTGATTTTGTTTGCTGGTGAATGATTTAAAATAATTATTGGTTTTATTACGATTTGATTGCGGTTCCGGTTGAAATGATTTATTAAATGATGATTTAAATGTAGCATCTTGCTTGCGTTGAGATGACTCCAATGATGTAAATTTATTTTCTAAAAAACTTAGAAAATCTGATAATGTTGGTAAATCTCGAGGGTTCTTGAGTGATTCGATGTAATCCCCGTGAGTGTCTGCGTCCAGCTTCTGAGACAAGATATGCACTATCAATGGATCCCATGAGCTTACGTCTACACCGAGATTTCTTATGGCATTTAAGCTTTCGTTGGCGCTGTCATGAATCTTTTTGATATGTACAGATGATTGTTGTTGAGATGATGGAAGATTCAAGATAATATTGATCTGTGATCCGAAGATTAACTTGCTATTGTTGTATCTGTGATTCAGGAGATCCCAACAAACTTGATAATTATCGGAACTGATATGTAAATGCTGTATGATTTTTTCTGGTTCCCCCCTTAATCTGCTTTTTAAGAACTGCATCTTCTGCGCGTTAGATAATGATCGATTGTTATGAACGGCTTCGCAATACAAATCCTTAAATGATACCCATTGATGGTAATTGCCAGTAAATGTTGGAATATCCATTTGAGGAGTGGACTTCTCCCTATGGCATGCTGACCACATTTTGCTGTTGATTTCCTTTTTGAGCTGATTGTATTTTTGCTCGCATTTATTATAGGTTTGATCGTACTCTACGCTTTCCTCATAAAGTTCACTATCAATTTCCCAATGAAGGTCATCGATAGCGGACCATCGCGAATTAAGTGACCTTAAGATGTCCTCAAACTCCCACCTTTCGGTTACTCCGCTTAGGTCTATACTAGAAGTGATGCGACTGAAGGCCTTGAAGTTGCTCTTCTGCTTTCGCAGCATCTCGTCTAACTTGCTATTGTTATAATTTGATCGTTTGTGAGGAGGGTGTGAGCTACCTGATACTGATGGAAATTCGAAAGATTTGTCATCCTGCTTCGGTCGAGGTGTACCTTTACCCGAGTCTTCAGGAAGCGGTGATCTTAGATCTGATTGATCATGATTTCTTTGTAATGGTAGAGGGGTTGCTGGTTTGATAAGCGGTCTATCCTCTTTACGAGGATCAAGAGTTAGGTAGGTTTGAATATACGTGCGTGTTTCAGTATAAAATGTAGATGTTTTTAAGTACCAATTTTCCAAAAAGTAAGCGTGAGATTGGTCATCATACTTTAGTAGTTGGCTATGATTCGATTGGAACTCTTGCCAGTAAGCATCTAGAGTATCCAGCCGCTTCTTTATATAAGGCGCCGTCTTGCGATCGGCTCCATCTTTCTTAAAGTTGATAAGGATCTGATTGATTGCTCCCATCATTTGATTTTGATTGGCAAGTAGGTCCTCCATGATGATGATTATGCGGTTTGATAAATGGAAAGATCTTACTTGTCTGCTGCTGTGTGTTGCTGTGCTGCTTAGTGTTGGATCAACCTGGCTGGCCTGACCCGGGGTACTGCTGATGATGATTGCTACTGCTGATTACTTAGCTATCGCTCTAAGTAATTAATGATGATCTTCGAAAATGCACTGTATCCAATGAATCACTTACACGAGCACAGTTACAGTTTACGCGTAAATGATCCCGCCTTTTCGAAGGCTCGAAGGACCAAAAAGATGTACGGAACACCTTTAAATGATAGAATTGATATAGGAAGAAGAGAGTTTATTGCTGATGATAACTTAGACTGATACTGCTAATGATTGATAATGAGAACGCGTCCGCCGTGTGTCGGTGAAATACGTGAACTGGTGAAATATGTAAGTGATCGACGCGCGTTCATTTTAACCTAATTACAAATTATTGCTATATAAACAAAAATGTGCGGTTGTACCGTACAGCCGGTTTTACGAAAGGTTTAACCGAAACTCGAAAGCACGTTCGAACCGCTTTATGACTTAGGGTTTCGAGCTTCTTAAGCTTTAAGCATCGATTTCATGCGGCAAGTAGTACCTGAATACGTCACATCTTATAAAATAATGATAGCTTCTCTCGTTTTCGAGTTGGAAAATTATTATTTTGAAAATTTGAAAAAAAAAAATTTTTTTTTTCGAGGAATTATTTGCATGATTCGATAGTATTACTAAAGGCAAATCGTTCTGCCACGGGAAAACAACCACTAAAATTTCACGGTGTATATTTAACACACGTGTCTGGGACACGGAACAAACCGATGTTCGTCACACAAATATTTATCCCCGTATCCCGAGTATGTGAAGTTATTCCACCAATAACAATAAATACGGGATCATCTTCGACTTTTGTATTTATGATATTCTACAATTATAATGTTTAATCTACATTACGAAGCCACATGTATTTTTGTTATAAATTTTTTTACGGCTGAGTACAAACTGGTTTATTTTATACACGATTAAATTTAATAAGCTAATACTAGTTCAAATATAATAAGACGTCAATTTTTGTTTTTGTCCTTGGTAATGCATGTAAAAAACGGAACCAGATTACATTGGAATTTCTAAATAAAAAAGTGGGCGTCGCGAGCGATCTCAGAACATAGTTCCTCGAGCAGACGGGGTCTACCAGGTAAGGCGTAAGTGTAAGGAATTGTCAATAGATTCGACCTTTATGTCTATCATGATAAGACCGACTGTTGATTTTGACCTAGTGGGTGCAACTGCGGAAGCGAACCGAATTCCGCCGTGAAGAAACGGCGGCCTTACAATGTGTATAGCAGCGTACGGTAATAACCATACGGCAATATCCATAAGGCGATAACATGAACTCGACTATGGAGCAGTGTAGCTGATGGTGTTTTCTGTACAATATATTACTATACTCGCAATAGTACGACCAGTTAACTTTGATATAGTACTGTTTTCGATTTTAGTATCCTCTAATGGGAAATCTGAACTGTACAAAGTTTAATATTTGGGGAGGAGGCTCAAATTGTATAGGTAAAGTTTAATAAAAGTTTAACACCTTTTAATCACCCATAATAATATATATATTTTAGTAATGTTTACTTAAATTCATGATTACTTAAATGAAAGTGGTGAATTTGGGATCGTTGCAAAAGATGTTGCACTTTTCACCTCTGTGGGAAACGTGACGTGACGGGTTGTGGACCACGTCGCCACCATTTTGCCTTGTGCATTGTTTTAACAAAGTCATTGCGTTCCCACGAGTAGCAAGGATGTATCCTTGCTACTCGTGACGGGGGAAGGAAAAGTGGAGGAAGGATACTATCGCCTCGGATGATTTGGACTGAGTCGATAGTAGCTCGAGGAGCCGGGGTCGCTTACCTTTATACCGTTCTCCAACCACCGGACAGATAGTTGTGACTGGTATCCCCTGACTGCCAATCAAGCTGACAGTCAAGATGGGAGTCTGTTTCTTATCCGAAAATCGTTTGTCCGAAAATCAAAATCCCTAACACGTTTGCTATAATCATCAAAATCCATAATGTTCGAATGTACGAAATTTCATAATCCCTAATTGTCTTTAATTCTAATCATTTTTTGTCATAATATCGAGTTCTATAATAATCAAATCTCCTAAAATTACTTGCTATAAAGTTGAATGCCCGAAGTGTTACATAGTATAATGTTCGTTACTACGAATGGAGCTTTATCATAATATTATTAGTCCGAATTATGAATGATTATTTATAATTTTGTTTTATTCAAAAAATGTTTGGCCAAAAAATGGTTTCGTCAAATCATCATTTTATAAATGACTTACTTTTCGACCAAATGATCAACAGTAAAATTTTCATTTTACAAATAATTATTTTTCAAAATGAATATTTAACAACTGAGTTATCATACCAAACTACTATTGGTCTAAAAAGTTTGATAAAATGTTTTATTTGACAAATGTTTCTTTTATTAATCGATCTGATAATAGATATGGTACGGGTCAAATTAAAACACAATATTTGGAAAATCATTATTTTGATAAATTTGGTTAGGTAAGGTTAGAATTTTGGTTAGGTTAGGTTAGAACTGGTGACCATAAAACGCGCGAGCCGAGCGAGCGAAGCGAGCGTGCCTCGGCAGCGGCCGGCGAAGCGCCAGAAAATATTTACTACTGTTTAATTTCTATGTAACAGTGGATACACAAACAAAAATAAATATATAAATATATTTATATATAC
This sequence comes from Maruca vitrata, assembly GCA_039566165.1. Classification (NCBI taxonomy): domain Eukaryota; kingdom Metazoa; phylum Arthropoda; class Insecta; order Lepidoptera; family Crambidae; genus Maruca; species Maruca vitrata. Next base: position 10,114,041 of record CM076914.1, on the reverse strand, counting down.
CGATGTTCGTCACACATAATAAGTCAGGTTTTGTAAGATGGTACTGTTGTTAAATGTCTCGTTTGCCAAATGAATATTTAGGATTTGTAACAAATTATAGAATAGATTTGTGCATTTCACATATTATGGATTGTAATATTTATAGCAAAACATTTTAGGACCTTTAGTACTTTCGGACTTATGACGTTTATGGAAAAGCCTTTTATGTCTTTTAAACTTTATAGATTGTGATATTTATGGCAAAAGATTTTAGGGTAAATAATATTTAGGGATTTCGATTTTAGGGCAAGTGATATTATGATAAATGTAGTTAGGGATAATGATAATTCGGGCAAATGATGATTCGGACATAAAACATTATGAGATGTAAAATTATGGATAAAAATTTTATGAGATGAAATAGAGAACCGTCAAGATACATACATATAGAATTGGAACACAGGACCTATAAACGGAGATTATCAATATTTTTTATAATTTACAAATTCCAAATTAAACGTAAGACCCGATGAGACCAGCCAAGAGACAAGTGAATCATAATGGGCGCTCGGGCGGGAGGCTCTCGGCGCGCCAGGGCACTCGCAAATTCAAGTTGTCGCGTGGTTTTTGCTGCCGCTGCCGGTTACTGGGACATGTCATGTCTACATGAGCCCATATACCGAAACCTAATTATACGGTAAATTACTATAATATGACAGGTATCGACGTCATTTTTTTGTTAATTGACAAAACCAAGTAAAATATTGATAATTTACTTTGTCCACTAATGATACTTGTAAATATTGCGGAAGAACTTTTTGTTGCATACTCTTACAATTAAATTAATTTCTTTTTGTAATTTTTTAAGTAAATTGGCAAAAGTAGAAAGTATCCCATATTTTATGATTAGGTAAAGGTAGGTAGGTAACAATAACATGTACTCAGTAATTACTGTTTTTTTTCCAAAGCATTTAATGTGTTTTGTGCATTTTTGTTCCCTAAAATTTGAAATATTACAGCGAGTTTAATTTAATTTTATTTATGATATACACGCGATAAAAAAGAGTACCTTTATGTTATTTACTCATATATTCAAAGTGTTTTTCAGAGATAGAATTGACCCTTCTCAACACGATCTAGGAAAGACACGTTATTTACTTACAAGACCATGTAAGTTTAATGCTTCTTTAGCGCGTTGATGTCTAATGTATGGGAGAGCCTTGTTATAAGTAGTGACATTAATTATTTCTTGACAATTCTTTGTATTCATTATAAATAAAATTATAATATGTAAAGAAATAATAGATAATTAATATCTCTTAACTAAAAATATACTTAAACTCTTAGTAGGTTTTCGAATCCAAAGGATAATATGAAGTATTTAAAAAAAATACGCATATCATAAAATTACTACTTTACTACGAGGTCACCTCTGATTTAGGGTATTTTCAAACTATTGAAACTAAATCCTCGTTTCTAAGTAGCCAATTTGAATACTTGTTATTAATAAGTGGACAGGCATGTGGTACGCGAGTGGTAATGATAAAGGTTCTCTGAGGGAAGGCCGCCTGCGAGGGCCGGCACATGACATAATAACTGCAATATTTCGCGCATACCCAATGGCGCTGGACTTGATAACGATAACACAATTCAATTTACTAGACAGCGCCCATTCTCTTCGAACGCTTGAAGGTTGAAGACGAAATATATTGTGTCTTTGACTATTGACATTTTAACAGAGCTTATACGAATTGAACGTGATTAGTAAAAAGAGTGTTCTCATTGAGTCCTGTTCCCTGAATAGGGTTGTGCCAATAAGTATCTCGTAATTTGATTATTTTAATAACGAGTTCACAATATATTGACACATATTACTTTCAAGTCGGTAGGTATCTACTTAATAAAACAGTTTCCCAATAAAGCATTTTTGTTATTACATTTGTTTACAGTTAGAGGTATTCTAATTACTCATTGCCAGTTACTTAATATTTTTTGCGACACGCCCGTTGTTGTTAGCAACCCTGCGTTCAAAAATGTGTATATTATCGAGCACGTGCCACGTATTTAAGTAGTTTATAATGGACGGATTTGTACAGTCGAGCGCGGGTAATAGTTATTATTACGTGTTCAACCTAAACACCGCCTTCCGCTTCTAATCCCCTGATTCTCTAGGCTTGTTCGAATGAAGGCAGCCTTATTCATTTAGGTATTCATTTCGAAATCTGAACAGAAGTTGTGATAATTTGTTAATACATGTTTAGTTATCTTGTACTTAGACAATATAATAAATAGTCCAATTGTCAAATCAATTGTAATAGAAAATAATACGGAAATCTTTTTAACATCCTAACACTTCAATAGCTTTATAAATTGAAAGAATGATTTTAAGTATTATTTGTTAAGGATGTATATTTATGCATATATTTATTTACATATGTTATAAATAATAGGTAAATAAAATATGTTAATTATATTACAAAGAATGGCATTCCATTTTATTGAAATCCAACAATAAGCTATGTAATTAAAATTCATATATTAAACAAAAACTTGTACGCATTTTTCTGTTAATATTTCGATGAACAACTTATATAAATCATAGGTGATTATTACATAATCTATTTACTTTGAAAAAGAACATCGAGTTTTACTCAGTGGCCTTTAATTTTCAGTAGCTGATTGCTTCAATTGACTGACTCATAAATACGAAGTCAGAGTTTTGTAAATTCTTAGGCGCGCGGAAAAAAACGCAAACATGACTTCCGATCATGAATTTCGGAGGAGCGATTCGTTGATTGCTTCATAGCTAACAACGACGTATTCACGTATTTAGCTCACGAGGTAGCCATCCTTTATTTTAGTTTTACATCTACGAATTCGTTAATTAGTCTATCTAAAATGTAGGCAATAGATATAATACCTAATCAAGTTTTAATGTAACAAGAAGGTCACATATGAATGGCACAAGGGATACATTTACCACTAGAGCGTGTATTACGCAATAAATATACTTAACAATGACGTTTTGAATACTTTACAGTGTAGTTCACTGTAAATATGTAGTTTAGAAAATCATCCAACTCTTGCAGCTAAAATCTCAGCTTTGGGATAAACTTTTTTGATTGATAATAACCAGTAATTATAATTCGTAAAGGTAGAATTTAAACTGTAAAACTAGCACAATTGCATATGCGTAACTACTGTCTACAGATACGATTTTCGAACTTTATTGAGAGTATTTGTCTTTATTGCCTTCATACGGAGTGCACCGACTATTGTAAGTACAGGGTGAGGCGAGAAAACCAGTTCTGATTTACCAGATCGTGCGGTATTTTAAACTCGAATGCAAATAAATTCACTGATGATAAAGAACTTGAGAGTACAAAGAAAATGTGGCTTTTTAGATACGGGACTTGATACGGATAGATTAAGTATTGTAAGTGCAGATACTATACAGGTTTTAAATAATTAGATCCTAAAGGGTGTACCACGCACACAAATTGCAAATATACCTATCTAACTGGGAATTTTATTTAATTTATTTCATCATCCAATTCTCCCTGCCTCCCATTGATAGAATTAGGTTCCCTTTTATTATATCGTAAAATTTAGAGATTTAAAGATAATCTGATTTTGTCATCTTCCAAAATGTCATTTGTGATGACTCACGAGTTATGAAAATATAGATTTTAGGCATTTGAGGCTGGGAGAGTGACGTTGATAACCTCTGTGGCTTATTTATGTGTGTGAATAGTGTTATCGATATTTTATTGAACCAAGTCAAGTCCAACCAAGTCGAAAGGATCAAAAATGGTAAATCGACGCCTCGTGTGTGGAGAGATTAAAATTTAGTGGCAATTTTGTATGCTTGCATGCCCATTATATTATGTACTCAAAATTATACAAGCATATCAGACGATGATCTACATAGGATGTACATTGGTAGGTTGATAGGTAGGATTTTACATTGGGCGATGATGATGATGTCACTGCCTCGTTGGTCTATTGGTAGCAAGTGCTGCGTTAGGACCGAGAGGTCCCCGGTTCGAATCCGGGGTCGGGCAAAATTTGTGTGAGTTTTTCTGTAATGAAATTACTCAGCCCGGAGTTAGGAAGTTGGCGGTTGACCGCCCGTGCCTCGGAAAGCACGTTAAGCCGGTGGACCTGCGCCCGATCTCTCATCGGTCATGTCGGATTGCCGTCTCACCGAATTATGAAAGTAAGGGAATAGAGAGTGCACTTGTGTTTGCGCGTACACTTGTGCACTATAATATGTCCTGCGCACTTGGCTGATCTCAATTGAGATCGGCCGCCATGGCTGAAATCGGTCGGACGTTTTTTTTTTTAAATATATATATATATATATATATGATTGATTGATTTTATGATTGAATGATGATTCGAAAGAGTCAGCATCTTTTATGCGCGTGCCATCGAGAAAGAGGACAAATTTCAATTAAATGAAATCGGCAGATGCTTGAGTCTAACTGCCTTAACATACATGTAGACTTTCAAAAGCTGTATTAACCGTCAATATTCTATATTGGCAATAGTTATGAAAATGATGATTGGCACCATTCATAGCAAACAAGTAGGAATGCCTGTCATTTATTAAAGACGTATGCAATAATTTTTTTTTGTAGTTTTATGGAACATAATATTTTTAAACTTCATTTGTGTAGGTACTCTTGATGCGGACTGCACAAAAAACGTCCAGCCCTGGCAGTAAAAAACGACCAAATAAGCAGCAGGAAATGGTTAGCCGCCTTCAACTAGAGCAAAAATACTCCTCACCGTCCAGTTTATAAAGAGCACACTGACATTTATTATCAAGTTGATGTTTACTTTTTGGTCGGCACCCACTCTCATTCTGGTTCTCAACCCTAATTAAACAAACTATTTACATTAATCGCGTTTATAAAGTAACTAAATATGATCAACGGCTTCATTATTAGCTTCCGTGTTCTTCAATTAAACCTATAATAACGTCGTCCTGTCTGTATATCTGGTCATTGGCTGCCATAACGAAGATTAGCATTTGCTACAGCTTTGCTTATTTAAGCAGGCGATATTTCTTTTGGTCCTAGTCTGGTCTGACGCCTGACCGAAAGGCCATAGGCGCACATCGGTAGTAGATAATAATATGTAACTGAAATTTAGAAAGTTGATAAAGGAGTTCAAAAGTTAATATGTAGTTGTAAAGTCAGAATAACTGATATGCCTATCAATCAAACACAAAAAATCTTGTAAAAAAACGTAAACGATTGAAAAAAAATGAGAGCTATTTACACTTGGCGTGCGCTGCATACATTTACATTTATCAAACAGGTCAAGAACTTGCAAAAGTGTTTTGATCTTTTTGCATTAGTTTCTATATCAGTATTGTTAATTTAAGTTCTAAGCTAAACTGGTAGGCACACTATCGATTAAACCATATTTTATTTTTCCTATGGAGTGCAGCATACAATAAATCAAAGAGGCTGAGTTTGTACTTTAAATTCCACATTCGTCATTAAATTGCAAATCTGGAATACCGGAATTGTATAGGTAAGTATTGAAGTGCCGACACGCTATGTATTGGCAGGTATTCTCAGTACATCAATATTGTACGTACAAGCAAACTTATAGGTATCTAGGTAGGTATATATTAAGACCTATGTAGTCGATTTTTTGTGAATAATGTTCACAACACGCAATTGCAATTTTCGAACACAAAAGCTATAAATGCTTTATAGTACCTACTACTGCATACAGAGTGCAATAATTGTTTTCACTTTATGCATATACCTATCTTATACTAACTTAAATCCAATAGGGGTGTAGACTATTTTTTGGAAATATTTTTTTTTTACAGATGTACCTTTATTATACCTAAAAAAAAAAATACAAAATAAAAACAACATTACTTAATTAAAAAAACCAAATTTTAAATTTCGTTTTACAACTTCCTGTTAAAAAGCTTAAATTCCAACATGGCGTCGCTATGACGGCACGATCCTCCAAACAACAACATTCCTTCAAAGTAAACAGATGCAGTTGACCATATATTTTATGCGTTTAATAATAAAAACTGTACAGAGATGGATTCCAAGTTCTACAAGTATTGTGCAGTGCCTTTGTGTCACAATACTACAATCAAAACACCACAAAAACTGTTTGTGCACGTCCCAAAACAAAAAGCAATACGAAAACAATGGTTTCAACTTGCTAGGAGAGATAAACCACTAACAGTGCAAAATGTTTACATATCCCGACTCTATAATTAATTGCACCGTGTTTTTGGGACAAATGTTCACTTAATTTCATGTTTTTCCAGGTTTTAAACTTAAAGTTCGCTTCGGTTTGTTTACATCAAAATGTCACTGTCACACTGATTTCGATATCGTTACGTCACACGCTGTTTGCGATCACGTGATATTATGGATTAAATATTTGATTTTCATTTATTAAAATATAAAAGATAATAAACTTAATAATAATAAAAATGTCATTTTCGATAATTCCATGATATAAACTCTCAGAAAAACAACAATTTGTATTATATTTCGTTTACTGTCTACACCCCTATTGGGTGACCTCGGACTCAAGTTTTATATACTTAGATAAAGTTATAATAAGCACAATACAGTGTAAATTTAACGTTAAATCAATGCAGAAAGTGAATTAATGTAGTTCTGTAAACTAAACCAAATAATATAGTAAACATATTTTAAACGAACAAACGTCTGAATTACCTGGCGATTTAAATGTAATAATTACTTTATAGGGAATAGTGGAATTAATATTGTTAAAACAAAAGATTACTATCAATTACAAGTACCTATATTTAAGTATCTAATATAGGGATCAAATTATAATTGAGTTATTTTGATGATTGAAAGGTTGATATAATTAAAATATTTATATAATAATTACCAGCAAGAAAATCCATAGGAAGTTGCTAATCATCTCGTCGCAACCCCTTCGTACTCCTCTCGAGCCTACTGCGCCTGATAGATATCTATTGTATTGATAAAGACATGTCCACTTTTTCAGGCAGAATCAACAAAGACATTTTTTGTATAAAAAAACTAAACTATGACGAACTTGGAGAAAGGTTTTTCCTCCGGCTGCTCCCGACACTTGGTACCACTAAACGAGGACTTCTATTTCATTATTCGGTGCCGAATCTGAAACAGCGACTCGCTTCTAGTACACGAGTGGCTTGCGCGCGCGCCGCGAACGACTACCGACGGCATTCAGCGCTGCTACTGACCTTGCCAATTAAGATTTTATTTTATTAATGCACTTTCCTATGACGTATCGCTTCTGACGGTTATGTGGGCTACAAATGATCGGACCTATATTTCCCGAAGATAAGTTATTCATATTATGATGTTAGAGCATGGAATGGAACAAAGAACGAATCGTTTTAACAAGAAATTGTTTTATTACAAAATCCATATAAGCATTGATACAATTACAGGGGCTAATTCAACACGATCTTCTTTGAACAAAGAAGTGGCGTGAATTATTATTACATACTATGAATTAATTTAACATGATGACTTAAACGTCTGGTGCTACGGAAGTGAATTGTCTGCTACAAAAATTATAATTAAGCACTTGGATTGTGAATTAGTAAATGCAAATTCAAATGTATCTAATTTTATATGAATACTAATGACCGTAGTAAGGATCATGCGGGTACTGCGGGGCGGCCTGGCCGTAGTACTGGGGTGGCTGGTATGAGGGCGCCTGGAAATAAACAGAAGGAACAATATTCAAGCGATTATAAAATTCAAGAAATTCAGGAAATAACCTCCAAATGTGCCAAAATTTTAAAATATAAAATGTTTTTGCTAATTAAGTTTACATTCTCATTCTCACACCAAGCTATGAGAAATACTGACATTGCCAATCGGATTGCAATAGCTCAGATGTTATTAAGAAATTAATTAAGAAGATTAATATTTTAACAAGAAACTGCGAATAAGAGTTTTTTCGCAGTATCGATTGCAATAGTTTTATTGCAATTAGTAACTATGTAAGTACGAAGAATCTGGTAAGGTAGAATGGACGAATAAACCTTACCTGATAGTGATATGACGGCTTCTCCTTTTTGTGGTGGTGTTTAAGTATCTCTCCCATGTGGTTCTCCAGTAGATCCTTGATTTTGATCTTGGTGGACAGCATGTGGGCGGCCAGCGCCTTGTCGAACGCCTGCAGCTCCTTAATCTTCGCCTTGAGGGCCCAGAGGCCGTCCTTCACCAGATCCATCTTTCCGTCGTCTTCATACTCCTCGTGGTCGTAGCTAGGCGCGTCGTACGCGGCACGGAACAGGTGCTGGTCCTCCTCATCCAACTCCGAGTACCGAGGAACGTGTCTGGCTAAAACTGCGAAGGCGGTGAATGACAAGTTAAGGTGACAATCTTCGATCGAGATTATTGAAGGCGACAGGTAGGCAGATACCGTAACAAACTTCTTTGTGAATATTTATCAAGTATGATCTTGTGTAGGAATAATTTTCTATCTACCTTACCTAATACTTGCACGTACCTATAAAATTGCTCACAAAGCAAGCAGACTCACAAAGAAAACAGTGAAATATAGTAAAGGACATTATTAATTTCTAATTAATTGCGTAACTAATATAGTTATGCGTGTAGGTATAGGTATAAAGCTGAAATTGAAGTTAATGCCGTATCAAATTAGGTAAGTCACATTATAAACTAATATCACGCTACAATGTATGAATCCGTTACGAGTCTTACTTCTATATTATTACTCAATTAACGCAAGAGTTGCATAAAATTAAAATTTGACTTCAATCTGTATTTTAACAATAACAGGTTATGTCATTTATTGTTTGCCACTATTAAATCCCACAAGAATTCTATTAATAACGTGATAAAAACTAATTAAGCAAGCAAATGTGCGATTGTAAATTGATTACCCGGCAAATAAAAAACCGCATGGTAATTTACTTCGGCATTAATTCGCAGAAAGTACTCGGCCTATTTTAAAACATAATGCAACATTCAAACTAATTCCTATTACTTACCAGCGCTAATCACCAGAGCAAAACAAAACACTTGATAATACATTTTTGGTAACTTGTGAGGTTATAGAGCCCGATGTTGCAGCTGACTGATGGCAGAATAATAAAATCATTTGACGTATGATTCTCCAGAATAGTTATTACCTACATTTTGATAGTTATTAGTAATTCTACCTTCGGAAAAATAAATTGACACTTTTTTTCTCTAACTGTTTTATGGAATTCGTTGAAATTACAGTGTGGTAAAATGGTATGTTAATTGTGTGGTGAGTTTAGATGGCATACCTAATCTTTTTCGTGTAGTAACCGTTTGATGTAGGTATAGTAACTTATCTTCTCAATTTAGATATCAAAAAAGCCATTTTTATGACACACTATAAAAAAGAGGTGCATAAGGTTGATAAAAAGAATATGGTTATTTATAAGGTTCAAACGGTGAAATTAAAATGCGTACGGTACATGAATAAATATAATACAGAAGCAATGAAAACTTTCAAAGTAGGAACAAACAATCTTTCGTGTTCCCGAAACATTGCCTTACTACAGATACCATAATACTATTATACTTACCCTTACTGTTCGCATATCGTACCGTACTATTTATCTGCCCAGTAAAAATATAATTAAGTTAACGAATAAAGTCAACGACTTTAAACTTTCGCGTTCCATTACACTGAAAAAAGTCTTTATGGGTCTTCACGCGATACTAGGAGTATCAAAATTACATAGCTACTTACTGCTGCTGAGTTCGCTCGCGACCACGATTGGTGTAACCCAGTCGAAACGTCGGGCAGTAAGTAGCTATGTAATTTTGCTACTCCTAATATCGCGTGAAGACCCATAAAGACTTTTTTCAGTCAAAGTCAACGACATCAGCACTATTAGATATTGGGGAGGTATGACTCGAGCGGGTGCACGGGAACCTTTCCTTTGGCGTTTCCTGCCGTTCGGAAAGCAATACGATGCGACTAAACAGATATTATGATTTATTATGCACGAAGGTTGATACAGATATATCTATTAGTGAATACACTGGTTTATCTTGTATTTTTATTTGTTAATTACTGCCAATAGCTTGACTAACAGCTTTGTGGACGAGTGTAGGTGCATAATGATCTATTTACCAGTTTTTTAATCGGTTAGACTTATTATATTGTGTAGATAACTAATTATTTTATATTATACTAACGATCCGCCTCGATTTCGCACGGTGCAACAAAATTATCAATGTTTCTCTACTACTATATGAAATTTCTTTTTGAATGCCCAAATAGATAGGGGTATTAAACAACCGATGTGTAGTTTAAAAGATCTGATCATACATATGGAAAGCGATTTTGGTAATATACAATATAGTGATATGATGCTTTTTCTTTATGTACTTAGATTCATAAATGAAGAACACTCGAAGTCTCGGGTTTCCACATAGTAGGACATGCACGATAAATTTTCAGATGCCTCGTATATACATTTTTTTAATGCGACCAAATTATGTTTGTAAATAATTAATAGAGAATTAATCTTAAAATTAAGTAAATAGATAGGTTACCTAGGGCATTTGTCACCTAGACGGATTTTTAAAAGTTGCTATGCTAATCAAGTTAGGTACAAACTAGTTCTATGCGAAGTTAATCAAACAAAAAATTATAATCATCTAATATAAGACCATATTTATTCGTGTAAGTGAATATGTTGGTTTTAACAAGCTTCGTAATTACAGGTCGACAACATATCAATTTTTAATACCAAACAAGATTGGTGAACACATTGATTTCAATATACATTCCTTAATTTTAGTGCACTTACTTAATACTTAGCAAGTGTCTAAACTTATCTAATAATAATTACAGTATGTGTAGGCATTTCAAGTTCAGATCAAGGGCACGGGAAGGATTAGAAGTTTCAAGTACTTTTCCTAACAAAGAACTTCTGTACTTTTAATGTGTTTTAGACCCTACGGGAGTTGTTAAAGTGTCTGTAACAAGTGCGAATTTAAGTAACCTAGCAACGTCTAGATAAAATAAATAGATAACATCAATATTTCTATAGAATAGTTAGTTGCAATTACGTTATTAGTAAAATAATCTTCAATGGCTAGCTATATATTTAGAACTTAGGTAGTTCTATCGATGATCTGGATAATGTTGTTTGGGTAATTATATCGAGCCACTAGACTTAATCGACCTTGCACATTCTTAGGTATCTAAAACTACATATGATTTTTAATTATGTGCTTACAGTTTGGTATAATAACGTTGAATTTTTGTTTTTAACATATATTCTGATTGTATGGTATTTTATGTCTTAATACACGTTTCCTTGGAGCTGAATTGAAAAATCGACTTCTTAAATGCCAGAAATTTTGAATTCGGATCTATTTACAAGTTTCAATGGGCCATTTGTTGTCATTTTGGTATTGGATAAACTAATTAATTTACACCAAAGTCAATGGGTCTGTCGAGCAAAATGTAGTATACTGAGAAATCAGCTAAGTAAGTTCCGTCATCATGAACAATTTTAAAATAAGTCGATTTCGTGAAATAACATAGGCATCATCATAGGTATCGTTAACTATACCTATAAATATTTTAAATGCCTACAATTAACTAGCAAGTACTGCTATGAATGTTTTTTTTTAAATGTAGCAAGCATTGAAAAAAGTTTGCTTAGAAACATTTGAAGGGAAGAATGGATCTTAAGCAACACTTATTGATTAATTTAAGATTAGTAACTGTTTAAATCTATGGTACAGTTGAGATCAAACTTAAAGTAACTACATAATATGAACAACCAAGACGCGGAAGACTAGTACCTGATAATAACAAATACATATATGTTATAATTGCATTCTTGCAAAAAAAAAGTAGTGTAACTAATAATAGGTAGGCAGATAGAGAGGCAATTTTTACAATGATGTCTACTACCGGCTAAATATGATATTTATGCTAATTTTGATACTGCGTTTGGGTTCGGGCCACACGAGGCAATCATAACATATAAAGGTGATTTATTACATAAAATTAAGTTGTTAGATCATTATGTAAGTAAGTAAATATTCGGAGCACTGGTATCACAAGGTATACATACATCCTTGTGACTACATATATAATTTTATTGCATTGTAAATATTTGACTTTACTATTTATACAACTATTTATGTCTTTCTTAAACGGTATATTAGTTAGACGAATGAAAAATCGTACATATAGACACATGACAGGTAGGCCGAATTCTATACTTATTGATTTCATACGAGTAAATACGTATTTACAAACGCATTTTTCAAAGTACAGACTTTTGTTTGATTAATTTGAGCGAAAAATACAACACAATAGAATATAAATGGCCTGTCGAGTCGCATGTGTATGCGGCATGCCAGGCTGTCTAATGAACTCTTTAATATAGCCTTCTACATATTTCATATTACTTGTGCCGTATGAGTTGTCTTAAAATTAATGACAATATTGTAGGTATGAAAGCTTCTATATTTTCACGATAGATAGTATTATCTATCGTAAAAATATAGAAAATATACCTTATATGTAACCTATGGATACATCTTAATTTATATATAGTTATCAGATGAAAGAAGACTTTTTTTCTTACCTATGTAAAAACTATCAACAAAATAAACTTATATTTAGGGAGAAGAATATAACCGACCTTTAAATAAAATAACATTCGTATTAACAAAAACGAATAATAGAAATACCAAAAACATGACTGAAAAAAATAATACGGGATATACCGCTACAACAACTAACTTACAAACTTTTAGTATGAAAAAAGAAACTTGAAATTATACAACTAATCAACAAATGCAATAGGTATGTAGGTATGTAACATGAGGAATGCTTCCACTGCCGAGTAAGAAAAATAACAGTCAAATGTCTTCGCAAGAAAGAAATGCTTATCTTAAAATGCATCTTCAAACACATTTTGTGACGAGTTAAGCAGCGTTATCTACTGTGGTAATAACGCATACACTTTGACAAAATAACGAGTATCTCCGAGTACCGTGTCTCGTTATTTTGACTCCTCTATCTAGAGTGTTGGATGTACCTAAACGGTTTGCGTAATCGCGTGTTACTCACAATCACGGGCACACAGAGGAGGGTGGGGGGGAGGGGTAGTCACCTAAATCTGATTTGCCCCTCCTGGAACCTAATATCTGATCATGACGCATGAGCATGGACGTATTCAGGTTCTAGGCCAGGACCCCCCCTCACAATGCTCCCCAAAAGAGGATATAAAAACAAGTGAAGTATCGACCTACGGACGGAAGTAACAGGTACTTATGCACAAAGTATCAAGTATTAAATACGAGTATGTCGGTTGGTCTAAACCGTTCATGGAAGTGTTACTCTCGGAGACAATGCTCCCGATGAGGCGAGGATGAGATGACCTCCGGAGCCCTAGAAGCGGGTCCGCCTGCGCGATTGTCACAAGGCCTGCCGCGACTTGTACAGCTCCTCGTCGATGTCGAACGCCGGGTCGGCGTAGCCCGAGTCGTCGTAGCGGAGCGACCTGCAACCAACACGTGAGTACCTATTACATATAGACTGCCTCGTTAGTCTATTGGTCGCAAGCGCTGCGTGACCGAAAGGTCCCCGGTTCGAGTCTGGAGTCGGGCAAAATTTGTGTGTTTTCTGTAAAGAAATTATTCAGTCCGGAGTCAGGAAGTTGGCGGCTCGTAAAGCTAGCACCCGATCTCTCATCGGTCATGACGGAATGCCGTCTCAGCGAACTATGAGTAAGGTAACAGAAAGTGCATTTGCGCGCACACTTGTGCACTATAATATGTCCTGTGCAGTTGGCTGGTCTCAATTGAGATCAACAAACGTGGCCAATTGACAAATCGGTCGGTACTTTATGTACTCGTATCATGATGTCGCCACCGGTAATGAACAAAGCAGGATCTTCGTAGCGCCGTGCACCACAATAAAGTCGATCAGCTTCCGTAGCCACAACATTCTAGGGGACCGGCTGTAGAGCGAGCTCTACTATAGACTGAGCTGTACCGGTCCGGGGTGCGCGTGCGGCAGCGCGAGGGCGGCGGCGAGCGCGACGAGGCGCGCAGCAGCGCCGGGTCGTCGTAGCGCCGTGACACCACAGTGAAGTCGTGATGCGCGTCGATCAGCTTCTGCAGCCGCGAGACCATCTCGAAGTCCGACACCGAAGCCGGAACTAGTATGCCCAGCAGCTTCGCGATCGAGTGCCTGGCGGGTAACAAAAACAAAATTTAAATAGGTTCGAGGTTGGCTAGAGGAACACAATACTGTATGTAGATTGTGTTCCTCTAGAGTAGACGGTGCCACCACCACTGAAAACCAGTGCTATATTATGGCATGATAGAATCTTGTGAATTAGTAGATGAATTGGATTTAAAAACAGTTCCCATTTAAATAGTACTTCATTTAAGTATCTAAATATAAACTTTGAATCCAGGTGGGAGACATTTTGTCGACCGGTTGCTGTTACCACCATACAGTTGTGTAAAACCCGCCAAGTGACTCTGACCTCTGTTGGTCAGGTCGCGTTCCGGGATCAGCACTGTACGAACCGGAGCCAGGGGGGACCATTGTTGCGGCAAACGCCGGACCAGTGGAGTCTTAGCGGCGGTATTGTGCGGGCGGAGCGGGTCAGCCCGGCGGCCAGGGAGACCCGTAGAAACGGGGGCCCTTCCGTCCGGCGGACTGGCCAACTCCGACCCGCAAAGCTCAATACCAATGCGAGACTCCACGCCTTGTCTCGTTGTTGCCGCAGCTGTGGTCTCCTTTTTCACGGCTTTCAGGGTGAGTGCGACAGGCTCAATATGGTCTATTGTGCCTGTCGACCTCATATTTGGATCTCACTACCGCTTACCATCAGGTGGAGTGAGGTCATCTTGTTAGCCTCTTTATAAAAAAAAAAAAAGAATAAAAGAGTCTGGCAGTCATACTAGTGCGTGTGCTAAGTACGAGATTTTTTTTCCTTACTCAAATATGATGGTGGCTTGGAGTAGCCTCATCATAATCAGTGCACATGCGGGGTAGCGCATGGCTCTCACCGATAAGCTAAGAACGAGCAATAAAGAGAATTATTGGATCATGTTAATAACTCATCTTCACCTGAAACTAAGTAGCTGTGCCTCCCTTCGCTGGCATTCGGCCAGCGCCTCCTTGGTCCTGGCGAGGTCGTCCCTCAGGATGGCTATCTGGTGCTCCGTGGAGGTCCTCTCCTGCTCGAAGGTCTCGCCCGTGGCCCGCACTTGGTCCTTCAGAACGATCACTTTGCGGTTGTACCGCGCGCGCAGGAGATCCGCCTCATCCAACTTCTTTTGTAACTCTTCTATCCTTCGAGCTTTCTCCAGTGATGTTATCTGGAAAATAACCTCGTTAAGTAGGTACGATGTAGGAATCATTAACTGTTTCGGACGAAATGTTTCTATGAATTTTACAAGACCAGACTTTTTCATCGGTACCTTAAAGTTATCTATTAGGTATTTTACTTAGATTTCTGTCCACTAATTGTTTCCGTAATTATTGTAATTACTATCAGAATTAACGGAGGTATCTCCGATAACGAATAACCATAATTTATAAAAAAAAACATGTGGAAGAACCCTACGATTCCTACCAGAAAGAAGGATTAATTTTAATAGTTCCATTATTCAGGCAATGACTGTAATTAACACGGTTATGTACATCTTTTAAAACGAGTCCGTTCTTTAACAACTAGTTGATGGCATTTTGATTTAATTATCAACGACGATTGGTATTTAAAAGGAGTGCGAAGAATTGTAATGTTAATTATTCGTTCTGCAGACCATTATCATTTCTGCAATTAGGGAATTCTATGAGATTGTTCCGTGACGCGTGTAAAGGTCTCCATACATCATGTCGACACAATAATTCGAAGATTTATTTATCGGTTTGTTTGCGACGTAGGAATGAATAAATGAGTACAGTGGAACAGATTTAATGATGTCCTTTTATGTAGCATTAATAGGCCTGAGTATTTTTTGCATTTAATGCACTCGACGTATTATCTTTCTAATAAACTTTATGATTGCTCGAAAAGTGACTCATTTAATTTATGAATGTAGATTTTTTTTATTTCTACATACCTACCTACTCAAGTGGGTGCGCTACACATATTCTTAAATTGAGGATATATGTATAAAATCACTTTAATCTTTAAGATTGAAGTAAAAAAATACTTTGATATTCTTATATAGTGCCTATTATGTAGGTTGGGACCCTCATTTCACTATAAGTAAGTATGTATTCATAGAATGTACTCTTATTTTTGAATTAAGTCGTAGAATGAGATCACGACTTTATCAAGCAAATCGTTTTAACCTTGTCTGTAGATTACGCCTTATTCCAGTAAATCCACTATGTAATTGTAATTCAATAGTTTTACATAATAACATATTATTATGTTACAAAGTATTTCTCTATTCATTAAAATATATGAAATCTCACATCTTGTATGTGAAGATACATATAATAATTCAAGATTATTAGTATAGGTATAGTGAGTATATGTAATTAAAATATAACGCAGTTAACAAATCTGGTGACTTGGTTGATATTCAGAGGCGATCATTTGTCTTATTATTCATTTATGTAGGTTATTAGTAAATAACCGTTGAGAAACGTGATCGAGGCGTCAAGTCCTTACGATCATCACGAACTAATATTTTCTACTGTAAAAGGGACAAAGATGATCTCAGCAGCAATTGCTTTCCACTTTGTAAGCGGTAAATGAGTTTCAATGTCGATATTAATATAATGTTCAATTCAATAACAAAATGCAAAATATGTTAGTTAAGTAGAACGCCGGTAAAGAGGTACATCTGTAAGGTCTAAGCCTCAGAACACAATCAAGCAAAATAAATAAAATAAATATTGCACAACTTCACATACCTTCATTGATCTGATCCCGTGGTAAGTAGCTTAAGCACTTGTGTTACGGATATCACAATCAACAGTGGATACACAAATAAACTTAAATATATTTAATAATTCACCCAGACACGGAACAAACACCGATGTTCGTCACACAAATATTTGTCCCGAGTGGGAATCGAACCCACGACTCTTGGAACCGTAGGTTATGAACCTGAGTCACTTGCCACTGTTCCACCGAGCCAGTCACAATGCTCAACAGTCAAAATCACCAAAATGCTCGAACTTGGATTTGGACTTATTATACATATAATGAGTAGTTATTATTAAATGTTCATATTAATGAGCTGGTTCAACAAAGCGTACCTTCCTATTGCCTTCATATTTTACATCTAATTTGGTCGAACCTAGAAGGGTGGTCTTCTATGACTTTGATTTATTAAGCATTGAAAGAAAAACACCATTAAACATGAACAGGCAGTTTTAAACGGAAACCTTTGATTGGGTCGATGTGGCGGTAGACAAACGATTTGCAGCGTCATGGGAAGGCTCCGCTCGCGGAATGATGCGCTTGCCTGGTTGCTATTCCAAGCGCTCGTTCATTCGTTTGTTTGTTATGTAATGAATGACATTATGTAACGGGACGAGAAGATCATAAATATTCCATGTGATGCAAATGACGCAACTGATGGCAAAGGCCAGTCAGTACCTAAGTAACAATTATACCAACCGTTCAATGACGGCTTAAGAGCAGTATGATGATCCATATTCCCCTAAACTTAGGTAGCTAAAAATTGCAAACAGTCAAATTTATGCAAGCATTTTTTTTGCAGACAATTTATAGGGTCTTACATCCTAATTACTTAATTACCTTATGAAGAAACCAAAAGCTGACTCCTATACTAGAGGAAAGGGTTAGTTGTATTGCAGCAAATCCAGCTCCACAATGACTATAGATCGGTTCTTGCCATATAGTTTGGTAGAGACCAAGACGAGGACCATGCCCCTGACATTGATTGAGTGTTCTGTCTGATAATTTCGAAAGGTTACACTCACTGGTGAGGTTATTCAGCGGTACATTGTACTCGGCGGCGACGGCGAGTTGCTTGTTGAGGTCGTACGGCTAGCTTGTCACACTGTCGCGCCAGCTTCAAGCTGGAATCTACATTTGCGGGATTTTTCCAAGTCGCACTGACAGCTAAGGGGATTATTTTCCTCTTTACTGGTACTTGGTGGGGCAAAAAGTATATCTCCACACTTGTGAATCCGTACGTACTACTTAATTGAAGCTTAGTAGAGGTCTCCCTGTCCCCTGCTAAAGGTATTGATGTTCTCACTGGTGAAGTTTACCAGAGCGCTAGGTATATACCTTGCGTGCGCTAGGTTACTACTTTACCTTGTATTCGGCGGCGTCGGCGAGCTGCGCGTTGAGGTCTCGCACCTGCGCGCGCGCATCACTCAGCTGCACGGCCAGCTTGTCGCACTGCCGTGCTAGCTTCTTGCTGCGAGCCACGGCATCGTCGCGCTCCGCCTGCAGCACTGCGCGCACGCGGCAACTCTCCTCCTGACCATAGACAAGGCTTTAGCGGACTGCACTGCTATTGCTTTTTAAATTCATCTATTTGAGGTTCTGTAGGTAGTACATTTAACATAATATCATACCTAGTAGGAAGATACTTCGTAGTTCCACTGGATTAATGCCCTTTAAATTGATCTATTTGAGGTTCTGTAGTTGGTAGATAACCTAATAATATACCTATAGTAGGAAGATACTTCGTAGTTCAAAGGGAACCACCACCTATCTATAATCTTTATCGTTGCCTTTATTGGTGTAATCAATGTAGATGAAATACATTACACAAATACACTATATGTGGATTTTTGTAGCTGTGGTCTCCAAAGATTCATTAGGCATACCCGTTTTTGTTAGGCACGCCTTGTTTGGTATGACATAAAGAAAAATAAAGGATATTAGTTGTACCTGTCATACTACACGAAGCCTTTCATTCTATGTGTTAAACAGGCTTTCGACTAACACCAGTAGGCGGTTATAACTTATTACTATTTCAAGTTCACGACACCTCTCGCCTACCTGTATAGTAAGTTTACGACGCAGTAAGTCCAAATGTAAATCTTTTCTCTGCAATTGTTCCCTTAAAATCCGGATTCTGCGCTGCAGTTGATAAACAACGGCTGTCTGAAAAATGATGTGATGCGAAGAAAAAAAATTAACAATCTAATTACAATTGGTTTGTGAGAAATCTTAAAATATTGTATTTAATAGTTATGGTTGAGACAAAGATTTAAAATAGTCAAAAAAGCGCTATCAGTAATGACAATACATTAACTTAGTGGGCAAGTAAACAATTATGGAACTAAACCGGCTCGTAAAACATGATACATACTCGTGACTCGTGAAATACTTCTGCAATTTACAAATAAAAAAGTTACAGTAACACAACTCTGATGAATTAGGAATGATTGGATTTAAATTGCGCGATGCATTTGTAGACCTAATTTAGATACTGTGCGGCTTCTACAGAAATAAATACGAAACTACTTAAGTGTCGTTAAGTTTCTAATTTGCGGTATAAATTTGAATGCGGAATTGCCGACCCTACTGATAACGACTAGTCTAGGGCATGCCGTATTGTTCGCGTCTTACTTCCTTAAGGTAAGGCAAGTCATGGAATGACCGTTCCCTGCGGAGTCTCGGCAGCGTGCCGTAGTATCCGTAATATAGCAGCTAAACAAAACATACACTTATTAACATACACATACATAACATATAACAATATTACTATATGTATAGATGCATATTACAACATAATAATATCTAGAGCTATATACTATTTTATATATTTACAAATAAGTGCAAAAATTTACATAATTTATTAGATTGTTAGTATTCGTCTCCGAGCACTAGTAAGTACGTCTTATAAATATTAGTTAAACGAAACCCTTTTTCGCATACTATAATAGATAAAAAAATTATGTATGGATTTTGTCAAATCGTGATTATTTGTTCGTTACCTTTACCTGCATTTATAGTATGTAAGTAAGAATACATATATAAAAATTCTATTGAATTTAATCAAAACACCTTCAAGACTTACCTACTAATCTGCATATTACATTGTTGTTTTTTTTATCTCATATATGTATATGAAAAAATGTGAAAACGAAATCATTAGGGTCGTGACCAATTCTCATCCTAAAATCACGTAGGCTTGGTAATATCAATCCATTAAATATCAATTTGTCTCAAGAGGAAGTGCTTATATGTTAAAGTTATAAAGTAGCCTCTCTATACAGGTTGTGCCAAAAATAGTGACAAGCGGAAGTCCTGAGGTAGAACACCCCGTGGGGCATCCGAAACACCCCCATGTATGTTCCGCGATTTTTTATAGTTTTCGAGTTATGAGTTATATTCGCAACAAACTTGTTTTATTTACTTAGGAGCCATGCAGCTACCTCCTAATACAGTAGAACCCGTTTAAGACGATCACGCTTAATACGATTTCCCGCATAATACGCCACTTTACGCCAGTCCCAGCAACTTAAGATATATTTTCATACATTTCTTAACGCTTAATACGATTGTCATCCCGTTTAATACGCCCAAAACCGCCAGATCGAGCGCTCTAAAAGCGCATTTTTATTTTTGAAACGCATGCCACAGGGCCCGCGTCTTAGAAACTTTCTGTAACGCATGCCGCAGGGTCTAATGACTGAGGTGCTGTGTATGGGAAGGAGTCCCCGAATGCCTTTTGACTGAGGGAAGTCCACTAATTCGGGCTTAGGTATGACTGATTTATCAACCAATGTGAATGTAGTGACAATAATGTGAACGATGATAGTTGACGATGGGACCGCCCGCGCGACCGCGCCGCAGCGAACACGCATATACATACGCTCGTTCGTTTTTAAATCTAAGACAGTGAAAACTCAAATTATAATACTAGGAATTGAAGCAAATTAGTGTACATTCATCTCATCCATCGTTAGAGGGTAGACCGATATGTCTGCCCTTAGACCTATTGTCATTCTCGCAGTCCTACAGTTTACCCGTGATCATGGCGCTTGCAACAGTGCCGAAATATCGGTGGCTCATTAAAACAAAAGAACATGGTAAATATCCCGGACAGTTTCAGTTTTCTAATGTGTGTAACCATGACAGTTTAAAATTATATAATGTGAATGTAATTTTAATTACACTACGTATTGAATGTAATTTATACGTAAAATTTAATGCCTATTATACCGAAATTTTAAAATAATACATAATTATATATATAGTTCGTGTTATTTTCCCTTTCCCGCTTAATACGCTTTCCCGCTTAAGACGCGTTTTTGATAGGGTCCCTGAGAAATCGTCTTAAGCGGGTTTTACTGTATTTTAAATTTAAAGTTGAAATTTGAAGACATTATTTATATAACGTCATTTTTCAGTTTGTACCATCATTTTGAAAACTTTCATATGGAGGCAAATATTTTAGGCATTAAAGAAATACTCATGAAAATTGATTTGCAAAAAGAAATTCTCAAAAAAGTCTAATACTTTTTTCTTAAGAATATTTTTTGTCGATTATGTTAATTATTCTCAAAAGTTTAGAAAAACAAAACCATATAATCCAGTCCGCAGGTATTTTTGCTCTGCAAAAGGTGGAGTAGAAAATGTTTTGGCGTTATATTGCTTACGTATGGCAGTTTAATAGAAATCCAAGTTTTCGACCTCGGGGGGCGCATGCGCGAGCTGCCATCTTGAATTAAAGGTGCCGAAATTCGTTTTTTTCTAAACAACTTCTAAACAATTAACTGTATGACTAAAGTGTCTATGAAAAGCATAAAGAAGACAAAATTACTTACATTTCCTTCATACATTTTTATACTGTAAGTCTTATAGGTAAAAACATAAAAGCAGTTGAATAATAAAAAGTTACAAAAATCATCAATTCAATTAAAATTTTGGTTAAAAAACTAATTATTTTTTAAACCTTTTTGATGGCCTAGGTAGGTGAATGGTCGACATCTTCATTAATCTCGCTAGAATTTTCAGTTTCAATGTCGCTGTTTCTAAAAAAATGGGTTTCCAGCAATGAAATTTCGTCGTCATCGTTGTCCTCGTTATCTATCCGAATCTCTACCGCATTTCCGCAGGACTGACCACTACAGAACCCACATACAATAGAGCATTGTAATCCAGCTTTTCTGCAACTACATGCTCTACTGCATCCTTTTTTACAGTGGCAAGAAATTACTTTTAAAAGCGTTGGGGGTGCAGCTTTCTCAGTTGTTGTTATTGGACTGAGCCCATTGGTGTTATATCTCCAGCCCCAGTCTTCTGGGTTTTTTTTATGCCATACCATTTTTGAACTTGAAGATTTAAATAATTTTTTCATTTTTTTTCCATCGCTTGTAAACTTTTACCTATAAGACTTACAGAATAAATATGTATGAAGGAAATGTAAGTTATTTTGTCTTCTTTATGCTTTTCATAGACACTTTAGTCATACAGTTAATTGTTTAGAAAAAAACGAATTTCGGCACCTTTAATTCAAGATGGCGGCTCGCGCATGCGCCCCCCGAGGTCGAAAACTTGGATTTCTATTAAACTGCCATACGTAAGCAATATAACGCCAAAACATTTTCTACTCCACCTTTTGCAGACCAGAGGCTTTTATATGTCCCCACAGACTGTACTAATAACTTGAAAACTATAAAAAATTGTTGCCCCAAGAGGTGTTCTTTCTCAGGACATCCGCTTGCCACTATTTTTTGGGACAACCTTTATATCTAATTATTCTAATGAAGTTGTTTGCGCTTAAGGGAGTTTCCTCTTTGATTAAATTATTATCATTCCATTGTATTTAATTACACCAAATGATTTTAAATTTTATAACTAATTCGGTCAGACATATAGATGGATGAATTTTGATTAAAATGATTAGCTTGAATAGTTGCAAACGTACCTTACGGTACGTAATAGTTTGACAGCGCCGCTTTTCCTTGCTACAGCGCGCTGGGTAAATGGGGAATATGCACACTTTTTTTTTTATTGTAGAAATCAATCTTTAATATCGAAGAAATATGAATGTAATTATATTTTTCAATTTACTTTAACGACAAGCGAGATATAGCTGTTTAAAGTTCCCGGATGGACAGAGAGATCCGATATGGCAGATGACGTCACAATTACACTACGGCCATACGCGATCCATATAAAACTCCGTTTTGTAAGAAAGAGATAGAAAATTAACTTTAATTCCTTATAAATCCTTCGTTTATGAACCAATTTTCATTTTTATTTCACATTTTAGTATATGTTTAAGCCTTGTTTCATAAGTTGTTTAAAAATTCAAGATTGCAGATTTATGCATATTCCCTATTATTTATCTGTGGCGCCCCAACTCTTTCCGCCAAGTCATAGACGTTAAATTTTTTTTTAAATGTTGAAGGCTTTTAGGATGGCCTGACTCCAAATGACTTAGCGGCCGTGAGATCCACATATGCGGACGAAAGTCACAATAGATAGACTATTGAGCCTGTCAACCTCACCCTGAATGTGGCAACTAGACAGGCCGCCTAGTTGCAGTTTCACGCCCCGCCTGAAGATCCCGGGATTATATGAGGGTGGGAAAGATTTTTTACAATAAGACAAGAGTTACATGTATATGTTAAATTGTTTCATTTCATAAAGGTTAAATCTCCAGAGCCACTGGGCGATTGAACAATCGCCTTCATAAGCTAT
The DNA here is from genome assembly GCA_039566165.1 of Maruca vitrata. Lineage (NCBI taxonomy): Eukaryota > Metazoa > Arthropoda > Insecta > Lepidoptera > Crambidae > Maruca > Maruca vitrata. Next base: position 10,090,376 of record CM076914.1, on the reverse strand, counting down.
CATCGGTTCTGTGCCTTTACAGACATTGACTGAGGACATGCGATCCGTCAGTAGGTCGCGTACTGGCCGCGGAGGGACTGTGCCCACTGACCTTGTCCACTATCTTGTCGCTCTCGAGCCGCGCGAGCTGCTCGGCGCGGTGGATGATCGAGTCGGTGTGAAGCTCGATGCCGATGTCCTGGGTCAGCTCATCCATATTTAGCGTTCTGCTCAGACGCTCAAGGAATGCCACGAACTGTAACAATCAACCTCTTTATGCGCGAAACTTTTCCGCCACTGCACGCCCGTAAATCAGATCACGTCGCACCGATAACGGAATTACAATGCGGCTTGTCATAAAAGTTGTAGCTTTTTATGCATTGAAATAAACATGTGGGAATGTAGCAATGATACTCTCGTAAAGTTCTGCACGTGATGTTTTTGCACTGCGACAAGGACTTGAATTCTCATTCGTATACGTAATGAAAGTAAGAATATTTATTGCTTTGTTTTTATTAAATGTTAAATATGTAGTTATTTTTTTCGACAGCTTGCTTTGTATATACCTAGCACTGCTTTGCAAATAGGTAGATAAAAAGCGATCTGATGAGTAGGAATAGTTACCTACCCAAACGATTACCTAATTACGATAAAATCTATTGTAGGTAAAGGGGGTTACATTAAATGATAAATAATAATAATAATAAATGCAGAATTGTCAGAAAATTTATGCAGTTAGATGAAACCGACACAGCCCAAGATAACGCTTCACAACCCTCGTAGACTGCTGCATTTACTTGGCTATGCCCGTAAGTGTAGTAAGACTGTACCAGACATTATGGTCTGAGAATAAAAAACAGTACACAAAAATAATAATAAATCTAGATCAACCGCATATAGATAGGGAAGCGTCAAATAAATGGCTTAAGATTGGCTACCTCTACCCTGAAACAGAAGGCTTTTTAATATCCATACAGGACCAAGTTATAAATACAAAAAATTATAGAAAATTCATCATAAAAGACCCAAGCGCTCAGGACGACAGATGTAGAAAATGCCATAGAAATCCCGAAACCATCCAACATATTATCAACGCTTGCCCAGTACTCACCCAAAATGATTACACACACCGACACAATCAAGTCGCACATTACATACATCAAAAATTAGCTATAAAACACAAATTACTACCGCCAAAAGTTACTCCATACTACCAATACACCCCTAAAACTGTACTGGAGAGTACCAACTACAGGATATACTTCGACAGAGCAATACTTACTGATAAAACTATCCACTGCAATAGACCAGACATCACTTTATTAGATAAATCACACAAAATAGCATACCTCATAGATGTCGCAGTTCCAAACACCCACAATATAAAAAAAAGCATATCAGACAAAATACACAAATACTCAGAGCTCAAAGAAGAAATACAACGCATTTGGGATTTGGAAAAAGTATATGTTGTACCCCTGGTGCTCTCCAGTACTGGCGTCATACCCCATCATCTACACCACAGCATTAAACTACTTGACCTCCCGGAAAACACATACATAACAATGCAGAAAGCAGCAGTTTTAAACACGTGTCGCATTGTCAGACGATTCCTGCAGGATGAACCGTCTAACAATGACGACATAAATATATAATAAATTAGTCTTCTTGGCCTTAGGGCCCGTTGCTAATTTTAATACCAGCTTTCTAGCTGAGAAAAAAAAACAACCTGGAAATAATAATAATAATAAAGGCGTAGGGATGTGACGACTCCACCGCCCCCTGGTGAGAGTCGCTGATTTTCGCACCATGAAAGGCAGCGACTCTCTACCAGTGCAACCAGTCTCCCCAGGGCAGCTTGTGGCGGGCTGAATGGGATTGACATCCCTTGGGACCCGTGCCTCTGAGAGTCGACCAGGCCCCTCTCTCCGCTTGCCTTAGTTGGCCGGTAGGAGTGGACCCCACGGGGGCCGCAGGACTCTCACCTCTGTCTTGCCTTAGCCGGCCGGCCAGAGTGGGGCGTCAGAGCTACATGCTCGCAGGGTGGAAGTGAAAGATGCATAAGTCGCGAGTTGGCACAGTGGCGTTACGCCACTGGGTATAAAGCGGTGTACACCTCTCGGCACCCTGAGCCGCTCACAATAATGTTGCCCCCCGTCGCTCCTGCCTCGTGCCTTGTGTGTTCGACCAATGGGGGGCCCATGACAGTGAGTGGCGAGTCACCACCTGCACATTTTATTCGTGTTTATAAACATAGATCGGGGCAGGTGCCATAGTCCTTCCCATAGTCCCGGTCACCCAGTCCATCAGCACCTCAACCCAATAGCCCAGATTATTTGTTCTTCCACTCCATTCCATAGTCCTGCACTGACCGGGGGTTGTCCTTGGCTGCATTTTATAGTGTATACAGGGATAATCGTCGGCTGGTGCCACATTACATATAGCATACAAGTCATTAAAGGGCCTCTACGTGTTGGCTTTGGCCCCACGCACGCCTCCCAAAAATCCGGGACTCTGTAGTCCCGAGACTTTGGAAATGACGGATAATAATAATAACTTTTATTCAATTGCACATAGGTACCATTAATATACAAACATTTATAAATACATTAGTTACAAAGGATACATTTTAGATAAAATTATGATATAGTCTTATCTGCGAAGCATTTTAAATTACAAATGTGCAAAGGCAGAATGCGAAAATATTTTGCAATTTACAAGGGTCCCCAAACTAGGCAGTGCCTGTATTTTGGGCAACCAATTTTTGAGTTAAACATAAAGAATTTTGATATTTTTAAAACATAAGAATTATATGATTTTTAAGTGAGTAAAAAAAAAAAGGAAAAAAAGGAACTTAAAAACATCGACTGACAAGTGCCTCAGTTTCATTATACGAGTTTTGCAGCAACCACTGAGTTAAAACATTCTTTGCATCCAACACTGAACATTTTCTAATATCACAAGCTCTAGTAGTAGCGTTGTAAACACGAGCTCTAACCGAGTCTCCAAATCTAGAAGCAAAGTGTGAGTTTACTGCCGCGAATAGAGGCTTTTCCTTAACTGTATGATAATTGAGATGTTAGTCGGTTGCAAATGATCCGTAATTTGTATGAACGATAATAGTAGGTATGTATGATGGTCTCAGGTCGGTAGGCGGATATTTATGAGCTTAGCAAGTTACCTACATACGTACAGGCAGCGTCGGACTGGCCATACATTCAGGGTGGCATTTGCCAGCCGGGCCCCAGCCTGCGCGGGCCCCCCACAGGCCTGTGTCGCCCGCTTGCATTTCTCGGAAACTATGCTTCTCACAAAAATATTGCTTATGCTATTAGCAAATTGCCTTGCCAACAAATACGTTTAAAATTACTTTTTATCCTAAATTAAAGATTTAAAAAGTCATTAGCCAAATAAAGAGATCGTCCCTTATTTTTTTTATTTAAAGCAAAAAAGACGCATTTTTGAGTGAAAAAAATGTTTTCTCATCCCTTTTTCAAGATGGCGGCCGGGGACAAGGGCCCCTACATACTTGAAGTTCTATTGACCAAATGACTACTACAAACATGTTCTAAAAATAAAATCGCCTTCTCTCATAAATGCAATACATACTCGGTAATTAAATTGTAACAATTCAATGTAATGGGCTAAGTCATTAAGTACAAAGCTGAAAGTTCTTCTCTTTTAAAAAAAAATACTAGCTAGGTTTATACAGGGTATCCCAAAAAATTATGTCAAGCGAATTTCCTGAGATAGAACACTCCGTGGGGGTTATCTATTGATTGCCCGAAAGATATATGCCATAATATTCATATGCCCGAATTTCATTTGCCATAATTTCATTTGCCCGAATGTTATGTTTGCCATAAAATACAAATGACATAATTTTAATTGCCCGAAAATCAGATTCCATAATGATTCGAATGCCATACGTATTGTTATCCATATTTTTAATTGCAATAATATTATGCAACAGAATTTTTAAGCGCCATACTCCTAACGCCAAATATTTGTCCTAAAAAGCGATTGGCTTTCTGGCACTTCGCCGGCCGCTGCCGCGGCACGCTCGCTTCGCTCGCTCGGCTCGTGCGTTGTCTTTCATGTTTCTAACCTAACCTAACCTATTTTTTTATCATTCTTTTAACCTATTTTACAAGCTTTTTCGGTGGGAAATGATGTAATGGCACGGAAACAACGTTTCTAACACGTAACTAATAAAGTAAACAATGAGTATGACATATATGGCGTTTGAAAATTCTGTTGCATAAATTATTGCAATTAAAATATGGATAACAATACGTATGGCATTCGAATCATTATGGAATCTGATGTTCGGGCAGTTAAAATTATGTCACTTGTATTTTATGGCAAACATAACATTCGGGCAAATGAAATTATGGCAAATGAAATTCGGGCATTTGAATATTATGGCAAATGAAATTCGGGCAACTGAAATTATGGCAAGTGGGGGTATACCCTCCGTGGGGCTTTGAAACACCCTCATGTGGTTATCTATTGTTTGCCCGAAAGATATATGCCATAATATTCATATGCCCGAATTTCATTTGCCATAATTTCATTTGCCCGAATGTTATGTTTGCCATAAAATACAAATGACATAATTTTAATTGCCCGAAAATCAGATTCCATAATGATTCGAATGCCATACGTATTGTTATCCATATTTTTAATTGCAATAATATTATGCAACAGAATTTTTAAGCGCCATACTCCTAACGCCAAATATTTGTCCTAAAAAGCGATTGGCTTTCTGGCACTTCGCCGGCCGCTGCCGCGGCACGCTCGCTTCGCTCGCTCGGCTCGTGCGTGGTCTTTCATGTTTCTAACCTAACCTAACCTATTTTTTTTATCATTCTTTTAACCTATTTTACAAGCTTTTTCGGTGGGAAATGATGTAATGGCACGGAAACAACGTTTCTAACACGTAACTAATAAAGTAAACAATGAGTATGACATATATGGCGTTTGAAAATTCTGTTGCATAAATTATTGCAATTAAAATATGGATAACAATACGTATGGCATTCGAATCATTATGGAATCTGATGTTCGGGCAGTTAAAATTATGTCACTTGTATTTTATGGCAAACATAACATTCGGGCAAATGAAATTATGGCAAATGAAATTCGGGCATTTGAATATTATGGCAAATGAAATTCGGGCAACTGAAATTATGGCAAGTGGGGGTATACCCCCTCATGTATGTTACGCGATTTTTTGAGTTATTATTTTTATTAAACTTTTGAGAATATTTGACATAACCGATTAAAATCTTCAAAAAAAATCTTTTTTAAAAATTCTTTTATCAAATCAATTTTCATGAGTTCTTCTTTAATGCATAATATTTGTCTCCATAACTTAGATGGAAGTTTTCAAAATGATGGCACAAACTGAAAAATTATGTTCTGTAAATAATGTCTTAAATTTCAACTTCAAATTAAAAATATTAGGATGTAGCTCAGCTTTTATAATCATTAATAAAAACTAGTACTTAACGGGCTACTTTTGGTGGAAAAATCATAAAATTTGTTATTTGATTACAAAGCATTATTAGGACATTTTATTATTTCTGAAGTTAATAAGATTGTTAACAATCGAAATTATTACAGAAATGGTAAGATTTAACCATTTGAGAGTTTAATTTGTGATACTTTATTAAGTTTTGAAATGGACCTTAAATGGAAAAAAAGGAAGTGTATTTGATTATTAAAAAAATATTAGTGATCGCACTCAAAGTCCGTTAAGAAAGTAAAGTTCGTCGTAACAACAGGATTCGTCATGCGAAAACAGTGTTAACGCAATGAAACCTAAATTAAAAAAAAAATATGACATCCAAATGTTTTCATCTGAGTGTTACTGTATTAAATTATGGTAACAAACTAATTAACTTTAGAAATGATAAAATGTCCAAAATAATACTTCGTAATCAAATGGCAAATTTATGATTTTTCCTCATCTCTGTGTTTGAAGTCCGATTTCAGCAAAAGTAGCCTATTAGGTACTAGTTTTTATTAATGATTATGAAAGCTGAGAGTCTGGCGCAGTTTTCAAGGTTACTAAAGAGCTTTGCAGCTAAGTACCTTCTAATATTTAAAATTTAAAGTTGAAATTTTAATACATTATTTACAGAACGTAATTTTTCAGTTTGTACCATCATTTTGAAAACTTTCTATTATAGTTTTTGAGTAACGATTTTTTTTAACTTTTGAGAATATTTGACATAACCGATTAAAAATTTCTAAAAAAAAGTATTTGACTTTTTTAGAAAATCTTTTTGCAAATCAATTTTGATGAAAAAATAACACAATTTTAATGAAAATTTATTTGCAAACAGAATTTCTCAAAAAAATTAAATACTTTTTTTTTTTGATTTTTTCTTAATCGGTTATGTCGATTATTCTCAACAGTTTAGGAAAAAAACCAAAACTCGAACGCTATAAAAATCGCGGAACATACATGGGGTGTGTGTACCTACTAACTCAGGACATTCACTTGACACTATTTTTAGGACACCCTGTATATTATTTGTTATAGGATTTACCTGTAATTATTATTTATAATACCTGCTTATTATTTTAGTATTATAATCATTTTTTTTAATTGTTTATCTCGATTTGTGTATCTCAGTATTTTTCGATAGTATCCCATCACCGTGATATAGTCTCGGGCCCTGGGCTACTTAGGGTTATGAGCCATCCGCTCACCCGCAAGTCCGGTGAAGCTGAACAGGCCTCAGACGGCCATCTCAGTCACTTCCGAAAAAAAAAAAAACTCGGGCCCTGGGATTGTGATTTGCCACCCGGGCCCTTGCGGCTCAGTCCGACCCTGCGTACAGGAGACTTGTCACGAAGCTTTATATAATCTAGTATGTACAATAACCGATACTACGTACATTTTCTGTTGCTATGATACTAACTTTCATGCAAATAAATTACAATGCTTAGCATCAGAATGGATACAAAGAAGTACTTTGAGAAATACGTTAATATTATAGCAAGTTAAACTTTATTTCAAAGAAAACATTAATAATATTATTTATAACTTAACCACAATCCCGACTGATTTAAAGAGTAGAAGTACTGGCACGGTCTTATCCTACAAACACGCATATACCTACTTGGATTTGGTCCCGAAATATAATATAATTATGTATTTACTTCAATTTTAAAATCCAAGGAGAATACATTGCAAACCTGGATAAACACAAATCCGAATCGCGGCTGTAGCACTGGTCTGATGGTTTCGTGTCATTGATGCAAAAATATATTCCGCACAGTAAAATGAAATGGCTGACATACCTTAAGTATCTGAATAGTGAAAGCTCCAGCGCTGAGCTTCGACTGAAGTATTTCATCGACGGCGGTGGGGGGTAATCTCACTACCTTGTACAGAGCCAACCCCTACCCCCAAACCCGTCTAATCGCATCATCCACCATCAAGCCGTCAAGGCCACATACATAAAGTAAGTAGGTATTCAATAAAACGAAACAAGGTTATCCTTACTAATATTATAAATGCGAAAGTAACTCTGTCTGTCTGTCTGTCTGTCTGTCTGTCTGTTACTCTTTCACGCCTAAACGGCTGAACGGATTTTGATGAAATTTGGTACAGATATAGTCTAGAGCCTAGAAACGGTTATAGGCTACTTTTTAACCGACTGCGCTATAAAGAAGTAATGTTTTACCCGTTAAACATCTCTTCGCGGACAAGGTCGTCACAGCCACTGGACGGATGGAGATGAAATTTAGCATGCAGGTAGATGTTATGACGTAGGCATCCGTTAAAAAAGGATTTCCCGAAATTCCCACGGGAACGGGAATTAACGGGAAATTCCTTTTGTATGAAAAATACTGACCGCATAAGTTAGACGCTTGAAATTTGGCATGCAGGTACCTTAATAAATTAAAAGCTTAGTTGCAACTGGATATTGTAAAATTCCCACGGGAACGGGAGTAATAGGTAAAAACTTTTGTATGAAAAAATCTAAACCGCGTAAGATAAATGATTGAGATTTGGCATGCAGGTACTCTAATGAACGCAAAGCTTACTTCCAACGCTATATTACAAAATTCCCACGGGAACGGGAATTAACGGGAAATTCCTTTTGTATGAAAAATACTAACCGCATAAGTTAGACGCTTGAAATTTGGCATGCAGGTACCTTAATAAATTAAAAGCTTAGTTGCAACTGGATATTGTAAAATTCCCACGGGAACGGGGGTAATAGGGAAAAAACTTTTGTATGAAAAAATCTAAACCGCGTAAGATAAATGATTGAGATTTGGCATGCAGGTACTCTAATGAACGCAAAGCTTACTTCCAACGCGATATTACAAAATTCACATGGGAACGGGAGTAATTGGGTAACAACTTCTGTATGTAAAATCCCTTACGGGGTTGAAATCCTTACTAATATTATAAGTGCGAAAGTAACTCTGTCTGTCTGTCTGACTGTCTGTCTGTCTGTTACTTTTTCACGCCTAAACGGCTGAACGGATACGGGAAAATTCCTCATTACTGCGGAAATCTAGCGTGATCGTGTCAAGAAGCGCATGACGCCATAGCTACTGAAATGATTTTTTTTTTAAACTGAGTGTTACTAAGACTTCAAGTTATTATTTGATCACTTTTCTAACTTAGAGGGTAAGTAAGCGCCATAATTGAGGGAATTTATGATAAAATTTTGATGCAACTGTCTTTATTTGTCAGTTTTACTCCGATCGAGACTTAGCGACATTCCATCACCCTACTTAACTTATATGGTGGCAGGTAGCTGATGTTAAGGAGTAACTAAGACTACTTTTAAGTTAAAAAAAATCAAAATCCTGTAGTCCACGCGAACGAAGTCGCGGGCACAGCTATATATTATATAGAGATAGAGGTATACCCGAAGCGAAGCGAGGGCGGGTCGCTAGTATTCTTTATAAATACGAAGCTATTCAGGCGCTGTACCTACCTGCCATGCCCATCGTTAACAAATAAATATATATTGAAGTAGTGTAGGTAGTCTAAAAAGCCGGTCATCCTGGTAAACATTTACAGCAAAACTTACTTACTTATTTTAACAAGTATGAAACTTATTTAAGCTATCACAAAACAATTGAAACATTTGACATGTTTGTTATATATTTTAACTATCTTTGGTTCGGTCATCGTACATTTTTCTTGGTAGATTCTGCGAAAAAGACCGATTTAAAGTCTTATAGATTTAGGTACTACACTCTATTTCCTACCATTTTATAGACATTTTTGTAATCTGTATGTATGTGTGTAATTTGTAATACCTACTTACCTTACATTATGCTCCCATAAGTAAAAGGAGTGTTATGTTTTTGTACTCACAGTAGCCTTGTCCTTCCTCAGGCTCTCCCTGGCCAGCTCCTGTGCGCTGAGTTCCGCCTCCAGCTTGTGGAGTTTGGCTTCCAGCATGTTTCTTTCATCCTCCAAGATTCGGACTCGTGTCGTCGCCTGATCGTGAAGGTGCGCCGTCCTGCCCAGCTGCTGCGACTCCACCGCCAATTTGTCTCGCAAAGCGTCGATTTGCTGCTCACATAATTAATTCAGAAGTAAAAGATATAAGTTTATAGATTTAAAAATAAATGAATTACAAGTTATGTTTGCTAATTTCATACAAATTCTGTTGGTGATTAGGAAATTGTAGATGTATCGAGTCCATTCAAATTTACCTCGAGGGGCTAGTTATCAAAGTGTTTAAAGTCTAAAGCAAAATAATTACGTGCCAAAGAAAACGCCACCTCAGGCGTGTCTTTACATAATTATGATACCTCATCATTATCCCATATGCGACCTCACTGCTGGGACACGGGCCTACCCTAAACTAGGGCCATCAGGCCTAGCCTGCATAGTGGGACATATGATACTTATCATTGATTAAAAAAAGTTAGTTATGCAAGAACTTACCACACATTTGTCTTTGTTATCACTTAATATTTCTCTGATTCTATCTTTGATTGTGCTTTCATGGGCTTCAACAAATCTAGTGGGGAGGCTAAGCAGAATTGCTATTGACTCCAAGGTGTTCCGGAAATCTGATTGAAGTCTTTGATATTTTTCGTCTCGATGTCTGAGGTCCTCTGAAATGTATACGTACATACAAATGTTACTGCTTGTAATACACCATAATGTTCAAACAATTTATAAATGTAACCTTACTCGTATGTACCTTTGAGTTGCACTATTAATGATTCGTTCTGATTAACATTATCAGTGATAACGTTTAAGTTTTTGGCGCAGTTCGATAGCTTTTCACGCGCTTCGTGTAATTCACGTTCGATAACTCTATTTTGAACAGACAGAGACTCTTTTTCCTGTTTTAATCTTTCTGTCTCCAAGATCTGAGAAGATAGTTGCCGTTGTAGCATGTCCTTATCGGCATTCGATCTTTCTAAAGCATCCCTGCAACTTCTAAAGTCTTGTTCAACCGTAGATAGATTTTCCGTGGTATTGATGCATCTGTTTTTCAATCTAGTTGTTTCTTGGACAAGTTCCGCTGCCTTTATGATAAGGCTTTCAGGGGAGTGTGTGTGAGTGGAATCACAAAAGTCGGCCTCTAACGCTGCAGATAATCGCCTCACTAGATCATGGAATTGGCATCTCGCATTTTCTTTTTGTTGTTCCTCATTATGACATTCCATCTCCAGAGCACGTATTTTTTTCTCCATGTCTTTGAGTTTTTCTTCATAGAACCTGTTGTCTCTTTGCAAGGTTTGTACAGTGATTTCACATCTGCCTTGAGAAGATTGTAAATTTCGATGTATCTCATCGAGGTCTTGTATTTTCTTTTTGAGTGAAGATATAATAGCGCCTTGACGTGCATTTTGCTCGCGTAGGTGGTCTATTTCCACCTGTTGTTCTAATATTCTCTGGTCTCGTGAAAGCATTTGGTTTTTTAAATCACTATTCTGTAAAAAAATATGTTAGCAAATACGGTTACCTACTGTAAGTAATTGTACTGAAATAAGTATAAGTAAAGTATAAGTAGTAGGTAAGCCTACCACGGTAGCTGATACGTATACAATCAGGATTTAGGTAGTATTAAGGCTTAAGCCCATAAATACACACCGCTCACATGTGTAGCTTTACAAATATATGTAAATAAAAGACATGGTGCCAAAAATATTATACTAATGGATATTAACAAAGGTATGATAAGTTGGAGTTTGGTTCTATGAGGAAGGGTAAGTACCTAAAGGTAACTGTACCTACCTACTTCCTCATTTTGGTCTGTAGTGAGAAGATAACAAAGATAGTATTATTAATAAAAATAAATAGTAACCATTACCTCAGAAATCAATTTCTCTCGTTTGTATTGGAGACCAGCGAGATCACTCCTTAGCGCAGTGATAATGTCAGTACCCGCTTCCGCTTCCATCTGTACAGATGAATACGATAAAGCTACTACTCGTAATAATTTTACAAATAAATATTCAACTATTTAACTAACGAATATTCACAGATGCACTCACAAAATTCCATGGTTATTTTTTTACTGCTGTTCCGTACGAACGATTTTGTGTGGCGTGCAGGGGAAGACTACTGAACGTAAGTACTTTATGTTGGAAATGTAGCGTGATAGGGGTCGCTATTTCAGGGCAGCGAAGAGTCACGATATCCCGCTTACAGCCAGCCTATAGATAATTTACATGAAGCGCGATGGGCCTACCCACTCCATCGAATTACGCTGCGTTCGGGTAGATAACGAGGTCGCGGTGTACGATACGAATGAATCCGGCGACAGGTGCATTGAAAGAAACCGTTTTGATAGGGAGGGTTTTTAACCAGGAATCTACCCACTGATGTATAGTTATGTTACTCCTCCAAAGAAAGCCGTGCACGGTACGAATACACCCCAATTTGATTACGCAAATTATGAAGTATTTAATAGGCACCGAAATACAATTAATTCCTCTATTTTATGTCACCCGCCGGGGACTTGGATAAAGAATAATATTTATGATCTTACTTATGCATAAAGTGCATGAAGTCCAGTCAAAATAGATGAATATCAGGCTTAAGCTTGCATTCATTCGCACAAAGCTGAAAATTAAGGTCAGTCCCTATCATTACGAAATAAACAACAAAAGCCCCCATCGATCGGGCTTATGCAATATATTATGTAAATCAAGGTAAAAAGTTTTTGATAATTTTATGACCTAAAATTTTGTCTGACCTATATTTTGATAGGTAGGTACCTAATAGTAATAGTGCTTGATGATTACGAAAAAATGTAAGAAAAAAATATCTTAGAACTTAGACATTTATCTTTGTATCTTTAACGAAGAACTTAGATTAAGTTTTTTTACAGGTCTGACGATGGCGTTCTGATATTTCTTATAAAATGGTGTACTCTGTCTTATATAAATTTTCAGCTCTTAATCTAAATGCTAATTTGACCGGACTAATGTCTTCATAAACTCTAACTTATGGTTTTTAACCGACTTCCAAAAAGGAGAAGGTTCTCTGTTGTTTTTTTTTTATTGTAACGCGACAGAGGGATCTCATTCCTTTTTGTATTTGTAGACAGTCTACTTTTTTCCTTTCGGTTTGCTCGATTTAGCAGGGGTTATAGTCCAGTCATTTGTCAAGCTTAAATTAGGTAAGAATCTCGGAATTCGAGATACCCAGCTGTAAGTCTGTAAATACTTGTATATTGACGTCCTAAAAGTTGTCTCAAAACCTACATATTGTAGGGTGTTCGCAACTATTAAATTTTAGGGGTCAAATGTCACAAATAATCAGTTTTATGAACTTTTGAGCGAAACGGAAAGTTTAATCATAAAAGTGTGTAGGAAGAAATTACTTATCATCTATTTATCTATAAAAATAGTCTTTATTCCTAAGATTCACCATTTCAGAGATACAGCGATGCAAATAGTTGCAAAAGTTGTATTTTCAAAAGCTTCCAGGACCACGTGCGATTGTGCTAGACAGTTAAATTTTTCACGAATGATGTATTTCAATAGCTTCTATAACATCTAATACTAGAAAAAGCTTAAAACCAATGTTTAAGTGGGTTCTCATCCAAAAATTTTGGTTTTTTTATCTCACACTTGGCCGATTTTTAATGTGGTTACCTCAGTAAAACTATTCCTGTCAACACCATTTCTACATGAAGTACACGTTCTTCTTATGGAAGCCCCTTTAATAATCGTTTTATGTTGTTTTTAGTATTATAAGTCTTTCGCGTTTCAGTGCATTAAAACTGCTTATTATGGGTCAAAAAGTACGTAATAACCAATTATTAGAATTTCTGATTGAAGTATAACTGAAAAAAAATAAACATTTTAAAAATGTTAACTGTCCATCTAAGTCTATTATGAACGTGAAGTCCATTTTAACCAAATTTCAATTTAATGAAACGCAGAAATCTTAAATCTTCTGAATACTGAAAACAACACAAAACAATTATTTAACTAGGCTTCCATAAACAACGTGTTCTTCATGTATAAAAGGTGTCGTCTGTAATAGGATTACTGGGGTAACCACGTTAAAAACCGGTTAGTGTAAGAAAAAAAAAACACAATTTTTGTATGAGAACCCACTTAAACATTGGTTTAAAGCTTTTTCTAGTATAAGATGAGATGTTATAAAGGCTACTAAAATACAGCCTTCGTGAAAATTTTAACTGTCTAGCACAATCGCACGTGGGCCTGGAAGCTTTTGAAAATACAACTTTTTCAACTATTTGCTTCGCTGTATCTCTAAAATGGTGAATCTTAGGAATAAAACGTACAGAGACAATTTTTATAGATAAATAGAAGATAAGTAATTTTCTCATACACACTTTTATGATAAAACTTTCCGTTTCTTGATATTTTTATCCGACGTTTTTCAAACAAACATCTACATATGTATATGATAGTGAAGCAAAACTAAAACTGGAGGTAATTGAAATTTTCAGTAAGTGCGGAATTTGTGGAAAGAATAATAATAAGCAAGCAAACATACAATATGATATTATCCCAGTAACAGAGGTTTGTACATATGGAATACACTCGCTGTCTTATTAACAGAGGTAAATAAGAAAGATAAATCGAAATAACGAATCCCAGATATAGAGGTGTGCTTCGTCTCACTAACAGAGGTAATGCAGTGCCAAAGTGTTGGGATCTCAGATTGAGTACTAGAAATGGAGGTTTCTCACTTATCCAGGTCTTACTTAATCAGGTTTCACTGTATATGGTATGACAAAGTTAATTTAAGTAAATAGTTAAAATTAATATAAATGGACGGAAATTGAGAAAAATTGCTAGACTTAGCGGTTGCACTACCGTGCCCCCAAATGATATAGTTTTTCCTTGATTCATACACTAAAAACACTACTTATATTCCAAATTTGAAGCTTCTGGCCTGCTAGAAGTGCCCTAACATTTTGATGATCGGTGAGTCAGTCAGTCAGTCAGTGATTCACAAAAATTTAGAAATTTTACCCGTTATAATTCTTAAACTACTGGTTCAAATTGAACAAAATTGGAAATATAGCGTGTCTTGACAATGCATGCATGGTTACTGAAAATTCAGTCTCTTAGTTTTATCCATAACGAAGTTACAGGGGGTCGAAAATGGCCTGAATTGCTTCGAAAAAAGGATGGTACGGCCGTGCCGCTTTTTTGCTCGATTTGGCGGGGGCATTACCGTGCCCCCAGATAAAAGACTAAAGGCTTAAATATTTTAATTAGTAGGTAGGTAACTATAGTATTCGATTTTTTTAATTTATATACAAATATTTGTTAATTCATAAGTTACTTAATTAACATTGATTCCTACCTAAGGAATATGCATAAACCGGCAATCTTGATTTTTTCAACAACTTATGCAAATAGACTTCAAAATATAATACAATGTGAATTTGAAGTGAAAATCGGTTCGAAAACGAAGGTTTTATAATGAATTAAAGTTAATTTTCCATCTCTTTCTTACAAAACAGAGTTTTGTATGGATTGCGTGTGGCCGTAGTGTAATTTGACGTCACCTGACATATCGGATCTATCTGTCTACTCAGGAATTTTTAACAGGTATATCTCTGCTGTCTTTAAAGTAAATTGAAAAATAAAATTACCTATATTCATATTTCTTCAATATTAAAGATTTATTTAGGATAATAAAAAAAATGTGTGCATATTCCCCATTACGTGTAAATATTAATCTTTATGGGTCTGTACCAATCATGAGTTCGCCCGCGACCATGATTGGTAACCCAGTCGGGCAGTGAGTAGCTATGTATTTGCTCCTCTCCTTATAACGCGTGTAGATAAAGACTAATAAGTATTTAGTGCAATGGAACGCGAAAGTCTACAATCTTACGTTGGTAATCAATTACGTGTAATCACAGATATACCAAAAGTAAATTGCGATTCTCTGCTCAAATCAAACGGAAAAATCACTACGCCCATAGGTATCTAGTATTTTTATGAGTACTACTTACTAATAAAACGATGTTTTACAAATTATTGTAGGTACCAACCAAAACCTAGCTGTAAACGAGACTGAAAATGTACCTAACAAGATAAGTTTTCCTAATATTAGGTAATCTCTTACTAACCGTACCTACTTTTCGTACAGTGTAGAAGTGTTCAAAACAAACAAATTATGTACATTTGATTATTAATTGTAAACTAACCTCTGTTGGTGTTTTACTGCACAATGCTTCATATATTTTCCAGTCCTCAGGGTCGTCTTTCCCTTTATCTTCCTCCATAATGCAGTTTCTTTGCTGCTTTCACGACACGACGTTTGCAGCTCTTAGCGCGTTGCTACGGCATGTAACACGTAAACACGAGAATCGATTTTACGTTTCAATGTTTGGAAAACTGTTACAAAAGGTGCCGATATCATTACTGTGGGATAGGTAAACAGGTATGTGTTGTCTATTGGGATATGTAATAAATTACCTAAACCTTACTTATAACGAGATAGGTAGGCAGTAGTAAGATTCTTACTTAACCCTTAATCAAATAGAGCATATTGAATTTTTTCTTTGGTTTTTGCCAGTATTACAAATATATAAGGTTCAAAATCTGGTGGGATCTATTTTCCCTGTGAGCTATTAAGGGTTAAAGTAACTGTTGGTGTTACTTAAATGTTATGACTAGTCTCATAAAACGTCTAGGTAGGTATAGGTACCTACCTATTTCGGTATTAGGTATGAGTAGGTAGATCATTACTTATCTCATTAGACAACACATACCTACGTGTGTCCCTATCATACAATAATGATAATATGTGCACCTTTTATAACTTTTCACACATTATGTGCCTGACGCCTGTTCACACCTAGCGATTTTTGGGCGATTTCGATCGCGGCGGTATCGCCGCAAGCTCGCAGCGTGCAGGCTGCGATATCGCCGCGAGCACGCCGCGTGCTGCGTTCATATTTTCAACATGAACGGACCTGCGCCGTAGAATGTGGCGCATGCGCTAAGCGGGTAGGCGGCGAGGGCGAGGCGTAACCGCCGCGAAATCGCAGCGTTATCGCCGCGATCGAAATCGCCCAAAAATCGCTAGGTGTGAACACGCAGTAAAACGTAAAATCGATTATCATGTGGATGTAGGTAATACGCGCCAAGATAATTATATCCATTATATTATCTTGTATTTTGAATAGTGCACTGCACATTTCGTAATGTTTTATTACGAAATGTGCAGTACATTTAGCCCACTTCAGATGTGGGATAGCAGCAGGCACAGGCTTCCCCCAATCCACTGCAAATCCATTTTGCAACTTGCGAAATGTTAATTGTAATAAAATATATATATATATATATATTTCTTTGCTATCTAAATGTTGTTAAACCAACGTGAGTCATGATAGTTTTATACATGTCGCAGTCGTATTGTATAATCCGCCTTATTACATTACGGCTAGCCGTTATCAAAAACAGGGCCGTTATGTATTACGGCGGATCAACGATTAGCCGGATTGTCATTACGATACGTTCTACATTTTGGCGACTCACGATCAGCCGTATTGCACTTTATTCAATATTTTAGGGTGACTACGTCATGTGTAACAAAATAAAACAGGGTTTAATTGAAAATCAATTTTAATGAGAAAAATAAAGGTTATGTGCCTGCTCGGTATGTAATAGGTTTGTACTTTGTGTTGCGTAGGTGCGAAAGTATAATACATAATATATAAACTAAAGTTTTTTTTTAAGTAATTAAGAATTAGAAACTAAGTTATACATTTAATATTTGGGTTTAGTATTTTCGAGTACTTATTTAGAACACAGAATTCAAAATCTTTGGTAAGTTGCGTTTTGATTCGCAGGTTGGGCATAGGGAGGCAAATATTTCAATGGCCTTTTTTATAATATAAAGTTTGTTTTGTACGGCATACAGCATTTTGTCTCGCCCGACGTGGCCAATTTCCTTATGAATTTCCATCAGAGTATCGAAATATTGCTCCATGGGTATTGCGCGAATGGTATGGTCTTCAGGATTATTTTTCTTCAAGATAAGATAATCTTCACCAGCAACATTCATGAGGTCATATTTTTTGCAACAATAATACTGTGTAGGATTCCGCCGAATACTAGAATCCATAACCACTTTAGCGGTTTTGATATGCAATATAACCTCTAAAACTCGTTCTTTTGTCCATGGTTTTTTAACTGTTCCACATTGAGACGAATAGAAACAGTTCAATTGCAAGTCAAATTTATTCTTAAAGTCACTATTTACACTCGTGTTTGTCACGTTTATTTCTTTAAAACCACTGTTAAAATCACATTTTTGTGAAACATTTTCTGTATTCGAGGCCATTGTTGTTGTTATGACAGGCAGCGCCGCGAGCGCTAAACATAGGAACTAAAAACTGTCAAAGAGGCGGTTAACGACCCGCTGTTTGACATTACGGCTAGCCGCATTAAAGAACGTTTAGCGCCGAATACATCCCGGCGGAATTTCATTCAGCCTTATTCAATCCGGCTAATCGTTGATCCGCCGTAATACATAACGGCCCTGTTTTTCATAACGGCTAGCTGTAATGTAATACGGCGGATTATGCAATCCGACTGCGACATACACATATCAATTTAATACAATCAAATCATTGAAATAAATCCTTACTAATATTATAAACGTGAAAGTTTGTTAGTATGGATGTATGTATGTATGGATGTTTGTTACTCTTTCACGCTCAAACGTCTGAACCGATTTTCACGAAATTTGGTATGATGGTAGCTGGCACTCTTGAATAACATATAGGCTAAATTTTTTTTAATTCAATCCCCATGGGGTTCATTGGGGCGGAGAAAATTAGTGTGGGAGAATTTTAATGTGTTTGTCGATTTTTATAAAACTTGGTATGGAGGTAGCTGGCACTCCGGAGACACCAGCGCTAATTTTTTTTTAAATTCAACCCCCATGGGGTTCATTGGGGGGTAAAAATTAGTATGGGAGAACTTTTACGTGTTTATAGATTTTTATAAAAAGTGGTATGGAGGTAGCTGGCACACCGGAAAGACACCAGCGCTTTTTTTTCGAAATTCGACTCTCATGGGAGTTCTTGGGGGAGAGGAGGGGGTGAAACGTAGTATAGGAGAATGTTGACGGAACTTTCACTAATAAATAACAAATTTTACAACTCATGTAGGCTATTTTAATAAATCATTGCTACTATAACCCATTAATACGCGGACAAAGTCGCGGGCGGCCGCTAGTAAAAAATAAATACAGAGACTTGTAATAAGGCTGAGAAAAAGGTTATTTATCAATGCCTGTCAGTGGTTGCTTGGCAACGCTTTGTTATTAAACATTTTGTTTGTATCCGATTTGGCTGGAGTAGCGTTGCTAGGCACTCGTCTTATAGTAAACAACACCAAAGTGGTGTGGTTTATTTTTATTCTTTAATAGACGACCCGTTTTTTTTTGTTAAATGTATCCCACCAGGGAAAGGCAGAGATCTAGCACGTACGTGCGGCTTTACATAGTCTATGGTAATTTCTTAGGTATTACGGCAGGAGACAATGCTTCTATATGTTGTGTATGCAAAGTCTTCTTTTGTTTTCATAATTTGTGAATGACGAATGTCAGGATGGCACATCCTGAAGTCTCCATATATCATTAATTAATTGTGTGAGTTCGCCCAGCAAAAAAGTATCGCCTTTCAAAAAATTCATGATGCAGATATTCTGTGCCTTATGTAGTAAATGTGCCCGAAATTTTAAATTTGTGCCTCTAATGGGTTCAGAGTTATTTAAGACTAGCTTTCCGCCCGCGTAGAGATGTTTAACGGGTAAAACATAATGTACTTCTTTATAGCGCAGTCGGTTAAAAAGTAGCCTATATCCTTTCCGTTTTTTATGTTTATTGGCTTAAACATTTTAATGCACTTTTATTTTGTAGCCAACATGTACAAAAATTAAAATTAAGGAACTTAGAATAACCCTTCTTAAGTAAAATGTTAACAAACGCCTAAATAAATTATAAGAGCCAAAAAATTATAACTGACTGAGATACTTTTTCTTTAGGCGGTTTCAAATGTCAAAGTATAAATACTTATTTTTTATTGAAATAACCGTTTTATAGGTACCTATATGATTTAAAAGTAGTCGTACTAAATCGTATTTAAATTTAGTGTGTTCAGTTTAAGATATTATCCTGTGTTTTTCATTGATTGAATAGTGGCCCCGCCATTTTGACGTCATAATGGCGGGACCACTTTTTCCGTCGAATAATTTCAAATTGATTGGGTGTAGAATTTTTCTACGAAAGTATAAATTGGTAGAATTAGTGTATTAAATCCTGGTGGCATCATTTCCTGAATAACTGACGTGGTCCCGCAATCTTGACGTTCACGTTATATAATATAAATAGACTAAGGGTGATTTCGGTGAAATTATCTGTCGATGTACCTTTCTAAGTTCGCTTGAAAGCGTAACAGACAGAGAGACAGTTACTTTCGCTTTTATAATATAAGTAAGGAAGTAAGGATTAACTAATTCTGCTGGACGAACGTTCGTGTTTTATCTGCATCATTATTTTTTTGAAAGGCGATACTATTTTTTTGCTGGGCGAACGCAGATGTCAGGTTGGCCCATGCAACGTCATTACATGTTTATAGCTACAAGTTGTATGTAGCCTACAACTAACTGAAACCTATGCCACAACCTATGCAAATTAGGTGTACCAAAATGTGTCTTACTACTTTTTATATGTATACCGGAGCCGCTCTTAGATGACTGATTTGACACTTTTTATTTTATATTTTGCATTTATCCTTGTTAAGACAACAACTTTTACAAATAAGACGTTATTTCAAAATGTCAATTGTCTAATTATTTGTCTTTTATTACCTAAAATAATTGAGTTATAAAAAGAAAACGTAAAATTTCCACTCTGTATTACGCTTTTACAATGTTACGCCGTTTGACACGTCTTCATAGTGACGTAGTGGGTAATACTCACCAAGGATTTAAAAAGTATTGCATATTAAAAATAAATGTATTTTTAAATGAGAAACTTCAATTCAATCTTCTGGATGTGAAAAAATGTTTTTAATAAAAATTTGTTATAATTAGACCTTGCTTGGTTATAAAGTGGAAATAACTGTTACTTATATACTTCGACAATTTTACCGTTGTCCCTCACTAGTGCAGTCAGTCTGACATGTGTCAAATCAGTCAATTTAGAGCGGCTCTGGTATAACAGTGAGATGACATGTTAAAATAAATACTCCATACAAATATTAAAGATATGGTTTTTATTTTTGAATCAACAATATTGGTCCAACCACACTATATTATTTTAGGAGCAAGAACAGCAGGGATTCCTGCAGCTAAAATATATAATAGGTACATTAACAAGTTGAATTAAAAAATGTATTTGTTGGATTATAAAGTACTACTGCCAAGATTAATAATTTTCACAAAAAGAGTTACTTGTAATCCAACAAATTACAGATTTAATTCTAGTACAAACCAATCTCAAAATGTCAAAGTAAATTAAACAACAAAATAAAGAACTTATATTTTCTAAAGGTTCATTTTGATGAAATCAAATTGTGTTAGTGTTTGCACTAACACAATTTGTAACCTGTTCAATCAACTTATAATGGTCCACTGACATATTCCCTTTATGTCGAGTAAAAACTTGTCTTACTTCTGTTACCCCTATGTCGAGGTCTGAAATATCGATACAACAGACTTCCAGACTCGAGATAAAGGGAATATACCGGTCCAATGTATATCTATAGTGACTTATGTACCACAACATGTTGCAAAATAGTACACAACAACAGTAACTAATAAAAACTATGATAAATGATATAAAGTAATAATGTTCAACTTAATAAAATATAAACTTAGATTAATTGTATCTCAGATACACTGGCACTTAGGGAAGAATATTGATACCTTTTTGTAGGTAATTTTATGATCTGTTATTTTTTGTCTTAGGTAATTTTGTGACAAAACTATCTGGTAGAAAAACCTTTGATCTTTAGGAACAATA
This sequence comes from Maruca vitrata, assembly GCA_039566165.1. NCBI lineage: Eukaryota > Metazoa > Arthropoda > Insecta > Lepidoptera > Crambidae > Maruca > Maruca vitrata. The sequence continues at coordinate 10,068,904 of CM076914.1, read as the reverse complement.
CCGGAAAAATGGAGAACTTTGAAATACTACTTTTAAGTATTGTGTATTGAACAAATTTTTGGGGATTTTCAGAAGTTATGGACTTTCAGTTTTATTTCTTGGTCTTATTTGACCACACTATAACTATTAATAAGTAACAAATAAAAAAAATATAAAAAAGGGAAAATATTTAAAGAAAGTATAGCGTCTCATTGAGGCTGTGGTGCGGCTGGTTGTGCAGCGAGTTGGCGGCGAGGAAGGCGAGCTTGTGCGCGTACTGACACACGGACGGCACGCGCACCGCCGACGAGCAGTTGAAGTACAGGTGCGTCAGCTTGTACGTCAGCAGCTGCATCTGCAACGACGACGGACGTGAGCAATGAGCATCGACGGCAACACTACGCGCTCACACTCGGAGGAGTCGCACTTACCCGGTCGGGAGACAGCCCTGTGCTGTCCTCGATCACGTTGTACGAGGTGGGCGCGATTGTGCCTTCGCGCACGTTCTGGGACACCAAGTAGAAGTCATACCTGTAAGATTATATTCGTTTTATAACATTCCATCCATTATAATATTATGTACTACATACGTATAGTCTAGTGACACGCAAGCTTGTGGACTGACCTCTCGGGCAGAGTGACCACGTCGTCGATGACGGTCCCGGGCCGCGGGTTGGCGCCGCCGCGGTCCGTCTCCACGAATATCCTCGTGTTGATTCGCTTCGACACAATGACGAAAGCGAATTTGAAATCGTTCGAGCCATATATTTCAGCCAGCTTCTTTCTCATCTCGCCCACCTAAAATATAACACAAAATATATTACAGACTGAGATAGATACATTTCACAAAACTCAATTAATACTGCCAGGTTCCTACTCGCCTCATATTCGCGAACGTAAGGAATCTGTCCATCGCCAACGCCATCGCGGTACACGATGATGGGATTCGGCAGCACTCCTGAGGAATAAGTAAAGCGAGTCAAGTAATCCGAACGCATCTGGCTCAGTCGGCAGCAGTCAGTGACGTACCGTTCCGCTCGCGGTACTTGCGCACGACGGAGGCCACGTTGAAGCCCATGTGCGCGCTGAGCTCCTCGCCGGAGGAGTGCGCGTTGACGGCGGAGTGGTACTGCGACATGCTCTGGTCGAGCGTGGCCACGAACGCGCCGAAGCTCTTCTCCTTGGAGCGCGTGTCGTGGCACACGTCGTAGCCGATCACCATCAGCGTCTTCAGCGGGATGCCCACGGTCCACGGCGCGCCGCCGAGCTGCGCCCGATCACGATTGTATTAGATGACATGTCGGAAGCCGCAAAGCATTTAGTTGATCGACCAACTATCTAATCGATAGTGCGCGGTCGGCCAAGAAAATGGTGGAAAGTCTATCAAGGTTGAAAACAGTAGTGATTATATACTCTTTGGTTGAAAATAAGAATAAAAAAAAGTTTATTAACCACAAACGTAAAAAAGAAAAAAAAACATAAAACAGAACATGTCCCACCCTCAGCATATGCCCAATGACAAGAAGCCGCTGAGGAACTGGTATTCCGGCTGGGGCCTATATGAGCGACGTTTTTTTTAAAATTACAAGTTGAAAATAAAAAATAAAAACCTAAAAATCATTCGTGGACACGTGTGGTACTTCCATATAAAAAATTGTCAAAACTGTTAAGACCACTTTCTTGCCCGAATGTTAGCTTAATTTCAGACAAGCCTTACCTTGCAGTTTATTTGAATAGCTACTTTGGTAGCGATCGACATCGCGGACTTGCTGCTCATGTTCCTGCCGCACACCACTTGCGTGGGCACCGCGCGGTCCACGGTGCATTTCTTTTTGATGGCCTCATATCTGCAAGGAGTGAACATATAAGTAAAATTTCCTTTTTGATGGTAAAGACAAAAAACGCACGAAGAAATAAATATACAAACCTGTCGGTAACTTTCTTAGCGAGCACACATAGTATCAAAGCTGGATTTTTTCTTGCAATCACATCTTCACACATATTAGCATAATGCATACTGGAATCGCGCTGGATTGTAACTGAAATAAAAAGCAATATGTACAACTTTGGAAAACAAATATTGCTTAAAATTAAAGTACAGCAGAATAATACCATGTAAGAAGTAAATAATCTTTGGACCATGTAACACAAAAGCTGAAATAATTCAATACCAACCAATTTCTGGTCTAGGCAGGCGGAAGCCACACCCGCTGCCAGTTTTCATGATCATGTCCACGAAGCCTTTGGCGTCGTGGCTCTGCCTCTCGGGCGTGATGACGACCCACGACGGGACCTCCGCAATGGACAGCAGGTTCTTAGATCTAAAGGGGAATATTTATTAATATCTATAGAAAATTAAATATCTCGTACTTGTGGGTACAATAACACACATATTACATTTGTAACTGGTTGCTGAAATCTTTACATTGATAAGGTAAATATGCAAACATGCTTTACCTCATGTCCCTGGTCCAGCCGTCCGTGGTGTCGCCCGCGCGGTACTTGACGTTGTTGCCTTGGATAATGTTCTCAGGAGGAAGCTGACGCCCTTTGATCTTCACAAGATCTTTGGACAGCTTCAAGGACCAATTGGCTAGTTCCTACGGAAGTGCAAAAAGTGGTTTAGAATCGAAGATCTTGAGTGTTTGGGACAACTAGAAACACCAAGTCGTAAAAAACATATTAAGACTGAAATTATGTACACTGAGTTTTCTTTATTACAATAACTATGACTTTTATATAGCTATCGATATCCGAATATCTCCCTAGTCAATAAGACTCATAGGAGGCCCGCATCGCCTCCGACAGCTCCGGCACGAGCAGCACCAGCTCCGGTTACTTACATCCACCACTTCCTTAGTCTCGGTGAACCTGCGGTTGAAGGCCAGCAGCTTGCGCACGCGCGCGTCGGGCCCGATCTTGGTGTGCGCGTCGAGCGCGCGCATGAGCTGGAAGTCGGCGCGCATCGCCTCCGACAGCCCCGTCTGCCGGCACAGCTCCGGCACGAGCAGCACCAGCTCCGGTTACTTACATCCACCACTTCCTTAGTCTCGGTGAACCTGCGGTTGAAGGCCAGCAGCTTGCGCACGCGCGCGTCGGGCCCGATCTTGGTGTGCGCGTCGAGCGCGCGCATGAGCTGGAAGTCGGCGCGCATCGCCTCCGACAGCCCCGTCTGCCGGCACAGCTCCGGCACGAGCAGCACCAGCTCCGGTTACTTACATCCACCACTTCCTTAGTCTCGGTGAACCTGCGGTTGAAGGCCAGCAGCTTGCGCACGCGCGCGTCGGGCCCGATCTTGGTGTGCGCGTCGAGCGCGCGCATGAGCTGGAAGTCGGCGCGCATCGCCTCCGACAGCCCCGTCTGCCGGCACAGCTCCGGCACGAGCAGCACCAGCTCCGGTTACTTACATCCACCACTTCCTTAGTCTCGGTGAACCTGCGGTTGAAGGCCAGCAGCTTGCGCACGCGCGCGTCGGGCCCGATCTTGGTGTGCGCGTCGAGCGCGCGCATGAGCTGGAAGTCGGCGCGCATCGCCTCCGACAGCCCCGTCTGCCGGCACAGCTCCGGCACGAGCAGCACCAGCTCCGGTTACTTACATCCACCACTTCCTTAGTCTCGGTGAACCTGCGGTTGAAGGCCAGCAGCTTGCGCACGCGCGCGTCGGGCCCGATCTTGGTGTGCGCGTCGAGCGCGCGCATGAGCTGGAAGTCGGCGCGCATCGCCTCCGACAGCCCCGTCTGCCGGCACAGCTCCGGCACGAGCAGCACCAGCTCCGGTTACTTACATCCACCACTTCCTTAGTCTCGGTGAACCTGCGGTTGAAGGCCAGCAGCTTGCGCACGCGCGCGTCGGGCCCGATCTTGGTGTGCGCGTCGAGCGCGCGCATGAGCTGGAAGTCGGCGCGCATCGCCTCCGACAGCCCCGTCTGCCGGCACAGCTCCGGCACGAGCAGCACCAGCTCCGGTTACTTACATCCACCACTTCCTTAGTCTCGGTGAACCTGCGGTTGAAGGCCAGCAGCTTGCGCACGCGCGCGTCGGGCCCGATCTTGGTGTGCGCGTCGAGCGCGCGCATGAGCTGGAAGTCGGCGCGCATCGCCTCCGACAGCCCCGTCTGCCGGCACAGCTCCGGCACGAGCAGCACCAGCTCCGGTTACTTACATCCACCACTTCCTTAGTCTCGGTGAACCTGCGGTTGAAGGCCAGCAGCTTGCGCACGCGCGCGTCGGGCCCGATCTTGGTGTGCGCGTCGAGCGCGCGCATGAGCTGGAAGTCGGCGCGCATCGCCTCCGACAGCCCCGTCTGCCGGCACAGCTCCGGCACGAGCAGCACCAGCTCCGGTTACTTACATCCACCACTTCCTTAGTCTCGGTGAACCTGCGGTTGAAGGCCAGCAGCTTGCGCACGCGCGCGTCGGGCCCGATCTTGGTGTGCGAGTCGAGCGCGCGCATGAGCTGGAAGTCGGCGCGCATCGCCTCCGACAGCCCCGTCTGCCGGCACAGCTCCGGCACGAGCAGCACCAGCTCCGGCAGCCCGGCGCGCACCTCGCGCGGCCGCGAGCGCGACACCAGCAGCGGCTGCGCGCCGTCGTGGATGCGGATGTTGTACTTCTGCAACCACATCGAGCGTCTGAGACCGAGTGCTTACGGACCGGTACACGGCGCCGCAGTGCGCGGGGTTACGCCGATCATGGCTCCGCGGCGTCGCCGGGCTAATATAAGTATGTGGAACCCCAAACGAATATTTATTTATCTTCTCTTCTTTGTGTAAAAATCGAAGAGCAGTTCACAGAATTCATCTACTTAGCGAAAGCAAGTAAAAGAAGTTTAAATTGTATAGGTCTTATACAGACGGACAGACATAACTAATCTGTAATGGTAGATTTAAAGTATATTACTCGCTGTGCCAGTGACTTCGTGAGCGTTTTTCCCTGTTTTAACACATTTTCAATTGCTCCTATTGGTCGCAGCATGATGTTATATAGCCTTAATCCTTTCTTAGATAAAAGGTCTATCATGCAACATGTAATTGTTTTCAATTCGAGCTACTGGTTCCTGAGATTAGCGTGTCCAAACCAACAAACAAGCTCTTCAGCTTTATAATATTAGTATAGATTACAATGTTTACCATTTGGCTATGTAACCTTAAAAATACTTGCCTTCTTATAGTAGTCAATGTAAGTTATTTGCTCATCCTTCATCTTGAATGATGATTGTGGAGAAGCATCCCAAGAAATATCATCAATCCTGTATGTCTTTTTATTATAATCAGTCATCACAATTTTTCCTAAAAAAAGAAAAAAAATGTAATGAATTTGTCTGAAAAGAGTTACTTAGCCTAAAAAATATAAACCTACCTACTACATCCTCCAGGAAGATCTTCTTATAATTGGCACCTTTTGTGTTGGCGTACTCATTCAACATTTGGAGCACTGTGTCCATTCGCAACACCTGAAAATTTATAAAATCGGAGTGAAATAGTTGCAAACCTGGTAATCAGTAATTGAAGAGAAGGCTTTGCAGTCTTTATATGACTAACATAACCAACAATGTACTTCAAAACATCACAAATGCTTAAAAAGTACCTTGTGTGCTATCTCAGTAACCATAAGCAGTCGGTCTTCATACTGGTTGATGGTGGTCTTGTAGCCAGGCCATATTTGCAACTTAAACTCTGGGATGTCAATCTACAAAAACATAAATGTATCTATTAAATTACACCTGTGAATAAAAGACTAGAACTAGAATAAAATACTCATAACATTAGCAATGGTACAGGATTGGCAATAATTTTAAGCTAACCTTAGCTGCAGGATCAAAGAAGTCTCTTCCAACTAATTGCAGCTGGAGAAGAGTGAAGCATTTCCTGATAATAATGTTGAAGATCTGGATATAGTGATAGTCCCCAGGGCTGACATCATGGACAAGCTGTACAAATATAAGTTCAGTATAAATAAATGTCCACATACAAATACTTTGCACACTGTTTTACTATTCAAAATAGCAAAATTTTATACCTTGATCATGATTCTCATGCGCTCATCGTCAGTTTTCCTGTCTGAATACAATTCTAAAGGATCTGGGTGCAGCCTTTTGACAGTGTATAATACTGTGCCATCAAACAAATACCTGTAAAAAAAGATAAAGATTTGAAGTTTGATTAATTCATAAGGTATAAGAATTATAATTTTGAGTAATGTACACACCCTCCCAAAGTCTTGCTATGTACACGAAGGAGGGCTTTGCGAACTCCAGTGCTGTCTTCTTCTGGAGTAATATCAACATGATATTGATATAAGCACCACTGAGGAGTCGTCTGCACCGTGAAGTAGTTGACAAGCAAATCCAATGGGCCCCCCGACTGACCTGTTAAAATAAAGTGAATGAATTAAGTAAAAATGGATCTTCAAAACTTTTTCAAAAGTATAGGTCTGCTTGATACCTTTCTTAGTTTCAACATGAGTAGGTCGTGTCCGGAGCACCGTCATCTGTTCGGGCAGAGCGCGCCCGCCGCCGCGCCGCGCCCCGCGCCCCGCCACATCGCCACCAGCACCTGACTGCCCACCTTGAAACAATGAAAAAATATTATTAAATTACTATGTCTAAAAAGTTGAGAAGAAATTGATTGAGAAAAACAATGTATCAGATTCACTAGGGACTAATATTTAAGATAATAGGTATAGTTTGCTAGTTCTACGGTAGCCATATTACAAATGCAATGTTACTCATTAAAGTTTGTTTTTCACCTTTAATGATCAGATTCTTGTAATCAAAGCAATAGATAGTAAAAATGAGAACGACCATTAAAATTACTCACTAATATCAATTTTCTGCATTCTTTGTTGAATGTCAACATCTCCAGGATGATCCTGAGGAGATGCGGTGCTCCGATACGAAGCGCGGCCGGCCGGCACCGTCGGGGGCGGCACACCGGCGCGCACGGGCGGCGCGGCCGTGGGCGGGCCCCACGCGGACGGCGGCTGCGGCCGCGGCGCCGCGGGGCCCGGCTGCGGCTGCTGAGGAGGTCTCGGCTGCTCCCCTGGACGTCTCGGTGCCGAGGCTGCCGAGCCTGCTCTTTCTGAGGCACGGCCGCGCGCCCTACCTCTTCCACCTGCTCCGGACATGGCCTACCGACGACGAGTTTAGTAAGTCAAAGAACAGAAACAGTCAATGGACAGAAATATAACAAATAAAAATCACGGGCCCGTGACAATGAGCGCTGTAAAGAGCTCGAAACGTCGGATCTCTAAATACCTAATATGTTTTAAATAACAATACACGCGAGTTTAAATTTGTTTAATTAGTTTTATTTCAAATGTGTAGTGTTCGCGCAAATAATATACATACTACCTATGTACAAAATACTGAAAACAAAATTAAAAGGTAATTTTATAAAAACAAAAATTTTATTTGCGACACGAAAAAGTGAGAATAAAAGCCGCCATTTTATTTAGTTTGCATACAATTTTTTTTCACCCACTCAACAATATAATGCAGATCTTTTCTTTAAGAATAGCCGAAATGTTTGCGCACTGAACAACAATAACACTTAAAATATGCTCTTCAATAGAATATTATATTTTTTTAAGCAAAACTATAATTGAGGTATCACACAACGCAACTCCATGACCAGTGACCACAACAATAATAACATGCAAACATTGCAAAAAACAAATACCAACCTACCTCGCTTTCTGTTGTTTTGATTAAAACTACGTTTTTATGATACACATAATATAATTGAATAAAAGAATTACCAGCGATCTTTCAACATTATGTTATTAAAGAAAAACTAATAAGTCCGTTATAAACCAAAAATAATACTTACAAACAAAGATAATTAATAGAGCTTTTTCACACAAGAAGCACGGCTTTCAAAACTTTCTAACGAAATAAAATTCAATGGTGGTTGGTTAATGTCATGAATGAAGTTTTACCGGAAAGAGTGAAGGATTGTTAAGTTCTCAAATACTATTTTGACGTTTGATCAGAACTCGAAACTCGAATATCGAAATATTTTTTTTTTAATGGTAGATGTATAGAATTCAGAAAACAGAACATAAACTTCTTAAAATAAGTATTAATGATTGTATATACTTTACATGCATTGGATTGTATATATAGTAACAACCCCTGGGCTAAATAAATGGACCAAAGAGAATGGGTGCGTTTAGCCGATAGACAGACTGGTCAGAATCTGAGAGTGCTGAACAGCATTTGACAATTCTGACTACAGTATCGGCCAGAACCATGCTGAGTGGAAATGAGAGAAGTGAAGTTAGCTGTTATTCCGCCATATGACGAATCTATCAATCAATCTGAATATCGCCACTTAGCATTCCTCAGCCGCGTCAGCCTATGCTACTCAGCAATCGCCATTTTTCTTTCTGTGCTGACAAGATTGTGTGTCGGCTAAACGCACCCATTATAAGTGGACTACTACGAATATTCGTGTAAAACAATGGAAACATTGATAATTTTATTATGACATGCATGCAGTGAGTTGCCATACGTTAAAATAAGAAGAAAAATAACTGATAGGGTTTTACCAATGGCTAAAGTCATTGGGTTTTACGCACGAATCAGTTCAGCATTTCAAAGTTTTTCCTGTGTTTTTATACGTTTTTAAATGAGTTTCGTTATTAAATATGTAATAATATAGCATATTCGTATTAATTTACGCGTAAGTACAGCTGATAATCTGAAGTAGTTAAATTAATTTAGGTAAATAGGTTTTAAGTTTGTTGAAGAAATGTATTATAAAACATTAATAATGTAGTCTAGACGCGGAGGACGTAAACTTAAAAAAAGTATTTTTAAATAGGTTAAGAGACAGCAGAACATACAAAGATTTATGGCATATAGTTTAAAGGGATCGGGTATAATCAAGGTCTTAGCAACCAGAGGGCCTACCATGAGTTGGCTATCGAAAACTTACGTACGTTTAAAACCTATCGAGTTTGAAAAAAAAATTAAAAATTGTATTAATGTTTTATATTTAAGAATAATTAATGTTAAGTTTAATCTCATGCCCTCATGTTGCAGTGCCTGAAAAGGGCAACTTAGTTATTAAGTTCATATTACTGTAAGACCTATAATGTACACTTAGTTTGCAATAAAAACTTTGACTTTGAAATATTCACGTAGGCGATATCGAGTGCGTAAGTTTTAAACTCATGTAGCTACACAGTTCAAACATTCCACACACAAAAAAAATCGGTTAAGGAGGTTAGGAACAAAATAAAGTGGCGTCTGCAATCTTTATTACGTTTATTGCCCCCTTCATTATTTTATTATTCTAACAACGTCATCTGTTATAATGTTAGTACACTAGCATGCACGCGCCATGCTACTAATTTAGTACCGCATAAATCCAACAGAGGCTGTCACGTTTGTTTGTTATAAAATGTTTTCCAACGAAAATTTAAAGGTACCTACCTAATAAAAAATTTATTTAAAATAAAAAATAAGTAATGTGTGCTTGTTTAAGTATTGGCGTCATTACCATCACGTGAACTACCAAATTTGACGAATGAAGAATAAATTATATATAAGTGAGTACTATCGATTTTCCTTTGCGAGTTTCATTTAATGCTCTAATATAAATAGATATACCTAGAGTGCAAACGCAACGATAGACTGGCAGCCATACATACGGTAGGTTGATAGTACATATATGTATTCTATGGGTTGATCTATGGGTTCATTACTCAATGTCAAAGAGTTTCATCTGCCATCATCAGCTCAGCAGCACTTAGGATACACGTACCTACGTACGTACCTTTTTCAATACCTACTAGGGGTGAGAGCCATCCGTTTAGGGGTGAGAGCCATCCGCTCCCCCGCAAGCCCGGTGATGATGACAAGGCTCCTCCAAGCCATCATCGTTAGTCAGTTAGGAAAAAAAAAACCTACTTGTTTTACATACCTAATACCTGATACATATTGCACATAAGATAAAAGCCCTAGTTTTTTCAGGAATCGTATCGTGGTACTGCCTTTGTGGTATAATAAAGGTCAGTTCATTAGAAACGAAGTAATCGGCGTAATCTCATCCTCTTTCTTAGTTGTGTGATGTAAAAAATATTAATGTAGTCTTTATTTATTGCCCACGACTTGAACTTAACCGGTTTATCTGTAAAGTAAAGTGTAAAATATTAACCAATTGCCCACCGCAATATTCAACATACATTTTATTTCTGTCTACTTACGTATTTTATTCGGTTCATGCTGGATCACTGATTACCTCATGAAAGCCGTGAAAAATAAAGCTCTAATGTTATTTTGATGTTATCGAAAGTGCAGTAAAAGCTTCCAGTGTGTGGTTCTATAGAAATTAATGGTTGTGTGACCGCGTGACGAATAGCCACGGACCGGGGACGGTCACCCGGGGACCAGAGGGCCTACCATGAGTTGGCTATCGTAAACTTACGTACGTTAAAAACCTATCGAGTTGTTTTTTTCATATGGCCGATTGTAGTTCTTCGCGTAACCACCAGCCGGCGCTGTACATGTTTTTCATAGACATATTTACGTAGTCGATATCGAGCGCGTAAGTTTTAAACTCATGGTAGCCCCACAGGTTGAGAAAGACATTTTAGTGTAGATCGGCGTTTCTCAACCTTTCATACTGCTCTCCCTTGACTAAAAAAATAAAAAATAAAAAGCTCAGTTCATAACGTTATCAATACAAAAATCGATCGACTTTCATCTTATCGGTCAGTTCAGTTAAGTAGGTAACAAAACTTAACGCGCGTTTAGCCCGAATATTGATATCTTAACTTAGTCTCGGTTGCCAGTAGCTATTTTGGAGTTTTAAATAGACATAATATGCAATTGATGTAAACTATTTTACTGTATTATGTCTGATATTTAAATAGTGGTAGCAAATAGAGTACATAGCACATTTATGCCCAACTGTAATATGGACCCATAAAAACCACTATTTACTTATGTAGGTAATGGAATACGATATACGAATACGAATGTCTAAAATCTTATGTAAAAAGCTGTATGTATGTAAAAATATGTTATATGAAATCGTTGAGTCTAAGATTCACTGTATCTCCTCTATGTAGGTAGGTACGTTAACATGCATGCAAAGGTATATGAGGTAAGTACATCATGGAACTAAGGTAGGTAATTTACACACCAATATCAGATATTACATAAGATTTTAGACTACGTTCCGTTACATTAAGTAGCTTTGTATTTGCTAACACTACTTATTAAATACCAGACATTGACTGTATAATAATCTACCTAAATAAATAGCATACCTATTTAAAACTCCAATAATGGCCACTGGCAACCGGGACTCAATTAAGGGATCAATATTCGGGCTAAACGCGCGTTAAGTGTTGTTTGCTGAAGACTCGGGATGGGGAGCGATTTGCGGAGTGAGCGTGCCTCTGCTACTTAAGCTCAATAGGCAGTACGATCAGCATGAACGTTTGATCCACACATCGGCCGCATTTATTTGCATGTTCCTTTCCGGGATGTTTAGTAGTATTCATCATCATCATGATGAATACTACTATATGTTTAGTAGTATTATATTATACTTATTGTAGACTGTACCTTTTAGGAAACATAACGCTGTCTCAGTTAAAAAACGAATAGGATGTTGTTATGATTCGTTCTAAGTCACAATGTAACCTGGGTGTAATTTGGTATAATATTTAGATGATGTGCCTATACGATGTTGTGTGATTTTTACTAAATGTGTTGGATTCGGTTCGTTGAATAATATTTTAAGATATAGCATTGGTGTAACGCAGTGCAATTATACCCGTTGAAGCCCATGGCAAATTTCATCGGATGAGGCCCCGTGCATTTTTTTTGACCTAATGTGTATGTGTGTTGGGTGTTGAGATTCTCCTCTGACCGAGGGTTCCTTTCGACCGAAGCCCCGTGGCATTTTGCCGACTTGTCACCCTGTGGTCACGCCACTGAAGATATGTAACGGTGATAAAATACTGTCCATCACGTGTTTTCTGTTAACGCTTATCGTAACAACATTAATAATACCTGTCTAGGTATATAATGAATTTGTTGTTTAAAGGCAAATGAAAATTCAAAGTGCAGGTGACTTTGGAAGATTACCAATAATAAATAAAGTTTTGTCTACTAAAGCTAGTACTTATGTATCAATTATCACTAACTAATGCCATCGTTTTGTAATTCACCTCTCATCCGAGTTGAAGCGACCACACCTATGGATAAAAATATCGACGGCAGAATGAGGAAATGTTGTACCGTATCTCAAAAAAATTACTTTACACTAGAGCCGAATAAATTAAGAAAGATGGAAAATTTAAATTTAGACAAATTATGCTTTTATAGTGCAATTAAGTTTATTAGAACTATCTCCAATATACATATACTAAATACTTGGTAAACCTATTAATTTTTAGTGTAATCTCAACCTACCTTATTGTCAGTGTTGAGTAATTTATAGTCCAGTCAAATTAGGAAAAAATCTCGGAATTCGAGATACCCAGCTGTAAGTCTGTCAATACTTAGATATTGACACCCTAAAAGTGTTCTCAAAACCTACATATTGTAGGGTGTACGCAACTATTAAATTTTCAAGGTCAAATGTCACAAATATCAGTTTTATGAACTTTTGAGCGAAACGGGAAGTTTTATCATATAAGTGTGTAGGAGAAAATTACTTATCTTCTATTTATCTATAAAAATTGTCTGTACGTTTTATTTCTAAGATTCACCATTTCAGAGATACAGCGATGCAAATAGTTGAAAAAGTTGTATTTTCAAAAGCTTCCAGGCCCACGTGCGATTGTGCTAGACAGTTAAAATTTTCACGAATGATGTATTTTAGTAGCCTCTATAACATCTCATACTAGAAAAAGCTTAAAACCAATGTTTTAGTGGGTTCTCATACAAAAACTATGGTTTTTTTTTTCTCACACTTGGCCGGTTTTTAACGTGGTTACACCCCAGTAAACCTATTCCAGACGACACCTTTTATACATGAAGAACACGTTGTTTATAAGGAAGCCTAGTTAAATAATTGTTTTGTGTTGTTTTCAGTATTCAGAAGATTTGAGATTTCTGCGTTTCATTAAATTAAATTTGGTTAATATGGATCTTCACGTTCATAATCGAGTTAGATGGACAGTTAACATTTTTAAAATGTATTTTTTTTTCAGTTATACTTCAAACAGAAATTCTAATAATTGGTTATTTCGTACTTTTTGACCCATAATAAGCAGTTTAAATGTACTGAAACGTATATGTATAGTACTAAAAACAACATAAAACAAATATTTAACTAGGCTTCCATATAAACAACGTGTTCTTCACGTATAAAAGGTGTCGTCTGGAATAGGTTTACTGGGGTAACCACGTTAAAAACCGGCCAAGTGTGAGAAAAAAAACCATAGTTTTGTATAAGAACCCACTTAAACATTTAGGTTTTAAGCTTTTTCTAGTATTAGATGTTATAGAGGCTACTAAAATACATCAGTTATGAAAATTTTAACTGTCTAGCACAATCGCACGGGGGTCTGGAAGCTTTTGAAAATACAACTTTTTCAACTATTTGCATCGCTGTATCTCTGAAATGGTGAATCTTAGGAATAAAACGTAGAGACAATTTTTATAGATAATTAGATGATAAGCAATTTTCTCCTACACACTTTGATGATAAAACTTGCCGTTTCGCTCAAAAGTTCATAAAACTGATATTTGCGACATTTGACATTGAAAATTTAATAGTTGCGTACACCCTACCATATGTAGGTTTTGAGACCACTTTTAGGGTGTCAATATCTAAATATTTACAGACTTACAGCTGGGTATCTCGAATTCCGAGATTCTTACCTAATTTAAGCTTAAATGACTGGACTATTAAGAGTGTTTATTTTTTGCATGTAAAGTTGTTTGTGAATGTTGTACTATACAAAAATTATTTTACCTAGTGAATCGTTTGATTACCGAAATGCTTTAACACAGTTCGGCAATAAAACTACTCGTCGCTATAAATTAATATATATCCAAATTATTTGTTTGGATTATTGGTCACCGCGTTTGGAGTTCCTCGAGGGGTAAGCTAGAGGAGATGCTTATTGTTTCCGGTAGGGGAGCCATTCTACGAATATTTTGTTGCGTCACAAATATTCCGCGCGTGGGTCCGTAGGTCCGGCTAAAAACGGCATTCTTTCAATACAATTTCAGTTTTTGATGTACGTCAAAAAATCTTGTTGCATACTACTTAGCTGAAGTATTTGTAGGCAATCCAGAAGAAATACACTCTTTATATGGAAATACTAAGATACAAATCAAAAACCAACCATACACATTACTTGAAAGTAAATACGAAAATTTATTCCATACTAATGTCACATTAACTACTTCATTTAGGCTTATCAATCAGCTCTTTCGCAAATCACCTAATTAAAATCTTAGACTTTTGCGTTCTATTACACTAAATATTAGTCTTTGACACATCACATCTACTAATCGCATCGGCATAAAGACTAATATTTATTGTATTCGGTTAAAAATAAACATTTCGAGAGTTTGTTATTTTTCCTGACTATCGATGATGGCTTTGAGTAGCCTTGTCATCATCACCGGACTTGCGGGGGAGCGGATGGCTCTCACCCCTTATTTCTTATGTTAAAAAACAAAACGTTCATAACGGTACCTAAAGTGGCTTTCAGAGTCATTGGAATTCCCATTAACCCCCTTTACACCTTCATATTTGTCGGCCGGAACTGAATTTAAAACGGGGATTTAATGTCCATTCGACACTGCTTCTCACTGGAGCGTTTTTATTAGCTTTTTGTAACGGGAGCCCACCCTCGTCGAGGAAATTTATTTAAATTCTCCAAGGATATTTTTCTTTTTCCTCGAGTCTTCCTTACGGCTTTAAAAGTCTTAAATAAGTCTGGGGAACTACTTAGAACATTATACTGCGATAAGAACCTTTCTTAAACTGTTGAACTTTGCTTAAAAACTTTCAACACTTTTCTTGATTTGTAACAATCGTCTGGTTATACATATAATAAGGCAGATAGAGCGAAATTGCTTCATTTAATGCGTCTTCAATTATTCGGCATTCAAACCCGTCTTTTTATATCAGTCGGTTTGTCAGTCGCCGTTATCGGGATACTAAAAGGAAGTATTTTTTATATAGGTACTTAGGTAAGCTATACTGTATTCATTTGTCGCACGCAGCATGAAGCCATGTAACTTTTAATTCTAGCTTTCAATTTGTCGTAAACAATAGGCCGCGAATCACCGCGTAATATTAATTAAAACGTGTTCCCTCTGCTTCCCCATAATTAAGTGCTAGTAGAGTCCCGTGCCGTCCCGGGGGAGACGGCGACACCGGGACACATAAAACATTCACGCTGAGACCGTTAATAGTCGCAGTTTAGGGTTGAGATCATTTCACTTATGAATAAAATATAACGTACACACCTACTAACAGACCTCTTGGAGATCGCAGCTATCAAACGATTATTACAATTGGTCAGGTCAAATTAAAAAAATAAATAAACATACTCTGAATTGTTATTGTAGCTACCTGTATTACTGGACTGGACTGAAATGATTTGCGATTGCACTGCATTAATGTGCTTTGCAACTGGTGTATAACACCGACTTTATGCTATCTTCCCACAGATACTTACGTGAATAAATAGGAAAAGCTTAGGTCGGTATAAAAATACGCAATTACAGGTATAGGTATTACTTTTGTATCATTTGTCAACGTGATGTGTTATAAATTATAACATACATACGTACTCAATAAGTATCGCAGCAGCATTACCCTCAAATGTCTTATTCCTGTCGTGTTTTCATTATTTTCCTAGGTTAGTTTTCCCAAAACAAGAGCCAATTTTAGTCAACCCTATCCGCAAATGGAGAGATGTAAGTGCGCTCCCGTTTTGTGTGACAACCTGTTTAATATGCAGGCCGGGACGATTAGCAGATTTACTGGCGTTACTTCATTATTGTTGCTAAATGTAGGAATTATTCATCATGTTGTTTAAGTACGGATAAAAATGACTTTTCTGAGGTAATTTCAATGATTAAGTATCAGTCTTTATGGGTCTACACGCGTTAAGGAGTAGCAAAAACTGCCCGACGTTTCGAATGGGTTACACCAATCATGTCGGACAGTATATAGCTAAGTAATTACTACTCTTAATAATAAAGCGTGTAGACCCATAAAGACTAATATTTAGTGTAATGGAACGCAAAATTGAAAATTTTCAAACTTTTATCTATTAAAAAATGCATCTTAATCCGTTGCGTAATTTTAAAGATCTACGCAATCATAAAGATAGACAGCTAATGACGACTATGTTTTATACTAAGTACGTATGTAGTGATGATTACACATTATATTGCGTAGGGAAACATATAAAAAGTATATCGCCGATTAAAGCTTGACGTATTTTCGAAATGTTTGTTACTGTAGATTAATAAACTGATAATCCGAGGTCATGACATCAATGTAAACATATCTCGACGAATTAATCAAAGTTTCAAACCATTTAAATATTGATTTAACTTTAGCGAGCGGGCGCGGGCGGCCAAATGTTTGTGGTGGGCAAACAGCAATATCGCCGCGCCTCCAGGCTTTCCCTGCATCGCCCTCTGTGCTATGATAATGACGGTTTCGCTTTTCGAGATCATAATGATTCTTACTTTTAATATTGCTTGCTTCCCCTTATTTGAAGAGACGGAAAACGCGCGCACAGATCTATCTATTCTACTGCATTACATTATTGAAAATTCTGCTGTATGGGTTTCTTATGATATTTAAAATAGATGAATGCATGCGGTATTCTTGCATTTGGATGTTTATAAAATGCTAATTTTCTATTATGTAAGAGGGACTAAGTAAGACTCCAGTAAAACGAAATTTTGAATTTTGATCAAAGCGTTTTGTTATTTGTTCCTTCTTAAAAGGTATTGATTTTTTGACTTGAATTTCTTCCTGTTTCTTGGAGACCTGCTCTCTTATAATTATATCAGCAAATTTTTAAACTTCCCACTTATTTAATGTGATGTCTATTTGATGAATGAAACTCGTAATTATAATGGGTAACGTTATCTCATTGTGTCCCCTCTAATGACTCCTCACTTTTAACGAGGCGTCACTTCCCTAATTCGTGCTCGAAGAACAACTCAAACTTTGCTCTTGATAGATTACTTAGAAAATAAATAATTATAATGATAAATAACAAACACAAATCCATTGATGAGGAATACTTTTTAAAATGTACCTACATACTTTTTTCCGTTCTGTGGTTGTGCTAATTTTAATAAGTGTAGGTATATTCAATACAATACAATTCAATATATGAATTTTAACATTTATATATTGAAACTAATTTAAGTAGAGTTGATAATAATATAGGTACCCTCTGGTGTTACTGAGCAAGTATTTTCTTATAGCCGTGGACGACACTTTACCAAAAAATATATACTAGATATTGTAAAAATTCGTAAATATGCAGAGCTGCGTTAAATTGATTAACATAAAAGTAATGTAAAACAAGAATAATAAGTTTGGAAGACAAATCGCTAGGGCTGACGACGTCGTTAAGATCATCTGAAGCTTCGACACGCGCGTCACGACGCAAAGTTAGCCGGGCCGCCACTCGCCGTCTAATGAAGACTTATGAGTCTGCGGACTTTAATAGTGCCGAGAATAATATACAGCTTGTATTACCTCTGAGTGCACACTTTTTCAAATTAGCCGATCTACTTATATTCCCAAAGTTAAAGATGATACGTTATCGGCGCGCATTGCAAAACATGATTTTGTACTGGGAAACATGCCCTATACACGAATGTGTATAATAGCACGTTTATTCATGCTCGACAGAATGATGAATTGTGATATGATGAAAATATTTGAAATGACACTAATTTTACGGATAAAACTTGCGTATTTTGACAATATTTTGACGTACCTGACGTATCGAGCTTTTTACAGGACCCATCCGCGTCAGCCAGGCCTCTCATCATCATCAATGCTTAAAATTTTATTTAATTGAAAAGTGTAGTGTTCGCGCAAATAATAATCAATATTATGATTAAGTTTTTTTTATAATTTGCAAGATTAATTACAAGCACGAACGCTTGTTAATTACCCGTCAGTCGTAAAACTTCGGTTTTAACATCTTAATACACTTTTTCGCAACCGATTTGGAATTTCCATGTGAGCAGTAATGTATGGGGGATAATATAGCGGCTAGCTACATGCTTAAAGCCTTTTGTGGGCGCTGGCGTGACGCGTAGGTATCGCTTTTCCGCGCGAACGGGCAGGATTCATCAGAGCCCATTCACGGCGATCTCTCGATCCGGTCGGGCTTAGCTAGAGCTGGAGCGCTAATGACATGTTTTGTGTCGATGTTATTGCTTTTGAGTATGTTCACTGCAGATTTCTGTTTGGTAAGTTGAGGTTTTAATATACTACTTCACTAAGGCATCGACAACGAGACTAATTTGAATATCTAATGAAAATTGAAATGTTAAGTTTTTTTAAATGTTATTTTGCAATTGCGATCACGGTGGGACTGGTGTATTCATGTAGTTAAAATCATTTGAAAAATATATTTTTTTGTTTAATTTTGGTACATGGCAGTCTCTAGTTACCCTTCAGTTAAAATGAATAACGTAGCAAGTAAGACTTTGAATGCCAAAGTCAAAGTTCAAACTCAAAAACTAAACAATTAGATGTTTATATCGATAGACAAGTACCGTACCAATATGTCCCATCACTAGCGCTGTCGGAGAGAGATTTAGCGGGCGCTGTCGACGCGGCGGATTACCGTGATTTCCCGGGGGGCTCGGACCGAAAAGACACCTCGGTTGCATCGACATTATTACTTTCGCATCGCACACCACTACACGTTGACGGCTGCCGGTAATTATTTTCTAAGAGACAGAAGTTATTTGTGACGGATTGCAATTACGAGAGTTTGTTTGGCTTAGCGTTAATTTAATTAGGGTGTGATCAATCATAGGACATTAACAGTTATTTTATGAAAACTTCCATTTTGGTTTCATACTTCCGATAGGTTGGAGACTAGGTCTTACTGGTAAGTTGAAATGTGAGTTCTAAGGTGTACATGTGCTTAGGCTATTGAGCGAGTCTTTCTGAGATTTATGTGTAGGTAAATATGTTATAATTATTTTTTAAAATAAATAGTGATAGAGTGCCAGGTTACTATTATAATTTTGTGTATATATTGTTAATATATTCTCCCTTCTAATGGGTTCATTTCAATTTAGGGTAAGCAAAATTGAAAGTTTATGTACTTGTATTATTATTATTATTATTAATACCTATGCATCAGTATGGATTGTCAGTTACAATAGCGACATGGGCTTTGCTTGTAACTGGTACCATCTACCAAAAAGGGGACAAATCCTGACAAAATAAAATCGTATTAGTTAGTCCAAATAAATCCTCAATATACCCTTGCATATTTTCTTGTCACAATATTTCTTTCACGCTTCGCACATTCTAATCAGGGACGGGGAGTGAATCCAGCGCGAAGTTATTAATGTTTGCAATAAAAATATGAGCATTGTCCACCCCGAAGGCTGCGACAATGCGTCACGGGGCGACTTCCGGCGGAAGTGGCCTAACGAGCATGTTGTTCCGCCCCCGCGCCGGCGCACCCGCCCGCCATGATTATTCGCTTTGCCTCTTTTAAAACGTTGCTTTTGCGAAAGGATATGGTCACATGAAGCATGTATGGTAAAAAAAACACTGAAATAGCGCCCTTGCAAAGGAATCTGTGATGATATGAAAATGCATGGTGTATAGCTATGCTATATTAGGATTACAGTCTCGTCAATATTTTTGGGTACCTGTAACATTATGTTATGTTACGACTTCCGCCAGTTTTATACATGAACAGATATTAAACTATAGGTCGGTACTATGAAATGTGCATTCTGTATAGCTGAACAACATTATTTGATACTCCTATTCCGTAAGCTGATCTCGAAGGTAACCTAATAAGAACAATATTCAAACCGTTACTACAAAAACGAGCGGGTATACAGAAAGATACAATATATCTGTTAGCAGTTCCCCTCAAAATATTATGTTCGGGTCGCATTCACCGTATTGACGCTATCAGATGAATGGAGCTCGTTTTAATAATTTGTCCCGGGGCGGGTTCATTGATGCCGCAGATTCTATGGAAGTCATTATGTACTTTCGTAACTAGCAAAACGCTATCATATCAAAAAATATTTCGGTAAATTTAAACCTTCTTTTTTTAAATGGGTTAAGTATAAAGTTAACTCGACCAATGTATACAGGTCGAGTATACCTATGTGTGTATCTTTATTACTATTCATAAATTTTGATTTACCAGAGAAACGGATAAGGATAATAAAAGTAGTTAATATTTTTTTGTGTCTGTAACATAGTTCTTGGAACATTATATTTATTCTTGGAATATGATTTTACTCATTAAAGAAAACATAGCAGCATATCAAATATAATAATTTCCTAATTAGGTACTTGTTTGAACCAACAAATGCTATAAGGCGTCATCCACCTTTCTAGCTGTATTGAAAGCAGTGAAATTTCATAATTCATGAATTTGAAGAAAAAGAAAAGAACTTGAATTTAAAGAGAAAGTCAAAAAGAAAATACCATGAACTGAAGAAATTCAATGCTCCTCTTTAAGACGGACTTATAATGTTTTCTCAAATAGGATATTTTTTATGATCTCATGAAATAATATGACCAAACTGAGTCATAATAGTAGGAACTTCGTTGGCCAGAAATATTCCATGGCAGTTAGTTGCCAGTAAAGCCTCTTAGTAGTAGGTAAGCTGGTATAATTGGCGCTCCTGAGAGCAACTCGGTCTGATTGGCTCGTTAGCAAGCATTTTACCTTCAAGGGGATTACGACTTACTTACCTGCGTCATTAAATGCGCACTTTCAATATTATGAACTTTTCATAAAGAAAAATAAATAAATCGACATAAATTTCAGTCGATCGAATGTCTGCTTTTTCTTAACTGAAACAAACTGTCGGGAAGGGTCATCTAACTTACAACGAAGATGATTATTGTTATCTTAAAGCAATTAAATATATAATACTTTTCATCCGTAGCAGTAAACAAATCATTAATCAACAAGGAAATGTTTTTTTTCATTTAATTTTTTATTTCAAAATGGCGGCTTTGCCAGATAATTTGTTTATGCCGCAGCAGGAAACAAAAAAGGGTTGCGAATAACTAAGCATAATCAAATTCAACCTCTTCTGTTTTGATACAATTTGATTTGTTTAACACAGCTTTGATATTAGCAAATAGTTTTTCTAACTAGGCAAAGTTGGTAAAATGTTAATTATCGGACATGAAGTTCTGTTCCTTTAACATGGTAAGGATATTATACTGATATGTTTTAAGTATTATTATACTTTTAAGGACCTAATTTGTGAAGGTTTAATAATTGGTTTTGATTTGATAGGTAACTTGGTATGTTTATAGAATTGTGTTTTACAAGCAAAGCTATTTTGTCATCGCGTGACGGCCCTGATACCATAACAACGATGAAAATCCATTAGTTGCGTGTATAATTTGGCTCTATCTAGATACTGGCTCAGTTAAAAGGGTATTCAAATATTACATGAATGATTGCTGCAGATTGCTGCATTTATTAAAAATTGCTGTATTTATTTTTTTAAGCGTATTTTCCTTTTTTGTTTATACGTTTCATCTTGTAATTATTATCCAATGTCATTCTAAATTTTATATAATTTTCCCTAATAAATTATTGCAGCTTAATATTATCTTACATCTTCGTAACATAAACGTGCCCATTTACTCGATGATATAATAAATATATTATAATAAGCCCGTCTTCCCACCCTGTCGAGAGTATTTATTTTTATGGCGCAAAGCTCTTTATCGCTTCCACTTCAGACGGGAGTTGCCGGGAAACAGACGATAAACTACAAATTAGCAGCTCAGTGCTAGCGACGACTTAATATTATTAGTCCAGGGGAAATACCATTATTTTGCTCATATGATTTGTCAGAAACTTGGGGTTCTCTTAATATAACAATTTCCCAATCTGTATGGATATCATGGGTAAAGCACAACAACAACATCCTGTAAACGATTCATTTTGATAAATTGAAATAATGAGTGAGTAGTGTGTTAATACGTAACAGAGGGGCCAATACTGAAATTTCAAAAAAAAGTTCCTGCATTAAAATAAATGTCAGATTTAAAAATATGTAGAAGTAGGTATACGTAGCACTGGTCACTGTAATATTTCTACTACGGGCACTGTTGGTTATGATTGTGGATTACGATGAAGACAAGAAAACAAAACAAAAATTATGAAGGCAAACATTAATTAATAATAAAAAAGTAGTAAGATGTCGAACAATGGAAAACGAAATCAAAATTGTTTTTAAGGCGCGAAGCCCAATGGGAAAATTTACAAGCGCGCTGATTTCCTGTCTCGGTGGAAAATTTAAGCGGGTGGGGATACGCGGCGGCGGGGGAGGGTGAGGGAGGGATGTAAACACAAAGCTCAAGCCGGGCCGGCAGTCACGTGGCGCTCGCCGGGGGCGCATCACTCTTAAGGGTGACTTCGGAACCCGGGACTTAACAACAAACAGCCACCAACAACCTCAAAACCTGGCGAAAAGTGGTGAAACAAACTTTTCAACCAACTGACTCACTAGTCCGATAGTGGAAAGACCAAAGTTACCTTAAGAGTGATGCCCTCCGGTGTACCTGTGAACTCTGAACCTCCATACATGTGGATCCGCATATGAAAGATCTAATGTTGATGTATTGTATTAGAGTATTTGTATGTAATACAACAACCACTCTAAAGAATATCAATACAAAACATATCAAAACAAATTATCATATCTCGTTTAAGTAATGACTTTATCTTAATCTAGTGTAACGTGAAGAATATTTAATCAGTAGTTATAAAACTTAGTATATTTATCTATCTCAACATATCTTTCATCATCATATCTTCAATCAACTTAAGGACGAGCTACGGGTAAGTTTTAGTCAGTAACTTTCTCGTATAGTTCATTATTTATTTACAAAATTGCAATGATATTCAACACATAAACTCCAATTTGCTCGCTTTTAACTTATGTCTTATGTGAGAATATACTATAGTACGTGTAACTAGGAACAAAAAGTTAATAAAATTATTTAAAAGAAGCATCTGTCATACATTTTTTATGGAGTAGGTAGTAACCATTTATAACTCATAACATTATAAATTATTTGTACATGTATCTGTACATGTATTAATAAATACTGTACCGTACCTATTTGCTCTGATGTCAATACGCTAATTCACCTGTCATACTTATTTAACCGTATACCAAGATGTACAAAGTTGAACGTTAAGAAATGCTTTATACCTATTTGACTAGCTATGCCAGCGACTTCATTCGCTTTTCCCCCCGCTTTGTACTCTTCAGCTTTATAATCCTACATAGTATAAAACAAAGTCGCCTTTTCTGTCCCTATATCCCTATGTGCGCTTAAATCTTTAAAACTACGCAACGGATTTCGATGCGGTTTTTCCAATAGATAGAGTGATTCAAGAGGAAGGTTTTTATGTAAAATTTACCCGAAGCGAAGCGAGGGCGGGTCACTAGTATTAGTATAGATTAGGAAACCATCAAACTTGCACAGTCTAAGATACTAAAACAGTAATGTCGGATACGACCAATGAACCTAATTAATATAAATAACTACAAATGAATTAATATTAAAAAGTCAAAACATATTGTTGTTTCTATGTAAAGTAAGTATTTTAATTTAGTTTGAAAAGAAATAAATTTGCTGGACATAGCTTTAATTAGATGATTAAGCTGCTGCTATTTGATTCAATTCTATTTTTATTAAGATTTCTTTTTCATTAAAACACAATATAATAATATTGATTGTTTTAAACTTCAATTAATTGAAATAATTTACTTTTACTATTTGCAAAAACATACCAAATTAAAATACAAGTATTCTAAGGAAATTATGAATTAATTGTCTAACTTACTGATTGAAAGTAAAGCTATAGGCTTTACTTTTTTCATCGGGGCGTAGCATTCGGTGTCACCTTATAAATAGTATAGGTAGGTATGTCGCC
The DNA here is from genome assembly GCA_039566165.1 of Maruca vitrata. Classification (NCBI taxonomy): domain Eukaryota; kingdom Metazoa; phylum Arthropoda; class Insecta; order Lepidoptera; family Crambidae; genus Maruca; species Maruca vitrata. The sequence continues at coordinate 10,044,767 of CM076914.1, read as the reverse complement.
TGTAAAAAAATTGTTTAATATCGAAGGAAAGAATCAAATACGACCACATTTTTAAAAATTAAATTGATCAATTGTATATTATTGGTACTTTTTAAAATAATTTAGATCCATTACTTAATACATACAATATTATTGATACAATATCATCATAATGTAGTCTTGTTTTTACATTAAACACACATAATTTACAGTATAGAAATGTAAATATGGATCTATTATATCATATTTTATTAATAAATGTTTTTTTTTGTTTATTTATACTAATAGACAAATAATTATTAATTCGTATGGTGTTTGGTATAATAATGATAAAGTCATATAACGGCCAAAAGTCGCTATTAAATTTCAATGTAAGTTCTATTAAGTACATTTTTCCTTTCCCTAATCGTTCCTTTGTTTAAATGAGTTGTATATCACAGTATATCCATACTACCACCATACCAACCAGTGATAACATAATAGAACCTTAGAAGTATTTTTCATTTAATTACAAAGCTTTGGATGCAAGAGTAATGAATCCGATCCCATCACGATAGTAATCAGCATAAAAAGCTCCCCCTGGCGGACTAATTGAATAAAGCAGAACGCCCCGGAACATTGCGACTACTATACGTCAAGTCCTGTTTGCGTCGGCGGTAGCTTAATAGAGTTATTAAATTTAACGTTAATTTATTCAATTTGGTTCGAGTTTGTAGACAATGGGAGCGAGGGGCGGGGCTTTCGTCGGCCCCGCCCGCCGCACACCTGGATTCCGATTAACACACATACATTGGTACAGTTAAATTCCGTTTGTGATTTGGTGCATGCTAAATAATGTTGGAGTGGATATTGGAACGAAATGAAATTGCAATGGAATATTAAACAGAGCGGGCTAGAGTTATATTGCTGAATATTACTCATGTATTTTGATTAAATACTGTTTGAGAAGTTGGTACTTCTACCTAATATTTGTACTGTTAAAACAAATACCAAATATTTATATATATTCACACTGAAACTGTGAAAACATGGAATAGAGTGCTGGTAGTGTTAACAAAATATTTAAAATACAGAACTAGCCTTTGATCATCATCAACAGCCCATACACGTCCCCAATGCAGGGGCACGGTATTACCCTAAACTAGGGTGGCCTTAGTCAACCACGCTGACCGAGTGTGGTTTGGTTGACTACACAACCTAAGAATTTCTTCGTAGGTGTTCTTCAGGTTTCCTCACGATGTTTTCTTTCACTGTTAAACTGTCGAATCGTACATTTGAATTTCAAATTTCAAAAACGTGGTACGTGGAGGCATTTGAACGGGCCTTTTAGCTTGCTAGATACATATAAGCGCTTAATTGTGTCTTATTTGACTGATCACGATCGAATTGAGAGACCCCCTCCTTTTTTGAAGTCGGTTAACAAAATAAAGAAGTGCATCAAAGCTACGTTAAGGCGGTACAAAGTTCGCCGGGACAGCTTGTTATCTATTATTATTTACTTTTAAGAAATACTTCTATGAACTACTCCTAAATCAATATTTGATTGTGTGCATCGAATATACACCAAAACTGCACTGGCGTTTTGTTTAATATGTAGTCTTCTTCTTATCGTATGGTTGATGAACAACCTGGTGTCAGAGTTTTTGAACCGCCCGTAGGCCTCTGACATGGCTTCACACACCGTTGAAAAATTTCTCAGGTGTGCTGGTTTCCTCACGATGTTTTCCTTCACCGTTAAAGCGTCGAATGATGGTACATATGAATTTCGAATTTGAAAAACACATTGGTACCTGGCGGGATTTGAACTGGCGACCTCTCGCATGGCAAGCAACGACCTTAACCACTCGGCCATCGACGCTTTTTTGCAAATGTAGTTAGTGTGTATGTTCAATTTTACAAAATTAAATTTTCGGTAAATTATATTTTCACGCGTACAGAGACTCGAGCTACTTGGCTGTAGTTAGATGCAAATTAAACTCTTTAACCTCAACTTTAACTAAACATGTTTCACATAGAATTTTGATTGAAACTTTAAATACGAACCATAAAAATAGAAAAGTAGTGGGTACTTAAATACGTACATACGATCGCTCATATCAGACCGTATAAAGGTTACCTAGTAGTAACTTTTAAGTTTATTTATGAAAGTCTTTGATTATAGTAGTTTCACAAACTTTGTTACTTGTTAATTTTATTAGATAGTAGCATAAAGCGCAGATCTGAATATTTAGGGATATCTAACAAAATAAATAATAAACTCCCCATCAATCCGACATGAGCAAAAATATATTGTAAGCTTGCAAAATTTCGCATAAAGATGAAAATCAGTAGTGTAAATTATTGTAGGTATTTATATTATTTAAATACACCGTTATGAATTAATTTTAAAAGCCCCGCCGATCCGATGCGACAAAGTAAAACAAATGATTATTATGAAGTATCATTATGGGACCTACAAAACACGTTTTCATTTTTCATCACCATTTCAAAGATATCATCATCTGCCAAATGTCCTCACTGGTGGGACGCGGGTTTACCCTAAACTATTTTATGGAGTAATCAGGCTATAGTCAACCACGCTGGCCAAGTGCGGGGTGGTCGACTACACAACAATAGAAATGGTGTAATATTATAATGGTGTATTAAAGATTTTTTCCCAGCTCTATGAGAATTTTTGTTAGCTCAAATGTCTTTTTTAACCGGATTTAGCTAGACAAAGTCATGGATTTTGATCGCGTGAAACAGATATGGCCGCGTAAGTTTGTTGGATAAACGGATTTCTTTTATCCTTACCTCATCATTAATATTACAAATGCGATAGTAACTCTTTCTGTTACGCTTCAACACCACCACTACCTTCTTACCTAAGCGTTTGAAACGATTGTTTAAGTGTTTACCTGATTGTTTTCCCGTAGTTGAACGATTGTCTTTCAGTAGTATGTCGTATCATGTTAGTAAGTTCGTGAAAAAATAAACACGTTTTTCTTAATTAAAAACAAACAAGAACCATCCAACTCGAAAGCGTGAGAAGCTATAGTTCACAGCCATAGTCTGTCACACAGTTTTGTTTTGAAACTAGTATAGACGTTAACGATCCATTATCTATACTAATATTATAAAGCTGAAGAGTTTGTTTGTTTGTTTGTTTGAACGCGCTAATCTCAGGAACTACTGGTTTGATTTGAAAAAATCTTTTGCGTTGTATAGACCATTTATCGAGGAAGGCTTTAGGCTATATAACATCACGCTACGACCAATAGGAGCAAAGATACAATGGAAAATGTGTACAAAACGGGGGAAACGCGAACGAAGTCGCTGGCACAGCTAGTCTTTAATATGCGCCTTCATACTTATAATGCTATGCATCTATTTGTTTAAGAAACTTTGTAATTTGTAAATGGCTCAATAAATAAATTTTATTATTATTATTTTTATAGTTCTTTTAAGTGATGTGATGTAGTCAGGTACTGCTTGCCGCAAGAAATTGATGATTAATCCTAAAGATACCCTACGCTGTAAGTAACAAAACTCGAACCGTTCGGGCGTGCTTTCCCTATTATCCCTTCCGTAAAACCGGTATTATTTGAATAAAAAAATAACTGCACAAATCTATTTTACTACCTAGATATAATCATTTTACTGCGGAAAAACAACCACCAAAACTTCACAGTGTATATGTAGATTGAGAAACCCAAGTTCTAGTTCCAATCCACCACTATCCTATAGCCGTAACACAAGTGCTTAAGCTACTTACCACGGGATCAAATCTATAATTAAATAAATAAATATTACACCACCACTTCACAAACATTTATCTGATTAGAATCAACTGACAGATATTAGAATCAACAGTGGATACACAAATAAACTTAAATACATTTAATAACACACCCAGACACGGAACAAACACCGATGTTCGTCACACAAATATTTGTCCCGGGTGGGAATCGAACCCACGACTCTTGGAACCGTAGGTAGTGAACCTGGGTCACTAACCACTGTTCTACCGAGCCAGATCAGATATGTGATGTTGTGAAATATTTATTTATTTAGAAAATCTATACTAGAAGACGTCGAATAAATACAAGACAGGGTACTTGATCTTGATCGGACGGTTTCCCGACTCGACATGTTTTCTCCAGTGGCTTGTATCCTGGATATCGCCGTATTGTGCGGGATTGGGTTTAAGCACGTCTCTGGGGAGCGATCGTTCGGCAAACACCCGACGGCTGAAGCAAATCAATTGAAAATATATGTAAATGCAGGATTTATTTCTTGCATTGTATAACTATGCATGGACAGTGCTATTTAAATTAAAAAAAACCATTAAGTTTTAGAATTACAGTTCAGTGTATATTTAGATTATTAAATAAAATCTACCATTTAAGTAACAAAGTAATAAATGACGACAAGTTTCTAGCATCCGTCATGATAATGACAAATACCCAATATATTAATATTCTTTAAATTAATATAATTATAATTCTCATCATGATGATCATCATACAAATATTTGTTCCGAGTGGGAATCAAACTAAAAATAAAAGGAGTCTGTTGCAAGAGAGGGCACTACCGGCTCAATGGTGTACCGTTCAATTCATTTTATAACACATACAAACTGTGCTTTTAATAGCAGCTTTCTTAAAAAAAAAGACGTGTGGCACTCGGGGACTGCCGCGGTATAGCTATTGCATAGCATCGTCCGATTTCGAAGCAGCTCGTCTCGATTCGTGCGAGTTTCGTAGAGTCATACAATACGTCTAACCGCACGCACACAAACACCGTGCCGAAGTCTACCGAACTGAAACGACGTTAGACGATTGTGAGGTTTTTTTCGTTACGGAATTTCTTGGTTCGGTAGCCGCGCTCAAAGCCCGCGATAAAAGCTATGCAATAGCTTAAAAATTAGTTTCGCGGAAATCTAGTTCACGTTTTGAAATCTTTCATTTCAACTCTTTTATCGCAACAAAATTCAATTTCATTTCAAAACGAGTAGAATGTAAAAACATGGCAGTAATTTGAAGGAGAGAACCTCTCGAATTGAGGTATATTTTATTGCTCGTCTGAAGCCCGTAAGCCCCCGAGGAGCGATCGGTGGGCAAACATCGCGACCCTGCTCCAATGGCGGTTAAAATACATTTTATTTTGGTTTCCGTTTATATTGGACCTGGGTAGCTGACAAAGCGGGGTAGCTGCATACGGCAGGTTATTACATGTGGCTGCAATAGTTTTTTACAAGCTTTTATTTGTCAGTAAGTGCGAGTATACTTTGTGTCCGATTGAGATAAAGGCCGTTTAGGCGTTTGACTTACGATTAGCTGATGTCTCGTCAGTCGGGATTGTCAGAATGCCGTCTCTTGGGATTACAAAGGAGCAAAATGCACTCAATTGTTTTTCACTATGACATTAATTGTTAATTCGAAATTCATACATTTACTTTGTATTGAACCCAAGCTTTCAGTTTCAGTAATGTAATCAGACGACGATCTCACTAAGAGCTTCATAGTAACTCAGTCAGTATTTCTATTTTTTTAAACTATTGAGCAGCATGCAGAAATAGCATAGCAACTGAGTGTTGTTTTACGATTTTCATCCTGACCTGAACATGACCTGTCCATTGGGTAAATTAAAAATGATAGCTCTATCAATTTATGTACTTCCATTACCCTATACTATATCGAATGGCGTTCTTAATAAAAACCTATTAGCACTTGCAGTAATCCCAGTGCTCGATTCCAAAGAATTTAATAAACTGACTCAGTTATTTACGGTTCGCTTCCCAATTTTGTGTATTAAATCGAGAGATATCGCCTTTGCAAAGGTTGCTATGATACCTTAGAGAAGTTAATAAGTCATAAACGTCGCATTGGAGGGAGACGGCGCGATGGCATCCCTTTGAGTTGAACAGGGAAGGCTGCCCCCCAGGTGGCGTGTTGTGCAATCGTGTGGAAAAAGGTGCAGGAGCTGTGAGGTGTCACAGATTTAATGTGTATTTTGACGACATAGTTGTCTGTGAACGATCTCTCAACAGAACGAGTTAGGCGTGAGTAATGTAAATGTATTTTCGATTTTTGTAAGTTGTGAAGAAGCATTTTGTAGTAAACGGTTATCAATCATTAGGTCTGATCCTTGGTAATTGTTCCTTTCAGTGCCTTGAAATCTATTTCAATTTATGTTTTAGGTACCTATTCCTCGGCATTCCTATTTTGACGTAAAACAATATAAATCCTTACTTATCCTTACTAATATTATAAATGCGAAAGTAACTCTGTCTGTCTGTTACGCTTTCACGCATAGAGTACTGAACCGATTTAAACGAAATTTGGTACAGATATAGTCCAGAGCCTTATAAGCTACTTTTTAACCGACTGCGTAATAAAGAAGTAATGTTTTACCCGTTAAACGTCTCAAACCCGGACGAAGTCGCGGGCGGAAAGCTACTACGGTTATAATTGCCAATATCAATGTACTACGAAGTAAAGTACCTATGCGATGTCCATTAGACAGTATGCATATCGCGCTATACCACAAGGCTAGATAGCCATTAACTAAAAAGGTGCGTTGTTCGCGATAAAAGGCCTAAATGCATATTGCCATGCAGGCTAAAGTGAAGCGGGTGTACTTGGGTGCGGTCGGCCACTTTCCACTCAACTCTTCGATAAGGCACTCGACGCCTATCGGCTCCTACATGCTCCAATACAAAATAACCCTTGTAGGGCGCTGAGGACCGATGTCTATAGCACAGCAATCCGAGGGTTGAACAAAAGATACGCTGATTATCAATACTTATGTTCTCGATGCGCCGTTTAAGGGAACTTTGTTTCGTTCAAGCGATGGTTGATCGGTTATATCACCTTTTTTGAGGTATTATCAAGGTTGTATTATGGTTTTTATAACAATTGTAAGACGCTTTGGAGACGCTATCCATCTAATTAAAACAATGAAACTAACGTGAACAATTGATCATCTATCAGACGGAAATGAACTGGACCAACCTTTCTCTTTTTAATTTAAGATTTGAATGTGATACGTGATGAAAATAATCGAGTCAGCGGGTTTACAGTTTAACTGGATTACTCCCCCCAGATGTGGCCGGCCCCCGTTCCTGGCTGTCGCGCTGTCAGCTCGTTTAGAGTTAGTTCGCTAACTGCTGTCAAGCTCGCCTTGCAAAGCTGTTCATGTTGATGCACGGCCATTTGGGTACAGTCAGCAGGAGTAAACCGGCTTATAGGAACGAGAATTTGTATTAATGGGTACTCGCTTTCGGTTACCTAGCCTTTGGTTTAAGGGCCAACGGTTTATGGCCCCGGTCGGCAGGGTTTGTGTTAAATAATGACAGGTTATAGGTACATATATACAGGTACGCGATTCACTTTCAAAAATGCTCAATGTACCTAAAATATTGTACAATGGTCGGAGGCTAAGATTCGTTCGAGTGGATGCGTCTTTCTAATTAGTTTTATGCATTTTAGTTAGGTAATAAACGCGAATAATAGGTGTAAATTCATAGTATTTTTTGTCTTCCTTCTCAATTTTATAACTATCGTAAATACTTTAATTACACAGTATCTAAAAAATAAAATAAACCTAATAGAATAGAAACCATTTATTTACCACATAACATAAACAAGTACACAACGAATTACAATAATACTTCAAAACACAAAACTCAAGCAAAAACACACACACCTAATGGACAAGAACACAAAATATAGTTTTAAGTACCCAACTTGATTGCATTTTCGATAGGGTACACAAATGCACTGTTGAAAGTATCACTTTGATATCTTGCTCTTTGAACTCGACGAATTACAGTTTTAATAGCACACTTTATGGGCGAGCTTAAAAATGCTCCATACAATCGTCTAAAATATTATAAAGACAAATGCCTATATTTTGTATGCAGCCTAGGAAGTTTGTTCGGCAGGTTCATCAAAAATTGCGTTTATGGATATGTTTTCACAACGAAAAATTTAACTGTTGTTTATTAGATGACAACGACATTTTAAATGTTCTTCGCACTTTTGAAATGGACTTGCCCAATGCACACCCAACTTTAAATGTCTTTGCAAGAATGATATTGATTTACTTTAATCATACTCCTAATCATAAGACGGCAAGCACAAAAGGCACAGTTTCATATTTAAATTTGGTATTCGTACTTGTGTATTTGGATAGTTACATGTATTAAAAAACACTTATTAAGTTTATGAAACTTGAACAGACAAAATATTTTAGCTAGTGAAAAGAAAAATGTATATCTACGTCATCTAGGAGATGACAAAATCCTCAAAGGCTTTAAATGAGAAAAAGTGACTATAAAAAGCTGTATCTGTATTCTGATTGGCAGATATTCTGATTCAAACGCGTAGTCAGTTGGCGTAGCAATATGAATCATATTTGCACAGGAATAAAAATAAATGGATACGGCATTTTATTTATTGTATAAGCTTTGTTAACGAAATAAGTTATTTTGTTCATACGTATTTTGTATATTATAAAGGAAATATCCTTATATTGTTTCGTTGAAAATATCAAATCAGCTCGAAGGTAGTAAAGTAAACAGAGGAAATACTTTATTATCCACGTCTGTACTCATTTATATTGTAAGAATAGGATCTTGAGTCCAATAACCATGAAACTGTATGTATCCAAGATGTATCAAGAATGATATCAAGCAAATACATGATTATATTATTTGAAGTCGTAGAATTTGTAGTTCAAATGCATCACTATAACAATATTGTTTTTTTTTAGTTTATATGATTAAAAATAAATGATTGTTAATTTTGGGATTTATTTGAACCGTTATTATAGTTGAACGAATAATTGTAATCATATTTGCTGCATCGACAACATTTCAAGCATGATACCGCGTCTATTTGGGAAGGGTTTCACGCATCAAAGTCGCAGCTTCGCGCTCGCTGGACCGCGGAAACTTCATTTGCGGGCTCCTCTGCCCGTGAAATGAACTCGCCCGATATTGCTCCAATACCGATTATATTATAACGGCAACGGGTGATGGACTGCTAAGCTTGCAAGTTTCATATTCGGGGGGCAGACGAATTCGAAAAGGGTCGCGTACCATTGTTTTAAGACTTTTTCGCTCACTTTAGGGTGGACTTTTCAACGGTTAGTGTCACGGGTGGCGAATTTAGCGAATTCGTCAAGTTTGTTATGTCTCAGGGCATTGGATATGAGATTATCAGGAAAATTGATAGAATAATTGTATATTTTTTATTTTAAGAGATTGTCTTCACCAAACCACCAAACTTTTGGATAACATAATATTATATTTGTAAATGGTGATGACCGTCGATAAGTTGATAGTATAAAAAATAAATATACCGTTTCACTTTAGTCTTATTTTTACCCGTCAGCGAAACTTGTTGTCTTTCGCCTGGTCGTCATGTCGAATTGATGTCTTAATTTCATAATGGGGATACGAAGAAAGGTTTCACAATGAACAAAAAATTACCGATATCACTATTTTCACTACATAGTATAATGTCGTTTACCGCGACTGTCCCTCTGTATGCTTAAATCTTTAAACCTATGCAACGGATTTTGATGCGGTTTATTTCTATATATCGAAGTCGAAATTATACTTTAGGCAGCATGTTTTAATATATGCGCTCAGCAAGTGCTTAATGGCGCCTAATCACGAAATGCAAACGGTTCTTGTAAGTTATTCTTAAAAGATAGACATAATTTATCCCAGACTTTGTATTAGATAATTTGGTAAGAGAAATAATTATTTCATACATATTTTTTGTTTATCTTAAACCGTATTCGCAGCGCACGCAACGAAACTTAAAGATGAATATTTTCTCCCGTTTTTTATACATTTTACACTGTTTTTAGCTCCTATTGGTTGCAGCATGATGTTATATAGCCTGAAGCCTTCCTTGATAAAATTCTCTTTGTGTTGGGTCTATCTAAGAGTTAAAGTTTCTATTCAAACCTCGTTCCTGAGATTAGCGCGTTCAATCTTTCAATCAAAAAAACAAACTCTTCAGGTTTATAATATATTAGTATAAATAATTGCGCATCACTACGTACAATTCAGCAAGTTTTTTTGTTATTTGTGGCATCAGATGTTGCCTAAAAGAAATAAATAATGGAGACCCTCATAGATCTGTTTCCAAAACTTGCAGTAGCTATTTAACAATAGTACACTATGTTATGAGAATGTAGAGGTTAAGAGGGCAAGAGTTGATATTGGCCATGGGTAATTATTCTTTAATTATGTGAACTAATTTTTCTAGATGACGGAAGGCTGCTTTTACAGATAATTTTAATTAAACCTTAATAAGTGGCAGTGGCATAAATAAAACTTAAAAATTCGTTTTTCTATTATTTATTGTAAAATTATTTATCCTATATGAATCGGAGCAGTGCATCCATGTAAACTACCCTACTTCACATGCTCGTATTATTTCGGTCTTCATACTGAAAAGATGTATTTCATCAAAGAGTGCTCTTCAAGCTACGCGTGTCAATTTTTGTAGTGTTTTTTTATATAAATGTTCAATGGAATCGATACTTAATGTATTCAGATGGATGTATACCACTCGTTACTTTCCACATTTATGTGTGTATGTGTGCAAATTCCACCCTGGGCTTTGTGGTATGCATGCTAACCGTACTTCCGGACCCGCTGAAAATTTTCTGAAAACTAAAAAACCACGCCCCTTTACAGGTCGTACGGGATTGGCTAGGAGCTGGCGGCTGCTACGACGCTACGGGCCAATGAGTGCGCCGGCCCCGCGCAGCCGTAGCGCAGGGCTGGTGCGCGGGGCGCTACGGATCGCCAGACGCTACGAACGAGCTACGAGCTGCTACGCCTGGAACTAAAAAATGTAAGTACTCTGAATTATTTTTTACTAGTTTTTGATAGCTAGGATTACTATTGCTCGTATTTTTGACATAGAATATATAGAATTTCGATGTAGGCATGTACTTGAAGTGCTTAAAGATAGATATATATATATGTAGCTCTATAGGTGGGTATGTATGTACAGGCGGTTATGTAACTGTATCATATTTCTGCGGTGAAGAGGGGAAGAAGTAAACTTAATTATTTTTGTGAATGAATGGCGAAATTTTAGGAACAAGCTTTTTTATTTCAATCCAAAATCGAGTCATGAATTAAATTACTTTTATTTTTAAGTTCATCATGTAAGTACGTAAGGTAAACCACGTAGTACAAATAATTTACAGATAAGTTTTTCATTTTTTATATACCTTTTTATAAAATAATGTAAATATATAGATACACATACTAAGAATACGTTTGGATTAGTTTAAGGCAGCACTCAAAATAAATACAGTTGAAGTATAAAGTTATATAACAGAACTCGTTTTTTAGAATCAAATATTTAGGTACTGTTAAAACGAAGATGATACACGTAAAATTAATAATTATATTGAATGAAATGTAAATCCAATTTAAAACCTATCAAACTTTTTTTTTTATGTAATCAAAAAAATACATACTATTTTATCGGTAAAAACATGCGTTAAATAGCCACAAAATGTTTAGAACCCCGAAAATAACATCCGTCGGGAAAGTGCGAAGATATATCCGGATTTCTTGAGCGATGAAATACTGTTTATAATGTTGCAATTTTACTTCATAAAATATTTACTTGTTTAACAAAAGATTATGAAATACAGTAGGGTCTGATTGTAATGACATCGAAAGGAATTGACAAACACCTCATAATAAGCGGACGTCATACAAAGCGTTATGTGAAATGAAAAATTATTTAAGCTGTTGCATAGCTTTTATCGCGGGCTTTGAGCGCGGCGATCGAACCAAGAACTCCCGTAACGAAAAAAACCTCACAATCGTCTAACGTCGTTTCAGTTCGGTAGACTTCGGCACGGTGTTTGTGTGCGTGCGGATAGACGTATTGTACGACTCTACGAAATTCTCACGAATCGAGACGAGCTGCTCCGAAATCGGACGATGCTATGCAATACCTATACCGCGGCAATCCCCGAGTGCCACACGTCTTTTTTTATGTTAATATGTTTGTACTTAAGTATTTTAATACAGAAACATAGTACTTGCATATGTATACGTACATATTTAATCAAATTGCACGTAATTAGCAGATTAGATATTATAATAACACAGACAAAATGTATTTTTTACTGTAAGTAATCTGTAATTCTTGTTTGCTTTGTTTTTTCTTATACTATTGTATAGAGAAGACCTAGCTATGGTCGAAATATCAAATCGGACAAAAATAGGTCATAATAAGCGGCATGTCACTGATAGCGAAGTCATTATATCCGACTATTTATAAAGAACTAGCGACCCGCCCTCGCTTCGCTTCGGGTATATCTCTATCTCTATATAATATATTTCAACCCCGTAAGGGATTTTACATACAGAAGTTATTTCCCAATAACTCCCGTTCCCATGGGAATTTTGTAATATCGCGTTGGAAATAAGCTTTACGTTCATTAGGGTACCTGCATGCCAAATCTCAATCGTCTATCTATATCGCGGTTTAGATTTTTTCATACAAAAGTTTTTTCACTATTACTCTCTTTCCCGTGGGAATTTTACAATATCCTATTGCAACTAAGCTTTTAATTTATTAAGGTTAACCTGCATGTAAAATTTCAAGCGTCTAACTTATGCGGTTAGTATTTTTCATACAAAAGGATTTTCCCGTTATTTCCCGTTCCCGTGGGAATTTCGGGAAATCCTATCCTGACGGATGCCTACGTCATAACATCTACCTGCATGCTAAATTTCATCTCGATCCGTCCAGTGGCTGTGACGACTTCGTCCGCGTAGAGATGTTTAACGGCTAAAACATTACTTCTTTATAGCGCAGTCGGTTAAAAAGTAGCCTATAACCGTTTCTAGGCTCTGGACTATATCTGTACCAAATTTCGTTTAAATCGGTTCAGTACTTCATGCGTGAAAGCGTAACAGACAGACAGACAGACAGACAGACAGACAGACAGAGTTACTTTCGCATTTATAATATTAGTAAGGATTTTATATGAAACTAAACCTCGTAGTACAATGACGTTATAATAACCGTTTGGTCAATATAGGCGGAGTCATAATAAACGGATTCTACTATAAACACATTAACTATAAAATACCAATACTTTGGTTTCAAGTTAAACTATAATCTCTAGAGCAACTGAACAATATTTATAAGTAGTTAATATATTTTCAATAATGCAAAAGCGACTCTGTCTGTTCTATTACCTCTTTACGCTCAAGCCACAGAACCAATTTACATGAACTTATGTGTATATTAGTATTGAATTTAAATAGTTAGGTATAGTTTATATCCTGAAGAAGAATAAAGGCTAATTTTGATGAGTTTGAGAAGTACTACGAGTATACATTAAACTATTAGTAGGCATCAAACTATTTCTTGCAAAAATAGTCCAGAGCTTTCTCTAAATCTTGGACCATGAAAGCAAAAAGCACGAAATATGGAGAACGAAAAAGACAAGGCATTAAAGCTCTCTTTTTTTGCAGGTGTTAGTAATCGCGAGTGCAATTTGATGAGGGAGAGTGCGCCACCATGCAGGGGCTACAAGCCGCGAAAGACAAGGCCTCAGGGCTCTTCGCCAACCGGCCCCTTGTGTTCAAGTAAGTGGATCTTATACTAATATACTAATTCCAGTCCATCAGCTTAGAATAAAATATGAGGCGTACTCGTTCACGAAGGATCCGTACCAATACTGTAAAATGTTATTTTATTTAAGTATTTTTTGTTATAGTGGCAAAAGAAATACATTATCTGTAAAAATTCAACAGTCCAGCTATCATTGTTCTTGAGAGATAGCCTGCTAACAGACGGGTGGATGATCGGTCGGACGGTCAGCGTAGTTTCAGCAATAGGGTCTCTTTCACCTTTAGGTACGGAACCTTAAAAAACAATCATTCACCGCGGCTCTTGGATGGGATGGTAGAGCAGTTGAACTTTTTAGTTTTTTCTCTAAATATTTAAAACAGCTCGTGCAAGCTACAGCATTTCAAATGTAAAATTAACATGTTAATCGGTTTTTCCTGTCATAATGACCATCAATTTGCTAGCAAATGACTAGTTCAGTATTTTTGATAAGTTATTAGGAACATGCAAACATGTGCTTGGGCTAATTATTTAATTACAAAAAATTTTAGGTGAGTCGAGCATAGTTGAATCGGCAGTAGTCGAAACAACTTTAGTTATTTTGATACGTAACCGTTTCTGCATACTCTTGTGAAATATAATTTGTCCTGTGCAGCTGGCATCTCCATTGGGATCGGTCACCATGGCCAATCTGATTTTGTTAATAAATATAAATATAAATATAAATATTACACAACACACATACATTGATCTGATCCCGTGGTAAGTAGCATAAGCACTTGTGTTACGGAAATCAGGATCAACTGTGTGTACACAGATAAACTTAAATATATTTAATAATACACCCAGACACGGAACAAACACCGATGTTCGTCACACAAATATTTATCCCGAGTGGGAATCGAACCCACGACCCTTGGAACCGTAGGTTATGAACCTGAGTCACTAGCCACTGTTCCACCGAGCCAGTCGATAATGACGTTTAACGAAATATATGTTACGGCTAATACCCGAAGTGCGGCTACACCTAGGTTTAGCCGGCTAGAACTAGGTGTAGTCACTTACTCTTGGCTAAACCTAGGTGTAGCCGATTGTTTTCGGATAAAACTAAGTCTAGCCTTCATTATGCCGGCTACAACTAGGTCCAGCCATTCTCTGTTGGATAAAACTAGGTCTATCCGATACCATGTCGGCTAATACTAGGTTCAGAGAATCCCTGTTGGATAAAACTTAGATGCGTATCCCGCCACGCCTTCCGTCCTTCCCCGCGTCACACTCAGGACTCACAGCATCTGCAGCAGTAGCGCGGGGTGGAGGGCGTAGCGAGACACGCGCCTCTGCAGGTTGTGAGCGCCAAGTGCTGCTGATCTACTGCAGGTCTACTAGCGAGTGTGACTCATAGCGTCTGTACATAGTTGTAACTGCCTCGCTCGCTACGCCCTCCACCCCGCGCTACTGCTGCAGATGCTGTGAGTCCTGAGTGTGACGCGGGGAAGTACGGAAGGCGTGGCGGGACACGCATAAAGTTTTATCCAACAGGGATTCTCTGAACCTAGTATTAGCCGACATGGTATCGGATAGACCTAGTTTTATCCAACAGAGAATGGCTGGACCTAGTTGTAGCCAGCATAATGAAGGCTAGACCTAGTTTTATCCGAAAACAATCGGCTACACCTAGGTTTAGCCAAGTATAAGTGGCTACACCTAGTTCTAGCCGGCTAAACCTAGGTGTAGCCGCACTTCGGGTATTAGCCGTAACATATACACCAATGCGAGATTCCGCGCCTTGTCTCTTTGTTGCCGCAGCAATGGTCTCCTCTTTCACGTCCCCCTTTCCCTCTAATATTGATGATCCCGGGATCTTCAAGCCAGTGATCATCAATATTACTAATAATATATAGGCGGGACGTGAAACGGCATTTAAGCAGGCCTTCAGGGTGAGTGCGACAGGCTCAATATGGTCTATTGTGCCTGTCGACCTCATATTTGGATCTCATCATCATCGTCATCTTGTTTGCCTATTATATAAAAAAAATATGTACGATTATTCGACGCTTTAACGGTAAAAACATCGTAAGGTAACCTGCACACAACTACGAAGAAATTCTATGGTTGTGTAGTCGACCAACTCGCACATGGCCAGCGTGGTTGACTAAGATCTTATCGCTCTAGTTAAGAGTAGGCTCATGCCCCAGCAGCAATTGAGAATATTTTCTTTTTAATGATAGAAAGAAATTTATCCGGAATCCTTAGGGCGTGAGTCCGGCTCCCACTAGATAGACAGCCTTTTTTCATTTAAGTTCAAATAAATTAATTGCATAACGTGGTTTGTCACATTCGTTGCATATTCGATACTTGCTACTCTATTGGGCTTTCTAAAATAAATCTGTGCAATGGGAAGTTTTATAATTTACTGGCAAGGTTTCCTAAACTCTACCCACTTAACCTACTTACATTTGAACGATTTGAGAGCGTGCCAAAGCACGACATGAACAATCGGGTACAAATATTAACAAAACGTTCGAACTTCATGGTAAAACGCTCATATTTGGGAATTGTTCCGGCGCCCAATCCTTCGTTCCCCGCGCGCGCTTGAAGGCACAAATCCGGATGATGTCTGTTTGTTATCAGCGCTCAGCAGTCGTAGGGCTGCCGCGCCCGCGCCCGGTAATCGCATTATTTATTGCCCGGCCCATTAGTGTGCTCATAGCCGTTATTCGAGAACGGAATTGAGCTGTTTTTAGCGATGGAGATCCGCGTGATAATCATTGATTGTCTTACCCATAAACTGGAGCCAAATTCCACAGTGTCCTTCGGCGTAACCGCAAAGTTACAGTATTTTTATTTCGCACATAATTTTGGAAACACCTTTTTTATCGGACTCTTATACTTAAGTTTCTCCAAACGACGTTAAGACCGCGAGGTCCTGAACTCTGTTTTTACTCTGTCAGGCAGAAATCAGTGGTTGAATGCAATGGAACCACTATACCCACCATGGAAAATACGTTATGCCGACTGATTTCGCATCTGTCATGTCAGTCATCATCACGGCAACCTACCGTCTCGCCGAACTATGACCGTTAGGGTACAGATAATGCACTTGTAATTCATACCTAATTTGGTTCATCTCCATCTGAGATTGGCCGCCATAACATAAATTGGTTGGACAGCATTATAATTATCATTGTATAGAAAAAGTCTATAGGTTATGAATACTCCGTACATTTAAGGGTACAACAATGTAGCTCGTATTGAATGGTACCGACCCTAGAGTCGCAGCCGGAGTCCGAGATCTACCCGCCCTTATATTTTATTTCGCTGCAACACGTATTATCCGCTGTCAATATTATCGACGATCACTCGTGGCTCCGTCAAATTGCTTTCATTCCCCAACTTTCCACTGTGGATTGCTTCTTCCTGCGTTATTTGTTTGTCTTGTTTGCAGTTTGGAAAAATATGAAGCTTGTCTGTTGAGAAATAAAAAAAAATCTTTTATGATTTCTGATTACATCAAATAACGAAAATAATTTGTGTTTCATCCGAAATGCATTATGTTGTACCTATACATTGAGTTGGTTTTTTTTTATTAATAAAATAGATTCCTGAGTTCTGTATGCGTGAACCGGAATTCACAAAATATCACACCAAATGACAGTAGTAATTAAACTCACTTATGAAGACACCTGTCAACTTAGTCTTGCCCGTGATCACGAGCGCTGTAAAGAGTTCGAAGATTAACACGAGAGATTAATCCGTAAAATTTGTTTTATTTCAAATGTGTAGTAGTACAGGATCCGTGGAGTATTTTTTCACTTGATTACTATCAAGCTAACTTTCCGTGAGTAGCTTCATTTTGATAAGACGCCCAACAATTTCCTGTGCGAAAATTTTTGATTGTGGTAGCTAACAGAGGTAGAAATGATAAAATATGTCGATTTGATGATCCTTCAATATTTATTACTAACTGAATTGTTTTTATTATATCTTATGATAATTATCTAAATTATTTGAAAAAATATTTGACCTACAAAATCCATGGTTTCATCAAAGAGTCCTCCCCCTCCAACATGTATTGATAACGAGATCACCAAAAATTATTACTAACCAGCTGATTTTTTTTTATTTATTTAGTTAATATTTATTTAATGTAACGGTCATATTGTCCTACAAATTCCGTGGTACGTTGTCTCGTCCTACGGTCAAAAGTAGTAGTACAGATCCTTGATGTAAAAATAGCGTGGTACGCTATTGCGGTGCACCAGTTCAATATATATTGGAAAGTCATGAAATTAAAAATCAATTCATTTCTCAAGCGTGAGAAAAAAAATGTTGACTTTTTGGTAGATTTTGACCGTAGGACCGGGACAACGTACCACGGAATTTGTAGGACAATATGACCGTTACATTAAATAAATATTAACTAAATAAATAAAAAGAAATCAGCTGGTTAGTAATCATTTTTGGTGATCACGTTATCAATACATGTTGGAGGGGGAGGACTCTTTGATGAAACCATAGATTTTGTAGGACAAATATTTTTTCAAATAATTTAGATAATTATCATAAGATATAATAAAAACAATTCAGTTAGTAATAAATATTGAAGAATCATCAAATCGACATATTTTATCATTGCTACCTCTGTTAGCTACCACAATCAAAAATTTTCGCACAGGAAATTGTTGGGCGTCTTATCAAAATGAAGCTACTTACGGAAAGTTAGCTTGATAGTAATCAAGTGAAAAAATACTCCACGGATCCTGTACTATAGTGCTCGCGCAAATAAAAATAGACAACACTAATAAAATAGCTTTTTAAATAACAAAGTATAGTTAGAGTTTTTCAAATGGTTCGTAGAAAGAATTATTTCCAAACGATTTAACTATTATTCAGGTTTCCTATTTATGTTCAGAATAAAGGACTTCATCACACTGCAAAGCACCACACCAGTCAATTCAACGCGATAGGGTTCATTTTACTGTTGCAAAATCAGCGCGGTCGATCCCCAAGGTTTTAAGCTCGTAAATTGTGGAGTCGGCAGTCGGGACGAAGGGTCCTGGGTTCATTATTAAGTCCGTTTAAATGACTAAGTCCTTAAAAGACATTAGCAGCTTTGTACGCTATCGCAGCACACAAAGAAGATTTGTCGGATGGTGGGGGCCCGGCTTTCAATTAGCAACAATCATATTTAGCTTAGCGTTCGTTTTGAGAACCCCTTTGTTTTAATAGAAAGATATTTTAATTTTGATAAAAGTAAAAATAACAATAGCTCGTACTCAACTATATTGTTCTTTTTGATTAACGAATCACTTCTGAAACAAATAAGGAATATGCATAAACCGGCAATCTTGATTTTTTCAACAACTTATGCAAATAGACTTCAAAATATAATACAATGTGAATTTGAAGTGGAAATCGGTTCAAAAACGAAGGCTTTATAATGAATTAAAGTTAATTTTCCATCTCTTTCTTAAAAAACAGAGTTTTGTATGGATTGCGTATGGCCGTAGTGTAATTTGACGTATATCTCAGCTGTCGTTAAAGTAAATTGAAAAATAAAATTATATTCATATATTTTCATTATAAAGATTTATTTAGGATAATAAAAAATGTCTGCATATTCCCCATTATGCATAGGCATTTTATTTTTAATCAAATAAAATTATGTTTAAAAAGTGATATCTACCAAAATTGGTAACTTGCCTAAAAGTTTTAACCTGCCTAAAATTGGGTAAAAATTATTGGGCAAAATTAGGTTGAATAAAAAAGTACTGGCATCGCTCTTTGTTTAAGTTATTGATAATAGACTATCACCGGTTATAAATTATTAATCTTATTTACTTGTATTGTGCAAATTACAAATTTATCCACCTCACATTATCATTATTTATCACTTCAGATAAAAAAGCTTAATAAAAAACAATATTATTATGTCTTGTAATATGAATCAAACAAAAAGTTACAATCTGATTGGGTTGATAGGGATAGATAGATAATCTTGTGTTTGAATTATGTTTAAGAGACGTTGGCTACCAATAGACCAACGACGCTGCTGGAAGTGCAATATAAGAGCTAGTTAAATAGCTGTCTAATAAACTAAACCAAATAGATATGACTTATATTAATTGTATTTAGCACCTTATTTCTATAGCGCATTGATTATGTGTGGCCATTGGTATCTATAAGTATTATCCCTGTCGTTCCATCCGGTGCTCAATAAGAGCATAAAACCCCATCTGGTCCCGTGTTAACTATATTCGTCCAGATTAATAATACGTGCTCAGCACTCACGCTAATTGTTTCCGCCATTTGAATATTACGCGACAATTAGTCGATTGGTCCGCCCGAGGCTGCTGCGACACGGCCCTAAATTAATTGCTCCAGCGTTTTGTTTCATTCGGTACAGAGGAAAGGCGGCCATTCAAAATTAAGGGTTGCTTCATCCACTCTCTACTCCTAAATTTGAAAGATTGATAGGAAACTACAAGAATCGGCAGCAGTAGAAAAAATTAAAATTTTGATGCTCCTGTTTGATCCTACTATCCTACCTACGGTATTCACTAGTTCTTGATCTAAAGTAACGTTCTCAAAATACGTTTGACCATAAACAATAGCTATGTTCTACTTCAAAGTTTGAGAGGTGGATAGGAAACTACATAGAATAATTTGCTTTAATAGAAACAATTTTGAAGCTCTTGGCCTACAATGTTCACTCGATCTAGATCTAATGTAACGCTCGCAAAGTACATGAACCCGTAAACAACGGCTTTTCTTTTTTTTTATATTTTTTTTACAATAGTATAATTTGTAAATTTTGTGGGAACAACTAAACGATAATCGCTTAGCTAAGCAAATACAGTAATTGATACATTGCTTTTAACGTTTTTTTTTAAATACTTTTATGTGCTATTTTACTAAAATGTAATAATGTGCAGTTGCAGGCTAGATTCGTGCCTTTGCTTCCGAAAAATGTTTTCGAGACGATGTCAACCCTAGCACCGATAAATTTATCACAATATTCTAGTCCCGAGATAAGTGATTAGAAGATTAACAGATTGGCTTGTCTGTGCACTTCTTTGTTAATTATTTGTAATAATTATTGATTTCTTTAATCATCTTGGTGCTATAAAAAAGATCGATTAAGCACGAATCGAACTCGCGGCCTGTAGAATCTGGACAAAATTGTATAGAAACTTTTAAACGGCTGTACCTTTGGGTAAATAGCATAAGTATCAGATATTTATTTTAACTTGGATTGAATGATACTTGAGGTAACGATTTGATTTTTTTGGTGGAAAACCCAAAAAATGCTATGATAAAAGAAGACAACGCAAGGATGAAACGGTAGCTAACGAGTCTCTGGACCTTGACACGTTGGGTGACAATCCTCGAGGCATACATCCTGTTGTGCGCCAAAGAGGCGTAAACAATATTTCCTCAATTTACACCACCTCCGGAAGATAGATAATTGTATATAGGTAGCGGAAAATATTCTCTCTATATTTTTCTTATCATTTTATAGTTACTTGCACCTAAAATAAACCAACAACAATTGCAAAATACAGTTAAATAATTAACGTTTAAATTATTAATGTACTGTCTTAATAATAAACCTAATTGTATATTTATTTGTACTTTATTTCATTAGTTAAACCATAAAAGAACCAATTTGTCGGTAATATCATCATATCATATTTAATTGTATAAAAAAGAAATAGTGGTTAGTATTTACATGCCGTAACAGCTCTACGTGCTACGACAATCTGCGATTGCTACGAACGATTTAGATAATTTCGCTGAAACATTCAAAGTTTGGTGCATTTATATTATACTCCCTTTATTTCATAAGAACATTTTCCTTACAACAAACAGTCACTAATAAAATTAATTTGTTAAGACTTTATGTCCCAATACTATGCGTGTTAAAACGTTGATTATTTTAAACCCACAGGTAGTGTGAATTGACAACATTGTTAAAAATCTAAACTCATATCGGTAAATGAGGTCACCGATACATATTTTATTTTGAGAACTTTGAATCATATGTACTAAAATCAGAAACATAACGCACGGTTATAACGACATATTATGTAGGTAGATAAACCGATAGACGTATAAATTTAAAATTTTTAAGTGCTAAAGCTTGCACTAGCTGTACTAATATTTAGAAAAACGGAAAAAATTCAACTGCCTCACCGCGGCCCGGGTGTGTCATCATTTTCTGTAGTTTACATTTCTGCAATGAGATGTCTACGGCTGTCAGTGTGTATCACTGATAGTAGATGGCGCCACCTGTGGCTAACAGGTCATATACGGGAAAAATTCGACGGCTTCAATTAATAGCTGCTGGTCTGGTGTGATGGTAATGCACGTCTGGGCGCGATTCCCGGAAGGACGGGTGTTCGAATCCCCGGGCCGCGGTGAGGCAGTTGAAATTTTTCCGTTTTTCTAAATATTAGTACAGCTAGTGCAAGCTTTAGCACTTAAAAATTTTAAATTTACATTAATTGCCAGTGTGTCATCATTTTCTGTAGTTTACATTTCTGCAATGAGATGTCTACGGCTGTCAGTGTGTATCACTGATAGTAGATGGCGCCACCTGTGGCTAACAGGTCATATACGGGAAAAATTCGACGGCTTCAATTAATAGCTGCTGGTCTGGTGTGATGGTAATGCACGTCTGGGCGCGATTCCCGGAAGGACGGGTGTTCGAATCCCCGGGCCGCGGTGAGGCAGTTGATTTTTTTCCGTTTTTCTAAATATTAGTACAGCTAGTGCAAGCTTTAGCACTTAAAAATTTTAAATTTACATTAATTGCCAGTGTGTCATCATTTTCTGTAGTTTACATTTCTGCAATGAGATGTCTACGGCTGTCAGTGTGTATCACTGATAGTAGATGGCGCCACCTGTGGCTAACAGGTCATATACGGGAAAAATTCGACGGCTTCAATTAATAGCTGCTGGTCTGGTGTGATGGTAATGCACGTCTGGGCGCGATTCCCGGAAGGACGGGTGTTCGAATCCCCGGGCCGCGGTGAGGCAGTTGAATTTTTTCCGTTTTTCTAAATATTAGTACAGCTAGTGCAAGCTTTAGCACTTAAAAATTTTAAATTTACATTAATTGCCAGTGTGTCATCATTTTCTGTAGTTTACATTTCTGCAATGAGATGTCTACGGCTGTCAGTGTGTATCACTGATAGTAGATGGCGCCACCTGTGGCTAACAGGTCATATACGGGAAAAATTCGACGGCTTCAATTAATAGCTGCTGGTCTGGTGTGATGGTAATGCACGTCTGGGCGCGATTCCCGGAAGGACGGGTGTTCGAATCCCCGGGCCGCGGTGAGGCAGTTGAATTTTTTCCGTTTTTCTAAACGATAGACGTATGTCTGAAATGCATGTATGAAACTGTTATACCAGAACCGCAAAACGTCACGAATTTCAATAGAAGGCACGTTGAATGCATTCAGGCCGGGGATGTACCGTGGGGCGCAGGAAGATCCATTGACCGGGTGGAAGCGGATTGGCAGCTGGTGTCGCGTTACTCGCAAATTGGCCGTGGAAACAGCCGCCGGCGCGGTATGAAATTTTAATGAGCTGCTTTGTGGCCGCACTCTCGGTGGGGACGCTCAATTAGAAGGATTTCGACTAAACAGCGAAGACAGTATGTTAATAGGTACATTGATATCAAACGTGATTTGTTTGAATAATTTAATTGGGGTAGAGTTATACAGCGTGATTTGCGGTATATTTTTTTTATTCAAGGCTCCAAAATTTGAAATACACATGTACTCTTCGGTGACCTAGAAAGTAAAATCCCAAACTTTAATATTTATGGGGTCCTTTTTTGGATTGGGGTTTATTTAATAAGAATTAAAATAATTCAGGATTCCTCATTATACTCTAAGTTAAGATCTAAAAATATCCGGTGAAGGCATCAGTTACATTAAAATCTCGTGAAAAGAAAGACGATCGGAAGTTTCGGCGGCTGTGACGTCAATTGTGCCAGAGGAGGTATCGCGTCATAGCGATTGTCATCGAGATCGATCGTCGCCGCGAGCCGCGAAGTCTGGCCGGCGGGACCGCGCGGCGCCACCGCCGGCGCCAAGGGGACGCGACGCCCAAATAAATCTCGCGATCTCCAAATGTTTACCCAGTTATGAAAGCACGAGGTCTCGATTCTGACTTCGCGAATCGGTGACATAGTAACATGGCTAATTCGAGTTCGTTGGATTCGATGAAACTGTTAATTTACATCACTATAGCATCCAGATTTGGATAATCCACTCAATAACAGATATTTTTTATAGAATCATAAAATATTTCAATAGAAAAAAATTATAATTTATTAAAAATATCTTAAATATTGAAAATAAATACGACAAAGAAGTCGAGTCGATCTGGATGCTCAAAATTGACATCAATCGCAATTACATAGTACGAGTATTCCATAGACACTGTTTTTCGTAAGAAGATCCTTTAAACAGTTGTTATACCAGAGCCGCACTAAGTTGGCCGATTTGCTGCATGTCAGACTGACTGCACTAGTGAGGGACAACGACAAAATTGCCGAAGTATATAAGTAACAGTTATTTCCACTTTATAACCAAGCAAGGTCTAATTATAACAAATTTTTATTAAAAACATTTATTCACATCCAGAAGATTGAATTGAAGTTTCTTATTTATTATTTTTAAAAAAATATATTTATTTTTAAAATACAATACTTATTAAATCCTTCATCCTATTTAAAAAAAATACCTGGTGAGTATTACCCACTACGTCACTATGAAAACGTGTCAAACGGCGTAACCTTGTAAAAGCGTAAGACAGAGTGGAAATTTTACGTTTTCTTTTTATAATTCAATGATTTAAAGTAATAAAAGACAAATAATTTGATAATTAGGTGCATTTGACATTTTGAAATAACGTCTTATTTTTAAAAGTTGTTCTTTATGATTCGGTAAATATGCTCCTCTTAACAAGGATAAATGAAAAATATAAAATAAAAAGTGTCAAATCAGCCATCTAAGAGCGTCTCAGGTATATCACATCTTGTCCATTTGGATCCAAACTGTTTGGAAACAATTTTTCAGATAATATGTAAGATAAATAAATAAAATATAAATAAATTAACATGCGCCCCTATTGTTACCAACGGTGAAGGAAAACATCGTGAGGAAACCAGCACACCTAAGAAATTTTTCAACGGTGTGTGAAGCCATGTCAGAGGCCTACGGGCGGTTTAAACTCTGACACCAGGTTGTTCATCAACCACACGATAAGAAGAAGAAGATTGTTACCAAAATGATGACTCACTTTTTTGGAATTAAAAACAATAAATATTAACTGACATAGTTTTGACTTTATTACAAGATATCCTTACTAATATTACAAATGTGAAAGTTTGTATGTATGGATGTTTGTTACTCTTTCACGCTCAAATGACTGAACCGATTTTCATGAAATTTGGTATGATGGTAGCTGGTACTCTGGAATAACATATAGGCTACTTTTTTTTTTAATTCAACCCCCATGTGGTTCATGGGGGGGTGAAAATTAGTATGGGAGATTTTTTACGTGTTTGTCGATTTTTATAAAACTTGGTATGGAGGTAGCTGGCACTCCGCCAGCGCATTTTTTTTAAATTCAGCCACAATGGCGGTCATTGGGGGAGTGAAAATTAGTATGGGAGAACTTTAACGTGTTTATACATTTTTATAAAACGTGGTATGGAGGTAGCCGACACTCCGGAGAGACACCCGCGCAATTTTTTTTTGAAATTCAAACTCATTGGGGTGGTGGGTGAAAATTAGTATAGGAGAACTTTTACCTGTTTATAGATTTTCATAAAACTTGGTATGGAGGTAGCTGGCACACTGGAAAGACACCAGCGCTACTTATTTTTCAAAATTCGACCTCCATGGAAGTTGGGGGGGGAGGGGGAACGTACTATGGAATAACGTTGACGGAACTTTCACTAATTAATAACAAATTTTACAAGGCATGTAGGCTATTTTAATACATCATTGCTACTAAAACCCATTAATACGCGGACAAAGTCGCGGGCGGCCGCTAGTAAACCATATTATTATCGATATTGCGCTTCGTCGCATTTGAAACTAACATGGAAGCATTGTGGTGAAATCATGTGGTGGAAAACATTTCCCGGTAATCTGCTTACCGGCTGATCCCCGGCGCGCTCGACTACGCCGCGTAGCCGCCCTTCCACTGGCTGCCTCCAAATCTTTTATCTCTTCTTACCGAAGTATTGTTGTAGTCAGTAATCTTGATATTGTTGTTTCGGAGATCGTTCGTAGTGCACAGGGAAATTGAATCATGGGATTTGTATCTAGGAATCGATTAAGAAGTAAAAATTGTTTAAATATGGCCACATTTTAAAACCGAAACTGAAACGGAGATTAATTCTGCTTGTAAGGTCGTATAGTTAAATGACAGAATGACAGTACTTTTCCTAGTTTACTAACTGTTACTACTGTAACATAGTGTAACTATTAGATGTCACTGTGCATATTTACATCGTGGTAGCAACATTTGTTTCCGGCCTCATAAACTAAAATAAAGTCAAACAATTGTAAGACCGCGTGTGGCTTTCCATCAATAAAGAACAGTGACTGCGAAGTTGGCTTTTATTAGTAGCTCTCCCTCGACGTGTAACACGGAATAATACGAGCCGGAATTATTTGAAAATAGGTATTATGTGTATTTGCTATTGTTAAAAATACCCCTAACCATCAAAACTTTATTAACTATGTTTTTTCTAATGATTTTGGACACACATTTTTAAATACGATACCGATGATGAAGATATGATTTTGAGGTTGGGAAAATAGTTGGATTTTAATAACTAGGAGCAAACCAACCTAGTCACGTAACTTAACTGACATACCGTATTTGCGAGCTACCAAAGAGTTGAGAGTGAACTTATTACTACAACCCAGGAGGAAAGTCAATAAAAGAGATTTAATCACGAAACCGATGACCGCCAAAAGTTTTCGGCTTACCCTGTCTTCATTACGCAGCAAGTTGTTATAATGAGAGTCCGCTGGGCCAGGGATTTAATTTGGCATGTGGCCGCCGCGACGCGGGAGCCGGGATATTAATCCCACTTCAAAGGACCCGCCGTTACAGTAGCGACATTCAAATGGGCGCACCTATGTAAAGATTAATTAAATTTTCCTATAGAGCCAGTAATTAATACGGACCTTTGAAACTGAAGCCGTTTCGAATCTTTTTTTGATCGAACGGCCTTATTAAATATGATATAACGATTTTGGTCCAATCATATAAGACACAATTTAGCGTTGATCTCGGAAACTAAAGGCTAGTTCTGCATTCTTGAAATTTTTGTGAACAATATCAGCACTCTAATTCCGCAATCGTAAACTAGCCGTTAGTTTGCCTATTTAATTTTCATTTTGACTATTTCTAATTGAAGATCTAATAATGCGTAAACACAGGATTCAAATTAAAATACGAAATGAACAAAGAATTTTTGCTACAAAAATCTTCAAATATAACTTTTTGTATTGTTCAACATACAAATGAAGCATAATTTAACTCCAACATACATGTAAGTAGTCAAACAGATTCCGTTAAAAAAGTTTCTCCAACAATGATAAAGTTGTGCCCTCATTCCCAACCCCTGAGACGGGAAGGCAAGACCGCGGTCGGCGCCAAAGCGGCAGACGTCCGGGCGCCACTCAGCAGGCCTGCGCCTTCACGAAACATTATGTTACATCAGCACAAGGACTACGAAACATGAGATATGCTTCGCAATTGAGATCATAATATGGGTGGCCGAGATGTCTATTTGATACTGAGATAATTTATTCTGAAATTTTCATGTAATACTTTTGCATGTCAAGTTATAAATTAATTTATTCACAAATAAAATAAAAATAGTAAAAATGGAATGAGATGATTGTGTATTTGACACTTTTTGTTTTGTTCTAAATCAGAAACAGTAAATTTTAGGCACTCAAGTAAGGTCTTATTTACATAGCTAAAAGTTTAAATGTACTTGTCGTAAATGAGTAGGTATGTTATGATGTAATTACACGTGGAACATTTTGGTCTCTATTGGTATTTCTATGATCATTTTCGCCAGAATTTGTATTTAAAAAAAAATCTCGGACTGTATACGAGCTGTTTGAGTAATTGTTGTGTAAATTAAATAATAGGTAGGGTATAATTATCAAATTAAAATCTTATAATTGAACGTATATATTAGCATGTTTTTAATGTAAATATTACAGTTATATAAATCGTCGACATCACAGACATAATGACTTTCTAAGAATATTCTTGCAACTATGTAAATACATACTGGTGTTACTGATAATCGCACAAACAACATAACGCAAACAAAGTTAAATTGCCAATTTAAACAAACGCAATAACACGAAACAGATGTATGCTCATTTTATTTACTTTATTTATTTTGTCAGATATTTTTGTCAAAGAGTAGTAGCATTAATCATTACCAAAATAGACTACTAAAATCCTTTTATACAATCTTTGTAGTAGTAAATTAGTACCTAAATACAATATAGCTACTTACTGCCCGACGTTTCGACGGACTTACACTATAAAATCATGGTACCTTGCCATATTTAGTGTAATCTTTTATCGCGTGTAGACTCATATTAATTAGTTTTCAAAGGAATGGAACGCGTAAGTCAAAAATCGTCTGTATCATTAAGACGTTTAGAATAAAGAATTGTCACGTCCACGCGCCGTAGCTCGGTGGAGCTAAGCGCCGTCACATTCGCTGTGTTGACCGCGCAGTCCTCCCGCTAATGTTCGCCGTGTGCAAATATTTGAGTTGGGCAAGCTATCGATCAGGCGATCACGGCTCTTCGCGCGCTTCCGTCACGTCTCAAGAGCTTGTAAGCAGCGCGTGCAATATCGCGGGCTGTGGCGCCTTGTCTGCGCCTTTATTGCAAGTTTTCCCTATCTACTATGGCGAGCGCTTTTTTTATACTAGCGTTCGGAATGGTAGAGCTCGCGTTTTATTTAAATTTAACGAAATTATTTAGAGGTTCGACTTTCGATCTTTGCTCGTGTCACGTGGTCATGAGTGGGTGGGGAATCCCTAAAAATAGTTTTTTTACAAAAGTGTAGTGTTTGCGCAAGTAAGTAACTAACGCGTGGATAAAAAGATATTATACATACAGACGAATTGAGAACCTCCCTCCTTTTTTGAAGTCGGTTAATAAAAAATTATTTGATGATACATATTTTGCTAGGAATTTAATAGCGTTACACTTGAACTATCTTAAAGTCGTCTAGCGTGGTTTCAACAATTTTAAAGATTGGTTATGTAACTAAGTATTTATAATGCTAGAAGGTCAGTTATGAAAAAAATAGTGAAATTTTATCTAGCATTGAAAACATTACGAAAATAACGCGAATGTAAGTGCAGTGACGAAAATAGTCTCGGATCGCGGAGACGGACCAAAACTCGATTGAATTTCCGGGCGGTAATGACGTCGCCCAAACGGGCCGGATATACCGTTAATGCATGTCAATTGTTGTGCCCCTAACTTCGTTAGACTGCCGTTTTGGGCGTTAAAAGCTTTGTAAACTCTCTACACTGTGTCACGGCTCAGTTGCAAATTTGTTTGAGAGCCTGCTGGAGATGTTACTGTTAACACAATTACTATACCTCCCTAAATTAGGACTACATAGACTATGCTTTTAAAACAAAAGCTGTATTTAAGGGTACCTACCTACTAAGTACTACATAGATGGGTTGCGCTCAAGTATACTTCAGAAAGTAGCTCTCATACACTTATCGAATACACCTTCTATTATAGTAAGGTGAGAATACCCTACACACATGTTACAAGATTAATAGTTTACGATTTTACTACTCCTTTTATCGAGTGTAGACCCTTAATATACAGTTTTTGACGATTACGAGTTTATTTTTATGATGAGTTGAGACTTTTGATTTGATAACCTACATTCTTATACATACTTGATCTGCGTCTTCTAACGTTCGCAAATCATACACTAAGGTTATTGTGAAAATCCTTGGTGACATTTGCCGCCCCCGGCGGTTGCGAGCCGAGGCACCCAACAAAAGGGTTGCAGTAGTGATTGCTTAATGGACAGTGAAGCTGAGATAGCGGTGATAAATCACCAGCGTGATTACTGAGCCATTATCTAAAATGCAATCTCGCGACAACTCGAGTGTTGATGTAATTGACAGGGACGCGGACGCGCTAATGCGTTGAGAGAAAAGGGCAAAACAAAAGTCCTAAATAGAAATTGGTGGAGGGAAAAAGAATAGTAAAAGGTCAGGCTTTCATGCAAGGTACTTAAGTTATCTTCTTACATTCTTATAATGCTTGTAAAAAGACCGGAAATAAACATTTATAAAAGTTTTTGTACGTTTGTGAATGCTAATCTCAAAAAAGGCTCAACAAATTTGTATGCCGTTTTCACTACTGCGTTGAGAATTGTTCAACTGAAAATATACATCACTTTATCTCAATTGATTCATAAATAAAAACAACATAATACATTTTCCGATAGCAAGCTACACACGCTCCGGCTTAACTTATATTCAATTTACGAACGCAATACGAGGAAGCCTCAAATTGCATTTCGATACAGTAGCGGGGCGGTCGATCAGTAGCAAACAAATAAGTACAGCACAATGAGCCAGCAGCCCCGCAACTGCGCTCAAAGGGAAGCCTTCTCCGCGCTCCTTTGCAAACTTACAAAGGCTACGTGCGCGACGGAATTTAACGAACTAACTAATAAATACGACGCTGTAAGACTTATTTCGTGATACTACTTACTTGAGAAGTAAATGGAACTGGGTGAAGTTTTTAATTTATTTCTGGATCATTTGCATCTTTATGAACGAATAACGTATTTGAAGTATTATAAAGAAAATTATTCGAAATGTTTTTTTTTGTTATTCACTTGTTTTTACTTTCTTTTTTTCATGTGTAGGTAATCAGTTTTAACTTAACTAAGTTGTTGAATGTTACCAACCGTCTTATTGGAAAAGCGTATCTCGGCTCTACATTTATAGCATCGGCAAATACATTCCTGGCAGACAATTTACATGCAGCATTGTTATACTTAAATAAATCCGCCAGTAAAGCTTTACATCGTATTGAAACGTTGGCTTAGTATTTAAATGGATTCCCATTTGTAGTCCCGAACATGAAAATAGCGTGGCTCTTAAACCGAGGGGTTCTGTGCAGAGTTAGGAAAGTGCAGGAGAGGGCGCGGTACGGCATGCAAATTGTGTGTGCTTAGCCTGTTTGCTGCACAGCGATTATTGAATATTTGCGGAACCGTAATGCATATTTATGACACTCTACTTTATAATGTAGACATACAAGTTGTTTTTTTTACCTACACATTACCATAAACTCTCAAAATATACCCATTCTAACTGCAATTTTATTCACATCCTCGTATTAGTCGTAAACATATAATAATTTAATTTTTATAAAACTTCTTCGTCAATATAACAATACATCATCTAGAAAAAAATATGAAAGTTCTTGCAAGGAAGTTGTTAGTTTACATACTGTATACAGACAGGCATTATTTTATTTAAGTTATTATGCTTAATTCTTGTTTTTAGATGCAGACAGCATTTTAAACGAACGTCGCCTACTAGAATCAGTGCCTTATACGTGTCTACTATGCACATAGGAACAAGCGTGTAAAGGTGTCGCTATAAAGTCACTTCTCAAACATCTTTCGTTCTGCAATCCTCGTGCTACTTTTAACGTATATTGCGTATCCTCATACATACGCACGGCGGGTTATTGTTGTTTTTCAAAGCCCTCAGCGATGGTAGAACGTTTCGCGTTTCTGAAAGGGGTTCCTCCTTAGATTTGTGCTCTCAAATCTCGCTTTTAGGACTGCGGTCGGTTTTATTGACTGTTTAGGGACCATAAAAATGTAAATTCGAACGCACTGTAAAGTATCTTTTTTACTGTGATGAATCATGGCTTTGCTATTCAATTTGTCTTCCGCTAAAATGGGATGTAAATTACTAGAGATTTTATATACATTTTTATTGTAGACTACAATATTTGAATAATCAAGCTTTTTAATGGTATCTCATGACCTCCTTTATGTTTTCCTTTTTATTGAAGTTTCCTCAAAGAAATTTCTTACAATAACTTTTTAGATTGGAAATTTATCATTCATTTTCCATTATTTTATAAAATATGTATAATTGATAATTGTATGTAGTTTTAAATCTCTGCAATAATATCCAATTAATGCCAGAGATTTAAAACTACATATCGTTGTCTAGACGACAGCTTTATACCAAAGTAACGATTGCCCCCCCGGTTATAATACGATAACATCAAATTGGATGCAACTTAGTTACGTATTAAGAGACATTTTCGCTTTCACGAAGATAAGTTCTTGATCCCCGGCCATTGTGATAGCCATCTGTAGAAAACTCCGTGAAAAGCCCCGGTTCATTCGCCATTCATGGGGCGATTTGATTTACTTAAGATCTTTGCCTTGATACTGTCTATTAAGGGAGTGGTTGAAGAGGTCCTCTCGTTTCTAAAAGAATAATGCGATGCGTTGACCGGGCAACGCGGGGATAATATCTGCGGAGTACCTTTCTTTATTGCAGGGATAAGGATGTTGAGGACGGATAGTTTCACAAGTAGCTACATCGTGACCTCACATTATGTAGTAGATGTTAAATTTAATGAATATTTTCATGGAATATTTCTTAATGGGCTCTGAATAATTACCTACTTACTAAAGATAACACAGTTTATTTAAAAAGGCATTTTTATGGATCTATTCGAGAGTATCTATTGAGTTTCTACCAGTTAATTCATACAACCTTAAAATGACTGGTGGCGGTCAACCAATCATCATCTAGCTACGTATTTCCTTTTGCACGCTACGGTGACATTGCACAGCATGTGGCTGCATATTCCAGCGCACATTCAGCCTTTGCCAGCCGCCTTGTAGAGATCGTGATAACGGGGCTAAAAATTGTATTGTCAACATTTAATTACTTAAAACGCGTAACAACACAGGCAACGGAGTGTATAACCAAAAGCTCGCACGGGGAGAGTGGGGTAAAAAACCAGTAGCACAAAGCCAATTACATTAAAACATTCGGCGAGGGACAAAGGGCGCAGAACAATGGAGCCTGGAAGGAACCCGCGATATGTCTTTCAATGCTTTTAACTTTCCACTGATGGCGGCGCGAGGGAAAAATGGTGACGTCCCGCGCGACAAATGCGCGTGAAATAGTGATGGCCGGTTCGTCGATAAGCGTATCTACACTCGGATAAAATTTATCACTTTATTATTCATATGGGCATGAACATTGTGCTGGTTAATGATTTCATCAATAATTATTAACAAGTGTTTTCCCTATTGGACATTTTACATTAAGGGCAAACGTTAAAAATAAATAAAAATATTGTGTAAATATACTGTAAATAAAAAATGGTTTTGTGTGGCCTTAGAGGCAAGACTTTATTATGTACTTAATTAAGAATTGTATTTTATATCTCATTGTAAATGAACTGTATGTTTGTATGAGAAATAAATTTCTTTAAACCGAAAAATCAGACAGAGATTAAGTGTTACTACGTATAATGTATAGTAAATTATCTGTTATTCGGTTTCGTTATGCTGTTTGATAAAAAAATGGATATACGTACTTCTTTCTTTCTTTATTTTTAACGGGGAATATACGCTGAAAAATATTACATACCTGTAATATTTTTGTATGTAGTTGATTTAGAATCTATATTAGATAGTCAGTATATGTAGCTTATTAAAAAGTATTATTCTTGGGAAATAAAAATAAAAATTGCAACTACGTATACTTACATTAATAAGTATGTGTCACTTAATAATAAAATTAAGTTAAACCTGAATTGTGTTACCTCATTCGATTTTATCGACATTACTAGACAAAACGTAGCATACATCACTAATAAAGAAGTGAGACGTAACCAATGGGGTATCACGGGTTGGTTGCACCGCAAACTCATTTTATAAATCGGTCGCCCGCTCGCCCGGAACCACGCGTTAACTCACCCTTCTGATAAAATGCACCTCCATTATAGCAAAGCCCGTGAAAACAAAATAAAAACCTACGGAAATGAAAGCTTTTTGCCAATGGGAATACACTTCACCATCACCGTCGTTTAAAATATCTTAGTAACTATAAATTCAAATAAGTTACGCGTACTATGAAAAGAAATATTCAACAAATGTTAGCACTAACCAAAACGAATATTCTGACACATTTTTTGGTTAGTGTAGGAAACCCGCGAACTCTTTCAGCAACCGGACGGTTATGTGAGTCCAGTCACTGCTTAATGGCCCCACAAAATTATAAACTTCATTTAAAGTTTCTCTTAACCCACACCGTCGTTAACAATCAATAAATTGAAATCAGAAGCTTTACCTATAAATAGGGACGTATCAATTGTATTGTGGTAAGAGAAATCTATTTTGGGAAGTTGGTAATTTTAGGTGTGGATTCCAATAACAAATATTGGAACATTGTATTTGATTAAACAGAAGAAATAAATTATCAGAGAAAATGTTAAACTGGAATGGAACAGAAAGTTCCGTTAGGGAAAGTACAAAGAAAACCCCACTGCTAACTAGACTAGCAGTTCTTTAAGTAGACTGTAATATAGGCAAATATATACGTACAACACATCCTTCCCTTTTCCACTACCCGTCTCCTCTGACTTCAGTAAGTGAGTTGGATATAAATTGGGGCATTGTCTGCGAATCTGGAGCATTCGCCCGACTTTTAACGTCATTCTGCAACACCGAGGAAAAAGCTCAAACCTTTAGGGAATTCTGTCTCGCTCGCTCGATAAAGCAAGATCCACGGCAGACAAGGACGAACAAGGGTTGATTATTAAATCGTTACGGAATTCGTTGCAGAATAAGATTGCTGATGTTGAATGAATTCGCCTTAGTTTTCTCTCTCTGTGGCAGTGGCCGTCTCGCTCTGGCGCACAGGACTTCTCACTACATCCTCCTGTCACCAGAATACAGGATCAATCCGCAGTGCGATTCAGCGTTATTTTATTTTCTGAAACAATATTATATTTCATTACTCCGGTTGCGAATTAAACGATATATGTAATTTAGGACAGGCATTATTAGTGGGTTATAAATAAAATACCTGCAATACAACATTTTTAAATAATTATGCTCACTACAAAAACTTTAGTACTTTGTGCTTGGAATATAATAATTCAAAGATGTATTTATTTTAAAGTTAAAAATGTAATACTAAATGCTGCAAATGAATAGGGTAGATATAATATTACTCTTCGCTATGAAGATAAGGTAATTATTATGAATAAAATACATTGTACGAAATAAATAAAAATAATACTCAAGCTGAACACTGATAAGAAACGGTTGCAGAATACACCTCCCTGAGTGAGAGCGGAGTGAACGTAGCACGCATTTCTGGCTAGTTTGATATCAGCTCCCGTGACGTCACCACCGTCTTGTCTCTCGCGATATCGTCCACGATATTCATTTTCTGACAGTCGTTTCACGATTTCTTATACCGTTCACCACCGACAGAGTAGGACAGTTTTTAGGGTATAAAGTTGTCGTTTACTTACAACCTGTTTCATACTAGTGCTAGTAAAAAAAATATGTAGGTAAATCACTGCTAAATGTTTTGTGAGAAAAACATTAAGTTTCTTAGAAGAGATTCAGTGTAAGAAAATCCACAGGTTGTTGTTTTAGTCGCGCGGAAGACGTAATTGAAATTTAGACCGTGTTAGTGGGGTTTATGGTGTTAAATTGTTTGGGGGCATTGTGGGTGTGATTCTGTTAACACCTGTTGATTCGTGAGAAGAACTCCTACGGGAAAATGTTTTGGAGGTGGTTGCCTATGTAAGTGTTATTAAAATATATGGCGAAAGCAAGGATTTTTACAGTAGTAATCAGCTAAATAGCCTCATATTTTAGACACACGATGATATAGACAATAGAATGGTTAGAACTTTTAAAATATACTTATTTTTAAAATATACATATATCAATAATTCTCAGGAACAGAATGAAAAAGTGTAAAATACAGTAAATTCCATGTGTTAAAGTAGGTCCTAACCTGTAGTGTAGAAATATCACAACAGAAACTGAACTCGATTCTAATTAAATCTCCATCTCTCATTACTCTCACCGATAAATTCAATATTATGTATGGTACTTAAATTTATAATATTTCTTGAATACGTTATTCAAATTTATTATGAAAGACACTGCAAGGCAAAAATATAAAGTTGAACTCTTGAGTAAAATAAAATGATTGAATGTAATTACTTTAAGCGTTCCTACTATTCGTATAAGGGTAATAAGACTCTATGATTAAGATGTATGTCTCATTGACTGCACAATATTTAGCTTTTGCTATTTTTAGCCAAAGTTCTAAGTCCAATGTTAATGTCCTTGCTGCCTATCTTATATATAAAAATGAATTGCCGTTCGTTAGTCGGACTAAAACTCGAGAACGCCTGAACCGATTTAGCTAATTTTGGTTTTGAAATGTTCGTTGTAGTCCAGAGATGGTTTAAATTGTGAAAAAATATAGAAAACATAAGTTCTTATAGGCGGTATGAAATTCGCCGGGACCACTAGTTTTATACTAAAAGCTGAGTAATGCGGCACGAGGTACCTGTACTATGGTGTAAACACTTGTATTGTAGTTACAAGCAACATTGCTGTATTAAATAAAAATCTTAGCAACAAAACGGTTTGTGGAACCTAATATTATTTATACTCAATACTTGATTGCTTCTATAGCTAGAGGTCATTAAAGGACTACTGTTATAGAATCCTATATTGCTTGAAATATCCTATTTAAGAATGGAACGGATAGTGTACGAAGTTTCCTTTTAAAAAAATAAAAAAAAACATGTTTTTTTTTTCTGTTGAGTATGTATCGGCATTATCGGCAGACCAATAAATCACGCTTATTGTTAACGAAAGCAATCCCGCAGAGGTTTCTACGCGAGTCCCCCGCGGTATTCTTAGCCTTGTAGCATTTTTATGAGCTCATATGACATTATTCCCCTCCGACATGTCCCTTGGGGCAGTATCTGATGTAACAGGTATGTCAATTTCTTTCAATTGAACTATGGGGTACCGTTTTACCGATATGGGTTCATTAATGCGGGGTATGTTACGTGTTAGTATGTCTTTACAATTATTTAAGAGATTGGGTTTCTTAAAATAAATAATAATAAATAAATATTACACAACATCACATAGATTAATCTGATCGTGATAAGTAGCTTAAGAATTTGAGTCACGGTTTTCAGAATCAACAGTGGACATACTATAAATATATTTAATAACACACCCAGACACGAAACAAACACGTGTTCGTCACACGAATATTTGTCCCGGGTGGGAATTGAACACACGACTCTTGGAACCGTAGGTAGTGAGCCTGGGTCACTAACCACTGTTCCACCGAGCCAATCAACAAATAATTAATTAAAAGTAAAATCTTCTTATATATAAAAATGAATCGCAAAATGTGTTGGTAAGCGCATAACTCAACAACGCCTGAACCAATTTGGCTAATTCTTTTTTTAAAATGTTCGTTGAAGTCCAAGGATGGTTCTTACGGCGAGAAAAAATCGTATAATTGCCGGGAAAACCCTAAAACAGCCCTTTTCTTTTTCACATTTTTTTGACAGGACGAAGTCTGTCGGGTCAGCTAGTAATTTATAAATAGGATAGTGTGGATGTAAAATCACGTTTGGATGGAGATAAGAAGTAGCTGGTAAGGTATATTTATACAGTTAAATCATATATATATATAACTAATATACTATAAACACAAAGTAATAATCAAGACAGTGAGAAATTAAAATGTTTTTGCAGCTTTTCACTTTTCCTAAGGACTTTCGGTGTAATTTTCTAAATAACATCAAAAATAAGAGTATACCATGTTACATCTTAAACTTTATAGTGCACAACAATACAAGTATACTTTGATTATAGCTATTAAATATTTTACTTAACCGGTCTCCCGAACGCGTTACGGTAGAGTCATCAAAATACCGCAATTTGATGTTTAGAATGCTTCAATATTAATTAAACATCTTGACCTAATATCACCTACAGCATCGCGGGAAGAGATCGATGCCTCTCAGGGGCTGGCGACATGAATATTAAAGTCATCGACGACGATTGTACCGACCCCTGTTTCTATTAGATTTGAGAAAAGTCACCCACGGGACTTAATTCAATTGGCTTGCACGTTCCGTTTCATTCATTATTTTTTTCTGCATTGTGGTTTAGTTTTGTACCACAATTTCGTACTACTTTTTCGAGTAAATTGTTTACTATTTCTACAAAATTCTTTCTAAAACGGCTATTTAGCTCGTATGGAATAAAAATATTCAATTTGCAATACATTAAACACAATAATGTACTTAATGAGTCGTTAGGTAACAATTACAAATTATTTTTGTAAATATTGGAACCTCCAGAGCCCGAAATTTAGGCCAATGGGCATTAATAAAATATAAAGATAAAAATATTTTCTCTACTTACTTATCCCCTATAGAAGTTAAAACAATTATAACCGAAATATTTCTGAATAAAAGGTCTCTCGTAATTCACCCCTTCACAGCCGACTGGCTCTCGCGTAAAGCATTACAATCTGAGCCCAGTATTAGTGTAATTGATATTTACAACTAACCTGGATTCGAGAACGCTTTGGCGGGATTAGCGGGGATCTGCGTGGATTTGCGTTCTTCGTGAGTTCGCATCAATTTAGTTGCGAGGTGCACGCCTTTCCCGGGCTTACAGTCCGACCCTTTTGCATCAAACGAATTTATATCGGCGTCTTATTGCTCGGTTTAAATTGTATTTTCCTCCTTCTGTCGTCGGGTAACGTCGCTTAAGACTTATTTTGCTGCGAAACGTGTTTAAGTATTGTAATCAATCGTAAATATTGTATAATTTTTATCGATGCAATAACAAACTTTAATCAACAATGAAGTATTATAAAATATTTTTACTAACTACATAAAATCATTTGCACTTGTTTATCTTGTTTATCCTCATATTTATACACCGTGAAATTTTAGTGGTTTTTTTCCCGTGGCAGAACGATTTGTTTTTTGTAAAACTTTGAAAAAAAAAAAATCTTTAAATTTTCGAAATAATCATTCTTCAACTCGAAAACGAGAGGAACTATCGTTCTTTTATAAGATGTGACGTAATCAGGTACTTCTTGCCCCATGACATCGATGCTTAAAGTTAAAGAAGCTCTAGGCCCTAAGTAATAAAGCGAGCGTGCTTTCGAGTTTCGGGTTAAACCTTTTGTAAAATCGGCATTTATTGATTTTAATAAAAAAGAACTGCACAAATCTATTGTGCTACTAAGATTTTACTGTGGGAAAACAACCACTAAAATTTCACGATGTATGTGTTATTAATTGTTTAGAGTGGTCAACATAAGTGTATAATTTGTATGTATATCAAAGTAACCGTTACAAATGTAAGAAACAACAAAGGCGGTGTAGTAGGACGTGCGTTTCGCGCCGCCCCGCAGATTAGTCCGCTGCAAAGATACCAGCCAAATATCCACGCAAATACCGTTAGACTTGTTTGCGTTCCATTTTTATGATATTTGCCGGATATCGCCTGCGCGCCGAGAGGAAATAAAATTATTGTTTGGAATAGAATCTAACTGAAAGCACGTTCGGGCTGTATTGACATTTGACGAGCGAAAAACGAAGAAAAATGCGCCCGTGCAGGGTTGCCCCGCTATTGATTTGTATGCACTCTGTGCAATGCATATTTTCATTTTAACTGTAAATGCAATTTTATTAATACTGCTTTGCATACACGACGAGGTCAAGATGAGAGCGAAATGCTTAATTACTGACTCTATGTTCAGAGTCTTGTGCATCAGTGTTGTATGCGGATAACTATTTCAAATAAGATATTATTATAAGATATTCTCTAACAAACTAGAGAATACAAGTGGTCGAACCTCTGATAGATTTTGTCTAAGTACCTTATAATAAAATCAATTATTATGTTGAAGAAATGTCTGTTGCTTGGTTTCATTTATAGTGATTTAATAAATATTATTATTGCGACTGCTTGCCACAATGGTTAAGAAGTCCAAGGGGATGGATAACTAGTTTGAAACTTTCTGGCTGTGGGAAGTACAGTTGAGATCTATTTCTTTGATTCGGAAACAACGGGACAGTACAAGGAAGTGGGATAAAATTGGCTCAGTCTGTC
Source organism: Maruca vitrata (assembly GCA_039566165.1). NCBI lineage: Eukaryota > Metazoa > Arthropoda > Insecta > Lepidoptera > Crambidae > Maruca > Maruca vitrata. The sequence continues at coordinate 10,004,854 of CM076914.1, read as the reverse complement.
TATACCAGGAATATTGCTAAATTCCAGAAAACTGACTATGGTTCAATGTTGTCAGTTTGTCACATGTTTTATACCTATATAAGATTGTGATTGTCAAACATGATTTTAGAAATTAACTTACTTTGGAGAAAATAATTATAATGGCATTCACACATCATATAAATATCACTTAATGGCCCATTGCTATTGGACACTGATGTCCAGTTTTGTTTTTTAATTTGTCGTATCAAAATGTTATTAAAGGTACTTAAAGACAATTAGTATTTGTATAAAAGCCACAGTTGTAAATTAGTTTGGCAGTTTAGAACGATTTCTCCATGAGACTAACAGGCGTGTAAGACAAAATATTGTCTCCGATTTCAATATAATGGTGCACTAGAATTAGAAGCCAATCGTCTAAGTGTTTTGACGATCCAATCGAGCCAACGAGCCAGTGGGGTATTGTCTCCTTGCGATTTCTTCCCCGTGTCCTGGCGCCATAAAATAAATCTGGCCATAAATAAAACCGAAGGCGCTAACAAGCGTCTCGGGTTCACCAAGTGATATTTCTCGGCGTTCGCCATTTTTGTCATAACTCCATTATGTCGCGAGTGTCGAAATGCGAGATCATTCCGTTTGATTTATTTATGATCCCACTGTACTTGTACTTATTTATGTGAGTCTGCACTTCAGTTATTTCAATGTACCCTTTTCTCTCTCGTAGCCCGCTTCCGTTAAAGAGGGTACGCTTGACCTAGATTCGGTTACTCTGATAACTAGAATGGAAAGATTTTTACCTAACCTTTACAATTATATAAGATACCCAAATCAAATTAAACCATGTACTGTTCATGACATAGCGTTTAGTTATTATAATACACTTAATTAGTAAGTAAATAAATTATAGTTAGACAACTGTAAGTATTAAATTGAATGAAATACTTATTCCCTATGTTGTATTACATTTAGTTTCAACAATGATAAATAAAAAAAAATGGTAAAAGCTAAAGGTTATCCATTGTCAAAAGTGATATCTTCTACGAACTCAGAGTATCAATTAACCGAACTAACATCTGTGATCCCCGCCTATAGCGCGGATACTTATACTAATAGGACACAGCGTTACTTTTTATTTATTACATGTTTTATTCACATTCTCGTTTCCCAGGCGTTCGGCTGCCACTCGGCCCTTTGAAAATTGTTTCTTTTTCACACTATGCTATCGTAGGCTGTAATCAATTAGAGGATTATGCTTAAGTACAATACAAAATATTTTGCAATAAAAAAGTTCTGCACTGATAAAAATCGATAAATCACAGAAGTCTGTACTGTAATTTAATCCAGTGTTTTAATCCAAATTAAAGTCATACACTAACTACAAACTGGGTTCTAATAAATGGGCACATAGGTTATTAAAGTTGTATAAGTGAATCCCTAAATATTTTTGTCACAATCATGAATTTTAGTTTCGGTTGACGAACTTCTAAAAATAAGTCGAGCTACTAATTAAAAAATATATAAATTAAATATTGATTAGTAAACTTAGCTTACAATGTTAGATCTTAAAATCTACATTATATTATTTTATAGTGCAGGGAATACTATTTCCCTGTCTGAACTAGGATTTACCTGTGATAAAATTGCTTCTTCTTCTTATCGTGTGGTTGATGAACAACCTGGTGTCAGAGTTTAAGCCGCCCGTAGGCCTCTGACATGGCTCCACACACCGTAGAAAAATCTCTCAGGTGTGCTGGTTTCCTCACGATGTTTTCCTTCACCGTTAAAGCGTCGAATGATGGTACATATGCATTTAAAATTTGAAAAACACATTGGTACCTGGCGGGGATAAAATTACTAAAACTAATAAAAACAAATGCTAAAACTAATAAACTCTAAGCAAGCAACTAATTTACTGGCGTCTTCAGGCATATTTGTTTAAATCCCTTATTTAGTTCAGCTAACAGTAATTAAAAATGAGACGTCTGATTAAACAAATAAGTACCAGCCTAATATACACCGTGAAATGTTAGTGGTTGTTTTCCCGTGGCAGAACGACTTGCCTTTAGTAATACTATCGAATCATGCAAATTGTTCCTTGAAAAAAAATAATTTTTTTTTATTTTTCAGAATAATAATTTTCCAACTCGAAAACGAGAGAAGCTATCGTTGTTTTTGAAGATGTGACGTATTCAGGTACTGCTTGCCGCATGAAATCGATGCTCAAAGCTAAAGAAGCTCTACACCCTAAGTCATAAAGCGGTTCGAACGTGTTTTCGAGTTACGGTTAAACCTTTCGTAAAACCGGCATTTATTGATTTTACCAAAAAAGAACTGCACACATCTTTTGCACTACTAAGATAGAATCATTTTACTGCGGGAAAACAACCACTAAAATTTCACGGTGTATGTATTTCAAATGTCCAAATAATATTAGGTGCATATTTTTTCATCTCACCCAGCAAATAATATACATTAAAAGCTGTAAACACCGCACTTACCTGTTAGTGACAAGTAATAAAAATGCATGTGGAACTCTTTAATATTCATGTAGACGCTTTCAAAGTTAAGCGCTCGCGATCACCGATCGTGATCGCTGGGGTGGTCGGGAAACAAATTTAACCGACAATTGTAAATCAATTAGATGGGGTGGGCTCAGGGGTATAATAGTCACCCCATCCCGCGCGCCTGCCCAGAGACGCATTCCGAAAACTGCCCGCTACATACAACACTTTGAATTATTTCTATGCATATTTAGAAAAAGTTAAATGAATTAGATTAGGTTCATTTCAAGTTGTTATAGTTACTTTATTTTTTTTTACAATTCTGCTCTAAATATTGTGAGCAGGTTATTGTTTCGAAGCATATTTTTTAAACAATACAGTAGTAATATACTCGTAATTATGACTGTTATAAACTACGCTACATAATACTAGAACACAAAAAAAAACCATCGTCAAAACCAAAATTGTTTCCACTATTTTCAATGAACTTCTTACAAATCTACCAATGAATACGACGATTGGCCGCCCTCTTATCTCCTGAGGCGTTAATTAATTAATTAATAAGTCCTGGCGTGCCTCCCTGTGCTCTATAGGTATTCATAGTGGGGTATCTGAAGTGCATATTGTGATCTACGCAACACCCCTTGGTACGCCCCTGCTCTTCACGTCTGATCCAGGACTTCTGTCTTCAAGGAGCCGAGAAACCTGCATGGTGTCTGCAATTATTGGTTTTTAAAAAACTGTGTAAGATAAATGTTTAACAAACGTTTATTATACTCGAAAGTTGTTTCTTTCAAATTGGTAAAATTTAAAATAAAAATATGTAAGAATGAAATACGTATAGTCAGTTATGAAATGAAGAATGTCCAAAAAAAATAAAAATCTTAGTGACTAAAATCATAGGGTAAAAATATTTGGTAATTTCAATTACATACTTAGCAATAACAATAATTACCAATAAAGTCCTGCTATAAAAATTCGGCTACATGTCCAAAATGCTCACGTTTTATAAATTCAAATCCGATTATCTTAAAATAATACACGAAGTACATTCATCATTATCAGAAGTACGTCCTTCGTCCACCCGTCTATTCTAGGCACTTGCGTAACTTTCCTAGAGTCTTGTCTCGTTCATTTCCCCCACCTTGCATCGAATATTCCATGCTTAAAATATTCGTAGTACTACTCTCGGACTATTTACTACTCAAAGAAATCTTAACGTCTGTACATGTATTATAAAAATTTATTCTGGTAATCGCAAACAGGTGATCGGAAAATTTACTCCCTTTGTCCAATCATGTGTAATCTGGAAGTTTCAAAGCGCGTATCTCTATCAATCTACAAAGTTAAACATCAAAATGACTGTATCCATTATCGGGGCGTAGACACGGGAGCTAAACAGCAATTACGGCGTTTTGAGTAACGTCAGTAATTACAGCCCGTGTGGGGTGCATTAGCTTGACAATGACTACCGGCGACGCGAGGGGAACTTCCAAATGCGACAGTTTTGCTTTATTTATCAATAGATACGACGACATAGGGTATAAACATGTATGCAGATCATACTACCTTTGTTGGTGTGCCTACTTGGCGTTTTTTTAAATGAATTTAAATCTCCATAGTAATGTAGACTTCATTTGGGCAAGGTATCTAAATACTCTCGATTATTTGATGATAGTGGGTATACTCGTATACATTCAGAAATCAGACATAGGCATCCAGACTAGGACAGAAAAAACTCTAAATCACGTTAGCAGACGTCTCTACATTACATTGATACAATATATTGATTATGCATATTAACTTAACATGACTACTCTAGTCCTTAGCAATTATAACTTACGTATCTGAATTTGTGTCATCATCTATCAAGGTAAAGTGGCTCGCAGTTTTGGGCACTCAGACTGCCTCAAAGTGGTATACTAGCCAAGAGCGCCAGGTCGGCACTCAGCGCTTCTTAACTTATTTTATTAACCGACTTCAAAAAAAGGAGGAGGTTCTCAATTCGTCTGTATGTATAATATTTTTTTTTTTTTTTTTTTTTTTTTTTTTTTATGTATGTTCACCGATATTTCCGTCAATTATAGACGGATTTCAAAAATTTTTTTTTGGTTGGATAGAGTTCACTTCCGAGGTGGTCCCATTTTCACCAGTCTCGGATCTGATGATGGGATCCTGGAGAAATCGAGGGCAACCTTCAAATTTTATAGGGACATGTACCGCGTTTTGCATATTATCTGAAGTCATATTGGCATTTGCTTCTGGCAATCATAATCTTATGATGCTGAGCTGATGATGGAAGGTCAACTCCTTAGTAGTTATGAGTAAAAGAATAATTATTTCAATACTGTATACATATTGAGACTAACTAGTTATAATATCAGTAGCATTACAGGTGAGCTAAACTATTAGGTTAACCAGTCTAGGATCTGATGATGGGATCCAGGAGTAATCGAGGGCAACCCTCAAATTTTATAGGCACATGTACCGCGTTTTACATATTTTCTGAAGTTATATTGGCATTTGCTTCTGACAATCATAATGTTATGATGCTGAGCTGATGATGGAAGGTCAACTCCTTAATAGTTGGGAGTAAAGGGATAATTCTTTCAAATCGGTGTACATATTGATACTACTAGTTATAATATTATCAGCAGAATTATAGGTGAGCTGAACTAATAGGGTGTAAAAAAATGTAACACTAAAAAGGATGAAAAAAAAATTGTAAACAAAAAAAAACCGCCTTCAAAAACCCGACTCACTAAAAATTACAAAATAATATAATACGAACATTAATCTGGGTATGAATTTGATATGTTGTTGAAGGCGGTGCCAATTAAATTTTTGAGGAAAACTGCATGAAATATAAACGGCACCGCCTTCAACAACATATCAAATTCATACCCAGATTAATGTTCGTATTATATTATTTTGTAATTTTTAGTGAGTCGGGTTTTTGAAGGCGGTTTTTTTTTTGTTTACAATTTTTTTTTGCGATGTAGAGGATATGAAATATTAATATGAATTGTTAGCACTTGATAACTTTTAAGACATGTGTACATTGCATATAATATCAAATCAAACAGTATCTTTCTTGCGTACTAGAAGAATTTACATAGGTAAATTATTAAAACCACCTTGAAATCACATTCATTGAAACCTTGGGCAGTATACCTATTGCCGGGTGTATCAAGATAAGTTATAGTTATATGTTTTGATTTTGAAAATTTGAAGGCCAGTATATTGCGCACTGTAATAAAAATCACAATTTGAGCAATTCGGCCATTGGTCAAAATGCCAATTCTATCAAAAAGACTCCGACAAGAAAGTCATGTTTACTCTTTTTAACGGAATATCGTAACTTTGCAAGCAGCCAAGTCATTCAGTCTTGGTCGTAGTAAAATAACTGACACTACATTTTCTGCTAATGATATTCTGAGACAAAAGAAACAATCGGGTGCAGCCATACATTAGGCCGGGTATCTGTCGATATGATTGTTGGCGCGATATCTCGTCCAGTCAGCGCAAAACGCATTAGCGGGGGAGCCGTCTTGTTTCCACTTGGTTATGCCCTTTATGCGAACGATTCATTACCAGCGGCGTTTAAATGGGGGAGCGGACAGATAGTCACATTTATTACTTTTGTCAGCGGAAAAATGAATTTACACGCCGATGATTTTTGATGGTTGCTATCGATAAAATATGTAAAGCTTGTTTGTGTTGATGATTCGATCATTGCTTTTGTACATATTGATTTCTGTTATGACATTGATATTTTTTACAATAAGTAAGTGCGTATGTTAAAAAAAGGAATATATAATTGGTTTCTAAATATCTTTAATACAGACCGCACCATAAGCACATACGTAGGTACATTAAATTAACTGCAACGGATAAGTACCTAACTTTCTGCATTAGCTTTACTTCATAACTTGAGCTGGTTAAGTCTATTCTAATCATATATAAATAAATAAATATTACACAACATCACATTGATCTGATCCCGTGGTAAGTAGCTTAAGCACTTGTGTTACGGAAATCAGGATCAACAGTGGATATGTTACGGTCAATGTGAGCAATCGGTAATTATCTATAATCACCGGTAAATATAGATAATTCCCGACGCACATGGTAAATGTAGTGAATTATTCAAATTTACCGGTGATTATATAAAACTCCCGCTCGACTGTGGTAAATGTTGACATTGCTGACAAATATCACAAGTCCTCTGCAATTCCAAATGTCACAAATCTCAAACCGGCAAAAATATATTTACGAGAAAGAATTTTAAGAGTTCCACTGAAAATTCCCTGCCATTGTGTTAATTTTATTTAACTTTATTTTTATAAGATAATATTTTTTTATAAACCAAATATGAAGTTTGGTTTCTAGATACTTGACTGGTTTATTTTATAACTAGCTGTGCCCGTGACTTCGTTCGCGTGGACTACAGGATTTTACATACAAAAGTTTTTACATTACGAATTTTGCAATATCGCGTTGCCAGTAAGTCTATTAGGGTACCTGCATGCCAAATTTCAATCATCTATCCGACGCGGTTTAAATATTTTCTGAAAATTTATTTATAAATACATACTTAACTACATAATCACACCTAGACACGGAACAAACAGCGATATTCATCACACAAATGTTAGTCCCGAGTGAGAATCGAACCCACGATTCTTGGAATCGCCATCCTGGGTCACTAACAAAACAATTGTTTCACCGAGCCAGTCAAGTCAGTTTTATTTTATTATTTACCACATTTACACAAAGGGTATGGTAATTTTATATATTTACCGGTAAATGTGATTAATTCGATAGTTTTCACAACCTTTACCACGAACACTAGTAATTATGCATAGTTACCGGTAATTATACATAATAACCACTCTATCCACTTTGACCGTAACAGATATACAAATAAACTTAAATATATTTAATAATACACCCAGACACGGAACAAACACCGATGTTCGTCACACAAATATTTGTCCCGAGTGGGAAACGAACCCACACCCCAGACTATATTGAACCCAGAATATATTGATGAAGATAGGTGATCTCATCTGAAAAGTTAGTATCACGTCAGTTGGTTATGTGTTACGAAGTGTATCAAGCGCAAGCTTCCCGTGCAAAGTCAAATTACCGTCAAACAATTGTGCGTGTCACGCGACGCGCGCTAACTTAATCAGTGGCGCAGACAGCCATCAGGCGGCCCAGCGAGCAGTAACAAGGTTATAATGCATGTTGCCGGCAACATCACACACTATACAAACACGCCGTTATACCTCTATTCTACATTCCGTATCATTTCTCAGCGCAGCCTTTAAAAAGAAGGACTATCCAAGAAAAAATTGCTCCTCAATTACGAGTGTTTGAAGGACTTCGTCGTGTCATTTGGTTTTTAAACAGCAAATATAATGATCCTGTGAAATAAAGGTCCCCGTATGATATGGCATTAAGTATAATATAATATAAATTTACTTCTATGTTCACATTTGTAAACATAATAGTTTTACGTCCATAAAGTTGAAGAACCAGCTTTATCAACATAGTAAGTTTAAAAACTTACAGTTGCATAAACAGCATTATCTAACTAAGCTTTTTACAAAATAATACTTAATCTCAATCAATATCCATATGACAATATGCAAAACCTGCCCGGTCTATACCCGCTCTTACTGAATATGATATGATATCAGGCCTGTCTCCTACAGGCATCCATTTCGCTTGCTTTTTTATTCGTTTCGTAGCAGGTGTGCTGCAAAAAAGGTGTACTCTAGCGTTTTTAATTACACGACGAACACTTGTAATAGATGAGATTATTTTTCAATCCATTAAGGGAAATACTCAATGAACTGATGTAGTCTAGAGCTTTGGAGTAACGAAACGAAATTCTGCTGCATTCAAATATACACGTACAGTACCTACCTAGGTATATTAATAGTTAAACGAACATACGTGTATATACAGGAAAAACATCGTGAGGAAACCTGCACACCTACGAAGAAATTCTAAGGTTGTGGTGTCGACCAACCCGCACCCGCACTTGGCCAGCGTGGTCGACTAAGGCCTTATCGCCCTAGTTTAGGGTAGCCCCTGCCCCAGCAGTGGGGACGTATATGGGCTGATGATGATGATGATGATGATGACGTGTATATAGGTGTAGTTGAAGTTCCACTGTAATAATATGTAAAGCTGTTAACATCCGTGGTGATAATGATAACCCATGTATCGACTTTGTTGTCTCAAGTATTTAACACCCAAAAACTCAAAAAATGTTTGTGTTTGTTACAGGAACTCTCAATATGAGAACTTCCACGTCGATCAGAAGGGTTATCAAATGTACGATGGCGAAGACCTGGAGACGCCACCGTCGCCTGACCGACCACCGCCAAGGCACATAGGTGAGAAGAACTTTAAAATGTTTACATTGCACATATTGTGTTTAAATAGCCTTTTTAAATTTGGGAGCAGATCATTAGATACCTATTTATGGGACTGATAACGGTGCTGTCATTTTTCTATTACCTCTTATTTATGATAGGGATGCTGGTTTACACACTTATCTTAATATCAAATTTGTTAGAAAACTGAAAATATCTGGAATATTAACCATGTTGTTTTGTTTTAAATATCCAGACATTTACGGTGTAACCTGAAAAATGACAGTTTAAAATTACTAATTAAATTGGTTAACATCTTTGGACCTAAACTGTAACAAGTAAGTGTAATTGTAGTTTTTCCGTGGTTCTTAACTTATTCAAGTTATCTACATTGTTTATGAGTAACTTTTATGAGTAACTTTTATGAGTAACAATTACTTTTTATACACATTAACTGGCTTGATAGCGCACTTTGTAGTGCCCCAGTCTCTTGCACAGTCAGCGAAAACAATGAACGTAACATTGCGTAGTAAATACTTGCACGACATCGTTATCGTTCGCCTGAATCAGATTATTTATTTATTTCCACGTTTCGTGTAGACAAATATGTCCGTGCGGAGTGCCCGTGCCTGTCGGCGCGGTACACTGTGGCGCTGCTGGCCTGCTTCGGCTTCAGCATCATGTTCGGCATGCGCTGCAACATGAGCATGGCAAAGCTCAAGATGACCGAAAAGCACAATGTGAGTACTGGAGGGGTGAGAGCCATCCGCTCCCCTGCAAGTCCGGTGATGACGACAAGGCTACTCCAAGCCATCATCATAGACAGTTAGGACAAAACAAGAACTTTCAATTTGATAGGGCCGAGCGAAGTCTGGTGTTTGTTAGTGAAGAGTAAGCAAACAATTTTTTCATTGACGTTCTTTGTAAACATTAAAATTCAGATGATTTTCTTTGAAAGGAGACTTGTCATGTCTAATTGATGTTACTCCTTTAATATTATTCAATATTTTTGGCATCCAAAATGATAATATTGAAGAGATTTCATAGATTTGACTTTAAATTGGAACAGTCTGTCACATAGGTATCCCGTATCCCATAGATGAAATGTGATTGGGTATTTTTAATATTATATTTTTAAACAAAATGCATTAAGAGATTTCTTTGAGTACTATACTAGTGATATAGAAGCTACCATCAATAGAACAAAGCAAATTAGAATGCCGAGAGTAGTTCAAACTTTCCAAGGCTCGGACATCAAGACAATAGAGCAACTTTCAAGAATCCTTCCGTAAGACACAAAGAATCCAAAGAGAATGGGAACAACTTTTGAGGAGAAGCTAGGCTCACTGGGCATAAATATAAATATAAATAGTCTTGGCAAGCCAAAACTGTTTAGATATAACTTAAGGGTATCAGTTTGGACAGAAAGCTGTTGTTTCAGACCTCTAGCGGAGTCAAGGAGGACACACCGTTCGAATGGAACGTGGAAGTGGAATCCTCCATCGATTCGTCATATTTCTTCGGCTACCTCATCACCCAAGTACCGGGAGGTTTCCTGGCATCCATGTATCCAGCGAACAGGATTTTCGGAGTGGCCATTGTGACATCGTCGATATTCAATATGGCCATACCTGGGGCGATGTCTGTTGGACCGGCGGCCGTTGTTCTGTTGAAAGTTGCGCAAGGATTTGTTGAAGTAAGTACATTAATTTCATTAGTTACTTAACGGTTTGTTTAGTTCACCAAAATACGTTATTAAAAAAAAAATATTTTTATTTGCATTTATGAATTATGAGTTTCAAGTAATTGTTGCAATTTGGTCAGGCATGTTTGCCACCACCTCTGAATGTTAAACCAAAAATGACAATTTTTTTCTAAATCTCATAGAGTCCTGTTCATATGCGATGACAAAAAATTCTGTTACATGTGTCATTTCCCAAAACGAGAGATGAACATGTACAAGTAAAAGGTCATACGTTTAAAATTTCCAACATTTGGCATTCAGTACGTGCCCGGGCATGATCACGCTTATTACTGATGCTTAAAATTTGAAGCCCAACTTCGTATCGAATGCGCGTCGCGTCACGTTTGGACGCCATTCCCCCTATCCTTTTGTAATAGACAAACTGAATTCTGCATAATATGATGTTTCGGTAACAAACGTGCTGCAGGGCGTTACTAATTCTGACATGTGAAATTTGTACATGATAACCGTGAAGATATTTCACTTCGCAAAATGCTTAAGTATAAAAATGTGCTGTTTTCATAAATACAGTGCTGGTACTAAAAACAGACTAGTAATGTTTAATAATTATTAAGTACTAGCTTTCCGCCCGACTCCGTCCGCGTAGAGATGTTTAACGGGTAAAACATTAATTCTTTATAGCGTAGTCGGTTAAAAAGTAGCCTAACCTTTTCTAGGTTCTGGACTATATCTGTACCAAATTTCGTTTAAATCGGTTCAGTACTCTAAGCGTGAAAGCGTAACAGACAGACAGAGTTACTTTCGCATTTATAATATTAGTAAGGATAATGTAAATAATATTCTAATACTTTGACGATATTAATCTTAATAAACACTTACTCTTTACAAATATATGGTACTTTAATGACATGCATTTATTATTTACGAGGACATAATATCAAAAGTTTGTGAGAAGCCTGCCTTTAGAACTAAGTACGTTTGAAAATAATGGCTCAAGAAAACAGAGCCAACCTGTAGGATAAAAAACAACACATTTCTCATCTCAAAAACTTAAAAATGTGAACGTAGGGGACCGTTTTCAATTAAATAGCACATTGATCGCCATATCGTATACATCTCGAGTACAGTCGGCATCATTTCCAAAGTACAAAGCCTCTTTAGGATTATCGGGCCCTCCGTCTCCATGGATACGTACTTGCTCCGATCTGTACAATACTGTACATCTCTGCTTAGTTGATTCTTCAATGCCATCGCTATCCTATTAAATCTAATACTGCGAAACGCTCATATCATATACATACTTCGGTACATATAATCTTTTCTAAAGGTCGAGACGAAAATACATTGTATTGGAAAGATTGAATCAAATAACGAACATTTTTATTGGATCTACCTAAGAATAAAACGCTATGATGAGTTTCTTCTCTTTGGGCCTATAGGACATTATAATGTATTTTCATGAAAAGAAACAAGCATACAATTTTATACTGAGATTTTGTGGTGATATTTAATACGCTCCGTACAAGTTAATCTTCTATGGAGTGTGATGTATGAGTTCAACGCCTACATTCGTCTCTTGTCAGTCGGGAGGCGTCTCGAATTAATTTGGCCTAGTTTTACTTATGAGTCAAATAATATTTGGTGGCATGCGTCATACACTATCATTAATCAAATATATTCCAGTGTTCCAAGTTATACATCACTACTAACCTATTACTTATAATATCGTATAGTTAAACAATGATTTTGGTTGTATGTGTTTGCTACTTTACTTAACTACGCGTTCAAACCCGTCTCTATCTAGCGTACCTAATGACCAAATCGTAATAATTTATAGCATAAAACAAACTCAATTCACAAATACTATTTGTACTTTTTAGAGAGTTGGTTTATTTTGGGATATTATTTTCATATTTTAATTAATCTGTATGCTGGACAAAATATGTTCAAACGAATCCGATTTATTAATTGGTAGATATCTACATCTGTTGATAAATAGTTAATGCTAATTTATCAAACTAACGACTTGACTATTGGAGAATCAAGTACTTAGAATGATTAGATTTAGGTGTATGACGATCTGTGGTTATGAGTTGATTTAGTTTGTAAATTTGATTTAGCTTACTTAATTATAACAAGATAAAGCCACAAATACTTTACGCCAGCAGTGTCTCTGTAACGTTGTACTCTTAAGTTTAATTCTAACCCATCTCATCATTCATTTCATCAGTTGCTAATCTATTTATATCAAACTCATGAAATCTAGTAACAACTGATGAAACATACATAAAATCACGCCTTTTCATAGAGGGCTAGGCAGAGATCACTTCCTGCCATGTGCTACGGTCCTGGCACGCCATTTTCCTTTCATCATCCATCAACCTCTTCATGTATGCTCGTCTCAACTCAACTGATGAAACACCTTAATAAATAGTAAACTTGTACTTAGGGTGTAACGTACCCCTCGTGCCACGGCATCTGGCGCATGTGGGCGCCGCCGCTGGAGCGCTCGCGCTTGGCCACGCTGGCCTTCTGCGGCACGTACGCCGGCATCGTCATCGGGATGCCGCTCTCCGGCCTCCTCACTGACTACATCTCCTGGGAAGCGCCGTTCTACTTCTACGGAGTTGGTGGCATGATCTGGTACGGATTTAATGTAGAGTTGGTGCTTAGTGATGGTAGATAGATGATTTGTTCGTAATTGGATAGAAGGTTCTGAAAGAATGACAAACATCTGACTGGGACTGAGGAAAGCTCTGCCCAACCATTCAATACAGCTAAATGCAGCTGGTAGAATGTTAAAAAAGTGAGGCAAAAGATATTTGACTGGTTTGTTGACTAGGACTGGGTAGGTCAGTTAAGTGTCCATTCATCTGCATCACACATATCGTAGACATGGGAATTTATACAAAAGTCCACTTCCTATTATGCGGATTGTAGAAAGCACACATATTCTCGATTCCTCCACATAAAAAAAATACTACAACCCGTTTGATGGCATGTGTCCGATCCGCCCGATATAGACCGGTGGGCGCCCAGTTGAGAAAATCATCGTCAAACTCGAGTATTATTAATTGAGTCAATATAATTGAAGTAGTCTTTATTGTGACCTTATTCGTCCAGGTACGTGATGTGGCTGTGGCTAGTATTCGAGAGGCCCAGCAAACACCCGCACATCTCCGGCAAGGAGCTGACGTATATAGAGGAGTCTCTCGGCACGGCCACGCAGGCCGCCATGCCCGGCTTCTGGGCCACGCCATGGAAGGAGTTCGCTACCTCACCACCCGTTAGTACACTGTACTCTTATGCATCCTAGGAACGGTTGGCCATGATAGTGATCTGTGAGCCTAAGATTGAAAATCATTTGCGCGTTCCCGACGATTTTTGTGGGACATACTTTCTGATAGCGGTACCTTTACAAGACCGGCAAGTCAACCGATGTTGACGCTTTTTTACTTATACATGAAAAGAGTCAAAATTGATAGACCACTTTCCTGGCCTGTACCTAATACTAATGATGATTGCTAGTGCTAATGATGATTAGACTAATAAGATAAAGTGAATGCTGCAATATTTCTTCAGATTAAGTAATGGTTAGGGAAACTACTAAGATCAATTTCGTTTTCAGGTTTACGCTATTATTGTCGCCAATTTCTGCAGGACATGGAACTTTTGTTTGCTTGTCATATTCCAATCTGCATATTTCAACACCAGGTTCAACATGCAGATTACTGAGGTAATTGAATTTATAAAAAATATTAATTCTTTCCTTGATTGCCATATTTTATTTATAAGCAGTTATGTAATTTACCAATCTGGAATTTACATGATTGTACAATATTTTAGTCTGGCTTCGTGGGCGCGATACCCCATCTAATCATGACATCTCTGGTGCCCATCGGAGGCATGCTGGCTGATTACCTCCGAAAGAACAACATAATGACTACCACCAACGTAAGGAAGCTCTTCAACTGTGGAGGATTCGGCATGGAAGCGTTCTTCTTTGTGCTCGTGGCGTATGCCAATAACAAAGTAAGTAGTAAATACATATTGTTTAAATAGTTACTCAATAGTATTGTAGTATCGCTATCGCTACAAATATAGACCTGTGTGAAACATTAACAATCAAAGAAAAAGACAGTCGAGGATACGGCATCAAAAGAAATTTACGCTTCAATGAAACAGAAAAGGTTTTACCTGCCTTTGATGCGCAGAATGTAGTTTTACATTACAATATTTCTTTCTACAGTACATAGCGACAATAGAACTGACCTTGGGAGTAGCATTCAGTGGTTTCGCGATATCTGGCTACAACGTTAACCACCTCGACATCGCCCCTCGGTACGCCTCCATCCTCATGGGCTTGTCCAACGGCATCGGCACCATCGCTGGCTTCCTCGTGCCCATCGTTATTGACTACATAACCCAAGATAAGGTATGGAAATTGCTGTTAAATTGTATGTAGTTAACATATGTATCCTCCAGGTTGTGAACTTATTGACCAAGGACGCCTCTTTAAGGAAGATAAGTAGGTAACAATCGCTCAACAATCGCCATGTCATAAATGTGATAATAAAGCTTATATTCTCATCCGGGGAATACCAGCTTCAGACAGCCTTCAAGACCTATTCCTAGCAGTACCCGAAGCCTTATTAGCATATAGCCATTTCTTATTACATCGCCGACCGTACGGGATAGTGACGATCAGTATTCCCAGTTCGTAACAACACAGACTTAAGAACTAAATAAATCCAGTGCTAATAAATGGATGTACCCCTCCGAAAGCACCCGTGCGCGATGGCGCGGCGCTCGATCGCGGCGATAATAAAGTGCTCAACGCTGTGCCGCCCCGCCGCGCGCCCACAAAGACCCATTTCATATTCCACCCGCGATTCTCAGAGCGCGATTTCTTTTTTAAATTAGCCACGGCCGAGTGTCCTTTTTGTTTCGCGGCCCGACGAAGGAAAGCGATACCTTGTTTGGGGGAAGGAGCGTTTGTCAATAAGAACGGAACTGTAATTGTAATGCTATTTTGAGGAGTGGAAAACGACGTAACAAAATAAAAAGTATTATGCTGCTAAAAGAGAGACTTCAAAAATTTCTTGGGTGGAGGACAGTTACAATTTTATTATTCCCTATAAAATCTTATGAAGTTGGTTACAAATAAAAAGTTGTCAGGTACTTTACGTTGTAGAAAATACTTTTTAAACTAGGAACACCATTAAGGATAATTTTCCCTTTTAGAACATCCACGAAAAAGCAATAACGGAATGGCGAGCGGTATTCCTAATGGGGGCAACGGTGCATTTCATCGGCATAACAATATACGGGATATTTGCCTCGGGCGAGCTGCAACCGTGGGCCGAGCCCACCCAGCCCTACCAGACGCCTGTCAAGTCACTGGATCATGAGACGACGTTTGTAAGTTGGGACTTCGATTGTTATGATAACGTTACTTAGAAAATATAGGCGATTGGTTTCTATACGAAATGATTAGGAGGAATTTAAAAATGATTGGGCTGTTTTAGTGGACCTAGTAAATGTGAGTTTCTTAGAACGTAGGTATTTGTTAGGTATTTATAGCAACTTTAATAATGAGCCAGACAGTTAGTGGTTAAAGATTATGTAAAAGTTTAAGTTATAAATACGTGTACAAAATGCCTTTGAAAGCAGTGGGACAGAATAGGGTACAAAATAAATTTGTGGATTCCCACTATTTTGTCCCTTTGACTATCATAACTTGGAACTTTAGTATTTCATACGTAGTCTAGCAGCACAAGAGCTAGATGCCTATACCTGGCTGTATGTTGTCTGAATAATTTATTTGTCACAGCAAAACCATTGAATTATTACTAAATTGACGATTTCCAAGTGTATGTAAATTGGTCATTTACAAGGAATTTTCATTTTGATATTATTTTCTAACTACTAAACAAAACCCTTTCCCACCAGACGGAACAGCCTTCAGCCCCGCTCAAGGGGTCTGAAGGCCCGGCGTACGGGGCGATCGCGCCGCCGCGCCCGCCCGCGCCCGCCGCGGCTCCGGCGCAGCACGTGCCAAACAACCCGTTTGTGTCCGGGGCTTTCTACCAGGCCGAGCCTGTTCAGCCGCCCGCGCAGCCCTATCAAGACCCCACCGAGGACGGCACTTATTAGACCTTTAAGGTAACTAGTTGGTATAAGAAATAAAACTCTTTTTTTATTTTTATTTATTTGAATGGGTCAGTGGAACAGTGGTTAGTGACCCAAGTACACTACCTACGGTTCCAAGAGTCGTGGCTTCTATTCCCACTCGGGACAAATATTTGTGTGACAGAACATCGGTGTTTGTTCCGTGTCTGGGTGTGTTATTAAATATATTTCAGTATATTTGTGTATCCAATGTCGTTTCTGATTTTCGTAACACAAATGCTCAAGCTACTTACCACGGGATCAGATCGATGAAATGTGATGTTGTGAAATATTTATTTACTAGCGGCCGCCCGCGACTTTGCCCGCGTATTAATGGGTTTTAGTAGCAATGATGTATTAAAATAGCCTACATGCCTTGTGAAATTTGTTATTTATTACTGAAAGTTCCGTCAACGTACTACGTGTGAAAGTCAAGACTAAGTAGTAAACGTCTAAAATCCGACAAAGTGCGAGTCTCACTCGCGTACTAAGGGTTGCGTATAAAGTGTAAATCATGTTTTGCGTGGGATCCTCATTGAATAATTGTTTTCTTTTGTTTTTAATATTAATTAAATACATCATACATCATGTACAAATAAATTCCTCATTTGTGAAAATATCAACTGTCTAACTATCGCAGCTCTTGAAATACAACTTCGTGACGGACGGACGAGATGGGCAGCGAAATCTTAATAATAGGATCAAAAACGGGACCCTTTTGGTACGGAACCCAAAAAGTAACTGACATGAATACTAATCGTAAATAAACTATCGTATGTCTACTAACCATCATCGTGCAGTTGTAATATATTTTTAAATGTTTTCGTTACAGGTAACTTAAGCATTCCTGGTGACGGTTTGTGGTTCGTTCCCTTATATTTTTATAGATAGGTAGAAAAAAATACATTTATAACTGTTTTGATCCCATAGCTTGTACGAAGTATCATGTTATTTATAGCGACTATTGACGAGGTGTCATAGAGTACCTGCTCTTACATATTTTTATGACTATGTACCTGTTAAAGTTGATTATCCTCCTATCATTATGTTAAATAGGTTATTGCATCTTGCTCAAACATTTTATCTTCTACGAAAATGATTGTTGATTATTAAATTTTGGTCTGGGTTTGTCTATGATATTTGTACAGTTGTAAATATGTTATATCTGCATATCAAATTATCAACGCTTTAAGTGTCAGTTACTAAGTTGAGTAGTATTTGATGTATTTCTTGAGATCAAAACTCGAGTTTAGTACAACGCATACATAACTACGCCAGTATTTGAGTAGGTATATATTATTTTATATTTTACTAGCTGTGCCCGCGACTTCGTTCGCGTGTCCTACAGGATTTAACATACAGAAGTTGTTTCCCAATAACGCCCGTTCCCCTGGGAATGTTGTAATATCGCGTTGCAAGTAAGCTTTACGTCCATTGAGGTACCTGCATGCCAAATCTCAATCATCTATCTTACGCGGTTTAGATTTTTTTGATACAAAAGATTTTTTTTTTTCTGTTACCCCCGTTCCCGTGGGAATTTTACAATATCCTGTTCGACTAAGCTTTAAATTTATTAAAGTATCTGCATGCCAAATTTCAAGCGTCTAATACAAAAGGATTTTCCCGTTAATTCCTGTTCCCGTGGGAATTTCGGGAAATCCTTTTTTAACGAATGCCTATGTCATAACATCTACCTGCATGCCAAATTTCATCTGGATCTGTCCAATAGTTTGGGCTGTGACGACTTCGTCCGCGTAGAGACGTTTAACGGGTAAAACATTACTTCCTTATAGCGCAGTCGGTTAAAAAGTAGCCTATAACCTTTTCTAGCCTCTGGACTATATCTGTACCAAATTTCATTTAAATCGGTCCAGTACTCTATGCGTGAAAGCGTAACAGACAGACAGACAGACAGACAGACAGACAGAGTTACTTTCGGATTTATAATATTAGTAAGGATTATTTGATGTTTTATCATAATTCATAAAGAAATCTATCCAGACCTTAGACAAGTTACGAATATTGTTTGTTAGCTTACATTTTGTTACGTTTCATTTTGCGAGGACCTGACTACTCGTACGTCTTCATATCCATCACTACGTTTCATGAAATTGTTGTAAAATGTTTATAAATATTTAAGTAATTGTTCAAAATTCCGTATTGTACCCATTTGGAAAATATAAATGTACTTATATCTACTATAGGCGTAGACAACAACAAATGTTAACTATGTAGGGGAGTAATGTAATCATTCAAAGTAATTATATGTATTTTCTCTAATGTTCATTAAGGTGAAATAAAACTAATTTAACGGATTAATCTCGCGTGTATTGTTATTCTAAAAATATTATTTAGAGACCCGATGTCTAGTAGTGTTCGCGTAAATAATAGACAATACTATGTTCATTGTGGTATTGTTATCTATTTGAATTTATTAAACTAATTAAACTATTTCTTAAATTGTTGTTTAGGTAAACTGATAGTTGTTTTCAAGAAATAATTTCATTACCGATAGTTAATAAAGACTTTAATTTACACACACATTTCCCTCTCTATTGTTATACTTTGTAAATAGCATTAAATATAACATTAAATATCTAAGGTTGAAATACATACCTTGTAAAACTATTTATATATATATTTCAATATTAATCAATGAATTCAAATGTGATTTTCTTTAAAGCTGTAACGAGATATAAAATAAATCTATTATAATAATATATAATGATTAAATTATAATATGTAATACTAGGCGTATTTATCGAATATGTTCAGCAAACTTTAAATTTGCCTACATTTTTAATAAATATCATATTTTATATTTAATTATGAAATGAAATAGACTTATTTTACAGTGAGGTAGGAGTACAGTGGTTTGTATATGTAGTATATGTATTACATTATTTTAGAAACTTTTTAGTTATTCAATTTATTCTAAGATGATTAATAGTTTACTAATGGGTTTGAACACTAATAGTTTGTAAAATAAAATGTTACCCACAAACTGTTGTGATAATAAAATTATAGTCATTATGTAAATAAACATTCTCCGCCATGCATGCATCAAGCTTATGTAGAATCTTAGGCTGTTCTGTATATTAATATATGAATTGTTAAATACTATGTTTTATGTAACAATTAAATATTGCATGAAGTAAATATTGAGCGCTTATTTACCCTTTGCACGAATCCCAGGAGCACCTTTTATTTAATCCTTTTGAAATTTTGTAGCAATATTTAGTGCACTATAGCAGATAAGTCACCTTCATGTATCAGTAGGTAGTAGTAGTAGTATGTAGTTTATATATTAATTCTAGACACAACATGTACACTTTCATGTCCTGTAACTCTGAGAAAATTCCCAATTAAAGTCTAACAAACGCAACAGCTAATATTAATATTAGTACCTATATTTTTAGTTTAACGAAACTGAATGAATTCTATCCATAACGATTCATAGAACTCATAAGATAAAAACGTTTTTAGTTATTTTAAATGAGTCAAAGTACATTAATGTTTCGAAATCAATATGATTAGTCTGGCAATGTGATGTAAAACCTTATTGAGTCCCTGATACTGTTTTGGACATTAACTGTTTTACTATATTTAAGAGAACATTGTCCTTTGTGATGAACCCGTATGTATTACACGGGTACAATAACAATAATTACTTCAGAGTTATGAGATGTCAAGATGCAGGTTGTGTGTTTACACCGTGAAATTTTAGTGGTTGTTTTCCCGCAGTAAAATGATTCTATCTTATTAGTACAAAAGATGTGTGCAGTTCTTTTTTGGTAAAATCAATAAATGCCCGTTTTACGAAAGGTTTAACTGTAACTCGAAAGCACGTTCGTACCGCTTTATGACTTAGGGTGTAGAGCTTCTTTAGCTTTAAGCATCGATTTCATGCGGCAAGCAGTACCTGAATACGTCACATCTTCAAAAACAACGATAGCTTCTTTCGTTTTCGAGTTGAAAAATTATTATTCTGAAAAATCGAAAAAAAAATTGATTTTCGAGGAATAATTTGCATGATTCGATAGTATTACTAAAGGCAAATCGTTCTGCCACGGGAAAACAACCACTAAAATTTCACGGTGTACATATGTATATTCACGAAATAAAATCAATGCACTTTTCTGAGCTAGGGCACGATGCACAAGGTAGTCCAATCATTAGCTTAAATGCAAATAATTGTAGGCTGACGAATTGACAATAAGGATAATGTCTCAATATTTAGAACAATTTTCAAATTTTATGTGGTCTCATTTAGGACTATCTGGACAATAATGGATTTGAGACCAATTTAAATGCGAACACTTGTTACACTGTGCACTAGGTCGTTAGCATTCGTGATATATTATTATGACTAAGTATATATTTTTAATTATATTGAGTACCAAGTTATATATTACGAACCTTATCTCAGGAAAATGAAATCTGATTATTTTTTTATGGACAATAAAAGGATTTGGAATCTAAATGACAATAATAATTTAGACTGATAATTCACAGACTTTTCATAATTTAAATTCAAAAAACAAATATGAACGTTTGATTTTATGAATCGAACAACTAAAATATGTGCACGCTGTTCGCCAATTTGAAGATGTAATGTTATATTATTAGACATAAAATTTGTATTGAAAAAAAATGATACTTTGTATCGGACATTCTCGAATATAAAATTATTAATTCTAAAGTATACGATCCGTCGTATTTTTTTCAGAGGAAAATACATAAATATTATGTAAACCATGACGCAACAGATATTCTCTTACCTCGTAAGGAATATAGAACTTCTACACAATAATATAACAGGGATCAAAGTTCTTTTCACAAAAATTTTTCTCACCAAAATCATTAGGAAACCTGAAAAAAGGAGGACAACAGTCTACTATTAGATGTGCGATAAAAATGGAGAATTTAGTAGATTGTTACTATGGCGCCACAACATGTATGAATTGAAGTGTAGAGTAAGGAATTGACAGCCAGTAAGTGCATCTGATTCTTAGATATTAACTAGAGTACCGTAATGATACTCAATTAGGAATAAGAAATGTACATTTGCGAAACAAATACACGACAATAAAACGGTAGCTTAGTTATAAGGATGACGTGATATGTCTCAAATAGCGATAAAACCAATAATAAATAAAGATTTAATAAAGATAAGAGAATGAGGTGTTGGACATGAGTGGGAATTATCATAATGGGAATTCAGTTGGAGTTCAAGATTCTTAATGTTTTATAAAATCTTTGTCAATCTTACCAAAGTTATATCCTGATATACGGCCAGCTTAATTTGGTTTAAATAAAAAATCGAAACTATACAAATTTTTATTCTTTGCGTTTTGGGTTCTCTTATATAATAATTATTAAATTTCGTTGACCAATTTATCTTTTAAAATATGTATTTAATATTTAACTCCACATTTTAATTATGTTATGTTACGTGAAAAAATTTATTAACTTAATTTTTATTTTATAAAAATGTTGGTGACGTCCTTTACATCAGGGATCATTTCACTAAAACATTTCTTGAAATTGTTAGAATTTTAGGTAAATTAGAATAAAACTAAACATTATTTTATACGAGTCTCTACACCGTCAATTCTGTGCTGTAAAATATGTTGAATAACGTTGAAGAATATTACTTGAATGTGTAGTTATTGGCTAATAATAATGAATAAGAAACAACCTAAAATTGTTTCTACATGATCCAAACTGTCTTTTCTTTTAATATTTTGCGAAAGTTATTCTTACTGATGGACGCACCAAAATATCAATGTCAATCGTAAAAGGTTAAAACTATGGTTTGACCAATAGTTTTTGGATGAGAATATTTGAATTAGTAATTTTTTGGAACTTTGTAGAGATAGAAAGATATCAAAATATATTATTATGAAAAATTTACGTTCGGGTAACACCCATCTTACGTAATTGTTGTTCTATAAATAATATATGGCCGGGATTTGTGCATGTACCTAAGGAATGCAAATATATAGATATAATTGAAATAATTATGTTAGAAATAGCGAATAGTGCAATTATGGAGGAACCAAATCATTTGGGAAACTTAACCAACCAGTGTTTAATTTGTTCCGTTCAAACACTTTTTCGAGTTTTTTGAAATATTTTAACAATCGTATACATTAAAGGTATGAAATAGAGGACGTATTAATTTTACATTTGTGGTCAATAGTAGCCGTTGATAAATATGTAATTTTGATATTGAATTGACTTCAAAATTCAAAACATCTACATTATTATAGAAGACATCTACCGTCACTACTTATACCTATAACTTGGGCTGCTTGTATATGTCCGTAAGACTTGACTATGACCTAAAATCACCTCAAAAGCTTGTATTATATTTTTCTAGTCTAAGGCCTACA
The DNA here is from genome assembly GCA_039566165.1 of Maruca vitrata. Taxonomy (NCBI): domain Eukaryota; kingdom Metazoa; phylum Arthropoda; class Insecta; order Lepidoptera; family Crambidae; genus Maruca; species Maruca vitrata. Next base: position 9,981,708 of record CM076914.1, on the reverse strand, counting down.
TTTTTAAATCTCAAAGAAATGCACATAAAATATTTAATATCAACCATTTAAATCTTACCATGTTTCCTGTTGTGACACACCGAAGTATTATTCATTTAAATGGTAAATGTTCAATGATAATTTTCACGATGTCCAAGGTACTGACGGAAAGGTTTACCTTCCCGACCACTCGTTGATATGCACTGCTTGATATTTTAAGTAGATTAAGATAGTATCATCATTTGTTTTATTTTTATGATAGTCTCGTACCTTTAAAACAGAAGTGGCATTATCTAATACACATGATTACACCAAAAAGAAGTTTCTAATAAGATTTGTACTTTTTCGGGTTTTTTTTATTAAAGTATACTAATTGCGGATTTTGTGTCGTGAATTTTATTATGCAGTCTAAGGAAACGTTATTTATCCCATTAAAATACCTCGAGGCAATACAGAAATAAATGGAGGTAATTAAAATAAATTCAAGACTTCCTACGTATAAATTACGAATAGAAATTGAGTTTGCGACTTTTGTTTAAAGGTGCGATAAAGAAAACAACAGAACAAGTTTGTACAATGTGTTCACATATTATTTTTTTAGCAAAAATCTAAGTTGCCATCTCTCTTCTTTGTAGGCTTCATTTGACACGTTACTCTTAGCATCGGCAAATAAATAATCGGTGATTTGACTGTTTTTAAAAATAACAACTGAACGCAAATTGAACGCAGTGACCATGCACTCCTCACCAAACTTGAAATTCCAACACGGCAACCTATGTCCGACCCGTATCTGAACACGGAAGTCGCAAAATAGTGATGTATTGATGACCCAGCATCGTGAAAACTCACATAAATGTGCGATTCTACTGATAGCAGTCTCTAAAACCGCTACCGATACCGCGTGAAAGCAAAATCAGAATTAGTTTAAAGGCGATATGTAGCAACGATACATTTGCAAAATTGCCGATCGCCGATGTTAAACGCAATGTGTATATTGTGGCCCTAAAAAATTGCGATAAATTGTGAAAGTATTTTTTAATTTTGACATATAAACTTTAATAAATGTTATGTTACTTATTTATTGATATCATTACCGTACTAATGTTTACTCATGTTTTATTTAATGTATTATTCTTTGCTATTTTTGTATTTGTAGGATAAGATTAATAATATTTAATATTAACGGTATTTAAGATGTATAGATAGGGTGAAGATTACTCACTCTGTAAGGCTGTGCCGACAATAAAAGGGATTGGTGGATGTAGAGATAAATAAGATTTAATATTTAGCGTCAACAACGTTTGTTTAAGTGTTTTAATTTATGTACATACATTAAGATTTTCGGACTAGTTTTAATTTTTAAACCCTTACATCCTTCACAAGTCTAAAGCCTTGAAAATACTTTTCTATAATATCTCTCACAACTCGGTAAATCCGTGAATCACTTAACAGATAAAAGATATTAAACCTTATAGTGACAGAATAAGCGGGATCGGTCGTAATCCACTCCAATATTTTGGTATATTAGTAGGTGTCCTCGTCATGTCATTCCAGCAATGTGACTTCAAAATTTACCCAATATACCCAACATTCACGAGAAAGGATTTAGTTTCACTTTTCTTGTAATATTTTTCCAAGATATTCTTTGATTTGATTAAAAAGAATTATTTTTAATAGTATGTATAACATATTTAGACGTGTATTTCTATCATTCTAGTTAATTGTTAATTTAAGGGAAGCTACGGTAGCATTGGTGTTCTCGATTTTTAAGGGTTCGCGTTTACAATCTGTGGGTTTTGATTTAAAGAATGATCATGCAATAACGGTAATGTAGTTGTGATAGGATATAGATTATAAGTATAAGATCAACTTCAAACAGCATAGCTGATTATTTCAGATAGATAAACGTGAAGCCTTACAAATTGAATTGAATTACTGATTGCACAACAGCACTGATTTGTCAATTACTGATTAGACTCATACTTAAGGATTTGCTTTGAAGTCCTGACTTTGTCACACCTGTAAATAATTTGGGTCGCCTATGACTGTTATCATTTTGTGAGATAGTTGTAAATACACTTAGACTTTCTTTTGATTTAAATTGTGACATATTTCATTTTGCAGCTTTTTTCACTTCTTAAATTACGGCTTAAGTTGCTCCTTATCATAAATAATCCTTATCGTTTCATAATAACGACTTGTAGGTTTAAATAATCATTGGTATATTAAGGTTCATAGTCGGTCATAAAAGTGTACATATATTTTTCAAATAAAATATAAAATCCAAAAAGAATATACATAGGTAACTTTAGCATTAAATCTGTACAAGTAAACTTATACAAAAGCATGTTTTAGTTTCGATCGGGCCTATCACTAAATAGTTGTACATAAAACTAAAAATGTATCATATTGTATTGGACTGGTGTTATTCAGGCAATAGTTCAGTTATAATATTTATAAGTATTTGAAATTAAAATATATCGATTATAATATATTTGCAATTCAGTAGCAGGAAGGTGTTTTTTGAGAGAGTTATATTTTGTAATCTAAATACATAGACAATAGTCAAATGATGATTTTAGTTGTCAAGTATAATAAATTTGAAATTACTGATCGAAAGCATTAGATCAAAATTCTTTGACCGTTTAAATAAAATGTAATTTTTAAAATTAATATAGTCATAAAGAATGTTGCTGAACTATAAGATAGCCAATGTTTACTTTGACACCTGACTGATGCTTTATTGTTTTATAAATATTTCTTTTGAATAACGCCAACAATTGAGTTGATTGTTAGATAATTATCTAACATTATAATGAATTCCACCGCTGAAAATTGTATATGTTTCTGTGATCTCATAACATGTTTGAATTGTTTCTATTATTATTATATGCATAACGGTATATATTGAGAGGGAAATGTGTTTTTTTGTTTTGATTACGCACTGTCATATTGGAACAACGAGTCAATCTGTAAATACGAGTAGGTAGTTAGCGCAAAAGAACATTGTGAGTATTGAAAAACAATGCAACAAGAAGGTAAAAATACACCGAAACGGCAATATTAAAACAAACGAAGTCCAGTTGTATTTTTTATTATTTAAAAAAAAACATTTTAATAAAATTATTTCCTCAACACAAACATGGTATGTGTAATAATCATATAATAAATAGATGTATCCTATCATATTTATTTATAAATTTTATTGTTCTAAGTAAAACAATTTATTAGAAAAATGTATTGTCAGTTTTTATTTATATTTTATGAATGTACACTGATTATTTTTTAGCTGTCAAAATTGTAATGTAACATTCGTTTTGTAATGGTGACATTATCTTCCCTAATATATGTATGTTTGAACTTTATCAAGCTGTTTTATTTTCAGTACCTAATTATCTCTTGTACTAAGATTTATTTCACAAAAATAATGAACATTCCGAATTAACTACCAATTTAAAATCCTTAATTAACATAGCATCTTTTACCCAAAATAATTATATCACAAAAACTTACATATAAAATAAATTAATGAAAATTGGTAAATGAACTTATATTGAGTATTATTAAATTTAATTTTCGAACGGTAAACTCGATGGGTAAGATCTACAAGTTGTGCAGTACCCAGAAGGTTTCATTAATGCAATAAATTTGACTTCCAGTTTAAACTTATCCTTAATACTAGTAAATATCAATATTTAGGATCATAGTTCGGTTTAAATATTATTATACATTTCCCAAAATCTTATTACAACAGAATGGATTGGTAATTTAAAATAGACTTCTTTTACACGAGGGCTTATATTGATTTGCACTCGTTATGACAAATTTAATATTAACAAAATAAACTCGGAACATTTTACATAAGAATAGATTTAGCAAAGTCCTATGTACATTGATCGCTAAATTAATTTCCGATACCTTTTAACTTAACATGACTCGTAGTTTTTATAACAATTATAATTAATATAGAAATCATACCTAAATTATGTGATTTTAAGAATCATCCATGACATGCAATGGTAACTAACATTCGATTATTTTATGATTAACTATTTTACATTTTTGGCATTTTTACGAAATAAGATATTAAATGGTAAACAATATGAATAGTATGTTGGTGTGTAGCTAAAAGGAAATAAACCGATTTATGTATCACTAGCTCTGCCAGCAACTTATCTTCGGTATAAGAGTATTCGTCTACTTCCTAACTACTAACGAGTTAGGAAGTTGGCGGTTGAACGCCCGTGCCTCGGAAAGCACGTTAAGCCGGTGGTCCTGCGCCCGATCTCTCATCGGTCATGTCGGATTGCCGTCTCACCGAATTATGAGAGTAAGGGAATAGAGAGTGCACGTGTGTTTGCGCGTACACTTGTGCACTATAATATGTCCTGCGCACTTGGCTGATCTCAATTGAGATCGGCCGCCATGGCTGAAATCAGTCAGACGCCTTATTCGTCTACGAATGCCCAGCAAGATCAATGAAAATAATCATCTTTAAATTAGCATAAATTTTTCATTTATGAACCGATTGATGTGCACCAAATACTTAATTTAAAGTGGAGCTTACCACAATATTCTTATTACTGAAAACCACACCTAGATCGGATAAGCCATTTCTGAGATTAGCGTGCATAAACGCACAGATAAACAGACAAGCCGTGTGCTTGTTTGTTCCAAACCTCATAGTTGTTACTTGTTAATAACGTAGTTGTATAGGTACTTGTGCGTTGAAAAAGGTATCCTGTAATATTTTCGATAATACACCGTGAAATTTTAGTGGTTGTTTTCCCGCAGTAAAATGATTCTATCTTAGGAGTACAATAGATTTGTGCAGTTCTTTTTTGTTAAAATCAATAAATGCCGGTTTTACGAAAGGTTTAACCGAAACTCGAAAGCACGTTTAAGCATCGATTTCATGCGGCAAGCAGTACCTGATTACGTTACATCTTATAAGAGAGCGATAGCTTCTGTCGTTTTCGAGTTGGAAAATTATTATTTTGAAAATTTGAAAAAAAATATTTTTTTTTCGAGGAATTATTTGCATGATTCGATAGTATTACTAAAGGCAAACCGTTCTGCCACGGGAAAACAACCACTAAAATTTCACGGTGTATATATCATCCATGTACAGACAGTGATCAGTTACATTTTGATTTTACGTCTAGATTTCCAACTGCGGTTACTTTGGTTTCCTGAATTATTGAGTACCTAATAAATATAACTAATTAACCGCATCTTACAACGCAGTCCCCCATCAGCTGTAGGGAGAGATGGATCGCAGCCGTCGGGATTTTCCTGGGAATCCTCTTGCATAAGGAGGTTTGGCATTCGTCGTTACGTAGTAAACACCACGTGCTCTGAAAAATAATTAATGAACTAGATCAATAAAAAAAAGGACTAGCGCACAGACACGCACTAGAAATAATACTTATTTATTTTTATTTCAATGAATTAATCACAGTCGAGTTGATGTAAGATTGCTTACAATTCACATCAGACACACATTATTTTACAGGTCAAATACTGGGCTGAAATTGATTTAGCTAACATATTTTAAATGAATACAAGAAAATAAATAGCTCAACAGAATTTAGGGAGTCAAAATAGTAAAAAAGATCCAGGGAATTTTAGCCTTTAAGAGTCCAGCATAACAATAGCGTTCCACGGCGCTGTGGTATGCAGGATACCACATGACATTTTTCCCGAGAAAGATTATAAAGTTGGCCTCTTGAATAGCGGTTCCTACTTACTTTTTCGTGACGTGTTCTCCCATCAGAACATACTCCGTGTCCTTAGGCTCGCACCAGCCTATCAAATATGAGAACAAGCTTGGACATGGTCCGGCCCAGAAGCCCTCTCTGCTGTTGATTGATTCTATGAAGTATGGCGTCACTTTGGTATGGTCACACGATAGTGTTTCTGAAATTAAAAAAAAGTATTTGCTATTAATTTACTTAAAGTCAGTTATTAGGTACTTTGTCTTTTCTGTTAAGGCTTTACTTGGTTCTTGTAATACTTAGGCAGGTATAGGTATATAATATGCCTACTTAGATAGAGTACAGATGTATTATGTTTAAATAACAAATGACGGCTTGACATACTTAATACTTATCAAATATCTAACTAAAATTCCAAAATTCAACCATGTCAAGGAGCCCCGATACAATTTAGAGAGCCATCTACCTAGTTTTGCAGAAACTTACTTCTAAATCGTGTGCTTTGTTCAACCTTCTTGTCGAATGAGGGTGAATGTTCAAAGTATTCCACAAATAAATTAGATGGCGTAGTTTATATTTTTATAAGGTTTTATTAATGAAGTTTTGTTAATGAGGAAATACGCAAATATACCTGAAAATTATTAAAACACATACATACGGGACTAATATTTTTGTACTAAGTGGGAATCCAACGCTCGATTTCTCAAGTAAGAGACAAGGGCACTATGTCAACTAAATGCGTCAAAGCTAGCTTGTCTACGGATGCCTAAAAAAGATTCCGACGAATTGAAAATCTCTTCCATTTCGTAAAGCTGCTTCAAAAAATGTTCTAACACATTACTTACGGAATATAGTATCATGGGCACATCCTGGCTGGCTGGAGCCTCCGTTGACGTAGAAGTCGGCGTGGCCGTTGGGCCCCCACTGCCCGAGGATGCCCGCGCCCGTGTGGAGGATGTCCACGAACAGTGCGTCCGTGTAGTCCAGATCCCTGGAGCGATTGTTGCCCATGTAGAACAGTATCGTAGGGTCCAGACCTGGAATGTGAACACAAATTGTGAATTTACCTTTTTCTAAATAATATTTTGTATTTTGTGGTCATCATTTTGTATTTTAGCGACCTTCGATTACTTTTGTTTCGATTTAGGTACCAATGATTGATGTAGTACAATTAATATAAGAATAAAAGTACCTATTTAGCAGCTGCAGACACACACAAAAAAAATTAAACCGTCGCCGCGGGATCCATCCCAGTTTGTATGATACTGTACTTCCGCGTATCAGTTTTAAATCAGTTTAGCACCACAAACTATCACCTCACTTCATGCCCCGCGTGTCCCGACTCCTGCACGCAAACTGAGCTGATGGGCGCTTCAACAAGCGCGGTCCGGGTGGCAGAATTCTGGGCCGAACTTATTTAAAGTTTTGCCATCGACATAAAAGAAAAAGATTACACATCAACGAAAAATCATGTAGTTACCAGTGATCCTGCCCAGCTTCCCGTCGGTGATGTAGTTGGCGACCAGGCCGAGGATGTGGGCGCCCACGGAGTAGCCGATGGTGTGCACGTGCTCCGGTGCAACCGGCTTAACGGGGTGGAAGTGCAGGTAGTCCACTAGTTGTGCGATGCACAGGCCCGCGAAGCGTGGCGCCCACTCTACCTGGAATGGGTCCACGTTAAAATTTAAAAAAAAGTTTTTTCATTAAGTGGCAAGCAGCTTCCAGCACCACCGAGCATTTGGGGCTTTTGGTTAGAAGTTGAAGTGGCAGTGGGCAGGGCATATGTGCAGGATGAAAGACGATAGATGGGCCAAAAACCTTACACAATGTGTACCGGAAGAGAAAAGCCCAAGAAAAGATGGAGTGATGAATTGGTCCAGCTATCAAGGAATTGGCAAGCCCAAGCCTTGAATAGAGAACTGTGGACAACTTTGGAGGAGACCTTTGCCCAGCAGTGGGATGAAACAGGACAATAATAGTTCATTAGGTATATTATAAATATGGCATAGTATCATAACAGTGAGTTTTCTGCCATTTCATTCTGTTTGCGAATGATACCCAGTGTCGGAGTCACGCAATTTAAAATAATATGTATGGATGTATGTGTATTGGAAAATTGGAAACAAACTATTAGTCGCTCATCGTGAGCCTAGTGTAGATGAGCCCTCATCTTCCTCTAGTAAGTACAATAAAGCACCTGTGTCATCTGTTTGGTGACGCACATGGGCTGGTGGTGATGAAAGTGCAATATTTGATCTGTCCGATTATACGTATACTTAGATACAGAAGCATTGTTAGTATCTTATTCGAAGTTAGAGCTACAATGTGCGTCTTAAAGTTTATACTAATGAGAACTCTAACTAACACTTTAGGTACCAACATATCCAAAAGTTACGTTATTATAATTAAAAGTTGTCAAGACTAAGAAGGCCATTGTAATAAAAAAAATACTGAAACCTTAACTTGACCTAAAGACTTTTTGACTTCTACTATAACATTAATTTGGTTATTTCAAATTACATAATGTTATGGATGCTACTGAGGTAATGATGGCCTTGTATAGCTCATTCAAACAATTTAAGTTCCATAGCTCTTATAATTGGCACAGAAACCATGATTTTTGATGTAAATTACCGTATAACTTTTGTGGACAACAATAGTTACGCAAGAGAAACAATTTAGCATATTAAGTTATAACATAAGTCACGTTTCGCTAACTCCCATAGAAATTCACAAAAGACTACACTGATTATGATTACGAATGCAATTTGACAGAATCATAAAGAGCAGTGAACCGTTTATATGACAAACTTTCACTGTTATTATCATAATGTTATTGGAAACCAGAAATCGTATTTTGGAGCGAATAAGACACGCGTTTCCAATTTTCTACCAATGCATGACATAATATTAATCATGCATGTTTGACCTCCGTGTCTTTATGGCCTCCTTGGTTTTTTTAATTTACTTTATCGACATGATAGGGTAACCCTATTTGCATTAAAAAAATATTGTGATTACATAACCACTATAAAAGTAATTAGATGCGCCTGTATATTTCTCCCTAAACATGGGTCTATTTGAGTGAAGGTTACTTGCTCATTATGTAATCTACCTACTTGTACCTAATGCACGTAAATAAGTAAGATAACTCTATAAGTTTTTTTCCAATAAGAAATTGAAATATTATCGGTATTTCACAAAATAATGGTATTTACCTGACTAAGGCACGGCTCTTTGACTAGAGTTCCATAATCAACTATGATGATATTGTAGTTTCCTTTGGTGAAGTAAGCTTTCCTCATGTCGGTGCTCGGAGACAGGTTCCTGCCGCCGCCGAAGCCGTGAACTACCACCTTGGTCGGGTGGAGGGGATTGAACTTGGAGTACGTTAAGGAGTCATTGTCTAAGGTGTTCAGGAGTTCGCCTTTTGCTTGCGTCGACCTGAAAATATAAAGAATCTTGAGTATGATCATCCGAAGGGTATACTATTCTCCATTGTACAGCTGATGTCAATTTTTTTTCCAAAAAAGCGTCGAAGGTCGAGTGGTTACGGTCGTTGCTTGCCATGCGAGAGGTTGCTAGTTCAAACCCCGAAACGTACCAATGTGTTTTTATGATTTGAATTTCATATGTACGATTATTCGACGCTTTAATGGGGAAGGAAAACATCGTGAGGAAACCTGCACACAGTTGCGTGTGTAGTCAACCAACCCGCAATAGGCCAACCTGGTTGACTAAGGCCTTACCGCCCTAGTTTAGGGTAGGCCTGTGCCCCAGCAGTGGGGACATATAGACTGATGACGTTTTTTTTTTCTGGGTCGTTTTCATACACGGTCATATCTTTTAATTTATTTACTTAAATGTAATTCAGATCCAGTTGTAAACAATTTCCATGCCAATATTTATCTATACACGTTAAGTAAATACAAAAATAATACATGCCAAACGCCAACGTATGTAGAGTCTTGCACTAGGAAATAGGTGGTTTTAATACATGTAAAATAATTATTATTATCTTCGCACAAGACGAAACGAGTCAATTGTAGGAATGATCCAGCAGGATCGGAATGTCAATTATTATAATAACGGTCTGTACTTGTGTGAGTTGGTACTCTTAAGTTATTTATTCCTCACCTCATATTTGGATCTCGCTACCGCTTACCATCGGGTGGAGTGAGGTCATCTTGTTGGCCTCTTTATAAAAAAAAAAAAAAAAAAATTTGCCTTGCAACACGTAATTCAGGACCGCCGAAAAAGGTCCTATCTGAAATACCTTGACTCGCTCGATGGAACCCACGACTCAAGGCGCGGTCGTGGGTTCCATTCCCACTGAGAACATTTAATATTTGTCTAGTGTACAGCGGTTTTGTTCCGAGTGTGTGTTGTTTTATATTTAAGTAATTTTGAGGGTATCACTGTTTACTTACTTCTGAATCTGAACAATGTATTAGATGTTGTGTAATAGGACTAAGTACTGTAGAGGTGATAAGAGCCATCCCGCAAGTCCGATAACAAGGTTACTCCAAGCCATCACCGTAGTCAGTTAGGAAAAAAGTATTAATTACCTCGTATAAAGGTAGAACTGCATTTTCGGATGAGGGCATCGGTACGGCGGCGGGATACACGACGTGGTGTTCAGGAGGTCTCTGACTGACTGCGGCTTCTTCTCCTTTCGAGGCTTTTCCTGGTTTTGTTGACTATTTGACTCTGAAAATAAAAATGTCAAGATGTTTATGCCGGGCCATATAAGTATCTATATACAAGTACTAAAATTCATTTATTTATTTTATAACTATTTGAATTTTAGTAGGTACTTGTAGTTATATTTCTGTATTTTGTGTCAATTAAAATTATTTTATTATCTTCAAATTCTTCACGAGACCCTTAACCCTAATTGGTAATTGGCATCAAAATTACGTGTTTCAAAATAACTGAACGTATCACCAATCAAAGTAGTAACACTGTAATATTCATAGCTGTCATTATAATGATGATAGTTATAATATTTTCATAATGGCCTACGGAATTTGTAATGAGCTAATTGGTATACGATTGTTGGCAGTTAACAGAGCGTGAGTGGAGCTCTATTCAGCCACTTTGTCTGAAACTACTGTGGGTTCTGCTGACCTTTCCCAATAACTTGTTTTCTGTAAGTACCATATACAAAGAAAGTATATATATCTTAAGCTCTAACTCACCATTACAGGCCCTTTATTTCTACTTAACTATTTTCTTCTCAACCTGAACGGTGGCCAATTATAGAACTTTTATTTATCCCATTGGGATTTATCCCATTTCCAATTAGTTTTATCTGAGGGTATTAATCTATAATAATGAGCGTCGATGGAGTGGTAAAGGCCGCCGGTTTCTTTTGTACCATCTCTACACACCGCCACATAACCCCAAACTAAGCAGAGATCTGTGGTCAGACCCTGGTATATATGTATATAATATATATTTATAATCATAAATACAATAAAAAGTGTACCTAAATGAACGCAACATATACTAAATCTGACATTGAACCTGCAACTATATATATAAAAATAATTAACAGTTCCTGCCATTATATCATAGTATCATGCTATCGTATAACTTTTAATTAGCAGTCTTGAGAACATTCAATCAAAGAGATTAAAATGATTTATGAATCTTTCGTCTACGCTATCATTAAGGTCATGGAACGACCGTCTGGCCATGCCTTTACATAAGTGTAGAATTCTTAAGGATTTAATTAATTAAAAGAAGACGCTAAAAGCCAGCTATAACTTGTAAATACTAATCCGACAAGCTTACAAAGTATAGACTTCCAGCAAGATTTTGTAACTCAACTGTAAATTAACTACAATGGGATTATTACCTTATTTACGAAACACGCCTTATTCTTTATAGAATCGAGATCTAAATGGAATGTAATGAAGCTTACAAAATGACTATTTTGTGTATAAAGTGACTACGATTACGATCATTATACGCCGTGGGACACAGCAACAAAAGCCTTCACAGTACGCGATGAGAAAGGAGAATCATTATCGTTCCCGGGATATTCGATTTCGTCATAGCAGCATGGGTAATGGGAACTCTATTAAATGTGCGATCTTTTGTACCCTGTGGCTAGCCTGGCGACACTTTTCAGTTCATACAAAAGTTATGTAACATACGCAATAAATAAATCAATACTCATAAAGTACATACTTAGATTTATAACACAAAATATCAAGACAAATCACAATGATTCAATGACAATTTCGTGACTCGAAAACTTTACAAAATGTCGACCTCGTGTGGGTTTCGTTAAGTAATTGATATTCGTATCAAACGCAGGCATTGCACGTGGCTTTAATTGCCCTTGTGTTTTATTTAACCGTTCCTTTCCGTAATTAAATAACTAACTACATATTTGCATAATTTACGAGTACGTATTTATACTGATTTTTTTTTTGCTAAGTTTTAAATAAGGAAATGTTTTTTTAATACTAATTTGACCAGGACAAAGTCTGGTCTACATTTTTGACACATTTAATATTATAAAAAACAATTATGTACGTCAAATTTGCGCATTTACCGACTGTATACCGTTACAATGGTGGTAATAGTATATTGGATTTGACTTTAACTATAGTGCACATTACGTCGAGTGTTGCGTAAAAACGTGTTCCCACAGTAACGTGACGCAAAACCACACAGTTTATTAAGTCTTTATTATGTATCGAACAAAACAGTGTGATTAACTAATAAAGCGTGGCTCTTTGAACCAACTCAAAGAATAGTCCAATACAGAAGGTTAACCTAGTTACTCAGTTTCTCAAGGTCAACCAAAGCTTACCTTTGGAATTATGAGTGGAGAAAACATTAGAACTGAATATGATAATCTTATCCTGAAATAAGTCTTTATGGGTCTTCACGCGATATTAGGAGTAGCAAAATTACATAGCTACTTACTGCTAAAGTAAAAAATTGATAATCTTATCGACTATTTTTGGTGACAGTTGCTCTATTATTATAGACGGAAACTCTCGTTACTATGGTTTATATTACTAGCTTTCCGCCCGCGACTTCGTCCGCGTGAAAACCCTATTCCCGCGGGAACTCCGGTATAAAAAGTAGCCTATGTGTTATTCTGGGTCTTCAACTACCTGTATACCAAATTTCATCGTTATCGGTTCAGATGTATTTGCTTGAAAGAGTGACAAATATCCATCTATACAAACTTTCACGTTTATAATATTAGTAGGATAGTAGGATATGATTATCCGAACATTTCACAGATAACATTACACGATTAATATGTGATAGCATTGGGTTCCATTGATACCTCTACCATTAAACCCGTACGGTAATTTGTTTCCGGGGGTGCATTGCGAATCATTATTTAAAACCACATGATCTTTCTGTATTTTGTGTATTTTATTCTACGACGACGAGTTCACAAGGTTTGTTGTGCTGTCGGCCTCAGCGGGCCGCATACAAATGACTAGGCTTCAACGCTTTCACCTCAGATACATACACATTTGTGCTCACTGTTAATTTATAACCATAAGATCTCATGGGAAATTATTTAAACAACCTACTTTTCAAAATATCATATAAAGACTATGTCAAAGTCAATTTACTTAGTTTCGTCAATTTATATATGGCTGCACACATTTAACTGTATTAGAGTATGCAAATTTGAATGTTGTGTTTTATTATATCTACTTACTAGTGACCCGTCCTTGCTTCGCTTCGGGTACATTACACTTATTACATATAAAACCTTCCTCGTGAATCTCTCTATCCATTAAAAAGGACTGCATCAAAATCCATTATGTAGTTTTAAGATTTATTTGACAGACAGACGCGTGAAGCGACTTTCCTTTATACTATGCAGTGATCGTTTATTAAATGTTAATGTTGTGGCTATATATATGTTGCGTATATTATTATTATCAACCCACACAATATATAGTATCTTTAGATTATTTCTCCACAGAAAACATTGCAAATAATGCTAATAAAATATTATATATTCATACATCAAATTTTTCATCGTAAACTCCAGGCGTTTGACATAAAGGCATTATGAAATTGCATCCATTAAAACCATTGCTTTAGCAGCTAAGGCCACAGTTGCCTCATGACTGAATGGCCTCGAATATTTATTAGGATCCTTAGTTTACTAAAAGTAGGTATGTAATTTATTTGCTGAAAAGGGAATTGTTAGAAGAAACCTTACAAAAAATACCATTTTAATCCTTTTAATTTCTCAAGAACGTAGAGATTACTTGATATGAATATTGAATTCATGCTAGCCAAAATATATGTTGCAACAATTTTCAAAGCGAGGTTATCCAGATTGATAAGCAGATTCAGCTTTTACAAATTAAATATATTCTATTGATTTTCAAAAATGAACCATTTAACTACGTTTAAACAAAGATACCTAACAAAATAAAAAATGCAAAAATGGAACCCGCCTTAACAACGAACGGAAACTAAACTTTTATTGTAATTAGAAACCTAATGACTACATCTTGTTTGATAATGACATTTATGAAAACAAGAAGCTAGACGAGTTATTTAATGAATTAATAAAATAAAATTTGTAATTATTGTATTATCCTACTAATTTAAAAACTTTAATTGTTTTATTGCACAATTAGCTTACTAACCGGCGTTACCAGAGCACTGCAGACCAATTAGCTTACTTCTCAAATTACCCACAATTATATAGTAATTGAAAAATGCTACTTGGTACTCTACAGGAATTTTATTTGTTTATCAAATATTTTATACATTTTATTCACTTGTTTTTTATAAAAAAAGCGTCGATGGCCGAGTGGTTAAGGTTGTTGCTTGCCATGCGAGAGGTCGCCAGTTCAAATCCCGCCAGGTACCAATGTGTTTTTCAAATTTGAAATTCATATGTACCATCATTCGACGCTTTAACGGTGAAGGAAAACATCGTGAGGAAACCTGCACAGTGCACACCTAAGAAGAAATTCTAAGGTTGTGTAGTCGACCAACCCGCACTTGGCCAGCGTGGTCAACTAAGGCCTTATCGCCCTAGTTTTGGGTAGGCCCGTGCCCCAGCAGTGGGGACGTATATGGGCTGATGATGATGATGATGATGATGTTTTTTATAATATTAGCCCATTTATAATAATTGTTATTTTGTTAGTTTAGTCTTTGTTTGGACATAGACAAAACATGACAATAAAAAAACGAACACACATCACTACAGTAAATAAAAATGGCTACATTTCGCTCTTCAGCGACGGTAGTTGCGTAGATAACTTCCTTCCATAAAATCAGATTAATGGGAGCAGTAGATCACTCTTGCATCACCTCAAATGCAGTTGACCTTAACAACTGGAAATTTAAGGTCCACCAAAATTATTGGTTCCAATGAGAATATTCTAGATGCTTACATAAATTTGCACGAGAATGTGCCCCGAACGAGATGCCTGGGTGTTATGCAACCGAGGGCCAGCCAGCATTGGCACTGGCTCGGAAGTAACCGCAAATAGTTGTTTTTACCAGATAATAAGTTAGTATCACTTAAATTTACCATTCATATTACACTTTGTAACATACGCAAATATTTCTGGGTATTCGATTATATTTTCTGTATCCGTTAAGTCTGTGAAAAGCACAGCACTTGAATTAAAGTTAACTTATACGTTGGTATAGTAGTAGTAGTAGTTGGTAGTTGTACCAGAGTCTACAGATGCAGGGGTTTGGTTCTGAGGTGCATACAATTTTTTACAACCCCTAGCATTAGCTCTTAAACCAATTACTTTATTTTTTTTTACATAAACCAAAATAAATAAATAAGTAGAAACAAACACTCTATGTGGAGTAGTAGTCTATGTGGATAAGTTAGGTCACTTTTGTCACAAATAACACTTGACGAAGTAGAACCCAACAGCCAACAAAAGACCGAATCACTTGCGGAAACGATCAAAGAGATCCGTCACAAAAGTTGGTCGCACTCAAATTTACATACTTAACAACGGATTGCAACGCAAGAAGTGTGTTACGCAACGCAAATCTCGGCCATTCACTGATCCGCTCGGAAGTGCGTGCGCGCAGCTCCGCGTATCACCCACTGCACGTATTACATAGCGATAGTACACTCATATGACAGTTTGCATAGAGACAACAGAAGGAGAGTATGAGAGCATTAATGTAGGTATATATTGAAGCTTTTTTTAGTAAAATAGTTTAAATAGTTTTTATGTAGAGTTAAAGAAGTTACGGCAGTGTTTGTATTGTCTGGACATAGCATATTTATGTATACGATATTCCACCCTGAGCTAACATGGCAGACACAACGGGATATTCAAAATATATGAAAACACAACATGCTTTTCTAAGGTATTGAAGCTGCCGCTATATCACTTAGATGAATTTCATTGTTATTAACCTTATAAATATACTAGATGTGCCAGCGACTTCGTCCGCGTTTTCCCATGTTTTTTACACATTTTCCAAGGTTTCTTTGCTCCTATTGGGTGTAGCGTGATGTTATATAGCCTAAAGCCTTTCTTAATAAATGGTCTATCCAACACAAAAATATTCTTTCAGTTCAAACCAGTAGGTCCTGAGATTAGTGCGTTCAAACAAACAAACTCTTTAGTTTCATAATGTTAAGTATAGATTACTTAAATCGTCATTTATTGAATCAGTACCTAGCTGTTATTTACCTAAGGAAAGTAAGCTTTACTCTCTTCCTCAGACCAAGTGGACGCATTCGATGTGAAGTGACACGAATTATGAAACGTGGTCTGTGGCGCGTCTGTGGAGGATGAAAGTGGCCGGCTTGCGCAGAACAAACACTCATTATACAATTACACCCGCTCGCCGGTTGTAGGTTACGCTACCAGACGATGCGTTGCACTTGCTTTGATAATGTTATTGTAAGTGAAGCATTGGCCAAAGCTAATTCGATTCGATAATCAAATAGATAAATCGCCATGCAATAAAAAATCGGCTACGTGCGCGTCGGACTCGCGCAAGGAGGCTTCCGTACCATCATACTTTTTCTTTAAAATTCAAGTTTATCGTATGCGAGCCCCACTTAAGTATTTCTTTTATTTTATTTCTTGTTTTTATAGCGCCAGCAGAAATACATAAGTTAAGAAAATAACAACTGTCTAGCATGATCCTATGGATACAGTCTACAACCGTCTACCGTATTTACTCTATTACGGTAAAGTGAGCATCATTTTATGAATAATTTAAAAAGTTCCCGTAACGAAAGCGTCATTTTTGTGTTTCTCTGGAGAAAAGGCGCAATTCTACTTCTTACGTAGTAGTAACATCAGTGTTAGTACCTTAGAACTGAAGTCACCTAGGTTTGTAGAGTTTTCACACAGGATCGCAAGTATGATTGTTTTCGCATCATGTCTAACGCGTTTGCGCTAAATACTTCGGTTCTTCTACATTCTCATACTCATTATTTTTTCGAATCATATTATCACATAAAAGATTGGTACATCTTATGAGAACCTTTTATAAAGTATCTATAGATCACAGAGAACATTGTCTAAAATAGAGCTTGAACTTAGACGATTTGCCTATGATCTTAAATCTTATCACTATCGAGTCAAAATGTTATTAATTGATTTTACCTTGGGAGTTATTAAATTTAATGAATTCAGAGCAATTTTCTTACACCAATTTAAACTGACACAATTTGCTAGCTAATACTTAGCAAGTTTGCGTAAGGGGAGCAATAAAATATGTAATATTTATGAAGTAATTATTACGTAGTTATTTAGTTAAGCACTATAATTATTCCATTTTTTGACATAGTTTATGACTTTTAATATTATAATGAAACACGCAACATAGTGTAATACATATATTTATCAGATTGGCATACCTATTTGCTGCTATAGAAAAGCACAAATAAATCATTATTTACATAGTAAGTATAAAACAGACGACGTATCCGTTGTCTGTCCCTATGTATGCTTAAATCTTTAAAACTACTGTGTAGTTATGATGTGTCTTTTAAATAGATATAAGGATTCAATGGGAAGTGTTATCCGAAATAAAGTGAGGACGAGTCACTAGTAAATAGCACACCCAGACACGGGGAAAACATCGAAGTAAATCGGCCAAAAAATTGTCCCGGCTAGGAATCAAACCCAAAATTCCTGACTCATAAGACTAGGGCTCTACCAAAAGCACCTTTGGTATGTAGTTAGGTTGGATTAACATGAATAAGCCTAAACAAGACTTTAATGAACTACTACTAATTTGTTTCGTAATCTGTTTTTTTAAATAATGTGTAGGTACTTACCGGAAATATGCAACGCCGTTATTCCAATCAAGATTAACCACTTTGCACTGGTAACCATTTCTAAATATTTACTAATTAAATATAATCGATTAACAAAACTATTGGATTAAACTTGGCAACATCACAATTTTCTCAAAAGTGATTTTTTAACTTGGCTAACTTGGTATCATCACAGAAAGTTATCACAAAATTATGGTTTGTTTGTTTTTTTTATTTTAGCGAGGCAGTGCTTGTTTTTTTAAGGTATACCCGAATGCGTGTGCCTCGCCTGTGCAGTATGCTACAACTGACGGCGAAAGTCGACTGTATAAGGCACGGTCCTCGCTGGTCGCTTCCCCCTTACAAGAAGACGCTGGCTGTCACCGACCCTCCTTCCTAACCTACCTCATTACGATTACTACTAAAATTATACTACATCTTACTCAGAAATACCCCAACGCATTCTACTAAGACTGTCGCATACATATTTCT
The DNA here is from genome assembly GCA_039566165.1 of Maruca vitrata. Lineage (NCBI taxonomy): Eukaryota > Metazoa > Arthropoda > Insecta > Lepidoptera > Crambidae > Maruca > Maruca vitrata. Next base: position 9,963,246 of record CM076914.1, on the reverse strand, counting down.
TACTGAATGGTGTCAGAAACAACTTGTATTGTTGTCCTCGATCTACAATAAAAAGTGTTGTAATAATATAACTTCACCATAAAACCTTTTATGGCAAGTGGTCTAGAAACCACTTTTGTAATGAATTGGAACAGTTTAAAACTAAATAGAATAAATAGTTAACAAATATGATTTTTTTCTATAGAAATATATAATTGAATGTCAGTTATACCCAAATCACTACATTTATTTCATCAAGTAAGCTTTTTGCGTGACATAAAAAATGATTCAAGTTATTGATATTACTATAAAAATAGTTCAGGACTTTTATTCGTATTTATGTTATCATCATGTTATTTATATGAGAAGTACGAGAAGGAAAACGTGTATGTATACTTAATATTAATTATTAATTTGCAGATAGAATAATTTAAGGATTGGTTATGATATTTGAAGAGGATGAAGATACAAATAGATAAACGTACACAAGAAAAGGACATCCGCAAACATTTTACTATACACAAAAATATTTCAAAAGGCGTATTCATAATTGTTATTCCGGCAACCTAGATTAAGTAACATTTTTCCTCAACGAAGTCCGTGTCAAGCCACCTTTACATAACGGATGCAGATCGACAAAAAATAAACGGGTACTGGGAACCCATTCGGATGCTGCAATTATAATTATGCTCACAAATATTATAAAGCTGTGCCAGCGACGTCGTCCGCGATTTACCCCGTTTTTTACACATTTCCTACTGTTTTTTTGCTAATATGCTTCGAACTGCTAAGCTTTCAGGAGTTACACGTGTTATTGTGAGTCAACCAAAAAAGATAGACATATGTTGTTCCAGGGTATTTTTTAGACATATTTATGTAAAATATTTCAGTTATACATGATTTCTATGTTACTTTAAGCATTAAGGCTGCATACGCGACGGAAGCTTAAAAAATGGGTTAACTTCTCCCGTTTTCCCAACATTATCCTTCATTAATCTGCTCCTATTGATTGTTGTGTGATGAAAAGTATACTTTAACCTATAATCATAAAAACAAAACAACATGGTAAATATCCCGGACATTTTCAGTTTTCTAATATACTATATCCTGACCAGGAGTATGAAGAATAATTGAACCAAGTCTCGTTTAAATCCGTCGAGTATTTTTTGTTTCTATAAGGAAAATGCAGACAGACAAAAATTTTACTGATTGCATTTTTGGCATCAGTATCGATCACTTATCACCCCCTAATAGTTATTTTGTAAATATATTTCATGTATAGAATTGACCTCTCTACAGATTTATTATAAGTATAGATATAGATGTGAAAGTTTTTGAGTATAAATAATATGTCAACTACGATTATTTGGAAAAACGGAATTCATTGTAATGAAACTTCACCATATCTATCAGATAGGATGGTATTCAGTGCGATAGAAAAGTACCAAAAATTCCAGCTTTTATTACGAGTCTCATTTGTACCAATGTCGAGTAATACATTTATAATATATGTATTTTTTTTATTTAAATACTCCCAGGATGACTATACTCCACCTGATCTTACTTAATATTATGGTAAGCGGTCGTAGGGTCCACAAAAGACCCTTTTGAGCCTCTCGACCTCAACCTTCAGGCCTAAATTTTTTATTTTACTCAGTACTGAGAATCTTATTTGGTTACTTCGTATTGAATATGAACCAAACATACTGATGGGCCTAGCCTCTGGCCTCCTATTTAGCCGAATGCACTGTAAACTGTATGTTGTTCAGTTTTATGCGATAAACGATTTGCGGATGGAGTCACGGGAAATATGCTAGTAATTCATATAGGTACTTAGCAATAAATTACTTAACAGGGATGTGGTTTATTAATAACGTAGCCCTAAGTATGAGCACCTATAAAGATAGTAATGATTAGTGTTAATTATATTAAGTTTATCTTACAGAATCTAATATTTATTCATGAAAAATAATACCAACCATTTCGTAAATATAATATATGGATATTTAAAAACTGGCTTGTCTATTGTTATTGGTTTAAGCCAAGGGGTACACAGTACCATTAAGTTTACATAAGCAAACTACGAAGAGCCTAAAGTAGGCTAAATATTAACTTAGTTTCATAAAATAGCCGTGTACTAAAAATATGTAAATTCTTGGAAGAGTGTTTAATATTACTTGCTAACAAATTAATCTGGAGTCTATTCTACCTTTTGGACTAATAGACTATTTTTTTTATCATAGGCTTACAAGATGACTATACTTCATCTCATAGTAAGCAGTAGTGAGATCCACATATGAGTGACTTATCTAACACATGCAAATAAGTAGCACCTTGGTGCGGTAAGCATCTTTAAAAGTAAGAACTCATGTTTGTTTACAGCTATTCTACAGTTTTACATCTACATACATATTGTTATGCAAATCAACCTCAAACAGTTTTACTTTTCATGAGGCTTAAAATGTATAAGTAGTGAAGGATATTTTCCTTCGTGACGATATTATTTTTTAAGTTCTGTAAACAGTAATAAAATAATAAGGTATCCCTTGTACAACCAGTTGTTGTGTGCTTATTTTCATTAATTTCACAATGCTACAAAATTCTGTATCATATTTCTCAATTACAATAAAAACAGTAGCAAATACAAGAGATACACACATAAAACACTATACGTATGAACATTTTTTGATCCTAAAGTTACAAAAAAAAATAAAGCAATACAAATAAAAAGATGATCAAGAGGGTCTGGCTTAACATGTGCCGTAGCGGCCGCTAGGTCGCGACGGCACTGATATTCTGACAGAATCTTAGAGTGACGCTACATCAAATCGTAATAAAGAAACATCAAAACAAGTATATTAATAGACACAGTATAAATAAATACACAATAAAACTACATCTAAATTTATTAATTTATTTGTTTGTCTTATGGGGCCTTGGAATATACAGTGCTATTGCATTGTCCAATTGGCGAGTCCCAGTGCATTGGACATTGCGACCGTGGCTCAAGCATGTTGCAATAATAATTGCACCTCGAGGATGGATGGATGTGGATGTTAGGAAAGTGGAAGTCAGGTGCCACGCTTGTAATCATGGAGCTGGTATCCGAGGGGCGAACGCTGTTCCGTTTGATGGGTACGCCCACGCCTTAAATTCTTAATAGTATTGTCAAACGCTTAAAAGTGATAACTTTTTTATAACATCGGTTTGGCGCCAGTCGGATTGAAGTTCTTAGAATGCCGGACAAACTTTTTAGTTTTAAGTATTTTATGAAAAAAACTCGATTATTATAGCAGCAAAATATTTTTGTATTGAAGTTATCTTCAATAGATAACAAGCGGATATTTATTAATTGAGCGTTAAGAATGCTAATATAATTAAATTTAAAAATACGTTTTTTGATAACATTTTATTTTTATCCTGACTCTCTTTCTTTTATTTCTATCTCGACCTATTTATACTTTCTTTAAACTGGGTATATTATTTCAGAAAAATGCAAAAATAAAGCATTATTTGAACAGATGATAAAATGCTTTATGTGCATTAAAGTTTTACTTGGCTTACTGTACTATACATTCTAAGTCGAAAATGATAATAGGTATTGGTAGAGCGCTGCCAAAATGAGTAGTGTGGCTTTGTAATTTATACATAGGTAACATTATTAGTATATTAGTACTATTATGATAGGAACCAAGGGCAAACACATAAACTTCACCTTGTGCCTGTCTTAGGAAATATTCTATAAGTATCCTTTGGGCTAGGGACATACCGTCACACATATGCGATTGCGAAGTAATCTATACATTATACAATAATGAAAACCAAACAATAATTATGATTTATTGTATCAACAATAATTACCGATTAGGTGGTATAGGTGGTGGATAAAGATAAACATGAAAAATAAAAAAGGTTTTATATTTTCGTTTAATTTACATGAAAACAATAGACAGACCTTCAAAATAAACGTCTGAAGGTTATTATCTTATTAATAACTAGTGACCCGCCCTCGCTTCGCTTCGGGTAAATTTTACATACAAACCTTCCTTAAGAATCACTCTATCTATTAAAAAAAACCGCATCAAAATCCGTTGCGTAGTTTTAAAGATCTATGCATACATACGGACATACAGCGAAAGCGACTTTGTTTTATACTATGAATTGATTGATATAAATATCGCAGAACATCACACACAACAGGTACCCTTCTGTTTACAGCTAAGTTGCTTTGCTCACTTCTGTGGCTGATTATAAGGAAAAATTAGTTTACTTAAATATTTTATACCAATGTAGAGAAATACATACCCAGGCATATCTGGGGGCACTGCCGTGCCCCCAGATATTCATCACGAAAATATTTATCTCGGAGGAATGCGCCATGGTAAGTTTCTTCATTAGACAAATAGTCAATATTCTAATTATTCAATTTAAGTGCGACTGTACTTAATATTTCTAAAGCGCTTTGGTATGTAAGTATTAGTTAAGATTTGAGAATTTAAGTATTTTAAACCACTATTCTATGTTTTAATATTTTGTCATGCTGTAAAAGCATTCTGTACTTTATCCTTATGTAATAAAGCTCTGTTAATTTTTTTTTACGTCAGTTGTCTCTTCGATCTTTTGTTAGGTCCACGGCAGTATGGAGAATCCGAGTTTGTTCTGAAGAAGTATATTCCCGATGAACTGAAATAGTTTTGGAAAATTTATTCTAACAGTCAGTTAGTACAGTACCTCTACATCCTATTTGGTACTTGATCTAAGCCCTATTAAGACGAGTTATAAATACAAACCGCTAACGCTGGCTGAATAACTAAACTTTTAATATGAATGAAAGTATGGAACTATCTAAACACCATAGGAGAACCGGGCAAAGTCAAAGTTATAGTGTTAATTGGGCAATGGACAGATCGCAAATAAATCGCCGATTTTTTGTTACTCTTACTTCTTAGTAAGTTCGTTCATCTATCCACATAGTATAAATACGTTTGTATAAACTCGGATGAGTCCCATGCATGTGGAAAGGTACTTATCTTATAGGCATTTGCTTCGTAATAACAAATGACGACTGAAACAATGCCGTTTAAGATAACGCAAAATGAGACACAACAATGTGTACAGAAATGACCATTTAGTTGAAGACAGTTTCAATGAATGCGTTAAACTGGTTCTGTGTACAGCAAGGTAGATGCGGTAACAATTATGACACAGGCCAATGGAAGTGGGGTTGAATTAAAGGGGAAATGAATGAGTGAAAGTGGAAGTGTTCCGTTGTCTGCACTTAGCCGAAGAACGTTCTGGGCAATGCATGTAATGTTCCAATGATCGTTCCCGAGCTCTGAGATTCGCTAGCGTGCATCATGAATATTGAATGCGAAAGTTGAAGTAGTTCTGAATATTTATCACATTCAAAATGGCTAACCTCCACGGTTAGCATATTTAATCAAAAATAACTATCTAATGGGTAAAAACTTTTAATTTAATATAGAACTGGATAATATTTAGTGCAGGTTAATATTATACTTATACGCGAAAGTCTGTTTGTTATTAATTAACGTTTTATGTACTCAATTAATCTTCTTGTAATTGTTCAAAGATAGATACAGTTAAGAGTATGGAGAAGGACATAGAGTCCTTTCACTCCTAAAAAAATGTAGCATTATACAAAAAACCTGTATTTTGCACGCGGAAGACACAAGTTAGTGCTTACTGCATTTTAAATTGCAGATCGTACCTATTTAGAAAAAAAAAGCTGTTGCAATGGGACTTTAATTCAGGCGAAGCTGACGAATGCGTATAGTAGTCTATAACTGCACCAGCTGTTGATATGGTAAACATAAACATAATGTCTTACTTGTAAGGCACATATTCCCCAAAAAGAACATCGTCGGCGGAGTCCACCAGCTCGCACCAGCCTATCATGTAGGAAATCCAGGAGACGCAGCGGGTTCCGTAGCATCCGTTCTGGGTGTTGATGGACTCGGCATAGTACACTGGTGCCCTGGCATGGTCACATCCTGATTTCGCTGTAATAATCATGATTAATTTATCTTGCTTGTGGCTATTATTGGAAGATAAAAAAAATATTAGCACAATTTTATTCAAAACTCTGTTATCCGTCTATACATACAATTATAAAAACCATATAACAATAATATAAATTTACTTAAGTCTATTATCAAATAAATGCCTTTAATGCAGACTTACAAAATAAAAAATCATTTTTACTAAACCGCTCAAACTTTTGTAAATACGCGTGCTGCCATCTCTCTACGAAAGGGTAAACTTTTACCGACGTTCGAACGCTCTACAACAACTTTTACCCGTCTCTTGTGATGTAGAGTTTCGTGAATAGAGGCCGCTGTTAAGCGGAATAATATTACGTCACATATTATGTGTGTGTAATATGATATTAAGTTATATTATGCTAATATTACAGTTAAAAACACCTGCAGAATAATGTTTGCTTACATAAATGAGAGGCCGTGAGGTGTGTCAGGTCTTAGGCCTGATCTCCCTAGCTACTCTAAAGTAGGCCCCAATAGTAGTGGGGACGTATACGGACTGATGATGATGTGATGTGACATCAATGTTCATTGTTATTGTATGTTAAGAGTAACATAGTTAATTTTTCCAGTAGATATTTAATAATATAGACATTTTATTCCTCAGTTCAGTTTTCAGTGATATATAGGTATTATATCTACCAACATGGATTGTATGAGATTCACTCTACATGAGTTATATACCTACTTTGCTCTTTTGTCGACCGACACCCTGGCTGCGTCATCCCTCCGTTGGCGTAGAAGTCGATGTGTCCACAAGTTTCTAATTTCCCCTTTTCCAAAGCATTAGTATGCAGTACGTCTACAAAGAGTGCATCGCCGGGATCAATTTTTTTGTTGTTATCATTTGTGGCGAACAGCGGCAGAGCGGGGTCTAGCGCTGGCAACAAGATTAAAAAAACAACCAACTAAAACACGTGAAGGTACCGCTGTTTTCTTAGTTTCTTGAAATATAAAAAAATTGGTAAAAAACTTTTAAGTGAAACGATTTTATTTTATGTCCACTGAAAACTAGAAAATAAATCGGAACTAAAGGTGTGTATCTAATTTCAGGACAGTCTGACAACAGGAAGGTAAAATTAGAAATTGATATTTAAATCAATTTCTAATTTTGATCCAAAGAAACAAATCAACAAATACCGTACGGGTCAAGCTAAATAAAACCGCTTAAAAATAGACAGTTTCCCGGACAACGGAAGACTACATAACACAATTTTCATAGGTATTAAATAGGATAAAATGATTATTTTCATAGAAATGAACTCACCAGTAATCCTATACAGTTTGCCAGATTTCAAATAGTTCCCAACGAACCCGGCCGTCTGGCCTCCAAGGCTGAATCCGATGACATGGAACTTGTCCAATCGGAAACCATGGTTGGCCACCATCTCGTCAATAAGTTGGGCCGTGCATTGGCCAACCAACTCCGTATTGTGAGCAGCACTCATATAACATGGCTCTCTGGCAATTGGATTGTAATCAATTGATATTATATTGTAATTACAGCATTTCATGTACGCTGAAACGGTAATAGACATGTTTGCTTGTTTCATTCACACTAAATAAATGGAAAGAAGGCCTCAAACGTCTATTTCTGACAATGGGGACCACGATTTTTATTAGGTAGGTACATGTATATCGCTTTTCGTGATGTGTCCTGTATCTTGTAGAAACTCTAGCCAATAGATAAGCCTCAACTTTACCTCCAAATTTATTACTATTACTTACTTACTAGATAACAAGTATTCAAGGGTTCTATTTATAAAACAAATATTGATCGGCAGTTCGTTTTCTTAATATAGTTGAGGTATCACACGAGGTTATTTAATGATCGAAAAAATAAAAGCATGTAAAAATGTTAATTATAAACCTACCTAATGTTATTTATAAAACTCCGTATTGCCAAATATAAATTAAAGTTTCAAGTATCCTTGTTACATTTTGATTAGAAATTGTATTTATTTATGACAATTTATTTTTTATTGTTATAACAATACTTTTATTTCTTGAAAACCAACATTATTTTAAATAAAATTTTAGTTAGTTACACGAATTGCGCACGAGCGTCAATCACATTTTGACCGCGATTGTCAAAAGGACGTGTATTGAATTCCCCAAGATACCTACAAATTATATTTCTGAATTTGCAATGCCACTGACATTTATGCCAGCGAAGTTCGACGTGATTCTTTAAACTAGCTTACGTGTTTTATTAATGAATAAATTGATATGAAACAAACATTATAACCGTAGTAGAGCTCCATATATAATGTAAATCACTTCTAATTTGCTTTATGATTTAGAAGATTATCTGTATTTTTTATTTAAGAGCTGTGGATTTTGAATAAACAAATAAATAAATAAATAAATTGAATAAGCTGTTTCTGAGAAAAAGTGCATAAACGCACAGACAAACAGCCAATAATTCCAAAAATCATTGTTGTGGGTAGGTACTACTACTGAGTTGAATAAGGTCTTCTGATATTTTTTAGCATACATCATCCATATAGAGACAGCGAGCGATCCATAAAATTTTTATTATATGTAAAGATGATGAACTGTGTGAATATTGGTCCTGGTCACCAACCTGGTCGTATTTCCGTGTTGGGCGAGAAGTTTTTGTGACCCGTGTAACCATGAATAAGTATCTTGATAGGGGCTCCGTCCACCCACGGCGCTGCCTTGATGGACTCGGGTTTATCTACCATTAATTGATGCGGATTGTCTTCGTTACTCCTACAATATAGCATAATATAGTTTTATTGATTGACCCGCACTGACACTGAAAAAACGTCGATGGCCGAGAGGTTAAAGGTCGTTGCTTGCATGCGAGAGGTCATCAGTTGAAACCTCGCCACGTGCAATATGTTTTTTAAATTTGAAATTCATAATGTACTTATGATTATTCGAAGCTTTCGAGGAAAACATCGCGAGGAAACCTGCACACCTACGAGGAAATTCTTAGGTTGTGAAGTCGACCAACCCGCACTTGACCTGCGTGGTTGACTAAGGCCTTATCACCCTAGTTTAGTATAGGCCCGTGCCCCAGCAGTGGGGACGTATATGGGCTGATGATGACGATGACTGACTTTTCGGTGCCTTGGTTCATGCGCCAAAATACGTGGGATATATTTGTGATGAACATCTGTGTTTGTTCCGTGTCTGAGTGTGTCATTCATATATTTAAAGTGCTTAAGCTACTTACCAAGGAATAAGAACAATGTGCTGTCGTGAGATATTTATTATATTTTCTATACATTTATGCTTTCCCTTGGGGATTACAAACAAAGTATGACACTCAAGTGACTACGAACAGCACAAAACGTTGAGTTCTTAATAATTTTATTATGTTTTGAATCAAATTATACGCGAGTTTAATCCGGAAAATTAGATTTGTTTCAAATTACAAGCCTGATTTAACATATATAGCTATTAGTGCAATAAATTATTACGGCTTTAGAGGTAACAATTTTTTTGTGTACATACTTTGTACCTATCACATTTAGGTATATGTCTGCCATAGAATGAATCTGTCATACAGAACAATAAAAAATATTAGTCAACAATTAATAAAATTCGACGCTTTAACGGTGAAGGAAAACATCGTTAGGAAACCTGCACACCTACGAAGAAATTCTAAGGTTGTGTAGTCGACCAACCCGCACTTGGCCAGCGTGGTGGACTAAGGCCTTATCGCCCTAGTTTAAGGTAGGCCCGTGCCCCAGCAGTAGGGACGTATATGGGCTGATGATGATGAATTAATAACCGAATAACTAGATGATTTCAATTTAACTATAATATTTCACTTACCTAGTATAAAGCCAGAAAGTGATATTTTTGTTAGGACATTCCATGGGTGGTTGCACACAATCGTCTCCGAATATTAGCGCTGTAATTTAATCAAATAAAAATAAAGAATAAGAAAAACTAATAATTAATTCAGGAATCTGGCTCGAATGAAAAATGACTGGCTCGGTGGAACAATGGTTAGTGACCCAGGCTCACTACCTACGGTTCCAAGAGTCGTGGGTTCGATTCCTACTCGGGACAAATATTTGTGTGACGAACATCGGTGTTTGTTCCGTGTCTGGGTGTGTTATTAAATATATTTAAGTGTATTTGTGTATCCACTGTTGATTCTGATATCTGTAACACAAGTGCTTAAGCTACTTACCATGGGATCAGATCAGTGTATGTGATGTTGTGCAATATTTAATTTATTTATTTATAATCATGTTTATTTATTATATACATTATATACACAATATACATTATTATACCGTGTTCAATAAAGTGTTTCAGAACAACATGTTATCATTATGATAACAAGTTGTTCTGAAAAAAATAAAAAAAAAATAAACAATATCTTAACACAAATAGTATTTCTAGTACTCTATTACATAAAAAACAATAAATATTTTTGTTTGTTTGCATTCGACCTAAAAAAAGAAGTTTGCCTTGAATTTTTAGCAACATTTATCATACCCTAATTGAATATTTAGACAATTATGTCGTTCATGTTCTTATCTCAATAATTAGTGGTAATTTCTGTCAAAACGATGGCTTTAACTTGTTCCTGATAAGTCGTCTCTGTTGACGGTTATCCATGTTTACCCATACATTATTCATGAATGAATGAAAAGGAACACGCGGTGAAAATAAAATCGATGCCTCATTATGTCATAATACCTAAACTTTTTATTTAGAAATTTATAAAAGAAATAGAATAGAATCTGGTTTAAAGAAAAATTTGATTAGATTAGATATATATTTTTTCCAACAAGGGGTACCTACCTACATATCCCTTTAAAGGTTTTAAGTTCGTTGTCAATTAGTTTACCTAATCCTTCACAAATTTAACAATTAATAAACTTTTGTTTTAACTGGTACGGCATAAGCACTTAGATAAATATGTTTAGAACCGTCGATATGTGTAAACGTTTGATAGTAGGTATTTTAGAAAAATGTTTTTTCTATAGTACCTAATTCCTCGATCTTGTGATGTAGCAAGTTTATGGCTATAGCCTGCTTACTACCTATGTATGTCAAGGAGCTATCTACTGTTTGTTGAACGAACGTTGTAAGTATGAGTTCAGTAGTTCCTGACTTATTCAATTGATCACTTCTTATTTAGAGTACTCCTTGTGTAAAACAAAAATGTTTCCAATACATAAACCCACCAACAAAATTTTATAAAAAAAAATAATGCTTTATAAAATATAAGACAAGTTATTTCGTCTCTCTCTACACCTTTTCGATGATTTGTAATGTTATAATCTTTGTTAATCAAATTTCAGTGAAGAATATTTAATTTAACCAGTAGATCGGTAAGAACTTGGCGATTACTCGTATATTTATAATTTATATATTACTTTTGACTGTCTAGTAACTAAAACTGGAAGTGATCTCTGCCTAGGTACCCCTCTGGGAAAAAGGCGTGATTTTATGTATGTATGTATGTAGTAACTGAAACTTTTTCCGCATTGTGTCTGCATTGACTTTTTATTGAAATTTTATTTTTTCTTTTATAATTGCATTACTAAATATTTCTATAATCAGCAAATTATTTTTACTGCTCCTAAAAAATCCGCCGAATTGCAGAAAAAACAGTATTTTTTTTCCTGATGTTTTAAACATTGTATTAATTAGCTGTCAGTAGAAAATAAAATAGTTTGCTTCAAAATAAAAACATTAAGACAAATCCATTTTTACATTACACTCACCAAAGACACTTATGAAGTATGCAAAGAAATATACTTTGTTCATAGTTTGCTTTAAAAATAATAATCAAACAATTAAACATGTACTTGATACACAATCCGAATCGATTCACAGATGAAAAATGTCAGCTGTTCAAAGCAGCATACGCCACCTTCACAGCAACCTAATTCACTGAAAAGCCACAATGGGACTGGATGCAAACCTAACTGAAACAACGCTCTTATCGCATCATATTTGTTAGGCTTTATCAACTTTCCTACGCCAACCATTTATATCGTAGTTTAACTAATTTGACGTAAGTCGTCGTAGTCGTGTTTAGAGGCTACGACTACGGGAATCATTTATAAATTGGAACCTGGAAAAAATTATGACTAACGATCATAAATAAATAAATAAAAGTATGTAGGTAACTGTCCAGGATATTTACCATGTTGTTTTGTTTTAATGAGCTCCCGATATTTCGGTACTGTTGCAAGCGCCATGAATGAATATCGGGAGCTCATTAAAACAAAACAACATGGTAAATATCCCGGACAGTTACAGTTTTCTAATGTGTAACCATGACAGTTTAAAATTATATAAAATTAAAAGTATTTCACAACATCACACACATCGATCTGATCCCATGGTAAATAGCTTAAGGACTTGTATTATGGTAATCAGAAACGACAGTGGATACACAAATACACTGAAATATACACCCAGAAATGGAACAAACACCGATGTTCGTCACACATATTTTGTCCCGAGTAGGAATCGAATCCACGACTCTTGGAACCGCCAGCTGGGTCACTAACCACTGTTCCACCGAGTAGATTAGATTATTGTTTACTTTTTTATAAGCATTACTTAAATGTTTAGTAACCTATCATTGTAAAATTGTTCTATTGATATATTATTATTATTATCATTAACAACTGATAAATCCTTATTATCCTAATAAGGTTTACTTACTATACTAATAAAGATCATGTGTCATGTCTTTTGTAGCAGTAATCAAAACACATTGCTGTTAAAAAAAAATTGAAATCGTTTTTTGGGCTTACGAATCCAGTACTTTATGCCTAGGTAATAATGATGTTTTTTGTTTTAATTCGATATTTTAGTCGTAGTCGTAATAATTTTAAACTATTAAACACGCGTTATTAATTGTTTTTGTAACTGTTAGGTGTAATTTACTTACACGTAATATACAGGGTGTAACAGGAGGGGTGGATCATCGTTAGTCAATCGATGGGGGACTTCAATACCTATCGATATCACCCCCATGTATGTTCAGCGATTTTCAATAGTTCCAAAGTTATTGAGATTTTTGTGAAATTTTTGTAAGAAGCCGGAATTCAGTATAAAAGTCTTCACTGTAGCTTAACTACTGGTTCTGCTTGCATGATTTTTTTTCTAGAAGTAGTTCAATAATGGGTCTCTATAATTACGATACCGATTTGAGTCATAACCCTATCATATTGGAATAAAAAAATACTTCTTCACAAAAGTTTTACGAATCGAATTGTGTCTACCAACTTTCAAAGCCTCTAGTGAAAAAAAAGTACTTGTGTTTTTTTTCTAGAACTTATTTTAAAAACTACTCACATTCATGGATAGTATACCCTAAAAATTTCATACCGCTACTGCCAGAGCATCAAAACGAAAAATAAACGCGAATGGCACAGGTGCCATAAATCAGTGTTTTTATTTGTCCTGTAAAACTTAAATTTAAAAAATAAATCGATATGTTTCAGCAAATTTATGCTATGTTAGTAACATTAGTAGCAGTAAATTTACAAAATTGCAAATTAAAGGGGTGAAAATCAAACAAAGAAAATTTACATAATTTTTGTTAATTCTTTTTTTTACAGTAAGTGTTCATAATGGGCACCATTATTGGCTATGCATAGCTTAGACCTTCTTAAAAAGCTTTTTTGGAGGTTCTGGAATGCTTCTTTTTTGGCAAATTTTTCAGGGGCCCAAATTGTGATAAGGCAAAATGTAGTAGTAGCATTTTGCAACATCCGAAAAACCTTTGTAAAAAGGTGTAGTATATGCATATCCAGTAATGGTGCCCATTATGAACACTTACTGTAATAAAAATAATTAACAAAAGTTATGTAAATTTTCTTTGTTTGATTTTCACCCCTTTAATTTGCAATTCTGTAAATTTACTGCTACTAATGTTACTAACATAGCATAAATTTGCTGAAACATATCGATTTATTTTTAAATTTAAGTTTTACATGAAAAATAAAAACACTGATTTATGCTACCTGTGCCATTCGCGTTCAATTTTCGTTTTGATGCTCTGGCAGTAGCGGTATGAAATTTTCAGGGTATATTATCCACAAATGTGAGTAGTTTTTAGAATAAGTTCTAGAAAAAAAACACAAGAACTTTTTTTTCACTGGAGGCTTTGAAAGTTGGTAGACACAATTCGATTCGTAAAACTTTTGTGAAGAATTATTTTTTTACTCCAATATGATAGGGTTATGACTCAAATCGGTATCGTAATTATAAAGATCCACTATTGAACTACTTCTAGAAAAAAAATCATGCAAGCAGGTCCAGTAGTTAAGCTACAGTGAAGACTTTTATACTGAATTCCGGCTTCTTACAAAAATTTCATAAAAGTCTCAATAACTTTGGAACTATTTAAAATCGCTGAACATACATGGGGGTTATATCGATAGGTATTGAAGTCCCCCATCGATTGACTTACGATGATCCACCCCCCCTGTTACACCCTGTATAATACTAGTCATATGACTATAACTATTTTATTTGCTCAAGTGTCATAAAGATTATAATTATATACTTAAAGTATTTAAGTATGATAGATAGATTGACATCTTCTATTTGTAGAACGCACACCTGTGAGAAAATATTGCTAAATAGCTATGTTTTCAGCATAACTGTGTAAGGAATTGTTTACTTTCTGAATATAATTCCACATTACAGAAGGTATTAGCTTTAGAATATTTGAAATAATTGAGTTTGAAGTTCCTAAGCTGTGCTCATTCTAGAACCTATTAGTAGGGATTCTACCGAAATTAATTGAAATTTGGTTAAGTATAAGATAGCAGGTTTCAATATTAAAACACAATAATAATTTCAAATAATGTTTATTATTCATACAATATACATTATATTATCTAGTCAGTTCTTTTGAACAGAAGACGCTTTTGGCACTTTGTTCACTAAATAATATGGCTAGTTTCCATAATCGGTTCTAAGAGCTCTGACTGTGAATGTACACGTTCATTGTCAATAATTTCACAGCGTAACGAAACTATACATTTACAACATACTACAATCACAATAATTTATTACAACTATATAGAATAAGCGTATAATTAACGTGGTTATTATTTACAGGGATTAAACAGACAGAGCTCTTATGTAGGCATTTAAACTGGTTCATTTGTAGACAATATAGTTTGCCAAAACAGTGTTGTGAAAAGTTGCTTATTACATTGATTGTATCTACACGTAACCTAATAATATTTACATTTTCACAATAATAAAGCCTTTTAAGTGAAGATTCTAATGCAAGTTATACATATGAGGAATTAATTACAATTAACACAACAATTCATATGGCAAGAGGTATATATCTAAGACCTTGATACAAGATCATGACAATATATTTTGTACAAATCCCTACGTTTCACAATAAATTTAACTATTTACAAGAACTTAAATACTAAACATATTCCTCCGACGGCTTGGGTGTACCGTTTGGAAGTCTTAATGAGGAAGACATTCGTCCGTTCACGGAATCAGGTAGTTCTGCAATGTCTTTAAATACTCCAATCATACTTTCGAAATTTGGACCCCAATTAACAAGATAATCCCAGCCTAGAGTAGCCGATGCTGGTGAACCATTTGCTTGTCTGTACAACGCAGACCCGACATGAGGAGCCAGGTCATCATCTGATGCGACTAGAGTGCTAAGAGAGCCACGGAATGAAGAATCAAAGCTCTCGTAGGGAGGCGGCATTATAGGTTTCTTGGAATTACTACCTCCACTCACATTTTGTCTTCTTACGTCGTCTGGTTTATCAGCATTAATACTATTATTATCATATTCTATTTCTGAACAAGTAAAGCTATCATTACCACTCTCGTCATCAGACCCAGTGGAACTTCTATTATCGTCTTGTGGTGAGTGATGCCGATGAGACATGTGGTGACCCACTCCGCCACCCCTTGGGGCTTCACTTGAGCTTGACACCGCATCTAGAGTAGACACCAAGCTGGATGTTCGCTGTCGCGCGTTCATCCTTTCAATTTCTTCAGCAGTAAGTCCAACCGCACCTGATCCAACTGATACTTGGGGAACTTGGGGAGGGGCACTAGGCGTCTTTCTGCCAGCAGATGAACTTTGACCGCTGAGTTGCGACATAACGGGACTATTTAAGCTTCGTTCACTATTACTATGAAGAGCATCCTTACCGACGCCTCCTGAACTTGATGTGGTTGCCAAAAGAGCGCTTTGCAAGGGTTTTCCTGATATGTCATGAAGTGTTAATATTCTTGGTTGCTGACTAAGCTCACTGCTCGGAGAAAGCCTGGCTAGAGGCGTAGTTTGATGTTGTCTAGGCTGAGGCGGTGGCTGTGATGCCTGCGGTAAAACTCTGGGTGGATAACCACTTGGATGGTGTGGTGAATGCCTGTGCGGCGGAGTTTGATGCTTATGGTGATAACCAGCTATTGGTGGTGGCGTTGCTTTGTATTTACGTACACCAGCAGCTTCTCTAAAACCTTTGTAATGGTAAACAATATCAATATCCGAGGGTGCTATGGAACTGGCATTTTCAAGATCGTAGTGTTCAGGTACTTCCGAATTCAAATCCATACCAGAAGGGTGATCATGTGTATGATGAGATGTCTTTGTTGATGGCGGAGGCGGTGGATGATGATCTTCCCGAAGTGCAGGGCTCTTCCCAACTACTTCACGTTCTATGATATCTGGACGTTGCGGTCTTGGAGGGTCAATATTCATTATTTCACGGTCTTTATATTTCTTTGATAATAATTCTGGCCCGACTATGTGTCCTACATTTCGCATTATATCCGCATTATCAGACATGTAACTAGTCAAACTTGTTTCATTATTATGTAGATTTCGACTCATTAGGCTATCGTTTGTCTGAGCTATGAGGTTCGGTGCGTTTAACATAGCAGGACCTCCATTCTGTTTTGAATGAACCATATTACTTTTACTTGTAGGTGTATTTCCTTTTTCTTTCTTTTGTTTGCGTAGACGGAAAAATACGAATGAAACTAGTATAGCAACTATCAATGTTATAAAAAATACAATAACCAGAGTAATACCAACGCTCAATGGATCTGGATTTTGAATAAGGCCAGATCCAAAAGCGCTGTGACATCCAGATATAACTTTTCCAGTGCGTGTGGTATCTCTAAATATACTTCCATTGCCATTAAATGGTTGAATTTCATTATTTATTGAAAAATTCGCCAAACAGCCTTCAAATTTATTATGATTAGTCAGCCATTCTGCTTTGACTCCACCTAAGGAAATTATTGTAAGGTATGGATCTAAAAAATCATGAACGCCAGCGGCGTCAAGTTCTTCGCCAACATTTTTACTGTCCACTATTAAACGAATACTTCTGCCTAAGGAGAATAGAGTTATATTATGCCAGTTGCCATCTGAAACATCATGTTGTTCTTCTTGTGTCATGTTAACGATTGTGTTTTGTTTTGATGTATAGCTAACCTTTCCTTCTAATAATTCAATCATTGTGTAATATTTGTCAGTTGCCGCATAAAATAGCAATCCATTTTTTCTATGGGTTCTGAAGAAGAACGACAATGTTTTAGCAGGACTGTTTGTTTTAGATACAGCTTTTGTTCCTGATTTACTGTTTTTCTTATCCCAGCCTGTATTTCCACCGTAAAATGTTTCAAGTAGTTGCATTCTTCGATGTTTTTCTGACATCATAAACGATATGAGTCCGTTTTCTCCTACCGATATTGATTGCAAGGACATCGCGCAGTCTGGGGATAAGAATCGTCCGTCACATTTGCAATAACTCGTTTTCCATCTGTCTAAGCATTGGCCTGTACCACATGTATCTGCTTTGAAACAAGCTCCCTTTTCTGATCTTTCACAATTCTGTACAACGCCTCGCGAGTGCAAGGGATTAGTTAAGTTAAGTATGCGTCCGTTGATAGTAATACTATGCATACATCCTATGAAGTCATCTGAATGTATTTGACCTGGACGTTCTAATACAGGATCTGCTTTATGAAGTCCTCCAATTAGTAGTGGCTCGTTGTTGAAATTGAGAGTTCTGAAAAGAAAAATAAAAGTTTTTATTAGAAACGGTAACAAAAATAATCAAACAAATAATGTGTTATTTAATAGAATACAGTTTTGAAATAAAAACAATCAATAATAAGTCACATTACGCTCGTCAAAATAAGTTTATTAGTCCAATTTATCAAATTCATTAAAAACAGGGTTTGAAGTCTAATCTAGAACAAAAAAAAATTTGCACATACCCGGCTTGTCCTGTATCATCGTCGTAACATGAATCATCTCCTGGTTCACATTCACTGCAGACGTCTCCGTGATCAGTACACGATGTGACACTCAGTGATATTACTCGACCATTTCTCGTAGCAGTTAGCTTATACCAACCACCGTCAGCAAGATTTTTACTAGCATCATTTATTGCCACAGACGTTATTGAGGTTCTTGATCCGCCGAAAGAAAATACTGGCTTTCCTGCTAGCAGTTCAATAGCAATGAAATCAGATCGTCCACCCGTTTGTGCTCCATAATTGTACAAAAGTAAAGCATCTGGTTTAGTGGTGGCAAATATAATAGTTATGTCATTTGTCGAAGCATCTAATGCTGGGAATTGCATATATGATAACTCATCAAATCCAAATGTAGTACTCTCACAATGGGTTCCATAACGACCGTTTGTACAGCTGCATTTGTATCCCGGTTTTAGGCTGATGCAGATTCCTCCATGCATACAAGGATTAGGCCGACACGAATCCACCAAACCCTCACACTGATTTCCTCTGTATCCAGGGCGACAAAGACAAAAGAATGAATTTCTGTCAGCGCTTTCTTTACAAGAACCTCCATTTTTACAAGGGTTGCTACTGCATACGTCATCTCTTTCCATTTCACATGTTTTGCCTTCGCGGCGAGGTGGACAGTTACAAGTAAAGTCGTGTCCTTGTTTTCTACATTGACCACCGAAATTACAAGGATTAGGTGAGCAAGGGTCTTGTCGTTTCTCGCAATTGTTACCCATAAAACCATCAGGACAGTGGCAATTGTACACGTGCTTAACTAAGGGTGATGATAAAATTAAATGTGAGCTTTCCGTTATCTTGGTTTCCTCCAACACATTTATGGAATCAGTACACATGCCATTATTTTCACACTGATGAGTAGAGCAAGGATAATAAGGAACAATTATCTTGCTTTTCAGTAATTTTGATATTTCTGTTTGCTTGCTTTTTAAATATTTTTCTGTATTTTCTCTTTTTCCTATTGAGTGATTGTTGTGGCCCCTTGTTGCAATTGTTAGATCGAGACTATATTGTAATTCATTTATACTATACAAATAAATATTTTCCTTGTTCTCCAAGCCATTTTTCAGAGTTTCAAGTAAACTTCTGTAATATTGAGTGAGAAAATTAGATGCTGTCATATTCATAATCTTCATTGTAACAGACTGCTCAACGGTGTTGTTATCAAAAGAGAAATATTCCACACTAATAGATGATACCACATCTCTGTGAATACCATCATTACCCAAAACAGAAAATGAATATCCTTGTCCTGGTTTGACTGCACTTGTGTATAAATCACATCCTTTTTTGATATTCAGGATAGAAAGTGTACTTTCCGATGTTGATTCCTTAATGATTCTACATTTATAATCACCGACAATGTCTGGATCATTTGGTTTCACGTTTGCGATCTTGTCACTTGGAACTTTATTATTAAATGCATAAACCAAGACATGTGCCGATCTGGGAGTGGGTGGATTGTCATTTCTGTCTAAGACCTTGATCAATAAAGTATAGTTTGATTTCATTACTGGGGTTCCACTATCTTCAATTTGAATAACTATTTCCAAATTGGGTGTTACTTCTCTATCAATTTTTCGAGTAGTTAACAATACTCCTGTATGTCTGTTTACTTTCACATAATTTTGTTGTTTTCCTCCTACAATAAAGTAAGAAAATGGTGCTCCATTAGGTGGAAGATCAGGATCTTTAGCTGAAAGTGTTGCTATACTTGTATTTGGTGGTTCGTTTTCATATACAGCACCTTCGAAGTTTGCTACGTCAAAAACGGGCCCATTGTCATTAATGTCGGACAATGTAATTTTAACAGTTGCAGTGCCCGTTTGCGGAGGTACTCCAGTGTCTATAGCACCAATAATCAAATTATAGACAGAAATAGTTTCTCTATCTAGCTGTCGAGTTACTTCAATTTTACCATTTTGAGGATCTATTTTGAAATCTTGGTTGTTGTTTCCCCCAATAATAGAGAAACTAAATTGGTTATTTTGTGGGCGAACATCTTTATCAACTGCTCGTACTTGAATAACTTCTTGGCCAATAGCTGCTCCTTCTGATAAAGAGGCTTCATAGTAGTGCTTCAAGAACTCCGGCGGATCATTTCCATCTTGAATTGATATAATTACTTGCGCTTCATCAGTATCATTTCCACGAATACCACCAGAGTTTTTAGCTAGGACTGTAAGAACAACTCTGTTCTGAGTTTCTCTGTCTAAGTAACGAGCAACTCTTATAACTCCAGTTTGAGAATTAACACTAAACCCTTTATCATTACTGGATCCAACAAACAAGTAATATATTATTCCATCGTCACCATTATCTTGGTCAGTGGCTTGAATAACACCAACGTTAGTACCAACTTCAGCAGATTCTGATACATCAAAGTGAAATACCGGTTGTATAAATTTAGGATAGTACTCGTTAACTCCTGTTATGTGTACCACCACTTCGGTTGTATTTTGCATTGAAGAACCAGGGTTTTTCGCCAATATTTCCAATTTATATAGTGGTTTTTCTTCGTAATCAAACACTTCTTTCGAGAATATGTCACCAGTTTTCGCATCAATGTGAAACAGGGATGTCATATCATTATTGATGTAGTATCTTATGATTGCATTCTTTGGAGAATCAATGTCTATTGCTTTTACTTTATAAATAAAAGTATTGACTGGTGCATTTTCTGGCAGATATGCAATGTACTGTTTTTTATTGAATATAGGTGCGTTATCATTGATATCGGTGAGTATGATTGTTAAAGTTGCTGTAGCTTCTTTTGACTTAAATCCCAAATCTCTAGCTGTAATATTTAGTCGATATTCTTGAATGGAGTCGAAATCTAAGGATCGTAAAATACTTATCGTTCCCGATATTGGATGAATTTTAAACTCTTTGCCCATATTTCCGGATGAAATAGAATATCTTACTATACCATTAGGGCCTTCATCTTCATCGCTTGCTCTAACAGTAAGTATCGAGGATCCTATTGGTTCGTTTTCTGGCACAATAACTTGGTAACTTAACGCTGTAAATTTTGGAGTGTATGTGTTTTCTCCTGTGACAACGAATGTTATCACAGTCTCATCAGATTGAGGAGGAACACCTCTATCGACAGCTTGTACTCTCAATTCATAGTACTGCCCATAATAGTAAAATTGTTTGTTTACAACGATCCAGCCGTTATCTTTGTCTATTGCAAGATAGGTTGTCCCATTTCCGCTGGAAATATAATATTCAATTTCTGCATTTATACCAAAATCCAGATTATCTTCTGCCGATAGTTTTATTATTCTTTCTCCTAGTGTAGCGTCTTTTGGTACCGGCACAAACTTCTCATGAGCTTTGAATTTAGGCGCGTTGTTATTCGCATCAACTACGTTTATTGTTACTAAACATTCAGACGACATCGGTGGTTTACCATTATCTGTGGCTACCACTACCACCGAATAAGTATTTTCAGGAGACAAATTAATAGAGGTCCTCTTGTAATTCATTATGAATTTACTTAATATTTCACCAGTTGCAGGATCTATGGAGAATAAGTCAGAAGTTTGTTGCAGCGAATATGAAATAATGGAATTTGGTCCTTGTTTATCTCTATCAGTTGCTATAACTTGCCCGACAAAAGAGTTCTTCTTTTGAAGTTCTGGGAAATTGAAACTATAAAATGAATACTCGAATTCGGGGGCATTATCATTCTGGTCTTGGATAGTAATCGTTAATGGTGTTTCTGATCGCCAAGCTCCATCAATAGCGGCTACTTTCAATATATATTCGTCTTGAAGTTCTCTGTCTAAAGGACGAGCTACGGTGACATTTCCACTTACAGGATCAATCAAGAATTTTTCACCTGGATTTTCTACAAAACTGTAAGTGGCATTTGCATTTGCACCAGTATCTAAATCGGAACTTGTGACTCTTATAACAAATGATCCTATTTCAGCATTTTCTGTTACATTGACACTGAAAAGACGAGTAAACCTGGGTGGATTGTCATTTTTATCTAACACCGTGACGATAACAGTCGACGTTCCAATTAACTGTGGTACACCGTGATCAGAAGCTTCTACCATAATTTCATAAAAGGGAATTGATTCTCTATCTAGCGCAATATTGGTAAATATTTCTCCAGTTTCAGGATCTATTTGAAACGTTTCTTCATAATCATTAACAAGTTTATATGATATTCTTCCATTTTCATTTGAATCTTCATCATGAGCTTCAATTTGAATGACTAACTGTGGAGGTGATTCTTCTTCAGTCACTGTAGCATTGTATAATATACTTTCAATTACAGGTGCGTTATCATTTGCATCGGTTACTTTTATTTCAATCTCAATAAAAGATTTCAAAGGCGGACTATCAGAATCTCTTACTTCAAACCATGCTTCATAAAGTGGCATAGTCTCGTAATCTAGGCCTTTGCCAGTTACAAAAACTTCTCCACTGATTGGTTCAACTCTCAAAGCGTCGCCAACATTGCCACCAGCAATAGCGTATTGTAATAAACCTGTGGGTCCCTTTTTGGGTGAGGTCGCTGATAATCTGGTAACTAAAACTCCTTCTGGAGTATCTTCAGAGAAGGTAAAAGTCAATTTGTTAGTTACTGTAAATTTCGGAAAGTTTGTCACTGACTTAGGTATTAGGATTAACTCGGCAGTGCTTTGTTGCGGAAAAATACCGCTATCTGTAGCTATGATCATTAGGTTGAAAGGGCTGCCATTTTTTCCTGTGTACTTGAATATGTTTTCTTTTGCTTTGATAACACCAGTTTCCCTATTTATGCTGAATAAGTCATGATGTTCGCCTTTTAGATCATATACAATCTTCTTATTGAGTCCTATATCGTTATCTTTTGCCTTTACTCCAAATACAAAATCTCCCTTCATAGTATTTTCCGAAATGTGCGTTTCATATACAGGTTTTGAAAATATAGGACTATTATCATTTTCATCTTCAACTACAATAGTTAGATTGGCTGTTGCAGTTCGCGGATCAGTGGTCGAAGAATCTTGTGCCATGATAATTAGATAATACACATCCCATTCTTCTCTATCCAATGTTGCATTTGTTGAAATAACACCAGTAGTAGAGTCGATTTGAAACCTTTCAGACTTATCTCCGAGCAGACTGTATCTTATTTTGGCATTATTTCCAACATCTTTATCCGTTGCTTTGGGATGTAAAATGACAGTTCCACGGTGTAAATTTTCTTTGACATTTGCTCTGTAACTTTGTCTCTCAAATTCTGGGCTATTATCGTTAACATCTTGCACAATTATTTTGACAGTTCCAGACCCTGTAAGAGGCGGCGAACCTGAAATAAATGTAAAATAATTAAAGTATGTTCTTAAAATATTATAAAGTGTTCTTCATTGTATACCTATTAAGATATAAAAAATTCCAACTGGTTCTGTTTATGGTTCGTAATAAATGACACGTTTAAAATTCATAAGTGATAAAGATTTTGAAATTAATTAACTTTGAATGTCTTACCGGTATCCATTGCTACAAGTGAAAGAGTATATTCATCTTGACCCTCCCGATCTAAAGTTCGTAGTAAAGAAATTTGGCCAGACGACGCGTTTATTCTAAAAAGGTCTGCATCTCCTTCCTTAATGAAGTAGCGTACTTGATTGTTAAACGGTGGCGAATCAGCATCGTAAGCGTGAATAGTAATTATGTACCCGTTGTTTGGCGGAATAACATTCTCCATTACGTACGCTAAGTACGGCGAGTCTAAAAACGTGGGAGGGTTGTCGTTTATATCTTGAATTGAGATAGAAATCTCAGCTGTGTCAAATCTGATATCGTCTTTGGCACAATCTTCCGCTCGGATTGTTAAAACGTAGCGTGATTTTCTCTCAAAATTTAGATTCTTTGCAACCCTCACAACCCCGGTGTCTTCACTTATACTGAAATCTCTGTTCTCGTCTCCTGAAGCGATAGAATATCTGACTCTGCCATTTAAATCTTCATCAACATCAGTCGCAGAAACCTGTAAAAATAAAAGAGAAATGTTCAATGATCTCATTTATAATGTTTATATTTATTAAGAACTATCTATTCATAGGCAGGGATACTTACTTGCAAGACGCTAGCACCAATACTTGCATTTTCAGGAACTGAAGCACTATATTGTTTCGGGTCAAATACAGGGCTATTATCGTTTTCATCAAGGATATTAATCAGAATCTTCATCTTTGTCATATTCGGTGGATCGCCTCTATCTTTTGCTGTGACTGTTAATGTGTAGCTAGATTTCAATTCCCTGTCAAGCTTCCCTGTAGCTCGGAGAATACCGTCAACATTTCCCAAGGAGAAGTATCCATTAATTTCAGGATCGGGAGTTACAAAATATTCAACGTATCCATTGCGCCCCTCGTCTTTATCTACAGCTTTGATAGTCATCACGACAGTATTCAATGGAATATTTTCGGACACAGTTGTAACATTCGGTGTGACAAATTCAGGCGCCATATCATTGACATCTTTTAGTTGAATGGTTACCTGTAAATGTTTAAAAAATATATTTATCAAATAATATTTAATGTGACAATTAAATTATATCAAAAAGACTATAAAAATGGGGATTCGTTTGTGAAAATAATACTAACGTTAAAATCAAACAAACCTAAACCGTGTGTAAATTATTAAAGTTTACTCGTTACATAATAATTTAAGTCGCAAAATGTATTCTTTTTTAAATGAAACAATAATGATCTTTTTTATTCAAACAAACATAGTCACCATTTCAAATTTTTAAACCTATGAAAATGTATGCCATCTAGTTAGTAAGCGACCATTAGAAGTGACACTACCTTGTTAAAATAAATACTCCTGGATCGGACTGCATTGAAAGTAAATAATGGTGACAAAAAAAGGACGAATTCGATATTTCCTGTGAAACGTGTTGGTTTGTATACCTCGCATGGCTCAGCCAGATCATTATACCGATAAATAAAAAAACGTTCAAAGTAATACCAATGTTATAAAATACCAGAGTACTACTTATGGTGTGCTACAAAATTCTTTCATTCCAAGTTCCAAACAAGTTCATGTTCATCCTTAATTTACTTAAGCAGACAAATCTATGTACTTTCATTCGTCATTTAGGTTGGGTAATTGGACTGTATTCTTTATATAGTAATACCTGAACTGTTGAAGAAAGTTGTGGTTCCGGCGGCTTTGCCATGTCTTTCGCTGTCACAATCAAGTTGTAAACTGGAAGGATTTCTCTATCCAGCCTTTTTGCACTGAAAATAGTTCCGTTGTTGGCAATCATGAAATCTTGAGCGTCATCTCCCGATGAAATGCTGTAAGTCAATTTTCCGTTGAGACCTGAAAATATGAACACAGATTATTGCAATAATTTATTTATTTTTATTTACAATAATCTTTTATATAATATATTTATTTCTCTGCTACTAGTATCTTTTTCTATTAAAAACAAGTACCTCTGAGGGTTTTAATAGAAAAATAATGTGTACTAAACACATTTTATATTCTCTTTCACTCACCTTTCAAAGTCCTATTAGATGCATGGAAATAAATTTATCTGTTTTTAATTTTTGAGTTATCAAAACAGTTCTTCCGAGAACACGAAAACTCTGTTTGATGTCATTAGTTCAATACAACTTTATATCTAAGATATCTTGGTACGGACATGTTACTAAGAGGAAAGAAAGCCATGTGACTAGAATAGTGATGAGTATGAGTATGGATGTCAATGGACGTAATAGTAGAGGAAGACCGAAGAAGACATGGATTGATTGCGTGAGAGACGATATGGAAGTTAAAGGAGCAAACACAGAGCTAAAATGATAGGCCGGAGTGGAAGGAATACACATGTTGCGCCGACCCCACTTAGCGTTGGACAAGATCAGGCGAATAATGATATATAATATGAGGTTAAAAATGTGTACCAGAATCCATGTCAGTAGCGCTGATGGTGACCACCGAGGAGCCAACGGGGACGTCCTCCAGGATCTCGTTGGAGAAGCTCATCGGGTCGAAGATGGGCGCGTTGTCGTTCAGGTCGATCACGTTCACGTACACCGTGACTGTTCCCGAGAGCGACGGGTGCCCGCTGTCCTGCGCCTGCGCCACCAGGATGTAGTGCTGCGTCTGGAAGAACCGGGAATGGGCTGTTTAGTAGAGTTTTTTTTCTTTAATTTTTTATTATGTATGTTTCTTTATTTAATTATTATTAAGGTATCTAAGCGTAAGCATAAACGAGGTCTAAAAATCAAATAAATTATTGTTTTGGTAGTCATTATTAAGCAAGATGAACTTGTCCAAGTTGAACGAAGTATATTATTCATAGTTTTAGGCAGAAAATACTGTTTACCTAATCAAAACAATCATAATCTAAAGGTACGCTCTTAATTTCACTCGTAGAGGCAATGACCGTAATTTTTATTCTAAAAACTAGCGACCCGCCCTCGCTTCGCTTCGGGTATATCTCTATCTCTATATAATATATTTCAACCCCGTAAGGGATTATACATACAGAAGTTATTTCCCAATAACTCCCGTTCCCATGGGAATTTTGTAATATTGCGTTAAAGGATTTTCCCGTTATTTCCCGTTCCCGTGGGAATTTCGGGAAATCCTGTCCTAACGGATGCCTACGTCATAACATCTACCTACATGCTAAATTTCATCTCGATCCGTCCAGTGGCTGTGACGACTTCGTCCGCGTAGAGATGTTTAACGGCTAAAACATTACTTCTTTATAGCGCAGTCGGTTAAAAAGTAGCCTATAACCGTTTCTAGGCTCTGGACTATATCTGTACCAAATTTCGTTTAAATCGGTTCAGTACTTTATGCGTGAAAGCGTAACAGACAGACAGACAGACAGACAGACAGACAGACAGACAGACAGACAGAGTTACTTTCGCATTTATAATATTAGTAAGGATTCCCAGTTCAGTTATAAGATTTTTAATAATATTTTACCTACATGTATCTGTACCTACATTACACATCAACTAAAATTATTGAAGTGCATAGTTGTGGTTTTCGAAAACACGTTAAGGAATATCTGTCATAATAAAAAAACTAATTACAGTGTTGCAAGACGCAAGCACGGAGGTTGTTAATGGCCACCAACTAAAACAGTGTGTTGCATAAAGTAAGACCGTAATATTTTACGAACGGAGACGGCATTCAGATTTTCCATATAATAGGACTCCGAAACTTCCCAGCTATGACAAGCTGCCTCATTCGTGGATCGTGAAGCGAGATGGCGGTTTAAAAAACAGGCAGTGGCCCCGGAATCCGGCCCGGGGATGTTTTGCGGACGGCCGCTTTGTCAGACATTGTTCGGCCCTTAATTTCGATGGCGAATCCAGTGGGCAAATGCCGAATATGATGCGCGACGCGAAAAAACTGTACCGGGATGAAATTAGCAGCTCTCTAGCGGGCTACGCGGAATTGGCGGGCGGTCGGCAAAACGAATGTACGGAGCGATTGTTTTTACTAATTAGAAGGCCCGGCGACTTGATGAGCCGGCCACTCGCCAACCACGCCCTTATGGCTTAAGTATGGCGACGCTTTCGCCTCGACAGCCTCTACCGGCGGGACGAACTCTTCATTTTTAAGACAATGGAACAGGTTTTTTGATCTAATTGTAAGTTTAAGTGACATTAGCCTTATACGTTTTACCTGCTAATAACAATTAAAACGTGATAGGAGCTTTTTGTGTTGCCCAGACAGCATGGCGTGAACTTTTATGAATACGGAGTTTTGAACTTTTTAACATATAGGAATGGTTTAGAAGCTGAAATATATCGTTAAGTACCTAACAAAGAATGCTAAGAGCTGTGTAGGCAGATCTTGGGGGTGTTTGTGAGTAAGTAAACATAAACATCCACCTAGTCTGAAACACAAAACGAGGGTTGATTTATGCCCATAGAGAATTTAACGACTTGTTGGCCATTTTGCAGCCGCATTGATGAATATTACAATAAGGCAGTAACGACGCGTCGTTGCCGCAAAAACTGGTTAAATGAGCTTAAAGCTGTCATGCATTTTATGGAAATAATAATGCTAATTCGAAAAAGAGTTACTAATTAAAATAAAACTATTTAATTATTCCTTTTTGAGATCAAATTAAAGTAGTATTTATTTTACACTTTTCGTATTAAATTTTCAATTAAACTAATTAAATGTGATTTAACGGTACCTACAACAAAACCGACATAAATACTCTTGCCGGTCAGGAAAAAACTGTAGTCTCATTATGAGAAATTTGTGTGGCTGACCGGTCAGACTTGTGAAATGGGTCAGCAAACCGATTTGAAAGGGACCTTTTCAGACCAAAGATTATAAATATACTGTATTTATGCTCCTTCAAGTGTCTTGATGCGTGAATGTAGTTTCTATAGAATACTACTTCAAAACCGTGCCTACTCATGGCTACAGAAAACATTTACGACCTCCCATTTAAGTTCCATTGCAGTGAAAAAAGAAAATATCCACGTTAAGTATGATTTTAATCTTCGTGTAGCAAGCTAGGAGGGTTACTTCTCTCATGTAAATAGCCTTTACTCTTATGTAGCGGTAATGCCGCATTAAAAACCCGCTCAGGGCCACGGGCCACCGTCAGCCTTTGTTTTGCACTTTTGCCTACTACGCGCAATATTTTACAGCGCAAGCAATAAATTTCACTTCCCCACATGTTATTTTTACACCCAAAAGGCATCCATGTAAGTGACTCAAAATATGCTTTATACGTGCTGTAGTTGTGTTTCTTACAATACTTTTGAAAATTGAATATGTATAATTAAGTGTATCTACTTGATAAAGCTATCGTTTGAAGGCCTAAACTTAAGACTTCAGAGGGCCTACCATATCGAAAACTTACGTACGTTAAAAACCTATCGAGTTGTTTTTTTCATACGGCCGATTTTAGTTCTTCGCGTAACCACCAGCGGCGCTGTACAAGTTTTTCATAGACATATTTACGTAGGCGATATCGAGTGCGTAAGTTTTTAACTCATTTTAGCCCTACAGAGTTCTAAAACTTTATCAAGCAATAGTACATAGGTACTTTTTAATGACATGTACAACCTCAGTGTATTAATTTTTGTGGAACATCACTTTACATGGCGGTATACTCGTAAGAATTAAAATGATATTAATTAAAAAATGTAAGATCCTTTGATGGGATGATGGGGCGAAAAATGTGAATGCACAGTTCAATGTAGGCGTATAATGGTACCTACTTAGCAAATGAAGACAAAAGTTCTGAAGTACTCGTAAAATCGCACGACATAGTCGTAAAACCGAAAGAAACTCGCAATTAAAAACACTTTAAATAGATTAAGCGATTACAGCGAGAATAATTACGATAAAAGCCGACAAAGGGCAGGTTTGGGTTAACATGAAAAAGGTTCAGTATGCGTTCACCTATGTCAAAACTACTAGAGCAACTGGATAGACCTTGTTTTAGTACATATGTACATATCACTTTCAATTTTAAGATAAGATTGCATAATAAAATAAAATTATTACTCACTATGAGTACGAAGTTTATAATTTTTTTTCTGATTTTCCTTCTTTAGTTAGACGTAATTTATTTCGGTATTCATAATTTCTTTATGTAAATTTGAACACATAGGTAACTTATCGTGTTGTATTTTCTTCTGTTTGTAATGTTTTCTTATATCATATTTTCGTAAGGAACCCCAATAAAGGAGATCGGGGTACCGGACCTTGACATATTCACTGGACCGAAAAAGTTTTTAAATAGTTTACTTGTAAATGACCACTGCCCTTCCGTGCCTTAAAGTAATTCAAGTAGTCTTGATTGATTCCACTTCAGCTTTTGAACTGTCCGCAATAAATAAGAGTATATCTTTTATTTTTAACTACATTCAGTTGTATGCTTCAATCATGAGAAATAGTGCTTTAAATTACATGCTAATGTAGCTAATCGACGTGTATTTGCTATAATTATTTTAAAGGCTTTGGTTTTTGATACGGTCGTAAAAATAATACCTCATTTTTTAGATTAAGGCTTTATGTATAGTTAGTTAAATATTATCATAAATGGACTTGACTATGAATGACCCCAATCTACTAAAAATATACAACCTATGGTTCTTATTGAAAATGTTTATTTATTTTAACTTGCATGTGACATTATATTAACTTGCATGTGGTTCACATTCTCGCCTATTTGTTTTGACAATAAATCTCACACGTTTAAGTGGAAGTGGTTGATAAACGGCCCGGAAAATTGAGAATGTGAAACGATAACAGTAACTTTCCATGAGCATTCGTCCACGAAGTTTATGGGCGTGAGAGCGCTGACTTGCCTAGAGCTGGTGCTGAACATTGTTGGTCTTTGGTGACAGACAATGTTGACGCCAAGCTTTTAAACAAAGAGCTCAGGAAGGAACTCACCTGGACGTAATACATCTTTCCATAAACTTTGCGAATATTTTAGAATCAAAACACCATGCCAAATCAGTATAATACGTATTTCAGTTATAGGGTTTTTGTTTCACGAAACTACAATGAATACCCAGAAACTTTTTATGTATTTTACTGCAGAACTTTTATCTTATCTGTCAAATAAAAAAGTGAAGTTTAATTTTATACGCATCTACAATCATTTGTGATGTAAGCATGTTAATGAGTAAGTTTAATACCAGCATAAGTCCATGAGAGTAATTGGTGACTTCCCTGTACGTAGACCGTTCATAAGCACGTTATGTTTAAAATTATAAGTAAAACTCTTTAAATACCTCAACATTATGTCCTTACTTTGATGACTACTTATACCTGGTGATCTTATAGATTTAGTTATCTTTTGTACCTATGAGCAAATTGTGTTTAGTAAATTATCAATACCAGTTTTTATATTTAAATATAATGTTCTTGGACAGTTTGCTTAACCCACTTATTTTATTTGAAGTTAGGCAACTAAAAAGCAATAACTAAAGACCTTAACTGTCTTGAAATTAAATTCATTATATCACTAGCTGTGCCCGCGACTTTCGATTACGCGTATCGTAAACTGTTGAGATATTGAATGCCGCAACTAGAAATAGTCGTATAAACTAAAAGTAATAAAAGTCCCGTGCAAATAGCACTGCCATTCAGAAGTCAACCGAAGAAGAACATTTAAAACAAATCATTTTATTTATATCATCATCAATCGTTACCGTAATGATAAACAGAATGTTACACAACGTATCACGATTAACTGTTCTGATCCGTGGTACAACTAGCACTTGTTTTAATCATTAGTATTCGGAAAATATCATAACCAGACTCGGATATGGCTGATATTCACCTCAGACGTTCAATACGTATTAGCTGAGAATGAAAACTACATTTCGATTAAGTGGTCGTCTGTGGACATGAGATAAAGCGACAGATGCACACGCTTTACGATTTCTTTGGGAACTAAGCTGTGTTATAGGACGTTACATGTCGAGGCTGGAATTCTAGTTCTTTCACGCAGTGTCAAAGATGGTGTCAAAAAATTGTGTAATATCATAGTCTTCTTTGATTATTAATGAAGCCTGAGTATTTTATGTAAACTTTCAGTTTGATATTTCTCCTTGGCAACATGACTATTCTTTCGACGTACGAAATCACAAGATACTAAGTTTGCAGTAGAACGGCTTCCTCATTGAATAGATCATCTTCAAGTCATCTAATCGGTCAGAATGAAGTATAGGACGACTTCAGGTAACTGAATGGCAATCTTTATGGTTGAAGGAAAAAGCGTCGATGGCCATGTGGTTAGATGGTAGCCTTGTCTGGATGCAACTGCCTGCATACATGATTTTTCAAGTTTTAAATTCATGCCTATGTATTTGATTATTCGACAGCAACTGTAATGGCTTGCACTCACACTACAGCATTCACAGGTTGTGTGAATCACCTCCTTGGCCAATATTCATATTGTGAAGCCGTGCTTGTAAATGATGATAGTTGGGGTCTACTGTGATAGCTTTAGTTTAAA
The DNA here is from genome assembly GCA_039566165.1 of Maruca vitrata. Taxonomy (NCBI): domain Eukaryota; kingdom Metazoa; phylum Arthropoda; class Insecta; order Lepidoptera; family Crambidae; genus Maruca; species Maruca vitrata. The sequence continues at coordinate 9,930,924 of CM076914.1, read as the reverse complement.
TGTTCTTTCTTGAATCGGCGGAAACTCTTTTCAAAATGCTGAAATAACGCCCACGTAAAAATAAAAACGTATGCTACATATAGATGCCCTTTCATCAATGGGTACAAACGTATGTTTGGGAATTGTGTGTTATTTGTTGTTGAAGTGTTAATATCAGTTGGTACGCCATAATGTATTAATCGTGTGCAATTGATAAATCATCATCCTTTTTCTGATGCCAAACTGCTGAAAGTATATCAATCTATTTTTGTGACAGCCAACCTATCTTCAATTCGACTAATTATGGAAATTTTAATAACATCATGAAATATTGACATCATGACAATATGTCAAGTAGAGAAATATTTGTTAAAATTACCAAATGTATCAATCAAATTGTCATTCAGGAACCTATTCAGAATTTCTGTAATTTACGTAATGGCACTCGAGAACATCAATTCCAAAGACAAACTTCACGATAATGCCTATGCAAACCACAACTGTCAATATCGAGTAATACCTGGAGGCACACGAGTGAACTTGACGCAAGCAGCATACTTACTACTCATGTTGTATATCAAACTTGACGGCGACATGGCATGCTGTACAGCTTTGACATTATATTTTATGGAACAGTATCATGCCTCAACAATGAGTATATTTTATGCAGTAAAATACTGAAAATCCTTTCAAATGCTTGGAAGTAGACGATTTTTTTAGTGCCTGCATCACCTCGAATATGATTTTCTGAAGGCGTATAAATTTCGGTTTAAAATGATCTACGAACGAACTTACGACAGTGATGAGCGACGATGAGCCATACTTTCCATAGCAATAGACCCTTTGGTGACGTCAATTATCTAATCCTTTGATCATCAACATGCCATATTCGAGCATGGTCACTATTACCTAGGCAGAGGTTCATCTTGATGGATACATTAATCCAACATAGACATCCGCTATTTGTATGACCCAGCTGCGGCGGCTCGATCCGTAAATTTGGAGCATGTTTAGCTCAGGCAACATCGATAAATGTCAATCATTCAAATGGAGGTACTTCTACGATTGAGAAAGACCCAAATGTACGATATTTGCAGGATATTGACAAAGTATGTGTAACATATGAGTTCCGTCTTTATAACTAATTTGATCAGTCTAAATCAACCGTTCCGGAAGATGAAACAAACGAACAGACAGACAAAATTTTTTTTATTGTAATTTTGGTATTGTATCTGTGTATTCATACCTATTTAGTAAAAAAAACAAATTTAAACATTACAAACAGACACTTCAATTTTATTTATCTGTATAGATTAAATTATGCAAATTATAAAATTATCGGCACCAAAACGCGACGCAATATCGTCATATAGGATCGTCGGTCGCATCGGAGGTTGCGTTTACAAGATTAAATGGACGCTATTTTTTTATGTAGGTATGTCGGTCCGTCTTGCCTCCGAGTGCTCGCGGGCATACATTGCGGTTGAAAGAATTATCTTAACATAGATCTAGAGGCGGGCCGATGACCCGCTGCAGCAACGAGCAACGACCAAATAGTTACAACGAGATCGTTATTAACATCGGCTTACATTGTTGATTTTGCTCAATTGTTGCCCTCTACATTTTGAGAGCTTAAAATAGTTCAAGTCAAACACACTCTTTTGTTTTACAAAGTGTTTTGGTTTGTCAATGCCTACTTCAAGTTACTTATGTTTTATGTTGTCTTAACATCTCGATAAAACGTGTTTATCCAAACTAAAACGATGCATAATACAAATCCGATACCTACCTACGTGCTGTTTATTAGCTATAACTACTATTGAAACTATTTACACTTATTTTTTTTACTTGAAACGTCTAGGGGTGAGAGCCATCAGCTTCCCCGCAAGTCCGGTGATGATGAAAAGGCTACTCTAAGCCATCATCGTATGTCAGTTAGGAATAAAAAAAATTCTGAGGGCCTACTCGGTATGCGTTCCATCTTCAATGCAACCTACTACACAAAAGTAACGTAAAAACAACTAAATGTTTATACTTCGTTCTTTCATACTTGGTGTTTTTTTTCCTTATGTTCATACTTGATTAAAGACTTACCTCCTCATAGTCCAGTCTAGCTGTCAGGGTAAACACGCCAGTTTGCGGGTTGAGTGAGAAGACGTCGTTTGCCCAATCGGAGATGACCGTGTAGGTGAGCTGGGCGTTGGAACCTGCATCCAGGTCTATCGCAGCCACAGTTCCTATGATGGACCCCCGCGCTGCGTTCTCCGGGATGTCGAAGGAATACGCGGTCTCTTTGAACACAGGTGGATTGTCGTTCGTGTCCGTCACCTGAAATAAAAGTGCGAGTTTAGTCAATACTTAAATACAACACAACATCACGTACATTAATCTGATCCCGTGGTAAGTAGCGCTGCGGTTAGCCAACAAAAGTATACTATCTAAAAAGCAACGCATCAGTTATCTTCGTCGATTCCAGAGAATTTAATAGAATAGAATAGAATAATTGTTAATTTGGTACAGATATCTTAAATTAAGGTAACAATTGTGTTAAACTTATCTAAGAAATAAAATAGTACCAAATAGGCCCGCTCAGCTATTGTCATGACGTAAATGAATGCATTTAGACCGCTGACACAATTTTCGGTCACAAAAGTTAGCTCGTGATATTTTTCTTTGATTATTTTCATAGTTAAGACATTTACGTATTTAGGTTAGAAGCCTAAATCCTTCGTAATCCTTTACTGTTCTTCCAACTCACAAATGTAACAGGCTACCTGTTCGCCTTCGAATTTAAGTTTGAAGTCAGGCCACAGGTAACAGGTCTGTTATTCAACGAAGTGACAGGTGGAAGTAGACTCCTCGGCCGAAGCCGACAGATCGGAGGCAACGACGCGCGTTATATGATACGGACACGACGGCCCACAAAATGTATGACGTATGTTATCATCAAACTGGCTTCTAACTATAAAGTTGGATGTGTTTGTAGAGTCGCATAGTTTGATTTATTAATAAGGTAATTCATAAATTTTAACATTATTGTCTTATTATTGTCGCAATTGGCGTTTGATATTATAGGAGGCAAATTTTGTATAGTTTTGAGTAATAATTTATCATTAATACTGCATTCTTTTCTTGACATGTTTCTAGTGTTTCTTTAATATCTGTAGTACCTGGCAATAAAAAAAATTTACAAAATATTTACCTGAATAACCACAGTGACATCTGTGTATTGGACACTATCATCAGCTCTTATCACGATTTGGTACTCCGAGACGGTTTCGCGGTCCAAAGGGTCTTTGAGTGTCAGGGCTCCGGTGTGGGAATCCAGCGTGAAGGGAGTCGGTTCCTCCGTCTGGATGCTGTAGGTGATGGTCCCGATGGTGTCGGGGTCTTCGGCGGTGATGGTGGCTATGAGCTGCCCAGGAGCCAAGTCTTCGGAGGCCAGGTATGCGGCGGGAATGTTCTTGAACTCCGGCGGGCTGTCATTCTTGTCGAGGATTACAATTTCCACCTGAAGGAAAAAAAACAATGTTTATTTTTTGTCTCTTTTGTTGAGCGGTTTTATGAATAAATACATTGCATTATTCAGATTTAATAATTATTCAGATGTAACTTAGCATTTAATAATAAATTGACGCATGAAAGTATGCATACCATAATTACCAAAATGTGTTATGGTGCATTCATAAAAGTTTGAGAATCATGTCTATGTTTGAGAAATAAAGAACGCAGTTTAAAAACGAAACAATTGGTGCCAATTTGTTATTCATTTATATTCTAAATCGCCAAGATGATTGTTTCTGTCTCAGGAAACAATGGCAAGAAACGCGCACATTATCATACCTAGTTAAATTAATGTATCAAATACGTAATTTTCTTTTATAACCGTTCATCAACAAAACTTATTCCCAAACAATAAAACAAACAACACAGAGATCCGAACAATGCGGCCTCACAATAACGTATTAAAAGCGGGCTACGATTCTTGAGACAGTCGCAGACGCAAGTGAAGTCTTGTGATGTTTTATTTATGAGCTTGCCACAAAATCGGCCACTTTAACACACTGCAAGAACATGGGCCAAATTAATAATTCTAAAAATGCAGCTGTCCGGCTGTGGACAAATGTGCGCCGGCGCGGGATGACAAAATGCGCCCGAGGCTTTGTTCGATGCGCTCCGGTTCCGAAATGATCAATTCCTCCGATCAAGTCAACCGTGCGGTCGATTAAGCAACGATATGCCATCAACCTGACTACCATAAACAGTATATTTTTTCACAACTTATTCAGTAATACATTTCTCATTTGCATTTATGCCTAACTGCAGTGCATGGACTAGGTGTTAGGCGGTAGATGGTCTCTATGCAGCAAAATACTTTGGGTCCAATATTGTAGGTATGATAAATAATTCCTTTGATGTATGACTCTGATTAATTTGCAAATAATCAAAGTCAGAAAGCAGCCTTAATACATTCTTAGAATGTTGATGAGGTGAATCATTTTCGGGGCCCTAACGTCCAGGACTGGTCGGAAGGAGCCGGGCCGGGCGGACGCGCTTGCCCGACCGCGTTAGTATCTGTGATCCTAAGTGCATTCATCAATATGATTAATGGACGCATTTTTGTTTTCTTTCGTGTAATTTAAATTTTTTATACAAACTTTTTTCTTAGGGTGGTACCGATTTTTTCGTCACAAACTTATATTATTATATGTTTTTGATGGGTTTTTATTTGAATATTTTGCAAAGATTGATTACGTCGCAATGTAATTACACATTCAATATCGTTAATCAAGAAACGATGGTTTTTCATAACGTGACCTATGGTATGTTAAAGGTATTATGTAATTGACTTTTTATTAAGACGATTCTGTCAGTTTTTTACCTGACAGTTTAAACGAAGGCACTATTTAATTCTCAGTCGATGCGATGTGTTAGATAAGATTTATGAAGTCAGAGGCGAGCTTTACAAATGTAGCCGGCGAACGTTTACAAAAACCATTCGGAGAGAACTCGACAAGTCAACAAAGGCGGGGAGAGGTGAAATACTAAAACGGGCCATCGTTTCGTCATCCGTACTCTGAAGCACGAAGAATTCGGGACACAATGATCGGGGCCGTCACAGATAAGAGGAGTCCGATTGTGGGTCCTGCCGGAGGAGTGGGCATTTGTTATGATGACTCAATCTTTTCATTGTCCGGGAGGGTGTTGGCCGGCGAGCAGCGTCCGCCCACGACCTTACGTAAGAGAAGCAGCAATTAACGCTGATTGTGCCGCAGTGCCTCCGTGAAATAAATTGTGAAGTGTGTGTTAATAAAATTTATTGTTCAGAAAATAAGAATGCATGAGAAAAAGCCAGCCCGATTGTAAACATTTAGGTAGTTTATTGTTGTAACTGTACAAGCTTTCAATCGATATGTTAACTGTCGGCAGTTGTAAGCTATCTATAAGAATATGTTTTCATTATATAAGTAATTGCGGTTCAAGTATGTAGTTAACTAACATATCATTTAGATTTATAATTTAATAGCTAAGGGGAGAAGACTTTTACGAATTAAACACTCGAATGTTTCGAACACAAATTTGTATGAAAGCATAGAAAAATCAAGTCCCAAATATTTAAGTATAAATAAATAAATATTTCACAACATCACATACATTGATCTGATTCCGTGGTAAGTAGCTTAAGCACTTGTGTTACGGAAATTAGGATCAGCAGTGAATACACAAATAAACTTAAATATATTTAATAATACACCCAGACACGGAACAAACACCGATGTTCGTCACACTAATATTTGTCCCGAGTGGGAATCGAACCCACGACTCTTGGAACCGTGGTTTTGAACCTGAGTCACAACCACTGTTCCAGTCATTAGTCAGAGTATCATTTTGTTTTGCAATATGTTTATTACCCTTTTTCATTTTATATAGGTAATTTGTCGGAGGACTCAAGAAGCTCTCATTTAGAGTTTGCTACGAGTGGTATCGACATTACAAGTATCGCACAAACAGCAAACAACAATCGTAGGTAAAAATAGAAATGAAATGTATAACGAATAAGCAGTTCGGGCATAACTCTACCCTTCGCTAGCGGACCCCCTACAGCTCCCACTGAAGTAATCGATTACCCGAAGAGAAATGACAGAATGTCGGTTTAGCAGGCTCGTCGATTAGTCAAGTTTCGATAATTGATTGCGGTACGCTACTAGATTAATAAGAAATAATGTATGTTTTCATGTACTCTACGGAATGAGTAATGGTTAGGTCCCAGCAAAAAATCGTCAACATTAGAAATCGGTGCCTTGAAGTTTAATAGTCCGAATCATTATTTAAATTAGACGCGTGTGATTCTGAGTGAACATCAAACAGACTAATAGAATAAATTATTTTTTGTTGTGTTCCGGCTTTGTGATTGTGTATTCGTATCTGTGTCTCTAATACCGGTTACATGTAAAGGTTACATTTTAAAGATCTATGATTAAATATCAATTAATCTTAGTAATCCGTTTAATCCTTAAGTAGGCAACACAATGTTAGAGGAAAGAGTAAAATAAGACAGAAAATTTACGTTTAGCGAAATATGGCAACACCGCTGGTGCTTTAGTGTTGGGAAAAGGCGCTTAGTGCTCAACACTTTAAGTAATGTGTTTATTAACATAAACAAACGTAGTGTTGTCTGCGAACGCGGTACTAATTCCTTTGATTTATGTCACGTATAACTTACATAGATATTATTGAAATGAATATTATATGTAGATACCGACAAATGGTTGTCATTTGTCTATCCTGTATTTCGTTTTAGCCTGCAGACGTTGGAATGTCTTGCCATAAACAATATATACCTACCTAGAACAAAGTACCTATATTTCGCACTTGTTGAGATTTATGTTTACAGAAATTACTGCATTAAGGTAGAAGATGTAAACTATTACAATACCTGTATACCGTAAAAAATTAAATCTGATTTATAACTTTGTTAAGACGAAGTAAAATTATTATTCCATTATTGAGATTGCAAATTAAAATCAATAAAGGAGATGAATTTTCTTTTTATCTTCATTTTGGCGTGAAGTTTTCAATTTGATCGTTCTTCTGAATATCGTTGAATGAATCGGTAGCCTCTGTGATTTGGTATATACGTACAATCAAAACAATATGAACCGTCCAAGATCTGTATCCAGACTCTGAAAAATGACTGTACACTTTGTCGTTTTGGAAACGACGTAATTTCGCGAGCATCAATCACTGGAGTCGTTTACCTCGAAATTTTGACATCGCTCCTTTTATTGCCTCATTCCATTTTTTAATGTTATATTACAAGACCTCCATACAATAATGAAAACGTCATATTCGCTTTAATTTATATGGATATAGATAGAGCCCAATTTAATACGTATAGTATCTAATTTTTTCTCATCAATATTGTTAGAATATACGAGTATATAAGTGATTCGATTTTCAAGTTAAGCATTAAGACTTAACATGGATATTCTGGCCAAAATGTGAGAGTGGCACCTTACTACAGAATATAATAGAAAATTAGTCCCTAGCTGCACAAAACAATGTTTCTAAAAAGTCTATCCAGCCACTCATTTAGGTAACTTACAAGTTTAACACAAAGTAAGTTTGTTTCCTGCTACACATTCGCATTTGATACGAAGACCTATCCGAGCCCCTACAGTTTCCAGCCGAGGAACCCGTCGCTATCCATCTAGCCGCAACGACTTTGTCATCCGCAGCACCTTACATCTAGTATTTCAACTGGGCGAAGCACTTGACAAAATAGGTATTATAGTAAATCGGTGCCGTGAGCTAAAGCAACATGAACTTATGAGTGGATGGTGTCGGCGGACGGATATGGTGGCATCGTTTAGGGCGCTGTGTTTAGCGTCGTGACCGCAAGCTGCGCCGCTATCCCCTCGGGACTCACACAATTATGTTACGGTGTCAGAGATTAGTGGGCAGACGCGATGCGGATCTTTATTGCCGCTATTTGTTTTATGCCTATCTCGTTTTGCGGGGAAATAACATGTAATTCATTCGATATTATTAAAAAGCAGGAGACTGTCTCCGACTTGATTATGGTGGAAGTCGAGTTTGATATTTGATGGGTTTACTTGAAAGCTGTTCGTCCTCGCGAAATGAAAAATGTAAATATTTCTATCTAAATACTTTGTCGAAACGCTGATGAGGATTTTATTACCTGAGGCCGTGTTATTAAAATGTGTAAATAATACTCTAAAACATGTTAAATAATTGTGTTTATATATATGGCTGTTAAAATACGTCAAGTGATACATGCTGATCCATACCACGGTTTTACAGTAGAATAACGTATTCTTCGTTTTTTTTTAAAGATTACTATGAATTTAAGAAAAAGAGTATCCAGCCAAAATCTATAATCAGATTGTCATTGGAGTATTACCTAAGTGGTCGTCTGCGCGTTTCCCGCGTGCATTAGCGAGCGGGCGCGCGGTCCGCCCACGCCGGCTATCGCCGCATCCCGCAAATATATGTAAAATATGCACAAAAGTACCCCGGATAAAGTGCGCCGATAAGAGGCGACGCAATTTGCATCGCCCCGGGCAGCGCAGGGCTTCTCCGGACCTGTGTTTACCGAAAACGCCACAAATTTTAAGTCACCGGTTTAGCCCGACGATGGTTATGGCTTTTTGGAAAACAATAATGTCTGAGTGCTCTGTTCTTCTTTGTGTGATTTAGGTTTATGTGAAGGTCGCATTTAGAAATGCTTACGGTAAAAAATACTTGTATAATATGCAGAGTGTGAACGTTTGCAGTACTCGATATTGTATACAATAGATATCACTATAGGATTGACTCTTCATCAGATGCATTACATGAAATATAGAAAGCTAGAATTAACTACAAAATTAACCTATTACAACAAATATTATCCTATTGAAACATAGACATTTTTGCGTAACGGAGTGGCTATTAATTAAATGTTATTATGTTTTACACTTCAATCCGGAAATAGTAGTTTCAATAAAAATACAAGAATAAAAGAGACCAGCATTAAAATAAAAAATATGTAAAACGATACAAAAAAGACGAGCATTATCATTATACAAATTGAGCATCCCCTAAAAGTCAACCCAGAGTGAAAAAAGAAAAGAAAAACAAGAAAATTTCGACTTGTCATTCATTATATTAAATACTTAACCGATCACCTCGTCGCGATACACTGATTCCTCTCAAATCGTTTGCCGTGCTATATGATCTCGGTTCGAATAACATATATTAGTATTCATGCAAGGATTATTCAGCTTCGGGGAACGCACGCAAGGGCCACAATTTCTCCTAAATTCGCCACCCCGGGGCACTACCCGCGTATTATTGCCTGATCGATAGTATAATTTTGTAATAACTACGCTTGTCTCACATATTTTTCAGAAAAGTTCGGAATAACATCAGACAACCAGCGCGTAGATTTAGTGATTTCGTTTTAAATTAATTCCAGAGAATTCATAGTAGGTCCATGAAACTGTTCTATTAGTCACTTCTAGTTATTGCACGATAACTGTACACATTACAACACCCTATACAATATCTTATATTACATAGGTTAGGCAACTACCTACTGAATTTAAGTACCTACTTTTTATGCTTATATTATTTTTCTTTTTATTGTAAAATCAAGCTCTTTTCAATCATACATTAAACTTGTGATACTAATGGGACGGTTTGGGTCAGTGTAATATTAAAACTTTCATTATGCTATATGGATACAAATAAGGGCATTGACTGCATTTGGGCGCAACAATAAATATGCGCGCTGCATCTCGCTCGTTAGCGCCAAAGAAACATCGACCCTTTAAATGAATCAAAAATAATTAGCTTCTTTTTTTAAACTATTACACACAAACATCTCAAGATTAAAAGCGCCATATTATTAATCTTATCTTCTTAATAATGCCCATTTGGTTTTGTCAAGTCAAGTTATTACTACCAAACTGATGATAAAGATCTTCAGTTGGTAGTAATCACTTCATTTAAAATATACCTACCTACTGTTTTTAAAGTACCTTAGTCTAAGTAAAGTAATTTATATACTGTGATTTATCGATATATCAAATTCCACCAATCAAATCAAGATCCCGTTTAGAAATTTTATAATCGTATACAGACGTATGGTTATCATTACCTGAATGAAATGAAGTTAAAAGTATTCATGAGCTGCTGGTTCTATATTTAACGATCTCTCAAATTTAATGGAGACTTTACAATATGTGACAACTTTTACCGGTTCACTCCGAAATAAGAAACGCCTACAGTCGTCGTTATGTTGACCATTAAAAATATACATTGGTTAACTATAACGGAAGTGTTTGATAAAATCAGAGATGATTTTCATAACGTCAAAGTGAAAGCAGCAACGACCGATAGTGTTGCGGCAAATAATATTTCCTGTCGCATGAAACAAATGAACAACACGAACGAAAATCACGAGCTCTGAAATTTTCAACATCTCGTCCCGGATCGAGATCGCGGCGGCGCGGCGGCACAAAGCCTCTAACGATTAACGAACTGAAACCAAATCAGAGCATTTCATTTTTATTCCGAGTCCCCTTGGTTGTTTTTTTTTTTCATTTATTTAAATCGAGTGATGCAACGTCAGTTTATCTGCGTCAATTGTTTTAATTGGGATTATTTTCTGTTTAATAAATACGAATACTCGTTATGTCGATTACGATTCATTATAAAGGTTTTAATTGAAGATTGAATACTTCTGATTTTAAAAACTGCTTTGTAGAGAGTTATCATTTCGTTTCGTTGAAAGCACTTTTAAGAGTCATTCTATCTTGAATTTTTCTTAATCATAATATGATTACCATAAGCACCTGGGCACATAAAAGATTCACGAAATCGTAATTTTTTTGTGGAAAATTGTCATTATTTCTTACTCGTAATTCGTATTCGGTAATTTCGTTAAAGTCGGTATGAGCTAATACCGTATCAAATAGGATAAATTAGCAATATCAGTGTACAAAATCGTGTAACGGTAAACTAAAATGTACAAAGCAGTCACGTAGACGGCATATTAATAATAATATAACACTAATCTTTTCAGCGCTGCTCACGATGATATCAACTTATAGGTACCTTACAGCGCGCGAAAACAAACGACTTTTATACCGTGTCCGATATTATCTGCAATCTTCCAATACGAAAATCACTAGTCATCGCCACGAAAATAATAGCAATAGTAACAAAGGAATTATAATGTCCGGTGCCAAAACGGCACAATAACACCGGCCGTCTCGCAGGTGGTATCGCCGATTTATCGGTGGGCGATGCGGCCGCTCGATAATGACCGACAGAGAATCGATGTCGCAACTCGCTCGCCGATTTCGGTGTGCCCGTCGGTCATCTCTCTAACGATGGACCGATAATTAAGATCGGACGTCGGCATTATTTACGCCCGGAGCGTCCCGCCTGACCCGACCGCGAGTCGGTCACGACTTTTTCCATGTTGGGAGATACTATTGTTGCTTTTACTCGTGTTTAGTTTAGCTCGACGGGTGCGCAGCACGGACGATTTGTACCGTGCAACTTTATCTTCTTCTTTGGGACAGTTTTATATCTTGATATATTTATTTATTTTATGAATAATTTCTACTTCTACCTTCATTTACTCAAACTTACAATACACACTCCAACGATTATAAAAGTTCTTGGTTTTATAATTTTTGACACGCTATTTCATTTTTATCTACTATGAGTTAAAAAATGATTGAAACTAAAGATAATGAAAATGTTATAATTACCGCCGGACTTTCGGCACCATATTATAGAGGATCGATTGCGATTACCACCTTTGATAATTTTGTCTTTTCGTTCGGTTTTCTGTACTATTAATAAACCAAAACTATTTATGTACAAAGCCAAGACGGCTTGCACCACAGGGCCACCGAACTGACCGAACCCGACGTTACGGCCATATGCCAACACCAAGCCATACAGGGGCATTGTAACAATTAAAAGAGCAACATAAAGAAAAGTGGTCATGTTTGTCGAAGCTATAATAGGCACAATCGCAAATGTCATGTAATACGATCGGACTGGCGCAATATACGAGTGTGTAGCAAGCCCGGAGTCCCGCCGGGCCCCCGCTGGGACTCGAACCGCTAATGCTATGGGCACCGTCCAAATAGAAAGCATATTTATTAATATTAGCATCGGAACCCATGGTAAGCTACTGCTATTTAAATATATTTACGACAAAGGATTACTCTTCCATAACTTTACAGGGAAAGTACGAGCGGGTTACCCAAATAGTATTTCCTTATTGCGCATCCATGCTATTTTAATTACATTTCAATCCAACTGATAATAGTAAAAGCATAAATTTATATCTATTTTCTTTAATATCTAACTAGGTTTAAACAGCCAATGATCTAGTAAACTATAGACATATCTATAGAGGTAATATATTAACTCTCCTTTTAAATAAGTAATTTTTAAATATGCACCATTTACCTGTGATTTTCTTCACTTAAGTGTGATATGTTGACGAGAGTATGTGGTCTATTTGTGAAGTTTTGTTGCTCGATCTCCAAGTGGTTCGACAGCTTTTTCTTCGAAATGAAGTGTCACGTCTGAGTTTTTCTCTTCTTATTATGTGGATTAGCATGTCTCCAATCTTATTGGATTGATCATGTCGCTACCTTAAATCTCAAATGAGTATCTATGATAGCTCTTATACAAGATAACCTAATTAGCACAGATTTTACCTCTTGTTTATGATATTATTGTAAACAGCTGACTGAATGTTAATAATAAATATTGTGAACGCTCTTTTAGCTAACTTGTCATGAGATGTCTTGACAAACTGCTGTCAAATTATAATAATAATACACAAATTTTTTTCCGTTATTTTTCAACCAATCGGGCGCAATATTGACCCAAAAAGGAAGACCTTTATCAGAAATCAAGTAGAACTTGAAAGCATTTTAACAAATACGTTTATTTAAACTGCCTCGTTCAGTAGTAACATTGTTTAATAAACCCAAAGTGGCTGGTAAATAGGGCCCGGTAATAAACATATAAATTATTGTTTCTACAAACAGTTGAGCCGATGTTATCGGCTGTGTGAAGGCTCGTATTTTCCCATGATTTACATATTAAACATTTTATCGCAAGTTTGTAGGTGTTACTGAATAAATATACAGATAGAGTAATCATCCACCGTAGTCCGAGCTGCTTCAATAAAAGTTGCCAGTAATATAGTTATATAAGAATCAATACCATGTTTTATGTTAGTCTGCTATTATTTTTTGGCTTTATAGTCAAGCAATTTAGGCCCTCGAGTGCACACCAAATCCGAATTACCATAAAATCATTATAAATATGAATTTAATTTTTACATTGTTCATGATCTAATGCAAGTTGGAAATGTCTTACGTAAATATAAAAATACTAAAACAACGGGAAAAAGGTGATTTTCCCGACGTAAGTGTTGCCCTTTAAAAATTGGTCGGCGTTGTGATAATCGGCTTTCATAATTGGTTCGAAAACACGCGGTTGAAGATTATTCGAAGCGGTTTGCACACATCAACTAAAACGGTTACTGGACATTCTAACACAGAAGTTTTAAAACGTACATCTCATCATCATCATCATCATCATCGATGAAAATATCGATTGTTCGATTTTTTCGGTGATACATGGCAACACCGCAGGGGTAAAAAAAGAAGTGATGGAGATTACGATGATGAAAATATTGAGTAAAAGCTAAACATAAGAAGTTTTTAAAATCCTCCTACCTATTTAAGTATAATAAGGAGTAAAAACTATATATAAGTAGATTTATAAGTCCTCCTACAGTTTAGTTGGATGCACATTACCACAACATATTTATCTTTAACAAGCATCTGTAGGGATCCATCCATATACTGGCTACTTTGTTACGAATTTCCCGTAGATTTTCACGGCGAAAAAAGTGTGGTGTATGCCGATCTTGCCTGGATTTGAACAATCATTACATACTTGAATCGTTATAAAATAGTTACATACGATAAAAACAGACAAAGTAATAAGCTAATAATGGCCATGATATAAACTTGAAGTCACTAAAATTGTGTGTTTTATGCATCCAAATCGCAAGGGCTGGAATTTTTATTATTGTAAATTCATTTTAAAAAACAAAATCGGTATGTTTAAAGACATTTATGCGCTTAATAGTATGTTATATCTAGTAACTAGAATTACATTCAATATAATTATTATTGTTGTTGTGTTGAGCGCGATTTTCATAGCGTTGAATTTTAAAGTGCTTTGAGAGCTAAAAACCAACTTCACATTTAATGCTATGAATATGAGATGTAAACTATGTAATATTATATGCATGTAAGGTGGCGCCATAAAAATATAATGTGAGAAGTGGAATAATGAACAGTCGCTCGCGAATCCGATTGGAAGATATGAATAATAATATCATGCATGTGTACTTGTGTAATAACTTGCACGTTTAATACGTGAAGATATATTTTATAGTTATAAATGTGCCGTGTAAAGATTTCACTTCCTGTCAATAATGCGAAAACTTCATTTTAGTATGATAAAAATAAGTACGAAATAACCTAGTAGCTATAAATTTTACTCATTTTAAACTGAAACTTGTAAATATTATTCTTCATATACATTCATGCATTATTTATATTCATAAAAACAAAACAGCTTTTTATGGAGTATACCTTAAACAACTGAATATTCCCGAAATTTTACATTGATTACCTATATTATTATTACCGATTTTTTACGATGTTTTCATTCCATGGAGTACACATAATGGTAAAAGTTCCTTTGGGATGAGCTATGACTGCGCTTAATATTAACGGTCGTAGAGACAAATAATTATTGATTAGAAATAAAAATACGTTAAAAAAACATCATCTAACCTTTTCCAATGAAAACGGATGTGTCAAAACAACATTACCTTTCTGCAATCAAGCGCCCAGTGGTTATTTGTGATTCAGATTTCAAACTCCTATCTTTGACACACCTAGAGTCAACGACTCGTTTGGACAGTCGCTAATGGATGTACCGACAATATATTATTGTAAAACAAAAACCTGCTATCTATATACCGTATAATCCCATTAGTATAATGAATGCTCGCATATGAAATCAATTGGCAATCGTTCTATGTTTGTTGTCGTAGTGATGGATTGTTGCTTGGTCTTAAGGATTAAAAGGGGCCACTGAGTATTTGGAGATGATAATTTTAATAGGTATAACATATATATTCAAACGAACATCAGGTTTTTTTATAGCAACCATACCTGGAAACGAAAATGACAATATATCTTAATGGATATAAAAAAATATAGTACTGTAGGTAAGTAAAATATGTAAGCAAATTTGCCAAGAACTTTCAGTCGAACATAACTAAGTGTAATTCACGTGTTTTTAATCTAGTTCTAAGCTTAGGAAATCCATTTTTGGTCATTTATTTGAGCCGCTTTCTTCGGGACCTTTTTAGTTGGTGTTTCATTAAAATTATCTTTTTAACAACAAAGTGGAACATTATCGAATGGTTCCAAAGCACACAATGGGGAGATCGTTGTCGCGCAGCCACGGCCGCGGGCCCGGGTTCGATTCCCGTTCGACGAAATTCAGGCTAACGAACGGCCCTTCAGACTCGTTACCTAAATACCGTTTTAGGGTACCGTGGGACTATGCAACGGTTACTTTGCGATTCTATCTTTGAAAGCCGTTTTTTCCGTCCTACAACGATTAATTAGTTATTTACTTGTATTTATTTATTGCAGGTAAATTGCAATTGATGAATAGCCGTCGAAAACACAGACTCAAGATTCAGCCTTCGTTTTAAATTCTTTGCCGGTTAAAGGTTTCAAGTTAAATGTTAAATACATACGGCGGCTTTTTATGGATCCTTTAAGGGAATTAGTACATTTAAATAGGTTGAGCGGTTTACGAAGGCCCTTATGCGAGGCTGTAACGATTGGTAATTGTTTTAAGGACAAAAACAATATTAGTTAAAACAGACGTGTATATTTGATGCTGTTCAATTATAGTTCACATGATTCATTATTTAGTCAGACATAAGCTATTTAATCATGTATGGGCTAACTTGTTAATTACCAATTAGTTTTGCCTCTGCTTATATTTTTGGGCAATTCAAAGAATATTTAATCTATGAATGAATAATTTATGTTTTCTAACCGATTTCCGAAACGGTAGAAAACAATGCGGGATGTTTGTGCACTCTCTATAGGTTCATAGATTAGGTTAGACCGAAATCCGAAACGATTCATGAAAAAAGACGAAAGAACAACCAATTAAAGAGCATTTAGAAGCACAATGATTCAATATACTGCTTGTAAAATAACCAAATTCATACAGCACTAACTACTTCTCCTACATAATGTCATAATCTTTATTCTCACTTATTTCTATCCACTATCGCGTCATTGTAAACGTAAGAATTAAACATTTGCCCAATTACAGACGGGTTAGTAATATAAAAGCGATTGAAGCTTACGCGTATACGCCCATCTGTATGCTGTCAGTATATTCCAGCCCAGTTAGAGCATCTAACAAGATGGAATGTCGTGGATGTCGTTAGGGTCGTAGGGCCAATTCTAATGGTCCTTTAAAGTACATTTTGACATGAACCAGCTGCTTGTTTGTTTTCATGTCGTTCAAGTCAATCGGTGAGTGCGAGTTGATAAGCACAGGACAGGTTGCACGTAATGCGTATAATGACGCGCTTGTAGACCATTTGGTGAGAAGTTCAACTTCCGCCCTTAGAAGTTTTTAGTATGTGGCTGATATGAAACAGTTTTTTGTTTAAAAAACATAATGAAATGACTGAGATAAATATTTTAAGCAAAAAGATTTAACCAAAACAGTGATTAGCGAGAAAAGAGCACGACTCTTTGAACTTGGTTCTTTTCCCATCTGTGACAAACATAAACATTCAGTTCATCACTTCATGGATGAACTTAATGTTCATGTTTGTTATTTGTTCCGTGTCTGAGTGTGAATATGCATTTAATTATGTATTTATAATTATCTGTGTATGTTTATCAGTCTCTAAGACCCATAGTACAAGCTCTGCTAAGTTTAGGGTCAGGTGGTCGTGTGTGATGGAATATTCCAAGTCAACCATATGGTATGTATTTCGGGACTTATTCAGTTTTAAACATTTTATTGAAAGTTTAACTTGGCTAAAACTTTGATGAATGTCTACTATTGCAAAAATAAAACACTTCGCAGCTATTACTTGTGACAAAGTAATTAAAAATGACACATTAATATCCTGGTGACCCAAATAATACAGTTTACAGTTTCATAATACATATTGTTATTAAATGAAGCGAAGCCCAGCTTATGACTTATGCAAATAAAAAGTAAAAGCGGCCTAATAAATTTCGGTTCGGGTAGGCGCGCTTCATTAGGGCACCCTACATATAATCGAAAAGCTAAAAATTGATGAGACGTCAATGCGAAAATAATTCGCGCTCTTGTTCTTAGGGCTATCTCATACAACATATATTTTGATATAAAATATGAGACTATAACACATACTGTAAAATTATGTTTAATCTTTAAAATGCAAAAGGAGCAAAGTTTGTCTTTTATATTTATAACAAAGTAAGCGATCGATGAAAGACAATCAAAACCTAATCGCTTTTCAAGTGTAGTCAGAAACTTAAAAGGTCACAGCCAAGTGAAATTACATCCATAAAATGGGTACTAGATATGAACTGGCATAAAAAAATTGCAAAATTATAAACCTCTCATTGTTAGTGAAGCTTTTATTGTAGTAACCGCCAGATATTATTACATGTTGTAATTCTTTATAACTAGACCAATCGTTCAAAGTGCCCGCCAGCACAACTGAAAGATTATACGAGTTGCCTGGGATCGTATGAACTGGGCTTAATTCTTGCATTATATTACCTAAGGGCTTAGCCAGTTCATTAAGGACCGTTCAATCATCCTTTAAGGGGAAGCGGGTAAGATTCTTTATAAATATTATATCGAAAATACGTTTCAGCAAATACCTTTTTTGAAAATGTTACGTTCGAAAATAAAAATTAGTATGCACCACACTAGACTATCTAAAAATCACCGAACAATATAGGTTCATGCTGGTAAAAGAATATTTTTTTGTGAAAACCGTTATGGATGAGTGATTGAAAATAATGAACAGTAAAGCCTAATAACAACTTCTTACATATTTACCTCTATAATAATAGCGATGTTTAATGCTACTAAAATTATACAACTTTGTAAATAATTGTCAATATAGTAATTATAATAATCTTCTGAATACATGAACTGATGCTTTACGCACGCCCATTTTATGTATGTTCAATATTAATTAATTCTTGATAATCACTTTAACGTACCTATTTCATAGAATGCTGCACCACTGACGGGCCAGTAAAATGAATAATTTATAATGAAACATGTGACTCGACAATTTGTTATGGGGTACTGGGCCTTAACCGGCGTATCTGTGTTTTAAAACATTTTTGCATCTTTACGGGATCAACGGGAGATGGAAATATTACCTATTGCGTGTTAACGTGTGCTATTCCTATAGATATATTTTTGCAAGTCTTATGTAGTTTTTGAACATTAAGTTTTTATTTTTATTTCATGTACGCAAACAGTTAATATGCCTTATTATTCAAAATCATTCAAAAGTAACATAAATAAATTCAAAATAAGTATGACTTGGGAATTATGAACTTCCTCAATCGGTTAAGTATCAATTAAACGTTTAATCATCTTTTTAGTATTCGGCCATTATTCAGTCCGCAGAGCTGACTGTCCACCGCTCTTTTGATAGTCTTGTTAAGTACCTGAAACAATGAAATACATCAAAATTAGACAATGTTATTTATACAAACATGAGGTCAATGAAATCAAAGCAAAATTAAACAATTTTCAAACCCATATTTACGTAATTGCCGAGAACAACTTGGAGGAAGTATTATGAAATGTGTTCCATCCAAACGTCAAGTCTCTACGATGGTATTTATGTGTTAAAACATTAGCTTGGTGTTAGAAATTAGCTCTCACGGGGGTCTTTTTCAACCTTGTCACGTATCGCGGCCACAGAAGTGGATTACTTTTCCAGACCATAGAAATACCAGTAATAGTCACTATGACGAACCTCATTTGCAACTAAGATAAGATCGAGTGATGCCAATAAATTAATTGGCCGGCCTGTAACGGAACTTTGGGTATAGGGCTCAATTAGAAATGTTATAATGCAGTTTAAGCTAGCATTTATTAGTTTAGTAGTTATAATATAACATTACAAACTGAATATGTTCGAAGTATTTACCATGTTGTTTTATTTTATTTTAAAATATCGGGAGCTTATTAAAGTCCTCATCACTATGTGGAATATAACCACTTTGAATCAATACTATACATATGTATTATATTACTCCCTCCTCTAGATAATAACATTTTAAGGCAGATATGCAAATACGACTTCGTAAATATAGACTAGCCAGGTGGTGAAGTGAATACTTGTATGCTTAGATTGAAAATCACGAAAAAAAACCTTGGACAGACAATATAAATCTTGAGAATAAATCACTACTGATAAATTGCTACCTACTTTAAAATATTTACGATTAAGCAAATCAAAGAAACTATCAATTTAGATACATCAAGTGTTATCGTCATGTAATAAATTGAATAATCATGTGACATTTATCAAGTAAGTAGGTATGTGACATTTGAACATTATCTGTTGTCACAACTACAATAGGCGCTCACGCCCACGGCCGTTGTGTGCATAATTATTTTTTTACATTATAATTAGACAGTTTTTGTACCCGTTTTTACAGCGTCAAGCATGTTTTTACATTCGCCAAGCAAAAAGTATACTTGCTTCCTAAAAGCTTCACACCTTTGAAAATTTTAAGAACATCGGTAATAAAACTCCGCCTTTCTTATAATGCTTTCACCTAAAAAACTTTACATAATACATACATTATATGGTATTCCTCAGTTCTACTGCTCCCTACATAAGACGAGTAAACATTATACTATATTTATCCATAGGATAAAATGGACATGGTTGGTTAAGTAAAAAAAAAAACTATCGAGGTTTGAGCTTTCCAAGAAATGCTATATTGCCAGATTTAAAAACTTTAGCCTTCAGTGTTATTGAATCACAGTACTTGCGGAGATTAAAATTGTCAGTTTTAATTGCAAACGATAAATCCTAAAAAAAAATATTACAGTTCGATATTCATCTTCGGCTTTGAATAACCTACTTATTCTTGGCGCAGAACTGACCTTAACTTTTCAATTAAAAACAAGTAATGTTTCGCGGTTGCCCAGTGCACGCCTTTACATTCATCTATCAAAATAGCGGTTTCTTTGACAGGGTTGCATCGAGGAGACAGCAGCCCTCTGACCTAATAACGATCATTAGCAACGCCATTAAGCGGTTAAGACATGTTTCTTAATATTACAGTTATCGTTCCAACCTGTGTTGGTAAGTAGAAAATATCACGAGAAAATTTAACTTGAACACATAACTGCTGGTGTCATTTGGATGTACGTATACCACCAATTATGACAAGGGAATTGTTTTAACTTCGCCGTTACTTTTAATACTCAACATAAATCATTATTAATATAGCTCAATGATGTTTTAAACAGACAATAACTAAACGCTATCTGCTTAATGGGCCGTTCAGATCAACAAATAGTTGACTACGATTACTAAAATGGTTGCATGGTCGCTCTTTTTCGCCCGGGTAGGACTCATATATGTGTCGAGCGACCCGATTCCGAAGCTTTCGTCTTAGTACTTGGCGACTAAAATCGAGGTTAAGAGCAGCTCGACCGGCTCAGCGTGTATCCGCCGTTGAGTTTGTTTTAGATAATTACAGCCCGATGTCCTGTCCGGCCTTGAGTTTCCCTCTAATGGCCGTGGATCGTTCGGAGCGTGCCACTTCTGTGACGGGTACATGGGTTCATTAGCGCTATCACTCGCACCTGAGATTGCAACCTTGTAAGCACAGAGTAACAGATCTATCACTTAGTCTTAAGCACATTTTTTTTAAACTATCGACTATCCCAAGGCGAATAATGATGTCATATGTTAGATTCTTTTTCATATAGTGTTATTCGTTACTTGCAAGTTGTACTAAATATCAATTTTAGATATATCATATCCCCTAAAACGAGAAAGCTTTTTTGTATCGCTGAAATTAGTTTTGGCCATTCCAGTGTCAACTTTTTATGAAGTACATAATAATGATAATTATAAGCTTATGGATTCAAAGGTACCACAAAGTAACTTATAATGAAACTAAAATTTAGTAAAATATCGGCATTATTGAAGCAACAGCAAGGATAAACTCATGTCGAAAGCTCATGAACTCTTCACCCTTTGCCGTTTTTAATATAGGTGGGGATAAGATTCCATTCACTCCACTCCCATTCCACTTATTCCAAGATAAGTTTCGTGTAAATCAATTAGACCATCTCCTATGTTGCCTTCTGTATTTTGTTATTTCGCGCCTAAGATTGCGACGATGTATATATGCTATCTTCCAATGCTTTTAGCCGTGTGATTGCCGTCTCAGTTGCCTAACCACCGTCCTCAAATAGAGCTGCTTATCCGTTTGTCCCTTCACCAGATTGCAGCTGTAATCCATTAGAGTTAATTAGTTACTTACATGCGCAATAAAATGTCCGACTGAGCGACGCATGTAGAATCTTAATTGACAAACTTGTCAAGCGCATTATCAGAGTCCCTTCATCTACCCAACAGTAGCGTTACAACATCTGTTAAAGATAATACTCTGCTTTCGTTTCACATTATACGGGAAGCTTACTTTGATGCAACATTTCTTCCGACTCTTTGCAGTGTCTGAAGCACCTGATAAGGAAAAAATATGCACGGATGCATCGGCTTCTACTCTTTGTATGGTGGCAGCGAAATAAAAAGATTTGGATATTTAAGTTGGTGTTGAATATGAGAATGCTCAGATGCTATCTGGTTATAACACAGATTAAAAAAGAATTTGGCATAGTGAGTTGAAATCACAAAACAAAAGTAAGCACCTATCCACTCGTACATTTGCGCAACATTATTGCTCTGTATCCGTTATGATTGATTGAATAAACAAAGAAACATAACTTTTATTCTGTCACATTAGATGACTAGGAATCCGAATATTTATATATATCTTCATACAGAATCAAATGTCATGCGATTTCTACATTTGCTATTCAAATGTATGCATCCATTGCTCCAAAACATGCGTACCGGTGACAAGTCGTTGACAGTTTGCGATCTCCGACAAAAGCCATCTGACCTTGTAACTCAAGTAACACACTGGAATGCATTACAGCTGTATTAGCTACATGTTTGTATGATTCAGGCTTATTTATTATTTACTAGCATTTCGTCAACGACACCCTCTTATTATTACTTCCATTTAGCGCAGTCGGTTTAAAGTGACCTATGTTTTTGTTATTCCTCAGACACAAGAGTGAACCAAAAATTTAAACCTGTTCAGTAATTTTGTCGACTGTGTCACCAGAACATGAAATATGTAATCAAATAAAACCTTTGTAGTAAAGCTCTTTGCATGGGAACTTATTCTCGTGTATTTTTTTCTAGTATTTTCAATATCTAAGTGCTCTTAGGTTTGACTATGACAATTTGTACAACCTGTAGCTTCACTGTCTTCTGTAGAAAGCCCATTTGCGAGATATTTTTCGTTAGTATGAGTATTATATTATGACTATTTTCCAAGTTTCATAATACACTTCTGGATTATGTTGTTTTTATTGATTTAGAAACAGATAGTAGTAGTTAGTTTAAAAGATTATTATCTAATTATGATTTACATTTTTAATAATGAGGAACTCTTCTTGAAAAACGTTATTACTAGTGCAACTAGGATTATAGTCGTGGAAATAAGTAAAATGATAACTATCTTGATACAGAGATTCTGTGGATTACTGTTCATAAATGAAATTACAAGATAATCCTCTACATCCTTCCTTTTATGGAATGTACCCCGTCTCGTAACTAAGTCCAATAGTAGTCGCTTAGATTTACTGTGCGGGATGCTTTCTCAGCAATGGAGCAAGCAAACTTTGTAGTCGTCATAATGTGGATTGGCTTGTCAAGATGCTGAATAGATAGCATCTGCTCCTTATTTCTGTGAAATAAAGATGTCTCAAAAACGACAAGTAGGCAAAAAAGTCACATAATGTCAACATTCCTTTGGAATTGTGTGAAAACAGTGAATTGTGAACTATCGGATATAATAAGAATAAAACAATAACAACACCCACTGGGGCTACAAACGTGACAACAAATAGACTTGTTATTAAAATAGTAACTGAAGTAAGTAGGTACAAGGGCTGACAATAACAATTAACGCTGGCAAAATGTGGGTCGATTAAAAAATACATTTACAAGAAATCGAAACACGGTGCTCTTATGCGTTCGTATGCACCTGGAGAGCAATGGCGACACGGCGCGTAAAACTGTCCAGATAAGAATCGATTGCGGCGATAGAGATCGGGCCTCGATCGTGTCTCGTTGTGAGATTCGCTGGACAGTTGCCCGACATTCCAGAGAAAGCGGCCGAGACTTGCACAGAACAAAAATGAAGAACCTAATCAATATCGCGTTAAGGATCATTATTGCGTTGCATATTCAGAAGCGTTCGCCGCGTCTAAAGCATAATTAAACCGGTAGTCCTTTCTGCGTAATAACATTGTTTTGAAGTCTGTAGCGTCCAGTGTAAACATGGAACAGGCGACAAATTAGGATAATCTCCGTATTGTCTGAGAGATAAGAGATAATTTAGCCCGGTAATACAACGAGGCGGTTTCATATTACCGTGGTTCTCTATTGGTGCGCGACCACTTAGCCAGGTATCTGCATATTGTAAAGTGGCTGCATACCAGCATTAGTTAAGAATTTTACGACTCGGGTCGTAGTGTAAACTAACACTTCGTCGTATAATTTATTCATTATGATTATCGTAATTTTTTAGCACCTAATAACTGGTAGGATTCTACGTGAACTTATGCAGAACTTGCATTGAGAACTATTGGGTGGCAGTAATCGTAAAAAATAGTTGTAACAATTGCACTCCTCCCTTATTTAAGTACGTTAAAAATATGTAAAAACTATAAGAGTTACAAACGCTATACAGAGATGCTAAAGGAAAAAAATGTTACGAGATTTTCTGAAACGAAATACCCGCTAAACAAATGACTAACACATACATACATCGAGTGGTATACAATCATTATAAGGTGGCAGCATAAAGTAGAATTCCAGTCCAATTAAAGTGCCAATAGCAAGTCCAATAAAAGCGATATGTGTTTCGTGATGGCTTCAGTAGCGGCGGAAAGAGCCGATCGTAATTATACTAGCAAATGGTACTGGATGATTTTTGCTAACTTCTTAGACAATAACTCGTTGAAAAAGTGAAAGCTAACAAAATTTATGGCTATTAACTTTGTAATGCAGTCAATTGTTATAAAGGAATACTAAATTTATTATCACTTCGGATTCGATCAATTGGAAGTTCGAAATAGTTTTGCCTTCTTCCATAACTTCACCCACGTGAAATTTAAATAGCGGTAAAGCCTTTATAATGTACTCCAAAGATACCATTGTACTGTTAAATAATATTGTAGATTTGCAAACTGATCCCTAGGTGTTTTGAAGTATTTATGACTGTAAATACTTACTTCCAAATAAAAGGGTACATTTCTTAGTTTGATTTTATATACCTTTTCATAATAACAGTACTATTCAAGGACAATAATATTAGTAAAATTGGACAAAAACCGGTAAATGAGACTATATATAAATTCAAAGTTGGGTATGAAAGTCCAATTCAAAAGTAAGAAAATTATTGCTCTCTTTGCCATCTTATAAATAACAGAACTATTAGCAATTTTCATTATGAAAACATTTTCGTAAATGCATCATTTGATACAGCTGCTGAAAAAAGTTACATACGCTATGCATACAGTATAAAATCGGGTGACGTCATAGTGTTCTGCTACATTTGTACGGAACGTTTCGAGCTCGACCAAATGATGTGTTATTGAAATTGTAATATGACGGGAACTTTTCGAGATATCAAACCAATTCTTTTAATAGAGTCTTTATATTGTGTGGTCCAATTAGCTAAAATATAGGCTACTAACTACCGTATTTTAGGAATCAGTTAAGAGGAAAGTTTTTATAAACAAAACATGCAAAGTACGATTATGTCCTGTTTTTAACTTGTTTAATTGTGCTCGAATTTGCTTACCTAATTTCCTCAGCGTAATGATTGATAAATGTATATTTCAGTGTGAAGCGTCGTATTTATTTAATATGAGCTAGCAGGAGAACATTCTGAGGAGCCCATTCCGATCTCTTTAGGAGACCAATATTATGGAGCAGTAAACTAGATAACATTCGTTCGGTAGGCAGCTGCGCAGGAGTGTCGCGCCGCGGTCGGTCGTTCACTCGATCTCGTCCAATTTATATACTTTTTTCCCAGGTGTAGTGTTACGGCCATAAAATTCAGTTTTTGTTGGGCAGGCGCATGCCCGGCTAGATCTCCCGTCGCGAGATATGTTGATTTACGTTTAACGCGCGTGACCCCTCGACGGAGCCGATCATAGACCGATAGACGATTCCGACTCGCGCTCCGAGATATCGGTGCATCGCACTCGTGCCGATGTATCTCGGGAAATATTTCGCGGTGTATAGCCTGCCGACTGTTCCAGCCGAGATTCGTAGATTTCTTTGTGTTTCACACGATTCATTCTATTTTTTCTGTGTGTAATCTATAGGTCTCTAATCACGCATCGCCGTGTTCAAATACTGGCCGATATGAGATACAAAGTATCGCTGTCATTCGCACTCCAGATCGGATTGTAGATGCAATAGTGCAGACCAGAAATATTGAATGAGATAGGCATTGCATTTTTTAGCTATTAATATTATTTGTGAAGCTATAAGATAGACGCTGTAAATGTATTCTCTGTGTTGAAAATATCGCATGATGGATTGAGGACACTCACAATTGTAACATGTAATATCGTAAAAGTCTACTTTACTTACATTACATGAACTAGCAGCATAATAATATTAAAAATTATGACACAGTATTTCTTAGGTAAGTATGCCTATGTTCGCAACCATCAAAGAACCGCTCGTTTGATTATCTTAACAAGAGACCGCCCACATTGTAATATGCTTTAGTTATCATTTCTTCAAATTGTAAACACAGATTCGTAGATGATTTAAATTAGGGTCGATTTCAATTAGCTAGCGACGTAACAATGTATATTGTATGCAAATATTGGACTCATTACATTAAAATACTTACATTCGCTTCGGACACGACAACAGTATTTGACCTTTCGCTCTCATTAATAATGTACTGAAGTCAATTCGTTCCATAATTTTGGTAAACAAAATATGTATTGTAATTTCGAGATGATTTCGCTCAAATGATGTGCAGATTCATTAAGTATGATCTCGACTTTCAATTGTCTTTTTCAAACGACTCGAAAATAGTTATTTTTAAATGCCTAGTATGTTTACCATACACACATATTTATTCACTTATGAGTAAATCTCACAAGAGTTGAAACATGAATGTAGAGGACCTATCGGAGGGTATTTACCGCAATGATTGACTTCAGAATACCTTTTCCTCCTCGAGAAGATCTATGGACAGAGCTTGAGCGTAACAGTAACTTTAATCCATATCAGTCTGATTTACCATTTTATCCTTTCAACCTAAGTTACCAAATCGGTTTTGGCATGATGTTTACAGGAGATTTCAAAATAGGTATGTTAAATATTTAAGTGATTACGTAGGTACTTACTAATTGAGTATATTATTTTAGCTCAGCATTAGAAAGTTCTGCAACATTTCGTATAATTTTCAAATTCCAGAATGAATCTACGATAAAAAATGTGGAATTGTATAAATAGCATCACACCACTAACGTTACTTATACTTAAAAGAAGTAAAGTCGCACGCTACAACGCAAAAGCAGAAACCAGGCTCATTTACGGGTGAAAAAAGGTAGGTACAAAAGGCGAACGGCAGAAACAACTTCAAAACTTGAAGGTGGACATATCTTTGAAACACATTACGGCTTATCCGACAAATAAAAAGGCCGGCCGCGATAACCGCACTTCATTAGCATTTTGTTAGCGTTCTGGCAGATTCTACAAGCAAGCGTAACGCGAATAAATAGCCAATCCAACGAACAGGCCTCATGCGAACGGATACCGAGGTGTCTTACTTAATAAAGTAATACAGACATTTTAGTCGACAAAGTAATTCTAGATAAGACTAACCATTCTAAGAAAATATACAGATAGAAATTGTAGATCAAGTTTTAATTTAATATGTAAATAAGCCCTTACTTGTCGCCTCACAAAAACCTCCGCACAAAAGAGATCATTATTAATATTACCGAACTTAACATGTAATTGTCGTCTTGGTCAACATTTCTATCTTATCAATAGGTACCCCAGTGAGTCAGAATCCAAAAAAGTATCACTACAAATTTATTTACACTCGGGTCTTATCAAGCTAGATATAGAGACGAAACTCGATCAAAAGGCATGTGTTTGTGTAGGTATATCCAGAATTGTCCTTACATTGTTGCTGACGCCGTTAGCTATCACAGTGTAGGAGTTAATGCATAAATCTTAGTTGTGTCTGTATGCACTTATGTAGATTGTTTTTTTAAGAACACGTCTGAACAACTCTGTTGTCACATATTCTGTATTAATATGGTTATTGCTACATTGCTTTTATAAGAGAACATACATATTCATCCATTCTTATTTCTACCTATCGTATCAATACACGTAATAAATATAAATGTAGTAAGTATCTGTCTGGATGGAATGATGTTACCTGACCTTTAACTGTACTCACCTACTGGCGTAGGTGTATAATTGATGAAAACTAGGATTACATTCTGTATATCTTGTTGAAGATAATTATATGATCGCCAGTTACGAAAATGCTAATGATCAAAGCATACAAACTAGAAGTATTTATAAATTTTATTTTTATAAATGTGTTACATGATTCTATTTCGTTAATAATAATTACATTGCGATATTTATATTTCGCTGGAAATATTGTTATTTATTTAGGTGAGAAGGATAACTTGCTGGCAGGGACAGGACAACCTTTATGATTTTTATGCAAATTGTATCAGAAGTCACGAAAATTACAAACAACACCCTGCTGTGACTAAAACCGGCATATTTTATGAATAGGGATATAAATTTTGCAAAATATTAAGACATTTTCCATATTATATCTAACACATATTTGCATATCCCAATGACTTAACAAGTTTTGTGTAGATAAGATTAATGGATGTACAATATACAAAGTTGAGTTTTAAAAAACGAAAGTCATTGCCGAATCACAATCTGAATCCAATATCATTGTTATGCACTGTTTATAGGTACTTTAGATTGACGCTTTACAATGTATTATTTTTATGGCGGTAACGGCGATTTTCCCATAGTCAATTCGTAACTATTTACCACCGTCCAATCGCAATAAAGCACAATAAAGGTGGACGTTTTCCGGCACGCATCAAACGGAGTGAAGTCGCCATCGGTTGCGCAACCGCCACCCAACTGGTTAGAGCGGCCAGCAGACGGCCTACCAAGCCGGGACAATTGAGCGATTTGTCAACTACATTAGGTAACCGTTGACCGACACAACTCCCAGCCGACGGACGTCACAATGCCCCGCGCCTCCAATACCGCTTGGGATACAGCGATTCCGGTTAACTCCCATCCAAGCGAGTAATGGATAGTTTGACAATCGATACTGACGAACACCAGGCGTGGGCAGCGGCAAAAGACCAACACGAGAATCTCAAGCCCCTTACGCAAGATATATCTGCGAGGAACACAATGGACGAGGAATGTTTGCAGAACAAGCTTTTTGGATATTTATTGGATAGATTTCGCGTGGGATGGATTTGCTTTGACTTGGCGCAGTATCTAACACCTCACGGATATCGAATCCATCTTAGTTATGATATTTTGAAAATATCATAATGATTTCATCTCCAAAATAGGAAACCAAATAAAGCCTGTCAATTGTTAATCGTCTTTTCACATCAAGCTTGTAATATCATAAGGATCTCATGTTCAAGCACAAAAAGTGCTCTCAACACATTTTTTAGGGTAGAAGGTTATTGCTTCGCCACCACAGACATTATTGAATCTACAATCATTGACTAAGTTATAATCAACAATTAACTATACCAGATTTCTGTATTGTACATTAAGATAACATTTATCAAACAGTCTCAAATATATCTAAGCGAAGCAACATGTCTCTGCGGACGTCAAGGCATCCAATTCAGAGTAACAAATGCTCGCCTTAAATCTAAACGGGATCAAATATTGATCAAGAGTGTACCTCTGTATTTATTTATGTTTCCAGGTATTGATTTACACCCCGACCCTTTGAACTGTGGCCCGCTACCCGACACCGCGGCACTGGGTCGGCGCGGGCGCAGCCGCGCGGTGCGAACTATTTGTACCGTTCAGACCCACAGTTAAGGTTACACGCGTGCTATTCCACACCAGATAAATGATACACCGCATTTGTAGGTCGACGTTTCGATACCAGAACGGTTTGAGGATAAGGTTGCATTTGAGAAGCGTTTATGATGTTGTGAAAGCTGTGCAAGCTACGAAATTGTTTCAAAATTGCAATTTGTGCTTGTAAAACAAATTGATTTAAATTTATTTGACGTACAATTGTAAATTCCTAAAAATGGTGATTCTATTAAATATTGATCTGAACGAATTCGATGTTCTTATAGAACTACACAGATCCTTATGATTTTGATTCAAGCTGTCATAGTACATGCTCTACGGAGGATTATTAACACATCAAAACATGCTCTTCTCCGACAGTCGGCAAATACTATGTGCCAAATCCGAGGCACAATGCAAGTCGTGACAATGTGCAATGTTGAAGGGCTGTGCTTGTACGTCTTGACACATAACATAGTATATAGTCTATGCAGTAAGGATAAACCTTCACATTGAACTTTTATTAAGTCAAACGTTGGCTATTTTTACGATTATAAATTGAGGATTGTCAGTAATTTGACTAATAATTTTGTAATGGTCTAGATAAAGGCGGATTACTCAACTTGCCTTTATCTTGACCACAAAGAAAATTATTCTAATTCGGTTTATTCGGTATGACCGAACTGAATAATTTCCTTTACCATTTCCATTTGGTATCCACAAATTAGAAAAAAATATGAGGTCAAATATGCTGTTGCAATCAACGAGTCGATATTGTCAGTCTAATGCAAAATTCCACTAGACTTGGTAAATTAACCTGAAGAGTATAACAGATTTTTTAGATATCCAAGATTTCCATTCGGCCATATGGAGCAGAAAGGTCAGGTCAGTGATGTGGACACGCACAACAGTACCTATTAGGCTTGACGCCCTCACCCTGAAGGCCTGCCGAAAAGCCATTGATTTCACGCTCCGCCTAAAAAATCTCAGAACGCCTAAAAGAATAACATTTTCAAAACCATTTGTGAACTTCTCAATAGTAACGTACGGAGGTCTCTCACTAACGTACGGAGGTCACTCACTAACGTACAGAGGTTTTTTTTTATAATTGGCTAACAATATGACCTCACTCCACGCTAAGCGGTAGTAAGATCCACATATGATGTCGACAGGCACAACACAATAGACTATATTGAGCCTGTCGCACTCACCCTGGAGGCCTGAAAACGTACGGAGGTCTCTCACTTACGTACGGAGGTCGCGCACTAACGTACGGAGGTATCTCACTAACGAATGGAGGTCTCTTACAAACGTATGGAGATCTCTCACTGGCCCGTTCCTTTTCGCTGCGCGCGCGCGTCCTAGCGATCCCTTCGCCCCGGGCGGGTAACGGTCGCGCCCACTCTAGGTGTCGCGCGTCC
Organism: Maruca vitrata; assembly: GCA_039566165.1. Lineage (NCBI taxonomy): Eukaryota > Metazoa > Arthropoda > Insecta > Lepidoptera > Crambidae > Maruca > Maruca vitrata. The sequence goes on along the minus strand of CM076914.1, from coordinate 9,899,907 downwards.
CTCGGCGTCCCGTCCCACTCCGCTCGATTTACGAGACATCTCCTGCTTTATTGGGTAAAGCGATTCCCATAAATCGAATGTACATCGCAGCATGTAATTTTTAATGCGTCTGCCTGTTTATTTTCATCGACTTCTTTTATTGGACGCTATATCGCTTTGATACGTGATATGTTTTGCTTACAAATCGATACGTGGCCGTCGATGTGCATTGTGACTTAAACGGTTTCAAGGCCGCAATTAATTTTTAATGGAAATATTAATTTTGAGATCGTTAAAAATAATGAGTTTTAATAAACATCTTAACTGGAACATTTTTGCAAATTAAATAATACTAGCTGTGCCCGCGACTTCGTTCGCGTGAACTACAGGATTTTCATTTTTTTTTAACTTAAAAGTAGTCGTAGTCCCGTCAAAATCTTTTCTGCCACTTAAGAAGTTAGTCTTCAACCGGAAGAAACATTTAAAACAAAATTATTTTGGTTTGTATCATCATCATCATCTGTTGTTTATCGTGTAGTAATAAATAAGTTCGTTCGCGTGAACTACAGGATTTTGATTTTTTTTTAACTTAAAAGTCGTAGTCCCGTCAAAATCTTTTCTGCCACTTAAGAAGTTAGTCTTCAACCGGAAGAAACATTTAAAACAAAATTATTTTGGTTTTATCATCATCATCATCTGTTGTTTATCGTAGTAATAAATAGTATATTACACATAACATCACATTAATTGATCTGATCCTGTGGTAAGAGTTTAGCACTTGTTTTTATCAGAACAGTGGTATACATTTAAATATTTAAATAGCACAACCAGACACGGAACAAACATCGATATTCATCGCAGAAATATTTGTGCTATGGAATAGAACCCATGAAAAAGAAAAAAAGAAAAGTCCAAGTGCAGACAGACTCGCACAACGCAATTTATTTTAAAGTTTACATGCAATTCTCTGGACTTGACGTTGCTTTATTCTAAATTTTGAGAATCTGAGTACTTCGCAGATAGTAGTTCCCTTAGCGAGTGTCAAAAATTGGCAGCATAAATGAATGTTTCTTTTGATTGTGTTGGCTCAGGCGAAGGGACAGTAGACCTGAGTATTTGATGACTTTCAGTTTGATATTTTCTCCTTGACAAAAATTGACGATGATAAATGGATACTATATAAGGGGTTCCGGTTATTCTTTTTCGACGTACGAAATCCTAAAATCTATGTTTATAGTGAACAGCTTTCTCATATCGAATAGATCATCTTCAAGTAATCCTAATTGTTCATCGATCAATGTGAAATAAAGGACGTCCTATTCCAAAGCCAGGTAGCAGTTTATAGTTAGAGAGGAAAAAAGCGTCCATGGCCGAGTGGTTTAGGTATTTGCTTGTTATGCAAGAGGTCGCCACTTCAAACCCTGCCACTTACCACTGTGTTTTTCAAATTTTAAATTGATACCTATGTACGATTATTCGACGCTTTTACTGTGTGCTTGAATCATGTTCTTTCTTAATCCCTGGCAAACCCCTCATTTCCTCTTTTCGAATTTTATGCTTTACCAAATTAAATATGCTTATGCTATACTTTTATATTGATTTTCATGTTATTTTTTGAACTCAATATTGAATTTGTTCAATTTGATTGAATATTTAATACCCGGTTGGTGCATACAATGTATTAATCGCATTGTGATCGTCTCATCCTTTTTTCTGATACCAAACCCTTGGATATTAATATCAATGTATTTTTTGACAACCAACCTTCTTCAATTCGGCAATTATGGAAATTTGAATGTTCTCGTTAATTTGACAGCTTAAAAATATGTCAATCAGATGACACTATTTTGTTAAATTAAAATAGAAAAAAGGTGACAATTAGAATATTTTCGATACATGTTGTCGATTCAGAACCCTTCTAGTAATTTACGTAATTTAATGGCACTCCAAATTTATCAATTCCAAAAGACAAACTTCACATATTTGACGTATGGTATACCTACATACAAACTTTTCCACAATATAATATCGCAGTAATACGTAGAGCACAGTGCCATCTTTTGAACTACCAAAAACTTATCACGTAGGTACTCATGTTATATCAAACTTGACAGCATTATGGCATGCTGTACAAAGCACGATGCCATCTATGTGTAATTTTATGAACAATAGCTGACCCAACAGACTTCGTCCTGTCAAAACAAATTGTAAAAATTTGTTTGAAATTTGATTTTTTTTACATCTTGGGTGACAAATTTGGGTTTTTCGTACGGATCCCTACTTTTTTTGAAAATGTAATATAGCCTATAACCTTCCTCGATAAATGGACTATCCAACAGTGAAAGAATTTTTTAAATCGGACCAGGGGTTCCTGAGATTAGCGCGTTCAAACAAACAAACAAACAAACAAACAAACAAACAAACAAACAAACAAACTCTTCAGCTTTATAATATTAGTATAGATTATATAATGAAGTCTTTCTTTTATTTGCCAATATTTGAAAATGAAAGAATAAACAGAAATTAACGAAAGCGTTTTATAAGTAAAGACATCATAAACCGTAAATAGTATTGTGTTATCTGTGAGAGCAGCTATTGTCTAAACAGTACGTCTTAACTCACCACGTGGCAACAATCATGCACTCACTCGTCCCCGTAATCATCATTAAAACATTATTGTTTCCGCGATCCATCGCTTCCCTCAAAACAAGCAGGAGATGATATCTAGTCAGATTCCCGGCAATCTGCGCGGTTGAATGGCTAACGGGACGGAGGAGCCGGCCTCGCTGTCCGTCAAGCGCGGATTATACGCCGATCTAACTGTGCTGCCGGGACACCGAGCAAATTTCGCGCTACACTGTCGGCGAAATACTGGTCCTGTCCCACGCCCCCGATTCACAGTTGAAATACATATAACTGGTGAAATATGGCAACGTGAACCCTGACTCGATTGTACCAAAGAGGCTTTGGTCCAATGTTAATATGTTACGGTATAATAATGATCAATGTACACTATAAACAACCCTATATATTATGTTACAGTAGGCATACATAGCAAATTTTATATATTAATCGTGTTTAATCCTATATTATTAAACACGCCTATTAATGGAACGTCAAAGTCTTAAAAGTTGAAGTATATTCATAACTATTCATAAAATATGTTACAAGAAATAGAAATTAGAACAACTATTTTTTTTAATTTCCAATATTTTTTTCCTTGAGCAATAAAGTTATTTTTATTTATTTATTTATAGACAATTAAGCTATAAACAGGTAAACACAGGCAATAGTTGGCAGTGTGCAAAAATATCATACTGCAGAGATTAATAAATAGGTTCATTTCTATCTGTTTTCTCTGGGTTTACTTATAGGCACTATTGGTCCTCAATTCCAATTGTATAAGCTTAGGCACATAGGTCGTTAAGATCCAACCATAAAATCTATTGTAAGGCAATTAGCATTATATAACCCATCCAGCGAAATATACCATCTATCCATTAATCTCTACAATCATTTTAATTGATTTCCTTATCCTTAACAATTTCAATTAGTGAGATGTTTTAGTTTGTAGTGTCCCTTTGACTATTAACAGTACCCAGTTTAAATGCGGCCATAAATTTGTGTCTCCTGGACATCCCGATAACGCTACAAATCAAGACACGAGATTTAATTACCGTTAGGGTTGCACTTTATACTTGAAACCACTAATAATCTATACTAATATTATAAAGCTGAAGAGTTTGTTTGTTTGTTTGTTTGTTTGTTTGTTTGTTTGTTTGTTTGTTTGAACGCGCTAATCTCAGGAACCCCTGGTCCGATTTAAAAAATTCTTTCACTGTTGGATAGTCCATTTATCGAGGAAGGTTATAGGCTATATTACATTTTCAAAAAAAGTAGGGATCCGTACGAAAAACCCAAATTTGTCACCCAAGATGTAAAAAAATCAAATTTCAAACAAATTTTTACAATTTGTTTTGACAGGACGAAGTCTGTTGGGTCAGCTATTGTTCATAAAATTACACATAGATGGCATCGTGCTTTGTACAGCATGCCATAATGCTGTCAAGTTTGATATAACATGAGTACCTACGTGATAAGTTTTTTGGTAGTTCAAAAGATGGCACTGTGCTCTACGTATTACTTCGATATTATATTGTGGAAAAGTTTGTATGTAGGTATACCATACGTCAAATATGTGAAATTTGTCTTTTGGAATTGATAAATTTGGAGTGCCATTAAATTACGTAAATTACTAGAAGGGTTCTGAATCGACAACATGTATCGAAAATATTCTAATTGTCACCTTTTTTCTATTTTAATTTAACAAAATAGTGTCATCTAATTGACATATTTTTAAGCTGTCAAATTAACGAGAACATTCAAATTTCCATAATTGCCGAATTGAAGAAGGTTGGTTGTCAAAAAATACATTGATATTAATATTCAAGGGTTTGGTATCAGAAAAAAGGATGAGATGATCACAATGCGATTAATACATTGTATGCACCAACCGGGTATTAAATATTCAATCAATTTGAACAAATTCAATATTGAGTTCAAAAAATAATATGAAAATCAATATAAAAGTATAGCATAAGCATATTTAATTTGGTAAAGCATAAAATTCGAAAAGAGGAAATGAGGGGTTTGCCAGGGATTAAGAAAGAACATGATTCAAGCACACAGTAAAAGCGTCGAATAATCGTACATAGGTATCAATTTAAAATTTGAAAAACACAGTGGTAAGTGGCAGGGTTTGAAGTGGCGACCTCTTGCATAACAAGCAAATACCTAAACCACTCGGCCATGGACGCTTTTTTCCTCTCTAACTATAAACTGCTACCTGGCTTTGGAATAGGACGTCCTTTATTTCACATTGATCGATGAACAATTAGGATTACTTGAAGATGATCTATTCGATATGAGAAAGCTGTTCACTATAAACATAGATTTTAGGATTTCGTACGTCGAAAAGAATAACCGAACCCCTTATATAGTATCCATTTATCATCGTCAATTTTTGTCAAGGAGAAAATATCAAACTGAAAGTCATCAAATACTCAGGTCTACTGTCCCTTCGCCTGAGCCAACACAATCAAAAGAAACATTCATTTATGCTGCCAATTTTTGACACTCGCTAAGGGAACTACTATCTGCGAAGTACTCAGATTCTCAAAATTTAGAATAAAGCAACGTCAAGTACAGAGAATTGCGTAAACTTTAAAAATAAATTGCGTTGTGCGAGTCTGTCTTGCACTTGGACTTTTCTTTTTTTTTTCTTTTCATGGGTTCTATTCCCACTCAGCACAAATATTTCTGCGATGAATATCGATGTTTGTTCCGTGTCTGGTTGTGCTATTTAAATATTTAAATGTATACCACTGTTCTGATAAAAACAAGTGCTAAAGCTTCTTACCACAGGATCAGATCAATTAATGTGATGTTGTGTAATATACTTATTTATTACTACACGATAAACAACAGATGATGATGATGATAAAAACCAAAATAATTTTGTTTTAAATGTTTCTTCCGGTTGAAGACTAACTTCTTAAGTGGCAGAAAAGATTTTGACGGGACTACGACTTTTAAGTTAAAAAAAAATCAAAATCCTGTAGTTCACGCGAACGAACTTATTTATTACTACACGATAAACAACAGATGATGATGATGATACAAACCAAAATAATTTTGTTTTAAATGTTTCTTCCGGTTGAAGACTAACTTCTTAAGTGGCAGAAAAGATTTTGACGGGACTACGACTACTTTTAAGTTAAAAAAAAATGAAAATCCTGTAGTTCACGCGAACGAAGTCGCGGGCACAGCTATTATTATTAAGAGACGCAGAAATTATGTCAAATATCAAATACAATGTTTTATAAATTCAGTACATAATACCAGTCAACAATAATGAAGGTCTTAAATAGGAATTTTGTTTGAAATTCTTAATCCAAATAAATGACAATATCTCTTAAACAGAGGCTAATGTAAAATTTATGTAACTCTAATTTATTAAAGTAATTAGCTCGTACCTAACTGCTATCTATTGACAAGCCAAAAGGAATAGAAAAATAAATTACAGATTCTGAATAAGTTATTTCATTATAATAATATTGGGTGAACTTTATTACTCGTGAGCAAATGGTTTTGTTTTAGTACCACCATAAATACTGGCCGGAGTCGTCCCTGAGTGCAATTCCAGATTTGCCTATCACGAAACGGATAGAGATGTGGAGGCACAGATCGTGTCTGCAATTCTAGTTTAGTGCACCAATCAAACTGGTTCCATACCTAAACTAGTTGCAAATTGAGATCTTAGGGCGTGACTCACCACCTATGGTGGTAGACGCCGTTTGCGAAACGTTGCGTGCGTGTCATGTCCAAATTTAAGAATACGTTAGTGACTCTTAATGTATTTATCTGCGGCAATAGTAGTTTTATCCAAGATATTCGTATATTCATGTTTTATTGAACATACAATAACATTTTTCAAGTACAGCCTAACATCTTAGGCCATTAACAAGATTAACAAAGAAACATTATTCTAAGAAATGCATTTTGCTTTTAATCTTATTGCGCCTGGTCAATTTTTAGGTATATTGATATTTTAAGGTCTCACGAATAATGAAAAAATAAGATAAAAAGATTTGATGTTTTGTATTCTTGTTAGCACAAATAGAAGAAAAAACGCATAGTTAGCGGCTGCTCGTCTCAGATTTTTTATTTGTGGTCGGTAAAAACTAATCGGAACATTGTAAAGGCAGATATTTTGGTTCTAAGTCATCGCGTTCCATTTTTGACATCCCGCTTATCATTGGCATAGACCAGATACCTGCGGCATTCTACGGGCGCGCTATAGAAAAACTCTCGCCGTATCTTTATCTTGATCACCAGAACGGCTTTCCAATCGGGTCAAGTAACGTTCGAGTACAAACAAGATAAGTAACGGATGTTTCTTGTTAATTAAACTTAAAATCTTGTACAATTGTTACAATTTATAAAGCTATTAAAGAGTTTGTAGCGTTCAGCTTTGTGTCATATTGTATAGTTGCATGTTTATTGTTTAGGTCAGAGTACGATTTAGTTGACCAGAATTTATATAAGCTTGACTACTTTGCTAGTCGTAATGAGAAAACAACTAAGTATAATGATTCATTAATGCTTGAATTTGAAGTTTGTGGAGAAAATGACCTTCACGGAACAGTTTAAAGTCGATAAAATAAAAAAATGTTGTACTGTGTCTTGCAAATCTTGACAGTCGTATCAAGATCGCGCATACTATATTTTAAAATGTTGTTGGATTTATAGCAACGTTCAACATTCCCTTCCCAACATATGCGCACACGCAACGCACTGTCACGGCCGAACGTTAAATAAAAAGATGGCCGCCATAGGGCCTGCGGTTAGCAATTTTATAATCATTAATAACTATATAATAACATGTAGTAAAAACGAAACACCTTCGTAGCCATTTATTGACCTCATCATTGTATGCCGATGATTGTAGGTGAGTAATAAAGAGATGTCAAATATGTCGCTTTATGTATTTTTGGTAAATATAGCTTTTTAGTACTTATTTACCATCTAGTTTCAGTTACAAGTATAGTTTTGTTGAATGGTTCGATTGGTTTAGTTTTCGTTCACCCTAACATACAATTAATTACTAAATTCTTAATTTCCGGCTTAACAAGTTTTTAACCGACTTCAAAAAAGGAGGATATCAATTTGACCCGTATGTATGTATATTTGTACCCGTTTTTTGTCATGCTATCTATTGAAACAACGACTTCGGCTTTAATTATTTACTTAAATGAAAAATAAAAAACAAGCCACATCTACTTTAAATTGAGAGATATGATTGTTTTAAAAAAAATGAATTGGAACTACCTCATCATCATCATCATCAGCCCATATAATATGTCCCCACTGCTGGGGCACGGGCCTACCCTAAACTAGGGCGATAAGGCTTTAGTCGACCACGCTGGCCAAGTGCGGGTTGGTCGACTACACAACCTTAGAATTTTTTCGTAGATGTGCAGGTTTCCTCACGATGTTTTCCTTCACCGTTAACGCGTCGAATAATTTATGATTAAACGAACTTACCTGTACGTGAAGTTCTATCATAATTATACGAAGGCTTCGTCCGAAGGGATTAGCAAATAACACTTGTAGTACCGCTCAGTGGTTCGCCTTTGTCACACTATATTTGAGGAAGAAAAAAAAAAATAATATCTTTGACGTTTGGTCTGTCACTCACCCGCTTCATTAAGTTTAGAGTACGAGTATAGCTGAAAATATTTCATTTAAAGGGGGAAAGCTTTCGCAGGGAGGGAGGGTTGCTAATCCCTTCGGACGAAGCCTTCGTATAATTATGATAGAACTTCACGTACAGGTAAGTTCGTTTAATCATAAATTATACTTGGCTTCGTCCTCGAGACAACAAATAACACTTGTAGACTTTGAGAGAAAAATAATGAAATATTTTGTTTATATCTAATTATATAAATCAGCATAATCTATTGGAACAATTCAAGCATCTGGTCTTAATCATTAGGTTCCATTAACAATTGTTCTTGCAAAAGAAGTGTCTTCATCAGTATTTAAATAACTTGTGGTTCTATTACAGAACCGACAGAATGTATACTAGGAGCCGCTCCAAACAGCGGTCCGCCTAATTTGTTCTAGACTGACGCCTAGGCGATGAGCCGCGAATGTGGCTGCGTGCCTCGTGCTGTGCGCAGTGAATACGTCTACATCGATACTACTATCGCGCAATATCTCCTTAATCCACCGACTTAAGGTCTGGGAGCCTACTGCTTTATATAGCTTTCTAAAAGCAATGAAGAGGGAGTTGGCCGCACATATTTCGGCCTGTCCTTGAAAAATATTAAAATAGGTTTCTTAAAACAACACGTAAAGGTTCCCTTTACGTGTTGTTTTAAGAAAATCAGGAATCTTTATATTTATTTTGGTAGAGAAAATCTCAATATTATTTATACTATTTTTTGACAGTTTCAGCACACTGTGTGCAAGAGCTTGAGAAAACCTTTGAAAAAAACCTTTTGATTCTGTCATCTTCTAAATTATATTTCTTATCAAAAGAACTATTGCAGATCTACAGGAATTAAGAGCCCATATTGAGCTCCCTCTTCATGAAGATGATCTAGAAAATTTAATGATTTGGGCAATCGGGACGTTAAATGTATCGATGTTATAAACAACACAAAAATGAAGCCTGCGCCCAAAATAAACATCATATTGTTTAAAGGATTTTGTGGATATTGATGACAACATAACATCAATTGCTGACGGGGGTACACTCCTTCTTAACGGCGTCCGCATAAGAGCCCTGCCACCAGGGTAAGCTTGGTCTATATGTCGCAATCGCTAGAATTAGAATCGATAGATTAGATAAAATTGGATGTTAACTATGTCTTTCTGTCTTGTCTGTCTTGTTATCTGACAAGATCATTTTCAAAGCATGTGCTTTGAAAATGATCTTGTCAGATAACAAGATAATGTTAAAAAATGGGTACCAGGGCTATGTATGGCCACAGAGGTATGACGACTATGCCCCTGGCTTTACGGAAGTTACCTTTCTCAATGTTTTTAAGATAATCATCAATGAGGGAAAAGTATTAAAGGACATTCCGTCCATGAAAATGCATTGATTGTCATGGCATCTGGGTCTATATGCAGAGAGACATAATTTTAACATTTATTATGATACTTCTAGCGAATAAGTCAGCTTGGAGCTCCCCAAACTTCAAGATTATTTTCTGGTATGCCCAATCCGCCAATTCCCATTTTATTCGCGACATTAGCACTATTGCCATAATTGTTTTGTAATATTTATGGGGTGAAGGAACCGGATACCTCCATTTCGGTTTACGTAAGAGATAGCTGTCGTGTTTTCAATGCGTAGTAAAATTTGGCGGTTTGTAAAATTTTCGACTAACACTTTTAACCCGAAAAAAGCTTGAATATTTAGATATTTGATATGCTACATCTTTTCTTGAGCACTCCACAACCCGCCATCCTTCTCTCTCCCACAGGTAGCCCCCCACCCCGTATTTGAGACATCCGAGAAAATTTCCAAGTCATGTATATCGTCTTTTATCCTACAAAATGATTTTTCACCACATTAAATTAGGTTGCAAAACCGTAAGTAAGTTCATAATATATTTATCGTAGTTGTTATTTAATTTTTAATTGTAAATATTTACTCCTTTCAAAAAGTTTTGAATATAGCCAGCTGCTGTATGCTACAGCAGGACAAACATAAACTAATAATCAATCATTTGTGCAAATTCACGTATCTTACATCAAAAAAATTTCCGGTTTAATGCGGTCAATTTTATGTATAGATATTGTGACATGGAAATTTTCTGAATCCAGAATAAAACCTAAAAAGGTACATGACTTGTTTGGTGTCATAAAATTCTTCTCTTTGTTTATTATAAAACCAAGAGAAGTGATTAGATTTATAGTTTGTTTGTATTAAAACAAACAATATTCGTATGATTGTCCTATTAGCCAAAAATTATCTAAGTAATTAGTTGATTAGTTCGGCAGAGCGTAAAAAACGGTCTATAGGTTTACCTCGTGAAAACATAGGGCGTTGCACTCAACCAAATGCTAATACATTAAATTCATGTATATATTGGTCAAATTGAAATCTGAAATACTTTCTGAAATCAGGATGAATTTTTATTAAATAGTAAGCGTCTTTTAAGTCGATCTTTGTCATGTAACAATTTCTTGTAATTAATTTTACAGCTGTACTGTAGACCTTCAATCTTGAAATAATCTGCCTTTATAAATTTATTTAAATTTTTAATTTCAAAATGAAAACGGTATTTACCATTTGGCTCGGGCACTAAAAATATGCAAGACAAAACTGTCCTTCTGTTGGCTGACATCTGGATATGGCTGTAGTATTATCTATTATAATTGCCTCTGTAAAATTTAGTTTTTCTGTATAGAAAGAATTTTACTTTTTGCGACAGATGTTTGTGTAACAGGACAAGTAAACGGGATTGTATAACCTTGAATACAAGACAAATTTATTGCATGACTTAGACATGATATGGCAGTAGCAGTTTGATTCTACCTAATTTCGATACTTTTATCGCGTTAAGTATTTACTTCGGAGGTAGCCGCCTTTATTTCTGCGCTTAAAACAGGTGCATTGATAAGCCTGCAGTAACAAGGCTGTAATGATTTCTCATTGAACTCCTTACGGAGTTCTTTTAGAAATCCCATGCATAGAAGTATGCTCCAATCTGACCGCCAGGTCTTTATGAATTTTAGCACTATAGGTATTGGAAACATTTGGGACGTCTCCTAATATTTCTAGGATGTTGTGATCCAGTATTGCATTGTTGGACTCTAAATCCTCCTCAGTAGGTATTGCGGTGGCGGGGAAGGCCAAGCAATTTTATAACGTTATTACGTTCTTGCTCTGCATATGATGTGTGTATGTTAGTTAAGAAACAGACCAGAGTACTGTTCGCAAAACGAACTTGCTGGGTAGTACAGCTCCAAAGAGAAGTACGCAAACCCTTATTTTACAAACACATCACACTGTAATGATTAAATACAGTGTACATAATTAGCAAAGAAGCAGCCCATAGTACTGTTCGTAATGCTAACTTGCTGGGTAGTACAGCTCCAAAGAGAAGTACGCAAACCCGTATTTTACAAACACATCACACTGTAATGATTAAATACAGAGTACATAATTAGCAAAGAAGCAGCCCATAGTACTGTTCGTAATGCTAACTTGCTGGGTAGTACAGCTCCAAAGAGAAGTACGCAAACCCGTATTTTACAAACACATCACACTGTAATGATTAAATACAGAGTACATAATTAGCAAAGAAGCAGCCCATAGTACTGTTCGTAATGCTAACTTGCTGGGTAGTACAGCTCCAAGAAAGTACGCAAACCCGTATTTTACAAACACATCACACTGTAATGATTAAATACAGTGTATATAATTAACAAAAAAAAAAACTCATAGTACTGTTCACAATGCTAACTTGCTGGGTAGTACAGCTCCAAAAGAAGTACGCAAACCCGTATTTTACAAACACACACTGTAATGATTTAGTACAGTGGACAAAATTTTCTAAGAAACAGCCCAAAGTGCTGTTCACAATGCTATATTGCTGGGTAGTACAGCTCCAAAGAGAAGTACGCAAACCCGCCTGTAGACTTAGAAAGAGGGTAGACCGTTATAGTAGCCCTTAGACCTATCGTCATTCTCGCAGTCCTACAGATCACCCGTGATCATGGCGCTTGCAACAGTGCCGAATTATCGGGAGCTCATTAAAATAAAACAACATGGTAGATATCTTGGACAGCCTCAGTTTTCTAAACCCCAAGAAATTGTTCGCAATACTAACTAGTAGAGTAGGTAGTACAGCTCCAAAAGAAGTACGCAAACCCACATATTAGATAAGTATATATAACATGACTTAGTTAAGGAAATAACATTTCCCTGACAAAACGTCGTCAAACATTTTATAAGTGTGTAGTCACTTTGTAAACAACGAACTCTCGGCTTAAAATGCTTTGTTAATGTAATAATTAAATACAGTGTAGATAATTTGCTAAAAACAGCCAAAATACTGTTCGCAAAACTAACACGTTAGGTAGTACAGCTGCAAGGAGCAGCACGTAAACCCACATAGCAGGTAAGTATATTAACACGACTTACTTACCCGGAAATATCATAAAAACATTTCCTTCACAAAAAACGTCGTGAAACTTTTAATAAGTGTGTAGACACTTTTGTAAACAACGAGTTCTCAGATAAATAATAATTTATTGTGTACTGTAATGACTAAATACAGTGTACTTAATTTGCTAAAAAACAGCCAAAGGTATTGTTTGCAAAACTAACTCGTTAGGTAGTACCCACAGCTCCAAGGAGAAGTATGCAAACCCACATAACAGGTAAGTATATATAACACGACTTACTTACTCGCAATTATCCATAAAAAACACATTTCCTTCAAAAATAATCTTCAAACTTTTCATAAGTTTGTAGTCAATTTTGTAAACAACGACCTCTCGGATTAATAATGCATTGTGTATTGTAATAATTAAATACAGAGTACATAATTAGCTAAGAGACAGACCAAAGTTCTGTTCGCAAAACTAACTCGTTGGGTAATACCCAAACCTGACATGACAGGTAAAAACCTATTATATAACACGACATTATCACATTTACTTATGACAATAATATGAATATGTGCTTAATATTCTTGACTACAATACGATTTGCTTACTAATTAGAGAAAGTCTTCCAATAATACTTTTTGTAAAATTGCTTTAGTGGGTAGGTCACATCTTCAGTGTGGCACGAAAAAACCAGCATATAATTGAAAATAAGGTTAAAAATATAACGATAAAATTAACGTTTTAAGTTAATACGACTGACCTTGAGACTCCGAGCCGGACCGGTTATCCTATGATTTAGATCTACTCCTAATGTGAGATTCTCGCAGAACTTTCTTTTCTAATTTTCTAAACGTTTTAAACAGATTTTCGTATTTATCCTCACTTTTCCGTTTTTTAGCTAAGGCATTGTAAAAAATCACTTTTAATGAAGACACTACGTGTGATCGTTGGCGACACTAGAAAGCGAATGAAGCGGGTGAGTGACAGACCAAACGTCAAAGATATTATTTTTTTTTTTCTTCCTCAAATATAGTGTGACAAAGGCGAACCACTGAGCGGTACTACAAGTGTTATTTGCTAATCCCTTCGGACGAAGCCTAAGTATAATGGTATATATGAATTTAAAATTTGAAAAACACATTGGTACCTGGCGGGGTTTGAAATTGCGACCTCTCGCATGGCAAGCAACGACCCTAACCACTCGGCCATTGACGCTTTTTAACTACCTCTATTTAACTTAATATGATTCGATGATTAACCTCCAATTATGAAAAAACAATTTATGTAAACTGGTTTTGGTAAGAATGCAACTTGCGATTAGTATTGATTAAAATGTATGTGTACAGGTAGGGTAATTATATCGTTGAAACTTTTCCCTACAATAGAATTTAACATTCATCATAGAGTCTTTACCATAATAACTGGATGCAGTAGTTATAACATTCCTTTCATTCACTTCTGTACAGTATCTCGCTATTTGCAAAGACTCTCAACAGAAATATCTATTTATTTATGAAACAAACCAGGAAACGAGCGGGATTAACTATATTTTTCGCCTTTGTATACATATATTATCTCTTAATATGACTATAGGGATTAAGTGAAATCGCGAAGTAAATAATATAATGAATTAGGCATTTAGTAAGAAATGTAAGACCTTAATAAAATCAAGTTACATGGAGCTCATACGGTAAATCTTCTAGTAATGACATTTTGATGTGAATTACAAAACGCCATTTGATATATCCTTAGTTATTGTACTATAAAAAGCATTAGCCTAGACCCTTATAAGGAAGTCTTGCTAAATGCGTGATTAATTTCATGCCTAGCCTGTAGGCTTCGCTCAGACATTTTGAATTACATGGAGTTAGCCTCTAGGTAGCTTACGTGTTCCGGAATGAATCTAGCCTCTGATATTGTATTTTTAGGAGAGAGCTAAGAAAACATTTTAGCTGATCAGAATGCTAAGTAGTTAATAAAGATAAAATTTAATTAATTAGATATACCTACTGTTTTAGTTCAGAGAAAATCTCTTCTTGTCACTGTTGTAAGAATCAACGGGTGATTATACTAAATGTAAAAACCAGTGTAGGTAATATTACACATTTTGTAATCAAAAGTAATTTACTTTATGTTTTATTTATCTATTCAAGACTTACCATCTAGACCCGAGATTACATTTGCTGAATTTAACGACACCTGTCCCGTTGTTTATATTTCGTGTTTTTATACAGAAGTCATCAAACACTCACTTTACGCTTTTGCTTGCCCAAGGGTTATACTTTAGTTAGGTTTTGCTACTCTATCTTTACAAGTAATAACAATTCAAAAACCTATTTCATATTCCTTTTCAGTTGTGTAGGTATATTAATGATACGACTATAAAATGAAATAGAACTCTACAAATTTAATCCAAGTAGATAGGTATCTAATAAAATACAAAACTGTTTACTGCTATTACAAGAACTATTTTCAGCAATACTAGTTTTGTTCATTTATATTCGTTATTTATGTACCTATCTACTAAAATTTTTATTTCCTTTCTCACAGGAATACGGATAAATATTATTAAAAACTTTTATGTTAGCTATAGCATTACAGAGAATAGTGAAAATCGTAATTTATTTTTACGACGCCTTCATCGGCACGTAATTACGTAAACGATTTAAAAATAGCGCAAAAATATAAAACCGAATCCTTTTCAATGCGATTAACAACTGATGTTTATTTCCATTCAATTTACTTCTAAATGAAAAGTGTTATTTAAGGAAATAAATAACAGCGCATTATTTATGCTTGACAATTTATGTATTTGCTTGTACCTTGTCTCATTAATTCTAAGATTTACCACTGATCTCAGACCAAAAGTGTTGGACAACAATGGAATCGCGATCAGGAAATAAGTTTTATGATCATGATGTCAAGTTATATCTCGTTATCCAGGGTACTCTCAGAGTATTCCTTGATATAGTTTTGTTTTGATTCGAGGGATAGGTTTATGTATAATGACTTTAAAATACAAAATATTTTAAGTTTATTATGACACTAACCTCATTATTAGAGTAATGAATATTCTGACTTTGAAACTAACCAGGATATTGATGCATGTTACAAAATTAATTCGTATCACGCTAAAATGACAACCGAAAAATTAAAAGGACAAACAATGACGCGGAAACAGGTTATACGACCATTTCTAGTGACTGGTTTGTCTAGAAATATCCACGTTTCCGTGACTATCACGTAACAAAACCTTTATACATAGCGCTCTAACGGAGCTAAGTAACACAATACGACAATTATGGGCATAATATAGTCACAGCGCATGCCAATAACAAATTTATCATCTACCCACCATGGAATACAAGCCTGCCTTGATTTTACCAAAGTGGATACATATCTGTAACCACCCACAGTACTTATTGTAAAGTATAAAGTACGTAGAGCACCATGGACATATATTTTAAAATTCTTTCTATTTGTAAAACTTTTAATTATGAACAGTAGACAGAACTCCAGTTGTTGACAATGAGCTGAAAGTCACAAATTAATGTAATGTGCATAAAATTCTTTAGGAAAGTAAACGAATTGATAATGTGACACCTTAAAAAGCTTTGCATTGTGCCACGATATTTTAACTGAACATATTACTTAGATATATAATTTGTAAGAGCTACTGCATGTCCAGATGGGAAAATTAATAAACGCCAATCTGATTTTCAGATGCTATCATCACACACTACAAATAATACGAGAATACAATTGATAGCAAAAAATTAGGCCTGTCTATCTTGACCCGCAAACTTGAACCAGGATCTAGATAGAGCGTGTCTGCGCTATCGCTGGACTGGATTAAATAGCGATCGTTCACAATCGGAATAGGTAAATAATTGCATTGTTTATCGCGCGATGGACAGAAGTGTGTCGGTAGTAATAGGTTTCGTGATAGCGCTGTGGCGTGTGAACTCTGCCACGGCCCGCCGTGTGCCAAGTCAGCTACTGCAGCGGAATATTCATTATTGTTTTTTTTTGTTTGTGCCTGCTACTTAGAGCTCTGATGTAAACATAAAATTGGAATAATACACACTCATGCGCGCATGATCACTTGAAACATGCTCTGGGTGTTTATAATTTTATACTTAATAGCTGTTTCACGCGGTTTCACCCGCGTCCCGAGGGAACTACTTCCCGTAACGAGATAAAATATAGCCTATGTTACTTCTGAATAATGCAGCTTTCTAATGGTGTAAAAATTATTGCAATCGGTCCAGTAGTTTTTGAGTTTATTCATTACAAACATACAAAAATACAAATATTTCCTCTTTATAATATTAGTGTAGATGATTCTTCGTAAACTTTCATAGTTTTTTTTTAACACGACTTCCTAGGTAGATAATTACTGCATGTCAACGACACGAGTTAAGGGGTGTAATAAAAGCGTTTATTGATTTTGCAGCATGAAAGTAATTGACAAAACTCACGAGAAATTATATGGTTTAAAAATATATATTTTTTGCTCTTGCACGCAGGGTAAAAAAATATAAATTTTTAGTAATTAATCAAATTTACTTTTCCAGTGCAATGAAAATTACCGATTACTTTTGAACGCTTGACTCTTATACCTTAAAGGCGCGTTTCAACTATTGCTTTCCTAGTAACACAAGAGAAAGATACCCACTTTGTATGTAGGTACTACATTCCTCAAATAGTCTCTAGTTCAGTGGTGTTTATGTACCGTTTAAAACGAACCGTGTTGTCTTGTATGAACTAGGCCAAACAATATACGAATGATTACAGTTCATGAAGATGAATATTTCCTTTTAACAAAGCAATTTATTTTAGTTACGTAGTAGCACACCTCAACAAGCAATAAATCAACATATTTCATGTATAAATCGAGTGATTTATACATGAAATATGTTGACAAAACTTCCTACCTGTCTTATATTATTACTGCCGTTCTATGTGTGTCCACAAAACATATTTCAATTTATATTATTGAATGAGTCATCCTAGCTGCGGAACACCCTTTGCACATTTCTTAGTTTATTACAAAATGACTGCAATCTTGCAACGATTGAGCTGTTGCGCAAATGAATTCCGTGACAGTGAATCTACATGAGAATCAATAATTTCCCTTCGACACCGCCGCACGCGATAAACAAACAGACAATGCAAACATAATTTACAAAGCTGCAAATCACACTATCATATCTCAAACGAACTATCTCGAGAAATGTGGCGGGCCAACAAAAATTGATGAATCACAAGCCAGGTAAGCGCTCGGCGGCAGTCCGGACTCAACCATTACCAGTAACAATTTCCCGGACGCCATCTTTGTTCACGATTCAGTAAGCCACAGAATTACGAAACTTTACCCGACATCATTCCGACATCATTCCTTATTGGTTGAACTATATTTTTTTTTCAATATAATAAGAAATTTATCAATAAGTTGTTTTTAAATTCAAAATTCATATGTACTTTTATTCGACGCTCTAACGGTGAAGGAAAACATCGTGAGGAAACCTACACACCTACGAAGAAATTCTATGGTTGTGTAGTCGACCAACCCGCACTTGGCCAGCGTGGATGACTAAGGTCTCATCGCCCTAGTTTAAGGTAGGCCCGTGCCCCAGCAGTGGGGACGTAGGTATATGGGCTGATGATGAGAGATCAATCGTTAGTTTAAATTGTAAACGTTATTTTATAATATAATACTACTATTAGTATGTTACTATTAACAAAATAAAAGTACTAGCTTCTCATAGATTTAAACTTGTATTTGGTTCAGGTATCGCAACGAAAGGTGTAAATTTTAAATACTAAATAGGTATAAGTTATTTCTGTTGTACATAGGTAATAGCGCCAGTGATGTCGAGAACACCAACAAAATCACATAGAGTACTAAATCATACTTGTGAAACATCGGCAATATGAGCGTGTTCGGGCAGTTTCGTAGGTCTGCGCCGGTAGATATTCCTGCGCTCAACGAGCGATATGATCGGACTCCCCGTCGCCTTATTGATAAGGTTTCCATACTTCCCGTGTGTATCGGAATGCTCCTGAGTTTATTTAATGTAATTTCTATGTGTACTTCAGTTTATCCGAGCGCTCGTACACTTAAAACGACCGGAATATATATGCTTTATTGCCGGCTCATCACAAAACGATATTTCCATAAAGGTTTTTATTGAGCAAAATTGAATGGAATGAGGCGAGCTCTAGTATGAGTTAGACAATCTCATACAATAACCAAGAACTGAAAACGAATAGCGTCATACATCAAGTAGTAGAATAGCCACCGTAAATTGAAAGCAGCGATTATGATGGGCAAAATAGATTCGCCCGGGGTCGGGGCGACATCACGAGCGGCGGGGTTAAAGAGCGATCCTCAGACTTACGAGCTCAACCGATACAATAGACAATTTCTGAGAATTTCGCTTTGATGGATTTAGAGCTACCCTGAAACAGTTTACTTTGGAGGTACTCGACATCAATTTAACTTGATAGGCCAGTCGAATTGCTGGAAAGCCTCTGAAGCCACGGAACTAAACAAAAGGAAAGAAGAAAACTGTAACTGTCCGGGATATTTACCATGTTGTTTTGTTTTAATGAGCTCCCGATATTTCGGCACTGTTGCTAGTTGAATTTCGGCACTGTTGCAAGTTGTTGTTTTGTTGCATTAAAACAAAACAACATGGTAAATATCCCGGACAGTTACAGTTTTCTAATGTATGTAACCATGACAGTTTAAAATTATATAAAAGGAAAGAACATTTTTTTGTATATATCCTTTTTACAAGAATAATCTCATGATTTAACTAATTTGACTGGCTGTAATGGTAATTATGTTCTCATTCTAGAAAGTACTCAAATTACCCTTTAACGTACTCGTAGAATCAGCAATCCTATATTTACGCTTTAACATACAAGATGATCAAGTTAGATTGGATTTTTGATGAGCACTTTGCATTAAAAATACTTATTCAAATGGGTTTTCATTCAGATACATGTTATACCCTTTACCTTAATCCAAAGAACTAGATCCGTTGGACTCCTTAGATCAATCTTAATTTGAATACAGTTAGAATCAAAGTATGCACACTCACTATTTATAACATATAGTCAAAATGTGTGAAAATTGAAGACCATAATATCCCAAGCCCGTCAAAAACAACAACATATTGCAAGACCTAACAATGTTGTGAGTTCTGTATGCGTGAATCGGAACACACAAAATATCACACCAAATGACGGTAGTAATTAAACTCACTTATGGAGACACCTGTCATCATTAGTCTTAACCGTGACCACGAGCGCTGTAAAGAGCTCGAAACGTCAGATCTCTAAATAATGTTTAGAATACAAATACACGCGAGTTTAATCCGTAAAATTAGTTTTATTTCAAATGTGTAGTGCTCGCGCAAATAAAAATAAACAATACTATGTGTGAAAATATTTAGTGAAAACATACAATACGTAATAGTAGTAGTAAATAAATGTAAAAGTGGTAATATAATAAAAGGACCATACCATAATGAGCTAGCCACGTGCACACACACAGCTCAAGCCTGGCGTAGCTTTGCGTGCATTTTGCTCACACACCATACTCCAGTTTCACTATGAGTTCCCGATGGAACAAAGTAAATAACGAAAAGGTCGTTTTAATATTTTTTCTAACTTTAACCCTCAAATTCAGATCTATTTTTTACACACACACAAAACTCGATTAAAACTCAAGTTACGTAAGAACACCCAATAAGATTGTAAATAATTAAAAAACTACTTTAATCACTTCCGTTTTATAAATCAGCGAGAAAATTCTTGACACGTCTTGAATATCTTTCAAAACAGTTTCAGAAAAATATTGGATGCATTTATATTAAACACATAAATTTATCACATTTGAACGTTTTGTACACTACCTGCCGGTCAAATAGACGATTTTAATTGAGCAATTAACTGCTACCCGAAGTAGATCTTAAAGTTACTTAGTAGCATCTACAGACGAAACATTTCTTGTAAATAACGCTATTTGTGCGTGTCTTTCGTGACAAGCGGCCGTTGCATTCCCGGCATGTCCAATCGCATCAGACCAGCTACCGACACAAAACTGCCGGATCATCTCTACGACAAAACGACAACTACCCACCGGTGTCGTTGCAGTTCCTGTCTCTAGATTGTCAATGACCGATGATGGTCACGATACGGGATATTAATACTCATTCATTTTTGTTTTTTAGAAAGAATATTTATGAGGTAAGTAATACCTCCGTAGTTTACGGCAATATTGCAGAGCGTATGCGGACTTTTTTTTAAAAAGTAGGTAAATAAAGTTAACATATTTATTTCGAGTAGGCACCTATTACAGATACATCTATATCACGTGTAAGTACATATACGATGATTTGATGAATCTTATTCATAAACAAGGCATGTATTTATTCTTTCGGAGTCTTTAATAAAATGAGAATTAGAACCGATAATCAAAACAATGCAGCAATGTCGCGAACAACAAAAGGTTCTACGTGTATCTTAACAATCCAAGAAGATCGGTAAAATTTACCTGTATCTAATCGCAACGAATTCTAGCTGCGGGTTCACAGACCTGTTATGGTTGTTTACCCCATTAGCACACGTCATTGGGTCTAATAAATTTCGTACGCGTACAAGTCGCGGCGCGACGTTTCTATGTCGGCTTGAAGCCCTGCATCGCTGGAACTCTACCAGAAGTAGCACGTGGTCCATTCATGTTATTACCTACGATTGTTTCTTGATTAATAAACATGATCGTTAGTACCGTAGTTTTTAATGAGGCAAGACTACTCAAGGTACAAAATGGACAGGTTTCTACTACGAGTATATGTGTTGACTTTATAAAAGCTTAATAGTATTTAAATGGTGCTTAAAGCTCCTCCCTTAAAAATATAATAGGTGAAGCACCTATTTATAATGCTATTGTCATTTACCACGTTAGTAAATGCTTAATACAAAAATAAAGTAATTTGAATATTTTTTCATGTTGGTCATTTGTACCTACTTCAAAAGCTTTCATTTAAGTAACTTAGTGAGTAAGTAAGGCCCTTATTCATTAAAATACTACGCATTCTATGTCGTTCCGTTGCTGCATTTGAGGTGATTTACATGAAATAGCAATAAAACAACCGTTTACAAGATTAAAGTAATCTCCAGAAATCAGATACATCTTGATCTAATACAATAAAACCATCAATCTTTCTTTATATATACTTTGTCAGCCAATTATCCCAATAGGCCAGATAAACGGATAGTTGTATATTTAGACCGGTTGCAACTTATATTAAAAGATATTAGAAGCAATACGTAGTTTGTACATATTGAGTTTATGGGTGAACAGGTTATTGGATACAAAGGACAATGGGCAAAAATGTATGGAGCTTGGTCTATTTTTGAAATTGAGTGGCAGTCTCCGGAATCAGTATATCTTGCAAGGCACTATTAAACAACACTACTTAAAAAAAAAATCGTGAGCATATACCGGTTAGTTTAGGAGATATCGAATATTGTTGTCTTTGTATATTTCGATGATTCAATGCAAAAATTGTTTTATTTTTATAGTATTCCTATTATTAAGTGTATATTATAACTATTAAAAAGTCTAATATTTTTAAAGGTTTACAAGAAAATAAAAAACCGACCATATTTTTAAGATTTTATTATGATAAATACAATCACATACAAAAGGTACAATATAAAAACGTCCAAAGAAGTATTGTCGACCGGTTGCTGTTACCACCATACAGTTACGTAAAACCCGCCAAGTGACTCTGGCCTCTCTCGGTCAGGTCGCGTTCCGGGATCAGCACTGTACGAACCGGAGCCAGGGGGGACCATTGTTGCGGCAAGCGCCGGACCAGTGGAGTCTTAGCGGCGGTATTGTGCGGGCGGAGCGGGTCAGGCCGCCGGCCAGGGAGACCCGTAGAAACGGGGGCCCTTCCGTCCGGCGGACTGGCCAACCCGCACAGCTCAAACCAATGCGAGACTCCACGCCTTGTCTCGTTGTTGCCGCAGCAATAGTCTCCTCTTTAAGCGGGCTTTCAGGGTGAGCGCGACAGGCTATTGTGCCTGTCGACCTCATATTTGGATCTCACTACCGCTTATCATCAGGTGGAGTGAGGTTTTCTTGTTAGTTTAATATTTAAAAAAAAAGGTTTTTTTTAATAAAAAACTTACTCGTCTATAATAATAGTGTCTAAAAACGCAGCAGGTAATCGAATTTCATCTTGGTATCGTGCCGTGGCTGGGTGATTCCGTCAGACTATAAAAAAAAATTCACTTTTCGTAGGCGTAGATTTATTGTAATTCCGAATTATCCTATTTAAATAAAAGACCGCTATTTGCTTTTACACAATTATCAAAATAAAATAGTTATGTAATAATACGTTAATGAAATATAACAATCTTCATCACTCTATATTTCTATATCTAACCATGACTCGAAGTAACTGCCATATAATAAGTTTTTAATTATGACACGAACTATGATATGCAATTGAAATTTGAGACTGCCACCCGATTTTTATTTTAGCCCAAAATGCCCATTGTCCTTACTGACTAGTGATGCCCAAAATATAATAAAAATCATTTTAAACTATATTTGTCTCTCACAATAAACTGTCAAATGACTGCCATTATTTTAAAAAGAATATACAAAATAACCACGAATTAAGTGTTAGCTAATACGATTATGTCCACAAAAATAAATTTAGGTAAATAACTCACTTTTTATATCATCACCGTTACAAATACTATCCTAAATTTTGCGTAGGAAAACATAGGCCAGTACTAAAATCTCCAGTTAATTGTACATGGGGTCCGGAGGGGGTCCTCATTTTCTATTAACTTGAGAAATTTCTGATTAACTATCGGCATGATTACCCTACTAATAAGATTGGTGTAAGATTCACTTCAGCAATTTATTTATTTATTATTAATTTATTAAAATTAACCCTTGTCTTACAAAGCAAGTGGGACTATTAAGAGAAACGGCTTCCTTACATAGCGAGTAGTAGGTTCAGGTTTTGGCTTGCTAACACGCCATACCGTATCCTACCAGTGCTCCAATTTACTAATAATAATGTTAATGAAGCCTCCCGCAGTCTAGTCTAGGCTATTAAGATTCACGAGCGAAATCATGGAAATATCCAATCAAGAAAGCGTTAAATAAATTAAACAGCCTGAGAACTACGATGTTAACTACGCAATTACTTGTGTACGTGAAACAATTTCTATTCCATTTATTTATTGCTTAGGAACTTATTAATTAGGTAAATATTACAAGCCGCTATTGTATCCGGTGTTAATTAAAAATGTTGTCGTTAAATTATTTGCAATTGCAAATAAAACCCTTTTGATCGTAAGCTAAAATATTTTACTCCTGTTGTTTGCGGTTCGCTTTGAAATGGTTTGACTGGTTTTTTAGTCTGTTAAGTTTAGATCTACAAAACACACGATCGGTACAAAGTAATTTTACTATTTGTGCGTTAAACTGTTAAGAACTTAATAAGTATTTGACAAGAAGTGCGCATTAGTTACTTACTGACCAAATTTAATATAAGCTAAGCCACTTAGTTCTGCGTTAAAAAATATTAAAGCGTCACAGAACTCAACCCTTTCCGACCTTGTAAAATAAAACTTTAAAGAACATCTCAGCGGCGATTGGACACACGCGGCCGCGGCACAAAGCTTTCTCATCAAACCGTCACCGTTCGATGCCGTGACACTAAAAGTCATTTCGACCAAAAAAATTCTTCAACCCGTTTTGTTACATTTGTTAACGCTCGGGAAAAGAGCACAAAAGATTTTCTTAGCCGAAGCGTGACCGCTGTAATTAGGTGGCGAGAAACGGTCGTCAGTTGTGCCGAGTTCGGTAATAATGTTAAGTTCACGCCTAAGTGCTGTTACCATACCCCTCCTAATACGTGGTATTTATTAATCACGGTTATCACACACCTGAAGAAACGATTATCCTTTCCGTTACAAGAAATTTATACATGCAAAAGTAATCTAGTCCGTCCATAAAGTTCTCCAACGTATTCAAACCGTTCTTACACAATTTCTCATAACATAAAACCGCGGCTTAATAAGTTGCCTCCAATTTAAAATCAAAATTATTTTCCAGCCTGCTGTCTCTCAGAAGAGGGGACCCGTCGGGTCCGGATTATAAATCATAAGTGCCACGTGAGCCGGCCGCGGCCAGGTTTTGTATCAAAATTATCGCCCCCGAGCCCTGCGTAAAATATTCAAAACAGTTTCAGGTTACCGCGTCAAATATTTCTTTTCGACATCTAAAATAAACCACGCTGACTCATTAGTGAACACTCTTTGCTTTACGACCAAACCCACATACCTACTGCAAGCAATATGCTGGTGCATGGTTATCAATTACAACTTAATAAATGTATTATCATTTCAGAGTTTAATAGAATCTAAAAGCTCTTCGACAAGTATTTGTCGTTTGAAATGTAGATAAGGCAGTAGTAAAGATAATTTAAAAGAGAGCTGTCAGCTGTTCCTAAATTTAAAACTAGTTTCCTAACTGAAACTAATTATTGCAATCTCTTGGCTTTTGGCAATTACGAATTAATGAGCTGTACGTTCCGCTGTTATACGGCCATTGATTAACTCATTGATATAGTTAAACGCATGATTAAACAGCTCAATCAATCAAGCCGGGGACCTCCCATGCAAACTGTATCAGCTACTTATTCTCACAGTCCAGTCGTGTTACTTTTACATGTTAGAAAACTAGCCCGCAACTTCCGCGTTATCAAACAAAAATAAGCTCAAAACAAACGAACGCAGTCATTCAAGAATTAAGAACGACAAGCGACAAACTAAAATCAAGTTTTTATTGGCCCAAATGTAACGACTCATTTCCTTTTAAACAATTATGTTTTTAATATCACTTTCGATTCATTAAATACGCAACTTTCCAATGTGACTAGGCCCAAGATGATTGACGTTGTAATTGATATGTTCATTACATTTATTATGTTACTTTAGTATAAATGGGTGATCCAAGATCAATCAGCGTGGAAAATTATATGTGAAAATGGTTTTTGTACAAGATATTACCGATTCCATTAACTAAACATCAGAATACGACACAATAATTTGGTACCTATCATATATTTGATATCTTTGTATTAAATATTTAAACCAATATCCTTAGTTTCTCGCTTATTAGAGAAGACCTTTTGAATTTCCTAGTCATGTAGTAAACTGAGTATTGCATGTTGTGATATAACTGAGTACGTTAAAAAATTTTGTCAATTTTAGAATCGGAAAAATGCACGCTCATGCGCGCTTGAGCGGGGATTCCCTAGTAAAAACCGTATAGTGATGTAACCAGGCGTTTAACTCCCTCACAAAATAGAAACCAATTTCTGTCAAGTAAAAATGCAAAGTGAAAATAAGGTATCTAAAATGGCTGCATGTTTGTTTTAATTAATTACGGAAATATTACATTCCTTAAAATGCAAATTATGCTATAAGCAATCTTGTAAACAAATTGGCTGAATAAATTATTGAAATGTGGATGTTTCACCCACGAATGTCTCTGTTTTACACCACTCAGTTTGCTCGTGGGTTTTATGCGTCCGTTGATATAGGACAAAAGTTCTCATTGCAAAAGATGTGAAGTAACGTACCTGAAATCATGTGACAATAAAATCTTAACGATTTCGCAAAACATAAACATAATACCGGTAAAGTAAAGTTATTTGAGCCATATTTGCTAGGAATCCGCCAACGTACTTGGAAATGTAGGAATGAATGCTTCTGTAACGAATCAAGAATTTAAATAATATAATGTTATTATATATACTCCATAATCTTGTATTTTCTAAGAATTGGAATACTTAAATTAATGACATCTCATAAATAGCATGACAGTATAAAAAACTTCGGTTCATTTTCGAATGTAATACATTAAATGCTATTCAACAAATGTATAGATTTCCTAGAAATTGTGAAATATAATTTATTTCGTATATTCGTGGGTGCTGATGGATTTCATGTATTTCCTGTAATACATACATAACTAAAACACTTATTTACAATCACATAAGTGTAAATAAGAATGATTTAAATGGCCAAAACTAAAATATGACAATATGTAAATTAATGTTCGTGTCCTATGGTACAATTTAGTACCATGAACACATCTTGAACGTTCAAGTCCTAGGAGACGCAATAAATAATGTCAAAGACTCAAAATCTATGTCTCACACATTACGAATACGGACTCGTGTGGGCTAGAAAAGCATAGCACATAAATAACAACTCTCATTGTTCCGAAAGGCACATGATAAATGTATCTGTGCTTAATTTAAAGTTCGCCGTACGAGTAGGTAAAAGTAGACTGAGCTACGTTAGGGAAAGCTTAAATGTTATAGATAGAGGCTTTATTTGGTAGCTAAAACCGATTACAGTTGGATATTTACTATTATAATTGTTACGTGATCTAAGTATCCTGTTTTGGTAATGTTCAAAATTCTTTTGAAGATTATTAAAGTTTTCAATCAAGTAAATGTTAATATTTTATGTGATAAATACTTTCACCATAGTATTTTTTGTTAATTTTAAACGCTTAAACAACCTTCACCTGTCCACAACATCCTATTGGGAATCATGACGGATCATGACTATATTTTAAAAATTATCGTATCTAGGTAAGACCCCCTAAGACTTCTGATAGGCCAATAAGCCCGTAATATATCATTCGGAACTGGCAAAAACTGGTGTCAGATCGTGGTGACAGTAATCACGGCGGCAAAAACTTCCCCACATGCGCCTCCAATTACAAACCATTTACGGGTGCCTACGTGCCTAACATAATGGCTCGAATCTAACATTTTCTATAATCAGACCGCAGCATTCCGCTGCAGTACAAAGATGCAATAATTATTTTCTCACGTCAAATCCTTGAGAGTCTGTTTAAGTCTTCGGTTTGTTTGTTGCTCACGCGCCGAGTTAACGGATCCTCTGATTTAGTGTCGATTTTTCAATCGAAAGGCCGCTAGGTGTTAATAAAATAGAGCACAATTATCTGCTTTCACGAGAATCAAGGGTATACTTACCCGCCGTAGCCGGTGCCGGTACATCTTTGAACCTTATACTGTTGTAAAAAAGTACCATTTTGGAATACGTTTCTTGATAACTAAGAAAGAATATCCAGTATACGTTTGATTGGGACAACCACACCCAATTTTAGGTGCTAATATTATTATGGTGAGTAGAATGGGAAAAATAACATAACTGATGTTTAACCGCAAATTATTTTGTTACCATTTTAAATGCATAAAAATATATATTTGGATCGACATGATTTACGAAAACAATTTTTGATGATTTTAGGCATATTTGACCACCCGTTAATTTTGTGTCGTTAAACCATGTCGATCCAAATCTTTCCATAAATTGTATGTATAAAGTATTCGTATTTATATAACTAATATAATATGCAGCATTTAAGTTTAATTTAAATGTACGCCATTTAAATTAAACTTAAATACTACATTTAATATTTTTGGTAGAACTCAACAACAAATGCGTCATAAGGGACTATACGTGTTTTTGATTCAATGTATAATTGTGTAAGTCTTGTAATTATTAAATGTTACCAAGTATGTCACTTAGGAATAACGACTTAGGAATTGACGTCAAAACAGTGGGCAGCGCTGCGGGTAGAGACAATTGATATATTAGTAGCTTGTAGAATTATTTTCTCAATTGCTAAATCGACCAATAATGGTAAAGTGCCAATTGTGCATCCATATAGAGGGGTAGGGTAATAAATCTGTAATTCATATCAAAATAATGACCAATATTTATAGGGCTATTATTTGTTTCAACTTGCAAAATCAATAAAATTTAACTTATTTGCGTTTTGGGCAAAACTGGATCATTTTTTTACAGCTATTTACATACGAGAGTTAACCCTGTTTTCTGTGATGTTGATCAATACAATATTTGCATACCTATCTATATGTGTCATGTGTAATATATTTGTATCACAAAAAGCACACATACTTGCAGTGAAAGAAACGTCATGAGGATGTTTTGGATGATATAAATTCGCATTTTTTTATAATTATGCAAATTTACAACAGATCAGGGGAATGTTATTGCGTTTTAATTAAACAATCAAGATATTTAAGAGTGGCGTTCCAGCCGCGAGTGTACATCGCACTATTTTAGAAAAACAGCCAGCGGCGAATAGCTTTGCAATTAGAGCCGAGTCCGGCCGTCCGTCCGTCCGTCGCGAACATGGCCGCCACATGCCTGCCCAAGATTGACTAGTAGCTGAATGCTTCTTAGCCAACGGCGATCCAGCCCGGCCGATCTATCTGAGGGCATGCTGGCACGCAGGAATGGAGCCTTGCCTTCGGTAAATTAAAATTCTTTTTGTTTGATAAGTGTTCTGTGATTATCTCGTATATAGAATGTAATGGCGCGCTCGACGTGTCATTAAACGGCGAATTGTTTATTACTTTGTACTCACCGTTCAATACAATTTTATAGGCCCATTCGACGACGTACCTGCAATTAAACATTTTTCATTAGGCTTTGACAACTTAAATGTACATTATACATACTATATCATGCATAAAAGTTAAAGTCACACGGTAATCTTCATTTGACAGACTTAAATTAATTTGAAGTAACGGTAATACATTTCAAAGAGAGAAATCAAATTAAGCGCTTATTTTACACTTAACGAGTTATGATATTTAAAAGAGCATTAATGTCGACTATAAACAGACAGTTTTCATGCATTCACAAATTACACTTATCCGGCACATCGGGGGAACGCTAAAAAACATAATAATAACGTTCACACATTAAATGGTCCCCGCCTAAACTGCAGAAACCGGTCATTATCACGAGTGCAGCCCGGGCCCGACCGCATAAGTCACATTCGTCGCCACATCAAAAAGTAATCAGACCACAAAAGCCGGACGAGTCATCGGAATCGGAGTGCCCGCTGCCTGCAGGTAGGGTGGCCATATGTCTGCGCTCATAATGGACTAGGTCATATCATAGCCAAAAGCAGGAAATGTTGTATCGCCTGATTTGCGTACACTTACTTAGTATGTTTACGTGACATAATTACTTAGTGTGTATTGGTGGCAGATGACATTTTTGGTCTGCTCTTAACGACAAAGTGTATTAAGGAGTCTGTATCTTTACGTATGACTAAATTTTGGTACTAAAACGACTTACGTAAGTAATAATACCAAGTTTGTTAAAATTTTAACCCGATATTTATTTTAAATCTATTCCTACTTCGAAATTTATCGTAAAATAAATCAAGCTGCATTTGCAAATTATAGCTTTCCTTGCCAGTAAATCACGGTTACCCTATTTAATATGGTGGAAAACGTGCCTAATTTGACAATAAAGTCGCAGGTAGAACTTCCCTAAGATAATTTATTGAGGTGCTTTATAAAAACCTGCAGCGACAGTAGTCCGGAGTAGCAATTAAAACTACAATAAAAGTAATTTGATTCGATTATTTACAGTTTACTTATAAAACATAATTCACCACCTAAAGCAATAATAATAATAAGTACTGGTGAAAAGTAAAAGTAGTAGTAGACATATAAATCGACTTTGTAAACAATTGTGTGTATTTATTATAAAATATAATTTCGTACAAACAGTATCGTCATGTTAGCGGCTCATATATAAAATACCATAAGAATAAATTGTCTCAAACTGGACCTGTTTGATTGATATGATTTATCATGAAATGTCACAAACATGAAAATTAATAAACCTGAGCTTAACCTAAACAAAAATAGTTTGTTTTGGATTTCATTTATGAATTTCGTGTTCAATTAGACGAACGTAATGACAAAAATCCATGGACATAATTATCTATTATATACCATACTATTATATTATATACCATACTATTATATACCATACTATTATATACCATTATCTATTATATACAAAATAAAGATAATTATTATTATTTCGCTTGGACATCCAAGAATTCTTTAACTTGTATTTTATTTGTAATTTTGACGTGCAAAAGTATTTCTTGCAAATATTTTTGCAAAATAAACTATTTCATATCAGTCAAGACAGTAGCAAATAATATGTAGCTACTTACTGCCCGACTACATAATTGGTGTAACCCAGTCGGAACTTTATAGACCCGTTACAAATGAATGAATGAAGTGAATGGTATTAGAATCACATTTGAAATAATGAACATAAACATACTCAAACTTAGATCATGGCTCAATATTTGTCCCGGATTTAAAACAGATACCAGTCCTTCTGCCGCAAGAAATAGGCGCATTAGCAAGTTCTCTATCAAGCCCGTCTTAATTCTTCCGTGATCCACTTTTTATGCTAATGTTTTAATCAGAATACGTTAATTTATTTATCGTGTCCTCAATTGGCTATACTAAAATTTATGATGTTTGCATAAACATTTTGCAAGCTCCTCCTAATCCTATTAAGATAAGCAAAAACTAGCAAAATAGTTTAAAGGTTTTTTTTACATAATTTGCCACACTAATAAGCGCGATAGTGGAGGTAAATAAGAAATGCTGTCGTTTTTTTTATCAAAAGCTGATTTTTATGAAAAACTTGCATAGGTGACCTCCTCTCTTTTCCTTATTTTATTTTATGAGTATCAAAAACAAGACAAGAATCAACAAGATATTAGAAATTGAAAATGTACCACTGCATAGTAAAAACCAAAATCCCTTTTTTTATCTATCTATATCACGATGTATATTTACATAAATCTTTAAAACTAGGCAACGGATTTTGATGCCGTTTTATTATACAGAGGGATTTAAGAGGGAGGCGTTTATGTATAACTAGCGACCCGCCCTCGCTTCGCTTCGGGTATATCTCTATCTCTATATAATATATTTCAACCCCGTAAGGGATTTTACATACAGAAGTTATTTCCCAATAACTCCCGTTCCCATGGGAATTTTGTAATATCGCGTTGGAAGTAAGCTTAACGTTCATTAGGGTACCTGCATGCCAAATCTCAATCGTCTATCTATATCGCGGTTTAGATTTTTTCATACAAAAGTTTTTTCCCTATTACTCTGTTCCCGTGGGAATTTCACAATATCCTGTTGCAACTAAGTTTTTAATTTATTAAGGTTAACCTGCATGTCAAATTTCAAGCGTCTAACTTATGCGGTTAGTATTTTTCATACAAAAGGATTTTCCCGTTATTTCCCGTTCCCGTGGGAATTTCGGGAAATCCTGTCCTGACGGATGCCTACGTCATAACATCTACCTGCATGCTAAATTTCATCTCGATCCGTCCAGTGGCTGTGACGACTTCGTCCGCGTAGAGATGTTTAACGGCTAAAACATTACTTCTTTATAGCGCAGTCGGTTAAAAAGTAGCCTATGACCGTTTCTAGACTCTGGACTATATCTGTACCAAATTTCGTTTAAATCGGTTCAGTACTTTATGCGTGAAAGCGTAACAGACAGACAGACAGACAGACAGACAGACAGACAGACAGACAGAGTTACTTTCGCATTTATAATATTAGTAAGGATTCACCAGAAGCGAAGCGAAGGCAGGCCAATAGTAATGTTTAAAAGAGAAATGTATGATGGTTATTTATTTTTTCGTATTAAATTGAATTTTAAATGTAATTTGGCTTCGACCTTTAATGTAATTTAGATTTAGGAACACAAAACTTCAAAAACAATAATATTATGTGACCTAAAACAGATGCATGTAACTACTCGTACTAAATGAAAAATTAACAAAAGATGTTCACGATAAGGCACAACAATAATGTGTTGGACTTTAATCAACATTAATAATTGAGAAGAACAAATTGTAAATAACTGTAAACAAGCCACGCTATTATTAAATTATAAAAACGATAATCATATATAAGAGCGTTTAAAAATAAATATGTAAGTAGAACCGACACGGTGCAGAGACTCCTGCGCATCCTAAGCGCAGACACCCCCCGCGGCTCACAGATATGTTACCGCGCCGAGGAAACAAATACTGAGCCATTGAAGACGCCATAAATTTATGAAATGACCCTGCATTCTGATTAAAAAACCAATTTTGGTGTTTGGACCTTGAAACGTGTTTTTTTGTCTTTTTAAAGGTGCAGCATAATTTTAATGTCATAATACAGGTCAAACATGGCTCTTAAATATTTTGGTAGAAAAGAACGCTGTTAAAATATCTGGTTATCAAAGAAATTATAAGTGAACAATACTACAGATATTAAATCATAAACTACGCGATACCACCTGCCTGCAAACTATTGACGACCAGATTTTGTGAGAATAAGGTTAGGTTAGGTGGATTATGTAACAGCCATGAGTAGTTTGCCAGTCGGTTTTACCCATGCTTTTAAAAAATCAAATTTACAAATAAGATGTGTAATATTTTAATAAAAGTAGAAGCACTTTAAGACCAAAACGATAGCTAATTGCAAATCCACGAGTGCGCTACAGCTGGCAAACATAAACCACTCAAGCAACATTATTTACAATTACTTACTAATGGTAACGGTTTCCTTCTATCCCTTGTCAGATACTATTCCGATACATAAACAGACAAAGAGCTACGATCCGAACAATTTTTTGCAATACATACCTAGACCTTCGAAAACGACCCTTAAAAGATATGTTTTTGTGCTTGACACATAATATGAGGAAATAACATAAATTCACAACAATTTAATTATATTCAGATGTATCAATGTACATTACTCTTGTAAATAAACAATTTGAATTGCAGTTTATAGCAATAGTTTAGAGAATAAATGAATGGCCCAAAAAACAAACCTTAAAAATGAGTATTATGTTTATGTAAGACATTAATTGTATGCTACAATTTTTTAAAATAAATAAGACGGATACGGATCTTGTCATTTGGAATAGGAGGAATCTTAGACTATTGCTTTATTATAATTCAACAGAATATCCATCACAGTGTATCGGCAGCGAGATTACAATGGGCAGCACAATAGACGTGTCTCGAAGTCGAATAAAAACACGGAAGCACTTATCAGTAAAATGTTATGCACAATTTATGAATGCGCTTTAATAGGCGATTTGATAGGCTTTGTGGAAACCGAACGCCGGAAGCCAGATAACGCGCGGCTGGGAACCGGCCGACAGCGACTGGGTATTAGCTAAGTTTTACTTGTCTTGTGCTGATTATGTCGTAGAGATGAGTAACTCATTGAGTTGACCCATTTCTCTGCGCTGGGTGTTTTTGCCCACTATATACATCAAATGAGTAGAATCATGACGTATGTTTCATTTTGTTTTTGTTAATGTTCCCTAGTTCTCCAGTATACTGTATATTACTACATAAATTATAAGACTAGTAGGTAATTATGCCAGTTTTTCATAACTACTTTATAATTGTTTGAAATAATAGATTATAATAAAAAGGAAGTGAGATCAATATATGTTACAGTTTATAAAACGTACGCGATACAACCTCATGAGCATTTAGAACTACATGAACTTTCCAGATCACTTTCACAACTTTCGTCGTTTGACAGCTGTATATTATACAATGCCCTAAGAAGCGGTGCCTTGAGTACACTTACACGATCAATGTCTAGCTGGTGACTTTAAAACATACACAAAGTTTCTTTCTGCAGGGAAATCGAATATTTTCAACTATTTTCAAGCCTTAATGCATTTCTGTCTTAAGGTTATCACATTTATAATAACGTCCTGTTAAGACATAACATAAAAACTAAGTTTTTCAAACACTAACGTCGTTCAATAAAGTAACAACAAAATGTACCTAATAAAAACTTGGCTATAAACGCACACGACCGATGATAAACATCATAGAAGGTGCACTGGAACATTTTTCAACTTCTAGAAACACATTAACCGCACATACTTTGACACACGATGTAAAAATAGCAGGTAAGCGAACACCACACCAAAAGAGTGGTCTGACTATAAACATTTTTTATTACTTTTCTTCCCACTTGACCATGAGGTCGCTGACCTCATATATTTTGGTTTGAATTTACAATACAATTATACATGTACATACGATTATCATCAATTAATCAATACAAACAACATTGTAGGTTCTCAAACCAGTTAATATAAGATAGATTGCATGAAAAAGAGCAAACATACCGTGTTTCTTTTGACAGGTCATACGTTTGACACGTCATGATTTGTATCGGAATAAAGAACCATATAAAAGACATCAACGCGCTATTCAATGAAAATACTCGCGAATGCTTCAACACAAGCATCTCATTAAACTATTAGAAGACTATCCCTTTTAGCATTAATAATTTTACCTTGGATAGAACGAAAATTGAAGATTTAAATAATTAAATTGGTAATAAACGGGATCAAAACTAAATATTAAACTCATTATTTTACTTGAATACACATACTAATGTTTCAAAATATTTCTTCAAATTTATTGAAAAAGATTTATAAAATTATAAATCTTCAGTCAGTTGCACGAAATCACAATCAAGACTTAAAAACTGTGTTTTGTTGTAGTGTTAAACGGTTTTTATAAGGCAACGACGTCGAAAAATCGTGAGAACAAAACTGACTCCTGACCCGCGCTCCGCAGTTACACAGTTTTAAATGTTTATGGCGCTGGACATTCAACGGTTTCCAACTATTTTCAAATAACAGTAGCAGTAATACTACTATTTATGTAAGCGTACATGATTTACTTCATAACATTGACGACAAATTGCTATGAAACGCGCAATACATAATTTTGTTTTCAAAGTTGACAGCACGTATACGTAGTCAAAGTTAAATTATCTCATTATAAGAATAAAACAACTCATGAAACATTGTTTTAAAAAGGTATTTTATCATTGCAGTACCTGCCCTTAACAACCACAAACAAAAGGTTTCCTTAAAGGTTACGCGTATAGAAACAAAAAAGGATTTAAATACATATAGCAATACTTTACTTTTACAAAAAAAACTCTAGTATGTAATATTAAAAGCATCTAAATATTGAATATCGGCCGAGTAGCGCACGGTAATTATTTATCATCGCATGACTATAATCTCCGGCTTGCTATTGGCTCAGTAAATTATAAGCTTGTGTCATGAACTGACCCAAGTTCGAGTGAAATTCATGATACAATATTAATTGTATGGGAAATGCTGGATCCCATTAAATCACACAATTCAAAACACGCTACCGGCGCCGAGACCTAATTGAAAATAGCGAATACCCAGAGCCTAGATCCTCGTATTAATTAAAACTAAATATTCTCGCCTCTCCTCGCTCAAGCCAAGTACCTGCTTACTTGCTACTATTTGTAACTGCTCATCTCGACACACGCCAGCACATATTAAGCGCTAACTTAAAGTATTAAGGATTAAATTCGAATGTCACCTCGACATTGTCTTATAAAGCATTTTAGACTATCAATAAAAGACATAAAGCACATTTTAAAGTGACAAATGGTAAGTATAAATGTGAAATCAAACAAGGAGCGTAGTTAATAATTTATTGATATAAGACATGCGAAGCCCATAAAGTTACCTTTGGCACACGTCTCGGTCTCTTTTAATTTGTAACTCGTTAGCATAAGCAGTGAGCGCGCCAGCCTTAGATTAAGATTTTAGCCGCGGCCGGGAGCGTTGCAACATTGTCGTGTTTTATTGGCGAGCGTTATCTGGAATGCTTGTTAATTTATGTTAACCAACACCATTGTTAATTGTTTGATAAGATTCTTATTTTACTATTCGTTGAAAAATTGGTGCGGCTGCACGCTACCACCGCTGTTGATCAGATCTTATACGTCACCACTGGGTAAACAACGCAATGTATTGCATTAAAAACGACATATGTAATACATGTGCCTAAATTAAAAAGACCAAAAAAATCTAGAAATCATTATTGTCAAGACTTGATTATAACAAAATGGCAACCCAATATCATAAAAAACGTTTTGCAAGTACGTACATAATACGTACGTACGTACATTAAGAATAATGAAATAGATTAGAATAGAATTTTATTGCAATAATTGTCCAAAGTAATAATTAAGTATCATTGGTAAAATGAGGTAATAGAGGCTCCTTAAAGCGAGCAAACAGTCGTCCCTAACCGGGCGTAACGAACATCAGTGTCTCAAACAATACTCATAACTGTTGAACAAATAAAAGTTATCGTTCAAAAGACAGGCGTTTGCCCGAAACGTAGGGGGCGGCGCGACAAGAGAATGTTAGAAAAACTTATAGAAAA
Source organism: Maruca vitrata (assembly GCA_039566165.1). NCBI lineage: Eukaryota > Metazoa > Arthropoda > Insecta > Lepidoptera > Crambidae > Maruca > Maruca vitrata. The sequence goes on along the minus strand of CM076914.1, from coordinate 9,862,943 downwards.
TGACAAACAACTGACAAGGACAGCCATATCCACACCGTACAAGAGAGAAGGACGGATAGAAAACTTGTTCTCCGACATTCCACCGCATGGTGGATTTAGGAACGGGGGCAAAGCGATACGATTAGAAGGTTATGCCGTGTTATTTTTAAGGTTCTGTGGTTTAATACCTATAAGTGATAAATCAGCCCCTACAGGTTAGCCACGGAAGGATTTAATAAGTGGATATGAATCGGATTAATTTAAACGGAGCTGAACAAAAAAGTTCGGTGTACCTTTTGTTTATTGTTTTTGCTGTCTTTTCATACTGAGTGAATACCAAAGTTTGAGTGAATTCCAAATGCAGAAGGATTTATTCGTACACAAAAGAAGTTCGGTAATAGCTTAGGGAAAGATTGCATCTAGGAAAATTTTTAATGTGATAATCTACATATTTACTGTACATTATGACGACAAGTACAACTATTATTATTGTTCGTTCTACAGGGCTGTAATAGAACTTAGTTTTAATAAAAAGATTTAATAAAAATACCATTATTATAATTTTAATTGTGGATATTGTTTTATACCACATTTATTTGCATAGGTACTATTTTACTGGAACTTAGTATCATACGTGCAGTTATTTTCTTATTTTTTTATTTATTTATTAAGGACAACAATTTTAGATGTATACATTAATGAAAACCACGGAACGGACCTTTTCTATGTTACAAAATTGGCCAAAATAAAACTTTATTTATTTTTTTCCTTGATAATATTTCGTGTGTTCATTGGAGCATTTTACAGCAAGGTAAGTTATAATTTATAGAGTATTCACTTAAATAGTTCATATGGCCTCAGACCAAAATTCAAAATAAAATATAGATAAGCATTTATGCCAGTTAGAATAATAACAATTACATGGTATTAGGCATTTTTGAGTAGATCTTTCATGCTATAGTAATTTCATTCAGTCAAATTCCTGCATAAATGCTTCAAGGCAACTTTTTCATCCCAATCTAAATAAACCTTTTTCTTTGTTGCAGTCAGCCCTGTGCGAAGCGCATTTACGTCTGCGCCAGCACCATAGAGCATAATGAGGCATTATGAGTTCGCTGCTAGGCAGGCGTAATAAAGATACATTTAAAATGGAGACCACAACTTTGTAACTGGCTCGACGTGCGACTGCCTACAGCAGCCATATATTTTTTATACAATCTTTACACCTTCCACGATATAATAAAAACATATTACAAATTATTAACCGGGTTCTAGTTCGCACCGACGAGATTCAACCGATACAAGCTGAATTACCAATGAATTAAAAATTAATTACTTAATTTTGTACAAGTTTTACATAGTTATTGATTCATAATGGGTAATTCAGGTTTACTTTCAAAACAAATAATTATAGAATGTTCAATAGCGAATAAAGAATTTTGTATACAATCGTAGCAGACAACACGGAAATTAATTCAGTTTATAAATTATTTTAAACGATTTATAACCAGTGTTTCCATTCATATTAAAATGAATTCAAAGGCTCGAACGCCAAACCGCGTTGCACAGGATCAAAATCACAACCTGACTCTATCATGAAATGATTGATGAAGCTTCTATGAGAAACTTTGAATACAATGCCCATCTCTGTGTCCCGTAATCAGCGATAAAAGTATTTGTGATGACTTCTGTCAGATAATATTCAGATTTGAACCGGCAAATGGCCCAGTGATGATAATAATATAATGAAATTAATGGCTACTACAACTAAATATATAATCAGTACCGCTACGGTGAGTGTAGAGTTGAATTGTTTTGTACACATTCAACAGAATGTCGATGAATAAAGTCTACCATCCATTTGTAAAACAAATTGAATGTTGTTGAAGGTTAAGTTGATAAAAATAATGCAAGTCCGTTCTTAGTTATACAGGGTGTCCCAAAAAGTAGTGTCAAGCGGAAGTCCTGAGATAGAACACCCCGTGGGGCATCCGAAACACCCCCATGTATGTTCCGCGGTTTTTTATAGTTTTCGAGTTATGATTATTTTTCTAAAATTTTGAGAACAACTGACCTAACCGACTAAAAATATTGTAGAGAAAAAAGTATTTGACTTTTTTGAGTAATTCTTTTTGCAAATCAATTTTCATGAGTTTTACTTTAATGCCTAAAATATTTGTCTCCATAACTTATATGGAAAATATCAAAATTATGATACAAACTGAAAAGTTACGTTCTGTAAATAATGTCTTACAATTTCAACGTTAAATTTAAAATATTAGGAAGTAGTTGCATGGCTCTTAAGTAACTTTAAAAACTGTGCTAAACTCTCAGCTTTTATAATCATTAATAAAAACTGGTACTTAATGGGCTACTTTTGCTGAAATCGGACTTCAAAGACAGAGAGGTGGAAAAATCATAAAATTCGCCATTTGAATACGAAGTATTATTTGGACATTTTATTATTTCTAAAGTTAATAAAATTGTTAACAATCAAAATTATACCAGAAATGCTAAGAGATAACCACTTGAAAGTTTAATTTGTGATACTTAAAAAATTAATTAAGTTTAAAAATGGGAACTTTATTAAAAAAAAAAGTTATCGTTTTTGATTATTTATTGTAATAAGTTTATAAGTAAAAGTTTATTAAAGTCCGTAAAGAAAGCAAAGTTCGTCAAGTTCGTCGTAACAAAGGTGAGGAGGCGTATTGCATGTGAAAACAGGGATAGCGCAATGAAACTTAAATTAAACAAAAAAAAATCAGCCAAATGTTTGCATCTGAGTGCTTCTGTATTAAATTTAGGTTTCTTAACAAACTGACTAACTTTCGGAATAATAAAATGTCCAAATAATACTTCGTATTCAAATGGCTAATTTTATGATTTTTCCACCTCTCTGTCTTTGTAGTCCGATTTAAGCAAAAGTAGCCCATTAAGTACCAGTTTTTAATGATGATTATGAAAGCTGAGAGTCTAGCGCAGTTTTTAAAGTTATTTAAGAGCCATGCAACTACCTTCTTATATTTTAAATTTAACGTTGAAATTATAAGATATTATTTACAGAACGTAACTTTTCAGTTTGTATCATAATTTTGATATTTTCCATATAAGTTATGGAGACAAATATTTTAGGCATTAAAGAACAACTCATGAAAATTTATTTGCAAAAAGAGTTACTCAAAAAAGTCAAATACTTTTTTCTCTACAATATTTTTAGTCGGTTAGGTCAATTGTTCTCAAAATTTTAGAAAAATAATCATAACTCGAAAACTATAAAAAATCGCGGAACATACATGGGGGTGTTTCGGATGCGCCACGGGGTGTTCTATCTCAGGACTTCCGCTTGACACTACTTTTTGGGACACCCTGTATAAAAGATTATTAAATGCAAATCTGAAGTCGAAATGCAGTATTTGTAATTTATAATGCAGACAGCAAATATTACCCGATGTATTTGCTTATTGAAAGAAAGAGACATTGCGCACATAAATGCGTTTAGTAGAATCTAGGTATGTTAGTATTGCTCTCTTTTTTCTATTTCCAGACGCCCCTGTCACAAAGTACGGTTTCAGTTTGTGGCATAAATCATTGTGTGCAAACCCCTCCCTCCGTTGTTTGATATTATTAAATCTTTGCGGCTATCGGGCGCAGATCGGTGCCGCGCCCGGGCACGCAACACGCGACCAGTGTCCGGTTGCTCGGCGTTTAGCGTTACCGCCGCGTAACGAACCTCGTCACAACAAGTTATGACACGACAATACGCCCCGACACTACCTGTGCCCACATCTTTTTTTCCTTTTCCACCACGAACCCCTACAAGCATCAGTTTGCCGGCCGCGATCTTATATTGACAGATATCGCGATATTGGCGTCGCTTCATGCAAAATAAGCCTCACGTCGGTAGTTTTCTTTTTGTGACAGGTTTAATTTTATGATGTGGCTAGATTACTGTAGCTATTCAAATAAAAAAGCGCTACCTACATTTTTTAGATAAGGAACATAAGTGTAACTAAGTTAAAAAAGAATTGTAACACCAAACGTCACTAAAACAAATCAACAAAATACAAAACGACCATTGTACTGTACTGATTATTAGAAATAATCGGTTAAAATGTTTAAATAACCACTGGTATTTAAAAAATAGAGAGCTATAATAATAAAGTTATCTAGAAATGTATCTAGATATCTAATACAATTAGACATTAGTATTCCTGACGCTAAACCTTCTAAGAACCAATAGGCATGAATGAGCTATAATAAGAAACAAAACACGTTTATTATTTATCTGATTCAATATGTAGAGAAACGATTAAATATGTATATATCCGTAATCGTCCATCTTTTGTTTTATAAATACATACGAACGACAAAGTTTTATATTTCTATCGATTACAATATCGTAAACAAATACCCTATAAAGCCAATGAACCCAAAGAAAGTATGTGGTAAAGGAATTATCTCACCTGTAATGTCAATAATATAAATCGTAGGTCTCGAGTTAGATCCTGCCATGGATAGCTAAACACATCCGGTGCGTATTGCACTCTCGCAACAAATACCTCCAATGGTTATAAAGTATAATTTAATATTACAAGTAGCCTTTTATGTGTAAACTGTAGTATTTTATGATGTATTAAATGCATCCCTATGCACTATAAGCCTTACACAAATGTTTATTATCAATCAATATAAAATTTATAGTAATTAATACTGCATTCTAGTTTAAAATAGACTTACAGTAAGGACAGAGTTCTTATTGTTCCTAATTGCGTATTTAAAACAGTGCTCCAATAAAATACATGCGAGGCTAGGTGTAGGTAGCTCCATACATGCACATTACGATGATACATGCAATCATACCCATGTAACTACGTATTTAGGGCATTAACATAAAATAATAAAAATACCCATCATAAACTCAATCGATCGTACCCTCAACCCTCGAGCAACAAACACGGTATTTTTAAAAATTTAAAAGCGATACGTTATATAAATTCCGAACATGGGCGCGACAATCTACAACCAGAAAAGTGTCGTAATAACACGGCAATAAGTCATAAAATTCCTTGGAATAATTTTATCCTCTGATACTCATTATGAATAATTCGTCTGCGAAACTTTTTCGAAAACTGTGTACACAACAGGAATTCATAAACAGCCCGTCCATTTTTTATGCTCATTAACCGACTTTACCATAAAAAGAGTAAGTGTGGAAAATTTTTATAATTATTTTGAATATACATATCCGAATGTAAATGAACTAATACTGGATTATCCGATCGGATGACACCGAATTCAGTCAGCGATTATGACATAAATATCGTGAGTAAAGGATACAACCATGCCATGATTTAGATTAGAAATGAATGAGAAAGGAGAAAAAGCGTAACTTTTTCTGTTTCTCGGAAGTGGCGAGACCGGCGCGCGAAGTGATAAAATGCTTGACCGTATACGGTAACGAGTGTAGAGACAATGCGATCTTTTTTGTAAGCAGTAGCAGCTCCTAGATCATTACAATAGCATAAAGTAGCCAGTTATGAAGCGAGGTGCCTTGGGAGAACGACCAACGCAACCGGTTTATAGCTTAACACTTTTTATTGGATAAGGTATCCAACGTAACCCGAGCAATTTTTGAAATACTCAGGAATTTTAAAATAGCGCCATCGACTTGTCATTTTATGTGCAACTCCCCGGCACGAAATATTTGAGCGGAGGGCAGTAAGATTCGCTACCTGTATAGGAATTATAACATAAAAGACCGATCTCGAATTATCGATACACTGCGAACAACCGATCCATAAAAGTCAGAAAAAGAAAAATCGAATATCGTATAAAATCGTATCGAGAGAGATAAGGGCGGACGACGCGTTCGGCGCGTAGCCCACGGCAGCGCCGAGCATATTTCATGAAACACCCGATTTATATTCGCTGCCGCCGTCCAGCAAAACTTTAATGTTCACCGTTCGTAATTACTGATGGAAGAGGGAAAATAAAAATGTAAGGACATAATGCACATGACACACCTATGTTCCGAGGCCGTTCAGGAAATCGAGATTGCAATCGCACTCGATCGTTACTCGGATAGGGCCAATCAACTAAATGGCTCCTGCCGCCAATTCTATGCCATTTTAATACATTACTAGGATATCTTTATTTTGTATTTTTCCAACTCATGGAGATTATTTGCATACTAAAGAGTGTACGTAAATATGCTATGAAAACAGACTTGGCTATAAAAATAAACTATTTAACCAAAACAACACCCTTGTACCGGTTTCATTGAATTGTTTATGTTTATTTTTGGTGTTCACTAGCCCGGGATTCAAACTAACTAGAAGTCACAAAAGACCGAATCTCAGGTTGAATTTACTATCATTACACTCAGGAATTATTCATCTACAGCTCACTTGGTAATAAGCAGGTATTGCCCACATTCATACTAATGTATTGCCGAATGAGCCCAAATTTTAAGTAAGCCAATTAAGACATAAACTGCTAATCGTTTTTTGTATCATGAATTTAAATAACAAGCGTTAAATTTTTACGATATTTCAGTTGCCCAAGATGTGGTCAGATTGAATCCAGCAGTACACTGCCATAATTATGAGAAAGCAAATAACAAAAGTCACATAGAGTGCGTGGAGCTATTAAAGTAATCCCGTATTATTCATTAGGTAATTTCGATTTTACGAGCATAGATACTGTGCAGTCGACACTCGGGCGGACGTAAAATGGAATTGTGAAACTATATTATTTGATGGCATTCATAAATTAAGTATACTCAGGTAATAGACGACATGGCCCCAATTATAAAACGCGGGAGATGCAATTCCGATGGCGTGCGGGGGTCGCCGACCCCGCTTTATGGCATATTGGTAGATTTGTTTAATCTAATTCATACTCGCAATACTTAATTAGCGTTTTCACCTTCAGGTTTTTTCTTATTTTTGTTCCACGTACCTAGAATCTTATGAATATACGAGTATGCTATGAATTGGTTGAATTATTAATAACCTATTATTTGCGTAAAAACGTGAAACAAACTTTTTTTAAATTTGTTCGTGTTTTAAAATATGCAAAACACTTAAAAGTATTTCTTCTTCGAATATATGTTTTCCGCTAGAGGTTTTAACACCACAAGCAATATATCGAACTCGAAGGCTGCGCACTTAGAGTCAAAACGATTAATGCAAACAGTAGTGAGGCGATTATAAATTAACAAGAATAATTGGTGCGTCTCATTGCAGCAGTTGCCCCCACTTGTCACCGGCGGGTTATCGCGCCGCACGCATCACAAGAGCACGTTAGGCCACGCTTCCATAAGTTAACACAAGATACTTATCTGTGGGCGCAAGCTTTTGGGCCTCTCCGATATATAATCCATACACACATAAAAGTATTCAATTAAATATGTATTAAAATAAGAAATCACGAAACGATCAAAAGTCGTGTTTAAATCATTGCATTTCGTTCAAAAGCTCCGAGTTCTTTATAGATTTAAATAAATTGTACTAGATACTTCTATTGAACCTATTCATTGGTTATCTCATAAAACCTTTAAAATTCGCTTTTATGTCCAATGATAAAAATATTTGTAAGGCAGGATTGTTATTCTATAATATTAATCGGTTAAATATGCGCAAAGTATGCCAATTTGTAAATGTCATGATAAAACGAAAGAACAGGAAACTGCGTCCACTTTATCAAATCACATGCCGTATATTTAAAGGTGCGAGTTAAAACATATTTTGAAAACCAATTCTTAGGTTAGTTAAAGGTTCGCTTCAATAAAAATACTATTCTCCGCAATTTACAGCCGGATTGTACCATAATGGAACCAAGGTGCCGCAAAACCAGTCCAGCTGATGGTTTATAAGAATACCATTTAGTTTTTACGACAGAACATCTGTTATTTTTAGTTTTATAAGCACGTTAGGCATTTTTGAACTTTCCTTACATGAGTCTGATAACACCGTATGGTTCACAACACCAGTTCACAATAAATAAACATTTCTTGCACTGAGAACATCTAGATAGCCTAATAGGTAAGACGTACTGACGAGTTACTTTAATTTATTTTGCATTTTTATCGTTTTTAATGTGACAAATTGTTTTATTGCCCACTTGTTTTAATGCGCATCCATATTATTTTTATTTATAAACTCACAATTCAATCGAAAACATCAAAGTGAACCTGTCTATCCTCTACTTAAATGTAAGATTTTATATAAAATGTTATGATATCTTTTGATACCAATCCCAATCATCTTTTTTCATACATAATGCATTCAATTGTATATCGCAGACTTACAATCTTTTTTGTGTGAGTCGACTTTAATACTTACGACTGTGACAGGTATAAGCCCTTATCTAAGCCCGATGTCTGATGGATCGATGTTAAAATGCACTTTTGTTGCTCGCATGCACGTTTTCTAATCGACTGGCTTTATTGGAAGCCGGGTGATGCTCTTTTAGGATTCCGTACCCAGATAACTCTACAATTTCATGAGAAATTCTCCACTTCCTTTGTTCTATACTGTGAAGAATAATGTTATATTTATTTAATAGAGTTTAAATAATTAATTTACTTGCCAGTGAAATCGACAGAAAAGCCTTATAAAATATCAGTCTTATGCATTTAACACAAATAGATAAACTACCTGTGTAGCGAATCTCGCTGTATAGAAGAGCACAAGTTTCATACAAGTGGTTGGTACTCGCCACATTACTTGGTTATGAGTTTGATATGAAACAAAACACTTGTTACTTAAGGCAATAATTATACATAGTCCAAGACATTAAAATAGATAATCCGACAGAAAGACCACTATCTCGAACACACATGGTCACACATCTGTAAATAATAAACGCTCGCTTACTAAACCAAGCTTCCCACAATAGAACACGTCAGATCAAAGATGAATGATCCGATCGGGCGTCCTGCGGCTCCTACCTGAGATAAAATACCATCAAATCTACTAACCATATTTAAAACGGCAATCGTATAGAAAAAAATCCATAAACACAGTTTTTAATTAAGCTGTGCTTGGAAATTCAAAATGGCCGATCGTGAATTCATCAATGCCATAGCTAATTATGGCAGGATTGCGTTTATTTAGGATTGAATTGTGCAATGGTCGAGCGGACCAGGGCTGCATATTAAAGCTACGAGAGTGTCGGATATCCGACGTCTCGCTAGCGGTACGGTCAGCCAATCAAGATCGAGGCAAAGAACGGTCTAAAAAAATCAACACTCAGGTAGGAGAAAATGTTCGATAACGTTATTTATTCGTATTTATGTCATTGTCAGTTTGAAGTACCGCAATTTAATTTTCTCATTTAAGCATATAATAATTGTAGCATTATGTGTATTCAAAGCGCATGAAGTAATCATTTCTTAGATTGCAATACAAATTAATGGGCGATCTGCTTAAGCTTCCGATAGTTTTGCCGGAGGCCGGCGCGGCCTGTCCCCCTGACGGTACCGCGCAATCCGAACAATGCCTGCTAATAATAAAGGACTCGTATTTACGACCATACGTGCCTTCGGAGTTGAGACGAGCCAGCCCTATTGTGCTCAGACCTCCTATGATTATTTCAGTGCCTACACTTCCAGAAATCCCCTTTTTAAGTTTAGATTTTATGGCCTCTAGATGAAATGAATCAGACATTTCCAGTGTAAATATAATTTACTATACCGAAACGAAGAATTCCCATAGGATCACTTTTTTAGAAAAGACATTAAACCTAGTCAACGTTGCGATATGTCTTGGTTTTGGAATTAAAGATTTGGAATGCATTACGATTTTTGTAAATAATAAAATGACGAACGATTTGTAGGACTATATTTAACAATTTTCTATCAATTATGTTTATTTTCTGTATGTTATTCTGAGTCATTAAAACGTTATTGAATGCCCAATTTTGGTTGCACGTTCACATCAAACATTATTTTCTCCAAGGAATTCCTCTGAAAGTGGTTTTAATCCGTTGACCAGTTAAGGTTCTCAATGATTATAAAATAGCCCCGTACAGCCACGTTGTTGCTAGATTCGGCCCACGCGACGACCTAAATACACGCGCCCGCGCACCCGGCGCCCGCCAATCACACGCCGCCATTCAAATCACGGCCGGCGCCGATCCTAGCCACTATAAATCTATAGTTAGATATAAATAGCAAATTACAAGACCGAGACACTAAATAATATTAGCAATGCCCTTTGAATGGCTACCGACTCCTATTACCTGGTTTGAATTGTATTGTATTACACATAACCTTGCATAACGCGTTGGTGGAGATTAACATACGACAAGTTGACCTATGCTTTGATTTTGTTTAAGTTATAATAAAGAAGTGTTAGTGGAATTAATCCAAATTAACAGTCTCGGGTCAATTGAAGTAAAAATATGCGTATGAGTACGATTTTGACAGGTTTCGTTAAGAGTTTCGGATATACTTGCAGTAAAACTAAATCCAGGATTATAAAAAATATTTCAACTATGCACAAGACATTCCAACAATATCTATTATCATGTTGATGATTACTAGAAACTAAGCAATTGCATAAAGTTATAAGATAAAGCTCATAACATACATTCATTCTGTCATACGTTGTAATAGACTAAGTTACTGAAATAGATATTTGTATTTGTGTGATGAACATCGGTGTTTGTTCCGTGTCTGGGTGTGTTTATGTATTTAAGTATGTATTTATAAATATATATGTATGTATATCAGTCTCTGACGCCCATAGTACAAGCTCTGCTTAGTTTGGGGTCAGATGACCGTGTGTGGAAATGTCCCAGATATTTATTTATTTATTTATTTATTTTGTAAAAATATTTGTATCACACAAGAAGAGAGTAAGGTAAAAAAAATATGAGGGCAAAAACTCAACGGCTCTGGAAAGTAGTTTACGGAAATGCGACCATAGCACGATTCGATTTCATGGAAACGGTAAGTACTACTTACAGCTCAATCTCGAAAGATTTGCAAATTGAATTAAAAAAGGCGTCTTTACCTTTTTCATTATTTATCCCAAGAAAACTTTCTCACTGCAAAAACCACAAACAAAAACTCGACCGTTAAATATTGTCAAACAATGCGCTTTCCCTTAGCAAGCTGCTAGACATAGATCATACTATTATTGCAATCGAGTAAGTTAAATTATGAAAAAACTATGTAGAAGTTTGAACAAATGTGTTAGTTTCTACAACTATTATTATTCTGAAATATAATCACTAACTTATTTCAGATTTGTAATCAGGTTAACCTGTATTAGTCAAAAATATTTATGGGCCCATGCCCATTTGAAATCCAAATGAAAAATTCTATTTTTCTGTTCCATGACCATAAAAAAACAGCATATCTCGACGTTTGCCGTACGTCATGTAGTGTTCGTCATAAATCTGCAACTACGTACTTAGGTATAGAGTACTCAAGGTCAAAACACAAAGTTATCAGCAGACAAAGATCCTCCTCTACTCAAGGTTCAGTTGAAATGTAAGTCTTCACATAAAGAAAGTATATGTACTTTTCCAAGTGCGGCTCCTTAGCCTACCTTTAATGTGTACTACAATTTCTCTTCAAAAATTTTACCACTTAGATAGTTGATGATCATTAATATTTTTTTTTTTATCTAAAACTAACTTTCCGCCCGCGACATCGTCCGCGTAGATATATTTAACGGGTAAAACATTACTTCTTTATATAGAGTATGAGAAATATAAATTGTCAAATATTATAAATAGTTCTATAGAATATTGATCAAAATACAGAAATCGTTTCATTCAAACTCAATAATGCTACAATTTAAGTATTAATATTACTGTGAAATGAATATCGATTGCAAGTAATGGTAGTCTCCAATTCAAGGCGTACACAATCCAAGTGAAACTCTGTACTTATAAAAACAAAACACAACATTAAACCCATCACAATGTGAGCTTTGGTCGCTCCAGGGTTGAGCGAGCCTTTTAAAAGCTTTTCCGAAGGCAGGGCATTAAGGCGAAGTGAAGATAAAAGTTTTAACATCCTCCGAACGATACGTTGGCGAGCCATAAATACATTTATCTACGCTGCTTTTGTTGCCGAGATAAATCGGGTCGTTTGACTAGTGCTGCATTTTCGGATTGAAATATATAAACTGCGGTGGTGTTAGCACTTTGTCTACACAGCTCGCGACTGCAAAGCTTTCTGTTAAGCGGTCGAGGGCCAACTTTTTGCAGCTGCGTGAGTATATCTTTCAGTTAAAGGCGCACGTTTGCCATTTCCGTTCAACATTTAAATGGTATATAATTAAAAACAATAATTATCCAGTAAAAGCACTTTTACGGCAGACTTTACAGAATCTTGTAATATTATACGATTATGGAAAAATGGTCCTTAAAAATATCCGAGAGAAGTGCCCGCTACTCTTGAGCTATCGATAATTTGATTTGGATAACTAAATGTTAAAAGTTAGCACAATATTATATTAACTCCATAACAAGTAAAGACACGTTTAGCAAATCGAATTTCACAATATTTAACCTTCATACTAAAGTCATCACAATTCAGGGAAATGAATGAGCTAACCATTGGCTTCGATGCAGACTAATATTAAAACATAATTCTGTAACATGTTTAGTGTTGTTCCACAAAATATTTAACGAGCGACCCTTGTCACGGCTGGTCCCCCGCACATTTGTCCAAATGCCACTTTACAAGTTGAATTGGATCAATGTTTTTTGCTCGCACATCTTAAACTCGTTTTACATATAACGTCATTGCTATGCTCATTCCAATTCCTCAAATATTTGATCGAAGATGAGCTATCCAACAAAGAGTCAGATTCAGTCATCGTTCTACCAATACACTTAAGATAGATTTGGGTTGGAGTTGTGTTAGTTATGTAAATATATCGCAAAGCTTTTAAAGGCGTGAATTTATTGTTTTTTTAGAACCATAAAATATGATGAGTCGAAAAACGAAGCATTAGAGAATGCAGAAATTGGATACTAAATATTACTCAGAATGAATGATTAATTTATCTATAGCATAAATCGATATATATGTAATAGGATAGGACCTGAGCTGTATACTGAAGCTAAACAAGTTTTTTGGGAATGATCTTCTGCTAAAATATTCGTGAACATAAGTTGATAGCGCTTCGCAATATCGACATAATTGTGGTATAAATCGGTCGTTTTCTGCTCGTGTACAGTGTCAATGCACTTTTTAGTGTTTTAGAAGGGACACTTTATAGCGAAGTGTTCGCACTTGAAAGAAGGATAAGGATAACATATTACACTACAGCCTTATTACGTACAAAATAATGACAAATGCAGAGAATAATGGCTTTTAATCCACAGTGAACACAAAGCGAGTTCAAAATTAAACTAAAGGATTATTTTTGGAAGCTTGAAATGGCCTAATTTTTTCATTTTTCATTTGTATATCAGTGATTAAAGTGTGATAAATATATGTTCGTATAGCTGGTCCTTTTAAAAAGAATGTATTTCTCAATTCTGTAATGCAAGGCGTTTTATGATTATTACTGGTATTAATTTTAAAGTAAAAATAAAAGGTGTGAGCCCACGATCCGCTGTGACCTAGACGCCACATGATTCCACACTTTAAAAATAAATCCCACCGGAGAAGCCTGCGACAAAACCCCCCCGATCCGGAAACACATTCTTATGCCACATAATATATGACTGTCGCTTAAGCAAAAGTAACTTCGATATTTCAACTCGTAGTTAAGTTATTGGCCGTTATTAATAACGAGCCTTTCCTAACTTAATCTGACTTGAAAGGCATGGAGTCGCACGTCGCGTAGGCAACGTATTGTTCGGACAGCAAATAGAATACTTTAAGCCTTACACTTATAACAGTATAAAAACTGGCTGACTAAAGCTCCACGCACACCATTTATCTTCGCATCAATAGCAAAACCAGGCAATCGTTCCTTTCCTCTCATGTAGAGTAGACAGAGAGCAGAACGTAGCGTTTTATATGTCATTGTCAATAAGATACCAGGTACCCAATAAAGTTTAAATCGTAATCTTGGTGGGAATGTTTCAAACAAATCTCAGCCCAAAAACCCAAATAAAATTCACTACTCCAGTACAGGGAAAATAATATAACCATAACAATTTTAGGTACAAGTAAAATTATTTAACCACTACCACGACTACATATTTCATGATCATTTTTGAAATGTACTTATTATTACTAATTTAAGAAAATGAAGACTCTTCATTTCCTTCCTGTGATCCGATTATTATCAGCAATTATGGAACATTTTTGAAAATCTATTGCATTATGTAAGTATCTTCGCATTAATTTTTGTACGAGGTCATCAAGTAAACATTGAACGTTACATCTACAAAAATAAACAATCGTTTCAAAATAGATCTCCGTTCTAACATCCCGTCACCTAACCCTTTAAACCTTATTTGAATTGAATATGTCAAATATTCCTGCAACCTGAGTGGGAGTGTCCTACTTATTCTCGTTCCAAATTCAAATGCTTGAATTTATGAACAGGCAGTGACTGTTTAGAATAATAATTAATTGTCTATGGACAATCAGGACGGAAAAGGGAGTTCCCGAAATATACATAAATTGGTTAAAAACATCTTTATGTTTGCACATAAAATATTTGAATATGTATTGTTCCGCTTAACATTCATGCATTTAAGTAGATACCAATCTATGTACAAACCGGTGTTTGAGAAACTTGGCGACTTTGACTGGCATATTTTTACAATATTTAATTTTGAAATTGAAAAATAATGAACATCTTAAATTTCAATGCTGTGATTAAAAAACGACCATACAATGTGGGAGCCTAACAAAGTAAAACAGTTCTTTCTGATTGGCGTCAATCATCGAGTTGTTGATATTAAATAAAATGATTCTAAAAGTCAGAAAGTTTAATAACGAAGTTCGATAACAGCATTATGTTTATGCTTCCAAGTGGTAACTTTATTTACTAAAATGAAATGTACTCTAAGCAGGTACAAATAGAGTGTTAAATTCGGTTGATATTCAAATTGAAGCGTCAGATGAGTTGATCAGACAAAATAATACAATAAATAAAGCGTCAGATGCAAAAAACATTTGGAAATACTCAAGTCAATCGTTACTCGTTAGCTAGACCCGGCTCAAAGGCAACTAAAGAATCAAAGTACCTCTTGAGTTAGCGCTGTGCTGTGTCATTGCTCGGACTAAATGGAACAGAAAATCAAGAAGTAGATGCTTTCATACAAAAAATTTGTTTATTTTTATTTCCATATATGTAATAATAACATATTATTTCCCAATCGCCCTAGTTTAGGGTAGGCCCGTGCCCCAGCAGTGGGGACGTATATGGGCTGATGATGATGATGATGAACATATTATTACTATCTATTTTATGAATGCTAACTTTGATGTGAAGTTTGACAGACAGAATAAAATATGAATAAGCCAACTCGTGGGAAAATAAACCATCAGATCAACGGGTAGATAATAATTCAATTCAAATTTCGACGAAACTCGGTAAGTAAACGTAATGAAAATAGGGTAAAATTTACTTCCTACTGCGATAAATAATGTGGAAAACATTTTTAAAAAATCTAATCTACAGAATATCAAGTACTTATCATTTTATAAGTTATATAGACAAATACTACATAGATTGACCGTTCCCAAAAAATATTGAACACTTCCAAACAATGTGGAACCACCGTCTCCATGGAAACGTTAGGCGGCTAGGGGAATACGAACGATTGAGTGGCCATAGGCTGGCGTGTGGGCCGCAGAGGACTATTGAAGCTTTTCTTTTTTCTGCGTGCGCGGGGCCTCTGCGTCGCGTTGCCTTCGCAGGCATTGTCCACCATTCACTAAAATAGCCCGCATTTTAGTGCCAGCAAAGTGTAAGAATAAAATGACGACTGAGTTATAGCGCATGTACCGGGTTAAATGATTTATTAGGATTGTATTTCGTGCCGACCCATGATTGACCGTGCTATGCGAGCCCTCGGTTAATTAGTTTCCATTTGAAGAAAATACAACTGATGCCGTAAATTTAGCCCAGCTAGCGATCTTTCTTTACTATTGTTCTTTATATTGCATATTGTTATCTTTTTGCCATTTCTAATATACAGTATTCAAAATCTGTTCTGTAGACCCGATCTCATCAACGTTTTTCTAACGCACATTGTTTTGTGTATAGCCGTGGCACAATTTAGAAGAGCCTTCATCATATTTTTTTTAATATCTTGACAGATTAATCTGTGACTCTTTATGCTATACTATACGCCATGTTTCAGATGCCCTAATAAATACTTATATGTATTAGAATTAGAAGAGACAGCCGATTCTAGAATTCCATAAGAATTGTCTGTTACGTACGACATATACATTTTGTTACTAATATTTTAAGGTTCCGATCCCTTGTAGGATAGTAGATCTTTTGTAGCTATGTTGAAGTGTTTCATCTGAATAGCGAACCTTTTTGCCACATTTCACCGCATTGTCTTTAGTGAAGGACTATAAAGAGGCGCGGTAATGCCTCCTGAGGCCGTAAAAATTGCCTCGACCGCGCCAGGTGAGATACCAACTATCAAGCCGATTACTCAGGAGACATCCCGCGAGGGATGTCACAACCAAAGATAAAGCCTAACATTTCAATGACACATTCACCCGCCCAACGTTCGTCGTTGGACGTTGACAAAGAATGGACACAAGTGGGCAATTTCCGCGTTAGATTTCGAATAAAGTGCTGTTAGATAAAAGGTGTATAATTCATCTGTTAAATAAGTTTATGGGGGTGATAAGGAAGTATTAAAATTCAAGTAAATACTTACAATTGAAGTTGATTTATTCAGGTATGAAATATTGGTCGCGAAGTGTACCTACATGGAATAGAAACGCAACCCCGCCTAACTAAAGCATTCAGTTTTTACTGTATCTGCATTATTACTCTGCATTATTACTCTGCATTATACTACTACATATATTACACTTTCATACAACTGCATACTGAAGCTCCTTCTAGCAAATTACTGTGAATTAGTACGGTATGTAGAAACAGTAGCCGTTAAGTTTTTGTGAAAAATCACTTTAATGAAATTCAAAAGGGCTTACGTAATTATGTGTAAACACTATTACAAACAAACCTCAATAATCCATAAAATTATATTTAAAGGCAGGATATTATGCGTGCACGCAACCTCTCCATAAAAATACAATGTACATAAAATGCGGTAAATAGTTATTTTATTATAAGTATTAGATGTTTGTTCGCGAATAATGACAGCCCTATTTGCGTAAATAAAGCGCAGACTGGTCGCAACCTTATCGCATGTTTAGGAGGTGTCGTAAAACTGGGCATAGCGCACGTTGGGCCGAACCTCGACTCATTTACAATTTAATATCAACTGTGAATACGCGAACAAATACCTGCGTTATTAAAGCGGGTCGACGCCCACGCACTTCGCTTCTTTGATTCATTAAACATCAATGTCGGCGGATCGAAGATAATTAATGACCATAAACTGTCTAATAGACAGTCCGGGGGCACCTTAATAAAACAACGGCCAGTATGTCAACCGCTTCACGAATAAAAAAATTTAAGATTTATCACAAAAAGACATCTCAATTAGTGAAATAGGAAGCAATATATTGTTCAACTTTTGTCATCATGTTTTAATTTGAAGCAAGCAAAATATTTTTATTTTTTATTTTTATTCTTTTTTTGTTCTGAAACCTCCTGTTGTCATAACCGAAGTGCAGAGTTACGTGTACTTGAACAATATTATATCTGCGGGAGTGTTTTACAATGCCAATTAAAAATTACCACCTGTGGCAACTTAATTACTTCACTACTGGCCGCGCCACCGCCACCGCGGCATTACACGGCCGATCGCTCCGCTCTTCATTTTTATTTCAGACCCGCAGTTTCAGGCCTAATTACACCTTCACGAGTGTTACCATGAAGAACTTACACAATCATTATCCAAACGGTTACTTAAATTGAACTTTAATTGATAGCATGCGAGTAATTATCCTACTACACCCGGCTCAAAGCTGAAGAGAAATTTAAACTATGCATGTTGTGGACCACGATAAAATCAATTTTGTACTTTACTGTCGGATGTCATAATAAATACTGCTATATAGCTTTTCATTTCAAGCTTCATACAGAATTAACTACCGTAGCGCCGTTTATCCGAAAACAAGTCTTACTCTCAGTAATATTGGATCAAAATTGAGTTAGCAAATGTTTTAATATGACGATCTTACCTTTCTCATGTTTCGTGGACAGTATTTATTTTTGTACGAGCCCAAATTCTTGTTAGAATCGAGCGATGAGAAGGAACTGGTTTTGAATAGTATCTCGTTTAAATATGTAGATAGTGACGCCCCCGAGGTGATCGCCAGTTGTTACAAACCTTTTTATGTATTACCTCGCTTTTCGTATAACATGATATGTTGAATCTCTATCACAAAAAATGTTTGCTTTTCCTTCGCATCGTAAATTATCAACATGTTCAGAGCATTTTGACAGGATTATTGCCTCGAATTATTACATCAGGCTTTTAATCTTATCTACTTGAATTTTACTAGCAATAAATTATCTATGAATTTCAAATAATTTCTATATTGGTCCAAAGAATGAAGCTATTTATTCAAACAGCTTACTATAATATAAAAGTTGTATGCTCTACACTAAAACTTGAAGTGCTCAAGAAAAACAACAAATGTAAAAAGTCTAGAAAAACGTCGCCCATAATTTCGAACTTATTAAATATATTTATACCCTTTTTCCGACTGCTATGCTCTAAAAAGAAATAATTATACATTTAATTTAAATCAAATAACAATTCATGTAGGTTCTGTTCGAGTTGTGATAAAGGGAGTAGGTGTGAGTAAGGAAGTCAAAGCTTTAATTATAATCATCCCAAAGCTTACTTGCCCAAAACACTCAACAACAAAGGAAACAGGTTATGTTAAGAACCCTTTACAAGCCACAACTATAACTGTATAATGTAAACCCCATTTACAGCAGATTTGAAACAAGTCAGGATGTCTCCAATCATATCTCGAAACATTTATGCATCCATCAAAAACTCAAAAAACTAATTGAGTATCATTATCAGCTATTAAGAACATAAATATGTGAATATTTAAGCGTTGATCCTAATGCAATCATTACAAAACATTAAATACTGAATTCGGAATGTTTTGCTGAGGCTTGCACGGGACAACTTTTAAGGGTTAGTCATTCGGAATGAATGTTAGCTTGCTCAACCACTGCGGCCGATCGCATAAACTTGTTAGCCAGTTTATAATTTGATTACTTACCTTTAATTCTTGACATTGACAAAAGTTTTCCATTACATTACTTAACTCTTAAACATGTTTCAGTTTAATTTGTACCAATATAATGCAATTTTTAACGAGCTGTGTAAACTGTGATAGCAAAATACAATATTGTGTGTCGCGGAAGTTATTAAAGTTACAATCACGACTTTAATTAAAAGTTATGTATACTACGTCGCGTCGGTGTAATTTTTTAATCGTCTAATCTTAAATGTTTTCTATATTTCTCCTATATCTTATTATTACTACAAATTTCTCGCATGTACCGTAATCCAGCTGCCCGGCCAATGTCCTAGGGAGATACTCAAAGTTATTCCGTAAATGCGAGAGTATATCCCTTAAGGTCGATCAGTATGCAGGCCTCATATGGCAGTGAGAACGAATTAAGGGCAACATATTGTGATCCGACAGAGAACAATAGAGACTGCACAACACAAAAACCAGCATGCAAGCACAAAATGCAGCCGAATCGAACCTCTGCTCCGGCCTCGCCAAGAGTATTAATTAGTCCCGGTAGGGCGACAATCATGAGACGATAATCTGGAAATTACCCTCAACTTTATCATGCATTCATTACTTTTTATCCGCATGAAGATTAATCAATACATTATTTTACCTTAACTGATTTGGTTCCTCAAAATTCGATGAAATAGATAAATATTACTGAATAATTACGCCGCCCTCGCGATGTCGTTGTCCGGAAAATTAGTCGTAATCATGGTACGCCTAATTAACGAAAAACTGTCGCCAGGACGAGGCGCCAGAAAAGGATGCCCGAATATACGCGTGCATTGGCCGTTGTGAAACTCAAAAAACCGTTTAAAAATCACTCGCTCCGCCCACAGTCCGCCCGGCGACTCCCGCGCACTTATGATTTATCGTCGCGAGGACAACCCGCCCCTCGCACTAACTACCCGGCTTCCGCACCGCTAATTATACGAACATACGCATCTCCCTCTCAAAATCTTAAACCGCATTCTCGCTTCTGTCATCGGGCCTCAATCAGCATTGTAATCGAATTCGATACGGGATATTTCGTCTTAATCGTCGGCCCGACTCGTGCATTGCTGCTATTCGGATTCACTCCAATCAAAACAGTTTATGGCTTTAAGCTAAAGTAACTTCTGAACTATTATAAAAATAATTAACAATCAGAAGCGTTACAATCAAAAAATAAATACCAACTTTTAATCGTCTTCTAGTGGGTTGCATTGTTATTATTGGTTTAAAAACTTGTGTGTTTGCGCTCACACTTATGCACTATATGAAATGTGAAGTTGACTTTCGGCCAGAATCGGTCGGATACATCTTATTGACATCACATGAAAAATGTAAAACGTAAGATGGAAAGACACCGCTATTTTTCATGCATCATGTGAAAAATATCCTACTTCAAAAGTATTCACTTCACTTGGTGAAAAGAAAGTAAGAAATGGAAAATATACAAAACCCCAATGAAGTTACTATTAACTCGCATATCCATGGCTATTTTGCGGTGACAGTTAGATATCCGTGCGCGCATTTTTTACTCTTTTCTTGCGCATTTCTGAACTGTCACACGCGCAATTTCTATTACAGGAAAGTGAACAATAAATATTTTAATAATTTAACGATATTTTTACGTTGAAGTACATCAAGCGTTTCATTACATTAGTCTTAGGTACGTGCGGGGTAAAGTAATAGGTCGATTCGTACGTATTGTTCGCTCTTTTAGACACAGAACACGCATCAAGGACGAGAATCGAACGTTTTCAGAATAATTTGGACGCAAACATGGCGTGTTCTCACGGCAGCGAGCAGCGGTCAGTAATATGCATAAGCTAGCAGATGTTAGTTTATCACCCTGATAAGTCGCGGAATTGTAAATTAAGTTAGCTGTTAGATAAATTCGGCAACTAGTTCATTTGCATAACCTACCTACCAACTTATTACAGTTTCGAAGTAAGTAGATATTCAAATATCAAAAACAACAACTTTCGATCATGTTGAATTTACTTTAATTCTGTAGTATAATCCACTCCTTTTAATTAATAAATATCCCATAATTTGTACCTTAGCGCTACCTACATTTATCAATAATTCTAACACCGTGCCGTGTCGCTAGCCGTTAAAATATTTCCTATGGTGCCTACGCAAGACGTGTGCAGCCACAATTACATATTTATGATTACTAGATAAGAGACAAATTGCGGCGTTTATTTAGGAACACACGCACAGTCGGACATTCGGTAAAACTAATACAGAAATGTGCCCGTGACAAATCGGCCGCTTAGCCGACGCGGCGTACTGAATAAATTATAGCGAACGAGTATTTCGAAAAAACTCGTCCTTGTTTGTTGTGACTAGAGCGAGGTGCTCGTGCTATAAATGGGTAACATGTAACTTCGACGCCTGCCTTCGTTATTATTTCATAAAGGACAGACTGACAAGTTAAATTCATTAGTTCAGAACGAGGACGGGACACGGAATGTGAAGTGAAATCGCGGTAGATCTTGGTAAAATAAGTCCTGCTCAATCATTCTTAATCAAAATTATTTAAACCTTAATTTTTATAAATTGACCACTAAACTATAACCCATATTTAAGAGAACTTTTGCTTTATATTTTGCTCTTGAATTAAGAAATTACTACTTTCTTCATTTTTTGATATTAGAGTACCTAGGCAACTAAGAATCTTTATGAATATCTAATCGTTTGTGATTCTGTGTCTCTAAAAAATAATCCTCTTTACTTAATTAACAAATGAATAGCTAATTCAAACTTTTAACATCTAACAGACCGTGACTAATCATCCAGGTCCCAATCAACACCTAGACGGAGATGCCTACAAAACATCATAATTGCAATACGCAAAAAATCGCGCATCCTTAATATCAGTCACTCCATCTGTTCGTTTATAGCATCATTATGGTCTAGAGCGAGCGCATAAAGTAGTCAAGATTTATCTATAGATATGTAGATAGGAAATTGTATGAGAATCAATATAAATAAATTGCCCAATAGAATTGCCCGAGGTACACGCCTGGCCAGAGATCAGACACTATAACTCAACACGCAACATATCAATTAAAGGGTGTATTAAACATCCTCTCCATACATACATAGGTTGTCTTGATTTAAATACCTCTATAAAGCATATTCATTTATGAACTGGGCCCTAAGATACAAATAGTACAGTTTCAGCCGCCATCATACAAGCGAGATCGAACATATTGATGGGTGCTTTAAACCAGTTTAGTATAATGTATGTTACTGCTAAATTATTACTAATATGTAATACGTATTATAAATGCGAACGTAATTCTGTCTGTGGAGTTATCACGCCAAAAATAATACGGCTGAATGGAAAATTTGGTGCACTGATAGTATAGGTAGAGCTTATGTATTACAGAAGAGGGCTATCCGATCCATATATGGCTTAAGACCGCGTGACTCCCTTAGAGATATTTTTAAAGATATAGATATTTTAACCGTAGCTTCCCAGTACATTTTGGACTGTATCTCATATGTTTACAAGAAAATACAATCATTTAATAAGAAATCGGATGCTCACCATTTTAACACCAGAAATAAACATAGGCTTGCCGTTTCAAGGCTCAGGCTTCAAAAGACTGGAAAGTCGTTCTTAGGTTTAAGCACAAAATTGTTTAATAAGATCCCACAAAATGTTATTGAATTACCTTTTTATAATTTTAAACTTTTTATTAAGTCGCGTCTTGTGAAAAAAGCATATTATAAAGTAGAAGACTACTTAAATGATAAAAATCCATGGACATGATGAGCTGCTCGCTTGGACATCAATGAATTATGTAACTTGTAAATTTTTATGTAATATGTAATTAATTTATTTACAAATTGACGTGCAAAAGTATTTCATGTAAATCTATTTGCAGAATAAATTATTTCATTTCATTTCATTTCATTTCATTATGGCTCTACTTTTTTTAACGCTATAACCACTTTTTGAGGACGAAGTCGCCGGCGGAAAGCTCGTTCATTGTGCATAAACTACGATTACGATATTATTGTATGATTTCTAATTGATTGTTATTTATTTTATATCTCGTCATATAACTGTATTTTTTTTTTCAAATTCTCTTCTAAAAATTTAGTTTAGCATAAATCTATTGATTTTATACGATACATAATCATCACTCTAATATAGTATGATTATATTTTTACACAATTGAGTGATTTTAATTTTGACATAAATAATGAGTACTTAGTCATGCATGAGTATCGATCATGAGCAAATAATCTAGTCAACAAGGTAATATTTCACAAGAACCATGAACTTTCCACACTAAACTCTTCACTACGCTACATTGTCTAACATTATTACGCGATTATTTAGTTGAAAGCTGACATTTCCATCAGATGAGGGAGCAAAGGCTATCTTGGCATGCATGGGCTCGTCCCAAGATATCTCAGTTATGTCATAAATCTGAGTTTATTTATGATCAATATCTCGCTGTGATTTACAACGACAACGTTATTATATTACACCTCCGATACGCGTCGCGGGCGTGGCGTGACTATCACTCGCGAAGGAGAAGTTTGAGGAAACGGAAAATAATATTTCTTTAAATAATAAATTTAAGCGATTTGCACCCGGCTTTATTCTTTCTTTAATAAAAAGTCACATGAAAGTCCATAGCGTAGTTTTAAACATCTAAGCATTTATAGGGACAGACCGCGGAAAGCGACTTTGTTTTATCTAGCCTATGGTCCTACTGCTGGGCAAAAGCCTCCCCCAATTTACTACATGTTTGTCGATCCGTAGTAAAGAATCATCGCGCCATCTCTTTTTTGGTCTTCCCCTTGTCCGTCGACTGCTCGGCTGCCACTCGCTGACTAGTTGTTTTATACTATTCTAAACAGGCATAGTTACACACATTAGAAAACTGTAACTGTCCGTGATATTATAACTTTGACTTTTACTTATGTATTTAGTGATAATACGCTGTTTTGTTTTGATATTTACACTTCTAAAATCAGTCATATTATGTCAATATCATTATGCATCATGCCTGGTTGTAATCGGAGCTGTTTGTGGAGCTTACACTTGAGTTCAGGGTAATGCAAATTAGTGCTAAAAACTACGGTTTTAGCAATCAAAATAATCGCTAACATAGCGATTATTTATATTATTACTCTACATGTAAACAATACACGATCATCATCCGTCGCCGTCGACAGTTCGCAGCAACTATAAAACGTTCACGATGACATTTTAAACGGTTCGTCTGATGAATATGCCAAGTTATTAATTTATAACCTGGTTTTAATAGCAGGTCGAGCGATGGTTGCGAAGCGAACTTAACAATTCAAGTGGTCGGTGACTTACTTTTTTGTGTTCTAGGTCCAATTAACTTTAATAGTCGGCCTAAGCTGGCTAGACTACTTTTTAAGGCTCCGTCTTACGAGGTTAAGAATGCAATATATTTATAACAACGTTAGATATTATCTTATAAATATGGTATATGACTACCAAACAACTCGCAATTCAGCCAAAATCTACACACTTTTTTTAAAACGTTAGTATTATCGGTCGACATTCAAATACTTTTTATCATGTTCAAATTATGGAATAGTATTTAAACCATTTAATTCAATAAATTTCCCTGAATAGCTCAGAGGTTAGAGCAACCGACGTGATATCGGGAGGCCCGGTGGTCAAGTCCCCGTTCAGGCGGGGTCATGATGCGTTTTTTTTTTCAAATTTTAAATTTTCAATATATTTCATTCCGTTTTGTGCTATTTTTCAAATTTCTAAAAGAGTTATTTAAACATTTGTTTCATAATATCTTTAGCAGACAACACCATATCGTAAAGTATGTTATGTTCTTACATAAATAACGACCAGTTATTTATAATACAAAATTATAGTTGTTCGTAAAAGTTACTTTAAAGCAACACTAACAAATTTGCCTATTAAGCATGTGAAGTCCTAACAGAAATTTTATAAGCAGTAGAGATCCTTGATAATTCAACACGCTAGACTCATTTACATTTGCACTGCACGTTGACATTACATACAAGACATTACCGCACTATTATGTGCTGTACGTAATTATTGTATGCATTGGCGTGTTTGTGACTTAGCCGCACAATTTCCTTAGAGCTTTAACTAGGGTCAAGTCCTATCTGACTCTTCGTTTAGATCTTGTCAGTTTAATCGCTCATAGCGTCGCATCTTGATGGTCCCCAACACCTGTTCCATTCTAGTCCTTATCAAGAATAAGGAAAATTCTTTGAAAATTAAATTTCAGACACATTACAGACATTGATCTGATCTCACAATATATACCCTAATCACTTGTGTTACGGTCATCAAATTGAACAATCGAATAAAGATTATACCTAAATGTTTAAATAACCTACACATGGAACAAACACTTTTAAACATATTGATGACAACTTTATCAGCTTTTGTGTTTATTATGAAGGTTTAATTTTGAATGTTGAATAAATAAATTGATTATTAAGTAAGTAAAAAAATATACATTACATACCATTGTTAATATGTAATAAACTCGGCACAAAAAGCGAGGTCAATGAAATAAGCTTAGTATAATGATGCAAATCTGATATGTCACTTGCTTCGTGTATATTTTTACGTCAAAGATTGAGCGTTATCGTAATTTATCTGTGAATACGAAATGAGAGTTACATACGGTTAAATATTCCTACGTAATTGCGTTTATTTATAAAACGCAGACTTTGATGTATTTACTGTGGAGTCTAGGCTATTCCGCATGTGTCATATAAAACCAGTAATTAAAAATCCAGCAACCTCTGATAAATAAAAACGTGGATATGATATCGAGTGTAAGATCAGATGAGTTCCACCACGTTTCATTCATGGGATTAATCAGTAAGAACAAGGTATATGTTTACGTTGAAAATATCTTTAAAACATATGCTAAAATATGATTTAAATTTTGTAAAAATAAAAAAGTTGCTGTTATTAATTCAAGTAACTTTTTTAAGTAACTAATTATGTATCTATAATCTGTATTTGATTATCAGTTATCATAAACGTCAATCGATTTTCGTGTGCGGTTATTTTTGCCTAAAGCAAACAGCAAGAAAAAGATCCCACCACAATAAAATTACAATAATTTCAAAAGTTCAAGTTAGCCATACACAATATCATAATGGCTCAAACATGTTCGTAACAGAGGTTAATTTATTTCTGCATTAACGCAGCTGAGCGCTGCCGCTTATCTTCTGATTTGTCACACTATCATTTATTCACATTAATTACCTACTCTTAACTACATTCGAATTGAGTATTTCATATTGAAATGAACACCAATTTGTAAGATCACATCAGAACTTTCACATTAAGAACCACTATCCAATATCGATACTTTAAATCTCAAATGGCGTAACCACCAAAACACTACTTTTCAGGAGAGCAGAAAAACAAAAAAAAAATGTTTTTTTAATTCATAACTTTATCAATTTTAATACAATGAAAATGTTTTATACATCAATTTTCTTAGAATTTTGAGATAAAGGCTTCAGTAGGAACTCTTTGTACCTAAATCTTATATTTAAGAAACTAGAAGTCGGTTACGACTTGTGAAAAAATTACAAAAAGGCGTTTACGCCCCATAAAAATCACAATTTTTAAGAGGTGAAGGTCGTATCTCCAATAAAAAAATGTTTCTTGTGCTTTAAACTCATTTAATAAAAAAAGAAAACGTAAAATATTCACTCTGTATTACGCTTTTACAAAGTTACGCCGTTTGACACTTTTTCATAGTGACTCAACGCGTAATTTTTAGAATTGGATGAAAAATTTTGGAATATGGGAAACTTCACTAAGATTTTTACGTATCTAAATCGATTAATTTTGTCATTTGAAACCCCCACTGATGTGTATTCACCAAACATTTATCTATGTATTCAGCCATTTGCGTACTTGTGCGCATAGATTACGTTCCTCGGTGTATTTATTATTTTTTGTGACCGTTACGTTGACTTTGGCGCGTTATTGGTCTTTGATCCTGATTTGTGTTTGGACATTGATTTAAAATGCCGAAACAAGGAAAAGCAATAAATAGCCAATGTCTCCGCAATCTTAATCCCCCCGCGCATCAATACTAACAATAATAATGACAATCATGTGTTCAGCGATGCTGGGTGTAAACGCCTTTCTTTTGTATTGCAATTTCGAAAAATAGCGTGTCTTACGAGTTACGCCAGAAAATTATGTCACTTACACCCTTTTTTTTTGAAATTTTTTTCACGTCACAATAATTTCTAGGGGCGTAAACACCAAGTAAATTAGACTAAGCCTTTTACGACCTGTTTACCTTATGAAAAGTGTTCAAATCTTTAAAAAACATTGGGTCGTAATAACCTTTTTTTTGCGAATTTGAGGATTTTAAATATACAGATCGATAGAGAAAAAAAAACTGAATAAAACTGCATTAAAAAGTCATTTTGACCAAATTGGCGGTTACGCCATTTGAGATTTAAGGTAGCGATATTATTCATTGTTAATTAAACTTAGATTAGTAAATGATATGAATAAATAAAATTTAAAATTAAAAAAGACACCCAAACACCGAAAAAAGATTTTGAATCAAAAAAGGCTAAAATGTTAAGATAATAAAATATGGAATTAAGATATAATATCTACGTTATAAAATTCTAAGTTAACGTTAAAGTATGAATGGGCAATACGTAAAAATTTTAAACATGTTGCCAATATGTCTTTTGAACTGCAAACAGGGCTTTTCTTACAGTGAAGAGTAATATTATGAGTCAGGTGCCCGTAGTAATAGCTGTCTTAAGGCAATGAAACATTAAACCCATATGAAAATCATAGAAAATTTACATATCCATAAGAAGCTAAACTTTATAACCATAATAAAATTGTAAAATTAGTACGCAAATGTAAATTCCTATACACACCCCTAAGTGTGCAGAAGCAGCAGGACCTTTCAAATCCCAATTAAAGCCAAGATCGGCGATTGACCAAAAGTGTTTATGAAGCCTATCGCCATCTTAATGGCTCCTGATAGACTTATAGGCCAATAAATTGGCTACTTGAAATATTTGTGCTTTCTTCGCTTTGTTTTATATTGGCTATTCCTGTTATGTTCCAGCGCCATATTTAAAGGTTATCGATCGAGGAGAAAAAAGTCAGTCCGCTTTATAATATTAAAACGTATATTTCTCTCGCTTAAGAAAAAATATTTAACTTTTTTATACTTGCTCGCGCCTCTGAAATTTATTTAAAAAAATACATAACAGTTGGCATCATAATATCAAGAACAAGTTTCATGTTCCTACTCAGATATACACACGGACAATTTTCTTAAGAGACAAATAGAGCGTAAAAGTCGTGTTCCCGCATTCATTACCCCATCAATCCTACTTCCTCAGAAAAAAAAACGCTGACAATACAAATATTTACAAGAAAAAACGGATGTAAAGTTTAACCGGCTCTTCCAATCATGTTATTATATTTAGCATCGTACACTAAGCTGTTCATGCAGGACAGACTTGTCTTCTTTATAATTGACTTAATTTTGACAAAATGGCTGTACTTATTAGATGTATTTGTTATGATAAAAAAATTATCCATTTCAGGAAAGATATAATATTTAAAATTTACACACGTTAAATTTCATAAAAAAGTGTCACTAAAATAATAATTAATTTATTAATCTACCCTAAAAAGACTGCCCGTTACTACAATATGAACGATACAATTCGAAGCAATTGTAACATTGCACTTCCGAAAAAGGAGTCGTGTCTTGTAGGTATTTTCATTGTAATATTCTGAATTACCGAGCGAAACAATGTCATACAACAACTGAATACACGCATTACAACCGTAAGAAATGCCTATCAACAATGTTTATTGATCACAATCGCAAAACGAAGCGTAAAATTGTGTATTCCGCACCTGTAGGTGTTGTTTTTTAATTGTGTCGAACTAGTTAAGATGTCTCGCAAAGCACCGGGTAAAAAACAAACAACTTACGTACTTACGACTGCATGACCAGTGCTAGTTTTTTCTTTAAACTCTCTTACCTGGAACAAAAAAAACAGACGTTAGTAAAGCAAATACTTTATGGTATAAGTTTCTGTAACAGCTGTGTTCCATAATTTCGACTCTACCAGAAAATTCATTAAAACCGGAACGTACGCCAAGTTTTATATTCAAAGCAATTAAATTAATTTAATACACTTTCATGAGTTACTCAATTTTTTTTTCTTGTACCTTTTTTTTCTTTGTCACGTTCATACGATCACTTTTTGTGTACCGACTGCAATTAATTGTTTTTCAATGTCTTTATGAATAGCGTCTTACAACTGTTTTACAGTGAAAGTGTACTCAACCTTTGCTAAAATTACTCTATAAAGTATTCATTTTTGTTTGGAGCAAAATTATGGATTACCATGTTTGAAGAGTCCAGGAATAAGATATTAAAACGCGTAGCAAATACAAAATTACATGAATGCGATAAATGATTCCATTATTTATGTTACCAAAACATACAATATTCGTTTATGTTTGTTATACACAGTACGTATATACATAGGTACGTAGCACGAGCATAAATTAGAAAGAGTAACAAAGCTACTGGCTGCAATAGTGAAAATAAGTCTGATTGTTCCGAATTAATGTATTGTTCAACATTTGCAACTATAAACCGGATACCACGGAGGTAGTTTAAATGGAGCACGACCAGCCCTTAGCACGTAGCAAATAAGAAGCATTTAGCGATCGAATCGACATTATAAGTCCACCTATTAGCAGTTAAAATCGTAGGTACACACAGCAATGTTTACAAGCTTATCGTGACTGGCACTATATCTCGCGTGGTCATTTAGATCATAAAACAATAGAACAGTTGCAAGCGAGGGAATGCAGTGCGCGGCTATGCAAATATTTGGGGTCGCGACCGCGAGTACATGAATATTGATATAGCCTTACAGATCGCTGATTCTGCGATGCGGCCGCGATAGCGGCTCCCCTGCACTCCGCGGCACGATTCTTAAGCGAATTAACTGATTATCTGACAGACTTAGATCTACGTGGACGTGGTGGATGTGTGTCGGGACTCAGGAAATGGATGCACATTTAACTTCGCGCAGGCTTATTGTTAGAAGCCGAGATTACGGAAGGCGAATCTCCGGTAGCTATCTGGGCAAACAGAGAGAATCACGATTCTTTTGGCGGACCTAATCCTTTGTGCTTCTTGACTGGATTCCTAGTTACCTTTACATTTCAAGATATTTTTAATGAACATAATAAAGAAAGCAATAATAATAAATAAACTAACTGTGATTAATAGTTACTTTGTAACACTTGTACAAAACACTGCACTTGATTTTAATGTTACATATTATGTAGTTGATAAAATATAATCATTATGCGGACTTTAAATTATACTACTCACTCGACTATTTGATAAATATTTAAATGCAATGCCCATTATTTTCATTATGCAGTTTAGTGCTTATAAGAAACCTTTAATGAAATAGAGGTTACCAAGGTAAAGGAGATTTAAGTGCAGCAAAAAATTCATTCCTTCGCATAGCGCAATACTTTAAGTATAATAAGAATAGCGCGAAGAGGCAGCGAAGTGGTCACGCAGCCACAATGGTCGGCCGGGCTAAGAAATGGCTTCAAAAACGTATATAACTTCGTCAAATGGTCATAAAATGAGACCCGTTTTATGGCGCACCTTTACAGCCGCAGGCTACGTAGGGATGAGCGGATGCGCTATTGGCGCCAACGCGCTGCCAGCCTTTGGCCAACATGCAACAAACTTGCACAACGACGAATTGTGCGATCGGTGTAAAGTTTTTGCCACGCATTCACGTTGGTAGACTATTTCTTTGCGCATTCTATAAATATTTTTGTCGGTATGCAACTTAAAATGCAATTGTGTACTTGCCGTTTGGGTTTTCTTCAATATTACGTGAAAATCAACAGAAAAAGCCGTGAAACACTTCTTGTGGTAGCAATTGTAGACCCTACTCCGAATGTGTAATACAAAGTCACCTACTTTTATTTTATATCAGTAGTCCAACTTTTCAGTAGGCAAACTCATACAAAAGTCACTATGACATTGTATGAGTTTGCAAAAGTTACAAATATTATTATATTTGTTTATCTTGATCACATTTTAAGCGGATTTTGTGTCAATGTTCGCGATAAATGAAATCAGTCTTACGTTTTATCGAAAACTGGGGCAGGACAGTCAGAAAACTACAACAATAGAAAGCCTTGTGAAACCTACGCAGCTGGATGGCGATAAGATTTTCTTAATGAACAAGATACTCTCTAATGAACACTAATCATTAAACGCAGTACGTGGAAAAAGCGTCATTATTGTTTGCCCACAGATCCCGGGCTCCTGATCTAACATCCAAAAGAAACAACAAAAAACTTGTTTAATGGATTAAAACATGAAACGAAATATTTTTAAGCTAAGGTCGTAAAAAGCTACCAAGCATGCCAGTATTTGACTGTTAAGATGCTTTGAAGTCACTTAAGTTTATATAATGCTCGTTTTGAAACGTTACTAAAATAAAAATGTAATTAAACGGTGAATTAAACGTTTATTTTCAAGGGCGTAATAAAGCGTGTATGTACAGGTATAACTACGTTAAACAAAACATTATAATAAACCTCCTATGACCTAAACATTAAATCAACTCTATGTAGACTAATTCGGAAATATAGTATTGTTATTTGTCTTATATGATGTAGGTAATAGATACCTTCATCATATTGGAAGTATCTATGCAGACAGAAGAATTTCAGGCTATTTTAAAAACTATGGATCCCATTACCTTTTTTACATAATATATTAAATAATTCCATGGCTGTGGATAATATAAAAGCTAAGTAAAAACTTAAACACCTGTATTTCGGAATCAGCACATGCATCGGAATTTATGTATACTTTCAAACGTATTCCTGTATATATCACTACTTAGATCTATTTTAATGGGGTAACATAAAATGCGATTATCCTAAGAGAAGATCCAACACAAGAACCTTAGTAGATATCCGATTATGTCTAACAATCCACGCTTGACAACAGTAATTTTAAAATCATAATAACCTGGTATTGTTTTGCCTACGATAATTTAGATACATTCATGCATAAATTGTTTTGATTTAGAGTCGGTTGGAGCACTTGAACTCGTAATTATTTATAGTTTAAATGAAGCTATGTCGTAAACGTCCCCACTGATTTATTTACGAAGCCAAAGTTATTAAGGCAGACCAAAACCGCTTCTACGTATACAAGTAGGCAAATAATAATGACCAATTTCCATTGGCCGACCCGCGGAGTGAATAGCCCGCACTTCTATTGCGCCTGACTAAGGTTTTTAGTAGTTATACAATCGCATACTCATGTATTATGTTTGTTGTATTTGTGTACTGGAAAATAAGCTAGCTCTTTATGCTCTGTCAAGTATCACAGGTTTGAAAAAACACCTAACTATAACGGAAATTAGATTGAACTGTAGGTATGTATCTCAGAACCTAAAATTGGTCCTGATTTTGAGTATGCACATTCTTCATACCTACGTTTTAAAACAATACCTACCAACATGTTATCCAAAATGGCGAGTCATATTGTAAAAGTTGTTGTTTATAGCTTTGGATGTTTATTGAATATCTAATGTAGAACATTTCAATACTTCTGGCACTTCGCTAAGAAACTAGGCATAACATGAAATTATAAGGAAGCAACAGGTTTTTTTTAGAACATAAATCAAGGTTATTTCTCAGTCTGTCTCATGTTAGAGAATTGGAGAAAACGGGAAAGATTAAGGATTGCGTCTTTGTTCGAAAGAATGCCTTTTACCTGCAACAGGTAGGTAGAGCATATTATTAAATAGTGCAGAGATGCGTATCTTAGATACGCAGAACTTGTTATGTAACAATAGAGATATTAATTTTGTAATAATAAGTGTCAATTTCCATTTTAATCTTCCTTTCTATTATAAGAGCTTCGCTATTGTAGGTAGAGCAATTTTCACTCTTCTCTCACATATGTACATTATACAGTTTAAAAAAATTCAAAATAACAACTTATGTGTGTTTTTAATGAATATCTTTTCGTTCAAAATAAAAAAGGAAAAGCACAATCTATGTATACCATTCCAAGTTATTTGCAAAATCACAGACAGTGCCGGTGTCATTAACCTTCCAGGGCATAATTAAAACCCTCAAAAATTAAGACCCTAAGGACCTCGACAGACTATAGAGACCTGTACAAAGGCTCCCCTTCAGTTAACTGAATTATGGGATTGAATAGGCTTATTATAAAGGTGGCCCGGCTATTATACTGGTATATACCGGTAGGTTTATAGGGCTGACATAAACATGCAGAAATAAAATTATAAAAGGAACTCACTTCTAAAACTTATATATTGAAAAAGAGACAAAATACTAAGTATAACTGTAAAGAGGGACACGTGAAAATTTAATTGATACTCAAGTTCAATTAACTACTTCAAGCGTGAGGTTAGAAAGGAGATGTTGGTTTTAGTTCTATATTGGCACGTATCAGTGACGTAACTACACAGTGACAGACCTGGCAAAATGCCGCGTGCCCCTGACCTATGAGGGGACCTGGACCAAGAGCTCACGTTTTTAGAAAGGGCAACTCCTTAGGAGATCCCGGAGTTGCAATTTTTTTAAAGCCTCACGAAAAGAATTTGCCACGGGCCCCAAATAGTATTGTGACGCCACTGGCATGAATGAATGCAAAACCCAATTTGTGTTGTTAACACTTCATTTTACCTGTCTCATAAGAAACCACTAACATACTCTGACTGTCTGACTGACTGACACAACTGACATTTAGCCAACCAGCTAAAGTTTGTTAAGACTAGTCGCGCGCTAAGGGACTGCACCATAAAATCCGGATTTAGGATGATTACACGAAAAAAGTTTAAAAGCAGATTGTCAGCCCTAGATGTGGGATAAATTTTTCTCACACTTGTCCTACTCCCCTTAGACAGGTACGTTCCTACTACTTTACGATTTAGCGATTAAGGCATTTACATTTGGCGCCTCGTTAGAGAATTTAGCGTAATAAACACATCAATAGAACTAAAGCAATATGGTTGTTATTCATAGTAAATCATTTAGAATGAAGAGAATGGAGCATGCATACCCACAAATATTGTCACATCTTTTAACGACACAATAAGTGCGCGTCTTACAAAGTCTAAAAGAAAATAGATTTGCTAAACGCGCCTACAACCATGAATTACTGGATCAATGTTGACGTGTTAATGAAGGTTACAATAACATCGTCATTTTAAAAAAGAACCATTTACTCTGCAGTCAATTGTACGACTATAATAATAGTGTATCTTTAAACTAATATTAGCCAATAACATATACTTTAAAGATAGAACAGCTTTTACCCACGACTCCGTCCTCGTGATGTTATTTGTCGCATAAAACAATACTCCCTTGAGGCGCAGCTAGTTAAAAAGTAATAAGTAGTATTTAAGCATTAATTTTAGTTTTAGAGTGTATAGTTGAGTGGAGTGATCCCTATCTCTATAGAAACTGGATCCATAATTTCATAGACTCCCATCACCGGTAACGAAATTAAACCGCTGACGCAAATATAGACATGGCCGTTATGAATCCAAATGTTGGGTTTGAGTAAGCCAAACACGTCTTAGTCACAATATATTTGGATTATAGGGTAGAATTGGTGCGTTCAAAACATTTGCCCCACCCCACTGATTATGCCAATAGCCTCTTCAGTCTCATTCATTATACCAAAGATGCAATGGCTCTTTGTGCTTCTCCTAGATAGTTATAGCCTATTATGTTACTTTATTACTTTTCTGGGTAAAAAAACGTACATCCGCTTCTTAGGTATACATAAAATGTTGCTGTGTGAAGAACTGCACTGTATGATTAAAAATGATGTATCGTTATACGTAATTGCGAAAGTAAACATTTTAATATTCAATACAAAATACTCGGACTCGTTAGCTCTAACATCTCCAATAAAATAATCAACTACACATTTGCAAATCCCATATGGTTTAACTATAATATCACTATATGTACCTAAAACTTCTCTTACTTTTTTTTTGAAAAATAAATATTAGGATTCATTCTTGATAATAACAATAGCAAAGCAAAATAAAATACTCGTATTCCAAACACTTATACAAATTATAATGGAATCGTGGCATTTTGTAAGGCTTTGATTATAAATCTGAGATAAATTTATGACCAAAATTGCCACCTGTGATACCGCGATTAGGGCAGGCCGATCCTTTCCATCACTGGTCCTAAATCATAGAGTGTTTTATTTTATTTATATAAACGCTAAACCTTTTTACAATAAACTCATAAATAAAGTAATTATGCAAAAAAATACATAATGTTTTAGAAATATTTTTACAGGAGCATTTAAGTTTCTATGGTAGAAGAAAAATATATAAGATATTATCATTTATTTACAAATAGCAATACGAACACCACACAACCACATACCTACTCAATAAAAACAGTCCCATAACACGACATTAATTCCTGAACCACAGCGCGAGTAATAATACAATGATTTACGATCATATCTTAAGTTTGAAACTGGCTGCAAGTGAATCAAAAATATTTTAAAACAGGTGAACCGTTAAGACTACGAATAAAACCAGAAATTTAAAATGCCCCGCATAGAGCGAACGTGGACCGTACGCGTACCCGTCGCCGAGAATTTATTCAACTGCCGGTAAACTGGATCTGTTTCTATAAATTAACGAATTAATTCCGAATGTTTGTCGTTTAAATAACTAATTACATAACACGAGCTTGGAGCAATTAAATAATTTAAAATTGTAACAAGGAAAGGCGTGGGAATCGGGGATAATTACAAAGAATCTTGGGCGGTTTCGCTTGCGTGGGCTCGATGATAGTGTAAGGGCGATGCGATTTCGAATCTTAGGTCAACTGCTCACCCCTTTAGTATTGTGGGCTGAGAATGTATCATATCATTACGCGGACTGGCCTGTTATCACCAAGTAGGTTAAGTAACAAAGGAAGTCATAAGACTTGAGAAACAATTACTTTAAATATTGCTTGCTTGTTAATTATAATCAGCTGTTCAATTTAAAAGTTTTCTTTTTTTCTATCATGTATAAAATTATGAATTTTCCGACGTTTTTTTTACGTTTCAATGAATTTATACATTCGATAATTACTTAATTTTGAATCCAAGCACTAGTAAAATACTCACTACGTACTTATTATTTATAGAAAAAACAATCTCAATCAAGCTTACGGACATAAAATATAGTAGGTATTTCAATAGAGAAAAAACTGCAACGCAATTAAACCTATGACTGAATATAAATAACATGATTTATAGGATTCTTCCACCAAAGTACTACTCTCACGGGCGTGCAGCTAGTCATTAACAATTTCGTTAACATATAATCCTCATAATTTACCGACAAACCTACAGACGATCGTATAAATATCAACAAGGCCTCCGAAGCCAATCGCACACTAAATTTACGTACAACCTGTAGATGGTGAATGTCTATGTAGTCCGTAATTACGGGTTACGCGCCAGCCAAATTAAATATTTTAACGGGCCATTTCCTTTCAAAATTAGTGACGTGTCAATGTATGTCGAAATACAACACAAAGCATCACCAACAAAAAAGCTTTGTTGTCGATAAACTAAAAAACTTTATTGTGTTCTTATTACTATAGAGAATGAATAGCTAATTTAAACTAGGTATTATAAGGCAATTAGTCGCATTAATATCGTTCATTCGATGTCTGCAGCGGAAAATGTAAGTATTTTATCGGAATGAAATAAGCGTCGGGTACCTCAATTATAATGGTTTAGATATTTTTACGTTAATATAGTCCACAATTATCGGATAAAATGTAGAGCCAACTAACTCCGTCTCTATTGTTTCGCTGCACGCGCAGAATCGGCGCAAACTTGCATTAAGTTGTTTCCGCCATCGTCATTGAATTATTTTAAAGAAATATTTGATACCTGAATACTTCCTTGATTTTATTATTCAGTGCCTTGACAACTCAATAGATAAACTCCTTATGTGCATTGCAGGGTTATTGCTAAGGGCTTGGCATTATAATTTTACAAATATTCGATGGGTAATAAATATTTATGGATGCGACGTTAATCTATGATGTCAATATCATTATTATGAAGGGATTTGATGGATAGACAACAGATGATTCCAATGTCTTTTTTATAGTTTTTCTAGACCATTTGACTTAATTCTAACTTATAGCGACAATCCAACAAAAATATTTGCTGTCTCTGTTATCTCCACTTACTCACGTCTAATAAGCAAAAATGATAGTTTAAAGATAAAATCGTACGAGCACCCAACAATTAACATTTAAGTCACCCCGTGGCCGACACCGATTCGTCGATATAATCGATACGCAGGCCCGTCCCTAGAGCCGCTGCCGCGCGAGCGCCCTCTGCAATTATCGGATGAAATGTAGCGCCGAGAGCTGTCTATTGTCTCGCTGCCCAGAATCGCAGTGACACCGCCCGTTATATCGAATCAATGGTCAATATTAGTGGATTGAGTTTTCTATGACTGTCTATAACGATTGTCCGTCAATTATACTCAATGGGGTATTAATGAAAAGATATCTTTTTAAATTGTTCTCAATACAATGTTTTATCATCATCAAACTATAACGGATATTTTTATTATATGTATCTATTTGAAATTTTTTTACTGCAGTTTAATTAACATAATTGCAATAACTTAATATAAGTAAAAATAAGTTCACCAACATTAAATTGCATAATATTCAGTTCAAGTTTAAAATATGAAATTTTAACATGTCTCAAGGCAACATTTAACTCGCAAAGAAACACTCCACAAGCTAAGGTATCGTAAAAACGTTTATTTAGTGGGCTCATTACTTGAAATGATTGCACATTTTTTCCAGGAGAGGTGAGGACGGCTGTCACTACGGCAAAGTTCACTTGCAACCTGTTCCAACCGCCGTAGGTATGAAAACCTAAACTTATATAAAGTGTAAGGTGGATAACGGTAACACGGCGAGGCGTGGGCGTTACATTCTTAACATTTCACTAGCGCCATTTACATTTTACAACTTTTATCGATGTACTAAACGAGGCTCCGCCGCGGAAGGCGAGAATTAGTGCGTCTCCCATATTGCTTAAGTTTATCTTATAACCTAAAGCTGTTAAAGAGATTAGTGGCAATATCAACTTTAATCTATATTGCGGTAATGATCTTTTTATTCGATCTATGTATAAAGAACACCTCGTGATACAATCTAGTATTATTAACTAGCTGTGCCCGCGACTTCGTTCGCGTAGACTACAGGATTTAAATACAAATTTTCTTAGATTTTGGTAATATTGCGAAATAAAAGACCATAGTGACATCTCTTTAACTAACCAAGAACTAAACACTCATCACATCATCTCAAATCTGACAGCATTTGACATGACTTGCCAGCTAAAAACGTGATAGTTGGGGAGCCCAACGGGAGTTGCACCCTTTCATGTACCTCTGCCGTGTATGTACACTTCATACGGGAGGGAAGGGGTGCGTGATCTTAAATAGGATAGCTGCTAATGCTAATTACAAAGACACTGTTAAAAGAATTGGGCAGGATTATGAAGAACTAATAATCTCTGATGGTTTCCATGGGGCGATGACCGTAGAATCGCGCCTATAACAACAATTACTAAAACCTTTGACACAACAAAGATCCAAGGGGCACTTGACCAGTTTTCTAATGATCTATGTGATTTTATTTGTAACGATCTTTATATACGATAACTTTCTTTAATTTTATAATGTCCAACATTTTTACGTGAATGTTTATAAATTTCCCTTTATTTGCTTAGAATAGCGATATCCCTCTATGTATATAAACATTCAGATAATATCAAACAGTCTATTAATTGGAACAACACAACCCACCAATGTAAGCCAGCAAGCAAATATTGGACAACTGACCACCTCCATACCGAAAACCAGGTAATAGAGAAATGTAGCGAATTCAATAAACCTTTGAACCTGGCCTTTGTGGATTATTCAAAATTCTTCGACGGTATCACCCACATCAACCCATTTAGCTTTCTCTTCTTCAGCAAAACATCGATCCCACATATAGAAAAACTTCTCCAAATTATTTACCAACAAAGCACAGCCGATATCAAACTGCACACTGAAGGCCTGACATTCTAAATACAAAAAAGAGTTAAACAGGGTGACTCTCTATCACCAAAGCTTTCAGTAGCACGCTCCAAGAAGTCTTCAGGTCACTATGACATTCTTAGGAAACAAAAGGAATTGGTGTAGAGGATATGCGACTGATAAACTTTCGCTTTGCAGATGACATTTTCCTAGTCGAAATACGTATACATCGACAGAACTTGAGTTGATGCTCGAACAACTGAGCGCAGAAAGCGTTGACGTTAGACTAACGATGAATAGATCCAAAACCAAGGTCATGACCAACAGCACCACTGATTTGGTGGATTGCAGTTAACAGGCAGGTGAAGCAATATGTAGAGGCGCATACTTGGGCTAGGCAGTCTCCTTCGAAAACAGGCAGGACAAAGAAATAATCCGTAGAGCAGACAACGCCTGGAAAAGCTTCTGGTCCATGAATGGGTATATGAAGGGTGATCTTCTTATATCACTGAACCTATCCCAACACATGGGGCACAATCTTGGTCCCCCGCCAAAAATCAGAAGTCCGAACTCAAGGTTTTTCAAAAAGCTATGAAGCGGAGTATCATAGGTATTATGTTAAAAGAAAAAATAAAATATACCACCATCCACTCCCGTACTGGTATTGTTGTTGGTCAAACTGATGTAGCAATGGTCGGGGTATGTGATGTGAAATGTGCGAGGATAAAGAACAATAGATGGAACAGAATTGTTACAAATCGCGTGCCTGAAGACGATTTTCGCCGAAGTAGACCTAAGAAAAGGTGGTATGGCGATCTGGTCCATGTATCAAAGAACTGGCAAGTCCTAGCATTGGACAGAGAGCAGTAGATGAGTTTGTAGGATACTTTGCCCAGCAGTGAGGTGATACAGGTTAAGAAAAAAAATTACAGATTATTATACAGCAGGACTTCGATATCAACTTGAACCTCCTGCATAAAAATGTAACGCACTGAAGTATCTCAAGATTTTGAACAGACACAAAGATTAATTATAAGTTTGTGGTCCAAATCGGTACAATGACACTTTTTAGGGATTATTTAACATGCACTTTGAATGACTGACACGGTCAAATAACTTTTTTCTTTCAACAGCTTGTTTATCCTAATGTATCAATCGCTGTCCCCCACTTAAAAAGAAAGTGTAATAAACTTTTTTCTTATTTAGCGTAATCTTTTTACCGATTCCATGTCGTTCGAGTAACTGCAAATCTAGATAATTACCTCTCCTACTATGATGTTTTGCTCAATAATGTAGTCCGTATAGTCCTAGTCAGAAGGTTTATTTTGGTCGATATACTTTTACCATTTTTGTACGTGATCTAATAATGTTAGATTTTTAACTATCCTACAGGAATTTCTGTGACTAAAAGTATTTAAGATCTTGACCAAGGATGTATGGTACCACCATGCAAAATTTCATTTAAATCGGTGTAATAGTTTCAGAGATTAGTCATTTATTTAGGTTTTTTGAATATCCCACGGGAACCAGTTAACTGTCAGTGATTTCAAGTATCCTATGCATTTTTCCGGAATTTAAATTACCTTCGTGTAAACTTTCATTTAAATTGGTTCAGCCGTTTAGGAGGTCAGTCGAAACAAACAAACAAACAGACAGAGATACAATTTTTTTTCTAAGTATGGGGATGTGTTCTACTACTCTCAAAACATATCCCTGGCTGGTTTTTTTGCGTTTCTAAGAAAAGTACAAGAATTTTTGCCTCTACGTTTTTATTATAGTATAGATTTGATTTTTGTCTTTACTAGATATTAATATGCACCAGTAAAGCACAGAAATCTAATTGTTCACGATTGCAGTAAACGATAAGATCAAACGCATTTTCAGTAAAAAAATTTAATGGTTATTTTATTACGTTAATCTTTTTTAAGATAGATGTTATATCTTGAATTGGATAAGTATTTACGTAACTTTTACTGCTCAAAATACATATTAAAACACCAACGTATATGTTGATTACTAGTAACGTACGCTACTTTTCTTTTATAATACAGAGCTTTTATTTATCATCCAGATATGTAGGTAGACCATTGCGCTTGGGCCTTTGTCATAATTATAATGGATATTTATTTTAGAAAAAGAATACACATCAAACACTTAATTCTTACTTATTATTACACACTTGAATGTTTTGAAATCCTAGCACAACACTTTTGAAAGACAATAATTATAGAGCGTCGAATCGAAACTAGTTTTGTGAACCTTTTCATATAAATTCCTTGCATAAATCTCTCTAATCGGTATTACTATGCAGTTGTGCATAGGAAACGGTGCACCCTTCGGGGCAGTGGAATGCGCAGCGTAGTGATTTTAGAATCAATCAAATGTAGTGGAATGTCATTTATGAGATTATCAGAAAGACACTGGAGGCTAAACAACTTTTTAGGACATTAATTAAACCGGAATAATAGGATAATATCTAATTCAAACTTTAATTTAGAAGTTTTGTTCTGTACGATATGTGTTTTATAACAATATTGTAAAGATCCCACCCACCCTATTAGCATATTCGCCACCCATACCCGTTAATTCCTTATGTACCCTAAAGATCGTTAATTGAAACGCCACTAAATTCTTCGAAATCCAAACATTCCCAAACATTACGAATCTCCGTCGTCGAATAAAGAACAAGCTTTGAAATAAGTATAACACAACGTGTCAAAACGTGGCCCTTAATTGTAATTTAGTAGGTATATTTGTGCCGCGATATCAGATCATATCGCTACGGTCAATTCGGCCTTTCCGAAATTTATTTGACTTATGCATCGCGAGGGTTGAACGCTGCGCCATATACAATAACGCACTAAATCATATCAAACTTAATGCGACGGAGGTGTGTCGAGAGCGGAATTAAAATGCAATAATATCTCCTGCGTGCTGTAATTCTGGCCTGTCTCAGAACTTCGAAGATTATCGCAAAGTATTTATTTATCCAACGTTCCCCCGGGAGGTTAGATAGCATCAGGAAATCAATTTTGCAACGAAACGTCGCGGAGGCGTAAGGTTTGCGGCCTTTAACTTACAGGTGCCGCAATTTCGATTTGAAAGCTATTGGCGTTCGGGGATTCTTTGCGATGCGCTTAATAGGCTGCCATGCCATTACGATACGCCATTATCCCTACTGCCCGAGGACAAAGTGATATAAAAGTCAATAGACAGACGATTCATTCCATTAGCACAATCATATTAAATCCTTCTAAAGAACTTTCCTTAGTTAACTAACTTATTTATTGTTTCCTTTTATATTTCTTGACTTTTCTCATGTATAAACATTTTATC
The DNA here is from genome assembly GCA_039566165.1 of Maruca vitrata. Classification (NCBI taxonomy): domain Eukaryota; kingdom Metazoa; phylum Arthropoda; class Insecta; order Lepidoptera; family Crambidae; genus Maruca; species Maruca vitrata. The sequence goes on along the minus strand of CM076914.1, from coordinate 9,820,063 downwards.
TGGAAGAGATTTGTGAATCTGCTTGCAGCTATCCACCGGAGCTAATTTAAATTGACATATAGGTCGTACTATATCTCCAACAATCAAAAGATATAAATGCAATAAAAACGACAGCTACAAGCGCGCCCCGACTAAACTCCCATCACGCCTCCGCCAATGATACACAAATCATAATAAACTTCATGCGAGTACAGACTCACACAGCGTTCATAACTATCCCTACATAAACGCCGATGTATGACGTAGAAAGCAACAGACCCACTAGAGAACCGGTTCGACTTCACATGAATGCACACACATAAAGTGTCCAATTAAGCGAGGCCTGTGACAGGCGGCGGCGTGTCCCCGCGCGCTGCGGCGACCGAGAGAGCGGCGGCGGCGCGGCGGCGGCGCGGCGGGCCTCGCTCCGCTGGCCGCTATAGTCAACAGCGATAAGAAAGCTGGCCAACTCGAGGGACTGTCAAGAAACAATCTATATATGATTACGACTGATATTGGAAATCCTGTCGGTGCAAAATAAGCCACAAAAAAGTTAACTTTGTAGAATAAAATTACCTACCTCTATGCATATTGGTATCATAGGTTACAAAAATGTAGAATACCGTTCCAAGTAAAAAGTATGGTAATAAAAACATAATGCTTATTTGTTAGACGTATAGCTCACGACGCAGAAATACAAAATTATCAATTTTATAACATTTAACAACTTTGTTTCGTTCAAACCCGTAAATTATCTCACAGTCATAACCACGGAATAAATTTAATAACCAGATGACAAGCCGACTGACACTGAACTTCACCTGACACGCTAAAAACTTGAATCTAGACACGCGGTAGCGTGTCAAGCCAAGTTCAAGAAACAGAACTGGCGAGCCGCACCGTGTGTAATATTACACGAACCATTTGGAACCACTTTTGAACCCCTCATAAATCAAAAACTATTTCACATAAACGTATCAAATTTGGCTCATATATTGTGACTTGCGAGATAAATATGTGTTCTAAATTTCATAAGCTTATCTCAAACAGTTATTTAGATATTAATGTCCAAAAATCCTCATTTTTATCATTGACTGACTGACAGATCAAAATTCTAACCCAGTTCCAAATGACCTAGAGAGATGAAATTTGGTATGCAGATAGGTAATTACATGAATACAAAGGAAAAAATAAAAAACTGGCAACTTTTTTTTTATAATGAGCTAACAAGATGACCTCACTCCACCTGATGGTAAGCGGTAGTGAGATCCAAATATGACGTCGACAGGCACAATATACCATATTGAGCCTGTCGCACTCACCCTGAAAGCCGTTTCACCCCTCCCTCCCGGAACATCGATATGAGAGGGAAATGGGGACGTGAAAGAGGAGACCACTGCTGCGGCAACAACGAGACAAGGCGTGGAGTCTCGCATTGGTATTGAGCTGTGCGGGTCCGAGTTGGCCAGTCCGCCGAACGGAAGGCACTACCGTTTCTACGGCTCTCCCTGGCGGGCGGGCTGACCCGCTCCGCCCGCACAATACCGCCGCTAAGACTCCACTGGTCCGGCGCTTGCCGCAGCAATGGTCCCCCCTGGCTCCGGTTCGTACAGTGCTGATCCCGGAACGCGACCTGACCGAGATAGGTCAGAGTCACTTGGCGGGTTTTACGCAACTGTATGGTGGTAACAGCAACCGGTCGACTCCAAACCGGATTTTATTTCATTTCATTTCATTCACCTAATTAGTGCCTAATCACGCCTATATACCGGGGAAGGCAGATCACTAAGTATATATTTAGGTATACTTACTTATTTACAATTAAGAGTAGGTACTTATAGTCGGTTTTTATATTTATTACTTAGGGTTATACCCCGTAAACGTAGGAAAATACAATAACTGATTCAATTGTTTTATATTTATAAAGTCTAGTTTTAGTTTTGAATTTGTCCTTTTCAATGGACCCACGGCGTTACGATGATATATACTTTTCTACAAAAAGTAATGATATCCAATCAAAAACATAAATGTGAAATGAGAGCCAAGTTCAATATTATGATAATTGCCTTGGTTGTTGACTTCAGCGACAAAAGAAGTGAGATCTAAATGGGTGCCAAGTTCAATGGTCAACCCTAAAATTTATTTATATGTAACACTATAACATACCTATCATATCTTCTTATAACATAAGATAATGTATGGTGGTAGCCTATGAAGGTCTGTCTTGGCTAGTTTTCATTTTATAATTCCGAAAATTTGGATTGTTGGTAGAAACTGGCGAGCGAACATAATAATACGTTGGTAGGTTTATAGAAACTAGCCAAGACAGACCTTCAAAGGCTACCACCATACATTATCTTATGTTATAAGAAGATATGATAGGTATGTTATAGTGTTACATATAAATAAATTTTAGGGTTGACCATTGAACTTGGCACCCATTTAGATCTCACTTCTTTTGTCGCTGAAGTCAACAACCAAGGCAATTATCATAATATTGAACTTGGCTCTCATTTCACATTTATGTTTTTGATTGGATATCAAGTGTACTAAAATAAAATTATGCATAATTTATAAACACGCTATTATGACACCACATTTAAAATAATCATAACCAAAAAGTGAGATACGTTTCGCAATAGGAACCAGACGTATTTGGTTTCTTACTCATTACAAATTCATTTCCAACCAGCATAGGGCCATCTAAGTTGCCAGATTAATAAGTCAAGCTAGAAACTTGATACTTTTAACATAGCTCAAATAATTATTGAATTAATTGTTTGACTAACGTATTCAAAGAAAAACGTTTAAATATCAAATTATTCTCATAACTTTTTGATATTTTATACTTTTACGGATGATTAGCGCAACATCATGCAGATTTCTGTAGAATAACTTTATAATCCGTATTGAGTTTTCATAACTCATTTTTCGGGAAATTCCTGGACCTAATTAGCTATATAATAAACAGGTACTAGCTATAATTATTGTTGTGTATACTAAACCAGTTACTTTTTGTCTAATGAAAGAGTACATACTTGTAAATATGATTCTTAACCCAATGGAATAAACAGTGGTGTTTTCTTGCTCGAAGTGTTGGAAGTGGTCGTGCAAGAAATTTCCCGGACAAATAAATTAGCACGCAACATCAATAGCTCGCACCAGCTCTCTCATTGAGCGAACGAAAAGATTTTCTAATTAGATCTCACGCTACGCATCGCGCTTACCCTTCAGAATAGGAAGCATATTCAATAGGATCCATTTTCCATCGCTTTTGTTCGAAATATGTATGAATAATTAATTCTATTCTTCTTTTTACAAATAATAATAATAATAATATATCTTTATTTCTCAACACAAAACACAAGTTAACAAATTTAAGTTAGCTTTACTATGAAAAAGCCTTAGCTAAAATATAGAAAAGTATTAAACATTTGAGTATTAAGAGCTGATTCCCATACTTAAGTTAAACCAAGAAAGATTAATGTTTCAGGTTCATTACGTTCTATGTAAGTAAATAAAATTGGACATGGAATCATAGACTGGCTCGGTGGAACAGTGGTTAGTGAGTCAGGTTCATAACCTACGGTTCCAAGAGTCGTGGGTTCGATTCCCACTCGGGACAAATATTTGTGTTACGAACATCGGTGTTTGTTCCGTGCCTGGGTGTATTATTATTAAATAAATTTAAGTTTATTTGTGTATCCACTGTTGATTCCGATGTGTATTTCCGTAACACAAGTGCTTAAGCTAATTACCACGGGATCAGATCAATGTATGTGATGTAGTGTTTACTTTTTAAAAAATCATAAATTTCAAGCATCCATTTTTAACTGACTTCTAAAAAGAGGATTTTGGATTGGTTTGATTTTGTTCTCTATTCGACCGTGTTTTTTTATGTATGTTCACCGATTTTAATTGACAGTAATGGCAAAAATAAAGTTATTTGGCAGATAACACGATCGAACTCTACTCGTAAAATAAAGCTTTAAACATTTAGAGCGGCCGATACCTTGTTCCGTTACCATATCCGTGGTTTAAGTATCACTAAACTCTCACAGAATATTTCGTCTGAGAACCTTCTACCTTATAATAAAATAAAGTTCACTCATTTAAAATGTTAATTTGAACCATTACAATACTTCAACGCTTCTTTACATGTGTCGCGTAATATACTTATTTCCAAATGCCTTAATTAACTTATTTAATTAATTTCAAGTCCCAAATCCCACTCCTGCCAAAAAATATTATTCAGTTTCATCTTAATTAGTATAAATTACGCTATTTATTATAAAAGTAACCTGAAAAGGATACTTTTAGGGTGCTTATTATTTATAAAGTTCACACTTTATCTATGAAGTAACAGTAACAGTTTCATTATTCTTCGTTCGTAATGATTGAAAAGATAATATTATATTCTTAAAGTATTGTTAACTTATCTTACCAATTGTTTTAGTATCGAGATATATGACAGGCAACTACGCCTATTCAAGTAACATTTCGTAACACACTGCAACTTTACTTAGTAATTCTATTATAGTTTGAAAGGCATTGATCATAGAGATCTAGTCTATCGACACCTACCTAGTTGCGGAATAAGATTATCAAAGTAAATACAATAATTTATAGCCTGGCATCATCCACTCGTATATTGGAGGAAAACATCGCACGACCAATGGGTTTGCGCAACCGAGGCAGCTGAAATAGGGCTGCCGAATCGATTGATCGATACCAAACTTATTATGAGAAAGTAATAAATAAATATTACACAACATCACATACATTAATCTGATCCCGTGGTAAGTAGCTTAAGCACTTGTGTTGCGGAAATCAGGATCAACAGTGGATACACAAATAAACTTAAATACATTTAATAATACACACACTCACACACTAACACACACACGCGCTCACACACACACACATTTTTATATTTTCTACACACAAGATTTTATTTTATTTCTTTTTATAATTATATAGAAACTTTTACTTTGGCTTTAACCGTCCGCAATAAAATTAAGATTTGCTAATTGTAACCCGGCCTTTGCGACACAAGCATAGCTTAGTGCAGGGACCACTAGTAATAAGTGCAATTTGTATGTGTATTTTTTGAAATAAAGCTTTTATTATTATTATTATTATTAATACACCCAGACACGGAACAAACACCGATGTTCGTCACACAAATATTTGTCCCGAGTGGGAATCGAACCCGCGACTCTTGGAACCGCAGCTTATGAACCTGAGTCACTAACCACTGTTCCACCGAGTCAGTCACGGTCAAACCCGCAAATACATTAGAAACAACAGTCTCCATAGTCAAGCAGGTGTACAATTTTACCATTTTTATTAATATTAAGACTTATAATATAGTACCTACTCCGGAATTCCCAAGATTAGTAAGTCATAGCTAAACTTTATAAACATACTTTGTTGATACTTATTTGTAAGGCGATAACCCTACGTTTAGCGTAGGATTTCACTTAGGAGCCTGAGCACACCTAGGTTCGAGTCACGACACGTTTCGGCTACATGTCAGTCAGGCCTATCTGTGCATTTCTATGTGCTAATTGCCATGTGACATGGCTTTTATGTAATTACCCAAGGTACGTTAACGGTCCGGCATTCATTGGCCCAATAACTTCCAGTCTACTGGATACCTATACACATTAAGGCTTTGCGAAAAGTATAAGAGTACCTTCAGATAGGTTTTAGAGATAAATTAATTATGAAAAGCGAAGGTTTTAATAGAAAAATTTAATTACTTTTACAACATTTTACATTATGTAAAACAAGAATAGATAAATAGTATTGAAATTGTACCATTTAAGCGGTTTATGGATCTTGTTTCCATCTTGTGAAAACATAATAAAAAAACCAATGAATTTTAAGAACAAGCCAAAACAGCCAACTATTTTACGACTTAGTGCGATAATCAAAACGAAAACGGCCAGCGGAAATCACTTAATGTTTTGTGGAGATACAACTAAATTTCTTCTTTATCCGACTCTGGAAAGCTTGGTAAGTGTCTTTTTTTCCAACGAAATCACTGTTAGGGGACGCGCCACCCAACTCTTATCGAGAAGGCGCACTTAGTCCAGTAACAGGTAAAATATACGTTGATTTAAACATTTAAAGTTTCCTACCAATCGGCACGTCTCGCCCACCAATAAATTCATTGATAAAAAACCGAAACACTAATAAGTTAAAATCTGGTGACGGTAAATCGGCAATTTCGGACGCTCTACCGCGAAGGGAATTATCGAGCTTGGTCTCAAATCCATTACTGAATGATAAATATTTTAGCGAAAAGGCAGCAGACCGTGTCCGTGCCTATCAAATGAACTTTTAATCAAGCAGTTCAACATAATGGGCCACCGTGTAACTCCATCACAGTAATTACTCGTATTATTATATTAGTAGATAGTTGTTACAAATAGGGGTGCGGATTCGTATGATTGAGGTCAACTCAGGTATTCATTACATAACTTCAATAAAATAGAGTCGGAACTATTAAAAATGTTCTCAAATGGAATACTCGCCTCTTCCCACAGAATTAGGCATCTCTAGCAGTTTAAATTACCTCAGTCGTGGTCTGAGTAAAAAATGGCTCGATTTGCTTTCACGATGTGTAAAGGAAGAACGAAGTTATTACACTAATTGAGAACTAAACGCACCGCACATGGACACTCTTGAGACATAGGACTATTAGTATTGGCGTAAAATAATGAAACCCATTTCACAGTATAACGTAAGTTGTGCGTTCATTAGGCGAGTGTCGATGCCCGCGCCTGCGGGTGCAAGTTGCATAAATCAGTCCGGGAATGCAGCCCGGCGTCCTAATGCGCTTTTGGTGTCGGTTGATAGCTCACCCCCCTTCCCCCTCTTTCCTTAAATCGTCCTCTTCCACACAATTCGATGACTTTTATGGCAGTCTCGAGGGTTCCGTGGGGGCACAATTAACATTGCTCTCACTTTTTCCGGAAACGCGTCTCCGGTCGCAAAAAGCGGCGGCCGATTGAGAGAAACGCAGGCAGGTTATGATGGCATTTTTACGACAAACCTGATTTTCGGCCATAAGACATTCCTAGTCGGTGGGCTTGGTTATAATCACGAGAGTTAATTAATCCAAACCGCACCATTATTCCGAACTAATCACAAACTAACGTGTTCCATCTGAGTTACAACTAAAGAATGCATATTCCCAAACCAATCAATTTAATAACCTGCTACATTAAAACTTTCCTATTCTCCTGCTTCTGTCTTTTCTCGCTTTACAATAAGCAAGCAAGTTTCACTAAAAATTTTACAATTATTTGCATTGACAGTAACAATAATTTGATAACATATACATACATTCACATATGTATTTGATGTTTTAAAAATAACGGCGTTGAGTCGTGGCAAATGCATAAGTATAAATACTACCCTATTTATATTCTAAACTAAATTATATTTAAAAAGAAAACTTTTTGGTAGGAATGTCAAACTACTGAACTGCGACCAAATACTACGAATTCGAACATATGAATGTCAGTCACATTTACATGATAATAATAATAATCGAGTATACTAATACTCGATTATTATAGTATATTGTGTATGTTTTGCTGTACACACACATCACTATGCCATGCAACAAATCACATATTGCTTGGTTCCTAATGGAAACTAAATGGTAGATGTTGTTGAGGGCAAAACATTAGTATAAGTCAGAACCGCCAGTATAATTCTCTCAGAACCGTCTATGGAGATCTGGTATTTATAAAACTGTTAGCTTTTGTTATTACTTGTTCTCGTGCAGTTTATGTACTTAATGATGATTAAATACAATTTTAATTTTAAGATGTTGTGTGTTTCTTGTGTGGTTTAACTGAGAACTAAGTTCCTGACTCAACTCGATTAGCAACTTAAAAAAAAAAATAAAGATGGAATAAAATAAGCAACACATTGAGATACTTCAAATGCAAATCCATGCGCTGATCAGAATTCCTCTTACCGTAAAAAATCCCAATACTGTTAAATGAGAACTGTTTTATGAAAAAATATTAAGTAGTAAAATGTGACATTTCTCACTTGCCCCAGCCAATCGGCGTTCGCAGTTTAAATAAGATATTCGATTCGTGTATTCAAATAAGCGAGTTTGGGGTTTTTATACTCTCTTTTATTATTTGCCTCGTTTTTAAGGTGTTCGGGCGACGCGCGGTTGGCTCGGCCGGTAGTTAAAGATAACGGTGCTGTCAAAGTTAATAATTCGTGCAATGTTACGACGCTCACTGTACACACAATGACCCAAAAGGTGTTATTTTTGACAAAAATCCCTTGTCGCAAACATATACCAAAAGTCACACTTATTATACAAAACAATCTGAGCAATATAAAAACATAAAACAATTACCCAAGTAAGCGCCCAAACTGGTTATATGCATTATTCTTAAATAAATAATATTCCTATAATGTGTGTAAATGATAAAAAAAGGATTTATCTGCTACTTACAGGCTTTTAGCGCCCTGATTTAATTAACAAAAACCAAATTATGTAATAATATGTACTAGTGTATGTACGCTATTGCTTCTTAGTCAGACCTTAGGTGTCAAGTTCAACGATACAGCATAGGGTGAGTGTCGTAATGGTGTGTGACGAGAACTTTTACGAGCAGACAACCAGTTTAGTTACGAGTAGTTTCGTTCCTTTTCCGACACATATAATATGATTGAAACTCGACGCAAAATGTCCTGTAGGTTCAGAGGTGAAACGAGACTAAATCCAAAAGGTTGAGAAACACGTAAATTGCTTTCGAAAAATGGTAACCAGTTCGCTTTTAATATCTACTTAAGGATTATGCGTATTCAGAATCGTAATACCAAATCCGCTGTCTTTTTTAAAATGGTGGAATTAAGGCATGGTGATATCGCGGGTTACTGCCTACTTGGAACCAGAAGTAACTAGTTAATACAGACTTCTTTTAGGGTAACATTACAAGTTTCTTTCTAAAGCATTATAATATTATTTGTAAACATATTCTGCCACCATTGATGTAACGATGTCTACACACGTAAAAAATAATGTTATTTGCCATATATGAAAAGTAGTCATAGAAAATTATTATTTCAGTTCTACTTTCATAATTAACCGTGTAATATTAGAAGGATTTCGTCCCAAGCGAACAGTTTATATTGAGACAACTGTACATAAAAGTTTAAACACCTAATTAACTTTGTGAAATGTATTACAAACAAAAGTCATGTTTCATGTATATAATCTTTGGAAGGTTTGAGAGCGAGTGTTGAGATATCGCGGCGAGGAGCGACTTATCGTAATTTAGAGCCCCCGATTAGACTGTGCGGCCGACATACACTAACGAGCATTGGTTTCAATTTATTCTTATTTCAACAACAGTACGGTGCCGATGTTTTGTCTTCTGCCGGCGATTGTGCCAAGTTAATTGGATTGTCCGCTCAGAGTGTGTTAAGTGTGGGCAACGCATCGAAACAGACGGATTTGATCACTCAATCTGTCCTCCTAAGTATCATATTTATTTTTAATCTAATCCGTCACAAACGCTTATTCTAAAAACAAATACTGAGATTAACTATTTCCTTGTTCTGTGCCATGACATGAGTCAGTTAACTAATCAGCACTCGCCTGAACACGTGCCAACGAAACAATGAAATAGTTAAACTACAATAGGAATATATTTTAAAGTAACTAATGTAAAAATTAAAAAAAGAATAATAACCTTAGTTTTGGTGGTTTTGAGCGGAGTCCCCGATGATGTAGCGCAGATTTCCACCTCGTATCTGTCGACTCCAGTCTCACGGTCCAGGGATACTGCTGTAGATAAAATTCCTAGCGAAGAATCTATATCAAACAACCTGTCCACTTGTTTACCTTCACCAGTCACATTAACTATGTAATATTCTAACCCGGATTTATAGTTATTTGTTAAGTTCAACACAGCCGTCCCCGCTGGCTCATTCTCAGCCACAGAAACAGACCTGACATTCGTCCAAGTAACACCATCCAATTCCGTTCCACCAATGATAACACTAAGATACGTCTCTGTACTTCTTTGTTCACTTAACACCGCTTCATCCGTGGCTTTTATGACGAGGTTCCAGCGAGCCTCAGGCACTGACGGAGGGTACCGTAATGTTAATGCACCGTTACTCCTATGCAAATCGAACAAATCACTCCCACCCTGTATGAGCTTATAAGTCACCAGGCCATTGGTTCCAGAGTCCAGGTCTCTTGCTAAGACATTCATTATAAATATACCTCTTCCAATACTTCTCCCCATTCTATCCAAATTAATTACTGCAGCATTCATAGATACGAAAACTGGAGCATTATCATTGATGTCTTCTACGATAACAGTGACTAATTTCTCAGCTGACAATCTAGCTGACGGTGGCTCGGCCCTGTCGTACGCTACTACAGTTATTCTAAACGTATCAATGCTTTCTCTGTCAATAGGTAATAAAGTATGTATAACTCCTGTAATATTATTAATAGCAAAATGTCGTTTATTATTGTTTGGATCTTGTCTGATTATCGAATAATAAACTTTTCCATTCAATCCTGAATCTGGATCCTCAGCGGTCACGGTTACTATTGGGGTATGTTTAGGGATACCTTCTCGAATTTGCCGCACGATAGCTGTATTAGTAAAAACAGGTGCATTGTCATTCGCATCTATCACATTGACAGTAAAAGAAACACTAGAGTACAAACTGGGATTACCATTGTCGGTTGCTGTGATAATGAGAACATAAGACGTCAAATCCTCATAATCTAATTGTTTATGCAAAAAAAGTTCACCTGAATAGCTATCAATAAAAAATGCCTCTTTTCTATTCCCAGATGTTATTGCGAACTGCAACTCGCTGTTGACTCCCAAATCAGCATCGGTTGCATGAAACTGGATTATTTTTTTATTTACTGGTTCCGTCTCCAAAACCGACACTTGCGTTTGGCTCTGTGTGAAAATTGGTGCATTATCGTTCTCATCGAGGACATCTACTGTAATAGTTGTAGTAGCTGAGAGGCGTACTGACTGACCAGAATCGTGAGCTAATACTGTTAATTGATAACGATCAATTGTTTCACGATCTAATGGTTTATTTATAAGTAACTGTCCTGTTGCTTCGTCTAAAGTGAATTGTCCCATCTCATCACCTCCGATCAACTGGTAGTAAATATCGCCGTTTAGACCTTCATCCGCATCTGATGAATACACTCGTAAGATAGATGCACCCACAGCTGCACCTTCAGAAACTTCTACTTTATACGGCGTGCGTGTGAAAATCGGTGCATTGTCATTCATATCTGTTATGTATATTGTAACTCTCACAGAATCCGATAGCTTTACTTTTCCGTTGTCACTAACTGTGACTGTGAGAGTAATATAGTTTTGACCACTGTTATGAGCCAGACTTTCTCTATCAAATGATTTCAAGGTTTTGATAAATCCATTTCTTGAGTCTATTCTGAAGTCATTTTGAGCTATAGGTAAGCTGAATGTTAGTTCTGCATTGCGTCCTATATCTCTATCTGTAGCCGTCAATTTACCAACAAAAGTATCTGGTGGCTCATTTTCTCTTATCTTGAATATAAATGTAGTATTCGTGAATTGAGGACTATTGTCATTTTCGTCTAACACATGAATGACAACAGGCACCTGGGATGATCGCGGTGGTACTCCATGATCAGACGCTACCAACGTCAAAGAATAATAATCTTTTTCTTCTCTATCTAGTGGGCTTTTTACATAAAGGAAACCGTCAGGAAATATTCCAAATTTTCCATCAGTATTTCCCTCGACTATAGAATAAGTAATTTTACCATTGTCTGCAAGGTCTGCATCAGATGCTGAAATGGCAAAAAATCTTGTATTTACCAATGTAGATTCCAACAATGATGTCTCATATGAGGTATGGTCAAAAACAGGAGTGTGATCGTTAACGTCATCAATAATTGCTGATATTGAATGCTTGGTGGCAAGTGACGGATTTCCATTGTCAGTAGCGGTAACATCAATAGTCATGATATAACCAGGCTCGTTAGATATGGGTTTATTCAAATAAATAACACCTGTAGTTTCTGATATTCTGAAACTGCCATCCGGATTGCTCAATGTATAAAATATAGTCCTATTAGATCCAGAGTCACGATCGTTTGCTCTAGCAAAATATACTTCTTGCCCAACTGCAGTGTTTTCTGGAATATGAATTTCATCTTTGTCTTCTATAAATACAGGATAATTATCATTTACATCCAGGACTGAAATATTGACAGTAGTAAATCCAAACGCTACACCACTTTTTGCTAGAATTTTCAAATTATATTTCATGCGATCTTCACGGTCAACATTGGCATCAGTTGTGATAATTCCACTTTTTTCGTCTATTTTAAATACATGCTTAGGATCACCTTCCAAAATAAAATAAGACAAAGTATCGCTCGAAATTTTCGCACTCACTTTACCAACAAAACGACCTATATCGGGCTTAGAGATACCGACGTCTTCCTGAATTTTAAAGTGGTAACCGTTGTATTCTTCAAACTCTAGGTTTTTACGGTGAGAAAGTTTTAAAATTTCAACTACAGCATCATCATGAGCTCGTTTATTTCCTTTATCTTTACATGATATTCTTAACAAATATGACGTATGTGGTGCTTTGCGAAAATCTTTCTGCAGAATGACATGCCCTGTCAATGGTTCCACATCGAAATATCCATCGCCACCACTTTCCATTTTGTAAATTATTTTAGCATTTTCTCCTTCATCCAAATCAATTGCTTTTATTTGTAAAATATTAGTGCCCGGAGGAATATCATCAGTAATACTTTCAATGTAACGTTGCGGATAGAAAAATGGGTAATTATCATTGACATCTAAAACTTTCAAAAATATTGTTGCAGTAGACGATTGCGGTGGAAATCCTTGATCTTTTGCTAAAACTTGAAGCTCATACATAGGAATTTTCTCCCTGTCTAACTCAATTACGGTACTTAATTGACCAGTTATAGGGTCCAGAATAAATGTGTTGGGATATTTTCTCTCAATACTTGAAGGTAAATAGTACGATACGGATCCATTAGTCCCTTGATCATTATCAGAAGCAGTAAGGATTAAAATTTCTTTGTTAGGTTTTATGTTTTCATGCAAAGTAGTATTTATTTGAGATTGAGGAAAAGTTGGTGCTTTATCATTTTCATCTAATATTGTTAATTTCAATCTTGTGTACGCCCATTTCGGATTGGGACCACCGTCACGTGCTGAAACATTCAATTCAACAGTTCCTTGTGTTTCTCTGTCTAAAATTGACTTTGTTGTAACTAGTCCTGTAAGATGGTCAATTGTAAACCATTGTTGTTGATTTCCATCATAGAAATCATAGAATATTTCAGCATTTACACCTGTATCTTCATCCGTAGCAGTTATACTAGCAACATATGTACCAGGCGGAGCGAGTTCACTCAAAACAGCTGAGTATTCTGATTTTTCGAACACAGGCTCATGATCATTTACATCATTTACATGAATCACTAAATATGAGGTAGAGGTTCTTGAAGGAATACCCTGATCTTTAGCAACAACTGTTAAATTGTACTTACTAATTTCTTCTCTATCCAGAACTCCATTAACATGCACTATATACACACTGGATGAGTTTTCCAAGCGGAAATGATTCAATTCATTCCCAGACACAATACTTATACTAGTAATACCGTTTAGTCCAGCATCTAAATCGGTTACAGTTATCGCAGCTACTAGAGATCCATTCTTTGCATTTTCATCAACTGTAGCAAAATTAGCCGTTGAAGGTACATACGTGAAAGTAATGACGGGATCATGATCATTAGCATCTATAAGATTGACTGTGACGTATGTCCGCGCATCTTGCCGTGGTACACCATGATCTTTAGCAATTACGGTTAGGACACAGGTCATATTACATGTCGTATTAGTACAGTATTTGGGGCAGTTTAATTTCTTGATAGTAGTTATAACGCCAGATTCAGGATCTACAGCAAATTGTTTTTCTGTATCAGTCACTTCATAAGTTATTTTGCTATTATCACCTAAATCACTATCTGTGGCTGTCACTTTCAAAACAGTCGTACCGGGTGGCACACTTTCATTCAAGGACACTGAAAAATCACTCTGATCGAAAATCGGTGGATTGTCATTCACATCTAAAATTGTAACGTTCACTTGAAGATACCCATATTTCGGTGGATTACCCCCGTCACGTGCCGATATATTAAGTATGTAGAAGTCAGTAGTCTCCCTATCCAACTTCCCAGTTGTTTCTAAATGTAAGTATGATGTTTGGCCACTCGGATTAACGGTAACATTCAAACGGAACTTTCCTTCGTTATCACCATCAATTATTCTGTAGTCATTAGTAATACCATTCTCTCCCAAATCATTATCGGTGGCCGCATCGAGCAACAACTTGGTGCCGGCGGCTGCGCTCTCAGAAAAAGCGACAGCAATACTGGGCTCCGGAAACTCGGGATAGTTATCGTTCACGTCCGTCACCCGTAAGCGCACTTCAATGGGATAGGTTGGCTGACTCGATAATACGACAAATGCATAACGGTCCACTGTTTCTCTGTCAAGAACCACACTAGTCCTGATTTCCCCAGACACGGGATCTAGAACAAACTCCTTAGGTGGTTCGTTGAATCTGTAGGTGAAGCCGGGTTTGGTGGGGATCCTGCCGACGACGGTGCCGGCGGGCTGGTCCTCGGGCACGCGAAGGTCGACGCCGGTGTCGACGGCGCGGGACTGCATCTGCTCGGCGGCGGCCGGCGGCGCTCCCGCGAGCACCGCCAGCGCCACCAGCGCCGCGTGCCATCCTCCCATCCTCGTCATGACGCTGATAAAAACATCGCAGGGTTGGTTCCTCAGCAGCGAAAGTTACCGGGCGCCGGGAACGCTCGCTGTGTCCCGTTCGCGCAGACTCGCGCGCTCGCTCGCCTCAGGTATGCAGCATGGCCGCGACGACCTGCGCGCGCACGAATATCTCACGGAGAGTGCGACCGCCGCTGCGCCTACGCCGTCACATTCATTCGTAAACACACGTGACACTCACTATCTGCACCGGTCTGTCACTTGGGGTCTTAATCCTAAACACACACTTAGTATTCCTTGGTTCGGATATCACCACAGATAGAGCACGGTTGGGTAGCACTTTTCAGTTATGTTTTTGTTGTAGCTGTATGGAGGTAGGTTGCGCGGCGGAAGCGGCATGCGGGCGGCGTCGCGGACAGCGCGGCACTGCCGGGCGGAGGCTTCCACGCCGCCCCGCGGCCTCCCCGCCCGCGGACCCTCCCCGCAGCTTCGAAAGCTCCCACTGTGGCTGCGTGATGATGATGCCAAGATAATGGCCGCCGAAGGATTCTACTATTTATTGTTCGATACGAGTCACTCACCATTCCAAGAAAGGCTCCCGGGAGTACAGGTAGATTTTTAAATATTTTGTAAGTATCTTGTACAAGGTTACAAATTGATCAGGTATGCATAAAAAATAACAGTTACGTTTGAGTTATTAATATAAATAATCGTATGTAACTATATTTTAGCAAATACCTAGGATGATATTAATAATGTACATTCACTAGCTTCGTAGCCATGTGTGGTGCGTTGAAGTCTTTAATATGAGTGATATGCGGTCCCATTTGCGCTTGCGCAGTGATGAACATAATACCGCGGAGAACATTGTTTATTGCGTACTTTAACAAGTTCTATGGCTTTATTGTGACGTTAGCTCATCTGTTTAAATGCTAAGTTGCTTTGATAAATGCCTAAGGCAATAAATTTTAGGATTAATAAATAAATGCACATACCAATAACGTCATAAAGTTTCCTTTGGAGCAAATTTTCATAGTGTTAATTTTACAAATGGACGCGCTTTTAGAGCTCTTATAGATTTGGAAAAAAAATCTTTCATTTTATGAATTACTTCAAGAATGTTGCAAATACTTTACTTTTTCCACATTATTTCATAAGTAAAATATAATGATATAAATCTAGTAATAATTTACTGAAATTGTGATTGATGACATTTATGGCATTAACTAGTCCATCAAGGATTAGTTCATAAGTTATTAAAACATGAAGATATCTTTGATATAACGACTTTTTTCTCAATATCTTCGTTGTAAATAACTTATGTAATGAACAAAGATGAAAACTAATCGTCAAATTAAACTTTACAGTAGACGGAGCTTAGATAATGCATTTATAATACAGAAGAAAACAGATCTAAGATAAGATATAAAGAAGAAATCTTTAGCAACACCAATAACCACTGCTTTTAAATTCCTTGTTCATAATATTATCGGTCGAATTTTACACTAAGTAAAACAGTGATTTTGTACCGGTTCGTGCCTTATAAGGGCGCCTAGATCATGTTAGCCCAGAGCGGCCTTTATCCCAGATTGGTCTTGACCACACCGCGCCCCGGATCACGAGATAGCGTTATGATTTACACTGTAAATGCTAATCAGCGTTACATAACGAAGAGTCGGACTCTTCGTAGACGAGCACGGAATGTGAGCTAGGATCTACTACGTGAATCGCATATTCACTTATGTTTTGAAATTTTTAAGTTATGAATTAACGATCTTTAATGTTTTCTAATACTTATACCTATTTATTAACTAAATTTAGTACTAAGATTATCTTGACATTTAATTGATTTATTTGCCATGCTTTCTTTTTAAATTTTAAAATGGTTGTAGTGAGATTAAATAAGAAAAGTCAGGGATAACTTTTCAATTTTGTAAAGGTGAAGCTATAAAAGGTAAACCACTTAAATCTGTTTTGCATCAAAGAAACTTACTAATATTTTGCTATTGTGTACTTTTTGAAAATGTTGCTTGCGCTCATGATTGAAGCGACCTCTATGTGAACAGGAACATGGTTAGATTGGTAACCTACTTGTGCTTATTTGAACGGTCACAGTGTTACGAAAGCTCAAAGCAATATCGGAACGCTACGAAAGCTTTCACTTAACCACAATGGCGCTAACGATAAGTTAGCGTAGCACGTAGTTCTATACGTCATCGCATAGATGGCGCTGGTTGTCCATATGTCTGTAACAAGTTGTTATAATTATGTTCTGTTCAACCTGAATATGTATTGACTATCAAGTGTTGTTTCTAAAAATAGCACTAACTACGCAGAATATGAAAGCACCATACAATCCTATTAAGTACGATACTTGAGACAACTTATTAAGTTTGGAAGTTGAATTAATAGAATACGATCGATATAATATGAGGATATTATGTATAGGGCATGGTAATTGGGTAATGACTCTTACAAATTATTTGATTATTATTTAATACAAAATTTACAAAATAATTTATTTCAGTTACTTAGGTATACATAGTATTACATTGTATGGAATCTCCTTTTAAGCAAATATTTGCTTGTGTTAGGAGAGACCGCTCTCTTTATCGATACAGATAGATACATAAGTAAGGGCAATATTTTAGAAAAACTTAATTAGTATTACGTTGTGTGCGTATGAGTGGATGCGTGTGTATGTGTGTGTGTGTTAATAGTAACAGAATATTTAAAAAAACCATATAAAATATGTTCTGCTTATTAATAAAAATAAATATCAACTTCTTGTCGGTAATATTTGCCGTGAATCATTCATTCTTGCGGTTTCACGAGAACGAAGTTGTGGGTAGAAACTTATTTAATATTTACACAACTGTGGCCCTATTAACGCTCTTTGAAATCCCAAGTGTATTTTCAGCACATTTATAAGTAGGTAAATATTTCAAGTCTAAATGCCAGAGAAACATCAAATTCTACGCATGTATCATAGTTTTCATAGTTGTAACTGCTGGTACATGTGCCAAATTTTACAGTCCCACGCCCACCATTGATAAAATGTTTCATGAGAGAAAATGGCCCGGGCAAAGCAAAATGAAGGTGAGTCACGCCGTGTGGGTGTTAGCGAAAATATAACGGAATAATATGCTGCCGCTCGCATTGAAATGAAAAGCTTTGCCAACAGGAATACTATTTAAATTGTTATTTTCTTTCTATCATTTTTGTAGCAATCACATTATATTTATTTTCCTATTTTCATGGTAACAGAAGATTAATTTATTTCTAACTACAAACATAGAAATAATTAATCTAGGCACTTTCTTTTATCCCGAAAAAAGCGTAATACCGAGATTATATTGCGATCATGTTTTATGATGAAACACTCCACTTAACGCCGGTGCGACCAAAAGCTAGTAAACATTCATAAAGATAAGCCTTTGAGCCGTCAGTCATCACAATAACAACGGTTCGACCTATCATATCTATAGCTTTTTCGGCTGGTTAAAAATAGCTTTGTGCTCAATACTTAGGTACGAGCCTTTTACAGTGTCTATTGGAACACTTGTTGCATGGAACGTTTGACGTCACCACCCCCTAGCGCGGCGGGGAGCCGTGCCCCCACAGGCTCCGTGGGCGAATGCTGACGTAAAGCCTTACATTCATGAATGGAATGAACATTCTATGAGCTATCCTCTGCTACACTTACGTAAGTCAAGTGGACAATATACAAAGGAAAGCCATCGACAATTAAACATAGTGACGTAAACTTAACGTAATATAGGTAGCATAATAATTGCTCAGTTTGTAATTACTTATTCAGAACAAAGTTTTCCCTGTTTCAATAACTGTCAAACACATCACTTGGGTCATATCGTACATATTGAATATAAGTATTTTACAGTGACGATATATAAGTTATTTATTGTTTTGATACCTCAATAGTTTTAACCATATATACATACATACATACATACATAAAATCACGCCTTTTTCCCTGAGGGGTAGGCAGAGATCACTTCCAGCGATCCACTTTTCACCTCTGTGGGAAACGTGACGTGACGGGTTGTGGACCACGTCGCCGCCATTTTGCCTTGTGCATTGTTTTAACAAGGTCATTGCGTTCCCACGAGTAGCAAGGATATATGACGGGGGAAGGAAAAGGGAGGAAGGATACAATCGCCATATATACGTACCCACCAAGGGGTCTTCCATAAAGCAAGCCTCATAACTAGGGTTATTTTACAGCAGCGTATTGTTACCTTGCTTTTTATAAGCATTATGAACCCTGGCGGGCCCAGTAACGTCTGAAGACATTGATGTTAAAAAACCGTTGGTTTGTATCAAATGTTCCGTTTACGATTACGATTTTCGCCAGAAATGTTAGTTTTGATTTTACTAATGTAATTGATTTACCTTAATTTTATGTATGAAATGGCATGTACAATCAGACTTAGGGTAGTTTCCTATACATGTTTCTCCGAACGAACAGAGCGCAATATATACGAAGAAAGATGGTGCTTGTTTTGATTCCTTTTTCCTAAAAACTCATCTCGGGTTATCGCGGTTCGATGGCTATGTATAGAATGTAAACAAACTCGTAAACCAGACGAATGGAACATATCCATTCAAAGTCTTAAGGTAATCCGAAAATATACGGTCCGGTAATCAATAACAAATTGGACCGGTCAATGTCCAACTTGACAAATGTCTAAATAAGTATGCACGAGTTAAGTGGTGTTACAATAAATATAAATGTATGTTTGAAGGCATTTATTCTTATAAAGACATATATAAGTCACTTACATACATAACATACATACATACATAAAATCACGCCTTTTTCCCTGAGGGGTCGGCAGAGATCACTTCCAGCGATCCACTTTTCACCTCTGTAGGAAACGTGACGTGACGGGTTGTGGAACACGTCGCCGCCATTCTGCCTTGTGCATTGTTTTAACAAGGTCATTGCGTTCCCACGAGTCACTTACATGAACACATAAATACAAAAAAAAATATAACATACGTTCGTTGTCGTAGGCAGGTACCTACAGGTAGGTTTAGTACGTAGCACACATTAAAAAGACAACTGCCTCGTTAGTCTATTAGTAGCAAGCGCTGCGTTAGGACCGAGAGGTCCCCGGTTTCGAGACCGGGGTCGGGCAAAATTTGTGTGAGTTTTTGTGTAATGAAATTACTCAGAGTTAGGAAGTTGGCGGTTGAACGCCCGTGCCTCGGAAAGCACGTTAAGCCGGTGGTCCTGCGCCCGATCTCTCATCGGTCATGTCGGATTGCCGTCTAACCGAACTATGAGAGTAAGGGAATAGAGAGTGCACTTGTGTTTGCGCGCACACTTGTGCGCACACTTGTGCACTATAACTGAGATCGGCCGCCATGGCTGATATCGGTCGGACGCCTTACTTACTTACATTTAAAAAAAATGAGAATAAAAGCACACAAGTGAAATTAATATTTGATTGAATTGGAGTAGTCAAGCCAGATTGTTTACAGTTTAAATATAAATATTTCACCACATCATACACTACACATTGATCTGTACCATGGTAAGTAGCTTAAGTACTTGTTACAAATATCAGAATCAACAGCGGATGCACAAATATATTGACTTATTTTATAAATAAAAGTAGACTGATGCGTTCATTTGAAGTGAGGAAGCTTACATTACAAGAGGCACTAAGTTTCCCATTTCTATATACTTAGTAACATATCTCAGTCCTCAAAATGTTAATTCATTTTACTAGTACGTTACAAACTACTTTTGCCCGACGTTTGAACTGAGTTACACTAATCATGGTTGCGAGCAAACTCGAACTTACCTTTACATATAATAAAAATGTGACGATTGCTGTACTGGGATGAAATATATAAAAATATAAAAAGGAGACATTTACGAACGCAATACTACCCAAACAATGTTTCTTTTGGAATTTTTGTCTCTTAATAAAAAAATATAAATTATTGTAGGTATGGAATTTCTGTAAATTATTGATACACGTAAATTGCTAATTTAAACTATTATTTTCTCGCGGAAATATGACTTGTCTTTAACACAACATAGGATTTAGCAGGAGGTCCACAGAGACATTGTGAATATATATATTCTAAAGGTATTTTTCTATATCCACGGCGCGCATTTGAGACATCAGATATTCCTGGAAGTGAGAGAACGTTGAGGAGGAACGAAAAATTGAAGAACTATTAAATTTTCACATCAGACATCAAAATCTTCACTCTAACTAAGTGGCGGGCGACATATTATAGTGTTATACATATTTGTTTTTCTTGTATCATAAAAGCAATTGCATATTCTAGCACAAAACAAAAGAAACAGAGTATTTAACAGCAACCTCATAATAGACAATAACAACGAAACAGGTGCCTATCAGAAAAAAGACCTGAAATAAATTATTATTCATTTGAATAAGTATGGTTTATTTTTACTTGTGCAATATTGAAAGCTTTACAGGCTGAATGCTGAAGCGGCACCGACCCGTTCTAAAAATAGCCTGAGCTACCCCCTACGCCGTGAGCGGAATATCGGCGGAGTCGGCCTGAGGCGCGCGTCGGAGCGGGAAGGCAGGCGTGCGCAGGTCTCAGCGCGCTTAGATGGTTCTAGACGTATGCAGGACGGGGTGGCGAACCATCCATACCAACTTGTGTATGTATCTCGGGCCCTAGCTGGTTACGTTACAGTTTTCATTCACAATCTTTCGTACCTACCTAATCTAATCTGGGAAGCAAATGACTCAAATTGAATCAGATAAATGATTGTCAGGCCGCCACGGAATGTCGCATTTACGATACGTAAATGGTCGTGACTTATTTTCTTTGATTCAAGACAAAAGAGTCCAAACCTACGACTATACTTACAATTACATATCTGTGGAAATGTATTTTATACGATACTATTGACCCGCACTAGCTTCGCTTTGTGTATATTATACAGAAAAACCTTCCTCTTAAATCTCTCTATCTATTAAAAAAAACACATCAAAATCCGTAGAGTAGTTTTTAAGATTTAAGCATACATAAGGACAGAAGCGGGAAGTGATTTTACTTCATACTATAATGTGAAGTATAAACAAGATTAACAGAATGAATAATAATGATGTTCCCTGAAAGCACAAACTGTAATAGTTAAAAAGCTTCAGTATCTTCGAGTACCTACTAAGCTCTGCCTGGCGACCTAGATGAGTACAATCGAGGTTCCAGGTATCCTGGATCTATGTCAGGTCATTAAACTAGGTCATAGATTTATCTCGCCTTCATTTTGCATTGCATCAGATCCATATTTCCAGCGATATAATATCTTAGTATCAATCTTATCAATCACTACATGTATGCTTAAATTTTAAAACTACACAGCTGCTTTTATTAATAAAGGGATTCAAGAGGAAGGTTTTTATGTAAAAATCACTCGAAACGAAGCGGGGAATATCTTGTAACATTTAACATGAAATTACATTTTTTATTTTTTTGCATTCCTAATTTCGGCATATTTCCGACAGCTGGCCATTAAGACTACTCTACAACATATAAATAAGAATACAGTTCCACTAACACTTTTACGACCAGAGTCCCATGAATAAGTAAGCTTTACTCAGTCTTAGCTGAAGTTGAAATTAGTTTCATGATAATATCAATAGTCAATGTGAAATGTGCCTGGGTGGTATGCATGCATTTTTTGAAAAACATATGAAGCCAAAAAAATGTAGATTACACAGGAAAAGTCCAACTTAAATGGTGACGTTAATTTACTGCCTCATGTACGAGTATAGTGGTTTCCATTGAATATTTCCATTGAAGAGGCCTATATTTTTTTATTCTGTATTCGGGTCGAGTGAAGTGGTAGAATATTGAGATTAAAATTACCATAATTATGAATGGCTTAGATAAGTTGGACGTGAAGGGCATATAAGTATTAGGAATCAGTTTCAACTGGACTCAAGTTAGGTGGCAGGCCATCTAAAAACTACCTATTTTACGGCTTCAACGTCTCGACTAAATGGAAAGAATTTTAATTCATTTAATTCCATGTCAAACAGAAGTTCTTTATGTACAGTCAGTATCGCACTCCATAAATTCGCGGGATGGTAGCCTTTTCTAGTATTTATTTGTGTCTTCCCTGGAATCTAAGTTACGTAAGTCGGCGTATTGACTTGCATGGACGGCTTGGCGCCACCCGGTCGACGACCTGGTGTTTGCGAACGCTTCCGCCACCAAAACTGATGCGTTTCGACTGCACCGAATTGCACCACCACGCAAAGGGTTGCCAAGTAAGTGTGTAGATGGAAAGTGTAGTATTATGTTATCTGAGCGAAAATATTAACATAAAATATTAATTAAGAAATATTCTGGGACCAACCAAAGGGGAAGACGGGAACTGAAGAATGAGGTCAGTCTGGAGATTGAAGACCTAACAGCCGAGTCGAACACGATTGGAATTATAAAATCTTCCTGACTTCGGTGACTGGGATATGTGGAGGGGATTGAGGAGATCGTGTGGCCAAGAGAGCGTAAGTAAGTAAGGCGTCCGACCGATTTCAGCCATGGCGGCCGATCTCAATTGAGATCAGCCAAGTGCGCAGGACATATTATAGTGCACAAGTATGCGCGCAAACACAAGCTATCTATTCCCTTACTCTCATAGTTCGGTGAGACGGCAATCCGACATGACCGATGAGAGATCGGGCGCAGGACCACCGGCTTAACGTGCTTTCCGAGGCACGGGCGTTCAACCGCCAGCTTCCTAACTCCGGGCTGAGTAATTTCATTACAGAAAAACTCACACAAATTTTGCCCGACCCCGTACTCGAACCGGGGACCTCTCGGTCCTAACGCAGCGCTTGCTACCAATAGATCAAGAGAACGTACTAATATGTACGTGTACGTCGTTTAGTAGGGTATTGCTGGAAGAACGAAGTCGCCATGGACCTGAAAACGCTGAACGTGTTGGGGTGGGCGGAACTAGCACGAGACCGGAGGAATTGGCGTACTTTCATTTCAGAGACCAAGTAAGTAAGTAACATGGTATCTGGGTCAGAAGTTACTGAAAACAAAACGTGTTTATGGTTTTGATTTTTGAAACAGCAAAGGTGTGCATAGATTTCACATTTCCATGTTTATCGAACTAAAGCTTAACCTAAAGGACCATTACAAGACACGATTTTCCTTGTAATATGCACCCACCTGCAATCTTCGAACTTGAAATGGCCACCATTTCAGAAGGGTAGGACTAAAATATATGGATTCGAATCCCCAAGCCGCGTTGGAGCTGTTGAATTTATTCTAATTTTCTAAATGACATATTCAAAATGCTGAAGCCTTGCACCTTAATGTCACTGTGACAAAACACACTGTTGATACATAATATGAGCTCATAAGCATGTTTCGAAGAAAAGTGCAGGAACAATCGTACGTAAGATTTTTTATAGCCTCAGATATAAAAAAAACATTTGAGTTCCATTTAGTATAAGAATAATATATGTATTAGTTTTTAGGCAACTTACTGCTTCTTTACGTAAATAGATATGTAGGTACGTATGTATGTACGCCCTACAATTCATCTGAACTTTGTTTTACCAAATATTTACCTGCCTACACTATCGAGAAACAGTATGATTAATTTCAACTATGTAATCCATAGAGACTGCTCTTAGTAATAGACTACTAAAAATTATCACATCTGACGCATTATTTTCAAACAATAATGAAACTGATGTACCTACCTATGTGTAACATTGAAATCACTGAAATAGTCATTGTAATAATACTTTGAACTTTTTATATCATCTTTTATTTGAAGGGTGACGAATTTCTATTTTATTTTTTGTGAACTGTGCATAAATATGGTACTGTTATAATCATTTCTTTCATATGTATAAGTAAGTAAATTACTCTGAATATGATGAGATATTACAGTAACAAATTATTATTATTTAATGACTTCACAGAACAGGTGTTCTTGCCGCCAGAATTTGGCAAATTCATAATTATCTTGTGACAACGAATAAGTACGGGGTCAATCAAAATACATTGTTAATTTCATACAATAATAAAAAAAAACATTTTTCTGAATACATGACGATTTTACTTGGGACACCTATTTCTGTTTTGAAAGGCTCTTGTCTTGTGTTATTAAAAAAAAAATTTTTTACTAATTTTTACTTACTTAGTTTTTGACTGATATTCATGTGAATTTAACTACTCGTCAAAGTTATTATTCTGTTAAAATTTAAGAATAAATATCTGAAAAATGACTTATTGGCTTTGCACGATAACAATATTTCAAATTCATACGACCGGTTAGGTAGATACCATTGAATTCAGAATTTGTAGTTATTATCTAATAGTTAGTTACAATTTAAAAATAAAACTTTCAATGAAAACAGAAATAACATACCATGAATTTTATTAGTAAACTTAATATTTCCGGGATCTTCACGATATGTGATAAATATGATAAATGAATTCGATATATTGGCCCTTTTGCAAGCGCCATAATTAGACCCGGGTTGACAAGTGATCTGGTTATATTAAAACCACATGGTAAATATACCGGATATATTCAGTTTTATAATGTGTGTAACCATGACAGATTGAAGTTATGGATTTCATGTTATAAACCCAAAAATTCACCGTATTATTATTGAATGCAGCCCTGGTTCGTGTTCGCCCGTCTCCCGAACTACCCCATCGAACATTCGCCACCCACCGCCAGCGGGCCTGCGCTTTCCCAATACTTCCTCAACAATCGAGTAAACAGCAGTAACCATTCTAGTGTTTTAATAACAGAACGAGAACACTGTTTTTATTTTCCCTAACTACTTACTACTAACTACGATTATGGCTTGGAGTAGCCTTGTCATCATCACCACCAAACTTGTGGGGGTGCGGTTGCTTTCACACCTAAAGATCTACATCACCTAAAGATCATTTGCATCTACTTTTATCATATTATTGTGTACAACTGTTTTTGATATAATGTTTGTATCAAAACTAGCACAAATACTTCGTTATTTTACATTTACGTTACGTTACAAGGCAAGATAACTCCTCTTAGGCCTCCAACCCGCAGAACATACATACGACTCAAATTCTCCCACTGCTAGGTTGAATAGATTAGTGAAGGAATACAGTGCCCATATAGATATTTACGGGAACTCACCCAACAAGCTCCACTTTAAGTATACTAGAAAAACTGTCAAATTGAATGTTTTCCTTTTTAAGTATAATGTTATATATAAATTATAGCATAGTTAATTATTATTGGCTACATGATGTATTCCCCTGTAAGTGTTTGTTACACCTAGATTAAACCTATATTAAATTAATTTATTGTACTAGTAATAGATAAAAATGAAAGCAGTCGGGTTCGGTTAACATTTTGCTTTACAATATTCCTATGTTTATTGCTTACTAACTTTCCACCCGCGTGAAGTCGTTTATTATTTGCCTACTTATTGGTAACTCAGTCAAAAAGTAGCCTACGTCTTTTCTCAATCTCCAATTTATCTGGGTACCAATTTCATTTAAATCTGTTTAGCGGTTTTGGCGTAAAAACACAACAGACAGAGTTTCTTTCGCATTTATAATATTTATAAGTATTCCTATTCATCATCATTCTTTTTACAGACATCCATATAGGAAATTCTCCGTTTGACCCGTATGTATGTATGTAGAACCAATGTTCTAGTGTTAAACCACAGAGATAGACAGGAAAAAATATTTATTATAAAATATTGGGACGTTCGGGTATCTACTTTTCTGCCACGAACACGTGAAATTCCTGAACGGACACGTGAAATTCCTGACCGGACACGTGAAATTCTTGACCTGACACGTGAAATTCTAGAGCTGACACGTGAAATTAAATATTAATAAATATTAAATATAAATATTCCGAACGGATTTTGTCATCATCATCATCATCATCAGCCCATATACGTCCCCACTGCTGGGGCACGAGCCTACCCTAAACTAATCAATCAATCAATCAATTTTCTAGGTAGTTGTTCGACTCTTGGAAAATAATAAACGGCAGTTGAAATGTACTGACGGTACCTAACTCTATTTTAAAATAACTATTTTGCTACAAACAAAATCATCCACAAATGGGCTAATCGTTGCCCAGTATACAATTTGACGGCACACTATTATCCGTTACAGAATACACTTTTCTCTGATTGGATCTCGACAGCATTAATTATAAGCATTTAGCAAGTGTTTGTTCATAGAGTTAGATATGTTACAAACACTTAGATATGTTGTTTTATTATATTAAGATCAACTGCCGTTTATTATTTTCCGAGAGTTGTCCAACTACCTAGAAAGTTGATCAAATTACGAGTCTTGTTATTTTCCGGTTACACTTATAAATACGAACTGATTTTACGTACATTGAATGGCTTTTAGTGTATAAACAGACAAAAGGTTACTTTTGTTTCCGGTACTAATACATTAGAAGAAAAAGAATCACCACAAAGTTTCCTTTTAAGCTTTCGGTTATAGAAAATGGCAAAGTTCATCGCTAATTTAAAGGAAAATGTAAGGTAAAATTCAGAATGTAAATATATTTTGGAGGAACGGCTACGCTACAAATGGAGCAAATTTCCTGTCTATATTTCACCTACATACATTTATATTTTCTTTGCAATTGAAATAAAATCTCGTTACTCAGACAAATCAGTTGCTCACTGTTCCGCTGATTTACAAGACACGTGGAAATATTAATTTCCACGTGTCATATATTAATATGAAAACTATAAAATCTAATTTCATACGATTAGGTAGATTAAATCAAAAACCTTATATTTAATTTGTAACATATCATTCAACGCATGGCTACATACATAACAAGAGTGGAACGAACACCATCACACAAGTAAAAAGTGTTGATATCATATACCACACGACCGCTTGCCATCAGGTGGAAGAAGTAAATAACCTAATCACAATTAGGTTATTACGCTGTTAATACTAGTAAATACAGTGCACTGCTTCCATAAATATCAAAGCCTTAACCATAAGTATTTGCTATTTCTTCTTTACATGCTAACATATTTTTATAGTTTGTACGTTTTAAATCGAGCAGGTTCTCAATTTGTATTTATGTACTTTTATGTCCGCCGATATCTATGTCAATTATTGATGGTTTTTTTTTTGTTCATTTTGACAGAGAAAAAATATTATGAAAAACAGAAAAAATATTTAATACAACAAGCTTAAACACTAAAAAAAATATTTATAAATTACATTGCTATGTTACATTTAAAGCAAATAAAGTTTGAATTGATATTGATTTGATTTGAATTTACATGGTAGAGATCACTTTCATAAGTGAAATCCTGACCTTGTGAAAATGGGACCACTATGAAGTGGTCCCAAGCCGTAAAAGTACAAACTTCTAAATCAGAGCAATCCTAAATTTGTGTAATTTTTACTGTAAAGAATTACTCAACCCGGAGTTAGGAAACTCGCGGAAATCGCCTCGGAAAACAGTTTAAGCCGTTGGTCCTGCGCTTGGTCTTTCATCGGTCATGTCAGATTGCCATCTCACCAAACTATGGGAGTAGCGGAGAATGCACTTGTGTTTGCGCATACATTTGTGCACTATAATGTCTTGCGCGTTTGGCTGATATCCATTTAGAGCGGCCGCCATAGCCAAAACTTATCGGACACCTTATTTATTAAGACTCTGTTCAAGATATTACCGTCAAATGGAAGCCAGTTTTATATAAACAAATAATTAATATAATTGTATCCCGTGCAAGTCTCCTCTTCTCCATCAGGTGGAGTGAGGTCATTAGCCTATTAAAAAAAAACGTCCGACTCGCATTTAGCTTGTTTTTGCCTACGGACTTAAAAGTTTGAATGTTTAAAGGTTTCACTGCGAGGTAGGGATCGCAATCTTTAACGGGCATAAAAATACTTTTTTCTTTTTAGTTACTTGAAGTCACTTGTATTAAGAAATTGTTAAAAACTGAAGCTATGTTTTAAACACTTTACAGGGATAGTAATGACGCAAATATGATAAGAGTAGCCAATTCTGTACATTGTAAATGGTTGTTATGACAAAAATACTATTTTGACAATAATTGTGAACTTTAACCTAAATTATAATAAATCTATAATTGAAATGATAATATGCTATCTATGTAAAGCTAAGCGTTCCACGATAGGCATCGGATTATCATTAAAACGGACGAACGCAACTTCGTAGTATTCTTTTTAAAGAGCTAGAGGTCGCCATTTCAAACTCCGCCTCGTACCACTGTCAAGTGTGAAAATCATAAGTATGTACGATTAAATTAAATATTAAATAAATTAAATATTGCACAACATCACATACATTGATCTGATCCCGTGGTAAGTAGCTTAAGCACTTGTGTTACGGATATCAGAATCAACAGTAGATACACAAATAAACTTAAATATATTTAATAATACACCCAGACACGGAACACCGATGTTCGTCGCACAAATATTTGTCCCGAGTGGGAATCGAACCCACGACTCTTGGAACCGTAGGTTATGAACCTGAGTTACTAGCAACTGTTCCACCGAGCCAGTCAATTATTCGATGCTTTAACGGTAAAGGAAAAACATTATGGAAACCTATGAAGAAATTCTGAAGTTGTGTAGATGACCTAGTTTGGGGTATGCCCGTGCCCGAGCCCCAGCAATGGGTTGATGATAACGATGACAATAGTAATAGTAGGTACATTATTTTATTTGTTTTTTCGTTTAATATTTCGCACATTACATATCAGAAAATTTCTTAAATGCGGCAAACGGCAAAGCTGACTGGCCCGGTGCACCAAATCATTAAAAAATAACCTCTGACCTTATAGATGTTGATTCACCTGTGCGTGGGTCTAACAGCTTAATTAACTGCTTGAAAGGTCCAGAAGGGACATAAATGATTCAATATAATTCGTACTTGATACCCTTCCGGACCAAAAGGATGAAATAGACATGTGAGCGGATAATAGAAGTTTGCTTTTATCTTTTGAACTCCGAAATCGTTACATTTCAGTAACTGCACATGATACTACTATTTTTTTTAGTATTCATGGATATTTAATTATTATCAGCACTCATCCAGTACCAGTAAAGGACTCAGTTAAGTTGATCGGTGTCTACACATGAGTAATTCGTCATTATGGTTATACTACATGTAGTATGATGGGCACATAATAATTGACAGGTTAGCCGAAGTCTGAGCGAGCAGTGCCACAGTTTTGCAAGATGAATAATCTGTGGGCACGATCGATAGGACGGCGCGGGGTTGGGGTGCAGGCCGGGGTGGCGGCCGGGGGCGGCCGGGGGGGCTTCATTCAACGTGTGGGCGGCGCGCGTGGGCGACCCGCTTATATAGCCCGCGCGCGCCCGCCCCACGCATTCGACTCCCGACCGCGTCGCGATCTAGTGTTACCAATGTGCAACATGTACTTCACAAGTTTAAGGTATGTTAATTGTATCTTTATACTAATACGAATAATAGATTAACGATCAATTCGTTTTTGGACACATTCAATAATGCTTTTTAGTAATTATTTAAAAGCAATTCCTTATTTTAAATCGTAAGTTAAAACAATGTATTTATAAAAATTTTATGGTTATAATTATAAAATTGTTTTACAAAGAATTATCTTAATTTATAGTATAAACAGTGTTAATTTTAAATGTTTTATGAAATAGAAGTTTAAATAATGTTAATTTGTTGTTGTAGGATTATGTCAGTCTTGCTCGGCTACTTAGTAGCGCAAGCGAAGGCTTATCCCATGCAAGGGTGGCCAGTATACCCACAAACGGCCCGAGAATACCCAGACGATGAATATTATTACGCTCCGAAAATCCAGTATTATTACGACGCTCCAGCTATGAGCATGCCTGAAGTTTACGGACAACCTCCATACCCCTACTTTTACGATCCCTACGGCCATTTCGCTTCCAACGAAGCTCCTAAACGACAAGAGGAAAGACTAGCCGCATTGCCCATCGGACAAGAAACATGGTTCGAAAGCGACACCACACCCCGCTGGCGGTCCAACGACGTCGATGACGTCAGTGCGGCTTTCTTAGATAATTTGATCCTTACTCAAATGGCTCAGGACGCACAGAGACGGCGCGAAAATGCCCGCGCAGCTTTTCCGCCTGTTGATTACGACGACGAAGAAAACACCGAAGATGAGGATGTGCGCGAACTGAAGGCTCTGGCCGGCAAACCTCTCTACCACGTGCCGAAGACTGGGCCCAGGTTCGAAGACGAGGACTACCCTGCTGACGACGGCTTCATCAACTGGAACGGCAACAAGCGAAGCGTCTCCACACCTGCACCCCCATCCAGCACAACACTACCTAAACTCGGTCAAGAGGAGGAAGTCCTACCGAGGCCTAAGCAGGACTCACACCAGCATCACAAAGGCGGAAACAAAAAAGATTCAACATTTTATGACACCATCGCAAAGTTATTGGAAAACAAATCACAGATCTCTAAAACTCAGGTATGTAACTGCTAATTCAGTTGTTTATTACGAACTATATGCACTATAAGTTATATTTTGAACTGTTTTCCAACTTAGAGTCCGTGGAAACCCCCATGTCTAAAAATAGCTTGACCGGGCCGGGGGTGGTGGGTGACACCGCGCTCAGAGGCCGGGTCAATCGAAGTGGGGGGGAGGAACGAATATAAGCACTAAATTCTACCACCTAAACCCGTTCTGTGTTTCAATGCTTACTTAGCATAGACTATGGATAGATAAGGTCATGACGCGGATGTTTTGAATGCAGGAGCTGAAGGCGAGGAGGATCGATAAGCGCTTCGTGGCCGGGGACCGCGACCTCGTCGTGGAGCTGCGGGGGCTCAAGCACCGCATCGCCACCTAAACCGAAGCACCGATCACCGCCAACTACCTATGAGACTGAGTATTCATTAGACTAAAAAATATCTATAACGGCGACCACTTACGAGTCGCAAACTACAAATAAAACAAAAAAAAATAACATTTCAACTAAATATTTTGGTTCAATTCATCGCTCACTTCGGCCGCCAGTTTTGACATTTTAATATCTTGGATCCTTCTTTTTGATTATTTACTTAAAAATAATAACTTCGACATAGAATTATGTAGGTAAGCTTTGGATCCGAGAAGTGATGACGATAAACAGAGACGTATATGATCGTACAAATTGTGACTATAATCTCCGTAACGAATGAATTGTTGATTGTATATGCATGATAGTTTATTAAGAAAAAGGTTGCTCCCTTCAAATGGCAGCTATTATATCGCACAAGGGATAATGTGCATTTGTAAATATTTGTAGGTATTGATTATCTAAGACGTAATTATTGTTTAGATAGAAATTAATCAACCGAATGGTTAAATAGCATCGAACCACTTCACATCTATCAACATGCCGGGTGGGCACATTGTTAGAATTACATTTCCTGATAAGAGTCAGTGCTCTGTGTGAGAACCTGCCACCTGTGGGGCTACCATGAGTTTAAAACTTACGCGCTCGATATCGACTACGTAAATATGTCTATGAAAAACATGTACAGCGCCGGCTGGTGGTTACGCGAAGAACTACAATCGGCCATATGAAAAAAACAACTCGATAGGTTTTTAACGTACGTAAGTTTACGATAGCCAACTCATGGTAGGCCCTCTGGCCCTTATTCTGCCCGTTTCAATACGGCAGGCGGATCATCGAGCACCATACTACTCACATTAGAAATATTTAATTATTTCTGTAGACAATTTCCATTATTATTAATTTCATATGTCGAACATTCTAATTCTGTGATATTCTTAAAATCTTCATGAAATTAAAAATGAAATTTAAATTAAGCAATTCATAAATATATAAAGGTATATACTCTTGGTGATACTATTATCTACTCGATAATGTAATTTCGATTCAAATTCCTATTTTTTTTTTATTTTCTTCATTTTGCAAATGAGTTCTAGATTCATTTATACTTGGCCTAATTAGACGGGTGCTAATGATTTATTTTTAATTTATAAGTTCACGCTGACAATACATTGGGATCTTTTTGCAAAGCAAAAAATCAATACATGGTATGTACTTACCTATTATCTGTAAGGATTAAAGGATTCTCTGGGTAAGCAGAGGATTAGGTGATATCTTAGCTTTACAGCTTCACGACTAAACGTTGAATGTGCAAGGTCTAAGACCTCACATGAATCGGAAAGATAAATAATTGCGTCCTTTTATCTCTTTCATCAGAAAACAATCAGCTTTAGCTTTTTTATCTAGTACCTAAGACTTTTCTCGAATTTGCTACCTTAAAAACATTTTTGAGATTATTAAATTCACCATTAAATGTTTAGGTAACATTATCTTTCAAAGTACATATCTGTTTATAATAACGTCAAATTACTTAATCTTCTGTGTTTATAAAAAATCTACCCAAAAGTAAATAAATTAGTTGATACATTAAAATATTAATTAGTACGGCCTGTAAAGTATTACTAGTTGATGTTAATATATTTTATGGTCGATATTGCATAACATACTATAATAATAATAATGTGTAAATTATTTAAAACTAGACAGTGGTGTTATTTTGTTTACATAGAACAATGCAGTAAAATCTTTAACTTCAGACCGTTTAGTCATAATTACGTAAGAGAATGTTAACATCTGTCTGATGTATAAAAATCACTTACCTATATGTCGATTGTAAAATGTAACATTAGAGTATTGCTCAGAGATACAGGATACATGAACGAACATGCTATCTGTAAATATTTTATAGAGAAAACATTACTGTATTTTAATATAAAGAACTTTTATTTTGAATTACATAGGTACTAATTATTCGTAAAAATTCAAATTGTACCTATTTGATACACATGTATCTTAGAGAGTGCTATAAAATGTTGTATCTACCTACGTACCTAATACGAGTAATGGAAAAAGAACAAAAATAAAAGATATTAAATGAAAGCATATTCTTTGTCTTTGAATATTTCTCCCTGACAACCCTTTAATTGTAATTTAACCATAGGTTTTATTGCATAAATAAATAGGAACGATGCTGATGTTATATGATTCTAAATCAGGCGATTACAAAAGGTTCATTAGTGTTGCGTTGCAAACTAGCTATTTAAAAAAAAACAACAAAATAGCACCTAAAGCCCAAACCCACGAAGAAAAAACTAAACATGTGAAATTAGCCAACGCGAACGTGCGCTTAGGCACCTATTATTTCGAAAAATAGCTGCGAGCACTATGTTGTCATTTCTGTAGCGGAACCATGAGTTAGCTATCGAAAACTTACTATTTGTTTTTTTTTTTCATACAACCGATTTTAGTTCTTAGCGTAACCGCTAGGAGCGCTGCACAAGTTTTTCTTAGACATATTTACATAGGCGATATCGAGTCTGTCCTTTTAAACTCATGGTAGCGCTACTGATCGGACAGGTGAATAAACAAGTGAAATATATTTTTTGAGGTACAAGTGAGGAATGACAACTCCAGCGCTGAAAATGTATGGCGTTCATGGATAAAGTATACCTACAAAAATAATTACACAGTTACCGTTCAAAAATAAAGGACCTATATTGCATTTTAGACATTCAATGTACTGGTCTATCTGTAGGTATAGGTGTATTGAATATGTATAGAATCAGGTATCCTGCCTTTTCGCCGAAAATTGTTTGGCCGATTATCACTTGCCAACCAACGGTTCGCCTACTTTTCACTTTGACAACTAACGATTGTCAAATTTTTGTTTGACAACGTTTCATATAGTAGAATTATTGTTAAGCAGATTATTATAATGACAGAACACGTTCCGCGTAATTATCATTTTCCAAATCCTTCACTAGGCTAGACAAATTTTAGACGAATAACGTTTCGTCTGTGTTACAGTTTTCTTTTGGTACATAATACACAAATTTTTACATGAATTTTTTATTAGTAATTCCAAAAACATCAAAACACTACAAATTCGCAGCAATGCACATTAATAATAAAATAGAAATTCTGAAATAAATATGACAACAGATATCTACGTACATATTTGCAAAAAAAAAGTCGGCGTTTTGAAAAGTGTACGTTTGGTCTGCCTTTTATAAAAAAGGCAGACCAGCCTGTTCATACCTGCTGCGTGCTGCGTTCATATTTCCAACATGAGCGGACCTGCGCTGTAGAATGTGGCGCATGCGCTAAGCGGGTAGGTTGGATGAGGCGTAACCGCCGCGAAATCGCAGCGAGATCGCGGTGAGATCGCGGCGTGATCGCGACGAGCTCGCGGCGATTATTTAATCGCGGCGATATCGCAGCGAGCGCACGCGCGCATTCTACAGCACACATAAAAACCTTTCTCTTGAATTCATCAATCTATTAAAGAAACCGCATCAAAATTCGTTGCATAGTTTTTAAGATTTAAGCATACATAGGGATATATCAACTTATTTTTATCACTACATATATAGTATAAAGCAAAGTCGCTTCCCGCGTCTGTCCTTCCCCTATGTATGCTAGATCTTTTAAACTATTCAACGGATTTTATGCAGTTTTTTGTGATAGAAAGACTGATTCTTAAGAAATATTTTATATGTATAATATATGCATAATATAGTAGAAAAACACTGATAAATTTAGGTGTTTGTAATGTGATGTCGTAAAAAAAGCACGTTTTTTTGCGCTTATGTTGCAAACGCTAGCTGAACCCCTCCAGATAGACCAAAATAATGTGCCTACTACAGTATTGTCCACCTTGAATGTCTGTCTATCTCCCGGCGATAACCGACCATAGCCATTTTTTATCCATTACTAAAAAATGATTATTTACCAATGTGATTTTAAACAATACAGCATTACTTAATCCTTATCCAATTAAGAACCTTAAATA
The DNA here is from genome assembly GCA_039566165.1 of Maruca vitrata. NCBI lineage: Eukaryota > Metazoa > Arthropoda > Insecta > Lepidoptera > Crambidae > Maruca > Maruca vitrata. Next base: position 9,784,309 of record CM076914.1, on the reverse strand, counting down.
AATTGTGCATTTAATATAGATTAATATGCTTTTTAAAGAATGTAACTTAAGTAAATATTTCCGAAAATATTACAAATTGAAAATGCAGGGACGTAGTAGGTACGTTATTAAAACACAGTTATTTTCTTTGTCCCTATATCCCTATGTATGCTTAAATCTTAAAAAATATACAACGCATTTTATGCGGTTCTTTAAAAGAATAGAGGGTTCAAAAGGAAGGTTTTCATTTAAAATTCACCCGAAGCGAAGCAAGTGTGGGTTACTAGTCCTTACTAATATTATAAAAGTAACTGTCTGTTACGCTTTCACGCATAGAGTAGTCTAGAGCCTGAAAAAGGACTCAGGCTACTTTTTAACCGACTACGCTATAAAGAAGTAATGTTTTACCCGTTAAACATATCTACGCGGACGAAGTCGCGGGCGGAAAGCTAGTATTACATAATATGTAGTTATAGTAGGTAATTATAGAAGCCTGTCGAGCAACCAGCTTTAATCGGGTTTGCTTTAGAATTTGTAAAAAGGCAAATGCACTTAACTTTCATTTAGATAAGTATAGGATAGTTTGTTGATCAAAGAGTAAGAGACGTAATCTAACGATTTTATACCGATAGCCACCTACCTTAAATTCTACGTCTCTTTTTACTCAACCTTTGACCTTTCACGAGATTCACCTGTAGATTTAATAGTATCTAACGACGCCCACACTGCGCTCTTCTCTCGTCTTGTTACTTGTTAGCAACGAGCAACCTCACATTATTATTTTATTACATATCTACCAATTTTCTTTACTTTCTTTCACTAGCAATTTTCCTGAGACTCCGTCCGCGTGTAGGGGTCTTTTGCACAGAATTGAACATGAGTATTTTTTTTAGGTAGGTACCTATATATTAGGTAGTGCAGTTGGCTAAAAAACATCCATTATCTTAAAATAAAAGACCTGAAAATTATATTAAACTAATAACGTGCAAATTTTTTTTAACTCGTTTGATTTTCGAGCTTGTTTGGATGTTTGACGAGGTCTTGGGCGCATTTCCCACTCTTCAGAGTACCCCCTACCAATACAGGATAGCCTCAGCATCCTTGACGTCGATGTTCGCAACAAAGCTTAATATCGATTTTTGATAACTCATCTACCCAATATTACAATAGGCCTATTTAGCTGGCTGCTGGATGAAGAAGGTATACTATTAAAATAATGATTTGATATTTGAAAAACTCTCCGAGATATTACAGTTTCAATAGCACATCATTTGGGCGAGCTCAAAACATTTCATACAAATGTCGCAGCACACTATGACGTCACAACGTGTAATACTGTATGCATATCGTAAGAACTTTAACATAGTGAAAGTTACTACTAATTTTGTATTTTATACGATGACATAGCATTTTTGAATTCGCACGTTGAAATGGACTTTCCCACCCAACTTCAAATGTCTATTATTGTCTCAAATCCTAAGAAATTTTAATTTCGATTTGACTAATGTTATTAATTTACCTATATCTTAATATTAATTGTGAAATCGCATGCAAAATTTGACTTAGGAAACTACCCTATTCTGTCAGTCGATGGAAAAATGTGTGAAGTAGTTCGACAATCGATCTTTACCAAATTGTTGCGCAAACGCTGATCAACTTCTTTTGCTGAATTACCCATAAAATATATTTGCAAAAATTTCGTGTGTAGAGATTTAATATCTACTTATCCGTTTGATACAGGTATGAACCGTATTTTTTGTAGTTCGATCAGCTCGTCTTTTCTTCTGAACCAAAAACATGATGATTAAAAAAGTTTGGTCAAAGAACCTTCTTTATTATTTAGTCACTAAAAGATATCGAATTTTGTCAGTAAACGAACATGACAATTAGATGTCACTATATTGCTAAATGAAAATCTCTGAAATAGACAATAATTGAATAATATAAATGCATGTTGTCGATTCAAGACCCTTATAATAATCTGAGGTATTATTTTCGGAAATAAAAACTCAAACAAATAACTTACACACACAACAACAACACTTACCTAAAGTTTCGAGACATTTAAAAAAAATATATTTCTGGACGCACACATGAATAGTTGTTACAGTATTTGACAGGATTGGACAATTATTTATACTCTATTTCAAATATGAAGTCTTTTTTGACAGATGTGAATTTAACACTACCAGGGAAGTACCCCTTAGAAATCGATACTCAGCGGCAACGATTCTCGATTTGTAACTAATTTTATCGAATTAACTTTCAAAAACTAAGGTTAATAGAAATTGTCGAAAGAAAAATTTAAGACATGCAATCTTGTTTTTTGTCGAAAAAAGAAATACACGATTGCATGTTTAGTATAATAATTATATAGATATAGAATGACGTGAATAATGATAGGTTAGTCCTAGTCGAGTTTTTAAAAATGTACACTGTATTTAAAGGACCATAACAGTTATACTCCCGTGTAAAAAACTCGTCAATGAAGCAGCCCTATTGAGGAATATTTGAGGCATGTCACTATGTTTAAAAGTAAAACATAGTACAGGTCGGTTCACGAAAGATGACCAATGCGCAGAAAGCGATTTTTAGGTCCCTGTTGAGGTGTGGGGTGAGGGGCGGGCGGAATGCGTCAAGACTGGAGCGACGCTATTGGTGCGTGCGCGTCGCGTGATGGACTGCAGCAGGCCGCTCAATCGCTATTCGTCAATTGCGGCATCGACACGCTGTCAGCGCAGTCAAGTGCAATTAAAAAGAAAAGTGTTTTGCTTTAAGATATTTGTTTCATATTTTTTGTGACTTGTTAAATTTTTGTTGTTTTGTTAAGTTATCGTTGTTTTTGTCAAAGTTAATAAGTTAAATAAGTGTACCTACAATAATTACGAGTATATTAAGTATATTATAAGTTTAGGCAATTAAATATACCATTTCAATTACAATAAAATATTTTTTTGTATTAAGTATTTTCTTCATGAATACACATATGCGCATCGGCCGCCATTTGTGGTCAACTTCCATGAACCGACCTGTACAGTTCGGTTCACGAAAGATGACCAATGCGCAGAATGCGATTTTTAGGTCCCAGTTGAGGTGCGGGGTGAGGGGCGGGCGGAATGCGTCAAGACTGGAGCGACGCTATTGGTGCGTGCGCGCCGCGTGACGGACTGCAGCAGGCCGCTCAATCGCTATTCGTCAATTGCGGCATCGATACGCTGTCAGCGCAGTCAAGTGCAATTGAAAAGAAAAGTGTTTTGCTTTAAGATATTTGTTTCATATTTTTTGTGACATGTTAAGTTTTCGTTGTTTTGTTAAGTTATCGTTGTTTTTGTTAAAGTTAATAAGTTAAATAAGTGTACCTACAATAATTACGAGTATATTAAGTATATTATAAGTTTAGACAATTAATTATACTATTTCAATTACAATAAAATATTTTTTTGTATTAAGTATTTTCTTCATGAATGCACACATGCGCATCGGCCGCCATTTGTGGTCAACTTCCATGAACCGACCTGTACGTAACTGCATTCGCGCAAAAAAATATTATTATATTTTGAAGTTCAGATTTAGAAACAATTGTTTGATCAAAAACAATAAGTTAATTTTGCTTGTGAATTAATTGTAGAGTGTTTTTGTACAATTGTAAATTTTTCAAATGACGATTTACGACCAAACACAAAAAAAGATATTACATTGCATTTAAATGAAACGTGCAGAGTTACGTTCTTCGAAATGTCAAAAAAGACTTCATAAATTTTATGGAATAATGTTTAACATAATGACTGACGTTTCATGTCAAGTCCCACGGGAACTCTGTAAAACGGGATAAAAAGTATCCTATGTCCTTCTCCTGGCTCTAAGCTACCTCCCTACCAATTTTCAGCCAAATCTGTTCTGCCGATCTCGAGTTATAAGTGGTGTAACTAACACGACTTCCTTTTATATATATAGATAAAATTAATAAATAATGATTAATTATTGATAAAAACCGAAACCTAAACTTCGTGACATACCTAATTTGATTCTTTGAAGTGGGAAACATGATTTAAAATCATCCTAATATACCAAGGGCAAGGGCGGCTTACTTTATTTCTCACTTTTCCTTGATAATCCTTAAAAATAGCACAATATGACACGAACCAAATCTAACAAAATAATTAGGTATATGTATCTATTAATTAAACCAATTACAAAATAATAATTCGTACCCTGAACAAGCCAGGGATGGACTATCACTTCCAGAGGGGCTGGGCTAAAACGAACGAATACTGGCCTAATAAATCAATAATGCACGCTTATTCCATACGTAGACATATTTTTACCAAATTTAAATCTTTTTTTGACTGGGGTGTGGATCCTGACACTCAGGCGGGTCGTCCATATTGGCTTTGGGCATCGGCACCTGTCATAAACAAGTTTCCATTGGCAATATGGGTGCGTAAGTTCTATAAGCTAATAAGATAGGCAGGGCTCCGATCGTTTCAGCCAGGGCCCCAAGAAGTGACGGTCCGCCCCTGCTGACACCTAGGGTCTCTCCTAGTAGGGGCCCTGGGATGCAGCCCAAAAAACCCTTCTAACAATCCGCTCCTGTTGAAAGCGATATCGGCGTAGGTAGTTATTACGGGCCTTGAATAGATATTTCTTGGTTTATTAGATTCTCGTGCCCAATATTGAGCTAGGTACTTCCGAAATTCTCATCATTATAATAATTTCTATGATGTGATATGTGTGGTTGGGTATCTAGTGTTGCCAACCGTACTCTAAAATAGAGTATTGTCCTCTATATCATGTAGGCGTACTCTATAATCTATAACACTAATAAAGTACGCAAAAATACTCTTTTTACAAAATATTTACTAAAACTAGTGCACATCTGTAATAATATGCAAAAATCCTAAAGCAGAACAAAAAAGTCCACTATTTACTGTTTTAAAGTAAAAAATAAATGATACTCTTTTTTGTAAGTCCGTACTCTTTATTTACCTCGTTTAAAATGAGATATACTTTATTTCTGTTAATTAAAGTTGGCAACCCTAGTATATACATATATATGTAAGATATTATGTAATATAATTTGTCATAAATGACCTAGATACCAATGCCGCCCAACATAGCCCTTCGCTTAAAATAAAATAAGTCGTAATGACATTTGATTTCACAGATTTATAAAACTAATGAGAGTGAGAGTGAACAAGATGGAAACTCACCTTCTTACGTTGTCTCTTTTAGACACATGAATTCAAGAATTATACCGGAGCCGTTCTTAGAAGACTGATTTGACACTTTTTATTTTATATTTTGCATTTATCCTTATAATAATAATAATAATAATTTATTTATTTACAAGAAACACTTGTTAAGAGGAACATATTTAGCGAATCATAAAGAACAACTTTTAAAAATAAGACGTTATTTCAAAATGTCAAATGCACCTAATTATCTAATTATTTGTCTTTTATTACCTAAAATAATTGAATTATAAAAAGAAAACGTAAAATTTCCACTCTGTATTACGCTTTTACAAGCTTACGCCGTTTGACACGTTTTCATAGTGACGTAGTGGGTAATACTCACCAGGTATTTTTTTAAAATAGGATGAAGGATTTAATAAGTATTGTATTTTAAAAATAAATATATTTATAAATAAGGAACTTAAATTCAATCTTTTGGGTGTGAATTAATGTTTTTAATAAAAATTTGTTATAATTAGACCTTGCTTGGTTATAAAGTGGAAATAAATGTTACTTATATACTTCGGCAATTTTACCGTTGTCCCTTACTAGTGCAGTCAGTCTGACATGTAGTAAATCGGCCAACTTAGAGCGGCTCTGGTATAATTTGATAAAGTCCATTCTCGATAAAAAAAAAATTGTAGTTCTTTTGCTGATTATCACATTATAGACACCATAATAATTATAAATGAAACCAATCACAAGAACGAAATAACAAATTAACTTTATTCTCATTGGCCAAATTTGTTAGAAATGACATACGATGCAGTGACATTTGTCATTCACTCCGTTAGACGGAAAGAAGGAAAGTTTGTTTTAGTTTGCTGTGTGTTTGTTTGATATAATTTTTATACTTTAAATTTACAAACTATACATCTATATTCCGGTAAAGAGAAACTAGGGAGTCAAACGTCTAAATTAAAATGGAAAAAGAGCATTATATGTGAATAAAGTTTCAAAAATTCTTATTTCCTAGCTCCCGTTACTCAGTTGCGTTACTCCACGTCAGTAAAACAAAGTGTAAAGTTATTTATTTCAATATGAGGCGAGCTAAAGGGTACCAGGACTTGGACGATAGTGCGGCCAGCCCGCGGCTGCCGGCTCCGCCGATGCCTCCACCACAAGAGATTGAAATGGCTTCAGTAACAGTAGTTCCTGACGGTAACGGTGTTTTTTACTTACTGAAATTCCATGAAATATACTGAGTTTTCTTCAGCTATATGCTGCTGGTTACTTGACATGTAATAATTGATATGCTTTTGTTTTCTCAGATACCTTCACGGTGACACAGGCTGTTAATGCTCTGGGGTTTGGCTGGTTCCAAGTTAAACTGTCTCTGTGCACTGGTCTGTGCTGGATGGCTGACTCCATGGAAATGACAATACTGAGCATACTCTCACCTGCCCTCCATTGTGAATGGAACATCAGCAAGTTAGCATTTATTGTATAAACATTGCACATTTTAAACTTATAGCTGGAGAGCTATAGAACTACTTTTACTACTGTGTCCTAACTGTTCTGTACAAGGATAGAAACTCAAGAAATCACAATGTAACTGACATCATAGCAAATGACCAAATTGTTATAATATGTGGTGTTTAAACATTATTTGATCACAACTTATCCTATTGTTTAGATATCAGCAAGCACTAACAACAACAGTGGTTTTCATGGGCATGATGTTAAGTTCCACATTTTGGGGTAACATCAGTGACCGTTATGGCAGACAAACTGTAAGTATACAGAACTTATTGATGGTAACTCAAATTTATTTAGGTATAAGGAGCTAAATATTTCTACATCACCTAATTTTACGTTAAGTCCTGTAGGCATACCTATAGTTAACTATAAAGGTTCCCAATGAAAGAAAGGGAGGAACATGATGTGTGCTGAATAAAATTGTAACCAAAGATCAGACTTGTGTGTTACCTGTTGCAGTTTTTATGGTATGTTTTACACATTTGTTGGCAGGCACTCAGTATGTGTGGTGTGCTGTTGTTCTATTATGGGCTGCTCAGTGCAATTGCACCTAACTTCCTATGGTTGCTGTTTCTGAGAGGGCTTGTTGGATTTGCTATAGGCTGTGTGCCCCAATCGTGAGTAGTAAATACAATGTAATAAAGTTCGAAAGTATAATGTAAAACTATCCCTGAAGGAAAAAAACTTGCCTTTTTATGATTACAAAATAAACTTTATTCTTAAGAGAATTTTCTACTTTTCAGTGTGACCCTGTATGCAGAATTTTTACCGACCAAACAAAGGGCAAAATGTGTTGTCCTTCTAGATGTAAGTATATTACATTAATTCTTAACTCAATGATTAGTGAACGGATTCATATTTTCGGTTATTATTTTTATAAAACATACATATCAAAGCTAAGTTCAAGCAAAGGCCTAGACAGCTAGCGCCGCATGTATCATTACACAAACCCCTTGTTGGCACTTTTGACTATTCTATAGCTCAAAAACTAATTAACGTAAACACATGAAACTATGTATGTTTAATGATATCCATTAGGACACCTAGTTGTGAAACCCACAGCCACTCATCATTATTGTATTGAACTTGGCTCTCCTTTTTTACATTTATATTTCTGTTGAGATCGTAATATTCATATTTAGTGAACTGAAAATGTTCGGGACATTCACCATGTTTCACTATTTTATCAAGTTCCAACTCGGTCAACTCACTGTGCTCATGGGCTGAATTAAGTTCTTTAATTTATCCTCAGTGTTTTTGGGCGCTGGGAGCGTGTCTGGAGGTTGCCTTAGCGCTAGTGGTGATGCCTACTTTGGGAGTGCATTGGCTCCTAGCTCTTTCTACTATACCACTACTATTATTTGCGCTTATATGTCCGGTAAGTCAAATAATTTGGTCATTATAATATTAATGTCATGTATTGTATATTAAATATTGTAATATGTTATTTTCTAAAATACCAGGCCCCCACAAGATAGGCCTAGCCTAGTGGGTAATGTAATTTAATATGCCTTAATAAATTATTATTTATTTTTAACCGACTTCAAAAAAGGAGAAGGTTCTCAATTCGTCTGTAGCTTTTTTTTTTTTTTTGAAATAAATTATTATATTATTTTATATAGATATAGAGGGATTATGAGTTGAGATATCTAACATAAACCAACACTTATATTTTCAGTGGTTACCTGAGTCAGCAAGATTCCATGTGGCGAGTGGACAACCAGACAAAGCATTGGAGACATTGGAACAGGTAAAATTAATACCATCATTTAAGAGTTGCTTTGCATTGGGACTGACAAATACTTTTAGTATGTAGATATCGGTAAGAGTTCAAACCTTTTTCTATGCTTATAACACTAAATTAACAGAAGAAAAACTGTAAACGTACTGTCAGATAAGAAGGCTTCTCGACTTTACAATGTTCTTTTATCATAATCCTAACTAATATTACAAGTAACTCATCAGCGCGCATTTACTCCTAAACTACTAAACCCTTGATTGAATCTAGTTCTATCATTGAATCTAGGCAAAAACTAGTTTTCAGCTAGTTTTTTTTTTCATAAAAGGCTAACAAGATGACCTCACTCCACCTAATGGTAAGCGGTAGTGAGATCCACATATGCCTGTCGCACTCACCCTAAAGACTTGCTTAAATACCGTTTCACGCGTTAATGGGTCGACCCAGTGGGACCACGGGTAAACACTGTTATTTATAACTAGTTTCGTGTTTGCAGATCGCGCAAGACAACGGCAGGCCCATGCTGTTAGGGCGGCTGGTGTGCGACGACTCGGTGGGTATCGGCCAGCGCGGCCGCCTCAAACACCTGCTCATCCCGCACCTCAGGAACACCAGCCTGCTGCTGTGGTTCATCTGGTATGTGTATTGTGGAACTTCTCATCTTTGCCTATGACTATGACTACTCTCTAACATTTTGTTTGACTAGGTTCCACTAATCGTGGTGAGCAAATTGGAACCACCCGTCTTCGTCTTTTTTTTTATATTAAGTTAACAAGATGACACTCCGTCGCCGTCACTCCACCTGATGGTAAGCGGGAGTGAGATCCAAATATGAGGTCGACAGGCACAATAGACCATATTGAGCCTGTCGCACTCACACTGAAAGCCCGCTTAAATGCCGTTTCACCCCCCACCCCCTTTGGAGGGAAAGGGTGACGTGAAAGAGGAGACCACAGCTACGGCAACAACTAGACAAAGCGTGGAGTCTCGCATTGGTATTGAGCTGTGCGGGTCGGAGTTGGCCAGTCGCCGGATGGAAGGGCCCCACCGTTTTCACGGGTCTCCCAGGCCGGCGGGCTGACGCGCTCCGCCCGCACAATACGGCCACTAAGACTCCACTGATCCGGCGCTTGCCGCAGCAATGGTCCCCCCTGGCTCCGGTTCGTACAGTGCTGATCCCGGAACGCGACCTGACCGAGAGAGGTCAGAGTCACTTGGCGGGTTTTACGCAACTGTATGGTGGTAACAGCAACCGGTCGACAAAATCTCTCTCACCTGTAAGCAATTCTGCCATTACGGTTGTAAATCGCTCCATCCCCTCCAGAATTCATACAGTCGCGTTACCCCGATCGAAACCTTAACGATACTTTAAAATATAGCAGTTTCCTGAGTCTGATATTACATACAATTTCACAATTAACAGTAAGATATAGTTAAATTAATAACATAAGTCAAATCGTAATCAAAATTTCTGACGAAACAAGATAATGATAGACATTTGAAGTTTGGTGGTAAAGTCCATTTCAAAAGTGCGAAATTTCTTCAAAATTACTATGCCATCTTATAAACTACAAAATTAGTAGTAACTTTCACTATGAAAACATATTCGTCAACGCAACATTTGATATAGCCGCTGAACAAAGTTCTTACGATGCATACAGTCAAAGAGTATAATCACTACCGTTTTACACACAGTATCAGAAGGGGTTACGTCATAGCCCTCTGCGATATTTTCATGAAGCGTTTTGAGCTCGCTCGTATTGAAACTCTAATATCTCCGGGAGTTTTCCAAATATCATTCTGTTAACAGCACCTTTGCAATTGTGTGGTCTATCCATCTATATCAAAATAAGAAAAAAAAAACCTAAAAAAGCAACTTTCATAAACCCGACACACTAACAATTACAAAATAATATAATACGAACATTTAAATTATCTGGGTAGGAATTTGATATGTGTTTGAAGGCGATGCCGTTTGTATTTCGTGCAGATAAGCACAGTGTGTGTTCGTTGTTCTAAAAATTTTGTTTTGCACCGCCTTAAAAACATACTACTTCACCAACATGAGAACCTCCTCCTTTTTTTGAAGTCGGTCAAAAATAGGAAACTACCCTATTGTGCTTGGTACCTTCACAATTTGACATCGAATCGGACATTTTGTGAATTGAATATTCTCCTGATCGGACATTCTGCTCCTGAACACTGCGATCAAATAACCAAGTACTTCGTGTCCTGAGCTGCGCACGCCATGGAGAAGCTGCCTCCACAAGCTACCCTCAACGGCTGCGGACTACACTACCAGGACAGTAGCATTCCTGAGCGGTTAGATTATCACGGCTCAATCTCGACCCTCGTCCTTCGCTCTCTGTAACTAATTTACCAAGAAGGTTGTTTTCCTTTATTAAATATATAATCTTATTCTTTTATCATCCTCCCCTACCTACATACAACGTTTCAATATACAGTAAAACCTGGTTAAGTAAGACATCCAGGGACCAGCAATATTGTTTCACTTATAGAGGTATTCCACTTACCCAGTGTCTCAGATATCCAGGTATAAATGAATATCTGTCTCAATAACAGAGGGTTCCATTAACAGAGGATAGAAAGCAGGTTATTTCAGATATAGAGGTGCGATTATTAAAAAAAATGTTTTACGTTAACATTCTAAATCATCATCGGTCTACTTATCGGTACGTTGATGTTACGAACATGCTTAACTCAAGCTAGCAAACACTGTTCAAGTTCAAAATATTCTGATGAACGTAAACGTTTCAGTTTTCGTATCTAATACTTCATAAACGGATATCAACTTCAGTTTTTCACGAAATGATAAACATTTTATTTTACGTTTTGACATTTTTCAAACAAACATAATAAAGCGAAACTAAAACTGGAGGTCATTGAAATTTGAGGGTAGAATAACTAAGCAAACAAACAATACGATTTTATCTCAGTAACAGAGGTTTGTAGATGTGAAATACACTCGCTGTCTCAGTAACAGAGGCAAATAAGAAAAAAAATTGAAAGAATGAATCCCAGATATAGAGGTTTGCTTCGTCTCACTAACAGAGGTAATGCAGTGCCTAGGTGTTGGGACCCCCGATTGAGTACTAGATATGGAGGTTTCTCACTTATCCAGGTCCCACTTAGTCAGGTTTCACTGTATTTCAGGATGTCGTGCGCGTTCTGCTACTACGGGCTGGTGCTGATGACGACGGAGCTGTTCGAGCCGGCGCCGGGCGCGGCCGCCTGCGCCGCCGCGTGCCGCGCGCTGCAGACCACCGACTACATGGACCTGCTGTGGACCACGCTCGCCGAGTTCCCGGGTAATGCAATCGACTCAGCGCCGTCTTTACCAGGGGGTGCAAGGGGTGCGGTGCACCCGGGCGCTGATTGTTTTTTAACTCTTTATGTGAAAGCCCATCCGATCCCTGTCTTGCCTAAAAAACGGTCTATTGGTACCGAGCGCTGCGTAAGGACCGAGAGGTATAGTCAACCAAAAATCTAGTCTACCACCCCACGGTTAAGATTCGTTTGAACGTCGAGCAACAACAAGGTCAATTTTCCCTGGCAGTGAAAAGTCAGTGAATAGTCAACCTTAGCGATCATTTTATCTTGCAGAAACTTTTGTCAAAAGCGGTAGACTACTTTCTTGGCTGACTGTACTCTGTTTACTGAAACAGCGTACATACTCACACAAATTTTGGCCGACCCCAGTTCCCCTTCAGTTTATCAGTAGAGAAATGGTTGCACGCCCGTGCCTCGAAAAGCACATAAAGCCGGTGGCCCTGTTTTTGCAAGCAATATCTACTTGATTCTTTAAAATGGCATAACATTCTGTTCTTGTGGGTAATCCAGATGTGGCCAATCTACCGGCAGTGATAAAAAATGTTGCAACTGGAAAAAAACACATGCACCATGCGTACTACTAAAATATAAATGAAAGAGAAAAAACATTATTGTTGCAGGCATATTTGCTACAATATTCATAATTGAAAAGTTTGGGCGCAAGAAGACGATGGCGGCCCAATTCGTCATATTTGCGATGTGTGTTTGCGTGCTCATTTACAACGGAAAGTAAGTACAATGACAGTATCTTTCCAAATACATACACAACTTAATACTGCCTTCCTACCCACATCAAGGTTTTTTGGCAACGACTGGCTTACATTATTATTAACAATGGCAATGTATCCCAAAAGTATTCATGGTCGAATTGTTCCTTAGTGACAGCTGATTGAATGATATTGTCATGAGTAGAGTTGAATTGATCCCACTGTTTATCAAGATCATCTAACCTTGTTTGTACATATTGCGTTTTAATTCTATCCTTGAACTCTTTGTAATTGTCTCTAGCTTTTTCCATAGAATTGAATTTATTCAACTGGAACCTAAATAGCCCCTCCATACATACTATACTGAAAAACACCAAATGTATCAAAACGATGTTTCATTTGTTTCATTGACCCAACAAAATTCAATATTTAAATCCTAAACAAACAAAGGCAAAACCTGTACATGTGATTATGAATTTCAAGGAATTCGTTTTATTATTGTTTCGGTACCTCACTTTGTTGTATAAATTATGTTGAAACTTTAACTGGTTTTGTTACTAACTACGTGCATTAATTTTCTCAATATTGTTTAGGTAAATTATGTTGTTCGTAAATGTATGTAAATTTTTCAGCCGGACTTTCTTGACGTGTGTGCTGTTCGTTGCCCGCGGCATCATTGCGGGTCTGTTCCAGGCCGCCTACGTTTATACGCCAGAGGTATTTATTTATTGTATATTTTATTATAAAAAGTGAATTCTTACAGTGCAAATAATATTTATTTATTATTATAAATTAGTTGCCAGTTCTAAGTATAAAAAGTTTTTTAAAAAAAATCGTAAAGCACAGAATACAACATCATAATCTTACCAAGTTTCAACATTATGATGTAGGTAAATAACGAATCTATAAGGTTTCCGTTCTTGCCATTAGCGTATGGAGCAGTCGCGTAACTACAGGGTGGCAAGTCGGCAAAATGCCACGGGCCCCCACCCGGTAGGGGGCCCCAGCCGAAAGGGGTCCCCGGTCATAGGAGAATCTCATCTGCCAACCCACATACACATTAAGATAAAAAAAAAGAACGGCGGGTGCACGGGGCCCCAACCGATGAATTTTGCCACGGACTTCAACAGGTATAGTTACGCCACTGGTATGGAGCCTTAAAATGAATTTGTATTCCAGGTGTACCCCACGGCGCTGCGCTCCACGGCCGTAGGCGCGTGCAGCGGCGTGGCGCGGCTCGGCGCCATGGTCACCCCGTACGTGGCGCAGGTCAGTTGTACATTACAATTTACAACACAGTACAGTAGCGGTACCATGAGTTGGCTATCGAAAACTTACGTACGTTAGAAATCTATCGAGTTGTTATTTTCATACGGCCGATTTTAGTTCTTAGCGTAACCACCAGGTGCGCTGTATAAGTTTTTCATAGACATATTTACGTAGGCGATATCGAGTCCGTAACTTTTAAACTCATGATAGCGCTACAGTACAAGATGTACTGCAGGGGTACCCGTAGTAGGCAGGGCCGTCTTAAGTCTATTCTGCTCCGGGGTACGGGACTCAGCCTGCGCCCTCTTTTTTTACACTACAGCGTAGCACGCGACTTTTTTTAGGCAGGACAGGGAGCGGATTGGCTCTCACATAAAAAGCGCAATAAAAGTTAATAAAATTTTTGTTTATGACCTTTTTTTCAAGTTCAGCGCCCGACAGGCGCCCGGGTGCCCCGCACCCCTTGCACCCCCTGGTAAAGACGGCCCTGTTCTACTAACAGGGCCGTACATCTACGATGTAGCTCTCAATTTCTGGACCAGAACTACCAAAAATACTTACATTACAGTGAAAACTGATTACAATACATAATAATAGTAGGTAGACTATTAAATTTAAATTGTTTTTATTCAGAATAAAAATTTGGCTTTTTTTTGTTCCGCTTCTCGTATTTTTTAACAGAATACTTAATATGGCGAAATTATTTCGATTTCGCAGCGGAAGTGTGCTAAGCACCTTAACCCTATTACAGCATTTGTTAACAAAGTTTAAGTTGCCCAAGACAAGATTCAAATTTCGGTAGCATTATGGTATCCCTTTACAGGGTTAACAGACTTTTCTGTTCTTTCAGGTGCTACTGAAGAACTCCATCGTCATAGCGACCGGGGTGTACTCGCTGGCGGCGCTGCTGGCGGCGGCCGCGTGCCTCGCGCTGCCCATCGAGACCAAGGGCCGCGAGATGAGGGACTCCGTCACCGCCACCGGATAACATCAATTATAGTATATTATACAGTATAGGTACTTCGAAGGGAACCCAACAACTCCTTTCTCTCGAAACTCTAGAAAGGGGCAAGTAATTCAAAAGTTAGCATATTATTACGCTAACTTCCCATACTCCTTAACACACCCCGTTTACATTGTTCCTTTGGTTTAATTTTACCTTTTTCTCCGACTTGTATGACTACGATGTTGGCCTGGAGTAGTCTTGTCATTATCACCAGGCATGTGGGGGAGTAGATGGCTCTCACCCCTATGTATTTAAGCAGATGGCTCTTATCCGCTTAGAACCAACCCTTCGATATTATTGCGCCACATCAAAGATGACCATTAAAACACTTCGAAGTACCAATATGATGGTATTTACGACCGCCGTTTTATCATATAACTTGATGGCATATATTTCATCCCTCGTTCATATCTATATGTTTGTATATCAGTCAAGCAAAGACAATATTATAATCAAAATAAAATATCACACTAGTCGTATGATCAACGATTTTTCAGCATAGAATTATAATAGCATAATACTGAAAATACTTATTCTGCAATTTGATTAATGCAATTTATTATTGGTTATTGTAGCCTATTTTACCGCGGTTAATACTCTTTCTAATGTACCTAATGGAATAATTATAATTATCTATATCATCAATTTTATTTCACACTAAATAATCTATGTCACTATGGCATAAAACATCGACTTCATACCCAATAGACACCTAATGTTTATTAATTCGCAATGCAAACATTTCAGTCAACTACCTGAGGTACGCGGGGGGTGGGTTCTGAATGCTAATTGGTCGCAACAAAGTCACCACAAAACAAAGGGATGGGGTACATAAGTTTTCTTTGAAAATAGGTAATCGATAAATTGATGCAGTTCGTAACATAATATTATAAAACATAATTACCTTTTTCTTGGACAAGTAATTTATATTTACCTACATTTAGAAAGAAAAAGAAAGAAAGAAAAAAATATTTTACATTATATCTACGTTAAAAACGTAGATGCTTACAAAGGCGGTATACATATAATATGTCGGTTTGATTAATAATTTGTGAAATTTATCAAAAAAAAATTTTCGCAAATCCCCATCAGAGGCATCAATAGGGATTAGTAGACAAAAAGTTCACTTACCCCCATTGATGGGAATTTCCAATGGGGATTAGTGGAATAACCCTTAGCTAGGTTAGCTGGCATCTCCTAGCATTTGGAGTTTCTGAGATATCGTGATCAGTCAGTGAGTCAGTGACCTTTCGCTTTTATATATATAATTTAGTAAATATAATTTATAATTATCCAATTGAAAATCTAATTCGATCTATTCTGAGTATTTGGTACGGTACAGCACTACGTACGCGTGCACGGAGAACGATAAGGATATAAAACTGCATGTTAAAGAAAGAGATGGGCGGTTGATGACGACCGAGCGGCCATCTAAGATGGCCTCCGGTCAAACAAATATTAGTTTTAATTGATTAAAAACACTAACTGATGAAACGTAATGCCATCAATTTTAAAATTTGAGCTCTTGCTATCTTTTCCACACCATCTTTTGCTACAAAAAGCCATGGCAACAAGGTTTTTAATTTTTTCTGTAAGCGAGCGCAGAGATGTTCACGGGTCTCAGATCTGGTCGTTACTGGCGAAGCATCAGTGGGCGATCTATTTATCTAATGTGTTTTCTGAAAACGCTCGTCCTTTATTAGGTGTCTACTGGGTATGAAGTTGTTGCATAAAAACTTAGTCCTACTAAAAGTACTGCTTTCAAAGACTGCTTTTTTCGCATTTACTTTATTTTTAATTCTTAGCGATAGAATATTTTATGCTTTTGTTTACTATAAAATATAAAACATATTTAACTTTAAAAATCCGTCCTATTTACTAAGTCTCCCTCTTTTGTATTTTAATTACTATAGAAATGTATGTCTACATTGATGTTTTGACCTTAATTCTCATGAATGCATTGTATGTATCATGAATTAATTGTATGTTTTTTTTTAATTGGTTGGTTAAATACTTCAAGATGTACAAAATTCACATGAATCAATTCCAATTAAGAAAAAAGCGTTTTCTTTCTACTTCATGAATAATATTTAATGTCTACGATTATTATCATTATTACATATGTACTAACCAATCAATATTAAATAATTTTTGTTTTAAATTTTATCACCATACAATTTTCTATAACCGATATTTAGATCATAGGTACACAAGGTTGTGATAATAACGTCTCTGTACTTACTAAGGTGCTAGTTTAAAAAAACATAGATATTTTATAACATGACTATTGTATTTTGAATATATATAAGTTTACGAACAAATTACTTAATACTAATTATTATTTAGGTAAGATTTTTATATCACAGTTCTTCCATTTCGAATACTTAGGTATTAACATAATGAGGATTAGCTATTCTACCTCATACACCTTTATATTAGTACCTAAAAGTAATTTTATATTTCTGGAACTTATTGATACGTGCGTGCAAGTATCGTCCCCACTTACGCAGGAACTAATCGAGCGTTATTTTTTGAGTTTTGTGCGCTGCGCTATTTCGGTTCATACATTGGCCCAGTTTCGCTTACAATGCGACATATAATTTTAACGTTTTTAATAATTATACAATTAATAAATAAAGACCCACGAGATCGTAAAATAACGTTAGCCAGTGAGGCGAGGCCAGCAACTGTATTATAACATTTGCTAATTTCCCAGATGACATCATCTGGAGTGTCTGATAGTATTTGAATTCATAAACTATCCCTATATTATATTATGCTGTCATTGTCCATCGCTTAGGCGGCCCCTAGACCTACAATAACATTGTACAATACATTTTATTGTGCAATAAGATTGAATGGTGCTCTGCATCCAGACGATCAATATATTGCACAAAAATACGAACTGCTAAATGTTTTCGTGTTCAATTGCTGCATCATGTGCGAACAAGATGTAACTCTGGTGTTGTTGCTTATGGCAATATATACCAATTTATTTCGTAAGCAGCATTTTTTTTTCTCGGTCATGATATTCTTTGCTCCTGACATTCCACAGAGATGGTATACCGGAGCCGTTCTTAGAATACTGATTTGACACTTTTTATTTTATATTTTGCATTTATCCTTGTTAAGAGGAACATATTTAGCGAATCATAAAGAACAACTTTTAAAAATAAGACGTTCTTTCAAAATGTCAAGTGCACCTAATTATCTAATTATTTGTCTTTTATTACCTAAAATAATTGAATTATAAAAAGAAAACGTAAAATTTCCACTCTGTATTACGCTTTTACAAGGTTACGCCGTTTGACACGTTTTCATAGTGACGTAGTGGGTAATACTCACCAGGTATTTTTTAAAAATAGGATGAAGGATTTAATAAGTATTGTATTTTAAAAATAAATATATTTATAAATAAGGAACTTAAATTCAATCTTTTGGATGTGAATTAATGTTTTTAATAAAAAATTGTTATAATTAGACCTTGCTTGGTTATAAAGTGGAAATAACTGTTACTTATATACTTCGGCAATTTTACCGTTGTCCCTCACTAGTGCAGTCAGTCTGACATGTAGCAAATCGGCCAACTTAGAGCGGCTCTGGTATAATTTTCTGTATAATGCGATACATTCGACTATAAACTCTCTCTCTTCTTAACTTTTAGATTATATTTTCCCGCCATTTTCCGCGGGTGTGTGTTATCCTCGTCAGGTTGAAACCGAGACTAAAAAATATTGCGCAACCCTGGCCCTACACAATGCAATAAAAAAATATGGCACAATAAAAATTTAAGTCGCTCAAACTTTGGTTCAATCATTGCACAATCTTCAATAATTAGCCTAAACAGTCAATTATATTGCACAATTCAGAATATTGCGCAATAAAATTGATCGTCTAGGGGCCGCCTTAGACTAAGCGATGGACAATGACAGCATAATATAATATTATGTTCCAAATCCGAACGTCAGAAACACTACTTAAACCAATTACTTAACTTGACATTATTTTTATTGTCGTCCCCATTGGGAACGAGTGAGAAAATAAAGTTCTGTTTTTTCCTCTCTAGAGGAGAAAGTCCAAAGGCGTCCTAGGGCAGGGATGACCGGGATTAAATCATTTGTATTAATTTTATATATGTACCAGATACACCATCTCTATTGTAATTACTGATATTTTGTAACTCCAAGGTTAATGCTTAAATATATAGATAGAATATATGTGAGGTAGCACCACATATGATACCACTCTCTGATTATAGTTAACAGTATTGAAATAAATTAATTTATGTTAGGTACATATTATTGTTTAATATATGATTGCATCGTGATCTAATCACATGGTAATACCAAATATATTTATGGACTTAATTATTAGACGATACTTGTTTAATTTTTATTATCAATAAATGCACTTGCAATAACTTTGTAACTTGTGTTTTTTTTTTCTAAACATTTAGGATAAATAATAAAATGAAACACAGAAATGACTATAAGATTTTAATTTAACCTTTTAAACACGTAATTTTTCATTACTTATTAATTAATCACTCATTTATTATTATTATACATACTCATATTTTGTTTTCATACCTCAAAAAATAATAGTTTTAATCACAGTGCAAAATAAGGGATAAGCAATTATAACCCGACTGGTTGCTTAGAAAATAACAATATACCTATCAGCATTCAGTCAAGAAGTAATGGCATAATTTAAATTAATACTAGTTTTATGCAAAGTAAGTTACACAAATTTTTCGTACCTTAATACATTCCTACAAACTAACACTTAAGATATAGTACAGCATATAGTCATTTACCAATCATAAAATCATGTCACTCTTAATATACACATATTAGGTAGGTACCACATTCCCCTGACAACATATTTATTTCATAGCCACAATTCTAAACGAAGAATGCTGTTTAGAAAATGTTAATTTGTGTGTCATTTAATATAAATTATTAACATTTAATCTAACTAGAATATAATTATAATAACCTACCCTAAAAAAACAATCAAGCATTGAAAAACAAAATTTGGCGTATCGAAATTGTCTTTTACATTCTAAAATGTAAGGAAAAAATTAGATAAAAATTTGGTACAGCAAGGAATAACTTTTTCAGATGTCTCTACTAGGCAAGAACAGTGTATGTCACTTTGGGCTCACAAAAATATGGTTTATTGCTTGGTAAATCATAATGAGACTTTACATATAATATGTTTGAGATCAGGTAAAATAAAAGAAATATAATACCTTATGGCGACTATGCTAATTAAATATTACCTACATTTTAATAAAACAATAATTATTCTTCAATACAAAACTCTAAGTCGCACAAAAGCCATCTTCTTTCTAGGTAAGACCTAGAAAGAACCTAGACCTAGATGTGAAACACATTGGACAGAAAAATATCCTATTACCAATCTCGTTGGGTTATTCTAATTTGCCCCACTGAAAGCAAAATATTTTCTTACATTGGGTTGGCTTGGCGGGGCTAAGTGGAATAAACTGTCTTGTCTACCAAAAATAATATTTTATATTTTACTAAATATTTTAGGTAAAAGTAAAGTATTGTAGTTTTACAGCAAAAAGTATACCTAAATTCTAAATTTACTTAGCTAAATAAATTTTCTTTCCCATTCATAATTCAAATTATACAGATCACTTATTTAACATCATTGTGGTACGGTGGGCTGTTGTTACAGTAATAGCAATTAAGAAGTTATTAAATTAACAATTAAACTAAGCAAATAATAAAACACTGGTTGCATTATTTTTCATCAATACTTACCACAATAAATTAAAATAATTTTGAATATTTACAATTATCTACTAGAATTTTCAGTCATTCACAAATAACTTAAAGTAAGATTAAAGGATTAAAGCTAGTAGAAAAATATCATAAGGAGTAATATAATTGATGTTCAGATAAAATGCGAAATGAACTTTTACATATAGGTAAGCATGAAACCTTAAGAATAAATTATCTGAAAAATTCATAACTAAATTTAGTAAAGTATTATTATATTCTTCTTATTTTGTAAACATAAAGCAGGGAATTCAAAATCTCTTGCATGTGAATGAAGTAGAGGTTCTCAGTGCCCATGAAATTAATACAAGTATGGCAGAAACTTAAAACTGCAAAATTTTCTAATTACTACTTACTTGGATTTGAGAATTAAAAACCTAGAAAACAATGGGCGCCACTTTAAAGCAGTAATGATAGCTAGTAATGATCATTATAATCAAAGTATGCCAAATTTTTCATGTAGTACAAGTAATAAAGCAGAATAGGTTATTATGAAACCATTTGTACGGTTTGGCCCTTCCCTAATCAGCAGACCTTCACAAATTGGAATACTATTTTACATTGATTCTGCCTCTATGTAAAAATGAGCTAAAGTTGCGCTTTAAGATCATAATACATTATTTATGTGCATGTATACTTAATGTTATTAATTGGGAAATTAATTTGTACTACACTAAAGTCTTATTTAATGATTCAATCATCATCTAACTCTATTACAATGGGCTCCAGATTCTCTGTTGCCTTTGTATATTCTTCTTTCAGTTGAGATAGCATACTAGATTTTGGTATTTTAAGGTCATCTGCTTCATCTATCAACACTTTCAATTTCTGGAGTCTTCCAATGTCTGGAGCAGTTGGAAGCAGAATATTTTTTACATCAGCCATCCATTTATGAAAACTGTTGACTCTGAAATCTATTGTTTGCAACATGATCAGTAATTCATCCATATCATAGCGAAAATTCAGAACTTTTTTTTGCATAGAACATGGACAAAATTTATCAGCATGTTGCAAACAAGCCATATGTTTACATTCGGGGCATGAGACGGAAGACAGGAAACAAGTTGTTTTACAAACTTCACAAAGTCGCTCGTCATCTCCAAGCAACTCAAAAGCAGTTCTTTTTGTATTTGTCAATCCTTTACTTGACACAAATTTTCTAAGTGTACCCTCTTCCTCAGTTGCACGTACTAGTTCTTTCTGTGTCTCTAAAGCTGTTTCCAAATCTAGTCGATCGCCTTCTAATGCCATCTTGCATATAAGTTCATCATGAGAGAAAACACAAAATCTCTTCAAATTCTTATAGTGAATTATACATTCTCTTCCAATTCTAAGCCAATCTGGTGGTGCAAAGTTAACTGCCTCTGCAAAATTATATCCTTGGTTAAAGCCTGCATGGTAAGCTCGAGGGAAAGTAACTACAAATTCACCAGCATTTTGGTCAGTCCTGTAGAGGGGTACTCCTGCATTCATAAGTATGTTGGGATTCATGATTGTTACTAGTTGATGTAATAAATCTGGCTGGGACTTAAAGAGATCAGGAGCTGCAGCTTTCATGGCATTTTCCAACAGCTCAGCCCCACTTCCTGGAACTCCATACCAAGTCTTAGCTTCTCCCCAATGCAAATAATTGATGGAATAACTCCAATGGTCTTCATTATGCCAACAGAAAGCAGAGAAACACATACCAACATACATCCAGGGTACGGTCATTCCAGATATGTCAGCATTTATGAATCTTAACACAGAGCCATCTAAAACAGGGAGGTTATTTAAGTTCCAGCCTGAATCAACATACTCTTGGTCACCTGGATACAGGTTTAATGAGGCCTTAGTTGGGAATCCTGATCCATGATCCATAGAATGAAGATCTGCTCCATATTCTACTGTAACATCCTCTTCAACTGATGATATAATCCTCCAAAATTCTTTTTCTGCCACATTAGTTGGTACTAAATGGCCAGACATCCCAAAGTAATCTGATTTAAACTTGTCTGCCATTTCTCCAAATTGCTGGAGAGTGTATTCTCTTTCAGCCTGAGCAAAACCAAATGCTTCAGCTGGTTTATGAACTTCCTCTGCAATACAACATGGGCACCGCCAATCCCCTTCGGGTACATTATGTAAGGGTGGTTTAAGGCAAAATGTGTGGTAAGTATCATTGCAGCCATTACAAATAAGAAGTTGGTCATCTCTGTTATCTTTTTGGCAAATTGCACAAACATAAATAGCCAAGGGATCTAAATCATATCTGGGTCTTTTTCGACATTTTGTGATATCAAACTCTTCATCATTTAGCCCAGGCATTTTTGGTCCTGGCCCATAACAAGCTAGCCTTCGTAATTCCCTGTTTCGTTTAACTTCTTCTGAGTCAACCCTGATTTTACTAAAATCAGTATCAATTTTAATATCTGAACCAGTCTTAGCCTTTTTAATAAAACCTGCACTGGGCTTCTCATCTTCAGATTTAATTTGAGTAATGGACTCTATTGATATTTCTTTGAACACTGCCTTGTCACCTGCTGCCTCATCTTTTACATCAGTTTTATGGTCTGATTTTTTAACAGTCTTAAGTATATCAGCTTTACTTTTCTCAAATATTTCATATGGAAGTAATATTTTCTCATAATTACTCCTCAGAAAGTTCATAGTATTAGCATTTTGGCTATACCCCATAGCATTTGCAATCTTACGCCATTTTTTAGGACTATTACAATTTTCGAATCCACCTTCTTCGTCAACCCAGAACTTAAGGCAGTATAGATCCAACGTTTTATTTTCTATCATGGGTATTTTTAGGGGCGATCCTTGCAAGTCCCAAAATTTTAGAATTTTTTCCAGAAACAAAAGCTTCAATCGCGTTATGGCTTCCAGTTCGTTCACTTTCTGTATCCGTGGAACGAATTTCAATTTATCCACATCTAACGAAAACGGCGGCTGCCATCGTGCAGGTGGCTTTATTTTACAGATGCCAGTCAATTCTGCTACAGGTCGAATCTTGGCTATATATCCCAATGGATCTAAAAACTCCTCATGCGTAGGTTCAAACACAGGTGCTTCTGGTGGTGGATTGAATGTAAACTCTGCACTTTTCTGCATTGCATTTTTCTGAATATTTTTGATATCCATTGTTAGGCTCTGATAATATGGTCACAAATGGATAGAACAAAATATTTCACAATCAGATAAACGAGACGAACATTTTATCAACAATAGAAAAATCTACGTGACTTCTCGCCATGTGTAAATGGCTCCTAAGATTTTATAATCGTAAAACGCCACAACATCGCAACAATCTTCATTATTTTCTATAAAACTCAGCAACAAAATGTCTTCTTTCCATTCACTAGTTAAACTTCACTACAACTTGTGTACAGTAAACAGCTTGCAATGTATAAATTTATTTATTATTGATTTTCCGGCTGCTATTACTTCTCAAATGCCAACTTTTTTGATAGGTGATCGTCGTTCATTGTGTATCGTTCCGTGTTCCGTTCACGCACGAAGCACAATCGCTCTCACTCACATCACTCGGTCGTCGGTAAATCTAATCTTCGCGTCTTGTCGCAAAGTCACAAGTAACGCAAAGCGCATTTCGTGCGAGTTCGGCAGCTGACGGCCAAATCAGTTCTTTCTTTTTCTCTCTAAAATTATAGATTCGTTCGTATGATGTCTAAACAATTATTTCTTTCTTTCTTATGTTGGCAGTAGCGACAAGTAGATATACATTAGATTTTAGAAAATTAAATGATTTTTTTACTAATTACATAAATTGTTGTATTAAGTTTATCACGGCCGCTCTTTAGCATGAGCATATAATTTGAAATCGTGTCATTGTTATAGTAAAAATTATAAAACCTTATCATGAATATGATGACATACATGTATAAAGTGAAATACACAGAATGTCGGAACAGTCGGGTCGAATACTTAATAGCATGTGTAAGTGAACGTGACGAAGCTTTAATAAGTAGAAGAGGATTACGATGATTTTGGGAGTATGAAATATTGAAATAAAGTACTTAAGACGAGGCTGTATGGGCAAGATGCCTTTGCCTGCGCAGAATAGGTGAACAACATTTTTTAAATGTTCTTGTTTGTACGTCTTCTATGGACGCAGCAAGGGCCTGTCTGCACTGCTGTTGCTCAAAAAACAAGAATATTTAAAACAAGAATTGTTTACCTAAAATGTATACATGTCATTGCATGTATAAATTTTGTATCATTGATAATATAATGTTAAAATAAGTTATAGTATGTATTTTTCAATTTATAATTATTTTACTGTGAATACATGATTAACATTAACGGTCTTGATTGTGTATAAATTACTTTATTAGTAAGCAAGTATCTTATGCTTATTTCAGTGGAGCTCCCTTTCTTTCATCTGTGTCGCTACCCTCATAGGCTGTTACCCGGCACCGCTGCCTAAAACGTAAATTAGTGTGATAAATTGCAGTGCTTACGGTGCGGATAAATATACGAGGTTTCATCTCATTGCATAGAACGAATTCTAAAATCGGCGCGTGCGGTGCGTAGGTTTCTGACAAATTTGAATGTGCGATCACTTAGACTCTCATCATCACATTGCCCCTTTATTAGAAAGAAAGGGACGAACTCAATACTTCATACGTATGGGTAGCTCTAGTTAGCTCGGTTCGTGGTCCATTCCATGGCATATGTCACTGTCAACTGTCAAGTACCATCCTCCTGTGGTGGGTGAGAGTTTCGGAGATCGAAATAGAGTTGTTATATTTTTGCACAAAATCTATTAACATTGAATGTTTTCTTTTTAACTTGATGTATTAGGATAATTAAGCCATTATGTTAAACACATTTAGAAAATCTGTGTCTATTAATGTTCAGTTACAACAGATTCGACTTGGTCATAGAATCAGAGGAAAAGCACCTATTTATTGCAGAACTATAAAAGAAAGACTTGATGAATTGAACTATAAGGATGAAATTTACACTAAGAAGATTGATATAGGATTACCTCAAAACAAGTATGTATACTTGTATGCTATTAAAATTAGGTTATGAAACGAAAATAACCTCAACATAATAACAATGTTATTGATAAACCATTTTGTTTCTTTTATCACTTTATTTTAATTTATATACATAGCTAGGTAGTTCCTTGACTAAGTTCCTTTCATAACTTGTAAATGTTTTGTACATGTATTATGTTTTTCAGAAAATCAGCATCTCAAGAACGTAATGAACGTTTGGAACACATCAAAAAGTTAAAATCTGATAAATGCCTTGAACAGCTCGCACGTAGTCATAAATTGGAGGTAGATTTGGCAGAAGTTCGGAAAGAATGGCTTAAAACCCAAGGTCCACTCCATAAAAAAAGCATTGCAGAACATTATGGAATATTTCAACATTTGTATGGAGAAGGATATTTTATACCATTTGTCAATTTGGAGGTAGATTATGATCTAAAAGATGGGCAAGTACTACCTGTGGGTATGGGAAATGAGGTTAAACCAACTGAGGCCATTGACAGGCCCAGTGTGACATATGAGTCTGATAATGACACTTTATGGACTCTGGTCCTCACCAGTTTGGATGGACATCTAACAGAAAGTGAGAAAGAAAATGTTCACTGGCTAGTTTCCAACATTCCTGGAAACTTTGTAGAGAAAGGAGATACCATTGTAGAATATTTACAGCCATTTCCTTTGAAAGGGACTGGGTTCCATAGATATGTGTTTGTACTTTATAAACAGGATGGAAAGGTTTCATATGAACTACCAAAAGGTAATTTGTTAATTTCTAAGAAAAAATATTTGTACAGAAGAGGTACTTTATTGCCTAACTAATTATTATTGCCTAACTAATTATGATGATGGCTTGGAGTAGCCTTCTCATCATCACCAAACTTATGGGTGAGCGGATGGTTCTCACTCTTAAAGAAAAGTACTCCCTTTAGCAGGCAGAGGGAGATATATTATTAGGAATGGACCTTAGGCCTATTTAGACAACTTGTTCGAGGATAATACAACAGACATTTAATTTAGCTACACCGAATGAAATAGTGGTACAAGTTGACTTAATCACACATTTTAATTTTATTTATTAATTACTTTAATGACCAGAATTACAAATAAATATTATTTTGTAAAATAAATGTCTGTAACACCCATAGTACAAGCTCTGCTTAGTTTGGGGTCAGATGACTGTGTGTGGAATTGTCCCAGATATTTATTTATTATTTATTAAAATGTTTGTGTGAATTTCCAAGTAGTTATTTTCTTTAGTCAAGTAATTTATTTTATGCTTTACTTCAAGTGACATCATCTTCTGCCCTTGAAGACCGAACATTTGTGACAAGGGATTGGTACAAGCAGTACCAGGATAACATCACTCCGGCAGGACTTGCATTCTACCAGACTGACTGGGACAAGTCTGTGAGGGATTTCTTTCACAACACTTTACAAAAAAAGGAACCAAGTGAGTATTTCTTATGATAGTTATGCTATATTCATGAGGTGTTACTAACACTTAACCAAATTGATAAATATATCTATTAAGATAAATAAATAATGGAGGTGTACAAAAATATATTATTTAATCATAGATAGATAAACTATATTTTTTTATTAACCTGTATCATCCCACTGCTGGGCAAAGGTCTCCTCCAAACCAGTTCACCTCTCTCTATCCAACTATTATGTTAATTTTTTAATCAAATTACTTAAAGGGAAATTTTAGCAAAAATCCTGACTTGTTAGTAAGCTTGGTAAACAATGAAGTTATAAATGAAAACTTATTTATTTATTCATTCCTTTCTTCATAAAAATCTTTCACTATAATTTTTTTTCAGTATATGAATATGATTTCCTTCCACCATATATGCGGCCACAAGAATGGTTCCCACGACGAAAACCATTTAATATTTATATGGACAAATACCGTGATCCAAAGGATATAAACAAAGAATACCTATTGCGCAAGTTAAAGAATGAGGATCCCTTCAAGAAACCGCCACCTCCACTTAGGTTCCCGAATGCACACTCTTTTCCAAAGGGAATGCCATCATGGCTAAAACTACATGAAAAGAAGATCAGAATGGGCTGGGGCAGAATAAATGAAGTTTAAATGTAAATTAGTAAATTATGTTATAGTAAAAGGTCTATATTAATTGCATTTTGGTTACATATTTATTAAGCCACCTGATGAGTGATGATGATAATAATAGTAATGAAAACACTGCATCTATACTTAACCAATTTTATTAAATTCAAAAATAACTAGCATAATCAGACAAAGCCTAATGATAAATGCTTTACCTAGTTACAATATTTGCCAAAGAAAAATAAAAAGTATTATTAATAACAATAAACATTCAACAAGAGCTACTTCTTATACCAATTAGCACTACTATTTGTGATCAGAAAAATTAACAAATTATGTGTTTCAATTGAGTTCAGCGTTCTCTTGTTTGTTTGTATAACAATTTACAAACATCCACAATTGTAGTCTAACAAGAGTCTATTATAATAAATGGAAATGTTTGGAACCTTTAAATCTTTAGTCTGATAATTTGTAAAGCACCTTAGGTAACCATGCATAACCAAAAGGTTACTTCATAAGACACAAATAATAGAATACCTACATAATTTAACATGACTATTTTATACCTTTGATTCAGTCTAATCCTGCCTGTCACTCAATCTAACAACTATTTAAGGACTGTAAGAAATTGTGAGAAATGTAAATGCAATAAAAATACAAAAATATGTAATTTACTCTGAACAATAATTTCTCATTCAAGTAGAAACAGTGATGGCTATGTAAAATAAATGCTATCGACACGATAATATTGCATGAAAATGAAAGTATCCTGCACTATCGATGTAAGTATAAGATGCGATTAGTCGAGCCCCACATCGTCGTCGGCGGGGCGCGCGCCTCCGCCGGAGCCCGCGCCGCGGCCAAAGCCTAAAAAATATTAACATTTAGACACCATTACAACATATTACGGCAAGTGGACAAGACTACGGAAGGTACATAACCATATTGCCAACGACAATATAAAACGAAAAAAATACACATAAGACAACATTAACAATTTAAAATTTGACATTAGGTTAATTGTCTATGGGTCTAATAATTATACTTTTTGTACTAATGTAAAAACGATTCTTTTGGCCCCTGAGTCAAACCACCGTCAGTGCTCATATACCAACAAAAGTTATTAGGAGTAAAGAGTAAGTTTGTTTACTTCCAAGTGTTAAGTACCTGGAAATCCACCTGGGGCGCCCTCGGAGCCTCCATTGGTACCCAGCTTCGTCCGCAGTTTTTCGATTACATTGGCGATCTTAGGATTGTTCTCATATTTAGCGAAGTTGGCTGGATTCGCAGACACGTCCTGGAAAGCCGCAGCGATTTCGGGGTCCTAGAAAATATTTAATTTAACCATTAAGCTACTTAGCACAGAATTACATAGATTAATATACATGACATTTTCTTAATGAAGGACTCCAAGGATGACCTCACTCCATCTGATAGTGAGCGGTCGTAAGGTCCACATATGAGGTCGACGATCACAATAAATCTTATCAAGCCTGACAACCTCACCCTGAAGGGAGATTATAGGAGGATTATAGGCGGTAGCTGAGCTGGATGCTGGCTGGATCCCATGCCTTATTGGCATGGGGCAGAAGAGGAACTGAACCTCTTGGTACGGATATGTAATGTTAATTTATAAGTCGCATATACAGGGTGTAACAGGAGGGGTGGATCATCGTAAGCCAATCGATGGGGGACTTCAATACCTATCGATATAACCCCCATGTATGTTCAGCGATTTTCAATAGTTCCAAAGTTATTGAGATTTTTGTGAAATTTTTGTAAGAAGCCGGAATTCAGTATAAAAGTCTTCACTGTAGCTTAACTACTAGACCTGCTTGTCTGATTTTTTTTCTAGAAGTAGTTCAATAGTGGGTCTTTATAATTACGATACCGATTTGAGTCATAACCTTACCATATTGGAATAAAAAAATAATTCTTCACAAAAGTTTCACGAATCGAATTGTGTCTACCAACTTTCAAAGCCTCCAGTGAAAAAAAAGTGCCTGTGTTTTTTTTCTAGAACTTATTTTAAAAACTACCTACATTCATGGATAGTATACCCTGAAAATTTCATACTGCTACTGCCAGAGCATCAAAACGAAAAATGAATGCGAATGGCATAGGTGCCATAAATCAGTGTTTTTATTTTTCATGTAAAACTTTAATTTAAAAAATAAATCGATATGTTTCAGCAAATTTATGCTATGTTAGTAACATAAGTAGCAGTAATTTTTAAGAATTGCAAATTGAAGGGGTGAAAATCAAACAAAGAAAATTTACATAATTTTTGTTAATAATTTTTTTTATAGTAAGTGTTCATAATGGGCATTATTATTGGCTATGCATAGCTTAGACCTTCTTAAAAAGCTTTTTTGGAGGTTGTGGAATGCTTCTTTTTTGACAAATTTTTCAGGGGCCCAAATTGTGACAAGGCAAAATGTAGTAGTACTTAGCATTTTGCAACATCCGAAAAACCTTTGAAATAAGATGTCGTACTCGTTTATGCATAGCCAATAATGAAGCCCATTATGAACACTTACTGTAAAAAAAAATAATTAACAAAAATTATGTAAATTTTCTTTGTTTGATTTTCACCCCTTCAATTTGCAATTCTCAAAAATTACTGCTACTTATGTTACTAACATAGCATAAATTTTCTGAAACATATCGATTTATTTTTTAAATTAAAGTTTTACATGAAAAATAAAAACACTGATTTATGGCACCTATGCCATTCGCATTCATTACAAGCTTTTATTTAACTTGCAATGTATGTATGTTTGTGTGTTCGGGTGGAATTTTATAACTCAATTTTAAGGCACTTGCCCTCAACCGATTGAGCTGAAATTTTGCATGCACGTGTATATCCGATGACAATGCAATATTATTATGACATGGAGCTGATCTGATGATGGAGCCGGAAGACAGCCAAAGGAACTCAGTACTTAAACGACACAACCAAATCGAGTTTGGGCTCGTTTGATTCGCCTAGATGAGTACTTAGATGCTAGATGGTAACCAGGGTCTGATGATGGAGCCGGAAGACAGCCAAAGGAACTCAGTACTTAAACGACACAACCCCATCGAGTTTGGGCTCGTTTGATTCGCCTAGATGAGTACTTAGATGCTAGATGGGTAACCAGGGTCTGATGATGGAGCCGGAAGACAGCCAAAGGAACTCAGTACTTAAACGACACAACCCCATCGAGTTTGGGCTCGTTTGATTCGCCTAGATGAGTACTTTGGAGCTAGATGGTAACCAGGGTTCGATGGTGGAGCCGGAAGATAGCCAAACGAACTCAGTACTTAAACGAACTAAAAAGTATAAAATAGTGGAGCCGGAAGATAGCCAAACGAACTCAGTACTTAAACGAACTAAAAAGTATAAAATAAATTAAGGTAAAAAAATCTTTAAAAACAAGCTTTTATTTAAATGCGCTAAAAAGAAAAAAATAAACTTTTACACTATAACTTTACTGTCAACTTATAACATTTCAAATTCAACATATTTGACACAATTTATATGTTTTAAAAGCTTGTCGCGAGATTTAAGTACTCGTATTTACTTTCTTAGTTTAAAATTTTTAATAGGCAGGTATTTTAAAACTTGCTTTTAAAATTACGAGTAGGTACTTAAATCTCGCGACAAGCTTTTAAAACATATAAATTGTGTCAAATATGTTGAATTTGAAATGTTATAAGTTGACAGTAAAGTTATAGTGTAAAAGTTTATTTTTTTCTTTTTAGCGCATTTAAATAAAAGCTTGTTTTTAAAGATTTTTTTACCTTAATTTTTCGTTTTGATGCTCTGGCAGTAGCGGTATGAAATTTTCAGGGTATACTATCCATGAATGTAGGTAGTTTTTAAAATAAGTTCTAGAAAAAAAACACAGGCACTTTTTTTTCACTGGAGGCTTTGAAAGTTGGTAGACACAATTCGATTCGTGAAACTTTTGTGAAGAATTATTTTTTTATTCCAATATGGTAAGGTTATGACTCAAATCGGTATCGTAATTATAAAGACCCACTATTGAACTACTTCTAGAAAAAAAATCAGACAAGCAGGTCTAGTAGTTAAGCTACAGTGAAGACTTTTATACTGAATTCCGGCTTCTTACAAAAATTTCACAAAAATCTCAATTACTTTGGAACTATTGAAAATCGCTGAACATACATGGGGGTTATATCGATAGGTATTGAAGTCCCCCATCGATTGACTTACGATGATCCACCCCTCCTGTTACACCCTGTAGAATGTCACCTGGAAGGCCGTCATGATCTCCGGGTCGAACAGCAGCTTGTTGAGGTCGAACTTGAGGAAGTCCTGCGGGTTCAGGCCCGGGCCGCCCCCCGCCGCCGCCGCGCCCCGCGCCGCACGCTCCCGCGCCGCCGCCGCCGCTCGTGCGCGCCTCACCTTACCGCGGTGC
The DNA here is from genome assembly GCA_039566165.1 of Maruca vitrata. Lineage (NCBI taxonomy): Eukaryota > Metazoa > Arthropoda > Insecta > Lepidoptera > Crambidae > Maruca > Maruca vitrata. The sequence goes on along the minus strand of CM076914.1, from coordinate 9,752,226 downwards.
TATAATATTAACAATATTATTTAACTAGCGGCCGCCCGCGACTTTGTCCGCGTATTAATGGGTTTTAGTAGCAAGGATGTATTAAATAGCCTACATGCCTTGTAAAATTTGTTATTTATAAGTAAGTGTAAGTTCCGTCAACGTTCTCCCATAGTACGCCCCCCCCCCCCCAATAACTTCCATGGGGGTCGAATTTTGAAAAAAAAAAAAAAAAAGCGCGGGTATCTTTCCAGTGTGCCAGCTACCTTCATACCAAGTTTTATGAAAATCTATAAACACGTAAAAGTTCTCCCATAACTAATTTTTACCCCCGCCCACCCCCCAATGAGGCTGAATTAAAAAAAAAAAATGCACTGGTGTCTCTCCGGAGTGCCAGCTACCTCCATACCAAGTTTTATAAAAATCGACAAACAGTTAAAAATTCTCCCATACTAATTTTCACCCCCCCAATGAACCACATGGGGGTTGAATTAAAAAAAAAAGTAGCCTATATGTTATTCCAGAGTGCCAGCTACCATCATACTACATTTCATGAAAATCGGTTCAGTCATTTGAGCGTGAAAGAGTAACAAACATACATACATCCATACATACAAACTTTCACCTTTATAATATTAGTAAGGATAGAAAGACAGAATGAACACATTAATTCAAATTGAAATTTTCGGGTCCAGTAGCGCTACCATGAGTTTAAAAAGTGACAAGACTCGATATCGCCTATGTGAATGTCTTTGAAAAATGTCTATGAAAAACTTGTACAACACCCCTAGCGGTTACGTTAAGAACTAAAATTATTAGTATGAAAAAAACAATTCCGAATTAGGTTTTTTAACATACGTCAGTTTTCGATAGGTTTTTTAACATACGTAAGTTTTCGATAGCTAACTCATGGTACCGCTACTGAAGCTTGTACTAGCTGTTTAATTATTTTGAAAAATGTAAAAAAAAAAAAACATCTGCTGCACTGTGATCCTGCGGCAGCTATAGCAATTGGTCTGGTGTGAGGTAATAGCCAGAAAGGCGGGCGTTCCAATCCCCGGGCTGCAGTGGAGCAGTTGATTTTTCTGTTTTTCAACATAATATTTATTCAGTTACATACTCTACATAAACCCCGAAAGATATGTTAAAAATCCTGGCAAAACATAAATGAATTCTGAAAGTTACTTAGTTTACCGACCTCCTTCTCTTCTTTCTTACGCTGCACGCTCAACTTGTGCAAGCGAAGTTTCTCTGCATTCGGCTTGACTTCCTTTAGCCACTCGTTGGTCTGCTCGTCATAGTCGATATTAAGAGCTTCACACAAGTCGTGTGACGCCTCCTCGAATTTGCCCAGCAACCTGATGAAAATGATAATGAATCAAGTTTACACACACTATATGTTGCAATCACTACAGATGTGCAACATTACATATTGCTAGGTACCTTATGGACATAGGTTAAGTCTACTACAGTTTTGCCACCATATTACTATCTTAAACCACATTAAACATCTTAAACATGTTTAAAATAAATTACATTACCTGTAAGCTCGTCCACGGAATTTGTATGCAGTTGCACTACTGCAATTGAGTTCCAGAGCCCTTGTGCAGTCTACAATACATGCATTAGGCTTGTTTAATTTCAGGTATACCTGAAAAACAAAAAAAAATGTGTATAAATATTAAAAAGTTATGTACTTGATTGTATTATAGAAATTGGTTAAACCCTAACGCTGGGCATAAAATAATCTTCAGAGTATGTAAAACCTTTGTCCAGAATCTTATTGAAAAAAGAATTTACCTGGCCTCTTTTAGCAAATAAGACAGCACTCTGTGGGTTTAGCAAGATTGCTTCATTATACAGCTTGATGGCCTCATCATATTTCTGTTCAGAGAAAGCTTGCATGGCTTCTGAGCGCTTCTCATCAGACTGATCACGTTCCTCATCTGTTGGTTCTTTATCAGGATTTCCTATAACTGGAGAGCTCTCCACAACATCAGGTTCGATGACACCTTTTTGAAAACATATAAACATTAGTACATTTTAGAGATAAAATGAATTTGTAAGAATATTGTGTCCCAACAAAGTTGGTATGTTACATAAATGATATATTTATACATATTAAAAGGACACCTAAGATGTTTTATTTCAAATAATCATATTTCTTAATTAAATTTACATTATCTTACTGTTTTTACTTTTTATACCTATGGAATGTTAGTGAAAATAATAATGTAAATACAGTGACATGACTTTATACTCTGCCGTGCTAATTAAAAATGCAGTAAGTAGGGTTTCCGGTATTTCGAGATAATGGCGCTTAAAGTTTTTTTTTTATAATCACATTTTTTGATTAATATTTTAACGATGATTAAACATGTTGCGTATTTAAAATATAGCTTAATACACATACTTTTATAAAAACTAACAAAATCTGCTGTAAGTTTAGTATATTCAGAGAAAAACGAAAAAAACAACTTATGCTTAGCATGTTCCTACTAGGCAACACTAAGGTTTACAAACCAAAACTGCAGTAAAGTTGGAGTTACTGCTCTTTTGATTAGCAATCACAGGTTACTGCGTTTATGCCTTGTAGTGAAGGTATACCTTATATGTTCTTGTCACAAATTATAAATGCAGTGCTATAGAAACGCTCCGTTTCTAAAAGTTGGTAATTAAAGTGAAAATAACGCATTAACTTAATTTTTTTTAATGATTATTGCTTTAATATACTATAATCTTTATTAAATTTTTACAATTGTGTAAATTTTTGCAGTATATGGGACTAAATATAGAAGTTATCTTTATTATTGGTACTTACTGCGTTCTTTTCTAGTGAAACATTTTTTTCTTGTAACATTTCTTGTACTAGCTACAAACGATAAATGCAGTAGGTAGTGGGAAATTGTTTCAAAAATTAGTGTATAAAATTTACTATTGACTTGTAATTTATTTAAACTATCTATTATTACGAAGGAATAGTTAATACAACTATTTCAATACTTGAAATGATTATTAAAATAAGGAATTTCAAAATAGTCACAACTTAAAAAAAAATCTTCAAAAACTTAATAATTTCAGTACCTTAAAAAAATTATGACGTGAATATGACGTTAATACTGGTGTTTAAACCTTTTAAAATACAAAATAATCAAGTTCGGCAACATGACACTAGGTGGCTTTATTACGTTTATTGAATTACATAATCTGTAAGCTCAGTAATAAAGTTGTGATCAAGTAAGTTGATGTTTGCAGCACGAATTATTGACACTTGATTAGGAATGTTACATAGTTGACTATATTTTTTCCATACATTTTAAACTACAGAAAGACTGATCTTAATGTTTTAATTGAAATAATGGTTAATGATGTGAAATAATGGTTAATGAGTGGAAAATTGCTTGTTACTATTTAAAATAAAACAACCACATAATTATATTGTAAATAAAATCACATATTTGTTTTACTAACACGAAACACATCCAGATCCTTAATCCAATACCCATGTAGGTGTACTATTTTATATTTTTATTTCCCTTACGGAGGAAACAAAAATACCTACATAATTTACAATTAAATACATCTATTGAACTGTAAAAACTCATTCTGTGTGATTAATGCACGAACAAGAAATCGATTTTTAAAGTAATTCGTTTTACACGTGGGAACAGAAAAAATCAGCTTGAGAACGAGCAGTCAGCCTCGGGCACTTAAAATAAATACGACTAAGAAGATATGGAGAATCTATTGTATTATTTAAAATTTTGAAGAGATATAATTGATCCCTATGCTCACGCCGCAATCGTTATGTCCGTAGTTGCGTGTCTGAATTCCTGAATCTAACCTAATCTTTTGAGAAACTTATTCTGAATTATTTCTACTTGTTCAATATAAGTGGTATATAGAGGATTACATACGGTGGATGGACGCATTTTCTAAATGGCTTGTTACTAAGGAGTTATAAAACATGTAAGTAGCGATATTTTCAAAATCTTCACATTGACGGAACACAAATCCCAGCATTCTGTATGCTCTGGATGTCACATTATTCACGTGAGATGCAAGGTTTAATTGGCAGTCACGATACACACCCAGATCCCTTACCCTCTATTTGATACACAATTGAAACAATTATTAAATTTTATTGGCCATTTTTCACGGGAGTAAGTAATTGTGTAACATTTCTTAATATTTAGTTTAAGCTCATTCAGTGAAAAGTATTCACAAAAAATGTTTAGGTCTTTCTGGAACTGACTACAGTGATCAATAGATTTAACAAGGGCAAATATTTTAGCATCGTTTGCATAAAGAAGCGCATAAGAACGGCAGAAACAACGCATTCTATCATTAATAAATATTAAAAAGGAGGGCCCCCTGGTGAGAACCCTGCGCGACCACTGATGTCATCGGATGAAACCAGAACTGAAACTGAAGCCTTGAACTGCTGCTGCTTGGGATCTATCTCGTAAATGTGCAATTAACCAGATGGTTAACTCTAACTTTAAACTTTTTTTTAACTTCTAAGATCAGAAGATCGCCTTGTATACTGACGTTGTCGAGTTTAGCAATTAAAAAATTGTGCGAAATTTTGTCAAATGCTTTCGAAAATCTTTATACGTGGCGTCAACTTGAAAACTATTTTCCATGGTTTCAAAAGTAATGTCCATAATCTCGCATAAATTTGATTCAGTAGATCTGCCACTATTAAAGCTATGTTGGTTTGATATTATTAAAGGTTTTACCCCAGGATAAAGATAATCATATTTTATCTTTTCAAAAAGTTTAAGTATTAAGGATGGTTTAGACGTGCAGTGATAGTTAGCAATATTATGTTTATCACCGTTCTTGAAAATGGGAACAATAATATATTGTATCCAGACCAAGGACATTACCTCTTTTATTTAAAGAATATAAAATAATAATGAAATAGGAACCGTCAACTCCCGGCAACACTGCTTAAGAAATACTGAGACTGAGACATCCAGATTTTTCAAATATTTTTCAATCGCCGTGCTATTTATGTAAATAATCAATCACACAATCATTACTCGCGGTTCCATAGTTCGAGACGCTTCCAGACGGAGATTTAAAAACAGACTAAAAAAAACACTTAAATAAGTCGGCAATTCTTCGACTGTCCAACGCGTGAATATTACTCAGATATAAAGAATCAGGAATCAAAACTTCGAGCTCTTCAACCTTACGACGGGTAAGAGAGGAGAGCTCATTTATTTTAGTTAGGCATAATGCAAAGTTTTGGTAAGTTAATTTGATGAAAAAAGAAACACATTTTTATAAATATATTTATTGCCCTTTAGAAATTCAAAATATGTTTTTGTAAATGTGTATGCTCAGAATGTGTGGTGTTTAATTTTAAGGGCATTCAATCGGCTCTTCCCGTTGCCTTTATCCATTATTCTTTTGTTGACCCATCTTGAGGAAATCGGAAACAAAATTTAAGTAACTTTGTTCATGTTGTATAGTATAAGTATCTTTTTAAATATAAATTTTTTTGAAATCTATGCAACCAACACCCAGTTGATACAAAAACTACAACCAATTTGACAATTGACAATTTTAAATCAACCTTATTGTCATTATATTAGGTTGTTCTTATACAATATTTTTTTATTAAACTCCCATGTTACTCAATCTCACATTTTATAGGATAAAATGATAAAATCACAATAAAATATACTCGCAGATGTCATGAAATACCACCATTTATAAGGTTTTTGTGTCAGCTATGGTCTTTGCACTCGTGTACCAAAAAGTTATTATGATTATTTTTTTTATATACTTACTTACAAGCAAACAACTTCTCGTCGAATGAGTATCGAGGACGAGCAGTGCGTGCGATTGACACCTATCGCCCCTGCATCCTTCCCCGATCCCCGCTAGCTCCTGCTACTAATCAAAAGCGCAGTAAAGTCCAACGATACTGCGATCTTTCTTTGTAGTTTCCAAAAGCGTAAAATTGTCTTCTGTCAATTAATACCGCAGTCTACATTATTGCTGCTATTATTTTATGCATAACCAATAAGGTAACCCGAAGGTGATATCAATGAATAGTGCAGCAAATGAACTTACTGCATTTTTAACTTGTACCTTATATTAAACTCATTTAAAAAGAGGGCTTAGTAAAAGCGCAGTATCCGATTTCACTGCGTTTAAAAGAAGCGTCTGAAATTATTAACTGTAAAGATAGTACATAGCATAATAGCATGAATTCTTTTCACTGCGATTATAACTAGTGAAAACTAATTGAGGCCATAGAAATACCGGAGCGCAAAGAGCAGTATCGACTTTTACGGCAGTTTTCCTAAGCAAAATGCTTCTGATGAAATGCTTTACTGCGTTTTATCTTAATAAAAGTCCTACTTCCCGAATAGCTACAAAAAAATGGATAAAAGTACCAAATAGAGCTCATTGTGAGGATTCCGAATATGTATGTAACTCAATTTTGCCAAAAACCTTCCTTACTGCGTTCTTAGTTAGCACGGCAGTACTAGAGTTTATGGATGTTATACTGAAAAAAATTCTGATCATAAACTACTGGGGGTTCAACATTATTAATACCTTCCATATCCAATTCCACATCTGATTCTGTTTCAGATTCTTCCTCAGAAGACAATGGTTTCTCTTCAGCATTATTGTTACTGGCACTGCTAAAACACACAATAAAACAGTTATAACGAGTTATGATTTTACAAATAATACTACTTTGGCTGAATGTGCCAAAGTGAAAAGAAAATAATAACAGATCCTAATAATTTTAAATAGATATATTGGTTATAATGATGAACCAAGATATATTGCCTCTGATTGGTTACTTTGCAAATTCCTTATTTTCACAAGTAGCTAGAGTATTGTATACATACTTGTCTCCTGACGGAGTGAAACTCTTAGCGCCGAACGTAGCTGTCGGCAAAACGACCCCAAGCGACGCCAAGTAATCTTTGAAGAAAGTCAACTTCGGGTGGTGTATTAACAGTGGCTGGGCTTTACATCCATCTATAAAAGTCTTTAATAGAGCAATTTGCTCATCGTTGAAGGGGCAACTCATTTTGTGGTTTGTTCTGCCGGTCTAAAATACATACAAGTCATGGTCATGTCAAGATGTCAAACAACGAATAAAACATGTTTAACTTGAAAATAGAATAACACGACGAAAGCTTTTTTCGATACTTACATTTATTTTAATCTAAAATGAACAATAAGTTTTCTGGTTGACTAGCTATTATAAATTGTTATTTTGCGGCTTGAATCACACAAGTGACATATGAGTAAGTTTTTTTTTATTATTCCGAGCTGTTTGGACCTGGTTGACAGAAAGTATTTTTTTTTATTAAGGACACATGGCGAGGAAATACTTTCATTAGGTTCTCATTACCCGTCAAGGAGGGCTATGCCATGGACTTGGAACTCCATTATAGATTATATGCGCGGTCTGTAAGCGACCTCACTACAGATGTAATCTCTAATGTGATGTGATGTCTAATCTATGTGACGAGGAACATATAAATGATGAGCTTAAACACATAAGTGACGTCCTACAGAGGAATGGATATAGTGGGCGAATATCAAGACCGACACGTAATAAACGCCTGGATTATAGGGTAGACCGGCATCCAGCTTATTTACCATATGTAAAAGGAGTGACAGATAAGATCTCGAACATACTTAAGAAATTCTCCGTAAAAACTATCTTCACTCCTCTTAAAAAGGTATCGCAGTTTCTACGCTCACCGAAGGATAGTTTTCCTTTGGAAAAACCAGGCGTTTATAAAATTGACTGCAGCTGCGGGAGCTCGTACATAGGGCAAACGAAACGGACGATTTCGTGCCGGGTGAAAGAGCATATCAGGGCAGTCAAAAACAACGAAGCACAAAAATCGGCAATCGCTCAACATCTTTTAGAATCGGGAACGAACCACTGGATTGAGTTACATAACCCTAAGATATTTTCGACAGAACGCCATTACATACCACGACTGGTCGGAGAAGCTATTGAAATTAAGAAATTCAAAAACTTCAATCGTGAAGATGGGTTTCAACTGTCGAATGTATGGCATCCAGTAATACGTTTATGTAAAAACAAAAATGTGTCCGTTTTCGAGGAAGAAAGAAGTGATACCGTGAGTGTAGTGTGTCGTGATCGAATTCGGAGTGACAATATTGTGAACGAGGGTAGTGGTGTCGTGCGTAATAAAAGACTTAGAAAGAGGGTAGACCGATATGTCTGCCCTTAGACCTACCGTCATTCTCGCAGTCCTACAGTTCACCCGTGATCATGGCGCTTGCAACAGTGCCGAAATATCGGGAGCTCATTAAAACAAAACAACATGGTAAATATCCCGGACACTTTCAGTTTTCTAATGTGTGTAACCATGACAGTTTAAAATTATATAACGTACGTAAGTTTTCGATAGCCAACTCATGGTACCGCTTCTGCTAATAAGATGAATTTAATAGACTATATCAATACACGTCAGATTGCCATAATTTGTGGGCACGGCAGTGCCCCTGCCAATGACATTTACCTTAGCTAATAGGTTACCAAAGTGGGTAAATAAATAAGTATCCTGTAATAACAGGAGACTATTAATATGATTGGTTGTGTATCGTATCACTCTGATATTCACATTGTCAACATGCTCTCCACGTTTGGTCAAAAATCAACTAAAATGCCCGACCAAAATAAAATTGTTTGATGCAGGTATTATGTTACTGCGAATGTTTGAAGTGCCGTGTATGTTAAGATATTTGTTGCCCTTAACATCCACCAAGATCTCTAGATCAAGGTTTCAATATTTGTGGGTATGATCTCCATACGGAACAAACGTACATGTGATGAACTAAGGGGCCTACCATGAGTTGGCTATCGAAAACTTACTTACGTTAAAAATCTATCGAGTTGTTTTTTTCATACGGCCGATTTTAGTTTCTCGCGTAACCACCAGCGGCGCTGTACAAGTTTTTCATAGACATATTTACGTAGGCGATATCGAGTGCGTAAGTTTTAAACTCATGGTAGCCCCACTGTCCGTTTGATCCGTGTCTGGGTGAGAACATGTAATTAAGATTATGTAAGAATAACAGTCTCTGACGCCCATAGTAAGTGCTCGGGTTTGAAGTCCATGGAGATGACCAAAATATAAATGTACTTATCGCTGGTTATATAGATTCAAAATACTAAGATCGCTAAGTCTCTGATCTACTCGTAAAAAGAACACGTAGGATTCGCTTCGGACGGAACTTGGCCAGTGTACCTACACACCCTTGGATACGAGGACCGTCGTCTTCACCCCAAGTGCGCTTGTGTCTTGATTTTTTTCCCACCCTAGGTGTAAGAGGGAGTTCAGGACGGTAAAGTAACAATCTAGATGCTTAATCGAATAAGGTGGATAGGTAGGTATTGTCAGCCAAAATGTACATAGTAACACAATAATGTTCCTTGACAAAATGCTTTTCTCCTATTCCTATACATTTTGAAACGATTTCTATTTATTTTTGTACAAAACATCCACACATTGTCACAGTTACCTATCTAAATACTAACTTTTTTATAATTTTTATTACTACTACCCTAATTACTTAATGAACGTGTTTACCAACTAAATTTGCTGTCATGTACCTACTTATTTATTACAAATTAACGCTTATTTGTTTTACTATTATTAACTAACGGTATTATGCGTCACTCGACTATGATGGTCTTTTACCCAGACGTAAGCAAGCTATTAAAACATGTTAATTTATACGGCCATTAGACGACGATTCGCCAGGAGCTAAGTATTTCTTTATCGGCATTTTCTAGTTTAGTTGTGATTGAACTGCTTAGATGTAAATACCTTATTTTAAAATATAATTGAAGTGAAGAAATTATTGATTTTTATTTTTTTGAAGTTTTAAAAAGAACAATTACTTTTATACAATTGATAATGACTAAACTACATAAGATAAATAATATTATAGTCGCGATTTTCCTCCTCGGTAAGTGTGTTTACTAACGTGTTGTTATAATGTTCCATGGTGAAGCTAATGTTTAGTGTTCCTGACAGGCTCAGGAGTAGTAGATAAGGTACTTTTCAGAATCCGGCGTCGGGTTCTATTTTGATTGCTTTTTAAGTAGAGATGAGACCAATGCATGCTATATTACTTCTAACGTTTCATGGCGTTGGAGCAACCGGCATCTACTAACTTGTTTTGTTGTTATCACTATAATATCATTATTGGATACCGTCTTCTATATGTCTTAATTTCATTTATTGACCAATGCGTTTATGACAGACTTTAAACGGTCCAATGTCTCGTAGGCGACGCCTTTAAAGGCTGTTTCGAACGATACGTGAATGATATGGTTTGCCACAGATTAATCGAGAAAAGGTAGTAAGAGCTGGTAGGTGTAAAACTTCGTGCTGCTGTTGGCTCTATCTTTTGTGTAGAATTCTATGGGTTTAAAGACAATCAATACGATTGTCCTTTATAATTCACCGTTCACGGTACGGAGAGCTACTTGATAGCATAGCGTGTTTGTTTTCACTTAATCTGACTATACCTTAGTCCCAATGAGGAAGCAGATTGATTTGGAATACATGCAGTAAGCCACGTAATTGGACAATAATTAGCCTTAACATGTAAATTTGAATTGTTTTGTTAAATGCGTTGGTTAAAAGATCTATCTGTAAAAAATATTGTAGGCATTATGATTAGGAACCTAATTTAAATTTAAAAAGTTCACAAGTACTAAGAAACGGTGTCATCGAAGTTTATATTTAACTAGCTGTGCCCGCGACTTCGTTCGCGTGAACTACAGGATGTTGAATATTTTTTTAACTAAAAGTAGTCGTATAAATAAAAGTAATAAAAGTCCCGTCAAAATCTTTTCTGTCATTCAAGAAATTAGTCAACCGGAAGAAACATTTAAAACAAAATCATTTTGGTTTATATCATCATCAATCATTTACCGTGTAATAAATAAGTATATTACACAACATCAAGGTACGAAGCTTTAGAACTTGTTTTAATCAGAACAGTGGATTCACTAAAATATTTAAATAGCATAACCAGACTCGGGACAAACAACGATATTCACCTCAGAAATATTTGTGCTGAGTGGGAATAGAACCCACGACTCATTATGTGGTCTGTGAATTGGGATAAAAAGGCCAAGTGCACAACGGACTCGCACAGCGCGATTTCTTTTTAGAATTCGCTGTGTTATAGGACGTTACTTTATTCTAAATTTTGAGATTCTGAGTTCTTCGCAGATTGTGGTTCCCTTTGCGAGTGTCAAAAATTGGCAGCATAAATAGCTGTTTCTTTTGATTGTGTTGGCTCAGCTGAAGGGACAGTAGACCTGAGTATTTTATGTAGCTTTCAGTTTGATATTTCCTCCTTGACGCTTGTTTATTCTTTTCGACGTACGAAATCCTAAAATCTAAGTTTATAGTGAACAGCTTCCTCACATTGAATAGATCATCTTCAAGTCATCCTAATTGTTCATCGATCAAAGTGAAATATAGGACGACCTATTCCAAAGCCAGGTAGCAGCCTTTATGGTTGGAGAGGAAAAAAGCGTTGATGGCCGAGTGGTTTAGGTCGTTGCTTGCTATGCAAGACGTCGCCTGTTCAAACATCGCCACCTACCACTGTGTTTTTCAAGTTTTAAATTCATACCTATGTATGATTATTCGACGCTTTAACGGTGAAGAAAAATATCGTGAGGAAACGCACACTGCACACCTACGAAGACATTCTAAGGTTGTGTAGTCTACCAACCCGCACTTGGCCAGCATGGTTGACTTAGGCCCTATCGCCCCAGTTTAGGATAAGCCCGTGCCCCAGCAGTGGTGACGTATATGAGCTGATGATGATGATGATAGCTTGAATCATGTTCTTTCTTAATCCCCGGCAAACCCCTCATTTTTTCCTTTCAAATGTAATGCTTTACCGAATAAAATATGCTGATGCTTTACTTTTATATAGATTTTCATATTATGTTTAGAAATCGATATTGAATTGGTTTAATTTGATTGAATATTTAATATCCAGTTGGTGCACACAATGTATTAATCGTATTGTGATCATCTCATCCTTTTTTCTGATACCAAACCCTTGAGGATTATATCAATCTATTTTTTGACAACCAACCTCCTTCAATTCGGTAATTATGGAAATTTTAATGCTTTCGTAAATATTGACAGCATAACAATATGTCAAGTAGATCACAATATTTTGTTAAATTAAAATAGAAAAAAGGCAACAATTAGAATATTGTCGATACATGTTGTCGATTCAGAACCCTTCTGGTAATTTACGTAATTTAATGGCACTCGAAATTTATCAATTCCAAAAGACAAACTTCACATTTTTGACGAATGGTATACCTACATACAAAATCCCATAATATAATATCGAAGTAATACGTAGAGCACAGTGCCATCTTTTGAACTACCAAAAAACTTAACACGTACCTACTCATGTTATATCAAACTTGACAGCATTTATGGCATGCTGTACAAAGCACGATGCCATCTATGGGTCATTTTATGAACAATCATGCCTCAACTTTAATGGTACAATTTTATACGAATTAAAAATACCTACCTACCTACTGAAAATAACGGTTTCATCCTGAAGTTTTTTTTTAAATTCACCTGCATCGCATGGTTTCATGATTTTCACAAAAAAAAAGAGAAGCAAAAAAATTTCAGTTTAAAAATGTTGTAGGTACTACGAAGATTTGAACTTACGACACTGATTGCTTGACGATGAACCATACTTTCCATAGCAATAGGCCATACAGTCCGATACTTTTCACGCGAAAATATCTAATCACTTGATCGCTGACAACGCGACCATTTCGTAAAAGAAGTAGTCCTTATTACCCTAAACAGAAGGTTCATCTTGGTGGATACTTTGTCTACTTATGGGCATCCATATTTTGTATTACCTACGTAGCTCCTGATCCCGTAGGAATTTGGAGATGTTTTATAGCTCAAACGCTTTATCAGTAAATGAATTTTCCTACGTTGAAAGAATTTTTAAAATCCGATAAGTAATTCCAGAGATATTACATGTACAATTTGCAACGGCTGGACCGATTTTGATAAAAAGTAGCCTATGTGTAACCTTAAATAATTAGCTTTATATAAGTGAAAGTTCCGTCTCATTTGATCCAGCCGTTCCGGAGATTAGCGAAAACAAACAGACAGACAGACAAATTTTTTTTATTAGTATTTTTGGTATTGGTATCTGATATACATTCATACCTATTTAGTAAAAAAAACAAATTTAAACATTACAAACAGACACTTCAATTTTATTTATCTGTATAGATAAAATAAAAATTGTTAGACATAAGAATCCATCCCAAGATCATGATATCGCACATATATTTGGTGCGCTCGCCCCTATCATAATGATAAGCTGTAGTAACTTTAACCCTTTTAAACATTTCAGTCAGTAACGTAAATAACGGACTAGCTCAGTTTAATTTGGGGTCCGAGGAAAAGATAGGAAACTCCAATGAAGAACAAGAGGCAACGACTCCTCCCGCCGTAAGTTCCCGATTCCTCGATCTCGGTGGAGTTATTAGCCAACTATTCTCGGGCTTTAATCAAGGGAGCGGCGGGGGGAGAGGGGGCCCAGGCCTTAATTGGCCACCTAATTCGCAGTTTTATCCCAGTGTCCCTGCCCAGGTAAGTAAACCTCGCCAGTTTCGCGGACTCTTTTTATACCTTTTAATGTTTGTGTTCACGCTCGGGTGCTCTCATTTGATTAAGTTAGTTTGTGTTTGGTAATCTTGTAAACAAGGTATGCTGCAAATGTTAATTCATTTTAAATGACTATTAAAATAGAGCTCTTACTTTAGTTTTAAAACCTAGTTATAGGGAAAACATTTTTTAAAATTCAGTAGATTATGATAACTTACGCGAAGTTTTTAATTATTTAATTTACAGAACTATCGTATACCTACAGTGTTATATCAGAAATTTAAATCTAATTATCTACTTAGAATAAGTCGGTAGTATAGAATAGAATAAATGTTTTTTTGGTACATACATATCTTAAAATATGGTAACAATGGTCTAACTAATCATAGAATATAAACACTTAATTGTGTAAATTAATAGATACGTAATTTACTTGGTAGAAACCAAAAACTCAGAAACCCGTCCAGGTTCTAGTTTTATTTTATGAAGTTACACAATGTTTTGTTAGGTATAATTTAGATACCTTACTAATCTTTATTGATAATTATGTATTAATGTCTTTATTAATATTTTGCAGAATGGAAATCCCCAAACGGGCCAAGGACCGAACTGGTCTTTTCCAAATCAAGGTGAGTTATTGGAATTAATAATTACCTTATCAAAGCGTTGAATTTGTTCGATATTATTGACTGAACATAATAAAATCAAAATCACTAGGAACATGAACAAATCACTAGACAGAATATAACTAGCGGCCTCCCGAGACTCCGTACGCGTGGGCTTAGTTTTTAAAAAGTGACGTTGGCTTTTTTTTCTAACTGATTACGATGATGGCTTGGAGTAGCCTTGTCATCATCACTGGATTCAAGTGGATTCGGAGGGAGTGGTTGGCTATCACCTAGGACGTTGGCGCGCTTTTTTGTAGGTACCCGTGCCCCGATGAAAAAAATATTTATAAGAGACTAGTATTCCGCCCGCGACTTCGTCCACGCAGTTATGTTACTACTTTATAGCGCAGTCGGTTAAAAAGTATCCTATGTCCTTTCCCAGGCTCTGGACTATATCTGTACCAGCATATCTCATTTTAATCGGTTCAGTACTCTATGCGTGAAAGCGTAACAGACAGACAGACAAACAGAGTTACTTTCGCATTTATAATATTAATATATAGTATATAAATATATAATATATATTATAGTAAGGAAGTAAGGATAGATGCCAAAAACCATCCTCTTTTAATATATATTTTTCGGGTATGATCATTATACTCGAGTGAGGATAAGGGTGCTCGGTGCTTAGTGAAATTTCCGTCAAAAACCAATTAACTATTTAAATTTTACAAATTTTATTTAGTGATATAGATATAGATAGATAGATGAATATACTTATCAAAACTTTGTAGTTGCAATATTTTTGCAAACGGATACTTAAGGTTTGTCATGCCTTCTTATAATCAAATAAAATATAAATTTTAATCACCAAGGGTTGATAACATCAATGAGGGGCGATGTCCAATCAAGGAGGCTTAAGTCAGCCTCTCCGGCTAAAATAGTAATCTAATAAACGTTCAAGGAAACAATTAATAGGACTCGGCGGTAATTTTTCAAATTCGCATCTTGTTTTTCAACTTTACCGGATTTTTAATCATGAAATTTAAATTTTCGGCTTTACGGAGCAAGTAATGAAAGATATAGGGAGAGATAATTAAGGTGGATACCAACTTCTTACAAATGTAATGTAGGTATACTATTTTATAAAAAGCTTTTATTATCAAAGAAATTTAATATTTTATGAACATTTTTAACCAATTGGTTATCGTATAATTTCCATTTCGTATTTTTACCAGCAATTAGATTCTTCAATAAAAGGATTGCCGTGTGGCATTCTCATAACCAATCGGGAAACGAGATCAAATTTAGATGTTGACATTGCAGTTTTAGTACGAAGATTAATTATACCAGACCATAGTGATGATACCCTACATATGTAGGTATACCCAATATCACAACAAAACGATTTGAACCAATGGTCAGCAAATCCGAAAATTTATAACACACATTAATTCAATCCTCTCAAATTGTACAATTAAGTGCAAAAATACCTACTTTAATATTGGTCTATTAGATATTTCTGTTAACTGGATACCTGGCGAGCTGGTTAGTGTAGAGCGCTTTCCTGATACATACATTTCATTTATTTTCTCCAGGAAACAATCAAAACGGCAATTCCCAGAACCAGTATCAATGGAATGCGCCAAACCAATATGGAGTGAAATCGAATAATATGCAGCCTACACAAAATCAAGGGTGGCAAAGCTTCGGTCCAAATATGAACAATCAAAACAACAATCAGTATGTACCCCAAGGTCCTCAGAACCAAGGGTCCCAAGTTGCAGGAATGGGAACCCCCGCTCCATGGTATCCCAGTCAAGGCAATCAAAATAATGGGCCTGGAAACTCCGTGGCTACAAATAATGAAGGAACTTTGGATGATTTTTCGACCGAAAGTACGCCTTATTTGGGGGGGCAGGTTGGTGGTCCGGCGAGTATGCCGAGTGTGGAGTCTACTTCAAAGACCGCTATATGGGGCAAGCAAGTTATCGTGCCGGACTCACCGACTTCAGATAACATTGTGTTTCGTGACAGGTAACCGATTGTTATGTTATTAACAGTTTAATAATCATACCAAATAAATTGTTTCTTTTTTATGATTTAACTGCATAGTTTATTGACTACTTCGTTTAGACTACGTAGTAGTTCACACACTAGAACAAAACAAACTTTTAGCTTTTACCATTGTAATAAAATATATACCTATCATGGCCACCATGATTTAAAAAAGCCAAAGTTAATTTTAACTCGCATCCGAAATTGCGAACCATGTGAAACATGCTGAGTGGGGTTGAATTTATCTGAAAATTTGCTGCGCTAACATTAAATGTTGGCGGGAGCTTGTCTTCAATTTATTTTTATATTATTTATTTAGGACTGCCAACAAGATCACGCTTTCGTATTTAAATTTGAGTAAAATGTTTTCTTTTTTAATTTGATGGTGATACGGTTTAGGTTTTAAGGATTACGTTTTAGAGTGCCTACTTAATTAGTGTTGAAAAGAGGATTTCATTTTAATGCGTTTTTTATCATATTTTGCAATAATGGATGAGGAGTGTTCAAAACGTATCGACTTTAGTAAGTGTCTTGATTTGATTATTAAGGAAAAGTTAAATAATTGAGGTAGATTATTTAATTGTATAGCGTAGATATCTCGGCGCTTAAATTTTTCGTGTCGATGGCAAATTATCTCATATTAATTCGGCCCAGATTTCTGGCACGCTGACTGCACTTGCCGACCCGCTCGTCAGTTCACTCAAGAACTCTTAATAGAACCTCGCGTACTATGTCATACATGATTGTTTATAATTATGTATGCTATTAAACAGCATGTGATGCTCTGCTCTGCAGCGACGAGACCCCAGTTCAAAAAGAGTGTGTACAAAACTGTCCCACGTCGTCTGAGTACAGTCCGGTGTGTGGCTCCGACGGCGTTACCTACTTCAACCCTGGCCGACTCATCTGCGCCCGGAACTGCGGCATCAGTAAGTGCAATTCTTTTGAATAACTAGAGTTCAGGATGACCTCACTCCACCTGATCGTAAGCGAAAGTAAGGTCAACATCCATATATTTTTGCCTGTCATCCTAAAGACCTGCAAAAATACTCTCAAGGTCTTCCGAGGGAAGCACGTTTACCTCGTGATTCTGTGCAAGTATCATAGCATTTATAGATAACTACTCAACACTGTTTTTTTAAGTAAACAAGTAGACAAAAACCACAGAGTACTTTTATACACCGTGAAATTTTAGTGGTTGTTTTCCCGCAGCAAAATGACTCTATCTTAGTAGCACAATAGATTTGTGCAGTTATTTTTTTTTAAATCAATAAATGCCGGTTTTATGAAAGGTATAACCGAAACTCTAAAGTACGTTCTAACCGTTTTATTACTTAGGGTGTAGCTGTGTGAGCCATGAAAATATTAGTTGATACTGGCGTGCATTTCAAAGTTATTCTCGATTAAACATGTCAATCGAGCCGAATTCCCGTAATTTGAGGGAGGTTCTGAATTTATGCTTTAACTAGCTTTCCGCCCGCGACTTCGTCCGCGTAGAGACGTTTAACGGGTAAAACATTACTTCTTTATAGCGCAGTCGGTTAAAAAGTCTAATCTCTCAAGGCTTTAGTCAAGTCTAAAAGCCTATATCCTTTCTTAGGCTCTAGACTATATCTGTGCCAAATTTCATTTAAATCGGTTCAGTACTCTATGCGTGAAAGCGTAACAGACAGACAGACAGACAGAGTTACTTCCGCATTTATAATATTAGTAAGGATAATATGGAGGATTCTACGGCTGAAGTGCATAGAATGGTCCCAAATACCTATGGTGGGGTCGATATTAGTGCTCCCTCTAAATTCTCTATAATTCAACGTATGATTAGGGTTAATCTGATGCGCATTGTTTATTTATGATAATTCCATATAACGGCATAATTAACAACGAATGAAAAAAATTATCGTGCATTTTTCTTTTTCAGATGTATTCGAATCACGCAAAGGCGAGTGTAAGGCACGAGGATAATTATTTAATAAACAAATAGGGAATTTAAGTCTTTATTTTTTGTTGGCAACTTTTGCCAACTAGCTATTGCACAAGAATAAAGTGTCATATTGTATTAGAATAAAATACTAGCAAAATACACTGATGCATACCGCTGCGTATTTTGAAGTCGGTTAAAAAGGCACCAGCAGCGTGAACATGTTAGTGATCGAAATGAAACGATTCTTATTTTGTACTAGTGTTTGTTTCATTTCATCATCATAATCATCAATCCACATATCATATAGGTAAGTCCCCACTGCTGGGGCACGGGCCTACCCTAAACCAGGGCGATGTTTGTTTGTTACATCTCAATGGTTAATAAAAAAAAAAGTTATATTAATCAATGTTTTCACGCGGACGGAGTCCGGGCGAACAGCCAGTTGAATATCTTGAGTATTTCAATTTTATTTTACTTAAGTTGATATGATATTAAAACTTTGTAAAAAATAAGTCTAGTAAATTTAAAATTTGAAAAATTTCGCATTCATGACCCCGCCTGAACGGGGACTTGAACCACCGGACCTTCCGATATCGAATCGGATGCTCTTGCAACTGAGCTACACAGGTGTTGAGTCATCAATGCGAATTTTTTCAAGTTCAAGTCCCCGTTCAAGCGGGGTCATGAATGCGATTTTTTTCAAATTTTAAATTTACGTATAGC
Source organism: Maruca vitrata (assembly GCA_039566165.1). Taxonomy (NCBI): domain Eukaryota; kingdom Metazoa; phylum Arthropoda; class Insecta; order Lepidoptera; family Crambidae; genus Maruca; species Maruca vitrata. The sequence goes on along the minus strand of CM076914.1, from coordinate 9,733,213 downwards.
TTCAATAGCATTAAAAACAACAAATAAAAATAAGTCTAGTTTGCTGTCTTCTTAAGTTGTCCGCTGTTTGAGATACGCGGCGATGATCGACCTAAAATGCCTTATCTCGTCCTCGTGGGAACAACAAAGTGCCTATATAATGACACAAATTGCGCCCGCGGCACAGCCTCTATTAAATTAATCGATGGGGGATTTAATTCAGGGACGTAGGAGGCGTAAATTCCCTATTTCTATCGCTTTTATTTTTAACTAACTTTATAAGTTACTTAGACAATGTTGAAATTTTATTATTTGCGTTGCAATGCAGAAGCGGCTAATGCAGTTGATAGCTTAAGTTGGATGCACAATTCAAGCAACCTATATAAATATATTAAATACTAGCTCTATTAAAAGCTTTATAGATCTATATCTATTAAAAATGTTAAAGATCTAAGCACAAGTAGGGACAGACAGTAGGAGGCGACTTTGTTTTATACTAAGAAGTATTTGATGAACTTACTTTATCTTTTTTTTTCTAACTGACTTACAATGATGGCTTGGAGTTAGCCTTGTCATCATCACCGGACTTGCGGGGGAGCGGATGGCACTCACTTTATCGGTTTATGTAGCAGTTTGTGGATTCCAAGTATTAAGGAATAATAGAAAATAAATACAATTTAAGAATATACTATGTATACTGTGTCTACCCTACTTTGCGCATCGCGTGACTCTGTCTACCCAAAAACTCGTAAGTAGACAAAATCATACGTGATATAATTTTTCTTTCGAATCATAATGCAGTTAAAATAAGTCCTAATGTTGATATTATAGACTGTTATTATCTTGGAAGTTGGATCGTTAAGGCGCGGTAATACCACCTGAGCGAGTCGCATGTAGCGATAAGAATAACGACAGTTCCAATTTAGTAGAAACTGATTCGGAGCCGCGACGTGAGCTCGTTACACAACGCTCACCGCTCTCCCGGCACTGCCTTACTACTTGTTCCCTGCTAGATGTTTGTTCTCTTATTTTAAGAAGGGAATATGGTTGAAAATATTTTGACACTTTTAATATTATATCGTATATTACACACATTGGTTCTGAGAGGTAATAAAAGCACAAATTGGTTTATTTTTAGAAACTCACGACACGATTTCCTTTGGAGGTTGTGGTTACTGTGATCACTGACGACGCTGACGACGCTTTTCCAGTCGACAATTTGAAAAAAAAAAAGAGATTTTCTAAATTATATTTTCATACCGTATGATAAAATATTTAAATACACCATTGGAAAAAGCCGAACATCAACATTTTTGTTGATAGGTATGTCAATAGTATGCCTGTGGTGGAAATGCTGACCTCGAGTTTAAAAATATTGCTGGGAAAACAGAATATGAAAAAAAGTTCACGTTATACATAGTATGCATTTTGTTATGTCAACTGGATTCAGTTTTTAATATAAATAGTTGAAAGTTTAATAAAAGCCGGCTTTAATTTTTAGGGTTCTTTGGCTTGGATGAACCCGGGTACCCGGGGGTTCCTGCTATGTTTGCGGTTATTATTGATCCTAAACTATACTTGAAATTGTATAATGTATAATTAAAATTTTTTCGACATTGTTGGTCTATTGGTAGCTTGGTAGCAAGCGCTGCGTAAGAATCGAGAGGTCCCCGATTCGAGTCCGGGGTCGGGCAATAAATAGGGTATATAATAATAGGGTGCAAAAAAATGTAACACTAAAAAGTATGAAAAAATATTTTTAACAAAATAAGTAAACCCTCCTTCAAAAACCCGACACATTAAAAATTACAAAAGAATGTATAACCAACATTTACAGGAATATGATATGTTTTTAAAGGCGGTGCTAAACAATTTTTTAGAACAACGAACACACACTGTGCTTATCTGCACGAAATACAAACGGCACCGCCTTCAAACACATATCATATTCCTACCCAGATAATTTAAATGTTCATCATTATCAGCCCATACACGTCCCCACTATTGGGGCACGGGCCTACCGATAAGGCCTTAGTCGATACTAGGGCGATAAGGCCTTGGTCGACCACGTTGACCAAGTGCGGTCGACTACACAACCTTAAATGTGTATAAATGTTCGTCATACATTATTTTGTAATTATTAGTGTGTCGGGTTTTTAAAGGGGGTTTTTCTTTTTAGTTATTAGCAAAACAATTTTTACCTTTGCGTAATTTGCGTGCTTTTTTTTGCTTACTGAATGTTATTAACCGTTCAAAGAGTTCTCTAGTTTCACCATAAGCACAGCAGAATTAGCAGCAGAAGTTCCCATCGACCTATTGCAGCACCGTCTTCCAGCTCTTAATCGTTAAGGAGTTCTGTTGCTTCATCAGTACAAGAGCATCAGAATTTGACTTGATACACAAAAGTGCTGATAACGCCTAAAAACACCATACGGCCATACAACTTTCGGTGCTTGCCCTCGATTACTCCTAGATCCCATCATCAGATCCTGACCTGGTGAAGTAAACTCTATTAAACAAAGAAAACAATTTTGAAAGCCGTTGATATAGGGTTAGTAATCAAATCCACTGATAAAATGCTTTTAAATCGAGTTTCGGACGTCAGAACCCATTAAAAGATTTGTAAATGTTAAGCTCCATATATTTTTCGATCCGGGATAAATTAATGTGCCAATGGATTTTATTTTTTTAGTTCGATTGTATCAGTTTCGTACTGCCAATTTTATTCGGAGTGAGTACCTACTGAACTGTACAGTTTGTGTATAGAGATACTCGTCCAAAGTGGTAAAATGTGTTCCCCCTCCCCTGTGACTGATAAAAATTACCGTTTTGCTGAAAATCGCGAAAAACTATTTTTTTTTACCTTTGACCTTGAATTATTTTTTTTCCTTACAGGGGAATGATGGGGAACTTCTAGACATTGTTTATAATTATATTCTGAACAATTTCACTGCAATTCAGCTTGTTGGGACTTTATGTAACTTCGAATGTCTAAATTGTCTGGACTATTTAAAAACAACAGATACTCTTATTCGACCAAAGCCGGTTTCAATGAATCCAAACGGCGTAATAAGGTAAAAGTACAAATTGCTGATCCACAACCTTTATATCTACTAGCTGCCCTGTTGTTTCTTTTTATTGCACGAAAATTGTATTGAATTTGATATGACATGAAACAATTAGTTAGCTACGTAGAAGCCCAAGTTTAATAGAATATAATTAATTCATTACTATTTTGAGTCATCTTGCTTTTATTAAATAATAACGTGTTTGAAGCAATATCCCGACGTAAACACAGAAACAGTCCACCACTCTTCTAGGGGTATAGACTACAGGCCCATGTTGAAAAAATTATGAGTCACTAGCTTTCCGCCCGCGGCTTCGTCCGCGTAGAGACGTTCAACGGATAAAATATTACTTCTTTATAGCGCAATCGGTTAAAAGTATCCTATGTCCTTTCCCAAGCTCTGGACTATATCTGTACCAAATTTCATTTAAATCGGTTTAGTACTCTATGCGTCAAAAACAGACAGACAGAGTTACTTTCGGATTTATAATATTAGTATGGATATTAGTAAGGATTTGAACCACTATTGAAATAGTATGACACAGATGCCGTATAAAATCAAATGACCAAATTTATCCAGGTAATTGTCGGAAAATAATAATAAACCATTTTTTACGGCATTGCGCGTATTCTTATTATTTTTAATGGATCTATCGGTGGTAAGAATGCCGTACAAAAATAAAATATACGACCAAAATGTACTCACTCTACCTGTACTTTCGAATTATCACCTGCACTCAGTTGGACAGCTTACAAGTGACTGCATACTGCTGAATCTTATTATTTTATGGTCTTAAATCGTTCTAAATAGGTAGGTTATATGGAATTTATGGGTGTTCAGCACCTAAGGTATAATCGACTTACTGAGCGCTTACGATTGTCGAACTGGATCCCTTTCTTCTGAATGGAACTCTCAAGCATCATTCTGTCACGCCAAAACTACTAAACCGATTTAAATCAAATTTAGTGCCCCGGTAGACTGGAGGCTGAAATAGGTCATAGGCTATTTTTGGACGGTTTACTGTCAATAAGCATAAAAATTTAGAGCATAAAATAAGTTCGCATAATGTAATTCCTACTAATTATAATTTAGCATAAAATCGTTGGCATAAATGTAATAAGCATAAACATAATTAAGCATAAAATAATTACCCATGAATTTTAAAAAGCATAATGAAATTTTACCATAATGAAAACCCTAACCTAAACCTACTTTAACTCTATATAATATAGGAAATACTGGTTGCCTATTACCTATTTGATAAAATACTGTTATGCGACTTTCCATTATGCCTAAAAAAATTGTGGCAAAAAAATTATGCATAAATGCATTATGCTAAATAATAATTATGCCAAAGTACATATTATGCTAAAACCAAATTCGGTAAAAATAATATTATGCTAAATAAATTATGCCAATTTCATCTTTCCCATTCATTTTAGGACAAAACACATTATGCCAATGAAAGGGATCCCTTTTTGGACCTATATCTCTATAGGTAAATAATTAATGTTTTGCGCAATAAACGGAGTCGCGGGTGGAAAACTGTTCATAAGTTACATTTAAAAGCAATAAATAACATTTTCAGAAAATGTTACGTTTCGTTTGCAATTTTGAAATTAATCCCTCAAAAAGATTGGTTTCATCTTATCGTTTGTACGCCTATTATGAAAGAAAGGACAGCGGACGTCCCACGATACGATGTGATATTTAATTTCAGGCCAACAATTTTATTAGACCAAACAAATTCTAGTCCGGGAAGAAGAAAAATACTCTATGATACTCTATGATAGAATACTCTATGATTTTGAATTAAATTATTTTTTAGAATCTGACAACATATTGTAATCTGTTGGTTTGAGAGATAAGTAAGTAAGCTTTTATGTACTTGGACTGAATGAATAAAAAAATCTAGTAAATATAAAAACAAGCTGGCAACAAACGTGTTCACGAATTGTATTACAATATTTTAGTTTTACATTGTTGCGACAAGTTCTTTCTCTTTGACGGATTATATTTTGTAAATCGGTTTAAACAAAAAAATATTTATGCTGGTTCTGAGTGAACTAATATTATAAGAAGTATAATTTATAATAAGTGTAACTAATTAAGTAAATAATAATAAGTGTAATCAAATAACTTACAGGATTGAGTTGTACAACAACTCAATCCTGTAAGTTATTTGATTATAAGATATAGATATCATTATGTTGCTTCAGGATTTTATTATCAGTAAAGTATTTTTTCGAATTTTTCTTTATGATCAATTGGCTTTTTCTGCTGACTCTGTTATATTTTTCTGATAATCAAAATACTGATAAATAATAAACAAATCTATATATATAAAAGGAAGTCGTGTTAGTTACACCACTTATAACTCAAGAACGGCAGAACAGATTTGGCTGAAAATTGGTAGGGAGGTAGCTGATAGCCAGGAGAAGGACATAGGATACTTTTTATCCCGTTTGACAGAGTTCCCGTGGGACTTGACATGAAACGTCAGTCATTTTGTTAAACATTATTCCAATTATGAAGTCTCTTTTGACATTTCGAAGAACGTAACTCTGCACGTTTCATTTAAATGCAATGTAATATTTCTTTTTGTGTTTGGTAGTAAATCGTCATTTTAAAAATTTACAATTATACAAAAACACTCTACAATTAATTCACAAGCAAAATTAATTTATTGTTTTTGATCTGACTATTGTTTCTAAATGTGAACTTCAAAATATAATAATATTTTTTGCGCGAATGCAGTTACGTACTATGGTTTATGTTTTACTTTTAAACATAGTGACGTGCCTCAAGTATTCAGTTAGTTAAAGCGATCATTCGCGAATGAAAATGAATCTGGCGGCAATGGGGCTGCTTCATTGACGAGTTTTTTACACGAGAGTATATCTCTTATGGTCTTTTAAACTCAGTGTAAATTTTTAAAAACTTGACTATTATTATTCACGTCATTATATATCTATATAATTATTATACTAAACATGCAATCGTGTATTTGTAAGGATGGGACCGGGAGACGTCAGTAAAAGATGTTACTCACTGTGTAAATAATATATTGTGACTTATTAATATGCCAATACATGTGCTTATATAGGTAGACGACATGGAGAGGTGCTACGCACACTACACCTCCCCCGTATTTAAACACAAAAATAATAATAATAAAAGTTTTTTTTCAATTTTTTTTCTGGCAAGGTCGCCATGTAAGGATGGGACCGGGAGACGTCAGTAAAAGATGTTACTCACTGTGTAAATAATATATTGTGACTAATTAATATGCCAATACATGTGCTTATATAGGTAGACGACATGGAGAGGTGCTACGCACACTACATATTTCTTTTTTTCGACAAAAAACAATATTGGAAGTTTTGCATGTCTTATATTGTTCTTTCGACAATTATTATTAACCTTAGTTTTTGAAAGTTAATTCGATAAAAATTAGTTACAAATCGAGAATCGTTGCCACTGTGTATCGATTTCTAAGGGGTACTTCCCTGGTAGTGTTAAATTCACATCTGTCACAAAAGCTTTATAATTGGAATAGAGTATCGTTGTCCAATCCTGTCAAATACTGTAACAACTATTCATGTGTGCGTCCAGAAATATTTTTTTTGTAAAATGTCTCGAAACTTTAGGTACTTTTATATTTAGGTATTTGTTTTAGACATTAATTTGTGTAAGTTATTTGTTTGAGTTTTTATATCCGAAAAGAATACCTCAGATATTCATTTAGCAATATAGTGACATATAATTGTCATGTTCGTTTATTGACAAAATTCGATATATATAGTGACTAAATAATAAATAAATAAATAAATAAAGGCGTCCGACCGATTTCAGCCATGGCGGCCGATCTCAATTGAGATCAGCCAAGTGCGCAGGACATATTATAGTGCACAAGTGTGCGCGCAAACACAAGTGCACTCTCTATTCCCTTACTCTCATAGTTCGGTGAGACGGCAATCCGACATGACCGATGAGAGATCGGGCGCAGGACCACCGGCTTAACGTGCTTTCCGAGGCACGGGCGTTCAACCGCCAACTTCCTAACTCCGGGCTGAGTAATTTCATTACAGAAAAACTCACACAAATTTTGCCCGACCCCGGATTCGAACCGGGGACCTCTCGGTCCTAACGCAGCACTTGCTACCAATAGACCAACGAGGCAGTTAAAGTAAAACTAAATAATAAAGAAGGTTCTTTGACAAACATTTTTCAATCATCACGTTTTTGGGTCAGAAGAAAAGACGAGCTGATCGCACTACAATAAATACGGTTCATACCTGTATCAAACGGATAAGTAGATATTAAATCTCTACACACGAAATTTTTGCAAATATGTATTGTATTGCGAGACCAGGAAAATAAGGATTAAATTTTATATGGAAGATATTATGGATTCCAGTTCAAATTGAATAGATACTTACTCATACGGCATACCTAAGATGGGACGACTGTCAACTATAAAAAGCATATAAACAGTCGAATTGAGATACCCCCTCCTTTTTTGAAGTCGGTTAACAAAATAAAGTAGTGCATCAAAGCTACGTTAAGGCGGTACGAAGTTCGCCGGGTCTGCTAGTAAATAAATAAAAAAAAGACGTGTGGCACTCGGGGACTGCCGCGGTATAGCAATTGCATAGCATCGTCCGATTTCGGAGCAGCTCGTTTCGATTCGTGCGAGTTTCGTAGAGTCGTACAATACGTCTAACCGCACGCACACAAACACCGTGCCGAAGTCTACCGAACTGAAACGACGTTAGACGATTGTGAGGTTTTTTCGTTACGGAATTTCTTGGTTCGGTCGCCGCGCTCAAAGCCCGCGATAAAAGCTATGCAATAGCTTAAAAGTTTATTTTCTCATCACAATGTTGGCTTACTTAGGTAGGTATGTTACTTAAATACATTAGCTAAATTACAGTTGCGGTTATGAACACCGCCAGTAACATTGTGAGAGACTGGTGCCTGATGTAGGTTTAGCAAAACCTGTGTTACAGGTCACCAGTGCCCTCCCGCAGATTGAACAGTGGAAGGAATAACGGAAACTAGTTAAAATTAGCATAAGATTACGCTTACCAATAGTTTCAGGTGGGAGACGTTTTGTCGACCGGTTGCTGTTACCACCATACAGTTGCGTAAAACCCGCCAAGTGACTCTGGCCTCTCTCGGTCAGGTCGCGTTCCGGGATCAGCACTGTACGAACCGGAGCCAGGGGGGACCATTGCTGCGGCGAGCGCCGGACCAGCGGAGTCTTAGCGGCGGCATTGTGCGGGCGGAGCGGGTCAGCCCGCCGGCCTGGGAGACCCGTAGAAACGGGGGCCCTTCCGTCCAGCGGACTGGCCAACTCGGACCCACACATCTCAATACCAATGCGAGACTCCACGCCTTGTCTCGTTGTTGCCGCAGCAGTGGTCTCCTCTTTAAGCGGGCTTTCAGGGTGAGTGCGACAGGCTCAATATGGTCTGTTGTGCCTGTCGACCTCATATTTGGATCTCACTACCGCTTACCATCAGGTGGAGTGAGGTCATCTTGTTAGCTTATTATAAAAAAAAAATCTCATAAAAGAAAAGTAACAAAAAATGAAAACAAAAAGCAAGGTTATGCTAATCTGGTTATTAATTACAGTGAGTTTGAATTAGTGTTGTTTGTGTATTCGTGAGAGCAGTGTGTGTAGTTTGTGAGAGTAGAAGTATGCATGTTGTATGTTATTGCAAGTAACTATGAGATCCTAGGGGGAAGGGGAGGGGGGAGAGGCCTGTGAATGGTTAATTTTATAAGTAAGTATTAGGAAGGTGTGGACAGACAATTCTCTGTTTCTAGGTAGCCAAGAGACTTTAGGTAGGTCGTTACTTTCTTTTTACATCGATGGTTTGTAAGAGGATAAGGTTTATTTTTTTTCTTGAAACTATTATAAAAGGTTTGGTCCCAAAAAGGTGTAAGTTTTAGAGAGGGCACTATTAAGTGGTGTTACACGGCAGACTCTATCCTTTCTTCTTTTCTGCACTCTTTCTGGTTTACACTCTGGTGACAGGGATGGGCTGATGATGATGATGACGATGACGATGATCTATGTATATCTTGCCTAGAATATGTGATCTTTAGAAAGTCCTTTTTGCCACATACTTCTGTAAAAAGAAGCGTAACTCAAGTTAAACATGGAACAAATTGTACCCACCTAAACAAACTCAGAATCGATCTCCTTTAAAACCCTGTTCAATAAATGCAGGCACTTGGCCTCCTTTGATTATAAAAAAGGTGAAGAGAGGTGCTAAGGGGCAAAAAGGTGGAGAGCCCAGCAAAAAGGGTGTGCTGGGAGAAATTGTGTAAAAGCATCCTTGAGTGAATCTCGACCTATGAGTGCGTTTATATTGTGACGGGAAATACGTCCACCGGGAGGTGCCTATATTAACATTCACACGCCAAGACTTATTGCCAGTGTTATCAAACTTCCTAAAAGTAGGTACCTACAAAGTTTCATCTTACTGGTACTAGAATTCTCTCTCTATCGAGACCAGTGTCTAGTTAATAGTTGGATCAGAGTACTTTGAAATTAGGCGACAGTCAACCTAACGATTTTTTTAAACAAAATTCAATACAATAATGCTTATCATTTGTTTCATGTTGATTTATATTAAAAATAACTCGACGGACGTTTAATCATTCTGGCAGGGATAACTGTAAAGGTAAACAAAGTTCGTCACTATATATGTATTTACCTAATCTCTGCATAATACAACTGTTCAAAGAGGACTGAATAATTGTTCAAGTACAAAACTGTTCCAGCAGTCCATGAACCAATATAATTACATACTTTCCTAATTATGCTGATAGTGTACTTTTGTAGAATAAGTATTCTTTTGTCTATGGTATTGGTAAGTTGACGGATTAATTCCACTCAGACTCCTTTTAATGACATTTCTGTGATTGCATACAAATTGATAAAAATAGCATCTTAATTAATACTAGCTAACAGCCTTGTATCATTATTTTACGAGTCGTTAGGGATGCTCACATGAACGTACATTGTAGTAAGGGTAGCTATGAAACCCACCTCGGTTATGTTAACATATACTAATTGCTTATTGCAAGTGCACTCAGTTATGATAATGTTGACTGTCGGCCATACATGCACGATGAATGGCACATTACCTATATAATATATGTGCCATTCATCGTGCAGGAACGATGATTGAACGAGGAACGAGATCCATAATAAATAAATAAATATCTGGGACATTTCAACACACGGTCATATGACCCAAAACTAAGCAGAGCTTGTACTATGGGCGTCAGAGACTGATATACAACATATATATTTATAAATACATACTTAAATACATAATTACACACAGACACGGAACAAACACCGATGTTCATCACACAAATATTTGTCCCGAGTGGGAATCGAACCCACGACTCTTGGAACCGCCAGCCAGGGTCACTAACCACTGTTCCACCGAGCCAGTCACAATCCCTTTAGCATTTGATTTTTTCTTTTAGAATTCAGATTCAATCATAGTTCAATGTGAATACGATATTCGACGAATCCAATTTCCAGCTTGTTGGGAATTAATGCAACCTTACCCCCAATTTTGATTCTGGACTATAAATATAAACTGAGGATTGTATGCAGGGAAATTTTTCAGTAAGAACATTTTGAGATTTGCTCAAGATCACTGTTTCTCAAAACCTTCATATTCGATATAAGTACAACTAAAGGCGAATAGTTCTGCTACGGGAAAACAACAACTATAATTTTAAAAATAATGCTACATATTATACTCGTGGATACTGTAGCTTTCGAATGGTGAAAGAATTATTTATTATTACTATTAAAAAAACATTTCGTGCTCTTCCGAGTACTATTACTATTCTTATTTAGTTAATTAAAATGTAATATTTCCAGTACAGTCTTTGGAGAATTAGGGGATTTAATTTACAGTAAAATTCAAAAGAACTCAAGCAAAATTTTTAATTCATTTGTAGTTCACTTGAGACTATTAGTACAAAGAATTAATCAAAGAACCTTCGTCCCGCTACCCCCGCATTAAGTAGCTCAATGTTTGGTAACTAAGTCTCGGTAAACACAATTAAAACGGCATCTCGCATGTGGACGGATTCCAACAGACTTAGGTATAATTTTCCATTGTAAATCCCGGCTTTGAAGAGGCCCTTTCGAATTCCCCATCTGCCCTAAAGGAAATTTTAATGATATTAAAGTACTTACTTTGCTTTAAAAGGTGTCTTCGGTTTGAATAAATAAAGTGTAGTTAACATCCCACAGACCTTTGCAATGAACTTATTGGTAATGTGAGGCTCTCCATGATACCATGATAACATATTTTGTTTAATAAATAGTATTATCTATAACATACATATTATGTGTGGCCGGCATTGAAGTTCAAAGTATTATTAGAAATTCTTTACAAATACGGAGTTATCCGAACTTAAATAAGTATTGATACTCTGACGACGGGTAACAGAACTCCGAAAGAAACTTCAACGAATACGGATGTTATAGTTGAATTAAATTATAAAAGCCTATTCACGAAACCCGGACCATTCACGTTTATTTGGAAGTATTGCAAGAAAATCGTGTGGTTTGAATGGGGAAGTTGTGAATATGTTATGAATAGGCAGGCCGCTGGGTGACACGTATCGTAATTAGAGCTCGTCAACTTGGCCAGGGCTGCCGAAACAAATATACGCTTGGTTCTTTGCATAAAGGAAGCGAAGTAATAGTATTTTGAATAACGAAAAAAAATCAATTGCTCCACTGTTAACCGGATTTTTGGTGTAAAGGTTCGCACGTCTGTGCTCGATTCCCTGAAGAACGGGTGTTCAAATCTCTGATTAACAGTGGAGTGGAGCATTTGAATATATTTCGGGTTTTCTAGTGCAAGCTTTAAGAATTAAAAAAATTAAATTTTTAACCAATATTTTTAAAATTATTATTATTATTATTTCGGGTCTATCTTATTTTCTCAGTTTTACAACCGGTATTATAGAAGTTAGGAACGAGCTATGCCAAGTACCTAGACTTCTTTATATTTATTGGCTGGTTGGTGAAAGAGCATTTCAGGGCAGTCAAGAATAATAAAACACAAAAATCGGCAATTGCTCAACATCTTATAGATTCGGCACTGGATTGAGTTACATAACCCTAAAGTACTTTCTACAGAACGCCATTATAAACCACGACTGGTAAGGGAAGCAATTGAAATTAAAAAATTCAAAAACTTCAATCGTGAGGATGGGTTTCCCCATCCCAACTGAAACCCATCCGGTTTCAACTGTCGAATGCATGGCATCCAGTGATACGTTTATGTAAAAATAAAAATAAACAAGTGTCCGTTCTCGAAAAAATATGTGATACAGTGAGTGTAAGTGTGTCGCGATCGAGTTCGTAGTGATAATGTAGTGGATAGTGGTAGTGGTGTCGTGCGTAGTGAAAGACTAAGAAAGAGGGTAGACCGATATGTCTGCCGTTAGTCCTTCCGTCATTCTCGCAGTCCTACAGTTCACCCGTGATCATGGCGCTTGCAATAGTACCGAAATATCGGGAGCTCATTAAAACAAAACAACATGGTAAATATCCCGGACAGTTACAGTTTTCTAATATCTTTTATTATATATTTGGCGTAGTTACGGGTCCTGATGATCCGGTCCTGGATCGCGAGCATAAATCCTTCTGATTCAGCAAATATGTTTCCTTTACTAAGCCAGCTATTAGATGCATCCTTGTCTATGAATTCTTGATCTAGATTATGTGCGTGCTCACTATGTAGCGACTTTTGTTTCCATTGTTGGATTGGGTTTCCTGTTTTGTTATTATTAAAATTATTATTAATGAATAGATTGGTTATTTTCATGATATTTTATGATTAAACGTTTCATTTTCAAAAAATCATATTGTGTCGGCTAACTGAACCGTTATTGAATTGCCGTCTCAGAAATAATAAATTCACCGGTGTTTGTGCGCTCTCTGTAGCATTTCTGGAGAACTTAGTAACTATTCTGGTGGCATTGACGTAGGATGGGCTACGGTCTGCCAGCCTGTCCTGTAGCGCTACCATGAGTTTAAAAGTGACAGACTCGATTTCGCCTACGTAAATATGTCTATGAACAACTTGTACAGCGCCCCTAGCGTTAACGCTAAGAACTAAAATAGTTTTTTAACGTACGTAAGTTTTCGATAGCAAACTCATGGTACAGCTACTGGGCTGTGTCTGCAGCGCTGGTAATAGTCGCGGCGCGGTTCGTTAGGTCGCTTCTGTGACTTGCCCTGCGTGCGCCTTTCGGGACGCGCCTCAGTACCGAGTAACGATTGCACTCCATTTTGGTATCGGTGGTAAAGTGGAGGCTTAATTGCAATGAGAATTGTGTGAGTTCGTAAAGTGCTATACAATGTCATTTAATACTTTTATCAATGGAAAGGTCCCGACCTTGGAATGTAAACCGAATCTGCGATTCGGTCGTTAGTAGAAAGTACATTCTAGGCAATAATTACTATGTATTACGCATAAAATTTTAAATTAACATTGAACGCAAATGAGATTTCAGTTAAATTTTCTTTGAAAAGTGTCGCACATGCCATAAAATATAGCACAATGAAATAAGACTACTAAATAAACAGCAACGATTAATCTATACTAATATTATAAAGCTGAAGAGTTTGTTTGTTTGTTTGTTTGTTTGTTTGAACGTGCTAATCTCAGGAACTACTGGTTCGATTTGAAAAAATCTTTTTGCGTTGTATAGACCATTTATCGAGGAAGGCTTTAGGCTATATAACATCACGCTGCGACCAATAGGAGCAAAGATACAATGGAAAATGTGTAAAAAACGGGGGAAACGCGAACGAAGTCGCTGGCACCGCTAGTTTCTTAATATATATTTACTTACCTACCAAATTAATCACTATGACTTGTAAAAAATTCGCTGAACTTCGTTACCAAACATTATTATGTTATCCAGTATTTCGGCTAGAAAAGAGTGTTTAGCGTCAAAATTCACATATAGCTTAAAATTTATAGAGGGCTTTAGTACGCCATTCATTACAAGAGATACTTACGAGTCTATCATATTCCTATCAATCTGATTTGTGCAAACATAAATAAATATAGTTATTATATAGATACGTTACATTTTGTAATATCAAATCCAATAATTATCATCCACTCATATACGTCCCTACTGCTGGTGCACGGGCCTACCATGAATTAGGGCGATAAGGCCTTAGTCAACCACGTTGGCCAGGTGCGGGTCGGTTGACTACACAACCTAAGAATCTCTTCGTAGGTGTGCAAATCTCTCTCGATGTTTTCCTTCACCATTAAAGTGTCGAGTTATCGTACATATGAATTTCAAATTTGAATAACACATTGGTACGTGGCGGCGTTTGAATGCGATCTCTCGCATGTCAAGCAACGACTTTATATTTTACATTGAGGTAGTAAACATCAAAGAAAGGCTTTAATGAAGTAATAATTTAATTATCTTAAATGATGGACAAAGATATATAGAGTGGGCAGCGAAGTCAATAGATTTCTCAAAACTACGGCTTTCCTTCATAACATTGTCACTATCGTCGCATAATACTATCTTTCAGCAGATTTCAGCTCTCTATGAATAGACTTGCTGTACCTGTGAACTGTATGGAATATTAAAGTTCCACGGAGCTACGAAAGCTCCCTAATAAGTCGCGTTGGGGCTTTTAAATATAAATACGTGTTTTGAAAGATTACGTGACTGATCTTATTATATAAATTACGTCCGTCTGGCACAGTCGGGTAAAAAATGACATGAAACAAAAACTGCAGTAGGTAGTTTAAATGTAATTTGTCATTAATATGACGTTTTGTCTTAGAATTATGAGATTATATATGTAGTATAAATAATAGCAGACTACGACTCAATGAATATTCTTTGATATCTAAATATTATGATATTGTATCCAGAGAAGCACTTCTAAAATACATTGTTGTATGAACGAGAAAGGTCATAGTCATCAAATCTCAAATGAATTCCTGCAACTTTTCAGTCAATAAAGTATAACAATGTATTTTAATACACAGACTTACATGGCACTAAGTATATTCAAAATGGGTTTTATATAAGTAATAATAGCTTGACCTGGCTTAATCATATGTACAGTACACCCTGAGGGTGAGTAAGCTTTGTTCGAAAATTGTTATAGTTATATTGGAAAACTCACCTACTACGTACCCAGACTTATGCATACATCTTTAATTAATTGCATCAATCAAGTTTGGTATCAGATTATGATTTAATAACATTACGTCTACAAGTTAGTACGTGTAGATAATCGTCGGCAGACTAATTAAATGGTATAATACGTCTGTTAGCAGATAAAATAATACTTTGTAAACTAGTACGATAAATGATTCGTTTTAGAAATAAACGTCGAAATACCGCTTGTTTCAAACTTAATTTGTGAATAATAAAATTCACAGTATCTATAATTAAATTGTTGAGAGAATAAAAAGTTTCGTCATTGAATATGAATTCAAAATTTGTATTGGATGATAGGTGATCGAAACTGATGCGAAAAATGCAATCAGTATTTTTTTGTCTGCCTGTATGTGAATCCAAACATGTGTACATGGACCCCCAATGACTGAAGGAATTTTAACTAAACTTGGTACCATTGTAGTCCACACTGCTAGACAGGTTATAACCTGCCCACGAGTATTGATATGCTATGTAGCATAGCATATAGCATAGCACAGCATAGCTTATAAGCTATATAGCATAACGCTTATAAACATAGGATCCGAACAGTGACGATAAATCTAAAGCAAATCGAATGAAAATGCGCTTTCGAACTCCTATGTTACGCTCGCTTACGATGATCATACACGAAAGGTATGAAGTACAAAGATCTCTAAGATTTCTACAAAAAGTCCTTAGTAAATATATCTATTTCTTATAAAAAATCTACAATAACACGTTTGATCTTTCAGGCGCCAACGTCTTAAGGGTAAAAGTCATCACCCCCCCTGGACGGGGTATAAAGCGACAGTGTCGAAAGTCTATTTTATGCGGCGACCGCTAGTACAAAATAAAAACGTATCCGACTCGATTCGAACGGCAGTTTTTCGGCGCCCCGGCCCCGCATGAATCGCGGAGAACGTTTTGATGCCATTGTTACACTTTACAAGAGGACTCGTAACAGTTGATCCCGATTTTATTGCAGCCCGCTCATAACGCATACTACCGCGCACTGTAGCTGGCTAATGTGACATCGACAAGCACTCCGTATGAGTAATAACACTCGGAATACTCGGATCCATTGTATACAAGTGATCTATTGGATTTGTTGAGATTTATTTCATCTCAAACGATTCCAATTTGGAACGAAATTATGTTTGTAGAAAAGGTTTCGATTTTATCTCGGGTCGACAATTTAATAGAAATACTGGGTACGGCAGGCACGTACACAATAGAGAAGTAACATGAGCACTGCTTTATTACTGCCGTCGGAGACTGATAAATCTTTTTATTTTAATTCGATTCAAAGCTTGTTAACTATTATTGAGAAATAGTTAAGATATAGAGGTACATACGTGAAATAAAAGCGAATGGAAGCATGAAGTTTCATACAAGTGTAAAATGGCGTAAGTTTTCCATTCGAAGCCACTAGTGTGATGCGTAACTATAAATTGACCAATTGGTGCGCAGCGCCAATGCCATTGTTTGTACGGAATCGTTTTTCCAACAAAATAAATATTGTTTCATTGCTATCGAGCTTTTTCTTACTCCTGACTATAAATGTATTTTTAATATTTGTAGTAGTGTAACAATTGGAGTAAGAGACGCAGAAACCTGATAATACAATATGGGGCGAAGACCAACGTATATTATTTATAATTTTAATAAGATAACACAACTCATTTTATTATTTTATGTAAATACGTTAAAATAATGTATTACTTCGATATATACTCAAACAAATAATATACAAATAAAAGAATATTAATGCCTATGCCAAAATTAATAGGAAGTTCATACGTTCGTTCGTAGCATGCTACGAAGATGCTACTCCGTAGAACGTAACAGATTATGTGACTGCATAATAGATGTATATTTTTCTTTGTAGCTTTTATCGCTAATAACGTAATTCCCAACCAAATTGTTCATGAAGAATGTTCGTGCCAGCCCATTCTACAGGTATAAATGTGATCACGTTGTTTATTTGAACTTATTTTGTTTTTTTTTCAATTCGAACACGTAGAATTGTTTACGACGTCAAAGTGTTAATACAATGAAACTTTTCAACAGGAAAAATGACCGATATTTCATAATGCCGATGAAACTGCCAGCCTTCCATTGGGCCTCGTCCGCGCCTTCAGAACCGCCCTTTTCAGCTCCATGAAATCAATTTCGTTTTGTCGCATAAATAGACTACAAGAAGATAATCAGGAGCGGGTGTCAAACAATCCTTTTATATTTGTCCCAACCGCACTCGCCGGTCGGGCACTCGTAAAAACTTACCACTTCATCGAGTGGGTTTCATGATTCGGTTCGGGCGCGCTCGGGCGGGCCCGGCGCCGCTCGGCCCAGTCTCGGAACCCTCTCGCCGGGGCCGCACGTGCCGCGCTCCTTCCCGCTCCGCGTGACGACGCATAGTACTTACAAACAATTGTTCAACCAGGTGATACTAATATAAAAAGAAGTAACTGCTCAGTCTCTCCGTAGTGAGTGCAAGTTAATGAGTTCTAAGTGCAGTTGGTTTGTGCAATTTACTGACTCGATCATGTTTGGAATGATGTTGACGCTTTATGAAAGTATATCAACTCGCGAGGTAAGAGAATAATTTCTATTTAATCTTGTACTTTGTAATTTGAATTTCACTAACCTATTAAGCGGAGTCTACTTGGATTGAGTCCGGAATGTCTTAATCGTTTAAGTGTTTCACGTTCAATTTAAATAAATTAGTTTAATTTTGTCATACACTAAAGTGATAAGTGTGGATGTTTATCGGACAAACAAATGGTTTAATTTTAGATATAATTTAGAACAAAAAGGTGTTGTTCTATTTAAAAGTATATTTTGAAACTACATTTTTAAAGCATGAAAAGCCTTAAACACTCTTCCTTTGAGATTTAGAAGGTGGTATAAAAAAGATTGACAAGGAAAAGGCAAGTTAAAATTAAATAATGCAAAAACGTTTGCGAATATTGATACCTTGCCACGTATTCTAAAAATGCCAAATCTATTCAAGCCGTAATAAACATCCTTGACTTGGGGTTCAGGGGGACTCTTCATTTTCTTATGTGGCAGATGAGATAAAAGGTTGCTATGAGAATAAATCAAATCTTTAGAATAACATTGAATAAGCGCATTCTAAGAACTCTTGTGGCAAAATTTTTAGGGAAATTAGGTATCTATGTACTGTCAAATCAACTCGGTTTAAGCTTGATTTTATTAAGGACATCTTTTTAGTTGTAGGTTTAATAAAATAAAGATATTGGAATTTCAATTACAGAAGATTGAAATTCCTGTATATTAATTTACTATATTTATATTAAATACGGTGATTGAAGGAAAAATAAAAAAAAGTCATACAACATCACATACATTGTTCGGATTCCGAAATAAGTTGCTTAAGAACGGATGTAAGATTTTAGACTTTCGCGTTTCATTACAAAAAATATTAGTCTTTATGGGTCTGCACGCGATATTAGGAGTAGCAATTACATAGCTACTTACTGCCCCACGTTTCAAGTGGTCACACATAAAGACTAATATTTTGTGTTACGGATGTCAGAAACAACAGTGGTTTACACAAATGTACTTCTTCTTCTTATCGTATGGTTGATGAACAATTGGTGTCAGAGTTTTAACCGCCCGTAGGCCTCTGACATGGCTTCACACACCGTTGAAAAATCTCTCAGGTGTGCTGGTTTCCTCACGATGTTTTCCTTCACCTTTAAAGCGTCAAATGATGGTACATATGAATTTCAAATTTGAAAAACACATTGGTCACTGGCGGGGTTTGCACTGGCGACCTTTCGCATGGCAAGCAACGACCTTAACCACTCGGCCATCGACGCTTGTCACAAATGTACTTACTTAAATATATTTAACTAGTGACCCGCCCTCGCTTCGCTTCGGGTAAATTTTACATAAAAACCTTCCTCTTGAATCACTCTATCTATTTGAAAAAACCGCATCAAAATCCGTTGCGTAGTTTTAAAGATTTAAGCGCACATAGGGATATAGGGACAGAAAAGGCGACTTTGTTTTATACTATGTAGTGATAACACAGCCCGAAACGGAACAAACAGCGATGTTTTTCACACAAATATTTGTCCCGCGTGGAAATCGAACCCATGAACCATGGAACCGTAGCCACTAACCTCTGCTCCACCGAGCCATTCAAACAAGAAGATCTACGATTTTCTTGTTACGAATTAGATTTTTCTTAATATTTTCCTTAATATTGAAAATATTTACTAAATATTAGTCTTTGTGGGTCTACTCGCGATATTAGGAGTAGCAAATACTTAGCTACTTACTGCCCGACGTTTCGACTGGGTTACACCAATCATGGTCGCGAGCGAACTGAAAATATTTTTCCTTTTGTAATGTAAGTCTGCAGTAATATTTCAGTCGTTAAATAAGCAATGTTTTTGCTTTTATTTCAGTGTATGTAGCTTGATCTGCTTATTAACAGTAATATAGTCGTCAAGATCATAATATAAGACCGCTGACAGTTGCCACTTCCTTACAAATAAACTTATGAATTGTATGTAAAGGTAATAATTAGAGAACGTTGTGGTGTGAAAGAAGATGTAGTGACTAAGGTTGAGAAAGGTATGTTTAGATGTTTTGGTCATATTGAGAGGATGAGTGAAAGACGATTAACGAAGAGTATATATAGAGAGGTTGTAATTGGAGATGTCGAAAGGGGAAGACCAAGAAAGACCTTTCATGACCAAATAGGTCAAATATTAAAGAAAGGTCAAATCAAAAGTACCCATAATCGACGAGCGTGCATGAAGAGGTTGATGAATGTGGATGAAGCGAAAGTGGTGTGCCAGGACCGTAGCACATGGCAGGAAGTGATCTCTGCCTACCCCTCTGGGAAAAAGGCGTGACTTTATGTATGTATGTATGTAAAGGTAATGTGACGAGAATATCACGGGTATTAAATATCTTTGTTTTTTTTTTTAGTTGCTAATAGCCTTAACTGGTATAACTTAAAAACTGATAAGAGTAGTGTGATCTTACATAGCTGTACCAAATAACTATGGGCTTCCTCATGATATTTCTCTTCACCGCTGGTACTAGTTCGGTACCTACAGAATTTAAAGTTGTGGGAGCAGTGATCGCTCCTATATTGGCTTGTAGGTACTTTACTTACGAAATTGGACGACTTCCGGTTCCGAGATCTGTACTATTATCCAATGAACGTTCGCACCACGCTCATGGATGGGTTGCCAATTTTATATAGTTTTATGTAATCTATGGTTCTCCACCGTGACCCTAATATTTCTGCACAATATACACAGGCTTATATAGTCCAGTCATTTTAGGCATTTCAAACCCCAGTCTGCGGAAAAAAATCTAGTGAGCAAAATTTTATACACTTTCATTACGGCGTTATAATAAAATGTGAAAAATCGACATTGATATCGTGTCGGCTTAATAGAGGTCACTATATATTTTTTTTATGATGACCTCTATTAGCGAGATATTTGCGAAAAACTGATTTTTGTGATTTTCTTTTTTAGCCGGCACGGTATCAATGTCACTATAACGCCGTAATGAAGGTGTATACAAAAATTCAGCTCACTAGGATTTTTTCCGCAGATAAAAACTTAAATGACTGGACTATATATTAACAATAGATTGTCATAATAAATATCTAAATCATCAATACATAGTATAAAACAAAGTCGCTTTCGCTGTATGTCCGTATGTATGCTTAGATCTTTAAAACTACGCAACGGATTTTGATGCGGTTTTTTTTAAATAGATAGAGTGATTCTTAAGGAAGGTTTGTATGTAAAATTTACCCGAAGCGAAGCGAGGGCGGGTCACTAGTATAATATAATAGGGACAAAATGTACATTTAGCTATTAGAAACAAAACATTTTGAGTAGACTTGAGCCCTTATTGACTTCAAAGCCGTAGATTTATATGTCTCCTATTACGGATGTCGGCTCATGGTGTAGTTTCAATCTAGCCTTTGATCGTTTGAGTGGACTGTTGGTTGTGATTAGAATGTGAGCGCCCAAGTATGGATGCAATTAGTTAATTAACGGAGAATATATAATGCGACTTTGACTGATCCGTTGGCCAATTTGTGGCGATGAGAGTTGCGGGGAGTGCGTTTGACCCAGACCCTTGATAAATCTAATAGCAATCTAATAATTATCTAAATAATGGTGATAGGCCTTGGTGGCCTAAATTGGTTGGACTCCAATACTTTACGCGATGATCATGCACTAATAATGCGTTCATTTCTTTACACACATACACGGATAGAAATAAAATGTCTTAAAATCTATATACATTAAATAAAATTATAACAACCTCATGTACAGACATGAAGTTGTTATAATTTTAATATCTACAATATACAGACATTGTAGATATTAAAGAAAAACTAAGATAGGGGACCTTCATACAACAAATAGAAGCCAAAAATATGATTTAATTTTTTTTGTCCATCTGTCTGTATGTTTGTTGTCCGCTTTTCACGCAGAAACTATTGAACGGATTTTGATGAAACTTTTTTTGTGATATAGTTATTAGTCCTCGCTAACATATAGGCTATCTTTTTTTTGGAAATTCACTCTTAAGGGGGGTAAAAAGAAGGGGGTAAGTTTGTATGAAAACTCTTAACCGCTTGAATACGTCTACGCATTAAAGGACAATGGGCAAAAATGTATGGAGCTTGGTCTATTTTTGAAATTGAGTGGCAGTCTCCGAAATCAGTATATCTTGCGAGGCACTATTAAAACAACCCTATTTAAAAAAAATCGTGGGCATATACCGGTTAGTTTAGGAGATATCAATAATTGTTGTCTTTGTATATTTCGATGATTCAATGCAAAAATTGTTTTATTTTTGTAATATTCCTATTGTTTAGTGTATATTATATAACTATTAAAAAGTCTAATATTTTTAAAGGTTTACAAGAAAATAAAAAACCGACCATATTTTTAAGATTTTATTATGATAAATACAATCACATACAAAAGGTACAATATAAAAACCTCCAAAGAAGTTTTGTAGACCGGTTGCTGTTACCACCATACAGTTGCGTAAAACCCGCCAAGTGACTCTGGCCTCTATCGGTTAGGTCGCGTTCCGGGATCAGCACTGTACGAACCGGAGCCAGGGGGGACCATTGTTGCGGCAAGCGCCGGACCAGTGGAGTCTTAGCGGCGGTATTGTGCGGGCGGAGCGGGTCAGCCCGCCGGCCAGGGAGACCCGTAGAAACGGCCCTTCCGTCCGGCGGACTGGCCAACCCGCACAGCTCAAACCAATGCGAGACTCCACGCCTTGTCTCGTTGTTGCCGCAGCAATAGTCTCCTCTTTAAGCGGGCTTTCAGGGTGAGTGCGACAGGTTATTGTGCCTGTCGATCTCATATTTGGATCTCACTACCGCTTATCATCAGGTGGAGTAAGGTTATCTTGTTAGTTTAATATTTAAAAAAAATGCTTTTTTATAATAAACTTGCTCGTATATAATAATAGTTTTAAACTGTCATGGTTACACACATTAGAAAACTGAAAGTGTCCGGGATATTTACTGAACTCAGTTCACCCGTGATCATGGCGCTTGCAACAGTGCCGAAATATCGGGAGCTCATTAAAACAAAACAACATGGTAAATATCCCGGACACTTTCAGTTTTCTATAATAATAGTGTCTAAAAACGCAGCAGGTAATCGAATTTCATCTTGGTATCGTGCCGTGGCTGGGTGATTCCGTCAGACGAGTTTATACTTTTAAAAAAAATGACACTTTTCGTAGGCGCAGGTTTATTGTAATTCTGAATTATCCTATTTAAATAAAAATCCGCTGTTTGCTTTTACACAATTATCAAAATAAAATAGTTATGTAATAATACGTTAATGAAATATAACAATCTTCATCACTCTATATTTCTATATCTAACCTTGACTCGAAGTAACTGCCATATAATAAGTTTTTATTTATGACACGAACTATGCTATGCAATTGAAATTTGAGACTGCCACTCGATTTTTATTTTAGCCCAAAATGCCCATTGTCCTTTGGCATGCAGGTAGCTTAGTAAACTTAAAGCTTAGTTGCAACAGGATATTGCAAAATTCTCACGGGAACGGATGTTAGCGGGAAAATACTTTTTTATGAAAAATCCTGTAATCCACGCGAACGAAGTCGCTGTTAATGTTGTTGATTTAAATTAAATCTGGTATAAAATAGTCTAGAATCTAAGTCTGGAAATGCGGTAATACGTTATTGATTAATATTCATGGTATTCTTTTTGTTTACCACCTTGTACACAACAGACTGTCCGTATATCCGTGCGTAAATGAAAAAATTAACTATTTTATTTTGATATATACAATTTTTCTGTGTTTCATTAAAAACCTATTATTCAGCTCTATTACATAATTGAAACATCGAGATTCATATTTCAAAACTAATGGATTTTATGACTGAACACAACAACTTCAGCAACTAATGACGAGGAATAAGAAATATTGCATTTTTGTATGCCTTGTTGTGAGTCCACTGTAAACCGATGGTGAAAGTATGTATGAATTTTCCTTAGAAACGTTCACTCTTTATTGGTGTGATAAAAGGTTTATTAGGCCCGTTGTTATACATATGTGTATATCAACATCACGATGTCGGAATGAAGCCAATCGATCAGAAATTATGAATAAATCCTCATTTCTGCCCCGTGCCATTAAGGCATGGAATGCCCTTCCAGCTCATGTTTTCCCTCCCTCCTATGTTCCCGGGCTCTTCAGGCGGGGCGTGAAACGGCATCTAAGCAGGCCTTCAGGGTGAGTGCGACAGGCTCAATACGATCTATTGTGCCTGTCGACCTCATATTTGGATCTCACTACCGCTTACCATCAGGTGGAGTGAGGTCATCTTGTTAGCCTTTTATAAAAAAAAAGATATGATATTGAAGTAAACATGAGGCTGTAGTCGCACGTGTGTAAATCTATCCATCGAAAATTTAGATTAATATATCTTATCTTTGACTACTCACTTTACATAACAACAGTTTCTGACATTCACAAACATTTACTTAACAAATCAACAGTTTTTAGTCTGAAAATACCATTCAAAAACATTTACTTTACGTATCTGTGTCGAAAAAGATCCAATTACTTCGGTAGTTACCAAGAATTTATCCAGAAACGGTTTCCAGAATAAAAACACATCGCAAGGCAATAGGTTCGAATATAACTGCGACATTAATTTGTATTGTTGTGAACACGTGAAAAGTGTCGTTGCTGCAGGAATTTATTCCTCTTAAAAGTATGTGAGTAAAAATAGCGTTGTTCGGTCATTATAGTATAATACTCGGAAAGGTTCAGTAACGTCGCGTAAACTTGTGGACGAACGAGGGCGCCGCGGCCAGTCGCGTCGCACGACTCCCGTAATCCTTTTAGTGGCTAACGAACTAGCAGACTGACAGAGAGAAGTGGCAGTTGCACTTTGCGCAACGTTCGAATTCGATTCCTAGGCCCGCTTAAACTGTTTATGATTCGCGATGACAGTTCAACGTGTAACGGTTTCTTGTTTTGTCACTTAAAAATTCTGTAACATACCAGAATTAAGAAAGTGTTTTTGGACTTGTCAATATTTTTTTTTAACGCGGAGAATGCTTGATGCACTTCACCTTGGGCAGGGGTTTACCCAAGGTGGTGTGTGGGACTCCCGGTTGCCGGTACTGAGATAGAAGAGACCGTGTGTGTAATCTCGTCAGTAAGAGACTAGGACATATACGTAGCATTTCTGCTGAATTCAGGTTAACAAAGCTTGACAACATGGCGTTAGAACGGTAAATAGTTATCCAGCAGCGGAACCCAATTCCACCTATTCCCTGATCATATTTGACGTAAATTCAGAAAAACAGAGGAGTATTTTGAAGTAGTTCTAACATTAATATACAAATTCTAAAGTTTTTGTGGCGGTGGTGTGTCCGACAAAAACTGTCCTACACGCAATCGACAGATGGCGCTCACATACCATCTCCATAAGTTAGTGAAATTTGTATGAAAACATCTCACTTCAAAGTTATCGGTCACTACATACTATATTGGGCAAAACCACGATGGTACATCGGACCATGGGCCACGAGCACGGCGGAAGATTTTCCCTTTTAGGATAACTCATATTGTAATTGGTAAACCTGGACCCTTAAATTTCAAGATTTTCGAGTCTCGCTTAAAGATACTTAGTACCAAAAAAATCTTTGATGACTAAACTAACTCAAGTCCACCGAAGTTGGGTAAAATGAGTTTTAATAATAAAACTTTTATCTTCACTGTTAATTTTCACGGATAGCATAACTTTGCGCATAATTCATTTAACTTACGAACAATCGTACCTATATTTAATTAAAGGGTGCTTCCATCAATTTTAATCTCATCACCTCCCTTTAAAATTTGTTTTGAGTCATTACCTCCTGAGCTGAAGTCTCAATATATACTTTGATAAATTTAAAAAATACATACGTAAATGTCTTGTCACCTTTCTCTTTCTGAACGGCTGGATCAATTTGATAAATTGTTTTTTTAAGTGGAGTGACTATATGCTCATTCACACAGTCCAGTCAGACAGGTTATGTACAGTTGAGTTTCAGTTTATTTCATCAAAATAAATAAAGCTTTCATATAAATTAAACTTTCTTTGAGCATTAAGAGATTGAGAGCGTCGTACGTATTTACTTTAATAATTAATTTATACAATGGAACTGTACTAACAAAGGGCCTGAAGAATGGTTTTAGGGGGCGCTATAAAATATGCAATGTTTCTAATTATTATACGGTCTTATTTAACAAAGGCAAAATTTTGTAGTCCTTGTACAGATTCTGGAGTATTCCGAAATCTTAAACATTGCTTTATGTAGTTCGTTCTTATCAAGGTTTATTACTATGTCCACTGTAAATCTCAATGTCACGAGGATGTATCTTTTTTTGCCGCTTCACGCCCAGAAAAGTTACTCTTATTGCGTAACTGCCTAAACTATATAATAAAAAGTTAAAAACTAAAACCCAACTACGACAAAAAACGACGCTGAAAAAGTATAAAACAAGACTTTTAGAACACTGAACTGAACAAAGTTGCTTATGTAGTTCCAAGTAAATGGACACAGTAGACTCTACCAAAATGCTTATGTTGAAAATTGACAATAATGTCATACAATACTATTTTGAAGTATGCAATATTTACTATGTAGAGATAGGTTTTCATGTTTGGAAAACCGCAGTCACACGTTGTCAAAGTGCTACGGTAGGTAGGTACTTGTGTATGGAACGTGTGACTACGCCTTTCCAAACATGAAAACTTATCTCTACATAGTAAATATTGCATACTTCAAAATAGTATTGTATGACATTATTGTCAATTTTCAACATAAGCATTTTGGTAGAGTCTACTGTGTCCATTTACTTGGAACTACATAAGCAACTTTGTTCAGTTCAGTGTTCTAAAAGTCTTGTTTTATACTTTTTCAGCGTCGTTTTTTGTCGTAGTTGAGTTTTAGTTTTTAACTTTTTATTATTTGTACTATTTTGGTGTTAAAGTGTATTTGTGGCGCATAATATTATCAAAAGTTAAATTGATGAACCAACATGTTTTATATTTTAAGGGGACGTAGTAAAGAAGCTATGAACGAAAAGATGTGAACTATATGCAATCAGTCCATGAATATACGTAAAGTCACATGCAAATGCTAGTAATATATATATATTTAAAATGTACAAGTAAAGCGCTTTCCAATGATACCAAACACGGCGTATTTATCTTAACTTTATTTTTTTACTCTGTATGTTTTGTCCGCTAGTGGGCGCCACATTAGATTTTGTGAAACCCTATATAGCCTATAACCAGCGGACAATTAAGACGCTTCTAATGATATGTCATTTGTCGAATTCTGACAAGCAATTTAGAAGTTATGTGGAAACAGATGAACATACATACATACATACAAACATACATACATACATACATACATACATACATACATAGCTTGTCAAAATCATAACCCTCCTTTTGCTTTGCCGTAGTCGGGTAAAAAGATGGAACCATGATTTTTTTTAATTAAGTGTAGATCTTAAAATTATCTACATAAAAGTCCGCGATACACTATACCTATCTATGTCCAGTGAACAACCATTTTTTTTTAAGAATCCTAAATTTTTTGGACTTCAATTTAACGCATTTATTTAAAATTACGCAACCGATTTTCCCTTTTTACCCGACTACGGCAAAACAAAAGGAGGGTTATGATTTTGACAGGCTATGTTTATAAGATAAAGTGAAAAGGATGTTTAATACATGCATAATATTTTATATATTTAATACATGCATAATATAGTAGAGAAACACTGGTGATTTTAAAGGTCTACCGCGCGTGGCGTGTTTAATAAAACTTATAAATTCTTACCGCACCGGTAGTACAACAGGGAAGTTAAGTGTAAGTTTTAACTATTAGGACATAGGTGTTTTTGAAAAGTTACTCTTACGGGGGTTAAATATATTATATAGAGAAATACCAGAAGCGAAGCGCGGGCGGGTCGCTAATTCCTTACACGTTTGATTAATGTTGAACAATCATTTGATGTTGCCATAACTAAAATAAAATAAAATTCATACTCGAGTGAGGTTCCTATACAATGAAAATATACGAAATTTTCGTCCGTTCCGTCTCGCAATTTAACGGTTTTTTCTATCTATCTAAGCATCTTGGTACCGTTGGTAACTTTGTGGTCCAGAGAAATAAAAAACACAATAACTGGTTTGAGGTATA
Organism: Maruca vitrata; assembly: GCA_039566165.1. Lineage (NCBI taxonomy): Eukaryota > Metazoa > Arthropoda > Insecta > Lepidoptera > Crambidae > Maruca > Maruca vitrata. The sequence goes on along the minus strand of CM076914.1, from coordinate 9,705,127 downwards.
GGCAATTAGCACTTCAATTAATCATATAACTTTTTGTAAGTGAGGTATCAATTTACTTAACTTTATGACGTAGTAGTACCGTACATTCAAATTAAAAACTCAGACCATTTTAGTACTTGGTTGTGCGAAGTTCAATTACTAAATGCCTCCCTAAATTTACTCTAATTAAATTTAGGTAAGGTTAAGGTATTTCAAGTTCTAGCACTACTTTTATTTTTCTATTGTCTTTTTTCCATGCTAGAATGGTGAAATTTGTGTCTTAATTTGCTAGTATAAAATAAAAAAGGATGACGAAAAAGTAAGTAATAAGGCGAGACCATCTAATCGCGATGTTTCACGCGTAATAAACATTTTACCAGAAATTGAAATGCCAGCAATCCTCTCTAATAGGTTTAAAATAAATTTTGCGTTTAACAAAAACTCTTGTAATGAGATGTTTAACGTTATTATTAGGCGCCCCTCTATCTCGTGCATAGAGATTACTATGAAGCAGTGTACCTTAAGGTATAGGTGATTTATTAAAAAACAAAAACAAACAAAAAACCAAGTCATGTGAGAATGGCCATTGGACCATTTTCACTAATCTTTGTGTTTTTTTGTATCGGCTTTTGAGCTAATGATGATTTTATTAAACTTTTAAATTAATAACAAGACTAATTGGTTTCAATGAAACAAAACACAATAAAAAATATACATTTTTTACTTAGCTATGGTAAATTATGTTTACGTACTACTCTGTTCTTGGTGGGCTTAATATACCTATCGCCAAAGTTAAGGAAACCATGTATGATTTTGTATGTCTATATTATTCTAGAAGAGATAACAACAACAAGTTCTAATTCTAGGTAATATATTATATGATGATATTATTTTGTTTGTTCTCGTCAAATAGACAAACTTTTCACAGTCAGATCAATTGGATCCTTTTTAATCAAAAGAGTATGGAAATAGAAACACTTTTGAAAAGCCAAAGTAAAGGTTAATGAACTGCCCGGAAAATCAGTGCCATGCTGATAAAAGCGCCGCTGAAAGGGTGTAAATAGCTCCCATCGGTTTGGCGAGTCAAAGATCTTTTTAATGAAGCTCATCTGAATAATCCGCTACATCGGAATTAGGGATGATGCTTCCACAACAAATAAACCGATACCAAAATATATATTAAAATAAGACCGTTTTAGTAACAGTGGAATATAAAATTATTGGAATACAAACATTTTGCATAAAAAACGTTTGAAAACGAGTTACAGTTTTCAATGTTTTGTAACCGGTATTTTTAAGTGTCCTGATTCGGTCGGATGAATTTTGGTTTTTTAATGAAAAAATATTGTTGTTGCGGATTTGGCGTAGAAATATTTTATTGTGTCGGAAGCTATCTTCATCTCTTTCTCTTTGTTCATATTCTTTTTAAATATTTTATATTGCGTTCATTATTGTAAAAGGCGACGTGTACTATCACGATTTCATTCTTTGGTCTCGATTGTATTCTTTTCATTAAAGCATAAAAAAGTAAGCTTGTAATATCTGTGTAGATGGTAGCAGTACAATGATCCAGGAAGCAGTATTATCTAGATCTCGGGCAACAAAGGGCCGCAATACAAGCGGCTATTGAATACATTTGGTTGGTGGGTGTAATAACTTACCTGATAACTGACCTGTGTTTACGGTCACTGGCGTCATGTCCTACCGAGTGTAGTCTACGACACATGTTATTAGCCTAACTTATTCCGGTTTCACGTCCACACGGCTACCTAGGGACTAAGCATGCATATCTCATGCCATGCTTTGAGTATCAAGAATGCTTCTCGCATTTAATTCATATTTGGTACGGAGCAACGACACAGATGAAAAAAGGAAAATCTGCCAAAATCTTAGTTTATTTTTTTTACGGAACAAGCTGCTAGTTTCAATATACCCTGTGCAACTAACAACTAAAAATAAAATAAAATAAAATAAAATAGCCTTTATTGCTGAACTTATTTTTACAATGATTTTTCCATATAAATACACTATGTTTATAAATATTTTTATTTTTTTGACTTAAATTAGGTATCGGTAAACGGTAGGTTTCTACGTTGCAGCTTGTCTTTCGACATAGGCCTCCTCCAAAGATTTCCACTCTATTCTATCTAACTGAATGGCAACCACGAGATAGCAAAAGAAATAGAGGCAGACAGACTAGAAGATGGGAAGACGAACTAACAACTATGACTAATCAAATAGCACCTCGTTTATCAAAATCCGTCTAGCAGTTCAGGACGTAGGGTGTGCCGAAGAAATGGATATACATATGTGTACCCCCCATACGAGTACACACAATATAATATTACTCTTTTTTTCTTCGGCGATCGGGTAAAAAAATCCGCGAATGCCCTTGACGTTATTAGACCTCTTTTCACAGATACTATTGGTGTTTTTAACCGACTTCAAAAAAAGGAGGAGGTTCTCAATTCGTCTGTATGTATAATATTTTTTTTTTTTTTTTTTTTTTATGTATGTTCACCGATATTTTCGACAATTATAGACGGATTCCAAAAATTTTTTTTTGGTTGGATAGAGTTTACTTCCGAGGTGGTCCCATTTTCACCAGTCTCGGATCTGATGATGGGATCCAGGAGAAATCGAGGGCAACCTTCAAATTTTATAGGGACATGTACCGCGTTTTGCATATTATCTAAAGTCATATTGGCATTTGCTTCTGGCAATCATAATCTTATGATGCTGAGCTGATGATGGAAGGTCAACTCCTTAATAGTTATGAGTAAAAGAATTATTATTTCAATACTGTATACATATTAAGACTACTAGTTATAATATCAGTAGCATTACAGGTGAGCTAAACTATTAGGTTGACCAGTCTAGGATCTGATGATGGGATCCAGGAGAAATCGAGGGCAACCCTCAAATTTTATAGGCACATGTACCGCGTTTTACATATTTTCTGAAGATATATTGGCATTTGCTTCTGGCAATCATAATGTTATGATGCTGAGCTGATGATGGAAGGTCAACTCCTTAAAAGTTGGGAGTAAAGGGATAATTCTTTTAAATCTGTGTACATATTGATACTACTAGTTATAATATCAGTAGAATTATAGGTGAGCTGAACTAATAGGGTGTAAAAAAATGTAACACTAAAAAGGATGAAAAAAAATTGTAAACAAAAAAAAAACCGCCTTCAAAAACCCGACTCACTAAAAATTACAAAATAATATAATACGAACATTTATCTGGGTATGAATTTGATATGTTGTTGAAGGCGGTGCCAATTAAATTTTTGAGGAAAACTGCATGAAATATTTAAATAACTATTGATTTTGGCAAAATATGAAAGTTGATATTCTCTCGATAACAAGATAGAAAAAAACCTGTCACTAAACGTAAAAAGATTTTAATGTAACTACTCAATAAAGTAACCCACAGTGCACTGCGCGTTGAAACTTGCGGTTGGCCAAAACAGTTCCTGAACTATTTGTTTGAGTAGCCTATGGTGGGTACACTATCAGTCAGTAACTAGTGGCTCTGCGGAAGGGAGGGAGGGGGGGGGGGGGGTTTGTGGCGTCACGCAAATACTAATTCGATTAACTGTTAGGTTCCAGCGTTATTACTTCAACTTCACCCATACAGATGTTACAGAGAATGGGACACGTATAGTTAAAACGATTGAGTTTTAAATGTCCTAAGATATCGCGATAATTATTTTTTCGTACACAATTCAAACACATTTTTAACTTGGATACCGTAGTGATGACTGCAATAATGTCAGTAAACTTATTTCGAATACATTTAGTTGTTCATTTTACGAATCGTCGTACTAGTCGTTCTTGCTAATTGAAATACTAGCCCGAGCTTTATTGATTTATGAACCCGCTGTCAACCACCTCTTCGAGCGAAACAGAATTTGCCAGTCCGATGTACTTATTGGCTCAAAGTGCCTATTAGGATCGACCAATGACGCTTTTATATATAAAATACATATGTGCTGCGACTGATAGGTCCCTTATTCGAGTCCGGAGTCGGGCAAAATTTGTGTGTTTTTCTGTTAAGTAATTACTCAGTCCAGAGTCAGGAATTTGGCGGATACACGACTGCGCCTCGGAAAGCAGGTTAAGCCGGTGGTCCTGCGCCTGGTTTCTCATCGGTCATGTCGGATTGCCGTCTCTCCGAACTATGAGGGCAAGGGACAGAGAATAATTAGCCAAGCGTCCTAATTTGGCGTTCAGAGAATATCCATTTCACGGTAATGACTTGTTTAGAAGTTATTATTAGCAAATCAATGAGACACTTTTGCTTTGGCTTGAAAATATTTATTCAATAGTTTAGATACCTGTGTCTGTGTGTAACTGTAAAGTAGAGGGACGATAAAAGCTACGATGCCACAGACATACAAATAAACATTTACACAGACCCGTCAATCTTATAACACCGTGTGTGCGTCGGGGTTTAAAAATGGTCCTCATAATTTTTTAAAATATTTTAGTGTCCCTTGCGCCAAGAGTCTAGTTTTTAAGCTTGATTAACTTTCGCGAAAATTCAAAGCTTAGTCGTGAACTAGGAACCATTTCGAGAGGTAATTGTTACGTGAGCCCGTAATGGATTTTTCGTAAATGGTCTACAATATATGTATATCCGAACATTACAGCGTCTCCGTGCAGCGGAATCATTAATTTGACACGAGTACAGTGTTTTTGGTTTGACACCCAAAAGAAATTAGTTTTAATAGGACATTTAAGTGAAATTTATTTTGATTTTTGCAGTGGCCGCAGCGAGCATTAGTTTATATATGCATTATATATAACATGATCTGAATAATGGATGTATCAGCAATCAATTCTCCTTAAATACATTTCTTTACGTTCAATAAAGAATGAACAAATTAGATCAATAAGTAATTATACAGTACAGTCAGGGGATACCAGTTACAATTATCTGTCCGGTGGTTGGTGAACTGTATACGGGTAAGCGACCCCGGCTCCTCGAGCTACTATCGACTCAGTCCAAATCATCCGAGGCGATAGTATCCTTCCTCCCCTTTTCCTTCCCCCGTCATATATCCTTGCTACTCGTGGGAACGCAATGACCTTGTTAAAACAATGCACAAGGCAAAATGGCGGCGACGTGGTCCACAACCCGTCACGTCACGTTTCCCACAGAGGTGAAAAGTGGATCGCTGAAAGTGATCTCTGCCTACCCCTCTGGGAAATAGGCGTGATTGTATGTATGTATGTAGTAATTATACAGCCTACTAAAAACCTCATAATTGAATATTGAGTTTAATAAAAGAAAATCAGCCAAGTGCGAGTCAACATTTGACCTTTAATATTTTTTTTGACACTTAGGATCGGTGAGGACTTCGATGGACGGTTTTATAGTGTTCTCAACATTAATTGCCAATTTTGAACTTTGTGCGATTTAATGTAATCTTAAACGTCTATTTTGACCGGGCTACTAGCAAAATCCTATGCAAATAGATAAACCGATTTCAGTATGAAGGGGCTGAAACAAAAATACCTAGATTAAAACTATGAGTTTGTTGGCTTTGTTTTTGCTGACTTGCTTTCTGAACATTGTTTAATCTTCATTTTACCTTCTGTTATAACAAGAATTTAGAGAGTGGATTTGGTTTCTCTGTACGTGGTTAACTGTTTGTTTGTTTTAAGTGGCTGAATATTCTATTCAGCCACTGACTCGGTGACTGGCTCGGTGGAACAGTGGTTAGTGACCCTGGCTGGCGGTCTAAGAGTCGTGGGTTCGATTCCCACTCAGGACAAATATTTGTGTGATGAACATTGGTGTTTGTTCCGTGTCTGGGTTGATTATGTATTTAAAAATATCTATGTATGTATATCAGTCTCTGACGCCCATAGTCCAAGCTCTGCTTAGTTTGGGGTCAGATGACCGTGTGTGGAAATATCCCAGATATTTTTAATTTTTATTTATTTAGATATTTATTTGTACCGGTTTGTTTTTGATTTACTACATATAAATTATCCTACATCAGTCTTCCAAGAATCGTCTATGTATATTTGAAAACTCTACTTCTAGGTGTTTTCAGTTCATACGTATTCTCCTATTTTTTTTATAAACCTGTCAATTGCGTGCCTCTCACCTTGGGGATAATAAATACTCGTACCTATAAATAGTCGTTAAGAAGTTTTATGTAAAATTCACCCGAAAAGAAGCGAGGGCGAGTCACTATGACATTAAATGTATAAGTGACATTTCCCATCATTGCACAGCATTTAATTTTAATATTAAAATTTCATTACAGATATAGACATACTTTTAAATTTATCAAATCCAAAGTTATCCAAACAAAGCACAAAAGGGCAATAGGAGTGTGTGTGGGTCGACGGATTCATAACATCGCATGTACATATTTTGTTTCATACAAGGTTCTTGAGACGTTTCAAGGAAACGGTCGTGCGCTCTCGTCGGTGACAGAAACAACTGTTTAGATAGGACAAAAGCAGCGAGTGGGCTATTACACCGCTCGCTGCTCTACTTAGCTTCGCTGCCGTGTTTATGCACACTACCTATAATAAATATGCTGCGGAACTTTCTTCCGCAAACGTGTATAATAATGGCTGTCGCAAGAAATTTTTGCGAGGAAATTTATTACGTTAAGACTTGATTTATAGCGGCTTGTTTAACTAATTCATAATTTGGTACGCCATGTTTTCTTAATTGGATATGAATTTTGAAATGTTTACGCATATAAATATACGCGTTTCTGTCAAACAGCCTTTGTTAATGTATGCCAGATGAAATATTGCTTAATTTATCATTTTGTTGGAAAAGCAGGCGTAGGTAACAAAAGTATTATGTATTATTTTATGTTACACATGATTTAGGTACCCTATCATTATAAGTGACTAGTTTCACTTACTAGGTCACTGACTTATAAAAATATATGGATATAATGTGGAGCAAACTTCCGTTGTAGTTAATCGGATTAACTATACATATGAAAGTATGTACATTTCAGGTCAAAGTCATCTTATGAAATATAAAAAAGGAAACATAGAATCAGAAGTCTACGAACTGTATGTAGATAGATACTTCGATTTTATTTACTATATTGAGGCAATATTCTTAAAACATTCCACTGTAGCCATAAAGAGTCGACATATGGCAAGACGATAAAATTTAATGTACCCACCATCTAATATTACTATTTTGTTACCATTTTTGTTGTTCCACTACATGCATAGAGGAAAGAAGGATCAAAATGTATACACATAGTATTACGTCTTCAGATTACTAATGCACTGAACGCGTTTCATTTCATACAAGTTTTATAAATATTATTATCGTCTACTTAGCAAACGTAGGTTTTTAGGTACGTAACCACTGGATAGTACCTACAATAGTCAGAAAAAGACACTATGTCTGTGTTATTGAAGTTTAAATCATCAAAATAGTTTTTTTAACTATCCCAATCTAATATGAAACTTTTTTCCACCATAAATAATATGTTCTTCATTTTAATAACACATTCAATATAATATTAATGCTCAAAAAGGTGAAATTACCCGTCTGTACCTTAACACAAGTAATAGTATAAAGAGTATTTTACCGCATTCGGTCATACTTAAGGGGTGAGAGCCATCCGCTCCCCCGCAAGTCCGGTGATGATGACAAGGCTATTCCAAGACATCATCGTTAGTCAGTCAGGAAAAAAAAATCTGTCATACTTTCATCACAAATTATGTTGCGTGCATGCGATGCGACACTAACCTTTGTAGACACAAATAACAATAATGTTGTTCATATTGTGAGGAACATTATATGTTTGACTATGAATAACAAGTAATAAGTGTGGAGCTTAGACTGAAGTGGGTGACACGAGACATCTCAAGTAATTAACATGTCTTGGATGGCTTCGCAGTAAACAAAGAACTCTTATAACTAGAACATTTCCTGTACTCGTATTAGAAGCGTTAGACACTAGCTATCCCACTATACTACACTACAATCCGCACTATAGGATTATATTGCATACATAGTTTAATGGATTATAGCGTTCTTATTTGCTGCATTTTTCAAGTCAAGGGTCAAGTTTTTACAGAAATAGATACGGGTGGTTCCGGGTAGACTAATAATACTGTCAATTAAATAGATGTAGAATTACTCATTCAATTTATGTGACCACTTAGCAGTCGAACCGCGAACGAGACCTTGCCTTAGAAATATCAGTAAGTTATTCCGTGGCGACCGGCCATTAAGCTATAATCGCTGCAGAAAACGGTAATAAAATACCATAGCGGAATCCTGCTGTGTGCCGCTATTAAAGGTGCTATTTCAGTACGTTGTTATCGGTACTTATATATTTTTGTTGGTGTAGTTCAAATAGGTACCTAACAAGGAAAAACGTGAACTTTAATGACCTACCTACTGTACTTAATTGATTTGCTTTTTAATACTTTAGTCCTATTGTGACCAAACTGTATTTTCCAAAAAGTATGATTTAAATACTGGAGCACGGTGGGAAATAGGTTGTGTCACTTTGGAAATATAACAGTGACTGTGGCACGTTGGTAGGCCAGTATTATTGTTTTATAGTAATCCTAGTCAAGCGAAGAGTGTTTGCTACGAATTTAGAAGATTATCTGTAATTTTTATTTAAGAGCTGTGGATTTTGAATAAACAAATTAATAAAATAAATAAATTTTCCAAATTCACGCAAGTCACTACGCGTTTTACGCGCAATCTGGCTGTTGTTAATTTAGTTTGACGCAGAAGTCGAACGGTATCATTACCCTACCGGGTATTGACCAACCAGAAGTAGCACAGCGTCTGAAAACTTTCTAAAATAGCAGCTAAGGCTAAGGCTAAATGTGGATTTTAAAATAATTATGCTGCACAATTGAAGGACCATTTTACAGTTGGTATAATTTTAGCCAATAAGTGAGTACGTATGTACGCTTTTGTACGTAGGAGATCTGCGTTTTATTGTTTGGATTGGATTCGGCAGATAATGCTAATTCCAGGCTGCATTTGGCATTTAATTTGCGCCTGAAGACGTTGTCTTTCAATATTTTTGAAATTTTTAACATCGTATTAATACTGTAAGGAACATCACATAGGAACTAAAAGCAGAAATTAAAAGCGAATAAAGTAAAACTAAGTATTTAAGCAGGTCACCCGTGTGTGCGTCTCGTAAAACTACCATTTCCGAATCTGAACACCACTTTAGGTAACGAATAGTTATAATTTGGAAAGTGAAAGCGCCTGGAAGGTAGGTATAATAGTTTGATTTGCGGTTTCTTGTCAAGCCGGCATTGTTTCGGATATCGGAAACGGGGCACGTTCTTTGTTCTGCGTGTGCCGAATGGTAATCGTAACGTTTTCAATATTTTTTTTCTTATAAAACGAATAAAATGTTACCTTTTCATTTATCGATCGGCCCGCATCGGGAGTGTTTCGTAACAGCTAGTCTTTCATAAATAACTACAAAATATGTTTAGTAAAGAAACTTATTGAATTCTTTAATAGGCTCTACAATCTACTATAAGTGCAGAAATTGGAGGGCTATTACGCGAGCTTCCGATAAGCAGTAAAACCGCCATTTAACCTTATAAATTATCCTACGACCCACAAGTTTTTCCCGAAGTTGGATTTAAAACGTATTGCCATTTTTTTCTACGAAATATTGTTAAGAGGATCGTACATTTTTATTGAGCGACAGGATACCCTTTATATTAGTAGCTATATGAATTTCGCTTGCCAGCATTTCGGTAAATACGTCGCACTTTTTGTATTTAATCTGATGTATAATATATTTGGTAAGGTATAAAATGAAATGGAATATTCTTATCTACAGTCCATTTACAATTTTCGATTACCTAGTTGAAATGTGTTTTCAAATTTTCTAAATTATTAATAGTCCAGTCAAATTAGGAAAAAATCTCGGAATTCGAGATACCCAGCTGTAAGTCTGTAAATACTTGTATATTGACGTCCTAAAAGTTGTCTCAAAACCTACATATTGTAGGGTGTACGCAACTATTAAATTTTCAAGGTCAAATGTCACAAATATCAGTTTTATGAACTTTTGAGCGAAACGGGAAGTTTTATCATAAAAGTGTGTAGGAGAAAATTACTTATCTTCTATTTATCTATAAAAATTGTCTATACGTTTTATTCCTAACATTCACCATTTCAGAGATACAGCAATGCAAATTGTTGAAAAAGTTGTATTTTCAAAAGCTTCCAAGCCCACGTGCGATTGTGCTAGACAGTTAAAATTTTCACGGATGGTGTATTTTAGTAGACTCTATAACATCTCATACTAGAAAAAGCTTAAAACCAATGTTTAAGTGGGTTCTCATACAAAAACTATGGTTTTTTTTTTCTCACACTTGGCCGGTTTTTAACGTGGTTACCCTAGTAAAACTATTCCAGGCGACACCTTTTATAAGTGAAGAACACGTTGTTTATATGAAAGCTTAGTTAAATAATTGTTTTGTGTTGTTTTCAGTATTCAAAAGACTTACGAATTCTGCGTTTCATTAAATTAAATTTGGTTAATATGGATCTTCACGTTCATAATAGAGTTAGATAGACAGTTAACATTTTTAAATGTTTTTTTTTTTCAGTTATACTTCAAACAGAAATTCTAAAAATTGGTTATTTCGTACTTTTTGACCCATAATAAGTTTGAATGTACTGAAACGCGAAAGACTTATAATACTAAAAACAACATAAAACAATTATTTAACTAGGCTTTCATAGAAACAACGTGTTCTTCACTTATAAAAGACTAGCTGTGCCCGCGACTTCGTTCGCGTGAACTACAGGATTTAACATATAAAAGTTTATCCTGCTAACTCTCGTTCCCGTAAGAATTTTTCAATATCCTGTTTCACCTAAGCTTTAAGTTTATTATGGTACCTGCATGTCAAATTTACAGCATCTAACTTCAGCGGTTTAGATTTTTCATACAAAAGGATTTTCCCAATTATTCCCGTTCCCGTGAGAATTTCGAGAATTCCTTTCTTAGTGCACCTCTATGGTATCTAAGCTACGTCCGGTCCAAATTTCAAGTGCCTACGTTTAGCCGTTTAGGCTGTGCGTCGATAGGTCAGTCAATCCTAGAATTTGGCAAAGGTCCTTATAAAATTATATTATCTATTCTTCATCAGTATCTGTTATCGCCCTGAAAGAGTATATCATAAAAATGTTATAGAGGCTACTGAAATACATCAGTCTTGAAAATTTTAACTGTCTAGCACAATCGCACGGGGGTCTGGAAGCTTTTGAAAATACAACTTTTTCAACTATTTACATCGCTGTATTTCTGAAATGGTGAATCTTAGGAATAAAACGTACAGACAATTTTTATAGATAAATAGATGATAAGTAATTTTCTCCTGCACACTTTTATGATAAAACTTCCCGTTTCGCTCAAAAGTTCATAAAACTGATATTTGTGACATTTGGCCTTGAAAATTTAATAGTTGCGTACACCCTACCATATGTAGGTTTTGAGACCACTTTTAGGGTGTCAATATCCAACTATTTACAGACTTACAGCTGGGTATCTCGAATTCCGAGATTCTTACCTAATTTAAGCTAAAATGACTGGACTATAACTATGACAGACGTAAGTCTATTCTGATTTAAAGAACCCGTAAGTTTTTTATTGAACTACCAAACTGACTTATTCAGCATTTCAACTTAATTTAATAAAATGGAAACCTGTGAAACTGGTTTTTGATATGCTAATTTATTATCTGCATGTACTTTAACACTCCAAAGAGGATTCGTTCTGGCCTGTCTTTTTCCACAAAAATATATATATATGTTACGGCTAATACCCGAAGTGCGGCTACACCTAGGTTTAGCCGGCTAGAACTAGGTGTAGCCACTTACTCTTGGCTAAACCTAGGTGTAGCCGATTGTTTTCGGCTAAAACTAGGTCTAGCCTTCATCATGCCGGCTACAACTAGGTCCAGCCATTCCATGTCGGCTAATACTAGGTTCAGAGAATCCCTGTTGGATAAAACTTAGATGCGAGTCCCGCCAAGCCTTCCGTCCTTCCCCGCGTCACACTCAGGACTCACAGCATCTGCAGCAGCAGCGCGGGGTGGAGGGCGTAGCGAGACACGCGCCTCTGCAGGTTGTGAGCACCAAGTGCTGCTGATCTACTGCAGGTCTACTAGCGAGTGTGACTCATAGCGTCTGTACATAGTTGTAACTGCCTCGTTGGTCTATTGGCAGCAAGCGCTGCGTAAGGACAGAGAGGTCCCCGGTTCGAGTCTGCGGTCGGTGAAAATTTGTGTGAGTTTTTCTGTAATGAAATTACTTAGCCCGGAGTTAGGAAGTTGGCGGTTGAACGCCCGTGCCTCGGAAAGCACGTTAAGCCGGTGGTCCTGCGCCCGATCTCTCATCGGTCATGTCGGATTGCCGACTCACCAAATTATGAGAGTAGGGGAAAAGAGAGTGCACTTGTGTTTGCGCACACACTTGTGCACTATAATATGACCTACGCACTTGGCTGATCTTAATTGAGATCGGCTGCCATGGCTGAAATCGGTCGGACGCCTTATCTTACATAGTTATAGCCGGCATGCTATCGGCAGAGCTTTTTTAGATATTACAAAAACATCCATTAATTAGAAAACATGCAACTACAAAACCAAATGTGGCAACATAAAGTGCCTCTGCAAAGCTGTTGGTATTATGTGCAACTCAAAATGTCACTCAAGTATAGATTGTTCTAAATAGTTTATGTTACTTTATAAACCTGTGATTTATAATTATATTCATTAAAATTATAATATGCAACTATTGTCTGTTGTTAAAAAAAATGTTCCTGATTGTTCCTATTGTACTTAACAATTTACTCCTAACAATATGTGTTATTACAATTTGATTTAAAAGAATGAAAAACTACCTTGGTTTCTAATTATTGGATGTTTTTGTAATATCTAAAAAGCTCTGCCGAAAGCATGCCGGCTATAACTAAGTATGTAAGATAAGGCGTCCGTCCGATTTCAGCCATGGCAGCCGATCTCAATTAAGATCAGCCAAGTGCGTAGGTCATATTATAGTGCACAAGTGTGTGCGCAAACACAAGTGCACTCTCTTTTCCCCTACTCTCATAATTTGGTGAGTCGGCAATCCGACATGACCGATGAGAGATCGGGCGCTGGACCACCGGCTTAACGTGCTTTCCGAGGCACGGGCGTTCAACCGCCAACTTCCTAACTCCGGGCTAAGTAATTTCATTACAGAAAAACTCACACAAATTTTCACCGACTGCAGACACGAACCGGGGACCTCTCGGTCCTTACGCAGCGCTTGCTGCCAATAGACCAACGAGGCAGTTACAACTATGTACAGACGCTATGAGTCACACTCGCTAGTAGACCTGCAGTAGATCAGCAGCACTTGGTGCTCACAACCTGCAGAGGAGCGTGTCTCGCTACGCCCTCCACCCCGCGCTGCTGCTGCAGATGCTGTGAGTCCTGAGTGTGACGCGGGGAAGGACGGAAGGCTTGGCGGGACTCGCATCTAAGTTTTATCCAACAGGGATTCTCTGAATCCAGTATTAGCCGACATGGAATGGCTGGACCTAGTTGTAGCCGGCATGATGAAGGCTAGACCTAGTTTTAGCCGAAAACAATCGGCTACACCTAGGTTTAGCCAAGAGTAAGTGGCTACACCTAGTTCTAGCCGGCTAAACCTAGGTGTAGCCGCACTTCGGGTATTAGCCGTAACATATATATATATATTCGCGTAATTAAATCATTTTAACCGTAGTTCCTATGAAGTCATTAAAGTAAACGAAACAAGAATCTTAATGTAAATGCATTCGAACACAAACAAAAGCGATTTAAATAATGTCAGCAAAAGATTGTGGGAAATTGGATTAAGCTACAAGAAACTTTGGGGTTTCTCTGAATTTTCTCGACGGGCGTTATTTACTTTGCACCCGCTTGTGAATTTCTTTACTCATTACAGGGAAATAACAGGATGGAATAGGTTTATCTTTTAAATAACGTTGTATTGGTGTGATAAAGACATAAATGTTTCCGATAGTTTCTATTGAACAAACATAATATGAGTAATACATACGGACTCTATAGTAACGAAGTTTAAAGAAATTACACCTTTACCTATAAATCCAGCTGACTAACTACTAACTACTACAATGTACTCCAAAAATATTGAAATTAAATACTAAAAAGTAAGATTTATACTATAATAGTTTTTAAGAAAATAAATATGTTAATTAGCATTCTTGTTTTCCTTTATCATTTTATTTGCTTTTAAGATGTTATAACACGATGACTGCGAAATGGCCTGTTAATGAAAATGGCCTGCAAAAACAAGACAGGTAAAAATCTTCCAATGTAGTCAAATGTGAACCTTCCAGCCATCTCATAAGACTTAATATTATAACTCAGCTTGGAGTACAAATTCAACTCTTGACTTTAGGGAAAGTAGGAACCAACATTGAGGGGGCATTTTGAGATAATATTATAATGAAATCTGAGAGTATAAAATTACAAAGGACTCATAAAGCATGCTCGTTATTTAATTAATGGAATTATAATAACGAGTTATCAATTATACCTGCTATAACCTAGTATGTAACTATCTACGTAATACCTTAATAAAATAAAAGCATTTCCTTTTCCATTCACGTTACGTACGGTATTTTATATCTTTAAAAATTGCTATAGGCTTGAAACAATAGATATTATGCTATCTGGAAACAAACTCGACAAGTGGGTATTAAATCTTTAGCAAAACCCTTAACAAATCATTATTACAAAAGTTAACGTTTTCGGAACTCTCAACTTTCTTCAAATTGGTTTGGTCTGGACTATCTTTATAAGTAGAATATACTATACAAATATTGTAAGGGTGTCTGTATTTTGTATTTATTAATCGTTTTGTTAGTCTACAATCAATACGATAAGGTACGTGTATTGTTTAGATATTTACCTGCTAAACCAATACACGTACCTTATAGAGTGTGTGTTGCCCAAAATGATCGATGCAAGTGAATTAGACGTCATGAAACGTTGTATAGAATATAATGAATCACGGCCGGTACGTCGCAGATACGGCACGCTCTGTTTTATCGTCTGTCTTACAAAATTCCTCAAAATTAATATCACAATTACTCACTGTCATTTTGATTTTATGACACTCGCCGTTCCCTCTTTTCCTCGGGCGCGACGGTAACGAGTTAATTCTTTTGAATGTTAATGAGCACAGTTGAAATGTTAATTTTATTCTACAAGGTTTATCTTGTAATCATATTTTTTGTAATTTTCACGATTTTTACAGTACGTACAAAATTGCTACAATGACTATGATTAAGTACCACGTGTATTACACAACAACATCAACATCACATACATTGATCTGATTCCGTGGTTAGTAGCTTAAGCACTTAAACAAGTGTATAAAAATATGATGTTATCATAATAAATTCTAATTCTAAAAGGATATAGTTGTGTGTAATAAAATAGTGTATTGACATACACTAATACAATAAACAAAATCCCTTCTTTATTTAAATATTTGCACGAACCAAGATATACTTAGTTTATATAATTCGGAAGCTCACAGCGGTATGCCTACACGTACTTACATACATGCATGTGAAACATTATTGTAAACGATTACTACATCAATAATACCCTGTAGACGTAACGTGGTCAATTCCTATTGTCCAAATGTCTATTATAATATATCCTTACCTTGGGTAGGGAGCAAAACAATGAGATAATACAGCGGACCTATACGTACCTTATAATCTGCTAGGGAATATTTCCGATTCTATAGGTTAACAACTTTGTTCAGCTGCCCGAATGAATTACAATTTAGTTTTTATTCTAATTTGTTATTCTTTTAATGCTATCTTATATTACTAAGCTCGTAATATGGAGCGATTGTATCTATTTCCTGCCGGAATTCGTCGTTCAAAGTATTCGGCCATACAGTCATCATCTAAAAAAATAGTACTTAATTGCTATTTTCATCAAGATATAAACCATTACGCAGTTGTTCGAAACTCGTCTGAAACAATATTATTTACCGCGGTTGAATTTAAACTTTGCAGTGGATTTGGTTAAACTCAAAGTGGAAAAACTTAAAGCTCCCACGTTAAACTGAAAGTGGGAAGGCTTAGCGGGGCTAGATCTTTGCCCAGAACAACGAGCTTCTAAAACTAGATTGGAGAATAAAACTTGTTCAATCTATTGTGAACCTACGTTTCTGTTCAGTAAAAATAAAATACTAGGTATGAAAATATATATTACAATATTGTTTAAACGTAATTTACGCAAAAATATTCGAAAACGCACGCAATGATATAGCTATAGAACAAGGTGGCCGAATTAGGGTACCTTTGTGTCGCACATAGCGCGCGCTTATAACATAATGCCAGGCCACTCAGAAAGTTTTGCGAAAAAATATTATTATAATTTAAAACAAATTGGTTATTTGAAAGTAGTAGTAGTAATAACCATTGTTTGAATATTGTGTTTCCATCTACATTTTTTTGATCAAATTATTGCGTGTCATTTAAAAATGGATCTGCATCAAGAACATTTCTGTGCGATGATTTTCTACGATTTTGAATGTGGCCTAAAACCTGATGAGTTATTTGATCGACTTTAAATGGCTGGTATGGAGGACATTCATTCAAACTCAACCATCTACCGCTGATTTAACGAGTTCAAGCTCGGTCGTCTTGCTTTGGACGAAGAACAAAGGAGCGGTCATCCTACGACGGCTGTCTCGGAAGAAAGTGCGCTCTCAATAAAAAAATAATTAAAGAAAATGGGCAAATTGCATACGAAAAAATTCAGCATACACTGCAGATTGGTTCGGGAAGCGTTGACAAGATTCTACTCTAGCACCTTTTCGTAAGGAGGATAGTTTTGCGCTGGGTATTGCACAATCTAACACAAGCTCAGAATCAGACCTGTGTGGATGGATGACGTTGTTGAAGCAAACATTTGATGCAGGGTTGTCTCGGCGCTTTTACAGCGTGTTCATACCTAGCGATTTTTTGGCGATTTCACAGCGAGGCGATATCGCCGCGATCTCGCCGCGATTTCACGGCGGTTACTCCTCATCCAACCTATCCGCTTAGCGCATGCACCGCATTCTACAGCGCAGGTCCGTTCATGTTGGGAATATGATCGTAGCACGCGGTGAAATCGCGGCGATATCGCCTCGCCATGAAATCGCCCAAAAATCGCTAGGTGTAAACAGGCACTTAGGACATTGTGACAGGTGAAGAATCCTGAATTTATCAATATAACCCAGAAACAATGCGTCAAGAAGCGTAAGAACAATTTTGGTCGCTAGTTTCTTCACTTTGACGGGGTATCAGATTTCAATTCCATGACGGGACCAACGCCAGCCTCACAAAATGCCTGCCAGAAGTTTTGTCCACAACGAGCAACAAGCGACCAAACACCGGGCTCCGCGGGCACTGCTTCACCTCGACAACGCGCCCGCGGACTCGGCGCTCAAAACGAGGGACTTTCTGAACAAGAGATCGGTCAAAGTCTTGGGGCACCCTCCTCACAGTCCTCTACTGGCCCCCTGTGACTTCCTATTATTCCCTGAATTAAATATTCAACTGAAAAGGATACAGTTTTCATCGCCGGAAGACGCGCTAACAGCGTTCGAAATGGCCGCGGAAGAGGTGTCTGCGGTTGGGAGAAATAAATATTTTTAAAATTGGTTCACATGCATGAAACTTTGTAGCTAGTGAAGAATTAGTTGAAAAGATTTAATAAAAATATTTCATACATAGAAGTTAGTTTTTTATTTGCTCATAACTTTCTGAGTGTCCCACGTAGCTGCCTCTTGTTTACTATAATATTTACATTGTTGTAAGGAAAAATCTAATATTATAGGTTGATTACAATTTTCTATGCGAAGTTGAGTTTGTGGTTTTGACGTTGTTAAGCATTTTAGCTAAATCTGCTCTACTGATAAAGCTTTAGTTGTTGTCGTTTTAAAAATTGAATTATTTATATCAAAATAATCGTTCATCATCTTATAAATAAAAATGAATTGCTGTTCGTTAGTCTGACTAAAACTCGAGAACGCCCGGACCGATTTAGGTAATTTTGGTTTTAAAATGTTCGTGATAGTCCAGGGAAGGTTTATAGTATTGGCGGTATGAAATTCGCCGGGACCACTAGTATTGAATAAAAAATACCGGAATGCTAAAACAAAAGTAAAACAAACCGGCCAAGAACAAGTCCGATTCACGCAAGATGAGTTTCGTACCGATATTGTAAAAAAATTGGACAACGAAGCAAATTGCACAGTGTGTAGTAATGCCAGACGACGCGTACTTCAAAAACTGATCAAATTCCTACTATACCCAGATAATTAATAATGTTCATTTTTTTTTAATTTTTTAGTAAGTCTGGTTTTTGGTGTTGAAATCGGTTCGATGATCGTTGTTATGGCAACGGTTAATAATAACAAATGTACAATGGCGGATTTTCAAATAAATGTTTGTTCTATGGGAGCCGCCCTTGAATATTTTATTTGTTTTTAACCGACTTCAAAAAAGAAGGAGGTTCTCAATTCGTCTGTATGTATAATATTTTTTATTTTATGTATGTTCACCGATATTTTCGTCAATTATAGGCGGAATAAATATATATAATAAATAAAAAATGTTTGTTTGATATACATAGTTTACTTCTCAGGTGGTCCCATTTTCACCAGTCCAGGACCTGATGATGGGATCCAGGAGAAATTGAGGGCAACCCTCAAAATTTTAAAGGCACATGTACCGCGTTTTACATATTATCTGAAGTTATATTGTCAATCATAATGTTATGATGCTGAGCTGATGATGGAAGGTCAACTCCTTAATAGTAAGGAGTAAAAGGATAATTCTTTCAATACTGTTCACATATTAAGACTACTATTTAGTTATAATATCAGTAGTATTACAGGTGACCTGAACTAAAAAGTATGAAAAAAAAATTGTAAACAAAAAAAAACCGCTAATAATTTTTAGTGAGTCGGGTTTTTAAGAAGGTTTTTTTTGTATTTGTTGTCATAACGGCAACATGAGTACATTGTGTCATCTGTGAAATCCATCTCGAGGACAGCGAACTCTTACTAATGGTCCTGCTTTATGATTTGCGTACGGAACCTTAAAAACTAGCTGTATAACTCTTTTGTGAATTTATTTTAGCTTTTGCTTCAAATTGAATGAATGTCGGAAAATGTTTTGCAAGCGGGAGCGAATTACGTCATAATATTTTATTATTTTGTAAACCACCACTCGCTT
Organism: Maruca vitrata; assembly: GCA_039566165.1. Lineage (NCBI taxonomy): Eukaryota > Metazoa > Arthropoda > Insecta > Lepidoptera > Crambidae > Maruca > Maruca vitrata. Next base: position 9,685,827 of record CM076914.1, on the reverse strand, counting down.
ATTATTGAAATTTCTAATTGGATACTACTTCTGCTACTTCAAATATACTCCTTAATCCTTAAAGACATTCAGAAGTTGCGATTGTTGATTGCTTAATAAGTCAGAAAGGCTAGATATTAAAATTATTCAAGGGACATTTCGGTCATCGTAAGAGTGGATTTGTTTTACAGCCATATGAGTTGTTTGACGTAGAGATTATTATCGATCACCAGACGTGACCGGCCTGGGGGAACAAGCCAAATAAAATAAGTGTCGTCTGCCATTTCCTGGGAGCGTTCAATTAATTGGCGTGCCTTTGTCGTCAGAGATATTTTATATACACGGTTGCGATTTAATCCACAGACAATCCTTGTGATTTGACTCGCAATCGTTTTGGGCCATTATAACATGGAATGGATATTGAAATTGGAATATATAAATGAATAAGAAAGTAAAATATATTCCATGAAAGAGAAGCGTGTAAGTGCTGGACTTGTGCCGTGAACGATTTTCAAATATTCGTAGAACCAACAGGACTAATTAAACATACAAAGGAGACGGGCGAATCTGGGCCTATCGTGTACACAAATAAAATATTTATCAATATATTTTTTTTAATTTTTAATTTTTAATAACGAAATATTAAGCCATTTTACCATGGGATATTAAATAAAATATTTAATCATAATATTATTGACTTTCGTTACTTCCTAGCTTTACTGTAATTTTTTGACAATGTTGCCAAATGAAATAAAGTAATGATATAAATAAAGAAATGATATGAAATAGAAAATAAAAGCAATGAAAGTGAATAAAGTGTGTTTATCTTTAGATTATGTTTTAAAAAAACGTTTTTAATAATTAATTATATAACAACGTTTATAAAACCATTGTAAAAATAAATTGATCAACAGGTTTATTTTTTTTTCTTGTACTGGCAACAAAGTAGACCTCATGTGACATCAAAGTCAAACGTCAAACTAAAAAATCATCATTGGCTTGAACTTATGATAGCGGATATTTCGTTTTGTTGTGTTTTCGTGTGCTTTTATTATCCAATAAAAAACATAAATGTGAAATGAGAGCCAAGTTCAATATTATGATAATTGCCTTGGTTGTTGACTTCAACGACAAAAGAAGTGAGATCTAAATGGGTGCCAAGTTCAATGGTCAACCCTGAAATTTATTTATAAGTAACACTATAACATACCTATCATATCTTCTTATAACATAAGATAATGTATGGTGGTAGCCTATGAAGGTCTGACTTGGCTAGTTTTCATATATGAATTATAGCCGTCGCAAGTTCTAAGCCTACAAGTATTTGTCGGTTTTTATTTTATAATTCCGAAAATTTGGATTGTTGGTAGAAACTACCGAGCGAACATAAACGTTGGTAGGTTTATAGAAACTAGCCAAGACAGACCTTCATAGGCTACCACCATACATTATCTTATGTTATAAGAAGATATGATAGGTATGTTATAGTGTTACTTATAAATAAATTTCAGGGTTGACCATTGAACTTGGCACCCATTTAGATCTCACTTCTTTTGTCGTTGAAGTCAACAACCAAGGCAATTATCATAATATTGAACTTGGCTCTCATTTCACATTTATGTTTTTTATTGGATATCATTACTTTTTGTAGAAAAGTATATATCATCGTAACGCCGTGGGTCCTTTGAAAAGGACAAATTCAAAACTAAAACTAGACCCTATACTATACTAAACCTACGTACCTACTTATTATAGGAATTGTAATAATAATAAGTATATACACCTACCTACTTATAGCTATAAAATTATTATTTATTTATACTATTATATTTCGCTGCATAAATCGCAACCTTATAGGTCAGATATCGGGAGACAACCGGACAGCAAAAGGGCGCTCGCGCTTATGAGCGCGGCTGCCGCTCGCTCGGCAACGTTCGCGTCAAGGTTGTCCCACCGCCCCACCCGCCACGCCTGCGCGCTCCGGCGTCACTCGGCGCGCGCGCGTCGTTTACCGAAAATCTAAATGCCTATTATTTTATCATCACGTACCTACTCTTAATTGTAAATATATACTTAGTGCTCTGCCTTCCCCGGTATATAGGCGTGATTAGGCACTAATTAGGTATTTATGTTAAGCGTTCATAATAGAACCTAACCTAATTGTTACCACCATACAGTTGCGTAAAACAAGTGACTCTGACCTCTCTCGGTCAGGCCGCGTTCCGGAATCAGCACTGTACGAACCGGAGCCAGGGGGGACCATTGCTGCGGCAAGCGCCGGACCAGTGGAGTCTTAGCGGCGGTATTGTGCAGGAGGAGCGGGTCAGCCCGGCGGCCAGGGGGTCCCGTAGAAATGGGAGTGCCTTCCGTTCGGCGGACTGGCCAACTCCGACCCGCACAGCTCAATACCAATGCGAGACATCACGCCTTGTCTCGTTGTTGCCGCAGCAGTAGTCTCCTCTTTCACGTCCCCCTTTCCCTCAAAAATCGATGTTCCGGGGGGGGGAGGGGTGAAACGGCTTTCAGGGTGAGTGCGACAGGCTCAATATGGTATATTGTGCCTGTCGACCTCATATTTGGATCTCACTTCCGCTTACCATCAGGTGGAGTGAGGTCATCTTGTTAGCTCATTATAAAAAAAAAAAATTAAAAAAATTTCAGTTTTTTATTTTTTCCTTTGTATTCATGTAATTACCTATCTGCATACCAAATTTTAACTCTCTAGGTCATTTGGAACTGGGTTAGAATTTTGATCTGTCAGTCAGTCAATGATAAAAATGAGGATTTTTGGACATTAATATCTAAATAACTGTTTGAGATAAGCTTATGAAATTTAGAACACATATTTATCTCGCAAGTCACAATATATGAGCTAAATTTGATACGTTTATGTGAAATAGTTTTTGATTTATGAGGGGTTCAAAAGTGGTTCCAAATGGTTCGTGTAATATTACACACGGTGCGGCTCGCCAGTTCTGTTTCTTGAACTTGGCTTGACACGCTACCGCGTGTCTAGATTCAATTAGTATTATTTTGCGACGATAGATTCTGATGGTTATTACGAGAATACAATGACTGATCAACGACTTCATTGTATTAATTGTGGCATAGCTAGCTGGCGGCGGATTACATCAAATAGAAGAGGAAAGCATTATATTATTGTTCTTGCTTGGTAGGAAAAAGAAATGTGGGCTGCTGTTGTCACATAATGTCCATAATAATATGGTACCTAGGCTTGGCGAACATCAAGAGTATTCAATACCACCTGCACAGTTTTAAGACGATATTTTAATTGTTTCTGATGAAATAGATGATCAATAAATAATTATTATGAGAGAAATGTGTTCTTTATTCATACTTATACTTACCCATCTACTTACACTAATATTATAAAGAGGAAATACTTGTATTTCTGTGTGTCTATTTGTATGTTTGTAATGTATAAACTCAAAAACTACTGCGCCGATTTCAAAACTTCTTTCACCATTAGATTCACCCTGAGTAACATAGGCTATTTATATTTATTTATATTTTATCCAGATACGGGAAGAAGTTTCCCCGGGACGCGGGTGAAACCGCGGGAAATAGCTAGTCTTTTACAATAATCTTAGAAACCGCAATGTGTTAATGTCCTAAAATACAATCTGATAAAATCTAGTCAGTAGTAGTCTTTATACAACGTGAGAGCACTGAGAGTTTGTTAGAATAACTCATTACGAAGCAAATTATAACACCCTATATCTTTTTTCTCCCGTGTAGCAGTTGTAAAAAAGTTTATTTATTTTAAATGACAGTAATATCAGAATTAAATAGGGTAGTAATTGTTGCTGTACAGTCAGGCCCAATTTTGTATGGACGTTCGCCCGTCTCCTTTTCACGGAATTTCAAATGCTCATAATAATTATGTTGGTATTAATGATATGAATTCTAATTGCATAAACGAGTCCACGTTAGTTGGTTTACATATTAAATATTGCTTACTAAATATAATATAATATAAATATTTCACTAACCTTCCTACACACAATCTAACTTTCCTACAAACTATAGGGTTTGGATGAAATCGTAAAAGAGGTAATTTCTATAAGGTCATACTTAGGCAGATCTAATAAGAGGTACGTTTGAAGCGTCGATGGCAGAGTGGTTAAGGTCTGGTGGAGGTGGAGAGGTCGCTTGTTCAAACCCCGCCACGTACCACTGTGGTTTCAAATTCATATGTACGATTATTCAACTGTGAAGGAAAAACATCGTGAGGAAACCTGCACACCTATGAAGAAATTTTAAGGTTGTGTATCGACCAACCCGCACTTAGTCAGCGTTGACTAAGGCCTGATCGCCCTTCGGTTGAGGGACAGGAGTGACTCCTTGTGACCGATTCGACCTGTCGCCCCCCTCAGTGGAACACACCACCTTGGGTAAACCCCTGCCCAAGGTGAAGGTGCATCAAGCATTCTCCCCGTTAAAAAATAAGGCCTGATCGCCCTCGTTTAGGATAGGCCCGTGCCCCAGCAGTGGGGACGTATATAGACTGATGAATAATGGTGATGGTAAGTTACGTATTATTTTTAAGTACTATTTTTATTTTGTTTATATTTAAGGAGCTTGATAACACGTATTCTTTTTTATGCAAAACATTGACTCTTCGTCTATGTGGAAAGTAATTTTCGTTTGACTTGAAGCGTTCTAAAGCCATGTACACATTTGCGAACTAACCTGTCCATCCAGTGTCCGATACGCACGCGCCTTGCGTGTGTGCCCGCCGCTAACGAACACCAACTACCGGGTTTGTTTAGAGTGAGAAAAATATTGTGGCGATTAAAAATTTTACGTTTTTTTACTGTTAGTCGAACTGTGTACGTACGTGTTAGCGTTACGTTCCGAATGCCATTGACACGAGCAAAATTTGGAAAATGAAAGATATCTGTACCGTTATTTTAAATACATAATTACAATAGGTAGGTCAGTAAGTCGTAGCTTCTTTATCTAGCCTGTATTGTCCCAGTGCTGGGCACGCAAACAACGATCTTCCTACCTTAGTATAATACATTCATGATCCCACATAATCCATATGAATTATAACACAGTACAAACAATGCAGCCATTACAAGCCGCGGTTACCCGCTGAAGTACCTAAACTAATTAAAGTTTAATCTGGCGAACTTGTCTGCCTCTCACAATACCAAGTACGTGAGCACGTACGATTAGTTGTATAATTATCCTTAAACGTTAGTGGTAAATGTGAGATGATAATACCTCAGTATAATTACAAGTATTGTGACAAGGCGTTAATTCTGTCGGCGGACTGTCCGCGTGACGAGGGTCGGATCGCCCTATTTGTTCAAAGTTTCTGGGACACTAATCTAACTAGCTGCCGTTTAACTAACCTTCTACATTTTCAGATTTGTACGTAACTTATTTTGAACGGACGTTGGGGACGGATGTTATCTTCGACGTTGGATCAACGAAATAGAACCGTCGCTCCAGTACAGATTTTTGGATCCATATGAAACGATATAGTTTTACGAACAACACGTCTAAAAAATCAGACATTTTTTTATCTAGCCTGTAATATATTTTTTATTTTATATAATACTTTTTAGTTATAATAAGTACCTATCCCAATTTTAAATCAATACCACAATTGCGCTGCAATTTAAGTTCTTGTTATGTAAGGCGATGTCGTAGTACATCGTAAATTTCCACTGTTTAAAAACCTATATTTATATATAAGTGAGAATGGTTGTTTTGTAAACGTAATGAGTTGTGTAAACTTTAAATCAATATAATATCCTAAACTGATGCCCATAGTACAAGCTCTGTTGAGTTTGGGGTCAGATTATATGTCCCAGATATTAATTTATTTGATATTTAAGATACGTCAGAAAAACCCATTCTAAAGGATGTTAAGGTTGCTGCCATCTGCTCTGGACACTATCGGCGAGATCTCGTGGCAGATGGGAAGCCTGTCCCTCTTACTCGCCTTTAATTAATCGATCAAGAGTTCGCGTGTGCTCCGTACATGTTCTTCGATCCGAATGGGTTTTACTTGTTTGTCATATTTCTTTCTATCAAAAATATTTAAGCACTTTCAGTGTTTATTCATGAACGAACCACTTTAACTTAAAATAATTCCAAAATAACTAGTTTCTCCATATGACTTTTTAATATAGGTAGGTATATAATTAGAAATTTTAAATATATGACTTAATAGTATTATAAGTAGGGAAGTAGAGATAAATTATTTATAGACATATATTCATCTCAATATAATGGTGACTGAGTGACATAATGATCTATCAACGCGGAGCCCAAACCACTACACAGACTGGGCTAAAATTTGGATTGCAGATTGATGTTCAGTTCAGTTCAGGTATTTATGACGTAGGCATTTGCTAAGAAAGGATTACCCGAAGCGAAACAGGAGCGGGTCACTAGTTAAAGATATTTGAGGCGATCGAAGCGTAAACCATATTATTATGTTGGCATTTTGTCTAGAATCTTTTTCTCCTCCACTATAACTTCCGTGACATAAAATTCAGCCTTGGTTTTTAAGACCTCTGATATGTTCCGATGATTTTGCAAAATTACGACCTGCAGTCACGAGTGAACGATCGCGCGAGAGATATCTTGCGACTGGTTCAGGCCTGGAAAAAATACAATTATCACTTGATAATATAAAGAATCCAAACACGGAAAATAATTTGACATGTTCTTTCTCCGCTTCTTTCTTTGAACTATACGTTAAGGTTTACACAGTTGTGACATCAAAGACCGGGCTTGCGACGCGGATCTGAAAGGTAAAGGAATATTTTCATTTCAACAAAAAGAACTTTCGAAGTTGAGTTATGAGTGACACATCATTAAACTCTCTCCAATGGAAAAGTGTTTTTATTCATATTCGATGCGAAATTTTCAATAAATGCCTAAAGTGTTTGTGTTACGGATTCAACAACTGAATAAAGCGAAATTTGACAAACCAGTAGAAAAGGTAAGCCATTTCGTGACAGGAATAAATTATGAGTTTTTCCCCTTCGCTTTTATCCGGCGTAGGTACACGACAGGCTTATTGCGCGATTTGTTAGTTGGGGCTTTTAGTAGTATCATCTGAGAGGGACGATAAAGTCCGTCTGTAGCGTTCGGCGCCGATCCAAGGGCTCGAGCAAAGTGAAAGATAAAGACATTTGGTAGACATTGAAGGATCTGGGTCAATTTCAACAAGTCCATATTTTTTGTCATTTCGGTGAACTTTTTTATTTGTTACTTTTTTGAAAATACAACCATGTAGAATTGTTATTTACGCTATCGTTATGATTAATTTTAACACGACATTAAATTAAATTCATATACTTAAGAGATATAGTACTTTGAAATTTTGGTGTCACCGAAATGAAAGAAGAGTTCACCGAAATGAAACTTCTCATCACCGAAATGAGAAACGCAATACACCGAAATGAAATTACTTATGTAGTCACCGAAAAAAAGTAAACTGTTACCAAGTATACAGCCTACAACCAACGTTTTAAAGAGTGTATCACACAGTAACAGATTTTTTTCTTGTTAAAATTAAAACTTCGGCCTTATCAATAAAAATGCATCTCCGTTAATCGTTTAACAGTGGTCGATGGAAACGTGGATACAACCCAGTCTTGATTTTTGTCAGTTCCAGATTCAGCTCTCAATGCATAAAGTCCATCTGCCAATCAATACCCCCTAACCTTACATAGACCGATTAAGTGCAATATGCAGTAGGGCAATAATTCGTTAAACAATTGACAAAGCCATTATAAAGCTAGCTTCATTACCGAACTACGAACGATTCGTAGGTATCATCTGGAAATCGTCGTGCCAACATATCCCAAGAGGCTATCGTACTTCCAACGTCCCGGGTTTGACTCAAGAGTCATCTGCGCCGTTTAAAAATTATGAATCCGCCTATAATGCCGATCCATTTTCACAAGACACATGTGATGCTTGTGAAATCTTAATGCTGTTTATCCATGCAAACCAGCGAACCAAATGGATTAATACAGTCACCAGCATTGACATGACCCACAATAGTAAAAAGGCCTAGACCGCAATCCGTAAATGGACCGGTGAGCCCTCTCCTCCAAAGTTCCAAGTAAAGTTACTGCAAACAAAATTGCTCATCAACTGTTGCTGAATAAGAAATCGTACACTCGCCTTCCCAGAATTCAACTTGTACAATGCCTTCCGAAAGAGAATTTACTGAGCCAGCCTTTTGACGATATCATTTTTGGTGTTAGATACTTGAAATCTGGTAAAGCATCGAGTGTTGATAACATTTCCACAGAACAACTTAAAAACTTGGATCCTATGACTATTTGCTGGTTACAACCGATGTTCAATGATTGTCTACAATCTGCGAAATTATCACGTCTATGGATCTTGATATTGCCATTCCAAAACCGGGAAAAGTTCTAGATGACCCTAAAAACCTTCCGCCCATTATCCTTGCTCAGTCACACATACAAATTATCTCCACGACTTTTGCTTAACCGCCTATCACCTATTAGATCAGCACTTAATTCCAGAACAGGTAGGATTCAGACCTATAAAATCATGTTGTAACCAGACGTTAAACCTCACCCAACACATGCCATTTTATCATAAACGTCTAGTCCATAAGATTTGTATTTGTAATTCAGAAGCTACACTGATGTTATTCTGTTTTGTGAACCAAAATAAATAACACATAGAGGATAGTTTTGAAATGGGAATGATTATAGCGCTGTATGCGTGGATCTGACAGCAGCTTATGATACAGTGAACCTGAAGCGTCTCTTGTGGAAAGTCTACTCGATGGTCAATGACTAGAAATTTATAAAAATACTTGGTGAGCTGCTCCGCAACCGTAGCTTTCAGGTCCATTTGTCTGAAGAAATAAGCAGATGGCGATCCCAAAAAAACGGTAATCCCCAGGGTCTCTACCCTGACTGATGACCGTTTTGTTGGAATCACTACTTTCCAACATCTACACAAAAGACCGACCATGTTGCCGATGACCTGGCGCTCATATCACAAACACAATCCTGTGAAAACATAGAAATAAACCTCACTTCAGCCTTAGGGTTCAGACACTCTCAGACTAAATATAACATGGCAGGGAAAACCACAGAAGTTAAAGTCGGCATAGCTTTATATTTAGATTTAGAAAGTACCGAATCTTGACACAGATCCACCTTCTGCTCGTCTTAACCTCTGGTCTAACACGTTTGCTCCACCCGTCCCCTTGGTTCTGCCTTCAGAAAGCCTTCCAGCAGGACATGATTTGCCATGGTTAACCTGAAGGTCCCTGGACAGACTCCGTAGCCAGGTTGGCCAATGCAAAGATAATATGTTTAGGTGGGGGTTTCCTGGACAGGAGGATATCGCGTGCCTATGTGGTCTCTCACCAATGTCCATGGCTCACCTCACTTCATGCCCCGCCTGTCCCGACTCCTGTACACAAATTGAGCTGATAGAAGGGTCAACAACCGCGGTCCGGGTGGCGGAATTCTCCAAAATAATTTTAAGTGTTTTGCCATCGACACGAAAAGAAGAAGAAGAAGAATAACTTACCATTTTGAACTTCATCATTTGACTTTAGATGCTGTTGACAAACATTTCAAGTTAATCTGTTATTACTTTAATCCAGAGTCCATCTGCGAGTATGTTTTATTATTAAGAGGATACTCTTCTATACATAGTATAAAATGAAGTTGCGAAGGGCGCCCAAAATGTGTTTGTTACCTAGGATCTCAAAAACTACTATATCAATAGCTATGTGTACCTAATAAGAAATTATTAGAGTAATCGTAACAGTTATCAGACGGACGGAAGAAAAGCGAGCTTTTTGGAGGCTTGCATTGCGTGCGCTGCTGAAATAACTCAAAATACAGAATAACAATGTATGGGGCAATTATTCTTCTCAAAAAGTTCTATAAAAAAGTCTGCGATAGCATATGTCTATCCTTTGAGGTTAAGCCACAATAACGATTTTAGTGGTGTTCAAGTTTAATTTACGAAATATCTTATTTTTCAATTACTCGATGTTCCTACCGAATTGAGATAGAGGTATACCCGAAGCGAAGCAAGGGGGGGTCGCTAGTAAATATATAAAAGAAGAATCACTGACTGACATATCGACGTACAGTCTAAACGGCTATACGTAGGCACTTGACATTTGGTAAGGACGTAGTTTAGGTACCGTAGAGGTGCATTAAGAAAGGAATTCCCGAAATTCTCACGGGAACGGGAATAATCCGGAAAATCCTTTTGTATGAAAAATCGTCCACGCAAACGAAGTCGCGGGCACAGCTAGTGAAAAATAAAGGTATTGATTACAACCACACATAGATTTTAATAATTTAATCTGAAATTCATTTGGGAACATGTAAGAATAAATCAACAAATATTTTGTAATTATCAACAATAAAAATAAAAATATATTCCTTTCGAAATTACAATGTAACAAAATAAATTAAGGTCTTTATTCACCGAAATGAAGAAATTTGACACCGGAATGACAAAAGAAATCACCGAAATGAAGATAATAATCACCGAAATGACCAAATTCTCACCGAAATGAAAAAAAGTCACTGGAATGATATTTTTTCTCATTCCGGTGGTCAATTTAGGTCACCGAATTCACCGGAATGAGGTCACCGATATTATATACAGCCCATAAAAATAAGCACAACAAGAAAAATATAAATAAAATAAATAAATTGATACGACCTACTTAATTGAGCGACATTTAGTAATAGTACATAGATTTTATAGACATACCGAATGATTGGATCACAACTTATATCCATTCACGTGAATGACAAAAAGAACGGTACGCAGTCACCGAAACCGACTTACTTACGTTTTTGGCGGGAACTGCAAACAGCAACACACGTTCTCTTACGTTAAGCGCTTAGGCGGCACTGTTGCGCAGATTTACTGCGCAGTGGCAAGAAGCTAGTGTTGTTCGATGCCTAGATATTCGCGTACAACGAAAATTCACCGCGATGACATATCTCATTTGGACACGTGAATTTGTACTTACCATTCATTAAATATAACAGATTTTGTATTGAACTTTCCGCAATAAGGTACTGTCATTATTAAGGATTTAAATAAAAAAAGGTAAATCCCTAAAAAATCAACTGTTTTTAAAATATGATTAAAAGTATACTGAAAAACAAATTGTGCCGCGTCACCGATATGATACAATTGGGGCTTTAAGATTTTTTTCACCTAATTAGCGATAATTATAATTTAAAAATATTTATAGTCACCTATAGGAGACAACACCTTTTATCTAAAAAAAAATATTACAAGTTAAAAGTGCCATCCTGCACTAGCAGTTTCAGCCGTGCCGTTTACGATTTGGTGTCGGGAAATTCACCCATCTACGACATGTGGCTGCGTCTCAGCTATTTTAGTAGGGTGCTCTAAAACTTATTACCGAATAGGTAATGTTTACGTTGCAGATTCTCCTTATTTGCTTTGTTTATCCGCGTCAGGAACTTTATTTCTGTTTGTTATTGTAACATATTTGCGCTCAACAATTTGTGTACAATTTGGTATAAGATCACATACCTGCCTGGGATCAAACGACTTATGTTATTTTGTGTGTAATTTATTAATATTTTTCGCACCGACATTGACTAGAAATTTGGCGAGAGTGTTTCAGCGAAATCTATTCATAACTTTCAATTCTTTTTTTAATAGTCGGAGTGGACTAGAGCATAGAAGGACATTGGTGGCTCAGGTGTTCACAAGTCAAATAAACGAGTTCGCGGAGCACGGAAGCTCCGGATGAAAGACGACGTTTGCCTTTGAGCGGCGCGCTCCCCGCAGCGACGGTCAGCGGCGGACTACTTTTAATTTTCCTCATCTAAAAAGCTAAAATAGAACACTTTCGTGCACTTTTACCTAAGTTTGTGGTTTTAGCAAAGGAGGCGTTGTTTTTTGTGTTGTTCCAACAAATGAGTTCCCTGTGAACAAATTGATATTAGGATCATCGTTCGTTCGATCGTTTAGATCCTTGTTTTGTGCGGGAACTACACTCGGGGACAAATAAACCGGGCCACGAACCATTTTTCATACAAACATGTCCAGTTCTGAGGCCTATAAATCTAAAAGTTTTAGTGCTATGGTAAAAATTTAAATGTAAATAGATGTCAGAAATTATCAATTATAAAAAAATATGTTAACTATCTCCAGAAATATGCTCATTTCTTTAAAACGTAGCAAACATTGGTGGTTTTTTGCATCCCATATAAACTTGTATGAAACAAGTAAAACAACTTACATTTTCCTGATTTTAAGGAAATTGGTGTATCTGGAGTTAGTTAACATATTTTCTTCAAAAATTTATCATTTCTGACATCTATTTACATTTAAATTATTACCATAGCACTAAAACTTTTACATTTATAGGGCTCAGAACTGGACATGTTTGTATGAAAAATGGTTCGTGGCCCGGTTTATTTGTCCCCGAGTGTAATTACAACCTTGATTAAAAATTAATTTGAATATTTATTTAAAGTGCTTATTATATTTTACTGAGAAATACACCACTGTGTCATGCGATGATACAGTGGTGTATTTCTCAGAGCCTTTACATACCATACCATACCATAGACCAATACCATAGAAATACCTTTCTTATGTAGAAATATAATTTTAAACAACTAGCGGGCCGTCCTCAATTAGCAATGGGGTATATTATGTTTGTATGTTTTATTTTACATTATGTAGTGATAAACCTTCGAAAAAAAACCTTTCAAATCACTCTACCTATTAAAAAACTGTAACAAAATCCGTTGTGTAGTCTAGTAGTAGTAACATTCAGGCATCTTTATTTATACAGACAACGTGAATGTCTTTCTTTTAGTTATGCTATGTAGTGATTTGTATAATCAATACAATTGCATAAAAAGCGCTTGTTCTATCGTACTGCTTCATTCAAATTAAAAACAATCTCGTGCTATAGCTCTAGCACTTAACCGATGATTTCGCAAAGAGCGATTCCTTCTTATCAATAAAGTTATATTCATCTGATTTCTTGTAACGTTACTTTATAAGCTGTTGCCCTTTGCGCCCAGGAAACTTTCTAACAAGGGTCCATAACAAACTAGGTACAAGCGAGTTTCTTTCGACGCTACTTATTTCTGCAAGATTGTTTCTTGTGTTAAATTAAAAAGTTTCGCCAAAGAATTCATTGAAACGCGATCATTCCGACGATCAATCTTGCGGGGCAGATAAGGCTTTGTTACACCGGATATACCTACCTACCTATTGCTTGTCACAGCGTCGATCCAACACTCCTAATTTACTAATGAGGTATTAATTTATAGGTTTGGTATAATATCTTTTGATGGTTCCAATTGTTGATATGGATTTTATCACCTTATATTTAGGGCATCTGAGTGTAAATGAAACGTTAAGAAGACGAATGCCATAGGCACGTAATCACAAGTTATAAGAAAAAAATATATATTTTCCACGTAAATACTCTTAAGTGAGGATTTCTAATTGTTGAGGACGTAGCTACGGACCAGATAAAGCGTGGCCGGGTAGTCGTTCAACATATTGTATCTACGTAAACAGTATACAAAGATTAATGGATGTGGAGAAGCAATTTAAATTTGTTTGAGCCGGGTACACACGATCCGTAGCAAAAGCTGGGTGATTGGGAAGACGCAGATTGCCAAAATGTAATTAGCTTGGGAATTTTAAATTACTTTCAACGAACATCCTTTAGCCATCTATCAGATTTAAGCTATAGTGGTCGTTCCTTGGCATGCGAGAGGTCGTCACTTCAAACCCCGCCACGGACCACAATGTTTTTCAAATTTGTATTATGTACGATTGTTCGTCGTTTTAACGGAAAACATCGCAAGGAAACCTGCAGACCTACGAATAAATTATTAGGTTGTTTAGTCAACTAACTCGCACTTGGCCAACGTGGTTGAATAAAGCCTTATCGCCTAGTTTAGGGTAGGCCTGTGCCCCAGCACTGGGAACGTATATGGGCTGATGATGATGATGATGATGATGTATTTATTACACGTAAGAAACTAAAAAAAGTAGTATAAAATGCAATGCGAATGTTGTTGTTACACAATACTGTTACTTGTTACATACTTTACTATTTTGTGTACCTCATATAGAATTTACAGAGTACCTATTATTGGAATAACAAAGAAGTAATTTAAGAATAGCGACATGTTTTCTCACTAGTATCTAGTGTAGTGTAATACTAGCTATCAGTACTATCAAGCTACTACAAGCTAACTGTAAACTTGTAACGAATAACCTTTGTGCCTTATGCAAAAGTAGTAGTAGCAGTAAGCTACCAATCTGAATCTACTGTTCCTAACCGCTTACCTTATGTAATTTGCTAATCAAAGGGGAACGCGACCTCGCTTCCGCAACGTGCAACATTCATGCTCACCATTAATGCTTTTGTAATGGGAAATGAAAATAGATACCTATGCTGTTAAAAAAACAGATAGTTTTGTCCACAATTATTTTTTATTAATATACTACTAGATAGCTATTATTAACTTTCAGCGATAGAAAATATATATTTTTTATATTTAGACGGCTATATAATGACCGAGGCTAATGATAAATCATCGACTATGCGGCACACTATTCTAGGAATGCTATCACACGTTTTGATTGGACGAAAAATGTGCCTGTTCCAGCCGACCACTGCGAGGGCAAGCCGTTCTCACTCAGACTATAGTTTGTTTTTATAACTTCGTTCCTTCGTTCTATGCTACAGCAAACGGCTGTGTCTCATCATTTGAGGTAAAAGTGTATTAATAATTCTGTGAACTTTAAATAGGAATAGTTTTACAGCACCAAACAGGTATCTTTGTCATTTACGTTCTTTTTATGACATAAACGACCATCTGGGTACCGGCGAGTTGCTAAAAAGGACAAGTAAAAACATTTAAATTGAAAAATAAAAGACATTTAAGTATGATGGTAAATATTTGTATGAAATAATCGGGAGTCCGGGTGAAGCAAAAGGTTTTCCGTATCGAGTGAGGCGCCGCCACGAAAGCGGCGCACGCCATCGCGTGATCCCGAAAGGGCACACTACAATTACACACCGAATGGCCCTTCTCTGCACGCGAATAACGCCATTAAAGAAGACCTAAGCGAGTTCAACAAAAATTAGCCCATCGCGTACGTAATTAAAAACTTACACTCCATCTGATAAATTGTTGTGCGTAATTTAACGACGTCGTCAACGCGATAATTAAATGTTTGTACAAGTTCTGAGGGCCTACCATGAGTTGGCTATCGAAAACTTACGTACGTTAAAAACCTATCGAGTTGTTTTTTTCATACGGCCGATTTTAGTTCTTCGCGTAACCACCAGCGGCGCTGTACATGTTTTTCATAGACATATTTACGTAGTCGATATCGAGCGCGTAAGTTTTAAACTCATGGTAGCCCCACTGAAGTATATATGACAAGTTTACTCGTAGTGGGTACTATGCTGTTCGGCATAAAACATAATTAGGTTATTGTCAAATTAAAAAAAAAAACGCAGCGTTGAAATAGGGCTAATGGTCATGGAAGTTACTTTAGTATCATGTAGGTAAGGTGCTTTGCATTAAAATTCGAGATTAGGTCAAAATGAAAAAAAAGTATATACACCGTGAAATTTTAGTGGTTGTTTTCCCGTGGCAGAACGATTTGCCTTTAGTAATACTATCGAATCATGCAATTTATTCCACGAAAAAAAAAATTTTTTTTTACAAATTTTCAAAATAATAATTTTCCAACTCGAAAACTAGAGAAGCTATCGTTCTTTTATAAGATGTGACGTAATCAGGTACTGCTTGTCAAATGAAATCGATGCTTAAAGCTAAAGAAGCTCGAGACCCTAAGTCATAAAGCGGTTCGAACGTGCTTTCGAGTTTCGGTTAAACCTTTCGTATAACCGGCATTTATTGATTTTAACAAAAAAGAACTGTACAAATCTATTGTACTACTAAGATAGAATCATTTTACTGCGGGAAAACAAGCACTAAAATTTCACGGTGTATTATACAGGGTGTAACAGGAGGGGTGGATCATCGTAAGTCAATCGATGGGGGCCTTCAATACCTATCGATATAACCCCCATGTATGTTCAGCGACTTTCAATAGTTCCAAAGTTATTGAGATTTTTGTGAAATTTTTGTAAGAAGCCGGAATTCAGTATAAAAGTCTTCACTGTAGCATAACTACCAGACCTGCTTGTCTGATTTTTTTTCTAGAAGTAGTTTAAAAGTGGGTCTTTATAATTACGATACCGATTTGAGTCATAACCCTACCATATTGGAGTAAAAAAATAATTCTTCACAAAAGTTTCACGAATCGAATTGTGTCTACCAACTTTCAAAGCCTCCAGTGAAAAAAAAGTGCCTGTGTTTTTTTTCTAGAACTTATTTTAAAAACTACCTACATTCATGGATAGTATACCCTAAAAATTTCATACCGCTACTGCCAGAGCATCAAAACGAAAAATGAACGCGAATGGCACAGGTGCCATAAATCAGTGTTTTTATTTTTTATGAAAAACTTTAATTTAAAAAATAAATCGATATGTTTCAGCAAATTTATGCTATGTTAGTAACATTAGTAGCAGTAATTTTACAGAATTGCAAATTAAAGGGGTGAAAATCAAACAAAGAAAATTTACATAATTTTTGTTAATTATTTTTTTTACAGTAAGTGTTCATAATGGGCTCCATTATTGGCTATGCATAAACGAGTACGACATCTTTCTACAAAGGTTTTTCGGATGTTGCAAAATGCTACTACTACATTTTGCCTTGTCACAATTTGGGCCCCTGAAAAATTTTACAAAAAAGAAGCATTCCACAACCTCCAAAAAAGCTTTTTAAGAAGGTCTAAGCTATGCATAGCCAATAATAATGCCCATTATGAACACTTACTATAAAAAAAATTATTAACAAAAATTATGTAAATTTTCTTTGTTTGATTTTCACCCCTTCAATTTGCAATTCTTAAAAATTACTGCTACTTATGTTACTAACATAGCATAAATTTGCTGAAACATATCGATTTATTTTTTAAATTAAAGTTTTACATGAAAAATAAAAACACTGATTTATGGCACCTGTGCCATTCGCGTTCATTTTTCGTTTTGATGCTCTGGCAGTAGCGGTATGAAATTTTCAGGGTATACTATCCATGAATGTAGGTAGTTTTTTAAATAAGTTCTAGAAAAAAAAACACAGGCACTTTTTTTTCACTGGAGGCTTTGAAAGTTGGTAGACACAATTCGATTCGTGGAACTTTTGTGAAGAATTATTTTTTTACTCCAATATGGTAGGGTTATGACTCAAATCGGTATCGTAATTATAAAGACCCACTATTGAACTACTTCTAGAAAAAAAATCAGACAAGCAGGTCTCGTAGTTAAGCTACAGTGAAGACTTTTATACTGAATTCCGGCTTCTTACAAAAATTTCACAAAAATCTCAATAACTTTGGAAATATTGAAAATCGCTGAACATACATGGGGGTTATATCGATAGGTATTGAAGGCCCCCATCGATTGACTTACGATGATCCACCCCTCCTGTTACACCCTGTATAATACGAATCTTTCTGTTTGCTTATATTTAGCAGTGGTAATTTGCGTTGCGTTACTAAAATATGTGATAGCAGGTCAACAGTAGCACAGAACTTAAGGCATACATTGTGACTAAATAAGATTCAAATAATGCTCTTTCCTTCCGAGCCAAAAGTAGCGAAGGTCAAAGAGCGATTGTATTTACTACAGAGCCAATACTGTTCAGTAGCGGTACCATGAGTTAGCTATCGAAAACTTACGTAAATTTTAAACCTATAGAATTGTTTTTTTCATACTACCGATTTTAGTTCTTAGCGTAACCGCTAGGGGCGCTGTACAAGTTTATCATAGACATATTTACATAGGCGATATCGAGTCTGTTAAACTATTAAACTCATGGTAGCGCTACTGTTGATTCATGTGAATACAGACTACGTTCTACGAACTATGGACTACGGACTACCAACTACGGACTACCAACTACGAACTATGGACTACGAATTATGGGCTACGAGCTATGGACTACGAATTATGGACTACGAGCTATGGACAACAAACTGTGGATCAAGCTAAAACGGGTATACCGCAGTAGAGTTAACGTTGAAAGTTGATTTATATACGTGGATAATTACAAGACAGTTTGGTAGATAGCGGGCTCATATACTCCTTTGGGGTTTGTCTTCACCATCAAAGGGAATTTATCGAGAACGATCCGAAAGTATCTTATTCTAAATATACACTTGCGCGACGGTGTATGTGTAAAGTACATAGTGTATTACTATGAAGATAAAATAGTGCTAGTTATTAAACAAATTATAGGTACAATGTTGCTTTGTTATTAGCAAAATATTGTTTTTTATTCATTATAGTTATAACAAAGACATTTACTTGCAAACACCAAATTTAAGCTGTGTGTGACCCAATGTGAGTCTCTCACGAGGGCTGCATGAAGCCCTACTATCCGAGGCTTAACTACATCCGAGTAGCGGTTACACTGCTGTCCTAAATTTTGTACAAAGTAAAATTATTATGGTAGTTTCTTATTTATTTATTAACCCTTGTCATCCCACTGCTGGGCAATGGTCTCCTCCAAAGTTATCCACAGCTCTTTATTCAAGACTTGGGCATGGTAGTATAAATGGGAATTAATAGAAGGTAGCGAATATATCAGCCGTTTTTTTTAATGAATTTCCGAATACTAAAAAACCGAACTAATAAGACGTCTCACTATACAGTTTTACTTCATTTGTAGTGATATATCCATTTCTTTGTTTATTACATAACTGGCCTCTGGTTAACCTATCGCTGAACTATTGCCATTTTGTATCACAGCGACACATATGAATGTCGTCTGGGCATTGGTGTTCATTGGTGTTTGACTTGGTTTTTATTTTAATTGTTTGTAATTTCTTATTTTTATACTATTTATTTTAAATTGTATTTCTGTTATTGTATGTGTGTCTTTTGGTACCAATAAACATATAATCTATTTATGTATTAGAACGTCCATACGGATTGTGATGATCATCTGAATTTTTAATCCGCTTTTGTGCGGAAGCAACAAATATTATTTAAACAGTCTTCATAGTAAGTAAAACGGGCTCAAGTGTAGTTTAAATATCTAGCCATCTCCATAGTCGCTAACGTTTAATTTCACTCAGTAAGTACCTTTCTACGTCGTGCCAGCTACGTTCACTAAACGAGATTAAGCGAAGTAGTTGTCTGCTGAGGACGTTTAAGTCGCCAATTTCAACAGAACGTATCTGAAATGCATTAAAGTAATGATTTTTATAATTTGTATTATTCTATTTTACAATTATCACATATGCAGCAAGTTAACAAATCGAACTTTGTATTAATATGTTTAATTGCAATCTAGCAATAGCAATAGCATATGGCGCATCCAGTTGACAAACGCTAAGAGTACACAACTTTTAACGGGGAGTTTGCTCTAATTTTACGGTTGTCAATAGCATGCGCTACGTCCTCAGAATAAAGTAATAAAGCGTGAATAAGTACCGAAAACCAGCGCCATGGAATCTTGCAGACTCACATGTTGAGAACCACTTCTTGTAATTTTTTTACGTCAACGTGTAATTTTTATCTTTTTTTGTGTTATCGCTTATGTGACACCATTGTTATTATTATTTTTCTAAGTAACCATCTAAAATACTGTTGACCTAAATATTTCTTGCTGAGTGTAGATTGTTCGCAAATACAACCTATTTTACAAATAAGGAAAATCCAGATGGTGTTTTCTTCCTCCAATGTTATCAAGGTAAAACACACGAATCTAATTGATTAGCGAAGTCAGCGTTTCGTTTTGTTCCCGGGGAGTTTCATTACGGGCGGATGGGGGTCACCCATCCAGGACTGGCGCTGCCCAACGGGCCTTGACTGCGTGATGGATGTTATCCGGTTTTTAAATAGTAGCAGGCAACAGCACGTGAAACTAGAATTTCATTACGGTTTTTATGCCATGCTTCGAACTTTATCGACATGAATACTTTTAAGGCTTTTAAGTATTTTCTTCGTTTGTAATTAATATTGTTTTCAGTGCTTTGCACAAGATACAATCAGTGTACGCACCATTTAGAATTTAAAATATATTTGGAATATGATGATTTTTCCCAGTTCAGGGGTGTCGGTCTTTTCTTTAATAAATGTTCCAACCCCAGCGACTATCCATTTTATATGAGCACCGACACTAAATCGTTGTCCTACAAGTATGAGTAGCTTTTATAAACTGCTCTACCACAAGAACATTGGCTTAAAGGCCGAGTCTGACACCAGGCACGTGTCAACAAGTAGATTGCAATTTATTAAAATAATATTGAGGACGGAGCAGGTATTTGACTTTTTAAATACGTGTCACTCAACATCTCTCATTTACTTATAGCGCCTGACTGGATACATAATTGTGCTTTATCGTTAAGCTAACCAACTAAAGTACGTCTACATTATGGAATGCAACAACCTGCAGTTCATAGTAATAAATGCTATTACTGTGTGTTGTCGTTGCATTCGTATGGTTTTGTATCAAGAATGAGCTTAGTTCATGACATACCATAAATTTCCTGTACCTAGTTCTTATGTTCTTTAAAGCGTCTTGAAAATTTTGAGCTTCTGCGTTCATTTGTATAGTTTGGACTTTCCTAAAGTCAATTTGAGCGAAAACTTAATTTCCTTACAGTGAATTATATAAACCATATGTTCCTCCTCAGTCTTTGGACTATCTATACCAAATTTTACTAAAACGGTTTTATTAAAACGGTTCATTACTTTTGCTGAGAAATCGTGGCACACAGACAGAATTACAATCGTATTTGTGAGGATAATAAAAAAGCCATTGTTTTATAGTAAATATAATACTCTAATTGATATTTATTAAGAGAGCACATTTGCATGATTCATGCTGGATTATCAATTACCATCTCATTGCAAAGCGGTAATTGGTTTATCGATTAAGCAAAATTCAGGAATCACTACTAAATTTGTACGAGGCGAGTTACACTGATATTGCGAGAACTACTAGCTTTCGTATTTAAATAATTAATTAAATAATTAAAGCCTATTTAGTATAAAGATATTATAATATGATAAGAAAGAGAATATAATATAATTAATTCATTGATGATACCTCCCGTGCTGTCGGTAATAAATTACAGCGAAATCCCCGCCGACTGTTTATAAATCATGTGAAATGGTAATTTTGAGAAAAGAAACATTGAAAATGAAATTGGAGAACATTGGAGTTGCCTTTGGTCATATAAAAAATTAACTGAATACCTCAGAATACTGTTAATTAGCATAAATAATATGTGATTTCGATGGATTATCGTGATTTATTTTATCGGCTTCAAAAAGGAGGAGGTTCTCAATTCGTCTGAATGTTGCTTTTTTATATTCTTAAAGGATGTAAGCGGTGGTTTTTGATAAAATACAATGTTAATATTAATTATCATTTTTAGTTTGACATTTAATTAGGTTAACAAAAACGAAACTGAACTTTTACATACCATTAACATTAACTAATTCGATTACAACAAGTCTTAAAACATTTGTCGTATTATGTTATTTTTTCCACACAGTTTCATGCGCCAGAAGTTGTGATCCCCACTCGGGACAAATGTATATGTGATAACATTTGTACTTTATTTCAAGTGTTGGTAGGTGTGTACTAGTAACTAGTGGCCTATCCGAAATAGCCTATATTATACATTGTAAAATTAGCAATTTTTTAATGAAAGTTCCGTCAAAATAGGTCCAGCCGTTTCGGAGATTAGCAGGAATATACAGACAAATAAAAATGCTTTTGTTTAAGTACCCGATATAGATTTAAATACACATTTAAGAAAAAATATTTCAAATTTTATTTCTTATCGATATTTTAAAATACAAACGGACACTTTAATTTTATTTAGTTGTATATCTATACTCAAGTAGATTCTCATCGGCGTAACTTATATTTTTATATTTTGCAATCTAAAATCAAGTTTGTTTGGTTTCAGGTCCTAGAGATCAAGATCAGGCGGGGCCTAGTGGGGATTTGAGGTGAGTTAGTGATCGATCACCCATCACACTCGGGACTTAATGGACATTTAATGTGATACTTTATCCCGGATATGGAGTATATCGCTCGTTAAGTGTATCCCATAAATATTTCAAAGATCTGCGGTTGGCGAGACGAAAGGATCTTTTTGAATCGCCTGATGTGTTTAAATCACGTCGGGGAAAAAAGAACAGGAAACGACATTGAATAATGTCAAATATGCACTGACGCATTTATTGTGTTTAGGCGTCAATTAAAATATAAGAGAAAGCTTATACAAATACCAGTTGCCCTTGGTAGGAGTTTCGGCCTGATGAGCCTTTCCGAATTAACTTTTTAAATAAGGCGTCCGACCGTTTTCGGCCATGGCGGCTGATCTCATGAGATCAGCCAAGTGCCCAGGACATTAAAGTGCCCAAGTGTGCGTGCACTCTCTGTTCCCTTACTCTCATGATTCGGTGAGACGGCAATCCAACATGACCGATGAGAAATCGGGCACAGGACCACCCACCGGCTTAACGTGCTTTCCGAGGTACGGGCGTTCAACCGCCAACTTCCTAACCGGGCTGAGTAATTTCATTACAGAAAAATTCACACAAATATTTGTCCGACCCCGGACTCGAACCGGGGACTTCTCGGTCCTAACGCAGCGCTTGCTACCAATAGACCAAATAAATTGATGTTGACACTGGAAGCGAATTGTGTAGCAGCAACCTATGGTAGCTCCAGTCCGAATGCTTGTGCGTTACGTTCGGTCGCTGTTCTAAAGCGCAATACACACGGGCTCAGTGTGTGCCGGGGGGCAGTCCACGAAGAGCACCCACGCATATGGCACCAAGTGAGTGGACTACGCCTGGTACTATTCGCATAGGTGCTATTCATAGAACCCGTAATACGATAGTGACTTACCCCGCCGGACCGCCGACACAACCTGGCGGCGGCCCTTAAATAAATTATCATGAGACAAATCAAACGTTGCCGTCATCGGCCAGCGGCCCGGCGGGCTCAGTCACTATTGCACTTAACCTCGCCGTTTCGGAATGGCTAGCCTGCTAATTACATTTTACTACTATATTTAGTCATAGCTTACATGTGCCTAAGGGTGCTTTTTCACTAGAGATATACTGATAAAATGTCAAATCTACGCTACGAAAATGTGACCGTTTACAATAAGCTAAGCTATGTGAGAAATATGCGTTACGAAGATGCGCCGTCACACAATAGCTATGTGACAAAGATGCGCATGATGCAAGTACACCACTCGCGATAGGCCATCCATAGCAGGCATCCGTAGCACACATTCATAACACGCATCTTTCCATAAAAAAAACATATCTTAGTAGAATCCGTTCCTACCAGTGCTACGCAATGTCCAGTGCAACAATGAATTGATTAGTGGATATCAAACGCATTTATCATCGTAACATATTACATCTTTGGTGGAATGCACCCTTATGCTGGCAGGGGTGGGCTATTAGTTGATTTTGTTCAGTTTAAGATCACATTTCATCTAAACATTTTTTTATGAAAGTCTTATAACTGTTTCCCATTCGAGATAAAAAAAATTAAATG
Source organism: Maruca vitrata (assembly GCA_039566165.1). Lineage (NCBI taxonomy): Eukaryota > Metazoa > Arthropoda > Insecta > Lepidoptera > Crambidae > Maruca > Maruca vitrata. The sequence continues at coordinate 9,662,119 of CM076914.1, read as the reverse complement.
TACGGAAATAACCTAAGAGTTAAAAATCAACGTACTCTAATAACTTATACTCTAATAACGTACAACACTATCATTATGGAATACAGCTAAAAATAAAATTATCAATCTACTTGGCCAGACTATTGTTATTTCAGATCCCAGAGATAATAATAGGTAACGTAAAGTTGTATGAATCAATGTTGTCATGAATAAAGTTCAACACGGAGTTGCGAACTTGCTGACGAACTTGCGTGGTAGAAATGGTTTTTTTATTTGGTTGTTCCTGCTTTATGAACTCAAAAGGATTAATTCGTGGAATAGTAAGTGGCTTAGTACAAACACATTCACAAACAGCGTTGATCCGGGTTGGCACGTACACGAGTTACTAGATTTGTAAAGTCTATACCGCCCAAGGTTTATTTTGGCACGTCATAGTATGTATGTGTACAACGATGTCAATGTTTGGTGATGATATACGACAAGGTTTTCGGAAAGCAGTTTGTATTTTTGAAAAACCTATGAACATTTTGGCTTAAAACTGAACCGATCTCGTTCGAATGTTATTTCAGCGACTTATTATAACTCATACATAGTTTAGTTCATTAATAAAATAAAAGTGATTCACATTACGATAAAAGATATGTACAATTCATTTTTATCACTAATATACCGCCTGTATTAATTAACTATATGAACATAGTGTTCATTATCATTAAATTTATTTAGCTGTTCTACTCTTTGTTTAAGTGAGATGGGCAAGGAAATGGCTATTAAGTTAATGTGGAAAGTTACTAAACCATTTGCATATTAATGTTGATCGTAAATATTTACGGGAATTATTTTATAACCTTAATTGTAACGTTGTCAAAGTTTCAAATTAACCGACCTCGAGTGGTTTATAGGGGAAATTATGTTTTGTAGGTGTAATTTGATTAACTGTTTTGTGATAATATGTTTTTATTTAAGAGTACCATACAATTATTGGACTTCGTATTGAATTGCCTAATATTATAATAACATCTACATAATACTGTATACTATTCACAAGTGATTTTGAGAAACCTGAGAGTTTTGCGTCTATTTTTTGAATTTAAATCTGGTCAATCGTATTTAATAACTGTCAATTAGTCAAGCAATGATAGAAACATAACTAATTCGAGATCAATTATCTACTCCCTTTGTTGGAAGCCTACTTAAAGTGCGTCAGATACAAAGCAAGTGTCGCTATATTACGGCATGCACGTGTTTTATGTCCACCCAATGTTAAACCACCTGTTTTATGCGCCTACTAAAACTATGTCAGCTTCGTAAACGCGTGTTGTGTGCGTGATGTTGAATTTCGTGTCTCTATTTTTTATTTCTGTTATGAGTAGCCAAAGGGATTACATGGTTGGAACCATAACAATGGCGAATTTCATTGAATTCAAATGGCTGCAACCCTGGTAGACAATAGGCGATATGACTAAAAAAATATAATTAGTCCGTTATTTAGGTTATTAAAAATATTGTACTCGTATTTTTTATTTTGTTTCACAAACAAGAAATTATGAACGATTTTAAGAAATTATGAAGATATAGTGCTTAGAAGTTTCGTATGACGTCACGTTATGGTACAATTTTTACCTAGCCGTGACGTCACAAGCCCTCACTCCAGAAGTTTGATAAGCTATAATTTTGTCATTTTTTCAATCAATTGTAAAACAAAAAAAATTGTGTCCCATATTTTTGTACAATCTAACTTACGGACTAAATAGAATAATAAGATTTTGACCCAGTCGACACGCCTATTAGATTTATCTCATAATATGAAATAAAATATGGTGCACGAGTGTTCAAAAACAAGCTCAGTTCACTAACTCTCATAATTCGGTGAGACTGCTATCCGATATAACTGATTCTAGATCTAGCGCCAGACCTTAACCTTAACTAGCTTTCCGAGGCACGAACGTGCATGCGCCAACTTCATAATATCGAGATAAGTAATTTATTAACTTCTTGATATAAACAGAATACAAATAATTGTTCTATTGATGACGTGGATTCGATAGAAAAAAATGGGATAAGTACCCTATGTCTGTCACCTAGTTCTAAACATCAATTTGCAGTTAAATTGGTTTGACTAATAAATTATATAGTAGTTTTAAATACATTACAGCTTTATTTAGGGGTGAGAGCCATCCGCTCCCCGCAAGCCCGGTGATGATGACAAGGCTCCTCCAAGCCATCATCGTTAGTAAGTTACGAAAAAAAATTACAGCTTTAGCAATCTATCACGCCAATTTACGCATGAAAGAATTAAAAAATTAGTAAAGTAAAGTATTTATAAGGCAATGTGTTTCATACAACTGCCCTCTTGCGAATACGTGGCAATTTATTTGTATATTATACTTATATTGTAATGTAAGTTGTTCGAAAAATATAGTAATAAAGCCATAATTACACTTGACACGGAAAATTGAGGACGTAGAGGCAAACAAAAGGACTAAAACCGAAGACGGTATTCCCTGTGTTATAATTATTTGAACCGTCGGTATTTAATTGGTAGGTAGGGTCTATTTGGTAATCCTTTCCCGCAAAATTGTTTAAACGCCATATTGGGTAGACACTTGACATATATGGCATCGGGATAAACATTACCTACTTAATAAACAGTATTTAGTTAATATTTTAAAATTATGAAGATCAGCCCCTTTTTATGCGCCCTAATTTTGTCTATTTAAAGTTAATATCTCTATACGGATAAGGTATAAATGAACATTAATATTATATAGAAAGGATAAAAATTGTAAACAAAAAAAAAACCGCCTTCAAAAACCCGACTCACTAAAAATTACAAAATAATATAACGAACATTAATCTGGGTATGAATTTGATATGTTGTTGAAGGCGGTGCCAATTAAAATTTTGAGGAAAGCTGCATGAAATATAAACGGCGCCGCCACAATTTTGCGGGAAAGGATTACCAAATAGACCCTACCTACCAATTAAATACCGACGGTTCAAATAATTATAACACAGGGAATACCGTCTTCGGTTTTAGTCCTTTTGTTTGCCTCTACGTCCTCAATTTTCCGTGTCAAGTGTAATTATGGCTTTATTACTATATTTTTCGAACAACTTACATTACAATATAAGTATAATATACAAATAAATTGCCACGTATTCGCAAGAGGGCAGTTGTATGAAACGCATTGCCTTATAAATACTTTACTTGACTAATTTTTAATGCTTTCATGCGTAAATTGGCGTGATAGATTGCTAAACCTGTAATTTATTTTTTCCTAACTTACTAACGATGATGGCTTGGAGGAGCCTTGTCATCATCACTGGGCTTGCGGGGGAGCGGATGGCTCTCACCCCTAAACTAAAGCTGTAATGTATTTAAAACTACTACATAATTTATTAGTCAAACCAATTTAACTGCAAATTGATGGTTAGAACTAGGTGACAGACATAGGGTACTTATCCCATTTTTTTCTATCGAATCCACGTCATCAATTGAACAATTATTTGTATTCTGTTTATATCAAGAAGTTAATAAATTACTTATCTCGATATTATGAAGTTGGCGCATGCACGTTCGTGCCTCGGAAAGCTAGTTAAGGTTAGGGTCCGGCGCTAGATTTAGAATCAGTTATATCGGATAGCAATCTCACCGAATTATGAGAGTTAGTGAACTGAGCTTGTTTTTGAACACTCGTGCACCATATTTTATTTCATATTATGAGATAAATCTAATAGGCGTGTCGACTGGGTCAAAATCTTATTATTCTATTTAGTCCGTAAGTTAGTTTATACAAAAAAATGGGACACTATTTTTTTTTGTTTTTGAATTGATTGAAAAAATTACAAAATTATAGCTTATCAAACTTCTGGAGTGAGGGATGTGAGGTCACGGCTAGGTAAAAATTGTACCATAACGTGACGTCATACGAAACTTCTAAGCACTATATCTTCATAATTTCTTGGTTGTGAGACAAAATAAAAAATACGAGTACAATATTTTTAAATAATCTAAATAACGGACTAATTATATTTTTTTAGTCATATCGCCTATTGTCTACCAAGGTTGCAGCCATTTGAATTCAATGAAATTCGTCATTGTTATGGTTTCAACCATGTAATCCCTTTGGCTACTCATAACAGAAATAAAAAATAGAGACACGAAATTCAACATCACGCACACAACACACGTTTACGAAGCTGACATAGTTTTAGTAGGCGCATAAAACAGGTGGTTTAACGTTGGGTGGACATAAAACAAGTGCATGCCGTAATATAGCGACACTTGCTTTGTATCTGACGCACTTTAAGTAGGCTTCCAACAAAGGGAGTAGATAATTAGTTATGTTTGCATCAATGCTTGACTAATTGACAGTTATTAAATACGATTGACCAGATTTAGATTCAAAAAATAGACGCAAAACTCTCAGGTTTTTCAAAATCACTTGTGAATAGTGTACAGTATTATGTAGATGTTATTATAATAATTAGGCAATTCAATACGAAGTCCAATAATTGTATGGTACTCTTAAATAAAAACATATTATCACAAAACAGTTAATCAAATTACACCTACAAAACATAATTTCCCCTATAAACCACTCGAGGTCGGTTAATTTGAAACTTTGACAACGTTACAATTAAGGTTATAAAATAATTCCCGTAAATATTTACGATCAACATTAATATGCAAATGGTTTAGTAACTTTCCACATTAACTTAATAGCCATTTCCTTGCCCATCTCACTTAAACAAAGAGTAGAACAGCTAAATAAATTTAATGATAATGAACACTATGTTCATATAGTAATAATGCAGGCGATATATTAGTGATAAAAATGAATTGTACATATCTTTTATCGTAATGTGAATCACTTTTATTTTATTAATGAACTAAACTATGTATGAGTTATAATAAGTCGCTGAAATAACATCCGAACGAGATCGGTTCAGTTTTAAGCCAAAATGTTCATAGGTTTTTCAAAAATACAAACTGCTTTCCGAAAACCTTATCGTATATCATCACCAAACATTGACATCGTTGTACACATACATACTATGACGTGCCAAAATAAACCTTGGGCGGTATAGACTTTACAAATCTAGTAACTCGTGTACGTGCCAACCCGGATCAACGCTGTTTGTGAATGTGTTTGTACTAAGCCACTTACTATTCCACGAATTAATATCCTTTTGAGTTCATATAGCAGGAACAACCAAATAAAAAAACCATTTCTACCACGCAAGTTCGTCAGCAAGTTTGCAACTCCGTGCTGAACTTACAACATCGATTAATACAACTTTACGTTATTTATTATTTGTATATTATACTTATATTGTAATGTAAGTTGTTCGAAAAATATAGTAATAAAGCCATAATTACACTTGACACGGAAAATTGAGGACGTAGAGGCAAACAAAAGGACTGAAACCGAAGACGGTATTCCCTGTGTTATAATTATTTGAACCGTCGGTATTTAATTGGTAGGTAGGGTCTATTTGGTAATCCCTTCCCGCAAAATTGTTCAAACGCCATATTGGGTAGACACTTGACATATATGGCATCGGGATAAACATTACCTACTTAATAAACAGTATTTAGTTCAATATTTTAAAATTATGAAGATCAGCCCCTTTTTATGCGCCCTAATTTTGTCTATTTAAAGTTAATATCTCTATACGGATAAGGTATAAATGAACATAAATATTATATAAAAAGGATAAAAATTGTAAACAAAAAAAAAACCGCCTTCAAAAACCCGACTCACTAAAAATTACAAAATAATATAACGAACATTAATCTGGGTATGAATTTGATTTGTTGTTGAAGGCGGTGCCGTTTATATTTCATGCAGCTTTCCTCAAAATTTTAATTGGCACCGCCTTCAACAACATATCAAATTCATACCCAGATTAATGTTCGTTATATTATTTTGTAATTTTTAGTGAGTCGGGTTTTTGAAGGCGGTTTTTTTTTTGTTTACAATTTTTTTTCATACTTTTTAGTGTTACATTTTTTTTCACCCTATTAGTTCAGCTCACCTATAATTCTACTGAAATTAAAACTAGTAGTCGTAATATGTATACAGTATTGAAATAAATATCCCTTTACTCCCAACCATTAAGGAGTTGACCTTCCATCATCAGCTAAGCATCATAACATTATGATTGCCAGACGCAAATGCCAATATTACTTCTGAAAATATGTAAAACGCGGTACATGTGCCTATAAAATTTGAGGGTTGCCCTCGATTTCTCCTGGATCCCATCATCAGATCCTAGACTGGTCCCTATTAGTTCAGCTTACCTATAATTCTACTGAAATTAAAACTAGTAGTCGTAATATGTATACAGTATTGAAAGAAATATCCCTTTACTCCCAACCATTAAGGAGTTGACCTTCCATCATCAGCTAAGCATCATAACATTATGATTGCCAGACGCAAATGCCAATATTACTTCTGAAAATATGTAAAACGCGGAACATGTGCCTATAAAATTTGAGGGTTGCCCTCGATTTCTCCTGGGTCCCATCATCAGATCCTAGACTGGTCAACCTAATAGTTTAGCTCACCTGTAATGCTACTGATATTATAACTAGTAGTCTTAATATGTATACAGTACTAGCGGCCCGGTACGTGCTTCGCTACGTATAAAGTGAAATAAAATAAACAAATCGGAACATCAAATTCATTTATTTAATCAAAAAAAATATTTTATTTAAAATCGAAATCAATTGCTAGCTATTTACAACACACTTAATCCAAAACATTTGGATAAACAATATTTTTTGTTTTTCCATTTTGAGCATAAATAAACAAACGGCTGGGGGTACCGACTCTGGAACAGGCAACATATAACTGGCCATGTGAAAAACAATGTTCCTCCAAATTCACACCACAAACGTGAAGTGTTTGACCTTGGGCCTTGTTGATGGACATCGCAAATGATAAACGCACAGGATATTGTAAACGTTTGAACTCAAAAGGCATATCAGTTGGAATCATAGGTATACGCGGTATCAAAACAACTTCTCCTTTTGATTTACCAGTTAAGATCGTAGCTTCAATCAAATTTGGCAATAACTTTTTCACTGCCAATCTTGTTCCGTTACACAGTTTTGGTGGATTAATATTTCGCAATAATATAATCGAAGAACCAACTTTCAGATTCAAGCAATGCGGTGGCATACCAGCCGGCTCCAATGAATTTAAAAATTCAATTGGATAATTCATTGCCTCATCTTGATTCATAACACTGTCAATTGATTTATATTTCGTGACTACGCCTGGCAGTTTCGCTTGAATTTGAAAATTAATTGCATTGACATGAATGTTTTTCGGTGCTAAAATGGCGCGTTCTGTCAACCAATCATGATTTCTGTAATTCTGAACAATATTCGGAAAAACACATTCAATCAATTCATCTATCGATTGCGCAATTGTACAAAAATTGTTCGGTACAGCGATCAATCCGTTGGTTCTGTCGATTTGTATTTTGCCGTCACCAATTTCTAACAATTGTTTTGAGAACTCATGGGCAGCTGGATCATTTTGTAGGTGAACACGCATATTAATGTTTAGTGTCAATTTTTGTAGATATCTCCAAAGAACTGATGACTTCAAGCAGGCATTTATTTCATCAGCAGGAGTTGATCGAGGAATGACAGGCAATGTTTGACGAAAATCCCCTGAAAGTAATATCAAAGCACCACCAAAAAGCTGTTGATTACCACGTAAATCTTGCATTGTTCGATTGAATGCTTCTAGTGATTTTTTATTCGCCATTGTACACTCATCCCATAAAATAATTGACGTTAATCGCAGAACTTTTGCCATAGCAGAATTTCTCGATATATTGCAAGTTGGAGTTTCAATCACCTGTACATTCAATGGCAATTTTAATGCAGAGTGTGCGGTCCGACCACCTTCTAATAATGTAGCAGCAATTCCCGAAGATGCAAGTGCTAGTGCAATTTTCTGATCTGATCGAATAGTCGCTAAAATCAATGATATAACGAACGTTTTACCTGTGCCACCAGGTGCATCCAAAAAATATAATCCACCTGCATTATTGAAAACGGCTTGCATGATTGTATCATATACATGTTTTTGCTGAATATTTAATTTGGTTATATTCGATTGTACAAATAAACGCAAATCATTACAGTTGAATTCCTGCTCACGTTGCAATTCACGATCAAACAAATCATGCATGGGACGATTTGGTGCGGTCATACCCAATTGTACTAATGCTTTATTTGCAATCGTTAGACATATATCTTCAATTATTATCAAAGCTTCGTTGCACATTTCCAAGGTAATCAACAAATCAGGATTTCTTGCATGATGACGCATACGAATTAAAATATCTTCTGCCATATAATTTTTATATTTGTTCCATAATTCAAGTGGATTTGATGGCATACATGTCGATAATATAATGGCAAATAGCATTCGTATTTGTTGTGGATGAGCTGACGTAGATGCATCATTAAGTGTTGAATCCCAATGTGCATCATCCTCCAACAAATGCAAGAACATATCAACGATGTACTGATGATATAGTTTACCACATTTTAAGATATAATTTTGTTCTTGTGGACGAATCATCAATCGATACGAATAAAAATTCATGGCACTAACTTTTTTCTGTATATGTAGACCTGAAAATAATTACAAAATGTGACTTTAGAAAGTTGTAGAAATGAAATGTCAACACACTAAAAATTCATTTATGACAAAAAATGTGACAAATGAGGAACCGCTCGACTAAAATAATAAACACAAAGAAATTTATCGCTGATAATATGCTTTAATCGAACCACGTCCAAAATGAACTGACGGCATGAATGACATAACAACGTGCTTGTCCTGTCAACAAAACTTCAAAAAAGTTTCTGTGAAAAAAGTTTCTATTGAATTCATTTATTACAAAAAATGTGACAAATGAGGAACGGCTCGACCGATTTTATGCAAACTTCACATAAACCATCTACTAAATATGCCGACCAAATCCTAAGCATTTGGTTTGGATAGGTGAGCCCGTTCTTGAGTTATGGAATTACAACGAAAAGTGGCATTGATTTTTATATATATAGATTGAAATAATTATTCTTTTACTCATAACTATTAAGGAGTTGACCTTCCATCATCAGCTCAGCATCATAAGATTATGATTTCCAGAAGCAAATGCCAATATAACATCAGATAATATGCAAAACGCGGTACATGTCCCTATAAAATTTGAGGGTTGCCCTCGATTTCTCCTGGATCCCATCATCAGATCCGAGACTGGTGAAAATGGGACCACCTCGGAAGTGAACTCTATCCAACCAAAAAAAAATTTTTGAAATCCGTCTATAATTGACGAAAATATCGGTGAACATACATAAAAAAAAAAAAAAAAAAAAAAAAATATTATACATACAGACGAATTGAGAACCTCCTCCTTTTTTTGAAGTCGGTTAAAAAAACATTCACATAATATCCTTAAAATTTTAGTGAGCATTTGAATACATTTGAAATTGCAAGATCGTTCCTGGAAACCCGAAAAGTTACCTTCAACATTGTTCTTGCAGCAGGTGTAAATCTTACTGTTTATCATAAAAATGACAAGCACAATAACCACAGTCAAATACCCTATTGTAAATCCTGTTTTATTATTATATATTATTAGAACGATAAACTTGAATTCAAATAGCTCGACGTTCGAAATAGCTGGCACTCCCACCAAATCATCTCACGTGGAACACAGTCGAAGGCCTTTTCCATGTCCAGAAATAGAAAGTGGAGTGGCGTGTTCTTCGTCCTGTATTTCTTGATGATTCTTAGGGCAAAAACGGGGTCCATAGTCCCGTGACTGGGGCGGAAACCATATTGATATCCAGAGACAGTGCACTCCTGACAGAGAGTCCACTATCCCCTCGAATAGATTCATGGTGTTGGACATGACCTTTATACCGTTATAACTACCGCACTCCTGCACTGATCCCTTGCCCTTGAAAACTGGGTTGATAACACTCAGTCTCCATTGGCGAGGATTCATGCCGGTGCTTAGGATGCGGTTATAAAGGTCAGTTAGGATGCCCACACCACGACCACCCATTGCCTTCCAGGGTTGGATGGGGACTCCATCGGCTCCGACAGCTTTCCGATTCTTCATGCGGCGAAGAGCCTATCCTACTTCTTCAGGCGTTACCGGTGGTACAAGTCCTTGATTCGGAGGGAGGTCCGATGGCTGCACTTCTCTATGATGTTTATTTAACAGCTCGTGGAAGTAAGAGCGCCATCACTCCTTCACCGCTAGGTCCTCGCATAGTAGGTTCCCGTGAGGGTCTTTAACACGCTACCATAATAATAATATTATAGTAGTTTATTAAATTAATGTCGTCAAAATCAACTCTTGAAAGTTTTAAAAAGAAGTGTATAAAAAAAATTGTAAACAAAAAAAAACCGCCTTCAAAAACCCGACTCACTAAAAATTACAAAATAATATAATACAAACATTTATAATCATCTGGGTATGAATTTTATATGTTGTTGAAGGCGGTGCCGTTTATATTTCAAACAGACAAGCACAGAGTGCTTCTTTTTCCTCAAAATTTTGATTGGCACCGCCTTCAAAAACATATAAAATTCATACCCAGATGATTATAAATGTTTGTATTATATTATTTTGTAATTTTTAGTGAGTCGTGTTTTTGTAGTCGGTTTTTTTTTTTTGTTTACAATTTTTTTTCATACTTTTTAGTGTTAAATCTTTTGTTACCCTATTAGTTCAGCTCACCTGTAATACTACTGATATTATAACTAGTAGTCTTAATATGTATACAGTATTGAAAGAATTATCCTTTTACTCCAAACAATTAAGGAGTTGACCTTCCATCACCAGTTCAGCATCATAACATTATGATTGCAAGAAGCAATGCCAATATCACTTCAGAAAATATATAAAACGCGGTACATGTGCCTATAAAATTTGAGGGTTGCCCTCGATTTCTCCTGGATCCCATCATCAGATCCTAGACTGATTATCCTATTAGTTCAGCTCACTTATAATGCTACTGATATTATAACTAGTAGTCTTAATATGTATACAGTATTGAAAGAATTATCCTTTTACTCCTAAGTATTAAGAAGTTGACCTTCCATCATCAGCTCAGCATCATAAGATTATGATTTCCAGAAGCAAATGCCAATATAACTTCAGATAATATGCAAAACGCGGTACATGTCCCTATAAAATTTGAGGGTTGCCCTCGATTTCTCCTGGATCTCATCATCAGATCCTAGACTGGTCACCCTATTAGTTCAGCTCACCTATAATGCTACTGATATTATAACTAGTAGTCTTAATATGTATACAGTATTGAAAGAATTATCCTTTTACTCCTTTTACTCCTAAGTATTAAGGAGTTGACCTTCCATCATCAGCTCAGCCTCATAAGATTATGATTTCCAGAAGCAAATGCCAATATAACTTCAGATAATATGCAAAACGCGGTACATGTCCCTATAAAATTTGAGGGTTGCCCTCGATTTCTCCTGGATCCCATCATCAGATCCGGGACTGGTGAAAATGGGACCACCTCGGAAGTGAACTGTATCCAACCAAAAAAAAATTTTTGAAATCCGTCTATAATTGACGAAAATATCGGTGAACATACATAAAAAAAAAAAAAAAAAAATATTATACATACAGACGAATTGAGAACCTCCTCCTTTTTTTGAAGTCGGTTAAAAATACAAATTCAACATTGTAATTTAAACTAATAGAAACACTGTGGGCCATAATTGTTGTTTTGATATTAAATTATATGTACTTATTGTAGTGGCATCACACTAATCCATCAATGTTTCTGCCGATTTAGATGCCTAGAGAGTTCATCAATGCGTTTGGAAAAGTGGATATTGAAATTTAGAGCGCTATCAATAATTTACTTTCTATTTAATAGGCACATGACTCTCCCATCAACAAAGCGATCTTGTCAGTGTAGCGTAGCGTAAATGTCAGTGAGCAGTGTCATAGATCATACTAAACGAACACAAATAGCACCCCCGAAAAATAGTCGTTTGAATGGGCGTAATGTCACTCGAATAAACATGGGCGCATTTTTGCCTTTCCCCAAATTGCTTCATTTAGCTAAACAAGCGTGACTTCATTTCGACGTTTTCCCGAAGAAAAGTGGCAAAAGGCGCTTTCTTTTTTTCCCGTAGAATCGAAAGGTCAATTTGACGTAGCATTCATGTAATATAATGTTTCTTCAGGCTTTCATTTATTACTCGACTCAATTATGTTGATTCACGTTTGTTTTAAGTTACAGTGAAAAAGGTTTGAATATGACACGTGATTTTTAATAAAGTAATTTCTTACCATTTGGATGAAAAATATAAGATTAGGACATATTGCACACAATTATTCGATCGAACATGGTTAACTTAAAGGTAGGTACTACTTTAGAATCGCCCTGGAGTGTATTGAAACACCAGTCTGCATTTAAGCGTAGATAAAATAAAAACCAGTGGGTTTGGTTAGTTACTGAAATAAACACTGATTTGTTATTAAAACTACTACTACTAACTAACTAACTATTCACGGGCAACAAATCTATCATAGTTTAAGGTGAAGCAGATTTGTTTGTATAAGGAATATTTGACTGTTATTACGGGTACAATATATGAAACAATGGATGTGTGAATAACATATATAAAAATCAAGCATCAGAAAATATGTAACCTTAATTAATTTTTTTCATTGCTTTAAAGCGTCTGTAAGGGAAAACCGCCGACCGCATGTGTCTGGGAGTAATAAATCCTGATTTTTAATGATATTCTGTGAAATATATGTTAAAATCAGCCATCAGAATTTAAGTGAGGTGAGCAGTGTTTCTATGTACCTTGATTAATTGATACCTGAAAAATGGCCGTCTGGTCAAGGTAGCAACTAGTCATATGATGATAGTACACCCCACCACTACTCAATCGTATATATTTTGTCCATTAGAAAATAAGTGACGTCTGGCAGCTCTGGAATCTTCCTCTATACGTTCCATTTAGAGCGAGCGGTGTCTGTCTATTTTTTATGAGTTCACGAAAACGCGAAGCAATCTTATTTATGTTTAATTTTAACTGTCTTCAAGTAGGTTGAGGCAGATTTTACTGCTTTTTTTATTCTTTACATTTATGACGGTCTAAATATTAAATTTTCAATTAGGTAGGCGTTGTTACCTAAACATATCTAACACTTTTGCATTGTGTTTTCAACCTTACCCATCCATTCACCGGTTTTAATGATCAATTGAGATCTGGGTAATAGCTAAATAAATAAAATAAATAAATAAATAAATCTTTATTAGAAGACTTAGTGCACAAAATGAGAATCTTAAAAACTACATTACATTTAAAGTTCCGGGTAACAATATGTGTGCCTGAACTAGGATTTTCCTGTGTTTCAGGCAAAAGAGGGGCTTACAAGGTTATATTGTGCTATATATCACTACAAAAACGTGAAACTTACATGTATTTATCTTATCTTAAGTTACATAAACAAAACTATATATTAATAAATAAAACGGTCATATGGAGCTGAGCAAAAAGAAAATAATTAAATTCTAAAGACATATGAATTATTTAACAACAAGTAATAAAGCTTCAGTGTCTTCGTAGGACATATCTTGAAGAGCTTCTTGGACTGCTTTTTTAGCAGTATTTTGGCTAAGTGGGTAGATATCTAAGTTTGCATTTAATCTGTTATAAAGAAGCGGTCCAAGAAACATGAAAAATCGAGAAGAAAATGCATGTTTTGTTTGAGAGTTTTGTGGGCAAACTATATTTTTACGCCGTTTGTTAGTAACATCTGAACAGTAGTAGAGTGCAGAATGCTGTTTAAGGACAGTGCTCATTATAAACAATTGTCTAACAGTCAGGACCTTACAGGATTTATAGAGAAGAGTAGTAGGATACAGGAATGGACGGGAAGTAGCAACCTTCAGTACCGCCCGTTGGGCTCTCTCAACAGTTAGTAGTGATGTTTTAGAGGTGCCACCCCATGAGGTTATACAGTAAGTTAATATTGATTGACATAAGGTTAAATATACTTGCCTGATCATTATCGAATCTGCAATATTTCTAAGTCTTTTAAAAATAAATATTAATTTTCGTATTCTTTTCGTTTAGCTGGCTAAAGGTTGTGGCCTAAATTGGATCTGATTCACTTTTTTACGGAATAAGCTTATTATAGTGCAAAGTTAATTATCGCATAAAATAAGCCATCGGAACAATCGATCCGATTCAAAGTTGCTGAAATAGACAGATATGAGACTCCTATTGTATCGTAGAGATGAATTATTTTTTATTAAATCGAGCTGTAGAATTTTTGTTTGGCGACGGGATATAACTTAAAATTATGTAAGCTATACTGAGTTCTTAAATTTGAAGCTTAAATCAATATTTTGTTGCTATATGGCACCAAAATATTAATCGATAATTTAGGAAATTGCTACTTGAATGCCTTGTCCCAAAATATAAAGAGTTATAATTACAGCTAGCAACAATAGGAAACATATACTCCATCAATCTGTTATACGTATATAAAGTGACCCCAAGGTCCGATCCCTTGGACTCACGCTGTCCCATTCAAACTTGCCTCCTTTTGATTTTGAACGATTCCATATCGGTTGCTTCTCTCATAAATAAGAAACATAATACGCTCCCAGCTTCGCAATCAGTCATTTAATATACTTACTAGAAGTAACGTTTGACCTAGATAATATGAACTTAGCTCTTACAATTGCAATGCCGAAAACCGAACGCCTGCCTATAATATTTCTGAAATACTAATGACCTAGTTGATTAGTCTAATAAATAACCAGAAAGGCTTACATTACATTAATTGCATCATTATTCATTAGCAATACACCCACAGTTATTACCATAAATTCTACTAATCAGATGAACATTTTCGCAGCGTTCACATTTAACTGTTGATTTTAGCAAACCAGTACAATGAGTATGGATGGTTGTAATCTATATATATAAATTGATCGATTTGACGTATGAAAATTTAAATAAACCTTGAGTTTCTTAGAATTTCAAATGAAAGATGATACTCAAGCGAATAGATATGTCTGATAGATTGCTTGACGAGTCAGTGCTCTGCGAGGAAAACGATACACAAGTTTATTTTTTTGTCGCTGTTTTATGGAGACTATTTTTAAAAATTTTCCTCTTGTTCCCAGGAAAATCGGTGAGTGGGGGATGGCGAACGGCGGCGAAGACGAACGCTGCGGCGCGGGCTGAGCACGCGCGCGGCATGTGGGTGCTGGCGATGCTGGCGCTGGCCGCGGCCGCGTCCGCCGACTGCCCGCGCCACTGCGAGTGCAAGTGGCGCAGCGGCAAGGAGTCGGCGCTGTGCGCGCACGCCGGCCTGCGCGCCGTGCCGCCGCGACTCGACCCCACCACGCAGCTGCTCGACCTCACCAACAACACGCTCGGCACGCTCCGCGACGACGCCTTCGCCAACGCCGGCCTCCTCAACCTCCAACGCCTCTACCTGTCGTCTTGCAACGTTCGCTTTATACGCCAGTACGCATTCAGGGCTCTCGTCAATCTTGTGGAACTCGATCTCTCGCGCAACAGACTCGAGGCTGTACCGTCTCATGCTTTCGATTCTATTCACGAGTTACGCGAACTTCGGCTCAACGGCAACCAAATATCCAAAATCAAAGATGACGCATTTGTTGCACTATCCCACTTAGTTAGACTATCTTTGAGTGGCTGTAAAATAATAGAAATAGAACCCCGAGCCTTTATGGGACTCGAGGCATCTTTGGAGTATTTGGAGCTTAGCCAGAATAAATTACATGTCTTGCATGTTGCAGTCTTAGCTCCGTTGAGATCGTTGAAAGGTATTGAATTAGCGAACAACCCTTGGGACTGTAGTTGCGCCCTGAGACCCATGCGTGATTGGATGATAAGACGAAACGTGCCAGCTACGGTGGTTCCCGACTGCAATTCCCCGCCCCGCTTGATGTCACAATCGTGGGACCGGCTGGATTTGGAAGATTTCGCATGTAGGCCCGAAGTGAGCGCAACGACCAGCCACTTTAAAGGCGAGGAAGGGGCGGAAGTGACCCTCGTCTGCCGCGTGTCGGGGCTGCCGGCGCCGCGGGTGCGGTGGGTGCGCGGCGGGCGCCTGCTGGCCAACACGACAGCGTCTAATGTCAATTCTGGAAGAGCTTTTATGTTACGTAGTGAAGGTCAGACTAGTAATTTAACTATAAAATCAGCAGACATGCAAGATTCAGGTTCTTATGTGTGTACTGCTGAGAACCGTGCCGGGAAGGCGGAGGTCGTTTTAAGTTTAGTCATAGAGAAAAAGCCACAGAATAAAAATTTTGGAGGACGTGCTCTTATGGCTGGGATGGCGGTATCCGCTGTGATAATATTAAGTTCGTGTTTAATTGGCCTATGTGCATATGAAACTCGTAAGAAAAGACAATTAGATAGGTGGAATGAACAGATAGTAACGACAAATCACCGAGAAGATAGCTATGAAAAAATTGAGGCTAATATTAAGAACAATGTAGAAGTTCCCCGAGTGTTGCCTCCGGACAACGGTCGAAAGAGAGGAGATTATAGAAATGTGCCTTTGCATGACCCGGAAGACGACTATGAAGGCTATCTGCGGGGAGCACGGGACTCGTCGCTGACCCCGCCGCCAGAGCCCGGGTGGCGGAGGGCAGATTTTGAACCTAGAACTTCTAGAAACGGTGTGCCCGAAAGAGACTTGCATATTCCGCGTTTCAGCGATTACAACATAAGGTAAATTTTTATTTTGTTGTTCATCCTTATATGCGTTCATGGATCATGTATTATTTCATTGGTGTGAAATTAAAATTAATTTGTAAAATCAAATCAATTCATACTAAATTATTTTGTTTACACAGATAAATTCGATTGCAATAGCAATTCATACTTGATTCGTTCGTGTACACAGATAAATTCAATGAGCAATAGCAATAATAAATAATCTTATTAATATAATAATTTAACGTTTTAATTAACGAAATAAAACTGAAGCATTCCAATGAAAATTACTGTCAGTAAACTATTTATAATAACTATTCTCAGTTCATTGTATAAATTACACATTGGATAATATAGTAATTTATCGGACATATGGGACATCTATGGGTGTTATAACGATGAGAATACAAATAAATATAGCAGAAAACAACGGAGATTCGTACATTAATAATATACAATTCGCAGTATTTTACAAGTCGGAAAATAGTGAATAAAATTATGCAATCATTTGGTGAAGTCACAAAGAACGCTTATTTCCATTGTTTCAGACCAGACGGGGCGTCAGACTCCGTGCAGAGCTCCAACTCGACCGGCGGATTGAGCGCCCACGTAGAGATGCCCTTGGAGCCCAGCCGGTACAACAATAACCTCAGGGCCTGCCCGCGGCCGCGGACGCGCGACCGCCTCGATAACGACCTCTCCGGCAGTGACAGTGAAAAAAACTATCCCGATCTAATTGAAATGAGCGCTCTCGGAACCTCCTCCTACATGCGAAGCGAAATGAAACACGACCCTTATTACTTTTATACAATACCCAGACGAAAAGATGGAGACAGTCGCAGTCCTCTTCTCAGTAGCCGACGGAATAGTTCAGGTGGCGACTCTATTAATTTATTCGAAAGGCCCTACGACAAGAATAGACAGAGGCCTTCGGGTCGAAGATCGAGCAGTTTTCTTGATCTTTCGACTGGTGGAAACCGAATACGCCGCAATCCGAGCTTACCCGCGTCGCCCTCGAGGGAGCAGCCCACCGTGCCGTCCGCAACACCACTACTGGATCTCTCCGGCCTCAGAGATATTTCTCGCGCTGGTCACGCGTTGGAAGATTACGATTTCCGAGCTTCACAATTGGAGAAGTTTCTTGAAGAGTACCGAACTTTGAGAGAACAACTGTCAAGGATGAAGGAGACGCGCGAGAATTTGCAGCGGACTAGAGCAGTAGAGAATGATGAGCTGAGGTCGATTTTGAAGGGCAAGCCGAGTGTGGCCGTGACCGAGACCTCGTCGTCCGCGGCACTGGCGGACGCGGCGTCGGCGCTGGCTCTGAGCCCCGCGGAGTTCAAGCCGCAGCAGCCGCACCCCGAGTGGCTCACTAGCTTATTATATCGTAATTAACTTAACCAGTTCGTATTTTCTGGTGGACTATAAAATCACATTTACAGTGAACTTTTTTCAAATGACAATCCATTTAACGTAAACTTAACGTAGATCATGTAAGAACAAACTTTGTAAATATAGAAACGCCGACGGCGATAAGGATTTAAATTGTTTGTAAGCGAAATATGGAAGCATTCTTCTAAAGTTGAAATAAATCAAATTCAGAAAGAAGTGTTTATAATTTTTACCTGGAGACAGAAGACGTCATCAAAGTAAGAAATAAGGTAAGTAACTTATGCGATGTTGTGAAAAATTTATGAATGCAAATGGAAAACTTGACTTTCAAAGCGACTCGAGTCCAAGAGGGGCTGGGGTATTTAATGAAAACAGACCCAGTTTATTGTTGGAAACTTCATGTTCCGATACCTTATGAATTAAAATAAACAATTTTAGTCTGTAGGTCAATAAGTCGACTTTAATGTGCTTTCTATTTCATCTATTTTACCAACATACTCAATAACAAATGACACTGAATTATTGTGTTGGGCAAGTAGAGATTAAGAATTGAGATTTATGTACGTGAGGAATGTCAAAAATACGATAAAAGTTATAGTAGAGGAAGCAAGGGTGCTAAATTTGCAGTTACTTAGCATCATGGAGACACGCGTTGGAATTTAATGATTGCGTTCCAAAAAGAAGTTTATTACAAGTTTTCTATTTTAATGGCGGAAAGCGAGTCACTACCAAACCTATCCACCAACTGGACCAGCAGATTATCACACTATCCTCTCTTCCAAAAATAATGATATTAAAGTTTTTACTTTCACGATTTATGCAATGTAAACTGATACTGATATGATACTGATACCATTTAAATATATAGGATATATAGCGACCCGCCCTCGCTTCGCTTCGGGTATATCTCTATTTCTATATAATATATTTTAACCCCGTAAGGGATTTTACATACAGAAGTTATTTCCCAATAACTCCCGTTCCCATGGGAATTTTGTAATATCGCGTTGGAAATAAGCTTTACGTTCATTAGGGTACCTGCATGCCAAATCTCAATCGTCTATCTATATCGCTGTTTAGATTTTTTCATTTTTCCCTATTACTCCCGTTCCCGTGGGAATTTTACAGTATCCTGTTGCAACTAAGCTTTTAATTTATTAAGGTACCCGCATGTCAACTTTCAAGCGTCTAACTTATGCGGTTAGTATTTTTCATACAAAAGGATTTTCCCGTTATTTCCCGTTCCCGTGGGAATTTCGGGAAATCCTGTCCAAACGGATGCCTACGTAATCACATCTACCTGCATGTGATAGATTTATTTACATTTTAGCCTATATAATAAGTAAGAAAAATATAAAAATATGTAAAATGTATAATTTATATTTAATATTTAATTTATTGTTATATATTTGTAACGTTTTTGATAAATTAGAACAAGGATTTATAAGGAATATTCCATAGCCATGACGTAATGGTGACATCACTTGCTTGTCACCGACTATAAAAAGGCTCGCCTTGCTCCGTATCGATCACTTCTTTCTTGATCGTCGGACAGAGCGGAGCTCTGCTCGAAATTGTGTAAAGTGTTGCTGTTATTTTACAAAGTTAAGTATTTGATAATTATTGTTACTATGAAAGTGTTATTCTAGATTGTATTATTGTAATAATGATGTTTTATTACAATAACGAATTGTAACTACTATGGTATAATAAATAGTCCACATTCTCATTACGCTTAGTATAAATGATATATTATAAAGGATCTATCATTGTTTAAAGTACCTGACATACCTGTGAATATTTATAGACAATATTCGTATTAAAGGGAAGGCTTTAATAGTCCATTAAAAAGTAATTGATGTTTATAATTATACCTTGCTAAAAGTCATGATGGTTTTAATTACTGATCCCCGCTAGTGAACATACAGCTATATATGTATATCATACTAAGCTGTATTAATATGTATTTATCTAAACTTAAAGATGAGAATAATTTAACATCAGAAGTGGGATAGACTAGCCCACAAAACTAATACTTTATTTTTCTGTTCTGGCTCATCTGGTACAAACTATACGTGATGCTGCTGTCGCCACCAAAAGGCGGCTTGATGAAGATGTGACGCTGCCGAGCTTTGGTTCAGTATGGACGACTGGTACAAAAGCAGGTTCCTGGTACACCAAGAAGTGAAGGACACAGATTGTTCGATGAAGACATGACGCTGTCGAGCTTTGGTTCAGTAAGGAAGACTAGTACAAAAGCAGATTCCTGGTACGTCAAGAAGGTTATTTTTTAAAATAGTCAGATTGGCCGAACGTATTATGGAAAGTACAAATTAATGTATACTTTTGTTTAATAGTAGGTAATAATTAATTAGTCTGAAGGTTTATCTGTATATCTAGTATTCATGTTATTTACAACAGTTTTTTAGGCTACTGAGTAAGTTAATTGTTCTTGTAGCATATTAACGTTTTACTACCGATCTTAATCTACAGCAATTTGCAACTCAAAATAGATAAATTTATTAATTCGTCATAGATTACCTGATCTAGGTTGATACAGGTTGAACAGAGTTCCTCTATGATATATTTTATACATATATAGGTCTTACCAGATCTTAAGGGTATATTTTTGTAATATTAATTTTAAACTGGGTATTCAGCAAATTTTCCATGGAAGTAATGAGACTTTTTCAAAACTTAATCAATTCAAGAATTAATATTTGATGTGCATTATAGTATCTTCAAAATAATTATTTATTTGTTTATTTGGTCATAGCTAGGTACACTGACAATTTTATCAACACAATATTTAGTAGATCAATTTGGTAATTCTGAATAATAAAGTATTCCAGACTCTGAATCACATATAGCCATTACCAAAATTATACTGAAACTAAACTTGCTAGGTTTGTAAATAATCTAATACGTATGAGCTTGTTAACGGATTATTATCATTAAACATGAAATAAATAGTATAGAAATACAATTTAGTTGTCAACCAAAATTATGTTTAAATAGGATGTGAGACAATAACCATTAAATAAATTTACGTTTGAAAGATGTAAGTGAGTTGTAGAAAGGTCAGGTTCGGTGAATTCTTTGTTGTAAATATTTAGGCAAAGTCGTTTGACAAAAGGTTTTGTTATAAAGAAAAAAATAATTTGTGCAAGAATGCTAGATAAAATTGTTTGCGGCGTTCAATATTAAAATAAACTAATTTGTATAATATCTACTTAGGTCCAGAAGTAAACAAGAACTAAATAAAAATAATAGGTACGTTCAGACTCTTAAATATTAATATTTTTAAAAATTCTTAATAATCGCTGACACATAAAATATATTTTTGAAAAGGAGACAAGACAATGCCTAGTGTGGGCATAGGTAAGCCATTTAATAAATAGGGAGTTATTGAGTTGTGTAGGTGTATTATACATATTTTAAAAATTTTAGTAAATTTAAACTTTGCGGCCTTCGAACCAGCATAAGTGAAAAGATTTAACTCTTATTCAAAATTGTAAAATACCGATTACGTTCACATATTGACGATTGCAGTTTTTTTCTTGGTGGGTGATATAATATATTGTGTACTTTGAGACGTTTATCTTATGGAAACTAATAAGTAAATTTCTTGAGTATAACTCCGATGAAGAAAATTTCTTTTGGTATTATTGTAACTAAAAGTGATTAATCTATTATCATGTTGGTATTGAAACCAGCCTCCAATCTTGAATTTTTATGACTTATAATAATGATTCTAGTATTTTCTTTTCGTTTGAAAATATACCGAAAACATAAAAATGTACCGAAGATTTCGATCATATTATCATGTATATGGTATAGTAAACTCAGAGTTATAAACACTAATTCGTAATTTAGCTTTTAGTATGGGACCTACATTATACAGTATCTTAATACGCAAATAGGTTATTAATTCTGTTAGAAATTTAATTTGAATAAAAATTAATGTAATTTGAAAATCGGGGTTGAGACCAGTATTATATTTGACTGACCACAGGTTGATTGAATGATGTGTCGGACGTTCCTGAGGGACTTAAATGAAATATATAATTTAATTCCTATCGGTAATTTGACTTCAAGAGTTTGGGCAGTTTACGCAAAACTTCTAGCAAAAAAATAAAAAGTTATAGACCAAGTAACATAGGAACATAAAACGGATTATCCTTACTTAAATTATAAATCGGAAGATGAGTATATTGTTCGTTCCGCTTTCACGCCGTAACTAATAGACCGATTGCTTTAAAATTTTGCAGATATAAAGTTAGAAGTCCGAATTAAATAATAGGGTACTTGTATGCTGAAAAAAAAATGATATTCCCGAGGGAAAACCAAAATATTATTTGATTGATTAGATTGGATATGGCACCGAGTGTCGTTGTTGTGCTTCTTAACGCAATATGGTTATATTGCAGAATTCCACGCGAACGAAGCCGCGGTCAGAAAGCTAGTATAAAATAAAGCATTGCTGGTATACATTTAGGCTATTAACTATTTTGAGCTAGGCTAAATAAGTGTTTAATAAAATTCCTAAAAATTCAAATAAGAAGAGACAATAAACGTAACTATTATATATGTATATTTAAGTAAATTTTTAAGCCAATACATAGATTAAAAAATACCCCACGAGCTATACGAACTGGGAGTTAGACGATATGCTTTCAAATGGATTAAATCTTACTTGTAAAATCGTTTGGCAACTATGCCGGCCAAATCAAACACTTAAGGTTTATTATTATATGACGTCTCCTAGGTTTTACACCTCACGAAAAAAATTTGGGTCTTATTTTTGTTTTCATGAACGATCTGCCAAGTCGCTTCCATTCTACAGAACAAATCAAAATTAAAAGCAATCACTGCCTGCCCATATTAAAAGTAAACGCTTTAACTAACGATATTTAATTTTTTCTTTATATTTTAATAAAAATACATTCACTAACTAAGGACAAGGATTCTCTATTAGACTCTATTACTGCTGGATTAAATAAAAAGGCCTACAATTAAAAGTACAAAAGAAACTGATTTAAATTTAAACCACGCTAATAAATTGTTCTATATATATAATTGCCAATATAAAGGAAAAACCGTTTTCGCAACTATGTATGACACACACACTTAACTTGGAAAAGGATCTCAACTCTGTACAACTTAAGGCTGCGTCCCCAGTAGGCAAACTGTTAGCGGCCGACTGAGTTAGCCGCAAATTTGCGGCAAACTGAAATTTGAGTAAGCTGCAAACCCTAACCAATTTCGCCAAACAACCATGTCGCCGTCGCCGACTAGAACCGGTTTTGGTGGGAGTCGGCCGCTCACTGCTATAGTCAGCGCGTGTAACGCTGCAAACTGCGTATAGTGAGCGCAAAACTAGCAGAATGTGGACACTCCATTTCAAATATATGGAAGGGCGTACTAAATCGGTACGCCGCATACTCAGTCGGCCGCTAACAGTTTGCCTACTGGGGACGCAGCCTAAGGAATTTTAGTTTTACTAAGGAAAAATTGCAGAGTTTGGTCTGCTGAACGGGTAGAGCAAAACTCTAAGATAAATATGTTGATAGTAAGTATTGATTGATGTGCCGTGATAGATAAATAATAATTGTTTTGTGATTCATGTTCAAACTTTATATGTTATATTATAGATGAAAAATTATTGTTGGTATATAGGTTATATAGATGAATAATTATTTTGCCATTGATGTTCAAACTTTATTCGTGTTATTGCTAAAAGAAAATCAAAAGGTAAAAAGAAATATAATATAGAAGATAATGATTGTTAGATTGAAAAGGACTGCTGGTACCGCCTCGTGCTTTTTTGAAATTCATGTGCAGCAGGTGAATGGCATTAGCACGGTCCAGGACGGTATGGTATTGGTTAGACTGCTGAAGTCAATGTCCTGTTGCTTTTCTGGAAGTCATGCGCAGCAGGTGATAGGATTAGCAAGGATCAGGTCAGAGACAGAAGTTAGACTGCTGAAGTCAATGTCCTGTTGCTTCTCTGGAAGTCATGCGCAGCAGGTGATAGGATTAGCAAGGATCAGGTCAGAGACAGAAGTTAGACTGCTGAAGTCAATGTCCTGTTGCTTCTCTGGAAGTCATGCGCAGCAGGTGATAGGATTAGCAAGGATCAGGTCAGAGACAGAAGTTAGACTGCTGAAGTCAATGTCCTGTTGCTTCTCTGGAAGTCATGCGCAGCAGGTGATAGGATTAGCAAGGATCAGGTCAGAGACAGAAGTTAGACTGCTGAAGTCAATGTCCTGTTGCTTCTCTGGAAGTCATGCGCAGCAGGTGATAGGATTAGCAAGGATCAGGTCAGAGACAAAAGTTAGACTGCTGAAGTCAATGTCCTGTTGCTTCTCTGGAAGTCATGCGCAGCAGGTGATAGGATTAGCAAGGATCAGGCCAGAGACAAAAGTTAGAATGAAAAACTTGTTAATCTAACAAAGTTCCATTAGTAAGTGAAGTACAGGTCAGTCCTGCTGAAATAAATAAAAGTTTCTTTTAGCAAAACTATAAAAAGTTTTTGTTTATGTTATGTGTAGATTATATTATGCAATATTGGTTAAGGATTAATTGTACTTTGAGAGCAAAGTACAATGTCAGTATGGCCGTGATAGATTTATTTACATTTTAGCCTATATAATAAGTAAGAAAAATATAAAAATATGTAAAATGTATAATTTATATTTAATATTTAATTTATTGTTATATATTTGTAACGTTTTTGATAAATTAGAACAAGGATTTATAAGGAATATTCCATAGCCATGACGTAATGGTGACATCACTTGCTTGTCACCGACTATAAAAAGGCTCGCCTTGCTCCGTATCGATCACTTCTTTCTTGATCGTCGGACAGAGCGGAGCTCTGCTCGAAATTGTGTAAAGTGTTGCTGTTATTTTACAAAGTTAAGTATTTGATAATTATTGTTACTATGAAAGTGTTATTCTAGATTGTATTATTGTAATAATGATGTTTTATTACAATAACGAATTGTAACTACTATGGTATAATAAATAGTCCACATTCTCATTACGCTTAGTATAAATGATATATTATAAAGGATCTATCATTGTTTAAAGTACCTGACATACCTGTGAATATTTATAGACAATATTCGTATTAAAGGGAAGGCTTTAATAGTCCATTAAAAAGTAATTGATGTTTATAATTATACCTTGCTAAAAGTCATGATGGTTTTAATTACTGATCCCCGCTAGTGAACATACAGCTATATATGTATATCATACTAAGCTGTATTAATATGTATTTATCTAAACTTAAAGATGAGAATAATTTAACACATGCTAAATTTCATCTCGATCCGTCCAGTGGCTGTGA
This sequence comes from Maruca vitrata, assembly GCA_039566165.1. Lineage (NCBI taxonomy): Eukaryota > Metazoa > Arthropoda > Insecta > Lepidoptera > Crambidae > Maruca > Maruca vitrata. The sequence continues at coordinate 9,636,583 of CM076914.1, read as the reverse complement.
CGATTTCGTCCGCGTAGAGATGTTTAACGGCTAAAACATTACTTCTTTATAGCGCAGTCGGTTAAAAAGTAGCCTATAACCGTTTCTAGGCTCTGGACTATATCTGTACCAAATTTCGTTTAAATCGGTTCAGTACTTTATGCGTGAAAGCGTAACAGACAGACAGACAGACAGACAGACAGACAGACAGACAGACAGACAGACAGACAGACAGAGTTACTTTCGCATTTATAATATTAGTAAGGATTTACAACAGTGAAAATATTTAAAAAAAATATTGACATCTTGAAGTCATGAAATATTGGCGGAATGATGCTCAAAAAGCGTCGATGGCCGAGTGGTTAAGGTCGTTGCTTGCCATGCCAGAGGTCGCCAGTTCAAACCCCGCCAGGTACCAGGTGTTTTTTAAATTTGAAATTCATATGTACCATCATTCGACGCACGACGTATGAAGAAATTCTAAGGTTGTGTAGTCGACCAACCCGCACTTGGCCAGCGTGGTCGACTAAGGCCTTATCGCCCTAGTAAGGGTAGGCCCGTGCCCCAGCAGTGGGGACGTATATGGGCTGATGATGATGATGATGATGTTCATTTTTAATGAAACAGATTCGGCATGAAAATACTTTTCTCAATGACGACAAAAAAAGGACTCACTTATTCATAGTTCACGTGCTCAAATGAGTTTGGAAGTCGCATAAAAACGGGGTTTTGACACCCGTCGCTCGTTAGCCTCCCGCCCGACGTGACTACTGTTAGATAGAACATAGATGTGAATACGATGTTACACTCGTCTTATTTTCTTGTTGCAAGCATGAATGTTGCACAGCTTTTTTGTTAAATCCATGAGATACCAAGAATTACGAATGAAGCAATAGTCCGGCATTAATACCCAAATATTGACGGGCATAGGACTTACAAAAATGAGAGAATTTTCCAATGTTTTCCGTGTCCTTTGTGCCTGAAAAATTTAAGTTCTTAGCAGTGGCGAATGGTGAATATTTTCAGAAGGGAAGCTGCAGTATAAAAACTCCTTAACAAAATGACCGATATACACTGATGATAATGTGCGAGTTTCAAATTTAATTAATTATAAAAATGTATTCCGAGTTTTAGCTTGGTCATTAACCCATATCAGTAAAACCTGTGCTACTCTTAACTGAACTTGATTCCCAACAAAGAAGTAAACAGAAACAACAATACATTTTAGTCAACTTACCTGCGCCTGCCATGCACATATACTTGTCATAAATTTGATCTATGGAAACGTTTAAAAATGTAGTCCTGCGTTTATCAAATGGTCTTGCGCGGCCTAATTATATCCATATTATAATAATATTTATTGTTTTCAAAACTTACTTTTGAGAATGAAGTATATTTCGATAGCTAATATCTGTGTGACAACAGTCTATCTGAAATACCATTTCTTACGAACGAACAACTACACGACGACGACACCACAACATACAATACAAGTTCAACACACTTCAGCACCACAAGAAATAAAATTCGACAAAACTAAACAAGTTCTTTACAAACAATTTGCACTATCCGCCATGTGTAAAACATTTTTTTTATACAATTCATTCCATCAGGGACAGGCAAAGGAATCTAGTCCTTACAGCCTAGTCTTCAGTAGTGTCTCAGATGCGGCTGAAACCATGTCTTCTTTGATTTGTGTTCGTAAGTAAGTAATGTTTTCAAGACGGGAGCTGTAAAACTAAAAAGCCTCGGAGAATAAAATTAATCACGCGCCAAAAAAGAATATGCTTCTACATTAAATCGTATTTTGAAACTAGGCTGTACGGGCTAGATGTCTTTGCCTTTCCCTGAGGATAATATGAATTAAAAAAAATATTTCGGAAACTACGCTCTTTCTCGCTTGCACATTTAAGTTTTCTAATTAACCATCTCTATCACAACCCGGTGGACATCGAGTTATTTTCTAGTACATTTGCGCGTGCTAAAACGAGACATAACAATATGACGATTCGTTCATATAAATGAAAGGGACAGATGCTCAGTATGAGATTATTTTTGTATGAAGAAGTAACCCGGCATTTATCGGCTTATAAGCTTGCATTAATTGCATTGCCTATGAAATTTTGTATGCGTTTGGTCAATTTTGTCGTTGGACCATGGATTCGATTTTTCGTAAGGGAAGCCGACGGGAATCGGGTTATATGGACTTTTAGCCACTGGTTCTTAGTATTTGTAATGTACAATTATTAACGTTGTCCGCCAGTTAAAAAAAAAATATTTTTGTAAGTTATTGGACATTTTAGATTCGCTAGATTTTGATGATCAGTGAGTGGAATCAGTAACGGAATCGGGGGTTTTAGACATTAATAAAACCTAAAGTTTCAAATTTAAAATTTGAAAAAAATTGAAAAAAATCGCATTCATGACCCCGCCTGAACGGGGACTTGAAACCACCGGACCTTCCAATATCGCGTTGGATGCTCTTCCAACAGCTAAAACCTGTCACATGTAGTAAGTTTAAGTACTACATGTGACACGTGCTCGCTTGTATAGACTAATTTATAGTAGGATGGGTTTCATCCTATTGGAGTTAGTGTTAGTGGAGTTACAGCCTAAATACAGTTTATTAGCATGTTGTTTCATAATGTACCCACTGTAACTCTGTTAGTGTGTGTAATAAATAAATATTGAAACCTATTGTTGAAGGAAGGGTACCACCGGTGGCGTAGGTAGGTAGGTAGCCAAGGGCCCTGGGATAAATTTAAAAAAACCGGCCAAGTGCGAGTCGGGCTCGCGCACAAAGGGTTCCGTAGCAGCAAATATAATAAACTTATTATGTCAGATCTATCTTATAAGGTTCAGCCATCGTTTTCAGTGTAAGCACAATAACTTAACCAAAATTACAGTTAAATCAACCTATCTCAAAAACTATAAGAGATACTTTGATCAAACCAAAAATCGTTGAAAGAGTTAATTAGCATGCATCACCTCTATTTTTTTTAGAATTTTATACCCCGTAGTTATAAAAATAGAGGGGGGGGGACATACTTTTTACGACTTTGAGAGCTGATATCTCAAAAACCGTTCACTTTAAGAAAAATGTTTTTTAGAAAACTTTATATCATTTTAAAAGACCTTTCCATTGATACCCCACACGGGTATGTACATCGAAAAAAAAAATTCATCCCTCAGTTACATGTATGGGGGGCCCCACCCCCAATTCTTTTTTTTACTATTTAGTGTCATATTTTTGTAGCGGTTCATACAACACATATTCCCATCAAATTTCATCACTGTAGTACTTATAGTTTCCGAGTAAATCGGCTGTGACAGACGGACAGACGGACAGACGGACAGACGGACATGACGAAACTATAAGGGTTCCGTTTTTGCCATTTTGGCTACGGAACCCTAAAAAAAGGAGCTTCATTGCTATGTAAACTGATCTGGTCCGGCAAGACGAGGCAAGCGAAGCGTAAGGGCACTATCTATCGTTTCTTGAAACGTTTCATCGAGTTTTAAACTCTCATAACGATGGTTTTGGCTGATTTGATACTTAAGGTTTTATTAATGTTTAAAACCCCCCCGATTTCGTTACTGATCATCAAAATTTAGCGAATATAAAATGTCCGATAATTATTTTTTTTTTAACTGACAAATGACGTTAATAGTAAAATCAATGGAAAGAGAAAACGCGATGATACGCTACAAGTGTCCGTGGGGAATCCCCGGACAAAAATATCACAGTTAGTGTTACCACATTTAACGGTGGAGACCATGCACGACATCCTGCCCGCACCTACTGCAGGTGACTTGCATTTTTTTACGATATTTCTCGCCAAGAAATGGGCTATAGCTGAAATTTATATATTTGGCACAATTTATAGAGTTAGCGGACATAAATATGAGTGTTAGTCTGCGCTAGTACCTATATTATAAATATACGTATAGATAAAATCGAAAAACTCCAGATAAGACTCTTAAAATTAATGTTAAATAATAAACAGAAATGTAAATTTAAAGCTTATTTTAACCAATTATTCAAAGTGATGGAAGTAAAACTTTCCAGATAACTTGAAATATAAATACTTGATAGCAGTTACAGTTTGAACCATGGCACTCAAGAGAATAATTATTTATTGGCTAGTTAGATACATGACAATAATGACAATAACACCATGTCAAATGACCTCAGGTATATTCTTTGTTCCTAGAATCAAAATTATTTTACTGAGATACAACTCTAAAAAAACATATTCCATATCTACTCAACAGTTTACCTAAAAACATTAGAATTGAAACTAATTTAAAAAAGTTCAAAGCAATAATTATAAGGCATTACATGTTTTGTTAAATATGGTGTGAATACTCGTATAAATAAAAATGCGTAGTTTAATAATTACACGTATATACCAGGCCCCTCAGAAAGTTTTGCGAAAAAATTTTCTTATTACATTCTATGTTATATTGACATTATTCTAAAAACTTTGGTTATTTTATAGTAAAACTAGCTGTGCCCGCAACTTCGTCTGCGTAGAATAGTAACTTTTGCCTGCATTTTTAATTTCAGGAAGATTTTTTTTAAGAAATTACAGGAAAAATAAATAAAGATACAAAAATTATTAAAACTATTACAAAATAAAATATAATTAAACTTTGTCATTGATTTGATAAATATCCATTAAAGAACCTGAAATTGTTTACAGATTAATAGGTGATAAACAACATACATATCACATTTTTCATTACAAATCAGCCAACTAAAAGATAAAATTCTCTCGCACAATACATTTTTTTTGCCTAAGTAATAATCTAGCCTGAGAGGAGAGTGGTAGCTAGGACTCACAAAATAATTTTACGCATTTTAGTACTAAAACCACGATAAAAACTTTAATTTATTTGACAGGAACAGGGTTCAATGGTTGCAAACAGCATACTGTACCTATGTAGTGATGTTTGATATCAGGATAACTTCAAAAGGTAAAAATACAAAACTACCGATCCACTGTCTCAAAATATCTATAAAGAATGTGTGTCGCCATGTCACGAATTTATCAGTATTTGCTTTGCTACTTTGTTTTGTGCCACTTTTGCGCATTGTTTTTGTATATTTCTCGTAGATTGTATTGTATTCGTAATAAAACACTGAGATAATAACGTAAAGCGCAATAAAATATAACTTATGAATTACTTTTTGTATTTGAAACAATATTGCGAAATAATAGAGCATAGTGACATCTCTTTAACTAACCAAGAACTAAACACTCATCAGTCATATCAAATCTGACAGCATTTGACATGACTTGCCAGCTAAGAATGTGATAGTTGGGGAGCCCAACGGGAGTTTTTGGAGTATTGATCAGGCTCAGACTCTGTCTTGTAAGATTTTTAAATGGGAGACTCCTTGCACCCTTTCATGTACCTCTGCCGTGTATGTACACTTCATACGGGAGGGAAGGGGTGCGTGATCGCAAATAGGATAACTGCTGATGCTAATTACAAAGACACTGTTAAAAGAATTGGGCAGAATTATGAAGAACTAATAATCTCTGATGGTTTCCATCCATCCGACCGTAGAATCGCGCCTATAACAACAATTACTAAAACTTTTGACATAACAAAGATCCAAGGGGCACTTGACCAGTTTTCTAATGATCTATGTGATTTTATTTGTAACGATCTGTATATACGATAACTTTCTTAAATTTTATAATGTCCAACATTTTTACGTAAATGTTTATAAATTTCCCTTTATTTGCTTAGAATAGCGATATCCCTCTATGTATATAAACATTCAGATAATATCGAACAGTCTATCAATTGGAACAACACAACCCACCAATGTAAGCCAGCAAGCAAATATCGGACAACTGACCACCTCCATACCGAAAACCAGGTAATAGGGAAATGTAGCGAATTCAATAAACCTTTGAACCTGGCCTTTGTGGATTATTCAAAGGTTTCGACGGTATCACCCACATCAACCCATTTAGCTTTCTCTTCTACAGCAAAACATCGAACCCACATATAGAAAAACTTCTCCAAATCATTTAACAACAAAGCACAGCCGATATCAAACTGTACACTGAAGGCCTGACATTCAAAATACAAAAAAGAGTTAAACAGGCTGACTTCCTATCACCAAAGCTTTCAGTAGCACGCTCCAAGAAGTCTTCAGGTCACTATGATATTCTTAGGAAACAAAAGGAATTGGTGTAGAGGATAGGCGACTGATAAACTTTCGCTTTGCAGATGACATTTTCCTAGACGAAATACGTATACATCGACAGAAATTGAATAAATGCTCGAACAACTGAGAGCAGAAAGCTTTGACGTTAGACTGACGATGAATAGATCCAAAACCAAGGTCATGGTCACCAACAGCATCACTGATTTGGTGAATTGCAGTCAACAGGCAGGTGAAGCAATATGTAGAGGAGCATACTTGAGCTAGGCAGTCTCCTTCGAAGACAGGCAGGACAAAGAAATAATCCGTAGAGCAGACAACGCCTGGAAAAGCTTCTGGTCCATGAATGGGTATATGAAGGGTGATCTTCTTATATCACTGAACCGCAAACTCATCGACGTTTTCATACTGTCTATCCTAACACATCTTGGTCCCCCACCAAAAATCAGAAGTCCATACTCAAGGTTTTACAAAAAGCTATGAAGCGGAGTATCGTAGTTATTAAGTTAAAATAAAATATACCACCATCCACTCCCGTACTGGTATTGTTGTTGGTTAAAACTGATGTATCAATGGGCGGGGAATGTGATATGAATTGTGCGAGGATGAAGAACAATAGATGGACCAGACTTGTTACACATCGCGTGCCTGAAGACGATTTTCGCCTCTCAAAACATATCCCTGACTGGTTTTTTTTGCGTTTTTCAAAAAAGTACAAGAATTTTTACCTCTACGTTTTTATTATAGTATATAGATTACCATTATTCCACAATATTTAATTTCCACAAATCAAATTATCGTGAGTCATTGAAAAATGGATCTGCATAGAGAACATTTTCGTGCGATGATTTTCTACGATTTTGAATGTGGCCTAAAACCTGATGAATCATTTTAAAGACTTCAAATGGCTTTTATGTATAAAAGACCTTCAAAAGCAACCATCTCCCGCTGGTGTAACGAGTTCAAGTTCGGTTGCCTTACTTTAGTGGAGGAACAAAGAAGTGGTCGTCCTACGGCGGCTGTGACGGGGGAAAGTGTGCTCTCTAAAAAAATAATTAAAGAATATAAGCATATAAAAAATAGCATACAATGCTGATTAGATCAGGAAGCATTCACAAGATTCTACAGTAGCACCTTTGCGTGAGGAGGATATTTTCCCGTCGGGTATTGCACAATCTAACACAAGCTCAGAAGCAGACCTGTGTGGATTGAGTCCGTGATTGATGCAAACTTTTGAAGCAGGCTTGTCTCGGCGCGTTTAGGACATTGTGACAGCTGACGAATCCTGGATTTATCAATATAACCCAGAAACAAAGCGTCAGTCGACAGTTTGTTGACTGTTTCAAAACGAACCAACGCCTACGAAAGTGAAGCTCAGGGACAATTTGATCGCTAGTTTCTTAACTTTGACGGGGTATCTGATTTCAATTCCGTTACGAGACCTAAGCAGCATCAACGCCGAATGGTATACCACAAAATGCCTTCTAGAAGTTTTGTCTGCAATGAGCACCAAGCGACTGAACACCGGGCGACGCGGCGCACTGCTTCACCACGACAACGCGCCTGTGGACTCGGAGCTCAAAACGAGGGACTTTGTAAACAAGAGATCGGTCAAAGTCTTAGGGCACCCTCCTTACAGTCCTCACAAGAAGAAGTCACATAGGGCCATATATGACTTCTTCTTATTCCCTTAACTAAAAAATCAACAAAGGGATACAGTTTTCATCGCCGAAAGACGCGCTAATAGCGTTCGAAATGGCCGCGGAAGAGGTGTCTGCGGTGGGACAGAAAAAATGTTTTGAAAAGTGGTTCAGAACAGATGCATGAAACTTTCTATACAAGCTAGTAGAAAGTTTGTTGAAAAGAATTAACAAAAATCTTTCATCCATTGATAATCCAGTCCGCAGGTATTTTTGCTCTGCAAAAGGTGGAGTAGAAAATGTTTTGGCGTTATATTGCTTACGTATGGCAGTTTAATAGAAATCCAAGTTTTCGACCTCGGGGGGCGCATGCGCGAGCCGCCATCTTGAATTAAAGGTGCCGAAATTCGTTTTTTTCTAAATAACGTCTGAACAGTTAACTGTATGACTAAAGTGTCTATAAGAGGTATAAAGAAGACAAAATTACTTAAGTTTTTTGTATACATGTTTATTTTGTAAGTCTTATAGGTAAAAACATAAAAGCAGTTGAAAAATAAAAAGTTACAAAAATCATCAATTCAATTAAAATTTTGGTTAACAAATTTACTAATTATTTTTTAAACCTTTTTGATGGCCCAGGTAGGTGAATGGTCGACATCTTCATTAATCTCGCTAGAATTTTCAGTTTCAATGTAGCTGTTTCTAAAAAAAATGGGTTCCAGCAATGAAATTTCGTCGTCATCGTTGTCCTCGTTATCTATCCGAATCTCTACCGCATTTCCGCAGGACTGACCACTACAGAACCCACATACAATAGAGCATTGTAATCCAGCTTTTCTGCAACTACATGCTCTACTGCATCCTTTTTTACAGTGGCAAGAAATTACTTTTAAAAGCGTTGGGGGTGCAGCTTTCTCAGTTGTTGTAATTGGACTGAGCCGATTGGTGTTATATCTCCAGCCCCAGTCTTCTGGGTTTTTTTTTAATGTCATACCATTTTTGAACTTGGAGATTTAAATAATTTTTTCGTTTTTTTTCCATCGCTTGTAAACTTTTACCTATAAGACTTACAGAATAAATATGTATGAAGGAAGTGTAAGTAATTTTGTCTTCTTTATGCTTTTCATAGACACTTTAGTCATACAGTTAACTGTTTAGACGTTATTTAGAAAAAAACGAATTTCGGCACCTTTAATTCAAGATGGCGGCTCGCGCATGCGCCCCCCGAGGTCGAAAACTTGGATTTCTATTAAACTGCCATACGTAAGCAATATAACGCCAAAACATTTTCTACTCCACCTTTTGCAGACCAGAGGCTTTTATATGTCCCCACAGACTGTACTATGAAGTTAGATTTTTAATTTCTTAAAACTTTCTGAGAGCCCCAGGTACCTAATATGTTGATTCGCTGATCCTGCAGTCAAAGTGTTTGACGTGCTTAAATGAGTTAATTATTGTTGTTTTAATTAAATTTTTAATAAATGAAGTAAGTATATTCTTTTTGGAACTTAATATTAAGTATTGGTGAAATGTCCTATAAAACAATATCGCATTTCTGGTGATGGATTTGAAATTGTACATTCAATATTCCACAAAATGTGTCCTATTTTTTTGCATATATTTTTGTACAAATCCCCTTAAATTTAAAACAAAACTAATTTTCTCGCGAGTTAAATTCGTATGATTAGTTTTATTTTGAATGTCGATTTTGATAATCGACAAATCCCACTACTTTTGTGGACATTTTAACAGGTGGTTATTGGAATTGGAAATAAATAAAAATGCGAGTTAAGCGGATTGGATCGCGCAATATTTGGTTGGGGTTTCTGTACAATTAAAGAATAAATAACCCACAGAGAAGGTACGATACATACGGAGAAGGAACAGTCATTCGCACAAATAAGTATACGAATCCATTTAAGAATGAACTCTATTGCAAAAAAATAATTGCAATGTAATATTTTATTGCACGTGACTGAACAAAAATTACACCACAAGTTTGTATGTAGCTATTTGTTTAAATTACAGATCCCACTTCGCCCGTTTGAGCATTCTATCTTTTGGTATAATTATATCCTGAAATGTCAGAAACGGAAATGCAGCATTTTAGCAGAAATGTTTAGTCAGAGAGGATGCTAAGCACGGAGTGAGCTGCGGTTTCGGTCCCACTTCTGAGCTGGTAAATGTTTGAATATCTGAGCCTGTCTACCGTCACCGTCGTGTTGACGTCACACAGACCGAATTGGCCGCGAAATAGACATTGGAACGACTAGACTTATTAGAGTACTGTGTAGTACTTAGAGTAGGTAATGTTTTAATAATAAGGCGTCCGACAGATTTCAGCCATGGCGGCCGATCTCAATTGAGATCAGCTAAGTGCGCAGGACATACCTATTATAGTGCACAAGTGTGTAATGTTTATAGATGAGTGAACTTCATTGAATAAATTTTATTACGTTAAAAAGTTAAAATCTGACGAAATTAAATGTTAATTTATATTAAAAATGCCGGGGTGCTCGATTCATTTAAACCTTGCCTTTAGATATGTGTAATTAATAATGAACAGACGAGTAATTTAATTAACTGCCTTTACAATATCACAATTGTACGGAATACGAATTCGATAATGAGAACTAATTGTTACATTTAATGCAATTTGAATTCTGTGAAATCCACTTACCTAAAATATTCGGCGTGAAAAGGTACTTATCGGTAATATAGGTGATAAATTTGTCCTTTCATCTCAATCGGTTCATAAATAACAAAGTTACATCAGTCACTATACTAAAATAAATTAGATGTTATTGAACTTAGTATAAATTGCACTATTGTGCAATTTCGTTATAATAGAAATGCTATCAATAACATTTTATGAAAAACAAAATAAATACCTAACATTCAGCTCTCGCGTTTCCAGCTGCACAAAACATTTTAAAGAAGCGAATGTAACCAGGCGCGCTGATTCAATAAAGGCAGCGGAGGTCCATTCTTGCGGACATGATGCTAAAATAGTGCGGGTTAAATTACGAAACCAATAGACAGTGCGGGCTGCAATTAGAGCTGTCCGAGCGAATTGTGTGTTCAACAATAAAGGCGATACTTTTATTGTGGCTGTAAATTGCCGTCCGACGTCGACACGGTGTCGCTGCGTGCCCGTTTCCGTTCCATGCCCGCTATAACTTAAGTTGATTTAACGTTATTGTCTTCCAAATCTGCGGGGGCCGGCCCAGATGATGTTTTGATGTTTATCGATACTCGCGAAATTTGAGGCCCTGAGTGCGGCTGATTGAGTGTAGTCGTTTGTGTATGTTTTCAACCGATTCAGTTGTATATTGTTTACAATTAGGTTTTAACTTTGGTGTAGTAAAGATTGAATATCCAGTGCTTTATGAAGTGAGAATAAATGATTTTATTTTTGTATTATTATTAGTACGGCAAGCTTAAACTAACATGAATAATATTATATTCATAGTTCAATTATTATTAAGCTGTACATCTATTATTATTATTTTTTTATAATAGGCAAACAAGATGACCACACTCCGCCTGATGGTAAGCGGTAGTGAGATCCAAATATGAGGTCGACAGGCACAATAGATCACATTGCGCCTGTCGCACTCACCCTGGAGGCCTGCTTAAATGCCGTTTCACGCCCCGCCTGAAGAGCCCGGGATCATAGGAGGGAGGGAAAACATGATAGCATATTCGCTGCCAATATCCAAGTATATAATTAAATTGTGTGCTTCATAGCCACATGTTAATTTTAACAAAATATTGACTAAAAGTTTAATTATGTAACATAATTAATCATCATCATCATCATCAGCCCACTTTCGTCCACTGCTGGACAAAGGCCTCCCCAAATGCTAATATTATAAAGATATACTCGTAATTACAATGTGTGTTTGTTTATAGGTGCAATTTCAACTTTAAAACTGACAGGCACTAAATGACCAATAATAAGTTTTCTTACGAACACACGAAAACATTCATGGTCGTGCATCATTTCTGATTAATTTTCAATTTAAAAGTGATTTTCTTAATCAGGACACGTATACCGGGTACAATATAGCTATCTGATATCAAATCACATTTAAGCCGAGTGCAAAAATAAAGAACAAATTTTTCAACCGCGTTGACTCAATTGTGTAAATGATAAATTGCTGAATTCATGATATTGATCAATTTAAAAAAAGGTTTTTAAATATACAGATAACAGGAGGTATACACCTGTATGTGCGTGTAATGTATTAGGTAGGTACGATATTTTACTTGATTAATTTACCCAGAGAATTTGTTAACAGCTTAGTAAACAAACTACAACTTGAAGTAAAGTTGAGTTTGGTTTGAAAGCTGTCCGTAAAGCTTTTCCGGTTAACAAAGTTAAGATGATACCTATCTACTTTTTTATTTAAATAAATATAATCAAAGAGAATACTATCAAATAAATATTTAAATATTTCACAACATCACATACATTTATCTGATCCCATGGTAAGTAGTTTAAGCACTTGTGAAACGGATATCAGAATACACAGTGGATAGTCGACAGATACATAATGATACTTAAATAATAACACACCTAGATACGAAACAAACACCGATGTTCGTCACACAAATATTTGTCCCGGATGGGAATCGAACCCACTACTCTTGGGACCACCACTGTTCCACAGGGCCAGTCGAGATGTATTATGGTACACAAACAAATTACTGTCATTACAGTAAAAGGTAGGTTGTAACAATTGAACCAAATAACCTAGACAGACAGTATTCCTAAGCAGTGTACGTACACAGCATGCTTTGTGTTTACATATCTATTATAAGATATACAGTCTTTAATATGATTTATCAGGATCAGACGTGGAGTTATTCTCATCCCTAAGTATATCAGAGAAAGGTCTTTTATATCTAGGGAAATTAAAGTTATCCACGACAATGTCTGTGCTACTTGCCAGATGATAAAATGTACGGCACATCCTAAACAGGGGGATGTAGTAGGATGTGTTATTTTTGTACACCAGAATAGCAAACGTTTTGGTGGAAGAGCGAGCTCTATACCGAGTATTGAAACTGATTGATGAGAGTAGATCAGGAGCATCAATGACTGGATGTATCATTTTGTGTAGGTATAGTAGATCATTCTCTTTTATCGGGTTTTAAGAAAAATAGCACCAAACTTGGACAATTTAGTATACGCCCCATTGTCTGTTTATAAGAGAGGTATTCTGGACATCTTTTGTCTCATATTGAAAAACTCTCAATATTGTCTACATGTACCATGTAAAAAGGAGACCTGACCGGGCAGAAATACTCCTGAACACTTCTCACGAGGCTAAACAACAGACATAGAAGAGTTTGGGGTTTTTAGAAGACTTTGTCGTTCTTATTATGAAGGCTAAAAGCCAATTCCCCCTCTTTACGACTTGTTCCTATTGTGATCGAAATGATAATTATTCATCGAAAAGTACACCCAAGTCCTTAAATATTTTTTTTCTGTTGATGACCATCTCTGTGAGTAAGTAATAGGAATGAATATGCTCGTTCTTTTTTCTAGTGAAGGATATTATAATGTAAATAGAAACTTGATATATAAAATATTTATCAAGTTTCTATTTACATTTACACTTTAAATGTATTTTACAAACAAAATAAATGCATTTTACACTTTGCAGGAATGATTTTTATATTTTGTTAGTTAAAATTGAACATCTTAAGTTTAACTTGTTTTATACTATGTGAGAATAATATTTATACGCACGTTGTCACGTATAAGTTGTTTGTTGATAAATATTAATTAAAAGTATTACTTATCATTTGTGCGAACACTACACATCTTATCTTATAAATAAAAATGAATTGCTGTTCGTTAGTCTGACTAAAACTCGAGAACGCCCGGCCCGATTTAGGTAATTTTGGTTTTAAAATTTTCGTGATAGTCCAGGGAAGGTTTATAGTATTGGCGGTATGAAATTCGCTGGGACCACTAGTTTGAAATAAAAATAAGTTTACGTAATAACATTACATCCAGTTCGACGAATCCTCGTGAAAGAGCAACGATTTAACGAATAGGAAGATAAATAATTTATCCAACACCAATTTTTTTTTAAATTTGAACCAGTAGTTTCTGAAATTAGCGCGTTCAAACAAACAAATAAACTCTTCAGCTTTATAATATTAGTATAGGTAAAGTAATAGATGTTTTTGTTTTAATAGGACTTTCATAGACTGTTGGTATAATTTATTTATTTATCTTTAAGGAACATAATCTAATTGATATTGATGGTGCTTTTGGAATATGGTAAGTATATTTGTTAACAAATAACGATTACATAATCCTTAAACAGTTTTCCATGCTAAACCAAGAAAATGTATACTGAGACGGTAGGTATTTATATCATTTAACATTATGACAATGATTTCTATTTGCCATAGTTATGTTCTATAGGTACCAACAAAAAATTTCTCGCCAACATTTTATTCATCATTCAGTCTCGACCTAGTTTCTGAACGATTAACGGCCGAACATAATTTTGTTTTCTCCGTAAATAAATAATGAAGTTTTTCGAACTCTCTTCTATCAAAACCATCCCGAGTTGTTGTTGTTCGTTATGAATGTTTAATTAGTTAACAGTTTAATCTACACTTATGTTCGTTTATCAGGAATAAACTTGGGACTTGGGTATACACCGTGAAATTTTAGTGGTTGTTTTCCCGCAGCAAAATGACTCTATCTTAGTAGCACAATAGATTTGTGCAGTTATTTTTAAATCAATAAATGCCGGTTTTACGAAAGGTATAACCGAAACTCAGAAGTATGTTCTAACCGCTTTATTACTTAGGTTGTAGAGCTTATTTAGCTTTAAGCATTGATTTTATACGGCAAGCAGCACAAGTAAAATCTTAAAAAAAAACGATATCTTCTCTCGTTTTCGAGTTGGAAAATTAATATATTTAAAATTTGAAAAAAATAAATTTTTTTTCAAGGAATAATTTGCATGATTCGATAGTATTACTAAAGGCAAATCGTTCTGCCACGGGAAAACAACCACTAAAATTTCACGGTGTATAATATACCATTATCATTGTAATTATGGGTACCTTCTACTAGATTATAGAAAAAATGATACTTTATCATAATTATTTACTCAAGCAATATTTTCTCATAATCGTATTATGTACACCGTGAAATGTAAGAGGGTTTTTCCCGCAGTAAAATCATTCTATCTTAGTTCCTATCACAATAGACTGGTGCAGTTTGGTTTATTAAAACTAATAAGTTTTACGAAAGTTATAAATGAAATTCGAAAGCAAGCTCAAACACGACGTCAAGCTTAGAAATCGCGATACCTTTTGATAAAAAAAAACAACATGGAAAATATCCTGGACAGTATCAGTTTTCTAAAGTGCTTGAAATGTTTGGCAGCAATTATTCAGACGTGTGCCTTGCCAATAAGATCAAATCTAAATTATGGCTCCGTATGGTACATTAGGTAATCGCCTTAGCAGCTAGCGAACCAATTACGATGATACATTACACCGTGCGCGTCAAATCGCCGCGCGGCCCGATTACACTTGATGGTTTTATCGGCACGGCCCGAGCTATTCATTTCTCTTATACTTTTTAACGGGGCAAAGTAAGTGATTTTTAAACCGATACCGTTTTTAATTAACCTGCTTCCTAGCTGAAGTGCTATGAAATATTGTTTGAGCCAGTGAGTGGTAAGGCTCGATGTGACCTTTTGCTCCGCTTGCCAATTCCCTTTTAGTTATTAAACCCTGCTATCACGTCGATGAATCTGCGGAGTGCCACAAATACTTTTATAGTACCTACAGCTCATTTTTATTAATGATCAAAAGTTAGTTCAATTTTAATATACCAAACGAAATAGACCCTTTAAAAATTATAATGCTTTTTATACTCGTAACTACAGTTAAAACTTAAAAGTAAACTAACTTATTTCAAAGCTCCAGAAAGTAAAACATTTTGGTACAATAAATTAGCCAAAAAAGTAAATAAGACAAAACTTGTGATATATTCGGTATTACAAATGTGGCGTACTAAAAGAAGCTTGTAATAATAATATTACTAAATTATGTGGTGAAGTTAAGATTTTGTATGTGTACGTAAAGTGTTGGAAAAGCAAATTGTCGAAATAAAATTACACTAATACATATAAAGCTCATGACTTGCAAAAACATTGTTCCTCAAACTTCATTTTACTGAGGCGACGCCCACTCGATACCGTGACGGTGAAGTTCGGCGCTTCTACAATTTCTTTGTTAAGTCAAAAGATCAGCTTTCTTTTGTACAAAATATGGAACATGACATGAATTGAAAAAGTTCACCGCAAAGACTCCAATTATGCTTATAAAATCAACTTACTTGTCCAATAGTGTTAGTTGCAAAAATCTGACAATTGGGTAGATTCCTAAGTCTGATTTTACATGCAATTACACAATTAATTGTAAGATATAGGTAAATGAATAACATTAGTCGAATCGAATTCAAAATTTCTGACGAAATGAGACAATAATACACATTTGAAGTTGGGTGGGAAAGTCCATTTCAAAAGTGCGAAAATTCTTCAAAATTACTATGCCATCTTGTAAACTACAAAATTAGTAGTACTTTCACTTTGAAAACATATTCGTAAACGCAACATTTGATATAGCTGCTGAACAAAGTTCTTATGATATGCATACAGTGGTGGTATACAAGAGGTGGTAGCTCGTAGCATAGCTCGCTGCGACATTTGTATGAAGCGCCCAAATGATGTGCTATTGAAACTGTAATATCTCCGGGAGTTTTCCAAATATCAAACCATTCTTTTAACAGCACCTTTGCAATTGTGTAGTCCATCTTTCTGAATAAAAATAAAAAAGTAGGAAACTACCCTATTATAACATGTTATTTGCAGTATGTTGCATGCATCTTATTAGATGTGGTAGCTTTTTTTATACTTTTGAATATTGTATACTCTTACTACATAGGTAGAGAAAAATATATCTACCATAGAAGTTCCCGCATATTTCAGAGTCTAAAATTTGTAATCAATTTTAGTCCGTAGTGTTCATCGCATTAATGTTTGGCCCGAGGTATTCCGCGAAAGTTGGGTATGGCAGAAGAAGCACGAAAGTAGGATAAATGCAGTGGAGACGCGAGCACTTAGAAGTATGCTAGGAGTGAAACTAAAAGATAGTATAAGAAACGAAATAATTAGAGAACGTTGTGGTGTGAAAGAAGATGTAGTGACTAAGGTTGAGAAAGGTATGCTTAGATGGTTTGGTCATGTTGAGAGGATGAGTGAAAGACGATTAACGAAGAGTATATATAGAGAGGGTGTAATTGGAGATGTCGACAGGGGAAGACCAAGAAAGACCTTTCATGACCAAATAGGTCAAATCTTAAAGAAAGGTCAAATCAAAAGTACCCGTAATCAACGAGCGTGCATGAAGAGGTTGATGAATGTGGATGAAGTGAAAGTGGTATGCCAGGACCGTAGCACATGGCAGGAAGTGATCTCTGCCTACCCCTCTGGGAAAAAGGCGTGATTTTATATATGTATGTATTTCTCGAAGTGCTACCGTTCTGAAACGCTACTAAAATATTCCTCGAAACGCTACCTTTTGCTTACGCGTCAAATAGCAAATAAAAATATTAAATTTTTAATAGAGATGGACTACTGATACTAACGGAAACTATCGATATAATCAACGATTTAAAAAGAAATAAGGTGATCCTGGCTGGAAAATATTAACCGTCAAATTTTGATGGGAAAAACTTTGTAGGACTTATGAACGAATTTAAGTAGTTCCTATCACAGTCTGAATCTTAAATTACTGCTTTCGCAACAAGTCACGATATTTGGTTTAAATTTAATCCAGCATATGCGCCTCATTTTTACCAAAATGAGGACTCTGGGAGGCTGGTAACAAATTGCAAAACACTTGCTAAGCACCATTGTGATTATTACAAATCAGACTGATTTAATACCAATTAATATTTTAAATAACCTTAACCCAAAATTTTATAATAATTAGGCAGTGCCTTTGAAGACCACGAAAAAATTTGTGCATAATAAACATATATTATTTATAATATACATATACAGAGTGTCCCAAAAAGTAGTGTCAAGCGGAAGTCCTGAGATAGAACACCCCGTGGGGCATCCGAAACACCCCCATGTATGTTCCGCGATTTCTTATAGTTTTCGAGTTATGATTTTATTTCTAAAATTTTGAGAACAACTGACCTAACCGACTAAAAATATTGTAGAGAAAAAAGTATTTGACTTTTTTGAGTAATTCGTTTTGCAAATTAATTTTCATAAGTTGTGCTTTAATGCCTAAAATATTTGTCTCCATAACTTATATGGAACTTATCAAAATTATGGTATAAACTTAAAAATTTTGTTCTGTAAATAATGTCTTACAATTTCAAAGTTAAATTTAAAATATTAGGAGATAGCTGCATGGCTCCTAAGTATCTTTAAAAACTGCGCCAGATTTTCAGCTTTCATAATCATCAATAAAAACTGGTACTTAATGGGCTACTTTTGGTGAAATCGGACTACATAGACAGAGAGGTGGAAAAATCATAAAATTAGCCATTTGATGAACAAGTACTATTTGGACATTTTATTATTTTGAAAGTTAGTCAGTTTGTAAACAAACCTAAATTTAATATAGGAGCACTCAGATGAAAACATTTGGATGCTTTTTTTTTTGTTTAATTTAAGTTTCATTGCGCTAATACTGTTTTCACATGCAATACCTTTAGTACCTTTGTTACGACGAACTTGACGAACTTTGCTTTCTTTACGGACTTTAATAAACTTTTACTTATAAACTTTTTACAATAAATAATCAAAAATAATAACTTTTTTTTTCAGTAAAGTTCCCAATTTTAAACTTAATTAATTTTTTAAGTATCACAAATTAAACTTTCTAGTGCTTATTTCTTAGCATTTCTGGTATAATTTTGATTGTTAACAATCTTATTAACTTTAGAAATATGAAAATGTCCAAATAATACTTCGTAATCAAATGGAAAATTTTATGTTTTTTCCACCTCTCTGTCTTTGAAGTCCGATATCAGCGAAAGTAGCCCATTAAGTACCAGTTTTTATTAATGATTATGAAAACTGAAAATCTGGCGCAGTTTTTAAAGTTACTTAGTAGCCATGCAGCTACCTCCTAATATTTTAAATTTATCGTTGAAATTGTAAGACATTATTTACAGAACGTAACTTTTCAGTTTGTACCATAATTTTGAAATTTTCCATATAAGTTATGGATACAAATATTATAGACATTAAAGCAAAACTTATGAAAATTGATTTGCAAAAAGAATTACTCAAAAATGGCAAATACTTTTTTCTCTACATTATTTTTAGTCGGTTAGGTCAGTTGTTCTCAAAATTTTAGAAAAAAAATCATAACTCGAAAACTATAAAAAAATCGCGGAACATACATGGGGGTGTTTCGGATGCCCCACGGGGTGTTCTATCTCAAGACTTCCGCTTGACACTACTTTTTGGGACACCCTGTATGTGTGTTTTATTTATTAATAATATGCCTTATTGTATAAATAAACAAGACATAAATGCTCTAAGTAAGATGATACTTTTAGTCAAAAAACATTTTTGGTAATTGATTAACAAATCATCGATAATTCATCTATTAAGTTGCCTTCATGCTCTTCTCTATTTTTAAATGTGGGCGAGCTACGATGATTACAATTTTAGGTGAAAAAAAATGGTAGCGCTTGGAGGAATAGTTTAGTAGCGTTTCAAAAGTAGCTATTCAAAACGGTAGCGCCTAGATACCTCTTTGGCCCGGGTGGGAATTGAATCCATGTTATCCATAACTCTGGGAATCGTAGCCAGGATCTTTAACATCTGTTGAGTCAGCCCTAAATTACACTGATTGAATTCCATATAATTTGCTTATTGAGGCCGTTTCATCATCATTAGCCCGTATACGTCCCCACTGCTGGGGCACGGGCCTACCCTAAACTAGGGCGATAAGGCCTTAGTCAACCACGCCGGCCAAGTGCGGGTTGGTTTACCACAGAACCTAAGATTTTTTGGAGGTATGTCGGTTTCCTTTCGATGTTTACTTTCACCGTTAAAGCGTCGAATAATCGTACATATGAATTTAAAATTTTGAAAAACACGTACGTGGCTAGGTTTGAACTTACGACCTCTCGCATGGCAAGTAAAGACCTGGACTACTCGGCCATCAGAGCTTTTTCGTCGAGCCGTTTAGTTTATTGCATATCATCATAATTGATGATACATGTTACACACTCACATGGTAGGCCACTCGGCCAGCGACGCTATTGCGAATACAATTGATTAGTATTATTTCGCCGTATTGGAAACCTAACGAACGGTAGAAATTGTAATAATTTGGTGACGCCCTCACCGGCCGATTCTAATTAAAATAGATGAAGCCAGCTGCAATAAGCTCAGTACTGTGTTCAATGACGGCGCGACAACTTAAACCTAAAATATATGTGTACCTACGTACGTACATACTCGCCGAAGGGGAAATTGAGAGCAGGGAGTCCACGGAACCAAGACCTCAAGCCGAATATAAAACTTGATTGAGTTAGATGAAATATGAAGATTCGCAAGCCCGACTTGATGACCTGATCTAGATATATTCCTAAATCTTGGTTAGTCATATTTGTGTATACTGCACCCTTATATTTTTATTCTATTTAATCTTATAAAATTTGCGTTTAAATTTATTACCGACTGATAAATTAATTACAACACAAGACAACATATTAAAAATGGGAGAAAATAGTATTTTTGTGCTATTGCTTAGTTCTGGCCTGTGTTGCCAGCGTACGGGATGGCGTCAATTACACAATACCCTAATAAATTAATTACAACACAAGACAACATATTAAAAATGGGAGAAAATAGTATTTTTGTGCTATTGCTTAGTTCTGGCCTGTGTTGCCAGCGTACGGGATGGCGTCAATTACACAATACCCTTGTGCCACGGAAATAAACACTACACGTGGTCGCAAAACCTGACGGGCTAATTAGCTTCATCGATTCCAACAGAGGTGCGGCGAGACCTAAATATTTATAGGAAACGAATTTTAAATGTGTTCGGGTAGCCGGGGCCGTGTATCGCAAGCAGAGATCGTCGGCAACAAATTGCGGTTTGGCGAGATAAAAAAGGTCCGTCCGTCATTTTGCTAAACGAGCGGCCGGAGGACCGCGGTTACCGCCGAAAAAACGACCACGACCCTTCTGGGTATCGCTCCTGTCTTCGAGTTCCACCCCTGTCGATTCTATTTACGATAGTTTTGACCGGGAGCCGCTGGCCGCAATTCTAATTAGGTGCTATTGAATGCGACATTATTATTGCACGAGCAAAAACTCGCTAACAACGAACGCTGGTAGTTGTATTCGTAAAAATACATACTAAAATTATGATTGAAAATTCTTTGAGATATAAAAATAATGATGTTCTTTACTAATTTAACACATTAATTTTTTGTTATATTTTCATGAAAATATGAAAATGGAAGCTTTCCATTTTCAAAAAGTGCTTATCGGACGGAATAGACAAAAAGGGGCCGCCCTGCACAACCCGCTTCAGAGCTGGGTATTTAGTAATTATTATTATTGTTAATAATAAATATAAATTACTTTTACTAAATATATTTTAACTTTCTATGGAAATTAAGAACCTTTGGGAAAGCATAAATGTCCAGTTAAGTATCAGACTCTTTGGCTTGAAACAAAGAAGACGACAACTCCTTTTTTTTTAATGCCCAGTGTTATAGGTAATGTACTTATGGGTGATCACTTAAAATACTTTTGTAAAAAAGTTTGCAAAAAATGTTTTCAAAACATTTTTTTATTTTTTGGTATTAGATCTTATATCTCCATGATTTCAGGTAAATTAATGTGGAATTGATTTTATATTATTTTGTGACTACACATTTTGGTGACAAATCTACAATTTAGCGGACCAACCAAATTAATCAGGAAACACAAAACGAATTAACTAGTGTCAGAAATTTAATTTAATTTAATTTATTATAGCTTGTTTCGGTATTCGTTTACAATTTTTTTTAAATATATTGTGTACGTAGATTACATTATCTAAAACTGTACCTAGTCTAGACAGGTGCACTTATGTCAAGTACTAATTTCATTTCTACCGTGTCAGAGCACTAGTGTAGTGCTTTGTCAGTATTTAAAATCACGCGTGAATTAAAGTTCCGTTAACATCATTTCACATAAAATTTTGAAAATAGAAATGCGTCACAGCCACGCGCGAGCTTTCTGTGATAAGTGCAACTCATTTAATTGAAAACCTTGCGGCACGAATGCAATGTGCGGCCATTCGATACTTTCATAACCATCAGACTCATGTGGCTCAGGAGAATGATGCGGTTTGGCGTGCAGTATTTATACTAGACTGTAATGACGGATTTCTCCGATAGTCTTAGTATTACTGACCTTTATAAACGATTTGCAGGCTGACTACTCTTATTAGTTTCAAATTCCTTTATTGGGTGCAGTAAAACATACACAAATAAAAGTAAAACAACCTAAAGATAAAAAGTTACTGATGTGTGCACGTGGGCTTTGATCCTATGTTTCATAAGTGTCCGTTGCATATGGCACGCTTAGGCCGGCAGTGAGTTGGGGAAAGAAGGCTCCACTTGTCAGGTTACTTGGCTTTAAGCGGCATTTAATTATACGGTGAAACTGTAGTGTATGTAGTGGACCAGATAAATTAGGTACCTGATATGATACGAATGTCTTACAAAGTGTGTTTCTAAATTTATAAGTTCTCTAGTACAAAACAGTAAGTATGTAATATCAAACTATATGATTATCATAACCAGAATAATAGATATGGCATAAAAGGCTACCAAATTGAAGTAGAGTTGGGCGGATGACGTCTGTCGGATGAATGAGATAAAATTGTCACTCAATGGCATTTGCCCGATGGGCGTCGACAAAGACGAAGGCTGAAAAAGGGATGACGAGATAACCTGGATGAAAAACCATAAAAAGCTGGTGGGCCCTGGTAGGCTTTGGAGGCCTTTGCCCAGTACGGTCAGGACATGCTAAATAAAAATCTTTTGAAAATATGTGTGTTACAATTCAACGTGATTCCTAGCAAGTAATCACATTTACTCACAGGATAATGGAATAAGGAAATCACATTGTATGTGATGTTGTGCAATATTTAATAAATAAATAAATATCTGGGACATTTCCACACACGGGGTATGTTTAAGTTAATACCTTAAAACGTTTGTATCTCGTCCATTTTATCAACCAATTTGTGTACTGATTTTACTGT
Source organism: Maruca vitrata (assembly GCA_039566165.1). Classification (NCBI taxonomy): domain Eukaryota; kingdom Metazoa; phylum Arthropoda; class Insecta; order Lepidoptera; family Crambidae; genus Maruca; species Maruca vitrata. The sequence continues at coordinate 9,613,423 of CM076914.1, read as the reverse complement.
CCGGATATTTTTTTCTTATAATGTAGGTAATAATTAAACGATAAATAAAAACAATAGCCAAAGTAATTTTCATGCATATTTCCTATTGTATAAACGTTACAGCCCAATGTAACATTAAAACAATAACATAAATATTCGTCATGTTCTAAATATGAGTATCTCTAAAATTTCCATCTTCATAAGTTCAATCTACAATACTAAAAGTGTCAGGTAAAGGGCCTGCTTCCAGTTCAACCTCGGTCTGATGTAGATCCCGAGCAGTCGACGCTTCCTGATTGAATTACGTCATCGGAGTGGGCATTCATACACACGCAGGTCGGCCATTACTCCACTTTGACTGTCCACAGCCGGTGCCGACCCCAGCTAACTAAGGAAAGGTAAATTTACATTACAAACGAACGGAATGCACGGTCCACTTTCATCCATCACGAAATTTGTCGTTACTACTCCGAATATTAAACTAGAGCTCGTTTTAACTGCGAGCACTTGAACGAACCAAGCAGTTACTCCTTAAACCTAATGTGGGCTTACCCGGTAGTAGATATACAGTGTTTAGTGCAGTGCTCAGAGCACGCCCCTCTACCAGGGGCAGCTGCTGCTCATTTTCCACAATGGCACCGGCCGAAGGTCCCTAAAAACAATTAGGTGTACTAACCATTGCCAGCAACGCTATCTCCACGTCACATTTTACTTTGTGACGACATCTTAAACTTTGGTGCAGAAACAACCTAATGTCTATAATATTGTTACGACCACGAGAGACCGTGCAAGCGGAATTAGTCTTATCGTCGTATGGATAAGGTCTATATTCGCTTGCACGATACTACGCTACACACTCTGGTAGGTTGTAGCGAGCTCTAGAGTGTTCTAAAGTAATAATAATATTACGACCTTGAGAGACCGTGCAAGCGAAATTAGTCTTATCGTCGTATGGATAAGGTCTATATTCGCTTGCACGATACTTCGTCACACACTCTGGTCGGTCGGAGCGAGCTCCAGCGAGTTCTAGAAATTTCGATCCCCGCGAGAAGATTCTCGACGCCACCCGAAGAGCTGCGTCCTCACTGGGTATAAAAGCGGGATGTACGACGCGACGGGACAGTTCCGATTTGGGAAAGCGAAGCGAATCAGTCTCCTGCGAACTAGAAGTGATCGAGTGCGTTACCTGCGAATAGTCAGTGAAATTCAGTGTTTTAGTGTGATTCAGTGCTTTAGTTTAATTTAGTGTTCCGTGTTTAGTGTTGTAATTAAGTGTTTTTAATGTTTTTAAGTGTTTAATTGTGTAATTGTTAGTCGATAAATAAATTAATTGTCTTTTGGTGACTTTTGGCGTATCTTGAATTTAACGTACCCCGTTCCCGCAACAATTGGTGTCAGAAGTGGGATTCAAGATGCCTCTTACACCACGAGAAGACAGTGAGGGTCGAGTTACAAGGAGTCAAACCGCGGCCCTTCAAGAGGGTGAAGGTACTTCAACGGAGGGATCAATCCAAACACCGATTGGGCCTGTGGAGCTTGCAGATTTATTTAAAATGCTGCAGACACAAGCCAGCCGTCAGGAGGAGCAAGCCCGTCGCCAGGAGGAGCAAGCCCGTGAGCAAGCCCGCCGCCAGGAGGAGCAAGCCCGTGAGCAAGCCCGCCGCCAGGAGGAGCTAGCCCGACTTCAGGAAGCACAATTTGCTAAACTGAGGGAAGAACAAGCCCTTCGCCAGGAGGAGCAAGCCCGTCACCTGGAAGAGCTAAGCAAGAGTTTGTTGGGGGCTATTGAAAAGAAGCACGAAGTACTAGAAAAGCAGATTGATGCTCTCAAGGATGATGTGATGAAACATGAAGATCGATTCACCCAACATGAAGATCGATTCACCCAACATGAGGATCGATTGAGCCAGGTGGATGCTGAGATGCGACAGCTGCATACCAAAATGGCAAGAGTGGGGACCCGGGGTGCTACGGTAGTGTCGGATTCTCCGAAAATCGAAGTACCCCACTTCGATGGAACGACGTCTTGGGCAGCATTTTGGTACCAGTTCGAGACGGTGGCTAAAGGAAAGGGGTGGAACGAGGAAGAGTCCTTGATAGCTCTGACTCTGGCTCTTCGTGGAGATGCCCTGCTCACGTTGGAAAACCTGCCTTCGGATAACAGAACTTTAGGTGCTCTCCAAAGAGCACTAGAGGGCAGGTACAGCGACAAACACCTAGAACACGCATATAGAGCACAACTCCGCGATCGACAGCAGAAGCCTGGTGAGAGTCTGCAGCAATGGGCAACGGAAATCGAAAGGCTAGTCAGACGTGCGTACGTGTCATGCCCGACAATGGTGGAGTCAATGATCCCGCAAGCCTTCTGTGATGGAATTAGAGACGCAGACGTCAGGCATACCGTGAAACTGAGCCATCATCAGACCTTACAGGAAGCTCTAGCCCATGCTTTGGAGGTGGAAGCCGTTCGTCAAGACGCTAGAACTCAGCGACTTCGGGAGGTTGTGGTGAACGAAAAACCTTCTTTGGGTCCGATGTGCTACGGCTGCGGCGAGAGGGGTCATATTCGGAGTAGTTGCCCCAGGCAAAGATGGCCGCATAGAACGACAGTAGCGTCCTCTACACAGGTGGACGCAGAAGAGCTGTCAGGAGCCAGGGCCGTGGGGCGGGCGCTGGCTGGCCAACATCGAGCCCCTACCGTCACTGTTTCACAGATTGGTAATGGGAACAATCTTACTGTGGTTGGACAGCTGAACAGCGTAACGTGTCATTTTACTATTGACACCGGTGCTTCAAGAACAATAGTGCGTCCGGAGCTATTGAAAAGGACTATTGTGTGGAATCAGAGACCATCCGTTCAGCTTCAAACAGCAACAGGCCAGCCAGTTACCGTCTTCGGTGAGACGATGGCGAACATAACCATTGGAGAACAAACCTTTGAATACGGCGTTCTCATAGCAGATATCACGGACGACTGCATCATCGGATTAGACTTTTTAAGAGACCAGAAGTGTGTGGTAGACGTCGCTAAAGGAGTACTTAGTTTCCCCGAACAAGAAGTATTCCTAGAGGGAGCGAGATCATGCGCAGTTTACTGCCTGCAAAATACGACCCTACCGCCGAGATCTGAAACTCTGGTCAAAGTTAGATTCCCTTACACTGCGTGTCAAGGGCGAAGCGTCGTCATAGAAAACTGCGGCGACCACCCGAGTTGGATCACAGCAAGAACTCTGGCAATGACCGGAAAAGGAGCGCTGGTGCGAGTCATCAATCTTAGCGAAGATGAAGTGCAGCTACGAAGAAACTGTGTCATCGGACGGTGCGATGCAGGTCAATCCATCAGAAGGCTGAAAAGGACCCGGGAACCGGAATCCTGTCAAGGAGATGACGTCACGCCGCTCCTAGCAAATTGTAAGGACAAACTCTCTGAGCGGGAACTTGAGCAAGCTAAAATGTTGTTGCTAGATTTCAACGACATATTTTCGAAGGGTGACCATGATTTGGGCAGGACAGGTCTCGTTAAACACAGAATAGACACGGGAGACGCGCCACCAATAAAGCAGCGGCCTAGACGCCTTCCATTTGCCAAAGAGAAGGAGGTAGCAGACATGGTTGCTGAGATGCAGAAGAACCGCATCATAGAACCTTCAACAAGCCCGTGGTCTTCGCCAGTAGTCCTGGTAAAGAAGAAGGACGGCAGCACCCGGTTTTGTGTGGACTACCGGTTGTTGAATAATGCAACGAAGAAGGACAGCTACCCTCTGCCCCGTATAGACGACACATTGGACATGTTGAGCGGCATGAAGTGGTTCTCAACAGTGGACCTTAAGAGTGGGTACTGGCAAGTTGACATCCATCCAGTAGACAAAGAGAAGACGGCATTTACGACCGGAACTAGGAATGGACTGTGGCAGTTCAACGTCATGCCCTTTGGACTTTGCAACGCTCCGGCGACATTCGAGCGGTTGATGGAAAGAGTACTGGTTGGACTTCTGGGTGATGCATGCCTGGTCTATCTGGATGACATCATTGTCATGGGTCGAAATTTCACAGAGCATGTCAGTAACCTGAGGAAGGTTTTCACCAGAATACGAGAAGCAAACTTGAGACTCAGCCCAAAGAAATGCACGTTTTTCAAGGAAGAAGTCGCCTACTTAGGCCACATTATTTCATCGAAAGGTGTAAGGACCGACCCAGAGAAGATAAAAGCTGTCCAAGAATGGCCTGTACCAGCTAACAAGACCGACGTGAGATCATTTTTGGGTTTATGCGCATACTACCGGCGCTTTGTAAAGAACTTCTCTGATATAGCGAAACCTCTTCATCGGCTCACGGAAGATAAACGAGTATTCGCCTGGGACTTGGAATGTGATCAAGCCTTCGTCAGATTAAAAGAACACCTCTGCACCAGTCCTATACTTGGCTACCCGAACAGAGAAGGAAGGTTTATCGTGGACACCGATGCCAGCAATACTGGCATAGGCGGAGTTCTATCGCAAGAGCAAGGTGAACGGGAAGTGGTGATCGCCTATTTCAGTAAGTCGCTTTCAAAACCTGAAAGGAACTACTGTGTGACTCGTAAGGAACTGTTGGCAGTAGTAAAGACTCTACAGCATTTCAACAAGTACCTCGTTGGAAGACAGTTTACCCTGCGGACAGATCATGCTGCGTTAAAATGGCTCTTGCAGTTTAAGAACCCTGAAGGACAAGTGGCGCGGTGGCTAGAGCAACTACAGGAGTACAATTTCACAACAGAACATCGGAGTGGTAGAACGCATTTGAATGCCGATGCCCTATCAAGGAGACCTTGTCCTGTGGCCTGCAGTCATTGTTCTAAGACGGAGACTAAAGAAGAAGTCCGGATGATTACCACCCAGGGACTTGATAATGAATGGAGCGAAGACGCTATCAAAAAGGCTCAAAAAGAGGATAGTGACCTGAGGAAATTATTTGAATGGAAAGAAGTAGGTCAAAAACCTTCTTGGAACCATGTAGCATCATCAAGCCCCATCACGAAAAGTTACTGGGCACAATGGGACAGTTTGGAGATTAAGGATGGAGTACTCTTCAGGAAATGGGAAACACCAAAAGGGGATCAAACGACACTACAGCTGATTGTACCCCGTAAACAGGTTGCTTCTCTACTGAGGTACATACACGATGGGGTATCCGGGGGACATTTAGGCGTGAAGAAGACCCTAGAGAAGCTGAGACAGAGGTTCTACTGGATACACTGTCGGGAGGACGTCGAAGACTGGTGCAAGAAATGTACGACGTGCGCATCAGTAAAGGGCCCACAAACCAGAAGTAAGGGTAAACTCAAGCTGTACAACGTCGGCGCTCCATGGGAAAGAATCGCAGTAGATGTAGCTGGCCCCTTTCCAGAATCCGATGAGGGAAACAAGTACATCATTGTGGTCCAAGATTACTTCACTAAGTGGCCTGAAGTCTTCGCTACGCCTAATCAAGAAGCAAAGACGGTCGCCAAGAAGTTAGTCCACGAGGTGATTTGCCGATTTGGTGTGCCTCTTGAGATACATTCTGACCAAGGAAGAAACTTTGAGTCAGCACTGTTCCAGGAGGTCTGTCAACTATTGGGTATGCATAAGACCCGTACTACACCAGCACACCCGCAATCCGATGGCATGGTCGAGAGATTCAACCAAACGTTGGAAAACCACTTGGCCAAAGTTGTGGACGAGCATCAACGAGACTGGGACCAGTACATACCGCTTTTCTTGCTGTCCTACCGATCTGCGATCCACGATAGCACCAGCGCAACCCCAGCAATGGTAAACTTCGGTAGAGAAATGCGGCTTCCGGTAGACGCGTTGACTGGGACACCGCCAGAAGCTCCGAAACCAGTAACCGAATATGCGGCTGACCTACAGAAGCGCCTGGATGAAGTACATGCTCTCGTCAGAGACTGCAGTCTAAAATCCAGCGAAAGAATGAAAACCCGTTACGACCGCAAAGCCAACACCGACGGTTTCGATGAAGGGAGTCTGGTTTGGTTACACAACCCACTCAGGAAGAAGGGCAAATCACCGAAGTTCCAGCCAAGGTGGGAAGGACCATACAAGATCATCACTAGGCTGAACGACTTAACCTATCGGATCAAACAAGGGACAAGAGGCAAGCCGAAAATTGTTCACATTGATCGATTGGCTCGTTACCATGGGTCAAATGATGCTCGGGACGAGCATGACTAAGAGGGGGATAATGTTACGACCACGAGAGACCGTGCAAGCGGAATTAGTCTTATCGTCGTATGGATAAGGTCTATATTCGCTTGCACGATACTACGCTACACACTCTGGTAGGTTGTAGCGAGCTCTAGAGTGTTCTAAAGTAATAATAATATTACGACCTTGAGAGACCGTGCAAGCGAAATTAGTCTTATCGTCGTATGGATAAGGTCTATATTCGCTTGCACGATACTTCGTCACACACTCTGGTCGGTCGGAGCGAGCTCCAGCGAGTTCTAGAAATTTCGATCCCCGCGAGAAGATTCTCGACGCCACCCGAAGAGCTGCGTCCTCACTGGGTATAAAAGCGGGATGTACGACGCGACGGGACAGTTCCGATTTGGGAAAGCGAAGCGAATCAGTCTCCTGCGAACTAGAAGTGATCGAGTGCGTTACCTGCGAATAGTCAGTGAAATTCAGTGTTTTAGTGTGATTCAGTGCTTTAGTTTAATTTAGTGTTCCGTGTTTAGTGTTGTAATTAAGTGTTTTTAATGTTTTTAAGTGTTTAATTGTGTAATTGTTAGTCGATAAATAAATTAATTGTCTTTTGGTGACTTTTGGCGTATCTTGAATTTAACGTACCCCGTTCCCGCAACAATATATTTTTATGATTTTAGTATTATTCTAATATTTCTTATGTAAGTAGCAAAATTAGGAACTGCCGGAAATTTATTTAAGTACATGTGAAAAAACAATTTTATTCCTTGACTTTGATTTGACTGAGAACAAAATTTAAATTTTTAATTGTTATTTTTAGTTCTTTAAAGTTAGACCATTCGTATTCGTCTATGAAGTAGGAAAGTAAAACATTTCATTACTGTAAGTATTCGTCCGTGACATATCTGTAGATTGTACACAGGAATATTCCATTGTATGTTTTAATCAAAATACTCGTATGATGTCTGCGGTCTGAACAGAGACGCCTTCTTCAATCTAGTCGCTGATAACACTGGTAGACAGAGTTTATGCCACTTGAAGCAAAGCAATGTTTTTTGAAAGTTTTCTATGCGCTAAACATGGATATATTGAAGAACTTTTCTCTATTAGCTCATATTATTGAGATGATAACTCAGCCTAAAAGTCGACAATACGTGTTTTTGGGTTACTTTCGGAGACATGTTGTAAATGTTACATACTTTTGACAAACATTTACAAATGTGTCAATGAAGTGTATCTTTTGCTCTTAAAAATACCGCTGTGTTTACTAAGATATCACATAATTTTTTTAAGATATTCAATAATATTGAAATTTTTTCATTTTACTCCATACTTTTATAATCTTACTGTTTGTATGGGGCAAAATTCTAAAATTTCACAAATAAATATCTTGAAGTAAAAAAATTATATCTGTGCAAATCCAACAGTAGGTATGTTTAGTGGCACGTTACGTTTAATAAATTGACACATCTTAGTCCGGTCAATTTAGACATTCGAAGTTACATAAAGTCCCAACAAGCTAAATTTCAGTGAAATTGTTCAAAATAGAATTATAAACAATGTCTAGGAGTTCCCCATCTGGTCCAAGATCCCAGAGCTGCCAGACGTCACTTATTTTCTAATGGACAAAATATATACGAATGAGTAGTGGTGGGGTGTACTGTACTATCATCATATGACTAGTTGCTACCTTGACCAGACGGCTTCGCTTCTTACGAGCCACCGTTTCAGAGATATAAATAACGATTCAAAAAGTTATATATGTTATTATTTCCAAGTACATTTGCGCGTGCTAAAACGAGACAAAACATGACGACATACAAATAAATATTACAACTCTAGATGTATATACGTGGCGTACTCATGCATGACGATAACAACTTTTTAACTTTTTGAATCGTTATATCTCAGAAACGGTGGCTCGTAAGAAAAAAAGAATTGATACATTTTTTATAGATAATTTTATCATCTACAATTTTCTCTAAAGCATTTTTATGATAAAACTTACCGTTTTGCTGAAAATCATGAACAACTAATTTTTTTTACCTTTGAACTTGAATTATTGTTTTCCTTAAAGGGGAATGATGGGGAACTTCTAGACATTGTTTAAAATTATATTTTGAACAATTTCACTGAAATTCAGTTTGTTGGGACTTTATGTAACTTCACTCTAATTTTTTGGTCTAAATTGACCGGACTATCTGTAAAAGTTTATCAAAAAATATATTGGCAACATGTCCAGGAAAGAGACCCGAAAACGCGTTTTATCGATTTTTAAGCTGGGATATCTGAAAAATCTGAGTTGATAAAGAAAAGTGGTTTAAGAGGACCATGTTTATCGCACCGAAGTCATTCAAAAAACCTTACTTTGGTTGTTGTGGCATAAAAACACATTAGTTTTGTTGCCCAGTATAATATACACGATATATTTTTCATAAATTTGATTTGTGTATGTATATATATATTTCTATATATTATTTATAAGGCTGATATATAAGATATGTTTTTTTAAGAGATTGTACTAGTCAATATAATGATATATCGTCTATACAATGTTATTTATTATATAATATTTCTTTATAGACCGCTGCCCGCTGCCCGCTGACCGCTGCCCACGTGGCAGCACTGGCAGGGTCGCCATGTAAGGATGGGACCGGGAGTCAAATAAAAGATGACTGCACGGGTGATATTATATTGTAACTAACTAATTATAGACTTACGTTCTACTTTTATATTACTAAACCTACCTATGTGTGGGGAGGTGTGTCACACCACTACATTCTTATAACATTGGCGAGTAAATATAGGCATAATAAGCGAACACAACTGAATCATATCATTGCGTACCACGCGCATGGTGACCAAGATGATCGCGTTTTTTGCTAGCGCAGAGATTGAAGCAATCTCGGATGGGCGCGGCGCGTAGGAATGCCATCTGCCGCACCACTCCGCCGGGACAAACTTTAACGTTTTGTATACCATAACTTTGACTATTAACCCTTGTACGACTGTGCGGTTCAAATAACAATGATACACGCGCGGCTTCACAAACATTTTGATTTGAAGAGTAGATTTGATTTGTGTATTTCATTTCGTCTCGTGTGAGAAATAGACCGGTATCGTTCAAAAGGTAGTAGCGCATTGTATTTTGATCACAAATTCACGAATAAAAAATGTTATTTATCAGAGAGTCGCTTAAGCCGCTTACTCACCTACTAGTGCCAAACTATTCATATTACATTAGGTGCCCAACATTTATATTCTCGCATAAATTTGTGCAGTCCTTCGGCGTCCTTCGGACCAGGCTCAGCGGCGGCGTGACAGATGGCGACCCTGTCGAGGGGGGGGGGCACTTCGTTTGTCGCGATATCGCTCATAAGCACTCGCTATCTCGCCGCGCCGCCTCCCTATTCACCCGAAATAGTACCTCAAGGAGTTCGGTAATGAGTTCCCTTGTACACAGTTACTAGCTACCCACTATTTTTAACGTCGCCGTTTTTAAAAATTGGCTCCGCGCTATCTTGATGCTTCCGCCTTAGGAAAACACTGGCGGAGGCACGCAGAGGGAATTTCGAGTCGTTTAATGCTGTTGCGGAGACAAAAGTGGGCTATATCGGACGAAATATAAAGAGGGATAGTGTAAATGGCGTTTTGAGTGGAGGTAAGGAGCTTATGTTATTGCTGGCTCGTATCAAACTGAAATAAGATTAGGTTATATTTATGTTCTGAGTAAAAATCTTGTGCTGCAAATGGCTGCGACGGAATTAATATATTTTTCACAGTTAACTTGAAATACAGATTTCGTGGACTTTTAATATTTCTTCAATAATAAGATATATTATTACTAGCTGTGCCAGCGACGTCGTCTGCGTTTTCCCCTGTTTTTTACACATTTCCTACTGTCTGTCTACGAAAGCTTAAAAATGGAGTGACTTCTCCCGCTTTCTCAACATTTTTCTTCACTACTCTGCTCCTATCGAGTGGGTTTTTGTTTCTATAAGGAACATACATACAGACAGACAGACAAACATTTTGTCAACACAACTGATTGCATTTTTGGCATCAGTATCCATCACTAATCACCCCCTGATAGTTATTTTGAAAATATATTTCATGTACAGAATTGACCTCTTTACAGATTTATTATAAGTATAGAAAATAATATTTAATAATAACTTTCTAGCGGCTACCCACGACTTTAAAAGATTCACACCCATTAAGTAAGAAGTAATAATAATATAATATATTATTAGAGATAACCACTGAAGCAGACGTACATGTCTGATGTCTTTGCCTGTATACCCACCTGCGTTTTAAAAAAAATGCGTGCGCCGCGCGCTGGCGCCATCTTTGTTTATATTCGTACGGATAAAACGTTGCTTGTTTGTAGGATTATAATTATTGTCGGTTTAATTACTTTTCGTTCCGTTGTTTAAATTATTTAAATAATCAATTGTTGTAGATTGAATTTATTTTTTTCTAAATAACCTGGCTTCTGATTCCTAAAATCAGAAGTGGGATAAAGATTTCGCGCTCACAAGTGAATTGTTATTCAATTAGTTTTCAGTAGTTTGTGTTCGTTCGAGTCGAATGAAAATCGGGAGTCTTTGCGAGAGCTTCGTAGACAAAGGACGGTCAAGCGGCTGGCTGAAAATCAAGCTATGCAAGATAAACGGGTCAATGAAGATCGTCAACCTCCACGCAAATTCAGGGAGAGGGATCTTGTGTTTATTATCAAGTATTCTCAGTCGCAGGGAAAACTCGATCCGGGTATGCGCGGACCATACCGCATCATCCAGATTATGGATCATGACTGCTACAAGCTTCAGCTTCTCGCCGGGTCGTATGGCAAGGTGTCATACGCTGCGGCACAGTTCTTGGTGCCTTGGAAAGGCGAGTGGACCCCGGAGTGTGCCTCCCCGTGTGCCTCTTTCTTCGAGGGTGAGTCTGATCGCGGCATGCTAAATAGTGGAGCCTCTGCCATCCTATGCTAACAGATAAGCTTAATAGTGGAGCCTATGTCTGTGTAAGAAACTTACGGCATGCTAAATAGTGGAGCCTCTGCCATCGCTATGTTAAAGATAAGCTTAATAGTGGAGCCTATGTCTGTGTAAGAAACTTACGGCATGCTAAATAGTGGAGCCTCTGCCATCGCTATGTTAAAGATAAGCTTAATAGTGGAGCCTATGTCTGTGTAAGAAACTTACGGCATGCTAAATAGTGGAGCCTCTGCCATCGCTATGTTAAAGATAAGCTTAATAGTGGAGCCTATGTCTGTGTAAGAAACTTACGGCATGCTAAATAGTGGAGCCTCTGCCATCGCTATGTTAAAAGATAAGCTTAATAGTGGAGCCTATGTCTGTTGTGTAATAAATTCGTGGTACGCTTAATAGTGGAGCCTCTGCCAGTTACTAATGAGCTCGTGGGGTCCCCTGTCAGTGTTTACTTTATTTTAAATCGAGTCGACTCGTCTGTAGGGTGCATCCATGATTTACTTATTTGTTTATGATTTGTTAAAGAATCGTAAATATATAACCGCAAGTGATTATCTTTCATTGGTTATTTGAACTGAAAAAAAAGTGTACTTGGAACGTTTAGGCACATAGGTCAATAATTTAATTTTTGTGTGGTTTAACAGCTTGGCTTCCGATCACGATCCACCATTACCACACGACTCTGACCGTGAGGCTCTTGATGCAGATCGTGCCCAAGCCACTTCATCTGAAACTGACGAGGACGTCAGAGCGTCAGGAGAGGCCGTATTAGAGATAACCACTGAAGCAGACGTACATGTCTGATGTCTTTGCCTGTATACCCACCTGCGTTTTAAAAAAAATGCGTGCGCCGCGCGCTGGCGCCATCTTTGTTTATATTCGTACGGATAAAACGTTGCTTGTTTGTAGGATTATAATTATTGTCGGTTTAATTACTTTTCGTTCCGTTGTTTAAATTATTTAAATAATCAATTGTTGTAGATTGAATTTATTTTTTTCTAAATAACCTGGCTTCTGATTCCTAAAAATATATATAATATATTTAACAACATCACATACATCGATCTGATTCCGTGGTAAGTAGCGTAAGCACTTGTGTTACGGAAACCAGAAACGACAGTGGATACACAAATATACTTAAATATATTTAATAACACACCCAGACACGGAACAAACACCGATGTTCGTCACACAAATATTTGTCCCGAGTGGGAATCGAACCTACGACTCTTGGAACCGTTGTTAGTGAACCTGGGTCACTCACCACTGTTCCACCGAGCCAGTCGTTATTTTATTATTACAAAACATGTGTATGGTATGTATAATGTATGTGTATATGTCGCAGTCGTATTGTATAATCCGCTGCATTACATTACGGCTAGCCGTTATCAAAAACAGGGCCGTTATGTATTACGGCGGATCAACGACTAGCCGGATTGTTATTACGATACGTTCTACATTTTGGCATTATTTCATATTTTAGGGTGGCTACGTCCTGTGTTAACAAAAACAGGGTTTAATTGAAAATCAATTTTAATGAGAAAAATAAAGGTTAGGTATGTACCTACTCGGTATGTAATAGGTTTGTACTTTGTGTTGCGTAGGTGCGAAAGTATAATACATAATATAAAAACTAAAAACTGTTTTTAAGAATTAGAAACTAAGTAAGTAATACACTTAATATTTGGGTTTAGTATTTTCGAGTACTTATTTGGAACACAGAATTCAAAATCTTTGGTAAGTTGCGTTTCGATTCGCAGGTTGGGCATAGGGAGACAAATATTTCAATGGCCTTTTTTTAATATAAAGTTTGTTTTGTACGGCATACAGCATTTTGTCTCGCCAGACATGGCCAATTTCCTTATGAATTTCCATCAGAGTATCGAAATATTGCTCCATGGGTATTACACGAATGGCATGGTCCTCAGGATTATTTTTCTTCAAGATAAGATAATCTTCACCAGCAACATTCATGAGGTCATATTTTTTGCTCCACTAATACTGTGTAGGATTCCACCGAATACTAGAATCCATAGCCACTTTAGCGGTTTTGATATGCAATATAACCTCTAAAACTCGTTCTTTTGTCCATGGATTTTTAACTGTTCCACACTCAGACGAATAGAAACGTCAAATTTATTCTTAAAGTCACTATTTACACTCGTATTTGTTTATTTCTTTAAACCACTGTTAAAATCACATTTTTGTGAAACATTTTCTGAATTCGAGGCCATTGTTGTTGTTATGACAGGCAGCGCCGCGAGCGCTAAACATAGGAACTAAAAACTGTCAAAGAGGCGGTTAACGACCCGCTCTTTGACATTACGGCTAGCCGCATTAAAGAACGTTTAGCGCCGAATACATCCCGGCGGAATTTCATTCAGCCTTATTCAATCCGGCTAATCGTTGATCCGCCGTAATACATAACGGCCCTGTTTTTGATAACGGCTAGCTGTAATGTAATACGGCGGATTATACAATACGACTGCGACATATACATTTTATTCAGTTGTAAATAAAGAAGTTGATTCTGTATTGAAAATGTAACTCTGTTTCAATGTAATAATCTCTAAAATAATAATACCTATTTGTTAAGAGACTACCTTCTACGTCATAAGCGATTGAACAGATACTCAAAAATAAATTAAAAAAGAAGGAAATTATGTACCAAGATTTTTGTGATAAAAAAATATCAGTGGATTACATCAGAAGGAAATTTGAGTATTAAAATTCACTCAACTGCTAAAATGCCAGGTTCATTAAAATATGAATACCTATCGACAAAAATGTATGAAGCTCCCTCAACATTTTTTATCTGCAAAATGATTGGAAATTGTATTTATTTTCTGTGTACTGTTCAAGTTTTAAACAATATCCGTTCCGATTATTATGATTCATTCTTCATCGTTTGGAGTGGGGCAAAACAGATTTTTTATTTACAACTTCGAAAAACTTGAGAAAATCGAGTAAAGCTTCGTAATTTGGGTACTTTACTCATTGTTTGCTCTCCAAGGGCAAAACTAAGAATTTTTGGGATCGATGTTTTCAACATTATATGTGGTCTGTATTTAATAGCCCAATTATAATTCTATTGATATTATAGGACTAAGGTGACCAATTATTCACGAACTTTAGAAAATATCATATAGCAAACAAGGGGCATAATCTTTATCGATAAAAATCCTAAATAAGGAATCCCCATGTCCCCATGCCATGGTTCGCTCAGAAGCACGGTAGGTACTAAGTGAGAGATAATTAGGTCGAATTGTAACAATTGAATTTCATCGTGTCTCCTTCTCGGACAATATTTACTATTGACATACACGCTGCTATGTATTGCCTTGAACCTGAAATAACCTGAAACTCTGAAAATATTATATTTTCATGGTTCCTTTCTTTAAAAAGCAAAACGAAATCTAAGTAAAATTACTTTGTTCTTTGTCTGTTTGTTTATCATTTTTTCGGCATCGCATCAAGTTGTTACTAAATTTTTGATATTGCATAAGTAGTGTCCCTTGCAGTTATACATGTAAGTTTATGTGAACTTGCCTCGTACTATACCAACGCCATTCTAAGCTAAAGTAATTTAAATTCTAATTATCATACAAATCGTGGGGGATTAAAAATCTACAGATTATTGCCCGTAGACTAATTATAAAATTTGACAAGGAAGTAATTACATTTTGCAGAACAAATAAAGGAAAAGTCCTGAATTCAAGTTTCAAATACAGCTAGATTTGTTTAAACTTTTTAATGACAAAAAATATCTGTGCCGTTAAGGTGATTGAGTAAAACATCACTTATAAAGACGTGTACGTACGTGACGTGACGTGTACTTGGCGCGACTTCGGGGCACATTTGATGGTTTTAATTCCGCAACGAGAAAAACCTCACAATCGTCTAACGTCTTTTCAGTTCGGTAGACTTCGGCACGGTGTTTGTGTGCGTGCGGTTAGACGTATTGTACGACTCTACGAAACTCGCACGAATCGAGACGAGCTGCTCCGAAATCGCTATACCGCCAGCTATACCGCGGCAGTCCCCGAGTGCCACACGTCTTTTTATTTTTTTCTTATAATATCTCGTTATTTAAATTGAATTTCCAACACGCCACGCAAGCGAGCCACACTTCCGATTGTCTATTAACGTAAAATCTTTTTTTTGTACCGTATGGATTACAGAGTATTGGAAAATAAAGTGCTTCTCACTACTTCATAACGATGGATGAAATTATTTTTGGATCAGTATTTTCCACGTAATTCCTGTTCTCATGGGAACTCTGGAATATATCTTATGTCGGTTCTACTGATACAAATCCATTGACATATCACATGTTGAAATTCTATAAAGGCTGTACAGTATGCCGAATAATCGGCCTAAGGTACATACAATAATCCTTACTAATATCCTTCCTTACTTCCTTTTCCTTACTAATATTATAAATGCGAAAGTAACTCTGTCTGTCTGTCTGTCTGTAACGCTTTCACGCATAGATTATTGAACCGATTTAAACGAAATTTGATTCAGATATAGTCCAGAGCCTGAGAAAGGACAAAGGCTACTTTTTAACCGACTGCGTTATAAAGAAGAAGTCGTCACAGGCCAAACCACTGGACGAATCGAGGTGAAAATTGGCATGCAGGTAGATGTTATGACGTAAGCATCCGGTAAGAAGGGATATTCCGAAATTCCCACGGGAACGGGAATTAACGGGAAAGTCCTGTTGTATGTCAAATATTAATCGCATAAGTTAGACGCTTAAAATTTGGCATGCAGGTACCTTAATTAAGTCCTTAGTTAGCTTAGTTGCTATAGGATATTGTAAATTTCCCACGGAAACGGGAGTAATAGGGCAAAAACTTTTGTATGAAAAAATCTAAACCGCATAAGATAGATGATTGAGATTTGGCATGCGGGTACCCTAATGAATGTAAAGCTTACTTACAACGCGATATTACAAAATTCACAGGGGAACGGGAGTTATTGGGAAACAACTTCTGTGTGTAAAATCCTGTAGTCTACGCGAACGGAGTCGCGGGCACAGCTAGTACTTTTATAAAACACAAATACCTACCTCGTTCGCCCATCTTTACATCGGGAAAAAAGAATAAAAGCGAAGGAGCGGCAGATAATGCGTTTCTTAATTTAAACCGTGATCTTTAATCTAGAGATCGCGGGTTCAAATCTAAAAATGTGTGCTCAGAAATTTTAAACAAAATTGAGTTGGTACATACTTATGTATACCCTTAACCCATACCCCCATAGACACTTGTCCTTAATGTGTGACCTTAATTCATTCCAACTCGATTCCAATTGTTGGTTTTGAAGGTTTCGTGGTATTTCACTAATTACCATTATTCAGTGCACTGAAATCATCATATTGAATAGCGAATCCATATAACGGAAAAAATCCTCTTCCTTCTAAATAGTGGCATATATATGAGGAGACATTCATGACACGTATTTCTGATGTAATAATAGGTTTCCAGGAATAGGTTAGGGGCCTGCAGGGAAGAACGGAACCGCATCCCGATAGAGTAGGTAACACGGCAAGACGATCAGCCTTCAGCCATAAAAAACTCATTTCATTGTGTTTTACAAAGCACTATTTGAAAATGAGGTAACTAGTGCACATTTTAGCGACATATAAATAAATAAATAAATATTACACAACTTCACATACATTAATCTGATACCGTGGTAAGTAGCTTAAGTACTTGTGTTACGAATATCAGAATCAACAGTGGATACACAAATATACTTAAATATATTAAATAACACACCCAGACACGGAACAAACACATCGGTGTTGTTGTTTCGTCACACAAATATTTGTCCTGAGTGGGAATCGAACCCACGACTCTTGGAACCGCGGGCAGTAAACCTGGGTTACTAACCACTGTTCCACCGAGCCAGTTAAAATTGTTGCACAAAGCAATAATTAATTAAATATGCGGTAATATTTTTTTATATACCTGAATATCTTAGTAAACACTCACAAACTGTATTTATGATATTCTTATATTATAAATGAGTTTTAAAGCATCACGTGATGGACATGCTGGCTTCTAAATAGACCGTGTGTCTCTCATCCGGTTCAATTGTCCACCTGGTGACCCAAGTAACATTCCCACCATCCTACCCATTATTAATCAAAATACGAATATGGACATTGGACACCTACCTACCTACCGACAAGACCATGTTGCGATCCGTCATAGTAATTTTATTACAATATAGATGTACGTAAGTCCTCTTTCGTGTATTTTATTCAGCACACGCTTTCAAGTAGGCAGAATAATTTCTGATTTTCATTGTGACTATCAGCCACACCTCATATCAACGGATGTAAACAAATTGTACGCACCTAAGCTATCTAACACTGCAGATTAATTCGATGTGACCAAAGGAATCTCACAATAAGGAAGAAAGTAAGTAGGTAGCTAGATCCGCTTGTTTAATACAGCCAAGCTCGAGTAAATAGAACCTACTGAGTAATTACTGAATTTAAAAAATAAGACAAAAGATTTCGGTTCGACGAGTTTTAAACTCAGGCTTTGGACTCTCAAGGGAGTGAAGTTTTAAGACTAACAAGAGATTATTGAACTCCGAGTAGGTAGGTAAAAACAACAAGAACAAAATCTTTTACAACGAAAAGTAATCAGAGCTCAGGACTCGTTTGCTTCTTTATACCTATATTACACGAAGCCATCACAAGATTGTTTTAGTAAGCAAACTGTATTAACTTCATACATTAAACATTCCCAACATACATCGTTTATTTTGTTTAGCAATATTAGTGAGATAGCGGGAGCGCCCGTTTATTGTGCTGCGACAGTCTCGTTTATATTATTGAAATCAATCTCACCAAGATCGATACACATAAATTTACATTTGATGATATTTCAGTGTCGCGGCATCGCTTTATATACTCGTAGTTGGCGACTTTACTAGACTCTCCGCTTTCCATATCAGCCGAAAGATATGCAAAGTAGGAGAAGTCGTATATCTTGTTTTGTTCTAGTTTTATTTTTCTGTTGATTAATTATACGGCAAACCAGCTCCGAGCTTAGTGTCGGAAAATCTTAAGATTCTTGGCTAGATCTAATTTTAAATAGACACCAGTGGGTGTCCAACTGGCGGCGGAAGCAATTAAAATTAGATAAGTTTAAATAAAAAAAAAAATAATTTGAAGTTAAGAATTTTTTGTAACCTCCATGCAAGATTATTTTAATTTATCTTTGATCAGGTGGGAGACGTTTTGTGGACCGGTTGCTGTTACCAACATACAGTTGCGTAAAACCCGCCAAGTGACTTTGACCTCTCTCGGTCTGGTCGCGTTCCGAGATCAGCATTGTTGCAGCAAGCGCCGGACGAGTGGAGTCTTAGCAGCGGTATTGTGCGGGCGGAGCGAGTCAGCCCACGGGCCAGGGAGCCACCTGTAAAAACGGTGGTGCCGCTGGACGCCCGAACAGAGGCCCAACGGAGAGTAACCTCCGAAGGCTGCCCCACCAGGTCGCGCCTAATCCCGAAGCGGCTCTTCATGCCGGGTGGTGCCCGGAGTGGGACTCGGCGAGTACAATATACGAAACATTGTCCTACAGCGGCACCCCATCGCCCCATCCCCTCGCTTTTTGAGGTGAGTTCACCAACACCCGTGGACTACTTGCAAACCTCAACAGTAGAGACATTGCCGGTCTAAGTGTTCTCTACTGTCTCTATAATGGGGAATGCTCTGAAGAGCTATTTCAGCCCCCTCCCTCCCCTTTCCACTCTCGAACGACACGTGCTAGACAGCGCTGCCATCCACATACAGCGCGTGGTTCGAATCAAGGGGTTTAGTTCCTTTTTACTGCCATGTGTCATTAAGGTATGGATTGCCCTTCCAGCTCATGTTTTCCCACCCTTCTATGATCCCAGACTCTTGTGGCGGGGTGTGAAACGGCATTTAATCATGCCTTCAGGGTGATTGCGAGAGGCTCAAGGAGCCTCATGTTAGCATCAGGTGCAGGTAAAAATCAAAAGAATCTAATAATAGGGTCTTTTACGAAATTGCAATTGAACATAAACACCAATAAAACAGTTTTATAACCTGTGTGTGTATACCTAGATTGTTTACAACAGTCGTCGTCGTATAGTCTATTACATAACTTGCTTTATTACCTGATATAACCCGAAAAGTTGAAATAAGCTTGTAATGCACTTACGATGTTATACGTTATCACGGATCGTGTACTCGTATATACAATTATTTCTTTACTATAATTATGTTGCGAAAAAAACCATACAAACTTTGATTGCGGCGCTCGTAGTTTTGTATGGGGCGGTTAAAATTTCACGGTTTAACGAAAGTTAAAGGGCAAAAGTTGTTTGACGCAGCTGTTGTATATTCATTTGCATCCTCCTATTTGGTACCGCGAATTTACCTGAACTCTTTTAATAAACAACCTGACGCTGTAGCTCGATGCCTTTATGACTATTAAAAGGAAAATAATTTTTCAGCCGTTCCTCTACCAATACAAAATGTTTTAGCAAGATTCTGGAAATATGAATTTCCTAGAATGTTTCCTCGAGCGAGAACACGAGAATGTAGTACACTAAAACCATGACATCATATTTTTAGAGATCTACAGAATAAAATCAATCCAAATTCGCTTTTAAAAAAGTTTATTGTTTTTTTTTCTTATAGTGACATTCTATTAAATTAATAAAATCGGTCATATTAAACATATTGACATAGACCTATTATATTACTAAAGGATTTTTAACTGATAATTTACATTAATTATTAGTATTATTATTTATTTTATTATTATTTTCAATGCAACCAAGTATACTAATCTTTTTATTTTATATTCCCTCATTATTGTATAAATATCTAATAATATAATATCACGATCGCTATTAAAGACCGATTGCGCTTGGCCTCTCATGGCTATAGCTGAAAATCAGCGGTTTGCCCCTGGTAAACCTAACGCTGAGCTATTGCCATTTTGTATCACAGCGACACACACGAATGTGGGCTTTTGTGGTAGAACTGGTAGACTAAGTTTAAGTTTTCTTTGTAGTTTCTGTTTTTTTTTATTTGGTTTAGGATTAATTTTTGTTTGTAGTTCCTATTTTTTTATTTGGTTTGGTATTTATTTTGATTGTGTAGAACGACATTCACCGAGATGCTTTTTTAATGAAACTTATTTTATATTTAATTTAATATGTCAATAAACATAATCCATATGGGTTGCCTAGTAAATTTCAGTCCAGAGTATGTTTAATTAATAATTTAAAAATAATTTTTTTTAAGCATTTCACCGGTATGATTATTAGATAATTCGATACCAATCGAAAGTATAAAGCCCATAGTATACACAAACGTTAGGTTGCCTATTCTTTTCCGGTCACAACTATCGGGTTGCCAGGTATAAACAGGTAAATCTGTACTAGCATTTTGCAACGTTCTGTTTATTGGATGACATTTAAATGAAATTAAAGATTATTTTATTCTGAACACAGGCGATAATCGCCTGGATAGCTCAGTGGTTGGAGCAACCGACGCGATATCGGGAGGTCCGGTGGTTCAAGTCCCCTGTTCAGGCGGGGTCATGAATGCGATTTTTTTTACAAAATTTTTTTTTCCAATTTTAAATTAACATTAAGCTTTTATAGCATTATAAACAACAATTAAAAATATCTTTAATTTCATTTAAATTTCATCCAATAAACACAACGTTGCAAAATGCTAGTACAGATTTACCTGTTTATACCTGGCAACCCGATAGTTGTGACGGGAAAAGAATAGGCAACCTAACGTTTGTGTATTCTATGGGCTTCATACTTTCGATTGGTATAGAATTTATCTAATAATCATACCGGTGAAATGTTTAAAAAAAATATTTTTTGAATTATTCATTAAACATACTCTGGACTGAAATTTGCTAGGCAACCCATATGGATTATATTTATTGACATATTAAATTAAATATAAAATACGTTTCATTAAATAAGCATCTCGGTGAAGGTCGTTCTATAACGGGATCTTCTACTATCTATTCTATTCTATTCTATAATATGAGTTTCCATCTGATATCCAATAACATCATTCAATAATGTATAAATATATAAATACGCTTCAAAATTATAATTCTAAATAACACAACGAAGAAATTTTTATGTTACCTACTTTAATTATGTTATCACATAAGTTACAATATTTGTCTTTGTTGATAATAAAGTTCTTTAAACCTAACGTAATGTTTGTAGACTCAAGAATTAAACTATTTAATCTTCAATTAAAGAATATTCCATTTTTGTCAATACATAAACTATGAAAGCATATACGTATACATTATTAGTCACTTATCTTAATACGATTAGGCCAGATAACACAGTTGATTGATCTTTGATAATTATGTTAGTGGTTTTCCTGGACCGGCATGGGTGTTTTACGGCATACATATGTTATTAGAAAGGGGCAGGTATGTTATAATTCGTCGTGGAGCTACTCCCATGGTACAGCCACGTAGACGATGAAGGTATATCGTTTTTTTAGTGGGTAGGCCCCAGGGTATTACCTACATCTTGACACAAGCCAGGGGGACGGTGAACTTTTCCATCTTATTTCCGGTCGCCAGGAGTCTCACAAACCACTCCGGGCTTGTTTAGTTCAGGGTGAAGCTATTTATTAACCTCTCTTAATAAGTCATGGGCAGGTATTGCAAACAACAGTAAAAACTTGAGATATTATCGATAAAAATAAAATAATCACAAAATTCACTTGAGGATAGTAAAGAAAACCCGATAATGCTTGTGTCTGTCTTCTTTTATTTTGACTCACAGGTCTGGAAGACTGTAATTTTCATTCCTTATGAACAATGACACTGCTAAATTCAAAAATAACCTATACAGAGCGTTTTTGTCCATTTTGCCATCGAGGCTGCTATTGCGCTGCCGAATGCGAGTTTTTGTGGCCAAAGTAAGCGGCTCCATTTAATTTTAGAGAAAAGGGATACTCAAAATAGCAGCCGTCGGTTTGCGGTTGGGCGAATATAGAGCAACCAACAAATTGCACCCGGACTAAGATAAAAAGGGCCCGTCATTTTGTTAAACGACTTGCAGACCTAGCCAGTGCAAATAACCGAGACGGGACTACATCAATACAACTCGCGCATACCCGGGATACTATTTTGCGCGTCCAATTTGTAATTGTTTACATGTGCAGTTGGAACCATTAATTATGCAGATTAGAATCTCGCTCTGCGATTGCAGCGGTATAATTAATAACCGCGGAAATTATCAACATTTAGGATGGAGTAGGGATGTTAAAGGTAGCTAGATCCCTACTATCTAACCAACTACTATTCTGTCATAAATATTTTGTTATTCATTATTTAGTCTTGTGGATATAAATATTATTTAATGAAAACCCTAAGACAGGTATATTTATACGAAAGTCATTAAATTTTCATGAACAACCCTGCACTTCACGTCAAGAGAAGAATAATGTTAGGTGCCTAAACATGTTAGGTTAGTACTTACATAAGTCCAACATTTCACCTACGAGTACAGAATCTTTTTTACATTTTATAAAGACATACATACGCATGAATTGCTTTTTTACCATATTAAGTGCAGACCTACTCTATTTAGGGTGGCTCAATATAGGCAGCTTATAAATATTATACCTAGATTGATCTTATATATACGAATAATTTAATATAAGGTCATGTAATTGGAACAATGTACAATCAATCAACACGTGTTTAAAAATAACTGAATTGCACGTGGTGCCACTTACTCGTGCCATTTTGTGATACCCGAGTTCATTTCCCGGTTGATATTTCCGGTTCCGGTCATCTAGGCAATGCACGGGAAATTGGAGCAATCTGGTAAGGCGATTAGCTAAGTATGTTACAATGTACTGAAAATAATACCAGTCAAGCACTGCAACTGACAATAGGGGAGCTATCTACATGTAGAGTTGCCGCTGAATGCTCCAGGCAGCAAAGCATGTAAATTGAAGTGAAATTACTCACAGCATCTCAGGTGGCCGTGAGGAACGCTAGTTTGACACACTCGTGATAAAATATGCAGATTGGCTTTCAACCTGCGAGCCGTGCCGAAGCTAGCTATCCTAACTAAGTTTGGAAACCATTTTGAATTGACATTATATCTTTATAAAATACTCCAAATGTATTCGAAGTGTTGGATTGCAAATCGTATATGATCAATATTACGTTTTTGAAATGGATATAAGTAAATGATTAACAACAACTTACCTGTTGTATGTATCTGTTAGTGGAGATACAATATTGTACTTTTAAAAAAATCAGACATGAACATATGTTGTTTTATTATTACAGTGGCTCAGTAGGTTCATTATGCAACTGTACAGTCAAAATATACATAATATTTACACTTAAAAAATGTAACGAGACATAGCTTTTACCCAACGTCGTTATGTTAGGTGCTACACCTTTTAAACGGCCGGAACTCATGGGGCAGTTTTGTCCCGCGCCCGTGGCGGTAGCGGTTTTATTTCAAAACTAACCGAGACTGCTAAAACTGTCAATGATCATCGCCCACAAACGCGGAGGGCGAAACTGCAAGACAGGCGGTTGGAAGACGGGCAGTACAAACAGTTGAGAACTGAGTTCCTGCCACAGCGCCGTGAGTTCTGACCCAAAGACAACAGACACAAATGCGACTATAGAAATTTTGTCGTTGACTGTATACTTCAGGGTTGAGTGGTCTTCCGTCTCGTGAACATGGCGCCGGTGATGGATGAGCAACTACTTCACCTGGGAGAAGCCTATGCCATGTAATCGTGAGTTAAATGTTGTGTTGATTGATGACGGTAATGGTGCTGCCACACTGCTGCAAAAATGTTAACAAACGTTTTAGGAATTTTAACATCAGTTTTGTACATAAAAGTTTATTAAACATTTAATTCACAAATGAAATAGCAAAGACAACATAAAAAACATTTCATTTAAGTACTTTTGTTGCGGATAACAGAATCAGCACAAGTACATACATTGTAATACACTAAAACACACTACAAATGTTACCAGATGTATTGTCAAGCCTGTTGTAACAATAAATAATATTTATGAAAACATTTAATACTCGTATCTCGTAGTTTTTTAATTAGGTAGCTAAAACGTAGACGCAATAAACATAATGTACAATGATGAAAAAATATCTTCGATCCACAATTATTATTTACGAATACGTATGCAACGTAAAAATGGATATAGTAATATTTTTTATAAATCGAATGCTTGCATGCCCTGCATATTATGAATACCTACCGACCTAACAACGTGTACCACTGATCCCGAATACCGTGCGATACTTACGCTTTACATTTTAACTGCAACACAGTTGTGAAACAAGACTAAAAAACCTTTTACAGATAACGCCTCTAAATTGTATGCAGCTGGAAATACATTTTACGAAAATCATTATTTAAATTGCTAAAACTGTAGTTTCATTTATAATTTTCTACTAAAGAGCATAGGTTAAGCACCGTTTGTTAAAGCTTGCATCAGACTTTAGCTGCTATTCAAGGACAAGTTAACTGTTATCTTAAAGTACACAGCTCTTCCGAACTCTGGCAGAGAGTTAGGGGCTAAATGTAAAGCTCTTTCATCGTGCACACTCTTTGTCTATCTCCGAATTCATGTGTAAGCTGTCACGAGGGAGGCAGGCAGTGGTGATGCTACAATAAAGTACTTTACACTTGGTGGTACGTGAACATGAAAAAAAATCATACACAATTCTCAAAGTATATGTGAAAATTAAGGGTTTCGTTTTAAAATAGTTTACAGGTGAAGTTATGTAAACCAAAAGGTATACCTACCATTTAACACCTTTCCTTCTAAATACCCTTCCCTTAATGTGTATTTTTATCTGTAACTTATGTATAAGTGTGAAAAATAAAACATTTTTTGAAATACAATACGAATCTAGTCTTAGGGATATATTAAATTAATATAAATGTGCTCAAATATTTATTGATAATATTCATGTCAATTATTTCATTAACTATAGTATTTTTCACCTAAGATGATCCCTATGACACTTCATTGTGTCCTGAATCACGCATTTTACGTTTGACAAACAAAAATAATTTTAGTGCACACTTATTTCATTTTATTGCGGCGTCATTAGGAAAAATATTAAAATTAATCATTTTAAACTTAAATTTTAAAAAAGTACCTATGCAGTTCGTATACGTAGAATGGAACTTACTACATTCCATTCTACGTATACGAACTGCATAGGTATTTTCTAAAAATGTTCTATTTCATTAAATTAAACTAAACAATACTGTTTGTCATTTAAAGTTTAATAGTCCAGTCATTTAAGCTTAAATTAGGTAAGAATCTCGGAATTCGAGATACCCAGCTGTAAGTCTGTAAATACTTAGATATTGACACCCTAAAAGTGGTCTCAAAACCTACATATGGTAGGGTGTACGCAACTATTAAATTTTCAATGTCAAATGTCACAAATATCAGTTTTATGAACTTTTGAGCGAAACGGGAAGTTTTATCATAAAAGTGTGTAGGAGAAAATTGCTTATCATCTAATTATCTATAAAAATTGTCTCTACGTTTTATTCCTAAGATTCACCATTTCAGAGATACAGCGATGCAAATAGTTGAAATAGTTGTATTTTCAAAAGCTTCCAGACCCCTGTGCGATTGTGCTAGACAGTTAAAATTTTCACAACTGATGTATTTCAGTAGCCTCTATAACATCTAATACTAGAAAAAGCTTAAAACTAATGTTTAAGTGGGTTCTCATACAAAAACTATGTTTTTTTTTTTCTCACACTTGGCCGGTTTTAACGTGGTTACCCCAGTAAACCTATTCCAGACGACACCTTTTATACATGAAGAACACGTTGTTTATAAAGAAGCCTAGTTAAATAATTGTTTTATGTTGTTTTTAGTACTATACATATACGTTTCAGTACATTTAAACTGCTTATTATGGGTCAAAAAGTACGAAATAACCAATTATTAGAATTTCTGTTTGAAGTATAACTGAAAAAAAATACATTTTAAAAATGTTAACTGTTCATCTAACTCTATTATGAACGTGAAGATCCATATTATCCAAATTTAATTTAATGAAACGCAGAAATCTTGAATCTTCTGAATACTGAAAACAACACAAAACAATTATTTAACTAGGCTTCCTTATAAACAACGTGTTCTTCATGTATAAAAGGTGTCGTCTGGAAAAGGTTTACTGGGGTAACCACGTTAAAAACCGGCCAAGTGAGAGAAAAAAAAAAACATAGTTTTTGTATGAGAACCCACTTAACCCTTAACAACCCACAAGTGTCCCGCGGACACATTTTTGCGTTTAAGTTTTGATAAAAACTAAAGTATTCATTTTTATGAATCGGCCTTATACCTATTTGATCTCCAATGTTTTAAGATTCTAAAAGTGCTTTTAGAATATTTATAACATGTAAAATTTATTAGATATTTTAAATATACAAAAATAGTACTTCATCAACCCACAAGTGTCCAATAGACACAATAACATTTTGTATGAGAATGTGAACAAAGATTGTTTTTTATTTATATTAACGTATAACTTATGATGACGGGTGGGTCATAACGATTAATATTTTACAGCCATAATAATCTGACACCACTTTTTTGCGTTATAATTGTCGTCTTTGTTTTCATGTCGCATATCAGTGATTAGACACACAAGACACAACATAATAGTCCACTTATTCAGTATTATTTAGATAAATAGATAAAGGGTAACCAATAAGACTTAAACGTCAACTTGAACATGTTACAGTAACGATGAAAATACTTTTGTTCATACTGATTCGAGATTGAAAAAAATGTGACAGAACCAGCAACTGTAAATGGTAATGAAAGAATTATAGTTACAATTCTTGGAGTGAGGGTGATGATTATGACTCATGAGTGTAGATAGTAGAGTTCAGTATAAAATGAATGGGTACCTAGCAAATTTAAAATATATTATGTAACGTAGTGTAGGACGATCTGCGCAGGACGGCTGGTAGGAGCTGGATGCGAGTGGCCGAGGAGAGAGAGAAGTGCATTTGGGGAGGCTTATGTCCATCAGTGGACAGAAATGATGATGATGAGATGTTATTGTATTGGAACACACGCAAAATAAAATACAAAAAATACTGTTTATGCTTGAAATTTCAACAGTATTGGTAGCACCTCATACACGGAGACAAAGTAAGGAAAGTCCATCAAGTAAGCAATTAGCAGCCATAAACCATGTAGGAGCTGACCATACTGCTGACCAATTGGTCAGCAGTATGGTCAGCAGATTTAGATAATTATCTTAATCTGCTGTGAAAAGTATAAAGCGTTGTTAGTTTACTCTTCGATATTAACAGCGTTTCTATCAAGTGCTGTGATGAGTGCAATCATATAATGACTGCTACAAATTTTGAAAAAATATACATCTGTAACTCCACAAGTGCAAAAATACATTATTGAAGTTCATTCCAATATCTGTTTAATTTAAATAACTTGTTTTTCACTTATCACACCTTATATTTATAAAATGTGTCTGTTGGACACTACTGATCAGTTATGTTACAAAAGCTTACTGGGTAGTTAAGGGTTAAACATTGGTTTTAAGCTTTTTCTAGTATTAGATGTTATAGAGGCTACTAAAATACATCATTCGTGAAAATTTGAACTGTCTAGCACAATTGCACGTGGGCCTGGAAGCTTTTGAAAATACAACTTTTTCAACTATTTGCATCGCTGTATCTCTGAAATGGTGAATCTTAGGAATAAAACGTACAGACAATTTTTATAGATAAATAGAAGATAAGTAATTTTCTCCTACACACTTTTATGATAAAACTTCCCGTTTTGCTCAAAAGTTCATAAAACTGATATTTGTGACATTTGACCTTGAAAATTTAATAGTTGCGTACACCCTACAATATGTAGGTTTTGAGACAATTTTTAGGACGTCAATATCTAAGTATTTACAGACTTACAGCTGGGTATCTCGAATTCCGAGATTTTTTCCTAATTTGACTGGACTAAAAATGATTAATTTTAATATTTTTCCTAACGACGCCGCAATAAAATGAAAAAAGTGTGCAATAAAATTATTTTCGTTTGTCAAACGTAAAATGCATGATTCAGAACACAATGAAACAGGGATCATCTCAGCTGAAAAAGAGTATAATCGATACGTTTCCCTTTTAAAAGTTTGACATGATTTATTTTAATATTTTTCTTAATGACGCCGCATTAAAATGAAAAAAGTGTGGAATAAAATTATTTTCGTTTGTCAAACGTCAAATGCGTGATTCAGAACACAATGAAGTGTCACAGGGATCATCTTA
Source organism: Maruca vitrata (assembly GCA_039566165.1). Lineage (NCBI taxonomy): Eukaryota > Metazoa > Arthropoda > Insecta > Lepidoptera > Crambidae > Maruca > Maruca vitrata. Next base: position 9,584,885 of record CM076914.1, on the reverse strand, counting down.
GCTGAAAAAGAGTATAACAATCAAATTAGTAAGTATGATATAACTGCCAGTTCAAAAATCAAAAAAATCAAAAAGTTTTTATTGGAACATAAAGAGTACATAATAAAATAGGATGTTCGATAACAACTGCGGTAGTTTGTAAAACTGTGGTGCAGGTGCTAAGGGTGCCCACCTCTGAGGAAGAAGGTATACATGGTTGTTCCTATAATAATAAAAAATAAAAATAAAAAAAGAATACCAACTAGATTAGATCATACAGTGAAAATAGGTGAAATATATGAATGCATGTGTATGTGGTGTTTATGTTATGTTATATTTGCGGGTTCATGTGTGTGTGTGTGTGTGTGTGCGTGTGTGTATGTGTGTGTGTAAGTTAAAAACATTATTTTGTCTGACAGTGTTGACTGAAACCGTTGTATTAATATGTGAGTATTTAAAATACTTATATATGATTTTTTCTCAAAAATCTCTTAATTATATTTTAATTACACAATTTTTTCCTTCAGGTAAAGTGAGTCCGCAGCAAATACGAATAGACATTACCTTAGACGCAATAAATACAAAGAGGTACAAATGATTTGTCCGCCACCGCTTTTTCTTTCAAAGCGGGGGGAAATTTGTCGTATGTGTATTTACAGCCTAAAAGCACCGTCTACGGGAATGAATAGGAAAGTAAGTATTGGTGTTGTGCTGAGATAGTGGCTCGCTGTGCACGAGTTAACAAAGTTTCCGGCCCGAAGCCAGCCCAAGGAAAAACGAAAGAATGAAAATAATTTCATAATTTGCTTTGCTGTGGAAGAGAAAGGTATTTTCGGTTATTCCAGAAGGAAAATGACGACGCGAAACAAGGAAAATGGAGTACTGAGGAATATTCAAAGAATATAAATTTAATTGGGGTGATTTTTATTACTGAAAGATTATTTTTTAATTAAAATAGCTGTTACTGAAAGTATTGTATGCACATCTCAAGTTGTCTCTTTATAAGTATAAATATACAAAGTACTACTATTAATATAATTTGTAATTACAATCGAAGTTTCAGACTGTCACATTACGAGTATAATATGGTGCCAAATTACAATTAAAATCATCTCTAGATACCGTAGCGTAGTTACTGTTAGATAGATCAGTATGTATTTAATTATGTAACGAATAAATGTGCAGTTCGTATGTATAAAAAATAAAGAATATTTAAATTGAGAGGACTTTAAAATATTGTAAGTATGCAGATAATAAGGGCTCTACGTACGTATATACGAATATTCGTGTACGCTTTTGCCCAAGTGAAAAAAATTAATGTTGACGATTTCATGTAAAAGCAAGGGAATTTTCACTTGCTGATCTAGTGATTAATTTAAAAGTGCTTACTTATTTTAAAGACTGAATAACGTACGCGATATCAGTTTTTAGAATTAATTTCGGCCGAACACAACTTGAAAGAATTTGCTTTGAATGATTTACCTACTATATTCAAATTAATGTATAAAAAGGGTTGTGGGGAAACTTGTAATAAGGATACGTGGAGTGAAGCTGGGTCCTGCAGAGGGACGGACAGAGGTCGCAATTTGTTATACAGATAAACGCTCAAGGTGAACAAAGTTTGCGGGATGTTTGGATAAACCGAACGGAAGATATTTTCCATGTATACATGTAGGTACTGGTAACTTTTTTTAACCTAAACTAAATAATTCAAAGTTTAAAATAATAGAACCAAAATTGTTTAATTTTAGAGAAAAGTAAATTACGTGAGTGACACAATTTGGTTTATGTGTGTTAAAAATAACACTGTATCTACCGATCTACCGATTAGTGTTGGGGCGTTGTCGCGCTCTACGTTTCGACGGATCGACTCACAAGAAACAAAGCGGGCGCGGTAGAGTGCTGCGCTGCGCTGTCGGAGCTCCACTGTGACGACGTATCTCACAGTATCATTATCTCTATCTCCATTATAGTGTTCTCTACCGTCTCTATAATGGGGAATGCTTTGAAGAGCTATTTCAGTCTAGTCCCTGCCTCCCCTTTCCACTCCCGAACGACAAGTGCTGGGCAGCGCTGCCATCCACATACAATGCAGACGCTGGTGGCTCGGACTAAGAAGGATTAGTTCCTCTTTTCTGCCATGTGTCATTAAGGCACGGAATGCCCTTCCAGCTCATGTTTTCCCTCCCTCCTATGATCCCGGGCTCTTCAGGCGGGGCGTGAAGGGTGAGTGCGACATGCTCAATTTGGTCTATTGTGCCTGTGGACCTCATATTTGGATCTCACTACCGCTTACCATCAGGTGGAGTGAGATCATCTTGTGAGCCTTTTATAAAAAAAAATCTATCCATAGCGCAGGCTGAACTGAGATGCTGCTGAAACGGTGTGCATACCGTTTGCGTCAAGTAGTCGCATCGTCGACGCAACGCAGGTGATACAATGCAGTGACGACGTGATTCAACGCAGCGCAACGCCCAAGTGGGGCCTGGCCTTTAGTGGTAAGCAAGTCAGTTTCACTATTGATTGATAGCAGAGAAGACGTGCGCTATGGTTGTGGAATCATACATAGTTGATATAACTCCTCCATTGCCACAAAATTATGCAAATTTTAAAAAGAAGTGTAGTAATAGCTCTTTATCATATACTTCTTAATTTCGGTCGGTTATCTTTGGCGCACTTTGAGGAAAACTCAAATTAGCGAGTTAACGAACGTTGAGGCATATAATGGCATTGATTCGCCGAAACATGGATTCAGGATTTGTATTTCATGGAAACATTTCGCAAATTAACATGTTTTCTGTAACTTTATAGAAAAGTATTGAAATATCTCTCGTTTCCAAATTGACAACATAAAAGTTGTAATATTATTCGGAAGTACTTTCAGTAGCAAGAAGACGTCGTAATATAAAATGAAATTACTCACCCGCTGAGCGGAAGGTAAGAGCAAGCAGATGATTAATTGGCCCGTAAAATAGGTAAGCGCAAGTACAAAGGTTTCTTTGTGGATGTGACGCCTGTGCGGTGCCGCGCCACGTAAATCTCTCGCCGATTGCATTTCGGAAACAACTTCTCGTAACAAACAATTACTCGAATCGACCGTTTGATGAGGCACTAACAATAATATTTCCAACCCGATTAAGATGGGTGCCGCAGGCAATAGATGAGCGGAAAATTTAGCGCTTAGATCTATAACCATTGCAACAACAACGTGCGACCACAACACACGCAATCACATACATCAATCTTATTCCAAGTTCTTATTCTAAGTCAAAACAAAAAATATATATGTTTCGGCTAATACCCGAAGTGCGGCTACACCTAGTTTTAGCCGGTTAGAATTAAGGGGTAGCCACTTACTCTTGGCTAAACTTAGGTGGTGCCGATTTTTTTTGGATAAAACTAGGTCTAGCTTTCATCATGCCGGCTACAACTAAGTCCAGCCATGCCCTGTTGGATAAAACTAGGTCTATCCGATATTATTCCTGCTAGACCTAGTTCCAGACTATCTCTGGACACATATTTAAGTATTATCTAACAGGGATTGTCTAAACCTAGTTCTAGCCGGAATGATATCGGATAGACCTAGTTTTATCCAACAGGGAATGGCTGGACCTAGTTGTAGCTGGCATGATGAAGGCTAGACCTAGTTTTACCCAAAAACAATCGGCTCCACCTAGGTTTAGCCGAGAGTAAGTGGCTACACCTAGTTCTAACCGGCTAAAACTAGGTGCAGCCGCGCTTCGGGTTTAGCCGTAACATATACACCGTGAAATTTGAGTGGTTGTTTTCCCGTGGCAGAACGATTTGCCCTTATCGAATCATGCAAAATATTCCTTGAAAAAAAAAAATTTTTTTTTTCGAATTTTCAAAATAATATTTTTCCCACTCAAAAACGAGAGAAGTTATCGTTATTTTTTTAGATGTGACCGTATTCAAGTACTGCTTGCCGCATGAAATCAATGCTTAAAGCTAAAGAAGCTCTACTCCCTAAGTTATAAATGTGGTTCGAACGTACTTTAAAGTTTCGGTTATACCTTTCGTAAAACCGGCATTTATTGATTTTAATAAAAAATAACTGCACAAATCTATTGTCTAGAATCATTTTGCTGCGAGTAAACAACCACTCTAATTTCACGGTGTATTTACTGCAAATAAATAGGCTTCATACAACTTTTATAAATCAAACAAAGAAAGATTTTACTACTGGATTGCAATGCTTCCTGGAAAGGCGCCGCCCTATACCTACCCAATCTACTACTTCATTTGAGTGTGCATGAAAACTCAGATTTCGCAACATTTTTTAAAAAGGAAATAAACTGGATTATTCTGTCGATATGGATGTTAGCAAGTTGAAGTGGCAGTGGGCTGGCCACATCAGCCGTAGAACCGACAACCGTTGGGGTAGACGGATTCTGGAGTGGATACCGCGTCTCGGCAAACGTAGTGTAGGACGCCCGCAGGCCAGGTGGTGTGACGATCTGCGCAGGACGGCTGGTAGGAGCTGGATGCGAGTGGCCGAGGATAGAGAGAAGTGGCGTGCATTTGGAGAGGCCTATGTCCAGCAGTGGACAGAAATGGGCTGATGATGATGATTCTGTCGATAATTAGATATTACCATTATCCTCATCACTATTTCTTTTTTCCCACACATGGTAACATTGTATCTGTCAAACGCTCGGTCGAATTACGAATTTTAGTATAGTTGAAACAATGTGATTGAAGTTCATTTAGAATAATTTGATAATATCCGCGACAGGAAGAAATTAGTTTCAGATAAATGTAAGCAAAATAAAAAAATCTTTGATTATTTTATCCTACATTTTTACTTTGTTGTGTATGTTACCGGAAATGTATTAAATCAAGGAATTGTATACAATTCCTAGGAAATGTGTACAATTCCTATACTATTTAGGAAATGTATAAAATATTGTTTGAAAAATTATTCAATGCATAGATTTCCTAGGAAATGTGTACATTTCCTCGGAATTGTATAAAATTCCTATATCGTATTAGGAAAAGTGTAAAGTAAATGCTTTTTATAGTAAAATACGTTATAAATATATCCCGCTTTCATTAGGTTGACCTGTATGTATGACCTGTAACTATGTTATCAAATCTCAGAAAACAGAAATTTAAACATCTTCTTAAGATCAGAGGGTTATGAAAATTTACAGTCGTTTGTGAATTTGATGACAATACAATAATATGGTACTGTCGAGCTGATCTGATAATGGAGCCGGAAGATATGAACTGGAACTTTATGATAGATGATCGTATCATAGCCCTATTTGGACTGGTTAGAAAGGTATTTTAATACTGTGAGCAAATACTAAAAACTATAAAATAAATTAAGTTTAAAAACCACTATTAAACACCATATTATTGGTGCACGTAAAAGTCAAAAATAAATTACGAGTCGTTCAAGTTGTCTCTATTTCTGGGCTGGGGTGTAAACTATGTGCTTTTAATTATAATTTTTGATTGTAAAAGCAGGAAAGACTTTCTTGTAAACAAATACACAGATAAGAACTCTACATTTTGCCTCTGTTGACTGGTATTTTGAACAGATTGTTTAATGTAGAGCCTCCTACTAGTCGTGCTGCAACTCTAGTTAAAGCACCGATATCTGTGAGCTGCTTCCTGAAACATCGCTTAACTTGATTTCTCAGCAGGGTATACTAAAAATCCTTCCTGTTCCAGCGCCGAAATAGAGACAACTTGAACCACCCTTTATTTATTTTTGACTTTTACGTGCACCAATAGAAGCGTGTCTAAGTGTCTTTTTTTGAACACAGATATCATGCTGTAGCACAGTTTTTATTGCAAAGGCACTTCTTAAATCCCTGGCCGGTTCCTGTGTATTACAAGTTGGCAACTGACCGTAGTGCAATCTCGGTACTCGGTATATCGTTTGCGTCAGGAAGAACTTTGGACACTCATTATTCTGAGACCGAGAATATAATTGTTTTAAAATACCGTTCTTGGTTTTAATCCCATAGAGTTCATCATCGGATTAGTCCAAACTACACCAATAAGAGGCACTTCGCGATCCCCCGATCAGGTGAAGCAATCCCCTTGTCCCGCTGTCGTGTACCAATATCTTATTTTTTTACATTTCCGATTGCTATTTAGGAAATGTATAAATTTCCTAGGAAATGTGTAATGTATAATTTATTTTACACATTTCCGTGCGATTTTAGGAATTACATACATTTCCTAGGAATTGTATACAATTCCTGATTTAATACATTTCCGGTAACATGTATAAAAATATCTACAAACCTGAAATAACTTCGACACAGTAAGACATCCTTACTTATATATTTAATATTATAAATGCGAAAGTAACTCTGTCTGTCTGTCTGTCTGTCTGTCTGTATGTCTGTCTGTTACGCTTTCACGCTTAGAGTACTAAACCGATTTAAACGAAATTTGGTACAGATATAGTCCAGAGCCTAGGAAAGGCTATAGGCTACTTTTTAACCGACTGTGCTATAAAGAAGTAATGTTTTACCCGTTAAACATCTCTACGCAGACGAAGTCGTCACAGCCACTGGACGGATCGAGATGAAATTTAGCATGCAGATAGATGTTATGACGTACGCATCCGTTAAGAAAGGATTTCCTGAAATTCCCACGGGAACGGGAATTAACGGGAAAATCCTTTTGTATGAAAAATATTAACCGCATAAGTTAGACGCTTGAAATTTGGCATGCAGGTACCTTAATAAATTTAAAGCATAGTTGCAACAGGATATTGTAAAATTCCCACGGGAACGGGAGTAATAGGGAAAAAACTTTTGTATGAAAAAATCTAAACCGCGTAAGTTAGATGATTGAGATTTGGCATGCATGTACGCTAATGAACGTTAAGCTTACTTCCAACGCGACATTACAAAATTCCCATGGGAACAGGAGTTATTGGGAAACAACTTCTGTATGTAAAATCCTTTATGGCGTTGAAATATATTATATAGAGATAGAGATATACCCGAAGCGAAGCGAGGGCGGGTCGCTAGTTATAATATAAAATACGATAACTCACTCTACGGGCCAAAAGAAACTCCGAGGAGAAATATGGTGATGATTAATTGCCCAGTAAAATAGGTGCAAAGAGCGATTTCTATGTGAACGATCGCGCGTGCTTGCTGCAGCGATCGCTCCACGGCACGCGGCAGATGGGATTCGTGAATGAATTTATAACCTAATAGTAGTAGGTATTTTGGGTACGGGTTACTTAAACGTTACATTACTTCGTAGTCTTCTTCTTCTTATCGTATGGTTGATGAACAACCTGGTGTCAGAGTTTTTAACCGCCCGTAGGCCTCTGACATGGCCTCACACACCGTTGAAAAATCTCTCAGGTGTGCTGGTTTCCTCACGATGTTTTCCTTCACCGTTAAAGCGTCGAATGATGGTACATATGAATTACAAATTTGAAAAACACATTGGTACCTGGCGGGGTTTGAACTGGCGACCTCTCGCATGGCAAGCAACGACCTTAACCACTCGGCCATCGACGCTTTTAACTACGTAGTGAAATTATCTTTTTATTTTAATTGCGAGCATAATATTCTTTTTTTTTAATAGTAATAGTTTTAATTTATTTAATAAAAGTCCAAATTAATTTTGTCAATGTCCCGATCAAGAAAAAAATGGCGCTGTTGTAGGGGATGTCACACCGAGTATTTTTCATTTGGCATTAAATCTCTACAACCATTATATTAGATTTTGTGAGGAACATTTTCTAAGTTGAAAAATCAGATTTCCATTTTTTTAAATTATAACACTAAATGTGCCAGTTACTTCGTAGGAGTGGAAAAAGACTTTATAGTCGGTGTAAGAAGCACGATTTGACACAAGTCAGACTGTCAGCACTAGTGAGGGACAGCGGTAAAATTGACGAAGCATAACAAATTAATTAAAAAACATATAATATTTAGATTCAGAAGATCACTTGGTGGATTAAGGGCGTCGTCGATGCTATCAGTTACCCAAATCACAATTTCATTTTCTATTTGCTCACAATTACAGAAGATGACTGAATGGCTAAATAGACAGCAGCGGGGATTACCAATTTCAAAGTTCGCCCATGTGTGGAATATTGCTGTCACCTCTGGGATGGCTCCGCAAAATACTTGCTCGACGCCCTCGATAGGTTGCAGCGACGCGCTATCCGTATTGTCGGTGATGTAGAGGTGTCCGAAAGCTTAGAGCCTCTCCAGCTACGTAGAGACATTGCCGGTCTAAGTGTTCTCTACCGTCTCAATAATGGGGAATGCTCTGAAGAGCTATTCCAGCTAGTCCCTCCCTTCCCTTTCCACTCCCGAACGACACGTGCTGGACAGCGCTGCCATCCACATACAATGCAGGCGCTGGTGGCTCGGACTAAGAGGTTTAGCTCCTCATTTCTGCCCCGTGCCATTAAGGCATGGAATGCCCTTCCAGCTCATGTTTTCCCTCCCTCCTATGATCCCGGGCTCTTCAGGCGGGGCGTGAAACGGCATTTAAGCAGGCCTTCAGGGTGAGTGCGATAGGCTCAATACGATCTATTGTGACTGTCGACCTCATATTTGGATCTCACTACCGCTTACCATCAGGTGGAGTGAGGTCATCTTGTTAGCCTTTCATAAAAAAAAAAAAAAAGCTACTAGAACTGAAGTTTGCCAATGGTGTCATATTTGTGTCTATTTGAATACCTATATTATTTCTATTGTGATTGCTCTGCTATCTTAATAGTAGCTATTTATATTGTTTTTAAAGTCTACACCAATTCATGTGTAAAACTACAATTATTTTCTGATTTATACGGTTAAGTAATTAAAATAAAAGACTTATCATTTAGTGTGTTAATCTACAAAAAAATATCAGAATTTTAATTTACACATAATAGAGTATGCTCGCTCACGCCTGAAAATATTGCGCCAACAAAAAAGTATGTTAATCTGTGATCAGCCAGGGGCCGGCGCAGTCCTTTAGAAAGCGTTTTGTTTGATTTATAGATACACGGCTTTCACTTTATTGTTATTACTATAAAGTTTCAGTGGAAGCGGCGGGGAGATGTAACACAAAATGAAATTACTCGCCCGGCGGGCCGAGCCACTGTCGGGAGAACCAGGCCGATGATTAATTGTTCCGTGAAATACAAAGAGCGATTCCTTTGGTGGTGACGATTGCGCCATTCTGCCCCTGGACGGTATTGGTAAAATGTTCACTCAACTCCACATCACGGAAACATTCCTCCATATTTTTAAAATGCGTTCCGAATGGACGACTAGATTCAAAGAGGAAATGCTGTTTGAAATATTTCCTTTATGCTGTCGAGCGCTGGTTGAACTACGATCGGATGGTGTTGGAAAATAAGTATTCGTTACTAAGTGAAGTAATTACTATCTGTAATGTACAGTGATACCTACTTTTGTTAGATAAAACTAATTAAAATAGAAATATTTTATTAGGTAGATATTAATCTACATATTTAGTTTTATTCAACATATTGTAATACTTATAAGAAATAAATAAGTCTTAAACCTTAAACCATAATACAATATTTTTGCTTGTGATCTATAAATAAATTACCGTAATTTCAATGAAAACTGTAAATATTTTAGTTATTGATTGATTTCGTCCTAATTAAATTAGTGTTAAGCCTCAGGACAATCATTATCTCAGGATGGCCGACTGTTAGAAAATGCTAATTGACATAAAATATTTTATTATGTTAGCATTAATCTATTAAGTTTTATTCATAACAATAAAACAAACATAATAATATCGTTAAAACGATATATTTGCAGGTAAATTATAAAATACCGCAATTTACATGATAAATTAATATTTTATTAATTGTATAGGTTTTGTTTTGACTTTTGAGTTGGGCGCCATGGCCATCATGTTATTAAGTCTGTTCAAAAAATTTATATTTACTTGTTTAATTAAAAGCTTGGTATAAAGTTTCAATAATGAAATAAGCTTATTTTTACATAACAATAATAATGAATTTTGATTTATATAATAGGGTATTCTCGCCGACAACTCGAAACTATTTAATTTTATAAAATGAATAGTTTGGTTTTGACCGGTAATGCGAGTGGCGCGAGCGCCATGTTGATATCTATACTATAGTCTTTTTCAGCTAAGATGATCCCTGTGACACATCGATTTTGACAATCGTAGAGATGTCCTACAATGAAATAATTCCGATTATTTCTGGTAATCGATAATATTTTATATGAAAATGAAATCAATTTTATTAAACTACCAAAATTTAAAGCATGATTTGTTTTTATGTATTATAGTGTAAGTTTATTGTAAATATATGTATGCTTTACATAGTGCTATTCGGTAAAGTAAAATAATAAGGAAAGAGTAAATTTTTCATTCAGTATTTGAAAAATCACTGTCAGAAGAATCGCTTGATGAGTCACCATCCCCGACATTTATTATAAGTTGATCTTTCCAGTCCTCTATATGGTACTTTTTGTCTTTTCGACTACTTTCGTCTAATTTTCACGAGTGACTGAAGCGATTGTCAAGTGATCGCAATATTGCACCCGATTATATTAGTCCCAGCTCTTTGCTCTTACTACGTTCCGTTCTACGTATACGAATTACTGCAAAGGTACTTTTTTTTAAATTTCTATTACATTAAATTAAACTAAACGATACTGTTTCTCTTTTAAAAGTTTAAAATTATTTATTTTAATATTTTTCCTAATGACGCCGCAATAAAATGAAAAAAGTGTGCAATAAAATTATTTCCGTTTGTCAAACGTAAAATGCAACACAATGAAGTGTCACAGGGAGCATCTTAGCTGAAAAAGACTTATAATAATAAATCTGTAAGGGTCGGTCATGGAGTAAGTTAGTTTGTTTTCGGAGATATTGTGTTTATAGGCTCTATGTAATAATACTGATACTAATTTCACGATTTTTAGATTTTTTTTCTGTATGTGTGTATGTATGTATGTTCCTCCATAACTCTTAAACCAATTATCCGAATTTGATGAAATTTGGTATAAAAACACATCGACATCTGGGACGCAATTTAAATTGCACCTAATGCTTCGTAAAAATCGAAATGTACGCGAACGGAGTCGCGGGCACAGCTAGTATTCCATAAAAATGTCAGACCGTGAGAGTCGATTTGTTGTAAATTGATAATTACGTCGAGGAGTTATGAATAGATTTTCTTACACTATGAATGGGACACAAAAATACACATTATGAAATATGTATATGTGGAACTGTTTTGAGGTTCTGACCCAAAGATAAATTACTTAAAATGCCGTATACATTAAACCAGATTAAAGCGCTATTTCACTCAAGAGCTCATATGAAATCAATTCAATGCATCAATCTGTTAACAGGGAATACGTATCGTGATATTTAACATAAATATGAAGTGGTATATTTTATATGTTATAGGCAATGTATAATGCAGGCATTCTATACAATGCCTAGGAAATGTATAATGCCGAGGTTGCTTAGGCAATGTATGAAAATGATACTCAATGTTTGAAGTATTTCACACTTTACCTAGGAAATGTACAGAATAAGCTTAGGTAATGTTTTTAATCGATTTGTCTTTTCCGTAATTTGGTTAGTTAGATAGGTACCTACTGATCTTTTGAGAGCTTATCCTAATTTTAACTGTCACAAGCAGATAGCGCTAAAACATATTGCATTTTATCAGTTGACATGCCGTGTTTTTTGCGTATTGAACGTTTGTCACATAGGAGTTCTAGGACAAACTAGTTTGGTCTAAGCTAAACTAGTTTTTCCGTCACAGGTATAAATGGGTCGTTTAAAAAAAATTAACACCAATAGGACTCTTTTTTTTATCTCAGTCTAGGGTGCCAGGAAGTCCTGAGCTCGCAAGTACTACATAACATCTAAATCTAAATATATAAAAGGAGAAACTGACTGACTGACTGACTGACATATCGACGCACAGCCTGAACGGCTAAACGTAGGCAATTGAAATTTGGACGGGACATAGCTTAGGTACCGTAGAGGTGCACTAAGAAAGGAATTCCCGAAATTCTGACGGGAACGGGAATTATCGGGAAAATACTTTTGTATGAAAAATCTAAACCGCTTGAGCTAGACGCCTGAAATTTGGCAAGTAGGTACATTAGTAAATTTAAAGCTTAGTTATAACAGGATATTTTAAAATTTTCACGGGAACAGGAGTGAGCGGGGAAAATCTTTTGTATGAATAAAACTAAGCCGCGTAAGATAGATGATTGAAATTTGGCATGCTGGTACCTTAATAAACGTAAAGATTACTTGCAACGAGATATTGCGAAATTCCCACGGGAACAGGAGTAACTGGGAAAAAAAATTGACTTATCTATGCAACACCTTGCCTTTATTTAGATACTAGCTTTCCGCCCGCGACTTTGTCCACGTAGAGACGTTTAACGGGTAAAACATTACTTCTTTATAGCGCAGTCGGTTAAAAAGTAGTCTATGTCCTTACTCAAGCTCTGGACTATATTTGTACCAAATTTCATTTAAACGCTTGAAATTTGGCATGCAGGTAAATTTAAAGCTTAGTTGCAACAGAATATTGCAAAATTCTCACGGAAGTAAGGATTTTAATAAATATCTGTGAAAAATTAATAAGTTAGGTTTTAAATTGTATTTTTTTTCTATATTAGATGCTTACAATTTGGCATGCAGGTACTTTAGTAAACTTAAAGCTTAGTTGCAACAGGATATTGCTAAATTCCTTCAGAAATGGGAGTTATTTGGAATGAAACAAATAGTGATGCTTATTAGGTACCTTGTATTTAATCATATCCGGGTAGCTCGTTGCGTATTAATACAAACAGTAGATAAAAGTCTATCTACAGTACTTGTAGGCGAAAAATATGTCAAACTTGACCTTCTTTCCAGTCTAAAATTAAATGTCTGTATATTTACCCCCGCTATAATACATTTGCCTAAAAAGGAGCTGTCACAGTGAACGGCTTCCCTATTCGGCCCGCGCCGGAGTGACGGCACCTTAATAATTAAGCGCGCGTGGCCTGGCATAACAAATAACACACTTAATTTATGCCTTCCGATCTTATGAGTGGGACATTAAAAGATCCTCGTGGGAAAGTCACCCGTATAATTTAATTAATGGAACGAATGTGGCTGCTTTGTTTTACGAACTGCTGCAATGAAAACTGGCTAGGTAGTTCATTACATAATGTGCTAGTCACCTACACTCGCTTCGCTTCGGGTAATCCTTTCTTAGCGGATGCCTACTACTTATTACTGTCAAAATATATCTACAGATTATTTTAAACTATTTATGTTCGCAATTAAGAGCGGAGGAGAAGGTGGCGTGTGTGTGTATCTTTGAGATCTGGGTTGGCTTCCTCGGCGCGTGGGGCCTGCCTCTACGACGAATACACGTGTCGATAGGACCTCCCTGAGACCCCACCTGTCCTTTTTTAGAACGCAATTATAAGAAAAACATGGCAAATGCCATGTTTTTTTTATAATTGCGTCTGTTGCCGGTTGTGGTACCGATGATATGAAATACATTATAGTGCGATCAGAATTTTCTGTTGGGTAATCAAAATCAAAGCAAAATATGATAATGCGCAGTATTGTTTTATAAGCGTCTCGGAGAATTCAAAATGTTTACACTTAGCCAGATATAAAATATACATCGTCAGCCTATATACGTCGCCACTGCTGGGGCACGGGCCTACCCTAAATTAGGGCGTTAAGGCCATAACTCAACCACGCTGGCCAAGTGCAGGTCATTTCTTCTTAGGGTTGCAGGTCTCCTCACGATGCTTTCCTTCACCGTCAAAGCGTCGAAATATCGTACATATGTATTTAAAATTTGTAAAACACAGTGATACGTGGCGGGGTTTGAACTGGCGACCTCTCGCATGGCAAGCAACGACCTCAAGCACTCGGCCATCGACGCTTATAAATATAGCTACTATTAAATTATATTAAACCTACTTGTATGACGTTGGTATGAAGGGACACATCTTAATCCTTCCAATACCTCCTGATGTTCCATAATGGTCCTCCGAGGCGCATCCAAGGCTCGACCTATTGGGTATTTTGTAATGCGGCTTGCTACATAATTCAGCCGTGACACATAAATTGTTTAGAACAGGGGCCTGTCGTCGGAAACGGCGAAATATGTTTATTCTGTACGCTTGTTCCTACCCCCTGATGTGGAAATTACGGAACCGTTTATTAGGATCGTTATCAACAAGGTTCAGAGAAATTCAGTTCCGCAATAATTGAGAGATTGAAACTAAGCATCTTAATAACAGCCCTTAGAGCCCGTACTAATAACGAAACGTGCCGAAAAAGTAAAACTTTGAAACCAGCCAAACTGGTCTAAAAATTTTATTGTTTAATTTATTTATTCACCTTTATTTATGCTGTGCTCATGTTTCTGAGGTTTTTAAATTTTTTAAAAATTTTATAAAAATCTTTTACTTCGTTTTTAAGAATTGCCCAGCGCTCAGCAATACGTTGTTCGTAAGGCGGATTTATAAATCCTGTATATGGTTTCAACAAGACAGTTCAAAGACTGTATACGTACTTAGAAGTCGAAGCCTAACGATCATAAGCCAGATCAAAGCTAACTTCTACACCTAATGCTTACCTTACCTAGGTTTACATCTAAAGTTATAATATCCTTGATATAAGACGGATACCAGAAGGTAAAACTGTACAAAGTGTACATTATATACGTCCGTTATTTTTCATAGTTTAAATAAAGTCGCTTGCTCTGTCCCTCTATCCCGTACATCTATGTATACTTAAATTTTTAAAACTACGCAACGCATTTTGATAAAGTTAATTTTAATAGATGAAGGGATTCAAGAGGAAGTTTTTATGTTAAACTCACCGGAACCGAAGGCACTGGGAATAGTTTAAACTACAAAATAGGGATACCTCAGAAAAAAAATTTTAACTTAATTTAAGTTATTGATATATTGCGTTCATTTTACTGCTAGTGGAATTGATACGTAAGTCCGAACCTTACTAGCAGAGGTAGGTATACTCATACTCAAATAAGCTGACCAGTTTTTAAAGTTTGAACTATCTAAAACTTGGCTAATCAAGCCCACAATGGCAACAGAGTTGTGCTTGAGTTGTACTTGTAGAAACCAACAATTCACCACAAACGCGTCAAACAAGAGCGTGAATTAATTCCTCAACTAATCATTGGAACTTTAGTCAGGCGCGGTATCTACCGCCCAAGTGGAAGTCTTGAAAGATATTATTGGAAACATAACTACAGATGGGTGTGTAGCAATTCGCAAAACGAATAATTTTACACCATATTATGTGTGAAAGAATCTAACGTTTAATCAAAAATTTGGTTTTAAATATGATTTGTATTATACTGAACTGATTTACTGCAAATTGCTGATGCAACGCAAATAGTTTTATAATAAAAGTTGATAAATAATCTCCTGGTATGAGTGAGTAGTAGGTTAGTAGGTACCTAATTCCGGTTAAAAATGTGTCACAGTTTTGACGCTTTTTATTAATTAAATACAACAAGTATCTTATGATTTGAATTATTAAGACATTTAAAATAAATCTTTAATGGCAGTAATTGTAAGAAGTTACATGAAAGGCATAATAGGATGAGTATTATAATTTGATTAAATTGTATAAAGTACAAAACCAAGCGGACAGCTTTATAAATAATGACGGGACCGGCTCCTTGATTGATACTGCTACAATATTACTGAAAAGGTCTTCTCATCAATAACCCTATAATGCAGTTAGCGCGAAAAATGCGTATCGCAACGTCGTCAAGAAAAACATTTGATGGATCACACACTTCATTTTGTGATATATTATTTTGATAAATTATTATATAGTGTAAGCTGATCTTCAGTCGGTTTTTAACATATTGACTTGTAATCCAGCGCAGATTGTCAAATATTTATTTTTTAGAGATCGGTTTTAGGAAACAACCTTGAATACTAATCAATAAAAAATATAGCGAATACCGCAGCATGCACGTTGTTTTCATTTACATAAATTTTAAAACTTCATAAAAATTCTTGAGACATTTTTAAATATTATTGTTTTTTTGTTTTTATATAATATTTATAAAATTAATTAGTTTTAGCATTCTTTTCTTAAAAAAAATATGTATGCTGTGACATTTTATTTCGTTATTCCAATCAAAATTAAATTATTTTTTTCGTATCTGCGCGATGTAGCGTAGAAGTCTATATATATTATAACAGTTTTCCTCATTGAAACTTTGTATTTACAACGGAAACATTTAAAACATAACGTAATTAAATAATTCGCTCTACGGTCACTTAACTTTGCTCTCGCACACCTGTGTTAAAAAAGATTCTGTAAAGAGTGCAAAAGTCAATGTGTTTTGGTCGTGAGAATAATAGCTAAATGACGTTTTGTTTGTTTTGTTGAAAATAATTAGAATTCAATGGATCATATACCTTTTCCTAGAAATAAGCGATATTATGCCTGCAGAAATTAGGTATTAGGTATATATTATTTTTATTATACATTACAGTAGAATTTTAAGAGATAATCAGTAAATTATTATTTTAATCATCAATCAAGTTAGGGAATTAAATTCTGAATAAATACATACAATCTATGTTTATGTTTTATTCACTTGAGTTGCTCGAAGTAGTCTCATTAAAGAAAGAATATATACTTTTCTGAAAAATAAAAATAAAAACGTTATTCCCTGTGAGGTGAGCCATTATAACTAATGCATAATTTATTTCTTTCTTTCTTTCATAATAAGCACTATTCCAATAATACATCAGTAAGCTTCTGATGTAATGGTATCTTTGTTTAATTACATTCTTATTCCAAGCCGTCCAGCTATCTCATTACCAATTTGAGTTCGTCCATTTTGTATTACGTACTCCACGCGACATATAAAACGTGTAAATATAGGTCTTCATTATGTATACCGTAAGATCTCTGCTTATAAGAGTAACGTCGAAAACAGTCGTTGCATCAAGAGCGGACCGAAAAAATAAAGCGAGGCGAAATAAAAGAGTCTCAGCCTATTTCAAATGTAAATCTCTGTCGTTGTAACGGGTCGCTCTCCGGAAAAATAAGACGTAGGTCGGCGAGATTGTCGCTTCTTGCTTTCGTTGACTTGGAAAATTTCTGAGACAACGCACTCGAGCCTTTGGCAGGATTTGCGACGAGTTTATGTGTCGCCCGCGAAGGAAAAACTTAAACAATACGCTGCCGGATGTTTATGTTTTGAAGTAGAATTGGAGGAACTCACGAGTTATCGGATACACGCCACTCCGCCACTCCGGGTCGAGAGGGGAAGTACGCTTCTATTGTATTATCGAGAAGAATCGATCATATATTTCCTTAACGTAATAAGAATAGAACTCTTGGAATCGCGCCGTTCAATGGCCAACCATTGAACGGCGCGATGCTAGTTGAGAAGGCAGTGATATCTTAAATTATCTTAAGATGGGGCTAACATTTTTATTATACAAAATAAAGACTGAGAAACTCATAGTATTGTCTATTTTTTATTTGCGCGAGCACTATAAAATGAAACTCAGTTTTTTTTCAAAAGCAACACATTGCTTTTAGGGCCGTCTTACTCGTAAGTCTTTTCTGCGCCTGGGTGCGGGTCTCAGCCTGCGCCCTCGTTTTCTTAGCTCGACTCGTACGGTATTGTTTTTTTTAGTCAAACTTCACAAAATAGCATCTATTTCAACTAAGAAATGACATTTTCAGTCAGGAATAATTCTTTTTTTGAGCTAGGCTAACTGGCTAGGCTAGGCTGCTCTTATCACAGATTAGATAAGAGCAGCCGACGCAATATCGGGAGGTCCGGTGGTTCAAGTCCCCGTTGCCGAGTGCAACCATTCTGTATAATATTTCTGTAAAGAAATATTTGATCAATACCGATGGTGGCACCACCCGTGGCCAAACGGGCAAATGTGATGGAATAATTCGCATTGGTGAAGTAACGCCTGGATAGCTTAGTGGTAAGAACAACCGACGCGATATCGGGAGGTTCGGTGGTCCAAGTCCCCGTTTAGGTTGGGTCATGAATGCGATTTTTTTCAAATTTTAAATTTACATTGAGGTTTAATAGCATCAAAAAAATAACAAATAAAAATAATGTTTATGTATGAGGTCTCACCATAGTCCGACAACTGCGCGCGGATGAAGCTAGTGATAGCTTTGATATTTCCCGTGGAAAGCTTGACATAGGGGTAATAGAAGTACATCAAGGTATTCGGCTCTTCATTACGGGGCTCGATACAAAGGAAATATATCACTCGAATCTCCACCGTGTCACCATCATCTAAGGCTCTAGTTTAAGTAACTCTTGCTAATAGAGTTATCCTAAATGTAAAAATGCATATGAACTGTGTATAGTTATATCCTCCGTCACTGAGTCTGGACGCCGTTCTGACAGGAGTTAGAAAAAGATAGGATATTGATATGCAATTGACTTACAAATTGACGGCTTGATGAAACCTATGGGGTGAATAAACTTTCAGTGCCTATTTTAAATTGTTTAGTAATAAAAATTATTTACTCTAACTTTATATAGAATATTATATAATTAACACAAGCGAGTAATCTTTACTGGGAGTCTACCTACCGTAGGCAACCTTTAACCTCGTCTTTGTTAAAGAGCTCTTTAGTGAGTGAGGCTACCTCTTGTGAAAAGTTGTTATAATAATTGTCGATATAATATTGAGAAGGGCAGGGCTCCAAGATACAATCCTACTGGTGTTTACTAGCCCATAATGCGGGGTTCGTTCGATAGATAAGTCTCGTCGTGTAGTTATCGGACCGCAAGAGCAGTAAAGGCTAATTGGCGGGGTGGCAGTTACAGATAGGGTTGCCACCGATAAAAACGGATTTCACTAGAACGATCTACAACAGACCGTTGTAATGTTCGTTTCTAAACCGAAAATTGTCATTGTGGCAGGCGTTGCTAATGGAAAATGTTGGATAATTGGAGTGTGTGAATTGAGTGGAGGTGATTTGGGGGGTGCGGTAACCCTAGTTACGGGCAGAACGTTAACGCGGCGCAGGGATTGCGAAAATTAACCTCTTCCGAGAGACCCAATTGGCGGGCTATGATTAGTTTGTAATTTGTGACGGACTGGGATTGTGGTCGATACCGCAGGCGGGTTTTTGTTACGTTAACGGTCAAACGACGCTTTGTATCAAACGCTTTTATAATTATTAATGAAAAATACATTCTGAATATAATTATAAATAAATAAATAAATAATTATTACAGAACATCACATACAATGAAGATCATTGGTATCATCATCCCGTGGTAAGAAGCTTAAGAACTTGTGTTACGGATATCGAAATCAACAGTGGATATGTTATAGGCAATGTGTATAATGCAGGCATTCTATACAATGCCTAGGAAATGTATAGAATGTCGAGGTTGCTTAGGCAATGATTGAAATAATACTCAATGTTTGAAGTATTTTACACTTTACCTAGGAAATGTATAGAATGCCGGTTCAAGCTTAGGTAATGTATTTAATCGAATTTTCTTCTCCGTAATTTGGTTAGTTAGACCTATCTAACTAACCAAATTACGGAGAAGAAAATTAGGTACCTATACCTAATGATCTTTTGAGAGCTTATCCTAATTTTAACTGTCACCTGTGTTATCGGTTGGTATGCCCTGTTTTTTGCGTAGAGAGCGTTTGTCACTTAGGATTCTAGGACAAACTAGTTTGGCCTAAGCTAAACTAGTTTTTCCGTCACTGGTATATATGGGTGGTTTAAAAAAATTAACACAAAGAGGACTTTTCTTTTTTAACTCAGTCTAGGGTGCCAGGAAGTCCCGAGCTCGCAAGTACTACATAGTTTATCCAAGGCCAATCGAGTTTGTCCTGATATCGAGTTTGTCCGGTAACATCTAAATATATAAAAGGAGAAACTAACTGATTGATTGACTGACTGACTGACATATCGACGCAAAGCCTAAACGGCTTAACGTAGGCACTTGAAATTTGGAAATAACGTAGCTAAGGTACCGTAGAGGTGCACTAAATTAATTCCCGAAATTCTCGCGGGAACGGGAATTAGTGGGAAAATCATGTTTGTACGAAAAATCTAAACCACTTAGATGCTTTAAATTTGGCATGCAGGTATTATAGTAAACTTAAAGCTTAGTTGGAACAGGATATAGATAAATTCTTACGGGAACAGGAGTTAGCAGGAAAAAACTTTTGTATGAAAAAATCTAAATCTAAAGATGATTGAAATTTGGCATGCAAGTACCTTAATAAACGAAAAGCTTACTTGCAACGCGATATTGAGAAATTCTCACGGTAAAAGGAGTAATTGGGAAAAATCTTTTATGTGTAATATCTGTAGTTCACGCAAACGAAGTCGCGGGCAAAGCTAGTGTATGTATATGATCAACAAATTGCAACTAGATATCACTGTTCTTGAGTTAAAGCCTGGTGACAGATAGACGGATGGACCATTTATGGGTGAATGGACGGACTTAAAACCAATGCTACCTAACCCCTCCACGCAAAGCAATAACATTAAAAATATACCGAGGTTAAGGTTGATTAACTCTGTCTGAATAATAAATAAATAAAAATGTTTAAGTTCTTACCCCTGGTCGTTCATTAAACATATTACCAGATGCACTTCGGGCATTTATACAATACCTAGGCAATGTGTGAAATTAATCGTATTATACACATTGCCTGAACGTTTTAGGCATTGTATAGAATACCTAGGTAATCTATACAATATCTTATTATACACATTGCCTATAACAGATACACAAATATATTTAAATATATTTACTAGCTGTGCCCCCGACTTCATTTAGATTTAACTTTAGCGGTTTAGATTTTTTATACAAATGTTTTTTCCCGCTAACTCCTGTTCCCTTGGGAATTTCGGGAATTCCTTTCTTAGTGCACGTAAGTTTCGTCTCTTCCAAATTTCGAGTGCCCACGTTTATTCGTTTAGGCTAGGTGTTGATATCAGTCAGTCAGTCAGTCAATCAGTTAATTTCTCCTTTTATATATTTACATAGAAGGCCTGGCTTGACGTCGTAGTGGATGACATGCGTGCCAACAAACTCTCCGTGAAGGATGCCGAAGACCGTGCGAGGTGGAGAGATAAGAGCAGGAAAGTGGACCCTGGGCTCCGCAAGGATGCAACCGGGAAAACGTTGAGATGATGACCTAAATATATTTAATAACTTATACACACAGATATGGACCAAACACCGATGATCGTCACACAAATATTTGTCCCGGGTGGGAATCGAAACCACGAATCTAGGAACCGTAAGTTAGTGAACCTGGGTCACTAACACCTGTTCCACCGAGCCAGTCATAATTAATTCAGTCAGTCATATTTCATGAGTATTAGATTTTTAATAATAATATAATCTTTTGCCAAAATGATATCATACATTATAAATGCATTTTGGAAAAAAGGTGCCTATCACAAAAATAATAAACCATTCACGGGCATTACGTAAGCCTATTTTCATTAGTGGATATGAACGGACGAATATTAACAGAAATCCAGAGCATACACGATTTAAAGCTTAATTGATAAGCCACTTAGGACAAACTGTATGCATGTGTATAAAAATACAAAATTTCTTCACACAGATTTTACGTTCCACGAAATTCTGCTTCGTATGAATTATCTGAGTGATTTCTTTTTATTTACATTCGAGCTCTGTGTAGCATTAAAAACAAAAATTTAAAATACAACAGTAATAATGTTTGATTAATTTGTTTAATTAATATTTTATGTGATTTCACACCTTGAATTTTTATAAAAAAAGAAGTTACAAGCAAAATACTTCACAATTACATTAAGTTTATTCAAAGAATAAAGATGGTCATAAAAGAGTGATACTCCTCACCAATCACTGAAATGGCAATTCCTTGTTTAGTCCATAACGACATTTCCGATCACAGGGCACCTATCCGCCCCCTCCCCCCTCCACTGATTCAATAAAGAGCAAGGAAAACTTAGTTTCCTGTTCGGACCTAATTTATTCACCAAATTGTATAAATTGTATCTAAATTCAATTCAATCGTGATTGGTACCGCCTCGCAATCCGTTGCTTACTTCAATTTACTCTTTAGCAAAATACGTTTCTCTCATTGGCAATTTTTGGAAGCAAGGTTTATGTTTTACTAGCTGTGCCCGCGACTTCGTTCGCGTGTCCTACAGGATTTAACATACAGAAGTTGTTTCCCAATAACTCCCGTTCCCCTGGGAATTTTGTAATATCGCGTTGCAAGTAGGTAAGCTTTACGTCCATTAAGGTAACTGCATGCCAAATCTCAATCATCTATCTTTCGCGGTTTAGATTTTTTGATACAAAAGATTTTTCCCTGTTACCCCCGTTCCCGTGGGAATTTTACAATATCCTGTTCGACTAAGCTTTAAATTTATTAAGGTACCTGCATGCCAAATTTCAAGCGTCTAACTTATGTGGTAAATATTTTTCATACAAAAGGATTTTCCCGATGATTCCTGTTCCCGTAGGAATTTCGGTAAATCCTTTCTTAACGAATGCCTACGTCATAACATCTACCTGCATGCCAAATTTTATCTCGATCCGTCCAATAGTTTGGGCTGTGACGACTTCGTCCGCGTAAAGACGTTTAACGGGTAAAACATTACTTCCTTATAGCGCAGTCGGTTAAAAAGTAGCCTATAACCTTTTCTAGGCTCTGGACTATATCTGTACCAAATTTCATTTAAATCGGTCCAGTACTCTATGCGTGAAAGCGTAACAGACAGACAGACAGACAGACAGACAGACAGAGTTACTTTCGGATTTATAATATTAGTAAGGAGTAAGGATATCGGTTTTTCCATCGACGATTTCTCAGATAATAATAATATATTTAAAGTGCTGAAATCTGTCGATCAGCAATACGTAGGAATTTCATACAATGGATTTTTTACGGGGAAGGACTGGCATATCCCATTATTACAAACTTTGGTCGATGTTTATCCTAAGGAAAATTAAAGGTAATTTATTTTTATTTAATAATTTTTCCATTGCCACATTAATATACACATTTTGACATTCAATAATTAAGGGCTTAATGCTAAATCTTTTACAGGTAAACAATACATACAATTACAGGAGTAATTTAAGTATCTTTATGAGTATTTTAAGGCAATTTAGTTACCGTAAAGGCAGGGAAAAAGACAATAACTTCTGTGTGTTCACTCGCTCACAATTCGGTTTAGTTTTTACTTATAACTACTACTGGCTTTTTAACGCGCCTTAAATAAAACGATGACAAGAGGATCATTACAGGGATATGAAAAGGTCGACACCCACTCCTGTAAAAAAGAAATACACCAATCGATTCAGCCAAAGAAATGAGAGCCAAAAGGAGTGTTTAAGCAGCGCTGCCCGTAAATCCCCTTCATAAGGTAACCCACAATTAGTTATTCGAATTAGGTAAGTGCTTACACGAATCAACTGTGGGTTGGTATTGTAAAATATCGTCAGATTAAGTTAAAATTAATGTCTTCGTCCAAGTGCCGCATTTTGTTTGTGATTTATAGACCAGTACTGTATAAGTAGTACCCGTAGTATAATATTATATTATTATCCACGAACAATACTTCTAAATATATTAATATAATAATAATCTAGCGCATTAAAAAACGAATTAATTAATCAATTGCTTTACACCTGCTTTTCGAAGAATTAATAATGAACGAGAAAGACTGTATCATATGTATCAATAAATTAATTTTGTTACTTCTTCATCTTATCGAGTCGATGGCAAAATCAAACGTAATCGGCCCAATATTCGGCCACACGAATCGCGTTGTTACTAAAAATATATTTATATTTTAGTTCCTACAATACCTACTGGATCATCTTAGTAGCTATTGAACGTAAACTGGCTTTACGTCGGAAACCATTCAAAAATTCGTAAAGTGTGTAACAAAAATAAATAACAACGCCGAACTAGGTATCACGCCATCAAAAAATATTTACTTTATGTTTTTTGAAAGCGGGAATTTGAGTTTTACAGAAGTTATAAATCATTGACTCTCACATGTATTGGATCATACAAAGTGTATGAAACTGACCCAACCGTGTTCGTTGAATCAAATACCATCAAAATAGAGGATTATATTATGCCTTACACACGATGTATTTAAGGTGTAATTATCAGTTAGGTACATCGGTTTATTATTCCGATCTCTGGCTTGTAAAATTAGGGAAATACCTCGAAATGTTGATGTATACCTCCGAGATTCACCCTATTTTTTAGCTTGTTGTGACACTTATTTTATTTGATTAATCGTTTTTTAGAGCGTTAAATTAACAAAAGTCTTAGTAAATTTCAGCAGATCATAATAAATTAACAGCAATTAAAAATTAATTTATTTATTGTTGTTGTTAAGGCTTGAACTACTCAACATTAAAAATACCAGCCGTAACATTAATAAATAAAACGAGGTGTACCAACTTAGATAAAACAGATGACAAAGGAACGTGTACAAAATACGTTTCTATCTTGTTGCCCACGGCACGGAATTATTAAACAAGTCCTGAAGGAGTCGAAAGGACTCAGCGAGACGACTCAATTGTAAGACAGTAAGGGACCGGGCCTTTACGGCCTATATTATTGAGCCATAAACCATAAAAGGCTCCCCGCTTTATAAAAGCTGAAACAAAACACAAGCGACCGCATATTTCTTGTTTATTCACTCCAAGTTACATTATGGGCCGCAATCAACTGGAGTGAGATTTTTTTATGAACTGCTTTTAATTTTTTTTTCCTGGGACTATAGGCAGCCGTGCAAATCGATTGCGGGAAACTTTGGCGTAACGGTATAAGTGTGCTACGACAAAGTGTATTTTCCTTTTCCTTTTTATGGTCACGTTGACTTGAAAGTGAAAAAATGACTTTAAAATTGTAATATACGAGTACTGTACTTCCATACATTTAGTTAATGTCAATGCAATACTGGCCTGTAATATTCTGTAGGTATAGTAACGTGGATGTTTATTTTCTTAGATTGTGTAAAAATGTATCAAGGTAATTTTAAAAGGTATCTTTGACATATCTGTATCAAGACTTGATCAAAAATCATTCAATATTTTTAACGATATGTAACTTTGTGTTTATAAAACGTACGTACGTAACGTAGGCAAACCATAGTTCAATAATTTTAGTACATACATACATAAAATCACGCCTCTTTCCCAGAGGGGTAGGCAGAGATAAGTTCCTGCCATGTGCTATGATCCTGTCACACCACTTTTGCATCTTTCACATCCATCAATCTTTTTATGCATGCTTGTCGATTACGGGTACTTTTGGTTTGACCCTCCTTCAAAATTTGGCCTTGGTGGAAGGTGTTTCTTGGCCTTCCCCTGTCGACATTTCCATTTATACTTCCTCTATATATTCCTTTCGTTAATCGTCTCTCATTCATCCTCTCAACATGACCAAATCGTCTAAGCATACCTTTCTCAACCTTAGTCACTACATCTTCTTTTTCATACTACAACGTTCTCTAATTATTTCGTTTCTAATTCTATCACTCAGTTTCACTCCTAGCATACTTCTAAGTGCTCGCAACTCCACTGCGTTTATCCTACTATCGTGTTTCTTCTGCGATACCCAACTTTCGCTTCCGTATATTAGTGTCGGGATCATCACTCCCCTATGAACCGCCAGACGTGCCTTTTTGAACACTGTCTGACTGTTCTCAAAGGTGTGCAGCGCTCCGTTCACCATGTTACCAGCATTCACCCCCCTTTCAATATCTATATGATTTTAGTGTACATACATACATACAAAATAAATACATAAAAAATGGAGCTGGGCGGGTCACGTCTGTAGGATGATTCCTGAAAGATGGGCAAAACTGGTCACCCAATGGCAACCGGCAGATGGGCGTCGACAAAGAGGAAGGCCCAAAAAGAGGTGGCGAGATGATCTGGATGCCCATAATCGGAACTGGTCGGCCTTGGCTGGAGACCGACAGCTTTGGAGTGAATTGGGGGAGGCCTTTGCCCAGCAGTGGGACAGTATAGGCTAAGTAAAAAAAAAAAAAAACATACATACATAAAATCACGCCTTTTTCCCAGAGGGGTAGGCAGAGATCACTTCCAGCGATCCACTTTTCACCTCGTGGGAAACGTGACGTGACGGGTTGTGGACCACGTCGCCGCCATTCTGCCGTGTGCATTGTTTTAACAAAGTCATTGCGTTCCCACGAGTAGCAAGGATATATGACGGGGGAAGGAAAAAGGGAGGAAGGATACTATCGCCTCGGATGATTTGGACTGAGTCGACAGTAGCTCGAGGAGCCGGGGTCGCTTACCCGTATACCGTTCACCAACCACCGGACAGATAGTTGTGACTGGTATCCCCTGACTTATGATGATTTTAGCGTATACTTAAAATATTAATGACCAATGTACCAATTCTACTGTACACCGTTACACTAATTTGAACAGTTCAGGAAATTCCGCGTCAGTGAATAAGAGAGTCATCGATAAAAATCGAGTAGTTCAAAGTTTGTAGTTGTTGAAAGCGCATCTATCGAAACGCTCGATAGGTAAGCCTTCCGACGACCGCGGGCTGAGTTGGCTGAGTCTGGAATTTGCACAAAGTTAGTTTGTTGCGGGTTCTGGACACGGTCAGCCACTCCACAAAGCCACAGAGCAGCTATAGATTGACAGTAGGTAGATAGTCGTTCACAATGTGCCCACTATTGCATTGGCTACTGGATTTTTTGAAAACGATGCCTTTTCCTTGTATATTAAACTTTTTGTCGATCTGATTCAACAACTATAAAGATGCGTGCGATTTATAAACCTAATTGAAAATCGAGAAGCAATAGCTTACAGCTGGAGTAAAAAATAAAACCGAGAAAACTGTCACTAACTCATTTCTGTCATAAGTAATAAACCTTGCATGATGACCTTTCTAAGTTTCCAGCGAAAATATTAATTTCATCCTATCAGAATGGGATAGACTTAGTAATAAGAAATTCATAGTAACTCAATTTTTTGCGTCATAAATGAGACTGATACAATTTAATCTTAGTTTGTTACATAAAACCCAACGAGTTGCTAAGTATGTTTTCATAGTTTAAACCTTAGGGGCGTGAGCTATTCGCTCCCCCGCAAGTCCGGTAATGATGATGAGTAATGACCGGATTATATACCACATAAAAAGCTTGTTATATGCATGCAAATATGCATGAAAAATGCTTAAAATGTTTCTCTGCCTTTTCGCCGAAAAATATTTGCCAGATTTTCACTAGCCAACCAACGTTTCGCAGAATTTTATTTCGCCGTATAATCATTTTCCAACTCATCACATAATTTTGTTTTATTTCTCAACCAAACAGTTTCCATCTGTACGTTTGTCTGCCTTTTATAATGACACTTTTCAAATCGCCAACGTTTCATTTGGAGTAATATTCATTTAGTTGTTTATTGGATACCAAATGATGTGTTAAGTAAGGGATTGTTTAACTATACTAAGCCTTAAATAAAATTTTGAAGAAATTTATTTACAAGGATGTAATTTTCATATGGGACAAATTATTATACAGGTTGATGTTACTAGTGAAATATTTTTTCCATAATTATTTTTATGTTACACAAATTCAAGTGCCCTGTGTAGTGAAATAAAAACGATTTGGATCTGGCACTTCGCCGGCCGCTGCCGGCTAGAGAGTCGCGGGCGGCCGCTAGTATTCCATAAAACTTAACTACTATCGTCAGGGATTGAAAGACATGCGCGTAGGTATTTCACTGCGCTAACTAAAACTGTAACTATGCCCGCCAGCCGCTACCATCCAGCGCCTGTAACAATAATCGGAAATTGTTATCAACTATGTAAAATAAAAGTTACTTTTTAAACTAACATACAAGCTGTTTTAAAAAGTGGATCAAATGTGATTCTTAAAATTTTTTAAACTGTCATGGTTAAACATATTAGAAAACTGAAAATGTTCAGGATATGTATTGACTAGATTTCTATATCCGTTCAAGTGAACGGGACAACAATGTTGACCCGTTATCCTGGCACTTGCAACAGTGCTGAAATATCGGGAGCTTATTAAAACCAAACAACATGCTAAATATCTCGGACATATTTTTTATTTGATGTTTTTAATGCTATTAAAACTCAATGTAAATTTAAAATTTGAAAAAATTCGCATTCATGACCCCGCCTGAACGGGGACTTGAACCACCGGACCTCCCGATATCGCGTCGGTTGCTCTAACCTCTGAGCTATCCAGGCAATTAATCATCAATGCGAATTTTTCCATCACCTTTTACCCGTTAACCACGGGTGGCGCCACCTCCGGTAGTGATCAAACACTTATCGGACATTTTCAGTTTTCTCGTGAATCTTTTAGTTAAAGTTCGTGTTTGGGAAGACGAAGGGACGAGGACTTGAACAATCAGTCTACAGTACAGTACACACATAATAAGGCGTCCGACCGATTTCAGCCATGGCGGCCGATCTCAATTGAGATCAGCCTAGTGCGCAGGACACTATTATAGTGCACAAGTGTGCGCGCAAACACAAGTGCACTCTTTATTCCCTTACTCTCATAATTCGGTAAGACGGCAATCCGACATGACCGATGAGAGATCAGGCGCAGGACCACCGGCTTAACGTGCTTTCCGAGGCACGGGCGTTCAACCGCCAACTTCCTAACTCCGGGCTGAGTAATTTCATGATTTGAGGGTCTAACGTAGTAGTACACACATACTACTACGTTAGACCCTCAAATCATAAGCACTCAAAAAAGGAATACGAACAATTAACAAAAAGTAAGTAAAGAGGTAAGTGAGTTTTCCGCCCTCCATGGGCAGAAAATATAGTTGGCAGTCCGACGTGATCGGACAGATAGCGACGGACGCGATGTCTATGACGTGCCAAGGCTCCGACCGGTTCAGCCAACTTTCTCATTCTAGATGCTTTCGTTATTTTGTATCTCGTAGGTACCTACTTCGTTGATCATATGTACTTCAGGATGATCCAATCACACTCAATGGATTCCTGCCGCTTTATACATATGTTAGTATCATAATGTTAGTCAAATTAATCACAGTCATCGTATTGTATGTACACGTGCATGTTTGTATATAACGTTTCACAGTAACAGTGTTTAGTTCTTAATGAAAGCCCAGGTGCGCCGTCACCCGCTGTGAGCTTATTCCACTCGACTAGATCTGATAGCCAATTAACTCTATTGTCAATCAAATTATTTTGTGTGGAAAATAATTTGAGCATGTTCTTAGTTTGAATCTAAAGAAAGAATATTACCCACATAGGTATCTTAAATATATAAAAGGAAAAACTGACTGACCGACTGACTGACATATCAACGCACAGCCTAAGTGGCTAAACGTAGGCACTGGTACCGTAGAAGTGCACTAAGCACTAAGTGCCTGTTCACACCTAGCGATTTTCGGGCGATTTCACAGCGAGGCGATATCGATATCGCCTCGTCGTGAAATCGGCCAAAATTGTTAGGTGTAAACGCGCTTTTACGAATTCCCGAAATTCCCCCGAGAACGGGAATTGGCGTTAAAACATTTCAAGCGGCTTAGATTTTTCATACGAAAGGTCGTACGACCTTTAGTATGAAAAATCTAAACCGCTTAAAATGTAGCATACCTTAGTAAACTTAAAGCTTACCTAATTGCAACGCAATATTACAAAATTCCCCACGGCAATGGTGATTATTGTGAAGAAACTATTGTATGTTTAATCCTGTAGTCCACGAGAATGAAGTCGCGGGCACAGCTATACTCTATAATATAGAAAATATTCAGACTTAGTTTATTGTAAAGATTAATTGGTATTTTTTAACCGACTTCAAAAAGGCGGAGGTTCCTCAATTAGACCGTATAAGTATATGCTTTTTGCTGCACGTTATTTATGATTTGACACATGTATAGAACTTACAGGAGCGAGCATAGAAATCATTGTAATTCCGTTGTTTAGTTCGGAGCGGCATCAGTAACATTACCACGTACAACGCATTAATATTGCAAACTGCTTTTGGGGTAAACTTTAAGATATACCACCTACCGCTCGCAACTCGTCGAGATATATAGCCTATATTTACATGATAATAAATACATATTATCAGCGCATCTTTAAAACTGTGTACCAAATTAATATTCTAGTATTTTAATGCACTATATGTATGAAATCGTACAAAAATTCATAAAACCCAACATTTTCCAGCTAACTAAACTTTCTTTTCGGTTTCATTTATTTATTACCAACATCAGATAAAGGAAAAAGACATAGGTATTAAAAAATTTCACCCAACGATTACGAAACGAATCTACATTCACCGCTGTTAGAAATGGCTGCACAAAAGAAACACGCCGACAAACATAAAAAGTAAGTCTTTTGACCCCATCGGTGCAGAACTGGGCAACCGGCAAAAGGATAGTCAATAAGCCCGAACAAAGCCGTTTGAAAAACTAGAGTGTGACAGAAAGATAACGTGTGAAAAAGAAATAGGCCTTTTCCTAGTCGACAAGGCGTGAACGCAACGCATCACCTATTTCTAAAGGAACGTAAATAAACGCACCTTGAAGAGTGCGTCTGAATCGACACGTCCCCGCCGAGCAAACAGGACACACAGGGCGAGGGTATTCTGTATACGGGAAACGATGTCGTTTTTTCCAATGTCAATTTTATCGTGTGAATAGTTTTTTTTTTATTATAAGAGGCTAACAAGATGACCTCACTTCACCTGATGGTAAGCGTCTGACCGAGAGAGGTCAGTCACTTGGCGGGTTTTACACAACTGTATGGTGGTAACAGCAACCGGTCGACAAAATGTCTCCCACCTGAATAGTTTTATAATATCACTAGCGACCCGCCCTCGCTTCGCTTCGGGGATATCTCTATCTCTTTGTAATATATTTTAACCCCGTAAGAGAAATCTATTTTTATCTAAAAAAAGCCTATGACACTCAGGGATAGTGTAGTTTTCCAACAGTGAAAGATTTATTCAAATCGGTGCAGTAGTTTCGGAGCCTATTCGAAACAAACAAACAAACAAAAAATCAAACCTTTCCTCTTTATAATATTATATAAATATATATATATATAAATATATTATATTACATATTACATTGACTCCCCCGTACCCCACTTACATGGAGCCTACATCGCATGCTGGCTAACTGAGCGCGGTGGCGGCAACCACGCGACTTTTTTCTAATACTTGCATTTTTAAACTCGTGATATCTTCCGAATGAAATATCCGAATTGAATAATTCAAAAAGTCATAAATAGGTATTGAAGCCGTCTTGCATATAAAGTAATTTATTTTGATAAGGATTAATACCAAGGTACAAATAAAGAGCCTTTTCATGTGGCGGCATATAAATTAAATTTTTCGAATAAAAAACCGCTTACTGTGACATAACTATAATATTTAGACATATGCTGTCGCGACACTTTTTATAGATAATGATAAGTTCTACAAAGTCGTAGTAAATGATTTTGTTCTATCATCAATAGTTTTCGCAGCGTACGCGACGTAAGGAATTTTTCAGGTAAATTTTTTACACCTTGGGTTACATTATTGGAGTTTTAGTAAGGATCCCTAATTTTTTTAAAAATATTATATAGCCTATGTTACTTCTGAATAATGCAGCTTTCTAATGGTGAACAAATTATTGCAATCGGTCCAGTAGTTTTTGAGTTTATTCATTACAAACATACAAAAATACAAAAATACAAAAATACAAATCTTTCCTCTTTATAATATTAGTATAGATTTTTGAGTTTAAATTCATTACAAACATACAAAAATACAAAAATACAAAAATACAAATCTTTCCTCTTTATAATATTAGTATAGATTAACACACACGTCACAGCTGGAACGTCGAGCAAAAAGAAGCTATGCAATCCTATAAATTGTACTATTGATGCGATATTGATGCCTATTTTAGGAAATATGATGTTCAATTTAAAATCTCTAAATCTTATTGTATTACTATCAGTACCTACTGTTTTTTTAATATATTAGAGACACCAATTATTTTACATTAATTTATATTGATTTCTGTTTATTTTAGATATTATTTATATCGATAGACTTAACTTATGCTTATCAGTTTACTTGATAGGTGTGCTGCAATCATCAATGCCACATAAATAGTGGTCGATCACATATTTTTGTTCCAAAGTTCCATATCGTTATATTGTAGGTACACTTGATACAACAACATACATAAAATCACGCCTTTTCCCTAGAGGGGTAGGCAGAGATCACTTCCAGCCCTGTGCTACGGTCCTGGCACACCACTTTCCCTTCATCAACATCCATTAACCTCTTCATGCACGCTCGTTACGGGTACTTTTGATTTGTCCACTCTTTAAGATTTGACCAATATGGTCATGAAAGGTCTTTATTGTTTGGTTAATTTAGCATAATATGACTTTTTTATTTATGAACCCACTAGCGACCCGCCCTCGCTTCGCTTCGGGGATATCTCTATCTCTATGTAATATATTTTAACCCCGTAAGAGAAATCTATTTTTTTTATCTAAAAACGCTTACATGGAGCCTACATCGCATGCTGGCTAGCTGAGCGCGGTGGCGGCAACCACGCGACTTTTTTCTAATACTTGCATTTTTAAACTCGTGATATCTTCCGAATTAAATGTCCGAATTGAATAATTCAAAAAGTTATAAAAAGGTATTGAAGCCGTCTTGAATATAAAGTAACTTATTTTTTTAAGGATTAATACCAAGGTACAAATAAAGAGCCCTTTCAAGCGGCGGCATATAAATTAAATTTTTGGAATAAAAAACCGCTTGCTGTGACATAACTATAATATTTAGACATATGCTGTCGCGACACTTTTTGTAGATAATGATGAGTTCTGCAAAGTCTTAGTACATGGTTTTGTTCTATCTTCAATAGTTTTCGCAGTGCAGGCGACGTAAGGAATTTTTCAGGTCTATTTTTTACACCTTGGGTTACATTATTGGAGTTTTAGTAAGGATCCCTAATTTTTTTAAAAATATAATATAGCCTATGTTACTTCTGAATAATGCAGCTTTCTAATGGTGAAAAAATTATTGCAATCGGTCCAGTAGTTTTTGAGTTTATTCATTACAAACATACAAAAATACAAAAATACAAAAATACAAATCTTTCCTCTTAATAATATTAGTATAGAAGTATAGATTGACATGAAGCAAGCACTAAATGTTAAATAAAGCTTACTACAATATATCACTGAAACCACATCTAGATCGGATAAGCTGTTTTTGAGATAAGCGTGCATGAACGCACAGACAAACAGACGAAAAATCCAATAATCATGGATTTGGGTACCATTAATTCTACTTCATACTTTGATAAAGGTCTCTCATAATATGTTAATATCATATGATAGGCAACATCCATGTCCAGACAGTGATTACCGCTACATTATTATCATATGTAAAGTTGTCTCAATACTTGCAAGTATTCTCGCGACCCGTGGGCGATCGCCCACGTCTACCCTACTGATTACAAAGTTATTTAATTTAGGGATGAGAGCCATTTGCTCCCCCGTAAGTCCGGAGATGATGACAAGCCTGCTCCAAGCTAAAAAAAACAGTTATATAAGAAATGTTTCTTTAGATTTGGGTGTTACGACTTGTTGTTATCTACTTTTACTTTCAAATATAAATACCAATAGAAATACATATACCTACTCGATTTTTAAAAGTAGTACGTTGTGTGAGTTCTGGTTGTTAGTGGTGAATGTACACTCAAATGCGCGGACGAGCGCCCGTTTGATGGTTTTTGTCCCAAGTCCATTTCTCTGCGGGTTTCTTTTACGGAAGCCATATAAAATGAGCGAGGAAATCGTTTTTACAATGTACTGCCAGACCTATTCTAAACGTGTGTTGAAGTTTTATTAGACTAGTTTAAATGTATGCTCTTGTAAAATAGATTTACACGGTAAAACATTTGCTTTATTGATGATTAAGTTGATTTATTGCTTTATTGATTTAAGTGAGTCTATTTAAAAATAGATTAAAAATATCAAAGGTTAAATCGCAACTGTTAAAAAACTAGATACGACACGCGTGTATTTTTTTTTTCAGAATACCCCTTCATATACCTTAGGTATATTCACAGAACGTTTCCAATTACCACAACTACTGATGGTTGTCTCTACCGCCATCAAAGAGAGCGCAGCTTCAGCGAAACGTAGATATTATGTTGTTTTTCTTTTCTCTAACCGGAAGTGAGATATTCGGATCGAATTATAACGGGTCAAATTTGTAAATTTTGTCACTCACTGACTCACCGGTCATCAAAATTCTAAGGCACTGCTAGCAGACCGAGAAGCTTCAAATTTGGAATATAAGTAATGTTTGGTATATGAATCTGCTACGTCGGCGTTTGCTAGCTGACAAATTCATTAAAAAAGCATGACATCTTAACAACTAATATAAAACTACCCTACAAAATCAAGGAAAAACTAAAATAAGGCAAGGGCACGGTCAGTCTATAATTTTTTCTCAATTTCCGTCCAGTTTTATAAATTTTAACTACTTACTTAAATAACTTTGTAATAGCATATAAATATAAAGTACCCGGCAAGTCGAGTAAAATTTTCAAAACTTTGGTCCAGTTTTCTAGATACATAACAGCTTATATAACTTTGTAATCCCATATAGGGCACTACCGTCCGCCGATTTGGCAGGATCCAAATCGAGCAAACCGAAAAAGAAGAAAGTAGACTGTCTACAAAATACAAAAAGGAATGAGATCCCATCAAAAACAATACTTGTTAAAAGAAACTGTCGCAATTGAATTCTCGCAACTCAGTTGTTCTACGGTATAAAGATCCATGTAATACCAAGTCGGTTATTAATTGACTTGGCCATTGCACTAAATAACGCGTGTTTTTATGCGATGGTTTCAGGATTAGAATATTGGTAGGATTCGAACCCAGTGGTGGAACTGTAGGTAATACTAATATTCGGCAGAACCTGTGAGAGATTATAATAATATTAAAATTAACGATTACATCGACATAATGTTCATCGAAAATCGTCCATCCAAAAACAATAACCCATTTTTATTTAACATTGCAATTAATTATATACCTTTGATATTTTTACCTTTTACATGAATTTTAACGTTCAATGGCTAACTTGATCGCGAAAGTTAATTGAATCTTCAGCAAGACATTGCGATTTGTTTTCTTTGCTTTATCTACCCAACGTGAATCGCTCGCCCATTATTTCAAGAGATGCCCTCGTACAAACAAACTAATGCAATATACATAAATAAGGAGTAAGATCCGTTTGTTTCAGCGTTCAAAAGAAATCAAGTTATGCGAATAAATCAAATCCCGAGGAAGGAACTTCGCTTGGCTCTGGAGCCAGCGGGCCGGTGTGGCAACATTAATCGTGCTGGAACAAACTAGTTTCTCTAATTATTTCCTCGCCTTTGACCCTAAGGTTTTGTCTCTCAAATTGCTGTATTCGGGTAATGACACCATTAATCGTCCTTCTGAGAGAATCTTTGCCTAAGTAAATTATGGGTATTTGCCCCAGGCTTTGAATTTTGATTGCGTAATTTTTATTTTTACAGTTCATCATTATGCAATATCTTAATGTTGGAGTTGCGTCAGATAAAAGTAAAAAAATAAATTGGAAAAGAGATATTAATTACATTAGATTTTATGTAAGATTTTAGACTTTCGTGTTCCATTACACTAAAATATTAGTTTTTATGTGTCTACACGCGGTATTAGGACTAGCAATTACCTAGCTACTTACTGCGACGATTCGACTGGGTTACACCAAGTATGGTCGCGAGCGAATAGTGCCTAGTGTGGGGATCAGATCTCTATGTAACTATGTGTAATGTTTTTTTGTATTGAAAATCCTATGCTTCTTAATTTCAATGGCTTCTCGCTCTATTCTTGTGTGATAGTGACGATCTGTGGAGAGGACCTTCAGGTCATGTAGCTCCATCCAATGATTAGTACCCATGTCTAATAGGCGCTCAGCCACCGAGTACTTGTTTGTTTTTCGATTTTTGACAGCTGCAAATTTTATTTCACCCTCTCCGTTTGTCCAATATCAGAACTACCACAACTGCAATGAATTTTATATACACCCGGAGTTGGGAAGGGAATTACGTCTTTCGGTGTACGCAACATTTTTGACATTTTATGTAACGGAGTATATACAGTCTTAATGGAGTACTGTTTTAGGATCATCTTGGACAGTAGACTTTCTTAAAATCCTTGGTTTCATTTGGCGAAAGTCTAAACATTTCCAAAATGCCAATGCACTAAAATTTGTTTATTTCTCATTAGCATGCAGCACTTTAAAATGTTGCTCGAGTGATTTGGAACCCAAAATATAAGTGTCATAGTGATCCTTTGGAAAAGGTGCAGAAAAAGTTTTATTTTTCAAAGGCAAAAATTATGATTTGGTCCGTTATGAGGATAGACTGAACTATTAAAGATATTCTCACTACAGAATCGTCGATGGGTAGCTGATCAAGTAAAGTAAAGTAAGTAAAGTTTATTATTCAAAAGAAATTTTACAGAGTATACCACTTACATAGGCACATAATATTAAAATAACTAAAGTTATAAAGATGCTGTGCACTAATCAATAATAAATTGACTTTGCTACAAACGTTAGGTATGTAAACAGTAGCGATATACTTCACAATGATACCGACTTACAACTATTTCATAGATCGAATATGCAAAATACAGTACATTCATAATAGAGTGGATAGCAAAAAACACAATCATACAAAATAGTTCATAATATTGGAGTTATACAGAAGAAGTAATTCATTAGCTTCCGTGTTAGGTAAGATAACGGCAAGGTAAGATTCACGCTCCGGGATTACCATCCTTATGACAAAATTATTAAGAGCTTTTAATGTGCGGAAAAAAAATGTCGAAAATTATTTAAGTTGCAAATGTTAAACTCTTTTGTATTAGAACAAAAGAGGTGCGCAAAAGAGTAATATTAGTATTAAATTACTTTATTGAATGTCTTAAATTAATTTCAAATTCCTCAGCCAAATTCCACAATTTATAAACTTCAACCCTTTCAACAAAATGTAAGACTAATTTAGGCACTCAGAGTGTTTTGTACAGACTGTGCGATGCCTACAACAATGCTTGTCAACGTCTTGATTCGTGGCCCCTCTTTGAAAATGTTTAATTTCATTATTTCCTGATTTTGTATTGAACTGTGTATTTTATGTGTATAGGCAATTATTAAAAACATCGTTTTAATAATTTTTGATATATTTCATATTATTATGCTATTACTTTTGTTGACAGATTGACACATTTTTTTGTGTTCACAAATTGTGTTTGCCTGTAAGTGTTTTTCACTTTGTTTAGACTTGTTAGGCAAATATTGTTAATTTTATGTTGTGGTGTAAAAGAGGAGGTTGAGGGATTTATTCATTATATAGATTTAGAATACAGTCTAAATTCTGGTATTGTAATTTTAAACTCACTTGTAAAACGTAAACTAATGGCGTATAAAAATATATTTAGTATGGATTTGGAACGATATCTGGTCTTAGTATGATAAGCAAATTCGGTTGGAGTATCCGTCCAGTGCTATTAGGGATGAAGCCACTGGGGCGGTTTGAGCGCAACATCAACATTTTTACGACTAAGGTCGAGAGCCGCAGCTGACCACATTGTATTGGTGGTAAAGTAGTGCTTAACTTAGAATATACTTCTTTTACTAGTAACATATGTCAGTACAACTTTTTAATCAATAAAAAAGTTGTCTCAAAAATGATAATGAAGACTCTTTCCGGAAAAACCTGTGTCCGGAAAAATGATGTTTTATCTGAAAAGTCTAAGTACAAAAATAGTTTTTCTAATATTATAACACCCCCTTCACAATTTTCTTCTATGTTTATGAGAAACCACTAAATTTCACTAAAATAAGTCTCCGTTCCTAGTGAAATCACAGTTAGCACTGGTCCCCAGACCGCTTTAGTTTTTAATGGTATGTCCGTACAGCGCGTATTGTACGCAATTTGCGCGTTTGATTCACAGCAAACTATGTGGCCGTCAATGTCCATACGATTACTCAACAAGTAAGCGTTACATGTACATCGTCACCAGCCCAGTCAAAGGCTTACTCTAATCCTGACATACTATACTGTGTGGAGGATAGAGGGCGCCAGTAGCCGTGTTAACAAGTCTCCGTACAATTTTTTGAATAAAGATAGTAAAAGTGTGTAGCATAACTTATAAATAAATCATAATTTTAAAGAAATACGCCCAAAATACCCAGAATAGTTTTATCTCCAGATAATGCAGTGTATTTATAAGTGAAATAAGGAAAATAATTTTGCGGTCGATAACCACAATACACGAATAAATACAAGACATTGGTTAGAAGAAACCTACAAAATATACTAATAAGACATTTTTTTAAATCGTCTATGCAATGTAACAGCTAAACATTTAATTACTGCTTTAAAGTTTGCCCTTAAAACACTTAAATGTGTGATTACAAATACGTACATCTATTTTCTCAACGGGTCCCTTACGAATCCGTACACCTTGTTACTAAAATTATTAATTCAAAGTATAAGTGACCCGCTGAAAGGGCTCATTACTTCGGCGCGGCCTGAAAACGGTACAGGTGTCACGTATTCACAACTGTCGCCATTTTGCCTGTGCTGCCTTCGTCACAGCACTCAAGATATCTTAGCTCCTTAATTTCCTACCATACCTATAATATATCTTCTATATGCTGTATGCCAGCGCCTTCAGTATAATGACATCTTAACATTTTAATTAGCACTTTGAAGCAGATCCGTTTTTCAGGTGGCGCATGTTATGTTGACGCGCCATAAACTACCTAATTTAAGATTAGTGACTAGGGTAGGGTTAATTTCTGATTTTTAATAGCCAATGAAAAGATTATTATGTAAAATTAATAAAATCAGACCGATTCAAAATAACATTTCGGTGTCATTTTCTATGTCCATTGTTTCCCTTACCTACTTAGATTCATAATTAAAATCATATCTAAAATATCTCTACCAAACGTAACATCGACTTCTAATTTTATAGTTTCTCGTCACTCTTTTCGGTAGAATCAGCGTTCCGAACCGGTGATGATAGAAACTTACTATTACTAATGTGGCGATCTATAAATGCATGTAAATTGCGTACATGAAAAGACTAGAATAGATTTTTGATTTTGATTTTTATCGTGTGTTTACTGTATATTTTTCTGACGGGGTTAGGACGGTTACCGTTCTCCGATGTCTGTATTTTCCCTTTTCTAGCTATGGCGATGCAGACGGTTTTTTCGCGTGTGTTCGAAGGGGAGCGACGCGACGGGTCTTGGCACATTTCATCGCAGAAATTACCTGCTCGCGTCGCTCAAGCTGCCCACTCGACTTGGCACTCCGAACTCTTAGGTACTCTGTACTCTTAATGCAATCATTTTATTCACTTAATCTATACTAATATTATAAAGCTGAAGAGTTTGTTTGTTTGTTTGTTTGTTTGAACGCGCTAATCTCAGGAACTACTGGTTCGATTTGAAAAAATCTTTTTGCGTTGTATAGACCATTTATCGAAGAAGGCTTTAGGCTATATAACATCACGCTGCGTCCAATAGGAGCAAAGATACAATGGAAAATGTGTAAAAAACGGGGGAAACGCGAACGAAGTCGCTGGCACAGCTATAACAAATATAAGGCGTCCGATCGATCTCAGCCATGGCGGCCAATCTCAATTGAGATCAGCAAACATAAGTGCATTCTCTATTCCTTTACTCTCATAATTTGGTGAGACGGCAATTTGACATGACCAATAAGAGATCGGGCGCAGGACCACAGCAACATGCTTTCCGAGGCACGGGCGTTCAACCGCGGGCTGAATAATTCCTAACTCCTTGCTGAGTAATTTCTTTAGAGAAAAACTCACACAAATTTTTGCCCGACCACGGACTGGAACAGGGGACCTTTCGGTTCTTACGCAGCGCTTGCTACCAATAATATAATTTTTAATAAATTGTTACTTTACTTAATAATTTACATCAGACAACATACATCATCACACGATTTAGTCTAATCTCTAATTTTGGGCGGGATTAATTGAGTTCCCGTAATCCTCGTTGGTTATTAAACTTTGTGCATCTCTACATACCTGATAAATCATTGAAAAGCGTCTCGTGACCGCACGGCTCCGGGTGATGCGTTGCATGATCATATCGTATTGCACGAGTAAGAGTTTATTTTTTAATATTTAAAATAATAATCTTTCATTATTAATAAGTAATCAAACTGAAACAAAAAGTAACAACATAATCCCGGCCTTATCGTGTTTCTCATAATTGACAAAAAGTCATCATTCCTATGCAAACAATACACATTTCACTGTGGATGTTAATAGAAACATTGTGATTTAAATCGTGGAAGCGTATACGAGATTTGTAAGGAATTTATTCGTATCATCGTAGAGCGGGACGCAATCAGTGTCCTGTTTACATAAGTACCGTGCTATTTATTTGCGAAACTCTCCAGGGATCGTCTACTAACACCGGCCTAATTTCAGCGAACCTGAATAAGCATTCGATTGCAGATACGATAAACATTCAATCAAATGTTGATCTGATTGGAGCTTAGAAAATTAATTTTATTTTACTTGAACCTGCTCATTGTTGGCTATTTGATATTATTGTAATAGATACCTAGTAGAAGTGTATTAAATACATAAAATATTCGATACACTTCTTTAAATCTATCTTCTATATTTATGCTTATAATAAATCTGTCAATTCTGTGCATTAAATATATTTTCAAAATAACTATCAGGAGGTGATTAGTGATCGCTACTCATGCCAAAAATGTAGTCATTAAAATTTTTGTCTGTATGTTCCTTATAGAAACAAAAACTACTGAACAGATTTTAACGAAATTTGGTACAATTATTTTATTATGGTTATAGTACTATTCATCACGCTACAATCAATAGAAGCAGAGTGGTGATGGGCAATGTTGGGAAAAACGGAAGGCGTTACTCCATTATTTAAGCTTCCGTCGCGTGTGCAGCCTTAATGGTTAAAGTGACATAGAAATCATGTATGACGAAAATATTCTACATATTTTTTTTTAAATATCTTCAACAGCGTATTTATGTATGTCTTTTATGGTTGACCCACAATAACACGTGATTATTCTTATTTCCACGCGGGCGGAGTCGCTCGCACAGCTAGTAGTTAATAAGTTTTCTTAATAGAGTACCTATCTATCATTTTCCAATGTCTAGGGTAATAGGACACTTTCATCTAGAATTTTTAGAAGTTTGATTCTTAATAGCCATCTAGCAATATTATAAGATAACTACTATTGTAGGACTTGTAGTCCTACAACTATTTCCAATCTTATTGGATATTCTGCGATTTGATAGCTCAGTTCTCCAATATTAATATTGATAAATTAGTCTTCAGGATGGTCTCGGAATTATAACGAACTTCGCCTACAAGTAAAATATAATAATTGGAATTATTTAAAAGTTAGGTAAGTAGTATGTGATCACATGAATCATCTGCATACCTACTTACCTGGTAGGTAATTATTTATTTCTGAATATTATTGCTATAGATAATAAATATAAATGTTTTGTAATAACAAGTATTCTATTTATAGAATAAAATTTGAAAGAAAAAAACAGAGCGGTCGTTGTAATAAATTGATGGTCGAATCGATACCTGTAAATAGCGAGGAATGATTGCTCCGCGACCGAATAAGGGTTTCCAATTAAGAGAGGCCAAAATGAAAGCTTTTTGGTACGCTTCCGACGCTGGTCGAGGTAGCTGACAAAAGAATTTGCAAAAATATTTAATTTATTTGTAAAAGCTAAAATTTTTAACGATCCCTAGTTATTTTTCGCAAACTGATATTTTTTAACAAAGACACGCGAAGACTTGGGCTTAGTCGGTCACCAACGTACCTAAATTGTAAGTATGGCAAACATCTTTTAAAATTGGAGAGTACATCATAAAGGTTCCCTCGGTGGGGGTATGAACAACTATGTATAGACTGCTCTCAAATTTTCCCCTCGCATGCACGAGAGCGATTCATAAGCCTTGCTTCGTTTGCCTCTACTCGTCTGCAATCTTGTATCTCCGGAGTTTAAGTGTTTGACCTCCCTTTGCCCAAATGAAGCCCACGAATACATCTTCCAGTATTCATTCAACGATACAAGACCCCTATTGCTTTAACCACATGGTCGATAATCCGTTGATAGCCGACCGCAACTTGTATTTTGTCGGTTCATGCCTTTTGTATTTCTTTTTCGTTTTTTTTTCTGTACTGCCAGGAGAATTAAGCAGCTCCAATCCAAGTCTATGTTGGCAGCTCATAAGAGAAATGGCACGGAAAATGGCTGAATACGCGCTTGCATCATTTTTTACGGGCCAAGTAATGTTTATGTTTGTGGCTTTTGTGTACTCTGTGCATTAAATTGTATCTTAAAGATATATGTAGACGACACGTGTATAGTAGAAAGAGTTTTGTATTTGTTTTTTTTTATTGGTGATCGTTTTGTGCCCTTTATGTTCAAGTTTTAGTAGGAATATAATAGAATAATAGAATTACTAATAGTATAATATAATTACTTGGACATTTATGTTCAGTTGCTAGTTACTTAACCTTTATTAAGATATAATAAAATTCTGAACTACAGTTCCCTGTGTCTCAATTAAAGCAGATAAGCTGGACGCATTATTCGCACAATCAATTGCTTACACAATCTACTACTACAAGAGGCTCAATATTTCAAAATATCCTGATATACAGAACCCTGGCTCTGTAAGTAGTTTCTTAACCTTAACCTAATACAATTAATATTTTAAACAATTATTTTAGTTTAAGCAGCCGACACGATATCGGATGACCGGTGAAAGTCTCCGTTCAGGCGGGGTCATGAATGCGAATTTTTTCATATTTTTAATTTACATTAGAGCTTTAAATAACATTTAAACAGCAAATAAAAAACAAATATTTAAAATAAATATGTAAGCATCGACGTATAAAGAGTAAGTATTCATATTCAATGTCAATTGTGATGTATTAATGATTGAATCAGGTGGCAGAGATGTTCTCTGTAAAAAGTACGTTATGAATTTAACATTCGTTATCCGCGTAATATCGAACGGCCCCGTTAAGGCGTGTACCTTACGCACATGTGGACACGAACGCAGCGAACCAACAAACATGAACATTAAGTTTGTACTTATAATATGATATATTTGGATATTATTGCTTATATTTAAGTAGTTCTACTGTAGTTCGTGCACAACAGTTTTAATCTCATAACCATGATGTGGCGGCGTCTTTGAAAATGGTCGATTTGGAAGTAGCGGTAGTTAACATTACGGAACATACAAATGAGGTCGCCGTCGAAGTTTTTGTTTATCAAACACGTTCGTGACTGTCCTTATAATACGGTCAGTATGGATTGTTTGAATAACTTTAACAAATGTTATGTGACGCTGCTTCCAAACTAACCAAAATGTCCACGTTAAAGTTATTCTTTTTTTATTCATGTTCGCCATGTTCATGTTTGCGAGTGTGTAAACGACTTTACGCGCTGTTTCTAGCACGCAGGTGTTTCAGCATACGCATTTATCTGATTTCAATCGAAGAGACATGCACTTCGGATAAATGGAACAGGATTAGAAGGTTTGCGGCGGTGAATATTAAAATTATTAATTATCCATTTTCAAATCGGCTGGTGGAAAATTACACGTAGACAGAGATTTTGTGGCTTCAAAAGCAAATTGATGCTTAATCCATACATTTTCAGAAGTGTTTATAAAATGTCGCCCAATTCAACGAACAAATGAAAAACGCTTGATGAATGTTAAATATTACTTAATATACGAATAAGCTACATCTGGAAAGTTGTGGCTTTTATAGCGAAATAGGTTAAATATATAATCTCAGTCTATGGACTACTTGTGTACCAATTCATATCAATACATAGTATAAAACAAAGTCGCTTTCGCTGTATGTCCGTATGTATGCTTAGATTTTTAAAACTACGCAACGGATTTTGATGCGGTTTTTTTTAATAGATAGAGTGATTCTTAAGGAAGGTTTGTATGTAATTTACCCGAAGCAAAGCGAGAGCGGGTCACTAGTTAAAAATAAATAATAATAATAAACTTTATTGACATAAAACATTGTACAAAGTAATTACGAAACCCTGATTCCCTTGTCAGGTACATGACCGTAGTACAGTAATCAGTGCTTACTCCCTCTTCTGTTTCATAATTTAAAGTTTCATGTTACAATTAAGTCATTATTAAGCTGAATATCTGCATATTCATATAAATCGGTTCAGTTGTTTTGGCGTGAAAGCATGATAGACAGACATAAAAAATGAGTGTGCTTATGACTGCACGACTGAAGTGACAAGGACAATGGGCATTTTGGGCTAAAATAAAAATCGGGCGGCAGTCTCAAATATCAATTGCATATTAGTCCAGTCAAAATAGACATTTTACCTAGGAAAAATTCGCATAGAGCTGAAAATTGGCATGAATGTTGGGAACACTATAACAAATAATCTGTCAAAAGTCCCCATCGATCCCACGTCTGCAAAAAAAAATAATCAATTTCAAATGTCACAAATATCAGTTT
Organism: Maruca vitrata; assembly: GCA_039566165.1. NCBI lineage: Eukaryota > Metazoa > Arthropoda > Insecta > Lepidoptera > Crambidae > Maruca > Maruca vitrata. Next base: position 9,540,160 of record CM076914.1, on the reverse strand, counting down.
TATGCACTTTTGAGCGAAACGGTAAGTTTAATCATAAAAGTATGTATGACAACATTACTTATCACGTAATTATCTATAAAAAATGTCTAAACATTTTGTTCCTAAGATTCACCATTTCAGAGATATAGCGATGCACAAAGTTAAAAAAGTTGTATTTTCAAACGCTTCCAGGCCCCCATGCGATTGTGCTAGACAGTTAAAATTTTAACGAATGATGTATCTCAGTTGCCTATATAACATCTAATACTAGAAATAACATGAAACCAACGTGTAAAGTGGGTTCTCATACAAAACCTATGTTTTTTTTTCTCACACTTGGGCGGTTTTTAACGTGGTTACCCTAGTGAACCTATTTCAGGTCATATATCGATCAAAAACGATATCAACAGATGAATGCATATTATGTAAAATATGAATTATCTAATGATTAAAACCACGATATCTCGCGAATGGTGAGTCGGAAAAGAAAAAGTGACTGGACCATTTTTGTAGAAAATTGTATGATCTACAACTTTTGTTTGACCTATTTTTACGATAATACTTACTGTTTTCGAGAAAAATGGAAAAATCCTTAATTTTATACTTTTGACCTTGAATAAATTTTTTTGCAGAAGTAGGATTGATGGGGATTTTTGATATTTCGTTTATTATGATGTAATTAACGTCTCTGGCAATTTTCAGCTCTATGCGAATTTTGTCTAAGTTAGCACTTATTTTTGTCTATTTTGACTGGACTAATATCATAGTTCGTGTCATAAATAAAAACTTATTATATGGCAGTTATTACGAGTTCTGGTTAGATATAGAAATATAGAGTGATGAAGATTGTTATATTTCATAAACGTAAACTATTTTATTTTGATAATTGTGTAAAAGCAAACAGCGGTTTTTTATTTAAAATAGTATAATAATTCAGAATTACAATAAACCTGCGCCTACGACAAGTGTCAAAGATTTGTGCGAGCGAGACAGAGATTTTTTTTGTATAGTGCAAACTCGCCTGACGAAATCACTCAGCCCATGTATTTCGTAGCGCTCTGTCTAGTAGACTACACAGACTCCGTTCGATCCCCGTATTACTTTATCATTCGACCCGGCTAGATATTTGTACTATTGTTCATGTGCAACGGGTAAGCGAACCTTACGCTGCTGGGATGGGCACGGTACCAAGAAGCAATCAAAATCAAATTCAAAATGTCTTTATTTATATAGGCAATTTACATACATACATACATACATACAATCACGCCTTTTTCCCAGAGGGGTAGGCAGAGATCACTTTCAGCGATCCACTTTTCACCTCTGTGGAAAACGTGACGTGACGGGTTGTGGACCACGTCGCCGCCATTCTGCCTTATGCATTGTTTTAATTATTATAGATAACGTTGAACGTTTTTATATTGTACCTATTGTATGTGATTGTATGTGTCATAATAAAATCTTTAAAATATGGTCGGTTTTTTATTTTCTTGTAAACTTTAAAAAATATTAGACTTTTAATAGTTCTTTATATACACTTAACAATAGGAATATTATAAAATAAAAAAAACGTTACATTAAATCATCGAAATATACAAAGACAAGTATTCGATATCTCCTAAACTAACCGGTATATGCTCACGATTTTTTTTTAAATAATGTTGTTTAATAGTGCCTCGCAAGATATACTGATTCCGGAGACTGCAGCTCAATTTCAAAAATAGACCAAGCTCTATACATTTTTGCCCTTTGTCCTTTTCAAATGAAACTTCTTTACAACCACCGTTCGCGTAACGCTACAGTCTGTTCCAATTATGAAGTCCTTTTTGACATTTCGAAGAACGTAACTGTGCACGTTTCATATAAATCCAATTGAATATCTCTTTTTGTATTTGGTAGTAAATCGTCATTTGCAAAATATACAATTATACAAAAACACCCTACAATTAATTCACAAGCAAATTTAACAGATTGTTTTGAATCTTCAAAATAAAATAATATTTGATTGCGCGATTGCAGTTACGTTCTCGTGTGTAAGTTTTACTTTTAAACATACCGTTCACCTCGCTTGTGTGGCTAACATGAGTTTAAAACTTACGCACTCGATATCGCCTACGTGAATATGTCTATGAAAAACTTGTACCACGCCGCTGGTGGTTACGCGAAGAACTAAAATCGGCCATATCAAAAAAACAACTCGATAGGTTTTTAACGTACGTAAGTTTTCGATAGCCAACTCATGGTAGGCCCTCTGATCACAGTTTTCGTAACGCTTACGTTACGCGTTCGTCAGCCTAAAGGAGTTTCACTTCAAAAATAAAATATGAATATTTCACGACATCACATACATCGATCTGAACCCGTGATAAGAAACTTAAGCACTTGTGTTACGGATATCCGAAACGACAGTGGTACATAAAATCTTATAATAAATAACACACCATGTAGAGTCACGCATTTAAAGATATATTGCATAATTAAATAAAATCCGAACCTACGTGCTATGGATAAGTATTATTGTCGGGCTTTCATTGTTCACATCCCTCTGGTGTTTTATGTCGTAATTGTTACTTGTTAATTGTTATAGTTTTAGATTTCAACGTGATACCTTGTGATGCTAAATCGTTATAGGGAAACTGTAATTATTCAAGTTAAAGCTGAAAAAAGTAAGTATGCCCGTACCACTGTGCACTTGCAATATAAGATAAATTATTTTAGGACTGTCACGATGTCGAGTAGACACTCGACAAAGTCTTAAAGGAAATTGTATCCGAGTTTAGTTAATAGGTACTAAAGGTCTTTGAAGACGTCATATAAAAAGAAACTACATATATCAATTCAGCCTATAAATAAATAGTTGATGTGATTCAATTACTTAAAACTTAACGTTAATTCCTATTGTACTTTTCAAAATTGTAATTGAAATAAATGTGCAAATAAAACGTTTGTAAACCTATTTCGATAAGTCATTTTCTCATAAGTACAGAAGATTGCAGAAAGGTTTGAGGGTTATTTCAACCTTTGATCAAGAAAAACCCTGTATTTTATCAAAGCTTCACAAATGAACTCCTGCGTTACTTTTGAAATTTGATTCGGTGTTCAAAAAGATATATAAGATACCTAATACAAAACATAGCGTTTAATATTGTTGCATTTGCCATTTTAGCGGATATCTGGAAACAAAGCTATCAAACTTTTATAGGTACGCACGTTTTCGGTTAATGAAAAACAATTCAATTCAAATATTTTTGAAGGAGATTTCCGGTCTTCGTGACCACGAGCCCTGTAAAGGGTCCTCCTAATATTTAAAAATAGTTTTATTTTAATTGTGTGTTGCCGCGCAAACAAATATAATAATATTTGAAAACATAGCCTAATGCAAAGGTCTGTCCAGCTATTAATCTTAGATTAGTCTCTTTTGGTTTCAAACTGTATATAACTGCCTCATTGGTCTATTGGGTGCAAGCGCTGCGTAAGGACCGAGAGGTCCCGGTCGAGTGCGGGGTCGGGCAAAAATTGTGTGAGTTTTTCTGTGATGAAATTATTCAGCCCGGAGTTAGGAAATTGGCGGTTGAACGCCCGTGCCTCAGAAAACACGTTAAGCTGGTGGTCCTGCGCCAGATCGGTGCCAGATTGCCGTCTCAACGAGCTCACCGAGTTATAAGAGTAACGGAATAGAGAGTGCACTTGTGTTTGCGCGCACGCTTGTGCACGCTTATAATATGTCCTGCGCACTTGAGATTTCGCACTTGAGATCTCAAATGAGATCGGCCGCCATGGTTGAAATCGATCGGACGCCTTATGTATAAAAACATTACGATGTATGTGTGCAGAATCCTCTAGTAAATTGTACTCGTAGTCGTAACCCATATCTCTACGGACTACGGCATTTTCTACGATTTCTACGGCTCGTAGCTTAACATCGAGGAATATGCTTTTAGTTTGTTTTACATTCACGTTCAATTGTGTTGAGTTTCACCTTAACCTTAACATAAAATATAATTTAATTCTATTCTAAGCAAGAGTGTCTGGTATTTCGTTTTAAGGATAAGAACTCTATGTCTATAAATAGCATTGTTTAATTTTTATGAGTTCTGTATCATTGTGTGTTTGTTGTATGAATGTGAATATATTATATAATAATGTATTTTATTCTATGTCTGTACGACGAAACACTAAGAATATTTCAAACATTAGCCTATTGTCGTTTTTTATTTACATCTAATAGCAAACATGGTAAATTTGACGCGAAACGTCTTTAAAATCGCGCCGAAACATACGGGCACCATGTTCAAAAAGTGGACTGTAACGAAAAGGTCACCATTGTACCTAAATAATTCAAAACTATTAGTTTTAGAAACAAAAATGTGGTGTGAATATTTCACTTATATTGTCAGCTCGCTGTTATGACATCTTTTACTTTAAAAGCGATTCGCTAAGATATACGTTTCACGTTAAAACCAACGGCCCCCGACACAGCCCCACCCGATTTTTTAATAAAAATAAAAATGTGTTGCTTTTACATACTTAATTTATTTCTGGTTTTAGTGGGAAATACGGAACGTTAACAGGATAACGTCCAACGTAATCAAACTAGTCGTTTTAGAAAACTGAAAGTGTTCGGAATATATACCATGTTGTATTGTTTTATTGAAAACTAGTCGTTTATTCCGAACTATTGTTTACAGAAAAAAGCTTCGTTGTGTTTAACTTGCAAGGCAAGTACTACGTTATCCTACTTAGTAACTGTAACTGAAACGTTACATATGCGGTAAGCTCCAAAAGAAATGAGCGTAACATATGGAAGTATTTTTTCAAAGTCTTGTAAGACATTTCTCGCACTTTGTGCTCCTAAGAATGCTATAAAAGTAACTTGTTCGTATAAATAATGTTGATGAAAAAATGTATGGGTGCTTACGCTGTCTCACAAATCAGGGAAAGTAAGAGTTATCCTTTGATGCCAATCTAAGTTTCATGAGCATTCTGGATTTATTAATTTGAATTGGTAAAACTTTACAAATATAAAGAGCAATAGCGTATTATTATATGTGGTTTCGTGATTCTTGTTTTTTTACATTAAATCATAAATTGACAAAAGTGGGCTGTGTGAAGCACAGTGTGTTTCGTTGTCCTAAAAATACAGACGAATTGAGAACGTCCTCCATTTTTTGAAGTCGGATAAAAATATTATCTAGTTTTGTACAATTGTATTAAGTACGTAACAACAAAGATTTAAATTACAATCTATCAGTAGATCGTCTTCTGATAAATCGAGAATTTCATTGGTTCGAATCGTCAGTTGGACATTCTGCAGGGACATTTTAAACAATGTGGTGGATTCTGGTCGTGTAATTGCTTGTTAGACAGCTTTGTGACGGCAGCGGTTTATAGCGTTCCTAGACTGACCAGCGGTTAGTGGGACTCTACATCTAACTGCATAGGTTAACTGTACAGTATTTGAAATGTAAAGAAATATATAACATTTCTTTAACCTCTTTTTCAAATCTGTCGCCATAAAGCAGCACTGGCTGCTGACATGTCGTGTCAAGGCTTGATAAATTTAATATGTCAAAAAGACTAACAAATATTTTTACGATAATTTATAATTTTATTTTCAAATGAGAGATTCAAGATTAATGTTTTTAGTTGTGAGAAACAGGCATTGTTAGGAAAGAACTTATATGTCGTTTCTTTGATATTTCAGGTTTGTTTATTTTTTACTTTATGTGTTATATCGTAGGTTAAGTTACATTATTGTAAAATAAATATTCTTTGATATTTCAGAGCAACACGTGTTTCATTGACCTGCACAACTAGAAACGAATAATCTTATAAAACGACATATAAGTACAGTATTGGTAAATTGGAGTCACCTTAGATCTTATAAATAAATAATAATAAATAAATAAATATTTTACAACATCACATACATTGATCTGATCCCGTGGTAAGTTACGGGTATCAGAATCAACAGTGGATACACAAATATACTTAAATATATTTAATAATACACCCAGACACGGAACAAACACCGATGTTCGTCACACAAATATTTGTCCCGAGTGGGAATCGAACCCACGACTCTTGGAACCGTAGGTAGTAAACCTGGGTCACTAGCCACTGTTCCACCGAGCCAGTTAGATCTAACTAATGCAATACTTAGATTCAGAGCTTTTAAATAACTTGTGGAAATTTCCATGTGCACCGCGATATTGTTAATTCACTTACCACTAATAACATATGGATAATTTACTTTTATACAGTCTGTTCATTTTGTACAATGTAATTCAAGTATATTTTCAAGCAAGGTCCTGTGGATCACAGCTAGCTCAGTTATAACAAATCATAACTGCTGACACATTAGAGCTAAATATATGTATGTCCGTTGTACATTTTCCACCCATTGAAAAAGTTAGTAATCGTTCAGTTTATGCGGAAATTTCCAATAATAATATGATGTTTGGAGCAGATATTTTCGAAGTTGAAAAATGTTTTATTACTTCATGCCGATTTGCGTGTGACAACAACATATTGCAAGACCTAAGGTTGTTGTGAGTTCTGTATGCGTGAACTGGAACACAAAAACTATCACACCAAAATGACGGTAGTAATTAATCTCACTAATGAAGACACCTGTCGACTTTAGTCTATCCCGTGACCACGAGCGCTGTAAAGAGCTTGAAACGTCGGATCTCTAAATAATGTTTAGAATACCAATACACGCGAGTTTAATCCGTAAAATTAGTTTTATTTCAAATGTGTAGTGCTCGCGCAAATAATAGACAATACTATTTTGTAATTTTAATAAAAGCTATTATTTTTACCCTTGCTTTAACATTACAAAAAAAAACCGATATTTTTACTCTATAATTAAGATAACAAACAGGTGTAACCGATGTTGCTGAAAAGTCGGTGAAGTTGAAGTGGGGCTGGGATGGTCATGTTTGTCGAATGAACTCTGGGAGATGGGCAAAAGAGTGTCACCCAGTGGCAGCCGCGCGGTCGTCGGCCAAGGGGAAGACAAAATACAAAAAATATAAAAATATTTATTTCCAACAAGTAGGATTACAAATAGGTTTACAATGTGTGTGTATTCAGATATTTATTAACCTACTTAGTTTTATTTTTTACAGCAGTTTATCTATGACAACAGTTTATCTAAGACACCACGATACAGAACATATTCTAGTGTAGGCACTAGAATATGTTCTGTATCGTTGCCTAATTTACTACTAAAACTAAGTTTATAACTCTAATAAAACAAAAATAAAACTAAAAATAACTAACAATAACTGAACATTTATATCAATGAAATTTCTTTACCAAAAAAAAGATGGCGCGATGAACTCGACGCCCAACAACCAAACTGGCCATCTCTTGCTACCGTTCGACAAACAGTGGAGTGAATTGGGACAGGCCTTTGCCCAGCAGTGGGACATCATGGGCTAGATAAAAAAAAAAAATATATTTTTGAGGTTAAAATTTAGAACAAACTTCTAGAGTTAAAACTTTAGCTAAGCGGCACCTACGTGATAGTAAGTTAGGAATAGCTACTTCTAAACTCCGCTGACAATTTGTTAATTCATAATTTAATTTTAGCTAAAATAGGATTCTTTAAATCTTGGCCAGTATAATAAATGTATCAAATGTAAAACGTAGCTACGTATTTAGCACGATATTTTACATAAATACGACCGACCCGCCTGTTAACGAGCCAGTCATGAATATTCTTGCATATTCAGTAGGATATGAATCACAATACTTTTATATTTTAGAAGTTAATAAAAAAGGTGGAATACCAAAATACCGGAACGGTTAAGTGGATGGAAAGCATGTGGGTGTATTTTGCAAGTTTTTTGACCGCAACGAGCGATATTGGTAGGTATGACCGGATCCTGCGAGGTACTATACCTTAAGAGACCAACGGTTCATTGAAGAATACCTACTTAATTTTAAATATATTATACTAAGATTTGTATGAAAATTATAATTATGCTTTATATTGAACCGGTCTTATTAAAAACCGTTTAAAAATACACTCTACATATTATATTGCAGATCAGCGGGATTCATGAAAATAAATCATTTCTCGAATCGGACTACAATAAAAAACAGATAAAACTACTAAACATCATCTTATTTACGATTTTTTTTCTTTCACCGTAATTTTGAAGATGTGACACGTGCCACTGTGTTCTCACCAAAATTTGAAAACACAGTGGCACGTGGTGGGGTTTGAACTGGCTACCTCTCGCATGGAAAGCGACTGCTACCCACTCGACCATCAACGTTCCTAAATACTTTTTTATAAATTTAAGTGTTACCAAATAATTACAATAAATTGATTCTGAATAGTTTGTACATTAATAGATTTGCTCGAAACATTCCTACGAATTTAACTATTTGAGCACAGTAAAATGCTACTGTAATATTTAATTATATTTTGCCTTTATTAGGCGAAATATGCGCTGCGAAAAGAGACTTTTCTTCTCTTTCTTCGCTTCTACAAATACCTGGATATTCAAGTATACAAGTTCGATGTGATTATGAATGAATTCATGTCATTCAGGTCCTAAAAAAGTTTTAATAATTTTAATAAATAGTAAAAAAAAGTTATAGTACCTATAACTTTTTTGTTTATGAACCGATTGACATGAGCCAAACTCTAAATTATAAGTAGAGTAAATTTTACTATAAACTTAATATTCAAATAGATTACAGTAAACCACCTAGAGATCGGATAAGTCGTTTCTGAGATTAGCATGTACAAACGCACAGATTATTTTATATTTTTGGTACTATTGCTTAGATTAAGATTTGCTATATTTTTTTTTCTAAAATAAAATTAATTTAACATGTATGGCACATGTTAAATTAATTTAATTTAATTTTATTTTGTTAAATTAATGTTCTATTTAAATGCAATAAATTTATAAGATCGGGCACTGGTTTTGATATGTTATTTTCTGTACTCCCTTATTAGTTTTAGATTAGAAACTGCTTGTCGTTCCAAAGCGATGCAAACACGAGCGAACTGGCCACAATCCAAACGATAGCCGACACGAAGCCGCATCTAGTCTTAACGGCTTGTTAGCGGCCGATAGTGACGTCGGCTCTGCATACTCTACACCACCGTATGTATGTTCGTACAATGATTGTCTGTGCGTCGCCACAGTAACATTGAATCTGTTAGCTTTATCCACTTCGATAAACTTATCAAAATGTAACCAGTGTCCTTACTAATAAGGCGTCCGGCAGATTTCAGCCATGGCGGCCGATCTCAATTGAGATCAGCCAAGTGCGCAAGACATATTATAGTGCACAAGTGTGCGCGCAAAAACAAGTACACTCTCTATTCCCTTACTCTCATAACTTGTTGAGACGGCAATCCGACATGACCGGTGAGAGATTGGGCGCAGGACCACCGGTTTAACATGCTTTCCGAGGCACGGGCGTTCAACCGCCAAGTTTCCTAACTCCGGGCTGAGTAATTTCATTACAGAAAAACTCACACAAATTTTGCCCGACCCCGGACTCGAACCCGGGACCTCTCGGTCCTTACGCAGCGCTTTCTACCAATAGACCATCAAGGCAGCTTTTTTCCTTACCAATAATAATAATAAATGTGAATGTGTGTTTGTTACCTCTTTACGCTTTATTATACTGTTTTAGGGATGGAATTACTCGACAGCTACACGTTAAACCTTCATCCCGAAAACAGGTTTAGAAAAAAATCCGGCATTTCATGTTTATCAGGTAACTATACAATACACTCGATGACACTGAGTGTATTATAAATCGCACGAGAAAAAAAGCTGTTACTGTGGTGATGCCGCAGGCAATATGTTACTAAGTACCTACTAAATGAAATATAATTATACAATACGTAGATGTCTTGGAGCATTGAAAGGTTGTATCTATGTATCAAGTTATGTCCATATTAAACTTGTTTAATAGTTTTTAACAAAAGGATGGCAACAGATGCGTATTATTGCTATAAAAAACATATCATCCTTACAATAAAGTGAGATTTTCAACTGCTTACTTCATTAAAATTTCCTAAAAGATATATTTGAGATAATCTTCATATTCATATAGTATATAAAAAGAATATTTTGGGTTTTTAATATACTTAGTTTACATTCTAAGATAATGCATTACATAATTCCTGCTAAAGATTTATTATTAAGTAAACGATATACCTAGTGTCATCATTTATGGTCGACCGTTTACGGTTCTAGTTAACCGCCCTCGTTTCACTTCGGGAGAATTTTACATAATAAATAAATAATAAATAAATAAATCTTTATTCAGTACCATATTTACAAAAGATTTTTATATGATTGGAATCTCCTTTTAAGCGCATAGGCACTTGTGTTAGGAGATGCCGCTCTTCCGCAGTAAATTCAATACAATACAATTCAATAAACTTCAATACAAAACAATTCAAGACAATACAATATAATTAAAACAATCCAATAAAATATAATTCAATACAACATTTGTGTTACAATATGACTGAAATACAAGCCGCAATTATATAAATTTTATTATTTATTTTAATTTCAAAATGTTAAAATTAATTTTCAAACAATTTAAGAATTTATTATATCATATTAGTAAAATAGGGATTATTAGAGACGGTGAAGATTATGTTTATGTGTTTCTTAATGGATGTGTTTGTATGTGAGCGAGTGTATGTATGTTTGTGTGTGTGCGTGAGAAAGATTGAGAGAGAGAGTTTGTGCGTTTGCGTATTTATTCTTTATGCAGGTTACACATGGCCTCAGTTTCAGCATAGCTCCAAGTTTTGAGAGCGTCTGAAAGTATCTTTTTACATTCAAATTTCGTCTTAGTGTAAATGTTAAGATTCTTGTTTATTGTGTTATACAGTTTGGCAGATTGGCTCTGAAACTGTCTTCTTGCAAAAGATGTTTTAAAATGCTGAATAGGCGCCACTGTATGTTTCCGTCTTCTAGATACTTTGCTGTCATCATATTTTAAAGTTTTATGTAATTTCAACACCGAACAAAGGATGTACAGTTGTCTAACTGAGAGGAGACCACAGGAATCGTATAATTCAGTGGTTGAGAATCTGTAAGGTTTAAACCACATCACTTTTAGTAAAGACCTTTGAACCCTCTCCAGTTCTAGAAACTTTACTTTAGTTGCACCTCCCCACACAGGGATACAGTACGTCAGAATTGACTCAGCTAGTGAAAAGTAAAGCTGTCTTAGTAGATTTTTGTCAGCGATATGTCTTAGGGTTTTGAAAGTCCAAATCAACTTACGAATCCTGCACATAACCAATTCCAAGTGGTCATGCCAAGACAATCGCTGGTCAACTACCACTCCCAAGTATTTAGTATTTTGGACTTTGTTTATGATAGCACAGGAACAATTTCCTATGAAGTTACAACTATGTATTTTAATTGTGAGATCGATAGTTGGTTGACTGCTGTTATATTTAGTAAAGTAGATATAGTTGGTTTTATTGATGTTAAGAGTCAATAAGTTATTACTTAGCCAGTTAGCTATTTTACCAAGTCCCGCTTCTGCAAAATCACGCACTGAATCGTTAGTCTTTCCTGTAAATACTACAGCTGTGTCATCTGCATAGGAGTATACTTTACCGTGTTCAATATTTATGCTGCAAAGGCTATTGATGTATATTAAAAATAGAGTTGGCCCCAGGACACTGCCCTGGGGCACCCCATATGTCACCTGAGATTGACCACTGATGTATGATCCTATTTTGACCGCTTGTTTTCGTTCCCCAAGGTAATCAGCGAATAATGCAAGTGGTGGACCTCTTATACCGATGTTTTCTAACCTGCGTAGAAGAATGGGGACAGTTACATAAAAACCTTCCTATTGAATCTGTACAACTATTTTAAAATTCATTCCGATATAAAAAACAAAATTTGTACAAAAACTTTTTTTTTGTAATCCATATCTGATTTTTTAACAAAAATAGAACTGCCTTTTATCCCGATACAAAAAATACAAAATAATAATGGAATAAATAAATAAATTTAACGTTCGCACCAAAATATTTTTTATATCTCAAGTAGGTACCAAGTCATCATCATCATCATCATCAGCCCATATACGTCCCCACTGCTGGGGCATGGGCCTACCCTAAACTAGGGCGATAAGGCCTTGCCAAGTGCGGGTTGGTCGACTACACATCCTTAGAATTTCTTCTTAAGAGTGCAGGTTTCCTCACGATGTTTTCCTTCACCGTTAAAGCGTCGAATGAAAAAAAACCAAGTAAAATAAAGTAACTCCATGTAATAAAAAGTAAAATGTTTTTGTATCAAAGTTCCTAAAGTAAACCTTTTGAAATAAATAATTTACACATAAAACAATTTAACGTTTTGTATGTTTTATATTATTTTGATATGCTTGCCAAAATGGATTAAGTAATGCTCACTGAATATTGTTTCGCAATATTGTTTCTCGCACTGCAAAAACGACAGTTTTCATTTGTCTGAGAGTAACCAAACATTCCAATGTATTATTGTCAAACTACGATAACAATCATTTTGTCTTTGCTGTTTTATTTAACTACAACTGTAAACACAATATTGTATCCAATAAATGATGATAGATGATGATACTTAATTTGAATGAGCTCTTTATGATTTGTTGTTTTCTTATTAGCAAGAAGCAAAATCTGAAGAGTATTAGCTGCATTTTTATCAGCAATGTTCACTAATTTCAACTCAGTTGGTTTCGTTTGTACCTTAACCACGCTTCTTACACACTTTTTTCTGAGAAAATCATTGCCCGTAAAGCGGGTTCCAAATAACAAACTCGCGGAATTATTCGCTGACAATAAATGTGGGTCAACCCTTACGGCTAAAAGAGCTACCAGTGTTTGCCTTAAAGCTCATGCAAGCGAAGGGACCTCAGGGACGACTGTCTTTTACAGGCTGCCTTTAATCGATCACATCCCAAGGGCCACGGGGACTTAGTCGTTCCATTTCTTTGATATTCAGAATATTGTGTGTCGCTTAATTCAAACTTACCTACTGATTTAAAAAATACAAAATACGTGCAATTCTCATACGTTAACGTACGATAGTTAGGTGCAGATGATTGTAACTGTTTTATATTACATTTTATACATTTCCAATAATGTGTACCTGATGATGACTTGTAGTTTTAATGACATATTTTAAGAATAATGGGATAAACTTTGTATTGTAAAAACATCTGATGACTTATTAAATAAGTTAATATTAAAACGGCGAAAAGGCGTAGGTTCTTTCAATTTGTCTGTCTGTATGTATCATACTAAAAAAAAAAACCATTAATTAATTGTCTGGTTGTTATGATGAGCTGGATGACATCATTTTTAAACCAGATTAATTAGAAACCCTCAGATTATTTTTGTTTTATATATAGAAAATATATCGCTTCACTGCGGAAATTGAGTTATAATAAATTGATTACCTATCCATCTAACGTTAATTTATTATTCGATAAACGTTAAAGAAGATGAGTGTTTACACTAGGAGACCTGGCGGTGCACAATAATTAATTATATAATCATAAGTATAATTTTACATTACTTAGCCACAAAATAAACCATGGAATCCTAGTGAAAGCCCAGGGTAAGTTTCAATTTAGGATTGTTAGTTGAAAGTGTGAAATATAAGATTTTACCTTTTCAGTGGCATTAAATTCATAAATGGAATTTAACGTATTATTACGAGTAGATATTATTTTGAAGTATTAAATTACCGTTTCATCAAACTATGTTTGTTAAATCTTAATTAATAATTATTAGTTGTTAAAAATAACGGGCTGTTATATCATTAAATGTTCCAGGAAAAACATTTAAATGCTAATTTGTGACATGTCATTTAGACGGAGTTCAGTAATATTTTATCTAGTCGTATAACTCATTTGTTTCTACGCGACGCCACCAATGTCAAACGTCGCGTCATCCAATCAAAGCGTCCATCTTGATTTTAATTGTCTTTTAAGGACTAACGGACCTCTAGAGCGGTAATTAAATTTAGCGGCTTGTTATGACTCTAAAACTTTTACAGCCCGTTAACTGACTTAACGATACGTTAAATATTTAACAGAGTATGGTGAAACTGGACCTTAATCTATTGGTTAACGCCTGTTGGTTAACCATTATATTAAAAACGGGCGGTATGTTATATTATGCGGAAGTCAGTCTATCTTGAATTCGAGAATCACTACTGAACCTATTGAAATGAAATTTAATATATAGTTAGTCTAAAGCCAGATAAATATATAAGCGCTTTAAGCTGTTTCATGATATTAACAACACCACGTGGATGGATTCGTGACAAATGACTTAGTTTATATTTTGTTCTAATATTAGTAACTATAGAAGTTCGTATTTTACCATACCTACTAAACTGTCTGATAAAAAAATTCCGATCCAAAAAATAAATTAGTTGTGTGCTAGGTCTGTAGGAGCACGAGACTTATCGAGTGACAGGCGCAATCTGTTTTCGAATAATTACTCCTGAAAGCCGAGGCGGGGAAATTAATTTCTTTGTCAAAGCGAAAGTTACACTGATGTCGTTATGAAGCCTGGATGATTCAGTGACGCGCTGATGGCCGATCTCGAAACTCGCTCCTTGACGAACGTGTATTGTCTTCAGTTTCCTACACTTGTTTCAACTTGAATTCCTGCTCTTACATTTGAAACTTTAACTACGCGCTCTACACCCACCTAGAGGTTTTTGTTACGTTACATCGTTCGTACATTATAGTGAGCATGAATAATTTCGCTGAAATTGTAGAGTGAGTTCTTGCTCAGAATATTAGGTTTGAATAATTTTCTCAGTATCTTTTTGTATTGAGCATTTATTTAATACAACCACAAGCACATTAAGAAGAAAACCGACCAAGGGCGAGTCGTAGGCGCTCACAAAAGATCAGTACCAAATTATAACTTGAAATTTTGACCGAGAGTCGTGGGTTCGATTCCCACTCGGGACAAATATTTGTGTGATGAACATCGGTGTTTGTTCCGTGTCTGGGTGTGATTATGTATTTAAGTATGTATTTATAAATATATATGTATGTATATCAGTCTCTGACGCCCATAGTACAAGCTCTGCTTAGTTTGGGGTCAGATGACCGTGTGTGGAAATGTCCCAGATATTTATTTATTTATTTATTTATTTTATTTATAATAAATAAATAAATAAATAAATATTACATAACATCACATACATTGATCTGATCCCGTGGTAAATAGCTTAAGCACTTGTGTTACAGATATCAGAATCAACAGTGGATGCACAAATAAACTTAAATATACTTAATACACACCCATGTTCAGGAACAAACACCGATGTTCGTCACACAAATATTTGTCCCGACTGGCAATCGAACCCACGACTCTTGGAACCGTAGGTGGTGAACCTGGGTCACTAACCACTGTTCCACCGAGCCAACTTGAATATTTAGTAGTTTTACTTTGTGTTTTGATGAAATTTTCAAAACACAAAGTGAAACTAATAAATATTCTAGTGTCTACCCGTTCTTAAGATATAGGCTTAGTAATAGGGTCTCGTTTTTACACTTTGTGTTCGGAACCCTAATATGAAGGATACTGTGAGGAATAAACGTCTGTGTAATTAGTACAGTATACAAACGTAGTAGGGACAATAATCTAACACGTTTAGAGCGAATTAAAAGAAAGAACACAAGTTAAGGGAAGAACTCGTAAATTTAGATTCACAGATCGAAAGGCTCTAAGTAACATTACTTCTTATTACGAAACACCAACACTGCGACCGGTTAACAAACTACAGGCGGTCGCGCAACACGTTTTTGCTCGGTAAATTAACAAAAGAAGAGAGATAGGATTTCCTGATTACATTTTTCAAGTCTCCACAAAGGCGTGCTCTTACTTTGCGTCACCTTAAACCACTTTAAGCGGTGGCCTGTCTGAAATCATAATGTGGTTATTATTTCACCCCAGCTCGCGGCAGAGGCGCTGCCGTCGACAGTCAGCCATTTTCGCTAAATTATCGCTACTCCGGCCGCCACGGCCGCGCGGGATCGAGGACGTCTCGACTTGCACAACGCATTAGCGAAAAATATTTAATATGAAGAAAATACCCTCTTCCGGATTTCATATTTTAGTGATAATACTCTTTCTTATTAAATATGTTGAGTAGGGATGAGTATTGAACAATTATGTATTTTTTGTTCAGTACATAGAACAATGGTATAATATTGTAGAGTAGTAAATACTCTACAATATTATACTAAGGTGCGCCGAAACTTCGAAATTTTACTTCTTTTAAAAAGAACGTCATTATTATCTTAGAATAAAAAACCATCGTCTGTTCTTTGTGCTTTCCTGGCGTTTATAAATTGAGCTTTATTTAAAAGAAAGATGCATCGATGTGAAGAAAAAGAAAAATGTTACCTTTTTTGTTTGTTTTAAAATACCTGTCAAAATGATAATGGTATGCTTTTAATTATCCATCCAATCAGGCAGTATCATATTCAGTTAAAACACGGAAGTAAATAATTTTAAACAAAGAACATAATTGAATACATTTACCCCGTCTAATCCCGCCGCTCTTATACCAGATGCACTCTAATTCATTAAAATTCAGGCGGGACTTTACTTAGTGGGACGTTTGCAAAAGAAAGCGAGTAAATTTAAAGTGAATCTACCAAGATTTAGTGGTGGTTGACGACAAAAGCAGGGGAATGAAGCTCGATGGGCGGGGCGCCGTAAGAAATATCTACGACGCTTGCCAAACTGTTGGTCGGTAAAAATACTCATATTTCCGTCGGGCGTAATCCATTACTTTTACGGTTTACCTACATTTTAACATACTCAACATTGATGCTTCTAATATTTTGATTTTATTGCCTAGTTATAAAACGTGTTTTGTTTTAGAATTGTACCAAAATAACTTTGTTTTGGTTCAATATATAAATTTCCTGTGACATTTATTAAATTGGAATTAATTGTTTTCCGATTTAATTATACATTTTGTTACTTATGTTTTGCAGGGATGTTAAATGATATATTGTGTTAATCAACGCAGTTTTATCAATACTCGTGGTTAAAGAATATTTAGTGACGTTTGCTATTTGTAGGTAGGAAAGGTAAACGACCTTGAATTTATCCTTACAACCGTGAATTTGAAATTGTAAAAAGAAATCGACATCAATAATATACGAACATATGAAGGGACTATAATGAATACATTCCTATATAATATATTATATTCAGAATGATGTACATAAACGGTAATAAGCAATAAAAGCTAGGTACCCACTGCGACACGGAGAAGTGATCCTTACACAAATTGAATACACGACTCCGCGCTTTCTATGGCCGATTTGCGTTTACAGTCCGCTACGGCTAAATCCCTCCATTTGAGGGGATTGTGTTATTCGGCTACTTTTACCCACAACTTTTTGAATTAAATAGCTTCCTATAATTTTAATACAAAATAATGAAAAGCTGAACAAACTATGTTCTCAACGAATCCCGGTCAGTACCACTTTTCTTTTCAGTTTTTATTATCAGTGAAAAAAATAAATAAACAACAAAACTATACTACCATCAAGTTTGTTTGACTTGTTTTTTAAGAAGAAAGGTTTTTTTATGAGTTTCATTTATTTGTTACGCAATTTTATTTCCCAACACGTGACCATAGACAAGCTTCTTTGACGTCAACAACAAATTAATTCACCTAATTGACGATTTTCTAAAATATAATAATAATTTACGGCATCACATTAAAATCCATCAATAACAGAAACATGAGGAGCAGCTAAATAGAGACGTACCTCTTGTACTACAAGACTTGTAGTACCGCTTTAATAACATAATTAAAAAATGTCAGTAAGGGGGTTTATTTTATTTATTTTATAATAAATTTTTCAAAGATGTTCTATAAGAACACACATTCTATGGGGAACTTTTTTTTATATATTACCTACACAACATCACATACATTGATTTGACCCCGTGTTAGCTTAAGCACTTGTGTTAGAATAGAATAGAATAGAAATGATTTATTGACCACATAACATAAACAAGTACACAACGAATTACAACATTACTTCAAAACAGGTATCAGAATCAACAGTGCAACAACACAACACTCAGACACGGGACATGCACCAATGGTGCACCAATGGTGCTTGTTTCCGTCCAGCCATTTCTGTCCAGCAATGGACAGAAATGGTTCTGTCCACTGCTGGACATAGGCCTCCCCAAATGCACGCCACTTCTCACTCTCCTCGGCCACTCGCATCCAGCCGTCCTACACAACGTTTGCCGAGACACGGTCTCCACTCCAGAACTCGTCTACCCCAGCGGTTGTCGGTTCGTCTACCCCGGCAGATGTGTCCAGCTCACTGCCACTTCAGCTTGCTGATGCGACGAGCTATGTCGATGACTTTGGTTCTCTGACGGATCGCCTCATTTCTGATTGTATACGGTTTTTAAAAAATAAGTAGGTGTTTAACAAATTCATATATTGTCTCGATCCTTATTGTTAATAAAAAATATGAATGAACTTCAAACCCTAGGGCCTCTGCAATTACGTGGAGACACTGCCGGTCTAAGGGTTCTCTACCGTCTCTAAATAGAGAATGCTCTGAAGAGCTATTTCAACTAGTCCCTCCCACTCCTTTCCATTTCCGAACGACACGTGGTGGACAGAGCTGTCATCCACATACATTGCAGGTGCTGGTGGCTCGGATCAGTTCATCTTTTCTGAACCGATTAATTACAATTAAGGCATGGAATGCCCTTCCAGCTGTTTTCCCTATTCAGGCAGGGTGTGAAACGGCTTTTAAGCTGGCCTTCAGGGTGAGTGCGACAGGCCCAATATGGTCTATTGTGCCTGTCGACCTCAATGTGGATCGCACTACCGCTTACCACCAGGTGAAGGAGGTGGGAGTCATATTGTAAGCCTAATATAAGAAAACATTAATGAATTTATAAATAATTGTCTGGTTTCACAGAGTAATTATTTATCTTGTCTGTTATTAATCAGTGTATAATAGAGAAAATATAGCACAGTTATATGTCACTGAGCTTAAAAAGTCGGATGCCAAATATTTTACCTCCATTGTGACTGAATTTAAATACATATGGAAAGCAAATTAAATTTTAATTATGCACTATAAATTCACTTGTTGGTTGGAGACATTATGTTTTATGATAATTTTATATAAACCTGTATTGCAATCGGTGCATCTGATTAATAGGTGTATTGGCCTACTGTTTTTACTTTCATAAATCTGCGACAGGCCTGTGGCTGCAAGCACCGTCAGGACCTTAAAACGGTAGCTTATAAAACAAAACGTAAACTCGAATATAAGTAGACCATTAAGTTAAAATTATTCCATTTCAATACATTTTAGAGACAGACATTGAGCTTGTGACGTAGTGGTGCACAACAAGAAACAATAGTAGCTGCGCGAAAGTCCCTAGTTTCCTTAACAAGCAGTTGGAGAGCGGCCAACAGCGGACGTTACGTAAACCCCGGGCTACACGCGCCGGGAAAAACGGAGACGAGGGAAAAATGCGCACTGACATGCCACGTCTGGCGGGAGCTTTCCCATGCTCGCTGTTGCAAATACCGGTGCACTTGTTCATGGTGTTGACAGCTGATTCCGTTTAAATATAGTTTTGTACCTGTGACAATAAGACACCCCTTTTACTAACTGAAGAAATAACTAAAGCAAGGTGATGACGTATTTTTTTTTTATCAAATCGTGGTTTATTGTCATGTTTTAATGCCTTATCGTTAGTTTTTCCCCTCTGAAGCGATAAATCGTAGAAGACGTCATCTGATGAAATCAAATTGCAACTTTTAATTGATATATATCCAACAAATTAACATAAGCTCAAATGTATAATCATATAAACGTTATGTTTAACAGCAACGATTTTCGACGATGAAAAATTACACACTTTATATTTTGCCTAAAATATATGTGCGCACGTGGAGCAGACTTTAGTTCGCGGACTGCAGTCGCACATTTGTGAGCCAGTTACTTGTAGAGGGCAGGACCATTTAATTTCCCTCAAAAATCCTCAAACAAAGCAAAATAGTGTTTAATAAATAGCCGTAGTTTGAATAGAAGGAGCGTCTTGTAAGTAGTTCTAATTAACTCCATGCTCTCAAGGGTATGCGATGTTGGAAAGTGCAATTGGCTCGCTTTTTAATGGGATACGCTTTCATTAATGCGACCGTAAGTGACTTCCTCTCCTTGTTGTGCGGTAGGGTTATTAGAGAATTCCAATTAAAACATACACCGTTTTTTAAAGAAATTAGTTTTTATTGTTAGCGTGAGCGGAAATTACAATGTTTGTACTGAAAAATCTCATGTATACGTAGGAAGTTCGGAAATAACAACGCGATGTTCCGATCTTTAAATCTTACGTAAAATTGCAATATTCAATCCGATTCCTATAATATTCAATTCATCCAGTTCATGGAATAGGGGAATTGCAATTTGGGTAGTTTCTGGGAAAGGCTTCCTACGCTCACACATATCAGGAGCCGGTAACGCAGACCGGAGTTCCAAACCAAAGCAGAAAATAACACATGGATAAACAACGGCGCAACCTACAACCGATTACACCACAGGACGCCCTTTACGTATGACATGCCAGGAAGCGACTTACGACCTCTTGATTCCAGTCAGTTCAAATATAGGCATCGGTAGCATAAATATGATAAAGACTTGCTTTTGTGTAGTTATAACTTTATTTTTCGGGGGGTGGATGGGGCCCTACCAAGATCTTTGGGCCCAAGCCAACCTCACGTGCAAGTGCGTACCCCTGCTGATCAACGAACGAGGCTCTGGCACCAGCTTTCCCTCCGGGGTTGGGTGGTCGGACGGCAGTCGCTACCGTAAAAGTGAAACACGCCACTTAACAATGGAAAGTAAAATCAAGGAAAGTGCCAGGAATAGGGCGCAGCCGCAAAACGGCGCCCAGGAGTTTCGCCCGACTCCTGTGGCAAGTGGGCAAGGGCTACCGCGCTGGGGACGGACGCGGCTAAAGAAGTTAGCCCCAACCCCACGGAAACTCCGCTTCGCGACGTGGAACGTGGGCACGCTCACCGGTCGCGCGAGAGAGCTGGCCGACGTGCTCACCAGGCGGAGGGTGGCAGTGGCGTTCCTGCAGGAGACTCGGTGGAAAGGCAGCAGATCCCGGGCCATTGGATCTACACAGGAGCACCTAGTGGAGAGAACGGGGTTGCGGTAGTGCTGTCCGGGGAGTTGCAGGATGACGTGTTGGAGGTGAAACGCTACAGCGACCGCTTAATGGACGTAACGGTGCTTATCGAAGGGGTTACGACCCACTTGATAAGCGCATACGCTCCACAGGCTGGTTGCAGCGACACCGAAAAGACTTCATTCTGGGATAGACTTGGAGAGGTGCTGCGTGGAATCCCACCATCTCAGGGAGTCGTTCTGGGGGGCGATCTGAACGGTCATGTGGGTGAAGAGCCTGAGGAGTTCGAGCGTGTTCATGGTGGCTATGGGTTCGGCAGACGCAACGCTGAAGGGGAGAACATCCTCCAGTTGTGTTCGGCTGCCGACCTGGCTATTGTGAACACGTTCTTCCAGAAGAGGCCTGAACATTTAATCACCTACAGGAGTGGGCGGCACGCTACCCAGATCGACTTCCTACTCACTAGGAGGCACCACATCGGCAAAGTAGTCAACTGCAAGGTCATACCCGGAGAGAGTCTCACTGCACAACACCGTCTACTTGTCATGGATCTCTGCGTGAAGCCCAAAGCCAAGAGCTTTGAGCGCTGTCGGCGTCAAATAAGGTGGTGGCGGCTTGACGATGACAAATCCCAGGTGTTCGTCTCAGCTATCGGCGACAAGTGCGCTGAGGCTGAGAACGAACCAGTTCAGAACCACTGGGACAGGATTCAGGCAACCATAACCGAAGCGGCGAAGTCAGTGCTTGGCACGTCTAAGGGTGGACGCAAATTTGACAAGGAGACTTGGTGGTGGAACGACACGGTCCAGAGAGAGACGAGGGTGAAGAAAGCCCTCTTTAAAAAGTGGCAAGCGTCCAACTCTCCTGAAGATCGCGACGCATACAGGTCCGCAAAACGTGCTACTAAGAAAGCTGTTGCCAGAGCCAGGCGAGCCCACCTACAACCGCTCTACGATAGGCTGGAATCGTCTGAGGGGCAGAAGCTTATCTATAGATTGGCACGTTCGAGGGTCGAAGCGGCACAGGATATCTCCAAGTGCCGCTGTGTTAAAGACTCTCACGGTAACCTACTATGCGAGGACCTCGCGGTGAAGGAGAGATGGCGCTCTTACTTCCACGAGCTGTTAAACAAACAGCATAGAGAAGTGCAGCCACCGGACCTCCCTCCGAATCAAGGACTTGTGCCACCGGTAACGCCTGAAGAAGTAGAGAAGGCTCTTCGCCGCATGAAGAATCGGAAAGCTGTCGGAGCCGATGGAGTCCCCATCGAAGCCTGGAAGGCAATGGGTGGTCGTGGTGTGGGCATCCTAACTAACCTTTATAACCGCATACTAAGCACCGGCGGGATTCCTCGCCAATGGAGACTGAGTGTTATCACCCCGGTCTTCAAGGGCAAGGGATCAGTGCAGGAGTGCGGTAGTTATCGCGGTATAAAGGTCATGTCCCACACCATGAAACTATTCGAGCGGATAGTGGACTCTCGAATCCGTCAGAGTGCACTGTCTCTGGATGTCAATATGGTTTCCGCCCCGGTCACGGGACTATGGACCCCGTTTTTGCCCTAAGAATCATCATGGAGAAATACAGGACGAAGAACACGCCTCTCCACTTCCTATTTCTGGACATGGAGAAGGCCTTCGACTGTGTTCCGCGTGAGATGATTTGGTGGGCCCTGAGGTCCAAGGAAGTGCCAGAAACGTATGTTGATATCATTAGAGACATGTACTGTGATTCCGATTCTGTAGTTAGGACCGCTGTTGGCGACACTTTGCCCTTCCGTATAACCGTCGGAGTACACCAAGGCTCCGTCCTGAGTCCGTTTCTCTTCAGCCTGATATTAGACGTATTGTCAGACAGCATCAGAGACCAACATGAGCAGCCACCATGGCTACTTATGTATGCTGATGATATCGCGCTGGTGGACTCGGACAGGGGACGGCTGGTGAGACGTGTTAACACATTGAAGGAATCGCTTGAGAACGGGGGTCTGAAACTCAACGTGGCGAAGACAGAGTACTTGGCCTGCAACACTACAGATCCCATGTCCGTCCGCATAGGCGAAGACACGGTCGAGCGCACGGACCGGTTCAAGTATCTGGGATCTGTACTCCACGCGAACGGCGACATCGACTCCGACGTCAAGGCACGCATTGCTGCTGCGTGGGATAAATGGCGGGAGGTGAGCGGCGTCATTTGCGACCCTAAAATGCCGGTTAAGCTGAAGGGACAGGTCTATAAATCCATCATTAGGCCTGTTCTCTTATATGGCAGTGAAGCATGGCCAGTACTTGAGCGGCACAAGCAAGAACTGCGGGTCACGGAGATGAAGATGCTGCGCTGGATGTCGGGAGTTACGCGAGCAGATCGCGTAAAGAACTCCCGTATTCGCGGCAGCCTTCATGTCCGAGACATCGCTGATAAATTGCAAGAGTGCCGCCTACGTTGGTACGGACATGTTTTACGAAAACCGGCAAACTACGTAGGGAACAAGTGTCTCGCAATGTCGCTACCGCCGGGTGCCGGCAGAAGGGGAAGGCCCAAGAAGGCCTGGCTTGACGTCGTAGTGGATGACATGCGTGCCAACAAACTCTCCGCGAAGGATGCTGAAGACCGTGCGAGGTGGAGAGTTAGGAGCAAGAAAGCGGACCCCGGGCTCCGCAAGGATGCAACGGGGAGAACGCTGAGATGATGATGATGAACTTTATTATCAACCGACTTGTAAAAAGGAAAAATCTCAATTCGTTGGGGTCTTTTTTTATGTATGTTCGCTGATTACTCGGAGTCGCCTGGACCAATCTGGAAAATTCTTATTTTGTCTGAAAGGATAAAGTTTTCAGGTGGTCCCGTAGTCAGCATATCTTGACCTGATGATGGAATGTGACAGAAATCCAGGGCTACCCTCAAACTTTATAGGTACTGTATCGCGTTTTACATATTTTCTAAAGTTATATTGGCATTTGCTTCTGGCAATCATAATGTTATGATGCTGAGCTGATGATAGAGGGTCAACTTCTTAATAGTTGGGAGTAAAAGGATAATTCTTTCAATACTGTATGTATACTTACCTACATATTCAGACTACTAGTTATAATATCAGTAGTATTACAGTAGCGGTACCATGAGTTGGCTACCGAAAACTTACGTACGTTAAAAACCTATCGAGTTTTTTTTTTTCATACGACCGATTTTAGTTCTTAGCGTAACCACCAGGGGCGCTGTACAAGTTTTTCTTAGACATATTTACGTAGGCGATATCGAGTCCGTAACTTTTAAACTCATGGTAGCGCTACAGGTGAGCTGAACTAATAAAGTGAAAAAAAAAGGTAATACTAATAAAAAGAACCGCCTTCAAAAACCTGACTCACAAAAAATTACAATTAGTTCAGCTCACCTGTAGCGCTACCATGAGTTTAAAAGTTACGGACAAAAAATTACAATTGTGAGTCGGGTTTTTGAAGGCAGTTCTTTTTTTGTCAACTTTTTTTTATTTACATAGATGATATAGGTGGAGGGATTATTAGTCTGTATGATTCCACAATAATAGCGCAAAACTAAGTGTACCAGAAACACGAAGTTAGTCCATGGCCATTCTTAAATTGATTGAAATTAGGTGGTCGTGATACGCCCAGGTAAAGAATACAGCGTACAATTAATTATTTATCGGTCATCGGTATATGAATCTCCTTGTAATTTTTCTTACACTGTTGGTAATTGTTAAGTAGCAAACTCCAAATTAATAACCACATTAATCACATAAAACTACACAAAAAGAGTTCTTGCTAGTTTCTATTTTATATAATGACTTACTGGAGTAATATTGAATACTGTGAGTAACAAGAAACGTATTATCAAAACTGAGGGCAATTTTTATAATGCATACATTTGTTGCAAGAGATCAACATTCTGTGAATTGAATGAGTATAATATGTCCGAATAATAAAAATAATATGGAGTAGTTAATCCTTACTAATATTATAAAACCGAAAGTAACTCTGTCTGTCTGTCTGTTACGCTTTCATGCATAGAGTACTGGACCGATTTAAATGAAATTTGGTACAGATATAGTCCAGAGCCTAGAAAAGGTTATAGGCTATGGACTATTACTATGACTATTAACCGACTGCGCTATAAGGAAGTAATGTTTTACCCGTTAAACGTCTAGCTACGCGGGCGAAGTCGCGGGCGGAAAGCTAGTATTTAATACCCCCTTAAATATTCGGCCATTTATGGTACAATTTCTCAGCAAGTATCAGAAAAACATTAGAAAAGTGAAACTATCCGGGATATTTACCACGTTGTTTTGTTTTAATAAGCTCCCGATATTTCGGCACTGTTGCAAGCGCCATGATCACGGTAAATATCCCGGACAGTTTCAATTTTCTGATGTGTGTAACTATGATAGTTTAAAAAAATCAAATAATACATTTATCAAGAACAAAAAAAATTCAAAAAGATGATAAAACGATGTGAATACTTTGAAATTCGACTTAGCCGACTTCTCGGCTAACAAGGGTCACTTACGCGCAATCGCGGCGGCGTCATAGCCACGGAGTTCATCCTTCCCTGGAGGGAGACGTCTAAGTTTGACCGCGGTAAATCTCCCACATTGGGCCCTAAGGTCTTGTTTCAGCTTTGCGACAGTCCAGCCCCGGGGAATAATCCGGGCTTACCACTGCCCGATTTGCAGTCAATAACGGCTGAATGACACATAAGCAGATATAACCGACTGAGACTATTAAACGTTTGCTCCATTTAAAGCAGTTGTATTGCATACGTTTGATAATGTTTTATATTACCTAGCTGTAACGTATACATTATATAAGTCACTCACTCAGTCGTTAATTCTATCTCATTTTCTAGGTACAAAATCACGATATTAATTAGAATTGTCTATTATTTGCACGATCACTACACATTTGAAATACAACTGATTAAACTCGCGTGATTAGTTTTATGCCAAATGACCTAGTTAGTGAACTATAATACTTAACCATAATTTTAATAGTGACCTCGCGTATTCAGAACAGTTTCTGTCAAAACCCTATTTTAGAAATTACAGCATACATTCGGAATAACAGGTATTCCGTTCTGAAAACGAACCCACAATTTCACATCCATGTTAAAAGCATCTGTAAAGTAAGCATTTCAGACTTTTCCTCGTACTTTAATAAAAACAGCAGCAACTAAAAATCTCCGCATTTAATGAGTGCACGAAAAAAACGAAACATCATTTCATTAGCGTATAGGTAACAAGACGGCCACATTTTATAGGTAACTGGGTCGACACTAGTTAGCGCACGATTCTTTTCGCTCGCGAAAATGTCAAAAGTGGCAAAGCGTGGCCTTAAAATGCATGCAGATAGAGCTTTGTCGAGACTAATCTCTTAGTCCGGCGACGCGAGCGCACGTGCGGGCCGCGCGGGCCGGCCTGGGCGGCAGGCATTAATTGCGACCGCCAACTAAACTACACATACCTTTATCGAATGAAATTTATATCAGTATCCTAATTTTGATGAATCTACTGTAGCGAAAATAATTGCATACAGTAAATATTATTAGTAGCGCCATATTATTTTAATGCTTAATTTTTTTGATGTGGCTTTAAACGTTAGTCTTCTATTTATAATAAACACACCTTTATACATGAGGACTATAAGAACAGTAGGTATCTGTTACGTGAATATCAACGATAGCAAATTTCGTCTAAAATTAGATTTAACTTAATCATAAAGGTGTAAGCGTGAAACCGCGACACAGTCAATGTTTACAATATTAATACGGATTGTGACAGTGTAGTAGAGTAGCGATGGATCAAGAATATATAATGAGACAATCCTACAGAGACAACTCACAAGTTTATATTATATAGCAACTCCGCATTAAATAATGTAGTATTATCTAATGTTTATTTACTTTCTAACTTATATGATAGGAAATCAAATGTAAAACGTTGTATGCTATAATTATAGACAGAATAAATACACTTCAAGCAAAAGCACCTTTTAATAGCGTTTTCGGAAGATTATAACAGTAATTGGGTCGGCGGGACGGACACCCTATATCGATTATGGTTCAGTTTAGTAGTCCATACGGACGAACTGTTGCAAACTTATCAACAATTAATTCAGTTACAACAATCAATAGCCCATTAAGGGCTATTGATTGTTGTAACTGTGATGAAAATCTCTTGAGTTGAGATCTGTCTAGGAGGCGCGGCCGACATCTATCAGACTGATAGAGCTCGCAACTCCAACTTAGCTGTGTAGGCACACAAGCAAAGCCGTTTATTCTTCTGGAATTCAAGGAGTATATTTTCTATGTCGCCTGATTCCTCAGAGGAGCGGCCCTGGGTGCATCACCAGACGCTTTTACCCGCCTTCCTTCCGTTGGTGTTTACGCGCCGCGGACCCAAATGAGGGCACTCCGACTTAATGACAACCACCGCCATTTTCGTAACGACACTCGACATATTCGCTCCCTCTGAAACCTTCATGAAAAACCGATTCTGCTCAATGTACAAGGTCACTGATGTTTTCTCACTTTACTTTTAATGATGTTTATACCGGAATGGTAATTTCGAATCAATCTCCAAACATTTCAAAATGCTAACTAAAAGTTTTCTTTGTTTTAAAGGTATAAAGTTTTGGGAATATTGATTTTTTTTTCTTTTTAAATTATTATAAGCTTTTTTTTGTGTCAGAATTGGTTCAAAGTCGAAGTGTTCATTGCCAACTAAGTGTATTTACAAAGATCTCATACGTGCACATTTTTTTTTCTTCCTGTTCTCTTCTTTTGCCTTTGCTCCACATAAGATCACACATCTATCTTTCTACCTATATGTGACAGGTTGTTTATTTCAATAAACAAAGGATGTCGCTCTGTAAAAGAAAAATTGCTTTGTTTATAGTAAAGTTAGCAAGCAATCTCACAACATCAGACTTACAAACAACAAACTATGCACTTACTAGATCAATGCACAACTTACCCGCAAGGAGATACAACAATAAAATCCACTAATGGATCCCAGCAATCTCATCAAACGTGATGGATAAATTCGCATTGGTGACGTAACGCCTGGATAGCTCAGTGGTTAAAGCAACCGACCCGATATCGGGATGTCCGGTGGTTCAAGTCCCCGTTAAGGCGGGGTCATAAGCTTTAATAACATTAAAAACATCAAATAATTATTATTTTATTTATTTCTTTTTAGTATGATACCAATAATAATTTTATATTTCACCTAATAAGAACACTCGGGCTATTAAGACAAATCTAACGATACCTCAAATATGAAAATCCATTCAACGGTTCTAGAGATACAAGGTAATAAAGAATATTACTACATACAAGATACGCGCTAAACACATAGCCCTCCTAGCAGTCGGGTAAAAATAACATATTATATATTTTTCATATATACAATACATACATAAAATCACGCCTTTTTCCCAGGGGGGTAGGCAGAAATCACATCCTGCCATGTGCTACGGTACTGACACACCACTTTTGCTTCATCCACATTTATCAACCTCTTCATGCACGCTCGTCGATTACGGGTACTTTTGACTTGACATTTGGTCATCATATATTTTTTATTTGTCATTATTATTATTATCCGTTTTGTTCATACCTATAATGTAGGTAATTGTAGATTCAAGACTAGGCTATAACTTCTTCCCTAGTAACGCTCCTATTTATGGAATTGTCTCTTTGCGTTTTATTTTTTTGTTTTTTGTATTGTTTACTCAATCAAAGGTTCTGCCAGAATATCAGCGCAGCACAGTGTGTTTTTTAAATAATGTTTTGTATATTTATGTGATCAATAAATGTTTTCTTTCGTACATTACAAGACTAAATACAATTTAAACTTACAAACTACATATTTAATAATATTTCTGTACATAATTAATATGTAGGTAAGTTACTTATTTATCATGGTCATGGTCACTAATTTATTGCAAAACTGAATAAATCCGGGATATTCACAATGTTGTTCAATTTTGATTAAATGATAATGTGTGTGATGTTGTGAATTTTATTGATTGCAAGCTGGTCAGTTCACCCCTGATCATGATCCTTGTTACAGTGCCGAAATATATGGCTAATAAAATAGGTATAAAAAAAGCATGGTAAATATCCCGGACATATTGAGGTAACTTCCAATTTTGAAAATAAGTTTTAAAATTCAAAGTAGGTTAATTTGCTGACGATTGTTCCGAAATTAAGCTAAGTGTACTCCGCTCCACTTAAAACTAAAATACGTGACATCTTATTGAAATTGTCAACAAGTCCCCTTGCTTAGCTCTTAAACCTCGCAGCTTAAAGTTTGAACTCATAGACTCTTCGGGAAACGAATCTCATCTAACAATTCAAAGTGGAAAACGTATTTAGCTTGCCTGTCGGTTTGTTGTAACTTAGAATTTCATACATAACTTTCTAATTTCGTTTGGATCATCACAATAAGAACACAAAATAACTAAATAATACTAATATTGAATATTAGACATCAAACAGTGATGTGATCCCTAAATATTTAAAATAATATTCAAACAGGCAGACAAAACTGTTTTGGTCCCTCATATTGGTTCACTTTTATATGACGTTTGTAGTAAATTAGCAATAGTAATTAGTGATAATAAAATATATTTTTCCTCTTATAAATGGCATAGGTATTTCTGTATGTATATGTTTATTTGTAGGTCAATATGACCATAAAGTCAACTTATAAATAAATCCATATCGTAACAGTTGCATTATCAAAAAAATGTATTTGTAAGCAATGTAAATCTTTGTAAATAAGAGAAGCCGGTGCGAGGGATTCGTAACTTCAGCAAAAAAAATTAAAATGTGAATAATTGAGATATTACTTTTAAAAATTCTTTCTCACGCTTGCTGTCCCGATCTAATACAAACAATACACATTTTATTAAAGGACTAATAAATGCCTGACCCAACACTGAAACACGACAGTAAATTATTCCATTCGTCAATCTTAGTATTATCGTGTATTCTCATCAGTCCACATTATTTTGTGTAAACATAACAATAAATTATTTCCCATTGAGAGCGATGCTTTAATAATTATCATAGTAATACTCATGTCAATATTATGTCAATACACATTATGACAACATTATTTTAAGACGAAATATAATGACTTTTCATTCGATAAAATTATGTTATTTCATTTATCTAATGAAAGCGAACCCTTAGGTATAAAAACAGAATATAAATTTAATAATATAATATTACTCACAGGCCGTTTTTTGAACTTAATTGGATCCAAAAAAATGCAGGCTTGCATTAGTACGTTCCTGTAATTGCTACAATAGTTTCTAACTGGGCAAAATTAGGTTAAGTTGCATTTCAACTAGAGCATACGAGGCGCTCTACACTCAGGAGTTTCGGTTTCGGTTATGAGATGGGTGGTATTTCTCAGCTCCACCGAAGATATATCTTATGTTTCATACTACCATAAATATTACTTCTTTGTTCAGATAAATTAACATTAATTGTAAAATATACGTACCGATATGTTTATAAAAAATTGCAAAATATATTGAGCTTACTTAATTAAAAAATATTTAGAGTAACTGTGGTAATTGTGAAAAAACGGTTTCTCAATCTTTACATGCATTCCAGCAACTTGTTAAATGCTGATTCAGTAAATTTTCGGTTTCAGCTCAATACTCTGATCTGGTTCCTGTCACTATAGTGCATTTACCTAACAACACAGTATTCCTTTATACGTATGTCAAGATTTTAAAGTAGTTACTGCGGTTTCACACATTCCGATGCACTATTTAGGCCACATCTTTACTTAATGATCTTTGAAATATAATAACTTTCACTCTTCATTATTATTTTGTACCAAATGACAGACCAATTTTGAAACACCATAACATTACTAAAAACATACCCATTTTATTAAAAAAAAAAATAGCTCGCAACTCAAGCATTTTCACTCAAGAATCGATTTTCAATTTATCAGTTTACGAAGAAAATGCTCTTCTGTGTAAACATTTTAAGTATTTCCACTCCGTGATATATTCATAAAATAGCTAAAGAGCGTTTACCTTCGTTGATCCTGGCTTTGCTAGAGGAAATTGAGTTGTAAGCTTCAGGAACTCTTGGGCGGGATCGGACGATTCCGGCGTAAGCCGAGAGGCTGTGTTATGGTGCACCCGTCCGCAACTTCACTGTATTTATTTTACGCAGTTAGAGTTTAATTTCTTAGCTAGCTTAGCTTTACGACAAATCA
Source organism: Maruca vitrata (assembly GCA_039566165.1). Classification (NCBI taxonomy): domain Eukaryota; kingdom Metazoa; phylum Arthropoda; class Insecta; order Lepidoptera; family Crambidae; genus Maruca; species Maruca vitrata. Next base: position 9,508,685 of record CM076914.1, on the reverse strand, counting down.
CTTTCGTGCGTGAAAATTGAAGAACTGTATTATGTGTTAATAGTTTTCTTTAGGAAATTATTATTATTTTACGTTAATTTTATATAAAAATTGTAAACAAAAAAAAACCCGCCTTCAAAAACCCGACTTACTAAAAATTACAAAATAATATAATACGAACATTTATAATAATCATCTGGGTATGAATTTTATATGTTGTTGAAGGCGGTGCCGTTTATATTTCATACAGACAAGCACAGAGTGCTTCATTTTCCTCAAAATTTTGATTGGCACCGCCTTCAACGTATTATATTATTTTGTAATTTTTAGTGAGTCGGGTTTTTGAAGGCGGTTTTTTTTTTGTTTACAATTTTTTTTCATACTTTTTAGTGTTACATATTTTTTTTCACCCTATTAGTTCAGCTCACCTGTAATACTACTGATATTATAACTAGTAGTCTTAATATGTATACAGTTTTGAAAGAATTATCCTTTTACTCCAAACAATTAAGGAGTTGACCTTCCATCATCAGCTCAGCATCATAACATTATGATTGCAAGAAGCAATGCCAATATATCTTCAGAAAATATGTAAAACGCGGTACATGTGCCTATAAAATTTGAGGGTTGCCCTCGATTTCTCCTGGATCCCATCATCAGATCCTAGACTGGTCAACCTAATAGTTTAGCTCACCTGTAATGCTACTGATATTATAACTAGTAGTCTTAATATGTATACAGTATTGAAATAATTATTCTTTTACTCATAACTATTAAGGAGTTGACCTTCCATCATCAGCTCAGCATCATTAGATTATGATAGCCAGAAGCAAATGCCAATATGACTTCAGATAATATGCAAAACGCGGTACATGTCCCTATAAAATTTGAGGGTTGCCCTCGATTTCTCCTGGATCCCATCATCAGATCCGAGACTGGTGAAAATGGGACCACCTCGGAAGTGAACTCTATCCAACCAAAAAAAAATTTTTGAAATCCGTCTATAATTGACGAAAATATCGGTGAACATACAAAAAAAAAATAATATTATACATACAGACGAATTGAGAACCTCCTCCTTTTTTTGAAGTCGGTTAAAAATTACTAATGATCACATATCATATAAATATCATAATATCAACAACAAGGGGTTTTTACATGAATAATGAACCAAAATCTCAAAGTGTCAAGAAAGTAATGACTCAAAGGAATCGTCTGGCACACATACTATTATGTCTAGACTTCCAGAGCATCATTTTTCCTCCTTTTAGCCTCGCTTTTCATTTGTCCCGTATATAATAAGCGTCCTGGGAACTGAAATCTTGTTGTACCCTGCTATTACTTTCATTTCATGCATCCCGCAATTTGCGTTCTAACCGTCTACAAAGCCTCTGACAGCCAGTATGCGGACATATCTATCTAGCTGCAGTAGCTGCGTGGGCGTGCATGAAATAACGCATATTGCGAGGGTGCCTTGTATCATATTTATAGCGCTAGCAACAATCGTCGCGCACGCACCGCGGCGCAACAATGCCGGCGATAAATTGCACATGTCCCACGAGCCTCCTCCTCGCTATAAGCTACAATTTGAACGGTCCTTCTATGACCAAGAATATTAAACTTGACTCTCCCACTTTGACGTATAGGTACCAGTTGTAATTCAGTAAACCTTGTTGAACTGTGTCGACTCCGTATGCTGTACTAATTGACCTACTATACCGTATCCTCCTGAACAACACGTGCTGGTCAACATTGCCGTCAACCTACCATTCAGGCATTAGTGGCTCGTACCAAGGTCCAAGAGGTTGAGTTCCTTTTTTCTGCCCCGTGTCTTTACGGCAAGGAACGCACTTCCAGCTCGTGTCTTCCCTCCCTCTTATTATAATCTCGGGCTTTTTAGGCGGGCCGGCATCCAAGCAGGCCTTCTCGGCGGGATTGACAGGCGCAATAGAGTATATTGTGCCTGTCGACCTCATATGTGGACCTCACTGCCGCTTCCCAACAAGTGGAGTAAGGTCATCCTGAGAGTCTTTAAGTTAGTGAACTCCACTACAGTTACGGTTATTAAAAATCAGAAATCACTAGCATGTTCGATTAGAACGTCATGACGAACCATGGTATATATGTTATGGACCAAGTGATTAATGCGAGCATTATTAATAATGCCCGAGCATTATGTATAATGTCTAGCCCTATCGGGCCAAGTGATTAATTATTATTTCAACTTCATTATTTGTCATTATGCGCGGTCATTATCATATGGCTATGTGATAATTGGTCAATATGATAATTGTGCGTAATTTGAGAAAAATAATTGTCTTTTACTAATACCCTAAAAAAAAAAAGCGTCGATGGCCGAGTGGTTAAGGTCGTTGCTTGCCATGCGAGAGGTCGCCAGTTCAAACCCCGCCAGGTACCAATGTGTTTTTCAAATTTGAAATTCATATGTACCATCATTCGACGCTTTAACGGTGAAGGAAAACATCGTGAGGAAACCTGCACACCAAAGAAGAAATTCTTAGGCTGTGTAGTCGACCAACCCGCACTTGGCCAGCGTGGTCGACTAAGGCCTTATCGCCCTAGTTTAGTGTAGGCCCGTGCCCCAGCAGTGGGGACGTATATGGGCTGATGATGAATTGTCTTTTGTGCTTTAAAATAATTTAATAATAAAAGAAAACGTAAAATTTCCACTATGTATAACGCTTTTTACAAAGTTACGCTGTTTGACACGTTTTCATAGTGTCGTAATGGGTAATACTCACTGCGTAATTTTTAGAATAGGATGAATAATTTTTGTATAAGGGAAACTTCAATTATATTTTTACGTAATTTGATTATTTTATCATTCGTAACCCCCCGCTGCTGTGTATTGACCATACATTTATCTATGTATTTAGCCATTTTCGTACATGTGTGCATAGATTAAGTTCCTCCGTGTATTTATTATTTTTTGTGACCGTTACGTTTGTCGCGTTATTGGACGTTGATTTTGCTATGTGTTTGGACTTTGATTTAAAATGCCGAAACGAGGAAAAACAATAAATAGCCAATGTCTCCGTAATCTTAATCACCCCGCGCATCAATACTAAAATAATGACACTCATGTGTTCAGCGATTTTGGGTGTAAACGCCTTTATTTATATTGCAATTTTGAATAATAGCGTGTCTTACGAGTTACGCCGCCAAATTATGTCCATTACCCCCTTTTGTTATGACATTTTTTTCCCACCACATTATTTTTAGAGGCTAACTACTTTTATATTAAACTATTGTATATCAAATGATAAGATTAATTAAAGTTTTTTCTACATAATAAAAAGTAATACACACTGTATTACTTTGCCCAAAAGGTGATAAACATTATGTATAATGCCCGGACAAAGTGATTATTTGAATAATTATTATTGAATTGCACTCTCATATCGGGCATTTTTCATATGGACCGGGCAGTATGAATAATGCCCAATTTATCATTTGGTCCATAACATATACAAATACCACGGTAAAAGCACTTACCACGATACAAACAAGAAACAAACATAATTGTTTGCGCCGGATGATGATCGGGCCCAGTACGCTCGGGGCTACAAAAGCCATCCAGTTTTACACATAAATAATCCATATTATAAGCAAGCCTCCTTTTATCTTTTATTACGAGCTTGCATGGTTTCAACTATGTAGAAAAGTTGTTTCTTATCGTGCATGTTTAATTAAATATATTTCGTTGTTTTTATACCAATACCGTAACGCAAAAAACGACATACCTGAATACGAACGAAAATAAAGTGACACGTATGATAGCTCAAGACTTTGCCTTTTGGTACACAAATCCGGGCCTCTGAGCAAAACACGAGTCGCAGCTGGCGCGCGCGTGTGCGGCCGAGGCGACAATTTAAGCGTCCGCCGCCAACTTCCACACTTCTTGCGTTGCACAGAAATAATGTGAAAAGTTTCGCTTCTTTTTAACCACCACTTGTGTCAAGAGCCAGTTTCAAAGTTAATGTTTATTTACATGCTGAGTGTTTTTCATGCTGAATTATGAAATTATTATATACTCCGACTTTATTGTTCAAAGACAATAGTTATGGGTGACTTTCTATTCTGGTTGTATTCGTTGACATCGTCATTCTAAATGTAGAGGGCCTATACTAAGATTAAAGTAGACACAATGATTAAACAATTTGTCATTAGGGAATATGCATAAACCGGCAATCTTGATTTTTCAACAACTTATGCAAATAGACTTCAAAATATAATATTTGAAATGGAAATCGGTTCAAAAACGAAGGCTTTATAATGAACTAGTGACCCGCCCTCGCTTCGCTTCGGGTAAATTTTACATACAAACCTTCCTTAAGAATCACTCTATCTATCAAAAAAAACCGCATCAAAATCCGTTGCGTAGTTTTAAAGATCTAAGCATACATACGGACATACAGCGAAAGCGACTTTGTTTTATACTATGTATTGATTAAAGTTAATTTTCCATCTCTTTCTTACAAAACAGAGTTTTGTATGGATTGCGTGTGGCCGTAGTGTAATTTGACGTCACCTGACGTATCGGATCTCTCTGTCTACTCAGGAACTTTAAACAGGTATATCTCTGCTGTCGTTAAAGTAAATTGAGAAATAAAATTATATTCATATTTCTTCAATATTAAAGATTTATTTAGGATTATAAAAAAATGTGTGCATATTCCCCTTTGTCCATTGGTTATAAATTATGTAAAACGGAAATATTCTACATAACATTGTCTAAAAAATATCTCGCAACAACATATGTCTATCTTTTATGGTTGACTCACAATAATACGTGTAACTCCTGAAAGCTTGGCAAATTATGTCATTTAATAGTGAGTTAGTTTTGCAACAAACTTCTATGTAATAAATCAAAATAAAATAAACATACAAACGACAAATTGCCTCCAGGCTAGGTTATCTTAAAACGTACCCATTTCACTGCTTCTGGTACATATATTACATCATGCACGGGAAAAATGTAGTTTGAGACAAGTTATTCTACAACATTAGATATTTCTACATCATTATTATTTATTTGCTTTGCCGAAGACATTTACAAATGATGATGGTAATGTAGAAGTCGCTTAAAGAAATCCTTACTAATATTATGTTTGTTACTCTTTCACGCTCAAACGACTAAACCGATTTTCAATTTGGTATGATGGTAGCTGGCACTCTGGAATAACATATAGGCTACTTTTTTTAAAAAATTAGTATGGGAGAATTTTCACGTGTTTGTCGATTTTTGTAAAACTTGGTATGGAGGTAGCTGGCACTCCGGAGACACCAGCGTTACTTTTTTTTTAAAATACGACCCCCATGGAAGTTATTGGGAGGGGGGGGGGGACGTACTATGGGAGAACGTTGACGAAACTTTCACTAAATAACAAATTTTACAAGGCATGTAGGCTATTTTAATACATCATTGCTACTCAAACCCATTAATACGTGGACAAAGTCGCGGGCGGCCACTAGTAAATAATAAATTATGAATAAAGTTCACCTAATTTACGAAAACAAAATCGAGTCACGTTAAGACGTTGTTAACTTACCTACAAAAATATACCTATAGTTGGTTCCTCTTTTATCAGCTTTTATACCTTCTAAGTCTTAAGACCTATTCATAACTCATCGCGGCTCCCGGGATCGAACGCGCCGTGATCAGTGGCAACGCCAATGATATTCCCGTTCGGGTGCTCTTTAATCGGATTAGTCTGTCAAACGAGCGGGTGTAAAATCGCCATAACTCAAGAACAGCGGAGGCGTAGCCAGCCGACGCGATAATTGCGTTTTGATATTGCATTATCTGCTAACTGCTACATCTGGCGTTGCAACGGGCTTTCAGCTCTAGCTCAAATTAAACGTGTACAGCTGTATTTAAAAACAGTCTTTTGAAGCGTTTAAGTAATAGGTGGACATCTACTTACTTTGTGGTATTCTTAATCACTATATTATAGGGTACTAACTGCCTCATCGGTCTATTGGTAGCAAGCGCTGCGTAAGGACCGAAAGGTCGATTTCGGGGTCAGACAAAATGTGTGTGAGCTTGTCTGTAAAGAAATTACTTCGCCCGAAATAAGGAAGTTCATTAAGCCGGTGGTACTGCGTCCGATCTCTCATCGGATTGCCGTTTCACCGAACTAAAAATAAGGAAACAGAGAGATCACTTGTCTCTGCGCGCATTCTTGTGCAGTATTAAATATGCCTCTATCGAACAATAGAAGGTCGGTACAAGCCTCCTAAGAGATGCCTCCCCAAACCATAATAGACCCTCCCTTGTAACCCACTGCTTTCGATATAGCGCAAGGTGCCAACCTTTCATTTGGGTGTCTGTATAGACACGCTGGTATCCATCTGGACCTTTTAAGGCTATTTATTGTATATAGCGCTATTATTATTTATTTGTATTTATTCTATATAGCGCTATTAGTTTATTTATATTTATTCTATATAGCGCTATTATTATTCGATATAGCGCAAGGTGCCAACCTTTCATTTGGGTGTCTCTAGACACGCTGGTATACATCTGGACCTTTTAAGGCTATTCTGCTCTTATCTGAGAACAGTATGACCTTCCATTCTTATACAGTCCACTCAGTATATTCTCGCGCAAAAGCAAGTCTAGAACTACGGTGTTGTGGAAGCAGTTCTGGGGCGCGAGCTGGACGAAGTCCTCAGATTTCTTTCTGCCAGTCTTCTTCTAATCGTACATTCACTCACACTGACGTTTCGTACTTCAAAAAGAATAGTTCGGGCTTCAGTAGCGGTGGAAAAGCGATTTTTTAACACGTTGCCGACAGCGAAGCGGTCTTCTCGAGCCGAAGTGCATCGCCATCTTATTCATCATATTCTTTCTACACCTATAGTCTATACTAAGCACAAAAGTCATAAAATTTAAAAACCGCAGAGTATTCTTTTCAATTTAACTCTAAAGTTAGGAAATAGTTATCTCTCTGGAATGTTTCGTGAAAATCCCTGAGGGGTGTATCACCTGCACTTAGTCGGGAATAGAGACATTGGCATTTTGCCAGCACAATCATCGTTAAATAATACCTAGAAGCTAGGTATTCCTATTTGTTGAACGTTTGGCGTACTATTGCCAACAGTGTAAGTGAGAGCGGCTGTTCCTAATAAGCAGTTGCATTATAATAATTAAACTCGACTACATACAACAAAAGTTTATCAGATCTAATTATACATAAATAAAACAGAATTTAAACGTTGATATCGAGATACTTCATTTCTTCTAAAAGGACTTAGTTAAGCGTTAGGTACAACTCAACTCTGTGTTTTACTTTTTTCACTGTAACTAATAAATTCAGTTTGTTTGGTTCTACCACCCTGATCTACACACGTGGCAGCGTGTCAAGTCAAGTTCAAGCAAAGGAACAGGCTAGCCAGTGCCGAGTGTAGCACGAACTTAGTGCCACGTTTACTACTAGAAGTTACGCGCCGCTTTCATTAGATACCTATACTATAAGGCTATTAACTGCCTCGTTGGTATATTGGTAGCAAGTGCTGCGTTAGGACTAAGAGGTCCCCGGTTCGAGTCCGGGGTCGGGCAAAATTTGTGTGAGTTTTTCTGTAATGAAATTACTCAGCCCGGAGTTAGGAAGTTGGCGGTTGAACGCCCGTGCCTCGGAAAGCACGATAAGCCGGTGGGCCTGCGCCCGATCTCTCATCGGTCATGTCGGATTGCCGTCTCACCGAATTATGAGAGTAATAAGGGAATAGAGAGTTGAGTTGCGCACTTGGCTGTTCTCAATTGAGATCGGCCGCCATGGCTGAAATCGGTCGGACGCCTTATTATTATTATTATACTATAAAGCTATAAACTAGACTATTGACACAATAGGAGCCAAGCCATGGCTCTTCGAAAATGGCATATTTTTCGCAAACATCAAAATGTTCATATTTTAAATACTTATTTCACAAAATATTGGGAAAACCACGTAACCTACTAAAAACGGTCTCAGAAAATATTACGAACTATTTCTAATAGTAGGTACATTTCGACTTGCATTATTTTGTTTTTCAATGTAACATGAATCCTGACGTTTATTATAAGTTAAGTATGTAAAGTTAAACAGTTTAATACGCTCATCGGCCGCTCGGACTCACTAATGTTTTAATTGTACCCCAACATATTTTATAAATATTGTTTACGCTAATTGGATGTGATTGTTTTTTTAGTTTATTTTAAAATGTTTTCTCAGTAAGTGAATTTGTAATTCTTATGAGAAATAAATATCTTCAAACCTAACAGTTGAATAAATCAGATTTATCTGATAGATTTTAAGAAAAATCTTTATCGGTTATTTGGGTTTTGATTTTTCAATTGAAAATTAGGGTGCTTTTTTTGTAATACTCAAGTCAAAATATGGTGAAAATTTTGATATTGTAAACCAAAAAAAATCATTTTTTTATTTCCTAACTGACTTACGATGATGACTTGGAGTAGCCTCATCATCATCACCGGATTTGCGGGGGGAGCGGATGGCTCTCACCCCTAAACTTGCGGGGAAGCGAAAGGTAAGTTTTATTTCTTGAAATATTAATATTTTTATTTGTGCTTTTTTGCATTTGTCACATGAATTTGGAGGTTAAGGAGAAAAAGTATAAATGTGAAAAATGTTGATCTTTTTGTTACTTACAACTTTGCCATTAATATTTTTTCGATAGGACTTACTAACTAGTAGGTTTGTCCTTTTATAATACATTTATTCAAATTTTCATTTAGTCTTTACGACGGCTTTTCTGTTTTATTAACGCATTCCTTTAAAGTATTAAAAATTCTTAATTTATAATCCCTAGAGAAGGTAAGGTATTGTTACACAAATTATAATTTGATTAACTTATGGGTTTTGGATTTCTAACATGAAAATAAACGTCTTTCACCAATTTTACTCTAACATTTTCCAAATAATTGGGATGGTTTAAAACTGTTAGAGCAAAATTGAAATTATGATACAGTACTCGGACAATGAGATATGGCCGGACCTTCATGTTGGGTGGGAATAATATAACTTTTAATTCACTGGAATAAGATCCACAATATCAACGGAGTTTGATCCCTTTTAGGTTGAGTATAACAATATTGTTACAGATAGTGGTTGGTCGCTTTCGAATAGCGCTTTGCTAATGATGTTTAAAATTGGCGTTTCAAGTTGTGAGCATTGTTTGATATGGGTTGACGGATTTCCCGAACATTTTGAGGACATATCATTGTGGCCATCAACTCTTGAGTACTTAAACACATTAATTTAGACCACTATATATTTGCAAAGTGAGTCTCATATTTTGAAGGGAATATTAATGACGCTGGCTATGACATCAACATAGAGACGAATAGTGGTGAATTGTGGTTCCACAGGCTACCGCTCAACACCACAGAATTAATACATATCTATAACCATTGAACGCAAGGGCGTTATAGTGGTTGTAGTGTGTACAACTACGAAATTTATTTATCCGTTACGATCTACGACAAAATGTTAACATTGAAGAATATGATTTCGGCGACGAAATATATTTGAGAAAATGTAACTCTCTAATACGCGTTCGATTATTCCGCCTCAGATTGGCTCAACAGGAGTAAAAGCTCAAGCAATAATTTTATACGAGCGCGTATCTTGGGTCTGTGTTTACGACACTTTCTCTATCCGCGTTGAGTAAATCAGAGACATTTTGGATTTTTCGATTTGCCGCTACACACGCGGCTGGCGCGATTGATTGACTCCGGGATCCGACGACGTAACGTTTTCCATTTATATGAAGATCTCAGACATTCCTACGGAGATATCGAGGAATCTGCGGAGCTTGTTACTTTAGCTATCAGGCGCTGTGATAACTAGCCGCTGTTTGCGTTTATCATTTGTCTCTTGTACTGTATTGATTATTTTGTTTCTTTGATTAGAAGAAAATTGAATAACACGCGTATGATTTATGTTGAAAACATAACCATTTTATAAAAATGTGTAACTTGTCATAATTTTATTCATAGCCATTTTAATAAGAACATCAAATTACCGTATATTTCAACAATGAATCATCATAATTGTTAGTCTATCGAAGAAATATGAGTAGGAAGGTTTTGACATGCCAAATATCTACTACATACATGCACATGACCGCAACTCAAGTGTAATAAATAACCACTTTATAATTAACCATGATAAATCCATACTTAATTTTAATTTAGGTAGGTAACTGTATTCACAACGACGTCAGGCAAAGGAAATATCAAAGTTGAGTTTGTATTAGGGAAAAAAACGGATATAATGCAGAAAGAGGTTAGGAAATTGAAAATTGCGCTGCGGAATATAACCCCATTACTAAGGAAATGAGCTACGTGAGCATGTTTTAGAATTTTACCGCTCCCTTCGGCTGCGGGCCGAGTGACTCTCACCTGCATTCTGTGCCTAGCTGAATACGATATGAGATTTGGGGACCCCCGGTGTGCGCGTGTTTAATTTTGACGTGCAAGTTATTGAATTTGTGACCAGCTTTTTGAGTAGCCTTATCTGAAAGCCTTTACACGACAATTTAATGAAGCGAACTCGACACGTCTTAATAAGCGCATCGCGCATCAGATAGTCTTCATTAGGAAAATAAGGCTAACAACATGTTAACTATTGTCATACGCCTCATCTTTACTAGCACTTCTACGTTAACCTGAGCTACGTGGATAAATTACGTGTCAGTGTCACTCTCGTAAACACTTTTGGAAGAGCATCATCGAATATTATATTAGTGGTTGAGATTTAAAAAAAGTCAAGAAGAAAAATTTAATAAACTCACCAAATCTCTTGAAATCATGGCATCCGCGTGAACGTGACACTTAATTAATAATTCAAACATTGTTGATCGCCCTTTATGAGAGCTCCAGCTATTGCTACTTATTGTTTATGTTCGCAGTTTAATCACTGTACGTTTAAACAAGTAAGTTCTTAAAAATGTTTTATTTAAATTTTTTGTGAGTTATTTCTAAGACTTAGTTACTGATTTCCTTTACTTCGTAATCTAAATATACGACACTGCTAACTAAATAGTTTACAAGATTGCTATATGTAGAATATAACCGGTAGATAATAGAAAACCGGATCATATCATACTGGGATCAAGATAATATTAAACTGAGCTTGCCGTTCCGGAATTTATCATTATCTACTTACATAGTTTCGATAATGTTTTGTCACTTAGTACTGTATACCCGTTACGGTCGGTATTACGTAGGTATAATGGGGTAAATTCGATTAGCTATCGATTAGACCTATTGGTTATTCATATCTCCAAACAAGCCGACAAGAGTGATTAAGGATGAACCTGTATTAAGTAGCTTTATGGGGAAACTAACAATGATGTAGCGAAGTTAACGGAAAGTTGGGAGCGAAAGTTCCCGCTCCGCATTCTGCTTGTCACTGACCACGGTAGGAATAGTTGTCTCATATCTGGTCTTTCTTAAATCTGCCATAGAAATATTTTCGAAGCCAGGCGGCATGCAGCAGATTTCGTTCTAAGTCGTGAGAAACTCATCATTCTTCCATTTTTCGACACGCTACGTTCCAAAACATGATGGATGTCTATAGGAAGTTATATTTGGTTACATTTATTCATTTCTTATATTATGCTACTTAGTTAAAACATTATTACCTTAATAGAAGTAGCTATTCCTAGTAAGATAAATTCAAATTAGACGAATGGCGACCACCCCTAAACTTGCGGGGAAGCGAAAGGTAAGTTTTTTTTCTTGAAATATTAATATTTTTATTTGTGCTTTTTTGCATTTGTCACGTGAATTTGGAGGTTAAGGAGAAAAAGTGTAAATGTGAAAAATGTTGATCTTTTTGTTACTTACAACTTTGCCATTAATATTTTTTCGATAGGACTTACAAACTAGTAGGTTTGTCCTTTTATAATACATTTATTGAAATTTCTATTTAGACTTTACGTCGGCTTTTCTGTTTTATTAATGCATTCCTTTAATTAAAAATTCTTAATTTATAATCAATCCCTAGAGAAGGTAAGGTATTGATACACAATTCAAATTAGACTAGATAGTCACCCAATGTCTAATCTCCAAAAACCCGACGAAGGAGGGGACGGTCCTTCGTCGGGTCCCTCTCTGCCTTTCCAAATTGCTCGCGTTATTATTGACGTACAAAATAATTAATTGGGAGCGTTTAAATTGTACAGCTCCTCATAAAATTACCTATTGTTATCAACGCACCGCTGTAATATTGTAAGCGCTTCGATGGCGAGGCGCCGCAACAGATCGTCCTAATGAGAAAAGTTGGATAGCCTTCGTGTTATGCCTCAGAAACAATGCCCGCACCCAACAATTTCCTGACACTGGACAATCAATTCAAAAGCTTTTTACCCCACTTTCAACTTTCTTGTTTTCGACACTCGCGCTTTTTTGGACGAAAATAAATTATCGTTATTTGATTGCAAGTAGCCCATTATACATAATGATATTGATTAAAATATTTTGAATTATATTTCTTAGAAATACAAATATGTACAAATAAAAATCACTTATTTTATAGAATATTATTATTATTGCCTGCTCATATATGCGTGTGTGTGTGTGTGTATACGTGCGTGCGTTTGTGCGTGCGTGCGTGCGTGCGTGGGTGCGTGCGTGCGTGAAGCTTGGGTTTAGTAAGTATACGCTGCTGAAGTGCTGGAACAATATTCCACCGCAAATAAGGACCTCTCAATCTATTGCGTCATTTAAGAAAAGGCTTAAAGAATTCTTAACGTAATGTTCCAAACATCAAAAGTCAAAGGCAATCTAAGCGTCTGTTCTGTACTTTTAACACGCTTTACCAATTTAGTTCTATTTATATTTTGTCTTGTTTGTTTCTAGTTTTTTTTTGTTTTGATAATGTTCTTAATTTACTTAGGTACTAGGTGTTGTTATGTTTTATCGCTCGGGTCCCTGTGCTCAGCAATATTTACGTGCTAAATTCAAATTTTATCTGTTAATGTAAGTATAACTATATTATAACTGTTTGTAACTGTCCTTTTCTCTACCTGGTTCCACTGAAAATCAGCGTTTAGGGGTCTTGCTCCCTTAACACGTGCTGAGTGGCAACCATTTTGGCTGCATAATGTTAAATATTATTGTTAGTTTTAATGGATTTTTTATGCACCAAATGATTTTTTAAATTTTTTTTTTACATTTCATTTAATTTTTATTTAAACAGGGAATATATGCATACCTTCTCTTTTAATTACATAGCAAGATATTTAATGGTTGGATTATGGATACTAAATGTCCATCGGATTGATGATAAACCACGTGGTCACCAAGTGGTCGTAACGAGACAACGTAGTGTAATTATAAAGTCCGGTAAAAAGCACGAACAATCCAAAAAGATAATGAAAAATAATGTTACCTTGTCCTCACCTACTTTTCAAGTCGGTCAGTTGAAAAGCACGTTGTATTTTGTAGGTAGAGCTACGTATGTTTGTTTCGCTTTTGCCAGATATTGCTCGGAATCCTCTTGTTTACTAAGGGTGTTCAGGGCGCGTTCGCCTTTCTTCTTGTAATTACATCGCCGCCCAAGCGCCACCTGTCACCCTCAAATACCTATCTAACAAATTTTCACATTATAAGTTCGATGTTCCAGGTGGGAAATCACAAATTCAACTTAAGCTGTTGATTTAAAAAACACATAAAATCACGCCTTTTTCCCAAAGGGGTAGGCAGAGATCACTTCCAGCGATCCACTTTTCACCTCTGTGGGAAACGTGACGTGACGGGTTGTGAACCACGTCGCCGCCATTCTGCCTTGTGCATTTTTTTAACAAGGTCATTGCGTTCCCACGAGTAGCAAGGATATTATGACGGGGGAAGGAAAAGGGGAGGAAGGATACAATCGCCTCGGATGATTTGGACTGAGTCGATAGTAGCTCGAGGAGCCGGGGTCGCTTACCCGTATACCGTTCACCAACCACCGGACAGATAGTTGTGACTGGTATCCCCTGACTTTTACTGATTTAACTGTGTGGATACTTTGTACCATACAATATAACGACACTTCAAGAGGCATTTCACTTTTATTTGGTAACTCACATGACACATAGCTCTGGATTGTTTCTTGTCTCACCATAAAAATAGATGCAAATATTAAGTAATTAACCTAAGGGTATTTAAGCAATGATTGCGATTAATCATGGTAAAAATTTTCATGTCTTGCATGTTTATTTGCTGTATTATTTGTAATTTGACGTGCAAAAGCATTTCCTGAAATCTACTTGTGAAATAAATTATTTCATTTCGTTGCGTATGTGACATTCCCAATAACACTTGAAAGGAAAACCTATATTTTATACAGTATTATTATTTCTCTAACAATACTGCATGAAAATATACTTGAGTCCTGAAATGAAATGTGTTTTTTTTTCTTTACGCGGGGGAGAAAAAATATCAAATATAAATTTGACTTGTCAGTTTCTGCCTCAGAGGCCGTCCCTTGTCAAATAGAGGCCGTCGTGCATTTTTTCTATTCCACTGGATTACAAAAATACTGCCCTTATGTTGAGAGAGTTTACTTAGGTTTTTGAAAGTAATTCATTTTCGAAATTGACTGGCTCGGTGGAACAGTGGTTATTGACTCAGGTTCAAAACCTACGGTTCCAAGAGTCGTGGGTTCGATTCCCACTCGGGACAAATATTTGTGTGACGAACATCGGTGTTTGTTCCGTGTCTGGGTGTGTTATTAAATATATTTAAGTTTATTTGTGTATCCACTGTTGATCCTGATTTCCGTAACACAAGTGCTTAAGCTACTTACCACGGGATCAGATCAATGTATGTGATGTTGTGAAATATTTATAAAATAAAAATTACATTTTTAAAAAAAATCGACGTGTACGTGAATTGTCATTAATCAAATAGTCGTCCAAATGAAATTTCAACCTGGAAAAAAGTCGACGCCAGAAAAACTCTTTTATGGTGTCATGATATTTAATTATATTGCAAGATCCACTCTCTCCTGGCCAACACGATTTAATGGAAGGAGCACGGGCTGACTTCAGCCCGGTACTTACAACTAGGTACAGGAAGCCGTAGATAGGATCAGGCTAAAACTAATTAGATGTATTTTAAATTCTGTTACAATTAATAGGGGTGAATGAATGAATCCCCATTTACATTATTCACGGCAATAAAGTATTCATTGATTTATTTCGTCTTTTTAGATTCTGAAAAAATAGCCGGTTCGTAAATTAAAATATGGCATTTAAAAAAAATCGCAGAGTATGAATACTTATTTCAGAAACGATTCCGTTATAATTTATTGTTCTATCAGTTCAAACATTATGTCCGACAGTCTTCGTCAAAAATTTGTTTAATATAAATGTACCAACAATTCAATTCATATCAATAGGTATACAGCTTATTAATTATTTTGATAACAAATTATCCAAATAGAAGGTAATCTGACAGATTTATGGAATTTCGATTTAATTTGACAACGTTTAAAGTTGACAAACGAATTATAAATACATTTTTAATGCATTTTTCCAACCTTGACTGCATTATTATTTTGATTTATGAAAAATGTCGACTGCCTCGCCGTTTTTTAGGGTTCCGTAGCCAAAATGGCAAAAACGGAACCCTTATAGTTTCGTCATGTCCGTCTGTCCGTCTGTCCGTCTGTCCGTCTGTCACAGCCGATTTACTCGGAAACTATAAGTACTACAGTGATGAAATTTGATGGGAATATGTGTTGTATGAACCGCTACAAAAATATGACACTAAATAGTAAAAAAAAGAATTGGGGGTGGGGCCCCCCATACATGTAACTGAGGGATGAAATTTTTTTTTTCGATGTACATACCCGTGTGGGGTATCAATGGAAAGGTCTTTTAAAATGATATAAAGTTTTCTAAAAAACATTTTTCTTAAAGTGAACGGTTTTTGAGATATCAGCTCTCAAAGTCGTAAAAAGTATGTCCCCCCCCCTCTATTTTTATAACTACGGGGTATAAAATTCTAAAAAAAATAGAGGTGATGCATGCTAATTAACTCTTTCAACGATTTTTGGTTTGATCAAAGTATCTCTTATAGTTTTTGAGATAGGTTGATTTAACTGTAATTTTGGTTAAGTTATTGTGCTTACACTGAAAACGATGGCTGAACCTTATAAGATAGATCAATATATTTGCTGCTACGGAACCCTTTGTGCACGAGCCCGACTCGCACTTGGCCGGTTTTTTTTCAAGAAATTACTCAGCCTGGACTCAGGAAGTTGGCGGTTGCACGCCCGTGGCTCGGAAAGCACGTTAAGCCGGTGTTCCTGCGCACAATCTCTCATCGAACATGTCGGATTGCCGTCTCACCGAACTGATAGGAAGCGACTAACAGAAAGTGCACTTGTGTTTGCGCGTACACTTGTGCACAATAATATGCCCTGCGCAGTTGGCTGATCTCCATTGAGAACGGTCTCCATGGCCGAATTCGGTCTGACGCCTTATTATTAGTAAAAGTCTTAGGTCCAATTTCACCAAACTATGTTTTTAAAATCTTAATTAGTCATTTACTAATAAGTTGTTAATAAATAACGGGCTGTTATACTCCAGGAAAAAAATAACAGCCGTTATTAAACTGAACATTTAACTGAATGACAAGTACGTAACTCACTCTTATTTTAAAAGCAACCAAATCGAAATACTTATTTGTGAAATGTCATTTAGACGGAGTTCGGTAAAATTTTATCATATCGTATAATAAATCATTTGTTGCTACGCTACGCGACCAATGTCAAACGTCGCGTCATCCAATCAAAGCGTCCATCTTGATTTTAACTGTCTGTTAAGGACTAACGGACCTCTAGAGCGGTGATAAAATTTAACGGATTGTTATGACAAATAAACACACGTTAACTCGTGGTGGGACACTCGAAAACTTTAACATCCCGTTAACTGACTTAACAATACTTTAAATATTTACCAGAATATGGTGAAACTGGACCTTAGGGTATGAACTCACGGTGAGGTTTTATTTCAAAACTCATGAGCCCGTTTTTTGCGCGGTTAAGCAACCGCCGATCATCACACGTAAATGTTGCGGACGAAAACTGCAAGACGGGCGGGTGATTGTAAGACGGCCAGTACGATTTGTTAAGGACTGAGGTCCCGCTAATCGATGCAGGCGATAAATCGCGTACACTGCGGGCGAAAACGCCGTCGTGAGATTTGCATTCGTTTTTTACATTTAACAATAACAATTATGAATCTGCATTCAGACGCTATGACCTATGTCCAGCAGTGGATGGAAATGAGCTGATGATGTAGATGATTCAGACGCTGCCCGCAACAGCCGCGGGCGCGGGTGACAACCGTGCCGTGATTTCTGTAGCGCTACCATGAGTTTAAAAGTGACAGACTCGATATCGCCTATGTAAATATTGTCTATGAAAAACTTGTACAGCGCCCCTAGCGGTAACGCTAAGAACTAAAATCGGTAGTATAAAAAAACAATTCGATATGTTTTTAACGAACGTAAATTTTCAATAGCTAACTGGTACAGCTACTGGGCCTTAGTTGTAACTGTCAAGTGATGGTGCTGCCATATTGATTGAAAATTACTGACACTTTTAGAAATTGTTTAGAACGTTTGTAAGTTTTACACAAATATGTTTTGAGTAGACTGTAATGAATACTTTATTAATAACATTATTTGCATAAAACTTAGGTACTAATTCAGATATTCACAACCTAAACAAATTCAAATTATGATTACGTTACTCTATCGTTTAGGGTTATGAAATCATTAGTGAATCGAGTAAATATTGATAGCTCTATGAAGGTGCTACACGGATTAAGCCAGAATTTTCTATCTCAGTTAGGGAGCGACCTATTGGTCACGAGTATATCTTTTAATTTAAACACAGGAAATTTAGCGTCGAGTTTATTTTGTGCGGTAGAAGCAGGTGCGGGCGGCCGGGAGCATGTAATTAACAAAACAAAAGCTTTTCACTACGTTAACAGTACTTGATGTTACTGCCTACGTAATTTTAAGAATCCGGATTCTTGCGGCCAACCAACGGTTGAGCGCTTTGCATTTTTTTAACGAGATTAAGCATTATTTGCGAGCGTCTAATTTGACGTGAATCCGTAAAACGCATTTCGGAGATTGCCTCGCAATGGGAATGTTACGTTTATGGAGTTGTTGAACAAATAATTATGTTGGATTTCACTGAAAACTTACGTTGGAATTAAACACAGACTCAGTTAAAGGTTACTCGATGAAATTATTATTCATTCGACAATACCACCGATAGACCGGAACAGAATCAATTAGTTTAGAAATTAACATATAAAAAGTAAAGTTATATTAAACTCTGCTACATTCTGATTATGAATTATTGTTATACATTATTAAACTCCACCGCGACTTCTCATGTAATCGGAAAAATATACTTCATATGAAAATTAATAGACATCCTCCTCGGACATTCTTTTTGTGAGAATAATATAGATAAGGAGTAAGTACAGTTTATAGATAATACTCGTATTAGTAGAATGAAATACCTATACCTACACAAGAGATTGCTTGAGCACCTTTACAATGGACGATGGTCGGTTGTAACAAATCGGAGTCCAAGTTTAATCAAGGGACGGAATAGATTCGATAGTTATTATTGCACGGGAGTGTTCGCGTGGCGTCGCTCCATTAATCTTGTCAAACGAGAATGAAGTGGTCAGACACAACCCTCATTTCTCAGCAACGGTGACTATTAATTACCATGAAATTTCCTATCTATGCAAATGAAATTCTGACGTAAAAGTATAATGGACCCGCAATGTGGCCGGATTAAACATGATTCAACAAATCACTGAAGAATTCCCTTCAATTGTCGTCTATTTTGTGAACAATTGGCTATAATTCTGATGTAGCAATTTTCTAAAGCTTTGTACTTAAGTTCTATTTAAATTAATTAAATTTCTATCGATCCAAGTGCTCTTTACGTTTTTAATTTGTATTAATAGCATTGATAGTGTTCCCAGATAATGCCGCGACTGACCTTCGGCATACAATTGAAGTATATCTGTAACTAATGACCAATTTCCCTTATTAATTGTAAAGACAGAAGAACGTTCTGGCCATATTCCGCTAAATAAGTTTGCATACATGATGAAAAAGGTTCCATCTCCTAATTGTGATTTGTGTGGAGTTGCTGAAGACGTGTATCATGTTGTGGTGGAGTGTGGTAGAAACGAAACTGAGAGAAATGTTTACTTTGGTAATTCACTAAAAGACATTGGCTATTGTAATTATGTTTTGGCTTCACCTACTTCCGAAAAAGCTTCTTTTATGTATAAAATTGTGAAAATATGTTCTAGAGATAGAAGTTAGGATTTAAAAAAAAATGTTTATTATAGTTTTAAGGATTTGGTATAGAGCGGCATGTTCACTTAGAGAATAAGCTCCTTAAATAAAGATAAAAAAAAGACAGAAGAAAAACTTACAGTATTTTATGTGTGAAACAATCAGTTATTAAGATTTACTACAGAATCCGTATTAAACTAGCCCTTAACCGTCCTTACCACGATAATATACGTAATCACATAATTTATTTATTTATTTGTTTATTCAAAATCCACAGCTCTTAAATAAAGATGTTTTTCTCTTAGATCACTTTCTATTGAAATCTTTGAACCGAAACTTCTTGAGAACACCATCGCCGCCTAGTCAGACGCCGCATCCATTATTAAAGAGTACAGGTATAAGGCGCCCGACCGATTTCAGCCATGGCGGCCGATCTCAATTGAGATCAGCCAAGTGCGCAGGACATATTATAGTGCACAAGTGTGCGCGCAAACACAAGTGCACTCTCTATTCCCTTACTCTCATAATTCGGTGAGATGGCAATCCGACATGACCGATGAGAGATCGGGCGCAGGACCACCGGCTTAACGTGCTTTCCGAGGCACGGGCGTTCAACCGCCAACTTCCTAACTCCGGGCTGAGTAACTTCTTTACAGAAAAACTCACACAAATTTTGCCCGACCCCGGACTCGAACCGGGGACCTCTCGGTCCTTACGCAGCGCTTGCTACCAATAGACCAACGAGGCAGTACAGGTATACATACATGATGGCTACAGTTACAGCGAGTGACCGACTCAGCCGAAGGGGAAGCATGCGTGCGCTATCGTAGCCCGCGGCTACGGGCGCCGGGCGGGCGCCGCCGAGAGTCGCCGAGGGCCCTCCACTCCCCACAGACACGCGCGAGCTGAAACAATTGACGCACCTGGGGTGAAAGACTCGCTGTGATTCTTTTGTTTTATTTTCTAAGTAAGTACTAGCCTGTTAACAAGACGATACGGCTGGCTGTATCACTTCTGAACGCGACTTTGAGTGGTATCGTATTATGATGACGGGCTTATATTGACAAATTTTTGTTTACTTTCTTTATTGTAGGATGATAACGTTCATACATCATGATTCATTCATTCATTGAAATTCATATGAACCATCATTCGATGCTTTAACAGCGAAGGAAAACATCGTGAAGAAACCTGCACACCTACGAAGAAATTCTAAGGTTGTGTAGACAACTAGCCCGCACTTGGCCAGCATGGTATACTAAGGCCTTATCGCCCTAGTTTAGGGTAGGCCCGTGCCCCAGCAGTGGGGACGTATATGGGCTGATGATGATGATAATGATGAGGAAGTTAACACTATTTTAGAGTGATTTTACAAAACAGTGAATTTGCGTTTTCTTTTGAGATGAAAAACAGAATAGAATAGAAATATTGTTTATACGGTATAGGAATATTATTTAAATCATCTGCATCACTGCTGGGGATTATAAAAATGAATCGCCGAAATGTATGTACGCGCATAACTTCCGAACCGCTTTATTACTTAGGGTGTAAAAAGGTAAAGCTTCTTTAGCTTTAAGCATCGATTTCATGCGGCAAGCAGTACCTGAATACGTCGAATTGGAAAAATATTATTTTGAAAAATTGAAAAAGAAATTATTTTTTTCAAGGAATAATTTGCATGATTCAATAGTATTACTAAAGGCAAATCGTTCTGCCACGGGAAAACAACCGGTGTATACAATTGATAATTAGTTATCTGCCTTTTTTATAATTATTTTACACACGAACCTTGATATAAGCTGGCTTATTAAGCTTCGTTCAACGCTTACCTACCATCGTAATGGAATGTGGGCCACGGTGCATTCAGTTGCTCAAATAGGTACCTACTCGAATTGCTTACAAGCCCTGCATGGTTTCAGCCGTAGCGCATTCATTCACAGTGCCAACTATCTGTTAAATACGCGACATTGAATTCCAGAATCCTTTTTTTTTCATGGAATGGGATGTTTCGAATTCCTTACCTCACCTGAATACTTGCCTTTGGACAAATATGTATCCTGCAATATAATACACAGCGTATACAGTATGCAGATAATTTCATTTTATAGCACCTGCATTCTTTAAATTATATAGTGTTAAAGACCAGAAGTGGAGCTGTTTTTTTTTTTTGTAAAAAAGAGTAAACTGCCCGTAAGTAGACCCAAATTTCAAAAATCCATACACGATCTACTGATTTGTTTACACCCTAAGGGCGTCCGTCTCGTCCGAATGCCGCCGTCCAAGAGAGCGAGTGCCCCCGCGCAGCGCCACAGGCGCCCGGTCCCCACCAGTCCGATCGGGCCATGTGACCCGCCTCTTTGGATATCATTTCTAACAATAGAACCATATCGTTTACCTGCAATTACAGTTACATTCATTGATTTGTAAATCAGATGGTATATTTTGAACGAAGAAAATCTGTATTTTCACATCTTCTTATATCCTACAATAAAAAAAACAATGAATGAGATTAATTCACACAATAGAATAGTTCCTTTGATATTAATTGAATGGAACAAATCTTTCCTCTCCCCTTCTTTTCTGTCTATTTGGAATAAGCTCCCGTAATCTACGATTCGCCAAGCCTAGTAATAACAGTTGGTCGCACCCACCTACGCAGTCTAATAAAGGAACCAAGCCAATCAAATCAAAACATACTTTCACCTTGCTTACAAAGCTAAGTTATACTTGGAAATCGTGTCGCTGTCTAAGTAAAGTCACGATACAAAAAGCGGCGCTTTTTTGCGATATCACTTAAGTCGAATGTAAATTCACTTAGGTTGCCAAGGCATTTCATTTTAAATGCTTTTTTGCACATAAAATGTAAATGCTCTAGACATTAAAAACACAATTCGACTATCTCATAAACAGAATACATTAAGTGAAGTAAAAACAATCTTAACTGATTCAATTTAGTAACACTGTCTTGTAAACATATAGAACGAGGAAAAGTTTAAATAAAATAATGGACACCTTAGTCTGAACAAGGTAGGTTGTAATAATTGGCATAACAATCATAAAATATTTCCCTTAAAACGTGAAAGTAGTCTTAGTAAACGGAAGACTTAATGACGTTGCGGTCCGTCTTTCAGATGAAATTTAAAAAAAGGGAAGAGTTCTCGTTACGACGGAGCCCGGAAGTCAAACGCGCTGGAGGTTCTAGACGCTTTCAGCTCTGTGAGCGCTACAGCGGCGACCGAAATGACGAGACCAAGGACGACACCACCCTGTACAAAGAATTATTGCAGTTTACATTAAGATTTTACTTTAATGTTCATAATAATAATTATACATTATTTCAGGCCAAAGTTAGCCAAAGTAATAAATACGGTCGACTGAGTTATTCCCTCCCGCTCTTCAAAACGCAAGACATCAGTTTACTTTCTGCAAAAAACCTTTTATTTCATGTTTATATCGTACCCCAACATAAATACCATCAGATCTTATCTGTCAAGGATTTCATCATTGAAACTGCACTGGAAAATGCGTATAAACAAACATAAATGTGAAATGAGAGCCAAATTCAATATTATGATAAATGCCTTGGTTGTTGACTTCAATTACAAGAGACGTGAGCCTAAATGGGTGCTTTCTTCTTATCTTATGGTTGATGAATAACCTGGTGTCAGAGTTTTTAAAGCGCCCGTAGGCCTCTGACATGGCTTCACACAACGTTGAAAAATCTCTCAGGTGTGCTGGTTTCCTCACGATGTTTTCGAATGATGGTACATATGAATTTCAAATTTGTAAAACACATTGGTACCTGGGGGGGTTTGAACTGGCGACCTCTCGCATGGCAAGCAACGACCTTAACCACTCGGCCATCGACGCTTTTAATGGGTGCCAAGTTCAATGGACAGTCCTGAAATATATTTATAAACACATAACATATCACAACTTTTGATGACATAAGATAATGTATTGCACCCTTATATCAAATATCTAAATAACCGTTTGAGATAAGCTAATGATACGTAGAACACATTATGTATCTCGTAAGTCTCAATATATGAGCCAAATTTTATACGTTTACATGAAATAGTTTTTGGTAATGTGGGGTCAAAAGTGGCTCCGAATGATTTGTGTAATATTCACACACACGGTGGGGCTCGCCAATTTTGTTTTTTGAACTTAGCTTGACGCTACCGCGAGTCTAGATCTAATGTGTGAGTAACGGACAAGGTAAATGATATTGTAATTCTGATAATGAACCAGATCAAAATATGTTTTGATAATCTTTACTCGTCCTGTTCCTACTTGTTTTACTAGTTTAGCCAAGGCTTCGAAGATATTATACAAAATTGCTAATTAATGTGATTAATTCTGTGTTATTTATCACTCTGTCTAAACTGAGTAGACATTATAAATAATGGCTAGGTAGTATAAATAATATCCGGATTTATTACTTTGGCTGTAAAAAATACACAAATATAATTTAATAACAACCGGACACTGAATAAACACCGATTTTCGTTATACAAATACATATTTGTCCTCGGTGGGTATCGAACCCACGTCTCTTGGAACCGTTGGTAGTGATTCTCGGTCACTAACCACTCTTCCACCGAGCCAGCCAAGCCACCCAAATTAAAGGCATTGTTAATTTCATAACGAACAGAGGCAAAAATTTCATATTCCAATGTCAAATGAGAACCTTCCTCCTTTTCGCCGGTTAAAAATACAGTATTATGTAGTTGATCGTGTACAAAACTCTCATGCAATATCTTTACCAACAGCATTATTCTGTTATTAAAACGTCATTCTTACTGTAAGAAAGGGCCGGGGAATCGTATAACTTACTCGAAATAATGTTGAAACTGGAAAACATGGTTGCATACATTAAGAAGAAGTTTTACAACACAAGAAATAAAATTTTATAGATGATTTTAGATTTAAAATCCATCAATATCCCAAGCTCAAGGGTTGTTTTGCATTCTTCAAATTCATCATCATGTGCCCCTTATAGGTAGTAATAGGTAGTTACAGGTAGTTGTTTTAAACTCGGAAGCCAAAGTATACCATTACGGAGATAAAATAAATGCCAACTAATTCCTTAACGTAATTTTATGCATGCTAGCATTCACCTTGGCAGTTTTAACTACTTGGTAAGTTATATTTTAAACTTAATAGTTGGGAATTTTACTTGGTGTCTGGCTCGGTAATTAAACGAGAAATGGGAAGTAGGTAACATACAGACTCTTGTGTACTTTCACAATTTACTTATAACTAGCGGCCGCCCACGACTTATCTATTAGGGAAAGTCCCGTCGAAATTGGTTCAGCCGTTTCGGAGATTAGCGGGAACAAACATACAAGCAGACAGACAAAAACGTTTATAGTTGCGTTTTTGTTATTGATAGCCGATTGATAGATGACCCATTTAGTAAAAAGTTTATATTTTACTATTACAAACAGACACTTCAATTTTATTTAGTTGCAGTATAGATACATAGGTAAATGTGCCAAAATCGTGAAGAGGGTGCACAGATATCGTGCATGCCTATATATCGGATAAACCCACCCTGATTAGCGTAAACAAACGCACAGACAACATTCAAAAAATCTTCATTTTGGGTACTACTGGGTTGATAAAAGTCTCCTGTAATATTTTATCCTAAATAATGTAAACATCAATTTAAAGACAGCGATCTTTTACTTTATTTTTATGTGGGAGATATAGATGATTTTAACCGACTTCAAAAATAGGAGGAGGTTCTCAATTCGTCTGTATTTTTTTAAGTTTGTTACAATTAGGTAACAAAGTCCTATTTCGCCTGGGTGAACCGATTTGGATGTTTATTTTTTTATTTGAAAGCTGTTGCTTCCCGTTTGGTCCCATATCAATTCTCGGTTCTGACCATGGCATCCATAAATGATGAAAGGTCAACTCCTTAAAAGTTAGGAGTAAAATCATGTCACGATACATGATTTACCGCCTTCAAAGCCATATCAAATTCCTACCCAGATTTGTAATTTTTAGTGTGTCGGGTTTTTTGAAGGAGGTTTTTCTTGTAATAAAATTAAATATAAAAACAGAAGAAAAATATCGACTGACTAATTCATTCAACATTATATTATCCACATTTTACATCGGTACTTTAGTTACCATAATAAATAATGATATGTACCATAACAGACTCAGAGTATTTTATTTAATTCAAAATTCAACTAACAAAACATGTGATGAGTAGTGTCGAAAGTTTTGATTGAAAATAAAAGCTTCGCACAAAAAAGATCACCCTTTTTTAGGTTGTATTAAGCAAAATATCTGCACCTACGAGTGGTTTACAACATTAATTCTGTCACTTAATTAAATTATGGGTGCCATACTAATTAATACGCCAAACTTTAAATGCAGAATTATCTGTAAGCTGAATTTGCCAACAATATCCAATTAAAAATACAGTTCATATTTACATTGTAATAAGGATGTACAATTGTACATTTTTATTTACTCAGGCGCTCTTCAATAAACGCTGGGTCAAGTATAAGTAATTTAAATAATTATCAGTTGATGGCATGATAAGGAGTAAGTATTAAATAGTAGATAATATAAATTGTTTACGAAATCGTATGTGTAAATTTTACAGAACTAGAGTGACCCGGGTAAATAATGCTTTCTGGGTAATTAAAAGCGCATCTAAATCCGTTGCGTAGTATCGGGACAGAGAAAGAGACTTTGTTTTTAATAAGTAGTGACTTCGAGTTACATCTTAGTAATCAATCATTAATCTATCTTAGCCTGTTATCTTGCCGTTCATTTAATTCCCTTCAGGCTTGGCCCGTCAATTTGTGCAGACTCAAAAATAAGGAGTAGAGATAATATTAAGTTTCATTACCGAAATGGAATGGCAGTACGAGTGTCTCGCCACAATAGGTGCCTACCTGCTGACGCTGCTTCGCCTATTAATCACAAACTGCATTTGACGGAGGTCTCGTTTGAATGTCATTATTCCGCTGTAGCCCGTGTTAGTGAAGCTCGGAAGATGAAGTGCTAAATAATAGACGGCTCATACTCGTCCGCATCACAACATTATTATAGATTTAAAATACAATATTTAGAACAAATTCTAAAAAAATAATTTTAAGTTGTCATGACACACATTAGAAAAAACTGAAAAATTTCCGGGACAATTTACCATGTTGTTTGATTTGCTATGAGCTGATCACCCGTGATCATGGCGCTTGCAACAGTGGCGAAATTTCGGGAGCTCATTAAAATAAAACAACACGGTAAATATCCTGGACATTTTCTGTTTTCTTATAAATTCGTAAAACTATTGACTGAAGCAGTCCTCCAAACCTTTGACTAAATTTACAAGGAAATTTTACCCTCGGAAGTGATTGCAGCAGACAGCAGTCAGGCTAGCTCACTGCTGCGGGAGACGTTATCCTAACGATAAATAAGTAAATAAATATTTCACAACATCACATACATCGATCTGATCCCGTGGTAAGTAGCTTAAGCACTTGTGTTACGGAAATCAGAAACGACAGTGGAAATATACTTAAATATATGTATTTAATAACACACCCAGACACGGAACAAACACCGATGTTCGTCACACAAATATTTGTCCCGAACCGATGACTCTAGGAACCGTAGGTAGTGAACCTGGGTCACTAACCACTGTTCCACCGAGCCAGTCGATGTAGACCTAAAGATTTCCAGCTACACATACTAATGTGAAATGTCTGTGGTTGAAGACTGGTCGAATGTTGACCTCCTCTGTAGTTGTTCAACGCGATCCATTTTGTAACATAATATAATTCTCCAAACACAGGCATTCCTTTGAAAAAGATACTGAATAAACATTTTTTCATTTTATATAACATTTCATTCAAACAGTTTTCAGGATATACTGATACTTTAAGCGGTTACAAACAGATACTAAACATAAGCTGAAACTACTGAAAGCGGTAATAGAGTGACTAGGCTGGTAACATGGTAAAATACGATAGCGCTATAATCATCAAGATTAATCTATACTAATATTATACAGCTGACGAGTTTGTTTGTTTGAACGCGCTAATCTCAGGAACTACTGGTTCGAATGGAAACAATATTTTTGTGTTGTAGAGACCATTTATTGAGGAAGGCTTTAGGCTATATAACATCACGCTGCGACCAATAGGAGCAAAAATACAATGGAAAATGTGTAAAAAACGGGGGGAAACGCGAACGAAGTCGCTGGCACAGCTAGTAATATATACTTTTAATTCACGCGTTAAACAATACCTAATGTAGGATGAATAATATACCAGGTTCTTCATTTCCGTGATTAAAAATTACTTTTGTTTGAAAGTAACATCAGCAATCTTTAGACTTATTTTAAATCAATAATTATATCATAATAATATATATACTGGAAAACAAGTAGTTATTGGATAATAAAAAGTTAAAAACTAAAACCCAACTACGACAAAAAACGACGCTGAAAAAGTATAAAACAAGACTTTTAGAACACTGAACTGAACAAAGTTGCTTATGTAGTTCCAAGTAAATGGACACAGTAGACTCTACCAAAATGCTTATGTTGAAAATTGACAATAATGTCATACAATACTATTTTGAAGTATGCAATATTTACTATGTAGAGATAGGTTTTCATGTTTGGAAAACCGCAGTCACACGTTGTCAAAGTGCTACGGTAGGTAGGTACTTGTGTATGGAACGTGTGACTACGCCTTTCCAAACATGAAAACTTATCTCTACATAGTAAATATTGCATAATTCAAAATAGTGTTGTATGACAGTCTACTGTGTCCATTTACTTGGAACTACATAAGCAACTTTGTTCAGTTCAGTGTTCTAAAAGTCTTGTTTTATACTTTTTCAGCGTCGTTTTTTGTCGTAGTTGGGTTTTAGTTTTTAACTTTTTATTATTTGTACTATTTTGGTGTTAAAGTGTATTTGTGGCGCATAATATTATCAAAAGTTAAATTGATGAACCAACATGTTTTATATTTTAAGGGGACATAGTAAAGAAGCTATGAACGAAAAGATGTGAACTATATGCAATCAGTCCATGAATATACGTAAAGTCACATGCAAATGCTAGTAATATATATATATTTAAAATGTACAAGTAAAGCGCTTTCCAATGATACCAAACACGGCGTATTTATCTTAACTTTATTTTTTTACTCTGTATGTTTTGTCCGCTAGTGGGCGCCACATTAGATTTTGTGAAACCCTATATAGCCTATAACCAGCGGACAATTAAGACGCTTCTAATGATATGTCATTTATCGAATTCTGACAAGCAATTTAGAAGTTATGTGGAAACAGATGAACATACATACATACATACATACATAGCCTGTCAAAATCATAACCCTCCTTTTGCTTTGCCGTAGTCGGGTAAAAACACCAAACCGAGTAACAAACCAAAATTCAAAGCAAAGTACAACAAAGAGAATTACACCAAAAAGATGCCAAATAAAAAGGAAAAAACCTCTCCAACCTTTTGGGGTGTATTTGGGAAAAGTTCGTTGTCAATCGTGGCAGTGGCCGCGATGAGGCCCTCTCCCCTAATGGACATACACTCAATTAGGTTTTATAGCCGCGGCGGCTCAATTTAACGCCTAACAGCGGCCGCACTCCACCAGGTACCTATTTATTTTTATTGACATCCAAAAAAGGGAACTTCATTGTTTTTGTCTGACAAGCGAAAGAGTTTGTGTTCCGACAGTGTGTATGATATTAAGTAATACGGAAAGCAAAAAAAAATATATAAAAAATATACCTTTTTTTTCCGTTTTTAGTAAAAGTCAATCGTTACATTCTTCGAATATTCACATTAAGTTAATTGTAATTATAAAATGTGACAGAACCGTAACTTTTTCGGATTTTATTTCAATAATATTTTTATTTATAAATATTATCATTTCCAATGAATTGGGATGTACGCACTAGCATCACACCTAACGCATTTGTGCTCGATACGTAGTAATACGATACTTTGTTTAAACCCAGTCCGCAAAGCGAATCCAATAATTTCAATCGGAAAATATGCTAACAATTTTCATGATCATGCATATCCGTGCGTATTTTGACGTCAAATGTCTATAGATTTACTTTGTTTACGTGAAGCTCAAACCATGAATATTGAAATACCTACATCTAGTTGGATTAATTGCTAATAATTAGCTGTAAAGGTGCAGGTAAATGAATCTAGGCTATTATGATCTATCGTTATATTTGCACACTTTTTAGTGTTCACCACAGAAAGAAACATTAATTAAACCAACGCAATATACACATATTGCGTATGTATGCCAAGAATATGTCGAGTAAAAATTGTACTTACAAATTGTTATTATGGACTTCGACCCGGATATCTACGGTCACGACCGGTGACCGTAGATATCCGGGTCGAAGGATTCATCCTTCCCTCACATGCATATTAAATAACAAAAAAAAATTTTTACAAAAATAGAACCGCCTTTTTGAAACCCGAGTCACAAAATAATATAATACGAACATTTATAATTATCTGAGTATGAATTCGATATGTTTTTGAAGGCGGTGCCAACAAACATTTTGAGGAAAACGAAGAAATCTGTGCTTGTCTGCATGAAATATAAACGGCACCGTCTT
Source organism: Maruca vitrata (assembly GCA_039566165.1). Taxonomy (NCBI): domain Eukaryota; kingdom Metazoa; phylum Arthropoda; class Insecta; order Lepidoptera; family Crambidae; genus Maruca; species Maruca vitrata. Next base: position 9,478,699 of record CM076914.1, on the reverse strand, counting down.
CAAAAACATATCAAATTTATACCCAAAGACTATGGTGGTATTAAAATACCTTTCCAACTAGTCCAAATACCGCTATGATACGTTATTCCATCATGGAATACTACATAGTGCCGGCTTAATCATCAGACCTTAAAACCATGGTCCGTGTATCATGATAATCATGGTAATCATGGTCGTTGTTCATTGCAAGACCCTTCTAACCAGTTCGAGTTTATATGTTCCGGCTCCATTATCAGATCAGCTCGACAGTACCATATTATTATAAATTGTCATCAAAATCACACACAACTGTAAACTTTTGTTTTCATAACGCTACGATCAAAAGAAGATGTTTAAATTTGTTTTCTTAGATTTGATTACATAGTTACAGGTCAACCTCATAAAAGCGTAATATTTTTTTTTATTTATAACGTATTTTATTAGAAAGCATTTACTTTACACATTTCCTAATAAGATATTGGAATTTTATTCCATTCCGAGGAAATGTACACATCTCCTAGGATATCTATGCATTGAAAAGTTTTTCAAACAATATTTTATATTTTTACTAAATAGTATCGGAATTGTACACATTTCCTAGGATTTGTATATGTTACCGGCCAAACCCGATTTCAGGACAAACTAGTTTAGCCTAGGCCAAACTAGTTTGTCCTAAGCCCGTTAGGATAAACCGGTATAGCCTAGTCCAAACTAGTTTGTCCTAAGCCCGTTAGGATAAACCAGTTTAGACTAGGCCAAACTAGGTGATCTTGATATAGATACGCATTATCTAGGATAAACTGGTATGGCCTTTTCCAGACATTGTAATATGTCAAGAAAGTCAAAATAAATAGATTATCCAAATAAAATCCTTCGTAATTGGAAAAATTATAATTTTTATTATACTATAATCTTATTTCTTACTTCTTATAATGATTCGTCATTAAATTTTCATTCGTGCAATCATACTATATTTGGCAAGAAATAAATGTTTTTTTTTTATGTAAGCAATAATGTCTTAATTATTACAATTATTATGTCGTTAAAAATTATCCTTACTAATATTATAAACGTGAAAGTTTGTAAGTATGGATGTATGGATGTGTGGATGTATGGATGTATGTGTGGATGTTTGTTACTCTTTCACGCTCAAACTTCTGAACCGATTTTCATGAAATTTGGTATGCTGGTGGCTGGCACTCTGGAATAACATATAGGCTACTTTTTTTAAAATTCAATCCCCATGTGGTTCATTGGGGGGGGGGGGGTGAAAATTGTATGGGAGAATTTTTACGTGTTTGTCTATTTTTATAAAACTTGGTATAGAGGTAGCTGGCACTCCGGAGAGACACCAGCGCTATTTTTTTTTAATTCAATCCCCATGGGGTTCATTGGGGGGGGGGGGGGGTGAAAATTAGTATGGGAGACTCTTGACGTGTTCGTCGATTTTTATAAAACTTGGTATGGAGGTAGTTGGCACTCCGGAGACACCAGCGCTATTTTTTTAATTTCATTCATTGGGAGGGGGGGGGGGGGTGAAAATTAGTATGGGAAAACTTTTACGTTTATAGATTTTTATAAAACGTGGTATGGAGGTAGCTGGCTATTTTAATACATCATTGCTACTTAAACCCATTAATACGCGGACAAAGTCGCGGGCGGCCGCTAGTGGATAATAAATGATAATACAAACAATCATACTTTAACAAATAATAATAAAAAGAAATAATCATATGAGTATTATGTACCCCATAACTTCAAAAGTGAAAATGATCTGAACTGCGCCTATTATTTTTAAAGGATGTAAACAAAACCTTAATCGATAAAAAACATGACTAATAGTGAGTGATGAAGTCGTGAAGTGTTTTCTAACAAAATGACCTCATATTAAAATAATTTCAACCCTTGAAAATCTTACAACCCTTGCAAACAACTCCTAAATTGAAAAAAACACAAAGAAATACATTAGTGTGTAAATATTGAGTAAGTAATATTTTATATTTTCAAGTTTTAACCCCCTTTCAACCCTTGAAACCCTGAATTTTTTTTCTAAGTTTACTTGCAACGCGATATTGCAAAATTCGCATGGTAACGGGAGTTACCGGGCAAAAACGGCCTAGTCTAAACGGGCCTAGTCTAAACTGGTTTATCCTAACGGGCTTAGGACAAACTAGTTTGGACTAGGCTATACCGGTTTATCCTGACAGGCTTAGGACAAACTAGTTTGGCCTAGGCTAAACTAGTTTGTCCTGAAATCGGGTTTGGCCGGTAACATATACAATTCCTTAACTTTATAAAGGAGAACACCCGATTCCATACAAACTTGGGCCCAACGTTACAAAGCTGAAAGTTGGCCATCAGACAAAGCATATAAAAGGTTTCCATGAGACGAATTTTCATGTTGATCCGCAATGGCCAAATCACTAAAAATACTAAAATACAGTGAATATTTTTGAGGTTATCTGTTTTTCTATTATGAAAGAAAGCTTGTAGGGTGTTTCTTTTTTAAGTTTTGCATTACAGATTGTATACAAGCTATCCAACAGTACAGATAAAGTGGTAAAATGGTATCAAGACATAGGCTATATGTCATCTATATTGGTCAGGGAACCTTGCATGTGTCCGTGCCGAAATTTTCAGTTACGGAGTAGAGAAAAATAAAATATGTTTTTGACTATAACTCCTTTCATTTTCATGCTATCACAATTTTAAAATTTAATTTTTGTAAACAGAAGGGTTTATCCTATCTTTATAAGAAACAAGAAATAAGATTATAGTATAATAAAAATTATTATTTTTCCTATTGCGGAGGATTTTATTTGGATAAATAATCTATTTATTTTGACTTTCTTGACATATTACAATGTATGGAAAAGGCCATACCAGTATATCCTAGATAATGCGTATCTATATCAAGATCAACTAGTTTGGCCTAGTCTAAACTGGTTTATCCTAACGGGCTTAGGACAAACTAGTTTGGACTAGGCTATACCGGTTTATCCTGACAGGCTTAGGACAAACTAGTTTGGCCTAGGCTAAACTAGTTTGTCCTGAAATCGGGTTTGGCCGGTAACATATACAATTCCTTAACTTTATAAAGGAGAACACCCGATTCCATACAAACTTGGGCCCAACGTTACAAAGCTGAAAGTTGGCCATCAGACAAAGCATATAAAAGGTTTCCATGAGACGAATTTTCATGTTGATCCGCAATGGCCAAATCACTAAAAATACTAAAATACAGTGAATATTTTTGAGGTTATCTGTTTTTCTATTATGAAAGAAAGCTTGTAGGGTGTTTCTTTTTTAAGTTTTGCATTACAGATTGTATACAAGCTATCCAACAGTACAGATAAAGTGGTAAAATGGTATCAAGACATAGGCTATATGTCATCTATATTGGTCAGGGAACCTTGCATGTGTCCGTGAAATATGATTTTTTGATTTGTTAAGTTGTTGGGTAATTCTGAATATTAATAACAGAATATTAACAACATATATATTCCCAAGCGTCGTTGACGGCGCAATGCCCGGTCAACCCTGCGCCCCACTGCACCGCGCACACGCGCAAGCAGGCTACATAGTAGGTAATGAGAATAAATCTATGGATATTGCAATCATTCGACTTATGAAGTCAAAGTCTTATATCTTAGACATTCTCCTGGGTGTCAGTCTCCTCCTCGTTTATCCTGGGTGGGATTCGAACCCATGACCCTTGGTTTAGAAGCCAGAATTCACTAGCAACTGCTCCATCGAGCCAGTCAACTATAAAACCAATTTATTAGATATTTCATTAAAGTGAATAATGAACTAGGTAACTCTAAATGCATATTTGCTTATGGCTGGACAGAGCAGTTCAGTATAAAAAAATAAATGTAACAAAAGCAGGTCATTACAAAATAATAATAAATTATTTTATTCATCCTTATCATCATAATACATCTAAAAAAAAATAGCATCTAAAAACTGTGCGTCTTCTTCTATCATCATATGGTATCACCCATTGTTGGGTATAGGCCTCTTCATGTGCTTTCCATTTGACTCGGTCTTTTGCTGCTCGCATCCAAGTCTTGCCCAATATTTTTGTGATATCGTCGGCCCAGCGCATAGGTGGTTTCCCAACGTTTCTCCGTCCGAGTCTAGGTCTCCATTCGGCAATTCTCCGTGCCTATCTGCCATCCTCTCTTTTGCACATATGTCCGGCCCGTCTCCACTTCAACTTCGTCACAATCGATGTAATGTCCGTGACTCCGGTACGTCTCCGAATAATAGTATTTCGGATACGATCTAAATAAATATGATAAATAATAAAACATTTTAATTATTAATCGACATCAATCAAATCGATCAATGTCATAAGAAGATTCTGTTTACTATCTATGGATAGATTTCTGTATCACGTTTGCGAAGATAGCTACGTTATTAATAAATAATATAAATGAACGTTTACAAAACCAGTAACATAAGGAAAATAAAAAAAATCTGCTTTTTTTCCCTGTTGGCCATTGCTGTTTTGGCTAAGATTTCTATAAGTTAACTTACAAAAATAGACCAATTTTTTGATATATAATTTAATCCTGTAACGTTGGGCCCAAAATGGTGGTTCTCCTTTCATAACTTACACACACATTGTCCATACTCATCGCACATAAGCCTTCAGAATGCATTAAAGTAGACAGGACGAAGTGGTCCGACACCTAATACCAATATTGCTAAGGTAGCCATGTAGGGGATACCTCTACTAGAACTATGTGTTGTAACCCAAAACTTAGGTAATAGTTAAATTGAAATTTTCACAGATGATGTATTTTGTTGCTGCTATAAGAATAAATAACTAGATAATTTTGGCGGACTTTTGATTGACTTTGACTAGCTCGGGTTAGTGACCCAGGTTCACTACCTACGGTTCCAAGCGTCGTGGGTTCGATTCCCACTCGGGATAAATATATGTGTGACGAACATCGGTGTTTGTTCTAAGTTTATTTGTATTAAGTATATTTAAGTATATATGTGTATCCACTGTTGATTCTGATATCTGTAACACAAGTGCTTAAGCTACTTACCACGAGATCAGATCAATGTAATGTTATGTTGTATAATAATAATCGAAAAAAATCTTAAGGAAGTGGGAAGGGGTTTAATGACGTGTGAGTCAACCTTTGATTTGTCATTTTTGATGTGTTCATGTCGTGGTCAAATAATAAACAATTTTTATTCTTCGCCATCATCACCTAGTCCGCTGTTAGACGTAGACGTTTTTACTTTTAATCTTATTTATTTATGAATGTTTACATGACATGCGACTTATTGCAATACCGTAACAGGAAAATTAACTTTTGAGTAAATGAGTGCATCATTTCTTAGTGACAAAATTAATACATAGTATTGTCTATTATTTGCGCGAGAACTACACATTTGAAATAAAACTAATTTTACGGATTGAACTTGTTCGTGCCCACGCTGTATAGGGCTCAGATCTCTAAATAATGTTTAGAATAGCAAAACACGCGAGTTTAATCCGTAAAATTAGTTTTATTTCAAAATTAATACATTTATTAATTAACAAAGTCAGTGGCCGGGTAAACAAGAAAAGTGATTTCCCGCGATGAATCAGTTTGCTCCCCCGGCCGGTAACAAATCCCATGACTTTTTTGTTTTAATCAGTGAAAGAGAGAAGAAAACATTTTATCCGGGAAATTAAAACGGGAAATTAAAGCTTTGACGTGGCCACGTTCGCGCCAACCGGGAACCATTCACTCGAACTGGAATCTTTCAAATAGAACAAACGAATTCAATGTGAACATGCCAATCTTTGTATTCGTGTATTGCTAGAACAAATCATCACCATCAGTCAATATATTTGTGTACATGAAATATATTTTCAAAATTACTATCAGGGGGTGATTAGTGATCGATACTGATGCCAACAATGCAATCAGTAAATTTTTGTCTGTCGGTCTGTATGTTTCTTATGGAAACAAAAGTACTGGAGGGATTTTAACGAAACTTGGTATAATTATTCTTCATTATCCTATGCTGGTTAGAGTATACTTTTTATCACGCTTCCATCAATAGGAGCAGAGAAGTAAAGGGAAATGTTGGGGAAACGGGAGAAGTTACTATATTTTTTAAGCTTCCGTCGCGTGTTCAGCCTTAATGGTTAAATTTACATAGAATTAACGTATTCTTCATCAAGTGGTCTAAAAATATGTCGCAACAACATATGTCTATCTTTTATGGTTGACTCACAATAACACGTGTAAGTCCTGAAAGTCTAGCAGTTCGGAGCATAAGTGCAAAAAGACAGTAGTAAATGTGTAAAAAACGGGGGGAAACGCGGACGTCTTCGCTGGCACAGCTAGTTGTGAATAAGACGGAACATGAAAGGACAATGCCCACATATCTATGGAGAAAAACCCAAGTCGCCGGAATTGTATTTTCAAAGTCAGAAACGAAATGTGCCTTACAGTTTAACATGAAAATACTAACTAAACTATTGATACCTGACATAACATACATACATACATAAAATCACGCTTTTTTCCCAGAGGGGTAGGCAGAGATCACTTCACAGTGCGCCGTGATCTCCTAGAGTAGATGCAGAGTCCATGGGCCAGTGCTAGTGTATTAAATAAATGCCATCTACTTAATTGCTTGAAATCGTTTATCGCGAAAAACTTGACTCTCTGGTATCTCAGTCGGTTACAAAAAAACTTATGACCATTCTCAGCCCCTAGACTATCTGTGAACCGAATTTCTATAAAATAGTTGAAGCGGGAAAGCGCCAGGTAGACATAGTTACTTTCGGTTCTATTAGAAAGAATTATTATCAGTAGAAAATTAATATCCTTACACCAAACTCAGTTAAATATTTTTTCCCCTACCACGAAAACTCATTTGATCGATAATTAGATAATAATCGATTTTTTTTAGGCAAACAACTTAAAAGTACCAAATTATTATTAATTCACATCACAAAACAGCGATTTAAGTAATCGCTGTTGTTGTAAAGTAATGTTTAGCGATGTGAATTAATACTAATTCTTAAATATATTTTTCTGAAACGTTTTTCTTAAATTTAAAACGCCATAACATAATATTCTTATAAATAAAAATGAATTGCTGTTCGTTAGTCTGACTAAAACTCGAGAACGCCCGGACCGATTTAGGTAATTTTGGTTTTTAAATGTTCTACGACGAACAGAACAGACGAACAGTCCAGGGAAGGTTTCAATGAGAAAATATAGAAAAAGAATCAGTATTGGCGGTATGAAATTCGCCGGGACCACAAGTGGTTCATATAATAACAGAACACTGAACAAAAAGATGACGTTTTCAGGATACGAAAAGAAACACAAATTTTAATAACATCAACACTGACTCTCGAATAGCAGTCGATGTAAACAATAGCTCTGTAGCAAACACCGTTTCCCTTCCATTCGAATTTTAAACAAAAATGGAGTCCAGGCAACGTGAAATGTTATTACAAATATTTCAGGCAACGTTCATTTGTAGTAATAGTGTTTTCTTATAATGAAAACCGGAAAATTAAAACGAGGGTTGTCGCATTGTTGCAGCGGCCGCGGTGCAGCAAGCGCCCTCCGAAGTCTCATTTTCTTCGCACGTCTACACTTGTTCCGTTCGGGTCACTGCTGGTGAATCTGACACAGTTATTATTTATATAAAACCCACTCGTTCACTGAATGTCCTTATTTAAACGTTTTTGTAAGGAACGCTTTTTTCATAGCTTTTATTTGCTAAAGAAATACCAGTCTGCACTTAATTGGCCATTTCACGCATTAACCAATTAAATTCCTTGTCGTACCACTGTACCAGTTTATAATCGATTGCGATTCGAATGACCGCTCCGCTGTATAATTGTACGAAACACTATCACGGATTGACCATTAAATACTCGTATTTCTATATGAAATAAAATATAAGGCGTCCGACCGATTTCAGCCATGGCGGCCGATCTCAATTGAGATCAGCCAAGTGCGCAGGACATATCATAGTGCACAAGTGTACGCGCAAACACAAGTGCACTCTCTATTCCCTTACTCTCATAATTCGGTGAGACGGCAATCCGACGTGACCGATGAGAGATCAGGCGCAGGACCACCGGCTTAACGTGCTTTCCGAGGCACGGGCGCCAACTTCCTAACTCCGGGCTGAGTAATTTCATCACAGAAAAACTAACACAAATTTTGCCCGACCCCGGACTCGAACCGGGGACCTCTCGGTCCTAACGCAGCACTTGCTACCAATAGACCAACGAGGCAGTTATATGAAATATTACAATACCATAAATTACACCTTAAAGAGGTCGGAAATAAATAAAAAAATAAAATGGCTTCTATTTATTTTAGATTGTTAATGCTTCTTACTTATATTGAAATGCAGTGATCTTAATTTGATATCGCATAATAACACCAATCATTCATGATTCGCAAACTTGGGTATCATCATCATCAGCCCATATACGTCCCACTGCTGCGACACGGGCCTTTGGAACCTTGTGGATGTCTTAAGACAAACAGGTATAGTTATTAAAGCTATAAGTTTAAATTGGGGTATATTTAATTAAAAAATATCTCTTACACACTGCGCTTTCATATTAAGTCCAGTCATCTTTTAATTACCGCCTACACAAAGTACCAATTAGTTAGAGAGCTCTGCGTTGGACAAACCCGAAGATACAGGGATTACTGGGCGCTAGCCGATAAGTACGGGCGGTGGCCGCCAACTCACTGATCCCGCGGATCACGGCATGCCCCTTCTCAATTAGAACCCACACAATCTGATTCACGACCTTAACCTAAACGAGGAACTAAAGCTCTGTAAGAATAGATACGTGAAGAACTATCGTTTTGTGACTTAATCGAATCAAAATTACGTAGCATGCTAGTACAAAAAATCTAACATTTCCTCTTTATAATATTGGTAAAATGGTAAGATAATAATAATCAACTTTTTTATTTGCAGACATATGAATTCATAATTATAACATAAACCCTCCTCCTAGTCCTTTAGCTTGTGTACAATGTACATTGAACTTGAACTTACGTCGTACCTATATCCCTAATTAAATGCAACTTATCCTGTATGTTTGATATTAATTTGTTTACAAACATGAACAGCGATACAAATAGGATACCGCGTTGTGGCAAACAGTTAAGCATCTCAAGCCTCGACTCAATTTGGATACATGGTACATCCCCATCAAATCAACCGGCTTTGTAATTTGGAAATGCTAGCGAATTGCTACAAAGGCTTGTCTATCGCACTTCTAATGCTTGCCATGAAGCTAACGAATCAGCAACACCAAATTCATTATTTTTTTTATTTGAATAGAAGGAATGAAATTGATTCAAAAGTTCTCAATGCGTGTAAATCCTAAGATAAATATGTGTATTGTGTAAACATAAAATTGTGGTAAAATATAATAAGTTAATAAAATAAAGTGCTTAAAAAAAGAAAATACCTATAATTAACTGTTTAATGAACTTTACCTTTCCACCCTTTCTTAATAAATAAAATAATGAAATAAATTTCAATCAAATGTCCTGTGGATACTTTTTTTGATTTATCTCGTACGTGAATTGCATTTCGTGTAGGTAAGTATTTTGATTACCTACATAAAAATGTGAAGGTTGTTTATGCTAATAACGATCTAGACACGCGGGAGCGTGTCAAGCCAAGTTCAAGAAACAGAACTGGCGAGCCGCACCGTGTGTAATATTACACGAACCATTTGGAACCACTTTTGAACCCCTCATAAATCAAAAACTATTTCACATAAACGTATCAAATTTGGCTCATATATTGTAACTTGCGAGATAAATATGTGTTCTAAATTTCATAAGCTTATCTCAAACAGTTATTTAGATATTAATGTCCAAAAATCCTCATTTTTATCATTGACTGACTGACAGATCAAAATTCTAACCCAGTTCCAAATGACCTAAAGAGTTAAAATTTGGTATGCAGTTAGGTAATTACATGAATACAAAGGAAAAAATAAAAAACTGGCAATTTTTTAACAATTAGGTTTTTTTTTTATATTTTTTTTTTAGTTTTATAAGAGGCTAACAAGATGACCTCACTCCACCTGATAGTAAGCGGTAGTGAGATCCACATATGAGGTCGACAGGCACAATAGACCATGTTGAGCCTGTCGCACTCACCCTGAAAGCCGTGAAAAAGGAGACCACTGCTGCGGTTAGGTTCTATTATGAACGCTTAACATAAATACCTAATTAGTGCCTAATCACGCCTATATACCGGGGAAGGCAGAGCACTAAGTATATATTTAGGTATATATTCTTACTTATTTACAATTAAGAGTAGGTACTTATAGTCGGTTTTCATATTTATTACTTAGGGTTATACCCCGTAAACGTAGGAAAATACAGTAACTGATTCAATTGTTTTATATTTATAAAGTCTAGTTTTAGTTTTGAATTTGTCCTTTTCAAAGGACCTACGGCGTTACGATGATATATACCTTTCTACAAAAAGTAATGATATCCAATCAAAAACATAAATGTGAAATGAGAGCCAAGTTCAATATTATGATAATTGCCTTGGTTGTTGACTTCAACGACAAAAGAAGTGAGATCTAAATGGGTGCCAAGTTCAATGGTCAACCCTGAAATGTATTTATAAGTAACACTATAACATACCTATCATATCTTCTTAAAACATAAGATAATGTATGGTGGTAGCCTATGAAGGTCTGTCTTGGCTAGTTTTCTTTAGTTAGTTAGTTAGTAGTCTAGTTAGTTGTCTTGGTTAGTTTGGTATTTGTCGGTATTTATTTTATAATTCCGAAAATTTGGATTGTTGGTAGAAACTAGCGAGCGAACATAATAATACGTTGGTAGGTTTATAGAAACTAGCCAAGACAGACCTTCATAGGCTACCACCATACATTATCTTATGTTATAAGAAGATATGATAGGTATGTTATAGTGTTACTTATAAATAAATTTCAGGGTTGACCATTGAACTTGGCACCCATTTAGATCTCACTTCTTTTGTCGTTGAAGTCAACAACCAAGGCAATTATCATAATATTGAACTTGGCTCTCATTTCACATTTATGTTTTTGATTGGATTAATACATACATAAATTATATTTTCACTTTAGTGACTGCTCTATTATGTTTGTTACATATAATTTTAATTAGATTTCTTTTTTCTTTCCTTAGAAAACCTATTTGATTATTAAGATTGTATCTAGTAAATTGAACAGTGGTTATCGTAGTCGGTTCGTTTTTAATTTCAATCCACCAGTTGTACCTTTCTCATTTGAAGCTGAATACGTTCGCTTTATAAACCATAGCGTAGAAAAAAACCTCAATTTTTCATCTCAATTTGTTCAGCAGGCAATCGCCCGCGTTTATCTTAATGAATCCATGTCGCACTCTCCTTTATTCAGAGACTTAGGTCGCTGGATGAGCTATTTTACTTAACAACTTTACTAGATAAACATCTACATAAAACTGTCTTTTTGTACCGACAACCATTCAACAACATCATTATTTAAGTGTCAAAAAATTAAGTATACGGCCTCCTTTGGCTGAACCTGCGGAGCACTGGCCGCTAACAATTGTATTTTTTTTAATGTGACGTATTTTATTTATCGTGTGTTTTTGTTCACTTTAAACTGTCCAATATTATTAAAACACAATCAACCATGCAGTGCATAAAAATTTATTACATTCATACGTTTTGAAAATATTATCAAAATAAGTATATAACAATATACCCTCACAAATAAAAGTGTTGACTCATTTAATGTTTTTAAAAAACAATTGTTCGTTTACTTATTAAACAAACTTAATTCATCGCTAGCAATTGCGGTTTAAAGTTTATTTTTGTTAAATTTTTATTTTTATTTTTTGTTATTAGCTGTAAAACATTTATATTATACATGTACCTACGTGAGTGCATATATAAATACACGTCAAAATTATAGTTCTAAATAACACAACAACGATGAAATATAAGTTACCTACTTTATATTATGTTATCACATAAGTGACAATATTAGTCTTTGTTGATAATAAAGTTCTTTAAAACTTAAATCTAGGTAATATTGTGATTGTGAATGTGCAGATATAATTAATTAACTGGTAGTAGTACTAAGTACATACCTATGTATCTCATTCCAGGATGCACATTGCACGAGTGTCTAACGAAGTATATTGTTGTTATCCCATTGCAAGAGTTGAGACCTTTCGAATTAATTGATTTATTGAGTTAAGAAACTATCTGTGCATGCATGATTTTGCTTCGGACTAATAAGATGTCTCATCTCCTTTAGGAAAGTAAATAGCACGCGACGCTCCCAACGACCCGGCCATTCATCAAGCGATCAGGAGCCGAATAATCAAACAAGTTCCCCTCTGCCCGCCCTCGTTTCACGAGGTCAATCGTTTTAAGACAAGGTAAATTTAAAAATTATCACAAAAATATGCTACCCGATAAAGCATTTACATTAAGATCCGGTTACTCGAGAAATTGTTGATGTGATTTGACAGCGGACGATTCCGAAATACGAATCGAGTGCTTCCGGTTATGTATTCGTATCTAACGTGCTTATGGGACATACCAGTGAGTCGTGTATCATCAAATCATAAAAACTCCTGACTCGAAAAGAAAAATACCTGAACATCACATGCCAAAATGTAATTTATAGAGTAGGACTCTCTTTCAGGCAGGACTTCAAGCAATCAGTACGTCGCGTCGACAAAATCGATCAACACTCACCGTTTGATCTTTTTTATGGCTACGGCGGCATTATAAATTACGCAAATGCTATTAAGGCTCTGTGAAACATAAGGTAAGAAACAATCATCTTAATCTTACCGCATACGTACCTACTATGGTTTAGGACGTATAGTGCAATAATTTAGCTGTCTCGTTATTATAGGGAAGGACGAAATCGGTTTTTTATCATACACTCGGAGATGAGCGTGCAGTTCGGCAGTAAACCGCGCGCGTCGCCTTATCGCCGACAAGCAGCCCCTCAAATATGAATTTAGAAAAAATTGATAGCAATTTATATGTTAAACATCGGGCTGAGTGAGATATTTCGCATCTTGTACGTTCCTGCACGTTATTTATAGGACCGGGATACATTCTGAGGCGTTTCCTTTTGGATTATGATAAATTTTTCGCTGGATTAAGTTTCTTATTGCCGTTTAAGCCGCAGAGCCAGAAGATTGTGTAAAATTAGATATGACACGTTGAAAGAAATATTAAAATACGTCTTCTTTCATTTTTAATTTTTTTTCCTGATTCAATCTTGTGGTTTTTTTTTAAATAATTACTTTATTTGAGAGTTTAACGAAAATGATGACACTATATTTATTTAAAAAAACTCGTCTTTTCTTAGTTATAGTTCATGAAGCTTTATTTAGCAGCAAAAACTACAGGTATATTTATGTTTTTCGGAGTAAACTTATTGCAAAAAGGTCGCATTAAAAATACCTATACGCGTAATAGTAAATTTTCAGAACCGATATTCGTCAATTTCTCTTAGACCGCAATGTTCTCGGATTTTGATGTACTCAATCAAAGTCCCTAATGAGTCCCACTTACATATTGTGACGTTGCTGAGCGGAATGTACCCTCCTCCCTCCGAGCCCGGGGGACACGCCACCAGCTTGCAGCGAGCCAATCTCCGGACCTGTCTTTGTTCAGCAACTCCCGGCACGAAACTAGTGGATATCTTTCATTCACCGTGATTTATTACATTCATTCGGTGCATCCTATATTAAATTACATCTGCTTTGAATATGTATATTACTACTACTTGCAACAAATTGTTTATAGATTTTATTGCTCTACATAACTTAAAATAATTAATTATTTACAATCTATACTCTTAAATCGCTCAGTCACTTCATAACTTCTAGCGTTCGCTTGACTTCTTTGAAGGGAGTATTAAATAACCTTATTGGCTCTGAATCCATAAGTTTTCTTGCTCTGGATCCTCGGAATTCCAGCAACTACAACTACCTATATTGTAGAAAAGCAATTTCCGAATCTAATATTTTTATTTCCATCCTCGGTACTAAGGAACTGTAAAGGCAACACAACCTGTGTTATTGAATTTTAATTGACTTCAAAAAGTTTTTAATCTCAGCTTCTAGAGTCTACACAGTCATCAGTTTATCCTTTACTCTCATTGGTTGAGAAATACATTGATGTTGAATAGTTAAATACATTGAAGTTGATAAAAAACAAAGTGAAAAAAAATTATATATAACAAGAAATTATTAAAAAGCCGGCCAAGTGCGAGTCGGCCTCGCGCACGAAGGGTTCCGTACTATTATCTATATGAATGATGAATGTACCGTTTTCATTCCCCATTTGCAAGACTGTAATATTTATAACATATATATATATATGACGGCGCGTTGTCGATTTTCGCTTGCAGTTATTAATTATTTGATTATAATTTCCGTATTAATAATTATCGATAATCGATGTGGAATACAATTTGCGTTGATTTTATTTTAGAGCGGTTAACACCGAATGGAGTTGTGAACGTGACGCGCCTGCGCTGTCATTCGAAAAGAATGCACGGTTGGGCGGGTACCGCGCGCGCAAACCCATTGGCTCTAAATTGATTTGTTGTTTACGTAGTTTGTGTTATCGTGTTTCAATAATTAAAATAGTGTTCAGCAACTATACGAGTGATATTATTTTAACTCCAACTGTTAGACATACCCGTCAGGATGGATAACGGGTCCGACGCAATTCCGCCTCATTCGCTCGGTGATCCGTTATCAGAAGTGGGATTACCCGTCATGGATCAGCAGCAACAAACAGGTCAGAGTATCAATCATTCTCTAAACAGTGAATCTGAACGTTGGAAAATGTTATTTGAAATGCAACAGCGCCAAATGATGGAACTGATTAGTGCAATTAAAGAGCCAAGTTCAAGCGATTCAAAAGTGACTTTTCCAGAGTTTAACCCTGATAACCGAGATAGTGATGCACGCGCTTGGTGCAATACTGTCGATTTATGCATGCAAGAAAAACAGTTAACTAGCAGTAACCTGATTATTGCAATGAGTAAATCATTAAAAGGGCCGGCGGCTTCATGGCTATCTCAGAATAGCTTCCCTGGTATAACATGGCCTCAATTGAGAGATTTATTTCTGGCTCGTTTTGATTTTGTGGAAACACCAGCCGCGACCTTGTATAAACTTTTTAATGAAAGTCCAAAAGAAGGAGAGTGTTTGTCATCGTATGCCAGTCGATTTTTGAGCACATTATTGAGTCAATGGCGTGCCTTATCGAACGAACAGATAGCTATTGCGGTAACTATAGCGCATGCCGCTAAGGTTGAACCACGGCTGCAAAGATTAGCCTTTACTACTGAAATTGATACTCGAGTGAAGTTACAGCAAGAGTTAATGGCTTTTACTTACCGAAAGCGAACACCAAATCCGATCCAGGACAAATTTAATACGCCTAGTGACCCGAAGAAGCCTAGATTAGACCAAATAGCTCGTCGCTGCTATAATTGTGGCAGGCCAGGCCATGTAGCGGTCGAGTGTCAATCTAAAAATAATCGTAGTAACATTTCTCAACCAAGACCCCCATTTTCAGCGGCAAGTACGACTCAACAGCTTCCTGAGAGGATCATGACGAAGAAAACACTACTGCCGACCTGTTTTCATTGCGGCGACCAGGGACACATCGCTCCGCATTGCCCCAAGAAAGAAGCTAGTACGAGCGGAAGTCAGCAAGAACACCGCGTGAATACCTGCACCATTAAGCCAGCTACGGATCAGCTTTCAACTGAGACCGGTGAGAAGTTTTCATTTTGCTTCGATTCTGGCGCTGAGTGCTCTCTAATTATGCAAAGTCTAGCAAATCATTTTCCTGGTAAGAGGCAGCATAATTTAGTTACTCTGTTGGGTATCGGTCAGTCTAGTGTACAATGTAATGTTCAGATACTATCCACTATTTCGATACAGGGACACACATTTCAATTATTATTTCATGTAGTACCTGATCACTGTATTTCGGAAAGTATCATGATTGGACGTGACTTACTTTTTTTGGGGTTTTCGGTTGAAATTTTTGAAAACAAACTTATAATTAAAAAGTCTAAAGTAATATTCACTTGTGATGTAGGCTCCAAAGTTAATGATTTTAACAATATCAATAGTGATGTTCCTTTAGAATACCGGGACCAATTAATTACGTTGCTCGAGGGGAATTCTGAGTACTTTGTAGAAGGCACTCCAACGGGCAGGGTTAGTACAGGGCAATTAGAAATTAGGTTGATTGATCCAAACCGCACTGTACAACGACGACCATATAGGTTGAGCCCCGATGAAAGGCAGGTAGTACGTTCTAAAGTTAAAGAGTTGTTGGAGGCGGGTATCATCAGGGAAAGCTGTTCACCTTATGCTTCTCCAATTTTATTGGTCACAAAGAAAGACGGTTCGGACCGTCTTTGCGTAGACTATCGCGAATTGAACGCCAATACTGTACCTGATCGTTACCCTCTTCCGATCATTTCTGATCAGATAGGGCGCCTGACAGGAGCCAACTTCTTTACTTCGTTGGATATGGCCAGTGGTTACCACCAGATCCCCGTCCAGAGAGAGTCTATTGAGCGTACAGCCTTTGTGACGCCGGATGGGCAGTTTGAATATTTGGCAATGCCATTCGGTCTTCGAAATGCCCCTTCGGTGTACCAACGAGCTATAAATAAGGCTCTGGGAGATCTTACGGAATCGTTTGCCGTTGTCTATATCGATGACGTCATCGTACCATCTCGTACAATAGAGGAAGGGCTTGACCGTCTGCACCAAGTGCTATCAGCTTTGACGAATGCTGGTTTTTCCTTGAATCTTAAAAAATGTTCATTCTTGAAGACCGAAGTTGAGTTTCTTGGATACCACGTATCTGCGGGAGAAATAAGACCCAATCCACGTAAAATCAATGCATTGACAGAGCTTCAACCACCTCAGACCGTCACTCAGTTACGTCAATTTATAGGTTTGGCGTCCTATTTTAGGCAATTTATACCTGGTTTCTCAACAATGACCGCTCCTCTTTATCGATTGACATCTGGAAAAGGCAAAATAACATGGACACCATCGTTTGAGAAAATTAGGACAGAGATTATTAGAATACTGACAAACAGACCTGTTTTGACCATTTTTGACCCTGACCGGCCTATCGAGTTGCATACTGACGCCAGCGCTGAAGGTTACGGGGCCATATTAATGCAGAAAATTGATGGAAAATCACACGCAGTTGAGTACTTTAGCCGCCGAACCTCCAGCGCTGAGTCCAGATATCACTCATACGAGCTGGAAACTCTTGCAGTAGTAAATGCTGTAAAGCATTTTCGCCACTATTTGCATGGTCGAAAGTTTGTAGTCGTAACAGATTGCAATGCAGTCAAGGCATCAAAATCAAAAATAGACCTCACCCCACGAGTTCATAGGTGGTGGTGTTTCCTACAAACTTTTGAATTCGACATTGAGTATCGTCAGGGCAAAAATATGGGCCATGTAGACTTTTTGTCACGAAACCCACTACCGCCTTCTACATCTGCACCCGTATCAAAAGTTCAGCAAAAGCGTGTTAACTTGACGGAAATTTCGGATTCTTGGTTGCAAGCAGAGCAAGAAAAAGATGAAGAAATAAAATCCATTATTGTTAAGCACCAAAATAATGAACTAAGCGATGACGTAGCTAAGACGTATGAGATGAGACGAGGTGTCTTGCATCGCAAGATTGAACGAAATAACAGGAGTATTTGGTTACCAATAATTCCGAGAGCATTTCAATGGTCTATTATCAACCACGTGCATGAAAGCATAATGCATTTGGGGTGGGAGAAAACGTTGGAAAAGGCTTTTTGTCATTATTGGTTCCCAAATATGAACAAATACGTGAGGAAATTTGTCGATAATTGCATAGCATGCAGGGTATCTAAGTCGCATTCGGGTAAAGTTCAGGCGGAACTACATCCGATACCTAAAGTAACCATACCCTGGCATACTATTCACATGGATGCGACAGGCAAGTTAAGCGGCAAAAAGGATTCAAAAGAGTATGTGTTCGTGACTATCGACGCTTTTACAAAGTATGTACTCTTACATCATACTTCTAATATAGATTCCAAGGCCGCTTTAAAAGCCTTAAAAGCAAGCGTTTCACTATTTGGATGTCCGGTGCGTATTATTGCAGATCAGGGTAGGTGCTTTGCAGGAAAAGAATTTAAGGACTTTTGTACCGCACATAACATTGGCCTACATCTTATTGCAACGGGTAGTAGTCGTGCTAACGGACAGGTTGAGCGGGTTATGAGCACGCTAAAAAATATGTTAACCACAATTGAGACAAGTTACCAAAAATCATGGCAATCCTCTCTACCTGAAACTCAACTTGCCATTAACTGTACACACAATCGAATAACAAAAGCCAGCCCCCTTGAACTTCTTATAGGAAAGGTAGCTAGACCGTTGCAATTGATGACCTTGGACACTGATGAGCCTGAAGTAGACTTGGATGTTGTAAGAGAGCACGCTGCGCGAGAAATGGAAGCAAGCGCGTCCATTGAGAAAGCTAGATTTGATAAAAATAAAGCTAAAGTTAAGAACTTTAAAGTTGGTGACTATGTTCTTCTTGAGAACCACGAACGTAATAAAACTAAGTTAGAGCCTAAATTTAAAGGGCCATATGTAATCCGAGAGCTGCTTGATGGTGACAGGTATTTGTTAAAAGCATTAGACTCCAATAGAACTTATAAGTATGCACATGATCGCATACGCCCCATGCCTGAATGCTACGTCCCATTGGAGTTAAATGTAGGGTTGGAAGTACCTACAAACAGCATTGAGTCAGGACGTTCCAGTGACGGCGATGGTGAGTGATCACTTCTATAAGTCAGTATTACCATAGCCTCTGTGGCACTAGCCTCTGTGGCATTAGCCTCTGTGGCACTAGCCTCTGTGGCACTAGCTTCTGTGGCACTAGCCTCTGTGGCACTAGCCTCTGTGGCACTAGCCTCTGTGGCACTAGCCTCTGTGGCACTAGCCTCTGTGGCACTAGCCTCTGTGGCACTAGCCTCTGTGGCACTAGCCTCTGTGGCACTAGTATCTGTAGCACAAGCCTCTGTGGCACTAGCCCCTATGACTCTAGCCTCAGTGGCAATGGCCTATGTGGCAAAGTCCTGTGTAGAATTAGCCTGTGTGGCAATAGCCTGTGTGGCAATAGCCTGTGTGGCAATAGCCTGAGTGGCAATAGCCTGTGTGGCAGTGGTTTTGTGTATTGATCTTAGTGGTGCGTTTGATGATCCGTGTGTATGTGTGTGTGTATCTGTGTGGTTCTACAAATCTAGGTAGCACTAGCGCATAGTGATAAGCTGTGTTTTAGAGAGAAGTATTTGGCCTAATACTAGTAGGTAACTGTGTGACAATAGTTATTTGTGACGGTAATTCAGTGTAGTTGTAACTCTGCGAGATTGTAAGTCTGTGTGAAATATGTAAGGCTGGGTGCAATACCTTTGGGTACACTTACAGTGGTCAGAATGACCGAGTGATAAATGAAGCATACAACTTGGTCCTTGTTTGTTCACAGAAACTGAAGAGATCACACACGAGGACGTGTGAAGATGCAGGACGGCCGTGACGGCGCGTTGTCGATTTTCGCTTGCAGTTATTAATTATTTGATTATAATTTCCGTATTAATAATTATCGATAATCGATGTGGAATACAATTTGCGTTGATTTTATTTTAGAGCGGTTAACACCGAATGGAGTTGTGAACGTGACGCGCCTGCGCTGTCATTCGAAAAGAATGCACGGTTGGGCGGGTACCGCGCGCGCAAACCCATTGGCTCTAAATTGATTTGTTGTTTACGTAGTTTGTGTTATCGTGTTTCAATAATTAAAATAGTGTTCAGCAACTATACGAGTGATATTATTTTAACTCCAACTGTTAGACATACCCGTCAGGATGGATAACGGGTCCGACGCAATTCCGCCTCATTCGCTCGGTGATCCGTTATATACATTTATTTGTAAAGTTCTGATACATTTTGCTCGTAGTAGTGGTATATTTTAATTTTTAGTCTACATTTAGCTCACTTAAACATGTAGTTTTTACCTATTAAATATTGTGCTCTTAGTTATAAGTATATTGTGTATTTCACTATGTATGTATTGTTGTACAATTGTTGGTAAACCAATAAATAAAATAAATAAATAAGTATTTATTAAGACCGATTAAAAATTGCTTAAAAATTACGTTTGTTGTATTGGAGCACCCCTTCAGTTATTACTTTATTATTTTTTAATATTTTTAAGCTATTGCATAGCTTTTATCGCAGGCTTTGAGCGCGGCGACCGAACCAATAAATTCCGTAAAGAAAAAAACCTCACAATCGTCTAACGTCGTTTCAGTTCGGTAGATTTCGGCACGGTGTTTGTGTGCGTGCGGTTAGACGTATTGTACGACTCTACGAAACTCGCACGAATCGAGACGAGCTGCTCCGAAATCGGACGATGCTATGCAATAGCTATACCGCGGCAGTCCCCGAGTGCCACACGTCTTTTTTTTTAATGGTTAATATTTTGTGAATATTTTAAGCGTCTACCTGTTACCGTTATCAATCTTGAGCAAAAAATACGAAAAAAATATGTTTTATGGCGGCAATTTCCATTGCCATTCACATAATTTGTGCAAATTTCAGCTTCCTAGCTATCACGATTTATGAGATACAGCTTGAAGACAGACAGACAGACAGACGGCGTAGGCTTAGTAATAGGGTCCCGTTTTTACCTTTTAGGTACGGCACCCTAAAAAATACATAATCACAAATTATAAATTATTTTACAACTGTTAAAACTTTTATATTAATAAAAACAAACTTCGATGATAACATTGAATAAATGTTTTTCCCCCTGTTATAGGTGGAAGCTACGAGTATAACAGATAGAAATTATTTGGAAAGTACATATACAAAGAATCCCTATCATCAATATGACCACACTTTTATGTTACAGCCGAAACTTTTTTAATAACTCGACAACATTCGCGTAGTGTCGTGTTCACATTTTACGAATTCAATAACAACGCTATTTCCTGAATAGGTTATGGGATTCAGTTATCATATGGGATGTGGAACTGATTATATATTTTCATTTTTTCTGCATAAGCATTGCCGTATAATAGAATAACTGTTTTTTTATGTATCAAATGCAAAAAAAATATTATTTGATTGTTTAATAGATGCACAGTAACAATCACAAACAACAAACTACATACTTTAATATAAAAAATAATACAATTAAGTCTACTTAAGAGCGAAATAAAAGTTTTAGTTAAGGCTTTAAGTTCAATTAAAAAAATATTGCTATTTTTCGCGCAAATAGTTTTCATAATTTTGCTTCTTGTGTTTCTAGTTTTGAATTCAATTGCAGGTGTTTTACAATACTTAGTTACTTACATTATAACAAAAATAAGCTTGCCTACGTGTATAGAAGCGGATTTTTAAAAGCCATAATCCGGAGCTTTCCCACCCCCGCCATTCGTAACCGTTCGATTTACATTTTTATCTCCCATAAACTTCAATATCTGCGATTTTAGTGATCTCCATACAAACGCGGTGCGGAACACTCACTCTTAACTCACTGATATACTGCTTAACTTTATCAAGCTATATGCATTAAATCTAGCTAGTTTCGTGGCAAGTTCCTAGCAGGAAGCAATGTCAGTACACATCTCAGTGGAAACTGCAGACTAGAGTTGAAATTATGGCGCAAGTTGCGTCGACCGTGTCTCACTGTGCATCACCAATTAGTCCCTGCTGTAGGTACGCTCTCGCGCGCACGCATAAGGATCGAAATTGCGTAAACAGGATCCGGCGAAGGCGCTAAAGTAATAGGGAAAATGTAATAGCGCCGCGTAATGGAGAAAACCTAATGGACTCTGCGCTGTTGGCGGAGAATGCAATAATTAAGATACATGCTGGTTTCTGACAAAATTTCACTACTTCATTCACAAATATTTAAAATGTTTGATGTACCCTCCAGGTACCTACTTAGGTACTTTTCTAGAGGGTGTACACAGCAGTTATAAATATTTATTGTGTTTGGCATCCAGATATAGTATCTACGTTTGTTAAATATTCAGAACCAGTGTTAGAGGTAACGTTTGCAGCAGCGTATCTGCAATATATCAATATGTCATCTATCACACACACCGGTGGCTTCAGTACAACTGAACTCACGGCTAACTATATTTATGGACAAACTAACGGGCTGGCTCGTTCGCATGTACAAAACTAAATGCAACATAAATTTCAGTAAAGAGTTGCCCGTGTTATATTTCGGGCTGGCTACGACACGTGTGTGCAGCCCGAATTTCCCTCTGCCGAGTATCCGTAGGCGTATTTAAAATGAGACCAGTCCCGTGTGCAACATTATCGCTCTTAAGTAAATAAACTTACGCACGTCGTCCCTGACGTCTCTATTTACTGGCTGCGGTCTGGTCCCGGCGGACGCGGTTATGGGAACACGTAATTATTACTCTGCCCGCCACCGACCGCATTTGGCCACGGCTTTGTCCGCGCACGTCTAAATTGAAAGCTATATTAAGATCATAATATCAATTAACTAGTTTCCAGGTACTGGCAAATTTTTTATTCGACAGGTTTATAACGCAATTTTGACAGGCATAAACTTGTATGTATCGACATTTCATCGCATATAATATAACATAGTGCACCTACATTGTTATTGGCATTTCAAGGATTCCGTCACCTCTGTAGCTTAATAATGTAACATTTTGCGTCTTTAAACTATGAGAAGGTTAACCTATTCTAACATTTTAAGAACTAAAGTTCGTGTTAGTATATTTGTTAAATTATAAAGGGTAATCTTGGGATACACTAAAACGATTTTAAAAATTATTTCACCATTATAAAGCCACATTATTGCTGAGTGCCATAGGTTAAAAAAAAACGAAAAATAAAAAGAAACAACGATCGAATGAAAGCTTTTCTTACGAACGTTGCCTTAACTATGAAATATATGAGGAAGGTTTTTATGTAAAATGTACCCGAAGCGAAGCGAGCGGGTCACTAGTCTAGCTATAATGTTAGATATTTTATATGCAGGTGCTTACCTATTCTCGGAGACATAGGTCGAAAAATAGGTAAGTAGAGCGATAAAGCATCGGATATTCATGAGAGGAAAATTTCTCTAGAGTCATGATCTAAGATACTTTATTTAAACCAACAAAGATATATAAATGAAAATGAAAACGAAAAAATATTTATTTACCATCACAACATTCTACTTGTATCAGGAGGTCACGCTCTTCCTATGACTAGATTTACACTTTAGGTGTGATTGAGAAATGAGTAGGTAAAACAAAGATAAAAATAAAATAATAATTAAAAATTAAGCCTAAATTTAGTTTAATTAATCAAAAGTTTGGAATGTATTTCATTTAATACAATGCATTTCATTTATATTTAATTCCACTCAGTTTATTTTTGCTAATAGAAAACAATAATATAAATTAACATGCTTATTTTAGTAGGTCTATTAACAGTATTCAAATTCATAACGTAATCATTATATTTATGTAAATTATTATTCATTTATTACGAAAAATTTTATACTTATTAAAATAAATTATTTGTGGGTAGTAACTATTAGCCCATTACGAACATGCGTGAGCGAGAATCAGTGGCGAGCAGCTAGTGCCGGCGCGCGTGACTGTGTGCATTCGAGCTGCGCAGGAGTGTGGGTCACGCTGGCCCAAAGCACAGGCGAACAGCGGGATGAGTAATGTGTGTGCAAAAATGAAAATATGAAAAATATGTGGATGAGAGTGCATGTATGTTTATGAAGATATGGTTGAGTGTGAAATGTATGTGTGTGTACCGTGATCTGTAATAGTTTGTTTAGTCCTAGCAAAATATATCCTTTACAAAGGTTTCAGTGTAGTCGTAAGACTTGTCTAAAAGCCATTTCACAACTGTTTCTTTGGTTTTATAGAAATTAAATTCGTAATATAAGTATCTAATGTTAATATAATTTATAAAAAAATCACTCCAGATGTAATTTACGTTCATCATAGTGATAATTTATTTGTTCAATTGATGACATTGATCTCAATATAAAGTAAATGTTTCTATATGTTCCGTTTTTAGTTGTATATTCGAATATTTTTTTGGTTGTAGATTTAATACTATTACAATGTTTGGTTTAACAAAGTAGTAATAAAAGGTCATTCAGGCATAGGACCAACGCCTCACAAGCCTGGCGCGGGTCGTCTAAAATATTGCTCTCATAAACATTCTACTGGGCTTTGCGTTTAATGGCTCTACTATACGAAGCCTCATCCTTGTTAGTTCGATAGATAACGTTCATCACCACCACCAATTCTGTACAAAACGTAAATAAAACAATTAGGCATTTAAAGGCATTGTCATTGCAACCAAAAATACAAAGAACGTAGGTACATACAAAAATTGCTACTGGCACTGTCGGAAGGACATTCTATTGAGAAAGTAATAAGAAAATTTGGGATTGTTTAATTTATTTATGTAAGGTCACATAGCTTCAATCAGCTATAAAATATTTGTTATCAGAATACTAGGGGTTCCGACGTATTTCATATCGCCAATTACTTATTTGTTCTGAATAAGAACGAATTGTAAGGGTTACTACATGTGAGTTACAACCATGGGAACGAACCAACAATGGCAACCATCAAAATATGTCAATACATTGACAATATTGATGTTTGACAAAAGAGTAGTACTACAGTTTGTATGAAAAAAACAATTATTATTTTGGTTCGGTCGCCGCGCTCAAAGCCCGCGATAAAAGCTATGCAATAGCTTAAAAGAATTATTATTTTTTACTACCTTCCTAACTATTTTCTGCATTTTCTCACCGTAGACTACGACGAACATTTCAAAGCCAAAAATTACTTAATCGGTCCAGACGTTTTCAAGTTATAGTCAGACTAGCGAACAGCAATTCATTAATAAGAAGATAGATAGATGACACCACGTAAGGGCGCAGTATAGGTTAGTGGGCGTACTGGACATATGGCATAAGAATGAAAAAATATCTACATTTGAATACGCAAGTGTTGCGGTGTGTGAGGGGGGCCGCAGCCGTAAGTACCGCAGCTAGCGGGAAGGTATTTGTCGCCGCGCGATGTCGCGCTCCTTTCAGCGTTATGATTAATGACACGTTATTTTTCATTGAAACAGCTGCCGCGTATTTTTTTCGAGTCTTCTGTTCAACGCGGACCTATTAGTCACGCTATGAATGTCATCGGATGCGGATTTTAAGGCTCTTTGCGATATTTTTGTACCTTTAACCGTATACCGTGCGTTATGTACGCACGGTATTTGGTCCTGCCTTTGAAGTTTACTCGTTATTTTCGACAAAAGCTCGACACCATTTACTTGTAGATTTCATGAAATGTTTTTGAGGACGATTTATTTTATTCTTATGGAGTATGGACTCCCATTACATCACATAAAAGTATGTGTAAATTAATGAGAGAGATTTTTTTTTTTTTTATACAAAATTTCGTAACTAATTTTAAACTATTATTACGTTGTTTCCTTTTTATTTCCTCATACATTTTTAGCCAAGGGCCTGCTGTAACACTTAAATTTAGCCGGCTAAGGATATAATTATCTAACATTAACTAACACATCCTCGAAGATAAACCTAAGTTTAGCCGGCTAATCTTAAGTTTGCACCTACTTTAAGCCGTAACATATATATTAAATAGGGGTTTTATTGAAAATGTTTAAGAAAACATAATAATTTACATATTCATAAACATCCAATTGCATTCAACATTAATTAATATTCATATTGATATTACTTCATAGTTGTCATGTAACAATCTACAAATGGGCAGTTCCATCTTCACTATCAACTAATCACAACATCTATCCATAAAGCCATTAAGCTGGAGTCATAGACTAGATAGCATTTGGTAATCTGAGCTCTACATAATGCAATATGTGTAGGAACCAATAAAATTTAACAGTTATGAAGCCATTCTCTCACAATAATAATATACGTAGTTATTTATGTAATAATGCATTTACTATACAAATTATCGTGTCCCGTCTGAAATATAAAATAATTAATATCCAATTTTCATGCCAAGTATAATAATATTGTAACGGGTCGTGAGGGGTATAATTTTCTACTCGTATTCGATTTTCGACAAGTTTTTCAGCGAAATTAAATGAAAATTGTAAAACTTGAGAGAGTATATTATGCTTGGTGATTTTCTAACTTCACAAAAATATGGATATTAATAAAACATGATAAAAATTTTCAACAGACAGTGCAAAAAAGGGAAGAAATTAGTATAAGCACAGCATTTGAGAGAAGTTGAAGAGCTTAGAACGAACGGACAAAGCTTCTTAATAAGAGCTTTGATTATAAGACAAACATCTGTGACACTAACTCCCAACAAAACATAATTAAATGTGAGTACATACCTCTCTACATATCATGTTGTAGAAATTGTATATTTGAGTTAGCTTTATGTCAGCTTACTTTTAAAATAAGCTTCGATTGATTTGCCTTCCCCCACCACTCACTTCGCACATAGCGAATATGCATCTATGTCAAAAAGTCTAGATTTTAGACTTTCGTGTTCCATTTCACTGAATAATAGTTTTTATGGGTCTACATGCCATGATTGGTGTAACCCAGTCGAACGAAACGTTGCGCAGTAAGTAGCTATGTATTTGCTACTCCTAATATCGCGCGTCGTAGTATTTACGAATAAAGACCAATATTTGGTAAAATTCTAACTCGCGTGATATCAATCTATGGACAAACAGTAAAATGCCAAGTACCTTACCTAGCACACTGAGGAACGCATATCATTGCAAGTTGTTTGGATTACTAGCGTCTTACTAAAATCATCATGTCTAGTATAAGCGAATTAGAACTGACCTTACAAAAACAGACTATTAATAGACATTCAACAACTTGCCCGGTCGAGTACTCAACATGTGAGATGACCATCACGGTTATGCTTTAATACAATTCGAAACAAATGTTGTACTTATATATTAAACTAGCTTTGCCCGCGACTTCGTTCGCGTGGACTACAGGATTTTACATGTAAAAGTTTTTTCCGAATAACTCCCGTTCCCGTAAGAATTTTTCAATATACTGTTCCAACTAAGTTTTAAGTTACCCAAATTAACAGCATCTAACTTAAGTGGTTGAGATTTTTCATACAAAAAGATTTTCCCGTTCCCGTGAGAATTCCTTTCTTAGTGCACCTCTACGGTACCTAAGCCACGTTATTTCCAATTTCAAGTACCTACGTTTAGCCGTTTAGGCTGTGGGTTGATATGTCAGTCAGTCAGTCAGTCTGCCAATCAGTCAGTCAGTTTCTCTTTTAATATATTTAGATTTGAGCGCGACTTCGTTCGCGTGGAATACAGGATTTTACGAACAAAAGTTTTTTTCCAATATGTAGCTCCCGTTCCAGTAGGAATTTTGCGATATCGCGTTGCAAGTTAGCTTTACGTTCATGGGTACCTGCATGCCAAATTTCAATTATCTGTTTTACGCGGTGTACTTTTTATCATACAAAAGCTTTTTCCCGCTTACTCCTGTTTCCGTGGAAATTTTGCAATATTCAGTTGCAACTAAGCTTTAAGTTTACCTGCATGCCAAATTTCAAGCGTCTAACTTAAGTGGTTTATATTTTTTATACAGAAGGATTTTCCCGTTCATTCCCGTTACCGAAGGAATTTTGGGAATTCCTTTCATAGTGCACCTTTACGGTACCTACGGCCGTTTAGGCTGTGCGTCGATATGTCAGTCAGTCAGTCATAGATTATATACCTACCTAAATCTGTATATATATTATTTCACGCTCACATATTTATGTTTCATATTATAATAAGCCCATTTTATTTTCAGCTGGATGTGATTTAAGGTGCTCGCTGCTCCATGAAATCATACACCTCGCTTAAAAATTATTTTTTTAAAAGAACCCCTTACAATCTATACTAATATTTTGAAGAAGCAAGTTTGTGTGTTTGTATATTTATAAATTGGAAGGAGTAACCTCGCTTTCTGGCTATCACGGTTTATGAGATAGAGCATTGATACGGACGGACGGACAGACGGACGACGGAGGCTTAGTAATAAGGTCCCGTTTTTACCCTTTAGGTACGGAACCCTAAAAACCTAAAAATAAAAAGGCTTTTACGTGGTAGTCCGTTTTGCAAGGTGAATCGAATGAAAGCGTTTCTTACGAACGCTGCCTTAACTATTAAAGATATGAGGGAGGTTTTTGTAACATTTACCCGAAGCGAAGCGTGGGTTCTAAATTAATACACTTTTGATTGTGTCATTACGAAGTGAGTTTCTTTAACTCTAAAACGGGCACAAAATGTTGAAATTTTTCATTGGTTTTGGCCCTTAAGTCTAAACAATAAGGTTCAAATTACGATTTCAATATAGTCGCCAGAGCCCTATAAAAGTACAAGGAGGAACATACTTTATATTTATATACGACTTTGAAACATCGTATAATTCATCAAATACTCAACAAACCTACCGCCCCATCCCGCCAGCATTGCCTATTTTGTTTTGAGTCATACAACTATTGACAATAGGGTAGTTTCCTAAGTCTCATTATACATGCAATTTCACAATTAAGATATACGTAAATTAATGACATTAGTCAAATCGAAATTAAAATTTCTGACGAAATGAGTCTATAATAAACTTTTGAAGTTGGGTGGGATTGTCCATTTCAAAAATCAATGTAAACTACAAAATTAGTTCAAACTTTTACTATGAAAACATATTTATAATCGCAACATTTGATATAGCTGCTGAACAAAGTTCTTACGATATGCATACAGTATATTATAACAAGGGTTGACGTTACAGCTCGTTGCGACATTTGTATGAAGCGTTTTGAGCTCGCCCAAATGATGTGCTATTGAAACTGTAATATCTCAGGGAGTTCTCCAAATATTATAACATCCTTTTAAACGGTACCTTACCATTTTGCATCAAAATAAAAAAAAAATGGCAACTACCCTATTATAGCAATACAAGCCCTGCAGGCAGTCAGTTTTGATATTTAAAGGGCTTTACATTAAGATCTATCTTATCATTCAAAAAGTATATTTACAATCAAATGTAAATACTCCATCCCTATTTACTGTTGAATTAAACGAGTGAATACTAAAAATACCTGAACACTCGCGAAAAATGAATGAATGCTTCCGGGTTGGATCGATGATCGTTGAACGAGTGTGTTTATGTATTGAAAACTCGGTAGTATACAATTTGCGCTGGCAGCAGGGCTGCAAAAATCCATGTCGAGTAGAAATATATGAAAGACTTTTCTTAAGCTATACATGACCAGGCGGATTTAAGGAACTTAACTCAGAACGCAAAACTAGAATCTCAAATAGTCTCACTGCTTGTCATAGATACATGATAAGATGGTTTTAATATTTAGATTTCACTTACCTACCTCGTACATTGAACATCTATATATCTATCTATCTATAATAAATTATTCAAGTAGCATCTCGCGATCTTTCATGGCAGCTACGCTCGTGGCTATACAAGCAGATGCGAGACTGGATATTACGTCCGCATGCACAGCTGCACTATTAGGGCACGAGCCTTCCCTAGGCCCAACTAGGGCGATAAGGTCTAAGTCAAGTCAACACTGGCCAAGTGCGGGTTAGTTGACTACACAACATAAAAAATTCTTCGTAGGTGTGCAGGTTTCTTCACGATGTTTTACTTCACCGTCAAAGCGTCGAATAATCGTACATCGAACTTCAAATTAGAAGAACACAGTGGTACATGGCGGGGTTTGAACTAGCGACCTCTCGCATGGTAAGCAACGACCTTAACCACTCGGCAATCGACTCTATATTTTTTCATATACGCATGTACTTACTACTTACACGTGACATAACATGAGTTAAATTATACTAATTATGGATTTGCTACTCCTAACATGTGCAGCATTCATCAGACGAAACAGAAAAAGACTTAAATCATCATAACATACTACAGATTCGTATCCGCTGTCTGTCCTACTAAATAACATCGAAATCGTTTAAGAATCTTTGAAACTACTCTACAAATTTTGATGCGATTTTTAATACAGGGATTCAACGAGAAAGTATACTTTTGCCGAAGCAAAGCGAGGGTGGGTCTCTAGTAATATAATACAACATCAAAACTTCGCATACTAAAAAACAATATTAAACGTAGTAATGATATTAATGTAGCGGTAGGCTCTGGCAACCCTGGCCGCCAGCGCGCGGCGGGACGCGCACGTGACGCCGGCAGTCTTTCATTTCCGCTCCCTTAGGAAGTTTATCACTTTTCCTGGCTGTAATGGGATGTCCTAATATTTACGCATAAACAC
This sequence comes from Maruca vitrata, assembly GCA_039566165.1. Classification (NCBI taxonomy): domain Eukaryota; kingdom Metazoa; phylum Arthropoda; class Insecta; order Lepidoptera; family Crambidae; genus Maruca; species Maruca vitrata. The sequence continues at coordinate 9,448,230 of CM076914.1, read as the reverse complement.
CTGTCACGTGAAATCGTGGTGACGTTTGACGTGCGACTGGAAATTACATTGGAGATTGATGCTTGACGTAATTAAAAATGAATGAAAGCTTGTGCTGAACGGAATGAATCCGTTAGTAATTTAAAGCTTAAAAGAAACCAAGCGTATATTGACCATTTATAAAATAATTCTAAGGTATATTTCTAGTGTTCCGTGACTCATCCTAAAAAGAAAAGGACTTAGGATCATTTTGTTCTCCGTCTGTCGTGGCGCTGTGTAAAAACCAAAGGTTCAATCTAAACCGATCATGCCACAAATTTATGAAAATATCCTAAACTTACAAGGGAATCAAAATCTAATTATCACTTTCCGTGCAAAAATAAAGAAATAATTGCGAAATCCGTAAATTTTTATTTACATCATATACCTAGTATAACAATGTTAACTTAATACCCCTTTCTAGTTGTATTAAAATAAATCACATGTGAAAACTACAAAACAGTATTCCGAATTTTTTTTTAATGTGAACTACTTCATAACAAAATAATATTCGCGAGTGCACGTATAAAACTATATTACGTGTAATTTAAATGTGTCATACCAAAACTTTCCAAGCGCTATATTAACATATTCATCTCAAAATAAATACTAAACATACTTTGTAGCACAAAGGGCACTCCAGTTCCGAAAGTGCCGTGAGTCGGGACAGAGAGGAGCTAAATTTATATTCCGCGTCCCTTAATGATAAGGATCGTTAACTACAATTAGCACACACTGGAAATAATGAACGAACTCCCCACTGTTGATCTTACGGCGAAAAACTCCTTGAAGTGTTTTTTCAGCATTGTAACAGTTTTATTTTTTTAAAGTTTTTTTTATTTACGAGCGTGAGTATTCAGTTCACAAATTTATTGCTTTTTGAAACAATGTTTCAAAACAATGATAAAAATGCTTGTAAAAACATGATGAGCTCTTGCTTGAGTAAATCCATTCAAATACTTTCAATATTTGGTCCAATAACATAACGTGATATCATTATCACAACAAGACAGCGTCATCTTTTAAACTTGGCTGTCTTATAATCATTTACATCCCATATACGTCGCCACTGCTGGGCCACGGGCTTACCCTAAATTAGGGCGATAAGGCCTTAGTCTGTCTCATAATACCTACTTACAATACAGTAGTTGCGGCAATAAGTAATCTTAATTAGCTGACGGTTACAGTATTTTTGGATAAACCCCAACTTTCCCCGCCCTTTTGACAGATGACATTTAACTACCTGTAATCACTGCTCACGTCTGCCTGTCGACGTGCCGGATGCTTATCAAAGTTTACAGTTATGTAGCTAATTAACGTCAAACACAAGTGTTTCTAGTTAACAGTCCAGGTAAAATTAGATTTTAAATAACTCTGCTTTCAATTGCCTACACTGCCAATACCTCTTTACAATAAACGACTTATGTACTGTTAATGAACATGCCAATAGTGTAATGAGATAATAACTAACTGAAATAGTCTAGCTTAGTTAGTATTAGATTTTCAAACAAATCAATTTAATGGAATTCAACAACAAATTACAACAACAACAAATAAGTAGTATCTCATAATAAATAATACTTTATGTATATTTAAAAAACACAAACTAAATATTTGGCTTGAAACACGGTAATTAATTTTGCGGTTTAGGTGTTAGAGCCATCAGCTCACAAAGCTCACTGCAAGCCATCAACGTAGTCGGTTAGAAAAAATAATCATATTTTATTCTTTGCGAGAAATAATGCTCATCACTAAGCTCGGCGGGCGGCTGGCTAACTATAGATTAAAATTATTATTATGTTAACCGCTTTGTAAAGTTTAAATTCAATAACAGTCTAAAATGTTCCTCTCTGGACTTAGTTTAATTGAATCTGTCTTTACAAGGAACCTCAGGGTCGTTTCTGCTTTGGTTTGGTTTAAATATACAGAGTCAGAATGCTTAACCTGAAAATGAAAATAAACTTTAAATAATATTAGATTACTGTAAAAGTAATTAATATTTGTCACCAGGCCCGTTTTAGCGCATAACTTATCTATTAATTTATGTCTTTTTAACTATGACGAACAGTTAATAAAATGGAAAAGTAATGACGTAACATTCATACTCAAATTCCTTGGATATAAATTTTATTTGTTTTTTTAATGCTATGAAGGCTCAACGTTAATGTAAAATTTTAAAAAAATCGATTTTTAAATTTCCTTGGATATACTTACAAATAAAACAATTAACAACTTACTTGTTTATTAATAACTTAACCAAAATAAACAACAGTTAACATGAAATTGTATCTTCCTGCTTTTGCATTATTCCCTTACATACCAACATTAGCACTGGACCCTGGAATATGTTTTAGTCCGCAGCGAGCTTTTCAATGTTTGAATTAGGCTACGAAGTGTATGAATTAAATTTCTGAGTTCAAGACGAAACTTAAATAGAGTTAAAAATATATTTAAGCTTCACTTTCTACTTTTTCATATACCAAGTCGCTTGAGTGTGGCAAACAATTTTTTTCTCACACAGTTATTTTTATTTAAATCCTCACTTTGAGTAAAATCGAAATACAAACTATCGCACAGAGTTACTTTTATTGTCTACAACCACATTAATTATATTGTCTCACTGAAACCAGTATTTTCATAGAAACTTTAAACAATGCAACACTTCACTGTTTGTACTTCAAAAGTGCATTAAGTGTTCATTGCTCCAAACTTTTGTATCCCTCCTTTGAAACTTAATAACTCAAGAACAAACACTTTAACGCTTTCAGGAAATCCGGTCGTCTTACAACTTAAGACATCCATTTTAACTGAAATCCAAAATGTTAAATATTCATATTTGTACATTATTCCTTTTTTTTATTTACATCATATTAACCGATCAAATTGCGAAAAAATTTTATATTTCATACTCAATAATGTTGGAAAATACAGCGATGGTGATTGATACAAATAAACTAGCATTAAACCGAAGGCGGTTGCGGCGGCTTGATAGGTTGATGATTGTTAAGGAACAACGAAGCAAAACAGAGCGCATAACTAAGCATCCCTGCCCGTGTGTACCTCTTGTCCCCATCACGTAAATGGTTTACGACAAATCCACCCACCCGCCGTTTTTGTTTCCACAAAAACCTCGTTAAAAGCTAATAAAGTTGCCTCCAATGAGAATTAGATTGGAATTGCCACGATTGAAGTGGGAATTTGAGACTGACACTGTCACCGAATAATTATGATTTGAAACAACCAACCTTGATTTTTCGCATTATTTCTTGTTAGATGTTATTTTAACAGATTGATGTAAATGGTTAGATGTCTTCAAGTATATACCGGAGCTGCCAAGTTATTGAAACAGCCACAAGGAAATGTCAAGAAATTAATAAATTCAAACTAATTTTTTGATACATGTGAGATTAAGTGATTCCGAAAATAATTTCGGTACCGAAAATACTTGCAAGAGTTCCAATTTTCATGTTGTTCCAAAAGTACACGCTGTATTAAAGTAGCCCTTGAGAGATTGATGAATTATATAAATAGAAACATAGGGGCAAACCACCCAATTATTGGCACTTTAAGCAGCTATTTCACAAAACCGGCAAAATTTGCATGTAATAATATATTTTAACAAAGAAAAAAGCATTTATATTGGTCTTCGAATATTATAAAGTTTCTCTCATCATTAAAAACTCATCATTAAAAATTGCTGCTAGGTCTTATGTAGAGGTTATAAAATCCTTAATAAAAACAAAATTAACGGTTATTTCTATAGGAACATACCATAGCAGTTGAAGAGCCTATGTTTAAATATGGTTTTTAACCCTTTGACTTTGGCTCAAGTTGTTGTTTTTTCTGTAAGATTTTTATCTCTTTTTTCCAATATATTTTGTTCTCTTTCTTTTTATTTTGTTCTCTTCTTTATACATTCCATTCGTTGAAGTTAATAAGAGGTGGCTGCCACCGGAAACAAATATTTGTGTGACAATCAATTTGTGTATCGACTGTAGATTCTGATATCTGTAACACATGTATTTACCACGAGATTAGATCAATATATGTGATGTTGAGAAATATTTATTAAATTTATTTATCCATAAAGTTCGAAATTATACTATAATTAAATCAATTTAGAGCCAATTACTAAGTATAACTTTTAATAAACTCAAATTATGTATTTGAAATACTCTTTTATTGACATGGGTGCGAATAAAGTGGATAAATACATTTTTCTCTTACCAAATGTTGGCACACCAAAAATAAGTAAAAGTATGCGGTTAAATCTTAAATTATTTTTTTGATAAGGCTCTTAATATATCCTTTAATAAGATAAATTTATTATGTTTAAGAACAAAGGGCCCCACAGGACAGGCCTAGCCTAGTGTGGGGGCCCGGAAATGTAATTTAATATGTCTGTAAAACTTTTTTTGGAATTAAATTATTATTACATGTTATTATTATTATTATTAAAATAGATATGCAATTTTTTTACCCTAAATATAACCTCTAACTTATGAAAAATCGAATAATTCAATTGTTTTTGTCGCACAGGGCCCGGTTTGACAAACGAACGGTTAATGTGCCACATTATTTGAAAAAATGAGAAGAGGGATTGATTGGAATTGAGATACATCTGTTTAATTTCTACTAAAAAACATAAGATCAGGCTACAAACAATCTTAATTTTCTTGAAAAACTGGATCATGCCAATAAGTTGGTAGAGTCCCAACAATAGGGTGGTTTACCCTATACAATAAACAACTGGTCTTATCAATCTGTTTGGTCAATCATGTAAATAAAATTGTTTACAGAACATTTCCTTTAAAGGAGGTTTATGGCAAAATAAAGAACTATTTCAGGTGGGAGACATTTTGTCGACCGGTTGCTGTTACCACCATACAGTTGTGTAAAACCCGCCAAGTGACTCTGGCCTCTCTCGGTCAGGTCGCGTTCCGGGATCAGCACTGTACGAACCGGAGCCAGGGGGGACCATTGCTGCGGCAAGCGCCGGACCAGTGGAGTCTTAGCGGCGGTATTGTGCGGGCGGGGCGGGTCAGCCCGCCGGCGCGGGGGAGACCCGTAGAGACGAGGTGGTGCGGGGATACCCTTCCGTTCGACGAACTGGCCAACTCGGACCCGCACAGCTCAATACCAATGCGAGACTCCACGCCTTGTCTCGTTGTTGCCGCAGCAGTGGTCTCCTCTTTCAAGGCTTTCAGGGTGAGTGCGACAGGCTCAATATGGTATATTGTGCCTGTCGACCTCATATTTGGATCTCACTACCGCTTACCATCAGGTGAAGTGAGGTCATCTTGTTAGCCTCTTATAAAAAAAAAAAAAAAAAACTATTAGTTATTATTGTAACAGTCAACAAAGCACACAAAATGTTCTTTATTTCTGTTACCACAATTTAAATCCAGCAAACATTATTACAATGTAAATGTAGTTAACTTCAAAGGCACGACCCTCTCCCGCTCTTGCTGTTACAAAATTGTGATATTCAATACAAAACAAATTACATTAAAAGGACACGAGTGGATTACATTGTAATTGGCCATGTTTTCCCGCAATGCGTTAAATTAACTTTGAGTTATTGGCCAAACGTTTATTAATTTAGATCTGACACATTATTTATGGTAATTGCCGGACGCAGTTGTCCATTTTGGTTAGCACCGGATAGAGTTCAATCAGATTTACTTTGGTTATCATCCGTTTAAACTGTTTGAATGAACCTTCAATTCATAATGATAATGTCTTTAGACTAATACTATTTTATAATTGAATGCATAGATATAAATTTAAAATTTAAAAAAATGGACCAAAATCTAGATATAATCAGTTGTTTTCTCAACAAACAAATAGTTTTGTCATTTATTACATACTAGCTGTGCCCGCTACTTCGTCTGCGTGAAATAGTACCTAACTTTTGCCAGCATTTTGATTATAGGAGGCAAGGTTTTAAGATATAACAGGAAAGTAAATAAAGTTTTATAAATTATGAAAATAATTAGATTAGTAAATAATAGGTGATTTTTCACGACAAAGAGGCCAACTAAAAGGGGATTCATTCACCCAATGATTTTATTTTTGGTCTAAGCAATGCTCTAGCCTGATGAGCTGAGTGGTAGATAGGACTCACATTTTTTTTTTACATTTTAGTACTACTAAACCATAATTGCAAATAACATACTGTGCGTACGTAGTTAGTACACAAAATTCATGTTTGATATCAGGATGACTTCAAAAGGTTAAAAAACTCAAACTACCGATCCACTGCATTATTTTTTTTGTTGCTCATAGACTGAATTGTATTCGTAATGAAACAATCAGATAACAACGTAAAAACGCAAGTTTAATAAAATAAACTTATTCATTACTTTTAGTATTTAAAGCAATATTACGAAGTAATAGAGCACAGTGACATCTCTTGAACCACCCAATAACTAAACACTCATGTCATATCAAATCTGACAGCATTTGACATGACTTGTCAGCTAAAAACGTGATAGTTGGGGAGCCCAACGGGATTTTTGCAGTCTCTATCTAGTCTATGCACCTCTGTGTTTTTCTTTATTATTTGTCGAATTATTCGACGCTTTAACGTGAAGGAAAACATCGTGAGGAAACCCGCACACCTACGAATAAATTCTTAGATAGTGTAGGCAACCAACCCACACTTGGCCACCATGGTTGACTGGAAGTTGAAGGCCTTATCGCCCTAGTTTAGAGTAGGCCTGTGCCCCAGTGCGGGGATGTATATGGGCTTTTGATGAATAATAAAATTAAACAAAATAATAGTACATGGAGTATTTTAAGAAGCAGTGATGTAATGACTGCTTTACTAAAGTGTACATCTATTAATATTATGTCTATTACCTAGGCATAACATTATTACCGTGATATAACATATCTGGATTTGTAGTTATGGTCAATCACACAGTATAGTGATGAATAATGATGTTGAATGAACATAATATGTAGTTTTACTATGAAACACAGTTATATATATGAAAAATAAATTTCATAGAATAAAGACCTGCAAGAATTTACTAAAGAAATACGAACGATAGTGACAAAATAAAGAAGAAAGTGAATAAAAGTAGTCACCATAAAATATACGTTACAAAAATCGCCTGCCCCACCTCAGTAAAAAAATGAGGAAGTTCCTTAAACGGTCATTTACATAATACTTAGTTTTGTAAGCGGTATATTCCATTCTTTGGAATAACCCTTAGCGAGGCCGCAGCTATCACCAGTTAATGTCCTCATACTGGGGGTGGTGTTGTAAATCGGACTTATCGCAGTAGAGTAACGAGAGACGCGTACAGTCATGTCTCACTCGCCGCGGTTAGCAAACCAAATCACGCGATATGAACTGCATTTATAAATGAGCCCGTGGCCGCGCCGTCCGCTGGCTTGTGACTCGCATTCAAAACGATATTCTGGAAGTAATTGGTACCTTTTTCATCTGTATGGCCTGAATTATAATTCGATGTTTAGATAAAATTCACTACAGAATATTCAACTATGATTCGACAAGTTTTATTTGGACCTAAAATTGGTTATGGCTTTTTGGTACCTACTAACTTAAATATGTAACGCCAGCCAATCGCAGCCCGCCAGCCAAGCCAGCCAATAGGAAGCCGCCCCACAAGCCTGCATCCGCTTTGCCATTTCCGCCCGCCGTGCGCTTTAGTGGGGACCAGTGCCTATAAAACTGAGCGCAGCTCAGTTTTAAGTTCAGTTCTCTACTAGCTATTGCCTAAGTCGAAACTCTGCCAGTTGGACTATCGACATTATTGTAAATCACTGCGTTTAAGATTTGTAAGAAATATTTAATTAATTATAATTATTGGAATTTGAATAAATAGTGTGTGTGTGTGTGGAATAAACGTATTTGGCCTTTTTTATTTATTCTACTCGTTTCACTCAGAAGTGGGATAAATATAAAAAGCCATGAAGCGTAATCATGCTGCTGAAGAGTCTGGACGCCTAATCCGTCCCCCTGGATGGCAAGAATCATCACCTGTCCACTGCGACGAGGGTGCCAGAAACTCTGATGTGGAAGTCAGTCCGCCAGCCAGAAAGATTTTGAAGAGGTTATTGGAGGATGAAGTGCAGAAGGCCATGCATGATCTAAACGAGGAGATACCTGATAAAAAGAGGATACATCGAGCGGGATCACTTATTCCTGAATTCGATCCAGACAACGACGAATGCACTACAGTTATTGCGTGGCTCAAGAAGATAGATCAGCTCGGCGATATTCATGGCTGGAACGACAGCACCAAGGCATTTCATCTACAAGACAAATTGAGGGGGCAGGCCAGGAAGTGGTACAACAGGCTCGATGATTACGATTACTCTTGGGAAGATTGGAAAGTTATGCTGTCGCGCGCATTTCCTAAACATCGTGATTACGGGAGTATGCTGGAGGAGATGTTAAACAGGAAAAAGCTGCCAACGGAATCCATGACGAAATATTACCAAGAAAAAGTCGCTATGTGCTTTCGCTGCAAGCTACCTGATAGTGCTACAGTGTCGTGCATTATCCGAGGCTTACCGATTTCCCTTCAAGCCAACGCTCGAGCATATCAATGCGACCGCCCTGAAGATATGTACGAAGGCTTTCTATGCGCATTCGATGATTACCAAACACCATCTACGCCCAGCCGACCGCTGAATAGAGAAATTTACACTCGACCATCAGTAGACAGGAAGAACACCATGATTAACCCAGATGTAGACCCTTGCCCACGCTGCAGAAAAACCGGACACACTCTGCGAAACTGCCCACAGCCAGACATGCGAACGTGTTTTAAATGTGGTAAGCAGGGCCATATTGCCCCTCGTTGCACATCTACTACCGCATCAAAAATATCTACACGTACTGACGAGAGCATTAAGGAAATCAAACTGATACAGGACTTCAATCAGATCTATGAAAAAGTCGCTAAAATCGACGGGATACATGTAAAATCCTATCTCGACACTGGGAGCCAAGTCAATGTGCTTTCAGTGCATGTTTCTAAGCTGCTAAATCTCGAAGTGACACCTACCAAAGCTATCCTTAAGGGATTTTCAGGAGACTATATATCTAGTCGCGGAAAAGTAACCTTTCAGCTAGAGATAGACGACGTGCAGATCCTATGCGAGGCCCATCTTACCAATGTAGATATGGGAGGTATTCATTTGTTGATTGGCCAACCTATAATTAACAGTGATGGGATGACAATGATGGTTAGAAATGGAAAAGCCACGCTCAAACAGGACACAGACTTCATGAAGCAGATGGACGTAACCGAAGAACGCACTCACTTTAAAGTCGTGACTGCAAGCAAGGAATGTCTTCTTCCTGGCACATCCATTATCAAGGTTCACATAATCGACAACAGTGAGGACAACGACATCGTCACGAGACCTCAACACTACGAGATGCACGGCATTACCTACTCCATTCCGGCCACATTACTACGTGGTGCTGCGGGGCACGTCAAGATCATCAACACCGGCACCAGCAACATCGTCTGGGAGCAAGGAGAAGTGCTCACCAGGGCGGATAGCTGCGACGCCTCGCCTCCATCGGACGTGCAGGTTAGCCAAGCCAGTACCATTTTTGCCATATTCGCCTCAAGCCATAGCCTCAGCTGATCAGCCTAATATAGTGTCATCAGTTTTGCATACAACATTAGCTAATATAAGTACAATAGGCGGGGTAGGTGTAAATAATATAAAAACAGGACCTTTAAATAAAAATAACCATGATAGTTTAATTCGTTTATTGTCTAATTACAGTGATTGTTTTGCAAGTAATACCAGGGAGCTCGGATGCACAGATTTGTTACACATGAATATTAAACTAACAAGTGAACAACCTGTATACCGACATCCTTACCGTATGTCGCATAGCGAGCAAGAGATAGTTAAATCCAAAGTTTCCGAATTATTAGACGCAGGCATTGTCCAGGAATCAGAGTCTAGCTTTGCTTCTCCCGTCATTCTGGTGAAGAAAAAGAACGGCGATTATAGACTCTGCGTTGATTATCGGGCGCTTAACGCCATCACCGTTAAAGATCGATACCCGTTACCCCACATAGATGATCAGGTTTCAAAGCTAGCGGGAATGCAATTCTTCACCACACTAGATCTTGCTCAAGGGTACCATCAGGTTAAAATCAACTCCAACGACACTCATAAGACCGCATTCATAACACCACAGGGACACTTTGAATATACGCGCGTTCCATTTGGCCTCGCTAATGCACCATCTGTTTTTATGCGAGTTATGAATAAAATAGTCGATTCGATCAAATCCAGCAACACCAGTAAACGTATAGATAACACTGATAATAATAACAATTTTTCTAACCAATACGAGATTTTGGCATTTCTCGATGATTTGTTATTGTCTTCGCGTGATGTAACATCCGGTTTAGAAATTTTAGACAAAGTCCTTTCTAAATTCCGTTCTGAAAACCTAAAACTTAATATGACTAAATGCGAATTTTTGCAAGATAAAATAACTTATTTGGGTCATGAGATATCCTCGTCCGGTATTCAACCAGGAGACGTCAAATTGACAGCTGTGTCGCAGTTTCCGGTTCCTAACAATGTGCATGAAGTTCGACAGTTCCTCGGATTGTGTAGCTACTTTCGAAAATTTATCAAAAATTTTGCTATAATCGCGCGCCCTTTATCCGACTTAACGAAGAAAAATGCTACGTGGGTTTGGCGAAGTGATCAGTGTAAAAGTTTTCAGGAGTTAAAAACGTTGTTTGTGCACAAAACCGATACTAGCCCTTTACGATCCATCTTTACCCACGGAAATTCACACGGATGCGTGCAAATCAGGAATCGCAGGTATACTATTACAGCAGCAAACAGATGGTACATTGCGTCCAGTTATGTATTTCAGTAGGGTCACAAGTAAAGAAGAAAGTATGTATCACAGCTACGAGCTGGAAACTCTCGCGGTTGTTGAAACATTGCGTAGGTTTAGGATATACATCGTTGGAAAACAAATTAAAGTTGTGACGGATTGTACAGCCGTTCGGGCAACATTGACGAAGCGCGATCTCATTCCTCGCATTGCTAGGTGGTGGTTATCTATTCAAGATTACGATATTAGTGTTGAGTATAGACCGGGTGACCGCATGAAACACGTAGATGCTCTGAGTAGGAATCCCGTAGATACTATGAATGTTAAAAGAATTGAAGTTACAGACTGGTTTTATACTGTTCAGTACCAAGATGAACAGCTGAAGCGTATCATTGATCAGCTCAAAGATGGAAGTGCTTCCTCTGAAATCACCAATAATTATGTCATCTTAAATGATAGGTTATATCGCAAGACGTTGTACGGAAATCGTTTGGTTGTACCTTCATTAGCTAGATGGAAGATAGTTCAAATGCATCATGACAACATAGGGCATATAGGGTTGCAAAAATGTATGGATATAATAAAAAAAGACTATTGGTTCCCCAAAATGACTCGCTTTATCCGTAAATATGTTAATGCCTGTTTACATTGTGCTTATGGTAAGGGAGACCATGGAAGAAAAGAAGGTATGTTATTTCCGATACCGAAACCTTCTGAACCCATGCATATGGTACATGTAGATCATTTGGGTCCGTTCTGCAGAACTAGGAAAGGGTATCAGTACATGTTAGTTTTAACAGATGCTTTTTCTAAATTTGTCATTGCTGAACCTACAAGAACAGTCAATTCTATAGAAACCATTCGAATTCTAAAACACATTTTCAGCTTATTTGGGTATCCAAACAAAGTAGTGAGTGATCATGGTAAGGCTTTTACTAGTAGGAATTTTAAACAATTTGCTTGCGATAAACAGTTTAAACATATTTTGACTTCAATAGCTTGTCCCAGAGCTAACGGACAAGTTGAGCGCTCGAACCGTACTATACTCAACGCACTGCGTACCACCGACCCCAGTGAAGCTGCGAGTAATTGGGCTAACTGTTTATCGGATATCCTTTGGGGCATAAACAATACACCAAATGAGAGTACTTCTTACAAACCATACGACCTCATGTTTGCTAGAGTTCCCGGCCTCGTTGTGACATAGCCACCAATGACTGTAGGGTAGAACCAGTAGAGGATAGGCGTAGAAAAGCTAGTGCCAACTTGAAGAAAGCTGGGGATAGAATGAAGCGTCAATTTGATAAGAAACGCAAGCCTAGCCGGGTATATAGGAAAGGGGATTTGGTTCTGTGGAGACAGGCTCCCACAAGCAGTGCAGCTAAAGTAAATACTAAACTCGACGATCTTTACTCAGGTCCTTACATCATCACTGCTGTAGTTGGGAATGACAGATATAGGATACGGAGCATTAAGGGTCTGAGGGGATACAAGTCTTTTACAGGGCTAGTTTCAGCTGATTCATTGCGACCCTATACAAGCACGGCTCCTGTGTCTGACAGTGCCAGCAGCTCTGATGATCAATTGGAGACGGAGGACTTAATTGATCTGCTTGAAAGCTAATACCCTTCCTCCCTATTGCGGGAGCAATTATTGTTTCAGGACGGCCGAATGTAACGCCAGCCAATCGCAGCCCGCCAGCCAAGCCAGCCAATAGGAAGCCGCCCCACAAGCCTGCATCCGCTTTGCCATTTCCGCCCGCCGTGCGCTTTAGTGGGGACCAGTGCCTATAAAACTGAGCGCAGCTCAGTTTTAAGTTCAGTTCTCTACTAGCTATTGCCTAAGTCGAAACTCTGCCAGTTGGACTATCGACATTATTGTAAATCACTGCGTTTAAGATTTGTAAGAAATATTTAATTAATTAAATTAATTATTGGAATTGGAATAAATAGTGTGTGTGTGTGGAATAAACGTATTTGGTCTTTTTTATTTATTCTACTCGTTTCAAATACTTATAAAACCAAAAAAAGACACAGGCCAGGACCGTGAAGTCACTTACTGTGAAAGGAGTAGGTAATTAAAAACTCATATTCGTAGGAGCCTACATTTCTCGGTACATCGAGTTCATTGAAAATCGCCAAGTTCCCTCAATAGTTTCAGAAGTTTAAGGACTTTAAGAAAATCCATGAAGTCAACCAAGTTGACAAGCACTTGACTGCCTACCGAGACAGGATTTATTACGCCCATTTGCAACCTCCCTGAAATACAAAGTAGGCGAGAGAAAGTTCAAGTTCACCATGAAGCGCACTTGCGAGCACCTGCGAAGACCCTTCGTAGCGTTACGTCACAAGTTGCGATGATAAACCGAGAAACCAGATTACTTACTCAGGAGTAACGTTTTATGTGACCTGACCCCAAAATTAGCTAGTTATTTCTCAGTAGCGGGACTCATTGAATTAAATCAGTAGCCAGTAAGCATGTCAGGGGGTAACAACCCATAACTCAGAAGTAGAGAGCGTCTCGCGGGCCATAACATTCAATCGTCCGCACGAGGGGAGAATTTTGATGACCTAAAGGAAAACTTTCCGTCGGTATACTGTGTATAAATCCGGGAAGTCATGTCGGGATTTCCTAAATCGCCTTTTTTATTTATTGCGCGGCTACTACAGTAGGCAGCCGTTTAGGCGAGACGTTGTGTTACTTGTACGTGATATTTTTCTTTAGTCAGATAAAAAACAGGCACAACCATTTAATAACTTTGCGTAGGTAGGTACTACAAACGAATTTCTGATAAGCGTTTTCTTATTTTTAATTAAAGAACTATTGTAAAATAAACAGTGGTTTATTCCAGTAGCGTAGCGTGCCTACGAGGGGTCCTGCATCAAAATTATTAAGGGTCTCCCCAACTTAGTAAGAATCCAAACGAAATAATAGCATTTAAAAAAGGCTTAGACCTTAGGGGCCCCTGTAGACCGGGGGCCTCTTCAAATTGATACGGCTGATACGACGGTAGCTACGCCACTGATTAATTCTGAGATTTATGTGTATAGAAGTTCGTTGCATTTAAAATAACTCAAAAATATTAATAGCAGTTATTCACCTCGCAATAACCTTGATAACGCATTGCGATACAGCTGAAAAGGCTCATGAAAACTTTATCCCCTTTTAAGATCCAATGAATTGCAAAAAACTTTTTTTTTAAAATACGCTCAGCATTCGAGCTGCGAATGGTTTAGATAGAGCATGATCCGTGCCGTGCCCGAGCGATTGCACCAAATGCTCTTAATGTAATTGCTTTAATAACATTCTCGGATGTAATGGATCTTGAAATTGTGCTGGCCAACATTTCAACATAACAACAATTCCACGAAACTTTTATATTTAAAAACTACTCATATACCTACGAAGTACAGATATTGAACAGAATGGAATGCCACGTATAATAAAATTCTTACGTGAGCATTCAGGTTGAAAATTTTGTTTACATAATATCTAGTTATGCATCAAAAAGTAGTACCTAAATATGCCTCAACAAATTATCTTGTTCATGTGTTTGCGCACATAACTACACTATTAGAGGAATGGTCCAAGATCCCAGAGCTGCCAGACATCACTTATTTTCTAATGGACAAAATATATAAGATTGAGTAGTGGTGGGGTGTACTATCATCATATGACTAGTTGCTACCTTGACCAGACGGTCATTTTTCAGATATCAACCAATCAAGGTACATAGAAACACTGCTCACCTCACTTAAATTCTGATGGCTGATTTTAACATATATTTTACACAATGTCATTAAAAATCAGGATTCATTACTCCCAGACACATGCGGTCGGCGGTTTTACCTTCATCATCATCATCATCATCAGCCCATCTCTGTCCACTGCTGGACATAGGCCTCTCCAAATGCACGCCACTTCTCTCTATCCTCGGCCACTCGCATCCAGCTCCTACCAGCCGTCCTGCGCAGATCGTCACACCACCTGGCCTGCGGGCGTCCTACACTACGTTTGCCGAGACGCGGTATCCACTCCAGAATCCGTCTACCCCAACGGTTGTCGGTTCTACGGCTGATGTGGCCAGCCCACTGCCACTTCAACTTGCCAATGCGATGAGCTATGTCGATAACTTTGGTTCTCTGACGGATCACCTCATTCCTGATTCGATCCCGCAGAGAAACACCGAGCATAGCTCTTTCCATAGCCCGCTGAGCGACTTTTAACTTGTGGACCAGCCGTGCCGTGCCGTGTTGATTTTTATATATGTTATTCAAACAACTGAAAAGTGCTCACCTGACCGCAATAATTATAGAATTGTACCTTACAAACTATTTTATTAGAAAAACTTAACTAAATTCAATAAAAAAAAATAATTCTAAAACAGTTGGGTCTGGTGAATGTTTGGCCCCTTGGATCGGTCTGTCCGTTTGCAAAACGTTTTAAAATAGTTGTTTGAATAACAAATATAAAAATAAAGCATCAGAAAATAAGTAAACTTAATAAATTTTTTCATAGCTTTAAAGCGTCTGTAAGGTAAAACCGCCGACCGCATGTGTCTGGGAGTAATGAAACCTGATTTTTAATGATATTGTGTGAAATATATGTTAAAATCAGCCATCAGAATTTAAGTGAGGTGAGCAGTGTTTCTATGTACCTTGATTGGTTGATATCTGAAAAATGGCCGTGTGGTCAAGGTAGCAACTAGTCATATGATGATAGTACACCCCACCACTACCCAATCGTATATATTTTGTCCATTAGAAAACTTATTTTCTAATCAGAATTTAAGTGAGGTGAGCAGTGTTTCTATGTACCTTGATTGATTGATACCTGAAAAATGGCCGTCTGGTCAAGGTAGCAACTAGTCATATTCGCTACCTTAAATCTCAAATGGCGTAACCGCCAATTTGGTCAAAATGACTTTTGAATGCAGTTTTATTCAGTTTTTTTTCTCTATCGATCTGTATATTTAAAATCCTCAAATTCGCAAAAAAAAAAGGTTATTACGACCCAATGTTTTTTATAGATTTGAACACTTTTAATAAGGTAAACAGGTCGTAAAAGGCTTAGTCTAATTTACTTGGTGGTTACGCCCCTAGAAATTATTGTGACGTGAAAAAAATGTCAAAACAAAAGGGTGCAAGGGACATAATTTAACGGTGTAACTCGTAAGACGCGCTTTTATTCGAAATTGCAATACAAAAGAAAGGCGTTTACACCCAAAATCGCTGAACACATGATTGTCATTATTATTGTTAGTATTGATGCGCGGGGGGATTAAGATTGCGGAGACATTGGCTATTTATTGCTTTTCCTTGTTTCAGCATTTTAAATCAATGTCCAAACACAAATCAGAATCAAAGACCAATAACGCACCAAAGTCAACGTAACGGTCACAAAAAATAATAAATACACGGAGGAACTTAATCTTTGCGCACAAGTACGCAAACGGCTGAATACATAGATAATTGTATGGTGAATATACAGCAGCAGGGGTTACGAATGACAAAATTTATCGAATTACGTATAACTATAAGTGAAATTTACCATGTACAAAACTTCTTCGTCCTATTATAAAAATACAAGGTGAGAATTACCCATTACATCACTATGAAAACGTGACATATGACGTAACTTTGTAAAAAGCGTAATACAGAGTGGAAATTTTACGTTTTATTTCATTATTAAGTTATTTTAAAGCACAAAAGACAATTACTTTCGGGAGATACGGACCTTCACCTCTTAAAAATCATGTTTTTTTATGAGGCGTAAACGCCTTTTCGTAATATTTTCACAAGCGTAACCGACTTCTAGTTTGTTAAATATAAGATTTAGGTGCAAAGAGTTCTTACAAAAGCCTTTATTTCAAAATTCTAAGAAATTTGATGTATAAAACATTTTCACTGCATTAAAATTGACAAAGTTATATAAAAAAAACATTTTTTTTTTCGTTTTTTTGCTCTCCTGAAAAGTTGCGTTTTGGTGGTTACGCCATTTGAGATTTAAGGTATCGATATGATGATAGTACACCCCACCACTACTCAATCGTATATATTTTGTCCATTAGAAAATAAGTGATGTCTGGCAGCTCTGGGATCTTCCTCTAGAAGATCCCAGAGATCGCAGAGATCGGAGGGAGACGGCCATTTTTCAGGTATCAATCAATCAAGGTACATAGAAACACTGCTCACCTCACTTAAATTCTGATGGCTGATTTTAACATATATTTCACACAATATCATTAAAATCAGGATTCATTACTCCCAGACACATGCGGTCGGCTGTTTTACCTTACAGACGCTTTAAAGCTATGAATAAAATTAATTAAGGTTACTTTTTTTCTGATGCTTAATTTTTATATATGTTATTCAAACAACAATTTTAAGACGTTTTACAAACGGACAAACCGATCCAAGGGGCCAAACATTCACCAGACCCAACTGTTTTATAATTTTTTTTTTAATTGAATTTAGTTAAGTTTTTTACAAGCTTTTATTTAACTTGCAATGTATGTATGTATGTATGTATGTTTGTGTGTTCGGGTGGAATTTTATAACTCAATTTTAAGGCACTTGCCCTCAACCGATTGAGCTGAAATTTTGCATGCACGTGTATATCCGATGACAATGCAATATTATTATGACATGGAGCTGATCTGATGATGAAGTCGGAAGATAGCCATAGCAACTCAGTAATTAAATAACATAACCACATCGAGTTTGGGCTCATTTCATTCGACTAGATGAGTACTTTGGTGCTAGATAGTAACCAAGGTCTGATGATGGAGCCGGAAGACAGCCAAAGGAACTCAGTACTTAAACGACACAACCAAATCGAGTTTGGGCTCGTTTGATTCGCCTAGATGAGTACTTAGATGCTAGATGGTAACCAGGGTCTGATGATGGAGCCGGAAGACAGCCAAAGGAACTCAGTACTTAAACGACACAACCCCATCGAGTTTGGGCAATCGTTAGAAGGGCTCCTAATTGAAGAGTTGGATTGTTCAAAATTAACTGGCAAACGACCTTGCAATAATGATGCGTTGAATGAGATGAACAGACTTAGGAACTTACAAGGTGAAAACTAAAAAGTATAAAATAAATTAAGGTAAAAAAATCTTTAAAAACAAGCTTTTATTTAAATGCGCTAAAAGAAAAATAAACTTTTACACTATAACTTTACTGTCAACTTATAACATTTCAAATTCAACATATTTGACACAATTTATATGTTTTAAAAGCTTGTCGCGAGATTTAAGTACTCGTATTTACTTTCTTAGTTTAAAATTTTTAATAGGCAGGTATTTTAAAACTTGCTTTTAAAATTACGAGTAGGTACTTAAATCTCGCGACAAGCTTTTAAAACATATAAATTGTGTCAAATATGTTGAATTTGAAATGTTATAAGTTGACAGTAAAGTTATAGTGTAAAAGTTTATTTTTTTCTTTTTAGCGCATTTAAATAAAAGCTTGTTTTTAAAGATTTTTTTTAATTAAACAGTTTGTAAGGTATAATTCTATAATTATTGCGGTCAGATGAGCACTTTTCAGTTGTTTGAATAACATATATAAAAATCAAGCATCAGAAAATAAGTGACCTTAATTAATTTTTTTCATAGCTTTAAAGCGTCTGTTAGGTAAAACCGCCGACCGCATGTGTCTGGGAGTAATGAATCCTGATTTTTAACGATATTGTGTGAAATATATGTTAAAATCAGCTATCAGAATTTAAGTGAGGTGAGCAGTGTTTCTATGTACCTTGATTAATTGATATCTGAAAAATGGCCGTCTGGTCAAGGTAGCAACTAGTCATATGATGATAGTACACCCCACCACTACTTATTCGTATATATTTTGTCAATTAGAAAATAAGTGACGTCTGGCAGCTCTGGGATCTTGGACCATATGATTGATAGAACATAGTATGTATTACCTTAATTCCCAAACAACATGAGTCAATACTATTTTTAAACACTGTGTTCTTTTTGACAAAAAAAATCTGTAAAAAAACTTTTGATTTAATACGGGTTTTTTTGATGTGCACTGAAAACTAGAAAAATAATGAATTTTTTTTTGTGTTAAATTCTTTGCACCCTATTAGTTCAGCTCACCTGTAATACTACTCATATTATAACTACATAGTAGTTATAATATGCATACAGTCATGAAAAAAATATCCTTTTACTCCTAACTATTAAGGAGTTGTCCTTCCATCATCAGCTCAGCATCATGACATTATGATTGCCAGAAGATATGTAAAACGCGGCACATGTGCCTATAAAATCTGAGGGTTGCCCTCGATTTCTCCTGGATCCCATCATCAGATCCAAGACTGGTGGAAATGGAACCACCTCAGAAGTAAACTCCAGCAAACAAAAAAAAATCGAATTCCGTCTATTATTGACGGAAATATCAATATTTCCGACCACACATAAAAAAAATATGCATAGAGACGAATTGAGAACCTCCTCCTTTTTTGAAGTCGGTTAAAAATGATAAATCCTATAGCATTGATAAAATCATTCAATAATAAAACTGATTTAGAAAATGAAAGCAACAAAGAATGCTGATGTAATTGCCGTCTTGGTAATCTCTTTCTCGTATTTACGCGAAAATAATTCCTACAAGGGGTGCGGAGGTTCGAGGGAGCGCGCCGCGGAAGGCCTGCTGCTTCCGGCCCCCCTTCCTCTCGCGGCCAGCCCTGCCCCACCATGCCGGATTATGCGGCCCTGATTTACTGCAAGCCTGAGGAGCTCGGTCGGAATTATGCAACGTTACCTAGGTAATTACAACCTTCACCTGTAGACAAATGGCTTTCCTATGGGATGGGAAGGGATAGATAGCGTAGGGTAATAGAAAGACACTTGAAAAAATAACCTTGATGAAATTGAATCTTGTTTATTTTTATTCACCTTCCAATCTTTTCGAATCTTTTGTTAGAACGTTATATAATTATTTTATACTTGTTTATTGTAGCATACGTATTCCACATAATTTTTATTATATTGATTTATATTGAAGCATTGTTTGTAATTTTCAAAAGTCACACACGAGAACGGTCTCCAAATATTTTTCATTCATCTTATAAATAACAACATTACATGTCAAGTCAAGTTTCTGTTATAAAAAATGGGATGAAACTGATGAAAGTAATTTCAAAACTTTTTCTTCCATATGGTGCCTCTTGTACGGCGCGCTGAGGTATAAGCAAATAACAAAGCTTTAAGTTTTGAACTGGGATTGAAATAATTCATTTTGACATAGCACTTTAAAGGCTTTCATGTCTCTCTAACTCGTCGTACAAGGGGCTAAATGAAGTGCACACCACTTTAAGTGCATCTAGAAGAACTTTGAAATTCTTAGAGCTTATTAAAAGATATAACCTACCTAGAGGTATTCACTACTTAGTAACATACCTTTATAACAAGTATGTCAAAACGTAGGTATCATTTTAGGTATTTTATTAACATAAAACCATACCATACCATATTGAGCCTGTCGCACTCACCCTGAAAGCCCGCTTTAAGAGGAGACCACTGCTGCGGCAACAACGAGACAACGCGTGGAGTCTCACATTGGTATTGAGCTGTGCGGATCCGAGTTGGCCAGTCCGCCGGACGGAAGGGCCCCCGTTTTTACGGGTCTCCCTGGCCGGCGGGCCGACCCGCTTCGCCCGCACAATACCGCCGCTAGACTCCACTGATCCAGCGCTTGCCGCCACAATGTTCCCCCCTGGCTTCGGTTCGTACAGTGCTGATCCCGGAACGCGACCTAACCGAGAGAGGTCAGAGTCACTTGGCGGGTTTTACGCAACTGCATGGTGGTAACAGCAACCGGTCGACAAAATGTCTCCCACCTGGAAAGTTGCTTAAGAATTTGTGTTATTGTGTTACAGATAATATTTGTGTTATGTACAGTCGGGAATTCTGGCGGTAGTACACGTTTCAAACAGATTTCTTTAAACGCCATTAGCCCCGCCCACTAGCCAATAGAAGAGCACTTCGAAATTGGTTACGAATACGTTCCAATAGTAGGAGAGCTAGCAAGATTTTTTTGGTAGGTATTTGAGGCAAGCTGAAAACTTATCCTGTACCTCTCCTATTATATCCCAGCACGAAACTGCAGACCTGGCTGGTGAGTAGCGGGGCTAAAGCAAACCCCCAAGAATATTCTTCATCTTTTTTTTTATAACTAAAAACTAAGACAAATCATTTCGATGGAACTTCTACCTGTCAGATGAACTGACAAATTATACTTTTTTGGATTATAAAAATATATTTTTAAATAAACAAAATTGGGGGTTGGTTTAGCCCCGCTACTCAGCCAGGTCTGCGGTTTTGTGTTGGGATATAATAGGAGAGGTACAGGACAAGTTTTCAGCTTGCTTCAAATATCTACCCAAAAATTCTTGCCAGCTCCTTGACCACAATGGGGCGGGGCTTGTTCTGACAGACGCGTAAACGCCAAGCGATTTTCACCTAATAGGTGGTCGACCGCCAGCGTTGCTGATAGTACCTACTGTTTCCCACTCACACATCACATTTTACGATATAACGTCCTATATTACGCAGTTTTACTATTCAGTTATCTAGATGGAGATTTTAGGAAATTTAAGTCGAATTTCTCACTTTAACCGAACATTGGTAACCCCCTGATAATTGCAGATTACCTAGTTAATACCCATATTAACGTAACAATAGAAGTTCCATATTCTAACGGTAACATTCATGCATATAAATGTTACACAGTAACATCAAACTTTTTTATCCTACCCATTGAAGAAGTTAATCGACTTTTCCTAAAGCTTTCTTTGATGTTAAATTTACGGGAACTAATAGATAGCTACTGAATAGTTAGTATGCAATTCACATCGACTCGGTTGTCTACCCGCACACACCCGCAGGCCCTGCGCGATGTGTGTGTAATACTCGTTCATGGGGCCTCTAAAAGTCAAGCATGCCTAATACATTACTCGGTTTCAATCTATAGATTCGGCTCGTTCGTTGTTAGAAAGCGGGACTCTCCCGATTTTCCACGCCATTAGTGATTTGACAAACGGCGGTTTGTACTCGCGATGTCGTTTTCGTCCATTACGAGATTTCGAAGATCGAACAATCTTATTCGCTCTTTTAACTTCGATCGGGTGTCACACTTATCTTGTGACTTTGAAAACTTTGAGAAGGGTCGTTTATTGTACTCTCATCGCGCGAGCTTGGTTCGAAATTGGGGTAAAATATGGCGCGAGTTAGTCGAAATATTAAAAACTAGATGTTGCCCGCGATTTATTTTGCGTGAAACGGTTCCATTTCTTAAAACCCATAAGGAGATTTTGTGATAAACAAAAAATCCCTGACTACATTCACAGTAGGTACCTCTTAAAAAAACAAATAATAATATTAAAAAAATGTGTGCGTGTACTAGTGTACACACGTAAGAAGTGAAACCAACCGTAGTAGGGGCAAGAAAAAGATGGCGCGTAACGGAAAAATGTGACGCGTAACCGAAAAATGTGACGGTCAATTTTTTTCCAACGCCGATAAAGTAGTTTCACTTCAATAATAATAATCATACACGTTAGTGTATGATTATTATTATTGAAGTGAAACCGGTGACGTGACCGGTTGCTGTTACCACCATGCAGTTGCGTAAAACCCGCCAAGTGACTCTGACCTCTCTCGGTTAGGTCGCGTTCCGGGATCAGCACTGTACGAACCGAAGCCAGGGGGGAACATTGTGGCGGCAAGCGCTGGATCAGTGGAGTCTAGCGGCGGTATTGTGCGGGCGAAGCGGGTCGGCCCGCCGGCCAGGGAGACCCGTAAAAACGGGGGCCCTTCCGTCCGGCGGACTGGCCAACTCGGATCCGCACAGCTCAATACCAATGTGAGACTCCACGCGTTGTCTCGTTGTTGCCGCAGCAGTGGTCTCCTCTTAAAGCGGGCTTTCAGGGTGAGTGCGACAGGCTCAATATGGTTTATTGTGCCTGTCGACCTCATATTTAGATCTCACTACCGCTTACCATCAGGTGGAGTGAGGTCATCTTGTTAGCTCATTATAAAAAAAAACTTAAGTCTAGGAGTCTATAAGTAATACCTACCTAAGTGAAAATGTGTAATACATTTCCCAGCAATATAATTCTTCTATTCTTTGACACCTGCACCAGCTCATTTAAAAAGTAAACTATCTGTAACTGGCTGATGTGGAGACGCACCTTAGACCTACATACTTTTGCTATTACTATATTTCCATTACACTATTCCCCATTTTCCTTTAGACGACTGAACGCCCCAATTGATAACAGACCGGTGGCAGGCAATATATTTTATTATGATTTATTTAGATACATTACCAAAACACAAACAATTTTAATAACAGTACTGTTCCAAGTTGTATGTATACCACATCAATTCAGTGAGAACCTATGTTAGATCCTTCAATATGTTCAATGGCCACTGAGTGCTGGGGTAATGTACCAGCCACTAAATAGCTCCAGCGCCGGATTTAATGGAGTGATTTGCAACTGCCTCCACAGAGCGCTGATCAATTGACCAATGGCCAAGGCTTTCACATTGTTTGTCTTTATTACCTACAGAGAGTCTACACTGTTGCTTTAACAAAAATACATAGTTTATTTGTGGCTTGAATTGACAGAGGTCGCTACTAAAATAAGTGTTCATATTTGGCAAAAAAAAGTGATAGCTGAATAAAAAAATCAAAAAGTTGTGCTATTTAAAAAGCACGTGGGCGTTTGTATGCGCAAATACATTCAAAAATGCTAGTTACCTAAAGTATTTTTTCCACGCGGACGAAGTCACTAGCACAGCTTGTAAATAAAAACAATCCTACTGCCGCTACCAGTTAAATACGTACGGTTGTTATTTAAATAAAATACATTTACCGCTGTCAGGAAGGTAAGTATAATATACCTACATTTATGTAGAATATTATTCAGTTATAACATCATATCGTGCTGCGCACGCATGTACAAATAGTCCCTCATAGATTCGGTGCGTATACATTCATTCATACCGCAAAGCTAAGGGAGCGCTAAGATTACACGCCTGATTAAATATTTTCGCTCCAATGCAAATAAAGGCTTTACGGAAATTTCTTCCGAGAACGTTTCGATTCAGCTGTAGTTGTAAGGTAGGTATACATATTTATTTGTACAATACAATGGTAGTCTTTGGGCCTGCATGATTTATATGTTAGCTGTGCCTGATTATATGTTTTCAATGTCAACGGTTTTCCCTTTGAGTGAGTATTTTTCTGACAAACTGGAAATACTTTACAAGCTGGAAATAAAGCATTATGTGACAAAGGAAATATGTTTGTAACAGGTTGTTATTTGAGAAATGTAGGTATGAATAAAATTTTAGGAAGGTATTTTCAGTTTTCCAATCTAATAATATTTTATCAATACCATGGCAAGTAGAAGGCAGATACCATCAACGACGACTATTTGATATTTAAACTGCGTTTCATTCCTAATGACGTAGGAAGCGCCTAATGGTATTGGTTGATGTTTACATAGGCGATGGGTAAGCGACTCGTCATTATTCGGGAAAGTGTGGTTCAAGAAGTTTGATGTGCTATTGATTTTACCCACCCAATGTAGCCTACTCTATAGTGCTCCCTAGAATCTTACTAAAGTACTTATAGTACATGAGGTATTTTAACAAATTTTAAATTGTTTGCAATAGGCGACACGACTAAAAAAAAATAATTAGTCCGTTATTTAGATTATTTCAAAATATTGTACTCGTATTTTTTATTTTCTTTCACAAACAAGAAATTATGAAGATATAGTGCTTGGAAGTTTCATATGACGTCACGTTTACGTACAATTTTTGCGTAACTGTGACGTCACAAGCCCCCACTCCAGAAGTTTGATAAGCTATAATTTTGTCATTTTTCAATCAATTGAAAAACAAAAAAATACCTGTCCCATATTTTTGTATAAACTAACTCACGGACTAAATAGAATAATAAGATTTCGACCCAGTCGTGACGCCTATACAGTTGTTTGAGAGTTCAAAAATGGTCATATAATGGGAAAATTGGACATATAATAATATCGAAACCATTTTATTCGAGCACCATGCGTTCTAGCGCACGCTGCGCTGGTTGAATAATAAAATAGTTTCTGAACGTCTGCAACAAATCACTTTTAGAGGCGTATCTATAACAATTATTGACATTTATGACGCCAGCCATTTGCCTCGCACTGTTCTCCGCGAATATTCTTCTATTTCGGGCCCAACTGTCTGGGCGTAATGATATATAGCGCGTGTTAACAGCGCCGATGGTCCGCGCTCTTTGCTGATGCCCCCGAAGCAATTTGTCCCGCTATTTGCTCGTAATGCTGACTAAAAACGTTGACCTTTAAAATGGTTTTCGTTCAACATGAGAGCGTAAATAAAATCAATATTTTTTATTGCATTTGTATACCCACCTTGTACCTACAATTACACTTTGGCAAGCCGGCTTGTTATTACATATTACGGAATGTCTGCCTAAAAAGCAATGGTTTATATTTTTAACTTAAATCTATTCTGTCCCACTGAGCAAAGGCCTCCCCCAATTCACTCCAACACTGGAGAGAAGTAATTAGGGAGATAGTAGTCCGAAGCGCGTTGGTGGGTGGATGAGTGAATCACCGAAGATGCACCACGTTAAGGTGAGTTTGGCTTGGATTTAAGTTAAAATGTTTTAGCAAGAACCCCTTACGGGATATAAGGCAAGCAATTACCCCGCTATATTTAAAAAAAATCACCTAATGTTGTGATCAAAGCCTAAATATGAACAACTAGCTTTCCGCCCGCGACTTCATCGTTATCGGTTCTGCAGTATTTGCTTGAAAGAGTAACAAACATCCATCCACACAAACAAACTTTATTATGTATAGGATATATTGCACTAAGCACGTGGATTGAAAATTGGAATCAGGAAGTGCTAACTATATAAACCTACTTGAATAAGTCGAGCGAAATAAGATTTGCATAAATGGATCTCAGTTATGAGTACGTGTGACCACAAAATTTTCAAATTTGAATACACTATACGAGCGCGGCGCAGTTACAACAAAGGGCTGTCGCCAAAAATTAAGTGCGAGAATATTTGATTTGGTAAACAGTACATTATTAGGAGATACAATTAAAAGCAATTAATTATGTTAAAGGTCGTGCACTTAAATATTATTTATTTGACCATCCTTATTTGGGTTGCATATTTACTAATAATTAAATTTAGTAATAATGTAAGATTAGTTACCAAAAATAGTACGTGTGCGTTCCCATTGAGGGTCCACACTGGAATTTTGAGCTTTTGAATGTGTCAGGCTTTAGTAAAAGTTCTCAAACGATTGTAAATGCAGTAAAAAATTTGTAAAAGTTGGCACTCAAAAGTTACAATCGTTTAAATTGGACCCTCAGTCGTGCCTGACTGGTACCCATATCTCATAATCTAGTTGAAATTTGCAACTCCTGTAAATTACTACTCTTAGTAAAAAATTTGTAAAGCTCATTATATAAAATTTCACCTCCCAGTATTCACTCAATAATAAAAAAAACCAATAAGAAAGTGGTCCCTCAATCGAACACCATAAGTTTGCATTTAGTGATAAACACTGTAATATTTAAAATACGGGTGCCACTAAGCTTTAGTAAAAGTACTTAAACGATTGTAAATTAAATCTTAAGTTTGTAAAATAAACCATTAAAAAGTTACAATCGATTAAAGGTGGTCCCTCAATTGAATAGTCCATAATAAAAATAAACCAATTTACGTTGCTTGTAAAAGCTAAATAGACGAATATTGTAGACTATCATTTAGTAAATTTTTTTTACTAACTATTACCTTATAGAACAGTATCAAAAACTGTACCGTTTTATTTTAAATTGAAATTTAACTCCTGTGAGGAAATACGACAGTCGAGGTGACCACACATTAGGATTTCGTAGAATCACTACACAGTTTAAAGCGGGCAGTCTTTTTGCAAATGCAGAAGTTGCAAATTTCAACTAGATTATGAGATATGGGTACCAGTCAGGCACGACTGAGGGTCCAATTTAAACGATTGTAACTTTTGAGTGCCAACTTTTACAATTTTTTTACTTTATTTACAATCGTTTGAGAACTTTTACTAAAGCCTGACACATTCAAAAGCTCAAAATTTCAGTGTGGACCCTCAATGGGAACGCACACAAATAGTACAGTAATGACTGTAATAGGGTTTAAAACGAAGCCTTAGCTTTACCTACAGCTACCACTCTACAACTTCAAACTGCTAATATAGACATTTTCATATCCAAATTGAATAGTTATTGTGTCGTGGTAGGCGTTTGCTAGTCTTAGACGAAGTTATTGCAAGTTTAACAGAAATTATCCTTATACCGGCTTAAGTAGTCTAAATTACAGCAACGTTAAAAACACGAATAATGCAAAAAGTTTACGTAGAGAGCTGCGATCCGGCAACCCTTGGCAGATCCGACCTAAATACGTGACATCCTCCTAAAAAGGGGTGGTGGGGGACACTTATTAATGTCATATTATTTGCACGACAAATCCAGCGGCAAAAAGTGGACCTCACTCGCCCTCCGAATGGAGGCATTTAAATCAAGCCAATACCGACCTAGCTACATAAATGGAGTGTTCTGTAGGTGATTGGCTGTCAGTTTATTTAAACAATCATTTATGCTAAATATCAATATACCAAGCGGATTTTATTAAAGAAAACTAGAATTTAATTCACACATTTAATAATTACTTAATGAAGTTTGTAGAGCCAGCCAGTGAATTACAACTTAAATCTTATTATTATCTTATTTTTAATCTTCTATTTAGTTTTCTAAGGTACTCAAACCATACCTATTATAGGTATGGTATACCATACAAAATAATTTCAATGCAAATACTGTTTTGCTTTCAATTCCGACGGGACCCTGGACGAACGAATGGTAATGAAGAATTTTTCAGCAGCGAGAGCGGGACAAAAAGCCAGGTCGGGTCATTGTATCACATCTGCAGGATAACTGACGCCGAAATTAATGTCATTTCTCGTGTACAAAACACGCAATTAGCTTTGATCGCTCAATTTGGATAAAGACGGATTTAATCAAAAACACCTTATTGAAATAAGAAAACAAATTGGTCGATTCTTATAGGCCTTATTAATATCATACTTACGTATCTGAGTATTCTTATAGCAGAAATAGTTTTTAAACAGTTAATTGTTACGCCTAATCATACCTGTACCTACAAAGGCATGCTACCGAATAGCATCATAATCATCAGCTGATGTATATACGTCCCCACTGCTGGAGCATGGGCATGGTCCTACCCTTAACTAGGGTGATAAGGCCTTAGTCAACCATACTAGCCAAGTGCGGGTTGGTTGACTACACAACCTAAGAATTTCTTCGGAGGTGTGCAGGTTTCCTCACGATGTTTTCCCTCAACGTTAAAGCGTCAAATAAAATCGTACATAATGAAGTTCATACACAGTGGTACGTTGCGGCCATCGACACCGAATATTAGTCAATATTATATTTAATGACTTAGTGATTGCAACTACAATTTACACTCGAGAGCAATGAATCTGGATCACTTAAAGAATCCGAAAAATCTCGGAAACTCAAAATGCTAGTAGTCCAGTTAAAATAGACATTCAAGCTTACAATAATTCGCATAGTATACACCGTGAAATTTTAGTGGTTGTTTTCCCGCAGTAAAATGATTCTATCTTACTAGTACAATAGATTTGTGCAGTTTTTTTTTGTTAAAATCAATAAATGCCGGTTTTACGAAAGGTTTATCCAATCAAAAACATAAATGTGAAATGAGAGCCAAGTTCAATATTATGATAATTGCCTTGGTTGTTGACTTCAACGACAAAAGAAGTGAGATCTAAATGGGTGCAAAGTTCAATGGTCAACCCTGAAACTTATTTATAAGTAACACTTTAACATACCTATCATATCTTCTTATAACATAAGATAATGTATGGTGGTAGCCTATGAAGGTCTGTCTTGGCTAGTTTCTATAAACCTACTAACGTATTATTATGTTCGCTCGCTAGTTTCTACCAACAATCCAAATTTTCGGAATTATAAAATAAATACCGACAAATAACAAACTAACCAAGACAACTAACTAGACTACTAACTAACTAACTAACTAAAAAAAACTAGCCAAGACAGACCTTCATAGGCTACCACCATACATTATCTTATGTTATAAGAAGATATGATAGGTATGTTAAAGTGTTACTTATAAATAAGTTTCAGGGTTGACCATTGAACTTGGCACCCATTTAGATCTCACTTCTTTTGTCGTTGAAGTCAACAACCAAGGCAATTATCATAATATTGAACTTGGCTCTCATTTCACATTTATGTTTTTGATTGGATATCATTACTTTTTGTAGAAAAGTATATATCATCGTAACGCCGTAGGTCCTTTGAAAAGGACAAATTCAAAACTAAAACTAGACTTCTATACATAGTATAAAATGAAGTTGCGAAGGGCGCCCAAAATGTGTTTGTTACCTAGGATCTCAAAAAGTACTATATCAATAACTATGCGGTTTTCAATAATGGAAAGAAGACATTCCAGGGATTTTATAGGTGTATAATTTAGGTGTACCTACTTAAGAAATTATTAGAGTAATCGTAACAGTTGTCAGACGGACGGAAGAAAAACGACTTCTTGACACGATCACGCTAGATTTCCGCAGAAATGAGGAATTTTCCCGCCGTAAAAAGTAGCCTGTGTCCGTGTCTAGAATCCTATTTTTAAATTAACCAAGTCTTATAAAAATCCGTTCAGACGTTAAGGCGTGAATGAGGTAAACTTTTAAAACAAATGATTAAAAATCACTAACTTTATTAGTTTTCTGCCTACTGCCTACGCCTTAAGTACGATAGCATAAATATTAATAGCCTATATCCTTTCCTAGGTTACTATCTATCTCCTAACTAAATTTCAATAAAATCCGTTCAGCCGTTTAAGCATGATAGAGCAAAACTCCCAGCAAAAAACAATAAAAAATCACAAATTCAATTCAGTTTTCTGCCTACTTCCTACCCCCTAAGTGCGATGACGGGATTATTTATAACCTATAACCATTTCCAGGTTATCATCTATCATCATACCAAATTTCATCAAAATCCGTTCAGCCGTTTAGACGTCAAAGAGCAAAAGTCCTAGCAAAATCGACTAAAAATCACTAACTCAATTTAGTTATCTGCCTACTGCCTACCCCCTAAGAACGATGGCGTGATTATTTATAGCTTATAACCATTTCTAGGTTATCATCTATCATCATACCAAATTTCATCAAAATCCGTTCATCGGTTTAGACGTCAAAGAGCAAAAGTCCTAACAAAAACGGCTAAAAATCACTAACTCAATTTAGTTATCTGCCTACTGCCTACCCCCTAAGAACGATGGCGTGATTATTTATAACCTATAACCATTTCCAGGTTATCATCTATCATCATACCAAATTTCATCAAAATCCGTTCAGCCATTTAGACGTCAAAGAGCAAAAGTTCTAGCAAAATCGACTAAAAATCACCAACTCAATTTAGTTATCTGCCTACTGCCTACCCCCTAAGAACGATGGCGTGATTATTTATAGCCTACTAGCGACCCGCCCTCGCTTCGCTTCGGGTATATCTCTATCTCTATATAATATATTTCAACCCCGTAAGGGATTTTACATACAGAAGTTGTTTCCTAATTACTCCCGTTCCCATGGGAATTTTGTAATATCGCGTTGGAAGTAAGCTTTGCGTTCATTAGAGTACCTGCATGCCAAATCTCAATCATCTATCTTACGCGGTTTAGATTTTATCATACAAAAGTTTTTTCCCTATTACTCCCGTTCCCGTGGGAATTTTACAATATCCAGTTGCAACTAAGCTTTTAATTTATTAAGGTACCTGCATGCCAAATTTCAAGCGTCTAACTTATGCGGTTAGTATTTTTCATACAAAAGGAATTTCCCGTTAATTCCCGTTCCCGTGGGAATTTCGGAATACTTTTTTTACGGATGCCTACGTCATAACATCTACCTGCATGCTAAATTTCATCTCCATCCGTCCAGTGGCTGTGACGACTTCGTCCGCGAAGAGATGTTTAACGGGTAAAACATTACTTCTTTATAGCGCAGTCGGTTAAAAAGTAGCCTATAACCGTTTCTAGGCTCTGGACTATATCTGTACCAAATTTCGTTGAAATCGGTTCAGTACTCTATGCGTGAAAGCGTAACAGACAGACAGACAGACAGACAGACAGACAGAGTTACTTTCGCATTTATAATATTAGTAAGGATAACCATTTCTAGGTTATCATCTATCACCATACCAAATTTCATCAAAATCCGTTCAGCCGTTTAGGCGTGAAAAAGTAACAGACAGACAGACAGACAAAGTTACTTTCGCATTTATAATATTATAGTAAGGATATAGTAAGGATTAATACACAAGATGCATTTACAATGCCGAGGGCAGAGATGGCGGCGGCGGGGGCTGCGTTCCGTCGTTGTGTCATATAGTTAATGGTAAAATTATTTTTGTAAATCATTATTTTTTGTAAAAATTTAATAAATTGACATTGAAATTACTCAGCAAACATAATTTATCACATAAACAATTGAAATTTCAACTATAAAATTTTTTTGTAAAAAAAAATTGTTGTAAACGAGATCGGCCATTTTTTATTTTTTAACTTTTTTCTTTCAGGTTTTAATAATGCAATCAAGCACTTTCTATACACATTCATTGACTGGCCCTGGATTCCGAGCTTTTACCATTTTCATGTTTTACGGAACTCCACTATATTACTAAAGGCAAATCGTTCTGCCACGGGAAAACAACCACTAAAATTTCACGGTGTAGAGCTGAAAATTCGCATGAATGTTGGGAACACTAAATATTACAAATAATCTGTCAAATGTCAAATATCTATTTTATGCACTTTTGGGCGAAACGGTAAGTTTTTTCATGAAAGTATGTATCACAAAATTACTTATCGCCTAATTATCTACAAATAATGCCTGTGCACTTTATTCCTAAGATTCACCATTTCAGAAATATAGCGATGCACAAAGTTGAAAAAGTTGTATTTTCAAATGCTTCCAGGCCCCTGTGCGATTGTGCTAGACAGTTAAAATTTTCACGAATGATGTATTTAGGTTGCCTTTATAACATCTAATACTCAATCCTTACTAATATTATTAAGTTGAAAGTTTGTATGTATGGATATATGGATGTATGGATGTATGGATGTATGGATGTATGGATGTATGGATGTATGGATGTATGTTTGTTACTCTTTCACGCTCAAACGACTGAACCGATTTTCATGAAATTTGGTATGATGTTAGCTGGCACTCTGGAATAACATATAGGCTAGGCTTTTTTTTTTAAATTCAACCCCCATGTGGTTCATATGGGGGGTGAAAATTAGTATGAGAGAATTTTTACGTGTTTGTCGATTTTATAGAACTTGGTATGGAGGTAGCTGGCATTCCGGAGAGACACCAAACTAATTTTTTTTTAATTCAACCCCCATGGCGTTCATTGGGGGGGGGGGGGGGGGGATTGAAAATTAGTATGGGAGAATTTTTACGTGTTTGTCGATTTTCATAAAACTTGGTATGGAGGTAGCTGGCACTCCGGAGAGACACCAACGCATTTTTTTTTTATTCAACCCCCATGGTGTTCAATGGGGGGGGGGTTTGAAAATTAGTATGGGAGAATTTTTACGTGTTTGTCGATTTTCATAAAACTTGGTATGGAGGTAGCTGGCACTTCGGAGAGACACCAGCGCATTTTTTTTAATTCAACCCTATGGGGTTCATTGGTGGGGGGGGGGGGGGATTGAAAATTAGTATGGGAGAATTTTTACGTGTTTGTCGATTTTCATAAAACTTGGTATGGAGGTAGCTGGCACTCCGGAGAGACACCAGCGCATTTTTTTTTTAAATTTAGCCCCGTTAGTATGGGAGAACTTTTACGTGTTAATAGATTTTCATAAAACTTGGTATGGAGGTAGCTGGCACACTATAAAGACACCCGCGCTACTTTTTTTTTCAAAATTCGACCCCCATGGAAGTTATGGGGGGGAGGGGCGTACTATGGGAGAACGTTGACGGAACTTTCACTAATAAATAACAAATTTTACAAGGCATGTAGGCTATTTTAATACATCCTTGCAACTAAAACCCATTAATACGCGGACAAAGTCGCGGGCGGCCGCTAGTACAACCTAAAACCTCGCACTTGGACGGTTGTTATCGTGGTTACCCCAGTAACCTATTCCAGGTGACAACTTTTGTACATGAAGAACACGTTCTTCTTATGGGAGCCCCTTTAAATAATCGTTTTATGTTGTTTTAAGTATTATAAGACTATGGCGTTTTATTACATTTAAACTGCATAATGGGTCTAAAAGGACGAAATAACCAATTATTAGAATTTGTGTTTGAAGCATAACTAAAAAAAAAAATTTTAAATGTTACCTGTCCATCTAACGTTTTATGAACGTGAAGACCCATAGTAACCAGATTTAACGTAATGAAACGCAAAAATCTTAAATCTTCTGAGTACAGAAAACAACATAAAACAATTATTTAACTAGGCTCCCATTTAAACAAAATTTTACTTTGAATATTTTTTTTTTGCACACGTCGGATCGATGGGGACTTTTGACAGATCATTTGTAATAGTGTTCCCCACATTCATGCTAATTTTCAGCTCTATGCGAATTAATGCAACCTTACCCTTAAATTTTGATGCTAATTTGACTGGACTATAGGTTAATGCAATAAATTGTATTTAATAGACAATTTGATACTCCTTGGAAGAAGGTATTATACCAAAGCCGCTCTAAGTTGGCCGATTTGCTACATGTCAGACTGACTGCACTAGTGAGGGACAACGGTAAAATTGCCGAAGTATATAAGTAACAGTTATTTCCACTTTATAACCAAGCAAGGTCTAATTATAACAAATTTTTATTAAAAACATTAATTCACATCCAAAAGATTGAATTTAAGTTCCTTATTTATAAATATATTTATTTTTAAAATACAATACTTATTAAATCCTTCATCCTATTTAAAAAAAAATACCTGGTGAGTATTACCCACTACGTCACTATGAAAACGTGTCAAACGGCGTAACCTTGTAAAAGCGTAATACAGAGTGGAAATTTTACGTTTTCTTTTTTTAATTCAATTATTTTAGGTAATAAAAGACAAATCTATACTAATATTATAAAGAGGAAAGATTTGTATATTTGTATTTTTGTATGTTTGTAATGAATAAACTCAAAAACTACTGGACCGATTGCAATATTTTTTTCACCATTAGAAAGCTGCATTATTCAGAAGTTACATAGGCTATATAATATCACGCTAGGTCCTATAGTTGTGGAGCAGTAACCGAAAATGTTTCAAAAACGGGGGAAAGTATCGTTTCTGAGGCCTTCCGTGGCGTGCGCTGAGCATATAGTTAAAGTTATACAAAAATGCTCTATGGATGAATTGTTCATCTTAACATTATCTTTAAAAATGTCCGCGAGAGCATATGTCTACCTTTTATAGTTTACCCATAACAATCGTTTTAATGATTTAGATGTTTGCTCCAAAGTAATCTTCTATATTAATAATTTCGTCAAGGGGTACGGTAGACTCGATTAAAACCTTACATGAATAATAAAACATCAAAAAATAATGATTTCGAGTCGACAACATATATCCGCAAAATTCGGATTGTCGAGTATTTTGCTAAATTCAAAATGTGTTGACAGACGAATCACAGTCACCATCTTGCCGGAATTGAGTGAATATTATCAAAACTATTTTTCTTCAGTCATTGACGTTTCGCGGAAACATTGTTTTTGACACATTTTTTATGATATACTCTTTCAGGGCGATAACAGATACTGATGAAGAATAGATAATATAATTTTATAAGGACCTTTGCCAAATTCTAGGATTAGTACTCATTGCAATTTGTTTTGTTGATTGATGTTCCTTAATTTTAAATGTTAAAAATTTATTGTATAAAAACTTTTGCAATTTTTATTCACTAGATTTATTAAACTCAATGAAAGAATCTATGTCCTGTTTAATCTTTTAGTATTCCTTGAAGAACCGATGACTACGGAAATATTTACCTATATTTTGCTCCTCGATGTTTATTATGAATCACATCTTACCCGAGCCAAGCCGGGTTCTTATCTAAATATATAAAAGGAGAAACTGACTGACTGACATATCGTCGCACAGCCTAAACGGCTAAACGTAGGCACTTGAAATTTGGACTGGACGTAGCTTAGGTACCGTAGAGGTGCACTAAGAAAGGAATTCTCGAAATTCTCACGGGAACGGGAATAATCGGGAAAATCCTTTTGTATGAAAAATCTAAACCGCTGAAGTTAGATGCTGTAAATTTGGCATGCAGGTACCATAGTAAACTTAAAGCTTAGTTGGAACAGGATATTGAAAAATTCTTACGGGAACGAGAGTTAGCAGGATAAACTTTTATATTATGTTAAATCCTGTAGTCCACGCGAACGAAGTCGCGGGCACAGCTAGTAATTATATAATTATGTGCATTTGAAATTTTGAAATAACGTATTATTTTTAAAAGTTGTTCTTTATGATTCGCGTAAATATGTTCCTCTTAACAAGGATAAATGCAAAATATAAAATAAAAAGTGTCAAATCAGTCTTCTAAGAACGGCTCCGGTATAATTATCTAGTTATTTGTCTTTTATTACCTAAAATAATTGAATTATAAAAAGAAAATGTAAAATTTCCACTCTGTATTACGCTTTTACAAGGTTACGCCGTTTGACACGTTTTCATAGTGACGTAGTGGGTAATACTCACCAGGTATTTTTAAAAATAGGATGAAGGATTTAATAAGTATTGTATTTTAAAAATAAATATATTTATAAATAAGGAACTTAAATTCAATCTTTTGGATGTGAATTAATGTTTTTAATAAAAATTTGTTATAATTAGACCTTGCTTGGTTATAAAGTGGAAATAACTGTTACTTATATACTTCGGCAATTTTACCGTTGTCCCTCACTAGTGCCTTTGAGTATAAAGCCACTGGAGATGCCATAACGTCAACGCTTCTAACAAATTTTTCGCCACTTTTAGCGGGGGCGAGGTAAACACGTACAGCACACCACC
The DNA here is from genome assembly GCA_039566165.1 of Maruca vitrata. Taxonomy (NCBI): domain Eukaryota; kingdom Metazoa; phylum Arthropoda; class Insecta; order Lepidoptera; family Crambidae; genus Maruca; species Maruca vitrata. Next base: position 9,412,127 of record CM076914.1, on the reverse strand, counting down.
AAAAAATTAATAACTCAACAGACACAAATTTTGCTGTAACGATAAACGCACACTACAAAAATGTTCAACACTTCAAACAATACACGCACACAAACAAAGTTTTCACGTAACTACGCAACACACATACGAAAAAATAGTGATGACACAAAGAATAAAATAAAATCAGTTTGGTGAATGAACTGAACTATCTTGTACTGATTATTGTAATTCAATAACATTTTGTGGGATCTTATTAAACAATTTTGTGCTTAAACCCAAGAACGACTTTCCAGTCTTTTGAAGCCTGAGCCTTGAAACGGCAAACTTATGTTTATTACTGGTGTTAAAATGGTGAGGATCCGATATTAAATGATTGTATGTTCTTGTAAACATATAAGATACAGTCCAAAATGTACTGAGAGGATACGGTTAAAATATCTATGTCTTTAAAAATATCTCTAAGGGAGTCACAGAATTTCTTTTCATTTTCAGACTAAATTTCAATATCGTATGACCAGAGGAAAGAAAAGTAATTTTTCTAATTCATCTTACAAGATTTAAATATAACATATGTTTAGACCTTTTATTTAATTCAAAATTAAAGTAAAATACGGATTATACAACTAACTGCAGGGAGTGAATGATTCATTCAAATGTCGAGTCGCATTTGACTTTGTGACATCACTAGCCCCCGTACCACTGTATTCTTGTTTATTTTTTTCTGTCGTTTACGTATCGCAACGACTTTTTATTTAAATGGCAATTCTTCTTAAATACACGTTTAAAAGTTAATAAAAACACTTAGATATGATACTAAACGCGCTCTTGTTGCGAATTTGAGCTCTCGATCGCCTTTTACATGAGAATACTGCACAACTAACCATTTTTCAAGAGTAACGTCACGCGACAGGGATCAATGCAAAATGGAGGTGGTGCAGCGACAAGTCGTTTTATTAAACGTGTTTGAACAGTTGACCAATGTACTTTGCCGGAGGGGGTCGCCCGTGTAAGGCATCTCCAGTGGCTTTATACTCAAAGACTAGTGCAGTCAGTCTGACATGTAGCAAATCGGCCAACTTAGAGCGGCTCTGGTATAAAACTAAAATTTAGTTATAGTAAAGTTATATCATGAAAAAAATCAAATATGATAAGGGAACACTTTCGAAGATAGAACTACGAAATACAGCATTTGTTTTTGCTTTTGTTTGTAATCTGTCATTTATGTGGGTACATAAACCATGTTGATAGTGCTTAATATTCATTATTTAAGCTGAAATCATGTCGCTTACACTTAAAGAATGCACCTGAATACTTAAATTAGTGGAAACCGGCCGGAGGATACAGCCAGGACTGTCGGTGTGTCGCTGTCAACAGTACAAAGAGTTCTCCGACGTTACGAAGAAACTGGTTCTCACCTACGCAGACCAGGAACGGGCAGAACTAGGTGTACCACAGCACGAGAAGGCCGAAATCGCTTTCTCACAGTAACGAACTCACAAATCAGTTTCGACGCCTCGGAGGAAGTAACCCAAGTGCATGGACAGTAAGACGTCGGCTTGCTGAATTACTTTAACTTAAAACCCCTTAGACCTGCAAATCGTATTTCAAGACTAAGATATGTCCAGAACCACGTAAATTGGAGTATTGAAGATTGGTCGAAAGTTATGTTCTCCGACGAATCAAAGTTTATGCTCTACAAGCACGATGGAAGACACAGAGTGTATAGAAGACCAGGGGAATGATTTAAGCAAGCATGTAGGACTGTGAATGACTACCTTCAAGAGATGAACATTACTTGTATGGAGTGGCCAGCGCGCAGCCCGGATATCAACCCGATCGAGCATATTTGGGACGACCTAGGGAGATGCGTAAAATAACGAAACCCTCCCCCAACCACGCTTTGTGAGCTCAAAATTGCTCTCACAAAGGAATGGAAGAATATTCCCCAAAATCGTATAAGAAATTTGGTGTACAGCATGCCAAACCCCCTAAACGCAGTAATGGAAGCATACGAAGTATTAAAATTCAAGAAAATCGTAATAAGGTTAAAAAATTCATGTTTCCTACTTTTGTTTTAAGGATAGATCATTTTTCTTTATGTAATTTTGTGTTAATAAAATGTATGGTAACTCATTTTTTTTTTATTTTTATTGAAGGATTATTAAATTGTTTATTAAATACAATTTATTGCAAAAACCTAGCATCCTTACTTTCCGATATTTTTTGGATTCTTTAATTCACCCGGACTCATTGCTCTTGAGTGTATTTGAAAACATATTTTGATTTCATTATTCCATTTTACTTTGTTATGCCTTGACCAAGTGACACGAATTTGGACGTTGCCTAGCTACAAGAACTTCTATGAAACTACCGACATAACAAGAAGTTGCTACGTTAGAGCAAGACAAGAAGCGAGCAACGAAGCATACTCGTATCACTAGAGTGCGTTCAACATTCTGCGCTATTAGGTTTATAACAATGTAGTAGTTTCGTACCTGCATGCATGCATGCAGCGGCTCCACGTGGCATTCCTGATTCGAACATGGGACACACGAAGGACGGTCTAATTCAAATAAATAAAATAAATAAATATTTCACAACATCACATACATTGATCTGATCCCGTGGTAAGTAGCTTAAGCACTTGTGTTACAGGTATCAGAATCAACAGTGGATACACAAATAAACTTAAATATATTTAATAATACACCCAGACACGGAACAAACACCGATGTTCGTCACACAAATATTTGTCCCGAGTGGGAATCGAACCCACGACTGTTGGAACCGTAGGTAGTAAACCTGGGTCACTAGCTACTGTTCCACCGAGCCAGTCTTAACCACCGTTAAGTAATTTATATCTTAACCACCGTTATTTCTTGGTAATATATGTTAACCAAGCTTTTAGGTGAGCAATTAATCAATTCTTACTTATCATTTCCATTATAAGAAAGAAAGAAAGAAAGAAAGAAAGAAAATAATAGTTAGATTTATAAAAACTCTCCAAAATACCAGCCAAATTACTAATTTATTGAAATGTTTATAACATTTACTACCTTCCACTATCGCACCACGCATTCGTTCTGCGTCCCCCCACATCTAACCACGTACTCCTCATAGAGCATAAAACAACGGTCCCGCGGTGCCGCTACCAAATGCTCCTTTCGATCTTAATCTTTCCACAATATGAGCATGAGGCATATTTAGGCCCAGTCTCACGCACTTCGCTCGTTCCTTATCTTGTCTATTCCGAATGCTGTGACCCTCATTCCGGCTGAGTGGGGATATTTTTCATGGCCGATTGCTGTCGGCCAGCCTTCAACGCCGGACAATAACATGGGTCTTCGATATCTTGGAACCTTTGGTATCGTGCACACGTATCGTGTTGTACCGTACTCAAATCGGGCCATCGTACAGGCCGTCAAATCGTCTGATCATTCCATGCTTCTATGCATTTTATAAATTTCAAGTCATACGGTTTTGGTGCATATTTAAATTACAACGTTTATGCAAATAATGTTACCCAGACAAACAAATTTCATAAGTATTTACTATGTGATGGTTTAAGTATATATTAGTAATTTATTATATATATTTATTACTAAAAAAGTGCATACCTTTAATCATCTCATGACAGAAAGCATGACCAATGTAAGTGTTACATTGAAGTTGTACATTTCATTATTTCAAACAACGCTTATAATTGCTCGGTATATAAAAACGTTTTGTTGTGAAGTGAATAAATTTCTTGTTACTATGTATGTATAATGAACATCGTTTCTGAAAGCTCTTTTCTCTGTAAGTGCGCTGTTAAGACGTGGCTTCGTCGAGGAAATACTTATAAAACGTTCATTTACGGCAAATCTTTCTGATAAACAGCTAGTGCGATATTTTTCCCAACAGAAATCAGAAACTTGGAAAAGTATTAAGTACCTACTTGTCTAATGCATCACTATAAAGTGGGTAAATATGAAAGAAGTAATATTGTAAAATAGCAATTCAAATGTTCTAGTAAATGATTTTATTTACCTAAGAAAATAAAATTAGGTTGTTATACCTAATAACGAAAATTCAATTTGAAATAAAATATACTTTATACATGCTCTAAGTACAAAATGATCTACTTAAAAGGCTTCTTGGTATAGAAATCATATAAAACTCCGTACCTTGCGTAAAAGTAGTTGCAATCGGCATCCGGAAATTTAAATCACCCCTCGTTTCGGGAAGCATCGTGTATATTTTGGTTTTGTAAAGGCATTTTCACACAGTTACTATGATAAAGCAAACATTTGATTATTTACTAAAATACCCTGCTTAAGAGTGTCTTCATACACCGTCATATAAAGAGGATTTGACTCTGAAAATGTAAGTCAAATCAAACTGAAGTAATAGTAGAAATAAAAAAAACAATTTAACATAGAATGGCAAAGAAACATAGTTGGCTGTTTCTTTTACTTTGATAATTATATCTAACTTAAAGAAGTTTTTTTTCTCCACGCTACTGGCTAAGATCGCTTAATAAAAACTCCTTCAATCTCAATCCTCCGGAATGTATTTAAAAAAATTAAATCGATTGAACCGAAGATAAATTCGCTCGTGTGTAAAGATCCTCACTGGCTGCGCACACACGCTCAGCTAATTTGTTTACTTAGGACCCCCAACACAAGGACAACCCCAATAACGGCTATATACGGAGCGTGACTCGAACTGAAATGACTGAAAAATATATCCAATCTGTACATTTCTACAACTAAAAATAAAATGCACGTCCAAACTCTTTGGATCAGTTACAAATTAGTAATATACCTCAGATTACATAATTTTTTTTTAAATAGTTATTGTTATGTAGGCCACGTTCATCATGATTGACTTGTTGTTTGCTTAAAAATAAGTCTGTTTGGCACTATAAATCCAATTATTGGATAAAAACCCAATATGCAAATTAGACTTTGAAACAATTTTCAAATTCGCAAGTTCACTTTTTAAATTTAAGTATGTAGGTAGGTTTTCAGTTGGGTTAGGTTTATAAAATACGTGTAAATACAAAGTGAAGTATCACCGATCCAAAGCTGTAGCTGGTCAAAACCAGTCAGTTTCGTGCAAACGTAAGGTTGACGCCTAGTTGTCTGCGAGGCGAAAGGCAATACCATATCGATCCGTTTCCAAGTTGAATTTGCGTTGTATATCACTTATGCACAAGAGACATTATCTCCTTACCAACCACGAAATTAAGCAACGGACTATCACGCAGATCTGGTGAATAGGTCACTTATTTTAAACCACACTTGACTCATTATCTTTTTCCGCCTGAAAAATGTGTAAAGTTGAAGTTCATTGGTATGCAAAAGTGTGTGTGTGTAAATATGTGGAAACAAAAATGGTTTCTGATAGCAATTACTAACTCAATCTTTTGATTTGATCTATTTATTTAAAAAGCGTCGATGGCCGAGTGGTTAAGCTCGTTGCTTGCCATGCGAGAGGTCGCCAGTTCAAACCCCGCCAGGTACCAATGTGTTTTTCAAATTTGAAATTCATATGTACCATCATTCGACGCTTTAACGGTGAAGGAAAACATCGTGAGGAAACCAGCACACCTGAGAAATTTTTCAACGGTGTGTGAAGACATGTCAGAGGTCTACGGGCGGTTTAAAAACTCTGACACCAGGTTGTTCATCAACCATACGATAAGAAGAAGAATTTAAAACTTGGCTTTTAAGCAGACCTTGTGTATACTTGAACATAATGAAGGCATAACTTTTACAGCCAAAATACATGGAAAAGAGAAAATTTTAAAAAATATTCTTAAAAAGATATAAGAAACTGCTTACTTGGGAAACTTAATTAAAATTTATCATATGAGAAGTAAGTATTTGATCGGAAATAATTAAATTAGGTGAGCCACAAAATAGCAGTATGTAATAGTTTGGTGAGCTTACAAATCTTTAGTAAGCAATAAAAAATAGGAAGCAGCAATTCTTGATCAGCAAATAATTTTGAAATTGATCAGAAATGTTTTGGCATAATAAATATTCTGTCAGCAAGATATCATGATCAGCAGAAAAAATATTTTATTTGGCAAAAGAGAGAGAGTACCAAAATAAACAATCTTTCTAATGAATTGCCCTTTAAAGAGAAATAAATAAATGACAAATAAATTATTATTTCAGCATGTTATATACACCGTGAAATTTGAGTGGCTGTTTTCCCGCAGCAAAATGATTCTACCTTAGTAGCACAATAGATTTGTGCAGTTATATTTTTTATTAAAAGCAATAAATGCCGGTTTTACGAAAGGTATAACCGAAACATTAAAGTATGTTCGAACCACTTTATTACTTAGGGCGTAGAGCTTCTTTAGCTTTAAGCATCGATTTCATACGGCAAGCAGTACCTGAATACACATCTTTAAAAACACCGATAGATTCTCTTGTTTTTGAGTTGGGAAATAATTATTTTGAAAATTAAAAAAAACTTTTTTTTTCAAGGAATAATTTGGTGATTCGATAGTATTACTGAAGGCAAATCGTTCTGCCACGGGAAAACAACCACTAAAATGTCACGGTGTATACACGTATTTTTAACTTACCATAAATTAAGGATGAGCAGCATATTACAGCTCATATAATTAATATGCTGCTGAAAAAGAATTATCGCCATCCAGAATGACATAAATTGCTAATTCATTTACAATTTTTGCTGACCATTAGTTGCTGATCAATCTTCTGCTGACAAAAGAAAGAATATTATGCAAACCCTTTAAACATAACACCCATATTAAAATAACGACTTTTCACTCAATGGGTATGAAGCTATATGGGGTGGGGTACCAATAACAAACTATTTTGGAAAAAAATTCATCTGTCTATCTGTTCAATCCCGCTAATCTCTGAAACGGATGGGCCAATTTTGACGGGACCATAGGCTATTTTAATACATCATTACTATAATCATATTATCATTAACACGCAGACGAAGTTGTGGGCGGCAGCTAGTAATAAAACAAATGTTTTTAATATAGTATGGAAACGCGAGTACCAAATTCGTATGAACTGAACGTATATCTCACTAAAAACTAAATCAAATAAATAAAAGTCCACGCTTTCTAAATAATTGAATTTTGACAAGGTATTCCTTCTATCAACTGTACAAACGATAACAAGATAGATACCCTTGCACACAAAACCTATTCCAGGAATATTACATACGAGAGGTACATCGGAATACGTACAACAACACCGGATAAAAATATAGTTTACAAGATAGTTTAAGAGTAGACTCTCTAGTCGTTCCCTCATGTCTGAGGATCGTGGTCGGCATAGGATCCAAGCCTGGAGCGGATAATCTGCCTCCACCGGTTCCTATCCAGCGCGTCCTTCACCACTGTGGAAAGTTTCGAGGACGATGAGTCTTTCACTTGGTCAGTCCATCTTGTTGGTGAGCGACCGCGCGATCGTTTGCCTTCGGTGTTCCCAACAACGATCAGTTTTTCCAGACTTTCATCGCCTCTGCGCACTGTGTGTCTGAAATACAAAAGGATTCGTTGTTGACATATGGTGGACAAGCGGGTTTTAATTTTGAGCTGGGCTAAGTCGATGCATTGGTGCGCTTTGCGGTCCAAGGTATTCTCATCATGCGCCTCCAGCACCACATCTCGAAGGCTCGATCCTTTGCCTTTCTCGGGCTAAAATTAAGAAGAGTAGACAATGTTTAGGAAATAAAATCCTTACTAATATTATAAATGCGAAAGTAACTCTGTCTGTCTGTCTGTCTGTCTGTCTGTCTGTTACTCTTTCACGCCTAAACGGCTGAACGGATTTTGATGAAATTTGGTATGGTGATAGATGATAACCTAGAAACGGTTATAGGCTATAAATAATCACGCCATCGTCCTTAGGGGGTAGGCAGTAGGCAGATAACTAAATTGAGTTAGTGATTTTTGTCGTTTTTGTTAGGAGTTTTGCTCTTTGACGTCTAAACGGCTGAACGGATTTTGATGAAATTTGGTATGGTGATAGATGATAACCTAGAAATCGTTATAGGCTATAAATAATTACGCCATCGTTCTTAGGGGTAGGCAGTAGGCAGATAACTAAATTGAATTAGTGATTTTTTGTCGTTTTTGTTAGGAGTTTTGCTCTTTGACGTCTAAATGGCTGAACGGATTATGATGAAATTTGGTATGGTGATAGGTGATAACCTAAAAATGGTTATAAGCTATAAATAATCACGCCATCGTTCTTAGGGGGTAGGCAGTAGGCAGATAACTAAATTGAATTAGTGATTTTTGTCGTTTTTGTTAGGACTTTTGCTCTTTGACGTCTAAACGGCTGAACGGATTTTGATGAAATTTGCTATGGCGATAGATGATAACCTAGAAACGGTTATAGGCTATAAATAATCACGCCATCGTCCTTAGGGGGTAGGCAGTAGGCAGATAACTAAATTGAATTAGTGATTTTTGTCGTTTTTGTTAGGACTTTTGCTCTTTGACGTCTAAACGGCTGAACGGATTTTGATGAAATTTGCTATGGTGATAGATGATAACCTAGAAATGGTTATAGGCTATAAATAATCACGCCATCGTTCTTAGGGGGTAGGCAGTAGGCAGAAAACTGAATTGAATTAGTGATTTTTTTTTATGGTTTTTGCTGGGAGTTGCGAAGCTATTGATGATAGAACAAAACCATTTACTAAGACTTTGCAGAACTCATCATTATCTACAAAAAGTGTCGCGACAGCATATGTCTAAATATTATAGTTATGTCACAGCAAGCGGTTTTTTATTCTAAAAATTTAATTTATATGCCGCCGCTTGAAAGGGCTCTTTATTTTGTACCTTGGTATTAATCCTTAAAAAAATAAGTTACTTTATATTCAAGACGGCTTCAATACCTTTTTATAACTTTTTGAATAATTCAATTCGGACATTTAATTCGGAAGATATCACGAGTTTAAAAATGCAAGTATTAGAAAAAAGTCGCGTGGTTGCCGCCACCGCGCTCAGCTAGCCAGCATGCGACGTAGGCTCCATGTAAGCGTCACTGGGGTACGGGGGAGTCAATGTAATATGTAATACTAGCGACCCGCCCTCGCTTCGCTTCGGTATACCTCTATCTCTATATACAATATTACATTAAAATATAATATTTTTTCAGGTACTTATTTACCTACGAATCGAATTTACAGCGAATTCAAAATTCCTTCAAGTTAAAATCAAAGTGGCAACCACGCGACTTTTTTCTAATACTTGCATTTTTAAATTCGTGATATCTTCCGAAAGAAATGTCCGAATTGAATAATTTAAAAAGTTATTTAAAGGTACTGAAGCCGTCTTGAATATAAAGAAATTTATTTTGATAAGGATTAATACCAAGGCACTAATAAATAGCCTTTTCAAGCGGCGACATATAAATTAAATTTTTAGAATAAAAACCGCTTACTGTGACATAACTATAATATTTAGACATATGCTGTCGCGACACTTTTTGTAGATAATGGAGAGTTCTGCAAAGTCGTAGTTAATGATTTTATTCTATCATCAATAGTTTTCGCAGCGCACGCGACGTAAGTAATTTTTCAGGTCATTTTTTTACACCTTTGGTTACATTATTGGAGTTTTAGTAAGGATCCCCAATTTTTAAAAAAATATAATATAGCCTATGTTACTTCTGAATAATGCAGCTTTCTAATAGTGAAAAAATTATTGCAATCGGTCCAGTAGGTTTTGAGTTTATTCATAACAAACATACAAAAATACAAAATACAAATCTTTCCTCTTTATAATATTAGTATAGATAGTATAGATAATAATACATATAATAATAATATAAGAGGAAAGGTTTGATTTTTTGTTTGTTTGTTTCGAATAGGCTCCGAAACTACTGCACCGATTTGAAAAAATCTTTCACTGTTAAAAGCTACACTATCCCTGAGTGTCATAGGCTTTTTTTAGAAAAAAAAAATAGATTTCTCTTACGGGGTTAAAATATATGACATAGAGATAGAGATATCCCCGAAGCGAAGCGAGGGCGGGTCGCTAGTGTATTCATAAGTATCAAACCGAGCTAGTTATGTTAGCATCGCAATAAAGCGAACCGATACCGATATTTCCTGACGAGTGGCGGCCATGTATGCGCCGTATCGCCTGGTTTTATTTGTGTGCCTTCTCGTGGCCGCCAGCGACACTATTTCTATAGAATGCAATAACGCCGGACTAATATAGAGAGGAAACCAAGCGTGAGTTAACATTTTGCTCGTGGCCGATATACTAACTGAAAATAGAATTATTTCAGTCAAATAAAAATTTTATATTTTGTATGATTCCCGGGCTACAAAAAATATTTTATCATTATTAAACGGTTTTATTTAGTTTGCAAGTTGAAGTGGCAGTGGGCTGGCCACATCAGCCGTAGAACCAACAACCGCTGGGGTAGACAAGTTCTAGAGTGGAGACCGCGTCTCGGCAAACGTAGTGTAGGACGCCCGCAGGCCAGGTGGTGTGACGATCTGCGCAGGACGGCTGGTAGGAGCTGGATGCGAGTCATGCGAGTGGCCGAGGATAGAGAGAAGTGGTGTGCATTTGGAGAGGCCTATGTCCAGTAGTGGACAGAAATGGGCTGATGATTATGATGATGATGATTTAGTTCGTTTGTTTGTTTATTTAGAGAATAAAGAAAAATTGTATACAACGCAAGACATTATATATCATCCCCTTAAAAAAGTCATTCTATGCCCAAGACGCCCATCCGAAGTACCGTCTATGAGTGCGCTGTATTGATACCATCCAGACACCCTCTTAAGTTACAGTGGGTCACTCGGCAATACCGTAGAACCTTCAGCACGCGATATTGCGTCATAAATCGCCGCAGTAGCGATGTCGCGTCGCCGCCGTCTGTCGATTAGAACGCGGTAACCGATCTCGTCTCGTGAAAAACCCAAATCACAAAAGTCAGCGCTATAAAAACAACAGAATAGGGATAATGACTATTTTGATTAAATGACTGACCAAAGGACCCCATATCGAATAATTCCTGTCGTTTTCTACTTTCTTATTTTAAGGTTATATACCTAGTAGCAGTGGCGGCGTAAGGCGTGGGCGACGTGGGCCACCGCCTACAGCCTCGCGGTATAAGGGGCCTCGCACCTCAAAAAATTATGCATTGCTTAAAATACATGGTTCTAAGCGAGAATTAAATAAAAAATAATATAAATTCTATGTTAACCAATATGGAATTAAGAGTCTTTAAATGAACATTTTGAAGATTTCGGTTTTCTTTATGATTTAAGCAAGCTAAAAAATTGCCAGAGGAGCAAATATTAAAACACTACCGATTTACATAACGTCCTACGTGTGGGTGAGAGCAGTGACTTCCAACCTTTCGAATTATATGAAGAATTAAATACAATGATCCCAAATTTATCCAACTTCATTAAAGACGTGAAACAGCTACTGTCATATATAACAGAAAATTGCTTAAAAGAAATTATCCAACTATTTACATTGTCATCCGAATTTTATTAACAATCCCGGTAAGTACAGCCTCTGCTGAAAGGAGCTTTCCAAAATTAAAATTAATAAAAAAATATTTAAGAAATACGGGCCAGGAAATTATACAGCCTTTATACAGGGTGTAACAGGGGGGGGGGGATCATCGTATGTCAATCGATGGGGGACTTCAATACCTATCGATATAACCCCCATGTATATTCAGCGATTTTCAATTGTTCCAAAGTTATTAAGATTTTTGTGAATTTTTTGTAAGTAGCCGGAATTCAGTATAAAAGTCTTCACTGTAGCTTAACTACTGGACCTGCTTGCATGATTTTTTTTTCTAGAAGTATTTCAAAAGTGGGTCTTTATAAATTATGATACCGATTTTTTCGGCACTGTTGCAAGCGCCATTATCACGGGTGAACTGTACGACTGGAGCTCATTAAAACAAAACAACATGGTAAATATCCCGGACAGTTACAGTTTTCGAATGTGTGTAACCATGACAGTTTAAAATTACCATAAATACTCCTTTATGTAAAAAAATTTAGACCAATTATTATATATTTGACCAATTTTGTTCTGGTATAGTCATCGAAATTTTAAATCCAAAATCAAGTGTTAAATCGCGCTCCTTTAGTGAATTAGAGCAAAGACGGCACGCGTTCGGAATACATCCCCAAGGTAATCGGATAGCGGCTTTCAGCGAAAATTCTTGTCCCTCTTTATAAATTGATCTTGAGTTTGTGAATCTTTCCAAGTGTGACTCGATTTAGTTCCCTTTTTGTTTGTACGGTCTACATCAATCATTTTTGGGATTCCTCGACGAAAAAGGTGAAACAGTCGTGGGACCTTTATCATTTATCTATACTATACAGTTACCTTGTTAATATTCTAACATTCAAAAATGGACGGGCGAATCTGAAAACGATAGGGACTGGTTTACATGACTCCAGTACGGAAGGAGCTAAGTAAATCATGTGCAAAAAATTATAATATTTATATTATTATTGTTCCCTAGCTTTTACCGGCAACTTAAATTCTTACTTTTTGGAATGAAATCATTTAGGTATAACAAAATAATATTCAAGCGTTCACTATTATGAAGTACAGAGGTACAGATTCTTTAGCTTTTTTAATCCTACATATGGTTCTAAGTATTACGTTTACTTGTAGTAAGAATTATCAATTAGACTACGACAAATACTTTCTCATTAACAATAGCTTCGTAGATAAAACTCACTGTTTTAATAATGGATGAAATCTTAAAAGAGCAAATTTGGCTCACATCAAAGAATTTTCCAGAAACTGTCCCCTTATTTTCGAATATAAATGAATCAACTTTAAAAACTTTCCTCCTTTTTCATTGTATTAAAAGCAAAGTTTCATTTTATCCCAACTTTTCTTAATTACACAGTGCTTTTTCTTAGTGTACTATCACGGTTCTTTCTTCTTTCTTAGTAATTTCAAGGCATCCGTTATTTCGGAAAGTAGGTAGAGTTAGTAAACTTACACATTAAAGACAATTATTTTTATGATTGTGAATTGTGATACAACTACTAAGTAATTAATATACAATTACTAAGTGGTAAAACATTACTTCTTTATAGCGCAGTCGATTAAAAAGTAGCCTACGTCCTTTCTCAGGCTCTGGACTATATCTGTACCAAATTTTATTCAAATCAGTTCAGTACTCTATGCGTGAAAGCGTAACAGACAGACAGTATAATATTAGTAAGGAATAAGGATTAAGCACACAGGATCGCAAGCAGTAGTCCGCGGCTCCGTCTGGCCTGTCAGTTATTAGAACTCCAACGATATTTCATGTAAACTACAGTGAACAATAAGACGAATAACAACAATTTTTCCCGACGCTGCACCGGGCGTGACAAGTGACTGGGACATTAATTCCTGTCTCATAAACTCCCTAAGCAACTTTAGTGGAAGCTTATTACACAGGCGCGTTTGACAAATTCACTTAGATTTTGTTCGTGACGCTCGCTTCCGGAACTTTATAATTCTGTTAGCCATGCACTCATGATGAACACAGATGTAATTTTAAAATAAACGATATAGAGGCTCAATACGTCGTGTCTCTGCGTGAGGGCCTTCTCCTCGCTCGTGATAAATACTCTTAATTACTTGTAATTGCCATTCGAACATCATTCATTACAGTTACAAAATTTAAAATGTACCTCGAATTATAGAGTAGAACTTGTGCGGTATGATATACTTGTATATTAAATACGAAGGATTAATACTTAACTAAAGGAACTCATCATAATGCGGTCTTGATAATAGCACGCCAGATGAATATTCATCTCAATATTTTACTGCTGAATGTATCCACGCTGCAGCAATAAACATCGTGTCTAGAACTGAGTTTAGCCAAGATTAAGATTCAACGATTCAGTTACTAATATTATAAATGCGAAAGTAACTCTGTATGTCTGTCTGTCTGTCTGTCTGTCTGTTACTCTTTCACGCCTAAACGGCTGAACGGATTTTGATGAAATTTGGTATGGTGATAGATGATAACCTAGAAACGGTTATAGGCTATAAATAATCACGCCATCGTCCTTAGGGGGTAGGCAGTAGGCAGATAACTAAATTGAGTTAGTGATTTTTGTCGTTTTTGTTAGGAGTTTTGCTCTTTGACGTCTAAACGGCTGAACGGATTTTGATGAAATTTGGTATGGTGATAGATGATAACCTAGAAATCGTTATAGGCTATAAATAATTACGCCATCGTTCTTAGGGGGTAGGCAGTAGGCAGATAACTAAATTGAATTAGTGATTTTTTGTCGTTTTTGTTAGGAGTTTTGCTCTTTGACGTCTAAATGGCTGAACGGATTATGATGAAATTTGGTATGGTGATAGGTGATAACCTAAAAATGGTTATAAGCTATAAATAATCACGCCATCGTTCTTAGGGGGTAGGCAGTAGGCAGATAACTAAATTGAATTAGTGATTTTTGTCGTTTTTGTTAGGACTTTTGCTCTTTGACGTCTAAACGGCTGAACGGATTTTGATGAAATTTGCTATGGCGATAGATGATAACCTAGAAACGGTTATAGGCTATAAATAATCACGCCATCGTCCTTAGGGGGTAGGCAGTAGGCAGATAACTAAATTGAATTAGTGATTTTTGTCGTTTTTGTTAGGACTTTTGCTCTTTGACGTCTAAACGGCTGAACGGATTTTGATGAAATTTGCTATGGTGATAGATGATAACCTAGAAATGGTTATAGGCTATAAATAATCACGCCATCGTTCTTAGGGGGTAGGCAGTAGGCAGAAAACTGAATTGAATTAGTGATTTTTTTTATGGTTTTTGCTGGGAGTTGCGAAAACTATTGATGATAGAACAAAACCATTTACTAAGACTTTGCAGAACTCATCATTATCTACAAAAAGTGTCGCGACAGCATATGTCTAAATATTATAGTTATGTCACAGCAAGCGGTTTTTTATTCTAAAAATTTAATTTATATGCCGCCGCTTGAAAGGGCTCTTTATTTTGTACCTTGGTATTAATCCTTAAAAAAATAAGTTACTTTATATTCAAGACGGCTTCAATACCTTTTTATAACTTTTTGAATAATTCAATTCGGACATTTAATTCGGAAGATATCACGAGTTTAAAAATGCAAGTATTAGAAAAAAGTCGCGTGGTTGCCGCCACCGCGCTCAGCTAGCCAGCATGCGACGTAGGCTCCATGTAAGCGTCACTGGGGTACGGGGGAGTCAATGTAATATGTAATACTAGCGACCCGCCCTCGCTTCGCTTCGGTATACCTCTATCTCTATATACAATATTACATTAAAATATAATATTTTTTCAGGTACTTATTTACCTACGAATCGAATTTACAGCGAATTCAAAATTCCTTCAAGTTAAAATCAAAGTGGCAACCACGCGACTTTTTTCTAATACTTGCATTTTTAAATTCGTGATATCTTCCGAAAGAAATGTCCGAATTGAATAATTTTATTTTAAAAGTTTTTTAAAGGTACTGAAGCCGTCTTGAATATAAAGAAATTTATTTTGATAAGGATTAATACCAAGGCACTAATAAATAGCCTTTTCAAGCGGCGACATATAAATTAAATTTTTAGAATAAAAACCGCTTACTGTGACATAACTATAATATTTAGACATATGCTGTCGCGACACTTTTTGTAGATAATGGAGAGTTCTGCAAAGTCGTAGTTAATGATTTTATTCTATCATCAATAGTTTTCGCAGCGCACGCGACGTAAGTAATTTTTCAGGTCATTTTTTTACACCTTTGGTTACATTATTGGAGTTTTAGTAAGGATCCCCAATTTTTAAAAAAATATAATATAGCCTATGTTACTTCTGAATAATGCAGCTTTCTAATAGTGAAAAAATTATTGCAATCGGTCCAGTAGGTTTTGAGTTTATTCATAACAAACATACAAAAATACAAAAATACAAATCTTTCCTCTTTATAATATTAGTATAGATAGTATAGATAATAATACATATAATAATAATATAAGAGGAAAGGTTTGATTTTTTGTTTGTTTGTTTCGAATAGGCTCCGAAACTACTGCACCGATTTGAAAAAATCTTTCACTGTTAAAAGCTACACTATCCCTGAGTGTCATAGGCTTTTTTTAGAAAAAAAAAATAGATTTCTCTTACGGGGTTAAAATATATGACATAGAGATAGAGATATCCCCGAAGCGAAGCGAGGGCGGGTCGCTAGTGTATTCATAAGTATCAAACCGAGCTAGTTATGTTAGCATCGCAATAAAGCGAACCGATACCGATATTTCCTGACGAGTGGCGGCCATGTATGCGCCGTATCGCCTGGTTTTATTTGTGTGCCTTCTCGTGGCCGCCAGCGACACTATTTCTATAGAATGCAATAACGCCGGACTAATATAGAGAGGAAACCAAGCGTGAGTTAACATTTTGCTCGTGGCCGATATACTAACTGAAAATAGAATTATTTCAGTCAAATAAAAATTTTATATTTTGTATGATTCCCGGGCTACAAAAAATATTTTATCATTATTAAACGGTTTTATTTAGTTTGCAAGTTGAAGTGGCAGTGGGCTGGCCACATCAGCCGTAGAACCAACAACCGCTGGGGTAGACAAGTTCTAGAGTGGAGACCGCGTCTCGGCAAACGTAGTGTAGGACGCCCGCAGGCCAGGTGGTGTGACGATCTGCGCAGGACGGCTGGTAGGAGCTGGATGCGAGTCATGCGAGTGGCCGAGGATAGAGAGAAGTGGTGTGCATTTGGAGAGGCCTATGTCCAGTAGTGGACAGAAATGGGCTGATGATTATGATGATGATGATTTAGTTCGTTTGTTTGTTTATTTAGAGAATAAAGAAAAATTGTATACAACGCAAGACATTATATATCATCCCCTTAAAAAAGTCATTCTATGCCCAAGACGCCCATCCGAAGTACCGTCTATGAGTGCGCTGTATTGATACCATCCAGACACCCTCTTAAGTTACAGTGGGTCACTCGGCAATACCGTAGAACCTTCAGCACGCGATATTGCGTCATAAATCGCCGCAGTAGCGATGTCGCGTCGCCGCCGTCTGTCGATTAGAACGCGGTAACCGATCTCGTCTCGTGAAAAACCCAAATCACAAAAGTCAGCGCTATAAAAACAACAGAATAGGGATAATGACTATTTTGATTAAATGACTGACCAAAGGACCCCATATCGAATAATTCCTGTCGTTTTCTACTTTCTTATTTTAAGGTTATATACCTAGTAGCAGTGGCGGCGTAAGGCGTGGGCGACGTGGGCCACCGCCTACAGCCTCGCGGTATAAGGGGCCTCGCACCTCAAAAAATTATGCATTGCTTAAAATACATGGTTCTAAGCGAGAATTAAATAAAAAATAATATAAATTCTATGTTAACCAATATGGAATTAAGAGTCTTTAAATGAACATTTTGAAGATTTCGGTTTTCTTTATGATTTAAGCAAGCTAAAAAATTGCCAGAGGAGCAAATATTAAAACACTACCGATTTACATAACGTCCTACGTGTGGGTGAGAGCAGTGACTTCCAACCTTTCGAATTATATGAAGAATTAAATACAATGATCCCAAATTTATCCAACTTCATTAAAGACGTGAAACAGCTACTGTCATATATAACAGAAAATTGCTTAAAAGAAATTATCCAACTATTTACATTGTCATCCGAATTTTATTAACAATCCCGGTAAGTACAGCCTCTGCTGAAAGGAGCTTTCCAAAATTAAAATTAATAAAAAAATATTTAAGAAATACGGGCCAGGAAATTATACAGCCTTTATACAGGGTGTAACAGGGGGGGGGGATCATCGTATGTCAATCGATGGGGGACTTCAATACCTATCGATATAACCCCCATGTATATTCAGCGATTTTCAATTGTTCCAAAGTTATTAAGATTTTTGTGAATTTTTTGTAAGTAGCCGGAATTCAGTATAAAAGTCTTCACTGTAGCTTAACTACTGGACCTGCTTGCATGATTTTTTTTTCTAGAAGTATTTCAAAAGTGGGTCTTTATAAATTATGATACCGATTTTTTCGGCACTGTTGCAAGCGCCATGATCACGGGTGAACTGTAGGACTGGAGCTCATTAAAACAAAACAACATGGTAAATATCCCGGACAGTTATAGTTTTCGAATGTGTGTAACCATGACAGTTTAAAAATTACCATAAATACTCCTTTATTTAAAAAAATGTAGACCAATTATGTATTTATTTTTTAGAATTATACTATTATTCTGGTATAGTAGGTACATCGAAATTTTAAATCCAAAATCAAGTGCTAAATCGCGCTCCTTTAGTGAATTAGAGCAAAGACGATACGCGTTCGGAATACATCCCCAAGGTAATCGGATAGCGGCTTTCAGCGAAAATTCTTGTCCCTCTTTATAAATTGATCTTGAGTTTGTGAATCTTTCCAAGTGTGACTCGATTTAGTTCCCTTTTTGTTTGTACGGTCTACATCAATCATTTTTGGGATTCCACGACGAAAAAGGTGAAACAGTCGTGGGACCTTTATCATTTATCTATACTATACAGTTACCTTGTTAATATTCTAACATTCAAAAATAGGGACTGGTTTACATGACTCCAGTACGGAAGGAGCTAAGTGAATCATGTGCAAAAAATTATAATATTTATATTGTTCCTTAGCTTTTACCGGCAACTTAAATGCTTACTTCTTGGAATGAAATCATTTAGGTATAACAAAATAATATTCAGGCGTTCACTATTATGATGTACAGAGGTACAGATTCTTTGGCATTTTTAATCCTACATATGGTTCTAAGTATGACGTATACTTGTAGTAAGAATTATCAATTAGACTACGACAAATACTTTCTCATTAACAATAGCTTCGTAGATAAAACTTACTGTTTTAATAATGGATGAAATCTTAAAAGAGCAAATTTGGCTCACATCAAATAATTTTCCAGAAACTGTCCCCTTATTTTCGAATATAAATGAATCAACTTTAAAAACTTTCCTCCTTTTTCATTGTATTAAAAGCAAAGTTTCATTTTATCCCAACTTTTCTTAATTACACAGTGCTTTTTCTTAGTGTACTATCACGGTTCTTTCTTCTTTCTTAGTAATTTCAAGGCATCCGTTATTTCGGAAAGTAGGTAGAGTTAGTAAACTTACACATTAAAGACAATTATTTTTATGATTGTGAATTGTGATACAACTACTAAGTAATTAATATACAATTACTAAGTGGTAAAACATTACTTCTTTATAGCGCAGTCGATTAAAAAGTAGCCTACGTCCTTTCTCAGGCTCTGGACTATATCTGTACCAAATTTTATTCAAATCAGTTCAGTACTCTATGCGTGAAAGCGTAACAGACAGACAGTATAATATTAGTAAGGAATAAGGATTAAGCACACAGGATCGCAAGCAGTAGTCCGCGGCTCCGTCTGGCCTGTCAGTTATTAGAACTCCAACGATATTTCATGTAAACTACAGTGAACAATAAGACGAATAACAACAATTTTTCCCGACGCTGCACCGGGCGTGACAAGTGACTGGGACATTAATTCCTGTCTCATAAACTCCCTAAGCAACTTTAGTGGAAGCTTATTACACAGGCGCGTTTGACAAATTCACTTAGATTTTGTTCGTGACGCTCGCTTCCGGAACTTTATAATTCTGTTAGCCATGCACTCATGATGAACACAGATGTAATTTTAAAATAAACGATATAGAGGCTCAATACGTCGTGTCTCTGCGTGAGGGCCTTCTCCTCGCTCGTGATAAATACTCTTAATTACTTGTAATTGCCATTCGAACATCATTCATTACAGTTACAAAATTTAAAATGTACCTCGAATTATAGAGTAGAACTTGTGCGGTATGATATACTTGTATATTAAATACGAAGGATTAATACTTAACTAAAGGAACTCATCATAATGCGGTCTTGATAATAGCACGCCAGATGAATATTCATCTCAATATTTTACTGCTGAATGTATCCACGCTGCAGCAATAAACATCGTGTCTAGAACTGAGTTTAGCCAAGATTAAGATTCAACGATTCAGTTGCGAGTTTCAGTGGTTTATACTGAGATGAACATTTAAGTTCACTAAGCTCCCACTAACCGCTATATGCGGCGGGTAAGAAGTTTAAAAAGCTGCCGGCTAAATTCCGTCCTGGGCAACCAGAACAAGATGTGCTTTTTCAATTTCGTTTTCAGGAAAGTCGTAGTGTATTTTATTCATTAAAACTTTGGTTTCGTATTATTTGCTTTGAAATATCCTTCAAAGTCACGGCTTTATAATGTCCTTTCGTGGCGAAAATTTACTATGTCAAATAAAAATATTATCTTTAAAAACATGATGTTGATAGAAAGATCAGGTATCATCTGTACTTATTCTTCTATCCTTAACGGATTGATAAAAATATAAAATTTTATATAAATGAATAATTTTTAAAATAATACGGAATTTTCAATTGTTACATTTTATACTATGAAAGAATGATAAAACATTTCATACATAAGAAGCAGATAATATAACCTCCGTGCCTGTACCTGTACCTACATCTTGATACTGTCGAAGAGAGCACGTTATCTTACGAGCAAGAACCGTGAATCTAATATCTTTAATATAAACTTTGCGCTGCTTTTTAAAACTGAAGTCTGCTAATAATTGAAGACGTTCGTTTCCTCTATAAAAAGAGTAGGTAACTATCGATGTGATGATACCGTATGTATCATATACTTTATTTGCTTAAGTGGCAGAGGCATTTTTTGAGAGTAATAGAACACATCTCCATACTTTAAAAAAATTGTATCTCTGTCGTATGTTTCGACTAACCTCTTATACGGCTGAACCAATTTAAATGAAAGTATGCACGATGGTACCCTAAATTCCGGAAAAATGCATATGGCGTGGGATAGTTCAAAACATATAAAAAGTGCTGATTTCTGAAACTGTTACACCAATTTGAATGAAATTTTGCATGGTGGTACCTTACATCCCCGGTCAAAATCTTAAATACTTTTTGTCACATAAATTCCTGTAAGATAGTAAAAAATCTAACTTTATTAGAGCACGTACAAAAAATGGTAAAAGTATCGATCGATCAACAAATAAAATTTAAAGATTTTATTATTTGTTGTTTTCGTCGTTGAAACCGTCAGAGATTAGGTATTAGTTTGTCATGATCCTATCCAATTATTTAAACAGTGTCTTATAATAAGAGCAATGAAAGCATTAGCAACTATTATATTTAATATCACGCACTCCCCACCCCCCTCACTTTGTATATGAAGTATTCACACATGATGGAGGTACATGAAAGGTTGCAAGGGGTCTCCCATTTAAAAATCTTACATATTCGAATCCGAGTCTGATCGAGACTGCAATAACCCCGTTGGGCTCCCCAACTATCACGTTTTTAGCTGGCAAGCCATGTCAAATGTCAATTTATTTATTATTAAGTACTGATTAACTCGACATGGCGCGATCCACAGCCTTTAAAGACACTTAAAGGCAGTGCATCGGTGGTTTGTATTTTTACCTTTTGAAGTCATCCTGATATCAAACATAAATTTTTTGTACTAACTACGTACGTAGTAAGCATTAAAACCTGTTTCTGTCAAATAAATAAAGTTTTTATGGTGGTTTTATAGTACTAAAATGTAAAAAATAATTTTGTGAGTCCTAGCTACCGCTCTCCTCAACAAGGCTAGAGCATTGCTTAGACCAAAAATAAAATCAATCATAGGGCGTGTGAATCCTCTTTTTTTGGTCGCTTTGTCAAGAAAGTGTAATATGTTGTTAATCACCCATTAATCTTTATCAATATCAAAGGTTCTTTTCTAGATATTAATCTGATTAATTGCTACGTTTAATTTTATTTACTTATCTAATTATTTTCATAATTTATAAAACTTTATTTATTTTCCCTGTTATTAATGCTTAATAACTTGCCTCCTATAATCAAAATGCTGGCGAAAGTTACTATTTCACGCAGACGAGGTTTGGGCTCTGAATAGAATCGATTTGGTATCTTAATAACGGCATAGCAATGAATACGGCTGCATCATCAGCCTATTCAGGCCGGTCGTTAAAGCAATTCTGACGGCATAAATCCTCGCCACATGGCTGTTACAAATTGCACTAAAACCTATAATTTGGGACATTCACTAAAAGAGCCTTTAGTGGGTAATGCACGTTGCAATTTCGCCACAACAGATTACTCTACATTTAGGATGTCTATCAAATTATAGATTTTTTTTACACAATCAGTTGGCTAAATGACATTAATATACTCGTAACTACCTACCTACTAATGTTTATTTATCCTTAGTTATACTGGAGGTTTAAAAAAATCATACCTATTGTTTCATTTCAATACTCCGGAACAAATACTAAGGCGTCCGACTGATTTCGGACAAACACTTATATACTACATATATCCAAGTAAGTAAATATTATACAAACACCCTTAATTACTTAGAATCTAGCCAGTCGGAAACGTTCGCCACAGAGACGATGATATTAAGATATTATATTCAGACAATGAGGATTCTTCGAAACCCCTTCGGAGCTGGTAGGTAGAAATCTATTTGATTAATTAATCTCTTAAATGAATTTACTTTCAATATAAAAAAAAAACAAATAAACCGTTTTATAATTGCCCGAGAGTTAGTTCATAGTTTATTATCCTTATGAATTTGTGTGCTAAATAATACATATTCTATTATAACTGCCTCGATGGTCTATTGGTAGCAAGTGCTGCGTTAGGACCGAGAGGTCCCCGGTTCGAGTCCGGGGTCGGGCAAAATTTGTGTGAGTTTTCTGTAATGTAATTACTCAGCCCGGAGTTAGGAAGTTGGCGGTTGAACGCCCGTGCCTCGGAAAGCACGTTAAGCCGGTGGTCCTGCGCCCGATCTCTCATCGGTCATGTCGGATTGCCGTCTCACCGAACTATGGGAGTAAGGGAATAGAGAGTGCACTTGTGTTTGCGCGCACACTTGTGCACTATAATATGTCCTGCGCACTTGGCTGATCTCAATTGAGATCGGCCGCCATGGCTGAAATCGGTCGGACGCCTTTTTTTTTTTATTCTATTCTAATCTATATGACACATCTAATTATTATAATATTACTATTTATAGTCCTTTAAATAGTCTTCTTTTTCTTCTTATCGTATGGTTGATGAACAACCTGGTGTCAGAGCTTAAACCGCCCGTAGGCCTCTGACATGGCTTCACACACCGTTGAAAAATTTCTCAGGTGTGCTGGTTTCCTCACGATGTTTTCCTTCACCGTTAAAGCGTCGAATGATGTACATATGAATTTCAAATTTGAAAAACACATTGGTACCTGGACCTGGCGGGGTTTGAACTGGCGACCTCTCGCATGGCAAGCAACGACCTTAACCACTCGGCCATCGACGCTTTAAATAGTGAACTATAATTACAAACTTCTCGTTAAACGATTTAAATTTTAAAATTTTCTTATTTGGTATTCTCATAGTTCTCATAGTTTTTTAGTCAATAATGATACTAGTAGGTATAGCAATCCCAAGAATCCATACAATTCAATTTACGTTAGTGAGACATTAAAACTGAATCGTGTAGTCGTTTCTTTTGGTGAGTGATTTCAGCGGTCCCGTGCGGCGGCCGAATCGCTTTCGACGAATACGAATCCAGCTGCTTTATCCGTCAATGACCTAATTGGAATGAATGTTACTGGGCTTTACATCGCGGCTTTTCTTTTATTGTATACTTCTCTTGAGTTTCCCCTTATCCAACCAGTCTTATAGCTATCATGTATTCAAACTACAAAAGTTGGATCGGAGATGGAATTACATCGGTTAAGCTGTTAGTAGATACTTATATTTCTTTTTTCTCCTTTGCACCAAAGACCCTGACGGATATTGGATATCCAAAATGTCTTAAGTAGTTCATCTAAATAACTTTATTTATCATGCCAGATTGTTAGTAAGTAATTATCGCCATCTTTAAGTCTAAAGGATTAAGTCCAACGCTAAACTGGTGGCAAGTTTAAGAAACAAAATAAGTTTTCATCCATTAACAGAGGCTGGATCACAATTAATCTCATTCTTGCGAAGTACGAGGTTTTGTATAAATGGTCGCGTTTGTATCTGCGCTGGCTGAGATTATAAGTTAGCGCAATTACCAGTCGCTAAGTCCATTTTTGGAGCTGCTTAGCAGAACAGATTATATAATAAAGGACTGAATTAAATGTAATAAGTACGTGAATCTGCACACTTAAATTAGTAAAATTGCGTATATAGTTTAAAATCGTAATGTCCTGATTGTAAAAAAGGAGCAAATAAGATTTATTGGAGTAATAAATCGAAAATTATTCAAATGTGACGGAAAATGTTCAGATTGACCTAGTCCTGGTTATGTTTATGGCAATGTATTTTACATTTCCCAATTTTTCGATTTATTACTTCATATCCATCCATATTTATTGCACATAGTACAAATAAACGCAGAGCCATAAGCACATGCATTGTGTCTGTAGTGGTCCAACGATCACAAGATTGGAACGTAGCTTACCCACATTTGTTAAAGGAATGGGGGCTATTTGTACTTTCGTTGTGATTTCTTTTACTCCAATAGCTAGTGGACTCAATCTATTGAGATCATCTAATAATGAACTCCAATATTATATGAGTATAAATAAATCACGCTCTACTATGTCTTATTGAGGAACAATTTTAGTATGTTTATTTGTACAATGGTTGTATTTATATTCGTACTTTAATAGATATATATGTCGGCAGGAGTCATCGCTCGCCTTCATTATAGAATGAGTAACAAGCTGCACGTGCACGGGTCACGTCACCGACCAGCTGCGTCGTTAGTCACTCCCCCTCGCCGCTCGACTCGACTATAAAAGGCGCTCACTTTGAACAGTGCAGGCAGTCTTGGCTCTGGCGTGGCACGGAACACTCGTTGTACCGTTGCAATAGCTTATCCTAGACACCTTTGGATAATTAATTCGATTGTCGAATTAATTATTATCGTTAATTATAAAACTGCTGCTGTGCAATTTGTAATTAATAAATCAAACTCTAATTGTAGTTTATGTCTTAGGCATTTGCTACAATTGCTATAGTTGTACTTTGATAAAAGTGATAAGTGATGGATATGGTTCTCATTAAAGAAATTAATAAAGTATTAGATCGGTTTTGATATACCTGATGTATTATTCATTATTAATTATTTAGTTACATTACCCTTTCTGCCTACATCAGAAGTGAGATGAGATCCACACCCACTACTTGGTCAATAAAAAAATATGTCACAGGAAATGTCTTTTAAGGGTTTATATGGTCGGAAGGTATAAAAAAAAGAGAGTTAAAAAAAAAGAGCAGAGTTTTGAAGGGCACGTGGCCGGACCAAAACTGGTATAAAAAAAAAGTAAAGTAAAAAAAAAGAGTAAAGTAAAAAAAAAGAGCAGAGTTTTGAAGGGCACGTGGCCGGACCAAAACTGGCTAGTGTTGAAGGGTTCTTTAAAAAAAAAGGGAGAGAGAACCGGACCAATACTAGTGATTTCGAAGGGTCTAATTAGAGACCGGACCAGAGCAAAGTGTGAGATATACGAAGGGTCGATGTGGACCAGACCAGAACTATTGTAATATATCTGAAGGGTTAATTGTAATATATCTGAAGGGTTAATTGTAATATATCTGAAGGGTTAATTGTAATATATCTGAAGGGTTAATTGTAATATATCTGAAGGGTTAATTGTAATACATCTGAAGGGTTAATGTAGACCAGATCAGAACTAATTGATTTGCAGGGTCATTATAGACCGTACTAATTAATTTTGTCAGGATGATCGAACGATGCTTTTGTTACAGAAATCTAGACATGCTTTAGTTGAAGCGTTCGAGGACGACCGCTAGTCAGGTTGGCCGTGTCGGCAGGAGTCATCGCTCGCCTTCATTATAGAATGAGTAACAAGCTGCACGTGCACGGGTCACGTCACCGACCAGCTGCGTCGTTAGTCACTCCCCCTCGCCGCTCGACTCGACTATAAAAGGCGCTCACTTTGAACAGTGCAGGCAGTCTTGGCTCTGGCGTGGCACGGAACACTCGTTGTACCGTTGCAATAGCTTATCCTAGACACCTTTGGATAATTAATTCGATTGTCGAATTAATTATTATCGTTAATTATAAAACTGCTGCTGTGCAATTTGTAATTAATAAATCAAACTCTAATTGTAGTTTATGTCTTAGGCATTTGCTACAATTGCTATAGTTGTACTTTGATAAAAGTGATAAGTGATGGATATGGTTCTCATTAAAGAAATTAATAAAGTATTAGATCGGTTTTGATATACCTGATGTATTATTCATTATTAATTATTTAGTTACATTACCCTTTCTGCCTACATATACTAAAAAATCCCCACATACACGATAGTTTTGGGAATTTTTTATTATTTTATCACGGAGATCGCAAGGCTCGCCGTAAAATCACCCAAAACTTTCGATAGTGTAAAAAGGCTCTATAATTAGATTTACAGAAATAATGTATCTGTCGCAGTCATCTGGTTGAATCACCTATTTGATTGTATTCAGGTGGGAGACATTTTGTCGACCGGTTGCTGTTACCACCATACAGTTGCGTAAAACCCGCCAAGTGACTCTGACCTCTCTCGGTCAGGTCGCGTTCCGGGATCAGCACTGTACGAACCGGAGCCAGGGGGGACCATTGCTGCGGCAAGCGCCGGACCAGTGGAGTCTTAGCGGCGGTATTGTGCGGGCGGAGTGGCCAGGGAGACCCGTAGAAACGGTAGTGCCTTCCGTTCGGCGGACTGGCCAACTCCGACCCGCACAGCTCAATACCAATGCGAGACTCCACGCCTTGTCTCGTTGTTGCCGCAGCAGTGGTCTCCTCTTTCACGTCCCCCTTGCCCTCTAATATCGAAGTTTCGGGGGGAGGGGTGAAACGGCTTTCAGGGTGAGTGCGACCGGCTCAATATGGTATATTGCGCCTGTCGACCTCATATTTGGATCTCACTACCGCTTACCATCAGGTGGAGTGAGGTCATCTTGTTGGCTCATTATAAAAAAATAAAAAATAAAATCGCTAGCGCGTTTATTAAATAACGACGTTCAATTGAATGACTCGGTCGAACGTTGAATGAACAATCCTCACTCAACGTCCAACAAAAAAATACTAAATTTCAATCTTTGTTCAAAAGGATTATAATATGTATGTATATGTATTACAAACAGCTATATATAGTTGGACGATCAAGTTTGTTCAAGGTTCTGCCAAGTCATTCAATCGAATGTCGTTATTCAATGAACGTAAAATTAAATAACAGATTCAACCAGATGAATGCGACAAATCTAACAGTTACTTTGCAAATTACTTTTTTAATTAAAAATTTTCTCATTACATCATTAATTTTAAAGCGTGCAGAAGGTGCGTGATTCTGCCCGCATGCGGATTATCGGCCATGTTTTTTCCGGCCGTGCAGGCAAAGAAGATCCTCCTATCCTGCTAATGGTATAAAGTGAAAGTTTGTATGTGTGGTTGGATGTTTTTTTTTTTTAGTCTTTCAAGCAAATACTACTGAACCGATAACGATGAAATTTGGTAAGCAGGTAGCTGAAGACCCAGAATAACACATAGGCTACTTTTTATCCCGGAGTTCCCGCGGGAACAGGGTTTCCACGCGGACGAAGTCGCGTGCGGAAAGCTAGTGTTGTTATATACGCCGGGGTGCATGTGGCATGCATTTAAAGACAAGAACGAATTAAATAATCCAAGAGCCGGATAACCCTGCTAGTAATATAAGGCGTCCGACCGATTTCAGCCACTTCTCAATTGAGATCAGCGAAGTGCGCAGGACATATTATAGTGCACAAGTGTGCGCGCAAACACAAGTGCACTCTTCCCTTACTCTCATAATTCGGTAAGACGGCAACTCGACATGACCGAAAATAGCGAGCAATATCATATAAGGCTAAAAAGGCTTTGTACAATTGTACAAGATAATTTTATAACATGCTGAGGACAATAACCTCATGGTTATTGTAAGGTCATCCTTACCATACCTTTTTATACAAAATCTGATAAGTTGTTCTACCTTCTATTTTTTGTTTTGAACCCAGTAAATATATATAAAATCTTATTTAACATTCCGTGGACGGAGAGGACTCTACATAATTATAAATTCAATCATTCTATGAAGACATTAACTCCATAACTGTTCCCAGTCACCCAGAACTGCGACTATTGACCTATAGTTTTCAGGTGTCCTTTATAAGCCATTTTTAAAATTATGTTTTCTGCAATAATCCATTGGCTAGGTACTTCCAATGTGCATGGGTATTATGGTGGACGAGTTGTTTCCCAGATGTGCTTAGACCATAGAATGTGTTAAATTGTAACGTAACTTAGAAATCTTCGTTTATACACTGCAATAAATTGAATCGCAAAGCCTAAAAATCCAATACATGGTAGAAATAAAATCCAATTTTCTAAAATACTCACGATGAAATCATGCTGCTGCCATCTATCGGCGTATATGGGAATCTTGTTTTCCATAGGGTGTACTTATTATGTCAGTAGTAAAGTTTCAGCATCCTGTGGATAAACGCGTTGCAAACGTTTTACATTTCTCACCCGAAACTAGATGGCAGTATCTACCATACAAGCACAAAATACAATAATTTTTCATACCTATCCACAGATTTCTTACTCAAAAGTGAAAATGTTTGTTTTCTGGAATAGATAGAATTTATGAATTTCTCTACTAACATGACACATAAATATAACATTCATTCAGTTTCATGAGTACAAAATAAGTCGGCTTTAAAAAGTTACTAGCGAATAAACAGTTTTAATTACATTTTATTTAGTAATTTGTACTTTACAGGGACAATGCGTGCGATACCTCAAGTTCATTTGTACTAAATTCTACGACACAGCCTCGACCTCTTAATAGCCTAAGAGGGGTCGCTACGAGAAATAGGACGTAAATTCTTCAGCAGCCTGCGCAGAATGAGTGCATAACTGTACTAGCGTGCACTCGAAGCAAGTGCCATGGCAAGTATCAAACAGGTACCTCAAAACTTTTACACAATATTTTTTTTCACAAGTGTATACTTGTGACAGCTATATTAGACGTACTATGGAATAGAAAAATATAGAATAAATTAATAAACACACCTACACGGAACAAACACAAACTTTCACCTCATAAACGTATATTACTATAGTTATTAGAGTGAAGGAATTTTATGTCTATTGATTGTTAGTACTTCATGACGCCTCTGTGTTGTAAATTGTTCAAAAATACTTCATTTGATATGCGACATTCAAATGATAACCATCCGTATATTGATTCCCAGCCAACCTTCACCCACATACATAGAGTGATAAAGGTCAAATAAGTTTAACAGGAAAAGCGATTAACATCTAAATAAATTCATGCGACAGTTGAATATTATAGCCTATTTGCTATTTTTATTTAAGAGTTTGCTGAAGTGAAAACCTAAAATGGAAGTAACTAACTATGACAATATTTTTAAAAAACAAAATTTACAATAAGAAAACCGCCGCCTAAAACTCGTAATACTAATAAACATGTTTAAAATAATAGAACCGCCTACAACAACCCGACTCACTAAAAATTTAAAAAAATATAATACGAACATTTATAATTATCTGGGTATGAATTTGATATGTTTTTGAAGGCGGTGCCAATCAAAATGTTGAACAAAACGAAGCACTCTATGCTGGTCTCATGAAATATAAACGGCACCGCCTTCAACAATCATATCACATTCATACACAGATAATTATAAATATTATTTTTTAATTTTTAGTGAGTCGGATTTTCGAAAGCGGTTCTATTTTTATTAAAAAAAAATGTTTACACTTATTAGGGTTACATTTTTTCACTCTATTAGTTCAGCTCATCTGTAATACTACTGATATTATAATTAGTAGTCTTAATATGTATACAGTTTTGAATGAATTACCCTTTCACTCCCAACTATTAAGGAGTTGACCTTCCGTCATCAGCTCAGCATCATAACATTATGATTGACAGAAGCAAATGCCAATATAACTTCAGAAAATATGTAAAACGCGGTACGTATGCCTATAAAATTTGAGGGTTGCCCTCAATATCTCCTGGATTCCATCATCAGATCCTGGACTGGTAAAAATGGGACCACCTCAAAAGTGAACACTATCCAACTATTTTTATAAGGCACAAGTTTGCCCATGTGTGGAATATTGCTGTCACCTCTGGGATGGCTCCGCAAAATACTTGCTCGACGCCCTCGATAGGTTGCAGCGACGTGCTATCCGTATTGTCGTTGATGTAAAGGTGTCCGAAACCCTAGAGCCTCTACAACTATAGAGACATTGCCGGTTTAAGTGTTCTCTACCGTCTCTATAATGGTTCTCTGAAGAGCTATTTCAGCTAGTCCCTCCCTCCCCTTTCCACTCCCGAACGACACGTGCTGGACAGCGCAGCCATCCACATACAATGCAGGCGCTGGTGGCCCGGACTAAGAGGTTTAGCTCCTCATTTCTGCCCCGTGCCATTAAGGCATGGAATGCCCTTCCAGCTCATGTTTTCCCTCCCTCCTATGATCCCGGGCTCTTCAGGCGGAGCGTGAAACGGCAATTAAGCAGGCCTTCAGGGTGAGTGCGAATATGGTATATTGTTCCACAAACGCCAGAAGATGAAGATGAAAAAAAACATGTATTATTTGCTAAATATACCTAGCAACATGTTTTTTTTAATAAAAGCAATAACGTATCAATTATTACAATTATTATGTGATTAAAAGTTATGGATAACAAATGATAGTACAAACAATCATAGTATAACAAATAATACTATAACAAATAATAATAAAAAGCAATAATCATACGAATATTATGTCAATTATTAAAATTGTTATTTATTTTTACATGGTTTCCTATGGTGGCACGTTGCCTTCTTGCACTGGCATCTTCTGGCGTTTGTGGAACAATATACCATATTCGCACTCACCCTGAAGACCTGCTTAAATTCCGTTTCACGCCCCTCCTGAAGAGCCCGGGATCATAGGAGGGACGGAAAACATGAGCTGGAAGGGCATTCCATGCCTTAATGACACGTGGCAGAAAAGAGAAACTAAACCTCATGGTCCGAGCCACCAGCGCCTGCATCGCATGTGGATGGCAGCGCTGTCTAGCACGTGTCGTTCGGGAGTGGAAAGGAGAGGGAGGGACTAGCGGAAAAAGCTGTTCAGAGCATACCCCATTATAAAGACGGTAGAGAACACTTAGACCTGCAATGACTCTACGTAATTGTAGAGGCTCCAGGGTATCGGACACCTCTAGATCACAAATACGGATAGCACGTTGCTGCTACCTATCGAGTATTTTGCGGAGCCATCCCAGAGGTGAAAGCAATATTCCACGCATGGGCGAACTTGTGCCCTAAACAAAAGGCAGAGCTGCACCGGTGTGAAAAATCGCCGCTCAGGATCTCCAGTTTGCGGGAAGCTGTTCTGATGACGCTCTCTATGTAATCCCGCTGGTTCAGGTTGCGGCGAACATCGACTATTATAATTTGTTATAGTACCTATTATTTGTCAAAGTATGATTGTTTGTATTACCATATGATATCTAAAAATTTTAACGACATAATAATTGAAACGTTATTGCTTCTTTTAAAAAAATATTATTTGTTGAATAATAAGGCGTCCGACCGATTTCGATCAAGGCGGCCGATTTTAATTGAGATCATCCAAGTGCGCAGGACATATAGTGCACAAGTGTGCGCGCAAACACAAGTGCACTCTCTGTTCCCTTACTCTTATAGTTCGTTGAGACGGCCATCCGACATGACCGATGAGAGATCGGGCGCAGGACCACCGACTTAACGTGCTTTCCGAGACACGGGCGTCCAACCGCCAATTTCCTAACTCTGGGCTGAGTAATTTCGTTACAGAAAAACTCACACAAATTTTGCCCGACCGAACCGGGGACCTCTCGTTCCTTACGCAGCGCTTGCTACCAATAGACCAACGAGGCAGTGCATTTGGTGAATATAGTATGATTAAACATATTAACATTTCAACGACGAATCTTTATAAAAAACAAGAAATAAGATTATAGTTTAATAAAAAAGTATATTTTTCCAATAGTGGATGATTTTATTTGGATTCATATTTATTTTGACATTCTTTAATGTTTAGACTAGGCCATACCATTTT
This sequence comes from Maruca vitrata, assembly GCA_039566165.1. Lineage (NCBI taxonomy): Eukaryota > Metazoa > Arthropoda > Insecta > Lepidoptera > Crambidae > Maruca > Maruca vitrata. The sequence continues at coordinate 9,379,878 of CM076914.1, read as the reverse complement.
ATCCTAGAGTATGCGTATCTATATCAGGGTCAATTAGTTTGGCCTAGTCTAAAATGGTTTATCCTAACGGGCTTAGGACAAATTAGGTTGGACTAGGCTAAACTGGTTTATCCTAACGGGCTTAGGACAAACTAGTTTGGACTAGGCTAAACTAGTTTGTCCTGAAATCGGGTTTGGCCGGTAACAGATACACAAATATACTTCAATATATTTAATAACACATCCAGACACGGAACAAACACCGATGTTCGTCACATAAATATTTGTCCCGAGTGGGAATCGAACCCACGACTCTTGGAACCGTAGGTAGTGAACCTGGGTAACTAACTGTTAAATAAAAGATGTGTGTCCATTAAACCATTTATTCCGAACTGACATGTTGGCTTCACATCAGTATTACCAACCGCTATCGTGTTGCCAACCGCTACACTAATAACAATATACAACACCTCCACCCTATTTACTAACTTAAACTAGACACATACAAAAAAACTATAGGCGGTGTCATCCTGCCTCCTCTTCGTACAGAAATTGCTGAGGTTTTATTTGACTCTACAATGTAAAGGTAACTACGATATGTTAATTACATTATTATTACAATCTACAATTATATTATTAAGTGGGGTGAGCCCCTCTATTAATTTAAGTTTAACAAAATATACTCATCTTAATAAAAATAATCAATTTCGTATCTTTTTACAGGCCTACGACTCCTTAAGGGGTATCTGCGTTGGTTATGCGACTTGTCATCACTTTTAGGTTCCTCGCTGTTGCTGGCGACACTGGTGTTCGGTGTGGGTGATGTGGGTTGAACCAGTGAGCCGGGTGAGCTGGTACTTTCGTCCACGTTGTCGTTTATTTCGTGGGATTGGGAAGGAAACCCGTAATCTTGTTGTGTTAACTCAGTTGTTATAGATGTATCGTTTTTATAAGGGGATATAGGGAATACCAAAGAAGGTCGTGTTCGCTTATGTATGCTCCTGCGGTGGACATCGTTGAGTCTAATACTAAGTTGTCATTTGAGTTTAACACACGTAATTTTAATTGGTCGATATGTCTATGTACCTCGGTTCCATCCGTACTATTTTCTACGCTATAATTGGTACTCCCTAGCCTGTTAATAACTTTTCCTGGAAGCCACTTGCTTGCCCCTACGTAACTCCTATACCAGACCAAAGTTCCGGGTTCGAACTGTCTATTGCCGCCCCCCACCGCCGCTTCCACCTTGGCCTGGTGTCGTGCGACTCGGGCGGTGCGGTCGGGTTTGAGACAGTCTAGACGCATTCGTAGGTTTCTTCCTAATAGTATCCTAGCCGGGCTTTCACCTGTTGCATAATGTTCTGTATTCCTATAAGTTAACAAAAAATTGCACAGTACTGAGTGAACATCTAGTTTCGATTGTAAAGCTTTTTTAATAGTTTTCTTACAAATTTTTACGGCGCTTTCAGCTGCTCCGTTAGATGCTGGATGGTAAGGAGCTGAGAAAATATGTTCAATACCGTTTTTTGATAAAAACAAACTAAATTCTTGACTAACAAATTGTGGACCGTTATCACTAACAAGTTGCTTAGGGAAACCAAACCTAGCGAATAATTCTAACAATTTTATAATAACCATTTTAGATGAAATACCATTCATTCTAATTGCTTCTATCCATTTTGAGGAAGCGTCAACTACGATTAAATAAGTCATACCATCTATTGGGCCAAGAAAGTCGATGTTTACTCTGGACCAGGGGCGGCTCGGGCACGGCCAGGAGCGCACCGCGTGGCGCGGCGGCGCGTCGGCCTCCGCGGCGCAGACCTCGCACGCGCGGCACGTCGCCTCCACGGCTTCGTCTATCCCGGGCCACCACGCATATGACCTGGCTAACGCTTTTGTTTTTACTATGCCCATATGTGAGTCATGCAGTTCTTCGAGAACCCTATTTCTACACGAAGTAGGGATGACAACACGCTGACCCCACATGATACAATCTAACTCGAGATATAATTCGGATTTTCTGTTGAAATACGGCTTAAGCTCTTTTATTTGAATATCTGAGGGCCAACCATCGTTTATGTAACTCATAATTCTACTTAACAAAGGATCCGACCTAGTTTCTTTCCGTAAAACATTGTAATCTAACAATAATGACTCAACAGCAAAATGAAGGTATGTTTGTTCGGGAGTATCTTTTTCTTCCGCTGCCGTTTCAAAGCTATGTTCTTTTATTAATCTTGATAAGGCGTCAGCGGTATTTTTATCTGTACGAACGTATTCAATATTGAAATCATACGCGGAAAGTTTAATCGCCCATCGCTGTAAGCGGCTCGCAGCCGTACTCGGAATACCTGCATGTGGACCGAAAATTGAAACTAAAGGCTTATGGTCCGTTCGCAAGGTGAAATTTCTTCCGTATAAGTACTGATGAAATGTATCTACCGCAAAGATGATTGCTAAGGCTTCCTTATGGATCTGACTATAGTGCTTCTCCGCCTGCGTGAGCGCGCGCGACGCATAGGCCACGACGCGCTCGCGGCCGCCGCTGCGCTGCGCCAGCACTGCGCCGAGCCCGCGCGCGCTCGCGTCGCACGTCACTATTGACTGCAGTGACATATCAAAATGTGCGAGAACTTCTGTGCTACATAATTTCGCCTTCACCTTCCTAAATACTGAATTGTGTAACTTGTTCCATTTCCAGTGGTTACCTTTTTTTAATAAATCATACAATGGCGTTAAATATGTACTTAAGTTTCTAATGAACTTCCCATAAAAATTTACCATTCCTAAAAAGGATTTTAATTCGGAAACATTTTTAGGTTCAGCCATGTCCGCGATTGCTTTTACTTTATCCGCATTAACTCTAACTCCGTCTTCATCTATGACAAAACCTAAATAATGCACTTGTTTGACCATGAAATTACATTTACTTTTCTTAATTTTTAATCCATTTTCTTCCAATATACCTAATACCTGATCTACAGTCTTTAAATGACTATTTAAACATTTACTTTTAATTAAAATATCATCGTAAAACACTACTACATCAGCAACCGTTTTAAACAAATTCATCATGAATTTTTGAAATATTCCTGGACTCGATGACAGTCCAAACACTAAGCGATTGTACTTAAAGAGTCCTCTATGTGTATTAATGACTGTATATTTTTTTGATTCTTCATCTAGCTCCAATTGGTTGTAAGCTTGCGAGAGATCTAGTTTTGTAAAAAATTTATTTCCTGACATATCACTAAATAGATCATCTATTTTCGGAACCGGGTACCTATCGACCATTAAAACACGATTAAGTGTTACATTGTAATCCGCACATAAGCGAATACCACCGTCCGCCTTCCTCGCGATCACCAGCGGCGTGGCCCAATCGGAGCGGTCCACGGGCACCACGACGCCGGCGCGCAGCATCGCGTCCAGCTCCGCGTCCACGCGCGCGCGCAGCGCGTACGGCAGCGGCCGCGCGCTGCAGTACATCGGTTCGGCTCCAGGTCGCACCCCCAGGCTCACTGGTCCACCCGTGTATTTCCCAAGTGTGCCATCAAATAACTTCTTATTAGGGCATCGAAAACCCGTTCAATTTTCAAAACCCGGGTTTTCGGGTTCCAATGTAACTGAAACCCGGGTAACCCGGGTTTTCGAGCTTCTTGTTTTTTGTTACATTTTTTTATTTCTATTACGAAACATGCTAAAAGCTGGAGGTAAACCCGTAGTGAGGGAATTTCAAAGGCTTTTTAACGCTGTCCTGTTCGAAGGAAGAACTCTGGAGGCGTGGAGTAGGAAGGGTGACAAAACCCTTTTGAAGAACTATCTACCCATTTCCCTGTTAAACCACGTCTACAAGCAAGCTATTTTCAAAAGTAAAATACTTGCTTGGTGCCCTCGATAGGTTGCAGTGACGTGTTATCCGTATTGTCTGAAACAGTGTCGTAACTAGCCTTTAATGCGCCTGGTGTGAGGTGCGAGGTGCAAAAATGCGCCCTTGAGAAATAAACTAGATACTGGTCTGGACATTTCTGCGCCCCGCCAGGTCCGGCACCCTGTGCCTGGGCGCTGGCGGGCTTATTTTGGTCTTTTGTTCCTGTCGACCTCATATGTGGATCTCACTACCACTTACCGTCAGGAAAAACGAGGAAGCGCAGCGCCTGCATCGTATGTGGGTGGCATCACTGTCCAGCACGTGTCGTTCGTTAGTGGAAAGGAGAGAAGGGACTAGCTGAAATAGCTCTTCAAAGCATTCCCCATTATAGAGACGATAGAGAACACTTAGACCGGCAATGTCTCTAAGTAATTGTAGAGGCTCCAGGGTTTCGGACACCTCCAGTTCACCGACAACACGGATAGCTGCAACCTATTGAGAACATCGAGCAAGTATTTTGAGGAGCCATGCCAGAGGTGAGAGAAATATTCCACAAATGGGTGAACTTGTGCCTTATACAAAAGGCAGAGCTGCACCGGTGTGAATAATCGCTGCACTCTGTTCAGGATCCCCAGTTTGCGATCCCCGCTGGTTCAGGTCGCAACGAACATCGATGCCCAGGATGCTAAGGCTATCCTGTATTGTCCTGTAAGGGCTCTGAAGAGTAGAATGGGAAAGGAAAGGAGACACTTTACTACAAAAATACACACCTGTGTCTTCTTGACTTTGAACTAGACAAGATTGCATGCACCCCCTTCGGAAATGCGCTTCAAGACGCCGTCAAGCTCGGCGAGAAGAAGGTTCCTCTTTTCCTTGGTTTCGGTCTGCTTTACTCCAGGTCTTCATAGCAATGGATATTGCCTAGTGACAACATGTCATTGAGATGCAGCAGAAACAAAGTCAGCGACAGGACGGAGCCTTCTGCACGCATCGGCCTACGGATGAACTTAGACAAAACCAAGGTCACGTTCACGGCACCGTCCTTGAAGGTGTTCAAAAATAGTGTACCTTAGGCAGACTTTGCAATTGGGTCGAAACATCTTTGAGGACAAGTTGAATAGATGAATTGAGCAGGGCATTTGGGAAACTACGCAGAGTCTTCTCATCGTCAATCCCACAAAGCCTAAAGACGGTCAGTGCGTCCTACCCGTCATGTATGGAGCCGAAACGTGGACACTGAAGGCATGGCTAGTCCACAAATTCAAAGTCGCTCAGCGGGTTATGGAAAGAACTATGCTCGGTGTTTCTCTGCGGGATCAAATCAAATCGGGAAGTTAGGCGATCCAGCAGAGAACCAAAGTTGACATAGCTCATCGCATCAGCAAGCTGAGGTGGCAGTGCGCTGCCATCAGCTATAAAACCGACAACTGCTGGGATAAATGGGTTCTAGAGTGGAGACCGCATCTCAGCAAACGAAGTGTAGGACGCTCTCAGGCCATGTGGAGTGATGATATGCGCAGGACGGCTGGTAGGAGCTGGATGCGAGTAGCCGAAAACGAGAAGTGGCGTGCATTTGGGGATGCCTAAGTCCAGCAGTGGTCGGAAATGAGCTGATAATGATGATGATAGGTGGTCGACGAACAGACGGATCACCTGATGGTGATGGCAACACCAACATTTACAGAATAGTTCGTGTTTTTGAAGCATTTAAAAAACCCGAAAAACCCGGGTTTTGGTTTTTCAAACCCGGGTTTTTTGTGACTCTTAAAACCCTGAAAAACCCGGGTTTTTAGGACCGGGTAAACCCGGGCTCGATGCCCTACTTCTTATGCCTAGAAATAATACAATCTATAGAATCTATGTTCCGAGGACTATTAACACAATCTTCCTTTAGATTATTTAAACTGCATTTAGGTATATCTATATCTAACTCAGTCAACCATTGTCTTCCTAATAAATTCGTCGACCCATTATTGATGACGTATAAATCCAATTGCTTACATACATTTTTGTATTGCACTTTTGTCGATAAATAGCCTAATGGTCGCACTACCGAACCGTCGTAAAATTTTAACTTTAATTTACATGGGTTTAAATCTAAATTACTAAACAAATCTTTGTATGTCGATGCACTAATGCAAGACAAAGCCGACCCCGTATCGACTTCCATTTCTAACTGTTTACTGTGTACTAAAAGTGACATACGAACCGGCCTATACTTTGTTAATGACATTTGATACATAGGTTCGTCGGATTCTTCTTCCTCTTCTTCGATATTGTCAATGTCATCGCCGTTCGGCTCGCGCACCCAGTACGCGGCGCCACTGCGGCCGGCCGCCGAGCTGCCGGCGCGCCGAGCGCGGCCTCGTGATGTTCCGCCGGCCCTCGGCCGAGGTCGGCCCCGCCGCGATCTCCAATCACCGTGCTCGGCTACCGTTGGACTTGTCATTGAATCCACCCGCTTTTCAGTACACATTTTCCCAAGATGGCCGATCTTAAGACAAATATTGCATTGGAAATTTTTGTATCTACATTCTGATGCTCGATGGTTGCTTCTTCCGCATACAAAACATTTATTGACACTCATCACGTTCACTTCTGTTTCTGTAGAAATTGCCTTGCCCGTTTCCACCATGTTCGCGTCCCGTTCTGCTGCCTCCAACGAGGTTGCTAGTCCAATGGCTCGTTTGTAATCGATGTCTTCCTCCGCGAATAATCTTTGCCTCGTGATTTCACTTTGAAGGCCACAGACGAACTGATCCCTTATGTTTTCCTCGAGCTGACTTCCGAAATCGCAATAACGAGCCAGCTTCTTTAACTCGGCAACATATTTAGCTACAGACTCTCCTGTAACTTGCCGCCTCTGGCGAAATCTGTACCTTTCCGCCAACGTAGAAGGTTTGGGCTGCAAATGAGCTTGCAGTAACTCCACGGCTTCTTTATACGTTAGCGCGGACGCCTTTTTCGGGCTCGCGAGTGTCGCGAGTAACTCGTACGCTGATTCTCCTATCACTGCTATAAGTGTAGGCAGTTTCACCTCGTCCGTTATTTTATTCGCGAGAAAATACATCTCCACGCGTTCCGTGTACGCACTCCAGTTCCCTGACGCTATGTCGAATTCTCCTATTTTACCAATCGACATCTTTTTGTACAAGGTCTTGACACACTACTTAATTAACAGACTTTTTCTTCCACGAATTCCGTCGCACTTCAATTTGCATTTACCTCGTTCGCCATTGTTAAATAAAAGATGTGTGTCCATTAAATGGTCCAAGATCCCAGAGCTGCCAGACATCACTTATTTTCTAATGGACAAAATATATACGATTGAGTTGTGGTGGGGTGTACTATCATCATATGACTAGTTGCTACCTTGACCAGACGGCCATTTTTCAGATATCAACCAATCAAGGTACATAGAAACACTGCTCACCTCGCTTAAATTCTGATGGCTGATTTTAACATATATTTCACACAATATCATTAAAAATCAGGATTCATTACTCCCAGACACATGCGGTCGGCGGTTTTACCTTACAGACGCTTTAAAGCTATGAAAAAAATTTTACTTTTACTTATTTTCTGATGCTTGATTTTTATATATGTTATTCAAACAACTAAAAAGTGCTCATCTGACCGCAATAATTATAGAATTGTACTTTACAAACTATTTTATTAGAAAAACTTAACTAAATTCAATGTAAAAAAAAAAATCTAAAACAGTTGGGTCTGGTGAATGTTTGGCCCCTTGGATCGGTCTGTCCGTTTGCAAAACGTTTTAAAATAGTTGTTTGAATAACATATATAAAAATCAAGCATCACAAAATAAGTAAAATTAAGTAAAAGTAAATTTTTTTTCATAGCTTTCAAGCGTCTGTAAGGTAAAACCGCCGACCGCATGTGTCTGGGAGTAATAAAACCTGATTTTTAATGATATTGTGTGAAATATATGTTAAAATCAGCCATCAGAATTAAGTGAGGTGAGCAGTGTTTCTATGTACCTTGATTGGTTGATATCTGAAAAATGGCCGTCTGGTCAAGGTAGCAACTAGTCATATGATGATAGTACACCCCACCACTACTCAATCGTATATATTTTGTCCATTAGAAAATAAGTGATGTCTGGCGGCTCTGGGATCTTCCTCTAAAACCATTTATTCCGAACTGACATGTTGGCTTCACATCAGTATTACCAACTGCTATCGTGTTGCCAACCGCTACACTAATAACAATATACAACACTATACCAAAGCCGCTCTAAGTTGGCCGATTTGACACTTTTTATTTTATATTTTGCATTTATCCTTGTTAAGAGGAACATATTTAGCAAATCATAAAGAACAACTTTTAAAAATAAGACATTATTTCAAAATGTCAAATGCACTTAATTATCTAATTATTTGTCTTTTATTACTTAAGATAATTGAATTATAAAAAGAAAACGTAAAATTTCCACTCTGTATTACGCTTTTACGAGGTTACGCCGTTTGACACGTTTTCATAGTGACGTAATGGGTAATACTCACCAGTTATTTTTTTTAAATAGGATGAAGGATTTAATAAGTATTGTATTTTAACAATAAATATATTTTTAAATAAGAAACTTCAATTCAAACTTCTGTATGTGAATAAATGTTTCTAATAAAAAGGACAATGGGTAAAAATATATGGAGCTTGGTCTATTTTTGAAATTGAGTGGCAGTCTCCGGAATCAGTATATATTGCGAGGCACTATTAAACAACACTATTTTTAAAAAAAATCTTGAGCATATACCGGTTAGTTTAGAAGATATCGAATATTGTTGTCTTGTATATTTCGATGATTCAATGCAAAAATTGTTTTATTTTTATAATATTCCTATTGTTAAGTGTATATTATAACTATTAAAAAGTCTAATATTTTTAAAGGTTTACAAGAAAATAAAAAAACGACCATATTAATTTTAAGATTTTATTATGATAAATACAATCACATACAAAAGGTACAATATAAAAACGTCCAAAGAAGTTTTGTCGACCGGTTGCTGTTACCACCATACAGTTGCGTGAAACCCGCCAAATGACTCTGGCCTCTCTCGGTCAGGTCGCGTTCCGGGATCAGCACTGTACGAACCGGAGCCAGGGGGGACCATTGCTGCGGCAAGCGCCGGACCAGTGGAGTCTTAACGGCGGTATTGTGCGGGCGGAGCGGGTCAGTCCGCCGGCCAGGGAGACCCGTAGAAACGGGGGCCCTTCCGTCCAGCGGACTGACCAACCTGCACACCTCAAACCAATGCGAGACTCCACGCCTTGTCTCGTTGTTGCCGCAGCAATAGTCTCCTCTTTAAGCGGGCTTTCAGAGTGAGTGCGACAGGCTATTGTGCCTGTCGACCTCATATTTGGATCTCACTACCGCTTATCATCTGGTGGAGTGAGGTTATCTTGTTAGTTTAATATTTTAAAAAAATGCTTTTTTTATAAAAAAAAACTTACTCGTCTATAATAATAGTGTCTAATAACGCAGCAGGTAATCGAATTTCATCTTGGTATCGTGCCATGGCTGGGTGATTCCGTCAGACGAGTTTATACTATAAAAAAAATGACACTTTTCGTAGGCGCAGGTTTATTGTAATTCTGAATTATCCTATTTAAATAAAAAACCGCTGTTTGCTTTTATTTTATTTTTATTTATTTATAAAAAATATAAAATAAAAGCAAACAGCTTTTATATAATAAGTTTTTATTTATGACACGAACTATGATATGCAATTGAAATTTGAGACTGCCACCCGATTTTTATTTTAGCCCAAAATGCCCATTGTCCTTTGTTGTAATTAGACCTTGCTTGGTTATAAAGTATAAATAACTGTTACTTATATACTTCGGCAATTTTACCGTTGACCCTCACTAGTGCAGTCAGTCTGACATGTGCCAAATCGGCCAACTTAGAGCGGCTCTGGTATAACCACTGTTCCACCGAGCCAGTCTGTTATTTCAATTATTTCTTTATGTAATGTGATAAAGTGCAATAAATTTGATTTGATTTGATTTCTTTAAAAAATAACTCCTAGAATCAAAATGCTGGCAAAAGTTACCATTCCACGCAGACGAAGTAGCGGGCACAGCTGTAGTAAATAAAAGGAGGAATCTTTGACGCAATAAAAACATACGTCGCAGTTAGACTGTTGTTGTTGTTTTAATATCGAACACAACATAAATAAGGATCCCTATCTAAGGATCCACGACTTTGTGTGTCTACTTCATAGTCCTACTTGTTGTTTGGTAGAATCTGTACCTATTTTTTTTTCAGAAACCTGCTATTATTTGTCTAATCAGCTAACTTTAATAACTGGTAAGTAGTACATTTATTTGTAAAATATATCAAAAACACACATACGCAGTATCAAACATGTGAAATTCCAATCAGACAAGCGTAGGTGTTAGTACTTTATATTGGGGTATGCCAGTTTCATTTATACCACCAAAAGCATCAATGTAAAAAAAGCGAGCTAAGTTCAATACAAGAAATATGCTAGGCTTCGCCGCAAAAATAATGGAGATCTAAATTAGTGCCAAGTTCTATGAAAAACTAAATCATATGTATAAGGAACAAGATAGCATTAGGAACAAGTATTAAACTCTAATATTGTTTTATTTGATACAAATAACAATTAACAATGCTTTGACTTGGCTGTTACGTGAACTATTAAATTTACCTTCAGTTAAATGTTGACCCATTCTAAATAATATTTAAGAAAACGTCTTTATTCACTCAATAAGAGGGCAAAAATAGAATACTTTATTTTTTATGTCATTATAAAATATCATAGAAACGTATTTAGAGGAAAAGGCCGCGTATTTAAAACTTTGACCTTACAACAATTGTTACAACCCACCTGCATGAAGACTTTGTAAAGGTCTCGAAAAAGATTTCAAGATAAAACTCATTCGAAAATCAATGATGTTTGGCAACACGCGGGCGGAATTGACCCTCCAGCGGATTTAGCGCTACGGAAACACGATTAACTGACGTGGGAAGCAATTCCATCCAGAAGGCACTTCCCCAAAAAAAGACTGTATGTACAAAGTCAATAAAGGCGATCATTATAATTTCATTTCATAAATTCCATCAGGTGGAGTGAGGTCATCTTGCCTCTTATAAAAACTGTCCTATTACAGGATCAATCTGAAAGACAACGAATTTTTACTTTAAGGATGTTACTGTAGGTATTAGTCTTGGATACCACCACTATTGACATAAATATTAATATATAAAACATACGAGTATCTCTTGATAAGCGATAAGTTCTTTGTTGAATAAAAATGACTGACCTACAGTTTAGTACTTCAATTCGGGAAATTAAATTAGGCAAACTAAGATGAATTCAATCGATTTGAGCCTCGATCGTGTTTTTAATAACACTATAACGAAGTATCATTTAAAAAAACCATTGAACTTAATAAAGCGTAAAGTGAGAGTGCAATCAGCATAAAGTGCTTTTTTTTCGTCCGTACGCCGTCGCATAGTGAACATCGTTTCTGTGTCTCTCTTCAAAAATAATTCGTTTAGTTTAATTACAAGCTCGTTAGTACGCCAAAACTTACACTAAAATAAAGCTTGCTTAAGGAACTACAAAACCGTGTTAAAAAGTTGTGAAGAAAGTGATTTCTAATGCCTCAAAACACGATATTAAAATAATAACGTTCTCAAAATTTAAAGTGTTTTGCCCATCTACCCGTCTCACGTCAAACGTCCGAGCATCGCATCGAGCGATGCTCGGACGACCAGCCAACCTTGTCTACCAAACAACATGGCTTCATCAAAGGCAGGTCCACAATCAGCAACTTGCTTAACTTTAAGACCTATCTCTGTAACACTATAAATGATCGAGGTCAAGTTGATGCAGTATATACAGACTTTAAAAAGGCCTTTGACAAAGTTGACCACACAATCCTCTGTAGAAAGCTAGAAGCCTGCGGAATTCATGGTAATCTACTTCGTTGGCTTGAGTCTTATCTCAGGAATAGACATCAGCTCGTTGCAATTAAGGGATATGTGTCAGAAGCCATAAAAATAAAATCTGGAGTTCCTCAGGGATCGCATTTAGGTCCCTTACTATTTTTAGTATTTATAAATGATCTCATAGATAACATCTCTTCTCCATGTCTTTTATATGCTGATGACCTAAAGCTCTTTCATAAAATTGAGAACAATAGAGATGCGCGCATAATTCAGGAAGATCTACAAATTATTGCTGAGTGGTGTAAGGGGAATGGCATGTATCTCAATATCGGGAAGTGCTATGTGATTTCCTTTACCTTAAAAAAAGTTAAGATGGAGAATCACTACATAATTGACGGGGAGGTGCTGCAACGCACTACCTCGGTTAGAGACCTGGGAATAATATTTGATGAGCAGCTAAGTTTCCGACCTCACTATGACTCCATCATTAAAAAATCCAATAAGCTGCTTGGCTTCATAACACGTCAAACCAAACACTTTAAAAAGCCACAAAGCCATATCACATTATTTAACACTTTGGCGCGCAGCATATTGGAATATGGGTCGGTAATATGGAATCCTCATTACGTGACTCACTCTGACCGGATTGAGTCAGTCCAGTCTAGGTTTACCCGTCTCTTGAATTATCGCTGCGGTAGTCGGAATAATAATAGTCCGTCTTATGTGCAAAGACTCATAAAATATGGAATTGTGTCCCTTCGCAATCGGCGTATACTCCTGGATTTACTGCAGCTACATAAAATTACCAATTCTGCCGTTGATAGTCCAGAGCTAGTATGTATGCTAAATTTAAACACTAAGGTTAACTATCGCAGACCTAAGATATTTTATTTACCAATTTGCCACAATAATGTTTCCCATAACCAACCTATGCTGCGAATTTGTCGGTTGTATGAGGAGTACAGCAAATGTTGCCCAGATTTGGACTTATTTGATTCGAAAATAAGTCATTTCCGTAAGGTCCTGCTAGATCTCCTCAAGGAATCCTAGTTTTAGTGTTTCATAAATTGCATTTGTTATTTGTATTTTATTTTATTTTATCATTATTTGACATCAGGAATCAACTTGACATTGTGTAATACTACCGTAATCTAAATTTATATATCATATTATTGTTATCTAATTTAAGTTTTATTTAATTAATATTATTAACTATCTTTCTTCGTAATTAATGTTGTCATCAAAACATGTTCCATGTAAATCTAAATTATTGACTAAACTGTGTAATTTATTGACATAATTCAGAATATTTATTCTTAAATCCTATTTAATTTAGTATCTAAAAGTTTGTTTGCTCACCATGCGATTTGTTATATGTTTTACGTGTAAACACGTTTAGGACTACAGTTCTGTTTTTAAGTTCTAAGCTGGAATGTCTGTATGTGCAATAATGATTGTAGTCTGTTGTGTTTTCCTATTAATAATAAATAAATAAATAAATAAAATCATAAGTTAGAGAGATAGGAACTGGGCTGTAATACTATGTTACTACAAATATCTACCGAGAAATAAAATAAAATTGAGCCGCGACTGCGCAGGCAGCGGCCAGCTGTCGGTGAAGCGCTGCCAGGCTTCGCGACAGCGGTTAAAGCGGCTACAAATTGAATGAAGGGCGAACCCGCGACTACAGCGCCCCTGAAGCAAACCGTTTCAGTCCACGGCGCGCGCCTCTCCGCTCCGCCTGCATGCGCTAACCGAGGCCTCCGCGTGATGGGATTACCAGACAGTGTTTACCATACTTAGTGCCCAACAAAACAACGGTAAGTCACCGAACCACCCTGAGCACCTACTTAACACATAAAAAGCTATCCTCTTTAGTAACTCGTCGGAATATTAATTGGCTTTCAGCCCATGGGCGTAGCGACCAGAACAAATGAGGTCTTTGATCTGAAGATTGTTTTTTGTCCCTTAAAGCTCTTTGTTCATTACTGGCGTTTGACCTGGAACGTTAACTAATTTACAAAATAATATTGTCAAAAGAACGCGTTTAGCAATGTTTTTTACTTTTATAATCTGCCTGTTCTAACCACGCCACGGTGCACAACATTCAACAATATTTACTTGAATGTTGATAATTATATGGGATTCGCGTTATCATCATATAAATAGTGAGAGCTATAATTACAATAGTAGGCAATACCTACCACGGTATCAGTTATGTAGATAAATAAGTATAAAGTCAAGTTCTAATATTGAATCTACGAAATGTGTATTCGGAATTGATTCCCTTTCCAACGCACAGACCTTCTCCACTACTGCATTATAAATTCTGCTCCCAGAGCATGAGAGATTACAAGTGTAATAAAAATACACTGCAAATGCCGAGTCCGAATTAAAATGAATTCTAAACACAGTCAGACCTGTAAATAAAATGTACTTTATTATAATAATGGATGAGATTACAGAGGCAATATTATAATTCGGTGTTTGTTCCGTGTCTGGGTGTGTTATTTAATATATTTAAGTATTTTGCGTATGTACTCTTGATTCTGATATCCGTAACACAAGACTTTAAGCTACGTACTCAGAGGATCAGAGGGTATATGATGTTACAATATTTATTTATTTATATTATTATTATGGAAAATCGGTATCATTGGTTTATTGGTGACAAGTGCCATCGCAGAAATACCAAGAGGCTTTTTCAGTATATAAATCACTCTAACCTGAGTGCTACAACTTTGGCTTTAATTGAAACCGATTGAACGATATTACTTTACATCATTTTTGTTTACTTTTTAACCGACCAAAAGGAGGAGTGTCTCAATTCGTCTGTATGTATTTTTGGCTATCAATATCTTCCACTTACTTTCAAAATAGCCTGCAAAATTATTACATTTATGTTATACTGTTTATTAGACCGTATTATATAGTACCGTTTGTGGCACATAGCCGGCCGCCAAACAACGCAACGGACTGCCTTACCTAGGCTGGCACTGACTTAACAAATAAGTGATAATTGTAAATATCTAAATAGGTTATCATAGGCATTTAATACCTATGTAAGCAAAAAAGTTAAGTTATTCATCGCATTTTTGAATTCGGTAATTTTTTTTTTCGAAAATGTCATACTTTATCTAATAATTAGATAACTTATAATAATAATTTAATAATAATAAATCTTTATTTTGTATAAAGGTTACAATAACATATTAGTGTTCGTAGTCACCTTTTAAGCAAATAATGCCTGTGTTAGGCGACTACGCTCTTGCATAGCTAAATTATTAATTACTTAAAGGCAAGCAATAACAATAAGTACAACAGTCACGTGTGGTGTGGTTTATGGTATAAGATTAAGACTAGGTACTATACATGTAACACACGTAAATAAACAATTTAATTAAGAACACATAAGACGCTCCCAAACCATCTAATAGGTGAATAGAATAGTAAATACAAAATACTCAATTGTATAATGTACCTACAGCTAGGGGTAGATACTGAAATTATTTTAAAATCACTATGTCACATTATTCTGAAAGACGATTGACATTGTTATCCTTGAAACGTTAATAGGTTGTTAAGATACTTTATAGATAAAGTCTTAATTATACTGATCTTACAATATATTAAGCTAAGTCTAAGTGCTAAAAGCTTTACGAAGAAATTAAATAGGTAACAATCAAATCTCCCTAATCAACTATATTAAATTGGTTAGTATAAAACCTTAAATTCTTAGTATAGTTGTAATCCAATCAAAAACATAAATGTGAAATGAGAGCCAAGTTCAATATTATGATAATTGCCTTGGTTGTTGACTTCAACGACAAAAGAAGTGAGATCTAAATGGGTGCCAAGTTCAATGGTCAACCCAGAAATTTATTTATAAGTAACACTATAACATACCTATCATATCTTCTTATAACATAAGATAATGTATGGTGGTAGCCTATGAAGGTCTGTCTTAGCTAGTTTCTATAAACCTACCAACGTATTATTTATTATGTTCGCTCGCTAGTTGCTACCAACAATCCAAATTTTCGGAATTATAAAATAAAAACCGACAAGTACGTGTAGGCTTAAAACTTGCGACGGCTATAATTCATATATGAAAACTAGAACATTAAACTTTTGGACATTAATATCTAAATAACTGTTTGAGATAAGCTTATGAAATTTAGAACACATATTTATCTCGCAAGTCACAATATATGAGCCAAATTTGATACGTTTATGTGAAATAGTTTTTGATTTATGAGGGGTTCAAAAGTGGTTCCAAATGGTTCGTGTAATATTACACATGGTGCGGCTCGCCAGTTCTGTTTCTTGAACTTGGCTTGACACGCTACCGCGTGTCTAGATCAGTGCGAGTCGGTTTCGCGCACGTAGGATACCGTTATAAGTATAAATTATATAAATGACATCATAAAATGCTTTAAAGGGCAAAAGCTTTACTGTATGCAGATGACACAAATATTTTCACGGTTGTCAAATCGGAGACTGACTAACTACTGTTACAACGTGACTTAAATCGGCTATAATATGAATATTGTTTACTTAATAATTTACGGCTTATTCCGTTTATCCACCCTAAAACAGATCATCATAATTATGTTTCTTCCGATTTTCTACCCTGCCTACGTACAGTCATTTACACTAATAACGTCTACTGCAGCAGAAACGATTGCATATTATATTAAAAGGGACGACTTTATTCAGGATACGCAACTACGTCTAGGTACCTACTTAATAATGAAATAAGTGTTGGGAATTTTCTGGACATATTGCAAAATTAATAAAACCTTTTTTATAATGTATCTAGTCTTTGCGTGCAATCAAAAAATAAATAATTTATCTGCTATTGAGTGTGAAATATTAAATTAAAACTTCCAAGCAAGATAATTTTATTTAAACTGTACATGGGGTAAAAAATGGTAAAAAACATAGGTATTATTATGAATCACCATTATCCACTCCGGTTAGAGTGGATAGAAGGACATGAGCTTCCTAATTTCCGACTAAGGGTGGATAACCGGAATAAGCCTAATTTACACCTTAAGGTCGCCAAGTGCCAAATTATTACCTACTTTTACACGAAAAAAACATTTAATTAATTTTAATTATGCGCTTGGTGGGAAAACTTTAGGAAGAGTCCATGAGATTAGAAAAGCATGTTAATAAGCTCCTAGATAGGGCATATAAACTGCTTGGGTTTATTTTTCGACAAAGTACCGACTTTAAAAATGCAACTACATTGGTATTACTATACAATGCATATGTTCGATCTCAGTTGGAATATGCTTCTACTGTATGGAATCCTATGTATTCAAAATATGTGAATCTGATTGAGGGAATTCAAAATAAGTTTTTAAAACGTCTTAAGTATAGATTTACAAACTTTGACAGGAATAAAATTGTCTTGTTGGTCACTCGAAGGGAGCACAGAGATCAGTTACTTTACTTTATTACTTACTGTACAAAATTATTAATAACGTAGTCGATTCCCCTAACTTGCTGAGCAAGATATTTTAAATGTTCCAGACTTAGTGCGCGGCACAAGTATACATTTGCTACTCCTATATGTAAATCTAACTACAGGAAAAATTGTGCTTGCAACCAATTTATTAAATTGTGCCACCTTTCGGGCCATCCTGTATTAATGGAATTAATAAAATGAATATGAATATTCATAAAAAGTTGGTTTAAATTTGTGGGGTAGAGTTTTTCAGGTGATATAATTGACATTCTGTGTATGTAATAGCGCGTTGTTCCAACACAAAACGGCCAAATTTGTGGTTCGTTTACTAAACCAAGAATCATCCTAATTACATAGGTAGATTGAACCAAATGCGCCTTAAAGTTGGTTACCATAAACCATGAATCTCGATTATATCTCCCTCATAACTGAACACCAGGGGTCGTATTACAACCTTTAATTCTAGGCATCGATTAACGTCGTGTTTCTGGTACACTTAATTGTGCGCTATGGTTGTGGAATCATATAGACTGACATAATACCCTCAATCACCTATGTAGATTGTAAAAAGAAGTGTAGCTATAACAGCTCTTTATTCTTTCTATACCTGCCGATGTCCTTTTTCAAACTGACTGAAATTGAGAGGTCGTAATACGCCCCGAGTACGAGAACAGCTTCATAGGGCCAATATTGGGGCAAAGCTAGCCAAATAATATGAACAGCATGCCGCACTAGCCTGGCGCAGCCTCCGACATAAGTAGAGCGTGTATTATAAGAGGCACTTCGGAGCAGCCCCACCCTCAAGGTCGCCGTCACTCCGATCGACACAGCCATCATTTGGAACTGTTCCAATGGCTCCTCCGATATTTTACACATTCTTACTAGGAGTCTTATATTTTTGACCATTTATGAGATTTATAACTACATATAAGTACCCTTCCTGGCCTAAATATCTCATTGCACACGTCATTAAGAGAAACATAGCAACATTTATTTGATCTCAATAGGAAACAAAGAATAAGATATTAATTATTATGTACGTACGTATTGATATTGTTAGTTTATTATACTTATTTTAACCTTATCCTTGTACGTTATATTATTTTCCCTCACGTGTGTGGGTGATCTGAAAAATTATCCAAGTCGAACCTGTTTCAGAGGACTTCAGGGCCTTGCCTGTTTTACGACTTCATTGACTCGACTATAGCTAAACTCCGTACCTACAATTAGATAATATTGCCGTGGTACAATACAATATACCTTTCTGTAACTATTCTAATATTTTCCTGTGCTCAATTAGTTACTTTTATATTGCTTCGAGTACTGTAATATTTAGGGTCATTTTCGGTTAACCTACCTTGTTACATATAGGAACCGGAATTCTTCCCAGCATTTTATTCCCAATTGAATTAATGTACACTATGGTGAAAGTAATTACTGTCCACATAAGTACTGAAAACAGAACATAACATTTAATTTCATAAGAATTTAAACGTAATAAATAAGCAATTTTCCCTCCGACCGGAGGGCCTTACGGCGACTTAATTGGTCCAAAATAAACAATTTTAAAATAATGCTATATGACGTTTACTTACTTACATTCATCTTTTACGCAGCTGGGATTTTTTACAAGCTTTTTTTGTTACTAGATTACCCACGAATTTTTCGGTCGCACAAACTGGTGGTTAGCAATTCAATCGAAACGTCGGCGGGCAGTAGATATTTAATTCACGGCTTACTTATTTTTAAACACAGGCAAATCCTTTGGATTACCTATGCACAACCTCATAGACGACTAATGTTAATTCAAGAGGGAGCTGTCTACTAAAACTTCTTGCATTACGTTTGTATATTATTCATTTAGGGTGGCGTGATGAAATCCATCCATCCGCCCCATGTATTTCCAGCGTAATACCATATATTAATGATTGAGAGTTTGTTTAAATTTCTACACATCGATTTATGTACTTTAAAATTCTACCCTATGGGTACTAATCTTCTTCTTCTTATAAATAAAAATGAATTGCTGTTCGTTAGTCTGACTAAAACTCGTGAACGCCCGGACCGATTTAGGTAATTTTGGTTTTTAAATGTTCGTCGTAGTCCAGGGAAGGTTTCAATGAGAAAATATGGAAAAAGAATCAGTATTAGCGGTATGAAATTCGCCGGGACCACTATTAGCTATAAAAGCGTCGATAGCCGAGAGAGTTAAAGTCGATGCGAAAGGTCACTAGTTCAAACCCGCCACGTAACACTATATTTTCAAATTTGAAATCCTTATGTACGATTATTTGACGCTTAACAGTAAAGGAAAACATCGTAAGGAAACCT
Organism: Maruca vitrata; assembly: GCA_039566165.1. Lineage (NCBI taxonomy): Eukaryota > Metazoa > Arthropoda > Insecta > Lepidoptera > Crambidae > Maruca > Maruca vitrata. Next base: position 9,360,276 of record CM076914.1, on the reverse strand, counting down.
GCACACCCACGAAGAAGTTCTAAAGTTGAGTACTGAGTAGTCGACCAACCCGTGGCCAGGGTGGTTGACTAAGGCCTGATCGCCCTAGTTTATGGTAGTGCCCCAGCAGTGTGGATGTATGTGGAGTGCACTGATGATGATCATGATGTTATACCAACTCAATTATTAAGCACCTTAAAATATTCCTTTTAATTATTAAATTAACCTTAACAGAAACAGATATGTCGCTGTATTTTTTTAACCCGCTCGAGTTTATACTTTTGTTTTCAAACCAACTCATACGACGATCAACCAGGCCGAGGGACGACCTCTGCTGCCTGGCAACTACTTTAGTTTCGCCGCTATGCCATTGCGTTGCGCTCGAGAGGCGCAAGTTTATCTTTTGTGTAACTTTCGCACATTTATTATTACCTATTATTTTGTATTCATGGTAAATATATAGATTTTCAATTGTTACTAAATTAATTGTAATGGTTATTAGGAACGTTTTAACACCATGGCGCAAAGAAAACGGGTGGAATTAAGCGAAATGGCTTATATATTTTTTTGCGAAGAATTTTGAGGGAAAATATTTAAAAGACTACCATAAGTACCACAGACTAGTCTAGAACTTCCGCAAGAAGCTTTTGAAGAACCTCTAATTAGAGTGCGGCGTTATTTTAGCATTTTTACATAAAAAAAATAAGAGAATGACTAAAATTACTAGTACGAAATGTAAAAATACCATTAGTGGAGAACATAAAAAAGATGTTTGCATCAAATGTATATGACTTGTGATTTTTTCAGTTTTTTTCGTGTTTTGAGTTTAATTATATTGTAATTAATTAGTAAGTAAGAAAAAAGGTTCTAAAAAGATAGCTATTCATAGAAAAACTTAATAATTGTTAGTACTACAAAAAATTTATAGATTTTGTTACGTTTTTTGAAAATGTAAGATGATTCCTTAATATAAACACATAATAATTCCTATTTGTGTTTTTATCATTTAATAATAATGTAACATTTAATTTATACTTAAAAAGAAAGTATATTTATTTTAATATGTAAAAAAATCAGTACTTGAAATTTTGACAAAAAAATAAGTTTATCTTTCTAGGGTTAATAGCAAATCTGATGATGATAACTGACAAGGCTACTCCAAGCCATCATCGGTCTGATCGGTAGTCAGTTACGATAAAAATGGACCTACACATCATCGTAAACACGTGTCATACGTCGACGGCGTAGTACAACATCTTAAAATGCATATGTACGTACAATACCTACCAAATATACTTACCGCACGGTGCTCGACCTCGGTGCAACGAGATTACTGAAGGGAAAGGAAAGATAATTAATGTTTCACGTAATAATGAAACACTATTTATCACAAATCATATTGTTTATGTAGTCCGTGTTTATTAATATGTAGTCGTTTTCAGGATAATTAATGCAGAAGCACAATTAAAGTTAAATATCAAAACATCCATTTATTGGTTTTTTCACGTTCCACATTCGTCGTCGATTTCAATGACTATTGAACCCTATTTATAGTCACCTAAGTAATTTTTTTATCAGACAATAAGACATTTCTTGCTCTCATTCATATTATTAATGGTCTTTCAAATAATAAAAGGCTAGTTCACCGTGAGGCTATAGCAAGTCTACATCAAAAAAGGAAATTACAAATTTTATCACGTATTATATAGACGTTTTAAAGACGCAAAAGACAATAGAAATAAGCTGAGAAAAGGAAATAACGTAGCAAATCGTTACCACTTAAAATGTGTTAATCTGGTAAAACGATACGTGGTAAGATAGCGGTGGATGTTTGACGTTGAAGCTTCTGCGACGCCCATTCAAAGCCGCCAGTATAGGCGAGTGTTCAATGTACGCAATGGTGACGTAAACGCCGTGGTCGGCCGGCCCGCGGCGCTCGCAGCGCGCAGCGGCATCGATCGGCGGCGCGCGCACGGCCGACTCCGTGCCGAGCAGACGCCTCGACCCAATACAATATTAGGCAGAAATGTCCCAAACCCGTGTTAAGTGACTACCAGAATAGGATTTAATACACCAAACCAGAAGTAGCGCATAGCGGATCAAAAGGTCAGTGGTTTACACGTATTCAACCAGCAGGCGACACTACACAGCCATTGCAATCTAATGTAGGTACCATTTTTTTTTTCAGAAGTGATCTATTTGTGTCTTTAGCTTAGAATATTTTAGGTGAAAATATAATTCATTCTAAGACCCTGGTTACATAGAGATAATACTCTAAATTCAATTTCTTCTGAAAACTCACGACCTGATCTTCTAAAATAGCTTTACCGATTTACACTCACACAGATGACGGCTAAGTCAGTATTCGATCTACACCTACATACCTAAGTGAATACACATACCTATCAATACTTCTTGTTATAAGACATCTACACAAGTCTAGACCAAATTATAATGCGAAATTCACTCCAGTCTTAGTTTCATTGCCAGTAAAAATTCAAAAAATTGTCGGATTAAACCAACAAAGTACGTGAGATAAGCAAGAATTTATTTTGTCTTGATAATTTTACGTACCTAGTATCTAAAGTAACTCATGTCTTTTAGCTTTATTGTAAACAAGTTAAAACCAGTCAGGATTTTTATGGTTCACCGAACTTGAATGGAGCTGTAGGCTGTAAAGAGGAAGCTATCTGGAAGTTTTCAGGTCAAGAGTCTCAAAGATAATGGATCCCGATCAAGTTATATAAAGTGAAATATCATGAAACAAAACAGATTTAGGATTTATTCCACATTTGGCTTATCAGTTTTTCAGCTTAGGTAGTAGATACATTTTTATCTTTTTCATATTATTAATTGTACCTACTTGAATATGATATTGCTACGGCTATACTCACTCGTATTATTTATCAGACAGGTTTGTTGTATTGATAAATCCTAAAATAAAGCTGACAGTGTGCTGACCAAAATTTAAAGCTATCAAGTGTGCGTGAAATCAATAGCGGCACTTGGGCTTAATACCGTAGGGCAGGGATGCAAAATGCAAATAAGATTATACGGTTACGGATTATTATTAGCCTGGTGCTTTTAGTTTTAGAAACGAAGAGGATTATATATTGGTAGGATGAAACCTTTTGGAAAAGGAAGGGTTTACCGCCAATATTAAAGGATAGGTATATAAATTACGGGCGACCTGACTTCTGATCTGACTAACAACCCCTTCCCTTAAGGGGGCAAATAATTTAATCACGATTTCTTAAAAACTATAAGTCCTTTCGAAAGCTACATCTTGGTTTTTTATTTTTGTCTTCACCAAATTAAAATATTATGTGATGAAATTTTGTGGGACCATTCACTTCCACTTCACCTTACTTTGACCTCCTTATTCCGTATACCTTCTCTTCCTCTTACAATGGGTTACATCTTATATACAATTCAATTCTTATATAAAATTCTCGTGTCACAATGTTCTTGCCCGTACTCCTCCCAAACGGCTTGACCGATTCTTATGAAATTTTGTGAGCATATTGAGTAGGTCTGAGAATCGGCCAACATCTATTTTTCATATCCCTGAGTAATAAGGGTTGTCCACCCTCAACAATTCGCGGGCTAGCTAGTCTACTATAAATTTATTCCGTTTTTGATCCTTAACGACGGCATTTGCACTGGTCAATACAGCTTTTATGTTCAGAAGTTAGTATTGTCTATTATTTGCGCGAACACTACATATTTGAAATTTAACTAATTCTACGGATTGAACTACATAATATTTCGAGATCCTACGTTAGAGCGCTCGTGGTCACGGGCAAGACTAAAGATGACAGTAGTCTTAATAAGTAAGTTAATCACTACCGCCATTTGGTGATATATTTTGTGCGTTCCGGTTCACGCAGACAGAACTCACAACATCCATAGGTCTTGCAATATGTTGTTGTTTTTAACGGGCCTGGGATATTATGGTCTTCATGATAGGATCCCAAGCAGGTGGTACACTCCAACCATCTTCTCTGTTGAAATCAGGACGTTTTTTAATCTCAATACTTTCTCTCAGTATCCTAGGGACTAAACGTTGCTCTTTCACAAGGATTTGAGGATTGTCAAACCGGATATAATGGTTGGGTCTAGTGCATGTTCACATACTGCAAACTTAGTTTCTCGCCTATGTTTGACATCGGCCATGTGTTCTTTGACCCGGGTACTAACACTTCTCTTTGTTTGACCAATGTATGAGAGGTGGCACTCACAGTCTAACTTGTATATGCCTGCATCTTGAAGAGGAATATTACACTTGACAGATAATACTCTCTAGTATTACTCTCTTACTTTCTCTCTCAAAAGAAGACGTTATTTACATTACATATTTATATATTATAGTTTATTTGTGTATCCACTGTCGTTTCTGATATCCGTAATACAAATGCTTAAGCTACTTACCACGGGATCAGATCGATGTATGTGATGTTGTGAAATATTTATTTATTTATTTATTTATTACATGACAATGGCATGTGGGTTTCTAATAGGTAATTATCATCCCCAGTTAGTAATAATAATTGGAACCTACTCGTCTTATATTGTCTCGTATGTCGTTCTTATATCGTCAATTAGACGATACAATTTTGTCCAGTTAAATAACATGAGTTACACGCTGTCGAAATAACTTATAAATACTTATAAGTATACCTATTATTGTATTATTTATGAAAACACTGCAAAATTTTAAAACTGAAACGTAAACCCTCATATAATTTAATTATTTGTATATTTTTAGAAACTCGAGCTCTTTACTGGGCTCGTAGCTACGGGGTATAATGTTTAATAAATATTATTGCTGAATTATATCAATGATGAACTCAATGATCTGTACTTAACTAAATGTTGTTCAAGTTAGGTCTGTTCAAAATCACATTTAATTAAAAAAAATCGATCTGCCTGTCGTCAATGCGTTTAGTTTCGTTTAAAATAATAGTTGGTCTTTATATCAGATCATTATCAGGTCCCTTTAAAACTTTCAAATTCATAAATATTTTGACTCTGATTGCACGTGGAAACATTACGGATAAGTGGACTGGCTCGGTGGAACAGTGGTTAGTGACCCTGGCTGGCGGTTCTAAGAGTCGTAGGTTCGATTTCCACTTGGGACAAATATATGTGTGATGAACATCGGTGTTTGTTCCGTGTCTGGGTCTGATTATGTATTTAAGTATGTATTTATAAATATATATGTATGTATATCAGTCTCTGACACCCATAGTACAAGCTCTGCTTAGTTTGGGGTCAGATGACCGTGTGTGGAAATGTCCCAGATATTTATTTATTTATAAGTAGTTCAAATACAAACTTATAAAGAACAGGCACTTTGGACATGCACTTGTCAATTATGTGTAAACTGAAATTATGGTGTAGGTTTCTAATTACCAAATCGGTTGAATTACAAAAACTACAAAAAGTAAATCTTAATCTAAAAGTAACACATAAGTGTAATTCTAATTCTTTGTCATAAACCATCAAATCTTGGTCGGTAAATAAATAATTCACAACAGATTAAACTGCACTCTTCGCGCTCTACTCCAAAAACGCTTGATCGTATAAAAAAAGAGTTCAGGCAAAAGATGTAGAGAATTTTCTACTCTTCAACTTTCATAATAGGTAAAAATATAATTTAAGCAATAGAAACTGAGATATTCGCGAAAAAACGTTGTTTGTGAAGTTTGACACTTGTGTCTTTTGAGACAATTTTAGCGCGACAAATCAAGAGATTAGTACCACTTTCCAGATTATTATCTTTTATTCCGAGCTTGACCCCATTTATTTCCCTAATTTGACTGGGCTATTTTGACAATTTTCAGGTTTATGCTAATTAATGTAACCTTACCCTATTTCTGATGCTTATTTGACTGGACTATAATACCGAAACTGCAGATAAAATATCCAAAACTAATAAGTAACGCCATAATTTACAATATTTTGTCACAGCTCGATGAAAAAATAACGTGGTGATAGTCTAAGTGCACTTATAAGTTTGAGCACAATTCAATTTGTTGATTCATATGGGAAAAAAGGTTATCTTGGGTTATTTTCGAATAACAAATGGAAAAATACAAAAGATCGATCGCTATCGAGCGGTGAGTGGTGTGTACTTACACGTTCTACGTCTGAAGGAACGCCACTAGTAGGTAAACCTGTCAAAGGGAAGTGGGGACTGGTCGTTTTGTAGATTTCTTATGGACAAGCTCCTTATTCACTTGTTTCTGACATTCAAGTTTGGAAAAAATATTAGATATCTACAGTCAGTAGGTATCAAACGTACAGAAATAAAAAATAAAAAAACATAAAACACCACATGGTTCATGATTTTTGTGGTCAATTAGGTCCCAGCCTCAGCATATGCCTCCACATCAAAGAGCCGCTGGGGCGCTGGTATTCTGGCTGGGGCTTATTTGAGCGACGTTTTTTTAATAAAATAAGATAATAATAAATATAAATACACTAAATAACTAAAAACAAGCAGTACACAAAACAAAAAAATAAAAAAGAAACATGAAGAAAGCTTTGAATGTATTGAACACAAAAAGTAAGATTATGGAACAGGTTTATGTAAGAGGTCATTGCGTTCCCACGGTTAGCAAGGATGTATGACGGGGGAAGGAAAAGAGGAGGAAGGATACTATCGCCTCGGATGATGATGCCTTGTGCCTTGTTAAAACAATGCACAAGGCAGAATGGCGGCGACGTGGTCCACAACCCGTCACGTCACGTTTCCCACAGAGGTGAAAAGTGGATCGCTGGAAGTGATCTCTGCCTACCCCTCTGGGAAAAAGGCGTGATTGTATGTATGTATGTTTATGTAAGAGTATGACTGTTGTCAGGGATGTCGCCGCTACTGGGAGCGCTGCTGAGATGGCGCCGCGAGGCGGTGGAGGCCGCGCTGCAGGACGCGACGCCCACCGCCGGCGCAGACTCCACTCGCGAACCGCAAGGTTTGTGTTGCCCCTTCAATCAAACTAGTGCCCAGTGGCGTAACTACAGGGTGGCAAGTCGGCAAAATGCCACGGGCCCCCACCCGGGAGGGGGCCCCAACCGAAAGGGGTCCCCGGTCATAGGAGAATCTCATCTGCCAACCCACATACACATTAAGATAAAAAAAAAGAACGGGGGGTGCACGGGGCCCCAACCGATGAATTTTGCCACGGACTTCAACGGGTATAGTTACGCCACTGCTAGTGCCACTCAAAGGTTCTGCCAGAACTTTTACTAAAGCCTGACACATTCAAAAGCTTAAAATTCCAGTGTGAACCTTCAATGGGAACGCACATGAATATCAGTGCCGTCGCGTCCTTGTGGCTGCCACGGCAGATGCTGAGGCATAACCTTTTGATCATATTATATATTTGTGTGTGTTTGTTTTTCTTTCTTTCTAGTTATCCAATTTTCCTTCGTGATCTTATATTATTAGAGTCACATTCAAATTGATCTTTTTTATGACAATTAACCGATCCCCCGGCTTCTCGTGAATATTATAAATACTTTACCTTCCCATTTTTGTCCCTGATTCAACCGATTTTAAAAGGGCTGGCTGATTTTATTTATAACTTGACGTGCAAAAGCAGATGAAAGTAATTACGCACATGAAAATCTATTAATTAAATTATTTCATTTCATGTCAATGAGACAAACGAATCTCTATGATTTTTTTGTAGTAGTAATAAACCTTTCGTTTTTTGAAAGCTAAATAGTTAAACATAAATAGATCTAAGTTAAATACGTATTTTACATAACTTACTTAAAAAAACCAGATATGACGACTACGATGGCCGGTTCCACGCTGCCGCCGACGACCCAGGAGTCGCTGGGCGAGAAGACGGCGGAGATGGCGCGCAAGATGAACATGGAGCCGTGGCAGCTGGTCGCCATCCTCGTGGGTGAGTCCGCCGCCACGAGCATACACCAGCCCTAATGGGCTAGATAAAGTAAGGTTAGGTTATTTAAAAATATGTTTTACTAACTTTCCGCGAGCGACTCCGTCTGACGTTTAACGAGTAAAACATTACTTCTTTCTTCTAGCCTATAAACCAGTAGCCTTCGTCTTTGTAGCCTTTCTTAGGATCTGGACTATATTCTACAACAAACGATAAAGTTGTAGTACTTAGAAGTTCCGGTTGAGGACAAAATTTCGTACAATTAGTGCGAAAGATTGACGTCTCACGCTCTCCCACTGTAGAAGTTTGATGGACTATAACTAACTGCAGAAGTTTGATGGACTACACCATTTAAAAAACCAAAAGATACGTGTCCTATATTTTTGTACTTACGGACTAAATAGAATTATCTAATTTTGACCCAGTCGTCATTCCTATTACTTCATCCGTCTTCATAAAAAGTTCCCAGTTCCTTGAAGTGGTTATGGGTCTGCACGCGATAACCACTTTTTAATGTGATGGAACGTGAAAGTCTCAAATCGTATAGAGCTCAGTTCGATCTGTATACTGTCTGCGATTATCTCGCGTTATCGCTGCAACTATATTGATGCGGTTCTCAGATAAGTATCTACCTATTCGTAGCTTGGTATTTGACCCATTTCTATAAAGTAGAGTTTCTAGAATAAGACTACAATAGAATAAACGTTTATTCAATCAATTCAACTAAACATCATTTTAACTAAACAGCTTGGATTGAGTTAATTAAGCTGGATTACCAGGTATCTGACAGCAATCTTACTCTACAACAGATTCTGTTAGGATAGGTAATTTTTACGTTATAAAACTATTCTATATCTACTTCAGTATACGACCTGATACATGTCGAATATTTTACAAGACTCTTAAGGTAGTTTCAAAGACCGACACATTAACCCAGTTAGCGAGCTTAAGAAAATGACATCTAGGGCGTCGGGAGCTTTGAAGTCTTAAAAGTTGAAAATGATTCCGGCTGGTATTCTAGACTCATTAGATGTTTTAAATTATAATATAGTACCTAGCTTTAACAAAGTAAGGCCGCCTGAGTAAGAGACACCGACTGGTGCACCAAACTAAATAGAAAAGTGCTGGCTACTTAACTGCTAACTTAATTTCTTTTAGGATTTTATAAATGTATACCTTCATCTAAGGAATAAAATGTATAGGTGTCGGGGTGGTGGTGCTGGGGATATGCTTCTGCTGCATAAGGAGATGCTTCCGCAAACGGCGCTCGAAGGACGGCAAGAAGGGCATGAAGGGAGTGGACCTCAAGTCCGTCCAGCTGTTAGGCTCAGCGTACAAAGAGAAGGTAATGAGTTGGTGCCAATTCCACAGGCCATGCTTGTATTTGATGGTCTGAAATGGACAATATTTAAGAAGCTGCCCATTTACAAAAAAATACACAGATTTAATTTTGGACATTCTTAAGTTCAACACTAAGTAATAGGAGCTACACATTTCGTCATTATTTCTAATGGTGACAGAACCATCCTGTAATTAATGAAAACTCAACAATCGTCTGATAAGCATATACTTTTTGTTAAAAGCTTTATGTTGTTTTACAATTTAATTAAGATTTCTGTTAAGTAAATTGAAAGTGTGAGTTTATGTGGAAACATTCGTGGATATCAAATCTACTTAATTATTAGGTAGATATGATAGCTACTTAGTATACTCATAGATGAAGATGAGATAATAATGACAACCACTTGAATTATAAAAAATATTATTTCCCAATCTAATCTGATATTTTGGTTTTTAACAACCTACCGCAGATATAGACGATGATGATGATGACATCAATGGTCTGTATACAGATAGTCAGACGTTAATGTTTAAACGCTTATTCATAAGAGATATGATATTCATGTGAAATTTGCCGCGGGACGTGCATTTAGGTTCAGCCGGACATGGAGGAGCTGACGGAGAACGCAGAGGAGCCGGATGACGGGGACTCCAAGAAGGAAGAGCAGAAACTAGGCAAGCTGCAGTATAAGGTGGGTCTGACGCCGCGCCCGCGCCGGCCGGCCCGACGGAGCACACGCTGCACTCGTAAACAAATCATTGAATTGTTTTCCTAACTTCAACCTTACGACCTCAACAATCGAACTCAATTCAACCGTTTGTTTTAGTTCTCGGTTTTAGTTACTAGCACCTAATTAGTTTTTGTTGTGACATTATCCCTTCACGCCGATTCTTTTTCGTTACAACAGAACATTTCAAAGTTTCCAATTTTTTTATAGACATCAAATAATGTTATATCAATTTTCACTTTAAATTATAATGTTTCAACATTTAATTCTGACGAATCTTATTAAAAGTTTTATTCTCAAACCTAGTAACTATTAATGTAGGAAAATAGCACGTGATTTCGATATAATTAACGTATTTTGGGCCCTTTAAACGTCTAATATCAAGGAAGACTAATGACTATAATTAAATCTTAAAATATAGAATGAACAAGGAAAATAACAAATCAATTCACTCCTCGAGCTACGAAATGTTGTTAGAATTCATTGTACCCAGTGGGGTAAATGAGCAAATCAATTCAATGATTAAAAATTTCTCTTTATAACATTATTACATACTTATTCAAACTGAAAACTGAAAATCGCGGGTGCATTTTTCGAAACGTGGAAACTGCATCATAAACAATCATATCATGTCTACAAAACATAATTTAATTTTGTCCTATGTAGTGAAGCACCCAACAATTTACGTTGTTTTGTTGAATTATTTCTCATTTTCCAATCCCAATATTACCTATGACAAAATTTTCCATCCTTTGTATTGATTTCCAGCTGGAGTATGACTTTAACAGCAACAGTCTGTCAGTGACCGTGATCCAAGCGGAGGAGCTGCCCGCCCTGGACATGGGCGGCACGTCTGACCCCTACGTGAAGGTCTACCTGCTGCCCGACAAGAAGAAGAAGTTCGAGACCAAAGTGCACCGGAAAACACTTAGCCCCGTCTTCAACGAGACGTTCGTCTTCAAGGTAACCGCGACTGGGCCAAATTTTATCAAGAGATATAAATAACATAACGTATTACGAAATTAACTTGACACAACAAATTTAACAGATGCATTTCAAAATACAGAGATGTTTTCATAATTTTTGAAAACTACATATTTCCTTCTATTATGAGTCAAATGACGTCGTCGAAATGACTATATTTACTTTTGAACAAAGTTTATCTAGAAACAGAAGGAGTACTTTTATTTAACTAATTACGAAAATCTTTATCGAATTTGGCTCTTCATATTGTCTTGAATGCAATTCAAGAAAATTGATATTAATCTAATTCTTAAATTCTTAAATCTGTCCAGAACGTACCGTACGCCGATGCGATGAACAAAACGCTCGTGTTTGCGATCTTCGACTTCGATCGTTTCTCGAAGCACGACCAAATTGGTGAGGTGAAAGTGCCCCTGTGCCAAGTAGACCTGGCGCAGACCATCGAGGAGTGGCGCGAGCTGCAGAGCGTGGAGGGCGAGGGCGGGCAGGTGCGCACACACACACACAGACCACTGTCCCGCCACCGAGTGCACCACTCGAACAACGCCTCCCTACAGTGGCGACCTTTTGTATCATAATTTACGGCTTTACTTTTCAGCTAACACCCTTATCGAGGTGCCTCACTAGCTTGACCACCGTTTTAATTAATATTTCTTTTTTACAATCCAAAATAGGTATTTCTATTTTTTGATAGGTAAGATAAAGTTGGGCTTTTAAAAATACAAAATCTGATCCTTGATGAGGAGCAATTTAGATAATGTATTAAACGTGGGGCCTGAATGCATACTTTATCAACATGTTCAGAACATTGCTGTATGTCGCAATCGGGTATGATAAAGTGAATGAGATTATGTTGCACAAAAATACAATTGGTAAAGTTAACAACACTGTTAACAGTTACACCCAGGTCACATCAACAGTCTATCCGATACACAGTCGATAGGTTACTTTACCTACATTGATTCTATGAATGCACATTATTAGAGAATACGGTTTTGACAACAAACAGATACGTACAACAAGTAATAATTAAAAATACTTTTATCTTTTCTTAGCTTAGGCTAGACTGGCAAAACACACTTCATATAATACTTCACTAATATTACAAATACATTACAAACATACCAATACATAAAATTATATCGTATTCTTTCTTATTTATAGATTTGTGTTTTGGCAGAACAGCATTATTTTTATAATTGAGTGTATGATCCTTTCACAGATAATACTTTGTTGATTATTGCTTGCTAATATTAGCCGCGTTAAAGGAAAGTTTTTGACGTAAATACGATTAAGTAAGTCATGGCGAGCGTCAGATGTTTTGCTACAACTCTTGAAAGGATGGTATGCATTTTTGAAATTTTACTGCACTTTTTTGACCAGAGGAACCTTGACCATTGTCACTTCTGCTCATGAGATATCTCTTAACTATCCTCCTCTCACTGATGCCGTCGGAGACGAGCACGGTGCGATGTGCGCGGAGTCAAGGCCCCTCGGCGTGGATGGAGTCGTCATTTATTTTTCTAACAAAATTAATTTCGACAGCAAAAATGTATTTACTTGGTTTTTCTCTTTTTCTCCATATTTTCTCTGCTCTGCTTGGCTGTGTTTGATTGTGTCCTGAACAATCTTGCATGCCGCTTCAAAACGAAATGATCATTCACGTAAGTATTATTTTGAGACACATCAAAATATAAAAGACAAATTCTAAATTCACCACTTTATTGACACGTCCGAAGCGATACTAACCAAAAAAAGCTGGTTACCAAAAGTTATCGGCAAAAATTAGGTACTCCATAGGAAGGAACGCGCGGCGCGACGTCCACCGATGTTCGCCTCTACCTGTCACCCGTCATAACCACATTTTATTTTCTAATTTTTTTTCTATCCATCCAACACTTTTGTTTTAATTTTATATTGCGGCTGGGGAATGTTGCATGTCTGTTGTTTCGTAGTAGGTACTTGTAATTTAACTGACTTGCCACCTTAGTTTAATACGCTCTAATGCTTCTTGTACTCTCTTGTACGAACGTCATCACAGGGTACTAATTTCCATCCTATATATGTATAAGTTGATTGGCTATAACGTATGTGTGTAATCCAAATTCGTCACCACTGAGCTATCGCAAATCGCGTACAAAGACGTTGTTGTCTAAAATAATTTCTTGCTCTTCCTAAAAAAACTAATTTCTCTTTTAATTTAGAGAACGACATCTTTGATGCTTACACTCTGATTCTAATATGTAAATACATATTTATTAATAAGCAACACAATATTTATGCAACAGAACTCCTACTATATTTTTGATTTGACACCATTGACAACTATACCAAATACAAGAGTAAAATGGACTAGGTATAGATGAAAATAGATATTATATACCTACAATTTTAAATAGACTTTTCCCTTCAAATTAAGTGTGTTGCAGGTCACCTAGACCGCTGGGGGAGGACCTAGACTATCGCTACCTGCACTCGGCTGCAGTATTGCACAGCAAACGAGTAGCACGTCTGTGGTGTAGAAAAACCATTACTCCACCTGCGAAATCTTGAAATGCATTGCTTATTATTCTTGTCACGCAACTGTTTTGATATGAAAAAAATATAGGTAATTCAAATTGTTTTTATTTTTTTAAACAGTCTACTTCATACACATAAATATACCTATCTAAAGGTCTATTTGTTCACATGAAATTACTTGACTCATGCTTAAGCTTAATTTGATTAATATAATTTTTCAAATAATAATAGGACATTCAAACCATAAAGATAGGTACCTACATTAAGTAAAAATATAAAGTTTAAACTAAAACAAGCTGTATATATTTCATTAATTACGTAAGTATAATATAAATTTCCCATACACTTCTGGAGGTAAAACAAGTTTGTTAACTTTGAAATCGCTTTAAACCCTGACGGCTCAAAAGTTTTAACAACTTCAGTATTGCTAGTGAATTCTTCATGAATTTTATAATACCTACCTATATTCCATGTTATTAGATCGAGTTCCATGATGTTAGATCGAGTTGTAATAAAAACTACAGTTGCGTGACAGTGAAAATAATAAATGTACATATTTAATTTTATTAAAATAATACAATTTCCTTTTTCTACACCACGATGTTCACTTAGAGCTCTAGACTTCTATTGCATTGCAATGTGTTTGTATCGGTGTTTAGTGCGACGTAATGTATTGCATTACACACTTATGAATGTATAACAAATACAGCCATAAAGAAATTATTTTAAATGAGTATGTAAATTCTTTCTAAAATTGACATAACTACATACAAAGGTTTATCTACTTCGGTAAAATATTTGGAAATAATTTCTTTACTGGTTTACTATCTAGTGATTGTGTCTATTATGTATGTGTATATGTGTACTATTAGACATAATTGCGATCTGTTCCTAAAATGGTTAGTCTTCTTTGCAGAGTAGGCAACAGCAATATATTTAAGGTAAATATCGTTTAAGATTTACACGTAGGCTTAGTTTAGGAGGAATGTAGGTTCAAGGTGAGCACATTTAATATGATGATCTGAGCTGGGTGTTACAAAAATATGAATTGGCTTCATTTCGGCAACAGATCGTAATGAACTGTTATTCTTTTACAAATATATCCTTTTATATATGAGCGATAAATGATTGCTTTATATTAGGTTTGAGAACGTTGGTGTACCAAGTATAATTTTATTTTTTGTTCGTCTTATAGAATGTGTTAAAACCAATATATGTATCGTGTTTAATTTAATGTTATTAGATGAAAATATATGTGCTAAAACGTTATATGTAACGCAATGAAAGTGTTCGTCAAATGTGCGTATGATTAGATGCAAACTCCATTCCGGTTGAGCCCGCCGGCCATGCCCCGAGCACGCGGGCCAGTGCTTCAGTTCACTAACATATTCACCTACTTTACTTACTTTCTACTTATCTGTCTTCATGTACAACTCAGCAAGAGATCTCAAACTGAAATACTGCGCCGGCTATCCTACTACCATAAAAACGCTTTTAGGTGACTACACGGAGCTATTGTTATGTTCGTTTATTTTTGTTTCGTGTAACAAGATTTTGAGTGCCCTGACCCACCCTAAGCCGCGTTATTTATGGCCCATTTATTTGTATGTTTTATGAACAGCTTTTCAAACCCGGTCTCTGAACGCTATTAGTATTCCTAACATTACACAACTCTTCCTCTTTTGTATTCCATACTTCTCACTTCCAAATTTATACCAAAATGCAATGTATCATATTGTGTCGAGGGGAGGGATAATATGGTAGACATTAAAAATTATATAATTTTTAATTTCGTAGAATATGTATAGTATGTAAGTCGAACTCATTTGTGCGCTCAACAATTACCTCAAACAGACTAACGTAATATTTTTTTTACTTTCAGTCAATATAGGACAAGGCATTTATTGACATAATTGAAATATTACAGGACAACAAGCTGGGAGACATTTGTTTCTCGTTGCGCTATGTGCCGACGGCCGGGAAGCTCACTGTGGTCATACTGGAGGCAAAGAACCTGAAGAAAATGGATGTCGGCGGCCTATCAGGTAACCTCGTTGCTTTGCTGGCCTAGATGTTGTGCTCGGCTGTACCTACTCTACAACACTGATAACACTATTATCTAATTCCACAGGGGTTTTAGGGCAATTTACTTGTATTGTATTTTACCTCTTAATGGTGTGTATTTTAGGATAGATTGTTATTACTCACAAATTATTACAAATGCATGCAATCGACTTACATTTTATCACAGTATATTTATTGTATGCTATATTTTAAATACATTAGAAGTATTAAGTTTAGAACCAAAATATTTTTAATAGGATGGTAAACGTACATAAGACCTATATTAGAACGTGGTCTAGGTATCGTATGTATGTATATATCTGTCGAGATTATTTTATAAAAGTAAATATTTTACACAGCTGAATATAATTTCTCTCACTATACCGTTTAGAAAAGTTATTATTGGCATTTCATCACATACACAAATCGGCCTATAATCATATTTAATTTGATTTTTATATACGTAATGGATTGGGAAGTTCACAGTTTGTAATAATTCATATTTTGTTTATTACATTCACTTCAACTTCAATTCATTTTATTTCACTACGTACTACCTCAATCCATTATTTACTAAGAGAGCATTTACAAATTTAAATCTACTTACTTGAAACTCTGTTAACTATTTTAGTGTGAACTACATAATGTAGCTAGGACCAAGAAAAATGTTTAACGTGGATCAATATAAACTTACCTAAATAACTTTTTTAAATATTTTTTTACGTAATTTAAAAGTGTACATAGACAGTTAACAGAGTCTCTGGTTTTAATGGAATGTAGATTCAGCTTGATATAACAGAAGCAAACCATTTAGCTTGCTTAAGACCTGTACCAGGCATGGGTCTAATACTGAACTTCTCCTTTTCATATCCGGATGCGCCGCCGCTCACCAACAGATCCGTACGTAAAGATAGCACTCATGCAAAATGGCAAGCGGCTCAAGAAGAAGAAAACGAGCATCAAGAAATGCACACTGAATCCCTATTACAACGAGTCATTTACTTTTGAAGTACCATTCGAACAAATACAGGTGCGAGCCGAGATTGCAAAATTCGATGTCTCAGCGAACAGATTGGACAATTATCCGAATAACATTGCAGTGAAAAATATCCACTTCGATTTCAAAATTCTTCAACAACTATTCAAAATTGTCTATTCTGTACGCAATTTGATGTTGTGTATTTGATTGACTGTTGTGAATCTTAAGTAATTACATACACCACTTGCATCCGAACCAATCCTGCTCCCGTGCGTAATGAATTTTATGTTGTTGTTGTGTTGATTTGTCAGTGTAAATGTTTGATGAATTTTTATTTTTATTTGATTTAATTGGTTTCTACATTATTTTTGTTTAGTTAAATATAACAAGTAAAATTACACTCGACAATGACAAAACATACCAAGTTTAAGACGATTTAGACACAGAATCACTGAAACGTCTAATTAACTACTTAATATCAGTTAGTTATGCATTTAATTTGTTTATGAACTATGTATTTAATTTGTTTGTTTCTTTGTTTGTGTTTATATTTGATTGTTGTTGTATATTAGCTGGCCTGTCTGTAGCATCCTATATTGACATTGCCTTGTCTGCTATTTTCCTTAGTAAATGATAACTCATCTGTTTCTGATCCTACTTATAACCAACCACCTGAAATCCCATTATATTTTTCAAAGTCAAACTCTAGAAATTGTACTTTAATAAGATGTTGATCTTTATCCGTAACTAGGTGTTTCAGCTAGAGATTTTCATTTATAATGTACAATTTCAGGGTGTTTGACTTTATCAAATATAAATACCTTTAAGTTAAGTGGTGTCTAATAATCTCCCCTCGTAACTGCATTACAATTTGGTGACTTCAAATTGTAAGTACTTATGGTTTAAGGAATCCAGTCCCTCGTACTTCTTCTGCATCGACTATTTCTTTAAAACTCACATTATCTCCTCTTAAAACCTCTGCTTTGTCTCCCAAAACTGCGTTGTAAGTATGACCACAATATATAAACTTGGTGTTCTCTCTGTGCGTGGCATGCCGCATCCTACTATCGTTTATGTATGTCTATATATTCGTAAAATTATTATATATAATGTGACGACAATACAAACCTAAATAGCGAATAGATATATCACTCATCATGCAACTCATAAAATGGTATGTCATCATAACATCCTATAGATATAGGTACGTTAAATGATTAACAGATTCATTGAAGACGAACCTTTGAACGTTTATCTGTTCGTCTACTTTGTACCTGTTGGTCTCACATACGTACCTAACGCATTAATACATGTTTCATCAATTAAGCGCTCATCATAATCGAAACCATCATAGATTGGAAGGCTCTATTAGATATAGATTAAAAATAATAATTTCAAATAATATCTATCTGCATAATACTCTCCTTCATATGGAATGAAAAATAATAAGTTCTATATTGTATCTATTTGAAGTAAATAATGTTATATACATTCCGTGTACGACCACCTGTACCGACTACGACACGTAGCACATCGTTGACAAACTTAGTGCACTACAATCAGATGCGCTTCCGTTATTAAGACACAATACGTCTTCTCATTATTAATTAATAAATATTTTTTTAAGTATAAATAATAAAAACTAACTCCTAAAAGAGGTATTTTTCAATTGGCGTAAGAGAATCTAAATAGGCCATGTGATATTTATATTAGTTATGAAATAACTCTTCATGCGTATTTTCTTTTATCTATGCTTACACATATTTTTATGACATTTGGACTACTCTTATTATTCATTTTTCACTTAATGAGGATTTTCATGAAATCCGCTAGATGGTAAGTCGTAGATATGAGGTCTCACTGCTTCGTGAGTGAATGTTGACATGTCTGTCAATGTCACGTCAAAAATAATCAATCATGCCGCAGTTGGATCTCACGCCTACGTATTGTCATCTAGTGAATTTTTCATACTTTTCGAGTATGAAAAATTCATTCCCTCATTCATTCGCTCACCACACACGCCACTATCAGCATTCAGTAGCGGATCCAGTGAAGGCAAGGGTGAACTCGTAAGATTGTAGTCCGCCCTCAATTCGACATTCTGGATCTGGCACTGTCTGCGTAGGCGCAAACTTTTATTGAATAATATGAATTGCGCTTCAGAAAGTGAATCTAGTGGTAACGGTGGTGGACTACGACCGCATCGGCACCTCGGAGCCCATCGGCAAGGTGGTGCTGGGCTACAACGCGTCGGGCACGGAGCTGCGCCACTGGTCCGACATGCTGGCCAGCCCGCGGCGCCCCATCGCGCAGTGGCACACCCTCAAGGACCCCGACGATGGAGAGAAGAAGGATTAAATTTATCCACAGGTACGATCACTGGATTTGTAGGGATTTAACTTGTTTAATCCCTAATCTCTTGAGTTTGTGAACTGACTCGGTGGAACAGTGGTTAGTTACTCTGGTTCATAACCTACGGTTCCAAGAGTCGTCGGTTCGATTCCCACTGGGGACAAATTTTTGTGTGACGAACATCGGTGTTTGTTCCGTATCTGGGTGTATTATTAAAAATATTTTATTTGTGTATTCACTGTTGATCCTGATTTCCGTAACACAAATGCTTAAGCTACTTACCACGGGATCAGATCAATGAATGTGATGTTGTGTAATATTTACTTATTTTATATTTATTGCCACTTAAACTTTAGATCTAAGTAAATTGTCTAACCAAGCCTTAATTGGATGGGGTCAAATTAATTTGATTAATGTCTACAAGAAACCTGTTCCATATGATAATCCATGCTTTCTACGTATAATGCTCCGTGACTACAGTTACTTATCGCATACCCTTATTAATTTTCAGATTGGAGTCAGTTGAACGCAGTTTGGAGTGTGAAGAATAATCTTCACGAAAACATTTACTTTACCGATAAAATTATTGGCCACTTTTTAAAGTACAGTTTGAACCTCCATTGGTCACAAGGTGTTCAATGTTACTAAAGAATTTATTTAACTTTATTTAAGCTTTGTGATATAGTATTGTACACAGTCAGGCCGTCACTAGGTGATATGACTTGAATGAAAATCTTCGTGTACCTATTGATTAGTGAGGGGTTGATAGGTTTCGCCTATTTGTTAAGTTATTTATTGTAATATTATTCAAACAATGGATAAAAAGATGATTTTTCTTTTATTAGGGCAACGTATATACAATTGCCTTAGTTTGAACCAGTTTTCCTATGAATTATCTCGATTGACATGTTAATACTCGTATCTCGCTAACTAGTTGTGAAGTTGGTTCGGCAATACGTTAGGCGCCGTGAGGAGTAGGTATAATGTTGCTAGGTGGTGTTATCGCTAGGTTTCCTTTGCCACTTCCACGACTAATTGTCGGCATTACCTTACATAAGTTCGCAAATATCATTTCAGGCAGTTTTCAAGATATGTGGGCTTTTTTAAAAAAAATTATAAGTTACACACACATATATTAACAACTATGTAGTTAACTAGATACCGCGTTTGCTACGCAATCTACTTAAACCTATGTATGAAAAATATTATTTCCTATATCTAAAACCCTAATATCTTAACGCTATGTAAATAAGTTGAATCCTGTTAAATTTATTACATTCTATTTTACTAAAATGTAAGTGTTATAGTATTGATACCCTTTTATTATAAAATATTCCTCTAAAGAAGAGAAATTGTCTAGGAGATATAGTTATTATACTCGTATCTATTTATTCAAATATTGCAGAGTTGCTACGTACTAACAAATTGTTTTGTTTATCAGTAGTGTTATCAAATTCTCTTCTTACGAGGAACAAATAGGCCTATCATATAGGTACCTAATTAATCTTTATTCTTTTAAGACATGACATTTTTGACACTAATAATGAAATAATATCTATGGCCCACTTAATACGTCAAATAAATGTATTTATTTATTTTACGAATACTTGAATTTCTTAGTGTACTTTTAAGATTCCATATTTTCTGTTCGTAATAATCATTGATATACAACCGTGGTATCATCGAAACTAGTCAAACGTATAAGATTTAAATAAATATTATACATAATAAATATTGTTAAATAGTTTGAAAGTTTTTAATCGTCTTTGAATTAGACTGCATTATAACTACTATCCACTAATTCGTTTGTTTAAATTTATTTACTAAATCATTCAGCACCTAACATGTATATGGTTAGGTTCGCAAAAATCTAATTGTACCTAATTTCTATATGAAATCTATATACTTAAAAATACTTAGCTAAAGCTTGACTGTTGTTGATCTCAAACATAATGTGTTATTGTGTATATAATGTAATCACATGTTAAATTTCACGATCACATGGTATATCTACGTATAGGAGTAAATGATCGGGCTTCATGATTAGAAGTGCACCAACACGAAACAAGTAGGACTAGACTTGTGGTTCAAGTACTGTATTTAACAATAAATATAATTACGTTAATGTAATATAGATTATACTATTAGACAAAGACAACAGATTCATAATCCTATTCTAATGTTTTATAAATATTATATTCATCCACAAATGTCCTTGAGTGGAAAATTGAAGTATCTAAGTTTTGTTAAATCATAAAAATGTGACTTTACGATTAACTTAATTTATTATTAAATCATTCAGCAGTCCAGTGATCGAAATATAAATTTATTGACAACACTCTGACAATATAATATTAAAGAATATTTGTTTTCTCTCATTGTGTTCAAATATTGTTCGTTTATTGAATGCGGGCTGTGAATCTGTTGGATCATCCCTCAGACATCTTACATCTCTCAGGGCGCGAGTCGCTCGGTCGAGGCTCGGTAGAATTGACAATATAGACATTCCACATGCTATTAAATAATGTTTTGTATAATCTTAAGATGGACGAAATATGTGAATAATCGCTAGACTAATTCCTAGCATCCGGCGCCTCGCGTGGGCGGCTGGACAATCGGATGAGCGTATTCATTGTTCATCTCTGCCCTTAAGTGTCGGGAACGCTAACAGACAAATACTGAAACGATGATTAAATATTTGACGATTGAAAATACTAATATCAAAATTTATTCGCGAGTTACAAACTATAAATTTAAACATCCCAACAACAACCCAATCGTCTGAACCTGCATGTTAAATATTTAGTAATCATTACAGTATTCGACAGCAGTCTTATGTATCTTCTGATGGAAGTTAGGTAAGTAGGCAATACTCTGCTTACATCAACCAACATCATTACAAGCCTTCGTGACGCTTAAGTAAGCGATATTGTTGGAAATTGTGACCAACCTCGGAACAATATTTATGAATGTAAAAATATATTTAACAACTTATATAAAAATTCGTATCACCTTTTGATGTATTCGGTAGGTAAGCTAAGTGCGTATTTTCAACAATATTTATATTAAAAAGTGTTTTTGCAATTGGTATTCACCATTTTTTAAGATATGTGTTTAATATAAATGTGTTTGAACTATAATGTTGAAGGTTAGCCCAATGTAGTTTCAAATTATTAATTGACTTCGAACTACTAGGTAATATTACCTACCTGCTAAAAGCTTGAATTGGAAATTTAAATTATGATAGGTACATGCAGTACTGGAGAATTATGTAATACCTACTACAGGAGTGCACAAATGTACCAATAGATCAGTGAATATAAAATTGGGGTACTACTGTTTTATAGCTAGAATATTTCACCTAATTACACCTAGCAGTTAATAACAAATATTATTATGCTAAAACACAGTGTAATATGTCATCCATCACGGTAATAAATATAGATTCTATCAATATATAAATAAAATCGATTACATCATGTTGGTGCATTATGAATATGATTTGAGGTATGTTATAAAGAACTAATCATAATATGGTTCATGTAGTACATTCAGTTGCGAGGCAGTTACAATTGTCAACAATCCTATTATAATTAGTGATGTGAAAAGTTTGTGTGGCGTGTTGAGCAGTTGTATTGAATACTGTTCATTAAAAATAAACCTTTTGCTGAAATTAGTATTGCAATTAAATTATACTTTTGATTTTTTGAACAAACAAAGCAGGGTCTATCGGTATTGCCATTGCCCATCTCTTGCACATTATAAGTAGGTCTTTCAGTTTCATGTTGTTATTGTAGATTATATGTATCATGTATATATACTAAACATATTATATATCCAAATAATTGTCATATCACTTGCCACTTGAATAAAATCATTGTCCGGTAAATATTATGTTACATTTTATTTAGATAAAATAAATAGATATTTTTTTCATATTATAATTTATTTAGAGTTTATTATAGTAATGAATTATGTAAACTATGAAAAATGTCTATAATACATAATTACATAGATTTGTTGTTTTATTTTATACACCTTGTTACAATTAAAACAAATTTCTAGTACCTACTTATTTACATTATTAAATATTCTCAAAATAAGCTTTTAAGTAAACAGAAAATTTTGATCATTGCACAAGCTAGATGCATGAAATACTATACATTAAAAACTCCCACTCAAAAATTACTTACAATGTACTCATTCTAAATATTAAATAACAAAATTGTTCACTCCCCAAAACACAACCCTAATTTACATACAAGTAATTAAACAAAAAGCTTTTGATTTAGAAAGTTGAACCATTTCATGAATTTTACATTTACAATTATTATTTAGAAATGAATTATAAGATTTTTACATTTACACAACATTGAAGAAACTTTACATTTAAGCATTATCATCATAGTACCTCCTCTTCATTGTACGGTATTTTTTTAACTTATATAGGGCTTCAATTTCTTTGACAACAAACTCACCATGCTTGACCATCATCTTAACCTTCTCTGGGTCAGTTTCTTCACTATTTTTAGAGAAAACTTTATGTAGTCTTTTTCTAAACAAATCATATCCTTGAGGCCAGTCACGCCCAAGGTACAGTAACTGTTAAAGCAAACAAAATGATAGTTTAATGTTTATTAAAATATGTAGATGAAAACAGTTCTGATAAATAAACACTGCATAAATTGTCAACAAATTATGAATACTGCCATAAACACCCGACTCTTACCGTCTTGTAAAGGTTTATTACAGCCTGTCGATGTGGTTGTGTCATGGTTTAAAAATAATGTTCGTCCAAACAGAATAAATATTCACTTTATCAATATTCTTTGTAAGTTCACCAAGTTCATAGTCCAACCAAAACTTTGCTTGATAACTTCTTTGTATTCGTAACTGTAATGTCAACGTCAAATTGACATTTATAGTGAGGTGCGATGACATTTATTATTGGGATTATATTCAATTACGATTCTATTGAACTGCCTGAGTTTTCAATTGGTATTGATTAGTCACCTAGCAACTGATTTATGTTTATTATTTATCATTGAACGAGTTGTCGACTAATAAGTAATAAATATAACTAAGGATCTATTTATCAGGTTTAAGTATTAGTTAACGAAAAATGGCAGATGATGAAGCTGCTGGTGAAGGTTTGTTATATTAATCCTTAATAAAAAATACTCTGTTAAGACAGTAGCTACCTATTTATTACTAACGATGTAGATGTATTTGCTATCTTTTTGATTAGGGGAAGAAGAAGAAGAAGAAGAAGCAGTACCCGAGGAAGTTGTCGAGGAAGAAGTAGAAGCGGAATCAATTCTATCGGAATATGATCCAGATGATTTTTTGTCGGGTGCTGTCAATACTTTGGATTCTACCATACCTTTGAACTTATTTGAATTTGAGTATCCTTTGTCAAATGATCTCATTTTGCTTTCAAAGTTTATCTACTTTTAGTATACACCGTGAAATTTTAGTGGTTTTTTTCCCGCAGTTAAATGATTCTATCTTAGTAGTACAATAGATTTGTGCAGGTCTTTTTTGTTAAAATCAATAAATGCCGGTTTTACGAAAGGTTTAACCGAAACTCGAAAGCACGTTCGAACCGCTTTATGACTTAGGGTGTCGAGCTTCTTCAGCTTTAAGCATTGATTTCATGCGGCAAGCAGTACCTCATTACGTCACATCTTATAAAAGAACGATAGCTTCTCTCGTCTTCGAGTAGGAAAATTATTATTTTTAAAAATTGAAAAAAAAAAATTTTTTTTCGAGGAATTATTTGCATGATTCGATAGTATTACTAAAGGCAAATCGTTCTGCCACGGGAAAACAACCACTAAAATTTCACGGTGTATAGCCCAAAGGTTTAAATATTATTTTCGATTGGTAAGTAAAAAAAATTATATACCTACCTAATAGGTAGGTATATAATTTTTTTGTCATAGTATGACTGTACCTATACCTATTATATGACTGGCTCGATGAAACAGTGGTAAGTGACTCAGATTCAAAACCTACGGTTCCAAGAGTCGTGGGTTCGAGTCCCACTCGGGACAAATATTTGTGTGACGAACATCGGTGTTTGTTCCGTGTCTGGGTGTATTATTAAATATATTTAAGTTTATTTTTGTCGGGAGTCGTTCTGGGGGGCGATCTGAACGGTCATGTGGGTGAGGAGCCTGAGGAGTTCGAGCGTGTTCATGGTGGCTATGGGTTCGGCAGACGCAACGCTGAAGGGGAGAACATCCTCCAGTTGTGTTCGGCTGCCGACCTGGCTATTGTGAATACGTTTTTCCAGAAGAGGCCTGAACATTTAATCACCTACAGGAGTGGGCGGCACGCTACCCAGATCGACTTCCTACTCACTAGGAGGCACCACATCGGCAAAGTAGTCAACTGCAAGGTCATACCCGGAGAGAGTCTCACAGCACAACACCGTCTACTTGTCATGGATCTCTGCGTGAAGCCCAAAGCCAAAAGCTTTGAGCGCTGTCGGCGTCAAATAAGGTGGTGGCGGCTTGACGATGACAAATCCCAGGTGTTCGTCTCAGCTATCGGCGACAAGTGCGCTGAGGCTGAGAACGAACCAGTTCAGAACCACTGGGACAGGATTCAGGCAACCATAACCGAAGCGGCGAAGTCAGTGCTTGGCACGTCTAAGGGTGGACGCAAATTTGACAAGGAGACTTGGTGGTGGAACGACACAGTCCAGAGGGAGACGAGGGTGAAGAAAACCCTCTTTAAAAAGTGGCAAGCGTCCAACTCTCCCGAAGATCGCGACGCATACAGGTCCGCAAAACGTGCTACTAAGAAAGCTGTTGCCAGAGCCAGGCGAGCCCACCTACAACCGCTCTACGATAGGCTGGAATCGTCTGAGGGGCAGAAGCTTATCTATAGATTGGCACGTTCGAGGGTCAAAGCGGCACAGGATATCTCCAAGTGCTGCTGTGTTAAAGACTCTCACGGTAACTATGCGAGGACCTCGCGGTGAAGGAGAGATGGCGCTCTTACTTCCACGAGCTGTTAAACAAACAGCATAGAGAGGTGCAGCCACCGGACCTCCCTCCGAATCAAAGACTTGTGCCACCGGTAACGCCTGAAGAAGTAGAGAAGGCTCTTCGCCGCATGAAGAATCGGAAAGCTGTCGGAGCCGATGGAGTCCCCATCGAAGCCTGGAAGGCAATGGGTGGTCGTGGTGTGGGCATCCTAACTAACCGCATACTAAGCACCGGCGGGATTCCTCGCCAATGGAGACTGAGTGTTATCACCCCGGTCTTCAAGGGCAAGGGATCAGTGCAGGAGTGCGGTAGTTATCGCGGTATAAAGGTCATGTCCCACACCATGAAACTATTCGAGCGGATAGTGGACCCGCGAACCCGTGGGGAGGGCACTGTCTCTGGATGTCAATATGGTTTCCGCCCCGGTCACGGGACTATGGACCCCGTTTTTGCCCTAAGAATCATCATGGAGAAATACAGGACGAAGAACACGCCTCTCCACTTCCTATTTCTGGACATGGAGAAGGCCTTCGACTGTGTTCCGCGTGAGATGATTTGGTGGGCCCTGAGGTCCAAGGGAGTGCCAGAAACGTATGTTGATATCATTAGAGACATGTACTGTGATTCCGATTCTGTAGTTAGGACCGCTGTTGGCGACACTTTGCCCTTCCGTATAACCGTCGGAGTACATCAAGGCCCCGTCCTGAGTCCGTTTCTCTTCAGCCTGATATTAGACGTATTGTCAGACAGCATCAGAGACCAACATGAGCAGCCACCATGGCTACTTATGTATGCTGATGATATCGCGCTGGTGGACTCGGACAGGGGACGGCTGGTGAGACGTGTTAACACATGGAAGGAATCGCTTGAGAACGGGGGTCTGAAACTCAACGTGGCGAAGACAGAGTACTTGGCCTGCAACACTACAGATCCCATGTCCGTCCGCATAGGCGAAGACACGGTCGAGCGCACGGACCGGTTCAAGTATCTGGGATCTGTACTCCACGCGAACGGCGACATCGACTCCGACGTCAAGGCACGCATTGCTGCTGCGTGGGATAAATGGCGGGAGGTGAGCGGCGTCATTTGCGACCCTAAAATGCCGGTTAAGCTGAAGGGACAGGTCTATAAATCCATCATTAGGCCTGTTCTCTTATATGGCAGTGAAGCATGGCCAGTACTTGAGCGGCACAAGCAAGAACTGCGGGTCACGGAGATGAAGATGCTGCGCTGGATGTCCGGAGTTACGCGAGCAGATCGCGTAAAGAACTCCCGTATTCGCGGCAGCCTTCATGTCCGAGACATCGCTGATAAATTGCAAGAGTGCCGCCTACGTTGGTACGGACATGTTTTACGGAAACCGGCAAACTACGTAGGGAACAAGTGTCTCGCAATGTCGCTACCGCCGGGTCCCGGCAGAAGGGGAAGGCCCAAGAAGGCCTGGCTTGACGTCGTAGTGGATGACATGCGTGCCAACAAACTCTCCGCGAAGGATGCTGAAGATCGTGCGAGGTGGAGAGTTAGGAGCAGGAAAGCGGACCCCGGGCTCCGCAAGGATGCAACCGGGAGAACGCTGAGATGATGATGATTTAAGTTTATTTTTGTGTCCACTGTTGATCCTGATTTTCGTAACACAAGTGCTTAAGCTACTTACCACGGGATCAGATCAATGTATGTGATGTGTAATATTTATTTACCTATATATTTTACGTATATATTTTTTCCCTACATACATAGGTACAATGTTACTTCGTGTAAATGAGATTTCCATTTGCTAGGTAGAATATGTACGTGGCTTAATAATAAGGTATCTCACAAACTTTTCTCGGCCACAATGTCTTATTAGTAAATATTTACTTTAACTCCATCGCCAAGATACTCATACGGATACAACTGCCACAAATATTTCAACTTGTGTGCATGCGACGAATCTGTGGTGTGTTGGGCGGCCGGCAGCATCATAACATTCATGGACGTCAACACCAAGCAGACCTGGTTCCGGAGAAGCACCACAGGTGGATCTGTGGGACACATTACGGTGCGTCAGCGTACTGATCAATTCGTGCGCTTGACTGTTTTTTATTTGATGTGGCTCAACAATTAGGAGATGCATAAAAATACAGAGATGAGATGCATAATTCGCACTCGAAATGGACTTGCCCCCATAAGTTTGAATGCCTATTGCTTAAGACAATTGTTACCATTTTTTATATATTTGTACCAAATAAACAATTATTCTATTCTATTCTATAATAGGATTTGATTAAGCAACCCACGTAACTCAATATAATTATTATAATAGAGTTTCCTTTAAGAAAGCACTTTAAGAATTTGTCCACACCTTCTTGTAGTCATACCGCAAGGACCCTAACTACCGCATAGCCATCGCCGAGGGCCGGGAGGGCCAGCGAGAGCCTCTCATCATCTTGTACACGTGGCCGCAAATGGACATAGATGCTGTTCTACGCGAAGGCACGGAAAACGCGTATTCAGTTCTTGATTTCAGGTGATAATTTTTTACATTACGAACTGGTCTCAATTAACTGTTTGATTTGATTCATGGATTCGCATTAGCAAGTTGAAGTGGCAGTGGGCTGGCCACATCAGCCGTAGAACCGACAACCGCTGGGGTAGACGAGTTCTGGTGTGGATACCGCGTCTCGGCAAACTTAGTGTGGGACGCCCGCAGGCCAGGTGGTGTGGGATCTGCGCAGGACGGCTGGTAGGAGCTGGATGCGAGTGGCCGAGGATAGAGAGAAGTGGCGTGCATTTGGAGAGGCCTATGTCCAGCAGTGGACAGGTATGGGCTGATGATGATGATGATTCATGGATTGATTACGAAAATGGTATGAGAAATGTTGAAGTATTCCTTCGTTATTGTTTAAGTTAAATAGTTGCTTTGGATTAGAAATGTTTTTCTTGCAGTCCCGACGGTGAGCTATTAGCGTCTGTCGGTAAGGAACCGGACTACAACCTAACCATTTGGAACTGGAAACGGCACAAAATCTTACTGCGCACCAGCGCCTTCACCTTCGACGTGAATGGCGTTATGTTCTCGCCGTATTGTCCGGGACAGCTCACCACAGCAGGTAAAATGATATTCAATATCTTTCGCATATCTAAGTACAATTGTCCATCTATAATATTTCAATTTCTTAGAATGACTAGACATAGATGGCTTTAACAATGAGGGTTGTCGCTTATAAGAAATCCACTAGATGGAAAGACGTAAATATGATGTCTAACTGCTATGTAATTGGCAGTTAGCACTCACGCGTATCTAAAACCATCTAGTGAATTTCTCATTCGCGAAAATCCTCATTACTAAATCATTTAAGTATTTACTGTAATTTGAAGGTGCCGCTCATATAAAGTTTTGGAAAATGGCGCAAACATTTACGGGCTTGAAACTTAAAGGCGAACTCGGAAGATTTGGCAAAACGGAAATTTGCGATGTTCTCGGTGTTTATCCAATGCCTGATGAAAAGGTAACTGGGTACACTAAACTTACGTAGGCAAGTAAGTAGTTAGATGATCGAGCTATATATCTACTTATTATTTTTTTTGTATCTACTCCCAGGTTCTGTCAGGATGCGAATGGGGTAATGTGCTAGTATGGGAAGCTGGCCTGGTCAAATTAGAAGTTACACAACGCGGACGAAAAACGTGCCATAAAGCTCCTGTAGTAAGTTCATAAAGAAAAACATTATTTAAAAAAATCACAAATTTTATATTTTCTTAGAATATCATAGAGGGTAGGTATCCGTATCCGGATATACTGTACATTAACTTTTAAATTTAAAAAGAAGCTCCCTTTAAATTTTTTCTTCTTTTTTTAACGCATGTAGAATTGTAGATATTATTCCATTTAACATTTCGATGACAGAAGCCTCCATTGGAAATTTCAGATCCAGTTCATGTTGAGTCCCGCGGGGGACGAGGTGACGACCATCGCGCGGGACGGCTGCGTGCGCGCCTGGTACTGGGACACGGTGGAGCAGGCCGACCCGCCCGAGGACGACCCCTATGTGGAACTCAACCCTGTCGCAGAGACATGCGTATGAACTATACATTAGAGCATACTGAACTGGAATGATCCCGATATCACTACATAGTGTAAAATAAAGTCGCTTTCTTGGTCCCTATACCTGTCCCTTTGTATGCTTCTATCTTTTTTTACGAATTTGATACGGTTATTAATAGATGCCTAGATGATTTATAAAAACCTTCCTCTTTAATCTCTCTAATACATACAGGGATAAAAGAGGAAGGTTTTTAAAATTTACCCGAAGCAAAGCGAGGACGTGTCACAAGTATACTACATAAAATACTACCATAGAAATGTAATATTTTTAACGAATCGGTCAATGTTGTGCATTGCATGCACTACTGTATGTTATGTTATCTGTGACTGTATACATAATGGATTTATAATTTCTTGAAATGGAAAAAACTCTGTTACAGGTACCAAATTGCCAAATTATGTGTCTTAAACATCAAAAGGATTTGTTCTGGTATGCTCAGGTAAAAAAAGTCCTATTATTGTATGTAGCTTATAGTGTTTAGAGTAAAACTTAAAAGCGTTATATGTTTGCTGCAGGATGGAAATGGTGGTCTCTGGACTGTGGAACTGGAAATAGACAAAATTCAATGCGATCACCGCAAGGTGTTCACGTGTCACGCAGGCGCTGTGGTCGCCATGGCCGCCCTGAGGACCCACCCCATCCTCATCACTGCGGGGGAAGACGGTTCACTCTTAGCGTACAACACAGAGAATCATGTTCTATTGGCGCGCTATCAATTTCCGAACGCTATCACTTGCCTTTTTTATCCACCTTCAGATGTAAGTTATGATGCTACAAATCAAATTAGTACTCAAGAATGTCATGTATAAAAAAGAGCACATATTAAGGGAAATCTTTAATTATAAGACATTGAAAATCTCATAGATTTTTCCGTAAATAACTACGATGATGCCTTGGAGTAGCCTTGTCATCATCACTGGACTTGCGGGGGAGTGGATGGCTCTCCTTTGAATTTCTCTATAGGTAGGTACTATCGTTGATTCAAATAGTAACAAAGGTAATTGACCAATATCTTTTCACCAAGGTCGATGAAACAAGCAGAATCATTATGCTCGGGTTCGCTGATGGGATAATGCGTACGTTACTGCTTCACCCCGAGCGCCTGCAGGCACAGACCGCTATGATCGACGTCCGGGTGCACTCCGCCCTCACTATACACAGCGAGGACTCTGTCAACGCCGACGTCATTGATTTGATATCGGTGAGCATTTATAACAGCAAGGCCCGTTTTCCTTATTTATATGAAGACTGGTTTAAAGTAGAACATCATCATCATCAGCCCATACACGTCCCCAATGCTGCGCACGGGTCTACCCTAAACTAGGACGATAAGGCCTTAGTCAACCACTACACAACCTAAGAATTTCTTCGTAGGTGTGCAGGTTTCCTCCCCATGTTCAAACATCGACCTTAACCACTCGGCCATCGACGCTTTTTAAAGTAGAATGTTTTTTTAAAACCTGAAAGAATTCGCATTCATGACCCCGCCGGAACGGGGACATGAACCACCGGACCTCCCGATATCGCGTCGGTTGCTCTAACCTCTGAGCTATCCAGGCAATTACGTCACAATGCGAATTTTTCCATCACCTTTTACCCGTTAGCCACGGGTGGCGCCACCACCGGTAGTGATCAAACACTATTGGTCCGCAAACATTTCTTTACAGAAATGTTATACAGAATGGTTGCACTTGGCAGTTATATTTTTTATTTGTTGTTTTTAATGTCACCGTTCAGGCGGGGTCATGAATGCGAATTTTTTCAGGTTTTAAATTTACAATAAGCTTTGAAAGCATTAAAAACAACAAATAAAAAATAGAATGTTTTTGTCAATAATATTCTTCACGATGATTTTCTTCGCATCTTATATGATCAATTTAACTACATGCAACATCCATCATTTATACTTGCAGCTACTAAAGCCGCACTCGAAACCACTTGTGCAAATAACAATAAACGAGGAGCGCAGCCTGCTGGTGACTTGCGGCAAGGACAGCACCATCTTCATGTACAGGCTGGAGGCCGGCACGCCCTTTGTGCTGCACCGCCTCGGCTTCATAGAGACCCCGAACAACATTGCTTATATGACCTGGAAACCAGAGGAGGTATGTTCTGGAAACAAATGAATGCTACTCGCACTTTAAAACCACCATCGCTTTTTCCTGTTTGTTATTAAGGCTTATGAGTACGCTCATAAGGCTTTAAAATAACAAACACTACGGTGTTTACTTAAAGTTCCGGTAAAATATTAAAAAACCGTAAACGAAAGGCACACATTTAACTTTATATCATATCAAATTTTAGCCCCGGGTTCTTCTGCTTTGCGGACAAGTAGGCTTGCTTATGGAAGCCGTCCTACCGGAGGTGGCTGTAAGAAAATATACTGACATAACCACGTTCCGACTAGAGTTTATATCATATAAAGAAACTTTAGTCAAAAAGAACTTGTAAGTACAATATTTTTATTGAAACAAAATATGCTATATAATAATAAATACATCTACTATCATAGGACATAATAACGTTACTATCCCGTACTCAGCATGCGATATCGGCCATTTCCTACTGAGGAAGATTTAGCAAGTATCGATGAAGAGGCATTAAAAGCAAAAGAAGAAGCTGAGAAAGAAAAGAAAGACGACGAAGAGGAAGAAGAATTTTTGGGTGAAATACAGCTAAGTAAGACATATCGAATAATTGCAATACTTTAAGGTAAATTCCTTCTACAGAAATAAAGTATTTCAATATACTTTTCAGTGGAGAGCGAGAGCATGCTGGGCACCACTATAACTTGGGCTCACTACTGCGAAGATGGGATATGGGTGGTCCAACAGGGCACTGGAGCCCTTTTACTGGTCAGGCCTGGTAACAACAAGATTCTGAAATACGGACCCTTCCCAGGAGCATGGGTTGATGACATCACATCATTAAAGTTTATGTAAGTACGGGCAAGAAGGCAATGAAAAAATATTTTCCTGTGAAAATAAATGAATATGATTTCTACCTACACGCACATTACAGATGTGAAGAACGATACTTAGTGATTGGTACGAATACGGGCTACGTCCGTGTAGTGCGGATGCCGACGGAGGAAGAAGATACGCCGGATCGACATTACACCGTTTGGATGCTCGCGCAGCAGAAGCTGCTTAAAAAGCTCAAAGGCAGGAGACTCGCAAAAGAAGAGGTATAAGTCGAAAGATCAATAAAATCATTCTAAAATTAATAGGTAGCATCAGCGCATGCAGACCTCCTTGGATCGTAGGTACTGGCTGATCGCGCGCATAGTTTTATTTTTTATGATTTTCTTTTGTTTTCCCGCTTGTCATTCATAGAATTTTACCACTTTTGATTGCATTATACCAGTTCAATGCCGCTTTTATTATATTTTTTTGAATTCTCCCTCATTAAAGTTAATCTAACGAGACGTACCTCTACTAAAAAGGGGCACCATTATGTAAGTTATATTTTACGTAATTAACCACCTGTATTGTATACCATCATGATATGCAATAATTATTGGAATTTGAATTTCAAAACTTATGGCTTATTAATAAAATAATAATAATAATAAATATTTCACAACATCACATACATTGATTTGATCCCATGGTAAGTAGCTTAAGCACTTGTGTTACGGGTATCAGAATCAACAGTGGATACACAAATATACTTAAATATATTTAATAATACACCCAGACACAGAACTAACACCGATGTTCGTCACACAAATATTTGTCCCGAGTGGTAATCGAACCCACGACTCTTGGAACCGTAGGTAGTAAACCTGGGTCACTAGCCACTGTTCCACCGAGCCAGCCAATAATTATATAAATTATTAATAAGCTTAGTAAAATATTAAATTATGTTTGTCATCTTCCCTAAATAATTATTAGTTGGTAAGTAATCGAGCACTCTCATAGAAAATAACGATTGCTCACTTATGTTACAATATGGCCTTTAGGCCTAAAAGTAACCCTTTGTATTTAATCATATGAAATTTTACAGCCTCAACCGACTCCACGAATAGACTTCGAAGATAATTACTACTTGCCCATGCACGACTGCTACACGGGCGCCGTGACATGTTTGGAATTCACCTTCGATGGAAAGTAAATACCTGTCTTAATTGTTCCCAGCTAAAATAAACCGAAGTTTGGTAACATAACAAATTATTTCGTTAGTCCAGTAGACTCGGTCAGTATTTTAAATTAGCGACGGAAATTATTAGCAATTATTAGTTAACTAAACTGCATAATTTTATCTGTTTTAGAAAATTTTACACCTGTGGAGCTGACGGCAATATCTTTTCTTACGACATCAATTTCCCAGAACCACTGTTTCCATCTCTAGAAGAACCTCCTTTAGCCGAAGTGCCGGTAAATCAAAAATACAATATTTACAATTACACACATAACGCTTATCGTGAATCATCATGATAGTTTAATTTTCGAAGTTCCACTACTTTTGGCTAGAGAGCGTGATAGGGGTTAACGATAGTCGCGAAGAGTTTCAGTAGTAGGAAGAAGGTAGAGTAGAAAGGGTAGAAAGGAGAGAGATTAAAGATAACATTTATATAAATGTGCACCCATTGCGGATAAATAGTTCGTATGTAGGAGGCACGTAGTAGAGGATTGAACTAAAATCACAAACAAAATAATAAAATATTTATTATATCCCAGCCTTCAAGGGCGCACCGAGTGTGGCACCCTAGTAAAAGATAAAAGCTGACCTAGGGTAACCAGTACCATTATTGGCACCCCCCCAGTGATTGGCACTTTTGCCTTTCATTTCAAATATTTAATTTCGTAAATACATTTTTGATATGAAAAAACTACTATTCAGCGGCAAATTTCTACATTTACTTATGGAAATACTTAACTTTACGCCAAAATGACGTCTTAATAGTTTTTCTGTTGGATTAAGTCAACAGTGAAAGTTCGCGGCAATTTTAACGTGAAAAAGTTTGGTGAGGAGAGCGTTAGAAGTGAATTTTATACGATTCCAGGTAACTATTTGAAGGATATTTTAGCTTTACGTCATGATATTATGTAAGGAATATGATTTTTAACTTTTTCGAAAAAAAAAGATTAGTGTTCACGCAGTTTTTG
This sequence comes from Maruca vitrata, assembly GCA_039566165.1. Classification (NCBI taxonomy): domain Eukaryota; kingdom Metazoa; phylum Arthropoda; class Insecta; order Lepidoptera; family Crambidae; genus Maruca; species Maruca vitrata. Next base: position 9,325,219 of record CM076914.1, on the reverse strand, counting down.
CTATGCCAATAATTGCACTGAAATATATATTACCGCTCAGTCATTGGCAGACCTGCCAATCGCTATACTTCTGAATCCTATAATCCTAATTTTTTAAATTTTTAACTCGGAATATGCTTGATGCACCTTCACCTTGGGAAGGGGTTTACCCTAGGTGGTATGTGGGACTCCCTGCTGAGGGTGCTGAGATGGAAAAGACCGGCAGCTGCTCCTGGGCTAAGGTGCAATTCCTAGGGCCACTAGAGGTGTACCCAATAAACTCCGCGGCGTACCTCATCGCCTACTGGTGGTGCAGTGGTACTTGGCCTTGTGTACTGAGCCTTCACGCACAACACCACCGGCGGAGCCTCCACGGGCTCCCTCAAGCCTCCCCGGAGGGGAGCGACAGGGGTCTCGGTACGTAAGGTCACTCCCGTCCCTCAACGACAGCCGTTGGTGCAATGCTGACGGGAGTGTCCCCACACCCACCGCCGGCAGGCCATCGTTGGACTGCGGCATATGACGCGGAACCTTATCTTACCACTTCTATACAACCACCTATTGATTACGCTCAGTCTATACCTTCAACAAGTCGATGATTTGATTATTAGACGATGAAATAATGAGGTTTTCCAGTATTTTCATTAATTCATCAGAAGACTGATTCAATTTAAGCATTAATTAAATAGTTGTAGTAACTAGGTTGGCAGTATGCTAATAATTGCAATGCCATTGTGAGTGCCAATGATTGTACTAAGTTACAGTGTCAATCACTGTACCATAGTGCCAATGACTATACATTTATGTCACTGTCTATTATTTTGAGTTTTTTTAAATAAATAAGGATACATTTTTGAATTGTAGTATCATTTTAGGAATCTGTTTGTATCTAAAAATCCATTAATGCTAAATAAATCTGTAACTAACGTTAGTCCAATTGAATTTTTGAAGCCAAAGACAAAAGTCAGTATTAGGTGCCAATCAATATACTGGTTACCCTAACTTATAAATAATCTGATTCTCTCTCCCCCCTGGCCCAGAACCTACCCGTGCCGGCATTCAATAGCAATGTTATTTCAGAAAGTAGAAAGGGTAAAGGAACACAGCACTTTGGAGGGTGACTTGATGTCGCACGAGGAGTTGAAGCAGAAGGAGGAGTACGACAAGATGATGTCGATCGCGAACGCGCACAAGCGGCGCGTGCGAGACCAGCTGGCCGAGCTCACGGCGGAGTACAACAAACTCATCAAAGCGTATGATCATTATTTATTTATTTACTTTTTTTACCTGCGTCATCTCGATCTATTCTACCCGTTCTAAGAATGAGACTACAAAAAAATGTTGGTATTGGAAAGATAGATCGTCATCTCATTGCTGGGCAAAGGTCTTCTCCAAACTTGACAATCTAACGCTATTTATATATTTTTTCTAATGAATAAATGTATTTCATAAAAAAATAAGGTTTCCCATGCCTTAAATAGCGAAAATCACAATACCATAGTGAATGCAAGTAGCGGTGCTAGCATCTTTAGATGCTACCATCCTCCAAGTCTTTTCTTTTCCGTACCTTTTTGTTAAACCTGTGATAAGTAAAATGCTGTAAATACAAACATTAAGAAAATTCAATAAACGAATTATTTTGTCACAAATTTCAGAAATCGTGCATTGCCCGTCTCCCAGCAAATCGACGTAACCCTCGATCCCAGGCCCCTGGCGGTGCAAGAAGCGGAGCTGGACGATGCGAAAGCCTTGACCAGGAGAAAATTGGCGCATCAACTCGAAGCCTCCGACTTAGCCCTGGACAAGATGTATTCCAGGAATATCATTCAGCTTGACGTTTTCCCATTTACTTTGACAGCTATAAGGTAAACTTAGGTTTCTATTATATTATACTTACATGTCAAATATTCTTTATTAAATAATTAAAGTAAATTACGTTTAAATGAACTATATTATGTTATAATATAATTTAAATTACCAGAGATCCAGAAGTGATGATTCGGCCTCTGCGACAGAAGAACCTGTCGAAATCATTTTACAATCAACTGGAAGAGGTTTACCAAAAAATGGCTGAGGCAGCTCTAAGGGGAAGGTAAAAGATAAAGTAACATTTACTTTACAAGGGTCTTCCTTCGGATCTAATTGTGTTATATCTATTCTATATAAAAAAAAATATTTGCCATTGTAAAACCGTATTATGTATCATTTCACGCTAACCTTAGGGATATAAATTTACTGGAATTAGCTGAGGCGGTATTAAGGTAAGTGAAATATTTTATGCCTTCTGATGTATCATACCTAAGATTTTATCAATCGTTTGCGTAAGAGTGGAAAAGTGTCTACCGAGGTAAACTTAATTTTGACAATACATTTGCGTCACTACACCATCTTTGTTCATAAGAGATTCTACTCACTATTGTGGCACTTTGCAGACGAGCAGAATCCACAACTCGCCGGGCGGCGGCCAGGAAGGCGTCGTGGGGGCCTCCACGTGTCGCTTCCTTCTTGCTAGGTCTACCTCCTAAACCTTCACATCCTTTGAAGAAAGCTCTCCGAAACTATCACCAGCGGTTGAATCGCCATCATTTACAATTTATAGAGGTGCAGATTGAGAGCATTATTTTGTTTTAACAACCATTCATCACTTTGAAAATACACTAAAGATGTACAATAGGTATATATTTTTTTTAAATAAACAATATTATTATTATATTTAACAGTGGCAAGAACATCTATCTCGCAAACCAGACCCAAATGCAATGCCTCCTGGCGCTGCTGAAGCTTTAAAAGAAGCAGAAGCAAGCATCGGTAACCGACTATTGAAGACTCAGCCGGACTACGTCGCACCTCCTGGGCATAACACTCAATTACGAGTTTGCCTGGCAAGAAAAGAGGTGAGTTCGGGGTAGAAATAACACAAGTTTTAGTTTTTTTTTTTAATAATTTATGTTAACCCTAAAATTGGTTTGTTCACATTTAGTCGTCATCGAAATTGGCTGAACTATATACTATGATGACATATTGTTTGATGTTGTATCTACCTACTGCCTATTTGAGTACTCATACACATATTTTTTATTCCTTTTTTCTAGATCTATGATACTAAAAGAGAATTCAACAACAAAGTGTTGGAGTTGAGACAACACAAAGTTGAAATGGTCGAAAAAATGAAACAAATCGGTGAACGATTGAGCGAGATTAGATGTGAAATTCCTCAAAAATTAGTCAAGCCACCACCACTTATACCACATATTGATGAGGAACTAGAATTTCCAGAGAGACATCTCGAGGTAAGTTTAATCCTCTCACGCATTGAATATTAATTGAAGAATTTAATTAAATAATAGTTACTTACATACTGGTACATTTTCAGATAAAACCAGATCCTGTAGTGGTGCCAATAAGGGGTACAGCTAAAAAGTCAATCATGCCTATCGAGCGGAAGTCCACTCTTTATCCCCAGGCGAGGGTGCGGCCATCAAGAATTACGAGATTTGTACCCATCACAGGTATCCCAGTATTTAAAGCCTCGTAGAACTTAAACCGTAAAGTGGAATTCTATCATAATTAATTACGAGGCGATGATAATTGAGCACTGACTATACTTATTTTATTTTTTCAACATACTTGCCATAGATACACGTCCCCTTACTGCGTCATGGGAACTTTTGAAACCAAGACAAGATCAAGAATCAACACCCATGGAAATAGAAATTCGTGAAAGACGAGTTGAAAGGTACATTTATATACAGGGTGTAACAGGGGGGGGTGGATCATCGTAAGTCAATCGATGGGGGACTTCAATACCTATCGATATAACCCCCATGTATGTTCAGCGATTTTCAATAGTTCCAAAGTTATTGAGATTTTTGTGAAATTTTTGTAAGAAGCCGGAATTCAGTATAAAAGTCTTCACTGCTGCTTAACTACTGGACCTGCTTGCATGATTTTTTTTCTAGAAATAGTTCAATAGTGGGTCTTTATAATTACGATACCGATTTGAGTCATAACCCTATCATATTGGAGTAAAAAAATAATTCTTCACAAAAGTTTTACGAATCGAATTGTGTCTACCAACTTTCAAAGCCTCCAGTGAAAAAAAAGTGCCTGTGATTTTTTTCTAGAACTTATTTTAAAAACTACCTACATTCATGGATAGTATACCCTGAAAATTTCATACCGCTACTATCAGAGCATCATAACGAAAATTGAACGCGAATAGCACAGGTGCCATAAATCAGTGTTTTTATTTTTTATGAAAAACTTTAATTTAAAAAAGAAATCTATATGTTTCAGCAAATTTATGCTATGTTAGTAACATTAGTAGCAGTAATTTTACAGAATTGCAAATTAAAGGGGTGAAAATCAAACAAAGAAAATTTACATATTTTTTGTTAATTATTTTTTTTTACAGTAAGTGTTCATAATGGGCTCCATTATTGGCTATGCATAAAAGAGTACGACACCTTTTTACAAAGGTTTTTCGGATGTTGCGAAATGCTACTAAGGTAAATGCACCAATTATGGACGGTTTAAGGATTTGTTTTTCGTTTTTTCTTCATAGTTTGTATGTTTTGCAATATACGTTCGCAGGGATTTGGAGGTTAATAAAAAGTCCTTTTCTTAATAAGTATTCGATGTTTAAAATCAGTTTTAAACTAGCTTCAATAAAATATAATTTAGGAAAAGTAACCTCTGCCAATCTCCATTTATGGACAGGGAATATCCAGTTATGGACACCCAATTATGGACGTTATCCAATTATGGACACCCATTTATGGACATTCTTCAATTGAATGCTTAAATCTATAACTCAAGAGTATTAGGGTTGAGTAAGTTAGTATAATGAAATAAAAAACATTTAAATTAAATAATAAAATAATGTAATAGGTAACTCAAATATCAATCAACAAACAGTTATCAAAAAGTAATCGGCAAAGGCCAAAGCCTTTAAGCCAAGAAAACCAAATAAAAATGTCCTCTTAACTAGCTAGTATTATTTAAATAGGAGACCCCTTCGTTGGTCTATTGGTAGCAAGCGCTGCGTAAGGTCCGAGAGGGCCCCGGTTCGAGTCCGGGGTCGGGCAAAATTTGTGTGAGTTTTTCTGTGATGAAATTTCTCAGCCCGTAGCTAGGAAGCTGGCGGTTGAACGCCCGTGCCTCGAAAAGCACGTTAAGCCGGTGGTCCTGCGCCCGATCTCTCATCGGTCATGTCGGATTGCCGTCTCACCGAGTTATGAGAGTAAGGGAATAGAGAGTGCACTTGTGTTTGCGCGCGCATTTGTGCACTATAAATTTCCTGCGCACTTGGCTGATTTCAATTGAGATCGGCCGCCATGGCTGAAATCGGTCGGACGCCTTATTATTTAAATAACATTTCAATATAATCATCTTCTTCACTTCTCGATCTTTAAGCAAATTGGTTTAGAGGTTAAATAAAAATTTTAAAAAACCTTCACTCTTTTCTATTCACTTTGCCAACAATAATCAAAAATCAAATTTCTTCTTACTAGTTTCATACCTATCAAAATACAGCTATAATCAGTCTCAACAATTACTTATACATAAAATCACGCCTTTTTCCCAGAGGGGTAGGCAGAGATCACTTCCAGCGATCCACTTTTCACCTCTGTGGGAAACGTGACGTGACTGGTTGTGGACCACGTCGCTGCCATTCTGCCTTGTGCATTGTTTTAACCCTTAATAAGACACGAGGAAAATAGTTCCCACCAGATTTTGAACCTTATCTTAAACCTTAACCTTATCTGTCCTTTTCTCACTTCTTAAATTGCATTTGCCATTTGTTCTTTAGTATAAGCTTTTCTAGTCGCCATATCTAAAGTGAAACAAAATTTATTTATTTAAAAAATTTGAACCTATTTTGGACACCCATTTATGGACACAATGTTCATAATTGAATTATTAAATTTAAAGTCTTACTTTGCGACCGATTTAAAAATAAAGATAAAGGTAAACGATTGTACAACTATTAGATGTATGAAAAACGTATATTTGTAAAATATCCTTCATGGACAAAATGTCCATATTTGGGTACAGGCTTACAAAAATATCCAATTATGAACATCGATAAATTCCGAGGCTAAAATTACTATGAGGTTTTAGATTAGAATATATAATTAACCTTTTATTATCAGTAATTCAATAAATAATATCATTTTTAACAACAATATTACACTTGTCATAAAAAAAGCTAATAAATTTACTTACATGCATTGCGCTCCTTATAAGAAATTTCAAATCTCGACACCAAAACGCACCGCACTAGTAAGAATCGTTATAGTCGAAAATAATATAGCGGAGAGCTGTCAAATGTTGTTTACATCAAATCTAGAATTTTGGTACAACCGATTAATGTTGCTGTTGGAAAAAAAATACCTACCGGTTTCTTATTATTGGAGGCATTTTTGAAAATTGTCCATAATGGGGTCCGCGTCCATAATAGGTGCATTTACCTTACTACATTTTGCCTTGTCACAATTTGGGCCCCTGAAAAATTTTACAAAAAAGAAGCATTCCACAACCTCCAAAAAAGCTTTTTAAGAAGGTCTAAGCTATGCATAGCTAATAATAATGCCCATTATGAACACTTTTTATAAAAAAAATTATTAACAAAAATTATGTAAATTTTCTTTGTTTGATTTTCACCCCTTCAATTTGCAATTCTGTAAAATTACTGCTACTAATGTTACTAACATAGCATAAATTAGCTGAAACATATCGATTTATTTTTTAAATTAAAGTTTTACATGAAAAATAAAACCACTGATTTATGGCACCTGTGCCATTCGCGGTCATTTTTCGTTTTGATGCTCTGACAGTAGCGGTATGAAATTTTCAGGGTATACTACCCATGAATGTAGGTAGTTTTTAAAATAAGTTCTAGAAATAAAACACAGGCACTTTTTTTTCACTGGAGGCTTTGAAAGTTGGTAGACACAATTCGATTCGTGAAACTTTTGTGAAGAATTATTTTTTTACTCCAATATGATAGGGTTATGACTCAAATCGGTACCGTAATTATAAAGACCTACTATTGAACTACTTCTAGAAAAAAAATCATACTAGCAGGTCCAGTAGTTAAGCTACAGTGAAGACTTTTATACTGAATTCCGGCTTCTTACAAAAATTTCACAAAAATCTCAATAACTTTGGAACTATTGAAAATCGCTGAACATACATGGGGGTAATATCGATAGGTATTGAAGTCCCCCATCGATTGACTTACGATGATCCACCCCTCCTGTTACACCCTGTATATGTTACGGCTAATACCCGAAGTGCGGCTACACCTAGGTTTAGCCGGCTAGAACTAGGTGTAGCCACTTACTCTTGGCTAAACCTAGGTGTAGCCGATTGTTTTCGGCTAAAACTAGGTCTAGCCTTCATCATGCCGGCTACAACTAGGTCCAGCCATTCCATGTCGGCTAATACTAGGTTCAGAGAATCCGTGTTGGATAAAACTTAGATGCGAGTCCCGCCAAGCCTTCCGTCCTTCCCCGCGTCACACTCAGGACTCACAGCATCTGCAGCAGCAGCGCGGAGTGGAGGGCGTAGCGAGACACGCGCCTCTGCAGGTTGTGAGCACCAAGTGCTGCTGATCTACTGCAGGTCTACTAGCGAGTGTGACTCATAGCGTCTGTACATAGTTGTAACTGCCTCATTGGTCTATTGGCAGCAAGAGCTGCGTAAGGACCGAGAGATCCCCGGTTCGAGTCTGCGGTTGGTGAAAATTTGTGTGAGTTTTTCTGTAATGAAATTACTTAGCCCGGAGTTAGGAAGTTGGCGGTTGAACGCCCGTGCCTCGGAATGCACGTTAAGCCGGTGGTCCAGCGCCCGATCTCTCATCGGTCATGTCGGATTGCCGACTCACCAAATTATGAGAGTAGGGGAAAAGAGAGTGCACTTGTGTTTGCGCGCACACTTGTGCACTATAATATGACCTACGCACTTGGCTGATCTTAATTGAGATCGGCTGCCATGGCTGAAATCGGTCGGACGCCTTATCTTACATACTAAGTTATAGCCGGCATGCTTTCGGCAGAGCTTTTTTAGATATTACAAAAACATCCAATAATTAGAAACCAAGGTAGTTTTTCATTCTTTTAAATCAAATTGTAATAAATAACACATATTGTTAGGAGTAAATTGTTAAGTACAATAGGAACAATCAGGAACATTTTTTTTAACAACAGACAATAGTTGCATATTATAATTTTAAAGAATATAATTATAAATCACAGGTTTATAAAGTAACATAAACTATTTAGAACAATCTATACTTGAGTGACATTTTGAGTTGCGCGATCGGGATAATGGCGTCGTAATTACCGCCTTTTAGGGGAAACTGGGGAGACTTGATCCCTGGGGAGACTTGATCACCCAGTGATAAATCAAAAACTAAACGCCTTATCTAGTTTTTATATTGGCAACATTAATCTTTGTTGTCTATGGTGAACAAAAAACTTCATTTTGACATCTTTATGTAGGCAACTTCAGAGCAGTGCAGCCATTTCTATTTTCCTGTGCCAGAATTTCTTTCGGAAAGTTTTTCATTTGTGTTTTCTAAATAATTGAATGAATAATAACATGAGTATGTGTCAAAATCAATGAAAGCAGGTTATTAAAATTTGCATTTACATGTATTTAATTTAATTACCGTTTTCTCTTGACATGAAAATTCATTTTTTTTATAAGAGCACTCCCGGGTACACTTGATCCCGCTAAGATTAATTTGCCAATTTTTTTTTTCTTTTGTTTTAAATTAATTATAAAATATAAAAGAAAAAAGAGGGTGCAAAACCGCGTATTGGAGGGTAACACGATCAAAGGTACTGCCAAAGAGTATCGACCAGCTTCAATAAACATAACATTAGCTGTTTCTTTGAAAATTTACAAAAACTATTGGTTAAGCATCATTTTGGAGCGCAAGCTATCTGGAATATTGACGAGACGGGGCTGTCCCGTACATAAACCTAAGAAAATCCCCCATGATCAAGTCTACCCGTTACTGGGATCAAGTCTCCCTGAATATGTTAACTTCTTCCTTTTGGAAAGCTTTCAGAAAATGCAATAAAAATAAATGTAGCACTCCGAAATATAATAATCAAATAATGGGGAACAATAATAAACAATATTTACTAACTATATATGTATGTATTATTTTCATAGAACTAAATTTGATAAAAATATAAGCATGAAACCAAAATGGGGATCAAGTGTCCCCAGTTTCCCTTACGTAAATGATTATTATTCAATAACGAAAGCATATTTTATCATTCTGTAAAAAGAAATTAGTAAAGGAATATATTTCTTATCATTCAGGTACTACATTGAAATAATGAACGATAGAAGAAATACTATATCTACAAGTTCAATTTTGTCAACGAGCCAAAGCTCGAAAGTAAAAAAAATAATCGATGTACTATATGAAACCCATTATACAGAAATACTAAGTATGCAACTATTCAAACAGATGGACAAAAACGTTTGAGATGTTTACAATAACACCACTTGAAACTCGACCCGACCGGTCATAAAAACTTCTAGGGATGTTCCTTCACATTATGAAATAGTCTCTATCGGTAATTGCGTTATTTTTGTAAGGATAATATGAAAATAAAAATACAACTACTATTAATAAGTTTTGTTTATTTCCGTTATAAATACTTTGAAAGTAAAATTAGTTAGAACCAAATCTTCGCTACACTCATCCACCTCCTCCTCCTCATCCTCTGAAGGTAGGGCCTCTTCCTCGTCATTCCCATACAGGATGCCGAGGAAGTTCGAAGGCGGCTCTTCATTCATACGCCACGGTTTCATTCTATAAAATAAAAAGAACACTGTAACAACAATAATCATGCAAAATTATTTCCTTTTATAAAAATAACATATTTATTTTCGTGCATAATAGGTTTATTTAGTATCCAAAAAATATAAAACTTTAAAATTACAAAGTTACAATATAAAATCATTATACGATACTCCTATCATCATCGACCATAACAAAACCTTTATCGAAACATTCCCTCACTACTGAAAACATCGACGAAAGAGGTTGCGCAATGTGAACGTTCTTAGCCCAATACAAATAAGGTTCAAATTAGCACGCGCGAATATTGAAGGAATAACCGCCATTTTGTAGGGACTGTTCACGAAATCGACGTAAACATCGCGTAATTTTTATTACTTATAATTCAGATAAATGAATAAATACGTTGTAATATCGTTGTGTAAACGAGTTGTAATTACTTATTACATACTTTTAGCCGTAATTACTGACAAGTATTGACATAAATCCGCTAGTAAAAAGAAAAATTATAACGACTTTTGTTGAACAATTATTCATTATATTACAATGTATTTTTCACAACCTATTATCTAAAAAGACTCATAGTAGACATAATAATCAGTTATAAATAACAAAACAGTACTTACTTCCGATAAATCCTTAAATTTCGGCTCCTAAAAGTCACACTCGCACTGACGTTGCGCAAAAATTTCCAAGAATTTGAATGACAGTTTTGCAAGGGCGGATCCAGCCCTCAAAAAAGGTTGTGGTCAAAATCGGCTGACAGGGCCGTAGCTAGGGTCGAATTTGAGGTAGGGCAGCATTAGTTACAGGTAGGGCGGAAGTAAAAAAATTATCATAATTGATCTGCCGTCGAAACACGGGCTCCTAAATCAATGACCATGTATAGCACCATCATGTGAATAGTTATTCGTAGACAAATAATTACTGTGACAGTGCATGAGCATGGATCTAAGAACTATTAAATCCTCAATGATGAAGAACAAGTGAATAAGATGGTTGAACTTCCAGATTTGGATGTAGAGATCCACGTCTGAGTGAGAGTGAGGTAATAATTAATTATTGGGTGGGGTGATACGAGTAAATAGAAACGACCAAAAATATCATTAAGATCACATTGTTTTTGCGTACTTATTATAATAATTAACTAACATAATAATAAAAAACATTTAAAACAGCTGAATTCTACGATTCGCCATGTTATTAAAAATGCGAAGAACTTCGTTCAGATCAACTGATTTTGTTCTTTTTTTTTTCAAAGGCCAGAAATACCATACCATCCATTCTCTCGTGACCCATTGACAGCCTTTGAGGCCTATTGATTGCAGTTAAAGTTGAAAACGTAGATTCACACACTGCAGTGTTACATCCTATGGTCGCCACAGACGCAAAAAGTTCATATGTATCTTTGAACGCCTCTCGTTGCCTGTACAAAACTTGCAATGTATTTTCCATTATATCCTCGTTACGACTCAAGTAAGCTTTAACCACACTAGCCTCTTCTCTTGATGGAATTTTCAGACCTGAAAAATGAGTTAAAATTGTAAATTGAACATGACAATTTTTTTGATTTTTTTTTTTTTAAACTTACCCAAATTTTTCAGTGGAACCATTTTATCTACATCCAACTCATCAATACTTGCAATCGAATTAATTAAATCATCGTTGTCCGAAAACCTTCTTTGTAATTCAGCAATTAAAATGTCCAACGTTTCGAAATACTCAGACTTAAATGGCTCGTCGTTCTCATCTATATTTTGTCTGGCGGAGGAACAGGGGGTGTACGTCAAATAGTCATCCATCCGATTTGGTTTTTTTACTTGCCTCTTCGAGGTCTGTGTCCTATTTTCAGATTCGCCGCAGTCATTGCTTGTTAAAGACTTAGCTTCGTCCAGAATTTGATTATACATTTGATTTGATCTTAATTTAATAATTTCATCTTTGACACACTTTATGATTGTTATGGCATCTTTTAATCCTGCGCTTCGGGCTTGCAAAGCTGCGTCTGCAGGTTGTAGCGTGGATAAGATTTTTTTGGCCACAACCATGGCTATTCGGAATTCCAGATCAAGCATGACTTTTTTAATACCTATACTCTTGGCGACGTCATCACCGTTGAATCTGCCATTTTTAATTTCTTTCAAAGTCTGCAAAATCGATGAATAATTATCGTATACAACTTTTGTAACTGCTAAATGTCCAGACCAGCGTTGTTCGAGGAGTCGGCCAATCCTTTTTCCATCATATAAGGCAGCTATTTTGCCATGATGAAAGAATTCATGTAACATGATGCATTGGTCAAAAAATAAACGAATAAAAGTCATTTCTGAGATAGTCCTGATGACTATTAAGTGCAAGCGATGGTTATAGCAGTGGACGTAAGGAATTTTTCGGCCCAATTTATTTTCTATTCTAGTCGCAACTCCTGAAACTTTCCCACTCATTACACTTGCGCCATCATAGCATTGGCTAAGCATACAAGAGGGGTCAATGTTATTTTCCGTGAGAGTATTTATCGTTAATTCCGTGAAAGTGGCTGCATCAAGATTTTCAGTAGTCTTAACCATCAGCAACGACTCATTGACGACACCATCCTTGACGTAGCGTATTGCTAATGCAATATTTTCGCGGTTATTTTTATCTCTCGTCCCATCTTCCATTAGAGTAAACCATTTCACGTCAGATTCATTAATATCTTTGACAATGGAACTTCGTACCGCTTGAACCATTGCTTGAATTATTTGATTTTGAATTTCGGGTGAACGATATGTTGCGTTTTGTGGTATATGAGTGAGAACCTCGTTCGAATTTGGATCTTTCATACATGTGTATTCAAATAAATTTTGAAATAATCCTTGTTCTTTTTCTTCTTCCAAAATATAATTTCCACGCAAAGCTAATTCGTTGACAATTAGAAATTGTATTACTTCCATGATAGACTTTACATAATACCTATATTTTTCTAATACTTTTTGATTTATTAACGTTTCAACACTGCTAGTTGTAGATATTCTTTGTAATTTCTCCTGCCACATCGACATAGCTTGAATATGAGAAATTGATTTTTCATGTTTTGGAAAACCAGTTTTAGAATCAGTGGCATTTTTCCAGTTTCTAAATCCTGTGGAAGTGTACGAAGTCTGTTTGCTTCCATAAGGTAAAAATTGCTGGCATGGATAGCAAAAAGCAGCATCTTTCTCGACAGAATACTGCAACCATTTATAACGCTTGAACCAATCGGAAACAAAGGCCCTGTTGTGTTGTTTTGGATATGTGTCTAAAACAACTTGTTCTATTGGTTCTCCGATTTGTGCAATATCAGACGGAATACCATAGCTAACGTTACCTGTTGCTACGGAACTAGGAGTAGCGATTGTATTTGGTGCTTCCACCTGTTTTGAACAGTTAGGTTTTTCGTGGTCAATTTGCTCCTCAAGTCTTCGTTTTTTTCCAAAGAAAGCCCGTATATCCATCGCGAAATAAATGAATCTTCAATTTATAGCAATACAAATAACAATTGTATCGATTTTTGTCTAAAGCACTCTTCACCGTACACTTCACTTAACCAAACTACAAACAATCATAATCAATCTTTAGGTCAGGTTTAAAAGGGGATTCCCCGTACCATAGATTGCAATATAGCCCATATTGCAGTCTATGGTACGGGGATTCCCTCTGCATCACACAGATATTGGCGCCCAGTACACGCTCAATCTGGATCACGATCCAGATCTTGCCTTCTCGCTCTTAGATAAGACGGTGTCCCTTTCAGACTCCTACGTGAAAGGGACATAATTCAGTTGAATCTTCAACTGTTGACAATTGTAAACAATTGGAAAGGTGGCTAAAATGTCATGGGCGTCCGCAAAAAGGGAAAAAAAATTAGCTGATTGAGAGGTTAGTCATCGAAAGTTTAATCTAAAAACTTATAAAAAAAAAAAAAAAATCACTTTTATTCTAATTAATAATGTCAATTCATTTATTCTTCTGTAATTGAAAATATATTTTAGTTAACTTAAGTATTACTATGGAAGTAATTAATAAATTAAGTCATTAATATTTTGAGGCTACAAATGACATTAATAATTAGACAAATGTAAATATATTTAGTAGCTTTTATCATAAATAAAACGTTTAATACGAGATAACATAATTATAAAAAAATTATGCAATTATGAATAATCGAGTAAAAATATTTCTATACATTTACTTATATAAAAAATATATAGAATCACTTATACACCGTGAAATTTTAGTGGTTGTTTTCCCGCAGTAAAATGATTCTATCTTAGTAGTACAAAAGATGTGTGCAGTTCTTTTTTGGTAAAATCAATAAATGCCGGTTTTACGAAAGGTTTAACCGTAACTCGAAAGCACGTTCGGACCGCTTTATGACTTAGGGTGTAGAGCTTCTTTAGCTTTAAGCATCGATTTCATGCGGCAAGCAGTACCTGAATACGTCACATATTCAAAAACAACGATAACTTCTCTCGTTTTCGAGTTGGAAAATTATTATTCTGAAAAATAGAAAAAACAAAAAATTTTTTTTTTCGAGGAATAATTTGCATTATTCGATAGTATTACTAAAGGCAAATCTTTCTGCCACGGGAAAACAACCACTAAAATTTCACGGTGTATAGAAATATATAGAGTTTTATATAAGATGAAAATTGTTAAATCAGTATGTATTAGTTTTGAATGATTTGTATTGTGTATCACTACAACATAGGTACTGACAAAATTATTATAATGGATTATAAAAAAACGGTTATTTTGACTTACTACTTTATTTATTTTTCTATGTTTTTACAATTAATCGACTTGAATTAATATTTTCGCGTGTAGCGGGCACTTTAGCATGGTTGTTTACAAAAAACAGTACGAAAAAAATGGATGATGCTAACGTATGCGCACAAAAAAAATTGTGATGAAAAGGCCTATAAACCCTTAGAATAATAACTATAGCCCTATTCTAATTCTTTGTATAAACCCATCGCTTCATGAGATGGCGCTTCGAATGCCATCTATACACAGAACAAAGAATGTAACACTTTTTTTTGCATTCACTGATAAAACACCTGAAATTCAATAAAATATAAACAATATCCATTTGAGGTTGTTTTTGTTTTGACGTTTTGTTTTTATTCAGCAAAATGTCATCATGACATTTGTCATTGGTGCGTTCCGTTTCATCGGCTTTAGTTTGAACCAATACAAGAGTCTTACCATCACATTATAAATTTTGTTGCAAACTTAGATACCTATCGCTACATTTTTTTTCTCAAACTATGAACAAACAATTTAATTATAATAATTTATCTTAGTTTTAGATATTTTTTAGGTAGGGCATTGTGGTTTCAAGGTAGGGCATTGCCCCACAATGCCCCCCCCCCTAGCTACGGCCATGTCGGCTGAGTACGAGTCGAAGCATGAACATCGCTCATTAACGATTGTGCAAGTCGTTTATGAACAGTTGAATTAGATTATTTCTTTTTTTTCTAAGCATCAGGACTTTGGCATAAGGCATTAGGAATAAGTCGGACCCGATTTCTTAAAGTTAAATGTCTGTCTAAAATCAGAAACATAGATGGAAGTCTTGCAAAAGGAGAAGCATGTGTGCTAAAGAGATGGAAGGAATATTTTGAAAGTTTTTTCGAAAGAGAGGAGGTACGGGTACAGATGCCTGAATCTCATGAAGAGAACGAGAATGAAAGTGCAGAGGATGATAGTATTAGCATGGATGAGATTGTGGATGGGTCGAAAAGAATGAAACTAGGTAAAGCTGCGGGATATGACAGGGTTTCCGTGGAGATGCTGAGGGCTGGAAATGGAGTGGTGGCTACTCAGCTGCACTGCCTATTTAACCTTTGCTGGGCTAGCTCGGCCACTATATGTGTCTTTGAAAGAGAAGAGAATGGATGAGAATGTCAGTAAGACGAAAGTCATGGTTTTTTGAAAAGGTGATGATATGACAATTTTCGATGTTATGATTGGAAGTGAAAAAGCAGAACAAGTGAAAGAATTTATATATTTGGGATCCAAACTCACAAAAGATGGTAAGTGTGATAGCGATATTGCAAGGAGAGTGAATGCTGGTACCATGGTGAACGGAGCGCTGCACACCTTTGTGAACAGTCAGAAAGTGTCTAAAAAGGCACGTCTGGCGGTTCATAGGGGAGTATTGATCCGGACACTAATGTACGGAAGCGAAAGTTGAGTGTGGCAGAAGAAGCACGAATTTAGGATAAACGCTTTGGAGATGCGAGCACTTAGAAATATGCTAGAAGTAAAACTGAGTGATACAAACAGAAACGAAATAATAAGAGAACGTTGTGGTGTGAAATAAATAAGATGTAGAGAGAGTACTAAGGTTGAGAAAGGTATGCTTAGATGGTTTGATCATGTTGGGAGGATGAATGAGAGACGATTAACGAAAGGAATATATAGAGAAACTATAAATGGAAATGTCGACAGAGGAAGGCCAAGAAAGACCTTCCATGACTAAATAGCTAAAATTTTGAAGAAGGGTCAAATCAAAAGTACCTACCCGTAATCGACGAGCATGCATGAAGAGATTGATGGTGTTTGTTTTTTTATACAATGTACAAATTCAAGCTTATGTTACTTTTTTGCGAAAATGTTGAAAATGTCATCAATATCCACTATCCACGTTCACATCTTTGTGTATATTTAGGAGAGCTAACCCGGATATTCTTTCCTGTGCCTTTGAGGCACGCAACCAAGATTTTATTTTGCGAAGAGTAGAAAAAGATCTCTCTGCGGTAGCTACGCTGACCGGAAGAGTTCCCAGTATTTGTATGAGTACCGAGTCTGGTATAGCCGAATTGTTCTTATATTCTCTTTTCCATTTGGTCATCCAGAGTCGGTATTCATTTATAACAGTTGACTCACTATCGTTAATGAATAGGCGGTACACCTGAGACATTCATATATGAATTCTATCTAGCCTTCGCAAGTTCTAAACCTGCAAGTATTTGTCGATTCTTATTTTATAATTCCGAAAATTTGGATTGTTGGTAGAAATTAGCGATCGAACATAATAATTCGTTGGTAGGTTTATAAAATCTAGCCAAGGCAGATCATAATTTGATATGATATGTGATACTGTTACTTATAAATACAAACATTTCAGGACCGACCATTAAACTTTGCACCCATTTAGATCTCACTTCTTTTGTCGTGTAAGTCAACAACCAAGGCATTTATCATAATATCGAACTTGGCTCTCATTTCACATTTATGTTTTTGATTGGATTGTTTATTATCATCAGATATCGATCTCAATAGAAAGTGTGACCTCACAAGTCTATTAAGGTTGTGGGCATGCCCATAGTGCCCACAACGGTGGATCCGCGCTTGCAGTTTTGCCGAAAAAAAAGAAACTACCATAGATACAATTGTGTTTATTCGTTCAGAAATTTGTTCACGAATCTAAAAATGTATACATGTCCATACAAGAAACGTTTCTATCGCCTACAATTATGGTTTAAAGTCCATTGGGAGAGCGCGACACCCGGGTGTCGCTTGGGGTTTGACGGTACAATTCGTTACAACTGACGCGACACCCGGGTGTCGCTTGGGTGTTGAGTGGTTTGGATGTTTTTGTAATATCTAAAAAAGCTCTGCCGATAGCATGCCGGCTATAACTATGTAAGATAAGGCGTCCGACCGATTTCAGCCATGGCAGCCGATCTCAATTGAGATCAGCCAAGTGCGCAGGACATATTATAGTGCACAAGTGTGCGCGCAAACACAAGTGCACACTCTTTTCCCCTACTCTCATAATTTGGTGAGTCGGCAATCCGACATGACCGATGAGAGATCGGGCGCAGGACCACCGGCTTAACGTGCATTCCGAGGCACGGGCGTTCAACCGCCAACTTCCTAACTCCGGGCTAAGTAATTTCATTACAGAAAAACTCACACAAATTTTCACCGACCGCAGACTCGAACCGGGGACCTCTCGGTCCTTACGCTGCGCTTGCTGCCAATAGACCAACGAGTCAGTTACAACTATGTACAGACGCTATGAGTCACACTCGCTAGTAGACCTGCAGTAGATCAGCAGCACTTGGTGCTCACAACCTGCAGAGGCGCGTGTCTCGCTACGCCCTCCACCCCGCGCTGCTGCTGCAGATGCTGTGAGTCCTGAGTGTGACGCGGGGAAGGACGGAAGGCTTGGCGGAACTCGCATCTAAGTTTTATCCAACAGGGATTCTCTGAACCTAGTATTAGCCGACATGGAATGGCTGGACCTAGTTGTAGCCGGCATGATGAAGGCTAGACCTAGTTTTAGCCCTAGGTTTAGCCAAGAGTAAGTGGCTACACCTAGTTCTAGCCGGCTAAACCTAGGTGTAGCCGCACTTCGGGTATTAGCCGTAACATATACACAATGTTACTGATTTACAATACACTTATTATTCACTAGCTGTGCCAGCGACGTCGTCCGCGTTTTCCCCCGTTACACATTTCCTGCTATTATTTTGTTGCGGAATATTTTTTAAACAATTTTATGCAGAATATTTCCGTCATACATGATTTCTACGTAACTTTAACCATTAAGGCTGCACACGCATCGGAAGCTTAAAAAATGGAGTAACTCCGGTTTTCCCAACATTTCCCTTCACAACTCTGCTCCTATTGATTGTAGCGTGATGAAAAGTCTAATCCTATAACCTGCACAGGAGTATGAAGATTAATTCTACCAAGTTTCGCTTAAATCCGTCCAGTAGTTTTTGTTTCTATAAGGAACACAGACAGACAGACAGAGAGACAGATAGACAAAAAATTTACTGATTGTATTTTGGCATCAGTATCGATCACTAATCACCCCCTTACAGTTATTTTGAAAAAATATTTCATGTACAGAATTGACCTTTCTACAGATTTATTATAAGTAAACTTAGAT
Source organism: Maruca vitrata (assembly GCA_039566165.1). Lineage (NCBI taxonomy): Eukaryota > Metazoa > Arthropoda > Insecta > Lepidoptera > Crambidae > Maruca > Maruca vitrata. The sequence continues at coordinate 9,306,482 of CM076914.1, read as the reverse complement.
AAATAAATCAATGTCCACAGACATCTCTACGAACAAGACATGTTACTGGCGGATGCAGAGGTTTCGGTTCAACAGTTCGACTCTCGCTTACGGCAACTGCAACGAGAACGTATTCGCGTCCAAGTTAGTAATAATTTAAATAAATCGTTTAATAAACATATTAACGTACCATACTATTCAAAGTACCAAAATTTATTTAAGGAAAGACTTTTGAACAAAATACTTTTACAGGAGAAGAACCAGCTACTGGAATTGCACCTGTATCAACTTCACAGGGAGATGAACGTATTAAATAGATTTGAAGCTCATGAAGACAGACTCGCTGAGAGAGTGTATGCAAAACTGATGCAGGTAAGTATATTATATTTCATTTATATCACACATCTCAGCATATTTTTGATACACATCACACGGTTACACAATACACAGTTACATATCGCACATACATAATTGTGTTATGGAATACAACAAAAACGTGAAATACCCTTCCAGCACAGCTCATGTTTTTCCTCCCTGCTATAATGCCGAGCGCTCCAAGCGGGTGAAAGCGATAGGCTTAATCAATCTTCTGTACATGTTTCATATGTGAACCTCTCCACTTACCATCAGGTGGCGGTGGTGAGGTCATCCTGAACGTCAATGATTTAAAAAATGCCGTTTTGTTCAATGTTAGGTTCGTGGAGTTCAAGACCAAATTCTAGATTGCGAACACCGCATAGAGGAGCATCATGCAGAGAAAGAGCAGTTGGATCTGGCCTGCCAGGAGCTGCAGCGGCAGTTCAAGAAACTCGTGCAAGACAACAAGTTCGCTGACTTCTTGCGCCGCATATTCAAGAAGAAGTATCGCCCGCCCCGAGACCGTGACGATGATGGTAATACTATGAAATGTGGACTTAGACAAAAAAAATCTATTTAGAGAACAATTAGCACAGTCTGTGGGGACATATAAAAGCCTCTGGTCTGCAAAAGGTGGAGTAGAACATGTTTTGGCATTATATTGCTTACGTATGGCAGTTTAATAGAAATCCAAGTTTTCGACCTCGGGGGGCGCATGCGCGAGCCGCCATCTTGAATTAAAGGTGCCGAAATTCGTTTTTTTCTAAATAACGTCTAAACAGTTTACTTTATGACTAAAGTGTTTATGAAAAGCATAAAGAAGACAAAATTACTTACATTTCCTTCATACATATTTATTCTGTAAGTCTTATAGGTAAAAGTTTACAAGCGATCGAAAAAACGAAAAAATTATTTAAATCTAGTATGAATTTGTTACTACGTGTTTGGTCTGGGATAAAAAAAGAACCAGAAGACTGGGGCTGGTGATATAACACCAATGGGCTCAGTCCAATAATAACAACTGAGAAAGCTGCACCCCCAACGCTTTTAAAAGTAATTTCTTGCCACTGTAAAAAAGCATGCAGTAGAGGATGTTGTTTGAAAAAAAACCTGGATTACAATGCTCTATTGGGTTCCGTAGTGGTCAGTCCTACGGAAATGCGGTAGAGATTCGGATAGATAACAAGGACAACGATGACGATGAAATTTCATTGCTGGAAACCCATTTTTTTAGAAACAGCGACATTGAAACTGAAAATTCTAGCGAGATTAATGAAGATGTCGACATTCACCTACCTGGGCCATCAAAAAGGTTTAAAAAATAATTAGTTAAATTTTTAACCAAAATTATAATTAAATTGATGATTTTTGTAACTTTTTATTTTTCAACTGCTTTTATGTTTTTACCTATAAGACTTACAGAATAAATATGTATGAAGGAAATGTAAGTAATTTTGTCTTCTTTATGCTTTTCATAGACGCTTTAGTCATAAAGTAAACTGTTTAGACGTTATTGAGAAAAAAACGAATTTCGGCACCTTTAATTCAAGATGGCGGCTCGCGCATGCGCCCCCAAAGGTCGAAAACTTGGATTCTAATCAGGCAGCCATACCCAAGCAATAGGGTGCTTAAACATTTTCTACTCCACCTTTTGCAGAGCAAAAATACCTGCGGACTGGATTAAATCTAGAATACAAAGGGTAAAATGAACCTAAATTTGATTTAGATTCTAAGTAAGGTAAGGTAGATTTATTTTTTTCACATTAAAATAATATGAATTTACTTCTTATACGCAGAATCTGAGTCGTCTGAATCAGAATCATCTTCAAGCGAAGAAGAAGATGAAGGTAGTATGGACAGTCGCGATATCGGCCCCATCCGACTGGACCCCAATGTGTGCCCCGAGGGATGTGATCCCGACATTTACAACAAGACTTACGACCTTAGAAACACAAGGTTAGTTATTTAAGGGCCGAAAGTTTTAGTCACCAAGATAGCATAGCACCAGAACCAGAGTGGCTCAAACCACAATTTTGTTTTTTTTCCTAACTGATTTACGACGATGGCTTGGAGCTTCGTCATCATCACCGGACTTGCGGGGGGAGCGGATGGCTCTCACCCTTAAGCTAAAATTTATAATTTTTTAGTTGACTACGAAAATGTCCCCTTTCAAACCCCTAAGCTTATAGCCAGAATGGTTAAAAGGTAATTTCAGTCACAGATGATGTTAATAAAAAGTTGTGTTTTTTTATTTTTATTTAATATTAATCGAGCATAGTGGCCCAAATCAATTGGGTCACGCCATTACGGCTCATGTCACTTGGGCCACTCTGGTTCCGGTTTGATGATGAATTACACTTCGTGATAGGCAATGTAGCACAAAAGAGCATGAATCCATAATTTTCCGATGATTTTACAATCCAGGCACAAACACGAACAGCAAATGATGGAGCAAGACAGATTGGTGGACCTACTGCGGAAGGATATTGACGCTCACAATAAAATAAAGAGAAAGCTCTCAGTTCAATTAGAAAAGAGAAAGAACGATCTCCGGGAATTCATGGTAATGTAATTTTAATAAAAAATATAATTGTGGTTTTTTCTTTCTTTTTCGGGCATATCTCCACAATGAGTTTGCTTCCTGTTCGCCTCCTTATATATTTTAAACCACGCGGCTCAGACGCTACGTTTGCAGGCGGATACAGGAGGATGAGTCGGTAAGCGAAACGCCGCAAACTGTGAGGCGCTCAGTCTGCGCCAAGGTGCTTAGATGGGTTATTATTCCACTAATCCCCATTGGAAATCCCCATCAATTGGGATAAGTGAACTATATAAATACTTAATAATAGAAATACTTTTGTGAACAAAAAGTCCGATGGGGATTAGTGGAATAACCCGCTTAGATGCTCGTTTTCTGAACGAAGTCGTTCTTCTAACGTAAGATGGAGAAGCAAAGCTGCATGAACGACGTGGACCAAGTGGTGGTGCTCCGCTACGACCAGATCCGTGCGTCGGCGCTGCGCGGCTGCACCGGCCCGCAGGGGCTGTCCAACACCGTGGTGTTCCCGGAGGCCATGCTGGCGCGCCTGCGCCGCCGCGTGCTCGAACTGCAGGACGAGATCAAGCAGCAGAAGCAGCGACAGAAGTAACGCACGTTAAAAATGTTTATGCACCATAGCTACACGCTTATTATATGTTTTATTTAATGTGTTTTCCATTTTACAACCTTCTTATATATTATAGCTGTTTCACGCGGTTTTACCCGCGTCCCGAGGGAACTACTTTCCGTACCGGGATAAAATATAGCCTATGTTACTTCTGAATGATGCAGCTTTCTAATGGTGTAAAAATTATTGCAATCGGTCCAGTAGTTTTTGAGTTTATTCATTACAAACATACAAAAATACAAATATTTCCTCTTTATAATATTAGTGTAGATTACACACTTGTTATTTGATCAATGATATCACCACTTATATTACCCGAAAGTGGTAATAGTATGATGCAAAATACCATACTTACCATACCAACAAACAATAAAAACAAAAAAGTACCTAAAATAAATACAAAAAATATTTAAAGAGTCGCTGACTAATGAGGGTTTTCACGTACGAAAAATCCACTAGATGGCAAGACGTAGATATATGAGTGTAACTGTTACGTGATTGGTGAATAAATAAATAAAAAAATATATAAGGCGTCCGACCGATTTCGGCCATGGCAGCCGATCTCAATTGAGATCAGCCAAGTGCGCAGGACATATTATAGTGCGCAAGTGTACGCGCAAACACAAGTGCACTCTCTATTCCCTTACTCTCATAATTCGGTGAGACGGCAATCCGACATGACCGATGAGAGATCGGGCGCAGGACCACCGGCTTAACGTGCTTTCCGAGGCACGGGCGTTCAACCGCCAACTTCCTAACTCCGGGCTGAGTAATTTCATTACAGAAAAACTCACACAAATTTTGCCCGACCCCGGACTCGAACCGGGGACCTCTTGGTCCTAACGCAGCACTTGCTACCAATAGACCAACGAGGCAACGATTGGTGAATATAGGCATACCTGCCAATGTCACGTCAAAAATAACCAATCGTGCTGCAATTGGACCTCATGTCTACGTATTGCTATCTAGTGGATTACTCATACGCGAAACCACTCATTCCCTTTACGCAGCGATACAGGCCAGCAAACGCAATATTCATGCGCTTTCAGAGTGAACCGCACCCACTTGTTCCGCATGAACATAGACCTGCGCGCGATGGAGGCGGAGGCGCAGCAGCTGCGCGCGCAGATGCGGGATGTGCTCACGCGCAAGCTGGGCCGGCCGCGCCGCGTGGACCGCACGCTCGACGACCTGCTGCGGCAGATGGCGCGCCGACACAAGTTCTCGGCAACCCTCGGCACGATGCCGCAGATACTAGTCCAACTGCGCCAGTGGAGAGTCAGTTTATTAAAATCACATTATACTTAAAGATAGAAATAGACATAGGTAGACATAGATTATAAAAACAAAAGGGTACATGACAACGTTTACTTACTAGCGATTCAGTACCAAAATTCGAAGTGGAAGCAATCTTATAAACCTGATGATTCAAAGACTCGAAACTCTCTGACCAGTCGAATAAGAATTTACAGATTGAATACAAAAAACTGGCTAGATTTACTAATGTGCCTATTTGTTACTACAGAGTCTACAGATCTTTAAACTAAATAGGTTTAGTTTAAGGATCTTTATTCTCAGACGAAATTACATTTAATTTATGATGAGATATTAAAAGACTTATATAAATGGTATATTTTGTACCTGTATATGACTCTTAATACGGACAGTTTAAGTATAGTTGTATTATCTGTGGTTTAAGCTACTTTTTGAACATTCTGATGCTTTTACATTCTTTTACATTATTTGGCAGCTTATTGAATAGCTGTGTTCCCTTAAACAGTCTCCTTTCCAAAGTTCTTCGTTGTGGTAATTATATTTTATTTTTGATTCTAAATTTGTGTAAAGGTTGCTTTTATTGTCAATTTTATATCAGTTTTAATTAAATTAGAAATTATTTTTACTAAAAATTTTACTAAACATACTTATTAAATTTTATACTTTGGTAATCAGGAACGCCACAGTGATTTAGAGAAGAAATACTTGACTGCACTATCTCGTTATTCCGACCGCTTGCGGTTAGCAGCAGCCTTACAAGCTGATGTTTTGCCACAGAAGGTAATATTAACATATTAATCATGCTACTTATATACACATTGTTCCATATAAATGCACCAAGTCCAGCTAAATCTCAACTGAACCTATTCAGTCTCGACACTGAACCAATTCCTTTACAAAATGTATGTAGGTACTTGATTAAAATTTTATTTTTTCTGCTATAACATTATTTACTTTTCGTTAGCCACCAAAAGATCCGTCTGGCATGGCTGGAGGGTACCAGCCCGAGCAATACCAACGAGACGTGGTGCGTCTGCGCATAGTGCGCGCCCAGCAAACTCAACAGATCAAGGTTTTTACTATACCTACGTATTGCTTAGCTAACATACCCTATGCTAGGTACCCTTGTTTGGCTAGTTTTGCTTGAAATGTACGGCTTTTATCGCGTTATGCCTTAATGGCTTTAATAGCAGAAATTACTTTTGCTCTTTGATTCTCTTAGGCACTTCGTGAGGAGATCGAAGCGCTTCGCCTGAAGCCGCTGTCGGAGCGCTCTCGGCCGGCCAGCCCGTCCCCGCCGGAGTCAGACCGCTCACACATATACTTGTTCATGGCGCCGCGCACCATGGCACAGACTAGGAAGAAGTATTTTCCTATGTATGTAGATATATGTTTTGTATATTTGTTTTCCCATTTAGATAGAATGTCTGCTAGATTTTTTTTACTGAGAAAAGGAAAATCTCCTTCATTTAAATGTTAGTAAGTACTAGACGACCAATTAGGCAATTATATCTTAACCACAATCAGGATGAAAATATACAATTAGTAGATAAGTTCATTCTATGACATCTTCTACAACTTTAATCCTTGTTTAAAAATACCTAAATTGAAAATATTTTAGAACACCTCTGGGGTCTCAAATCAAGATGGTCTACGATGTGAACATTATGAAGCTGTTGTACGACTGCCTGGACGCAATGCGTGTGTCTCGGGATGACGCGGACGAGTTGTTGCGGGAACTCACCGCCGCCTTACCCGACGTGCTCTCAGGGTGGGCAAACATTTAAGTCTTATATTCTCTTTTTTAATAATACCGTACATCTCTCAGGTGGGAGACATTTTGTCGACCGGTTGCTATTACCACCATACAGTTGCATAAAACCCGCCAAGTGACTCTGACCTATCTCGGTCAGGTCGCGTTCCGGGCTCAGCACTGTACGAACCGGAGCCAGGGGGGACCATTGCTGCGGCAAGCGCCGGACTAGTGGAGTCTTAGCGGCGGTATTGTGCGGGCGGAGCGGGTCAGCCCGGCGGCCAGGGAGGCCCGTAGAAACGGTAGTGCCTTTCGTTCGGCGGACTGGCCAACTCCGACCCGCACAGCTCAATACCAATGCGAGACTCCACGCCTTGTCTCGTTGTTGTCGCAGCAGTGGTCTCCTCTTTCACGTCCCCCTTTCCCCCTCATATCGATGTTCCGGGAGGGAGGGGTGAAACGGCTTTCAGGGTGAGTGCGACAGGCTCAATATGGTATATTGTGCCTGTCGACCTCATATTTGGATCTCACTACCGCTTACCATCAGGTGGAGTGAGGTCATCTTGTTAGCTCATTATAAAAAAAAAAACATTTTTTTATAAAGTCTGGTATACACACAGCACAAAGTCTCGATACGAAGTAGTGGATACCTTGGTACGCAAGTGGCTGCTGCGGTACGGAGGCGACCCGAGCCAATACAAGAAGCAGACGCGGGCTTTCGACGCCCTAGCCGCCCTGGCCGACAGGATCATAAGACAGCACGTGAGTTATTGACTTATCATTGTACATACTACTCGCATTTTGGTTTGTACATTCGGACCAGCAAATATCTCAAAATAGATTTCAAATAGAAACAAATTGTAAAGGAATTATTAAAATCAACATTATAGTTACTGACGACTATAGTGGAATTCACGATGTGAATCTTATATTTAAAGACAGCAGTTTTGTCAGTGAAATAAATACATGGCCAATCATATTTTCATAACTTTTAACCTTTTTTATTAGTTTATTAAAGTCTTTACTATTCATTAATAGTGCATAAATTTATAAACGTAAAATGTAGAACATGAACGATATTAGATACCTAATACCTACAATTCTTTCCAATTATTAAATGGATACCAATGTTTGCCCAGGTGGAGACCATGGAAGGTGTAGTGGCAGACTCGAACCAAGTGATGGAATCATTGGAAGAAGCCCTGAAGGACTTGACTGAACCCAAAGAACCGCTACACGACCGCCTGGGGCCGGCACTTGCGGCGCTGTTGCATACCGCTGAACCTCATGAGTTAGGTAACATTTTTCGCAGATGTACCGTAATGTGATGTTACCATTAACACAAATTACATCTATTACATTTTTACAGAAACTGAGGAGACAATGGCGTCATTGGTTAATTCTCTTGTGGATGATGAACATCCCATAACAACTGAATCCATTGAACGAATTGATGTTATGCACATTATTGGAGATATTAGAGGTAATCTTTTTAACACGCTTTTATTAGGTCGGCCTGTATGTATGTAACTATGTAATCAAATCTAAGAAAATTTATTTAATTTCTATACTAAGTTAAAGTTAAAGTTGAATGTTTAGGACATTCAACTTATTTTCCCTAGTTTATTGACTTTCATAATTTTTTTTTTCAAAGATTGTGGTGTCCAAATACCGCCTCAGGAGCTAGAAAAAATTGTGTTAATTGCCATAGACTGCTTAAGAGCTCAAGTTGTAGGAGCAGATGAAGCTAAGCAGTTAGAGGAAGAGGTCCAAAAGGCTATGGCTATTGATATGGTAAGTTGTTAACTTTTAACACAAAACCACAATAAATTTAGCTAACATACCTAACATTTACCTACGTTATATCTACGTTAATGATAACCTACCACCCACCACCTAATACATAATTAACAATAGATGCCTAAGTCCAATAAAAATGTATTATTGCAGAGTTCAATTTCCACTTCAAGAACCACGCCAGATACACAGAGCCACCGTTCTGAAGGTCGAGGAGAAGGTGATTAAGCAATGACAATCATTATCTTCAAATGCGTGCAAAGTAGATACCCACTTACGGTAGAATTAGTATTCAGAGTTAAAATTAAATATTGTAGTTACGTCTTATTTAACGGAAAGTGAATGAATAAAAGATACCTACTCATTTTGTGTCCTTTGCTTAATGTTATAAACTCTGAAACTTGTAATAAAACTGGTCAGTAAACATTGTATTTTTATTTCAATAATCTTGTTCCATAAACAAACACCTTTAAACCTCTGTCAAAAATCTACAAGTTAAACTTTTTGATCTATTTACGATACTGGAATATTGGTCTACTCTATCAATTTGCAAACTTTGACTTCTTCTGACTAGTTACTTACTTTTCAAAGATTTTCTCGAAATCCTCTAAATCCAGACACATCATCAGCTCCTGGAAGATCCTTTGTATCCTAAACTTAATTATTGAATTCTAATGCTTTTATTTACTTAATTAGTAACATTAATGTTATTTATAATATTGCATATGCATTTATCTCGCTGAAAAAGCCACAGACTTTGTTAGTGAATCTGACCTGATTTACGGCTGTAGATGCTTGTAAGAGTACATAAACTAAATACATTGTTTAGCAAAGTACATATTAAGATTAACTAAGAAGAAAAACATATCGACTGGTGCGCCCCCTATGATAATCGATAATCTATTAAACTTTAAATCGATTAAAATCGAATGACGTTAATATGCAATTGAAAATATTTGTTACGTTGCGTGTCCGTTATTTTGCCCATCACTACTTTTTTTAATCTGTAGCTAGTTGGTTGACACACAAGTTTTCTAACTTTGCAAAATTACCTTTTTATTAAAACGAAAATCCTAACAAAATCAAAGATTTATTGTCTAAACTGTGTAATGCAATTCTCTTGCAGTTAGCCTATCTATAACGATTATTTAGAAATATGTTAGTATTTACCGAAAACTCCTTTCATAACATTGTGTCAACACTGTTGTAGCTTCGTGGTGATAAAATTATTACGAAGACATCATAATAATGTGCAGATAGCGAAAATTTCCTCATTATAATCCAATCAGCTATGATACATACAACGTGATCAACAATATAATGCCATGTACGCTCCGGATCACAGAAGAAAAGAAGCAAGAGATGTTATGTACCGTAGTAATTCGAGCCTCGACTTGATATACAGTGATCAGCCATCGGGAAACGGCTTACGTCGGGAATATGGTAGTCACGGTTCAATCGACGTGATCGGGGGAGGCTGTGAGCGGCTGCCCGCAATGGTGCACAACTACAATGTGGTCTCCACGTCAGACAGGCCTCCGGGGTTGGCGCGGGCCTCAGATCGGCTCTCCGACGTCTTGAGCAGTGACCATGCGGACGGTCCACCTCCGCGAGCCAGTGCCAGCCCCAAGCCCCGCCTGAAACTGAACAAACTGTGGGGAGGAGCAGCTCCTGCCATATCTCGACAAACACTTGATGATGGCTCAATATCAGCCATCACCGAATGCAGTAAAAGAAAACAATTTGCTCATTATGACTGCCAGTCACTTATGGCCAATTTAAGTTATGCTGCAGAGCTTCGTGGGGCATTATTGAGTCGTAGACGCAACACTACAACTGGTGCTTCAGCTGCATCCCTGCTGGCAACGCGAGGCCTGCCACCTGGTGAAGACTCAGTGCCTGACACGGGTGATGGGCGATCTAATGAATTGGTTGAAAGCTGTCATTTCTTCAGGAATGAGTTAGGAGGTTAGTAAAAATGAAAATTTGCGTGAGGGATTTGCATGTCTAATGAATTTTAAATCATGTTATCCCCTAGAGAGTATTCAACTCATGGAGCATACAATATCACTAAATTTTAGGCTCCTTATGGCCAAATTAAATTGAGTGAGATTTACTATAAACAACAGTGAGTAGCCAGCTAGTAGTTATTAAATCATCATTATTAAATATGATACTATATTATTCTGGTGAGCAGCAATGCTAATGATTATGTGTCATACTATTTTTCCTCACCATGCTTGTAGGTTACTATTATAATGACCATTGTGTCATCTGTGAATCAGGTGACATACAAATTCAGCTCTCACATTTCTTGTTGTCTTGTGAACATACCTTATGATCTATGATTAGTTCTTAATAATATTATTCAGAATTGATTGTGTTTTAGTTCATTTGACTATTTTCTTATATGATATGAATAACAAAGTCTGTTTAATTCATTGTATTGTCATCTTGTAAAGTGTCACTACACTAGTAATAAAAATCTATTATTAAATTAATCATATAAGTGTCTTGGAAACATGCTGATTTGACAAGAGTTAATTACCGCTAAATCATTTTAATTAATTCATCCATTGATGTGTGCAATCATTCATGCTTATCTAGTACAGTCATTCTCATCAACTAATTATCTTTCAGATGTTCTATTTACCAACTTACATCAATCAATTGTAAATAAAGACATAAACATTCTGATTTAGTAAATTAGAGTGGTATTAAATAAAAATAATATGTAATAAATAATGTCAGAAATAAGATAATTACTGTACATTTTAGAACAATTAATTCATTAATATAATAAAGACTCCACGCCTTGTCTCGTTGTTGCCGCAGCAGTGGTCTCCTTTTTTACGGCTTTCAGGGTGAGTGCGACAGGCTCAATATGGTCTATTGTGCCTGTCGACCTCATATTTGGATCTCACTACCGCTTACCATCAGGTGGAGTGAGGTCATCTTGTTAGCCTCTTTATAAAAAAAAAAAAAAAAAAAATCTATGTTGGATAAATGATAATCTGGCACAGCAATTATTGGCATGGCTGTACAAATGTAATCAAGATTGCTGAGTAATGAACTAATTGCACTTTCATTTCTTTCATCAGATTTATGAGACTCAATGGAATTCACATTTCACAATGGCTTAAGAAATACATGTTTATACATAGCAATTTATTTAATTATAGTTTTCCTATATTTTTAGTGAAATCATGTACATTCAACAGTATATAAAACTATATTGAATGTATTTAAAAATTTGACTGGCTCGGTGGAACAGTGGTTAGTGACCCTGGCTGGCTGGGGGTTTCCGAGAGTCGTGGGTTCGATTCCCACTTGGGACAAATATTTGTGTGATGAACATTGGTGTTTGTTCCATGTCTAGGTGTGATTATGTATTTAAGTATGTATTTATAAATATATATGTATGTATATCAGTCTTTGACGCCCATAGTACAAGCTCTGCTTAGTTTGGGGTCAGATGACCGTGTGTGGAAATGTCCCAGATATTTATTTATTTAATATTTAATAAAATTAATAAGAATTATTTTTAATCTACATAATAATATCATGTAACCAGGATGTTATTTTATTCAAATCAAAAATTCTTGATTCATATAGACATTTTATGTGCGCTTCTAGATTATCAATACAGCACAATCTTCAGATTTTACTACTTGTTTGGTATGACATATTGAGAATACTACAGCAAGAAACATATTAGTTATTGAAGATCATTAACAAATTAATTAAACTAAGTCATATGGTTTGAATTTATCAAAGTTAAATAATTAAGGTATTATGTATTTGCTACTAATAATACCACTATATTATGACCAGAATTCATGCCTTTATTCATTTGACAATTCAATCAGTATTAAAAAATATGGCTTATTCCATATATCCACCCTAAAACAGCCACCCTAAGGCTGATATTCGGAAATGCGCATCCTTCGATCCACTCTGAACAGGGTGGATAACCGTAATTCATATAATATGTTTCTTCCGATTTTCTACCCTGTCTATTTGTCTATGCTACGATTTACAGAAAAATAACTACACAACACAAACCCGGTCCAATTTTCTGGAAATTTAGCAAAATTTTTAAAATTGGTTAAAATACTTTTTTTGTAATCCATCCAGTCTGTGTGTGCGATCAATAAAGAAATATTTTTATTTTATCTGTTATTGTGTGTCAGTAGCAAAAAGACCCTTAGTTTTAATTTTGTTACGAGTTTCTTTCTTGTTATGGTTTCATTTGTCACAACTTTGTCATTTTAAATGCTTTTTACCCAATCCTACTTACCAACCCTACAGGTGCATACCTGTAATTTAAATTTTAAGATTATTAGAAATATAAACTTCCCACCAAGATAATTTTATTCAAACTGTAGTTGGGGTAAGAAATCGGAAGAATCAAATTATTAAGAATTACGATTATCCAGCCCATTCAGGGTGGATTGAAGGACCCGCGTTTCTGAATATCCGACTTTGGGTGGCTGTTTCAGGATGGATAAACGGAATAAGCCAATATACTAGATAAAATACCTTGTTACTTAATGCTACTTGTGTACTTAACATTAACATCTATGTTAAAATAGGGCAAATGTGGCAAACCTGTAGTGATTTTATGACTAAGAGTTTTGTTTTATTTGTACAGGGGAAGAAGAAAGATGCGTGTCCCTATGTTGGCGCACGGCCCGCGGGCCCCTTCCAGGGCAGCCGGGTGGCTGGCACCGGCCGCGCGCCGCCTACGGGCTCTCCGTGCTGGAGTTTCCGCCAGGACACACGCATTGGCGGCAAGGATGCCCCTTCGCTAGGGTCTCGACACCGTTGCCGGTCGAGAGTCAAGATTTAGGCGCACTCTACTATAGAAATTATTTTTATAATCAACGTAAGTTTCTCAATAAGTCATAAGCTTCTGCCAGGAGCGAATTAATATTATTGGAATATGTCAATCATGATATTATTACATGTACATACTAGATAAATAATATCATTGATTAGTTTTTATCTTAATATATGAGTCATCGTATGGCGATTGAAAACTCTACCCATAATACACATAAAATAAACTAATTGTTTTTTCTTTAGGCGACAAAATCATATGTAAATGTTGTATATGTTACCGGCCAAACCCGATTTCAGGAACATACAACAACTTTATAACCTCCTTTGTTATCTTAATTATAATCTAAAATTATGTGATGATGGTGTAGCTTACTCAATAAACGAATAAATTATTCGTCATATCTATTTTGTACATAGGAAAAGCAATTAAAATCTGTTTGTAAACAAAATTTCCAGCCCATCAAAACTGGTTCGGCATGGACGAGAACCTGGGTCCGATAGCGATATCGATCAAGAAGGAGCGCGTGGAGTTGCGTCGCGGCGGCGCGGACGCGTCGGGCCCCGCGTCGCAGCTGGCGTGGCAGTACCGGCTCATCGTGCGCACGGCCGAGTTGCTGGCGCTGCGCGGCTCCGTGCTGGAGGACGCGCTGCCGCTGGCCAAGCCCAGCAACAACAGCGCCACCTACTGCACCAAGGAGGTGCTGGACTACGTCGCGCCCGAGATGCAGCTCAACTGCTTGAGGTATGGGCTGCTTTGCATGTTGATAGTAATGTTTACTTAGAGGACTAAGCAAATGGTATTTGCCACAGTCAAATTATATGTCCAAAAACTAGCAATACATAAATAAAAAATGTGTTTTAAAATTTATTACTAAAGACTTTCTTATTTACATACAGGTTAGGTGTCAATAACAGTGGAGCAGAAGAGCAGCTATTGCGTCTCGATGAGCAATGTGTGACCAGACATTATAAAGTCGGTGTTATGTACTGTAAGAGTGGCCAGTCTACGGAGGAGGAGATGTATAATAACCAAGAGGCCAGTCAGCCGTTCGTTGAATTTCTGCAAATGTTAGGACAGACTGTCAGATTAAAAGATTTTGATAAGTACAAGGCGGGGCTGGACAATCGAACCGATTCGACTGGTCTGTACTCGGTGTATACGACGCACCAGGGCTGCGAGATAATGTTCCACGTGTCGACGATGCTCCCGTACACGCCGCACAACCGGCAGCAGCTGCTGCGCAAGCGGCACATCGGCAACGATATCGTCACGATCGTCTTCCAAGAGCCCGGCGCGGCGCCCTTCACGCCGCGGAACATTCGGTCGCAGTTCCAACATGTTTTCGTTGTGGTGAGAGCTATCGATCCGTGCACGGAGAATACGCATTATAGTATAGCCGTAAGTCGTGCTAAAGAAGTGCCCTTATTCGGACCGCCGATCAAAGACGGCGCTGTGTATCCAAAAGGAGAAGCGTTCACCGACTTACTATTAAGTAAAGTAAGTATATTAAAAATTTCTTTGATAATTTTTAAAACTTTACTTGACATATTTTCATGTGATTGTTACTAATTAAATATTTTCAGGTGATAAATGGAGAAAATGCGGCAATCCAATCGCCGAAGTTTAGTACTATGGCTACCCGCACGCGACAAGAGTATTTGAAAGATTTGGCTAAAAATTATGTGACAGCTACATCGCTAGAGTCGGGCCAAAAATTCTGTAAGTTTTTGTGTATTGTTGATAGCTCTATATTGAAAAAACAATTAGGTAGTGATTGAAAATATAATTTCACTTCCAAATTGTGATCGCAACATTTTTACCTGGCGGTTTTTCTTGCAGCAATATTCTCGTCGCTGCTAATGAAAAGCGGAAGCAACTCCAATAACAATTCTCTGTTGCCGCGACTCGAAAACTGCACAAATGACGTCTTGGTCGGCGGGGCGTTATGCTTCCATGTAAGTTGTGATCTCGGCTTATTCTAGTGAATATTGTGACTTTCAGATCCCTAAAAATACCCCATAAATTAACCAAAGTCTTACCACCATTAGCCGTTCAACGTGTTTTCATCACTGCTCCATTTATATTTATCGAGATTCACTATTGTAATCAAGAGTCTTATTGAATGTGATTTTAATGTACGAATAGGTGCAAGTGCAAGACGAAGGTGCGGGAGGCATGCTACTGGACTGCATCATGGGCATCTCGGCCGACAGCGTGGTGCTCGTCGAAGACACGACGAGACAGATTATACTCGTGCTACCGACCAACTCTCTACTCGGTGAGTTTTATATTTTAAAAACACTTGAATAAAATTTGAGCGCCAGCGGTGTCGCTGCATTAGATACACTTAGATCCATTAACATAGCACCGCATCGCTGCGCGCGGAAACTATTACGGCACCGCGCTAGCGTTCACGACAGGGCTCGCGACTGGTAAATTTTGTATGAGCGCACTTCCTACGTCCCCAACAAGCAGTGTTAGATTTAAAATACACATTTTCCACATTATTCATGTCCCTCGCAAATGACACTATTAAAACATAATTTTTTTATGAAAAATTTGTAATTGAAAATGTTTGGCTCTGGTAACCATACAACATAATTGTCTATTTCAGGCTGGGTGGTAAGCGGAGGATGGACGCGCGTGTACTACCATCGCGGCGAGAGTGTGCGCGTACGCGGTGGCGCGGAGGCGCTGCTGCGGCGGCTGGGCAGCGTGGCGCCGCCGCACGCGCACGCGCTGCACGAGCTCACGCTCGAGCGCGGCGCCGCCTCGCAGCTCGGTGCGTACACACAGCTACTGTACTAGCGGCGGCGCGGAGGCGCTGCTGCGGCGGCTGGGCAGCGTGGCGCCGCCGCACGCGCACGCGCTGCACGAGCTCACGCTCGAGCGCGGCGCCGCCTCGCAGCTCGGTGCGTACACACAGCTACTGTACTAGCGGCGGCGCGGAGGCGCTGCTGCGGCGGCTGGGCAGCGTGGCGCCGCCGCACGCGCATCGCGCTGCACGAGCTCACGCTCGAGCGCGGCGCCGCCTCGCAGCTCGGTGCGTACACACAGCTACTGTACTAGCGGCGGCGCGGAGGCGCTGCTGCGGCGGCTGGGCAGCGTGGCGCCGCCGCACGCGCACGCGCTGCACGAGCTCACGCTCGAGCGCGGCGCCGCCTCGCAGCTCGGTGCGTACACACAGCTACTGTACTAGCGGCGGCGCGGAGGCGCTGCTGCGGCGGCTGGGCAGCGTGGCGCCGCCGCACGCGCACGCGCTGCACGAGCTCACGCTCGAGCGCGGCGCCGCCTCGCAGCTCGGTGCGTACACACAGCTACTGTACTAGCGGCGGCGCGGAGGCGCTGCTGCGGGGGCTGGGCGGCGTGGCGCCGCCGCACGCGCATCGCGCTGCACGAGCTCACGCTCGAGCGCGGCGCCGCCTCGCAGCTCGGTGCGTACACACAGCTACTGTACTAGCGGCGGCGCGGAGGCGCTGCTGCGGCGGCTGGGCAGCGTGGCGCCGCCGCACGCGCACGCGCTGCACGAGCTCACGCTCGAGCGCGGCGCCGCCTCGCAGCTCGGTGCGTACACACAGCTACTGTACTAGCGGCGGCGCGGAGGCGCTGCTGCGGCGGCTGGGCAGCGTGGCGCCGCCGCACGCGCACGCGCTGCACGAGCTCACGCTCGAGCGCGGCGCCGCCTCGCAGCTCGGTGCGTACACACAGCTACTGTACTAGCGGCGGCGCGGAGGCGCTGCTGCGGCGGCTGGGCAGCGTGGCGCCGCCGCACGCGCACGCGCTGCACGAGCTCACGCTCGAGCGCGGCGCCGCCTCGCAGCTCGGTGCGTACACAGCTACTGTACTAGCGGCGGCGCGGAGGCGCTGCTGCGGCGGCTGGGCAGCGTGGCGCCGCCGCACGCGCACGCGCTGCACGAGCTCACGCTCGAGCGCGGCGCCGCCTCGCAGCTCGGTGCGTACACACAGCTACTGTACTAGCGGCGGCGCGGAGGCGCTGCTGCGGCGGCTGGGCAGCGTGGCGCCGCCGCACGCGCACGCGCTGCACGAGCTCACGCTCGAGCGCGGCGCCGCCTCGCAGCTCGGTGCGTACACACAGCTACTGTACTAGCGGCGGCGCGGAGGCGCTGCTGCGGCGGCTGGGCAGCGTGGCGCCGCCGCACGCGCACGCGCTGCACGAGCTCACGCTCGAGCGCGGCGCCGCCTCGCAGCTCGGTGCGTACACACAGCTACTGTACTAGCGGCGGCGCGGAGGCGCGGAGGCGCTGCTGAGAGGACTTACTACATTTCCATTTTCGATACCGTTGTAAGGATGGGACCGGGAGACGTCAATAAAAGATGTTATGCACGGGTGATAGTATATTGTAACTACATAACTATAAATGACTTACGCTCTACTTATATATTACTTAACCTACCTATGTGTGAGGAGGTGTGTCACACCACTACACCGTGAACAAACTTTCACAGCTGCATTTTAGGACTTCACTCAACACGGCGCCGCCTGGTGACCCAAAAACCGATAGTCCCGATTGACCGTGTTTGTGTGTGTTGCAGGTTTCCACGTGCAGCCGGACGGGCTGGTGACGGCGGTGGAGGGCGGCGGCTGCGCGGCGCGCGCGGGCGTGCGGCGCGGCGCGCGCCTGCTGGAGGTGTGTCGCGCCGCCGTCGTCGCGCTGCACCACGACCAGCTCGTCGACCTGCTCAAGACTTCTGATCCGGTTACGGTATGATATATGAACTTGTATTATTTATAACCGCATTTGCAGTGGTAAAATTGTCTTATATTCTCTTGCAACCTGATATGCAACACGATTCGATTTTTTCTGTGCTCGCCAAATGAAAATGTTGAAATATGAAAACTTTTGAGCCTCTATTAAAAAAAATTACAACTGTTTAAATTTATTCGTAGGTGGCAGTGACGTTCGCGGCCAGCTCGCGCTGCGGCTGCGAGGCGCCGGCGGAGAGCGACGAGCGCGCGGCGGCGCGCCCCGACGCGCAGCAGCCGGGCCGCGCGCGCCGCGCCGCGCACTCCCCGCCGCGCTCCGACAGCTCCGGCTACGGGACCGGTCCGTATCACTCCGACCTGTAGTACGCTAGTGCGGCCGAGTGCCGAGTGCCGTAATTAGGGCGGAGCCAGCGGTGCCCAGGCGCAGGGCGTGGTTTTGAAAACTCATAACTGCGGGCGCATGATAGGCTAGTTACGACAGAGCTCGCTTCCTTATGGGGACGGACCCGGGAGGAGGAGCTGAAACTAGCTCAGGACTGAAGTGCTTGTAACAAATTTATACAGCTGTATTTTAGGACGCCATGGCCGGACTCTGAGAGAAATCGGTCGGACGCCTCCTTATAGTTTTTACCCGACTACGGCAAAGCAAAAGGAGGGTTATGATTTTGACAGGCTATGTATGTATGTATTTAATGTCTGTGTCTAATTTGAACTTTCTTTGTTCGTTCCGCAGGCGGGTCGGGGCGCAGCGCGCGCCGCTCGCCGCAGACGTCGCCGGGCGCGGACGCGGTGCGGCGCCGCTCGCACGACGACTCGCCGCGCCACGCGCGCAGCCGCCGCTCGCCCAACACCACCTCGCTCACCGTACGTGCTTTGCTTATATCTACTGAATAACGGGTGGCCGTTTCACTGTATGACTTGACTGGCTGATTAAAAAGAAGCCATCGGCTCGACGAAGCTTCTTCGAGCCATCATCGTAGTCAGTAAAAATGCCTATGCCTACTGTATGGATTAAATTCAAATCGTGGTTTGATTTAGGAGGAGCTGATGAGGCTGATGGACGCGGAGCTGGGCGGGGCGGCGCGCGCGGAGACGACGACGACGGCGGCGGGCGCGGTGACGGCGCCGGCCACGCCGCTGCCGCTGCCCGACGCCGCGCAGCTCGACTGGGCCGCGCTCGTGCACACCGCCACCCGCGCCATGCTGCAGGTAGGAGCAGCCCTAGCGGCCGAGGCACGCGCGGCTGGGCGGCGCGGCGGGCGCGGGGGCGGCGCCGGCCACGCCGCTGCCGCTGCCCGACGCCGCGCAGCTCGGCTGGGCCGCGCTCGTGCACACCGCCACCCGCGCCATGCTGCAGGTAGGAGCAGCCCTAGCGGCCGAGGCACGCGCGGCTGGGCGGCGCGGCGGGCGCGGTGACGGCGCCGGCCACGCCGCTGCCGCTGCCCGACGCCGCGCAGCTCGACTGGGCCGCGCTCGTGCACACCGCCACCCGCGCCATGCTGCAGGTAGGAGCAGCCCTAGCGGCCGAGGCACGCGCGGCTGGGCGGCGCGGCGGGCGCGGTGACGGCGCCGGCCACGCCGCTGCCGCTGCCCGACGCCGCGCAGCTCGACTGGGCCGCGCTCGTGCACACCGCCACCCGCGCCATGCTGCAGGTAGGAGGAGCCCTAGCGGCCGAGGCAGCCATCCGCTCCCCCGCAAGTCTAGTCATGATGACAAGGCTACTCCGAGCCATCATCGTAGTCAGTTAAGAAAAAACCTCAAACAAGGGGAATATTTTTGTGAGATTTTGTTATGTGTACTATTTTTATCGACCATAATGCGGAGCGGCTGGTGCACTACTTTAGTAACATATTGTAGACAAGTTATAATGTCATCAATATATGAGAAAGGGTGAAGGAAGGAACCTTATTTTCTTCTGCTCATGCAGTCCTTTTTTCACTCCATTCCATCTTACATTGCCTTGGTCAACGCCATCTAATAATTACAATATTTTTTGAAACAGATTTGTGAGGAACACCAATATCCGTCCATGGACAATACCGATCCCTCCCTGGAGACCATCTCGACTGAACCTCTTCATGACTCCTGGTCAGAAATACCTGTAAGTTAATAAAATCATATTTGGCAAGTTTTTAAAAGCAGTTTCAACTTTTAGATATCAACTAACTACATCTATCCAATAATGTGAACAATTTTTTGTGCTCTTATATCCTAATTCTTCAGGTCGCATATTCGTAAAACTACGTAGTATCCTACAAGGGCCGTCGGGTACGATACCCCTGGCGAACATCAATATAAATAAAATTTACATTTAGACGCAGGATGCGTCGTGCGGTCAGCACGCAGGAGCGGACACGTACGATAATAGGGCTGGTTTTAGTATAATACTGACCGTCGATACCGACCAATATAATATTTTATGGAGAGGATCACATACGCGCGGATTTGTTCCGCGGCGGTAGTTAGTGCCACAGACAACACAACCCTTAACGTTCCTTGAAGTAACATATGGGTCTGTACAGAGCAATCTTTAGGTCAGTACCACACTAAAAACAATCTAAAAGCGCTCTAACAACGTGCACTACATCCGCACCCCGCTTCTTCCCAGGAGGGTCGGCCGGTGGAGGCGCCGGCCGCCGCCCCGCCGCCCGCGCCGCCCGCGCCGCCCTGCGCCTGCGGGCTCGCCGCGCGCCTCGCCGCGCTCGAGGCCGACGCCGCCGACCAGCTGCGGCACCGGCACCATCTCGAGGAGGAGGTACCACGATCACCTAATGCTATAGTTGTGTCAAAGACTCGCTGCCCGCGATGCCATAAATCATCTGCATGCAAGGGCGGCCCATGCGCATCGCGCACTTGTCGATGGTCAGTTATCGACAAATGCATTCTTCCAGAAAATTGTACATACGTTGTTATGTGCGCATCGTGATTGTTTACTAGGTATTTAAGCTGGCAATGATAATTAATAAGTAAATTAAATTGTCAGAAACTCGACTTATAAATGTTTTAAAGAGTAGGTAATTTACGAATTAATTCACTAATAACGATAAACTACAACTAACATACAAAAATTCAATATTAAAAATAATTGTATAATTATTTACTCCATAACTTTTATTACTGTACAAAATATTTATAGTATTAACATCGACACTGCACTGGTGCAGCACTACGCCTCCCCATAAGACCTGTAAGTGCGACAGAGAGATGAATATTCGCTGTCGTAGTCCCACGTTTTATTGCCCCGCGGGCAGCGAACGTTTGACACAACTATAGCCGAGTATCGAGCGACCCGACACAGTGGCACAGCGCAGTAGGGGCGAAGGGGGCGGTCCGCCCCGGCCGGCATATAGCCACGCTACTTCGCTGATCTCACACGGTGGTCGTAATAAAGGTTTTCGCGTACGAGAAATTCACTAGATAGCAATACTTACCGTCGGGCTTCTAATTGCAGCATGATTGGTGAAAATTGTCAAACATGTCAATATTCACCAATAGGGAATATGCATAAATCTGCAATCTTGAATTTTTCAACAACTTATGAAAAAAGGCTTAAACATATACTAAAATGTGAAATAAAAATGAAAATCGGTTCACAAACGAAGGATTTATTAGGAATTAAAGTTAATTTTCTATCTCTTTCTTACAAAACGGAGTTTTTTATGGATCGCGTATGGCCGTAGTGTAATTGCGACGTCATCTGCCATATCGGATCTCTCTGTCCACCCGGGAACTTTAAACAGCTATATCTCGCTTGTCGTTAAAGTTAATTGAAAAATAGAATTACATTCATATTTCTTCGATATTAAAGATTGATTTCTATAATAAAAAAAATGTGTGCATATTCCCCATTACTAACAGTTAGACCTCATATGTACGTCAGGCCATGTAGTAGATTTCTCATACGCAAAAATCTACATTGGGACGTTGTTGATTAATTATTTTTCTGTCGACTCACTTTAAATTTATTTAAGGCTTTTGCGCTCCTCAGATTCAGTAGCCGAATACGTTACATATTCTAATGTACGAGTGTAAGATGGTGTGCATTTTTGGTAGATTTAAATTATAAACGTTTATTACCCTTATTTTGGAAAAAACTTATAAAATCATACATTTTGAATAACTTACTTCATTTTCTAATGTGCATTCGACGAGTTAAGTTGACCAGCAATAACATCATCGTCGTGTGTCGGTCGCAGGTGCGGCGGCTGCGGCGGCACAACGCGCGGCTGCGCGAGGAGTCGGCGCGCGCGGTGTGGCAGCTGCGGCACTTCACGCAGTGGCTCAAGCGCACCGTCGACCGCCAGTGACTCGCGGGGACAGGGAACCTTAGCCTGGCTCAGATAACGCACCAACTACAACACAAAGTGTCCCCACGAGACACACGAGCCACCGGTCACAAAATGCCGCTACTGGCATATTTCGTGTTGTTTTCATTACAAGCGTCGACTGTCTGCCACGAGTGGCAGTCGCGCCCTTCAGCTTCTTTTGTGGCCTTTTTTGCATCTTGTGGCCCGAGTAAGAGCGGCGACACTAACTCTCGAGTCGTCTATTTACTAACCGGCGGTTGATGCTACATAAATCGTAAATTATTCGCTAGTTACATTCGGCGTCCACGTTCGGCACTTCTAGCGTTCGCAACTCTATGATTAAATAAGGTCGCTTCGTAGTAGCCCAAGCCGATACGCGACGACTTTTTACATCGCCGTTGGCGCGCACTGCCAAAGCTTGACACTACTCATACGTTGTTTACCAACAACACTGCGATTTACTGACATTAATTATTATGTAGTGTTAGATGAAAGAACAAAAATGTAGATGACTTCGAATCTGTAGTATTCTGATTCATTAGTTTTATGACAATGTTTTCTAAATAATGTTGACATGACCATTTTATATGATTTAATTAAAAATACAAAATTATGGCTTACACACGTGCCTACATGCATCTAACTGTATATGCCTTAATATGATGCTGTTAATTAACACTTATTTATATTTTCATTTTCAGTAAGACAATTAGTGTCTTTCTATAAATTTAACGGTAAAATTTTATAAGTTTTGTTAGATTGCAGCTTATAAATATTTTTGTTTACTTATTCATACTATACAATGTTAATATATTGTGAACCTTACTCCGCAGTATATATCGCGAATGCTGACATAGTAGATGCTCACCACGAGCTCTATGCACACTTAGACATAAACTATTAAATTTATACCTTATATTTTTGGCTTTAGCTCAGTTTAATACCTTAAGATTGTGTTGCACACTGGGTCGAAATTGGGCTACTAACATTACATTGTATTAAAAGAATAGATCAAATCATCTTGATTCTCTGGTCCGAAATTGGTTTATGAAACTTCATGTGACTACTAGATTTATGGGCATACTTATGCTTTTACTTTGGACTAGCTCATAATGTCTAATTAAATAGTTTATTACCTTCATTTTTAAACTGAAGATTGTGTTTATGTTAGATTATGAGCTGCCCCAGCTCATCAAATAATTATAATTTTACAATAGGCCTACTTAATTATGTATAATAAGACATATTTAAGTGAGTTATTCTTTGACTTTTTGAGCTATTTACATAATACGTATTTTTATACTTAATGCCAGTGAACCAAAATCATGACATAATGTTGATTCGTTAACATTTTAGTTTTTTTTTAATTGTATTTATTGGATCTTTTATTTTAACTAAGATTTAGTATTTAATTTAATATAGATCAATAACAGGTTGTCAAAAGTAAGTAAAGATAGTATGTACGTATAATGAAACATTTTTCTTATATTAGGCGTAGGCATACAATGCGTAGTGATCGTTACAGTTTAAAGTATGTGCTGTATCTTATGAATTTTGTGCCTTTAAACGCTTCAGTTGAAGCTCTTGTTTTGGCAAGTTTTTTACCTAATGTTTTAGGTATTATACAATATAGATTGTAATATTACATTTGTTAGTTACTCGCTGTTTTATACATATGTATAAATGGTTAAAATCTATTAATCGTTGCCTTTTCAATTAAGTATTTGACTATTATATTTACAGACAAAATTATTATACAACGATGTAATACAATTTCTCATAAGGGCGCAATTTTTACTATGGAAGAATATTAGAACATCGAATCATTCAATTAACATTCCATGAAAGCAATCGCAAATTATATGAATAAGAATTTTTAGCTTAGTTCTTATTTATGCAATAGGTACCAGAACATATACGTAGAAATAAATTAAATTAAATTTCTCCTTCGTGTCTGTTATTATTGCCTAAACACAGAAAAAAACAAAACCACTTATCGTCACTAATTCACTTACTTGCAATACAAAATTGTATTGTTCACAATACTTTTCTACGTCATGATTCAGGATGAGATTAGATTAGTTCAAGAAGGTAACTTATCATGAAAGGCACATTGTAATCTCATGAATACGTAATCCGAATTTTATTTTAAAGTACATAGGTAATAATAATAACAATAACTTGTGTTTCCAAATGAAATCAAGATGCTTACTATGTATGTATGTAGACTTGTTTAATGTACCTGACTTTGAAAAACAAGTAAGTCATGCGTGTTTAAACGATCAGTATCTATCAAATGTATGTTATCCAAAGCCTTTCACACTAGTTGAATGATTTATAATAAAAATATGACTTGTTTATTGAACAGCTTTAATGTTGTTGGCTAAATATTTGAATAACGTGTATATGAATAAGTTAATGTATCAGTAATGAAATGTATTATGTCATGTTTATTTAGTATAATGTAAGAATAAATTTAACATTGAAATTGTAAGGTGAACACCAAATAGACTAAGTATTGTATCATTGTCAAAAGTGTTATCCGTCATAGGCATGTATGTAGTTTATTTTTTGGTTATTTATTTAGAATGTTTACTATTTATTAACAAGAAACTTAAATGACTGACAACACTTTTGACATTGATTTATCTTCTGATTATGGAAATATTATTTACAATCATATGTTAATAAATAATAGATAATCTAGATAATAATCTGAATTGAAACCTGCCAAATATTAATACAGTAAGAGTAAAACATATTAGCACAAAATGTACGAGTAAATTATCCATGTTTATAATAACATCGTGTTTTTAACTGCAAAAAATATTCGGTTCTAGTTGCGTTTTCGTACATACTTTGTATGCTGTGTTTGTCAAGCCCTTTAGACTCGTGGCAACTCGCAGCAGCTATAACGCTCGTCTTGGTCAGACTTTTTTATACGTACGAGTCTCATGTTAATATAATCATCATAAAAAGAAGCTTTATTAGAATAGAAAATGTAGACTTAAACTTTTGATATGTAAGGGATTATATGTGTGTAAACTGTAACTGCACACTTTGGTCACATGGGTTTGAAAACGACTAAAGATTATCCAAAATGGTCTGGTGTTATTTGAAATAATTCCTCTGTTAATTTATTTTTCAAAGTACCATTGCAGGATCTCGTTCAATATGATATGTTTTAAATACAAATAGAAATTGACTAGCATACTGATCATGTCAATTAGACTAATAACGCTATTGTTATAATGTTACCTCATAAAATGAATTTAATGTAACTGTGACATTATAAATATATTATTATTTCAGGAAATTGAGAGTGAAAGTAATGGTAAGCAGATCAACAAAATCATTGAAGTTATCTATAATAGTAATACAGTATGTGAATTTCCGTTACTTAAAATGTTATTATTATTACATAATGAAGAGAAAATCCTAACAATTATTATGTCCTGCTTCTAGTGTAATGTTGAAAAATAAATATGTAGTGGTATCTATATATTCTAAAATTATAAGGCCTTCCCACCAGTTATCAAAATAGTGTAATAATATAGGTTAGTATGAAGATATTGTCACCAACATCAAACTTATGATTAATTTAAAAGTTTTTATATAAATTCTATTATGGCAATAAATTAAATTAATTTGTCTGAAATTCCCTGTGATGGTTTACTATTCAATTTCTACAAACATTTAATGGCCAATATTGAAACTTGATTATTTTGTTAAATACGTGTAAACGGCCTGGTCCAAAAAATTCAGAATAATTTAAATTTGTTTAAAATTACCATTAGTAATATAGAGAAATGCATGTGCTACTGACGTTACAATATGAAAATCAGTTTTTGTAAAAATAATTTACGATGCATTTAAAAATAATATAATAATGATTAAGTTTCATGACCAAAGTTTATTATATTAATTGCCATAGTTTTATGTCGTTAATTGCATCTTCTTTGTGGTGACAGTCTTGTATCCCTTACACATTTTTCTATGTTTATTATAGTGACATTCCAATAAAAGTATTTACCAGAAAATCGTGTCAATTTATTTTCATTTATCCTTTTACCAAAGCCTATATTTTTGCATTGGGTTATTCCGTATTCATCCTATGTGATCTCATCCTATTTCCTTACTCATCCTAAAATAGTATTCCTAGCTCATCCGTCAGCGTCAGAATCGCCGGTCACTAGACGTATTTATCGTTGAAAATATGACCAATAATTGCTGCCCAATTGCTTCTATTTGGTTCCTATAAGTAGTCAATTGGTGCCATCAGATTTTAGACAATATGGAACATATAAGAGTGACCGGCCATCCAGATGTCTAGTTGGCCGGTCACCTAGTTGTGGTACCTTAAGTGCGTGGAATTGCTGAAGTATCCGTTGGCCAAACATTACTGCCCGTTTGGTGCCGTCAAGCTTTTAAAGCTCCGCACCTCAAGCTATCATGGAAGTACAGTATCGAGCTATTTTTCTTTGTAGCCTTCAGGATGAAACGAGCAAAACTATGTACACGCGATATTGCTACAGCATTATGCTCAGGCGCTGCAATGCGAGGGTAGATCATTATTTTATTTTAAATGTAGTTAAGCATATTGTTTATTATGGTTCGGCACTGTTACAGCTAGCATTACTTGTAGTCTGATATAATTTTAACGTAATATTATCATTTAAAATAAATAAATAATTGCTAGAGGAAGGGGTGGTAATTTGGAACCCTATTTTACCCTATAGTTTTTTAGCTAAGATGATCCCTGTGACACTTCATTGTGTTCTGAATCACGCATTTTACGTTTGACAAACGAAAATAATTTTATTGCACACTTTTTTCATTTTATTGCGGCGTCATTAGGAAAAATATTTAAATAAATCATTTTAAACTTTTAAAAGGGAAACAGTATCGTTTAGTATCTTAGGTGAAAAAAAGTATAGTAAGAATGGGGTATGAAGTCGTTGATCCGTTCACTTGACTGACAGATGTCACCGATGTCAGCTGCTTGCTTGCTCAAAGTACCTACAAACAAACGGCATGAATTTGTTAAACAGTTTTTGTCGAATTACTTTTGTTTGTAATAAATTATTACGTATTTCTACATCAAGATAACAAGTTTTTTCATATGTAATAAAATCAGTTTTAGTATTGCGTATAAACAGACATATAGATAGTAAAGTGTTGTTATATAGTGTGAAAAGATGTGTCCCTAAAATATTTGGAAGTAGGTGGTTTTTTTAAACAGAATGTAGAGAGATTTTTATTGTATACTTATTCAGTTGCTACGCCGCAAAACGTTAACATATCGTATATGAACGCAACATATCAAAAGCAACAAAATGAATAAACAGGGTAAGTACTAAAATATGGATGATTTTAATGACTAATTTATGGATACTAAAATTCTTGATGTTGATTCTCCACAGATACTCTTGATTTAACTAATTTTCGTACTTTTGGGACATCTACTCAATTGTTTTATTTGGAAATTGAATCAGACCCAATCGATGAAACAGACCCTCAGGCTGTCCCTCTCAGTCTTGTGAATGTAAGTTAATTTTATTTTTAGTAAACACAATGAAATGACAACTTTGGAATTTGAATGCCAGACATACATTGTATGTTAATTTCAGTGTTTAATTTTACCTATTTTAACTATGTAGGACTGTACAACAGTACAGTAAGTAAGTAAATAACAATTTACAGTAAGAAATGTTCTGGTTTGCATAGATATAATTTAATTTTAAAGATTAGTTGTAGTAAATATAAATAAGTATGAGTTGCCTGATTCCTAATTAAAAATATTAAATGTGGAGGATTTTTTTATGAAGTATTTACTAGCTAATTAAATGATTTGTTGTTTTAGAATACAAATAACCATTTTTTAGTACCAACAGTCAGGAGCAGTGCACAAAATGAAGTTTGTGTGTATGTTGGTAAGATCATTTCGATTATTCTTTAATGAATACAGATTTTTCCTTTTTTTATTATGTTATTATTGTATTAAAATTCTCTTTGCAGAATCGGAACCAAACTTAGTTGAAGGAAATTCCTCAGTCAATTATATTAAGGGTCAGAAATACTGCTCTGTCACTAAAAGTACATATTGTGAAGGAAATTACACAGCAGACCCTACAGTGACAACACCTGCATCTACAAAAGATATAACATCATCAGCAGTTACATCATCAAAATTTTGCAAAAACACTATTGAAGATTCTAGTTTTCAGATAGTTTCAAGTGGTTCAAAAGACACAAAGCAAGATGTTAAAAGAAAACGAAATATAAAAGGATTTGGTGAGTTTATCAAATTACCTATTTATATAATAAATATTTTTGTATTTCATTGGAATACACATTTTTGTATTTCATTGGAATACACATAATTTACACAACACTCCATTCAATTCTGAACTTTAGTGTACTACTAACAGGACCATCCAATATTATGCTAAAGGTTGGCACAGGTGGTTGAAAGAGAGCAAAGTTGTGAGGTCAAATATTTTGAAGAGTGCAATTATTGATGGCCTAATTACAAATATCTTCAATTTGTTGTGGGAATATCATGCAATAAAAATATAAACCCCTGCTTTATTTATTATGAGCATTCTCCCTATGTCTCCATCCATGTAAAGTTCTTTATCTCTTAAATCATTAGTTCCTTATAACATGCTTAAGAAGTCCTTTCTCAGGCTCTAGCTAGCTAGGTTAACTGTGTACAAAATTTCTTGTAAATTGTTACAGTATACCCCGAGGTTACGCAATAGGATAGAGACTTTTTTATTAAAATTAATTTCACGGCTTTTGGCGTTTCAAAATCGCATAACTCCGAATTCGCGTAATCAGGGT
This sequence comes from Maruca vitrata, assembly GCA_039566165.1. Taxonomy (NCBI): domain Eukaryota; kingdom Metazoa; phylum Arthropoda; class Insecta; order Lepidoptera; family Crambidae; genus Maruca; species Maruca vitrata. The sequence goes on along the minus strand of CM076914.1, from coordinate 9,277,428 downwards.
AGCGTATATGGGGGTATTACTGTACTTACACTGTACAACATGCGATGCGATAGACAGCGTTATGTTTACAAATTTTTCTCACTTAAAGGTAAGGTACACAATGTGTACTACACATACAGTACTAAAACAAGGATGATTCGTTTTAAACTGTCATGGTTACACACATTAGAAAACTGTAACTGTCTGGGACTGTCTGGGGCTGTCCTAGTTCACCCGTGATCATGGCGCTTGCAACAGTGCCGAAATATCAGGAGCTCATTAAAACAAAACAACATGGTAAATATCCCGGACAGTTACAGTTTTCTAAGGATGATTCGTGTCCGTAGTTCACTTGTCGGACCGCTTGGTGCCGCCGCGCGCGCTGGCGGTGCTGCCGGCGGCGCTGCGCGCGCGCGGCGGGGCGGTGGCGGCGCGCCGCGCGCTGCCCGAGCGGGTGCGCTTCGGACCCGTACAAGGTACACTTTGCTGTTATAGCATCTACTATGAATGTATCATTGTTAAACACGAAAGTAGGATAAAGTTAAACGCAGTGGAGATACGAGCACTTAGAAATGACATAATTAGAGAATGTTGTGGGGTGAAACAAGATGTAGTAACTAGAGTTGAGAAAGGTATGCTTAGATGGTTTGGTCATGTTGAGAGGATGAATGAAAGACGTTTAACAAGGGCGACGAAGACGTTTATATGTATAGTGGGTATAAATGGAGATGTCGACAGGGGAAGGCCAAGAAAGACCTTCCATGACCAAATAGGTCAAATCAAAAGGACCCGTAATCGACGAGCATGAATGAAGAGGTTGATGGATGTGGAAGAAGCGAAAGTGGTGTGCCAGGACCGTAGCACATGGCACGAAGTGATCTCTGCCTACCCCTCTGGGAAAGGTGTGATTATGTGTATGTATTATCAAAATAATAATATGTATAAGTATCTATTTGATTTCATATCTCATCTCATGTAAGTGCCAACTTTATTTACTTAAATTAAAATGACTATTTGCCTTCAGGAGTGAACCATACACTGTCCCCTTCGGCTGCACGTGACATGGTGCTGGACGCTGCTATGTGCAACAGACCTTTATTTCTTTTAAAGGGCAATGATAGCGTCATACACATTGATGTCACTGATAAAGGTATATCTTTGCTATGTACATCGACTTCATACCCAATAGACACCTAATGTCTAATAATTCGCAATTCAAACATTTCAGTCAACTACCTGAGGTACGCGGGGGGAGGGTGCTGAATGCTAATTGGTCGCAACAAAGTCACCACAAAACATAGGGATGGGGTACATGTTTTCTTTGAAAATAGGTAATCGATAAATTGATGCAGTTCGTAACATAATTTAAAAATATTATAAAAGATAATTACCATTTTCTTAGACTTGTAATTTATATTTACCTACGTTAAATATTTACCTACATTAAATGGATTTGATTTGATTTCTTTATTTCACACTAGCGGCCGCCCGCGACTTTGTCCGCGTTTAATGGGTTTTAGTAGCAAGGATGTATTAAAATAGCCTACATGCCTTGTAAAATTTGTTATTTATAAGTGTAAGTTCCGTCAACGTTCTCCCATAGTACGCCTCTCCCCCCCCCCCCCCCAATAACTTCCATGGGGGTCGAATTTTGAAAAAAAAAAAAAAAGCGCGCGTGTCTTTCCAGTGTGCGTGCTACCTCCATACCAAGTTTTATGAAAATCTATAAACACGTAAAAGTTCTCCCATAACTAATTTTTACCCCCGCCCACCCCCCAATGAGGCTGAATTAAAAAAAAAAAATGCACTGGTGTCTCTCCGGAGTGTCAGCTACCTCCAAACCAAATTTTATAAAAATCTATAAAGACGTAAAAGTTCTCCCATACTAACGGGGCTGAATAAAAAAAAAATACGCTGGTGTCTCTCCGGAGTGTCAGCTACCTCCATACAAAGTTTTATAAAAATCGACAAACATGTAAAAATTCTCCCATACTACTTTTCAATCCCCCCCCCCCCCCTCCATGAATCCCATGGGGGTAAAATTGAAAAAAAAAAAGCGCTGGTGTCTCTCCGGAGTGTCAGCTACCTCCATACCACGTTTTATAAAAATCTATAAACACGTAAAAGTTCTCCCATACTAACGGGGCTAAATTATAAAAAAAAAAAAAATGCGCTGGTCTCTCCGGAGTGCCAGCTACCTCCATACCAAGTTTTATAAAAATCGACAAACACGTAAAAATTCTCCCATACTAATTTTCACCCCCCCAATGAACCACATGGGGGTTGAATTTTAAAAAAAAAAGTAGCCTATATGTTATTCCAGAGTGCCAGCTACCATCATACTAAATTTCATGAAAATCGTTTCAGTCATTTGAGCGTGAAAGAGTAACAAACATACATACATCCATACATCCATACATACAAACTTTCACCTTTATAATATTAGTAAGGATTATGTTATTTATATTTCATACTCAAACCAGGTAAAAATGGGCCCTAAACTTGAGAGACCACCTTTGTTGATGGACGTGTGATGAACTTCCGTGGTAGAGGCCTTGTTTGGAGAGATAAATATGAACGAAAGACCCCCTGTTACAAGAGGGGTAAAGTAGTAAATTAGTCCTCCATCCTGGCACGGAATTTTATATAAGTACGGAACCCTCAAAATAGTGTAGACACAATGATCTCACCAATAGTGGTAATAACAGTGAAGGCATGGCAGATGTGAGGAGTCTCCGACGAATTTTCATATTAATGAAGCAGTCTTGAGTAAAATGTCGAGAGCAAATTACACTATATTCTGATGGTAACCAGTTTTCCCGCCTGGTAGCTTTGATCCATTTTTCTTTCACTTTAATATCTTTGGGATACCTAACAGCCTAACAGAAAAAACAGTTATGATTTCTATGTTAGTAACAAATAGGCATCGAAAGTAATTCCTTTAAAGGGACTAAAATCTTCTGGACAAAAGTGCTGCATTATATACCTAAATAAACAAGGGCACCTTTTTATCCCTTCTCATAATTTGTGAACTTTATAAACAACTTTTTTCACGAATCCCCATCAGAGGCATCAATTAAAAAATATGATAAATTAAAGTCAACTCTTATATTAGAAAATATAATTTAGATTTGTCCAATTGAAAATCTAAATCGATTGATTCTGAGTATTTGGTACGGTACAGCACTACGTATACGTGCACGGAGAACGATAAGGATAAAGGATATAAAACTGCATGTTAAAGAAAGAGATGGGCAGTTGATGACACCGACCGACCGGCCATCTAAGATGGCCTCCGATTATACAAAAAAATATTCGCTTTAATTTATTAAAAACACTAACCGGTGAAACGTTATACCATCAATTTTTAAATTTGAGCTCTTGCTATCTTTTCCACACCATCTTATGCTACAAGGAGCCATGACAACAAGGTTTTTAATTTTTTCTGTAAGCGAGCGCAGAGACGTTGACGGGTCTCAGATCTGGTCGTTACTGACGAATCATCAGTGGGCGTGGTTTAATATAAGATCTATTTATCTGATGTGTTGTCTGAAAATGCTCGTCCTTTATTAGGTGTCTATTGGGTATGAAGTCGTTGGCTATGTATTTTATAATTTCATTCAAGATATCTAATTGAAGTCGAGTCTACCTAAGCCATGCTTTCAAGTTCCATCCGTTATTTATACTCTCCCATAAATAGACAAAATATTTTTTTGTCTATAATTAAAATAAAGTAAAATACATTAATCACGATACGTGTTACAAAATAAATAACTGCTGATTATTCTCTATATTGACTTTCAGATAAATCTAACTGGTTCGCTTTGTTGCCTCTTGGCACACAGTGTACTGCAAATGTGTGGCTGTATGAAGAAGACAACAATTTGTTTGGGATCACGGTCCAAAGCATACCATGCGGAGCGCCGCTAGCATTGGGATACACGAGACTATACATGCAAGATCATGGATTTCCCACAGGACAGCCTATGTTGGATGTATCTGAAGGTATGTGATACTACTAAGTTTTGTATTTGATATTGAGTTTGAAATATTTCTTTTAGAAGTAGTTGATTCTTTATTATGATTTCTCTATCTATTTTATGGCATTATTTCCTTGATTTAGATTTGTCAGTAGAGCCCCGACGATGGTGGTGTTCAGAATGTGAGAGCGCTTTTTCCGCACTTTCCTTACTTCGAGCGCACCTCGAGAAATGTCATTCGGTGAGGGTCATAAATTATTATCGTTCGTATTTATTTCTGTTTGTATATAATTTGTGATTTTATACTAAACTTGTTTTAAGGAGGACGTGAAAGTTGTTCGTCGCAGGCACTTTTGCCGCCACTGTACTCGTTCTTATACTCGACTATCCACGTACGTATTTTATATGTTTAATAGATTTCTATTTCTATATATTAACAGTAGTGTGGCTATGCCACACGAACTATTATGTAGTTCGAAATGATGTGTTCGCTTGTCGTAGTCAATAACATTGTGTCGACATTAGTGTGACTATCGATTTAATTTGATATTAATTTTACATAATATTTCAGGTTAAAACGTCATATGGCTCGGTATTGTAACAAGAAGACAAAACAGCAGTAAGGACCTCTGTTTAACTAATATCAACAATTAATACAAAATTAAATATTGATTTCTTAACAGTACAGATAACTTAACGAACTAGTTTATCGTTTAAAAATATCATCCCCTTTTACAGAGATAAATCAACCAAAACCAAACCAGCCGAAGATGTGCTGAATACGTCGTTCAATATAGAGGATAATAGACTGCCTTCCGACGAAAGTTTGCAGAACTATACCAACGGTCTAGATTTCTCAACTAGCCTCTTTGACACTGATCGCATGCCAGGTCTGGACATATCAGGCAGTTCAAGATCTGAAACTGAATTCAATATGATAAACGGTATACCGTTTAGAGATGAAAATGCAATGACACCCGATTTAGGTTTATATAAAATTTCAAATGACCATGGAAAATCTCAGAATAATCTTCAGGAGGTTCGTTACTTATTCATATTGCAAACCATAGTCATGGATTCGTAATTATGTAATGTCGTGTTTATTTTTTCAATAAGTAGTATATTTTGTTTATGAAATTTAATCATTATTTTACAGAAAAAAAATCAAGCGAAATCTCCCAATGAAACCTTACTAATATCATGCCATCGCTGTAAACAAACAATTTTGAGGGAAAAGAAACGACAACATCTGAGGTAAATTGTATGCTCAACACGTTGGGCGCCAAAATACAATTTTGTTTTATGTTTAACGTGTTATTTTAATATATTTTTTTTGATGAATACCAACTATACGTATTATTTTTATTTACAGTAAATGTCCTGCAAAACGTTTTGAATGCGAATGCGGTCGCGTGTTCACTAGCAGCGAAAAATTCGCCCGACACGTAAATGAAAACCATCGACAACTGTCACCAGATACTGCACAGAACACGGTATGTTGCTCTCACGGTGGACAGCACCATTTAATATGTCAATTAGATCCGGTTACCCTTCCCTTAGGTTACAAACTAAGATCGTGAGTATAGGTAGTTCATATCAGTATGGAGAATCTAAAGGATAAATAAGTAATTCTCATTTCCGAAAAGGGTCTGAAATGATATTGTTTTTTTATTGGTAGGTATGCTGAACTAAAGGTATTGTTTCTTTGCAGGAAAATGGAAAATCAAACGATTTGGAATATAAATGTGAGAAATGTGAACTTACATTCAAGGTTGGTAGCATTGAACTAAGTCGAGTTTGTATACGTTTATGCAAAGATATAATAAACTGTAGATATTTTACCGTCATAATAGTACCTTATTTGTGTTTAGCAGTTTTTAACACTAACAAGGGCAAGAGGCAGATAAGTTACCACTTCTGAAATTGCGTGTGTCTGTATCAATGAGATATCAGGAAGTGCCCGAGTTAGGGCACCTTTGTGTCTAACAAAGCGCGTACTTATATCAGCGTCAGTCCGCCAGCGAACCCTATGTATCTATGTTAACCTACCTCTGGACTCAGCGGCGCGGCATGCTGGTGAACCACCTGTGGCGCGCGCACGGGTCGCGCGCGGCCGTGCCGCTGCAGCGGCGCGAGCGGCTGTTCCCGTGCGCCGCCTGCCCCAAGCTCTACCGCACCGCCGCCAAGCGCGACCGCCACCACAACCACAACCATCCCGGTAATCATCATTTACTATTTACGGCAGTAACAAGGTAAACGTTTATGAAAAAACTCTGATGACCTCACTTTACCTAACGGTTAATGTCTACTTGGAGGTCGACAGGCAGAATAGATCCTATTGAGCCTGTCGACCTCGCCCTGAAGGCTTGCTTAGTAGTCAAACTAACTTATTTGTACCTATGTGAGATTCGACTGTAATATTATGTAAAGGTGTTGTGTTGTTTAACGGTAGATCCAGTAGAAGAGCAGAGATATCATTATCCACCCTTGTAATCAAAATTGTCGTTTCAAAAAAATCATGACTTATCTTCAAATGAAGTAATTATTATTATTGTTTTTTTTAAAACACTAGTTTTCTCCCCATCCAGTGCAGTACAACCGTGATCATGGCGCTTGCAACAGTGAAGAAATATCGAGAGCTCATAAAACAGAACAACATAGTAAATAACCTGGACATTTTCAGTTTTCTAATTATGGAAACGTGTGTTGTGTTTAGGCGTGAGCGTGGTGGGGCGCTACGCGATCGAGGGCGCGCGGCGCGCCGTGGCGCCGGCGGCGTGCGGCGCCTGCCCGCGCCAGTACGCCACGCGCGCCAAGCTGCTGCAGCACGTGCGCCGCGCGCACCCCGGCCTGGTACACATATGCTTGAATCTGTATTAAGTATGCATGCATAAATAAAGCATAAGCGTCCGACCGATTTCAGCCATGGCGGCCGATCTCAAGCCAAGTGCGCAGGACATATTATAGTGCACGAGTGTGCGCGCAAACTTCCCTTACTCTCATAATTCGGTGAGACGGCAATCCGACATGACCGACGAGAGATCGAGCGCAGGACCACCGGCTTAACGTGCTTTCCGAGGCACGGGCGTTCAACCGTTAACTTTCTAACTCCGGGCTGTAAATTCATTACTGAAAAACTCACACAAATTTGGCCGACTCCGGACTCGAACCGGGGACCTCTCGGTCCTAACGTAGCACTTGCTACCAATTGACCAACAAGGCAGTCATAAGCATTCGACGCTTTAACGGTGAAAGAAAACATCGTGAGGAAACCTGCACACCTACGAAGAAATTCTAAGATTGTGTAGTCGGCCAACCCGCACTTGGCCAGCGTGGCCGACTAAGGCCTTATCGGCCAAGTTTAGGGTAGGCCCGTGCCCCAGCAGTGGGGACGTATATGGTCTGATGATGAAATAAAGCATAAAGGCAAAGCAGGATCATTTGTTTATGACATATGAAATTTTCACAAAAATGATGTATTTCATAATCATCGATGTTTGTTCCGTGTCTGAGTGTCTTATTTATATATTTTTAAGTATGTTTGTGTCTAACGCTGTTTCTGATATCCAGTTAGTGATGTTACTGTAGAGTACCTTCAGATAAAAAAGAATCCCACCTCGAGAAATATTAAGAATATTTAAATCCAGTTTGTTTTTCAGGCTCCGCCACCAAAACAATCATCAACAAGCGTATCGGACGGAAGTCAGGTAATTCGACATTTTATTTATTTTAATAGTAAATGGTTAAACAAAACAAATAAATTCTGTTGACATACCATAAGTACCTAAATAAAAAAATTAGATCATAAATAATCATATATGATTATATGTATGTAATATGACGGTCTTTTTAACATATTATTGATTTGATCGCATTTGAGCTGCGTATAAAATGTGCATGTATACACAAATCTGGGGGCTTAGACAAAAAAACAATATCAACACAATAACGATTTCAGGTGGGAGACATTTTGTCGACCGGTTGCTGTTACCACCATACAGTTGTGTAAAACCCGCCAAGTGACTCTGACCTCTCTTGGTCAGGTCGCGTTCCGGGATCAGCACTGTACGAACCGGAGCCAGGGGGGACCATTGTTGCGGCAAGCGCCGGACCAGTGGAGTCTTAGCGGCGGTATTGTGCGGGCGGAGCGGATCAGCCCGCCGGCCTGGGAGACCCGTAGAAACGGGGGCCCTTCCGTCCGGCGGACTGGCCAACTCCGACCCACACAGCTCAATACCAATGCGAGACTCCACACCTTGTCTCGTTGTTGCTGCAGCAGTGGTCTCCTTTTTCACGGCTTTCAGGGTGAGTGCGACAGGCTCAATATGGTCTATTGTGCCTGTCGACCTCATATTTGGATCTCACTACCGCTTACCATCAGGTGGAGTGAGGTCATCTTGTTAGCCTCTTTATAAAAAAAAAAAAAAAAAAACGAACTTCGAAAAGAATAGAATGTATGGGATTGACATTAGATTGACCACGTGATTATCGTGTCTAATGTCAATTTTAAACATTTTATTCCTTTAGAACTTCGTTATCGTTTTGATATTGTTACTTTGTCTACGGCACCAGTATGTGTTAAAAATAAATAAAGCATTAAGTCCGAATCATTGGTTTAGAACCGTTAATCAATACCTAATTATGTACTTAATGAACAAGTAATTTTAGTGACACACGAATTTAACATAAAAATTTACTGAGTTTTCTTTGTTCTTTATTTACAGAACATCTTAACAAAGACTGCTGACCAAATAGGAACTCCACAAAACATAGGCTGACAATATTATTTATGATGTAAATTTTGTTTTATAAGTAATAACTCAAGACATAAATCATTAATTTAATTTTTAATTTTACTTAATACCTTAATCCTCGATCCTATTTGACGTAGACTAAGTACGCTTGCCCAAACATTAACTTGAAACTGTCATGATTACAAACCTAAAAAACTTAATATATCTCCTTTTGTCTGCAGTATGTGATCATGTTTCCTTATCGTATTATCGAGTTTCGAACATTTCGGCACTGCGGCAAGCCCCATCACAGGTCAACTGTTACTGATAATATAAGGAAACATGATAAATATTCCAGACATATTAATTCATCCGCAATTAATATCTGCCGAAGCCAGATTTTACGAGAAATAATAAATGTTCTTTATGTCAATACTCAATAGGTAGGTATTATTTCAAAGTGGACCCAAGCGCGCAATGGATAGTAGGTACACTAACTTAACTTTTTCTACACGAGGCGAATAATCCGTCGCGGATCTTCCGTTACGGAAAATCGATACGAAAGATCGGTCGCTATAATTTATTTAGGTCCAAGAAAGACATTCCATGACCATATACCTAGGTCAAATTTTGAAGACGGGTCAAATCAAAAGTACACGTAAGTAATCGATGATAATGGATGTGAAAGAAGAGAAAGTGGTGTGCTAGGACCGTAGCACATGGCGGGAAATGATCTCTGCCTACCCCTCTGGGAAATAGGCGTGATTTTATTTATATGCGTTCCATAGTGGAGATTCCGCCTTATGTGGCGCTAGCTTAATTGTACCTTGTGCCAAGAGTCGTGGTTCGATTACCATTCGGGATTAAAAATATTTGTGTGATCAAAAACGGTGCTGGTTGTGGGTGGATGGAACCTACCCTAGACTAAACCGTATCCCAAAAAATCTTTAAACGTCCTAATATCGATCCGATGGTACCGACTTGTACGTGGGAATATTGTTTTTTTTTAATATGTATTTGGTCAAGCTATCGTGTATCTATGATACAGTAATACAAATTTTATTTTTATCTACGTCCAAAGTGATGGTATTAATAATGTATACGATTTCTTTGACAGAATATGGCAACACTAATATAATTCTGTACCTATACTCGGATTTGTAATTCAAGATCAAAAAATCTACTACAAGGTTGCCACTGCAATAAAATATGTTTACAATAGTAAATTCTGTTTTTTTAAAAAGTCAACCGTATATAACAAATTTATTGGTAATATTAATCCTATGATTTTCAACAGTAATTTGAGTTATTTATATTCCTATAAATGCAAGACTACTTAATAAAAACATTAACATCGGTAATTTTTGGTAACAAATCTGGTATTGTACTTGTAACACTTCAGGGGTTCATAACATTTAGTGCAATATTACACCAAGTTAAGAACAAACTCGGACGCAATAAAAATATTACATACATCATAACTTATCGGGAAAATAGTGCATACCTGGCTTTATGGTTGTTATATCGCCGCTATTTTTATCGGCCATGACACTACAATCTGCTAGGCTCAATACAATTTTGAGAACGTATAGTTTATTTCTAAATATGTGTTGCATTTAATTACTCAATATAAATGAACACTTTCACTTCACGAAACTATTATTTTATTGTTTTAGACAAACACCTTAATTATCAGTAAGTGATATTTAGTTTTATTTAGTAGTATTTATGTATGTAATAACATACATACATAAAATAACGCCTTTTCCGTGATGTTGGTATAAAAAAATAAAGAAGTACCTATGTCGTAACATAGTACAATACAACAACACAAGTACAAATTCGACAACCTTTTCGTAAAAAGGTTGTCGAAACCTGAGATCATCACTTGACAGTGACATAAGTGACGTTACCACTTTTGACAGTGACGTATCTGTCGTAGTTTTTTTGATCTTGAATTACAAATCCGAGTATACAAACAAATAGACCATTCATTCATTAAATTGAATTCACCAATGCCGCATCCAATTAAATTTTGAATCTTATTACAACTTAAGGAAGAAATACTCATAATATTTTTTTACTATTAAATAATTGGTAGGCAACTTTTGTTAGCAGTATGACAAGTATTTCTGTGTGTGCGTATGTTTCCCGTTCCCCAGACAGTGAACAGTGATTTATCTGCAATGCCGTAAAGCAATTTTTCGTTGTTTAAAAACATTGAACACTTATTGTTTTGAACTTGTGATATGAGACTTTTTATTAAACATCCACACGTATTTACTACTATCTACTTTATCATATGAAAATGTAAATTAATCAAGTTATCTACCTACTTTCAACAAAGGGCTAAGTAAACAAGTGGTTCCGGCATGCCAGCCGAAGTGCTTAATTGTATTAACTGTGTTAAAATGGATCTCGATGTGCAAGAGGGCACTATCCCAAGAGATTTTATAGAATATGATTTCGCTGAAGATGCCTTGGATTTTGAGGTTAGTCTATAAAATTGAATCATATTTATTACTCTATCCCTTGTTCTTGGATATTTGGTACTTATCTGTGTCCACTTTCCTAATAAATTTCGGTTCACTTTATTGCTTTTAGCTTTATTAATCTATACTAACCTGGCGGACTTGCAATGTTAGTAACATTACGTACCTATGTTTCCTGCAGTTTCCCATTAATTCATCATGCTAAAAAAATATCTTTTTAAAAATACATACATACAGTTAAAATCACTAGACTTATACCTACCAGTCGAGAGCTGTTATTGTTTGTAGTGTAGATAAAAAAGTAGGTAAATATTTTAAACTGATGGGTAAGTAATGCCAGCTAAATTTTAAATTTACTACAGTGGTGTAGATATTTATCATTTTTAATTTTTTTTGGATTAATATTCTAAATATTCCAAGATAAATATATTTCAAACAATACTTTATTTATGTTAAAATAAGGTTCTGTTATGAGGACCTAATAAAATACACTATTTATATAAAGAAAACCTCTGGTTCAATCTGCGCGCCAAATGACTAGCGCTTTCTTTGAATGACTAGGCCGAACCTTAATTGTGCAAGCGTTACTTAACGTCCAACTAGTTAGCAGATTGTATCATACATAGCCCTTTGAACAGATCAGATGCTAAATCAGTCAGGTGATTGAAATTTGCTTGTATTTTTTCCACTGCAGCGCGCTAATAGCCACAAAAACAAATATGGCCACTACAACTAACACAAATGAGTTTTCCTTTAGTCATTAAATTAAATGTTATCATTTAATTGATTGACTAAAGGAACTATTACCGCGCTAGTCATTCAATCAACTAATAGATTTAACCAGATGACTGACATATAATATTCAGAGAATATAAAAGTATCATCCCTGCTGACTGACGAAAAAAACAATGAAGTGTTCAATTCATCAAATTTGATAGAATAATATTACTGTTTATACAATGGTACAGTACTACTTAATTGGCAACATTATTTATTAGGCCCTGACCATATCGTGACCAAGCGCCCTCTACCATAATCACTAGGTATTTAAATGTTCCATAAAATCTTTGCTATAGGGAATTATTCATCTGCTAACGCAAATGTTCAAACATTAGTAAAAGTAGGTTCGAAATATTTGTGTAATACATACCATAAATAAATTACACATCATATGTAAGTGCAGGTAGGTATGAACTGTGTGAAAATAACTTGACAATAGGGTTGACGATTCATTTTATATATGAGATCAACAATAATATTTTGTGTGTAAAATCACCTCTCATCAAAATTACATAGTGTAGAAAAGAGATAGAAGTAATAACTTCGCCCACTATCGCCAGGCCGCGGCCGTAGCTAACACAACCCAAGCAAGCATAACACAATTTCGGCGCGATTGCACGTAGGTAGACGTTATTAGAGCAGCGCGGGTTGCGCGGATAGTTCCTCGAGTATGCGGTCTCGCGGTTCCCGCTCGGGCGGGACTCCCGTCTCAGTGAGCCTGGTGCAGTGAGTGTGGTGACCATGGTGTGCGGGGGCAGGCACAGCTGTGGCGCCGCCTGCCGGCGCTTGTTCTGCCGCCGGAGACCTTCAGAGGACCAATCGCTAGACCAGACCGTGCCCGTTACCTTGGTAAATCCTTAATAGCTTTGCTTAAAATATTTAATAGAAGTTCTAATATGCCCGATAGCTTTATCGAGAATAACCTGATATAGACCCATGACTCCTAACATGCCCATATACATTTTTTATAAACAGTTGAAGTACCCTCATATATAAGTTATTATTAGTTACTCGAGTTTTGGGATTTTTTTACTTTTATGAGTCAATATTGTAATCATCGACGATACCGACATTCTACGAAGTAATAGGTAGGATATTTATATCAAATCGATAAACGTCCGTATCTTGCAATATATGTATTTACCTAACTTCCATAAAACTACTCGGATCCTGAACATGAATATTGAATATTATTGTTAGGCAAATAAATTTTAATAGAAAATAAGTAGGTATTTTAGAATCTAAGTACAAGTTCTAGGTATCTGATAAGTCTATAGATAAATATCATATGATATAGATAGGTACATCTATTTAGATCATAATTATTATGAACTAAGTAATTTGATGAGGAATAAAAACTTAAATAACAAAAATATATATTTTAGCAGCTAATAAAGTGAATACGGTTTATAATAAAACCAAACAGCGCAAACTTCACTTACCCATCAAAAGTTCTTTTGTAGTCTTCCTAAATGCATAAGTTACAATTTTTTTATTCGGTTAAATTTAAATAAAAGAACGACGTAAGTAGGTATTAATAAATATACAAAGGCATACGTACTACTCCTTACTCATTAAGTGTACGTACATCAAACAAAAAGTGTGTTTTTATTTACAATGCCGCAAGAAGCGCGGAGCCGTTAGCTGAATCATTAGCCTCGATGCCTTTTCTTCCTCAACCGCAACACAACAAATTTATTTTCAGATTGATTTTTTTTTGGCTTCCGTACCTATGATGTCATTACTGACTAGGCCGGGAAGATAAGCTGTCAACTGAGTTCATTCATTTGAACGTTTGAAAGCTCGAAAAAACGCGCTAATATTTACAAATGTAATCGGCATGTTTTGCCCAATCAGCCTCCAAGGGCAAGTGTAGAATATGCACCCTTTAAATAGATTACGATTCCTGCTTGCCCAACTTCGCGTTAGGTATGCTGTTAAACTAATAAACAGGTCATATAGTCGTGTTCGAATTTTAAAAATTATATAATAAAATAGTGACAATTATATAATAAAATAGTGAAGTTTGGGTCCAACTATGTAATATTGCCCAGGTTCAACGAACTCCATTGGCACCTTGTATATCTGTCATTGTATGTTCATAACTGTATTTTTGACAAGCTGTGAATTAAGTAGTCAAATAAGTGTAGGTAACTGTTAGTGAGAACATCCTTACTTACATATTCAAAGTAATAAATAAAATAAGTATAGAATCTACTGAAATAAATAAATAGGAATATACTGATATGTCCTTTTTCCGGGTCAAGTTAGACCAATTTGCTTTATACCGGGAAACGAGGCCAATCTATGGTGGCGCTACTACCCTAATATTGATTAATTCCGTCACGCAAACTTTCACCATATTATGGCGATGGAGAAGTAGGTACCTGTATAAAGAACAAGTTTTATTCGTAACAGGTTACAGCTTACAACACACAGAATAGATATTTGTGCTTTGTTTACTTTCTTATAGTAGGATGTCTTCGCTCACTTGAGGATGTCGTACTTTATATCTACAATATGTATAATTTTAGAAGCATACATAAACTAGGTACCTAATAAAATTCTCATTAGAAATTCATTGTGCTTAAATAGTACGTCAGCTTATAAAGTAAACCCTGGCACCAATTAAAGTAACCTGTGGCTCGATGACCTCACCTTGCGAGTAACTCGGTGATTCAATGTTTGCCGAGCATGGCAGTGAGGCGTGCTAAGTGAACATAATGAGCGATTTGCTTCTAATTGGGAAGAACTAACGTAAGCATAGTTGGACATTAGTTTTATACAGATAGATCTATTGGTGCATATTAAACTGTCTCTGCTTAATGAGGATAAGTACTAGATACTACTACTTAATACTTTTCTTTCTTCTTTCTTTCTTCTTTCTAGATGGAGATAGTTTATATAGAAAATAGCCGTAGACATCACCACATCACAATAGTCTGAATGTCCCATGTCAAATAAACAAGGTCCCAAAGTTAAATGAAATGTCAATCGGCAAACAGAAAGTATTAAACTAAATGATGTCACAGTATGCATTGTTCGGAAGTAATCTTATTGCAATTAGTTAATCTATTGATTAGTCCAGCAAGTAAAGAAAACCGTAATTAATTGTTTCATTTACAAATATTTTCTTAATTGAAGATAAAAATGGGAGTAGGTAGTTAAGGTAGCCTACCAGTTTTATCATTCCTGACTTAGATGCTGGCAAAACGGTATTATTATAACTAACAACATTTCCAGTCCCCCGGGCTACGCACGCACATTCCCAGGCACCCGCGCGCCCGGGGAACTTCAATGCTGTCTTCGTTTCGGCCCTCCAAGGGAACTAAGCTGGAGTGCCACCCAACTAATTTACAGAGATATAGGATTTTGACTCCGAGGTACTGGATATATCTTCACCTGAAGGTAGGCGTGATGCTTGTTGCAGACGCAGTTGGCCGAAGCGCGCGACGTGCGCTTCACGCAGGCGCTGGACGAGCCGCTGCGCGTGGGCTCGCACATCGTGTGCACCGGCACGCCCAGCGATGACTTGCCCTGGTAAGTTGTAAACAATCATCACCATCATCATCATCATCATCATCATCATCTGAAGGTACATATACTTTATGCACTTAATGAGTTAACTCATAGAGGTTGATGAGTTTACGCGCATAAAGTATATCGAATGTACCTTCCTTGTTTTCTAACTGGTAGAAACCTGATTGATTAATGCCCATAACAAAACACATAACACACCTGGTGCTGCACGTCCACTATCAACTTCAGGAACTGTAACTAAAACGTTAGAACCAATTCAACACAAGAGTTTATGAGTCTACACGCGATATTAGGCTTTTCTTCATTGCCTGCCAATGTTTTACTGTGACCACATGTGTGTGCTATTTTTTCGCTCACTGAGCGTTTTCGATCTTTGAGCGTAACATATAACTATACCTGATAGACCTTGCACCAAAATGTACATTCCAGTCTGATGAGAAATGAACAATTCATCTAGGTACCGCTGTCGTAGTGGATTAGTTTAGACCGATCGAATTCGGAGCAACGACCGGCAATCGCAAACGGAACTGCAGATCCACGAGAGCTCAAGGTTACTGGCCAATGATGGGCCAGTGACGATAGCATAGTTGCAGTGAATTTAAAATATTTCAGGAGTAGGTACTAATATAAGATCAGTATCGTTGGGTAGATGGAGAGATATAATATTCTTTATTGCACATTGAAAGAAACCAAATTTACAGAGTTGGCGTTACGAATAAGAAAATAGTACCTACTTTATACGATCTTATCGCTATTATTAAATTAGATACTGTTTTGTTAACTAGTAGTAAGTTTAGCTGGCATTCCATTGTTTGTTTAGATGACGCGATGCAACGTACTTCGGTACTTACACAGGGAATGGGCTGGACTCGGGCGATTTAAACCTTATGAAAGTCCTCAACGCTCTCAGATCAAGATGTAGCAGTGTGCGAGTCGGTGTTGCAGGTTCGCAGTGAACATCGGGTCGGGCGACCCGGACGGCGGGCGCGGAGACATCGCGGTGCACTTCAACGTGCGCCTGCCGCAGGGCTACGTGGTGCGCAACTCGCGCCGCCACGAGAAATGGGGACCCGAGGAGACCACCGCCTTCAGGTAGCCAACCACTATCAGTTTAATAAACCTAGTAGCAAATGTGTATATTCGGACTGGCGGTATAGCAGCCCCGGATCTAAGAGGGGCAAACCAGGGCACGGGCGGCAGTTTTACGGTGGCGCAAATCCTTGAGAGGTGAATTCAAAAAATATGGAATATGAAATCTCTGCTTCTTTCGCCTTAGATCCGGGTCTGCAATATAGTCGAGGTGCCAGCCTGCGCTGCCTTTTTTAGCTTTGCTAGCGAGCTTCCGGTTTGCTTATCTCACCTAAATTTAAACACATCGACTATTATCCAGTCTTGGTTAGCGAAATTCTATAAATGAAGCTCCAGCTCTCGCAATTTATTTTAAAATCAGAAATCGCCCCAGGTGGAAGGGTGATGAATGTAGTCGGTCCTCGTGAAGGGTACCCCTACCGTTAAAACCTAACGGTGGCCCTTTCGCGCGTCTCCGAAAGACGATGTTCCCAATAAAGGGAAACTAAATGTCATCCCTCAGCGAATACTACCAACGGGTATCTTTACTAACCTAATTTATGTTCATTTTATAGGTCGGTAGTATTTATTCTAGAGCCTTAATTCTAAATAACAAAGTATTGTTAGTTATTTTCCAAAAGGTCTTCCTATTTGTGCAAAAAAACTTACATAACGTCCGTTAATAATACATAATAAATAAGACGGTGCCCGCGAAGAATGCCTCAGTAGAACTAGATATCAATAACTTCGACGCTAAATCGCAGAAAATCATTAATCTATTTTTAATAGTGGCTGGCCAGCGCAGCGCAGTAGATCTGTTAGTTGCGTGTCTATCCTCAAGGATTATAATGGAGTTGTCTATACAATGAGGCCTATGTATATTGTACTCGTAATGCAAAAGCTAAAGATCTTTTACATTAAGGTAAATCTGCTTTATTCTAGCAAATATTTCCTAAAATTTAAGTAAAGCGGACTTTACCTAATGTTAAGCTTGTTCCCACGGCAAAATTAAGAATGCTAACAATAACAGCACCTAATTATTATGTGGAAACCTTGCGTTCTTTGAACGACGCAGCAGTGGATATTTGGTTGAGTTCCAAACAACACACAGAATAATGTAAGATGACACGGCCTAGCGATATAATTATACATTAACATATTTTTTTATACTTACTTGGGATACCTACAATTATCATGAATCTTGTTATTATGTATGTAGGTAATCTAGTGATAGATTCTATACTAGTGGTAGGTATATCACTACATAGTTTAAAACAAAGTCGCATTCCGCGTACGTCTGTTTGTATGTGTGCTTAAATCTTTAAAACTACGCAACGGATTTTAATGGTTTTTGTAGTAGTAAATAAGATTGAGTGATTCATGAGGAAGTGTCTGGGTCGAAGTTCAGTGTTTGGGTGTGGAAGAAGTTGTTGTTAAATAAGAAACCACATAGGTATAGTTAGGTACACTAACATTCCGCCGCAACCTTGGTTGTGTGAAGTCGTTTATCTCGTAAAACATTTTCTGCCTAGGCAGGACGGCTAATAGTTTCTCTGACCCTAGACCATCCACGTTATCTACGTACCGTATTTCATTTAGCGCTAGAGTTTATCATCATCATGAGCAAATCGCAGTCCACTCCTGGCTGGACATAGGCCTCCCCAAATGCTTGCCCCTCGTGTGTACACACGAGGAGTGACTCGCAACAATTTTCCACCAGCCGTCCTGCGCAGATCGTCATTCTGCCTGGCCGCCTGGGCCTGGGCTTCCCACACTAAGTTTTCCGACACGCGGTACACCAGAAAGACTTTCGCATTTATAATATTAGAAAGGATTTGGGGTAATTCCTAGTGGTCTAATCTTTGTCCCTGAGGTCTATGAGAGATTTTCTTAAAAATATCACTTGGAACCTCAGATAGAGTAGTAGTCTCAAGTAGAGAAATATGGGACAGTTAAAAAATAACATATTAAAAATATTGGGCAGATTGACTATTTTTAGACACGACTCAGAGGGGAAAAAGTTTAGAGAACAAATGGGAATAACCCAGGATTAGCATTATAATGAATACATAATGTATCAACATGTGCAGATTGTTCCCGTTCAAAATGGACCGGCCGTTCACGATCGAGGTGGTGGTGGACGAGAAGCAGACGCTGTGGGCGGTGGACGGCTCGCACTACTGCGGGTTCGCGCACCGCGCGCCCGCGCCCTCCGCCGCGCGCTGGGTGCAGGTGGCGGGCGTGCGCGACGCCGCGCTGCGCGTGGGCACCACCGACGTCTACCCCGCGCTGGCGCCGCCGCCAGACGAGGTCAGAGCACATAGCATTTCCCATGTCCATGTTGCATTCAGGTGTGGCAAATCTTTGTAAAAAAAGCGGAGAGGACCGAGTGGTTATAGTCGTTGCTTGCCTTGCGAGAGGTCGACAGTTCAAACTCTACAACATACTGTGTTTTTCAAATTCATTTGTGCACACCTACGAATAAATTTAGGTTGTGTAGTGAACCAACGTGACCAGTGTGGTTGACTAAGGCCTTATCGCCCTAATTATGGTTAGACCCGTGCCCCAGCAGTACGTAGGTATATGGGATGATGATGATGATGAAAACTTTGTGGTAGTTGGGCTATGCTAGGAACCATGACGCTTCTAAAGCGATGAGGTACGCCACAGAGTTTCTCTGAATACACCTAGGCGTTGCACCTTATTATACCTTATTTTTTTTTGTGCAGGTGCCTTACAGAGCAACGATAGACGCGTTGCCTGACGCGAGCGAGCCCAGTTGGCGACCCAACGCGATAGCCACTCTCTCCAGGGGTGTGCCCGAGGGATACCAGTTAGTTATTCACGGGAGGTGAGGCATTTCTAAACAGTTTTATGGATACGGCTCAGAAAGAAACTGTGATAAATGCTATTCCTTTGTTCCAAAATGTTGACAAAAAATAATAATAGCCAACACAGTTATCTACCTGCGTAGAGACCCATTTATTCGGGTCTCCTATCTTAATTCTAAATCCGATTCACCGATTTTTATTTTATCAAAAAACTATTGATCGAACACTCAATTTCAAGATCAAACATTTTTGTAATGATGATTTTGACCTCCAATGGTCGCGAGATATTTACGAAAAACTGATTTTCGTGACCTTTTGAGCTTTATAACTTTGTAAGCCGGCATGATATCAATGACGATTTTCATGTTTTCATTATAATGCCGTAATGAAGGTGTATTACAAAAATTCAGCTCACTAGGAATTTTTCGTAGATCAAAACATTAATTACTGGACTATATGGCTATTTGAACTGATTTGGCGACCCGATAAAACTGCCGCCCGAGGCAATTAACCTAGGTTTGTCGCCCCTTAGTATCACAGGCCACAACCACAACAAAACGCCGCTACCGGCATATTTCCTGGAGCTTCTATATGTACTCGCCGCACACGGTTGACGTCGGTATACACACTACAATCATGGCACCGGCCACTAATCACCGAATGCCACCACAAACCACTCGTGCGATTTCTCGGCCCTCACCAGTAAGCCAGTGTTGAAAGTTGAAAAATGTACCAGCCACCGACCGCAAGTGTCGACCAGCGGCCACAAGTGGCTGTGGTGAGCTTCATCTACTTGTGGCCTTTTCTTGCATCTTGTGGCGGCGTTAAAAGTTTGTTGCTGTGGCGACCCTTAGACCCTGTTCAGAGGGCGCGTTTTTACTCGCGCGGTTGTGAGATACTAACAAGTCTGCGACTGTATGTGGATAGAAAATATGGATCTCTTTTTTGGTACCTCACCATCGCGCGAGTAAAAACGTGCCATCTCAGACAGGGTCATAGAACCGAGGTTGAAACAATCCATCCGCGCTTGATATTTATTTTTATATAGACACTTCGACCAGTCCCGCAGCCCCTAGACCATTATCGAGGAAGGCTTTAGGCTATACACCGTGAAATTTTAGTGGTTGTTTTCCCGTGGCAGAATGATTTGCCTTTAGTAGTACTATCGAATCATGCAAATTATTCCGAGAAAAAATTTTTTTTTTTTTTTTAATTTTCAAAGTAATAATTTTCCAACTCCAAAACGAGAGAAGCTATCGTTCTTTTATAAGATGTGACGTAATCAGGTACTGCTTGCCGCATGAAATCGATGCCCGCGCGAAGCGGCTCGAAAGTAGGTTTAGGTTTAAAGACATTTATTCTCATTAAGACATAATATTACATGAGAACTTAGATACTAAAACTTATCACTAAAGTCCTTCGTAGTTGCACTAAAGGTCTGTTCTGTTACACTGTTATCAATTTAACATTTAAGCTTAACAATACATTACACAATTAAATTAGTAGGTTTTGAAAGTTTAACATTTTAAAATTATGTGCTTAGCTAACCGTTTCTTAAAAACTAATAATGTTTATAAGAAACGGTTAGCTAAGCACATAATTTTAAAACGTGCTTTCGAGTTTCGGTTAAACCTTTCATAAAACCGGCATTTATTGATTTTAACAAAAAAGAACTGCACAAATCTATTGTACTACTAAGATAGAATCATTTTACTGCGGAAAACAACCACTAAAATTTCACGGTGTATAACATCACGCTGCGACCAATAGGAGCAAAAATACAATGGAAAATGTGTAAAAAACGGGGGGGAAACGCGAACGAAGTCGCTGGAACAGTTAGTAATAATTAAATAAATAAATAATCCCATGTATCACGCGTGTAGGCTGCGGCCGCTGCTGCACTCGTTCGCGGTGGAGCTGGCGGACGGCGCGCGCGAGTGGCCGGCGCCCGGCGTGCTGCTGCACTGCAACGTGCGCGCGCACGCGGAGCCGGCGCGCGAGCGGCAGCTGGTCGTGCTCAACGCCTGGCTCGGCGCCTGGGGGCCCGAGCGGCGCCAGCGCACCGCTAGACTCATACCTTCTACTAAGGTACCCACTCTAAGGCTGGTTTTAGTGGCGCGCTGACGACACGCTGATCTTCGGCACAGACCACGGGCCGACAGTCTGAGTTATATAAAAACGGTCTCTATATCTCTATGCATATCTCTATGGACATTCAGAGCCGATGGTAAGCGCGCGGTCAGCGTGACTCGAAAACCAGCCTAAAAACTTGTTTCTTTTGCTTGTCCTTAGCAGGTGCATTGACTCATAAGATAAATTTTGAAAGATCTAATCGGTAGGTACTGTCATACCGAAACGGTAAAGGTAGAGATATTTTTTTTAATATAAGACACAGTATTTGTAGTCTCTGATAATGCGGCGATAGAAAAAGGGATTTATGGACAAAAAATCCACAAATCCTTTAAAAACTTATATCACCTATTCATATACTTTCATATATTCCAATTATTTACGAACAAGATAACCATTTCAGACGGTGATCCGAATAATCCGGGGTCCGGGCGAGTGGTCGGTGTACGCGGACGACACGATGATCGGCGAGCTGGAGCACCGCGCGGCGCCGGCCGGCGTGGCGGCGCTGCGGCTGCGCGGCGACCTCTACCCCGACCAGGTGTACCTGTGCCCCGCCTCCGCCACGCCCGCCGCCGCGCGCGACGAGAGCCTCTGCTGACCACCGCTGGAGTCACACAGCTCGAACGGAAACCGTCCGCCGGGCCGGACCGAGGTGCAGTGACGTTACTAGCCTTTTATGCGCCCGGTGCGAGCTTTCAAAACTGCGCCCTTGACAAATAAAACTAAATACTGGGCATTTCTGCGCCCTGTACCTGGACGCCGCTAGCACTGCCCTGGGGGCTCGAACCGGGAGTAGATATGTTTACCTCCTGTTGCGTCTAGACTGGGTCTAGATCAAACATTTGTATGATGGAAAATACAATCGCGAACATGTATCTACCGAGTACCGTGTTGCCAAAGCTAATGTTTAAGACTTAAGATGTGGTTATAAAACTGGTAGAATCTGATCAGAAATTTGCTTAGACAAGGCTTACTTCGAAGCAGTAGGCGAGCTTTAGCTTATGTTAACGAAATAGTGTTAATAAATCGAAATGTTTCTGTACCTAGGTACACCTATATCTCAGCATTGAATGAAGTCCCATAAAGTGTAACAATAATCATTGAGGTATTATGAGTTGAGTGAGATTACGAATCCTTCCTAATTCCAGAACGGTACCTTCCTGCTTATTTACATGTTTACATGGTACCTAGGTATATTACATCGTTACAAGTTAAAGATACCTAAGTATAGCTTGGGTACTAACTTCATATGTAACTACTTTAAGAAATAATTTCTTTTTGGTGTTATAAACATAGACATAAATGAACAAGTCACTTTAGCTCGTTTCAAACGCTAACTTAACGACTTACAACTACTACTTTTTTCTACCCGTAACTGACAATTCAATTGGCCCAATTGTCATCATTTCTGGATTTGCGGGGGAGCGGATGTCTCTCACCCCTAAACTTACCACGACTGTGTAGGTACTTGACAACAAAAGTATTCTGCCTGCACACCTCAGTTTTAACGTCTTAAGAAATGTGATCTACCTAAATATGGTGTTGAATTGATCTACTTATTGAATCCATAAATGGATGGAGGTTCGTTTTGACGTAAAAATGATTACCTACTTATTTATTTTTACTCACAAAGCAAGTGATGTATTAGATAGTTATATACAATCCCCGTAAGTAATCATGTGTTTTTGTCAGCCTTCAAATGGTATGTAGTTAGAGGAGGTATAGGTAAAGTTACCTTTGTATCATCTATTGACAATAAATTTAAATCGCGTTTCGTGGAATCGACTCGAATGAATATTGTTTTAATAACATTTAATCAACAAATATTCGTAACTTGTAAGATGTATTTATATTTAACCTGTAGTGACTTAAAAGGAGAAAATAAAAATAAACCGTCCATCCGCTTTTGTGTCAAAATTAAGTGCCTAACATAGGTTTTATGTACCTAAGTTCTATCCATGCAAATGCAATGGGCACTTAGCTTCATTAAAAGAG
The DNA here is from genome assembly GCA_039566165.1 of Maruca vitrata. NCBI lineage: Eukaryota > Metazoa > Arthropoda > Insecta > Lepidoptera > Crambidae > Maruca > Maruca vitrata. The sequence goes on along the minus strand of CM076914.1, from coordinate 9,253,897 downwards.
GTTAAAACAACTTAATATTGTGTAAGTATAAGTGATAACTTAGACAATGTTTTGTTTAATTTTAATGCTATAAAACATGCATTAATTTGTTAAATATGAATAACAATATAGTTTATTCATGTTTAAGTATTTACTCAAGTTTTCTTATTTTGTAAATCACTATATCTAATACTTATTTTATGACTGTTGTTATAGTTTGTTGATTTAAGTTACCATGCTATAAAAGTACAATATTTCTAATAATTTACAAGAATATTAAGTGAATATAATTATTAAAATAAAATGATAATATTTATTCATTATCAAAAGTATTTAACATAGTGTTATGGTTTTATTTTCATTCGGCGCTCGAAAAAAAACACACACAATACATCATCTCATTCATGCTGGTTGTTTTTTTTATTAAAATATTAAAGTAGGTAATAAGATGACTTACATAATAAAGTGTGTTTGAAAAGTGATAAAATATTATAAAACTTCGCCGACTTGATGTCAATATGTCGGGTGTATTTTAATTTCGAACTACTTCAGCTTTAGCTTTGAATAAAATACCTGCTTTCTTTAGCTAGGTACAAAGTTTTATTATTTTCTAGTATAACTTACGGAATGCATAAACTGTTGTTATCATTACTATTATATTAAGTGCATTTTTTATTTCGATATTTACATAACTTTAAGTTTACACAAAGAAGGTACCTGCTTATTGACATGGGTATCCTATTGTGTCTGTGGAGTACGTAAGAATCCAATACTCTTACTTATTTATTTATTTATTTAAGGCATACCAACAACATAAATAAGAGGCAAAATCTGCTAGTACTGCAAAAAAATTTATGGAAAACTAGAACCAAAAACATTGTTCTTTAATATACTTTGTTGAGTGTTAATTTGAAGTTATTTTTAATAAAAGCCCTCCTATTTAGGTTTAAAATACGTAACCTAAAAGATAAAACCATAGATTATTACCTTTGTTTTAGCAATCCTACTAATATTATAAAATAATACGAACGTTTGTGAGTATTTATGGGTGTTTGTTACTCTTTGAAGCAAATACTACTGAACCGGTTATGATCAAATTTGGTTCCTATGTAGGTAGCTGAAGACACAGAATAACATACTTTTTATCCCGGAGCTCCAGCTCTATATTATAACAAACAACAGGGAGGCTTTTTGGGACTCAAAGGTTCCTTAATTCGGGGTCCTTGTCATAAAATAGCTATCTCTATCAGTTGCGTGTTTTTTCGAAGCGAAAAACATCATATATGAAGTAAAGGGTCAAAAATTGCACGGCACAGATTCAAAACGCAAATGACTATGTAGGTCTACTAACTAACTGACTTGGCTTGGATCTAGATCTCTCTTGTTTAATACTGAAAATGTTAGGGTTAAAAAGAATTACAAAAAAAATTACACAAATTGCATAAGTTTTATATTATGGCAATGCTAAGCATTTTTTTGTGCTGGTATGCTTTCTCTATCAGCTGGTAAATGTCAATGTCAAATTGACAACGTCATTGTCAACAAAAATGCCGAATAAATAATAGAATATACTTTCGATTTCTAGGACTAAGATTTATATAAAAATACCTTGCAACAATCAGTATAAACGATACTAATTATTAGTTTCACTTTCTGGCTATAAGAAATACCGCTAAGTCGATTGACAATATTGACATAAATCACTAGTCGTAGTAGGAGAAGTATACAGCTTTGACCTTCTCAAGGTGACCGATACGCGTCGCTCCTCAGTCAGGGTTGTTACCGTTCGTCGGCTGGACGGGTCGGCCTGTAGTTGCACGGACAAAACTCAAGATGAGCATTCAGTCGGATTCGGATAAACGGAAGCAGATCTCCGTGAGGGGGATCGTGGCTGTAGAGAACGTCGCGGAGGTGAAGAAGGCGTTCAACCGGCACGTGCATTACACCCTGGTGAAGGACCGGAATGTGGCGACCCCCCGGGACTACTACTTCGCGCTGGCGCACACCGTCCGCGACCACCTGGTGTCTCGCTGGATCCGTACGCAGCAGTTCTACTATGAGAAAGACCCCAAGGTAACAAACAATATAAAAATTTTATTGCTTTACATAATTTTATTGGTGTTTAGAAATTATAGGTAATTTAAATTAAAAACCAATGTCTAGTCTCACTATCTAGAAATGAATTTTTAAAAATCATTGTAAGTTTAGGAACATTTATTTATTGAGATAAACGTCAACATTAGTAACTTATTATTTTAAAATTTGCAGCCTACCTGCATAAATTTAAATTGTAAAAATATAGTGTATTCCATAACAGTGACTGTAATACAATAATTACTTTCTTAATATTTTTAAATAACTTGTTTAGGAATTTGCTTGCTTAATTAAATATTTTCTGAATGTTTTGTAATCATTCCACAGCGTGTATACTACCTCTCCCTGGAGTATTACATGGGCCGTTCCCTACAAAATACCATGATCAATCTTGGCATCCAAGGCACAGTAGATGAAGCGCTGTACCAGCTTGGATTGGATATTGAAGAACTGGAAGAGCTGGAGGAAGATGCAGGTCTTGGTAATGGTGGTCTGGGCCGCCTTGCTGCTTGCTTCCTCGACTCAATGGCTACTTTAGGCTTAGCTGCATATGGATATGGTAAGTGAAATAAAAATTGAATAAAGAAATATTGTCAACTGCCATCATTATTATCAGGTTTATGTTTCCTGAGTTTGATTTTTGAATTATCAAATGTATTTGGCTTTGCCTGATTTTGTTCCAGTTTTCCTTCAACAATATTTCAAAACATAATTCCACTAGAAAATACTAAAACATGGAAAGAATTTAGACAGGAATACAATATTTTCCTACAAAACAAACAGAAACTTATACTTTAACCTTGTTAAAATAGAAACCAGGATTTCCTATCTATTTAATACCTACCCAATTAGAAAATTACAATTGAGTTTGTGGATGATTTACTTCATCTTCTATTAGAGGCTTCAACTATTATGGACAACTTCAGTCAGAACTTGATTCAAATCAAAACCCTTGCAGAGTTACGTCGCGCGATGGTCGACAGTCATAATCAGCCGAAATAGTTGACATTAACTTTATACAAAGTGCCTAATTGAGCCAGTTGACAACGCCGCGGCTGGCGTGGCGCCAATTATAAATGTGTGAACAGTATGGGATACCAACAGCAAATATTGTATTTATATTTTGGCTTGGGATGAACAATGCATTAGGAGGTTTTTGTTGGCGTATCTTGAGGCAGGTTATTGTTTTGTTCGTATCTTGATAAGATACGTCTTTCGACCGGAAAATAAAGTATGCCGTTACTACGTTGCTTACCTACCCAGCATAGTCATCCGGCACTCTACATTATTCGTTTTATGAAACTGCATAATTTCGTTTGCTCTCCGTTAAATGCGTTTTATAAATATAACAGGGCAGCCGATTTAGCTCGCCAATTCTCAGACCCAACTATTTGTTACTCCTCTTTAAAATATAGTAAGTAGATAGGTATCTATTTTGTTTACCCATATAGGTGACGAAGGTGCTATTTATTACTTATAACTATGAGCATAATAATGTAATATAAATTGTTCTTGTATATTTACTGATTTTTTCCACGAATGTTCGAAAGTAATTCAAATTGAGCCTGACTTGATTGTTTTGTTACTACCAAATTGTTGGAGAAAACATTTGATTTCGCAATTACTTACTTAAATTTCAATTGAAAGTGAATGCGAAGTTTAACTAATAAAATGATTGTCCGATTGGTGTTATTCGCGGGTATGACCACCGACTGGTAGCTCGGGGGTCATTTCGATTAAGCACGCCAGCAATAGATGCCTTCTTGTTTCATTTCACTTAGCTTCTATTGATTCGTTCCAGTAAAATTAGGAAGAAGTATTACGAAGAAAATTTGCTATATATTGCTATTTATCAAAATGATTTGTCATACCTACACCTAATCGACCTAAAGGTAAACAAAATATCTATCCTTACATATAGATATTTTGTGTAGATTACACTAGTGTGGATTAATTTATCTATACATAGGTACTTGGATAGTACACACACAACACATTATCATATCACTGATAAAGAACGGGATAATAAACGATTCATGCTGTGGTTCAAAAGTTGAACAAAGTGTTTGAATATGCTGGCTAAAAATTATGATTATCCGTCAGCATCCAATGCATTTGATTTCGAATGCGTATTTATTAAACTTTTCGATAAAGCACTTTTCCCTTTTCTTGGTTCCCTCCCTGTATATGTGTGAGCATACTGTTCAATCTTATTGGTAAGTACATGTACCTAATAAATGCTTAAGCTAATTTTGGTCGGTGCGCTTGGTTCAGGCATCAGGTACGAGTACGGCATCTTCGCGCAGAAGATCGAGAACGGCGAGCAACATGAGGAGCCGGACGACTGGCTGCGCTACGGCAACCCGTGGGAGAAGGCGAGGCCCGAGTTCATGCTGCCCGTCAACTTCTACGGCCGCGTCGTCGACACGCCCCAGGGCAAGAAGTGGATCGACACACAGGTCTGTGGTTATCATCGTCAGCACATACACGTCTCCACTGTTAGGGCACGAGCCTATCCTAAATCAGAGCGTTCAGAGGGCCTACCATGAGTTGGCTATCGTAAACTTACGTACGTTAAAAACCTATCGAGTTGTTTTTTTCATATGGCCGATTGTAGTTCTTCGCGTAACCACCAGGCGGCGCTGTACAAGTTTTTCATAGACATATTTACGTAGGCGATATCGAGCGCGTAAGTTTTAAACTCATGGTAGCCCCACTGGTCATAGCCAAACCACGCTGGCCAAGTACGGGTAGGTTGGCTTCACACACCTCAGAATTTCTTCCCAGGTGTGCAAGTTTCCTCATGGTCTTTTTTCTGGCGTCGAATAAACGGCCGGTATGTGTCAAGCAGTAATCGTGGTAGCAACCGACTGCTTCTATTGGAGGATTGATATTGCCAAATTAACACATTCAGTACCCCTACGCTTTTATAAATATTTTCATAATGCTTTTAGAAGTGTCCCTTACAATAAGGTACATTGAAATAAAGTTTTCTCGCTGTTTGAATCGCCTTACCCTGATTCGCCAAAAGAGTTAGTGCAATTCTATGTGTTGAATTATCACATCGTAAAATACGGCGCTTAAACGATCGGAAACAAAGTGAGAACCCATTGAGACTGCCGGAATTTTACGAGAAATATCAACGTATCCCTTAACATTATTCTACTTAACGTTAAACAGGTTTTGTTTCTCCTTCAATCACATATTTCGAAAGACATTTTCCTTCTCCTGTTTTGGAAACAGTTTCATTAATATTTTTTTGATAAACTTGGTAGTTTCCAGTTTTTAATTGTTCATGCGAGGGTTTTTATTACTTTTAGGTTGAGCTCGGAGCGCGAATATTATATTGGTAGTGTTGATTAGTTTACGATAAATAAAAATTGATTAAAATTTTGAATACATTGACCCAGCTATGTAATTGATTAATTTATCTTGTAACTAAACTGTAAATGACACTAAATACAGATAAAATTGAGTTGTTTCATAGCTATGCGGCCTTTGCCTATGATTAACGGCCGAATACTGTAATGATAATTGCTAGTGTATAATATGTACTTGAGCGCTGATTTACCGATTAAGTAAATTCCGAATCAAAAACTTCCAGACTTTTGAATTGAGATCATAATGTTTTTAAGTAGCGCACAAGACATAAATATCATTTTTAATAGACTAGGAAAATCTTATAAAAGTAGCTAGCCGTCTCAGCATCGCACGGAACCCTACCAATAGACCAATTCATAATTTTTTTCATTTTCAACATTTCATATCCAAAATCGAACCCCGGCAGTTCGAGTTACTCAAGTTTTAGTGTGACTAATAAATATAGAGATCTTAACATGATCGAGAAGAATAAAAGTAAAATTGATGCAATTTTGTCATTTAAACGTAGAACTTGTAAGTTAAAAAGGACAAATTAGCTTTTTCTCGTACCTACCTGTCGTGGCAAGTGATCAAGCATATAAGTAATATTATGAAACAGACCTTATCCAAGGCTTTAATAAAGTATGTCACGATATGTAGCATGTGTTGTCATGTGAGTAAGCTCGGCCACTGACTCGACCGGCTAATGACTGTAGAGGCGAAATGACCTCTGTGCGACGCGGACAGCGCTTCGACCGACAGGTCACCCTCGGCCAAACACAAGTACATTGCGAGCGCTAAGTCTGTACATAGTATTTGAGATCTAACAATACTTTGATGATGCGTTTTTACAACCGATTTGTTTTTCACTTCTCCGACAGCTCTCCAACATACCTACCACAAAGCTCTGCCTGTGGTGGCGGTTCGCCAGTATTAATCAAGTCACCAGTATTTTTTATATGATGTCACACTACTACGTTAATATTGTTACTATACTGTAATATAATCGTGTTTAATCATAACACGTCACTTTAGGCTGATTGGGTGTCAACGACATCTGATAGGTAAACCTTTCTCAATCCATTTCAATGTATCATCGCTGTCCATTCAGTCAGAATGTGATCTGCGAAAGTTTATCTGTTAACCTAACCTTAGTCTTAACTATATTTTAATTACCTATCCTACTGGTTCTGTTAATCAGTTTCCTCAATTTAATGTCTATTTATTGCTTAGTAATAGCAGATTATATCTTATTATTACTCAAATGTGAATGTAGGTTGATTGTATTCAGTATTATTAATATGATGTATTGATAGTTTCATATCAAAATTAAATAATTATTCTTTTATTTTCTTCCTGACTGGCGGTTTGTTCTACATTTCTACATTTAGTTAAACACAATTACCTACACAATTTTGTTTAGGTATAAGTGGTTCTAATGCTATTTGGATAAGTTCTTTGCTCTTCAATTATTTATTGTTATTAAATAAGGAGTCCGAACGGTTTCAGCCATAGCGGCCGATCTCAATTGAAATCAGCCAAGTGCGCCGGAAATATAATTGTGCACAAGTCTGCGCGCAAACAAAAGTGCACTCTTTATTTCTTTACTCTCATAATTCGGTGAGACGGCAATCCGAAATGACCGATGAGAGATCGGGCGCAGGACCACCGGCTTAACGTGCTTTCCGAGCCACGAGCGTTCAACCGCCAACTTCCTAACTCCGGGCTGAGTAATTTTATTACAGAAAAACTATCACAATTTTTTCCCGACCCCGGACTCGAATGGACCTCTCGGTCCTTACGCAGCGCTTGCTACCAATAGACCGACGAGGCAGTTAATCCAGATACGTCGTACAGTTTCAGTTAGAAAACTATATATCTTCTTTATCTCCATATAGGAGAGCATACATACCAATATGAGAATTGAAGGTTTATATTTTATGATAATTTGAATTACATTACCGAGAATTGATTAGATATTAGGTAGGTAACTGTAGCAAACTCGAGACTGTTTACGTACTGTTCAGTGTTCAACGCAACTTTTTCATTGACTGAAATACGAAGATTACAAAGGTTTTAGTAAAAACCTTAATTCTTTATAGATAGATTATTCCCGTTCCCGTGAGAATTTCGGGAATGCCTTTCTTAGTGCACCTCTACGGTACCTAAGCTATGTTCCTTCAAAATTTCAAGTGCCTACGTTTAGCCGTTTAGGCTGTGCGTCGATATGTCAGTCAGTGAATCAGTTTCTCCTTTTATATATTTAGATTTCGTTTGCTTGTTTTGTGTAAGAATCAAGGATTATATTTGGAAAAGCTAGAGTCGTACGTTTATTTGTTATAGGTAGTAAGGAATCGGTCTTACGTAATTTATATATTTTATACTATGCTACTGATAAGTGTTGTGAACGGAAGCTACACGCATTCGCCTCAAGTACACTGGATGTTTTTTGACCTATGAATGCAGATAAGGGCATGTAAGATTCTTATCTGACAATTATAGGCATAGGTCGACAGACGATGTGCGTGACATCTTTTGAAAAGAGGACGCTTGACAAGATATTTAGACGCTTGATAATTGAACACGATATTAAAACCATTCTTTTTTGTAAATTTTATCTTTCAATACGAGATGAAATACACACGTCTTGCTCTAATGGCACAGCGACCCGTAGTGGTTCTTAGGCTCCGACACAACAAGACGCCATTCTTCGCTTTTCTTCTAAGTCTCGTCTCATTCCAACTGATGATCTGGAGCTCAAAGAAGTCCTTCTCAACTTTACCACCCCAGCCATAACTAAGGCGTCCAACCGGGCGTTGCTCGCCCATTGCCCCGTCCCATGTAAGCTGCTTCACTGCACGATCCTCCTCCATACTTTCCACATACTAGCAGTCGCTAACAGCTAACGGAGTCCTAGCAGGATTTGGTCTCTCCGATAATGTTGAGTTGACTCGTTGACTCGGTCTTGAATCTTCTTGTTCTTCTTTACTACTTTCTTCCTTAAGAGTTAATGAGTAAACGAGATAAAGCGAGGTATGGTTTTTTATTTGAGTTTATTGTTTGAAATGACATTGTTGTCGTTATTGACGAAATTTTTGTTATTTTATTTTTGTCAGGTGGTGTTCGCCATGCCGTACGACAACCCGATCCCCGGCTACAACAACAACGTCGTCAACACGCTGAGGCTGTGGTCCGCCAAGAGTCCTATCGATTTCAATCTGAAATTCTGTGAGTACCTACGTTATATGACTAAAGATAGACCTTAGTTATGGACAAAATATTTAGAGATTGATGGGAATCCGGGCGGTTCCGACCGGCCTCAAATTGACACCGGGGTGCAATCCCTAAAAATATAATAATCCTTGTTAAGAAATTATGAATAGAATGTGTAAACCGTAATCAATTTATGAATTCTTATTTATTTTTTCAGTCAATTCCGGTGACTACATTCAGGCCGTGCTGGACAGAAACGTGGCTGAGAACATTTCCAGGGTCCTGTACCCCAATGATAACTTCTTTGAAGGCAAGGAGTTGCGTCTCCGCCAAGAGTACTTCATGTGCGCCGCTACTCTGCAGGACATCATCCGGAGATACAAGGCGTCGAGGTTCGGCTCCCGCGAGGCCGTGAGGACCACCTTCGATAGTCTTCCTGAAAAGGTCGCCATTCAACTGAACGACACCCACCCCGCTCTTGCCATTCCAGAACTGCTGAGAATCCTCATAGATGTTGAGAAAGTGCCTTACGATGAGGCATGGAAACTGGTCACTAAGTGTTGCGCCTACACTAATCACACGGTCTTACCCGAAGCCTTGGAGAGGTGGCCGTGCTCCATGTTGGAAAACGTGCTTCCACGTCACATGGAGTTGATCTACCACATCAACTTCTTGCACCTTAAAGAGATAGAGAAGCGCTGGCCCGGCGACATGGACCGCATGCGGCGCATGTCGCTCATCGAGGAGGAGGGCGAGAAGCGCGTCAACATGGCGCACCTGTGCGTCGTGGGCTCGCACGCCGTCAACGGCGTCGCCGCCATCCACTCCGAGATCCTGAAGGCCACCGTTTTTAAAGACTTCTTCGAGATGTGGCCGGATAAGTTCCAGAACAAGACGAACGGTATCACGCCCCGTCGCTGGTTGCTGCTATGCAACCCGGGCCTGTCCGATTTGATCTGCGACAAGATCGGCGACGAGTGGACGGTGCACCTGGAGAAGCTTCAGCAGCTGAAGCGCTGGGCGAAGGACCCGTCGTTCCAGCGCGCCGTGATGAAGGTGAAGCAGGAGAACAAGCTGAAGCTGGCGGCGCTGATCGAGCGCGACACGGGCGTCAAGATCAACCCGGCGTCCATGTTCGACGTGCAGGTGAAGCGCATCCACGAGTACAAGCGGCAGCTGCTCAACATCCTGCACGTGATCACGCTGTACAACCGCATCAAGCGCGACCCCGCGGCGCCGGTCACGCCGCGCACCGTCATGATCGGCGGGAAGGCCGCGCCCGGCTACTACATCGCCAAGCAGATGATCGCCTTGGCCCTTGCGGTCGGCAACACCGTGAGTACCTTTAGCATTCATGATATTGTATACTTTTAATCTGAATACTGTTTACCATTCCCATACAATAAGCTAGCGTTCTTAATAAAAATTGTTTTTTTTTTCTTTTTGTAGGTAAACAATGATCCCGATGTTGGAGACAAGTTGAAGTTGATATTCCTGGAGAACTACCGTGTCACGCTGGCTGAGCGCATCATGCCGGCGGCCGATCTTAGCGAGCAGGTTTGTTAATTATATGGCGATATTTAAGTAAAGAGGCACACATACTTTGGCCAAAGGAAATATTGCCGCGCAAATACATAGTAATGACCCATGACTATGTATTTGCGCGTTTTAATGTTGTCATGTCTGTATATTTAAGGGTCAATCATCATTAGGCCATATACGTCCCCACTGCTGGAGTACGGGCCTACCCTAAACTTTGGCGATAAGGCCTTAGTCAACCACGCTAGCCAATTGCGGGTCGTACGTTTCCTCACGATGTTTTCCTTCAAAGTTAAAGCGTAAAATAATCGTACATATGTATTTCAAATTTGAAAAACACAGTGGTATGTGGCGGGGTGTGAACTGGCGACCCCTCGCATGGCAAGCAACGACCTTAACCACTCGGCCATCACCGCTTTTAAGGGCCAACAAATGTTCCCTTTCTTTCTTTCTAGTGCTATTAATACTCATAGACTGTTCTTGTAACTTGCAGATCTCGACGGCCGGCACGGAGGCGTCGGGCACGGGCAACATGAAGTTTATGCTGAACGGCGCGCTCACCATCGGCACCATGGACGGCGCCAACGTCGAGATGGCGGAGGAGGCGGGCGAGGAGAACATGTTCATCTTCGGCATGCGCGTGCCCGACGTGGAGGCCTTGCAGCGTCGCGGGTACGGAGATGACACTTTATTTTATAGTAAACTAGCTGACCCGACAGACTTCGTCCTGTCAAAAAAATGTGAAAAAGAAAAGGGCTGTTTCTCGCCGTAAGAACCATCCATGGACTTCAACGAACATTTTGAAAAAATAATTGGCCAAATTGGTTCAGGCGTTGTTGAGTTATGCGCTTACCAACACATTTTGCGATTCATTTTTATATTATAGGTGTCAGCTACTTTGTTCGCGTTTTCCCCCGCTTTTTACACATTTCCTTCTATTTCTGAGCTAATATCGGTCGCGACGTGATGTTATACATGATGTGTTTAGGCTCATTGAAAAGGTATTGATGAGTGGATCGACATACTGTTAGTAACATAGACCTAGTCTAAAAAGGTTAATATAAAAAAAATAATTATAAATTTCAAAATCTCCGACATTATAGAAAACTTTTCTATTGTGTTGGAGTTTTTTAAATTATAAATTTATTTTTTTAGAACTACTTAACAGTACATGTGTTTGTGTAGATACAACGCGTACGAATACTACGAGCGCAACCCGGAGTTGCGCGCGTGCGTGGAGCAGATCCGCAGCGGGTTCTTCTCGCCGGGCGAGCCGGGCCGCTTCGCGCACCTCGCCGACGTGCTGCTGCACCACGACCGCTTCCTGCACCTCGCCGACTACGACGCCTACATCGAGGCGCAGCAGAAGGTCGCCGACGCCTACCAGGTACGGACCCGTAGCGCCAGCGCTACGAGCGCGACCCGGAGTGAAGCTACGAGCGCTACCATCGCAACCCCGAGTGGTGCTACGAGACCGACCTGGAGCTGCGTTACGAGCACAATCTAATACTACCATTATGAGTACATAATACTAAAATCACATTAGGAAAAATCGAATGAGAAATTCACTAGTTTGCAATACGTATCGTGGCAGTAGAAGACTGGGTCAGAGTCCGATGACGCCTCCAAACGGCGACGAGGTACACCGCGGTGTTTTAGTCGGTAAACCCCCGGGCATTGCACCTCGCCCGGGAGCCGCTGCTGGCATTTACCATGTCCTCGCTAGCCGCTGGGGAATCTGGAGTCTTTTCGCTCTTTCACTGGGATCTCTCCCAGTGAAAGTGCGAAAAGCATTTCACCGCGAAAAAAAAAACAAAAAAATGGTTGCAATACGTAGACGTGAGGTCCAATTGCAGCATGGTTGGTTAATTCTCAAGTCACGTCAGCAGTTAGACCTCATATCTACGACTTGCCATCTAGAAGATTTCTCATACCTTCGTTGGATGCATGTGGTGAACGAGGACATCACATCCTCGACACATTGAACTTTGTCTAGACATTTGTCACGTGTAGCTACTTTTGTAGTTGTAAGTTGTTTGTGTCTTTATATATAAAAGCCCCCCCCCCCCCCCCCTTCTATAATTATAGGTTTGTATAAATGAATGAAAACTAACGAAACATTACATACTCAGGACCAGTCGAAGTGGGCGGAGATGGTGATCGAGAACATCGCGGCGTCGGGCAAGTTCTCGTCGGACCGCACCATCGCCGAGTACGCGCGCCAGATCTGGGGCGTGGAGCCGTCGTGGGAGAAGCTCCCCGCGCCGCACGAGACCGCCTAGACGCGCGGCCGAAGCGCCAGCGGCTGCCAACTCGGGTTGCGGTTACATCCAGTTTACACCAGATCAATATTCTCTTTAATGGCCGCAAATAAGTGACATAACTAAGTGACACATAAAAAAGTCGATTTTATTATTTTAGTTTCCTTTCTAAGTCAATACTTTTTTATATCGTGTTTAATTTGATTGCTAATTGTAATCCAGTTTTTCGTAAAAGTTGGTAACGTTATCAGTTTTACCCAATAAAGTCGAGTTTCATTCATGTTGTGTTATGTCCCGAGTTGGCACATCTTTTAACCGACTACAGATCAAGGTTAGCTTCAATTATTAGTTTACCAAGATTCGATGCGTGCGGCTAGGTCTCGTGATCGAGCGTATCGGCTTATGCCAAGTGACAGCATTGTGCAATTACTACTTCCTGAGCAATGTGGTATTACTTTCCTTGTTTTAAAAAAACTACGTACGATCCTAAATATATTTAATGCAAATAGCATAAAACATTTTGATAAACGAGGCTCCATACATATTTCCATTAAAATTTGATAAAAGGCCTAATTGGAGAAGGCTAAGGTCCTCTGTTTTATGCTGTCTTATGAATATTTTTTATATTAAAAGATAAATAGTTATGCCGGCAGAAAAGCAAAGCTTGATTATGAAATTCCCAAAATAAAACACACGAGAGTAAGTTTAAATGTGATGGGGATTATAAATCCTACTTTCAATTAAATTTTAATGTGAATGTAAAAGTTTCATAACGAATCGAACTAATTAAATATACTAATTTATTATATATGTATGTTAATAATATTGTGCAATTTATAGATACAGTTTAATTATGTCCAGTTGGGCTTAGATATGAAAGTTTATTGAGAATGGTGGTTTTGGTATTCCAAAATATTTTAGAGTATCTACACCTAGCAGGATCCCCTATCTCAGAGAGAGAGCAAGAGAAAGATTTATGAGTGATTTAAGAAAAAAATATCCTCTGTCTGGAGGTGAAAAAAATAATGAGTTTGGAGGAGATAGAGGCAGTTTTTTTATGAAATAAACTTCAGCATAATTCAATAGAACCAATCCAGAACGAATTCTCTCTATCACTTATTATAACATTAATCTCTCAGGTAGACGATCCTGCTGGACACACATTTTCATAGATTGTAATAATATGTGTTAGATCTAGGTGCGATATTATAAATAATCACCAGCTTTCACTGTTACTATTCGTTGAATGGTTCTAGTCTTGTCAAATTAACTTTCTTAATGATTGGTACTAGAAATAATGTGTCATTTGTTCTAATATTGAATTACATTTAGCGCTCGAATCATAATCTACTGGTATTAATATCGGTATAATTGTCGTATTCACAATAATATGTTTTTATGAGAGCAATTATTTTTGGCAGTGGTCTATGGTTAAAATTTGGAATTTGTTATTATGTTTATACATGGTTATTTAATGCAGACCTTTAGAGACAAAATTAATAATAAAAGTTGATCTTTTTAAAAGTCTAAAGTTAGTCTTCTAGTAGTACTTCTGGTAGTTTCACGAATTTTCTTGAATATAACTAGCTAAATATATCTAAGGTAAAATTTGTTTGTTGAAAGTGTTATTTATTTCTTATCTTTTACCTATAAAAGTATAGAGAATAGAATAAGAATACTGTTAAGATCTAAGTGTAAAGAATTTATTTTTGTGCCATAACTTCTGGTTAAAGTATTTTGATATAATAATGATTTGTTTTGATGAAATAAATCTCATTAACTGTTGAATATTTTCTAAAATGTCTTACACTAAGAAGTGGGTATGTAATAATCGATTCATTTTACATACTTAAATGTTTTAAAATACTGCCATAAAACAGTTATTTTGTTATTTATTGTATTTTATTTTACTTGTATTTTTTAAATAAAATTATATTTATAATCCGAATTTGTTTTTCAGTATTGTCAAAATGTAGGTTTGCGTATTATGCGTGTAGGACTTATTAGCATTGTCTGCTTCGGTTGTACCCATTTAATATTGTGCTATAGATAGACTAGCGATCAAAATGTAGCAGTAGGTAGGTAGGAACTCGTATTATGTCTAGTAAAGGATGCATACTGCACAGGATGCCAAGACAAATGGCAATCTATGCGTTATCAAGTGATTCAAGGCTCAATCGAATGTAATAGTCCGAATGCACACGCACATAACGAATTTCCTGCGCGCGTCATTCGCGGGTCCTGGCGCGCTCGGCTCGGGCGGGAGCGAGCGAGCCCGACGCCGTCTCGCTCCCGCTCGGGTGTCATCGGCCGTTCATATCACGCCTGCTAGTATTATTACTCATACCGCGTCTACATCTCGGACGAGTCGGTCGCTGCCGCTCGTCCTTTCGCGTGTGTTGTGGTTTCAAGTGTAGTGGGCGCTGTTCGAGCATCCGGCAACTCGCCCCAGGTAAACGCTCGTCAGACCCCTCAGTGCTAACTCGAACGAGCTTTTATGTCAAAAAAGTTTTTTTGCAAATATACGCCGGTTCAGCGAATGCGCGACCACGATCGATAGCGATGTTGTCCTACCCGAGCCGAGAGTGAGCTCCCCTTGCTTGATAGGTATTTCTGTAGCTTAAATGGTCTGGTAAATAAATATACTTGATTAGAACTAAATCAAATTTTACTATAACTTACTTTCATTTGTTTTTATAAACACAACAAACGCGCAGGTTGCTACTCTCAATCAGAAACTGATAAAGTCTCAATGCACATGGAGGCTACCGCTGATATTTTTAATCAGATTAAATGCACGATTCCTAAACAGATATTAGCTGTAAAGTGACTGAAGGTGAACTATGATTATAATAATTGAGAGGTGTTCATTGAGCGAATGGCTCTACTGTCGGTGGTCAATGAGTCGGTATAATATGCCGGTGGGTGGCGGATGTTGAGAAATGTGACCGAACACATTTCGCAATTTATTGATTTGATAAAGGTTTTTAAGTTTTCTAAGAAGGCCGAAACAAAAATACACATTTGCCAGTTTGGATAATTTTTAACCTACCTATATCGGTTAAAAATTATCTAAACTGGCAAATGTGTATTTTTGTGTGTTTAAAAAAATGATGAGTCTCTCCATTATTCAAAGATGCCTGAACCGATCTGCAAAATTATTTTGTAATGATTTAAGATAATGATAATATAATATATCCTTTTACATCATAGATATGCCTAGTAATAAAATTTGTTTTTGAGTCGTTGAGGGAAGATTAAAGATTCTACATTTGACAATGAATATAAAAGCTTGCTGCCTTGAATTTAACATACAATAGGTAGTTAAGATGTACTTAATGAAGTACCTAATTTAAAATAAAAACTAGGTAAAGATTAAAGGTGTATAGCGTTTAAACTTGATTTGAAAAACTGACTGGTAAATAATCTGTTTTTATACCACCTCAAACCTGCTTACTAAAAGTATTTTATTACCGTATGGTTCGTATGTTATGTACTGTCTGATTTGAAACGCGTAGGAAGCTCGACTTAGTGGTCAATGGAGGTAGCTTTCGCTAGATTAAACCTATGAAGCTCATAGAGCAAGGCTAGCTTACCTATAAGCTAGGTAAAGGTAGTAGTTAAGATACGTATGCCGCATGCGGACTAAACCGGTCTCTCCATATTATTATGGGATCCTGAACTGCTTTCATTATTTACATTAATTACTACTACTATTTTAACCCTTTATTTGGGATGAATAGTAAAAATCATAACTTCTGTTCTGGAAACATTGAAATGTCTAATTACTTACCTCATTCAAATTGGCTTGGCAGTGAAACTAACATACTGCGGGCGTTTGCCTGGCCATTAATATTGTACGCAGGAGGGAACACCCCGGCCCTCCAGCTCATCGACCTTTCCCCATTTACCTATTGCACACTCGGCAGGGGTGACAAGTCGTGTAGAACTGCCCTACTTACCAAAATATCACTTTAAAAGATGTCCGAATAAACGTTATATTGTTTACGGTATTGCCAAAATATTATTTTATTTCTTTCATATCCAATAGCGGCCATCAAAATATCCATAATCAAAGTCTACTCTACTTTTAACTACCTAGTCTCTATTAGGTAGAGTATTACCAACTATACTATACAATTATTATTTTTATTAAATAAATCCATATATCAAGCTGACACAAATGATCGAATAAAGTTTACGAAAAAATATTTCGGTTTGTAATGAAAAGACAGGTGCAAAACGTTGAAAGTGGTCCGGACACGCTTAGAGTCGCGCGGCGGGCTCAGGAACAGGTACCGGCAGAAGGGCGCCCTTTTTGTGTAAGTCTTTTTGTGTGGGATTTAAAGCTTTTCGTGCAAAAACGTATACATCTGTGTGTAAATAAATTTACTCCAGACTAGTCAATCTACAGTTATTGTAAAAAAAATAAACATGTTAGATGTAGAATCGCTGGCCAGTACTATTGGGTTAATTTGGGTTGTTATGTTTTACTCGGTAAACGATTCCACGCTGATGGAGTTGCGGACCGAAAGCGTAACATCTTGTGCCGTGCAAGTACAAAATGAATTTAACCCATTATGTACAACTTGAAAGGAAGAAAACAGTGCATCCGTAGCATCTGCATAAATTCGGAATCTAAAACGCATCTCGATATACATGTACCTACTTTGGCACTATGCAAAATTGTTAAGCAAGTCGAGGTGGTTGACTTAATAGTATCACATCTGAATTAAAGATCATCAAAGAATATTCCTACTTAAACTCTCCCAGTCACAATTTTTTTTACTTTGTTTTAAGACGTACATTTATTTTGTCGAAACAGTAATGTATGTGCTATCTTCTAGGTTAAACTGAAGATACAATGTGTTCTTTGGATAATAAATATCATTTAAAGGAAAATCGGCGCAGAAACTATTATTTCCTCCGCCTTTTCTTGGAGATTCTTGGTGATGTTCGATCCGTCGCAATTGATGCGGGTGTACAAACCAGCTTCCTGCGTGTGGGAGGATTGAGCTGGGGGGACGGGGTTCGAGTATGAACGGAGCGGACCCGTCTGCGGAGGGGGCAGCCTCCCAGACGGCCCGGCCGTTAGTCGATATCGTAGGTAGGGGGACCCACTACGTACCCACACCGAGATGCCTTTCGCTTAAGAAACGGAAACTGCGTGTGCCGATGTATAGGTACGCCTACACACAAAAGCTCTACTATTGTTGTCTGCTGATGATGGCTGTCAAGATGGGTGTATGTATCTCCTTGGTGCCGGATAAAAGATTAGGTATTTCAATTGGTTTGGAATGAAGAGACTTCTAAGATTTTTTTTTTGGAAATACATGTTATGAATGAAATGCCTTCAAACTCCTATAGGGACCTACAAGCCCCCCAAAGGTCCACGATGCAACTAATCTTAGTATCTATGCAAAAACAAACTCGAGATTGGATGAACTGCTCCACTGGTTAGCTGACACGGCACTACACTATATTTTACACGCAATATTTTTAAAGCAAACATTTTACATTCGGCTAACATAAACGACCGCTCTTGTGAAACCAAACATGTACGCGTGGCCATTTCTGGATAATGGCGCCAGAAATAACCTTCCGTCACTCGCGTGCCTCCACCGAGCACCGTGTAGATATCCATGGTGCGGCTGCAATTATACTTTTTAACGAAATGCATTGTGTGTGTACGCATTTTCGGTTGCCTCTACGACCATAGTACTGCCCAGCGACAAAAGAAAGCTTCGGTAGACTTTTTATTTATATTTCATAATTCTTACCAATGCATAAATGCGAAAGTAACTCTTTGTCAGTTGGCCGTGCTTTCATGCCGAACTAATGAACCGATTAAATAAATTATGGTACACATATAATCTAGGGACTGAGAGCAAGAAGACATAGGCCACTTTAAACTGACTTGACTATAAGTAGACGCGACCGACCTAATATTACATATTAGTTGATGTTGTACCTAATTAGCGAGGTCATTTGATATCTGTCAAGTTTTGTTTGTAAATATCACAGCCACAAGTATCACAATTAAAAGTTGAATCTTACTTAACAAAGCGACTCTTCATTTATCATATTAACACAAAACAGTCTAGTCATTTAAAGAATATTAATGAAAAATATCTTTATTATTTCATAGCAGGTTTTAAATTCAATCAACCGCCTAAGTAAAACATCAATTTATTTCTTTGTAACGAGATTCCAACATTTAAGTATCTTCTGTTTGTGCTTACCTTGGAAAAAATCCAATGATAGTCGATAGAATTGAATTATAGTAGGTGCTGTTTCTTTTAAATTTTACACAAACCAAACAATAACTCAAACTAACACCACAATCTGCTCCCCTACATTGAAGAAAGAGACAGTAATACCTTACTCTAACTAGGAAGTAAAAATAGGGAGAGGCCCTCTCAAATTTAATGCGTACTATGCGTTCTAATCGAAGGAGTTCGATCGTACTGTTGTTCGCATCAGTAAATTTAGGAATAATATAATCTGGATGAATAAATACAAATGAATATATGGATTTAATCCGTACGTAGTAGAAGGTCGTCGCACAACACAGGTGCATTAACCAAAACATGGGAGTTCCTTGCGTGACGACGCGCACTTCCGTTACACCTTGTGTAAAAACTATATCAGTATAGGTAGGTAGTTTCACAAAAAATCATGTAAACCATTTTTGTTACTTAAACTATAGGCGCTGTAAAATATTTTACATCAAAAATATTGTCTTTTTCGACCACGTAGTGACGAATCAGATAGAATTGAATGCTTGCAAATAAGAAGAAAAAGCGTTGAGTTTGAGTTTGTCTTTAACCTTATAAATAAATAAATAAAGCTCCGATGACTTTAATTACTTACACGTAGAGTAAGTATCTAGGTATGCAATAGGTATAACCGTGCTATTTGTTGTTTCAGATCCGACCGAGAGCTGCCGCGTAGCGGCTCAGGATTTTGGTTTTACCAGTGAGAATATTACATCTTCGTGCAAGTGGCAAAAGTGATAAGTTGAGTGATAGTGAAGTGATTATGGCGTATATACCCATATTTGCCCTCGTGGCACTGATCGCCTTAGGTAAGTGAATTACTTTACGTATTTACAGGTTTAATTTACGCATACATTTTATGAACGTGTGTAAAATCGTGAAGATAAAGACGGTCAAGTCAAGTTTGGGAGCTTTTTCACTAAAATAAAGATTATCCGATCACAGTTTACAATGTTATCTATATTAAACTACCTTGAATTTGCTTATATGAATGAAGTACGTTTCAAAATCATCTTATAAAAATGTAGAGCTGGTAGTAGAGACGGTAAAGCTCGCGTGTGACGTCACGGGTCGATAAAGCGGCCGGGCGGCCAAACAGTCTGCACGATACGATTCGTTCAACCACCCCTGCCTCGTTTTTCCGATATAGCTGTTAAATTATAGGTTTCTTACTGGTTGTTTATTCTAAGTTATCTTAAGTTAGAAAGAAGTACACTTGCATTCAATTGTTTGCTTATATTTCCAACGAATTATACTGCGTAATGTGTCTCAGAATGCACGTTATGCCGGTGGTAATGCGCCTAACCTCTCGGTCAAATGAGATTGACGGTCTCACCGAACTGGGAGAAGGCACTTGTGGCCATGGTCGAAATCTGATACCTACTTTATTATTATTTATTGACACCTATCGAATGTAACTGTCTGTACTGTACTAGTCTAGCAAAAATTTTTGCGCATGCGATGACGGATCAATTAAAATACTTAAAACCAGTTTCGTTAGCCAGACATTTTAGTTTTTTTTTTTTTTTTTTTTATAAAGAGGCTAACAAGATGACCTCACTCCACCTGATGGTAAGCGGTAGTGAGATCCAAATATGAGGTCGACAGGCACAATAGACCATATTGAGCCTGTCGCACTCACCCTGAAAGCCGTGAAAAAGGAGACCACTGCTGCGGCAACAACGAGACAAGGCGTGGAGTCTCGCATTGGTATTGAGCTGTGTGGGTCGGAGTTGGCCAGTCCGCCGGACGGAAGGGCCCCCGTTTCTACGGGTCTCCCAGGCCGGCGGGCTGACCCGCTCCGCCCGCACAATACCGCCGCTAAGACTCCACTGGTCCGGCGCTTGCCGCAACAATGGTCCCCCCTGGCTCCGGTTCGTACAGTGCTGATCCCGGAACGCGACCTGACCAAGAGAGGTCAGAGTCACTTGGCGGGTTTTACACAACTGTATGGTGGTAACAGCAACCGGTCGACAAAATGTCTCCCACCTGAAAGTAAATATTTATGCATGCCCTAGCCGAGCGTGGGAGGCCATCGAGCCTAGAGAGTGCTGAGTGCGGCGCAGACCGTTGGCCTTTCCTCCGGGAAGGTCGCGGCCATGACGCTAGCACAAAGTTCACGATGAGCTAAATACTACAAAAATTGGCAACAAGTTTCAATGTTCACTGTGTACCTAGTTACTCTTTGCTATTGTATCTATAGTCGGTGATGACTTATCATCAAACTAATTGCTGGTGTCTACAATTCTTTTTTCGCTTTTTGTGGAATCTAGCAGGTACATATAAGTCTGAATCAAGTCTAGACACGACGACCATTAGGATTTTGCAAACTGGTTTTCAGAATAATATACCGGACTAACTGACTGTTTAAACTGTGTCACTACTCAAAATTACAAAATACATGTCCCTGATGTTTTAATTATCCGTAAAATACACTCACAGGTAACGACACAAGGTTCGTTCACTAACTAAATTTATATACCTAATTCATCCCACTTTCGAACCAAAATCATGTTGCTTGCAGCCTGCAGGAAATGACTGCTAAAACTTACTATAAAAATAATACAACTTCTTTACAAATGAAAATGATTCATTTGATGGAATGAATAACGCTCATAGTTGGTACGTTAAAGTAAATGAACTAACCACTAGTAGCAAAGCAATACAAAAAGTATATATCTTAGTTAGTGAGCAGTATGACTGTGTTAGCTAGCCACCGATGCGTCATCATCAATTTGAAGAAGCATAAATAATCTAATATTGAATTACATACGTCATACATGTTTAAATAATTTGTTAACCTAAAGTTTAGGGTCCACTCCAAACATTTTCAAGAGCATAGATTTCTTCGTTAGAACAATCAAACAAATTAAAATGAGGCCTGCTCAAAGACAAAGTAGTTTTTATCTGTGGCGAGAACACAACAGTTCCCTGAAGAATGTTCCATACGCACACGCGCGGTCTCTGCCCTCTATCTACTTACTACCTCAGCGACAAAATTCCTTAGCTTGTGCAACATCTTTACAAACAAGCACGCGACGGAAATATCAGGGCGGGATTACATTATCAGACACTATATTAGAAGTGCATCTATGCCTATAGGGATAGGTATGACTATGATGCGTTTGTAGATACAACCTAAAGTCATGCGTTATTTTGAATTTTCATGGCTAATATCTCTACACAGTCAATTATTTAGCATCTTTTGTTAGGACTAGAGTTAACAATGACTAACAATCATCAGCCCATATACGTCCCCACTGCTGGGGCACGGGCCTACACTCAACCGGGGCGATAAGGCCTTAATCATCTACACCGTGAAATTTGAGTGGTTGTTTTCCCGCAGCAAAATTATTCTTCCTTAGTAGCACAATAGATTTGTGCAGTTATTCTTTATTAAAATCAATAAATGCTGGTTTTACGAAAGGTAGGGTAACCAGTACCATTCTTGGCACCCCCCCAGTGATTGGCACTTTTGCCTTTCATTTCAAATATTTAATTTCGTAAATACATTTTTGATATGAAAAAACTACTATTTAGCGGCAAATTTCTTCATTTACATGTGGAAATACTTAACCGTACGCTAAAATGACGTCTTCATTGTTTTTCTGTTGGACTAAATCAACAGTGGAAGTTCGTGGCAATTTTAACCTGAAAAAGTTTGGTGAGGCGAGCGTTGTAAGTGAATTATATACGATTTAAGGTAACCATTTGAAGGATATTTTAGCTTTACGTCATGATATTATGTTAGGAACATGATTTTTTACTTTTTCGAAAAAAAAAAGATTAGTGTTCACGCAGTTTTTGCTATGCCAATAATTGCACTGAAATATATATTACCGCTCAGTCATTGGCACACCTGCCAATCGCTATACTTCTGAATCCTATAATCCTAATTTCTTTATTTTTTGACGCGGAAAATGCTTGATGCACCTTCACCTTGGGTAGGGGTTTACCCTAGGTGTGGGACTCTTGGCTGAGGGAGATGGAAAAGACCGGCAGCTGCTTCTGGGCTAAGTTGCAATTCCTAGGGCCACTAGAGGTGTACCCAATAAACTCCGCGGCGTACCTCATCGCCTACTGGTGGTGCAGTGGTACTTGGCCTTGTGTACAGAGCCTTCACGCACAACACCACCGGTGGAGCCTCCACGGGCTCAAGCTTCCCCGGAGGGGAGCGACAGTTGTCCCGGTACGCAAGGTCACTCCCGGCCCTCAACGACAGCCGTTGGTGCAATGCTGACGGGAGTGTCCCCACACCCACCGCCGGCAGGCCATCGTTGGACTGCGGCATATGACGCGGAACCTTATCTTACCACTTCTATACAACCACCTATTGATTACGCTCAGTCTATACCGTCAACAAGTCGGTGATTTGTTTATAAGACGATGAAATAATGAAGATTTCCAGTATTTTCATTAATTCATCAGAAGACTGATTCAATTTAAGCATTAATTAAATAGTTGTAGTAACTAGGTTGGCACTATGCTAATAATTGCAATGCCAATGTGAGTGCCAATGATTGTACTAAGTTACAGTGTCAATCACTGTACCATAGTGCCAATGACTATACATTTATGTCACTGTCTATTATTTTGAGTTTTTTTAAATAAATAAGGATACATTTTTGAATTGTAGTATCATTTTATGAATCTGTTTGTATCTAAAAATCCATTAATGCTAAATAAATCTGTAACTAACGTTAGTCCAATTGAATTTTTGAAGCCAAAGACAAAAGTCAGCATTAGGTGCCAATCAATATACTGGTTACCCTATAACCGAAATTTTAAAGTACGTTCGAACCACTTTATTACTTAGGGCGTAGAGCTTCTTTAGCTTTAAGCATCGACTTCACGCGGCAAGCAGTACCTGAATACATCTTAAAAAACAACGATGGCTCTTCTCGCTTTCGAGTTGGAAAATTATTATTTTGAAAATCGGAAAAAAAAAATTTTTTTCGAGCAATAACTTGCATGGTTCGATAGTATTACTAAAGGCAAATCAATCGTTTTGCCACGGGAAAACAACCACTCAAATTTCACGGTGTATTATTATGTATATGTTACCGGAAATGTATGTAATCCGTCATTGTATACAATTCCTAGGAAATGTATGTAATTCCTAAAATCGCACGGAAATGTGTGAAATAAATTACACATTACAAATTTCCTAGGAAATCTATACATTTCCTAAATAGCAATCGGAAATGTAAAAAAATTAAGATATTAGTGAGCACGCGACAGCGAGACGGAAGGTATTGCTTCGCCTGATCGGGGGATCGCGAAGTTCCTTGTAAATTTTCTCTTATTGGTGTAGTTTGGACTAAAACCGATGATGAACTCTATAGTATTGTTATCAAGAACGGTATCTTAAAACAATTATATTGTCGATCTCAGAATAATGAGTGTCCAAAGTTCTTCTTGATACAAACGATGTACCGAGTAAGTACCGAGATTGCACTACGGTCAGTTGCCAACTTGTAATACACTGGAACCGGCCAGGGATTTAAGCATTTTTTTGTTTTGCTTTTGCAATACAAGCTGTGCTACAGCATGATATCTGTGTTTTTAAAATAAGACACTTAAAAACGCTTCTATTGGTGCACGTAAAAGTCAAAAATAAATAAAGGGTCGTTAAAGTTGTCTCTATTTCTGAGCTGAGGTGTAATCTATGTGCTTTTAATTATTATATTTGATTGCAAAAGCGCGGGGCGTTGGAACAGGTAGGATTTTTAGTATACCATGCTGAGAAATCAAGTAAAACGATATTTCTGGAAGCAGGTTACAGAGAGCGCTGCTTTAACTAGAGTTGCAGCATGACTAGTAGGAGGCTCTACATTAAACAATCTGTTCAAAGTACCAGTCAACAGTGGCAAAATATAGAGTTCTTATTCGTGTATTTGTTTACAAGAAAGTCTTTCCTGCTTTTACAATCAAAAATATAATTAAAAGCACATAGTTTACACCCCAGCCCAGAATAGAGACAACTTGAACGACTTGTAATTTATTTTTGACTTTTACGTGCACTATTTAATATAGAGTTTAATAGTGTTTTTTTACACTTTTTAGTATTTTCTTACAGTTTTAAAATTCCTTTCCAACCAGTCCAAAATAAGACTATGACACGATCATCCATCATAAAGTTCCAGTTCATATCTTTCGGCTCCATTATCAGATCAGCTCGACAGTACCATATTATTGTATTGTCATCAAAATCACATACGACTGTAAATTTTCATAACCCTCCGATCTTAAGAAGATGTTTCAATTTATTTTCTTACATACATACATTCCAACCTAATAAAACCAGGTAATAAAAGCGGGATTTTTTAAAATTAATAACGTGTTTTACTATAGAAAGCATTTACTTTACACATTTCCTAATACGATTTAGGAATTTTATACAATTCCGAGGAAATGTACACATTTCCTAGGATATCTATGCATTGAATAGTTTTTCAAACAATATTTTATACATTTCCTAAACAGTTTAGGAATTGTACACATTTCCTAGGAATTGTATACAATTCCTTGATTTCATACATTTCCTGTAACATATACAAGACTTATAATAAATCTGTACATGAATATATTTTCAAAATAACTATCAGGGGGTGATTAGTGATCGATACTGATGCGAAAAATGCAATCAGTAAAAATTTAATGTTTGTCTGTCTGTCTATATATATGTTCCTTATAGAAACAAAAACTACTCGACTGATTTTAACAAAACTTGGTACAATTATTCTTCATACTCCTGGGCAGGTTATAGTATACTTTTCATCACGCTACAATCAATAGGAGCAGAGTAGTGAAGGAAATGTTAGGAAAACGGGAAAAGTTTCTCCATTTTTTAAGCTTCCGTCGCGTGTGCAGCTTTAATGGTTAAAGTTACATAGAAATCATGTATTTAACGGAAATATTTTACATAAAAATTGTCTATAAAATATCCTGCAACAACTTATGTCTATATTTTATATGTCTATATTTTATGGTTGACTCACAATAACACGTGAAACTCATGAAAGTTTGGAGCATAGAAGCAAAAAGACAACTCAGTAGGAAATGTGTAAAAAACGGAGGAAAATGCGGACGACGTCGCTGGCACAGCCAGTTCAATAATAAATTCCAAATACTTTAAAGGAAATAATGTTTTAGTATTGTGGATATTTGCATTATTCCAACCCAAATAAGGTAGGTACCTAATTTAGTTTTCGTGGATTGGGGAGTCATGCATTTGCCCATGATACCTAATACAAAAAATGAAACGCGGTTGGAAAGAAACACCTCCTTGTGATGCCTAAGTACTTAAGCAAACTTTTTTTAAATATTGAAGCATAATCTACAGAATTTTATTCTTCCAAAAGATATTCTTAAGCCACTGCCTATCCGAATATGCATGAATATTCAACGTAGTAAGTAAAAGAACCAGCCGGGTCATGCACATATTTATGTACGGTCATGTACTTAGGGCCACTTGCACAACTCTACTAACTTAAACAATTACCTAGTTAACTTTCCACGGTTGTTATGTTTTGTATGAAATACTTACATTTCAGTTGTAAAAGCAACCTTTGTGTACAGACGAAATAAAAACTAAAGTAACGATGATAACGAATGTACGTTGTATTTTATAACATGTATAGTATTACATTTAAACTTTAAGTAACCAGTATTAATTAATCATTTGGCACCATTTCTGAATAAAGAATGTTTATTTGCTATTAACCGACTGCCCTTTCCTAATGTTGTTATTAAGTATTATCTATAAAATATACCTATATATATGTATATAAAAGTAAATCTGAGTAGGTAATAATAACCATTTGAGATTTATTATTTTTGTACTACCTAATAAGAATTTTAAAATACGAACAGACTACTTTATGCTATTTTTATTTATTTCGGACCCTCACACTCATCTATAACTTAAAAATGTAGCAGTAGATAAGATAGTTTGAGATTAGATTCACAGAACTTTTGACGACTTCTGTGGAGGCAATCCAGAAGCGCGGTGAACGACCGGCGCTCTAGGCCGCGGCGAGACCGCGCATCGGCGCCGCGTATCAAATCCACGCCAAACCTTCTGTTTGCTAATTGAATGATTACATATGGCCACAAATGATGTTATTCACACGGTCGGTTACATCTCGATAGTTTAAATTTTTTATTTCTGTTACCCTCAATCGATTTTAGAGCTAGACAGATAAAAATTTGAAAACCAACGTGCATATGATGTAGGTAGGTACCATTTAATTAAACCAATTGATATACCATTATAAATAACTTTTGAAATAAATACGTCAACGCAACGTTATTTTATTTATTTTCTTTACGCGTACACCAAGGAGACGCCAATTAAAAGTGCATAGCGTGATAATAATTAAAATAATTGTAGCTGTGCAGGTATTACCTACTTGTTACTAGTTTTTTAATTCGTGCCGCGACGCGCGTGTATACTCGGATTTGTAATTCAAGATCAAAAAATCTACTACAAGGTTGCCACTGCAATAAAATATGTTTACAATAGTAAATTCTGTTTTTTTAAAAAGTCAACCGTATATAACAAATTTATTGGTAATATTAATCCTATGATTTTCAACAGTAATTTGAGTTATTTATATTCCTATAAATGCAAGACTACTTAATAAAAACATTAACATCGGTAATTTTTGGTAACAAATCTGGTATTGTACTTGTAACACTTCAGGGGTTCATAACATTTAGTGCAATATTACACCAAGTTAAGAACAAACTCGGACGCAATAAAAATATTACATACATCATAACTTATCGGGAAAATAGTGCATACCTGGCTTTATGGTTGTTATATCGCCGCTATTTTTATCGGCCATGACACTACAATCTGCTAGGCTCAATACAATTTTGAGAACGTATAGTTTATTTCTAAATATGTGTTGCATTTAATTACTCAATATAAATGAACACTTTCACTTTACGAAACTATTATTTTATTGTTTTAGACAAACACCTTAATTATCAGTAAGTGATATTTAGTTTTATTTAGTAGTATTTATGTATGTAATAACATACATACATAAAATAACGCCTTTTCCGTGATGTTGGTATAAAAAAATAAAGAAGTACCTATGTCGTAACATAGTACAATACAACAACACAAGTACAAATTCGACAACCTTTTCGTAAAAAGGTTGTCGAAACCTGAGATCATCACTTGACAGTGACATAAGTGACGTTACCACTTTTGACAGTGACGTATCTGTCGTAGTTTTTTTGATCTTGAATTACAAATCCGAGTATAGTTAGTTACACAGAGTACGATGTAAGATTTATGGTGCGACAAGAATACGGTGTCGATTCCTTGCGACTTGTCTTTTATTTTAAATCTACATATAATATGAGTATACTAGATTAGGAAGCCGTTTCATATAGGCACCATATTTATAGGCACCTATTAAAACTGCAAACTAACTTGTTGTCCGTCTATTGGTCCGTTCGAACGGAGATATCTGGACAGTAGAAATTTTCACAAGCTGTAACATCAAATACCAAAGACAAAATATAACGACTAGTTAAAATGTTAGAAAAATAATCTTTTGAGTCCAACTCGAACTTCGCTGGTTATTTTCTAAAACACCACGAGCAAGTCGCTCTCTGGAATTTGAAGACGATTGACTACAGCACGATGTCCGTTAAATTAGTCAGCTTTGAAGCTGTGACTTGAATTATAATGCTCTTAAATAACGCCGGCAGGCAAACAGCTCGTTTAGACTTTGTATTTGGAAGTACGAAGAACCTAGCATAGGTTGATTTATTTTTATGAAAGTTTACAATAGTTTTATATTATTGTGTTCGTCCAAACATACCTAAAAGCATTGTAAAAAATATTGCATAAGATACAATCTTACAATATTTTTTTTACGTACGTAATACGTATGTTCTCTGTGCGTTTGTGTAGGTACGCTTATCTCAGAAACAGTTTAATTTATTATACACTTGATGATCTTGGCAGGGTACGATATCAAAGATAGTCAATATGACCTATTTTAATTGGGAAGATATTTATTGTAACTAATAAGATGCAAATGATGCAATGCCAATATTAGAAACGGAAAATGAATGCAAAAAACAGATAATATTATGAATGCAGCTGCTATCTCTAACTACAGGTTACGCACGTAGATAAATTTTGTTATCGAACGCTCTAATCGTGAATAAGTACCTACATTGTATACTTTACTGTGTCGTTACGCTTATGTGTTGATACTTGATTGATACTTTGTTTACAAGTATGACATTAAGTCATACAATCTGCATTAAAATACTATGTATTTAATTTAGAAATAGGTCATATTTATATTTATATATTTGGTAACAATGTCCAATTTTATCACATTTTTGGGCAGGTTACCTTCTAGGTACCTATTATTGTGTTACTTAAGTAAACACCTAATTTATTGGTAGGTACCTCTACACTAATTTTAAAATCATTCTGAATGTACATGGCGGGATACGTCACTACCGTATATTGTTTTTAAATGTTTATGTTTTTTAAAACCTTGACAATTAGGTACCTACTTGCTGACGGATCAGCTGCGACGATTCTAAAAATCATTGCAAGTATGTACCGCGATGCGATCAATCGGCAAACGAGCACCGAGGCTGGTCCACCGCTCTGCGCCATCTGTCCTGCCTCGGCCAATCAGCGCCTTGCGCGGGCGCACATCTGTCGTCCGCAGCGCGCCGCCCGCACGGTTTTGCTCTTTGTTTGAGAACTTTTTTTGTCTCCTGCTTCGATGCTTTGAACAGATGCTAAGGGTTGATGAAAGATTTTTTTTCCATTTAAATCTCGACTATGTTGGTACCCAATGTTTACCTGTAGCTGCAGGTACTTTATATTGATAATTCAATCTGTTAGTTTTATTAACCCTTAACTACCCAGTAAGCTTTTGTAACGTAACTGACCAGTAGTGTCCAACAGACACATTTGATAAATAGGTGGTGTGAAGAGTGAAAAACAAGTTATTTAAGTTAAAAGATATTAGAATGAACTTCAGTAATGTATTTTTGCACTGGTGTAGTTAAATATGTATATTTTTTCAAAATTTGTAGTACTCATTATATGATTGCACTTATCACAGCACTTGATAGAAACGCTGTTAATATCAAAGAGTAAACTAACAACGGTTTATCCTTTTCACAGCAGATTCAGATAATTGAGTAGGTCAGCTTCTACATGGTTCATGGCCGCTAAGTGCTTACTTGATGGACTTTCCTTACTTTGTCTCCGTGTATGAGGTGTTACCAATACTGTTGCAATTTCACGCATAAATAGGTATTTTTTGTGTTTTTTAGTTTGCGTGTGTTCCAGTCATAGAATAACATCTCATTATCATCATAAACATCATCAGCCCATTTCTGTCCACTGCTGGACATAGGCCTCCCCAAATGCACGCCACTTATCTCTCTCCACGGCCACTCGCATCCAGCTCTTACCAGTCGTCCTGCGCAGATCGCTACACCACCTTGCCTGCGGGCGTCCTACACCAAGTTACATAATAACATCTAATATAAATATATTTTGAATTTGCTAGGTACCTATTCGTTTTATACTGAACTCTACTACCTACACTCATGAATCATAATCATCACCCTCACTCCAAGAATTATAACTATAATTCTTTCATTGCCGTTTACAGTTGCTGGTTCTGTCACATTTATTTCAATCTCGAATCAGTATGCACAAAAGTATTTTCATCGTTACTGTAAACATGTTCAAGTTGAAGTTTACGTCTTATTGGTTGCCCTTTATCTATTTATCTGAATAATACTGAATAAGAGGACTATTATGTGGTGTTTTGTGTGTCTAATCACTGAAATGCGAGACGAAAACAAAGACGACAATTATAACACAAAAAAGTGGTGTCACATTATTATGGCTATAAAATATTAATCGTTATGACCACCCGACATCATAAGATTATACGTTAATGTAAATAAAAAACAATCTTTGTTCACATTCTCAAACAAAATGTTTTTGTGTCCATTGGACACTTGTGGGTTGATGAAGTACTATTTTTGTATATTTTAAATAACTAATAAATCTTACATGTAATAAATATTTTAAAAGCACTTTTAGAATCTTAAAACATTGGAGATCAAATAGGTAAAAGGCCGATTCATAAAAATCAATACTTTAGTTTTTATCAAAACTTAAACGCAAAAATGTGTCCGCGAGACACTTGTGGGTTGTTAAGGGTTAAATGCACTGACGGATATTTTGATTGTTTTAAATAACTTTAATAAAATCATCATCTCGTATGTGAATATTAGTTATGAGAACAATTAGAACATTCCGAGCCGGCGCGGAGAGTAAGGGTAGTACGCGGTTAGGCGACCGGACAGGGCGCTGTCACTCACTAAAAAAATTTAACATCTTTAATGAGCTTCAATACCATGCAAGAGCGCCACGCATAATTCACCTGGGGCGTCCCATGGCAGCTTACAACGACCCTGGACACATCCATCAAAACGTCATGGTACTGTTCCAAGCCATGATCACAAGAAATTTTTTTGATCATGGCGCTTGCAACAGTGCCGAAATATCGGGAACTCGATAATTCAAGGAAACTTGGTAAATAATATAGTACTTTAAAGGCTACTCGTATGTCCGTTATGGACATATTAAAATGTCTAATGTGCATTGACAGTTTAAAGTTATTTAAACGACAATATTCTCGTAACAGAAAGGAAATGAGGCGTGGAACGATATTAAAACACACATTAACAGTATCCTTCGTAATGGGGCCGTTCATTAAGCCATAACGAGTGGCGTACTCTTCAACCGCACAGCTGTCTCTAGGGCTACCGTATAGTACATCATATATTTTGGACACTTCCCGTCTTAAGCAATCAGGAATCATCACACCAGAAAATTCGTAAAATTGCAAATTTTATATATTATAACACTAGCGACCCGCCCTCGCTTCGCTTCGGGTATATCTCTATCTCTATATAATATTGTTGCGGGAACGGGGTACGTTTAATTCAAGATACGCCAAAAGTCACCAAAAGACAATTAATTTATTTATCGACTAACAATTACACAATTAAACACTTAAAAACACAATTAAAAACACTTAATTACAACACTAAACACGGAACACTAAATTACACTAAAGCACTGGATCACACTAAAACACTGAATTTCACTGACTATTCGCAGATAACGCACTCGATCACTTCTAGTTCGCAGGAGACTGATTCGCTTCGCTTTCCAAATTGGAACTGTCCCGTCGCGTCGTACATCCCGCTTTTATACCCAGTGAGGACGCAGCTCTTCGCGTGGCGTCGAGAATCTTCTCGCGGGGATCGAAATTTCTAGAACTCGCTGGAGCTCGCTCCGACCGACCAGAGTGTGTGACGTAGTATCGTGCAAGCGAATATAGACCTTATCCATACGACGATAAGACTAATTTCGCTTGCACGGTCTCTCAAGGTCGTACTATTATTATTACTTTAGAACACTCTAGAGCTCGCTACAACCTACCAGAGTGTGTAGTATCGTGCAAGCGAATATAGACCTTATCCATACGACGATAAGACTAATTCCGCTTGCACGGTCTCTCGTGGTCGTAACATTATCCCCCTCTTAGTCATGCTCGTCCCGAGCATCATTTGACCCATGGTAACGAGCCAATCGATCAATGTGAACAATTTTCGGCTTGCCTCTTGTCCCTTGTTTGATCCGATAGGTTAAGTCGTTCAGCCTAGTGATGATCTTGTATGGTCCTTCCCACCTTGGCTGGAACTTCGGTGATTTGCCCTTCTTCCTGAGTGGGTTGTGTAACCAAACCAGACTCCCTTCATCGAAACCGTCGGTGTTGGCTTTGCGGTCGTAACGGGTTTTCATTCTTTCGCTGGATTTTAGACTGCAGTCTCTAACGAGAGCATGTACTTCATCCAGGCGCTTCTGTAGGTCAGCCGCATATTCGGTTACTGGTTTCGGAGCTTCTGGCGGTGTCCCAGTCAACGCGTCTACCGGAAGCCGCATTTCTCGACCGAAGTTTACCATTGCTGGGGTTGCGCTGGTGCTATCGTGGATCGCAGATCGGTAGGACAGCAAGAAAAGCGGTATGTACTGGTCCCAGTCTCGTTGATGCTCGTCCACAACTTTGGCCAAGTGGTTTTCCAACGTTTGGTTGAATCTCTCGACCATGCCATCGGATTGCGGGTGTGCTGGTGTAGTACGGGTCTTATGCATACCCAATAGTTGACAGACCTCCTGGAACAGTGCTGACTCAAAGTTTCTTCCTTGGTCAGAATGTATCTCAAGAGGCACACCAAATCGGCAAATCACCTCGTGGACTAACTTCTTGGCGACCGTCTTTGCTTCTTGATTAGGCGTAGCGAAGACTTCAGGCCACTTAGTGAAGTAATCTTGGACCACAATGATGTACTTGTTTCCCTCATCGGATTCTGGAAAGGGGCCAGCTACATCTACTGCGATTCTTTCCCATGGAGCGCCGACGTTGTACAGCTTGAGTTTGCCCTTACTTCTGGTTTGTGGGCCCTTTACTGATGCGCAAGTCGTACATTTCTTGCACCAGTCTTCGACGTCCTCCCGACAGTGAATCCAGTAGAACCTCTGTCTCAGCTTCTCTAGGGTCTTCTTCACGCCTAAATGTCCCCGGATACCCCATCGTGTATGTACCTCAGTAGAGAAGCAACCTGTTTACGGGGTACAATCAGCTGTAGTGTCGTTTGATCCCCTTTTGGTGTTTCCCATTTCCTGAAGAGTACTCCATCCTTAATCTCCAAACTGTCCCATTGTGCCCAGTAACTTTTCGTGATGGGGCTTGATGATGCTACATGGCTCCAAGAAGGTTTTGACCTACTTCTTTCCATTCAAATATTTTCCTCAGGTCACAATCCTCTTTTTGAGCCTTTTTGATAGCGTCTTCGCTCCATTCATTATCAAGTCCCTGGGTGGTAATCATCCGGACTTCTTCTTTAGTCTCCGTCTTAGAACAATGACTGCAGGCCACAGGACAAGGTCTCCTTGATAGGGCATCGGCATTCAAATGCGTTCTACCACTCCGATGTTCTGTTGTGAAGTTGTACTCCTGTAGCTGCTCTAGCCACCGCGCCACTTGTCCTTCAGGGTTCTTAAACTGCAAGAGCCATTTTAACGCAGCATGATCTGTCCGCAGGGTAAACTGTCTTCCAACGAGGTACTTGTTGAAATGCTGTAGAGTCTTCACTACCGCCAACAGTTCCTTACGAGTCACACAGTAGTTCCTTCCAGGTTTTGTAAGTGACTTACTGAAATAGGCGATCACGACTTCCCGTTCACCTTGCTCTTGCGACAGAACTCCGCCTATGCCAGTATTGCTGGCATCAGTGTCCACGATAAACCTTCCTTCTCTGTTCGGGTAGCCAAGTATAGGACTGGTGCAGAGGTGTTCTTTTAATCTGACGAAGGCTTGATCACATCCCGAGTCCCAGGCGAATACTCGTTTATCTTCCGTGAGCCGATGAAGAGGTTTCGCTATATCAGAGAAGTTCTTTACAAAGCGCCGGTAGTATGCGCATAAACCCAAAAATGATCTCACGTCGGTCTTGTTAGCTGGAATAGGCCATTCTTGGACAGCTTTGATCTTCTCTGGGTCGGTCCTTACACCTTTCGATGAAATAATGTGGCCTAAATAGGCGACTTCTTCCTTGAAAAACGTGCATTTCTTTGCGCTGAGTTTTAAGTTTGCTTCTCGTATTCTAGTGAAAACCTTCCTCAGGTTACTGACATGCTCTGTGAAATTTCGACCCATGACAATGATGTCATCCAGATAGACCAGGCATGCATCACCCAGAAGTCCAACCAGTACCCTTTCCATCAACCGCTCGAATGTCGCCGGAGCGTTGCAAAGACCAAAGGGCATGACGTTGAACTGCCACAATCCATTCCTAGTTCCGGTCGTAAATGCCGTCTTCTCCTTGTCTGCTGGATGGATGTCTACTTGCCAGTACCCACTCTTAAGGTCCACTGTTGAGAACCACTTCATGCCGCTCAACATGTCCAGTGTGTCGTCTATACGGGGCAGAGGGTAGCTGTCCTTCTTCGTTGCATTATTCAACAACCGGTAGTCCACACAAAACCTGGTGCTGCCGTCCTTCTTCTTTACCAGGACTACTGGCGAAGACCACGGGCTTGTTGAAGGTTCTATGATGCGGTTCTTCTGCATCTCGGCAACCATGTCTGCTACCTCCTTCTCTTTGGCAAATGGAAGGCGTCTAGGCCGCTGCTTTATTGGTGACGCGTCTCCCGTGTCTATTCTGTGTTTAACGAGACCTGTCCTGCCCAAATCATGGTCACCCTTCGAAAATATGTCGTTGAAATCTAGCAACAACCTTTAGCTTGCTCAAGTTCCCGCTCAGATAGCTTGTCCTTACAATTTGCTAGGAGCGGCGTGACATCATCTCGTTGACAGGATTCCGGTTCCCGGGCCCTTTTCAGCCTTCTGATGGATTGACCTGCATCGCACCGTCCGATGACACAGTTTCTCCGTAGTTGCACTTCATCTCCGCTAAGATTGATGACTCGCACCAGCGCTCCTTTTCCGGTCATTGCCAGAGTTCTTGCTGTGATCCAACTCGGATGGTCGCCGCAGTTTTCTATGACGACGCTTCGCCCTTGGCACGCAGTGTAAGGGAATCTAACTTTGACCAGAGTTTCAGATCTCGGCGGTAGGGTTGTATTTTTCAGGCAGTAAACTGCGCATGATCTCGCTCCCTCTAGGAATACTTCTTGTTCGGGGAAACTAAGTACTCCTTTAGCGACGTCTACCACACACTTCTGGTCTCTTAAAAAGTCCAATCCGATGATGCAATCGTCCGTGATGTCTGCTATGAGAACGCCGTATTCAAAGGTTTGTTCTCCAACGGTTATCTTCGCCATCGTCTCACCGAAGACGGTAACTGGCTGGCCTGTTGCTGTTTGAAGCTGAACGGATGGTCTCTGATTCCACACAATAGTCCTTTTCAATAGCTCCGGACGCACTATTGTTCTTGAAGCACCGGTGTCAATAGTAAAATGACACGTTACGCTGTTCAGCTGTCCAACCACTGTAAGGTTGTTCCCATTACCAATTTGTGAAACAGTGACGGTAGGGGCTCGATGTTGACCAGCCAGCGCCCGCCCCACGGCCCTGGCTTCTTCTAGTTTAACGACAGCTCTTCTGCGTCCACCTGTGTAGAGGACGCTACTGTCGTTCTATGTGGCCATCTTCGCTTGGGGCAACTACTCCGAATATGGCCCCTCTCGCCGCAGCCGTAGCACATCGGACCCAAAGAAGGTTTTTCCTTCACCACAACCTCCCGAAGTCGTTGAGTTCTAGCGTCTTGACGCACGGCTTCCACCTCCAAAGCATGGGCTAGAGCTTCCTGTAAGGTCTGATGATGGCTCAATTTCACGGTGTGTCTGACGTCGGCGTCTCTAATTCCATCACAGAAAGCTTGCGGGATCATTGATTCCACCATTGTCGGGCATGAC
This sequence comes from Maruca vitrata, assembly GCA_039566165.1. NCBI lineage: Eukaryota > Metazoa > Arthropoda > Insecta > Lepidoptera > Crambidae > Maruca > Maruca vitrata. The sequence continues at coordinate 9,217,646 of CM076914.1, read as the reverse complement.
ACGTATGCACGTCTGACAAGCCTTTCGATTTCCGTTGCCCATTGCTGCAAACTCTCACCAGGCTTCTGCTGTCGATCGCGGAGTTGTGCTCTATATGCGTGTTCTAGGTGTTTGTCGCTGTACCTGCCCTCTAGTGCTCTTTGGAGAGCACCTAAAGTTCTGTTATCCGAAGGCAGGTTTTCCAACGTGAGCAGGGCATCTCCACGAAGAGCCAGAGTCAGAGCTATCAAGGACTCTTCCTCGTTCCACCCCTTTCCTTTAGTCACCGTCTCGAACTGGTACCAAAATGCTGCCCAAGACGTCGTTCCATCGAAGTGGGGTACTTCGATTTTCGGAGAATCCGACACTACCGTAGCACCCCGGGTCCCCACTCTTGCCATTTTGGTATGCAGCTGTCGCATCTCAGCATCCACCTGGCTCAATCGATCCTCATGTTGGGTGAATCGATCTTCATGTTGGGTGAATCGATCTTCATGTTTCATCACATCATCCTTGAGAGCATCAATCTGCTTTTCAAGTACTTCGTGCTTCTTTTCAATAGCCCCCAACAAACTCTTGCTTAGCTCTTCCAGGTGGCGGGCTTGCTCCTCCTGGCGAAGGGCTTGTTCTTCCCTCAGTTTAGCAAATTGTGCTTCCTGAAGTCGGGCTAGCTCCTCCTGGCGGCGGGCTTGCTCCTCCTGGCGGCGGGCTTGCTCACGGGCTTGTTCCTCCTGACGGCTGGCTTGTGTCTGCAGCATTTTAAATAAATCTGCAAGCTCCACAGGCCCAATCGGTGTTTGAATCGATCCCTCCGTTGAAGTACCTTCACCCTCTTGCAGGGCCGCGGTTTGACTCCTTGTTACTCGACCCTCACTGTCTTCTCGTGGTGTAAGAGGCATCTTGAATCCCACTTCTGACACCAATTGTTGCGGGAACGGGGTACGTTTAATTCAAGATACGCCAAAAGTCACCAAAAGACAATTAATTTATTTATCGACTAACAATTACACAATTAAACACTTAAAAACACAATTAAAAACACTTAATTACAACACTAAACACGGAACACTAAATTACACTAAAGCACTGGATCACACTAAAACACTGAATTTCACTGACTATTCGCAGATAACGCACTCGATCACTTCTAGTTCGCAGGAGACTGATTCGCTTCGCTTTCCAAATTGGAACTGTCCCGTCGCGTCGTACATCCCGCTTTTATACCCAGTGAGGACGCAGCTCTTCGCGTGGCGTCGAGAATCTTCTCGCGGGGATCGAAATTTCTAGAACTCGCTGGAGCTCGCTCCGACCGACCAGAGTGTGTGACGTAGTATCGTGCAAGCGAATATAGACCTTATCCATACGACGATAAGACTAATTTCGCTTGCACGGTCTCTCAAGGTCGTACTATTATTATTACTTTAGAACACTCTAGAGCTCGCTACAACCTACCAGAGTGTGTAGCGTAGTATCGTGCAAGCGAATATAGACCTTATCCATACGACGATAAGACTAATTCCGCTTGCACGGTCTCTCGTGGTCGTAACAATATATATTTCAACCCCGTAAGGGATTTTACATATAGAAGTTGTTTCCTAATAACTCCCGTTCCCATGGGAATTTTGTAATATCGCGTTGGAAGTAAACTTTACGTTCATTAGGGTACCTGCATGCCAAATCTCAATCATCTATCTTACGCTGTTGCAACTGAGCTTTTAATTTATTAAGGTACCTGCATACAAAATTTCAAGCGTCTAACTTATGCGGTTAGTATTTTTCATACAAAAGGATTTTCCCGTTGATTCCCGTTCCCGAGGGAATTTCGGGAAATCCTTTCTTAACGGATGCCTACGTCATAACATCTACCTGCATGCAAAATTTCATCTCCGTCCGTCCAGTGGAGGTGACGACTCCGCGTAGAGATGTACAACGGGTAAAACATTACTTCTTTATAGCGCAGTCGGTTAAAAAGTAGCCTATAACCTTTTCTAGGCTCTGGACTATATCTGTACAAAATTTCGTTTAAATCGGTTCATTACTCTATGCGTGAAAGCGTAACAGACAGACAGACAGACAGACAGACAGAGTTACTTTCGCATTTATAATATTATATAGTAAGAATATAGTAAGAATTATGATCTTTTATATCGTGAGCCAAAGTATCAGAGACAATCTGTAAAGTGCTACTATTGACAAAGGTGAATATTTCACAATACGCACTAATCAACGATGAAACAATCTACCCGAGACGGCTCCAAAACTGTAACGGATTAATTGCTTTTAATTAACAAGCGTGTCCATCGCCAGCCCTGCCCCGCCATGCCGGGACGCGCGAGGTCGTCGGTTCCACTCGTTGTGCGCTATTTTTCCAGGCTTCATTACAAACTAGGTCGAGTCCCACCGCAAAGGGTGAGAAGCTCGCGGTCGCGACCACTTGCTTTCCTACTCGCGTTCGCAAATCTGCATTCTCAGGGTTCCGTAACCAAAGGGTAAAAACGGGACCTTATTACTGAGACTTCGCTGTTCGTCCGTCTGTCACCAGGATGTATTTCAAGAGCGGTGATGGTGATTAGACCATGGTAATGTTAGATAACATGCTTAGATGGTTGAAATAGATGATGTATTTCTAGTAACGCTATAGAGGGCTCCCATATAACAAACGTAGTTTGTACATAGTTAATATGGATCATATATGATAAAAACATATTAAAGGAGACATTTATCAAAGATTTTAAGAATCTTTGCCGTTTCTCTGTGCGTTTGTGTACACTAATCTCAGAAACGGTATATCGGTTTATAGATGGAGTGGGGCTAACGTTACATTTTTAGCCTTTTTACAATATGTATAATTGTGACTGCTAACGCATGTTTCCCAATTCATAAAAATAACTTTTCAAACTACGAGTACATTACAACGTTGATTCATCACACCTGTCTTAGAAAAGCATCAACTTGTTCTTGAATTGAGATAACTAACAACACTCTCTTTTGTCCCCAGGGTCAGTGTCATGCGAGGACGAGACAATAGGTCCGATCTTCATGAAGGAGCCCCCCAACCGGGTGGACTTCAGCAACACGACCGGCGCGGTGGTGGAGTGCGCGGCGCGGGGGTCCCCCGTGCCCGACGTGATCTGGGTCCGCTCCGACGGAACTGCTATCGGCGACGTACCCGGACTTCGACAGGTGCGTTCAACACCAAATAACTATCCTCAATGGTGTTATAATAAACAAGAGGCAGGTTATAAGTTATCAGTTTATTAAATCATTGACTTACCCACTTCGAATTGGAGCTATCGTAAATAAATTTTAACTTACAGAGCGTTTGATAAATGTTTCTCTTCAAGACTTCATAGTATAAACAAAAACCGAGTCCGCTGTGTGTCCATCCCTATGCACGCTTAGCTCTTTAAAACTACGCAACAGATTTATTGATGCGGATTCTTTATAAAAACAGAGAGAAGAAATCCTACAGTGAGAGAAATTATAGAGAAAGGTTTTTTGTATATTTTACCCGAAGCGAAGCTAGGGCGCGCGGGCGGGTCACTGGAAAAAATATCAAATGACACCTCAAGCAGACTTATCATATCGAACAACATCACATTCAACTCCAACTCGCATTTAGCTTTTTCTTAGTTTACAAGCCTATTACGCATTAGCTACTGGAATATTTATAATTCGTCATTATTGTTATTGTTCAACAGTATTACAATTAAATACATACATACATAGGTACTTTATACAAAAACCCTCAATGATGAATCATTTAGGAATGAATTAAGTAAGCTATTTCATTATTTTATATTTTTACAAGAAAATATGAAAATTAACAAAGGAGATAATTAAAAAAGAAGATGGAGGAAGAGTAATCGAAATGAGGTTTTATAAATTCAATACTGTTGTTTAATAGACCAATGAGGCATCATTGGTTTACAAGTGCAAGCGCCACGTTAGGACCGAGAGGTCCCCGGTTCGAGTCCGAGGTCGGGCAAAATATGTGTTATGAAATTCTGTAATGAAATTACTCAGCCCGGAGTTAAGAAGTTGGCGGTTGAACGCCCGTGCCTCGGAAAGCATGTTAAGCCGGTGGTCCTGCGCCCGATCTCTCATCGGTCATGTCGGATTGCCGTCTCACCGAACTATGAGAGTAAGGAAATAGAGAGTGCACTTGTGTTTGCGCGCACACTTGTGCACAAGTGTATAATATGTCCTGCGCACTTGGCTGATCTCAATGTGATCGGCCGCCATGGCTGAAATCGGTCGGACGCCTTACTGTTGGTTACGTATTTTCTACAATTTTGTAATTCTTGTAAGAGGTTTACTAAATTAAGAGGAGGAACTGGGAACCATTCGCTCCCTCGGAAGTCCGGTGACGATGACAAGGCTACTCCAGGCCATCATCGTATGTCAGTTAGGAAAAGAAAACAAAAAATTATAATTATACAATATGAATGACGGAGGGCAACAAGCTCCCCCATAACCTCACGGCCGCTTACCACCGAGTGGAGTCCTCCTGGATGTCTAAGTATGAAAAATAATGTTTTTAGGTTTTGCCAAACGGAAATCTGGTTTTCCCTCCGTTCCGCGCTGAGGACTACCGCCAGGAAGTGCATGCCCAGGTGTACGCGTGCCTGGCGCGCAACCCCACCGGCACCATCCACTCCCGCGATGTCAATGTCAGAGCCGGTGAGTTAAAACATACTACGACATCCACCAGATTTTATATAGGGTACACAATGTAAACAGTATCAAATACATTAGTTACTTTCTAGTTGCAAGCAAACCCGAGAGTTGATACGTCCGGTAGTAAGCAGCTATTAAAAACTATACGTTATATACCAATCATGATATCTTGCGACCAAGACCAAGGCAATCCATTCGAAACATTAGGCAGTAAGTAGTTATGTATTTGCTACTGTTTTTATCGTGTGAAGACCTCTATTGAATATTATTAAATGCTAAAACTTTGTAAGATATAAAGATGTAGTTTTAGGTCACTTGCACATCTCTTCTAATCTGTGATTTTTGTACCAATGTTTGTAATTTGTCCCATGTTGGGTCTATTGATTTATGTAACTTAATTAGACACATTTTAGTTTTGTGTCATTATTATGTTAAAATTAAGATTTACGTTGTAACACATCAGACTTATCGCCATAATTTGTCTTTCTTCATAGTCTGTTAGTTGCGGAGCAGCAGATAAGTGATGATGTGCAAATGGCCCATAATTTTTACCTAAGTAACTTTATTTAGTATCGTCGGATAAACTCTAACCGACATTTATTAACGTCTTAGATAGGGGCACACTTAACTCAGGATTTAATACTATAACGTTAGACAGTATCATTATTTATTCAGCTCTATCAATAATAAATCAATAATAAAAGAATAATTCATTGAAGGAACATTTCAAATAAAAATATTCAACTACGTACGTACATGTATTATGCAGATTTGGCTTTACATGCTGGATTTTTAAACTGTACGTTAAACTAATATAATAAAATACTCTTAGGTACATAAAATGGTTAAACATTGAGTTAGATTTGGATAGCATTTGGATAACATTGCAAATGCTGTTTATAATTCTGAATAATAACTTCCAGTGTCCGTATTTATAATCGTAAAACAATAGTCTCTGCCTTATATGTCTGTGGTTTGTCACGAGGTCACTGCAGTGACCAAACAATGTGCCTAGCCTAGTTTTTTTAATGTTAACATGTAACTAAGATTTCAGAGCCTGTGCCCAATGAATAATTTGATTTCTACTGTTGTTTCGGTTGTAAATATGTTTGTTGATATTTAAATCAAGGTTGAACTCTGAAAGCCTAGTTGCTTGTAGACTAATAAAATAGCCACATGTAACAACTTTACATACATTTCTTCTTTAATTTATGTAATTTACTACTTTCGTTATGGTTTAAGTATTTTATAGGTAAAAAGAACTTCATCAAATTCTTCTGTCTATTTAATTATAAAAAACGACACATAAAACGAAGTTTGATACAAATTGTTTGTATACATACATATCCATACACTTTATAAAGTAAACTGGAAAGTTTATAACGTACACGAAAGAGAATGAACGCTGCACCACGTCCGTTAGTCATTTCATCTGTTGACTTATGACCCGCTGTCGTTTGTTACATGATACTGCTCTTGCAAGACGGGATATGATTTACATCTTTATTTACATTACATACAGGCACATTACATTTTAAATTACTTTTTAGATGTGTTTATTTTATGAAAAGAAACATTCGAAGAAAGAAAGGTGGGAGTCATCCGCTCCCCCGCAAGAAGATAGTTACCCTGTAACAATATCGGCAATCGTCTAATCCAGCTAGCTGCGAACTTGTTGATATGCCAATATTTCCAATATCCAATTTTCAATTTGTTAAGTTATAAAAATACAGTTATTGAATAAAAAAGCAGGGTAACATTACATGTCAACTGAGTCACAGATTTTATTGAACCTTTGTGAAAATATTACATTACACTCAAATTCCTATTTAATAAATAAGCTCCCAGAGCACCCGCGTGGATTTAAAATAAACAAGCCTACCACTTCATGAATGGATTAATATTACTATCGCCCATGAAGCTCGATCGTAAACGGTTGATTGCCCATCACAGGGCGCTGCCCTGCGACACCGGGTCAAACAAGATCAATTAGATAATCAAGCAACACTCCTCCCGATCGATTTTGTTCACAAATTAGATGATAGTGGCAGGGTAAGGTTAACCGTTCCGTCAGTAAAGTGGAACATTATAATAAGTATATTTAAAATAAAAACGATGACTATAAAACTGCATAAAATTAGTATTGCAAGTAACCCTTTTTCCAGTAAATAACTGCCATGTTTGTTTATAAAATTAATGGTCAGAAGAATCTGTATGAAGTACCTATCTAATAATGACATTTTAATTTAATGTAATCTTATTTACCGCTATATTTAGGATACGAAAGGTATCATAACTTATTAATAAGTATGTAAGATTAGTCCTACTATTGAAACTATACTCTATATTTTTTACAAGATTTCGAGTAACAAACAATAGCAATGTTCTCTAATTTAGGTTAATTTTCAAATTTAACTGCTTCGATGTGTTAATTATTTGTTAATAAATCTGTCAGTGGTCGCCCAGAATTACGATACAGATGTCAACAAGGAATACGTAATCCTCGGGAATAGCATTATATTAAAGTGTCAGGTCCCGTCGTTCGTCGCCGACTTTATCGAAGTTATCTCTTGGCATACCGATGAGAAGGAAGACTTTTTCCCAGGCAACAACTACGGTTAATGTTCTTGTGATTTCAACATACCTATCCTCCAATTGATATCCCATCCCATAAATTGTAAACAGAAAGTATTGAAGATTACTTATATACGAAATCCACAGTTGTGCAACAGCAGTACGAATCTGAAGTAAATAATGAGTACGTTATCCGTGGGAACTCCGCTATACTCAAATGCTCTATCCCTTCTTTCGTCGCGGATTTTGTGACGGTTGTCTCCTGGCACGATGATTCTGGTGCCTCCCACACCATTGACGAAGATAAAGCAGGAGACGGTACCACTATTTCTGTAAAATACCATCATCCCTCGTGATTCCCTTCCCTTTCAATCCTGAGTCTCTGTTTACATTTACATCCGGATTTCAGTTGTTACTCAGTACTACGAAGCGGAAGTCGTATCAGAATATGTTATCAGAGGAAATACAGCTGTATTGAAATGCAATATTCCTTCATTTGTTGCCGATTTTGTAAAAGTGGAAGCCTGGGTTGATTCTGACGGAGGCCAATATTTACTTACTGATGATATTGGTATTTGCCATACCTTACTACGCTTATTTTCCCCATATCCACCCCCAATCCCTCTTCCTGACTGAAATGTACGAAAGGTATTCTTATATTTCAGTGGTAAACCAATTTTACGAAGCTGAAATTTTGAACGAATACGTTATTCGAGGAAATGCTGCCGTTTTAAAATGTTCGATCCCTTCTTTTGTTTCTGATTTTGTTAAAGTAGAAGAATGGATTGATGAAAATGGGACAGCAGTTGGCCAATCCGGAGATCTTGGTAACAATAGTTACGCTAAAAATATACCTGAGATCCAAAATCCACTTCCTGAATCGCACTTCGCGTTCCTATATTAACCAACAGCGACACATTGTCCTTTACTAAGTACTTCTTTATTATTCCTCAGTCGTATCACAATATTACGTGACCGAAGCCGAAAATGAATATGTTATTAGAGGGAACGCTGCTATTGTTCGATGCAAGATCCCATCTTTTGTTAGTGACTTCGTGTATGTTGAAGCTTGGATAATGGACGATGGACAAATCCTAACTATGAACAATACTAACGTCATTGAGGGTATACATTCAGAATAAGTACATTTTAGGTTTTCTCCATTCCTTATCCAGTAATCCTATTGAGAGTAGAAGTGACGATTTATTAATCAATTAACCTACTAGTGGTAACGCAACCTTATGAAGCCGAGGCAGATAACGAGTATGTAATAAGAGGCAATGCGGCAATCATGAAATGCGAAGTGCCTAGCTTCGTGTCAGACTTTGTATCCGTTGAGATGTGGATGGACAGCGACGGTGGTTCATATTATCCAAACAACAACGAGGGTACCTCAAACTCATCTCTTTTTTTGTTCCTCTATCTGCCTCTATCCTAAATATCCAATTCTTCTAACGTTAGCGGTGCTGCAAGCTTACGAGGCAAGAGTTAACGATGAATTCGTTCTACGAGGCAACACAGCTATTCTCAAATGCATCGTGCCTTCTTTCGTATCGGATTTTGTTCACGTCGTAGCTTGGATTATGAACAATGATACAGTTAGCGCGCAAGATAATTCCAATAGCGTATCGGGTACTAGTTGTTATTTCTATATACACGTCCATTCCCTCATCCTTTTCCAATCCGATTAGTAGTTTATTGATGTACATACTACATATATATTTATTGACAGTGGTCCACCAAACGTATGAGCCACGAGTGATAGATGAAGATGTTCTACGCGGTAATTCAGCTATTGTTAAATGTCTCATTCCATCGTTTGTGGCTGATTACGTAAATGTTGTGGAATGGGTGACAGAGGAAGAGTCCTTGTCTGCATTTTCGTTGAACGGCTCCGAGGGCAATTACGGTAATCGAGAGCGCCCGCGCGACCTCAATTGTTCCTATCCGCTCTCCTCCAAATCCCTAAGTCCGTAGTTCTGCCTGGGTTCAATGTCACATGAAACATTTCAGCCGTCAACCAGTTCTACGAGTCCCAGGTTTACGACATATACGTGATCAGAGGAAATGCAGCCGTATTTAAGTGCCATATTCCTTCGTTTGTGTCCGATCATGTACAAGTTATTGCATGGCACGACTCAGAAGGCGGAGAGTATTTACTGAAAGGCGACTACGGTATACATTGGCTGGAATACGTTCACTTTGTCCTAGTTATCCTATCCCGTCACTATTAGAGATAAAATACTTTTGGACGGTTCTAGATAAACTATTTCCTTATTTCAGTTGTATCTCAAGCATACACAGTACATTTAGTCGAAGAGAACGTTTTGCGAGGTAACTCAGCCATCTTGAAATGCCTCATTCCAAGTTTTGTCACGGAATATGTCTCGGTAGCTTCATGGATAATTTCCGAGGGAGATACTGAGGAGCAGGAGATTCAAATAGGAAATAGCCTTAACGAAGAGGGTATTACAATCATACACTGTACAAAACTGTGCTCACATTGCCTTATCCTATCCATGTATCACAAAATCTCTTTTATTAGGTAATTCTCTTATTCAAACTTTTTGCAGTCGTCTCGCAAGCTTACACGGTAAATATTTTGGAAGAGAGTGTGCTCCGGGGTAACGCTGTGATACTTAAATGCCATATTTCGACTTTCGTAACGGAATATGTAAGCGTCTCTTCTTGGATTATATCAGAGGGCGATACTGAAGAGCTAGAAATTAAACCAGAATCTAACGACTTGGGTATTTTCCTAAATCATATAAACACTTATATCCCACCCATCCTACGTCAATATAAAAAATACAAGATAGTTAAAGTAATCGTATTATTATTTCAGTTGTGTCTCAGGCGTACACAGTAAATTTAATGGAAGAAAATGTTCTTCGAGGAAATTCAGCTATAGTAAAATGTCACATTCCAAGTTTTGTTACTGAATACGTAACTGTGTCATCTTGGATTATTTCCGAGGGGGATGTAGATGAACTAGAAATCAAGCAAAATGATACTCTCGAATTGGGTACTACAAATGTGTATAGATTTCCTTCATATTCCCTATCCTCTTAAATGGGTTTCAAAAATATATTCACATAACATATTTAGGAAACAAGTGTAGTTTAGGTGCTTATTATTCTTTTGGTAAAGAATACTATGTGAAATTTGTTTCAGTGGTATCCCAATCTTACACAGTAAACTTATGGGAAGAGAATGTTTTACGTGGTAATTCTGCTATACTTAAATGTCACATTCCAAGTTTCGCCACCGAATTTGTCATGGTGTCGTCTTGGATAATATCTGAAGGGGACACTGATGAAATGGAGATAAATTTAGATTCTGATTTCAATTTAGGTAACGGTTCGAATATATTGCTTCGGCAATCCATCCTGCATTTCCGCCTCATCCTAAAATAAATCTTAACCGGTTCTATTTTAGTTCGTATTATATGGGCACGGAACAAGAAACTACTTCAATTATATTATATTTTGACATTGATTTCAGTCGTATCACAAGCTTATGATGTAAAATTTTGGGAAGAATATGTTTTACGCGGAAATGCGGCGATTCTTAAATGTCAAATCCCAAGTTTTGTTTCTGAGTACGTATCCGTTGTCTCCTGGATAATATCCGAAGATGAAAATGAGCAAGAAGTCAAAATAGATGAATCCGCGGTCTTAGGTACCTACCTACCCTGTTGCTCTATAACTTAAACACGGTTCAAATAAAATCCTATCCTCTCCATTCCAGTTCTTCTAGTCCCAATATTGCGTTTTATAATAATGCAACATATTAACTAGATTATTGTACCGATATATTGAAGGTATGTAGGTAGGTGGACTAAAGATTAACATTTCATAGAACTCGTATTTATGAGGTCGTATTGTTTCAGTTGTGTCCCAATCATACGCTGTAAATCTAATGGAGGAATATGTTTTAAGAGGCAATGCCGCTGTCTTGAAATGCCACATTCCAAGTTTTGTGTCCGAGTACGTTAATGTCATCTCTTGGATCATCAGCGAAGATAAAGAGGAACTTGAGATTAAACTAGATTCCACTGCTAATATTGATGGTAGGGTCGCTTTGTCCTTTTCGGATATTCATCTAAAGTTGTGAAAATTCTCGAAGCTCTATGTTCAAGGGGTAGCACGTAGGGGCTGTGTTCCTTTGTTTGGGTTCCCGTCGTTCCATGGGCCTCACGGCCTACCTATTCCTTCTTCCTCCTGCCCGCATGATTTCATTTATAAGTAATTTGCAACCCTAAGTTGCAGTGCGTTTGCTTTTGAATAAAAATTGCTATTTTAATTAGGCCTTTCAGGCGTGCGATCTACAATGATTTTATTAATATTGCAGATGGAAAGTACTTAGTATTGCCTTCAGGAGAATTGCATATTAGAGATGTCGGACCTGAAGATGGTTACAAATCATACCAATGCCGAACAAAGCATAGACTTACTGGCGAAACCCGACTCTCAGCTACTAAAGGGCGCCTGGTCATCACTGGTAAGTTCATTTTAAACTGTACCCCCGGGGTTTCATAGAAATTTATTCAATTCAACTAATAATGAATTCCTTGTAAAAAATATACAATATTAACTACCGACAGTTAATATTGTAAATGTATTTTTAAAATTAATTTTATTTAAAAAATTATATTAAAGGAAAAAAATTCTATGAAATCCTTCTCCTTTTAAAACAATATCCTTTAATCAATTTTGATTATTTATATCTACTTATTTGCTTACAACTTAAGTAGGTTATTATGTAAATTGTTGTAGTATTTGACCTAATATTAAATATAAATCTTTTTCTACAATTCGTCTGATTCTTCTCAAATTTGATTAAGGGATTGTTTTTGGGAGCTCATTACAATCTTGTGAATCTTGTTTTTAGTTTTAAATATCAGAATAATTTTAATTACCTGCTTACTTACTACTGATTAGAAATTGAAAAAATTCTGATTTTAATATTAAAAAACACTGTTTAGAAATAATTATAATCTTACTTACTATAGTTTTATTTTTGAGTGTATGCGATTTTTCGGTAAAGTAATAATTTTTATGTATTTATTATAAATAAATATTCTATAATTTGCATTCTCAAAAATACTGCTTATTGTGTTATTCCTAAAGTTGTAAGATTATAATAATTGTATTAAGGATTTATTTATATTTAGAAGAAATATTTTAAAAGTTTATAAGCACAATTTCAACTTATTGTGCCTATACTCTTCAAGCTCAGTACAACTTGCCTGAATGTTGGGATAGGGTACCCTGCAGAGCCTTGACTCGCGTTACGAAAGCCTTAGGCCTCAGTTACAAACAAAAGTAGGGGTGTGTCTCATTGCCTTGCCAATTGCGGAATCCAACTGGTGATCCCGCCTTCTCCCAACATGCGCAGAGCCCGTCGGTCGGGTGCCCCCCAAGTTTCCTAGTGCGCAGACTACCAGCGGGTTCCAGTTCACGGTGGCCACCAGTCTCGCGGTTCTGTGTTCAGCACAGGCTTACCCTGCGCCCATGTACCGGTAAGACGAAGTTTCATTAACGCATTTCGATTCAAATTTCTCAGAGCCTATAGGGCGGGTGCCACCCAAATTATCAACGACTCAAGTTGGCATGATGTTCGTGACCACATCGGGCCACTCTTTTGCGTTGCAATGTCCTGCTCAGGCGTTCCCTGTCCCCCTATTCAGGTAATTAGCTATTATACCTCTTATTTGGTACAACATACGATTTTCTAGAACCTGTCGGCCGTGTACCTCCGAAATTCGCAACGGTATTAACTGGGACTATGTTTGAAGTTACGAAAGGCGATTCTTACGCATTGCAATGCCCAGCACAAGCATTCCCTACTCCATTGTTCAGGTAAATTAAAACTCCATAATCATATTATCGTTACCTTTGTAGAGCCCGTAGGAAGAGTACCTCCAAAATTTGCATCTGTTGTGATGGGAACGATGATTGGTATCAAGAAAAATTATTCCTTCGCGTTGCAATGTCCCGCACAGGCGTTCCCAGTCCCAGTTTTCAGGTACATTTTTAATTATTTTCTAGTTGCAAATGCATTGTAACATTTTAATAAACGTATAGTTATGCAGATTCTCTTTGCTTCAGAACCTATGGGAAAAGTATCTCCGAAATTCCCAAGTTTAGAGAAAAGTCGGTTATTCAATTTTGATGCCAAACAAACTATATCAGTATTGTGTCCCGCCCAGGCATACCCCGCCCCAATGTTTAGGTAAGATAAGGAGCAGCTTGCGTCACTTTTATTACAATTCTATTCTGATTGTCTAGAGCCACTGGGGAGAGTTTCACCGAAGTTCGCCACAGGGGATATTAGTAGAACTTTCATTGCCAACTCTGGTGACGGGGTCCCATTACTTTGCCCTGCTCAAGGTTTTCCTGCTCCAGCATTTAGGTAATTGCGTTTTTTCGTAAACAGAACCGATGGGCAAAGTGTCTCCAAAGTTCCCATCGATGGAAACCGGTCGCAGCTTTACTTTCTCTTCAAATTCTTGCGTGACCGTTCTCTGTCCAGCTCAAGCGTACCCGACTCCATCCTTCAGGTATTTTAACTTGATTAATTGTCCCTTCAGAGCCTGTCGGTCAAGTTTCGCCAAAATTTCCATCGATGGATAGTTCCAGAAGTTTCAGCAGTAGCCTGAACACAAGTCTTACTATTTTATGCCCAGCGCAGGCTTATCCGGTCCCAGTGTTCAGGTAATATTTATATCACGATTACATATAAATATTTTCTTTAGAACCAGTTGGTCGTGTGTCGCCGAAATTTATCACCGGTGACAAAAGTCGAGCATTTGATGCTAACAGTGGTGATAGCATCACACTCTTATGCCCTGCTCAGGGTTACCCCGCCCCGTCATTCAGGTACTATTTTTCTTTATATCAAATCAAAATATCTCTCTTTAGAACCCGTGGGTCGCGTGTCACCAAAATTTATTACCGGTGATAAAACACGCGGTTTTGACGCTAACGGAGGCGATAGTATCACACTGCTATGTCCTGCACAGGGTTACCCGGCTCCTCTATTCAGGTATTTTAAGTATTTATTTTGGTATAGATTTTCAAGAAAGCGCTTTTATTCCTAGAACCAATGGGTAGTGCAGCGCCAAAGGTAGCAACGAAAGTAATTGACATTACGGAAGTTATTCAGAACAACACTGTAACGTTACTCTGCCCAGCACAAGCGTACCCTGTTCCAAAATTCAGGTAATATTTCTTAGATATATCCATGGATCACAGGATCAGATACAATACATGTTTATCTTCAGAGCCTATAGGAAGAGTGCCGCCGAAATTCCCAACAATGGATAGCGTCAGAGGCTTCAGTGCACATGTTAATGCTAGCTTGACTCTTCTGTGTCCTGCTCAAGCGTTTCCTATACCTCTCTCAAGGTAATAAATTACCTTTTTCATATTTTAGAGCCAATTAATAGCGCCCCGCCCAAAGTACCAACCAAGACGATAGAATTTGTGGAATACGCGTTAAATTCGAGCATTACATTACTTTGTCTGGCGCAGGCGTACCCCGTCCCTGCGTTTAGGTGAGTCCATCTCAAATACCATGTTTGTTTTAGAACCTATTGGTTTGAAAGCCCCCACGTTTTCGACGGATTTCAAAATGGCTTGGTATGTAAAAGACGTCATGCAAGGCTTTGCACTGCTCTGTCCAGCTCAGGGATTCCCTGCCCCACAAATCAGGTATTTTTTTTAAATATTCCTTTTATATTTTTAGAACCTATTGGGTCCAAAAGTCCCTCATTTTCATCCGGGTCAAAACTAGCTTGGTTTGAAATAAACACTGGTCAAGATTTTGCGCTTACGTGTCCTGCACAAGGGTATCCTGTTCCTGCGTTTAGGTGAGAAAACACATTACTTTTTTCTAAAATTTTCAGAGCCCATCGGTTCGAAGCCTCCTTCATTGCCAACTGATGACAAATTATCTTGGTTTATATTGAGACCTTTTGGACAAAGTTTAGCATTACTTTGTCGAGCCCAGGGATACCCAGTTCCAACCCAAAGGTATTAATATGTGATTATAGATAACCAACAATTCACAATCGTATATAATTTTAGAACCCATCGGAACAAAATCACCGACATTTTCAACTGACAATAAATTTTCTTGGTATGTGAGAAAAATTGGACAGAGCCTGAATATCCTGTGTCCTGCGCAAGGCTTTCCTGTGCCCATGTTCAGGTGATTAAACACTGTATCAATTATTTTACCTTGTAGAACCGGTTGGCTCAAAATCACCCACATTTTCAAACGATGTTCAATTTTCGGGAATAACTCGTAAAACTGGTCAAGATTTTGCTCTATTATGTCAAGCTCAAGCTTTCCCTGTCCCAAAATTCAGGTAAGCAACTGTTAATAGTTTAGGTTTAATCATGCCTCATGTTAGTAGAAAAAGGAGGGGTTCACGTTCTTACATGTTTAGTAGTTAAACTATAAAATTACAATATTAATGGTGTTGTCTATTACTTCTTGATATATATAAGTTATCTATCTCTCTTTTCACCATAACAAATCGCATGGTATCGCAGAACCTATCGGATCAAAGGCGCCAACATTCTCCTTGGAATTTAAGAGCACTACTCTAACAAAAACAGCTGATCAAGGATTAGTTCTTTTATGCCAGGCTCAAGCATATCCTGTTCCCAATTTCAAGTGAGTTTTTGATTACTAACTCATTTTCCGATTTAGAGCCTGTAACTGCGAGGGCACCTGCATTTCCCACATCCGCGTCATCGTACAATTATATTATCCAAGCAAATTTTGGTGGTTCATTGCTTTGCCAGGCACAAGGGTTTCCTCAACCATCATTCAGGTAGGTTTAATAAGATCGTACAATATTTATTTACCCTTTTAGAACCTGTGGGGGCAAAAGCACCTTCTTTTTCTACTGACTCCAAAGGCAGCATATTTGATAGAGAAACTGGCCATAGTTTCGCCTTACTCTGTCAAGCGCAGGCGTTTCCTACTCCAGTTTTCCGGTAAGTCTTATACTACAAAATATATTTCTTTTGTACAGAGCCCGTGGGTTCGAAGCCACCAACATTCTCAACCGATTTTACTTTGTCGGCCGTAACAAGACATCTGGGTCAGAGCTTTGCGATGATGTGTCAGGCTCAGGCTTTTCCTGTTCCTAAATTCAGGCAAGTTTTAAATTTTAATTACAAGCAATAGCTAAATGATGATGATTAGGATGATGATGCTGTTCAAAGTCCTGTAAATATCGTATATGTTCGTTCTATCGAATTATAACCTTTTCTGCGTTTCTGCAGAGCCGGTTGGATCAAAGGCTCCTTCCTTTTCAACTGAATCTGCGCTTTCATCTCTAAAAAGGCATGATGGCCAAAGTTTCGCTCTGCTCTGCCAAGCACAGGCTTTTCCTGTTCCCAAATTCAGGCAAGTGTTTATATTTATCCAATAATTAGTACCTATTATGCCACCGTGTTATTTTAGAACCAATCGGGGCGAAATCACCAACATTTTCTTCGGAATCTATGGGTAGCATATTCAGAAAACCGACTGGCCAAGGTTTCGCTCTTCTTTGTCAGGCACAGAGCTACCCAGCCCCAATGTTCAGGCAAGTGAAAAGATAACGTTATAAATTGTTATTGGGTTTTTCAAACTGCAGAACCAGTCGGCTTCAAAGCTCCAACCTTTTCCAACGACGCTCGTAGCATATCTTTCGTACGCAATATAGGCCAGAGTTTCGGACTACTGTGTCAAGCGCAAGCTTTCCCCGTACCAATGTTCAGGCAAGTTATTTCATTAATTTTCAAATTAAAAAGTCATTTTAATCATTATTGTGATTAAATTAGACGACGTAATCTCTCCAAAAATACTTTAGAACCCATTGCAAGTACGACACCGAGTATTACAACTACACCGAAAGCTGCCATCGTGTATCCTGTACACTCCGCTTTAGCTCTCCTGTGCCCAGTACAAGGATATCCCGTGCCAATGTCAAGGTGCGTTTTTTCTTGATAGTAGTTTCTCAATATTACAGAACCAACAAATAAAATTGCCCCGCGCAGTGACAAAAGCAGGAAATTCGAAGGTGGTGAAATATTTTTAGCATCAGCAAATAACTCTGTTTATCTCACCTGTGAAGTGACGGGTTACCCCGCACCAATATTCAAGTAAGTCTCATCATTATTATTTGAACAAACATGTTATCGGCAATATGTCAGGTAAGTTTCTAAAGTGGAGAACTTTAAATTCCAAGGAGACAGTCAGGTATTTTAGTTTTAAATTACACAAGTGCCTTCCCAACATCTTCAGTGCAAATATATATTATATTAGCGTTAGAGAACATTAAGGTTATATTCCGTTATGTATATAATTACAGAACCAACCAATAAGATTGCACCTAGGAAAGATACCGCTAAACATTTCGAAGGTTGGGAAGTATTCTTCGTGCCACATAGTGAGATAGCTTATTTGACTTGCCAAGTATCCGCATACCCAGTGCCCGTGTTTAGGTGAGTGAGAGTTAGGATTAGATGGTGATAGTCGGTTTGCATTACAGAGCCGACTGGTAGGACTGGGCCAAAAGTCACAGGCGACGGGCTCAACCGGCAGATAGGTCGAAGTAACGAAAGCCTTGCTCTCCTATGCGAGGTTCAAGCTTTTCCTGCCCCTATGATGAGGTATGACCTTACTAGAAAGGTCGGCCGCTAGCATCTCACGCATTCATTTATCACGTAGTATTTATCACATCATCCAATATACTGATATGAGTTGTTATTGCAGTATGTTGCGGCGGCCCCCCGCCACTCGTGACATGAAGGCGTGATGTACGCGGCCGGCCGCGCGCCCTATTATGGTCCCCAGCCAAAGTAACGATTGAGCAACGTAAACACCTCCTGGTAAGTGTCAGGGTGTTCTTGCTTTAATTAAAATGCTTTTAATCTTTACTTTGTGCTTTCGTGAGTTAAGGCTAAATCGGTGTTTCATGTCATCAAAAACTGATCAGAACTTTGCAATACTCTGTAGTTTCTATACAGTAAAAAAATAATATTTGAGCACCTATTTCAAACACTTGGGCACTAGGGTAGGTTGTATTGGTGGTAGCTTGGTTTGTTTACGTAACGTGGCTGTTTTGCTATTTTTTCAAGAACCGACAAACAGTCTCCCTCCTAAACTTTCAACCGACCGATTGCAAGAGTCCGAGTTGAGGCTAGGAGATACGGGAACTATTCTATGTTTGAGTCAAGGTTTCCCGGTTCCTGGTTTCAGGTGGGTTCCGTCTCAGGCTAGAATCCTCTTATAAGTTCTCATGTGTTAGTAGTAGCAGTGGAAAGCTTTTTAAACAGTCTCTTATTGCAGTCTTAAAATACGCATCGTTAATTTCCTCTTCCTCAATGACCACACATAGGTACGATTTCCACATCTGAGCCTTTTCTCCATTGTTGCAGATGGTATAAGTTTGTGGAAGGCACGACAAGGAAGCAACCAGTAACTCTTAATGAGCGAGTTAAACAAGTATCAGGAACACTGATTATCAAAGAGGCTAAAGTAGAGGACTCTGGAAAATATCTGTGTGTTGTTAACAATTCCGTTGGTGGTAAGTAAAGTTGAGCCGTTTTATTCGTTTGATGCATACATAGGTTTGTCTCAATTATTAGAAAGCAGCGTAACATTTCCAATTCTTGATCAACAGGTGAATCGGTAGAAACTGTCCTAACGGTCACAGCCCCACTCAAATCAACTGTAGAACCGGCCACACAGACCGTTGACTTTGGAAGGCCTGCCGTGTTCACCTGCAGATATGAGGGCAACCCCGTGAAGACCATCACCTGGCTGAAGGACGGCAAGGATATGAAGCACCATGACCCCGTACTGAGGTAAAAATAAAAATAACACGTCATAAACAACCGAAAAAAAATTACTAACTGACTTCGTTCGTTTATTATATCGATACTTTAAATCTCAAATGGCGTAACCACCAAAACACTACTTTTCAGGAGAGCAGAAAAACAAAAAAAAAATGTTTATTTAATTCATAACTTTATCAATTTTAATACAATGAAAATGTTTTATACATCAAATTTCTTAGAATTTTGAGAGAAAGGCTTCAGTAGGAACTCTTTGTACTTAAATCTTATATTTAAGAAACTAGAAGTCGGTTACGACTTGTGAAAATATTACAAAAAGGCGTTTACGCCCCATAAAAATCACGATTTTTAAGAGGTAAAGGTCGTATCTCCAATAAAAAAATGTTTCTTGTGCTTTAAACTCATTTAATAATAAAAGAAAACGTAAAATATTCACTCTGTATTACGCTTTTACAAAGTTACGCCGTTTGACACTTTTTCATAGTGACTCAACGCGTAATTTTTAGAATTGGATGAAAAATTTTGGAATATGGGAAACTTCACTAAGATTTTTACGTATCTAAATCGATTAATTTTGTCATTTGCAACCCCGCTGATGTGTATTCACCATACATTTATCTATGTATTCAGCCATTTGCGTACTTGTGCGCATAGATTACGTTCCTCGGTGTATTTATTATTTTTTGTGACCGTTACGTTGACTTTGGCGCGTTATTGGTCTTTGATCCTGATTTGTGTTTGGACATTGATTTAAAATGCCGAAACAAGGAAAAGCAATAAATAGCCAATGTCTCCGCATTCTTAATCCCCCGCGCATCAATACTAACAATAATAATGACAATCATGTGTTCAGCGATGTTGGGTGTAAACGCCTTTCTTTTGTATTGCAATTTCGAAAAATAGCGTGTCTTACGAGTTACGCCAGAAAATTATGTCACTTACACCCTTTTTTTTTGAAATTTTTTTCACGTCACAATAATTTCTAGGGGCGTAAACACCAAGTAAATTAGACAAAGCCTTTTACGACCTGTTTACCTTATGAAAAGTGTTCAAATCTATAAAAAACATTGGGTCGTAATAACCTTTTTTTTGCGAATCTGAGGATTTTAAATATACAGATCGATAGAGAAAAAAAAACTGAATAAAACTGCATTAAAAAGTCATTTTGACCAAATTGGCGGTTACGCCATTTGAGATTTAAGGTAGCGATATTGTGTGGCGTTTATCGTCTTTGATTATAAAAGGCTACAGATATAACTTTTATATTGTGATTTCAGGATCGAATCTGTAAAGAAGGAAGACAAGGGCATGTACCAATGCTTCATCCGCAATGACCAGGAAAGTGCTGGCGCCAGTGCTGAACTTAAACTTGGAGGACGATGTATGTATAAAAACACTATAAGAAATGATCTTTGCTTTATTTTGCTAAAACGAAGAATCAAATCAAATGGACGTAAAATCTTTTATAATTTTCTTTCTATTTATTTGTAAGAATAACAATTCAATTAAAACAAACTTATTAAATTAATTGAACTCATTAGAAGCATACTGATCCGCGTACGATGCCTGAATATCTTACTAGCGTGGCGTGATAGATATCCTAAAAGCACAAATCAATGGCTTATTTTGAATATTCCAGTCGAACCGCCACTAATCCGTCACAGCTTCGGTGAGCAAACCCTCCGTTCCGGCCCGTCCCTGCGTCTCAAATGCGTCGCCTCCGGCAACCCTACCCCTGACATCGTGTGGCTCTTGGACGGCGAGAAACTGAGCAGCGGCGAACGGCTCCAGATCGGACAGTTCGTGACTGCTGACGGAAACGTGGAGTCCCACCTGAACATCTCTTCTGTGCACACTAACGACGGCGGCTTGTACTCGTGCATCGCTTCTAGCAAGGTATCAACTACAAACTGTGTTTACAACTGTAATAGATCGACTTTCGTAAAGCTGTATTTATTTAGTTACATATTTGTGTGTATAATAAAATATTATTGTTAATTTCAGGTTGGCAGCGCGTCGCACTCTGCCCGCGTGAACGTCTACGGCCTGCCCTACATCCGCCCCATGAAGAAACGCCCAGTGGTCGCCGGAGACACCCTCATCGCCCACTGCCCCGTCGCCGGATACCCCATCGACTCCATTGTTTGGGAACGTGATGGACGGTAAGTTGACATTAGCTTAGCTTATCACTACATAGTAAATAAATCTGGGACATTTTCACACACGGTCATCTGACCCCAAACTAAGCAGAGCTTGTACTATGGGCGTCAGTGACTGATAAACATACATAGATATTTTAAAATACATACTTAAATATATAATCACACCCAGACACGGAACAAACACCGATGTTCATCACACAAATATTTGTCCCGAGTGGGAATCGAACCCACGACTCTTGGAACCGCCAGCCAGGGTCACTAACCACTGTTCCACCGAGCTAGTAAAAAGCAAAGTCGCTTCCCGCGTCTGTCTGCCCCTATGTAGGTATGCTAAAATCTTTAAAACTACACAACGGATTTTGATGCGGCTATTTCAGGCTACTGCGGCCAGTAAGCTCCATAATTCAGCGCATTTTTGTTTAGTTAGATAGGCCACAGTTGCAGTTGCGTGGTTAATTGATGTTCAACTAAATATATAAGATGTCCTGTATTAATAATTATAATTTATTTTATCACTTTATACAAAGTTCTTGCGCGTTTCATCTATTCACATTATAATAAAAAAAACCGGGTGCGTATTATGAACGTACCAGAGATGTCAAACCCGCGACCGTGCGATAACTCGGACTCGCCCACATACTTTACTAATACAGATTAATGCATTGTATCTCCAGAGTGCTGCCAATCAACCGCAAGCAGAAGGTGTTCCCCAACGGCACCCTGGTGATCGAGAACGTAGAGCGCATGAGCGACCAGGCCACCTACACGTGCGTCGCCAAGAACTCCCAGAGCTACACTGTCAAGGGCAACCTCGAGTTGCAGGTCATGGGTAAGTCGAGCCGATATTTTTAAAACCTTTCCACATTCGTTCTGGATATGTTAGAAAATTTTAAATTTTGTGCTTGATGTGTGACGTGGGTTCGATTCCCAGGCCAAAAATTAAAGTATATTTTCGATGTTTACGTTTTTTTAAATTATAAGAATCAGTACTTCAAATGCAAAGCAATAACTTTTTATCTACAAAACTTTAAAAATTTCAATTATATAATAATATCATCTACATCTACGATAGAGACAAAATAAATTTCATAATCTGGAAACTGAATGAGGAAGGTCTTTAAATCGAATAAAATATTGAAGATAATTTTGAGCATTCCTTATAAAACACATAATAATTCGTTATAATTTTATGTACTTTTACTGGTAAATAATACTGTATTTAAACTTTATTTTTGATCAAATGAGGTAGAGTGCAAGCTTTAATGTACAGGTTTTAATATGAAACTTAGCCTGTAATTTATTTTAATGTACCTACTGTAAATTATATTTTCCGTAGTCCTTTTATTAAGTAAATCAATAAATGACAATATACCTTAATTGATAAAAATAAAGTTAAAAATTAATCGATACCATCATAAACGTTACAGACGTTTCTTCACAGCTCAACATTAGCTTCAAGGAAATGCCTTAATCATCTCGGACAATCGTGTCACAAATTGTGTTAATATATTTTTGAAACTTATACCTACATTAATGTGTTTTTATGATAATAATAAACGTTAATTAATTAGCTACCGAACTAGAAAGATACTAACAAAATTAAAATACATTTTTTTTTTTGATGAATATAAAAATAGTTGTCTAACTCATTCTGTTTTAATAATAAATATAAACGTGACACAGTCGTCCATTTGATTCTTCATAATTAATTATGAAACAAAATGGCAAATCGTTTACTTTTTTACAACATTAAGATACAATCAATATATTGTGCTCTTTTATAAAATAACTTATTTAAATACAATGCAATTTTAATATTATTCATTTTAATACATTTTTATATAGGACTTTCTATTTCAACAATAAAAGTAAATGATTTTGAGCTGAGTAACTATTTGTGGTGATTCGACCACTGAGTAATGAATTGTTTATTTTGCAGGTTCAGATGTTATCCACTTTATAAAGATGTACTAGATATTAAACTCAGCTCTCTGCCTACTGCTCGTAAAATATTATCGTAAATTTATGTTAATTGTTATCTACTATTGAGAACCATAATTTTGGAGACAATTAAAAATTTTAATTAAATACACACCTACATAAAAATTAGCTTTATAAAATTAATGATGAAATTAAATAAAATTTACGATATTGTTATTACTTGCTGATTGTAATAAAGTTTATTTACAGGATGTTTTACAGGTTACTTAATAATTCTAATGTGAGTTTAGGCAACGAAAGCATAATTAGGAGATTATTACAAGAATTTATGCCCGCCAAAGCTACATCGTTTGCCACACACGCCCATCCAATATTTAGCTAATAAGTTTTACCACACAGTGCCTCCACAAATACTTCCGTTTGAGTTCGGCGACGAGCCCGCTAACGCCGGCGACATGGCCTCCATAACATGCGCCGTCAACAAGGGAGATCAGCCCCTCAACATCACATGGATCCATGATGGAAAAATCCTCCACAGACATAATGACATGGGAATTGTTTTGACCAATATCAACAAAAAAACCTCTATACTAAACATAGACTCAGTGAACGGAATACATAGGGGCACCTACTACTGTGTGGCGACGAATATGGCCGGCTCCTCCAACCATAGCGCTGTACTCAAAGTCAACGGTATCCAGTTAAACACGTTCTTTGCTCGACAGCTTTTTCATTTGTATACCGTAATGTCCAGTTTATTTTTATCAATCCCGATTAATCAAGTAAGATCCCTATAATTTCGATAGTCCCGCCACAAATCACACCGTTCGAATTCGGCGAAGAGATTCTAAACGAAGGTGAAACAGCATCGGTGTCATGTGTGATGAGCAAAGGCGACCTGCCCGTCGCATTCAAATGGCGTTTTAACGGAGAAGAAATCAGACCGCGAAATAATCTGGGAATCGTTCTAACGACCATTAGCAAGAAAACATCTATTCTGAATATTGAAGCTGTAGCGTCCGTTCACCGGGGCTCTTACACGTGTGAAATTAAGAATGAGGCTGGCGAAACAAACCATACTACTCTTCTTAGCGTCAACGGTTCGCTTCTTCCCTTATTGTTTTAGTTTCCTTTAGTAATGCTTTTTACGTCACTGCAGTTCCTCCTCAAATTTCACCCTTCGAGTTTGGCGATGAACCTGCCAACGCCGGAGACACAGCCTCGGTCCAGTGCGTTATGAATAAGGGCGATTTGCCAGCTAACTTTTCGTGGAGCTTGAATGGGAAGAAAATTTCGCAAAGCAACTCGATGGGCATTGCGATCGGCAGTATGAGTCGGAAAATGTCTATCCTAAACATAGATGCCGTAAATGGTACCCACCGTGGGGTTTATGTATGCCATGTTGAAAATTTGGCTGGCCAAGTAAATCACAGTGCTACGTTGGATGTCAATGGTTCTTGTTTAATATTTATCTCTGTAGTTTTTCATATATACTTTCTTATATTAGTGTTTTCACACAGTTTTACCCCAAATCCATCCTTTTACCTTCGGGGAGGAGCCAGCCAATGCCGGAGATACGGTTGGTGTTCAATGCATGGTAACCAAGGGCAACACTCCCGTAAACATCACTTGGTTGCTCAACGGCAAGCCTGTTCATGAGACCCGTGGCATCACTGTCACTAAGATCGGCCATAAGTCTAGCAGCCTTTCGATAGATGCAGTGACATCTGCCCATACAGGAGTATACACTTGCTATGTATCTAATCAAGCCGGCCATGCCAATTACTCAACTGAGCTGGCAGTCAATGGTAATTTACGCACACGGAAGTAATCATCGAGTTTTTGATTTATGTATTAATTTTGTGCATTATGCTTTTTTCCAATTCCTGAGACCTGCATTGATTGATTGAAAATGGAAAGTCGTAAATTCGTGTCCCTTTTTATATATATCCATATATTTTACTTGAGTATAAACAAATTAATCTAAACCTATTATTTTTGTATTATTTTTTTCTCATAGTGGCACCTCAGGTCACTCCCTTCGATTTCGGGGAAGAAATTTTAAACGCAGGCGATACAGTGTCACTGACATGCACAGTTGGAAAAGGAGATTTACCTTTGAAAATCCATTGGCAACTCAATAAGCAAATATTAAATTCTGGCAATGGGGTATTTATAAATAGAAATGGAAAGCGGATTTCTGTTTTGAGCATAGAAAATGTTCAGCATGAACACATCGGGAATTACACATGCATAGCAGAAAATGATGCCGGACGCAGTAGCCATAGTGCTATCCTCAATGTCAATGGTACCAATAGAATGCTGCATCTAAAACTGTATTTTTCGCACGATTTTTCATAATATTTGTATGTCTTTTTCGCAATAATTGGTAGTATTAATATTTATTTGTACCTTATTCATTATCCCTTCCAAAAATACCCATGATGGGTTTGGTCGTGTGTGGCAATTTGGCAAAAACAATTCGTGCGACTCGCAGTCCTTTCCCCGGCCTGTTATTAGTTCATACCTGATAATATTTTTTTGTTCAACAATTGTCTTTAGTTGCCCCGCAAATAATGCCTTTCGATTTCGGAAACGAACCTGTGAATGACCAAGAAATGGTCGTCGCAATATGCACCGTCAGTAAAGGTGACATGCCCCTCGACATCCAGTGGTACTTCAACGAAAAAGCTATAAAGACTGGAGCCAATGGAGTAGTGCTAACGAACACAAAACGAACAAGTCAGCTCACTATCGAGTCGGTCACTCACCATAATCAGGGAAATTATTCATGTGTTGTCAAAAACCAAGCAGGCACAACAAATCACACTGCTGAACTTTATGTGAATGGTATATGATCAAGAAAATGATAATTGTTTTTAAATATTTTTTCACAACTTTGTCAATAAGTTAATGCTTTTTTGCTTACACCTATCTCCTCCACAGTCCCTCCACAGATAATACCTTTTGAATTCGGCGAGGATCCAGTTAATGCCCAAGAAATGGTTTTGGTCACTTGTACCGTCAGTAAGGGAGATTTTCCGTTAAAAATAGAATGGTTCTTTAATGGGAATATTGTAAAATCGGGAAACATTGGCGTGAATCTAATGAATACAAAGCGAACGAGTCAACTTAGCATTGAATCAGTAACGCATCAGAACCAAGGAAACTATACTTGTGTAGTTAAAAATGAAGCGGGCTTCATGAATCACTCTGCAGAACTATTCGTCAACGGTATAAATTATACCCAACTAAAAATCACTAGTAGTAGTGCATGTAATTAAACGATGCTTTCCAATCAGCTCCTGTCCTTTGGTGTGTGTTGTAACTTTGGCGGGTCATAAAGGTATCCAGACTGTATAAGTAATACTTATGCAAACGCGCAAAGCGCATCATAAAAGGTATTGTTACAAAAATACTTATAACAAGATACGTCCATTTCAGTGGCCCCAATAATAACTCCTTTTGATTTCGACGAATCCGTTTTTTTCGGAGAAGGTGTTCAAGTGATGTGCCAAGTTCCTAAGGGAGATAAACCATTGGATTTCAAATGGAGTTTTAGTGGAGGAGATGTGAGTTCTTTAGCTGGGGTGAACATCATGAGGGTCGGGGATAGGGGTTCAGCTCTTATAATACCAACGGTGACTGCCATACACTCTGGCAATTACACATGCACAGCCTCCAATGTTGTCGCCAATGCTAAACATCATGCCTCGCTCAATGTTAAGGGTGAATAAACAACGCTTTCACATCTCCTATTTATACTATCCTGCACTCACTTTATTACTTTGCAATATTTATGTGCGTGTAGGTAATAAGTATTATCGTATCTTTCAGTGTCGCCCATCATATCCCCTTTTGAATTTGACGAAGCAGTTTTTTATGGAGAAAGCATTCAAGTCATGTGCCATATCCCTAAGGGTGACATGCCCTTAAATCTCACGTGGTCATTCCGTAACCATCCTTTGAAAAAAAATGATGCTGTCAAAATTACTAAGTTAGGCGACAGGAGCTCAGTTTTGGCTATCCCGGCCGCCACAGAAAAACATTCCGGAAATTACACCTGCACAGCTTCCAATATCGTAGCCAGCACAAACCACACAGCCATATTAAACGTTCAGGGTACACTTGTTTTTGTTATTGCATCTTTCACATTGTTTTTGTTTCTGATTTTGTTATTTACCTTTGCCAGTACCTCCGCACATAGTTCCCTTCGAGGCTGAAGAGCCAGTATTTGCCGGAGAATCAGTCCAGCTAACATGTCACGTATCTAAGGGCGACGTACCACTATCTATAACATGGAGTTTTCACGGGGAAGAATGGTCTTCACATCAAGGAATTACAACAATGAAGATCGGCGAACGAACTTCGTTGCTGACCATATCTAGTTCTACGGCAAGCCACAGCGGCGAATACTCATGTCACGCCTCTAATCACGCGGGCTCAGTTGTGCACAGCACAACAATAAACGTTCACGGTATTCCCGTCCTAGTAGCTACCTACCCTTTGCCTCAACTGCACGCTGCACGCTTGCCTCGACAGTAATTTTGGCCTTCTGGATTAACAGTATTGCCATACATCGTACCCTTCGAAGCGGACGAGTCGGTGTTCGCCGGCGAAACAGTCCAACTCAACTGTCAAGTGTCAAAGGGAGATTTGCCTCTCGATATAAAATGGCACTTCCAAGGATATGATAATACATCGTCGCATCTTGGCATAATGACAACTAAAATGACATCGCGTACTTCATTCTTATCAATCGCCACGGCATCTGCTGAGCACAGCGGCAACTACACCTGCGTTGCCTCCAACAAGGCAGGATCCACAAACCATTCCACTGTCCTTAACGTTCATGGTCAGTTTTGTTCTGTAATCATTCTTCATTGTCATATTGAGTTTTTCACCAGCCGTCCGATGCAATTAGATGTGCGAATAAAATGAGCATGAATTATATACGCACTTCTTTGGGCAACGTACGCTTCTTTATGTTTCATTTCACCATCAATTTTTGTTTAACTTCTTGTATTTTTTGGTTCATTTTACACAGTCGCGCCAAACATTTTGCCATTCGACGTTGATCAAGCCTTATTTTCCGGAGAGTCAGTACAAATGATGTGTCACGTGTCAAAAGGAGACGCTCCTTTAGAAGTATATTGGGAACTCAACGGCCGCCCATTATCCAAGCAGCTAGGAACATCGACAAAAGTGGGCGATCGTTCGTCGGTTCTGATGTTGCCATCTGTCACTGGTGCTCATAGCGGGAACTACACGTGCATTGCCAAAAATCGCGCAGGAGTAGCTTCATATACGACTGTACTTAAAATAAGCGGTATCTAAAAAGTTACTTTAGACGTATTTGGTAATTTAGACTCCATTATGATTTTTAATTCCCTATCCACGCCTTTTATAATACACAAGTATTTCCACTTGAACGAAGTGACAATGCCCGCTTTTTGAAGTCTAGGGCACTGTAGTTTCTCTACTAGCAAACAACTTGTTTTAGGTACTTGTGACGAGTACATTGTATAATGATAGCCTGAGGGTATATTTTGCGTTCTGAATCAACAGTACTACCATACATCGTGCCATTTGAAGCGGATGAGTCGGTGTTCGCTGGAGAGTCGGTCCAACTCAATTGCCATGTGAAGAAGGGTGACTTGCCTCTTGATATCAAATGGCACTTCCAAGGGGCAGATAATACTTCGTCGCATCTTGGCATAATGACAACTAAAATGACATCCCGCACTTCGTTCTTATCAATTGCCTCAGCTTCTGCAGGACATAGTGGAAAATATACCTGCGTTGCCAAAAACAGCGCAGGCTTTACTAATCATTCCACTATTGTTAACGTCCATGGTCAGTTTTGTTCCTAATCATGTTCATCTTATTTTTGTTTCCACTTAATTTCAACGCAACAGATGTGAGAGTAGAATTAGCATGGATTCTAAATCATAATCTTTGCGAAACATAAGCTTCTTTAATTTAATTTTTTTATATCAGTTTCATTAAGTTATTATTTAAATGGTCTGACGTTTCGGATAATCAAGATAAATTATATATTATTTTAAAAGAAAAATAAAAGAAATAGATATTCGAGAACTGTTGTGACGATAGTCACTCGATTTAAACCGTAAAATCTTATATAAACATTTGTGCATTAGGTACGGTAGAAGAGATGATTTTTTTAAAAAGGGGTAGGGTTAACAGGCATACCTACAATAAGTGTTATTAGGAATGTAACTTTACTGACCCTAAGAATTTTATCTTATGTTCCCGGATCAAGTGGTTCCACACATTATCCCGTTCGAAGTCGAAGAATCAATATTCGCTGGTGAATCGGTGCACCTCACCTGTCATGTATCGAAAGGAGATCGGCCGCTTCAAATAACATGGAGTTTTCAAGGAACTGAAATTCCCTATCACAATAATATGGGTATAACCACTACTAAGCTAGGGGAGAAAGCCTCAGTACTGAGCATTCCGACGGCAATGGGCCATCACAGTGGGAACTACACGTGTACGGCCAGTAACCGCGCCGGACGCGCGCACCACTCCGCCCTAGTCAACATCCATGGTACTTCGCCGAGATCCCTTCTTCCCCATAGACATTTATTAAATACCTAAATGTATAGATTATGCACGTTTAGATTTTGTCTTAGATTTCACTATTTTTTCTTTTTGGTCAGTTCCTCCTCATATAATGCCGTTTGAAATCGAGGAATCTATCTACTACGGGGAATCCGTCCAAATGACCTGTCACGCTAGTAAAGGAGATCGACCCATGTCTATCACATGGACATTCGAAGGTCGCGACCTTTCAACTACCATAGGAATCAAAACGATGAAAATGGCCGAGCAGACGTCATTCCTTACTATAGCATCTGTCACCGGCGCTCACAGCGGCAATTACACATGTATCGCTAAGAACAGAGCCGGAGAAGACAGATACACGGCCTCTCTTCACGTCAAGGGTACTGTTCCAAGCTATTGCAGCATGTTAATGTAACGCTCCCTCACTAACGTTATTTTGGTTTTTGTTGCTCAGTCGTCCCACACATCAAACCTTTCGATTTGGACGAAGCCGTATTCGCGGGGGAACCTGTGCACCTTGACTGTCACGTTCCAAAAGGAGATATGCCCTTAAATATTACATGGAGTTTCCAAGGCAAACCTGTGACCACCAAAATGGGATTGAAGACAATGGCTGTCAGCGGGCGCGTATCTCTTCTTGATATACCAAACGCCTTGGGTCACAATAGTGGCAACTACACGTGCACGGCTAGCAACAGGGCCGGGACTGCAAGCCACACCGCTCTTCTCAATGTTATCGGTACAGCAATTTAATAGCTCGGGTGATGCTTGCTTTCTGTTCAGTTCCTCCCGTGGTCCAACCCTTCTCATTCGGTGACGTCGCGATGAATTCCGGACAAGTAGTAACTACACCCTGTTCGGTTATCGAGGGCGACCATCCGCTGCAACTGCGCTGGCTATTTGACGGCGAGCCCATTAAACCGAGGTCGGGGGCGACCGTGTTTAATATCGGTGAAAGAAGTGCGATCCTTAGCATCGCCTCAGTATCGCACAATCACGCCGGAAATTATACATGCGTCGCAGAAAACGAGGCCGGAACCGATTCCCATACAGCAACTTTAATTATCAACGGTTAATTAATTTTTAATCTATCATACCAGTCAAAATAACACACAATTTAGATTTGTTTATGTATTTTACGTTTTTGATCATATTTATTTGTGTTATAATAATATACGTATTGTCACTTTGTAACAATATATTCCAGTCCCCCCCAACATTTTGCCATTTACATTCGGCGAGAAGCCCGCAAACGTTGGAGAGTATTTGCAAGCGTCTTGTACGATCAACCTGGGTGATCTGCCGCTAACGATCGCTTGGACGTTCAACGGACAAGCCATTTCTCAAAGAAACAACAATTATGTCATGACAAACTCGAAAAGGAGTAGCCTACTCATTATTGAATCAGTGGATGCAAAGCACGCCGGCTCTTATACATGTATCGGCGAAAATCGTGCCGGACGCACTTCTTATTCAGCGGATTTAATAGTATACGGTCAGTCGTAAATTTATTCGTAGAAACTTATTTTTTGATCATTTTAGATAAAGTTTGTTTCAGTTCCTCCCAAGATCGCACCTTTCATGGCCGGGCCAGAACCGGCTTTTCTCGGTGATTATTTTGCTCTTCAATGCATTATAACACACGGCGATCAACCGGTGCGCATTGAGTGGACAATCAATAATCAAACAGCAAAAGTAGTCCCTGGCACCCGCGTCAGTACCGTAGACCGCCGGAGCAGCGTGCTCACGATAGAATCCGTGGACGCCAAGCACGCGGGCCTCTATAACTGTACCGCCAGTAACGCCGCCGGAATCGCCTCCTATACTACTGAATTGGTCGTCAAGGGTGGGAATAATCAATATCTACGTTTCTGCTTCCAACCTCTTCTTCACCATAACTCAATATAGTTTATCGCTTCATTGTAAAATTTTTATTGTCCTAGTTCCACCATTGATAGTACCATTCAATTTTGGTGAGACGCCATCCAATCCGGGCGATGCAGTGGTAGTAAACTGCGTTGCAACAAAAGGAGACCTGCCACTTGAAATCTCGTGGACATTCAGCAGTGAAACGATAGATTCGAGATTGCAACGAGACATGTCGACGATGCCGCTAGGGCCGCGCGCCTCCGCCCTCACGATCAACTCCGTGAGCGCGAACCACCAGGGGAACTACACGTGCATCGTGCAAAACGCGGCCGGCCGTGCCGAATACGCGGCCTCTCTCGTCGTGAACGGCACGTCTTTAATTATGAATGAAAACTGATAACGGGGACTAACAACACAACATCGCACTTAAGACAAAAAGATCCATTCACCGTCACAGCTCTATCTTCAATTCTTGCCCGTCGCTAACATTGCCTGCCAGAGTTAGATCTAACCCGTTATATATGGTTGTTTCCAGTAATACCTCGTATAGTTCCATTCTCGTTCGAGACTCCGCTGTTTGCGGGGCAGGCGACTCAAGTCACTTGTTTAGTGTCCGAGGGCGATCTGCCTCTGGATGTCCAATGGTACTTCGAAGGGCAGCCTTTGAAGGAGAAAGCCGGGGTCTCGGCAACTAAGATAGCACAAAGGGCGTCGTTGCTTCTGATCGACCCGGCCGGGTGGTCGCACAGCGGCGCGTACGCGTGTCTCGCCCGTAACGCGGCCGGCTCGTCCAACTATACCGCCTCGCTTGAAGTTCATGGTATACCGCTCCACGCATCTGTGTTCCCTTCATCCTAGCACGGACGAGCTTCGCCTAGATTCAATATTGTACGCTTAAATCTATTAGTTAACCGAGGCAATCGCCCTTATATCCACGCTAAATAGTACCCAATGATAGATCGAATACATCACATAATATTTCATAGTTCAGTTATAAAATAGAGTCTAGAATTTCATATCACTGAATCTAATATAGATCTTTACTATTAAATATGGGCAGATAAATCGTTGTTACTGTCGTCTCTAGGAATCGGCTGCGGCTCTCATCGACTAAACCATTTCCTCTCATCTTCCTTGCATTTTTTTTATTATCCTCTCCTATCCGTTTCCTTGGGATCCCATCTGTATTTTATGTTTGTTATTTAATTTGCATTTTATGTTTGAAATGCTTAAATGCTTGGCTTACTAACAGTTTACCTGATGAAAATAAAATAATAACAATAATTGAATTAAATTAATCAATCAACAATTTGATACCTATATTATGGTATATCTTTTTTAACAAGTTTTTCTTACGTTATTACATTTTTATCAGGTAACATCAAGCTTTCTGTTGCAGTGTGCTTTTCTGTTTTTTTCTCAGATTTTTACAACGTAAATATTAGATATGCTTAATTATTTCTTTCGCAAAATGGATTTAACAAAAATGTTTAAAAGCTTCTATAGCGAGCTTTGCTACACAATATGTATATTTTAAAATTATAACTGCACCTTAAGAAAAAAAACCGTATATTTAGTAAAAAAAAAGTCTGTAACATTTTGCTTAAGTTCAATTATAGGAGCTTTTATACAAATAAATACATTTTAAACAGTTCTTGAATATATTTTACAACATTTTAAGGTGCAATAATTAAGTACCTACTTAAACATTTTTGATAGTGCACATTATGAAATTTGCATAATATACCTACAATATATTCAAGTTCAGTTACTGAATTCATTATAGCAAAAAAAAATTAAAGTAACTGACTACTGGCATACATTTATTTCAAAGTTAATAGTTTCTAAAATCTTGAATTGAACTAAACAAATATATATTTTGATAGATATGATAAATCTTTTAAATGCCAGAATAAACAATAAAATAATTGACAAATATAGCCAGTTTATTTTGATACTTACAAGTAATTCATTAGAATGCAAATTGAATGAGCTTTTACTTCCAAACTAGGACAATCGACAAGTGTTATAACAGTATACCGTTTTTAGTGCCCCCACGCTGGATTCTTGAGCCCACTGATAAGGCCTTTGCACAAGGTTCAGATGCTAAAGTTGAATGCAAAGCCGATGGCTTCCCCAAGCCCCAAGTGACATGGAAGAGGGCTGAAGGTATATGCACATTAATTGTTACTTTAAATTAAATAAAGTTAGAAGTAAATCATTCAGCATCTAATTCGTTACTTTTTCATTCACCAGGGGATACGCCCGGCGATTACAAAGACCTTAAACCAAATAATCCTAATGTCAAAGTTGAGGATGGAACTCTTAGCATTAGCAATATTCAAAAGACAAATGAAGGCTACTATCTCTGTGAAGCAGTCAATGGAATCGGCTCTGGTCTTTCTGCTGTTATTCTCATTAGCGTTCAGGGTAAGTTTTCTTTTTTTTTGATAAAAGGCTAACAAGATGACCTCATTCCACCTGATGGTAAGCGGTAGTGCGATCCACAAATGAGATCGACAGGCACAATATACATTAAGCCTGTCGCACTAATCCTGAAGGCCTGCTTAAATGCCGTTTCACGCCTCGCCTGAAGAGCCCGACAAAACAATTTTTTTGACAAATGTTTCAAATAAAAGATCATTAAATCTAAGCTAACGTTAAACATTGCAGCTCCCCCACAATTCGAAATTAAGATGAGGAACCAAACTGCCCGCCGAAGCGAGCCTGCTGTCCTGCAATGTCAAGCTAAGGGTGAAAAGGTGATTTATATAATAACATTTTTTTGACAATCTTCTTCCCATGTAGCTATTTCTCACAAGATATAAAATAGTTCTAATCAAATTACATCAACCTAAATTAATAATATTTCTTATATTTATTACAGCCAATTGGAATTATCTGGAACATGAACAACAAGAGGCTCGAACCCAAATCTGACCCACGATACACGATCCGCGAAGAGATTCTGCCCGGAGGAGTAATTTCTGACTTGAGCATTAGAAGGACCGAGCGATCGGATAGCGCCCTGTTCACTTGCGTCGCCACCAACGCTTTCGGTTCCGATGACACTAGCATCAACATGATCATTCAAGGTAGAGTTATTTTCGTTATTGTTTGATTTAAACGACATTCACTGGTATTCGTGCTACAAAATCTTAACTATATTACAGAGGTTCCCGAGGCGCCCTACGGCTTAAAGGTATTAGACAAATCTGGAAGGACTGTTCAACTGTCATGGGCTGCTCCGTATGATGGTAACTCACCCATCAAGAAGTTCCTCATCGAGTACAAACGCGCCAAGGGTAGCTGGGAGAAGGATATTGATAGGTATGATCCAGTAATAAATGGTTGGCAATGATTACTAGCATTATTGTCAAATTTGATATTTAAAAACGCCTTTTTTAAACAGGGTTCTCGTACCTGGTGATGCCACCGAAGCCGGAGTATTCAGCCTTAGACCAGCCACAGCTTACCACATCCGTATTGTAGCTGAGAATGAACTGGGCACCTCGGAGCCATCAGAGACTGTTACCATCATCACTGCCGAAGAAGCTCCCACTGGACCACCCCAAGACGTGAAAGTAGATGCCATTGACAAACACGCCCTCAGGGTCACCTGGAAGCCTCCCCCGTCTCAGGACTGGAATGGCGAACTTCAAGGGTATAACAAACAATTTCTTAAACCAGTTTATATAACATTTTACGCATGTTCTTCCTGGATTTGTCACTTGACTCTTACATCTTAAACTAATTCACTAAATAATCATTCATTATAGATACTACGTCGGCTACAAACTTGCCTCCAGCAACAAGTCATTCGTATTCGAGACAGTTGATATTTCAAAGGAATCCGGAAAGGAACACCATCTTGACATCCTGAATTTGAAGTAAGTTCTTAAAAAATACCCTCTAATGGAGAAAGGATAGGAAATATATTCGATACCTAATTACCTACATCATCCTATAACTGGACAATATGAATAAACATTGATTTGTTTTAGGACATACACCCAATATGCTGTTGTAGTACAAGCTTTCAACAAGATTGGATCAGGCCCGATATCCGTAGAAATCCGCGCGTACACCGCTGAAGGCGCCCCATCAGCCCCTCCCCAGGATGTCCTCTGCACTACTCTGACTGCTCAAACAATTCGTGTATCTTGGATCTCCCCTCCTCTTGCTGCCGCTAACGGACTCATCAAGGCTTACAAAGTTATCTATGGACCCAGTGACACGTGGTATGGTATGTATCAAAACAGTCGCCAACCACAAACAAAACAATTTTCTAAGGAATACATTTATTCATTCGTCATATTTTATTGTAGACGAGAAGACAAAGGATACCAAGATTACTGCCAGCAGCGAGACAATTCTTCACGGACTGAAAAAATACACGAACTATTCTATGGAAGTGCTTGCTACCACTAATGGAGGAGACGGAGTGCGATCCACGCCAATTCATTGCCAAACCGAACAAGATGGTGATTATTATATTTTCTGAATGTATTTAGTGTACTTTATAATGCTCAAACAACAATTAATAATACATTTATTGATTTACAGTACCCGAGGCGCCTCGTGCTGTGAAAGCTCTTGTTATGGGATCGGACTCAATTCTTGTTTCATGGAGGCCCCCAGCGCAACCCAACGGTGTCGTCACCCACTACAACGTCTACACCCAAGCTCAAAATGCTGAGCCACACCCCAATAAGGTAAGCCACTTTTGCAGTAATCACTTAGTCTTGGCCTGTTAACGAATGTCGTATAAATAGACGTATAACAAAAACAATAATCTGTTATTTTCTGGTCCAGGTACCCGCATCGCAAACTAGCTACTCCGCCACCGACCTCAAAGCCGGCCGTTATGATTTCTGGGTTACTGCTTCAACTATCATCGGCGAAGGACAACCCTCAGCCACCGCGTCTTGCAGCCCCAGTGACAAAGGTATGATTATTAGCTTCTTAGTGATTGTGTCTATTAGAGTTATTTTTTAATCTTACTCAAATAAAATAATTGATTGTAGTTGCCGCCAAGATTGCCTCATTTGACGAATCTTTCACTGCCACGTACAAGGAGGATGTTAAACTACCTTGTCTCGCCGTTGGCGTACCGTCCCCGAACATTATTTGGAAGGTAAGCAAAACTATTTAAGCATTGGGTATGTAACTAAATGCTAAGCCGTTTTTTATTAGTTAAGTTTATGGATATTAACATTAGAGATAATACAAAAGGGTATAAAGCATTTTCTATTGTTTAGGTTAAAGGCCAACCCCTGGTTCCCTCCGAGCGCGTAAGACAACTCCCCGAAGGTTCCCTGCAGATCGCTGGAGTGGCTCGTGAAGATGCTGGCGAATACTCTTGCCACGTCGACAACCAATTCGGCACAGATACCGTTACCCACAAGCTCTCTGTTCTTGGTAAGTGCACCCTCCAAACTTGTTTAATTTATATCAATGGTAGGAATAATTAATTTTACCTTGCGTATATGTATAGTGCATTACATGTGCTTACATTTACTACAGCAGTAAACAGGAAGAAATGGATTACGTTAACTCGGAAATTTCACCAGTGAAATGTTCTTATACCTAAACATTTAATTGTTCAGCAAGCACAGAGATTCTTTGCTATGTGACGTTTCCCGAACAAAGTATGCACGTTTTTTAGAGTATTTTTAAAAATATAATTATAATTTAAAAAGTAAAACTAATCTTATGCAGTGTAGATTATTATTACTGTGCTAGATAGGGAATGTCACCAATAAAAGTATATAAAAATAATTGTCTACTTACCTTTTGTGGTACAGCTCCTCCGTTCCCGCCCCAGCTGAGTGTTGCCTCGTCATCAGTGTCGTCGCTCACCATCCGCCTGAAGCCCTCGGACCACCTCGACCAGTCCCCTGCTGCCGGCTACACCATCCACTACAAACAAGAGTTCGGAGATTGGGAGACTGTTCAGGTACCTACATTGTTACATCACTTAATTTTGCTGACCCGTATGTAAAATAAATGGAGATGGAGATGTCCCAAATATTTACTTATTTTCTCCATCCATCATAATTTTTTTTTATGAATTTAATAAACGGCCCAACAATTAGATGAATACGGGAAGACATACTTGTCTACTAAGCGTCGATGGCCGAGTGGTTAAGGTCGTTGCTTGCCATGCGAGAGGTCGCCAGTTCAAACCCCGCCAGGTACCAATGTGTTTTTCAAATTTGAAATTCATATGTACCGTCATTCGACGCTTTAACGGTGAAGGAAAACATCGTGAGGAAACCTGCACGCCTATGAAGAAATTCTAAGGTTGTGTAGTCGACCAACCCGCACTTGGCCAGCGTGGTCGACTAAGGCCTTATCGCCCTAGTTTAGGGTAGGCCCGTGCCCCAGCAGTGGGGACGTATATGGGCTGATGATGATGATGATACTTATTCAAATTTATGGTCTTTTTCAGATCCCGAGCAACACCGACACTTACACATTGGAGAACTTAGTTTGCGGCACAAGATACCAACTCTACGTAACAGCTTACAACAGGTAACTTAAACAACATACTGGACTACTTTTAATCTTCTTTAGCACTTACATTACAGATGTTCAGGTTAAGAATTAAGGTCAGCTATGTGCTATTGTACGCAGTGCCATATCTAGGAAGCGGTGCCCAGACTAACGGCAAAGGGCGCAGAAATGACCAGACCAGTATCTATTTTTATTTCTCAATGGCGCAGTTTTAATAGCTCGCAAAAGGCTAGTTACGACGCTCATTGTACGCAGAGTCATGTCATTACGTCTCGATCTAGACACGCGGTAGCGTGTCAAGCCAAGTTCAAGAAACAGAACTGGCGAGCCGCACCGTGTGTAATATTACACGAACCATTTGGAACCACTTTTGAACCCCTCATAAATCAAAAACTATTTGACATAAACGTATCAAATTTGGCTCATATATTGTGACTTGCGAGATAAATATGTGTTCTAAATTTCATAAGCTTATCTCAAACAGTTATTTAGATATTAATGTCCAAAAATCCTCATTTTTATCATTGACTGACTGACAGATCAAAATTCTAACCCAGTTCCAAATGACCTAGAGAGATGAAATTTGGTATGCAGATAGGTAATTACATGAATACAAAGGAAAAAATAAAAAACTGGCAACTTTTTTTTTTATAATGAGCTAACAGATGACCTCACTCCACCTGATGGTAAGCGGTAGTGAGATCCAAATATGAGGTCGACAGGCACGCACAATATACCATATTGAGCCTATCGCACTCACCCTGAAAGCCGTTTCACCCCTCCCTCCCGGAACATCGATATGAGAGGGAAATGGGGACGTGAAAGAGGAGACCACTGCTGCGGCAACAATGAGACAAGGCGTGGAGTCTCGCATTGGTATTGAGCTGTGCGGGTCGGAGTTGGCCAATCCGCCGAACGGAAGGCACTACCGTTTCTACGGCTCTCCCTGGCGGGCGGGCTGACCCGCTCCGCCCGCACAATACCGCCGCTAAGACTCCACTGGTCCGGCGCTTGCCGCAGCAATGGTCCCCCCTGGCTCCGGTTCGTACAGTGCTGATCCCGGAACGCGACCTGACCGAGATAGGTCAGAGTCACTTGGCGAGTTTTACGCAACTGTATGGTGGTAACAGCAACCGGTCGACTCCGAACCGGATTTTATTTCATTTCATTTCATTTACCTAATTATTGCCTAATCACGCCTATATACCGGGGAAGGCAGAGCACTAAGTATATATTTAGGTATTAGGTATACTTACTTATTTACAATTAAGAGTAGGTACTTATAGTCGGTTTTTATATTTATTACTTAGGGTTATACCCCGTAAACGTAGGAAAATACAGTAACTGATTCAATTGTTTTATATTTATAAAGTCTAGTTTTAGTTTTGAATTTGTCCTTTTCAAAGGACCCACGGCATTACGATGATATATACTTTTCTACAAAAAGTAATGATATCCAATCAAAAACATTAATGTGAAATGAGAGCCAAGTTCAATATTATGATAATTGCCTTGGTTGTTGACTTCAACGACAAAAGAAGTGAGATCTAAATGGGTGCCAAGTTCAATGGTCAACCCTAAAATTTATTTATATGTAACACTATAACATACCTATCATATCTTCTTATAACATAAGATAATGTATGGTGGTAGCCTATGAAGGTCTGTCTTGGCTAGTTTCTATAAACCTACCAACGTATTATTATGTTCGCTCGCCAGTTTCTACCAACAATCCAAATTTTCGGAATTATAAAATGAAAACTAGCCAAGAGAGACCTTCATAGGCTACCACCATACATTATCTTATGTTATAAGAAGATATGATAGGTATGTTATAGTGTTACATATAAATAAATTTTAGGGTTGACCATTGAACTTGGCACCCATTTAGATCTCACTTCTTTTGTCGTTGAAGTCAACAACCAAGGCAATTATCATAATATTGAACTTGGCTCTCATTTCACATTAATGTTTTTGATTGGATTTACATATAGAGCAGCAACCACCTGATATATTAGACTAAGTTTCCTGTCTTGAAAGAAAATGTTATTAGTAACATGATAATGAATATTAACCTGGTGTCTTGTGTTGACAGCATCGGTACCGGAGAAGCCTCCGACATGGTGGGCGCCCGCACGCGCGGCTCCAAGCCGCCGGTGCCGCGCGCGGCAGACTTCATCGAGGTGGCCAGCACCTCCGTCACCCTGCACTTCAAGCAGTGGCTGGATGGCGGCTGCTCCATGAGCCACTTCGTCGTTGAGAATAAGAAGAAGTTAGTATCTGAAATACCGGTACCTATATGAAAATAAAAAAGAGACTGCATTCGTAAATCACTGGCACTAAAAATCGAAAAATACTTACTTGGCGTAAATTTATTTCCTACGTTTCTAGCACAAGTTTAATTTTTACTTAACCTTATTAATTGGCAATCCCTTGATACTACTTACCTGATTGAGTACGGTCTACTGGCCCTTAAACAATTGGACTGAATTAACACTTAAAATTGCACCATACTCCTTCGTGAATAAATAGATCGGTAACTTATTTGCTCTTGATTACAATGCATTATTTTTATTGACGAATTATATCCTGAAATCCTAATGAAAAAGTTTAATTTCCGGGTTCGATTTAACGAAGTAGCTAAATAATATAATTAACAAAATAATAAGTACTTTATTGAGCTTGTGTTTATTTTTTTGTAATAATCGAAGTAAAACAAAAGACAGTCAATCAAAAATAGAATTTGGAATTTGTTGGCATAAAATCTCTTTTTACATTGTGTCGCGAGCAATTGCCATAATCTGTATCAGATTTTAGTTTTAATAATATTATTAAAACTGTTTAGATACCGTGATTATTAATGATTTCTTTTTATGTTTCAGGGGTGCTGTTGAATGGAATCAGATCTCCAATAATGTGAAGCCCGCTAGCAACTTTGTCGTACTCGGTAATTATTATCTTGGTTAATTTGAAATTTTTCAATTTTACATCTAAAATCAAAATTAAACGAAGTACACGAGTGTTGTATTGGGGTTGATATTCATATTTTTTTAGATCTGGAACCGGCCACCTGGTACGTCCTCAGGATCACCGCTCACAACAACGCAGGATTCAACGTCGCCGAATACGAAGTCGCTACTCTCACTGTCACTGGTGGTATGTTATCGGTTACTCTTTAAATTGTACACTATTAGGGTTTCGTGTTTTGTCATCCGGCTACGGAAATTAAAAAAACGACCTTTGAGGTCATAATGTAACTAATAATAAATGATTGTTTAATACCTAAATTAATGCATAATATACTTGTATGCCGAACAGGTTCAGCGCTGACATTTGTTTCGAATATAGATTTTATATAGATAAGTGAATACTAAATTAATATAAATTTAAACAATATTCGAGTACCTGAAATGCATCGCCCTATTTAAAATTAATTTCCATTTATCTAATGTTAATTCAAAATTGTAATGGCGGCTTGCATTTCAGGTACGATCGCGCCCGCGCGCGAGGTCGGCGGCGGCTCGCTCACGCCCGAGCAGACGCTCAAGATCATCCTGTCGCACCTTAACCTAATCGTGCCGGTGGTCGCCGCCATCCTCGTGATCATCATCGCGATCGTCGTCGTGTGCGTGGTGCGCGGCGCGCGCGACCATCACAAAGGTACCTCCCGCAGGCACCATCGCGCCGCTGCCCGGCGCCGCCGGCGAGCCGGACCTGCCGCCCTGGGTGCGCGCCTGGCTCGAGCCCGAGGTGCTCGTCCCGATCCTGGCCACCATCGTCGTGTTCATCGTGGGCGTCGTGGTCATCTGCCTGACCCTCGCCCGCAGGAACACGCCGCACCGGCTGCGAGGTCAGAAGGACCAGTACTGTATGTATGGTGCCGCAAGCACTGCTTTTTATTATGTTTTATCATTCCCCATACTTGTTCTTCTCGACGTAGGTGCCTAAATATAGGTATGTTGCATGTTCATGTCTTACTCGAATCCACACATTGACCGAATTCATTATTATCTATTGTTTGCTGAAAATAGTTTACAAATCATACATGAGTGTTCTTCACATTTGCAACCATTAATTTATAAAAATAGAGCAGATCCCTAAACTGCAGTTGTGGAATTCTCTCTCGAGGGCATTGTATGTAAAGCTCATACCTAAATACATGCTATAGAAACATTCTTCTCCAAAATCATTTTTTGATTACCAAACTTAAAGCTAGGATACCGTCAGGTCAAACGCCTGACGCATCCGTCTAAGCATCGGATGCGGCGTAACCGAACTAATGAAAGAGTGTTCGGTGTCCCCAGACGATGCGGTGTACAACGCGTCTCAGGCGGCCATGGGCGGCGGCGGCGGCACGCTGGACAAGCGCGGCGGCCTGCGCGACGAGCTCGGCTACATCGCGCCGCCCAACCGCAAGCTCCCGCCCGTGCCCGGCTCCAACTACAACACCTGCGACCGCGTCAAGCGACAGGCCGTCATCAGTGAGTTCCACCTCCCCCCACCCCCCACCGAAGCCACTCATACACCTACCCGTCACAGCTGACTAACCCCCTCTACATCAAAGCATAGAGTGTAATCAGTCTGTTGTCATTTTTGACGAAAACAGCGATGCACCCGTGGATTATCATGACACAATCGTTGCGGAACTATGTCGTGATCATTCCATGAGTTCATGAAATGATAATGATCCGCGTAAGCAACTCGAGGCGGAAGGTTTGAACTTTTCTATTGTTTAAATTTGAAAATAGATTAAAGATTAAACACTCATTCAGGCGAAGGAAGAAACCTGGATAAGAAATTATAGCCGCGAACATACATGCGTACATACACCTTGATTTTTGATAGGTTCTCTCTCTTTCCTCCAAAACCATCCACAGCCGGATTCCAAACTCATTTGATTAATGGAAGCGGAACTGTAAAATTAATACCGACCTACCTACCAACATAAATTCATTCTAGCTAGCTCTTCATTCTGTCGCCATAACAAGCAGCCAATATCCATTCATCGGACCAAGGTGAAGGTGAAGGTTCAATATATAGATTCATTTTACTTTATTCTATAATTCATAAACTGCTTATTCTATTTATGCACTTTCTTATCTATTGCACTTTTTTCTCCTTTTTAAAACTATATTATTGTTAGTATCCGCCCAAGCAACGGTGAAGGAATATTTTAGTTGAATGTAATAGTTATAAGAAAATCTGTTCCAAATTAGAATTTTAATAATCTATACACATAGGTAACATTTTATTATATTCCTACTTTAAAAAAAATTATAATACATTACATTTTATTATCTTATTCTAATTTGGAGTGGACAAACATTTTTATTCCCTCAGAAAAACAATCTTGGGAAAATGCTTTTATAGTCAGATCTAAAGAAGTCATGGTTTAGATATACTTATTATAAAGTTTAATTCATAGCTAAACTGTTGGATAATGTGAAATAAATAAATATAGAAGCGATCTGACTATTGTTGCATTTCAACAATATTGTGTTATAGACGATTAAATACATTTCTCTTTTGGTGTATGTTCCATCCTTTGCTTCATTATTTTGTTGTCTATTTTTGTTTAGTGTCTGCACCGGTCCACACGAGTAGATACTACTTGTGTCGGTGTGGGCACTTGTCCTTGTAGTTGTGATGTTATGTTGCTTGCCCTCAACTATCGTCTCAGCGGGATATCATTTACAACAGTACCTACATATTTTTTAGATATTTCACTCATGTATCTTGACAATACCTATGTTTAACATGAGGGAACTATTAATTAGAATTAACAACCTGTTTATCCAAAACAGAAAAACTTTATAGATGAAATAAATATATAGCACTATTTTTATTCTAAAAATCGGTACAACCAGAAAGGGTGTTAATACCTAATACAGTATAATAGAATAGAATAGAATAGAAGAGAATAATTGTTTATTTGGTACAGGTATC
Source organism: Maruca vitrata (assembly GCA_039566165.1). Classification (NCBI taxonomy): domain Eukaryota; kingdom Metazoa; phylum Arthropoda; class Insecta; order Lepidoptera; family Crambidae; genus Maruca; species Maruca vitrata. The sequence goes on along the minus strand of CM076914.1, from coordinate 9,173,518 downwards.
TTAATAGATATATTTTAAAGAATCCTGTGCTATACAGCGTTATATTGAGATTATATCCAAACAATGAGAGTAGGTACGTTTATCGAAAGAAAGAAAGCGCATTCGAGACGATAGTTGAGGGCGGGCGTGTCCGTTGCGCATGCGTAACGCGTAGTCGGTCCAGTGGGCGCGCACTCCACGTGGGACCCGCGCCGCCACCACTACGAGCGCGTGCGCCGCCAGCGCCGGGCCGGCTCCGGCGACACCGTGTCTATAGGTCAGTACCGCTTGCCGCTTGCGCTTGATGCCCGTCCGCCGGTGTGCTACTAACCTTATGCCTCCTCTACACTACTCCTGTAGCGCTACCATGAGTTAGCTATCGAAAATTTACGTACCTACGTTAAAAACCTATCGAATTGTTATTTGCATACTACCGATTTTAGTTCTTAGCGTTACCGCTAGAGGCGTTTATATTTTTTCAGACATTTTTTACATAGGCGATATCGAGTCGCGTCACTTTTTTAAACTCATTGTAACTGAAGTTCCTAGGCGAATTACTATAGAAAAGTCCACAGTTGCACTACAAGTACACACTACGTTTAACTTCGCGATATGATTTCAAATCTTTGACGAAGCGATGTATGTATAAGCCGAAGTGCTACACGATCTAATTAATAGAATTTGTATAACTTAATTCAACTTCGCGGGTAATGTAGAGGAGGTATTATCATTAAAGGAATTGGTAAACAGGGCGTCAGAAAGCGTGGGTTCGATTCTCAACCAATAATCATATTATATTATATGATTGATTTTTCTATGTAAGACTATTTGTCTGATCTTATAGTATCGACTCTAGTTTTTTTTAGTCATACCATATCCTTTATATGTTATGGTATGATCAAACGCCCTGATAATTAATTCCATTAATGGTCTCGTATATTAATATCCAAACCAACTAACAATATTTATGAACATGGAAGCAGGCACATGTTTGATACCAAACATTTGTACCCTTCCATAAAAGTACATCTAATGATATAGAAGAGTGCGACTAACCCGGACTGCAAAGTGAGTATACTTATACAGAATTTTATTTAACTCTGAATGCTTTTTTCTAACACTAGTTACTATTTATTTGCTTTTTATTTTTTAATAACATTACAAGTTTATGTAACATTATAATTCCAGCATGTATATCAAACACAAAAATCTGTGGATGCATTGTAGTAGCTATAAGACAAAATTACGAACCCCGATAAATCGATTAGATTTTGCAGGTTAGGTACATCGACTGATTGTTTTGAACTCGATTCACATGATTCAATGCTATAAAAACTCGAAGTTACTAAAATGTTTTTTTGTTATTTATAACTTCACTCTGGGTGATGATTACGAGAGAGATACGTTCACCACTTACGAAAAAGGGGGAGTCGATGTCACAGTAGAGTCATTTTTGGTGGAATCATGGCGCTTGCCAGTACCGAACTATCGAGAGTTCGTTAATATGAAACAACATGGTAAAAATCTCGGACATATTCAATGTTCTAATGTGTTTAACCATGACAGTCATCTAACACCTATATAGTAACGTGTGACACGCAATCAATATTTAAATTTAGAAGTGGAATTATTTTCGTTCGAATCGTAACAAGCGGCATCGTGTCCCACAGGCATGGAAGACGAGATCTGCCCGTACGCCACGTTCCACCTGCTGGGCTTCCGCGAGGAGATGGACCCGAGCAAGGCGCTGGCCTTCCCGCACCACCACGCCGCGCACGCCGGCACCCTGGCGCACCCGCACCCGCACCACCCCGCGCACTCCCGCGCCGGATCACAAAGCATGGTATGGTACCTTTATACCTCAATCGACAAGGTATATAACCTTGTTCGAACACTTAATGTCATGCGCAGTTGACTGATCTCCATTTTAAGGCTGCGTCCCCAGTAGGCAAACTGTTAGCGGCCGACTGAGTTAGCCGCAAATTTGCGGCAAACTGAAATTTGAGTAAGCTGCAAACCCTAACCAATTTCGCCAAACAACCATGTCGCCGTCGCCGACTAGAACCGGTTTTGGTGGGAGTCGGCCGCTCACTGCTATAGTCAGCGCGTGTAACGCTGCAAACTGCGTATAGTGAGCGCAAAACTAGCAGAATGTGGACACTCCATTTCAAATATATGGAAGGGCGTACTAAATCGGTACGCCGCATACTCAGTCGGCCGCTAACAGTTTGCCTACTGGGGACGCAGCCTAAGATCGGCCGGATTCAATCAAACAGACCAGCGACCCGTCCGCGGCAGCTCGCGATTGTCGCCGGATTATTTGCCAAGCTAGTAATTAACTTGGCTAAAAAATCAGCATTGTTCTCTCGTACTTCGGGAATTTAGAAGATTCTCGAAGGATAACTTGTAGGTCGGAATTTAATACCCATTATGCAACGATCTTAGACTAAGGTAACTTTAAAAAATATTTTGCAGCCACGAGCCAACAGCCGCTACGCCCGCAAGAACTCTCAGGGAGGACAGAGCGCCATCTACTCCACCGCCCCCGAGTACGACGACCCAGCCACCTGCGCTGAAGAGGACCAATACGTGAGTGCCCAAAAACTTTACCTATTCTGAATCTTCCGTAATAAAATACTAACGGATTAAGGGGGAGACTCCTTTTGGTAGCACAAAATGCAATTATAAAGTGTTGCATCATGTAAAATACTTATTGCGAGATAATATACTTAAGTAAATTCATCCTTTATCTTATGTGACATGTTTTTTTAATCAAATTAAAGATGTTTCTAGCCCCAAGCGTCCACGATATGGATCCAGAAGGTGTCTCTACAAAAGTGACGTTCCATAGCGTTTGTGTGGTTGGTGTTATATTGATGTTTTGTTCCAGCGCGCCCGCTACTCCCGCCCGATGTACGCCTGCGGCCCCGAGTACGACGAGCCCGCGTGCTGCGCGCCCGAGGACGAGCAGTACGCCGGCGCCTACGGCACGCCCTACTCCGACCACTACGGCTCCCGTCCCAGCATTGGTAAGACGCCGAACTTTATGGACTAGGGGTGAGTGCCAAGTCCGGTGATGATGACGAGCCGCCCCAGCATTGGTAAGACGTCTCTCGGCAATCGAGCACCGCAAATAAACCGCATGGACCCTAGTCCCTAGTTGCGGGGGAGCAGCGCAAGTCCGGTGATGATAAGGCTACTCCAAACCATCGCCATAATCAGTTAGGAAAAAAGACCATAAGGACGAAGTCGAAGCTAGCTCATGGTAGCTCAGTCTATGTAAGATTAACATGGTCAAAAGTCTCATTTTTAGACGGCTTCTAGAAAAAATCAGGGTTTGTCTAAACTTTAGAAACGTCAACACAAACTTTAGACTCTAAACTTTAGAGTCTAAAGTTTGTGTCGGTTGATTTGGGACGCTTTCTATAAGCAGAATATAGGCAAAATTGTTGCAAGAGGAAATATATGAAATCAAACTACTATTTGACTGGCTCGATGGCATAATTTATTACGCGAGTTTCATCTGTAAAAGCACAAATAATAGACGGTTCTAAAATGTGATCTATTCAGGAACCCGCAAGTGCGGCGGATCCCCCGAGCCTCCCCCGCCCCCGCCCCGCAACGCCAACAACGACAACAACTGCTCCTCCTCGTTCAACGAAAGCAAGGACTCCAACGAAATCTCCGAAGCCGAATGCGACCAGCCCCGCAACTATCCCGGTACGTAACCCGCCATATGGATCGCGTATACAACCATTTCCATATCATTATCAGCGCCGCCGTTTAGTTAACATTCAAGATTTGCTTGAAAGCACTCAACACTTTTACAAGACATAAAACACACCAATATGATTCAGATTACACGTCTGTATAAAAATCATTAATAATTTTCACTTTATATTTATAACAAAAATATACACAGGTACCTGACAACCTACCTGATGGTAGGAAGGTAGCCACATGATTCGTTTTAAATATCGTGTAACGATAAGAAGCTATCACAATAATCACATAACGCTTATTTTTACTTCAAAAGAACTGAGTTATTATAATTTTATTATGTTAAAAACTACATAAGTATAGTTAATTTTTATCGCGCAAATTTTGAGCTTGAAGTTTTCTTCATTTGCGTCTGCAATGCGTCGATGTGTGATTCTCAATAGTTTGGATTTGCAGCTTTTGCAGTAGGTACAGTTAAGCACAAAGCATTAATTTCATTTGCGATATCAGCTACTGCAATCATATCATTTTAATTTTAATGAGTAATTAGCAATATCTTTTTAAAAGTATTGTTATAAGAATATAGAATTGCTGTTTTTTTTCTTAATTTTGAATAATCAAGATCTAAAGTTATCCATAATCATAATTTTGTCTTAAATCTACCTATATTGCCTTTTACTCATCAATTAATATAATCATCATCAAAAATATATAATCCATAAAATTACTTAATTAACATTTTTCATAAAGAATATTATGATACCGCCTGATATTTTTCATTAATCGACCTCATCTTATCATCAACGTATGTGTTAACTAAATTTACATAAATTGTGATTTCAATTTCAAATGAGTTCTCAATTGATCCATGCGCCCATGGGTGTGACCCGAACAGAAGACGGTAAAACGTTTTAGAACAATAATAATTTTAAATTCCTTTATGTTCTTGTTAAATAACATTGTCGTGACTGACAGCATGCAAACAATTGTCTCATTATTATCAGTAAATAACAATTGGAAATTTAAGGCTGTTACTAGATTTTATTGGAATTGGCTTAATTTATTTTTCAAAATTACTTTCCTCAATTATTTAAAATTATCATATGGCACAATTTGACGTCATACTTGTAACTAGTTCAAGATACCTATTATATTTCACTGAACTTAAAGTCTTAGCGTACACGAATCTAAATAAATTATGCCACATGATAATATAAATAATGGTTATTACAAATTTTATTCTCACTTCCAAATTATCTATTCGGTTTATCTTTCTATGTGCTTAGACGTGATTGTGTTACTAATTCTTCTCTTTGATCTGTAGATTTAGTTCGTGTTTAAAAAATCACCTCGAACAGTGTCCGGTATAAATGTTAATTTAAAAAGATAATTACATCTTTTCAAATTTTTACAAGTTCGATATTGACATTCCATAGACTTATCAGCTATTTACAACAAGTTACATTAGGCCGGGTATTGTCCGAGGTGATGGTAGGGAGCAGGCGGCTCCGGGTCTCGTGATAGAGTAGAGCGCGTCGTGACTTGTGTGTTGTTGCAGTAAGGGCCCACACTGCCAAGGACGGCTTGCACAGCGAGGAAATGAGGAAACTCATTGACAGGTCAGTTCAGCCAGGCCTAACGTACGTACACACCCCCACCCCACGAATGGTTTACAAATTTGCAAATTTATAACTATTCAATATCTAGATCTTAAATCAAAAAGCCCAGTCAAGTCTACATTTTTTACTTATAACAGGAATGGCAAAGCAATATCTTAACTTTTAAAGAACACCTAATTATACCATGAGATAATTTAAGTTTATTTATCTCCATTAAATGTGTGTATAATAATCGTTCCAAGTTCAACATGCACTTGACAACTAACACAAATGTTAGCCGACTCCTTGTGTGTGTGCTACGAGTAAATTGTGCAGTGTTATAGAATAATAATAAATTTTAATGCATTTTGTATGATTAGTATGTGCTCGTAATTAAGCATGTGTTATGTTCTGCATACGTGATCTCCAGGAAACAGTAAGTCAAGTATGTGAAAAGAGAATTACTTAATAACCCTTGATTTTCGCCTCGACTTATTTTGTTATTGTGATTAATCTTATGTGGCTAACACTATGTCCCCTGTGCACTAAACTTTACTTTGCTACAAATGTATGGGCGAAGTTGCCGACGGCTATATTAACTTTTTTTTTTCTTTATCTACCTGTTACGTTACTCAGTACTTACTAAACTAAGCATGGAGTTTATTCGCCCAAGTTATTAGTTAATTTTACTGTTTAACATGATTTGTTATTCTTTAGATTGCTACCTTTTTGTGATTTACCACCATAGAACAACCGACTCCTGCATTTTGTATAGCATACATTGCGCTAGATATCAAGAATACATCAATATTCAAACGCTCGCAAATCAAATTTATTATATCGCTACCTTAAATCTCAAATGGCGTAACCGCCAATTTGGTCAAAATGACTTTTTAATGCAGTTTTATTCAGTTTTTTTTTCTCTATCGATCTGTATATTTAAAATCCTCAAATTCGCAAAAAAAAGGTTATTACGACCCAATGTTTTTTATAGATTTGAACACTTTTCATAAGGTAAACAGGTCGTAAAAGGCTTAGTCTAATTTACTTGGTGTTTACGCCCCTAGAAATTATTGTGACGTGAAAAAAATGTCAAAAAAAAAGGGTGTAAGTGACATAATTTTCTGGCGTAACTCGTAAGACACGCTATTTTTCGAAATTGCAATACAAAAGAAAGGCGTTTACACCCAACATCGCTGAACACATGATTGTCATTATTTTTGATAGTATTGATGCGCGGGGGGATTAAGATTGCGGAGACATTGGCTATTTATTGCTTTTCCTTGTTTCGGCATTTTAAATCAATGTCCAAACACAAATCAAGATCAAAGACCAATAACGCGCCAAAGTCAACGTAACGGTCACAAAAAATAATAAATACACCGAGGAACGTAATCTATGCGCACAAGTACGCAAACGGCTGAATACATAGATAAATGTATGGTGAATACACATCAGCGGGGGTTGCAAATGACAAAATTAATCGATTTAGATACGTAAAAATCTTAGTGAAGTTTCCCATATTCCAAAATTTTTCATCCAATTCTAAAAATTACGCGTTGAGTCACTATGAAAAAGTGTCAAACGGCGTCACTTTGTAAAAGCGTAATACAGAGTGAATATTTTACGTTTTCTTTTATTATTAAATGAGTTTAAAGCACAAGAAACATTTTTTTATTGGAGATACGACCTTCACCTCTTAAAAATCGTGATTTTTATGGGGCGTAAACGCCTTTTTGTAATATTTTCACAAGTCGTAACCGACTTCTAATTTCTTAAATATAAGATTTAGGTACAAAGAGTTCCTACTGAAGCCTTTATCTCAAAATTCTAAGAAATTTGATGTATAAAACATTTTCATTGTATTAAAATTGATAAAGTTATGAATTAAAAAAACATTTTTTTTTGTTTTTCTGCTCTCCTGAAAAGTAGTGTTTTGGTGGTTACGCCATTTGAGATTTAAAGTATCGATATATTATGTTATAATTCATGTACAGTATTCGATGTAGTATATAATACCAAAATTTGTACTCGCCTAAAGCCTGTTATGTTCCCTTACTGCCGGGCACCCAATTAAGCGTTTTATGACCACGCGTTTCAGACCAGAAGCAACCACCCCAATCCCCCAGCAAGCAGTCCACGGGCGGGGACTCACAGCCTACGATACTGTGGCAGTGTAACCTGTAAACGCTGCGCGCCCGCGGCACACGCCCTGAGTTCCCTTGTACCCTGCATCGACGGACCGGCACTGCTTTGCTGCAGCAACGATCCTTGGCCTAGTCTTATTTACGAGTTCGCATTTACTTTGAGCGCTCCTTTCCCTTTATTCGCTGCTTCAGCCAAAACGTTACGGTCAGCAAGGCAGTGATCCACGTGCCAAACGTTTATTTAAGTTAGAAAACGTGTGTCGCCATTTGTGTTGCTGTTTATTTTACATTTATCCCAACTTAGTTGGCTGGATTTTCTTTTTAGGTTTAATTTTGAATGCGCACAGGTGTGCCATAATCCAACTCAACCTTAGTTGCGTTGAACTTACCCGTAGTAAACTTGCCGATTAATAAATGTATTATTCAATTAGTATCAGTCGTTCCTCGTAGATTTACAACGCGTTGCAGTAGTGTTACCATATAAAAATCTAAAATTTATGGTTGTGGTAGTTATTGAAAATTGATATGCATACTTTTATGCGACGCGTTTGAACCGAGCCCCATCCAAGTGAATTGGCACGTTTATTACAGGTAAATACTGTAGTACATCTACAGTACATTACCGTAATTAACTTTATTTGATCTTATTTGTTTAGCTTAATTTAAAGAATGATTTGAAATAAAGCTGCAATTGGGGTGTGTGAAAAGAAGAAAGTAAAACATTTAAATTAAGCTCAACATGTAATAATGTGATATTTTGTATTTTTATCCCATTTTTATTTGTATTTGATAAACTAACATTTAAATGTTATTTATATTTTGTGTAATTTTTATGAACTAAACAACCTTGTGGTTGGAATAATGCTTCCTTTTTACATGATGTTACGATTTACATAACGCTTTTTACCGACCTAAGTTTGTTTTTTGTGATCAGTAATATTCTTTCATTGTTTTAAGTTGCGTCTGCGCATACACTACATAGAATAAGATTAGATGTAAGATTCCTTATAGCGATTAATCAACTCTTATAAAATAACTATATAATCCGTAGCTAGTTAGTAACATACATAATGTTACGCGATTAAATTATATAAATTGAATATTAATCAATGTTAGGTTATACTATACACTATATAACAGAATATACCCGAACCATAATCATAAAGTTACCTAATAAACGTAATATGGCAGGGAATGTATTCACTTTTGTAACTTCATCCAATACAACAAACATACCATACTACAAACATGGAATTTAAAAGCTTTTTACTACTTTAGGATAATAAGGTGCATTTTTATTAATCATAATCGTAATTTACCCTTTATAGTAATATTATGCAAGTGGTTAGGTGTAAGACACGCGCGTGTCGTTTTCTAGATGTTTCCCTTATATGTTGTGCATCGTCGTGTAAGCTTTGCGAAGTAGGCTTGTAGTTAGGTTTTCGCGACTTCCTAGCAACGGATATCTTCTCTTAACCTTCCAATTAGAAAATTCTGATTAAAATTAGATAAAAATTATATTGAACAAATTATGTAACGAAAAACTAAATTATAACGATATTGCTATTGATCAAAATTGAAAAAATGAGCCGATATTTTCTGGCATTTTTTATGGGATTCTTAGGATTATTTGGTAAAATTTTTGCTTACTTGGTGTGCGTTTGGTTTGCCAATATTGCAAGTTACGCAGATAATAATTTACACAATTATTGATTATGCGATATGACATTGCTAAAACGCAGCTAACTGTTTGTACCAAAGTGTTTGATTTGTGTTGAATAAATTATTCAAACGTCGACTACAAAATGTTGTTTCATTTGATCCTTTTCGTCGGACTTGGTATGTTAGGTAGGCTTCACTTATGTATGCTTAAATCTTTAAAATTACGAAGTGAGAGAGGGTCACTAGTTTTTGATAAAATTAAGAGGTCTGTTCAGGATTTAATAGTAAGTCTAATTTGGTAGCCTACCCACCTACCTACCTAATACACTAAACACCTTCTATGATAGATAGATAGATAAAGTTAGTACATATTATTATAATATGTAGAAATAATTAAAGAATACAAATATACAGGGTGTAACAGGAGGGGTGGATCATCGTAAGTCAATCGATGGGGGACTTTAATACCTATCAATATAACCCCCATGTATGTTTAGCGATTTTCAATAGTTCCAAAGTTATTGAGATTTTTGTGAAATTTTTGTAAGAAGCCGGAATTCAGTATAAAAGTCTTCACTGTAGCTTAACTACTGGACCTGCTTGCATGATTTTTTTTGTAGAAATAGTTCAATAGTGGGTCTTCATAATTACGATACCGATTTGAGTCATAACCCTATCATATTAGAGTAAAAAAATAATTATTCACAAAAGTTTTACGAATCGAATTGTGTCTACCAACTTTCAAAGCCTCCAGTGAAAAAAAAGTGCCTGTGTTTTTTTTCTAGAACTTATTTTAAAAACTACCAACATCCATGGATAGTATACCCTGAAAATTTCATACCGCTACTGCCAGATCATCAGAACGAAAATTGAACGCGAATGGCACAGGTGCCATAAATCAGTGTTTTTATTTTTCATGTAAAACTTTAATTTTAAAATAAAACGATATGTTTCAGCAAATTTATGCTATGTTAGTAACATTAGTAGCAGTAATTTTACAGAATTGAAAATATTAAAGGGGTGAAAATCAAACAAAGAAAATTTACATAATTTTTGTTAATTATTTTTTTTACAGTAAGTGTTCATAATGGGCATTATTATGGGCTATGCATATACAACACCTTTTTACAAAGGTTTTTCGGATGTTGCAAAATGCTACTACTACATTTTGCCTTATCACAATTTGGGCCCCTGAAAAATTTGACAAAAAAGAAGCATTCCACAACCTCCAAAAAAGCTTTTAAGAAGGTCTAAGCTATGCATAGCCAATAATAATGCCCATTATGAACACTTACTGTAAAAAAAATAATTAACAAAAATTATGTATATTTTCTTTGTTTGATTTTCACCCCTTTAATTTTCAATTCTGTAAAATTACTGCTACTAATGGTACTAACATAGCATAAAATTTCTGAAACATATCGATTTATTTTAAAATTAAAGTTTTACATGAAAAATAAAAACACTGATTTATGGCACCTGTGCCATTCGCGTTCAATTTTCGTTCTGATGCTCTGGCAGTAGCGGTATGAAATTTTCAGGGTATACTATCCATGGATGTAGGTAGTTTTAAAAATAAGTTCTAGAAAAAAAACACAGGCACTTTTTTTCCACTGGAGGCTTTGAAAGTTGGTAGACACAATTCGATTCGTAAAACTTTTGTGAAGAATTATTTTTTTACTCCAATATGATAGGGTTATGACTCAAATCGGTATCGTAATTATGAAGACCTACTATTGAACTATTTCTAGAAAAAAAATCATGCAAGCAGGTCCAGTAGTTAAGCTACAGTGAAGACTTTTATACTGAATTCCGGCTTCTTACAAAAATTTCACAAAAATCTCAATAACTTTGGAACTATTGAAAATCGCTGAACATACATGGGGGTTATATCGATAGGTATTGAAGTCCCCCATCGATTGACTTACGATGATCCACCCCCCCTGTTACACCCTGTATAATAGCCTGAGAGTAATAAATTATAGATGATAGGGAGAAAACAAATATTGTTTGCTCAATAAACATAAGTTTAATAAATCTTTGAGTAACACACAGACATAAGTTTCAATTGAAATTTATTATGTGGAAAAACTTAACAATATATTATACCTACCTAATTAAATACCTCATTAGTACACTAAAAGACGCTTTGAAGACGTCAAAAATTGTATTTTGGCTATATTCTTTTCCGCATGGCCTGATGCGTGTCATCTAATCGGCGCAAAACAGTGTCACATTATTTTTTGCCGCTAAAGTCAGAAGTTCGCAATAATTACGTATACACATCGCAACAAATCCGTTAACACACTGTGGTTCGCCCCCTATAGTGTGCGACGTCACAAATCTTAGTATCTATGGAGAAGGAAAGAAAGTTTTGATCTAAAGACGTAAGTTCATTTATTTATATGTTATGAAATAATTAAATAGATACAGTTTAACACTAACTGTTGTACTGTGGGGTCGTGTTTACGCAGAAGCCGCCTTCACGATCTCTTCGGCTACCTCCAGGGCGATAGCGGCCTCCGCCTTAGCCTAGAACCAACATTATCAATCTCAGTGCCATTACCCTGGGCCAGGACCAAAACTTCAAGGTTCTCCTTTAGGATATGCCACACAGAAAGGCATGTCAGATATTTTCTCTAGATTTTCCAATCTAAAAGTAACTACTAATTCATAGGCTTAGAATTAAGAATGTAGGTATTTGTATTTACTGTGTGGCAAGCATGGGTAGAACTCCCCAAATGCATTTGAGGATACACATGTCCAGGAGTGGATAGTAATGGGCTGATGATGATGATAGTGATTTACTATTTATGATTGGTTACACCACATAATTGTTTTTGTAGTGTCATGTTTTTTTTATATGGTGCAAATTATAAGTACCTTTTCATTGCCGGCAGAGTTGAATTCAGACTGGGCTTTGTTCAAGGCTTCCTGTGCGGCAGCTCGGTCCAGGTTTTCCAGGGGATGAGCTTCCTCAGCTAACACCTTAAAATCAAAAATTCTATTAACATAAAGTAGGTTGCTGAATAAGAAAGTTCAACCTTTAATTTTTCAATTGAAACTTGGTAAAGATAGTACAGCTAATAAAGGAACAAAGAAGACATAGGCTACTTTGCTATACACCGTGAAATTTTAGTGGTCATTTTTCCATGGCAGAACGATTTGCCTTTAGTAATACTATTGAAACATACCAATTTTTCCTTGAAAAAAAAATTTCATGGTGTATATGTAGCGAAAGCTACACAAAAGCCCTTAGCAACACATTCATATGTGATGTCATAGACCTCATAATATTGAATTAAACTGAATGCAAACCTGAACTGATGAATCATCATTGACAGTGACTGTGCCAGACGATACAAAGATTTTGCTCTGTTTGCCATCATTCTCAAGAACAGTGACTACTCCTGGCCGGAGAACAGCTAAAATTGAAAAAATAAATTGAATTATGCAACCCAAGCACAAAATATAAATGTATAGAATGTTATCAATCTATGAATTTCACTGAATTTGCTTGAAATACTTTACTATAATAATAACTTACCTAATGTGGGGACATGCTTGGGCAGAATACCAAAAGCTCCACTGAAGGATGGCACATCTACTTGTTTCACAGCCACCTTATCATAGAATACCTGTAAAAATAAAATTGAATGAAAATCAGATTAATTAATTATGCCACCTTAGTTGTTGCTGATAATTTATCTTCTAAATATATGCAATGCAAATTTAAATGTTTGTAAATTGTGAAACTGTTTTTTTTATGTAAGTTGATGCAAAGTTCTACTACTAGAACTATAATAAATATAATTGGGGATTCTCTCACCAAAGGTGCTCAATCCCCAATTCATAATTATAAATTTTAACAGTGAACAAATCCTTCAAGTACCTTGTTGCCAGCTGCAAATGTCAGCGCCATTTCACCTTCTTTGAGTGCAGCAGGCTCAGCTGCAGCAGCGAAGCTGCGGGCTTGGAGCCTTCTGGCGGTGGTTCTCAACAGGCTTCGGAGTGCCATGGCCATTCTAAAGATAATCAATATTGAAGATACTATAAAACTTACTATCAAAACTAATTCTATGACACAATGTTCTTTTAAAATATTACAATCATACATTTTCTGGGTTCTCTTGTCCCGTTTTCATCCCATTTATAAATATTTCAATAAACACAATAGGGCCTTGGTGCAGATAAAAGATGGATAGTGTTTACTACCCTTATTTTCAGTTTTCTTTATTTGCCACTAATAAGAATCATATCAGTTCTCAACAATAATGGCAACTAAGTAGAATTTACACACAAATTAATACACATACATTAATGAAATGATTGACATACAGATAAGTACATCAAATTGAAATTTCTCTGTGATTACCTTTCTCAATAAATACTGCTGTGTATCCTAAGATCAAATTATTTAGGTTACGAATAACTTAATAACTTTCCATAATGTCATAAGTGACCCCTTCATTATATTTTATAAAATTACTTCAAGGGTAGGCACATCACATTTAGGTTATGTTTGGTTTCGTTAAAAAAAAATAATTATTAAGTATACCTAGCACCAGCGCATTACAAGTATACCGTACATCACAATAATTCATTTTAAAATGATTAATAATCTTAATTTAAAACTCCCTGAACACCGTAGTTCCAAAAACAACCTTAGGGGCAACAAGATTATGTAATATTGCATATTGGCTCTAGCATAATTTGAGATGTTTAAAAATTTCAATTTGATATAATATCTTTATAATTTTAATTACTTACGCTATTAGATTTTGAAATTAATTTTACAACTATATTTCACGAAGAAATTTGAGGGATTTCGGCACTCCTCGTTTGACAGTTGTCTTTACTGTAAAAAAGCAATGTTGTATGTATTAAATTGACTGAATGTCATATCGATAACTATATATTGAAAAAATATATATTAAGACCTACTTACATTTTAATTATTTATCGTTTTGTCTTTTATTGAATACTTATAATTATTTAACACAACGGAATTATTTGTACTTTAAGTCCGTTAAAGATTGTTGAATAAATTCCAAGGACATGCACCTTCAAAGAGTTCCAATCCGCATTGCTTTAGCAAAACGGTACAAGTGCCTGACGCAGTGCAGATATTAAAAAACTACCCTTTGGGGAGCCAAGCTAACTATTGAATCCTGTTTGAGGAACCTGGATTTTAGTGAAACAGAGATTAGGGGTCAGAGCAATCTGCTCACCCGCAGGTCCGGTGATGATGACGAGCTACTCGAAGCCATCATCGTAAGTCAGTAAGGAAATTAATATTTACTAAACAATCGTGTAAACACACGCACACGCATACATCCTTTTTTTTAACCTGCTTTACTTTAATTCTATTTTTTATATTCAATATAATTGAGTTATTATTAAATAGTCCATATTATTATGGTTAAGTACATTTATTGCCCCAGTCAGGTGTCTACAGAATGTTAGTGTAGAGTTGGATACTGCGATACTACAAGCGATTGTGCATAGTACAGAATAGCGACAAAGAGAATATAATCACTACGTTTTAGTAGCGACTCTGCACTGTGCACAATTTGACTTAAACCTAGCGTGATTTATGTATTTTATGTAGATGTTTTTTTATGGAAATTAAGATTTTTATTGTTTGTAAAAACTGCTGGCAATCCAAGTTAAGCAATATTTCCAGTTTAATCCGAGTACAAATTAGATATAATTTTGAATTAATTTAATATGCTAATGCATGCCACTGCTTATAATTAATAATTAATGAGTCAATTAAATCATAACAATTTTGAATGGATGATCGATATAATGCCTTATACACAACACTACTCTTTGTATTTTTTTATTAATTAACCTATCAGGGAAAGGCAAAAGGATCGAGCCCATACAGCCCAGATTTGTCTTTGACATAATCGGACTTAGGGTTGCCAGGTCCTCAGACGCAAAAGCCGGACAGACCTGTGAGTTTGTCCTGACATTCGGTCGAAAAATCCGGACGCATCACATTTTTGAAAAATTTTAGTGTTATTTAAAAAAAATGGAAATCCGGGATTTTCTGATTGCATTTTAATAAAACAAAAGCAAAAAGCAAAATCAAGCTAATATTTCTTTATTACAAATCAGTCTCGTTCGGCGTGATTCGATATCGATCCGCGCGCGAATTTCGAAATTGAAAAATCCTACCTAAATGAAAATCCTAACAGGCCGGATGCGGCTTATTTTGGCCGGACAAGCAATCAAAAATCCTACGTTTGTCCTGCTTTATCCTAACACTTGGCAACCCTAATCGGACTAAGTCACATAGAAAAGTTAACTTCTTAACTGTGCTCAAATGAAAAAAGGAGATAAAGAATATTTTAAGTTTATTTTTTTCTCTTTATATGTTCCATTGTTACTTACACGTTTTCTTACTTTGACCCTTTGATTTACTCGCTTCACAAACTTCACGCTGTCAGTGCCCTATGCACAATCCGTCCTTGCTCCGCCAGAGAGAAAAATTAAACATGACATGACAGTGACAGTTCATTGTCAGTAGAAAACGCCGGATTTTGTTTTTGTGAGTATTTCGCGGGTATTCCTGAAAAAGTGCCAAAATAAAATATTAATCTTCATTGTGGAATAAGTTTGATCTAGTCAGCTAAAACTATACCTTTATTGCATTCTACCGTTTTTGTAACGTGTTAATTTTATCTGCTTTTGTTGTGTTTCTGGAGGCTATAAGTTTCCTACATTACATAGGTATAAAAATGATACAGTCAAGTATTTTATAGTTTACAGATGTTTGTAAAGGGAGATGGAACGGATGAAAATGAATTTAAAGGAACTAGATTTATTCCATTTGCATAAATTGACATCACTTCAGGTGGATCATGTTACTTGTCTGGAGTGGTAAGTCTTTGTATTAGCTGTCTAATTTGTTTTGTTATTTGATTTATAGTTTAAAGTACCTAACTATATTTAGCACATTTGATAAAGAACTCAATCAACTCGATCAATAAAGATCAATTTTCCATTAGGATAACCAGAACATTTTATGCTCATGGTTAGAAATTAGATAAATATTTTTTTTATGGATTCATCCTAATGTTTCTCTTCAGTCACCCCAGGATTATAGATGATATTTGATAGATTCTTGAAAAATTGGTAACACATAAAATACTTTTTCTGCTTTTGCAGCTGTAAGTACTACATAGCACCTGAAACCGCTGTGTGTGGCCATACTCTTTGCCACGGCTGCTGGCGCGGGCGCCGCACCTGCCCGGCCTGTGCTGCTCCCATTGAGAGAAAAGCTTTGAGGCTTAACTTGCAGATACAGAATCTCTCGGAACATATCCATGCCCTTAGTGAAGCCTTCGAAAAATTATTTAACATAAAATGTAAGCTCCTCCAGTGTACTACTAAGACTTACCTGCTACATTGCATACAAATACTTAATGTTTTAAAACCTTTTCTGTTTCAGTGGATGAATTTGTTCTGGATGAAACAAGTCATGAAGTACAATCTGAAAGTGATCCTACAAAAAATGTTAAAGATTGGCTTGCTAGTTCTCAAAACCAGTTTTCAGCACCAATATTAAATTCAGAATCATTTTCCCAAGAAAGTCATCCTATAGAAATTTCAACAAGCAAAATACAGATACACATGGACTCAAAAAAAAGCAAAACCCCACAAAAAATTATTTATGTTCAAACACCACAGGATGACTGGGATAAAATTGAACAATTGCCTGATACTGAAGAAATTTGTGTAAATAATAAAGAGAATCTAGCTGGCCAGAAGAACCAGCAACCATTTACAATTGGTGAAGAATACAGTACAGACAATCCCAGACGAAGCTCAAGAAAAAGGGAATGCAGTATTCAGAATGAAGATATTTCCAGAAACCAGGAAATAGAGAAGCACAGTTCTAAAAACTCAAATTCTGAATCAGATAAAAAATCTAACAAAGCCAAACAGAATTGGAATAATGTTAAAAGAATGAGAAAAGAATTTAGTAAACTTAACAAAAAGAACAGAAGTAAATTAAATGTATCAATTGAAATGTGCAAAAAAACTCAAAGTACTACTAAGGCCCATATAGGTCAAGAACGGCTTAGTCCACCGAATAAAGAATCACAACCAGTTATTTACACTATAGAAGATAATACACCAGATATAAATAAAGATGGAAAATTTAACCACGAAAACCCATCCTCAGATATTGTAACTGACAACAATAAAAAAGAAAACAATGTTGTTATTTCTGCAGAAGCTAATGTTAATAATGGAACATCTGTGGATACAAATATCAATAATATTGGTACATCAGCAGATACTACTACACATAATGTTGCAGTTGGCATCAATAAAATTAATGAAAATTGTAACCCTATACTTGCTCAAAAAGAATGCCAAAATAATGAAAAGGCATCAGTTTCAAATAACAATACACCCAATGATGTAAGTATTCATTTAAATGAACCTCAAAAGAACCACCTGTGTTGTAAATGCATGGAGAATAAAAATAATTTAGATGACATAGAAATCACGTTCAAAGTCGGGAATACCTTGACAAATATCACAATCAAACGAAAAAATAACGATGTACAATTAAAAGTTAAAGCTGATCGTGAAGTACAAACATCTCTTGGTGCAAATAGCCTTACAATTAAAAAAAATGTTTCCCAAGGTGTGCAAAATATCAATCCTCAAGAATTTCAAATAAATATAAGCAACAACAACAGTGTAACTGCTACACAAATTGAAGGCAAGAAAATAACAGCAATTACTGACAGTGGTGCCAACATAAATAAATCAAGATCTACCAAAAAAAATACTGCTTCAGCAGACACAGCCACAGGCCAATTTGAAATCACAGAGAGTGTTCAAAATGAATTATCAAATATCATGGAATGTGTTGATACTCTTGAGGAGAGAAGTCATTTCAGTCAGATAGAAACAGAACAAAAGTCTGTAAATGCTAATAATAAACGAAATTCTAATGATTACATAAATGACATAGATATATTTGATAATGAATCAGTGCATGGGCAAAATGTACATGCTTTAGATAAAAGCAAACAAGCCCATTCTGAAATACTGATGTCAACAATTAAAACTAAGACACAAAAACATGCTGATAAAAGGAACAGAGAAATTAATAATGATGATGAAATTCCTGATGCTAAGAAAATTAAAACTCTGGAAACATCAGATATAATTAAAGTAAATACAAATAGTGAATCAATGTTGCAGCCATGTGACAAAGATAGTGAATCTATCAACTATGATGTGGTAATGGGCGAAGTGTTTGCTAGTATTGATGCTGATATTGAAAAGAGTCAAAAATCTGCCAAAAATAAGCAAGAAAAAAATTTAAGTTCCAGTAATAACAACAAATTTACCATGAAATCTCAATGTACAGAAAAAATATTTCAGAGCCAAACAAATCAATTAAATGCAATTTCCACACAGAAACTCATTAAACCAAGTGACAATGAATATATAAACGAAAAATATAGTGAAAATGTTTTTTCTATCATTGAAAAGGATGATGAAGTTAAGGAGTTTACAAAGAGGCGAAATGATGATGTAAGTCCAGTTTATGTTTGTCGTTAAACACTATTACCCAAATGTTAAATAGTATGCAATTGTTTTACTTATTTGAGCTGTTTTATTATGTTGGAGGTACATAATAAAACAGCTCAATGTGAATATTTAGCTACAATCTACAAAATACAGTAAAAAATACTATTTCACACTATGTTTTCAGGATGGATCAACACAACGACACATTGAAAATTTGCTCACTCCAGGGATGTGTCAGGATCTAATATCTGTACAAGAGAACATAGACTTGGATCTGAACAAGGAACAGTGCACGCCATTCCATGATCAAGATGATTCTGATAAAAGTGTCGTAGAGGAGACACCACAAAAGTATGTAGCAGCTCTCCCAGGATGTTTACAAAGCCCACACCGTACCATACTAGTAAACCATGTGTGGACTCAGTATATTAGTCTCTTTTTTATGAAAATACATAATTTATTCTAATTTTGCTTAATTCCCATAACTGCATATTATAGACAAGCGGGAGCGTGTCAAAGCCAAGTTCAAGCAAAGGCAAAGACTAGCCAGTGCCAACCTACCTTAACAGCGTGTTCACACCTAGCGATTTTTGGGCGAAATCGTGGCGTGATCGCGGCGAGCTCGCGACGTGCACGCTGCGAGCGAGCGATCGAAGTCGCCCAAAAATCGCTAGGTGTGAACAGGCACTAAAGTAGGATAGACTTTACTTGGCAAGTTTTCATTACATCATCATTAAAAATAATATTTATATTTTAATTCTGAGAAAAACTGGCGATGAGACTGAGGCAATTGTCATAGAACATGGCTTTCATTTAGAACTTCATTTATTATAACAGTGAAACCCTTTTTGTTTTGAACTCTGCTCTTCTTTCAAAATACTTTTTTTTTGTTCCAGACCTGATTCTTTTCTCAAACCAAAAAATACTAATGACGCCAGTAAAATTGGTAATCATCTACAAAGACTTTCTGATGTTTCGAAAGCTGCATCCAGTTCTCAACTTGTTAAAAGTGTTATTAATGTATCTGACATGGTAGATACCACAAAAATACACAAAGAACCAGATCCAAAAAAGACATTGGAGACTCCACTCACTATAAACAAATTTGTTGATCATATTAAACACAAATCCACTCCTGTGGCTAGGAAGTCCCTTAACTTTGACAGTGAAAATATTGATGATATTGATCCTGAACAAACATTGTGTCCAAGCTCAGTGGTTGGAAAAACCACACAAGAAAAAGAATTCATGATTAAAGCTTTTGAACAAACACCACATTCACAAGCAAGGAAACCTTTGACAATGAAGAATAAAGAAAGCAATTTGAAATATTGTATCGCAGGATCATGTTTAACTCCTGCCGAATTGACAAACCTGAAGTATTTGTGCCAGAAACATAATTGGAAATATGTTGATAAGTATACAAAAGAATTGACACATTTGGTAGTGGGAGTGGACGAGAATAATCGATCACAAAGGTACCTTAATATAATTGTTTCGATTTCATTCTTTATCTTGTCTGAATTTGGATTTAATTAAAGACTTTGTCTTTCCTTCCTTCCTTCAAAAAAAAACATAATATTTCTTTTTCTGAGTCTTAACCGTGACCACGAGCGCTGTAAAGAGCTCGAAACGTCGGATCTCTAAATAATGTTTAGAATACCAATACACGCGAGTTTAATCCGTAAAATTAGTTTTATTTCAAATAATATTTCTATGTTGTATTTTTAGATCTGTTAAGTATATGTGCGCTCTGGCAGCGTCAAAATGGATAGTTTCATATGAATGGGTGCATGCCTGCATCAGTACAAATATTGTTGTTGGAGAGGTAAGTTTCAATAATTATAATTATATAGGTATCTTATCGATAAATAAATATTACTCAACTTCTCATACATTGGTCTGATCCCGACATCGTCTCTCTCAACATCGATCTTACATAAACATGTCACACTTTTGCATGACAAGTGACAATGCAAAATTAGGCAAAATTTTAAGTACAAACACAGGTACAAGGTTTCTTATTCTCCAAAGTAACATTATATTTGTTGTGTGTTATTGTCTAAATGAGTAGCTATATGCCCCTTAAATATTGTTTAATGAGCATTTGTATGAGATTTAACATAACATATTCCAGTCTTCTTCTTATCATATGGTTGATGAACAACCTGGTGTCAGAGTTTAAACCGCCCGTACCTGGCGGGGTTTGTATTGGCGACCTCTCGCATGGCAAGCAACGACCTAACCACTTGGCCATCAACGCTTTTTCATATTACAATTAGTTTTGTATAATTACGTCTTGATGTATGGGTTTACAACTGAATCTTCATTTACAGAATCAATACGAGGCGCTCGACGGAACGGGGGAGCCCGGTCCGAAACGGGCGCGCTTGGCTAAAACCAAACTATTCGAAGGAATCACCTTTTACTGTATGCCACCTTTCAGTGTTTTGGATGTCGACACGTTAAAGGTAACCAAGATTCGTACCGACCGATCGGTCTTTTTTCTTATTCGTCGCTAACCAATCCTTTTCATATTTTAGTAGGTATAGACTAATGGCTATATACAGGGTGTAACAGGAGGGGTGGATCATCGTAAGTCAATCGATGGGGGACTTCAATACCTATCGATAAGACCCCCATGTATGTTCAGCGATTTTCAATAGTTCCAAAGTTATTGAGATTTTTGTGAAATTTTTGTAAGAAGCCGGAATTCAGTATAAATGTCTTCACTGTAGCTTAACTACTGGACCTGCTTGCATGATTTTTTTTCTAAAAATAGTTCAATAGTGGGTCTTCATAATTACGATACCGATTTGAGTCATAACCCTATCATATTGGAGTAAAAAAATAATTCTTCACATAAGTTTTACGAATCGAATTGTGTCTATCAACTTTCAAAGCCTCCAGTGAAAAAAAAGTGCCTGTGTTTTTTTTCTAGAACTTATTTTAAAAACTACCTACATCCATGGATAGTATACCCTGAAAATTTCATACCGCTACTGCCAGAGCATCAGAACGAAAATTGAACGCGAATGGCACAGGTGCCATAAATCAGTGTTTTTATTTTTCATGTAAAACTTTAATTTTAAATTAAAACGATACGTTTCAGCAAATTTATGCTATGTTAGTAACATTAGTAGCAGTAATTTAAGAGAATTGAAAATTAAAGGGGTGAAAATCAAACAAAGAAAATTAACATAATTTTTGTTAATTATTTTTTTTACAGTAAGTGTTCACAATGGGCATTATTATTGCATAGCTTAGATCTTCTAAAAAGCTTTTTTGGAGGTTGTGGAATGCTTCTTTTTTGTCAAATTTTTCAGGGGCCCAAATTGTGATAAGGAAAAATGTAGTAGTAGCATTTTGCAACATCCGAAAAACGTTTGTAAAAAGGTGTAGTATATGCATATCCAATAAAGGTGCCCATTATGAACACTTACTGTAAAAAAAATAATTAACAAAAATTATGTAAATTTTCTTTGTTTGATTTTCACCCCTTTAATTTTCAATTCTGTAAATTTACTGCTACTAATGTTACTAACATAGCATAAATTTGCTGAAACATACCGATTTATTTTTTAAATTTAAGTTTTACATGAATAATAAAAACACTGATTTATGGCACCTGTGCCATTCGCGTTCAATTTTCGATTTGATGCTCTGGCAGTAGCGGTATGAAATTTTCAGGGTATATTATCCATGGATGTAGGTAGTTTATAAAATAAATTCTAGAAAAAAAACACAGGCACTTTTTTTTCACTGGAGGCTTTGAAAGTTGATAGACACAATTCGATTCGTAAAACTTTTGTGAAGAATTATTTTTTTACTCCAATATGATAGGGTTATGACTCAAATCGGTATCGTAATTAAAAAGACCCACTATTGAACTATTTCTAGAAAAAAAATCATGCAAGCAGGTCCAGTAGTTAAGCTACAGTGAAGACTTTTATACTGAATTCCGGCTTCTTACAAAAATTTCACAAAAATCTCAATAACTTTGGAACTATTGAAAATCGCTGAACATACATGGGGGTTATATCGATAGGTATTGAAGTCCCCCGTCGATTGACTTACGATGATCCACCCCCCCTGTTACACCCTGTATAGAGTATTATCTCATTTCAATGATTTTAGAACTTACTTATACATAAATATGTATTTATTTAAACAAATGTTACATTTTTTTGGTCCTTACCTACCTTGTGACTTTACCATACCTACAAAAACTACTAAAACAACGTTCCGAGGCATAGTAGATTAAATGAAATTTGCAACAAAAAAAGAATATTATGAGATTAATCACGAAGTAAAACGTAAAAACATTTTTCCAAAATGTAGGCCGTGGGACGAGAGTGGCGACCGGCGTGTCAACATTTTTCCTTGCAAACTTGATTATCTACACCTTTGGTTCGGAGCGTTGTCTTCGTAGTTTAAGTAGACATGTGACGTTTGCGGTGTCGCAGGAGATGCTGGAGGCGGCGGGCGGGCGCGTGGCGCGCGAGGCGCGGGCGGCGCGCGCGGACGGGCCCGCGCCGCGCCTGCTGCTGGCCGAGCCCGAGCTCACGCAGGAGGACCGCTTCGTCTGTGAGTGACTGAGTGCCCTTCCACGACAGGCTCTGTCTTACACCTGCTCCACGCTAGGCGGATCTTCCGTTACAGAATGACAATACTTACATATGAATTATAGCGACCGATATTCCGCGTAGTGTGTTCGCTACTTTGTAATTCATATGGAACCACATGTATTGACATAATGACATATCGGCCTTAGGGCGTTGGGCGTCCCGTCCTCGGTGCCATAACGAGAGCGGTGGCCAGGCACAGGGCGCAGAATTGACCGGACCAGTATCTCATTTTATTTCAGCGAGCGAGCGCTTAAAAGGCTAGTTTTTACACTGCCCGTCCTACCCGGACGATTTTCTTACAGTCGACGATCCATTGGTTATTTGACTGGGTCGATGGTGCATCGGATCGTCACTTGCACCTAGCGTCGTGGGTTCGATTCCCACTCGGGACAAATATTTTGTGTTATAACATATTGTGTAGCGTATCTGGTGTACCGTGCCGTATATTGAAGAAATAACGCGTATACCACTGTTGTTTTTGAAATCCGTAACACGGACTCGAGCTAACTACTTCGGAATGGGAAAAATTATAGGTATTAAGCGATATTTGTTTATTTATTATGTAGTGCACCTATGCCGGGCGGAGCGGGCACACCAGAACAGAAAATATTTAATAGCGTTTTTTTTATATTGTAAACTAAGTATAGTTAGTATTTTTATACAAAGTCATACTTCTATACCTATCAACTATCATACAGGAACAAACCGTTTCCGGTAGGCATCGGCATCATATATCTGAAACCACACGGTCAGGTACATCGCGCTCGATACCGAACACGTGCGAACACCTCGATATTTAACCCTCCGTCGGTCGCGTCACTTTTATCACATGAACGGTCGCATGGGGTCTGTAACGACCCCAAAAATAAAAAGCAATTTATTGGTATTGAATCATAAGTTTTTGACATAATTATAATGTTTATCATTTGAACAGGACTACATTAAAATAAAAAAGTAAATATATTGCAAATTCAGATGTTTACTTATATTTAAAAATGTTTAAAGAAATAGGAGTTACATTTTTCCTTCTAATTTTACTTATTCATCTTTAAGTTAACTTAAAATAAAAAACCAAAGGACTACTTGTCTTTTTTTAAGATATATTTGATATTAATGATCTAAATGATGAAATAAAACATAAATTAACTAAAACGATGGCAAAAACATATATACTTCTTAGAACTTATTGAACTACCTAATCATTCCTTTGGATACAATCAGTATATATGGCTTTGGTATGGTTGGGCAAATATTTCCTTTGTAATTATAAAAAATCCATGTATAGTTCGTATCTGTACATCTTGGACAGTGAATGTAACGCTTTGTAACACGTATAGGTGTAACCTTAGCATCATCAGGAGAAGAGTCCCGAAGAGGGGATGTATAGTAAACCATCATACTCAAAGTTTCAAATCATGAGGTAACGTCGGCACAGTTGCTTGTGATTGCCATTCTTGACGATACATTTCATATACTTATTATTTTAAAAAAACATTCCGCTTCCTGGACGTTTGTTTGATGGGTTGGAAGTGTCCTGTATAATATGAGCATTCAGGCCATCAACGTCGAGGAAAATAAATAGAAGTCGCAGTGCCCAACGGCGATAAACTCGAGCCAGTGAATAGGTTACTAATCATCTTCGTCACTATCTGACACAACCGAAGGATAGTCCTGCTCAAGAAGACCACTTTCCTCAATTTCCTGCTCAGAGTCTGTATCATATTCACTCACTTCTTCCGGATAATCAACATTCACATCACCACCAACAATTTCCTGATCTTCTTCTTCTAACTATCTTAAAATACGTTGATTTTGTCTGTCATCCATGTTTAACTGTTATAATATTATATTATATAACAATAAAACATAAATATAAACAATAAAATAATAAAAATCCTTTAGGTCAGTAGTAAAAGTTTACTTACGTCCTTCGTCGCGTGGGGTCTTTCAGAGCCTTGCGCAGAAACACACTGTCATATCTCAGAACATACACGCCCAGGCTAAGTTGCGATGGCGCGATCGCAAGCCGTAATCCTTTTTAGGAGGCTACCTAAAGTAACGGATCTGCAAACTAATTCTAAACGTACATATTTTGCAATTGTCTAGAACCTGGGCTTTGAAAGACCCCACGCGACGAGTCAAGGGTTAAGTAATCATTGCCGCTATCAAATTTGACTAGACATTTATTTTTCACTTATCGTCGATTAGCCCGCAAAATACCTATTCAAAACACTGAGCTTACACGATGTTGTTTGCTAGTAAATTGACGATATACGTGTATAAACGTTTCTCGATTATGCGTTATACTCAGAAATGCTACATCAAATGGAACTACATAATTTTATTGATGTGATGAGATGAATACTGAAATAATTTTACTTTATATTTCCGTTAAACGATTAATTTGGTTAAAGCTCGCATTAACTTTGCTGAAAATATAAACAAATATTTAATGTCGTTTTAATAATCGAGAACTTGGAATAACACCTGCTATTTCCGAACTAGTGCTAGAATTATTAGAAGATAAAACAAGTCACAAATATTTGGCCCAGTTCGGGATTATTACAATGTATAACCATGTCGGAGTCACGTGTACGAATTAAAATTTTCCTATATTTAAATAAGCTTCCGATTATAAAACAATAATCTGTTTATAAATATACAAATCTATATTTTTATCGCCACCTGCGGTTGTATGCGTCAGGCTTGCTTTTGAATATGTGGTGGAAATTTCTTATCAATATATTTTGCAAGCCCATCCATCATTAACATCGAAATGGGCTACATGTCCAATAGGGTGGAGCGAAAACAACTTTTTTTTTATTTTCGAAATTCCTGTATTACTAATCGATGATGCGTTATATTAGAAGGCTTTATGCGAAATTTCAACAATTTAAGTCATCATCTTCAGGTGGCGCACTAGGGTTGAGTAAAATAAAAGTTGTCATTTTTGGCTTATTTAATAAAAAATTTTTTTCGGGTGAGAAACTGTCTTGACTACAATATTAATACTTAAAATAACTGAAAGCATAAATAACTACGGAAATAATTTATAAAATACCGTAAATAAATCGTTTACATATATTAAGCCCTATGTTCAAGATGAGCCTTTTTGATGAAAATACTGATATTTCGTGTCGAACAGCGGTATCTCCTTCCTGGCGATTATCCACGTTCGAATGAAAACATTTCTTACTTCTAGTCGACAAACAGAGAATGAAGCCTCAGTTACGAGCTTCACACACCTTTTTACTGCTTGAGTGAGTCAAAGATACTTTTGAATTTCAAGCAAAGCGTCTTCTGAGGAAACGTTTAAAAGTACTGTGTTAGTGAATTTGAATGTCAACTGTGGTTCAGTTATCTATTATTTTTCTCCCAATCAATTAAATTCCAATGTTTTATTGCATCAGGTCTAAGTTATGGAAGATATAATTCGCGATTTTTCTTCCCTTAACACCGAATTCGTGCCTTTAAAAGTCTCTCAACGGCTAGTTTCCTCACGTGTAACTCATAATGTTGTAACATAGTCAGCAATACGTTTTCTGGATATGCGAATAATGAATTTCTTTGTTTAGTTAATAGGAAAATACTCTTCGATTCACTACGCAACACAAATACTTGTCATAATGATTTGACACATTTATTTTGTTGTCAAGTGAAATTGTAGCGCTTGACATAGATTAAATATGGATCAAAGCATTAAATTCTTCAATAAGGCATCAGCAAGTTGTCGCTAGGTTGATTTCGTATAAAATAACAAGTACCAAGAGTCTTTAAATAAGTTATTTTATATCGCAACAAGTAAATGATCGTCAAAAGATGTGATGAGTATGACAAGTTTGTGAAGAAATCTCTCAACTCTTATAAATAGTGTCGGTACGGTCTGACACATTTATTTAACATTAGAATGAGTTATAAGAAGTATGTTTTTGCGTAGAGATTTGAAAGGTAGATATTGTACTCAAAACAAACTAAAAAAATCCTTCTTTGCGTACCCAGAAAACGTATTGCTGACTATGTTACAATATTTTGAGTTACACGTAAGGAAACTGGCCGTTGAGAGACTTTTAAAGGCACGAATTCGGTGTTAAGGGAAGAAAAATCGCGAATTATATCTTCCATAACTTAGACCTGATGCAATAAAACATTGGAATTTAATTGATTGGGAGAAAAATAATAGATAACTGAACCACAGTTGACATTCAAATTCACTAACACAGTACTTTTAAACGTTTCCTCAGAAGACACTTTGCTTGAAATTCAAAAGTATTTTTGACTCACTCAAGCAGTAAAAAGGTGTGTGAAGCTCGTAACTGAGGCTTCATTCTCTGTTTGTCGACTAGAAGTAAGAAATGTTTTCATTCGAACGTGGATAACACTGGTCGACAAATTTCGACTTTTTTTAAATCTCTGGAACCAAAGTAAAGTTTTTCGAAAGTTTTCGATACGCCAAACACTGTTTTCTTATACAAGTTTTCTCTATCACGTCAAGTTTATAAGATATCTCATCCTAAAAATCCAAAAAATGTGTTTTTGGGTCACTTTCTGATACTTGTAGCAAACCTAATATAATTATTAACTAACATTTGCAGACATGTCATTTAAGAATAAATATTGCTCCAATAAATACCGTTGGGTTTGCTTAGATACCTTTTATCTAAATCAAGATATTCAATTTTGAAATTTTGGAATTTCGCCCCTTACAAACAGGACGATCATAAATGTATGGAAAAAAAATCACAAATTTAAAAGTTGTATATCTTGTAGTAGAAAAATGATATCTGAGCAAACTCACCGGTATCTGAAGGCACAAGAGTTATTTTAAAAGGTCTATCTTTGTAAATGTTTGTCAGAAAATATATTAGGTTTCCTACACATCACAGAAAGTGACCCGAAAACGCATTTTTTGGATTTTTAGGCTCATGATACTCGAAAACCTGATGTGGTAGAACTATACTACTAAAGAGAATTATATTTAGCACATCAAAAACCTTCAGAATAAAGTAAATTGGTATCTTTTACAAAATCCTGTCGACCAGTGTAATCGCCAGGAAGGAGATACCGCTTTTCGACATGAAATATCAGTATTTTCATCAAAAAGGCTCATCTTGAACATAGGGCTTAATATATGTAAACGATTTATTTACGGTATTTTATAAATTATTTCCGTAGTTATTTATGCCTTCAATTATTTTAAGTATTAATATTGTAGTCAAGACAGTTTCTCACCCGAAAAAAAATTTTTATTAAATAAGCCAAAAATGACAACTTTTATTTTACTCAACCCTAGTGCGCCACCTGAAGATGATGACTTAAATTGTTGAAATTTCGCATAAAGCCTTCTAATATAACGCATCATCGATTAGTAATACAGGAATTTCGAAAATAAAAAAAAAGTTTTTTTCGCTCCACCCTAATGTCCAAGTCAATACACTTGAATTAATGTGATATTTTTTATGAATCCCCTATATTACCCCTATATTAATGAATCTAGAAGCGGGGGTTAAGATATTTTTTAACCGACTTCAAAAAAATGTGGAGGTTCTCAATTCGTCTTTATTTTTTTATGTTGGTTACTTCAGGACTTTCGCCTGGGTGAACCGATTTTAATATTTTTTTTTGTCGGAAAGAGTATGGTCCATATAGAAAACTACTTATCAAAATCCTAACCAGATAATTATAAATGATCGTATTGTATTACTTTGTAATTTTTTGTTTGTCGGGGTTTTGAAGGCGATTCTTTTATTGTATTTTTTTTTAATAACTTGTCTCTTTGTAGACTTGGCGCTGGAGCTGAGCATAGTCCCGGTGAACTACGAGTGGGTGCTGAACTGCCTCGGCTCGTACACGCTGAGCGCGCTGCACGAGCAGCTGCTGTGCCCGGCCGCGCTGCTGCCGCGCGCCACCGCCGCCTGGCCCGCCGCGCTCGTGGCCCGCGACTGCGACTGACCCCACCCGCAGGACTATCGACTTCGGACTGATCTACTTCACTCACATCCAACAGCACCGCGTCCTACTTGTATCCTTAGCCCTACTTGTGCGTTGGTTCCGCTGTGTTGCATCGTCGCAGCGCCGTCGATGCGTCGTTTTATCATTTTTTTTATTAGACCGTAGCGTCGTCGCGCGGGACGTTCAACGGATCAACAGACAAGAGACGAGGGTGCTACGACGACGGATGTATCTATCGGAAACTTCGACGCAACGCAGATGTGGATTACAATGCGGTGGTCAATGCGACGACGCGACGCAACCCACAAGTCGGGCCTCGCTCTTAGTTTTGTGCTCGGTCGACCGCTCTAGTAAATGACAGTCCGTTTAATATAGGAGTAGAAAATAGAAGCGTAGGGTAATCCGATGAGGTGCTGCCAGATATGAGTCCAATCGCATTCACAAACCGTCGAATAGGACCTCATTCGGAAACTCTCGACTTCTTTCTTGATTTAGTGATAGACAACGACAAAGCATAGACTTATCGAATCTGAAACATTTCCGAAAGGAAAATAAATGTAACAACTGAATAATATGTATTGTATGTAAAAAAAAATATTATATTAACTCTACATACTTAGTAGAGTACCTCGGTTTTAAATTTAAGGGTACCTACCTACCGAAATTTCGACATTTGAATTTGAGAATAGAATAGAATGTCGTTTATTTACTCATAATATTTGATTGAAATTAATAATATCTATTAAACATATTATGCAAAATTACGCCTGACATTCAAATAAAGGATCTATATTATAATTATTCTAATAATACCTATAATTAAAACGTTCAATTTGGATCCTTATTTATCTATAAGGGCTCGGCCAGATCACGCGTTTTTTAAATGCGCAGGAACAAATTTTATATTCCGTATGGGTATGGTATATGTCCCGATCGACATTATCGGGCCTTTCTCTATTAGGTTTCATTCACGTGTCAGGAAGAAACAACGCGTCATCTGGACAAGTTCTAAGTATACTAGTTCAGAGATTAATATTAGGATTAAAAAAATATTATGAATGTAACAAGTTATGTAAATATATGATAATACAATATTATATCTGAGCGTTTAA